>OY728137.1:193014494-195841994 GCA_963277665.1 Viscum album | reverse complement strand
AAAAAAATTATGTACTTCCTAAGCTTGAAGGTATATAAAAAATAGTGGAAGAAAAATGATCAGGTATTCTTTTAAGAAAAAACTATGTATGGGTTCTCCATAATAAAAACGACAAATTAAATATCATTATTTATTTTGTTTTTAATCAATACATAATTGTGGAGTATTTAGTTTAATCCATAAATATGAGTTACGAATTCAAATTGGTCCAATGATTTAATTCTAAGATTTTTAGCATTTACAATTGTTGAAATGTGTTTCAGGGTCGATTCGTGGGAGAAGAAACAAAAATGGGGGAAAACATGTTTTCCTTGTAAGAAGCATTGTATAATGGTACCTTGGTTTTACCATTATAAATCTCCTAGATTTTGTGTGGGGTAAGGAATTTACCCTTACATGGTGGGTGAACTTCTTCCTACCCTTACACATAAGACAGGTTATCCTTACTTAATCTTAAAAAATTTGGGGTTACCCTTATGCAGCACATGTACTACCCTTACACAATTCCTTTTTACCCTTATACTATAACCTTACATGAGTTGGTTCCCTTACACAACTACCCTTACATAGTCATCCACCCTTACATACACCCTAGTTTACCCTTATGTGGGGAGAGGAAAACCCTAGTTTCCCTTACGTACAAGCCAGTTCACCCTTATATAAGTCATGTTTACCCTTACGTAGTGATAGGTACCCATACACATCACCTTGACTAACCTTACAAAATACATTTATGTAGGGTGTTACCCTTACACGTTGTTTGGTTACCCTTACACAGTGTATATTCTCAAGGCTCACCCTTAAACAACAATTCTTTTACCCTTAAGCAGCCTATAGAAAAGGTTTTTTACCCCTTTGCAAGTCGAGAAAAGTGGGTTTTACCCTTACACAAGTTCTTAAAACCTCATCATACCCTTATGCGACACCTTAAAACCATAAATAGAGTGATTTTATAGAAAATTTAGATCTTCACTTAAAAGAAATTATAAAATAAAAAAAGGGTTTTAGGAAATTTAAAAATTGAAAATATTATCCAAAATAATCCCTATGTGTAGAATATATGTTTTCACTTGCATAAATAATTTTGAGAAGGAAGAATGGAAAAAAAATGTATGAACCCTCCTTGAATACATATGTTTTTTGAGTGGAATGTGTAAGGTTTTGTAGTTAAGTTGATTTCAGAGGTTTTACCGATTGTTAGATGGTTATTCCATGGGAATATTGTCCATGCTATGAATAACTAAAATATAATGGTATGTTAATCATAAAATATGATTGTTATTTCAATTGGTAAGTTTCAAGGAAAATCTAGAGATTTTGAAATGGGAAATAAAGAATCCCACTCCATGTAAGAAGTCCTGGTGTTAGTGAAATGATGAGATGATGAGAACCACGTCATGGTAGAAGGCTTATTGGGGTTATAATATCCTTGTGTAAAATAGAGAGTCCCATAATAGGAATGGTGTTAGTTGTGAGGGTTCTTAGGGAAATTTGATGGTTCTACCATTCTGAAGGTGTATGCACTGTGGTAAAGAGTTTCATGAAATGGTGTTCTAGTCAAATAAGAATCCTAAATACTTTTCATTATGTTTATTGTAGGTGTGATCTATTAAAATCACAGGATACTAATTACACACTACGAAGGAATATGAAATGCCTCAGAGGTACCTATAGAGTCAATATCTGGGAATTAGAAGTTTAGGATCATGTTGTTATAGTGGTGGTCATGCTGTAAAGATATCGAGTCAGTAGAATTTACATATACATATTTATCATATTTGAATAGGGAATTGAGGAATTAAATAGATGAGATTGACATGGATTTTAAGAATGATATTGGATAAATTTCCCCATAATATTCATAGAGGATTGCATATCTTCTATAATGGAAATGAGGATAATCTATCTTTGAATAAGTGAGAATAAATTCTAGAAGTAAATGATTTTGGATATATCTATCTCTATAAATATGGAAGTATACTAATATTTATAAGTAAATATATATTGATATATGAACCTATGAGAAAGGTGTTCCATAAAATAATAATATTAAAAGGAAGGAATCATGGAACTCCTTGAAGATATTTCCAAAGAAGAGGAAGAAATATTTTTCATGATTACTCCAAAAAATAAGATATTGTTATTCATAGAGATGTTCATAGTAATTATATGAAATAATAGTGTGAACATCCAAGTTAATTAACCTACATCTAGTGTAAAAATAATATTTTTGATACTAATTGCATTGTCTTGTGTTCCAAATGATTCTTCCTTTCTCAGAGAGGTGAGTAAAGATAAAGGACTTAAGAGAGTGGCCCTTGGGAAACAGTGAGTTGTTCCTAAACCTTATAAGGGGATTAACCCCAATAATAGAAGTTACATATCCTTAACCCACTAACAAACAATGAATTTAGTGGATTTTGGTGTATCATTAAATTTTTGGTTTTATGCACATTTGATTATACCGGTGTGGTTAAACCAAGTAAAAATTGGTGTGTCTTGTTTGCTTGCTTGTTCATATTATACATTAAATAATTGGTGTGTGTGGGTTAATCATCATAGAATAATATATTTAAATGGATAAAGACTAGAGAGGTAACAGCTGTTTTAATATCTAAAGAAGAGAAAAATGGTGACCCTATTAATTATGTGGAAAAGATCTATTGGCGTAGTGAGAGTTTAAGGAGAAAGTGGTCAAGTTAGAATGATTTACATTCTTTGATTCACCCCCACCCCACACACACACCACTTAGGGTATATCTCACTTGAATCCCTTATGAGTCTTTAAAAATAGTATTATATAATACTAATATTAATTATTAAAACAATAATTCAAAATTAACTACTACAAAATCGGACTTTAATAGCACTAAAAATGACATTTATCAGTTCTAGAGAAGTGCTAACAACCGAAGAGAGATTAAAAGTCCTTGTCTTTTATCAGCACTAAAAATCAATGATAAACGGATCCTTAATTAGTGAAAAAATGTGCTGATAAAGGGGTCATTTATCATCTCTTTTTTTAGCACTGATAAAGGACCACTTTATAAGCCATTTTATTTAGCGCTGATAAAGGGTACCTTTATCAGCACTTTCAAAAGCACTAATAAAGGGGTATATTTTAGTGTGTTGTTATAGCACACTACAGCACCAGTGAAATGTGTTTTAACAGCACACCGCAACACCGCAACACCACCATATATCAAAAAAATGAAGTATCAATACAAAATTTAAATAAAATGAAATTTACAATACAAATACAAGAAAAAAATACTCTATTATACACATTTCAAACATTATTTTATACAATTACATAAGTACAAATTATTACATACATTCAAAAACATCAATGTTCCTTTTTATGTTGATCCAAACCCCAACTCATGCTATTATTGAACAAACCAACCCTACTTGAGAAAAATAATGCACCTCTATAAAAAAAAATATGTTAGTAATAATATAAAGAACTAAATTAACAAAAGGTGTTAATTTTATACTAAACTTTGAGTCATACTAGGAATAATATATATCTGATTTATTTATGGTTTATTATTCCATGTCACACCATTTCTCGTTTTTATTCAATCATTTTCTTTGTGAAAATTAATTAAATAAGTATAAGATAAATCTCGAGTGTGTTTGATCAGTTTTCAGTGAGTGACACTTTCTGAACTAAAATGTCAATTTTAAACTAATAACCGAGACTTTGAGTCATACCAGGAACATTGTGTATCGGATTGAGTTTTGGATGATCCCTACATATCACAAATTAATAATGGATCATTTTTGTAAAGTAACAAAAAAAATATGAATGCATTTTCTCGGTTTTGAGTAGATCAGTTATCCATTTTACTAAAATTGATGTCAATTTTAAATAAAAAGACACAATTGGAGTCACGGTAGTCACACCATTCATTGGATTGAGGTGAGTATTATTTCTACACACCTAAAATGAATTATGGATCATTTTACTATAGTATCAAAATAATTTTAATGTGTTTTCTTGGTTTTGAGTACGTCACTTGTATTTTTTACTAAAATATCATTTTAATCTAGAAACACAAACATTGACTCATTTCGATCACATCATATATCAGATAGATGTGAAACAGATTCTTGGATGTCCCAAATGATTTATTAATCATTTTCCTAAATTATCAATAAATTCTAATCATATTTTATTGGTTTTTAGTGAGTGACATTTTGTTTACTAAAATACTGATTTTAAACTAATAACGGACACTTTGATTCATACTAGGAATGTAGTCTATCATATTGAGGTGATACTAATTCTTACACATAAAAAATGACTTATGGATCATTTTATAAAAGTATAAATACAATCCAAATGTGTTTGATCAGTTTTTAGTAGGTTAATTGTCCATTTTACTAAAATTGATTCCAATTTTAGATAAAAAGGTGCACATGGAGTCATACCAGTCACACCATGCACCAGATTGAGGTGAGTATGATTCCTAAATGTATCAAACGATTTATGGTTAATTTTATTAAATTATAAAAATAATACAAATTTTTTTTCTTAGTTTTGAGTATGTCACTTGTCTTTTTTACTAAAATTCCATTTTAAACTAGAAACATGAACTTTGACTCATTATTATCACATCGCGTGTCAGTTTGACATGAAACTGATTTTTTACATGTAAAAAATGACTTATGAATTTTTTCCCTAAATTATCAAGAAATATTGAGTTTGTTTGATTGGTTTTTAATGATTGATGCTTTTTGAAAAAAAAAATATTGTTTTTAAACTGATAATATACACTTTGAGTCATACTGGGAAAATTGTGTATTAGATTGAGGTGAATTTGATTCCTACATATCAAAAATAACTTATATATAATTTTTGTAAAGTATCAAAACAATTTTAATTTGTTTTCTCTGTTTTTAGTAGGTCAATTCTCCATTTAACTAAAATTGATGTCAAATTTAAATAAAAAGACTCACCTAGAGTCATATCAGTCACACCATGCATCGAATTGAGGTGTTTATAGTTCCTACACATCTCAAATGACTTATAGATCATTTTCCTAAATTATTAAAACAATATGAATTTGTTTGATTGGTTTTGAGTATGTCGATTTTCTTTTTTACTAAAATGACATCTTAAACATGAAACACGCACTTTGATTCATTATGATTACATCATGTATTGGTTTGACATGAAACTGATTCCTATATGTCAAAAATGAATTATAAATATTTTTCTCAAATTATCAATACAATCCAAGTTAATTTTATTAGTTTTTAGTAAGTGAAACTTTTTGAACTAAAATGTTGATTTTAAGCTAATAACGGACACTTTTAGTCATACTGGGAACATCATGTAACATATTAAGTTTATCTTGATTCCTACATTTCAAAAATGACTTATGGATAATTTTAATAAAGTATCAAAACAATCTTAATGATTTTTCTCAGTTTTTATTAGGTAAGTTTTCCATTTTACTAAAATTGATGTGAATTTTAAATAAAAAGACGCACTTGGAGTCATATTGGTCACACTATGTGTTGGATTGAGGTGTATCTAATTATTACACATCTAAAATGACTTATGAATAATTTTCCTAAATTATCAAAAAAAATCATGTGTTCTCTTTATTTTGAGTTAACACTTTTCTTTTTTACCAAAATGTCATTTTAAACTAGAAACATACACTTTGACTCATTCTGATCACATCATTTATTGGTTTAATTTGAAATAGATTCCTTCACATAAAAAATTACCTATGAATTGTTTTCAAAAATTATAGATAAAATCTGAGTATATTTGATTATTTTTTGGTGAGTGAATCTTTTTGAACAAAAATTTCAATTTTAAAATGATAACGGACACTTTGATTCATTTCAGAAACATCGTGTATCGGATTGAGGTGTTGTTAAATCCTAAATGTCAAAAATTAATTATGGATCATTTTCATAAATTATAAAAATAGTCAAAATGTTTTACATTGGTTTTGAGTAGGTCAATTGTCCATTTTACTAAAATTGGTGGCAATTTTAAATAAAAATGTGCACTTAAAGTCATACCGGTCACATTGTGCATCAGATTGAGGTTCAAATGATTCCTACAAATCTCAAATGACTTATGGATTGTTTTCATAAATTTTCCAAAAAATCAAAATGTTTTTTCTCAGTTTTGAGTATGTCACTTGTCTTTTTTACTAAAATGTCATTTTAAACTAAAAACACACACTTTGACTCATTCTAATCACATCGTGTATCAGTTTGATGTGAAAAAAATTCCTACACATCACAAATGAATTATGAATAGTTTTCCTAAATTATCAAGAAAAT
This sequence comes from Viscum album, assembly GCA_963277665.1. Lineage (NCBI taxonomy): Eukaryota > Viridiplantae > Streptophyta > Magnoliopsida > Santalales > Viscaceae > Viscum > Viscum album. Next base: position 195,835,679 of record OY728137.1, on the reverse strand, counting down.
ATGAGAATGTTTGATCAGTTTTAAGACAGTGAATCTTTTTGAATTAAAATGTCTATTTTTAACTGATAACGGACACTTTGAGTCATACCAGACACGTCATGTATCAGATTGAGGTGTGGTTGATTCCTACACATCTAAAATGACTTATGGATAGTTATTGTAAAGTATAAAAATAATTTTAATGTGTTTTCTTGGTTTTGAGTTGGTCATTTGTCTTTTTTACTAAAATTAATGTCAATTTTAAATAAAAAAATACTTTGAGTCATACTGGTCGCACCGTGTGTCAGATGGAGGTGTGGATGATTCCAAAACATCCCAAAGTCTCAAAAAATCATAACTTCCAATGTTATAATGATTTAAATTTCATTTATTTGTCAAACTTCCAACAATATATATTGACTCAATGTTCTTATCTGAAAAACCTTTCTCATTGTTGAGATCCATAAGAGTATAGAAATCTCATATGCCCATTATATCACAAAAAGTCACCAAAATGACCACATGAGCCTCCTCTACTCTTCTATATTTTCACAATAAAGTTTTATCTTCTATGATCATCGAATCAATAAGAATTCCCAAAATATCTATGAAAAAACTAATTAAGTATTTGATGAAAATGATAAGGAAACTAACTTACAAATAGTAGATAAAATGATGACAAAATTAATTAAATAAGTAGTAGGGATTCACATTTTCATGATGGTTGTATGAATTCTTGATACAGTTCCTTATTGTCATTATCTCATTTGAAGGCTCAAATTCCAATCCCTCGTGAGCATGAGAAGCTTTGAATAAACCCCCTTAACTCAAACAAAAGAATCCACCTGTATAAGAAAACAATTATTATATGAGTAATACTAAAAATAAATAAATAAAACATAAATATGAAACAATAAATTAATTATATATAAAATGATTTTTCTGTGTAAACATCAATATTACCTATGTGATTGATTAGTGGAGGGAACTTGAAGTAAAGTGACAAATGACTACATTTTAAAGGGTAAAAAGGTTTTGAGGGAGAAGAATTATGTGGAAGTTTCACTGTAGAAAGGCATGAAAGATGGATAGACCACCCCAAATCGAACAAAAGAATTCACATATATAATAAAAATATTATTATGTGAGTAATACTAAAAATAAATAAATCAAACATAAATATGAAACAATACATTAATTATATGGACAATGATTTTACTATGAGAATGTCAATATTACTTCTGTGATTAAGTAGTGGAGGGATCATGAAGGAAAGTGATAAATTGAAACACTACAGGGGTGAAAAGGTCTTGAGGGAGAAGAATTTTTTGGATGTTTTGGTTCATAAAAGCATGAAATATGGACATATCGCCCCAACTTGAACAAAAAAATCACCTGTATAAGAAAAAAATTATTATTTGAGTAATACTAAAAAGAAATAAATTAAACATAAATATTAAATAGTGCATTAATTCTATGGACAATGATTTTACTGTGAAATCATAAATATTACCTCTATGATTGAGCATAGACAACATCGTTGCTCTTATTGGAAATGTATGAAAGATTGACATAAATCTTTTAAAATAAAGTAACTCTATAAGGAATAATGAAAATTAAATAAACATTACATTATATAATTTTTTTGGTAAAATAGTGAAATTATATTGTAACATTATGTCTTTTTTAAATACCCTAAACAAATAAAAATATAATATAGGTAGTTAAGGAGTAATAAGAAACTCAAATATGATAAAAAATAATAACAAACTCTCATTAAATAAAATAGATGATATAAAAATTATTGATGAAACCTTTTAATAAATAAAGAATTATTTCATATACAATGATGGTAATCATATATTTCTAGGGGTGGAACCAATACATGTAGTCCTAAAATGATGAATACATAAAAATAATTTCAGATATATAGAATTTTATAACCTCCATTCTATTTTCTTGAACAAGTGGTGTAACAACCTAAGGAATTATTACATTTAATATTAATGGTATATAAAATATTTGAAAACATATAAAGAATTTTGGGATGTCATATCACTACATAAACCCATCCTAATAATTCTAAGGAGGTCATCACATCAAATCTACACATTTGAAGGATTCTAGAGAGACCATGTAATACACATTGAACCATCCTTGAGATTCTAGGAGGTCCGTAAAGAAGTTGGCATAAACCAATAATACACATAAATAAGATATATCATAAAAACGATAGAAAAACAAACCAACCCTTGCAACATCTATCCCATACACACTAGAATCTACTAATATGGAATGACTCGCATGATGTCACATTTTCTAAGTGGATTACCCTTACTTCACTCATAAATCTAAGTGGATTCACAAAATTAATAGATATATAAAACATCACTCCCCATCTCAAGTATCTACTACAAAAATACAAAAATAAATAGTTAGTCTAATATGCCAGGAAGTAGTCTCAAAGGCTACCCAACCACCATCCTAGAAATTGATACATACAAAATTATATAGATGATGTAAAATGATATGGGACTTATACCAAATGGTTAAATCCACTATGTATCCAATGAAAATAAATCATGATTCATCCACACTTTCACATAAATAAAATAGTATCTCACAAATCCCCTATATTAATTCATAGCTACAATTGATAAGTAAGTAGATGATTGTATAGCCTAGGAGTAAAGCTAGGAAGGCACACAGTATAGGTGTTTCACACTCTAAAAATTCCAAACATCAAAATAGATGATCTCCATAGCCAAATATTCAAATTGGATAACTCACCTCACTCACAGTTCTTAAACAGCCACCAGCACAACCAGAACCATTGATGTTTTACACCCCGAGTTCTCCAAGAGAAAGTATATAAAGACTTATGTTCAAGAGAAAGTAGAGAAAGACTTACATTTGATCCTTGGATTCGTTTGACCCTTGAATAGTTCAAGTCTTGGATTTGAACTTTGGATTTTTTTTAGTCTTGATTCGAGCTTTGATTCACCAAGGAGGAGCACTGGTAGAGGGTGGATTTCTTGGAAAGCTTTAGATATCGTGAAGGGTTCGCGATTGGTTCAATTTTTCTAAATAGATCGAGACACTTTTATCTGCGCTTCCAAAAAATCGTCAACAAAGATAGAGATTTATCTGTGCTAAAAAAGCACTAATAAAATCTATTTTTATCATCACTAAAAAAGAGGTGATAAATATTCCTTTTATCAGCGCTTATTACTTAAACGCTCATAAATGATTTATAATTATAATTATAAATAAATAAAATTGTAAATATATATATAATTATATATATATAATAAATATATATTAATATAAATATACTAAATATATTATTTACTTAAATATATTTATTATAATTTTATAATTATTTAAAAATATAATTATTTATTTATAAGTATATAAATATTTTTTTAAAAATAATATTTATATAATTATATATATTTATATGATTATATATATATTTAATAAATATATATAAATATAAATATACTAAATATATGAATTATTTAAATAAATTTATTATAAATTTAATAACTATTTAAATATATATAATTATTTATTTATAATTATATAAACACTTTTTAAAAAATAATATTTATTTATTTATAATTATAAATATATAAATGTATAAATATAGTAAATGTACATCCATAAATATATTTATTTATAAGTATTGTTTTACAAATATATTTTTAACATTGTTAACAAATATTTAATCTTAAGTGAATCCATGTTAAAAATGAGTGAAATTAAATAAATTAAAAACAAGTACACTTTGAAAAAATGAATGTGTTTTGTGTGTGTGAATTGTATATAAAACTGAATTAATTATATATATGTGAAATCAATATAACACATGGTTGATCTATGTTAAATAGAAAAAACGAACAAAATTCAATTATGTCCATTACTCTATGTAATTAGTTTGTATTTTTAATTCATATTAATTTTTAATTATAAACTATTATTCATTAAATATATAAATATTTAATGTAAAACAATAAATTTTTTTATATAAAAAAAATTATATATGTAACACCCCAAGAGTTCATTGTACGTTATCTCTTCAAAGTAATTCAATAACTTGCGCTACACGCTACACCGAGTTCGAGCACACCACGACTTACCAAACTAGCTGTTCAAAAAGCGGTTATGAATAGTATTAACTCTATTTTGAATTTTATATACTCCATATAATTTTTACATCCATATATGTGTTTCTTAGACTTAATATAAGAACAAATTCAATTTTTTAGATAAAGGATGTATTTTTCAGAAAATACAATTTTACCGCCTTTTAATGGAAAACCCTTTTTAAATCCAATATTTGACACTTTTATATATTCAATTTGAAAAAATAAACTTCTTATTTATAATAATGACATAAAAATTTAGTTTTGATAAATTTTTGGAGTTTTTTTGATAACTTTTATATTTTGGTGAATAATGAAAAATACTAAATTTTAATTGAAAACAAATTTTTTAATGAAAATAATTTATAGTGTTAAATTATAAATTTGAATGGTTTGGAAGTATAATTAGATTATATTTTTATCATTTAATACAATTTAGGTCATTATAAGTAATTTCACATTTAAATTTGACATAAACACATGTCAATCTTTTGATAGTTTTTACTTTTTTAAACCCAGCTTTTTTTTGTTTTGACAACAGGAATTAATTTTAAATTAATTAATGCAACTTCTATATTTTTAATTTGGTAAAATAGAATTCATTTTTTAATTCTTAATATCAAAATTATCTTAGGGTGAATTTTTAGTATTTTTTTGAAAACTTTCAATTTTTGATGAATAGTGAAAAACACTGCGTTATTGTTTAAAACTAACTTTTTATTTAAATACTTATTTATTTTATTTAAATTTATTTAAATTCAAAATTGATATATAATACCTATATAAGTTTACTATAATTCAATGCATTTGAGTTTTTATGATAATTTAGGGAATCAATTCATAAATCATTTTTGATGTGTATTAATTTTTCTTGCATCAAATAGATACATGATGTGATCCATATGAGTCAAAGTGTGTGTTTCAAGTTTAAAACCACATTTTAATAAAACAAACAAGTGACATACTCAAAATCAAGAAAACACATTCAGATTATTTTTATACTATATTAAAACAACCATAATTCATTTGTAATGTGTAAGAATCATTATCACCTCAATCTGATGCACGGTTTGACCGGTATGACTCTAAGTGTGTCTTTATTTAAAATTGACATCAATTTCAGTAAAAAAACAAATTAACCTACTCAAAACCAAAAAACACATTAATATTGTTTTTATGCTTTAATAAAGTTATCTATACATGATTTGAGACATGTATGAATCAACCTCACTTTAATCTGATGCATGGTGTGAGTGGTATGAATCAAAGTGTCTGTTATCAGTTTAAAATCAACATTTTAATTCAAAAAGTGTCACTCAATGAAAACCATTCAAAAATGCATGGATATTATTTCTAATTTAGTAAAATGATTCATAATTCATTTGTGACATGTAGGAATTTATCTCACATCAAACTGATACATGATGTGATCATAAAGAGTCAAAGTGCATGTTTCTAGTTTAAAATGACATTTTAGTAAAAAAGACAACTCACGTACTCAAAATCAAGTTAAAAAATCATATTGTTTTGATACTTTATTAAAACATTCCATAAGTCATTTTAGATGTGTATGAATTAGTCTCACCTCAATTTGACCCATGGTGAGACTGGTATAACTAAAAGTGTGTCTATTTATTTAAAATTGACATCAATTTTAGTAAAATGGACTACTGACCAACTCAAAACTGAGAAAACACATTAATATTGTTTAAATACATTACAAAAATGATTCACAAGTCATTTTTTATGTTTAGTAATTAGTATCACCTCAATCATATTTACAATGTTCCCAGTATGACTCAAAGTATTTGTTATAAGTTTAAAATTGACATTTTAGTTCAAAAAGTGTCACTCACTGAAAATTGAAAAATGTGCTCAGATTTTCTTCATAATTTAGGAAAATGATTCATAAGTTATTTAAAATATGTAGTAATTTTTTTCATATAGAATTGATACATGATGTGATCGGAATGAGTAAAATGTGTGTGAGTTTAAAATGACATTTTAGTAAAAAAGACAACCGGTGTACTAAAAAGAAAAAAAACACATTCATATTGTTTTGATACTTTATTAAAAAGATCCACAAGTCAGTTGAGAAATTTTGGAATGATCCATACCTCAATCAGATGCACGATGTGACTAGTATGACTCCAAGTGCATATTTTTATTTAAAATTGACATTAATTTTAGTAAAGTTAACACTTTCTGTTAATTTATTTATTTATATTATTACTAACATAAGAATAGTTTTCTTATATATGTGTGTTCTTTTTCTCAAGTAGGGTGTGGTTTTCTTGGTAATAGAATGAGTCAGGTCAAGATTAAAAGACAAAGAAACATTGATATTTTTGAATGTATGTAATAATTTTTATTTATGTAATTGTATAAACCAATGTTTGAAATGTATATAATGTCGTGTCAATGACTAATTTGAAGTTACAAGGACTAAAAGAACATGACTTTCATGTTATGATACAAGATTTAATGTTTGTTTCTTTCTATTACATTCTTCCTTAAAATGTATGACGTACATTAACCAGACTCTGCTTCTTTTTTAGATCCATATACAGTAAAGTTGCAGACCCAGTGAAGTTTCCCATCTTGAATAAAAATATTGTGGTCATATTATTTGAATTAAAGATGTTCCTACCACTATCATTATTTGATATAATGGTCCACCTGATGGTTTACTTGGTCAAATAGGTTCAACTATGTGTTTGTTTCCATTAGAGATGGATGCACCCCATTGAATGGTATATAAAGATTTTGAAAGGGTATGTCAAGAATCAAAGTCATCCAGAAGGTTATATTGTATATGATATATTATGGAAGAATTTGTTGAATTATGTACTGATTACCTATTGGAGTTGAAATCATCAGTCTCCCAAAGTCTCGTCATAGTGAATGCCTTATGGATGAAGGGATTTCTAGAAGATATTTTTTTATAATTACCTTGACAGATTAGGAGCAAGCACATATTTACATATTACATAATATTTAATATGTTGATCCATACATTGAATCCCAAAAATAAATTCTTATAGATTTTAATCCATCAAGGGATGAAATATGGATATCAAATACACATAATCAACAGTTTATAAGATGGTTCAAAGATCAAATTTATAAAGATTTATCTAAAAATAAAAAATCAATTTCCAAATGACTTCAATAGATAGCGAGAGGACTGAATTCAAATGTTATATCTTACACTGGTTTTATAATCAATTGTTATACGTTCTATACAAAAAAATGACTTTAGTATGATGAAAAATAGTGGTGTTACGCTTATGGATGAAGTGATGCACATATCTGGTTCCAAGTATAGAAATCCAATTTATGCAAATATGTAAAATTTTGTAATTATCTAATAGATATACAAGTTATATTATACAAAATTTCAAGTGTTTGTTTATCATTTCAAATGGTTTGACAATACCAATAGAGTGAAATTTAATGAAATTGGATTTTTGAAGGTGAATTTCAGTATGGAAGCAGAAAACAATGATCCATTAATAATGGAATCATAAGCAGTGCAAGTATTTTATGTCTCTGATCCAACAAACAAGAATTGTTTGATTTTCCTGCCAGTGACTAAAACAAATGTTTAATCAGATGAAAATTCAATCGAGGATGAACCTTTCAGTGGGACATCTCAATCAGTTCATGTTGGACCCAATGTAGACAATGTCTTGTACGTTATAGGGGACCACAAAGAGGGGATTTGGATAATCAATAGAGAAACCAAATTTTTGAAACCTTTAAAAAATTAAAGAGAAATCAATGAGAAGATAAAATTGTTTTTTTATATATTATGTTTTTCCTCATAATGTTATATGTTCTCTACTGTATTGACATAATCTAAATTAAATGTTTGAAAAATCATATAGACAATGTCTTCTAAAAAAAAGATGTTACCAATCCCTTAGAAGAAAAAAATATAATGAAGGAAACCCTTTGGAAAGATGTAAAGGTAATGTTATGACATAATTTCTCTATTTTACTAAAAAATTATATAATGTAACATTGATTTTATTTTAATTATTCCTTGTAGGGTTTTTTTATTTTAGAAGATTTTTGTCCATGTGTCATGCCTTTGGAAGAATAACAATGATTTTTTCTTTTCTCAATCATAGAGTAAATCTTAATGTTTTCATAGTAAAATAATTTTCAATATAATTAATATGTTGTTACATATTTATGTTTAATTTATTTCTTTTTAGTATTACTAAAATAATTATTTTTTCTTATACAGGTGGATTATTTTGTTCGAGTTGGGGTGATCTATCCATCTTCCATACATTTCTACACGAAAACATCCATAGAATTATTCTCCCTCAAAACCTTTTCACCCCTACAGTGTTGTATTTATCACTTTATTTCAAGTTCTTTCCACTGACTTTGCAGGAAGAGAAACAATTCTCCCTCTGCTCAATGAAAAAGGTAATTTTAATATTTTTACAGTAAAATAATTGTCCACAGAATTGATTTATTGTTTTATATTTATGTTTAATTTATTTATTTTTAGTATTACTCACATAATAATTGTTTTTTATACAGATGGATTATTTTTCTTAAGTTGGGGTTCTATGTCCATCTTTCTTACATTTCTGCACCAAAACTTCCACATAAATCTTATACATCAAAACCTTTTCACCTATGTAGTGTTTCATTTATCACTTTAATTTAATTTCCCTTCAATACCTTTATATTAAGAGAAATGACACTACCTCTTCTCAATGACAGTGGTAATTTTGTTATTTTCATAATAAAATTATTTTCCATATAATTAATGTAGTGTTTCATATTTATTTTTAATTTATTTATTTTTAGTATTATGAACATAATAATTATTTTCTTATACAGGTGGATTATTTTGTTCAAGTTGGTGTGGTATGTCCATCTTTCATGTCTTTCTGCACCAAAACTTCCATTGACTTCTTCTCCCCCAAAAAAATTTACTCTTTCAATGTTGACATTTATCACATTCCTTCAAGTTCCCTCCACTACTCAATCACAGAGGTAATATTAATATTTTCATAGTAAAATAATTATTTATATAATTAATGTATTATTTCATATTTATGTTTAATTCATTTCTGTTCAATACTATTTATAATATTTTTTTCTTATATAGGTGGATTCTTTTTTTCAAGTTGAGGTGGTTTGTTCGAAACTGCTCATGCATTGTTGGTAGTTTGAAAAATAAAGTCAATGTAAATCATGGTAACATTGATATTAAGGATTTTTTTGAGACTTTGGGATGTGTATGAATCATCTGCACCTCAATCTAACACATGATGTGACCTATATGACTCCAATTACTTCTTTCTATTTAAAATTAACATTAATTTGAGTAAAAAAATAGCAGACATACTCAAAACTAAGAAAACATATTCATATTGTTTTAATACTTTAATAAAATAATAAATATATAATTTTTTATGTTTAGGAATCATCCATACCTTAATCTGATACATGATGTACCCGATATGACTCAATGTGATCGTTATCAGTTTAAAATTTATATTTTAGTTCAAAAAGTTTCACTCACTAAAAATAGAGAAAATGCATTCGTATTTTCTTGATAATTTAGGGAATATATTCATAAATAATTTGTGATGTGTAATAATTGTTCTCATGTCAAATTGATATATGATGTGATCCGTATGAGTCAAAGTGGTTATTTCAAGTTTAAAACAGCATTTTAGTAAAAAAGACAAGTGGTGTACTCAAAATCGAGAAAACACATTCATATTGTTTTTATACTTTATAAAAACAATCCATAAGTCATTTGGAATGTATAGGAATCATTGGAACCTCGATTTGATGCACGATGTGACAGCTATGACCCTAAGTGTGTCTTTATTTAAAATTGACATCAATTTTAGTAAAAAAACAAATTGACCAACTCAAAACCAGAAAAACACATTAATATTATTTTGATACTTTAATAAAATGATCCATAAGTGATTTGAGACATGTATGAATCAACTTCACCTCTATATGACGCACGGTGTGACTGGTATGACTCAAAGTGTCTGTTATCAGTTTAAAATCAACATTTTAGTTCAAAAAGTGTCACTCAATGAAAACTAATCAAACATGCCCATATTTTCCTGATAATATAATAAAATTATTTATAATTCATTTTTAATGTGTATGAATCAATATCACATCAAACGGATACACTATGTGATCGGAATGAGTCAAAGTGTGTGTTTCCAGTTTAAAATGACATTTTAGTAAAAAAGACAATTGACGTACTCAAAACTGAGTAAACACATTTGTATTGTTTTGATATTTTAGGAAAAAATTCATAATTCATTTGAGATGTGTATGAATTAGCCACACCACAATCCAACCCATGGTGTGACCAGTATGACTAAAGTTGCATCTTTTTATTTAAAATTGACATCAATTTTAGTAAAATGAAAAACTAACCTACTCTAAACTAATAAAACACATTCATATTGTTTAAATAATTCATAAAAATGTTCTATAATCCATTTTTGACATGTAGGAATCAGTTGCACCTCAATCTGATACACGATGTACCTGGTAATACTTAAAGTGTTTGTTATCAGTTTAAAATCAACATTTTAGTTCAAAAAAGTGTCGGTCACTGAAAATTGATCAAACGCACTATTATTTACTTAATAATTTGGAAAAATGATTCATAAGTTATTTTTGACATGTAAGAATCAGTTTTACATCAAACCAATACACAATGTGATTATAATGAGTCAAAAGTGTGTGAGTTTAAAATGACATTTTAGTAAAAAAAAGATAACTGACGTACTAAAAATTGAGAAAACACATTTAGATTGTTTTGATACTTTAGGACAATGATCCATAAGTAATTTGAGATAAGTTGGATTCAGTCTCACCTCAATCGGACACATAGTGTGACTAGTATGACTCCAAGTACATCTTTTTATTTAAAATTGACATCAATTTTAGTAAAGTTAACACTTTCTGTTAATTTATTTATTTATATTATTATTAATATAAGAATATTTTTCTTATCTAGGTGCATTATTTTTCTCAAACAGGGGGTGTTTTTTTTGGTTAAATCATGAGTCAGTTCAAGATTAAAAGAGAAAGAAACGTTGATGTTTTCTAATGTATGTAATAATTTATATTTATGTAATTGTATAAACTGATGTTTGAAATGTCTATAATATAGTGTTTTTTTGTATTTTTGTTGTAAATTTCATTTCATTTAAATTTTGTATTGGGACTTGTTTTTGTTGATATCTGATTTGTTTTTGGTGTTTCTAGTGTTGTGGTGTGATGTTACGGCACATTATAGTGGTGTTGCAGTGTGCTATTATAGCACAATGTAGTATGGACCTTTATCAGTGCTTTTAAAAGAATTGATAAATGACACATTTATCATCACTTTTAAAAGCACTCATAAAGGACACATTTATTAGTGCTTCTAAAAGCATTGATAAAGGTTTACTTTATCAGTGCTTCTACCAAGACCTTTATTAGCGCTTTTATAAGCACTGATAAAGGTCTCATTTATCAGTACGTTTTTTAGCACCAATAAATGACCCCTTTACAAGTGATGATAAGAGACCTGGGATTTTAACCTCGTTCATGTAGTTAGTGATTTTCTAGCACTGATAAAGGTCATTTATAGAGATTTTAAAGGTGTATTTTGTAGTATTTCCAAGATATATTTAAGAATCTTTGGAGCATCAATAATGTATTGATTCCATGAATGAACAATTGAATCAGATTGAGAAGAATGAGACATGGGAACTTGTACCCAAACCATTAGATGAGAATTTGATTTGAACAAAGTGGGTTTTCCAAAACAAGTAAAATTAAAAAGGTGAAGTGATAAGAAATAATGACAGACTGGTTAAAAAGGGCTACTCATAGGTTGCAGGCATTAATTTTGATGAGACCTTTTCCCTAGTAGAAAGACTTGAAACCATCAAAAAAATTATGATATTACTACACAATTAATATATAATATATTTTTAATGGATTTCAAATCTACTTTTCTTAATGGGGAGCTATAAGAGGAAGTATATATTGATAATCCATGTGGTTTCTTTCTTTGTCAAATTTAATGCTATATGTGAATATTGAAGAAGGATTTGTATGGGTTAAAGAAAGATTTAATAACTTGGTATTCTAAACTTGATATTTTCTTGAAAATTTTGAATTTTAGGAAAGGAAGAGTTGATTAAAACTTATACATAAATTCAATTAATAGATTTCCCTCATTTTCATTGTTTATGTTGATAATATCATATTCATATGGAATAATTAAGACATGTGTGAAAATTTTGTTTAGGAGGTGAAGAATTTATTTTAAATTTCTATATAAAAATAGATTAAATACTTTATTAGCTTACAAATATCTCAAAAAAAAGGTAGATATTCATTTTTCAATAGAATTATGCTAAGGAAATACTAAAGAAATTTGGCATAGAAAATTAAAATATCATTTACACAACCATTTTAATGGGAAAAAAGTTGTAAGAAGATAGAAAAGGAAAGGATATTGATCCTAATGAGTTTAGAAATATGATTGGAAGCATGTTATATCACATATCTTCAAGGTCAGACTAACAATTTTTATCTATTGAATAGGGAATAAGATAATGGGATCAAACCAAGGGTATCAGAAGGAATATCAGATAGAGGATTCCAAATAGAATGATAGTATAAATAGAAGTGATTGGATGAATATATTTAGATAGAATTTTGATACATAAGTTCTTTCTTGTTGTTGTTCAATAAATTTAAGAGGAAGAATAATAACTTTCAAGAATACAAGTGTGGAGAAATTTCAAGAATCACAATGAAAACATATCAAAGCATGTTGGTGAAGGTTCCCCTTTATCGTTGTAAACATTTTTATATAATACTATCTGTGCAAGGATAACATGCATTGTTGAAATATTTTATTACTATTAATGTGATGGATATTTTATGCTTATTGTAAACCAGTAAAGGATTTTTTTTCTAGTGGTTTTTTGGTATTGGATTATTTCCAAACCATGTCAAGGGATAGATACTCTTATTGAGTAGTGAACCTTTTAAATACCTATTATTTTTTGGTTGTGCTTATTTTTTGGTTTATAGTAGATTAAATTATCACTAACTAGAGTGGATGGTTGTTTTTAAAGTACTTGTAATATTCAATATTTAGAGGTACAATTACCACGAAGCACGAACACATCATGTAGAGACGTGAAGCTTGACGTACATAGACATTACATTACTTTTGCGGAATACTTAATACATAACAAAAACAGACACACAAGGACCGTAATAGTTTAGTGTCTTTGGAAACTTGTAATGTAATCTTCTAATCGTGGTGAAAGATCTTCAACATATCCCATAAAGATCTTCCCCTTTTTTTCTTACCTAAAACATTTCTTTGTATCCCGAGGGAAAATAAAACATAAAAATGGTGAGCTCAAATACTCAGTAAGGGTAAGCATGGATAAAATAAAACATACCATATACATTTGAACTTAAAAACATGAACATAATTTTTAAACATCAAAAGCTTGAGCAATGACATAAAACATGGAAGTACGTAAGGCATAGATCATAAAGAAACATTAAGAATGATAAAATAGCATGGGAATAAAAAATGTAATTGTGGAAACCATTAATCACATGATATGATTTCCATATTAGCCAAGGCATTGATTCCAAGACCATCTTAGTGGACAAAGTCTCTTTCTAAATCGAGTTCACTTCTTGTTTCAGTCCTGTATTACTGAACTGCTTTAACTTGTCATTCCAGCCATGTCTATATCATGAGATATAAATCTTTACCCAATGAATTGGAGGGAGATATAGGTCCCACCCATCTCATAATGAAATCATTATTACTTGTGCCACAAAATAAACATACATCATTCATAATAACCCAACGAATAAAATGGGTTTCATAAACATCATCCCATCATCACATAATCCATATAAAAGAAATGGATATCATTTCATAATAAGAAAAGAGAAACCATGTAAATCATAGAGACAGTATAATTGAAATATACACATATGAAATAATGTCATCTTAGATTGAAAATGGTTTTGATAAAACACTTGAAATTAATTCTTGAGGAAAATATCCTTTCTTCTTCAAAATCAATTTCTTTTCACAGAACGTCATGACATTTTAAAAGAAAAAGATTTTGTTGAAAATAGTCATGAAATATTTTGGAGGAAGATTCATGAAAATAAGGATTTATAAAACCGTAAAAATCTATTTGTTCCGTATAAGTTAAAAAAACATTCTTCTCGTACTTTTTCCGGAAAAGTCAAAAAGTACCTTGTAAAAGAAAGATTCCATACATACCATGTAGTAAAAGTCAAAAAATGGGTAAAAAGGAAATTAAACATACATGAAACCATTTTTAGGAAACATGGACATGGATGAGAATAATAACCCCAATAAATACTTATGAATAAACAATCTCAGATAAGAACGAGATTGGAAAAGATATCCCTTACCTTAGGTCTGATATGCTTCGTATGGATCCATACCTCCTCTTCTTTGACACGCCTCTTTGAATCCTCCTCTTAGGGTACTAATCTTAGTATTTGAAGAATACCAGGACCTCTAATATGTTTTTAGGGAAGTTGATAAGTTAAATGGGCAGGGTTTGGCCAAGATTAAAGGCTCAAATTGGTGTGAGTAAGAGAGGGAGGAGGTTCCCTTTTATAAGGGTGGAGAGGGGAACCTTTAGAAATCTTAAAAATATTAATTTATAATAAATATAACCACACTTAAAAACCTCCAAAAATGACTCATATTCAAATATTAGATGAGATAAGGTTGTAATCTCATCAACCAATAAAATTTATACATTTTAGGAATTTATTTTAAACATTATCAACTTGATTTATCCTTATTTAATCAATTTAATTTTATTTGTGGTAATAACATTCTAAATTTTAAATTATAACAAATAATTACTTATTTGTTGTGAATTGTCCATAATTGTATACTTTATAACATTTTCTACCATATAAATTTAAATTTATAATTTTTAAATATTTTTGTGATTTTTAAACAATTTTATAATATGTTATTTTTATAAAATAACAATAGTGTCAATTTTGAAACTATTCATTTATTTGAATTTAAATAAAATATATATAGAAGATATGTTCTAAATAAAAGATTTAATATATTTATAAAAGGTCTTATGTATCTAGAAAATTAGTGGAGAACAATAAATAGTTCATATAATATTTATTTTATTATTTTTAAAACCATTTATTTGGTTGATCTCTTAATAAAATAATTACTACATAATTTTTGTATAATTATTTAATATACTTATTTGTTGCATAAAAATTAAAAATAAAATCCTATGATAAAGATAAATCTATTACCTTTCACAATAATAATTTTACTCGAATTTATCATCTTAAAATCACAATATTTAAATTGTTATATTTATTAAATTATGAAGGTGACAACTTTGACATCATTTAAAATAAAATAATATAAGTGTCATAATCTCTTTTATAAGGATCTAAATGGTCAAATATTCGACCATTGGATGATTATGGTTTACATTTACATAACCAATAAGTTTTGGTCAGGGTTTTGGGCCTTTTATGGTTACTATTAGTTTAATAAAAACTATATTATTGATTTTTCACTAGATAAACAATTTCTGCATCACTATTGTGTCACAATTAATGATAATTACTTAATCCCTAAAAATTATAAATAAATTCATATGATGTAGATAATTTCATTATATTTCTGGAGACTATTCATGTTTGAAGTTTCATGAAGTTTATCACTAAATTAAAATTAATATACTTATAAGATTTAAGAGAGTGACATGTTGTCAGTTTCTTTGGTTTTAATAATAATTAAGTTATTTTCATGGAAAAAAGTGCATTAAATGATTCTAATCCGACCCTTAGGTGATATGGGTCGACTTTTAGTCATCCAATAGGATTTTTTCAGGTGTTAGGGTAATTTTATAATCTTATATTTACCCTTAATTAAATGATTTACCTTTAACTATGGTAAATAAAATTTACCGTAGTTACTATTCATAATGCCCAAAAATAAAAAATAGCCTATTAACATGATTTTGACCCACTGATTCCAAATATTGAATCCATTTTTCAAAATTCAAAACACATAAGTTGCAGTAATTAATTTAAAATTAATCCTGTTGTCGAAATAAAACGGGTTTTTGTTTAAAACATTGTAAAAGATTGAATTGATTTAACCTACGAATTCAAGGTAAATTCAATGCTAATGACATACATTATATTAAATGGTAAAAATATATTTTATTTATACTTTAAAACCATTCAATATTATAATTTAACCACATAAATTATTATGATGAAAAAAGTTGTTTTTAATTAAAATATAGCGTTTTTTACTGTTCATTAAAATATGAAAGTTATCAGAAAAATATCAAAACTTTATCCAATGTAAAGTTTTATATCCTGATTCAAAAGAAGAAGTTTATTTTGTAAAATTTAACTTATAAACATGTCAAAAACTAGATTTAATGTGGGTGCGTCATCAAAAGGCAGCAAAACTGCATTTTTTGAAAAATACTTATTTTACCCGAAAAAATTATTTTGTTCTTATACCATGTTCTAAAAAATGTGTAATATGAATAATAATGTTATAAAATTAAAATTTTAGTTAATACTATTCATGACGGCTAGTTCATAATAATATTATAATAATATATCGTTGTTTAGTAAAACCCGGTATTGCGTACAACACACGCTATCGAGGAAGGTCGCAATTGCGGGTAATGCAAGCCAAGTTAGGGTTGCGTATAGTGTACGAATCTTTTTTTGTTGTGTACAACAAAATACATTGAATATATATATATACTCAATGTTTCATAGAATAACTACTATCAAACAAACATGAAATTGTGTGTAACATGATCCAAGAATAGTGTTGCGTATACTGCAAGCTAATACGGTGTTACGTATAGTGCAAGATAATCTTGGTGTAACGTACAACATATGATATGAAAGAAATTAAAATGAATATTTCTTATAAAATCTCGGGTTGTTACACATCACACACCCACAGACTGGACAGGCATGTCATAGCCCCCTCTAAGGGATAACTAACCCATCAATTCCTATTTTTATTTATATATTATATAAATATTATAGATCCTTATTACATGGATAGTTGGACCAATCGAAATCAGCCCAAAGGCCCATTGTTAGCATGTTCCTGCATTCATTCTTGACCTTCATTCATCGAGGCAACCATATGGCCCAATTTTTGCACAACTGCATCGCCACTAGAGTGGCCTCGTCGATCCCCAACTATCATCCAACCACCCCTCATCACCTGGTCCCAATTTAGATTCTTGATATATTCAAAGGATCTACCACCGTGTAGTTAGGGAAAACCATGAACCCTATTGGAGTATATATAGGGTAATACATGGTTGGAGTACATTTATTCCAAATAGTGTGAGGATACATACAAACCATGAATTTTTAGTAAGTGGTGGTTTTCATGGTTGGCACATGGTTAGACTAACTGTGTAGAAAAATTGTGCACCCTTTCTAGAATCCTAGTGAGGGAGCATGGTTAGGTGCACAATTAGTATTAACTGTGTATCCTAACCCAACAAACTATATGAGATGGTATTTAATGCCTAAATTATAATTAAAATTCAAAACCCCTCATTGTTAATCTTAAAAACCTCACATTTGAACCTAATTGAATCCTTAGTATTTTGGAGGCTCTCTAAAAGTATTCTTGGCTACTTCGACCTCCTCTCTTGAGAATCGAAGTACTAGTGGAAGAAATTGATCCCTCTATGGTATGTGAAATATCTATTGATTTTAAATTACTACTTACTCTATTATATTCTCCTTTGATAGTGATAAATCCTTGTGTTTATGGATTGGATCTTTTATTTATGGATTTTTATTCTAGGTATTCCCCTTTGATCTTCCTCACCATTAATTATCTATTATAGATTCCTATTTTAGATGATTGATCATTTGATCCCGTGATTAAAGGTTATTAGTTCTATAAGTATTTTCCCTACAATTAAAACCTAAATTTATTTCTTGAATTGAAATTTATTTTCAATTTTTTTATAAACCTTGAATTTTGATTATTTGATGATTGATTTCAAAGGAATATGATTCGTGAAATAAAACCTATTTTCAAGGACTTTGAAAATATGTTGTGATTTAAGAAAAACAATTGATTTAAATTATTTGATGTTAACTATTGAGAAAATTATCTTTCAATTAAAGATGAATTTGAAAGTAATAAATTTGATGAAAACAACTATTTTTTGGTTTTGAAATTGAAATGGAATGTTAAACTTGAAATTGGTCATTGAAACCGTGAATAATGAAATGATTTGAAATGAATGAATTTTTCCCTTGATTGATCGGTTGATTGTATCAAATGTGATCCTAATTAGTTAATTGGTGATTAGGAAAATTATGCTAGGACTCTGACTCTCTATAAATGGATTTATGATGAAAACTCTAACAAAACCAAATTTGGTATGATTTCCTCGATGGGGTGTTGATTGATTATCACGATGACCTAATCCTTAGAAATGTGTTTACACACTTTTAGCTATGTTGATTGACTAAGTAGATTGAGTATCCTATATCCATAAACTAACTTATCTTGAGGCTTATGAATACATTATTTGGTTTTTATTTTATTATTATATTCCACTGATTATAGAAATGGTTTATTCGTGTACTTTCTATTTTGATGAAAAATTTGTTCATTTATGCCTATTTTTGATATATCTACTATGTACCTATTTTGAAAGCATGTTTTTATTGAAAATGTATAAATGATTTTCCATGCCTCATATTTATTTTAATTTAATTATAAATGATTTATTTGTGCTGGAATTTCTTATGGAATGTTTATTGGAATCCCAATTAGTTACTTTTAGTCACACCCTACCTTTTCCTTTATGAATTTTTATATTATGTTATACCAAGACTAGGAAAAGTGAAAGTGACACTTGGAGGTGGTGGGTGTGCTTGATTCATGGGACCTGGAGTGGTGGTGGTGATCAGTGGACTTATGGTCCATTTATTGCATATGGATTTTAAGACTTTTTCTTAGTGGATTTTGTGTCGTCTTTTGGATGATGTTTTTCTTTGGGTTGTTTATTTGACTATTTGTGGTACTATTTTCTCCTTGAGGTGTGTTTGGTATACTGACTATTCATTACTTTATATTCCCTTATTTTATATTATTTTATTTATATTGTGGAAAGAATCATTCCCTTTAACTTCTTGTTGATTCCATGTGCTAGTCACCAAACTGTGGGGATCAGGAACACCATTCAAGCTATGTGAGGACTGAATCAGGTATTTGTGTACAAATGTATTTGGGGTGGTTCATGATAATGTGTGTGTGTGTGTGAAAATATATATAATTATATATATTAATATGTATACTAATATTTAAACATGTGTGTGTATGAATCTATTTAAACATATATAAATACATATAGATATTAATAAATTAAAATTTATTTATACTTACATATTTATATATTTATAGTTTCACACACACACACATAAAATTATGAATTCAGTACAAGTAGTGGGTTTTTATTCTAGTGTTTTGATCCCCTAAATCCCAATTGAGAGTTCATTGGTTAATTTCTCGCTCATGGCATAATTTGAGGATTTTTGCAGGTTAGTCCCTTCATGAGTGGGAAGATCAATATAAGTGGTTCAGACAAGAATTTTGTATTTTGTATTACTAGGTAGACCAGGTTAGGTATGAAAAATGGGTAGGACCATATGAAATGGGATAGGCATGTGTGGGCTAGGGCCAATTTTTTATACAGGCCCCAAAATTACAAGCCTATACCATTTTCAATATGGGGTGAGAAAATATACATGATATATCATTTGTTATTTAAAATTCTATTTAAAACTTGTTATGTACATATTTATAGTCAAACACCTTGAAATTTTCATAAAACAAAAACCATAGACAATTTAAATCGGTAGAAACAATAACCTATATATCACCATCATAATAATAATTTACATATTACCATAATATAATCAACTGCATGTGGATTATCGATGATTACCCCATAGAGGAACTATGAATTGAATAATCCAAATAACTTTAAGGTGATCTTAGAGATGATGGAAGATAGGAATATCATGTCATGGGATGAGTATGTGACCATCTTCAATAATTGAAGTCATATAACCTTCTATTATGTGAAGAAGTTCATCAAGTTTTAAGATCTAATGGGTCTCTATGTAATATTAAAATTATAATGGATATGGAATATTACAAGGGTGGGTGGTGGGGTTATATCTAAGGAAATGGGGAGGCGATGGCCAATTTTTTGAGGTCAGGGGTAGTGGTAGAGCCCAATGAAATGATCAGTAATATAAGTGGAGTGGTGAAGGAGATACGCCCTAATGCCTTTTATATATATGTATATGTGTGTTATATCATATGATATGATATATCATGTCATTAAACATGACCATAATGTAATAAAATTATTTAATGCATGTGGGGTATATTTTTTTATATTATATATAGATATATTAACAAAACCTTGGCTTGGTAGAATTTTAAGAGATAATGTTTAGATTCTCCTAAAATGGTTATCATTTTCTATAACATTTCATGCAATGAAAAATTGGGATGAGTTAATAATGCAAGACATTACTATTTACTCATGTGTTTTAACATGCATAACTTAATTATTGAGTGACTCAAAATTGTACTAAGCACTATATAATAACCTGCTTCAATGTGATGGGAGTGCATGTGATCTTACCCAATCCACAGTCAAATCTCCCCTATTCTAGTAATTATTTTTCTCTTTCTCCTTTTCCTAGAAAATATATATCATGCCCTAGAGATAGGAGGAGTCCTGATTGAGTGTCTAGTGATTCAGTTCAACCCATGAATACATCAAGGAGAGTGGATTATGATGGAATACCTTAAGGTATCTTCATCTAACATGTTGGTGCAAGAAAGTAGCAATGGTGTTCATTATTTAAAGGTACACACAAGGGTTATTCATTTTTACAAGGCACGGTTTCAGGTATCTTGTTTTGTGTTCTTGGGTTTTGGGTTTCTAAATCACTTCCAATTTATTAAATTAACATAATTTCATCCTAATAAATCCATAAGTGGTATCAGATCCTTACCATGTGATTGTATTCTTGAAATAATAATTTTAAATTAACAAAAAGCATAAAATGTTCATGCTATAAAAAACAGGGCATCATATCACCTTTTGTGATATTTTATTTGTTGTTAAAAATGATTGATGGTGGAACAAGGGGTTTATTGGCATATGATTAGCACTGAATTATTATTACATGGGACATAACACATTTAATAATAACTCATGGTTAATGTCACAGAACACTCGGATTATTATGGCATGAGCACTAGACTCACCTTGAATGTGATGTGGCATGGTTAATATGATGTGGTACATAAAATCATTCCTATAAAATGTTAGGTTTAATATCATATAGTCCCTATATCATAAGTTATACTCCTTACAAATGAACTATGACCTAGAATTAATCTCATGTAAGTGTTGGGTTAATCTCATGAAAACTTGTTCCATGAGAGTTAATCCTAAGCGAGCGCTGAGTTTTATCATATATGGGAAATTGATTAATCTTGTATAGACTTCAACACACTCTGTTATTATTATATAGGTACTGATTTAATCTCATGTGGAGTATTTAGTTAGTACTACACAAGACATACCATTGATTAGATATATGAGATTAATCTTGTTTATTCTTATATTGGTTTAATCCTACCTAGGACCACCTATGGCTATTTTAATTCTTACATCAGGTCGAGACTTAATCTTATACAAACCAAGTATATCATTAAAAATTATTTGTTAAATAAATATTTTTTCCCTTAAAAATACAATTAATAATCAAATTATATAATTTATAAATTATTTATAACTTATAATAAAAGGTATTTTGAGATATTTATTAGTGTATAAAGGTGTTTATAAATTAATTAATTGTAAAATTATTATAATTAATTAATAAATATTTATGAAACATTTATTAAATCAATATCTTTAAATATTATATGTTAATATTGAAATGCCTTTTTCAAATTATTTAGCATGCCTTATAATTTAAAAATAAAGTGTTCATTTGAAAATTATAAGGGTAATTTATAAAAGGTTTATAAATTAAAAAATAAGTCCAAAAAATAAAAGAGTTTATATTTAATATTATGAATTTTTCATAATATTTATTTTAATTGTTCATATTAAAGGCCCTATTTGGGAAATCATTTAAACCATGTCAAAAATAAGTTTTAATGATTGATTTGATTAAGGTATAAATAATATTTATATATATTATTTAGATTATGTAAAATTGTTCTCATAATAGAAATTATATTATAAAATGTTTATAATTTATGTAATATCATATATTTAAAAGTGAAATGTCATATAATGAATAATAAGAAATATTTTATATTGAAAATAAAAATAAAAAGTGTTTATATTTATTTAATTATGGAATGTCCATAATCCTTGGCTAAATTATAAAATTTTTATAAGTAACTTTATTTATGAAGCATTCATAGATTGTTTATATCATGTTTAAATATATGAGTTGTTAATTTATTTAAGGGTTATTCCCTTCTTTATTCAAAGTTATAGTTATTATATTATGAATTTTTGTGATACATGATTTAGATTAAAATTGTAAAGTATTTATAAATTTTCATACATGGATATAAGGAGTTGTATATAGGGTATAAAAATTGATTTATTTTTTCCTACCTTGAATTTGGATTGTACTAAGTTATAAACCTAAATTAAGAATCTAATTGTGATTTATATATAACTTGAAAGGGTTTCATATACCTTATGCATGGGATTCATTTGGATATGTATGAACATAATTGGATTTTAATTTTAGTTAGTAACACAAGTTATTATTTTTCTAAAGAGTTACACATTAATATGGTTTGAACATATTAATTTGGTGGAAGGAATAAAATTCCAAACTAAATCATTAGAATCATGAATATAGTTAAAGGGGATACATGAGAAAAGATAGTGAGAAATTAATTCCCCTTTAAATTATATTAAGAGTTACATTACTTTATAATAAAACACTTTTCAAGACCTCGATCATCCAATCAAGTGGGTTATGCCAAAGTTGGGTAGCCCTAGATTATCTTTTGTAAGGAAATAGAGTAATGATGGGACCTTAACCATTCAATTCCTCATTATTCACATATGATTTGGGTTACACTTATCCAATAAACTCTATATATTAGGATAATGGAGGAATCAAGTTGAGATAATTCATATGATAGATTGGAAAAATAGTTTTTCATAGAACAAGTCAAGATTCAAACATGGTGTGATTTGAATATTTTTTTTCTATATATAATCATGGTTTATTTAATTGATAAACAACTTAAGTCATAATAAAATAGGGGTGTTGTCCTGCTAATGGATATGATGAGTTTTAAAGGAGTTATCATTTAAGTGGTAACACATTTAATAAAATTATATATTAAATGTTTGTAAAACATGATACACAATTGATAAAATTTTCTATTGTAAATAAATAACATCATCATGATTAAATTTTGAGATTAATAATTGAAAATTATAAGCTCAATGTAAGAAAAATCTTAATAATAGTAACTTAAGAAAGGTTTTTAAATATATATAAATTATATGTGTTAGAGAAATGCCTTCTTGAATAAAAGAAATAGTTGATTTTGTTAAATTAGTGAATCTAGATGCTTATGAGAATCGTAGAATGATTCAATTAAGGTTTCAAAGGTATTAGATGAAAAAAATTACCTAAGGGAATTTATTATCTAATAAAAACTTAATATAATTGAGTATTAAAGTGACTTGATGAGGCTATAGGTTTCTTTAAAAACTATTCTAGTAAATGAAATTATATTGTTTTCATTAATGGAAATGTTTCACAAATTTGAATAAGTTTAAGAAACTTTTACACTATTTTCTAAAAGTTTTGAGAATAGATGAACTTAGTATATGATGTTTAGGTTACTATACTATAATAACAATACAAGTGGGTAAAAGTTAAAACCAGAAAAATAAAAGATAGTTGGAAAGTCTAATAGTATTTATTCTAGTATTCAGTTAACATCATTGAAACCTAAAGGTTCTTTGAATGAAGTAGTAATGATTCCATTATATGGGAGTGTCTAGAATATCTAAAGGGGTTTTCATAAACTCTATGAAATTTCTATGGTAGGTATTAATGTTATAGAAATTAATTCTTTTATTTTGAATGGTATGTGATGAAAAATTTATACTTACAAATGTTGTAAATATATAGGACTTAAAAATCAAGGAAATAATTGTTTGAGATAGTATTTTGTATTCAAGTGATGAAGAAAATAGTATATTCATAAATGGTTTGAATGAAAAGGAATTTATCACACTTGGATGAATATCTATAAATCCATTTTTTTAGTATGTTCAGAATGAACACTTTGAGGTTAAGTGGGAACCAAAAACAAATCACTATAGTCTAATACTAATAAATAGTCATCATAACCACTAAGACCATGGTCTAAAAAGTCTTAGGAAATTCTAGTGCCCACCCTAAGCCTGGAAAATAAAATGGTGAAATTTACTAGGAGAAACAACGTTCACTTAAGTAGCACACCTCAATGATCCACTCGAATGTCACCTCAATACACCTCATTGGTGATAGATCTCTCTCTCATAAAAAAACATAATTTAAATTGGTATAACTATAAAATATATCAAATAATCACCATAATATTTATCTTTATAAACTCTTCCAACATCTTATATAATAAAGAACCACAAGCACACAAAAAATTAGACCAACTTAAACATACGCTGCTCACCACCATGGATACTTCTATCACAAACTTACAAATATTAAGGAAAAAATATCCAAAGGAGAACTATAACACACCAATATAAAACAAAAAAATAAGAATATAATAAAAATTGTGTCACCACTAAACTGAGAGAAGACTACTCGTGAACCAGATGTCAAATTTTGAAGTTTATCCTTCCCTTAATCCTTTTTTTCATCATCGAACAACATCCAAAAGTGAAATAATTTGGGGATCCAAAATATTTGATAACCAGTAACACTAGAATACTAGAGGGGGATAGGATACAACTGAGAGGTTCAAGGATAATTCACACTTCATAAGATTCACCATCGAACAACCCCACCAAAAAGACACAAATCACCCCAAACACCATCTTATCAGACCATGTGTGGGGTCAATCATGTTGGGTAAAGCTAAAAAATAATATGTGGGTTGAATGATATCTTTTTCTATGATCACCAACTTTACCATAAATAATAATAATAATAAATCAGATGCAAGAGGGGAAAAAATATCTAGAGGAAAAAGCAGCTGAGATGGTTGGAGGGCTATCATCGAGAAAAACTATTTGTACAAACCTAAACCATTGAAACACCATCACATAAGACCAAGTAAGGGTATATAATGATGGTTATAATAATGATATAAGTATTATATATTTGGAGGGATCTTTTAGAGTTCCAAGCATGTCATAAATCAACAAAAAAATGAAAGGGGATACCCAAAATTTGTGAGAACAAAGGCATCAGTGAGAAGACATACATGATAGAAGGGTATAATGCTAGGAAAAAAAGAGGAGTGGAATCAAGATAAAGGGAAATAAACTAGATCTCTAGGGGAATATACATTGAGAGATACTGAGCTAAGCCAATGGGTGAAAACCCTAGCCTAAGAGGGAGATACTTCGGGAGAATGATGAGACATGATACCTACTCAGATAAATATAAGGATTTATATTTCATCATATTTCTATTATATGATGAGAGAATTTTTTTTAACAAATATTTATTATGAAAAATATGAAATTATGGATTCAATTCACATGGTTTATGATTAATTGGACTCTAAACATGTTTTGAGAAGAATATAATGATAAAAATATTTTATTGAAGATAAAAGTGTTTATCTAGATGTTTTTTAAAATATGAGTAATCGATATTCCACCACCTTAATTGATGCATTTTAAATAATAATATTCTTCTCAAGAAAATGTTCCAAACATATATAATACCATATATGATATGGATAAAATAGATTATTTGTTAAATTTTCCTTTTAAAAGGAAATAAGAGTTATTTATTAATACAAAGGAGTGTATGTGTCTTATCAAGATATTATGAAAATAAAAGTGTCTACGAATATAATGAGAGTATATATGAACTTAAATAAATTAAAAATTAACTAATAAAATTATATTCCGGTCAAAATAAAATGTGAATGTCATTATATCTTAAATAAGTGTAAGATTTATTGGTCAAGTAATAACAAGTAAATAGTTACATCAGTTATTAAGATATTTTAAGGAAATATTTTGATATAAAGGGTTAAAAATGATGATGTTATATATTGAAAGATATTTGACTAGAAAAAAGAAGTTTTTCAAATCACAACATTGGATTTTATAGAGTTAAGGATTTAAAATATGTTCAATGAGTTGAATATTAAGAATATGATTCTTAAATATCATCATTATTAAAACTATATTACTCTATAGATGTTACTCACTAAAGAGTTTAGTGGGAGGGTATTATTGGATAGCCACATAGAGATATATTGGGAATTATATAGAGATGTAATGAGTTTAACAAAACCATTAAAAGTGTAGAAAACATAAGACTGGTCTGGTATCCCATCATATATGATATATTAGGGAAACTCTTATATATAGTTTTTTAACTATTATTAAAGGATTTTAGGAAAATAAAATATATCATGTTATAAAAAATGAAATCTATAATTTATCATTATTTCACATTGGTTCCATATATGTATTTATTGATATATATATATATATCATGAATTTAAATGATAATTGACCTCTCAAAGTATGATTTTGATTTATCCCTAACTGGTTTTTTTAGAGATTACTATAGTTTTAAATGAAATTTTAAGGTTAGAATAAGTATGATTCTTATATCAGGATGAGGAATATTCTCATGAGGTAAAAATGAGTTTTTTTCATTGTATGACCCATAAAGTATGGCATATATAGTTTCATGCACTATGTATTTTGTATAATTGGGGGTATGAATTATATTTAGATTCCCCAAAACCTTAGTTTAGTGAGATATATAGAATATAAACTTCATACTTTTATGCCTTTATTATGCAAGCCTTAAGGCTTAGATAATCATGGGGTGGTTAGGTATGTTGTTAATCATACCATCAGTTGAAGCTTAATTAATATAGGAATTTTCCTCTCATAATATGACTATGAAATATAGACCCTAAAATGAGATTGACTTAATAAGTGTATGGTTGTACCTATATAGTGTATATGATGTTTTTATCTATTTGGGTGAGGGTAATGTGATGTGATTATCCATAAAGGTGAATGATATATGATGTATTCATCAGCCCGGTCACTCTACACTTAGAGAATTGAGGCCATATGAAAAGGATATATGGGATTGACATACTCTATGTACCATGTTCACTTGATGTCTTGGACAAAGAGATCATATGATAATGCATGCTTTCATATGATATAGCTGGTAAACATAGGTATAGAGATACATGTGTTTGATGGATATCATGCTAGATCCGTTTCTAGTTATATTAGTATTGATGCTTTACTAAAGGATGATCTCTGCTTAAATTTATGGATTTGGTGAATTATATTTATTTTAAAAGATACAAAGTCCCATAGGGTCACACTTTTTTTGAGTAAATTGAGATTGAGTTTGACTAGGATATCTTCTCTAAATTATTTTTGATTAAAAATAAAAGATTTTTGGATAGATATTCATTGGGTATTGCATACAATATGATACATGGTGAATTTAATGATATATTTCCAAAAAAATTAAAATCTATCAAAAATTATTTTTGGATATAATTATACAATTTATTGTATATAATACAATATAATGTGAAATGGCACTAAGACTATAAGGAATTGGTGTGAGTGGGAGATTAAAGTAGATATTCCCTAATGCCTTATGTGTGTGTGTGTGTGTTTTTATATGGTAATATATATCATTTCATATAATACAACCTATATAAAATAAAACTATTTTATGAATGTATGTTGGGTATATCAATTTATATGATATATAGATATTATAGCACTACCTTGGCTTGGTAGTATAATGTTATGAGATAACATTAATATTATCCTATAGTGGCTATCATTTTTTGTAATGTTTCATGAAATGAAACATTGGGATAAGTTAATCATCCCTGATGTTACCATTTACTAATATGTTGTAAAATTAAAGAGTAAATTCTTAAGTGACTCAGGTGTGTCCCAATCATTATATAGGTTCCAACATCATTGCAATGGCGGTGTATATGAGCTTGCCTAAGCCTCAGTCAAATATCACATATTATCATGTCTCTTTTATCCCCACCCCCTCCTTACCTAGAAAAGAAATATAATTTCATGGAGAGAAGAGGAGTACCACTTGTGAGTTGAGAAATTTAGATTAACCCATATATGCATTATGGAGAGGGGATTGTGATAGCTTCCCTTAGGGATCTTCATAAAACATGATGGTGGAAGATAGTAGTAGTGAAATTCATTGATGAAAGGTACACACAAGTCTTTTTCATATATAGAGTGCATGGTTTTAGGTACCTTGTGTGGTGTTCTTGGTTTTGGGATAAATCACTTTAATTATATTAAATGAACATTGTTTGATCCTAAGAAACCCATAAAGAAGTGGTGAAATAATGAAGTTGAGGGATAAAGGTTGGTGCGGGAGATCAAGTGTCTGTTATTATGTCAATTCAAGGGAAATAGGCCCATTTTATTCTTCTTAGGGGTGGGTAAGAGAGGAGAGGGTTTGGGGGAGTGACTATAAAATAGTATAATAGGTAGTGGGGGAGAAAGATTAAGATTATTGAGTAATAGGAAAGGGGGTGGAATGTATTGGTATTGGGGGCATGGGGTGAAATTTGGGGGGGGGGGACTCAGGGGGCACATTAGGTGGGGAGAATGATATTACGGATAATACTTTTTTATTAAATAATTTTTTTATTTATTTACTTATAATCTCATAGGTTATCCTAGGACTGCCCTCACGGGTATATTTATTTTTTCCTTAACCTGTTTAGGCCCATTTTCAAAATGAAAAAAAATTAAAATATAATAATTCACCATATATATAGGACATCCTATAAATATTATGGGACCAAGACCATTTTTGGAATCCCTGGGTCAAGAAGTTAAGGGGTTTGGGCCTGGTCCATGTAGGTAGATGGTCTGAGAAGGCCATTAGGGGTGGGTAGGGTCCAAAAATTGGTTTGGGTTGGGTTGGGTAGGTTAGTTTGATCCAAGTCATATGTTTTCTTGGTCGGGTTGGTTTGGATGGGTTCAATCTAGGTAAATGTGGTCCAGGTCAATTCAGGTGGGTTCAAATTAGGGTTGGGTCTATTATAGGTTTATTTAAAAAATTATTATTATTATCTTATAGGAGGGTCACTCTGCATGTGTTAAAATCAAGAAAAAAGTATGGATTTTGGAATATTAGGCAATCCAGGTGGGTAACGGTACTAAGCATGGGCCACACAGATGGTCAAGATGGGTCGGTTTGGGTCCAAAAAGTTTTTCGATCCAAATCTGGGTGGGTGAGTTATATTGAGCTAAGCTAAGCGGGGTCTAGGACGTGGTGGGGTGGGTGGGGTCCAGTTTTGAGTGGTGTCATGATCCAACCCACTCCAATACATGGACCTAATCATCTAACCCCATGGATCTCATGTAATACCTTGGCTACTTCCCAACACACCACAAGATATTACCCATAAGGGCCATTTTTTAGACTAATGACTATCCCCATAGGACAACACCTGTTCTTTAAATATGCTTTGTCCTCACTCACACACACCTTGGGAAACATCCCAGTAGGTCTCCCATCTTGACACTGATCTAGGCCAAAACACGCTTAACTATGGAGTTCTAATTAGGTTGGCTCTCAAAAAGAAAGGTGTACCTTGTACACATGGGTAGTAACATTTATCATTTTAAGTCTCAATTTTTTGAGGGGTATTATACTCCCCCTCCCATTTAAAGCACAACAACCTCATTATAGACCCCATATCTCTAACCTATACAATGCCTTTTCACTTCTGGTTATGTA
This sequence comes from Viscum album, assembly GCA_963277665.1. NCBI lineage: Eukaryota > Viridiplantae > Streptophyta > Magnoliopsida > Santalales > Viscaceae > Viscum > Viscum album. The sequence continues at coordinate 195,805,338 of OY728137.1, read as the reverse complement.
TTGGATATGATACCATTTGTCATAACCTAACCTTCCCTGAGCCATGTACTTGGTCATCTGGCCCCATTGATCACATGTAATACCTTGGTTTCATTCCCAATAAAGAATAGGCTATTGCACTTGGGGGTTAATTATTATAAAAATTACTATCCCCATACACCAAAGCTTGTTATTTTAGTGTTTTTTTCCTCACTGACACGCACCCTGAAAATGTCCCTAGAAGTAACCCATCATAACACTACTCTATACCATGTCTTTCTTAACTATGGAGTTCTAATCAGATAGTCTCCCAAAAATAAAGGTATACCTATTTGACATGGCTAGAAAAAAAAATTAATTTTAAGCCTCACTTTTCCTAGTGTTTTACGCTCCCCCCCCCAAGCACAATGCCCTCATTGTGGACCCCCATCTCAAACCCAGGAAGTGCATCGGCACTTTCGATCACAGCTTGGATCTAATACCATTTTTCATGAGACATGGGAATGAGATTATTTTATGAGGTAGTATTGTAATAAACTTTTTGAATTCCAACCTTCTTCGATTTATATTTTTAGGGTTATAAATCATTATAGTGGGGGATAATTGTAATATACCATTGATGTTTTTAAGAACTACTCTACTCCTATTTGTATTTCTAATACATTTAGTTGTTTCTAGATTTTATATTTATGTTATTACTGTGAATTAGTTGTAAAATATCTCAAAGGTTCATCCTCATATTTTGTATAAGTGTAGACATGAACTTGTTTCTAAAATAGCTACAGGTAGTCCATCATCTCTTTGGTGAGGGTCACTATCCATCCGGTGGAAGGCTGGAAGAAGGGGTTCCCTATAGGAATCCCTTCGGTCAGCCAGTGAGGTGTCTAGAGGTGAAAATTTTCTTCCTACACCACTTTTGAGGTAGTATGTCGACCAATTACTTTTTCAAATCTACAAAATCCACCACCCAATAGATGGAAACATTTTGGGATGGGAAAGTAGGGGTCGGTTCTATATTTTCACCACCCAAAACTACCTTTTTAATTCTAAATAAATCCCCTTCAACCCAAACTAGATTCATTTGACTTGGGGGATCTCTTGGAGAGTTCTCGTATCTATAAAATTAATTTACTTATTATATTGAAGTTACAAGATAACCTATGTTCATATCTTGGTAAATTGATCTTTATTTTCATCTGGGATCTCCTTATTCTAATCTATCTTGTCTCTATCTATAGTTTGGCTTCATCAGTGATATGAATTGTTGAGTTTTAGATTAAAATCTTGTTCATCAAATATCTATTATATAATTTAAGGTTCTTAATCATATCTCCAACATTTATGGATAATTGATCAGTAATTATAGTGGTATGTGATCCTTTTTGTTTTAATTCATTCTAAAACATGTTAATTTAGAGATTTATTATTGGAAATTAAGGTTCAAGGATCTATTCAAAATTCATAAGGCCCTCATCTCAGATTAAATTTTTGTTTAAATATGGACATTTTCATTCCAATTGTTTCAAGGTAGGTGGTTTCGTGATTCAGATTTATAGTATGAAAAATTATTACATGATTTTATAAATTGATTTTTAAAGTTGATTAAAGGTATAAAGATTGGTTTTTATGGAAATAGTGGTTTTGAATATGGTTTTGAAAACAGATTATCCCCTTGGTGTTTTTAATTTAAAACATTTTAAATCATAATTGGTGTGTTTTTGAAAATTAAATAACCTCGAATGATATTATTGTGATAAACCCAAATGTAATCGGTGATGAGGCAAGGAGACATCATTGGGGATGAACACTTTCCCCATAGACCTATTTCATTAGGATAATTTGTGCACTAGGTTTCCTAATTTGTGGTAAAGATAAACTCTAGGGAGTGTATTCTTACCCCCTAGACCTACTCTATTGGGGAAATTTTAATACTAGGTATCCTACTAATCACTATAATGGAATGAGGATCATTATTGACCTAAAACTATTTATATAAATGGTCTTGTTTTTATCTACTGGTTATCTTAAAATTATTTATGGGTGTGTGAACAAAAATTCCTTGGGATCTTGTTTAATGGAATGATTTGTTAAATTTTGAAAGGGGTGTTTTATCCATACTTTATGTTAAATTTTATTTCATGCCTTGTTTTGATTTATCTAATCATAATTGGTTTATTTTATAAATTCTTCTTATGAAACACTTGGTGGGATCCTACTAGGATCTTTTACACACAACCTTCATACACCTTTGGGTGTATGTAGATCATGTTATATCTAATATAGGTATGGGAAATACATCGTAGGTAGTTGTATGGTTTGTTCATTAGTAGGGTGTGAGGGTATGGAGATAACATCATGTCATATGGAGTTTGGATTTGTAGTTTTTTTGAGTTCTTTGATTGTCTTGATATATTGGAACTTGTTTTTTCCTAATGATTGTACCTATTTATTGTTGTCTTATTTTTTGGAATACTGAAATATTTCATTTATTTATCACCTTTTCTTAAATTTATTTGTTTTAAAATCATTCCCAATGGTAGTTCTTTATACCCAAGCACTTTTCACCAGCACATGGGGATCGGTAATTCCCTCTGAGCCATGTCAGGACTTGTTCGGGTTATGGATAGTTTGGATAACCTAGGTTAGTTCATTATAGGTGTTTTGGGTCATGTGGGGTTTATTTTGAGTTCAGTCATATTGGGTAAAGTTTTATTTCAAAAATTATTATTATTTATATAAAAATTTAAATTAAATCCACTACTTGAAAAAAAACCACCTCTAAATGATTTGTAATGGTTATTAAAACCATCATGAAATGATGATTTTAGGAAACTTCCATGAAACAATTAGATAGGATTTAAACTGCTACTAAATTCAAAATAAACTACCACAAAACTATAATTTTTGTTTAGTTTTGGATGTAGATAGATTATAGTTATAATAAATAGATGTAAATACTACCTTATTCATGGAGACTTGGAGGGGTATAAATGTGGTTTAACTAGAGGGGATAATTGAGTTCAAAAGAAATTATATTTTTTCGAAATTAATAAGAGTCTATGTGGACTGAAGTTAAAACCTAAGTAGCGGAATAAAATTTTTGATTCATTCATGATAAATAAAAAATACAATAAATGTGACATGGATCAATGTTACTATTTAAAAACTTCAAGTAATCATTATACCATACTATTATTTTATATTTATCATATTCACTTTGTATTATCTAGTGAATAGAGGATCAATGAGTTAAAGATTTTATTATCCAATTGATTTGAAATGAAGTATCTTGGATATTATGAAAATTTTCTTGGGATGATTATCATATGAGATCATATTGATGGAACATAGAAGCTATAATAGACAACCTACATGGGTAATTGTTTGAGAAAGTTCAATATATTTGAGGAAAACCCAATTTCACATCCTCTTATAATCCACTTCAAGTTATCAAAGGAACAGTCACCAAAGTCAGGAAATGAACATGGATAGATGGAGAAAATTAGTTATGCATCAATCATGGAGATTTTGAGGTATTTCATGGAATACACTTGACCATGTATAGAACATACAATGAGAGTTGTCAGCCAGTACATGAAAAATCTAGAAATAAAACACTAATAGGCAGTAAACTAGGTGATCAAATATTTGAAGGAAAAAATAATTTATTTGTGCTTCATAGTAGGTATGACTTTACAAATATATGTTAATGAAAATTTTGGTGGTGATACAAGTATTATAAGAAGAATGGAGGGTTGTTTTTATACATGTGGAGGTATAATTATTAGTTTAGTGTCATAATTTCAAAAGATAGTGACATTATCTAACATGGAAGTAAAATGTGTTATTATTAAGAAAAAAATCAAAGAGATGGAATGATTGAGAAATTCAATGATGGAGTTGGGTGGGGATAAAAGAGATAATATATTATTTTTCTAGAGTTATAGTGCAATACATTTTTTTTAAAATATGATTTTTTATTCCAAGTCTAAGAATATTAAGCAAAAATACCATTTTATCAGAGGTATATTTTAGGATGGATCTTTAGACTTGAGGAAGATTCATAGAAACCAAAATATAGTAAACATGATGACTAAAATGATGGTCATTATAAAATTGAAGAACTATTGTACCTTATCTTGGCTTTAGATATAATGAAAGAACAATGGGAGCAGTGCAATTAGAGAAAAAGAGTAAAGGAGGAGGGTGTATCTATAATTGGTTTCCAAGTGGGAGATTATTGAGATATGTGGGGTTTAATTATACATTACTTGAACTGTACAATAGATTGGTTGATATTTATTTCATATGGAATCATTAGGCACTAGGGGTGTGTAGTACTAAATTAACTGAATTAATCTAATAGAACCAAATGAACTTAAACTAAAAAAGTACATTTAAATAAATTAATTGGTTGAAGTTGATTGATGAATATTGTATATTTCATTTTTTTTTATTTAGTTCGATTTTGTTAACCAAATTGTTTCTTAACTATTTTTAACTAAAACTAAATAATTAAATAAATATATAAATCTATTTTTGAAAGTATATATGATGATTAACTATGTACAATAAAATTTTAATACAACATAAATAATTATTTATTATACAATATAATGAAACATGGTGAACATATTTGATGATTAACTGAATATAAATAATTAAAACATATTAAAATTTTCCCCTTAAATAATTAAATCCCTTAAATATTTTCCATTTTGATGGATTGTTTTTTTATCAAACTATTTATTTCACCTTAATATTTAATTTATCACTTTCTCAAAGATATCCCCTCTATACTATTTATTTTATCATCATCTCTACATTATCTTATAACCCTTGGTAATGATTTTTTTTGGAAATGCAATAAAAGATATCAATCATATTTTATTATTGATCTATGTCGTAGGTATAGATATCCATGTGATGTATATCATTGTCTATGATCTATTGATATCATATTAGGCATATATATTCCTCTATCATAGTGTATGATGGGATTATGATTTGGGATACTAGGTGCTCTGGATTTTCCATGTCTTCTAAATAGCTTTATCTTAACTATGAATCAATGGGTTGATTCATTTATCTCATGAATAACATGTTTTGATTGTTAATACATCTAGAAATCATAAACACTCCAATGTCTATTTTTTTAATGTATATCAGTTTTCAAGCATTGGAAACTGATGATCAACCTCCTTCATTAAATAAATTATTTCTATATAAAGATATGGGATCCACCTATTAGTTGTATGTGATACTTTATATACATTTTCAAAGATCTTTTCTCTACTGGTTCTCCATTTTTATTTATGAAGAAGGTGCTAGAACACTTTTGGATTTACAGGATCCTGTCAAGATGTATGAGGATTCTATTGGTAGGTGTATTTACTCTAGAGAAAAGAGTCCATTGGTTGTATCTTAGTGATCTCCAAAAAATGTTCTCTATTTAGATAAATATAGATAGAGCATTATAAGATAGATTTATGCCTATTTATATTTGTGTTCTTCATATAATGTCTATTCAATGATGATATATTGGGAAATCAAATGGGTTTTTTCTAATGTGTTGGACTTGAGATGACCATACAAGACCCATCAGGGGTATCAAAGCCATGATCATCTTCAAAACAACAAGTTTTTATACTAATTATTTTAAGAACAAGTATATTGTAATTTTTTTATGTATATATCATAAGGTTCAGTATGATGGGTCCAATTGTTAGTCATTGGTCACTCTGTGTTGACTTATGATATGGGATATCATAAGCTGTAATATGTTATTTTTATTTCTCATAGGGTATGACTAATTTAAATCATAGAGTATGATACATTAAAATTCATGATTTTTTTCTATGGTGTAATCTAATATATGTGATATCATATCCTGAAGAATGAATCCAAGGTATCATAAAAATGGATAATCAAATCGTAATAGTGATATATGAGATATTGGCAACTGTGAATGGTAGCCTATGAAATTTCTTATTATAATAACCAACTGATTCATAGAATATGATTTATAGTTCCACTATCAATCATAAAATACACAGTATCCTAAAAATTGAGAAAAATTATTTTTTATACAATATTTCTTATGGTTTATGAAATATTTATAAAATATAAGTGTTTGGAATTAGAAGGATTTAATGTAAAAAAATCAATAAAACATATTTGTATTAATATTTCATGTTGATTAAATAAAAAATATCTATTTATTTATTACTTTTAAATATTCACTTTTAGAAATTTTCTATAAAATGTGAATATTGTTTATTATTTTATTTATATGATAAATTTATTCTTATAAAATTGGCATACTATACATTACATTCTATATAAAAAAATATAAGATTTATATTTCATATACCTTGAATTCAGTTTTTATATTAGTTATTAGCTTGAATTTAGAGGTTGAATACTGTTTATTCATATTAGGTGTTAGAGTTATGAAAAAATTGAAATCTATCTTGAGTAAAGTATCCTTGGGTAAAGGGGATTTGGATTGGAATTAGCACTAGCCTAGAGGATTATACCTTGTAATAGAAAAGTGGGGGTTGGATATATGTGGAATCAACCTTACTCATAAGATATTATCAATTTCATATAATTTTAAACATTTTCCAAAAAATATTTTCATGTACCTTATACATAGGATGCATTTGGATGTGTGTGACTTGAAGGTAATTTGTATTAAATCCATGTGATATCATTTGATATGACATAGCATGTCTTTTTGTATGAAAATATAGTGATATATATGCTTCCTTATCCAGTAATATTATATTATGTGGATGAATCACAATCCCATGAATCATATGGTGTGATTAATGTTGCACTGTTATGATTCATATAATGTAGTGGAGCGTTAATGAGTTAACACTCAAATATTCTACATGTAGGCTATCATTGATTAGTTATTTCATATGATGAAACATAAGGAATATTTTTTGGTAGAGGGTTACAAGATTTGTAACTAAATGAATTTAATCATACGTTTATGAAACATAAAATTAAATGCATGGGCTCAAGGATACCCCCATAGCCTATATAAATTTGGTATGTCCTTGAGTCTTATGTGTGCAATCATCCAACAATCCTTTGGTTGATACTCTCACCTTCTCAAATCAATATTCTTTTATATTATTTAAATACATGAGATACTAGAGTCATGGATTATGATATGAGATACAGTATCCAGTGACTCAGTTCAAATCCCTCATTGTTTGTGTATTGTATCCTAGAATATGTTGGGTATTGCATTTGATGATAACACTATGTCATGGTATAAAAAAAGCATCATATTCTAAATAAGATATTTATGTTTATCATAGGGTATGATATACCAATAACTGAAAAAATCATCTTATTCTAGCCACATATCATAAGGCACAATAGTCAATTCATGCCGATATCATCTTACATTGGCTAAACTTACGCAAGCGGCATATTGTAAAGTGTGTTAGTCGGTTCTTTTTAAGATCACCTTATGTCAGCCATATATCTTATGTCATTATAGGATTATTATTCATAAAATATTTCTAATAGTGCTCAAATGGTTTAAGATCCACCATGTTTTATGATTCAACTGATATCATTAAATATGATTTGGAAGGAAAAAATTTTTTTTTTAAATTTAATTATGAATTGAATTATATGGTTTATAAAATGTTTATAAATTGTAATAAAAGGTGTTTTGAGATATTTATCTAATTTATAAATTTTTTTATAAATTCAACAATAATAAATTGCTAATAATTAATTAATTAAAATTTTTAAAAATATTTATTAAATAAATATTTAATAATATTAAATATTGACATTAAAAAATCAATCTAAAATTATATGACATGGATTATAATTTAAATAAAAATTGTTTATATAGAAATTATATGTGTAATTTATAAAAGGTTTATAAATTACAAAATGAGGCTAAATATAAAAGAGTTTATATTTAAATTTATGAATTCTTCATAATTTATAATTTGAATTGTTCAAATTAAAAGGGAATTGTTGAAAGGAATTATTTAAACCATATCAAAATGATTTTTGATCAATGATTTCATTAAAGGTTTAAATAATATTAAATATGTAATATTTAGATTGTATAATATATTTACCTAATATAAATTTAAATTAAAAATTATATTTCATAAAATATAATATATTTAAAGTAAATTTCATATAATGAATAATATTAAGGATTTCATATTAGGGAATAAATGTAAATTTTTTATATTTATTTCAATTATAAACAATCCATAATTCATGATTTAATTATAAAGTTTTCATAATTGCTCAATTTATAAACAGTTCATAAGTGTTTATCTCATGTTTAAATTTATGAAATATTCATTTATTTGGTTTATTCCTAGATTTATTCATAAATATAATTTTTATATTATTAATGTGTGTATGATTTAGTTTAAAGTGTTAAACTACTTCTATGAATTGTCATACATGCATATAAGGAGTTACATGCTAGGTTTGATAATTGATTTAGTTTTCTTCTAACATGAATTTGGATTATATTAGGACATGAGATTGAATTTAAAGTTTAATGATAGTTTATGCATATTAGGTGTTGTGATTATAATGGTATTGTAATATCTCTTGAGTAAAGTATCCATTGGTAGATGGAAATTGGGTCGGACTACTCACTAGCTTGGAGGCTTATATGCCTTGTCAAGAAAAGTGAGGGTTTTTTATCTATATCTCTAGGATTATTCAAGTAGAGGTTGTTGATTTTATATAATTATAAACCTTTACTTAAAATATTTTTGTGTTCCTTATTCATGAGATGAATTTAAATGTTTTTAAATATAATTTAATTTTTATTTGGTTTAGTAACACAAACTATGAGCCATGTAAAGAGTTTCACATCAATATGGATTAAACATATTGATTTGATGGAAGTAATATGATTCCAAACTAAATCTTTATAATCATGTATACATAAATAGAATAACATGATATAATATGGTTAGATTAAAACCCCTTAAAAATACCAAGTTTCATATTCCTTCTAAAGTGATAGTTGTTAAGCCTCGATCATCCAACCGGGTAGGTCATGCCATAGTTGGGAACCCCTATATTATCTTTTATAAGGAATTAAATGGTATTAGGTTCCAGTTATTGGAATTTTATTTGGGTTACACTTAAATGGTATACCTTAGGTTACGGGAGTAATATAGTTAAGTTCATCCATATGATGGATTGGGTAAAGGGTAATTCACTCAACTGTACAAGGGTAATATACAATATGATTTGGATGAATCCCTACTTAAATAACTAAATGTTGAGAAATATTCTAAATCAAACTTATTACTTAGTAAAATATGGATATTTCCCCAAAAATTGATATGATAAGTTTAAAAGGGGCCATCATTTTAGTGGGATACCATTTAATAAAATTATTTTTCAAATGAATGCAAAACATGATACTCATATAATAAAATATTTTATTATAGATAATGGCACCATATTCATCTTTAATCTTGAACTTGAGATCTATATTAAATAAGGAAAAACTTAATAGTTGTAAATTCCTTGATTGGTACCATAAATTAAGAATAGTTCTTAATAAAGTAGGTAAATTCTATGTATTAAAGAAACCATTTCCTAACAAAGTGACTGGTGAAGCTATTAAATAAATGGATATAGATACTTATGATAATAATTTAAAGGATTCACTATAATTATTTACTCTAATTCTTGTGACCATGGAACCCAAGTTTCGAAATCAACATGAGAACATGGATGCTTAGGAGATAGTAGAATGTGACACATGTCGGGTCACTGGTATGTCTTATTTTGTGTTTTATTTAATTACCTATTTATTATTTTAGTTTCTAGAAGTTGGGGGTTGGAAATTTAATGTGTTTGGAGAATTAATAATTGGTTCATGATTAGAACATGGTTAGAATTAACTGTTCAAATAACCATGCGAGATGGATGTTTGGGGGATAGAGTAATTTTGCATGACCTCTGCATGGTTTTTCTAACCATATAGGAATTTATAGAAACTGTGTGGACTTGTTTTTGGGAGAAATAGGCTCCCACATAATTGGTTCATGGATTTCTAAAAAATGTTTCTAAAATATGTGGGTTGGTCCGCTAATTAAAATTTTTGTATCTTATCAAATTTCCCTTGTCATATTTTAACCCAAATCCACCTTTATTCTTACCTATTCATGCATAGCCTCCCCCGGGCTTATATATTCTTACCCAATTGTTTTTTGTGGATCTCCCTTGATCTTCGGTGATTTCCTTCAAGTTAAACTTGATTTTTTATAGTTTTCCTCCTATTTTACCCTTATATTACCCTATTATTCCATTTTCATAAAGTTATGAAACCCTGTCATGATATATGGTAAAATATAGGGTTTTATATGTAAGATTTAAATTTATTTATAATGGTTTAGGTGTGTGGGGACTCATTATACTTTATTATTATGTTTTTCATCAAAGTCTATGAGTTTTTATTTGGTTATAAGGTAGGTGTTTCTATTTAAAGGTTTTTTTTCATGGATTACCTTTGGTTTTTATTTCCTCTAGTTTAGTTTATAAAATTTCCTTTAAATTATGTTGTTGATATTAGTTTATACATGTTTTATGTGATTTATAAAATATAATGGAAATTTTATGTTTTAAAGTATCTTTTCAAAAGGAATTGGTTTGAATGCATGAAATGTATTTGATAAAATGAATTAAGGGGGATTTATATATTAAAATAGATTTAAAAGGGGGTTTTGTGGAGGATTTTTGTTTTTATCGGTATTTTGTTATTATGGGAATGTGTGGTTTATGAAATTGACACTTATTATTTCTTTATGTTTTTGGAAATGTGTGGCACATGGGAGATGATGTGTAAGTGACTTAGGCAACAAGAGACTGGGCCTATATCATGGACTCTCTAGGTAATTATACCCAAGAGACTAAGATAGATCTTGGAAAGGATGTTACATGAGGGAATAATGAAACCCTTGGAATGAATTTTTCCCATATGTATCGAGAGATCCCATGGAGTGTAGGGGTTAGGTAATATTGAGATAGCTTCCAAACTTTCTGTACTTGATTATCCAGCTAGAAAACCATGTCTTAGACTAATTCATACTTGATCCCATTGGTTATAAATCATGATTAATTATTGCTTGTACCTTATTTTATTTTGATACCCGTGAATTTATACCTAAAACCCTTTGGGGGAAACATAATTTTGTTTATGATTATGAATATGCCAAGTGTTTTCACTTACTACTTATTGATCCTTGTTTATGCATTTTTTTAAACATGTTTTTTAAGGAAAACCAAAGTAATCTATAAAGAAATGTTTTCAAATTGAATTGGTTTTAAAATTGGATTTAAAACTAGAGTTATTGGTTTTCATGGAAAAAGAATTTATTTAAATTCATGGTGGTATCCTACTGGGATTTTGTCTCACACCCAACATATGCCTTTAGTTATATAATAAAGACCTTGTTTTACAGGACATAGGTTATGGTAAGGGCACCATGTCGTTCAGTGGATCTTCTTGATAACCACCATATGTGATTTTTTTAGGATGGTGGAGACAATAGTCTCGTTGATTTTGGCTCAAGTGGATTATTTAAGGATTTTTTTTGTTCGGAATGTTATATATTGGCCATTTTAGTCTTGATCCTAGTTTTTGAGATTTTTTATTTTGACTAAAAAATATCATGTATATTCCTTATTTTTAAATCATTAAGTGACATTGATTACAGTATCTATTATAGTCTTTACCATGTATACTCTTTTTGTATGTTTATATATTTTGATATGTTACTTATTTTTTGGTGTGTAAATCAAATCCATGGATGGTTTGGGCTATTTTTTCATGGGAAAAAACACTCCTAAGTTGTTTGGTGTGATACCTCAATTCTTATCTACAGCCCATGGTGATTGAAACATGCTTTTGGCCTAGTGGTGAGTTGAGTTAGGTGAAATGTTGTGTTGACCTAGGCCATTTTGTTACAAAATATTATTAGATACCTCTTGTTATTTGGAGGTTCAATGGTATATAGTATATAGGACTATCAAGGAACAGTATTTAGGTTTATAGGAGTGTCTGGACATCTCTCTTTCATGCTAAGACTTGAGTTTCCATGGTTGTTTGGGAATTTTTTTTAAATTTATACCCAATTTTGGGTAGGTTTGATGATATTTGATCTCTTTTATCATTTATTATGGGTTTAAAGAAGATCTTGTGAGTGGTTTTGATAATATTTTAGTTTTGGGGTGAAATTAGGGATGAAATAATAGTTTCACAGTTTAAGCACATGGTTAGTAGAAATTGTTTGGATCCCATGCATCCAGGACTGTAATACTTCCGATGTTGTTTTTCATGGTTGGTGTTTTTTTTCCAAATCGAGCAACCAAACCATGCACAGTGGTAAAATGATTAAAATGTTGATTTTTTTTCCCTTTCTTCATTTAGAATTATTTTTTATTCCAATTCTGGTTGTTTGAGATTTATTTTGAGGGTTTTTGGGTTTAAATGATTTTGATTGAGATTAAATTATGTGTTGGATGTAGTTGTGACTTATGTTTTGTAGACAATTACTCCTAGAAAGTACTCTTATAAGTGATGGGAGGTATTTGTGGAGCATATCCCACAATAAAACCATCATATAGATTCTACTATAGTGGAATCTATGATCCATATAATTTAATCCTTGTGTAAAGAGAATGAAAGAGGTTATGCATAGATGGTAGACCGTGCTCAGGTGTTCACAAAGTATAACCCATCAGTTTTATGTGGTGTAAAAGGTACCAATGAGGCTGGGGAATAGATTGAAAGGATAAATAGTATATTACTTTTTTAAAAACCCCTAATACATATAAATTTTTATTTTAAACTTATATATTTGAAGGACCGAGTGGAAAGTGGTGGGAATCTATGGTGAAAGCAATGAGGTATGAGGATATCACATGGACTACCATCAAGAATCAGTAGTTTTATCATGAGATGTTGAGGATGTGAAAGGCCTATGATTTTTTAGCCATGGATAAGGGAGACAATTTTATTTTGGAATATTCTACTTTATTTATAGAGTTAGTTCATTTTTATTTTGAGATCCTTGTGAATGACTATCTGAAGGTGATATATTTTTTAAATGGGATTGAAGGCCAAGATCAGTTCAGTGTTTATTATCAATTTTTTACTGAGTTATATCAAGGTGATGGACAAAGTAGTTATTGATGAGGTAGTTTTATTTTTAAATATGGGTCTCAAGAGGGTTTATTAAATTATATGTGGTATCCATAGCTCTCCCTTTATCCAGAAGATGAAGTGGGATGAGCTTTTCCAATGTAGTGGCAGAGGTGTTTAGCAGCCATCATGTTTTGTGTCATTAGATTCTTTAAGGAATAATATAGTGACTTATTATTACTGTGGGAATTATAGACATACCATATTTGTATACCTATATTCCTAGACGAAATTACACTAATTTAGGCATTTGGATCATCTTCATCACTTCTTCAGGAATCTACCATAGGGGAGTGGAGTTGGTTCTTCATTTTTGAAGGGTTCACATGTGAAATATGATGCTTCCAAAGGTGTTTGACTCACCCTCAGTCTAAATATTATTCTAAATTATTTAATAATGGTTAGTTTGGGCCTAATTTAATATGTATTTATAATTAATATATGGAACCTAAGGACTATGAATCCAAGTTTTCAACCATGAGAGATATGACATATATTTACTCTTCTATAGCATTAGATTTTTTTATATTAGTGATTCTAATTCAATTATATCAATAAATTTTCTTGATGATTTGGGTATATGAGCAAAGTTTATTACATTTATAATGAATATACTCACCCTATTGGGAAGGAATAAGTATCAAGGTTTAAAGTGCCCATACTTTTGTGTTTTAGTCATTGACATGGAGGTTGTTTGGGACTTCTTCAGATGGGGCCTATATTTTTTTGATCTCATCATTGGTATGGATTAGATAATCATTTTCAAACCCTAGATTTGTTTTTATCACCAAAGGGTCTAGTTTCTATCCTCTAATGGGAGCAATTTTGTTTTCTAGGGTGAGTGGGACCTGAGATCAGGGAGGTATGTACCTATTATTCCAGATGTGGGATTTATTTTGTGCTATTTTTCCATGTTTTTATATAATTATATAGAGTAGGGATTGTATGGTTGTCTTCCAATGGTATTGAACTAATACCCTAATGTGTTTTTAGATTATTTTTATGGGTTTCTACCCTAGAAAGAGTCCAAGTTTAGTATTGATATTCTCCCCAATATGAGCCTCATTTCTTTATCATCATTCTTTATGGCTCCTATTGAGTTAAAAAAATTAAAGTTAAACTAGAGTACCTTGAAAGAAAGGGATTTATCTATAAAATCATGTCACCAAGGGAATCACCGATATTATTTTCAAAGAAGGAAAATGGGGTTCTCTAAATTTAAATAGATAATCAATATTTGAATTAGGTAATCATTAAGAACAAATACTTGTTTCCCCAAATCAATGATATTTTTTATCAACACATCAAATATTAATGGTTTTCAAAAATTGACCTTAAGCTTAGTGTACCACCAACTAAGGTTCCAAGAATAGTATGTTCCTAAGACCACCTTCAGAAGCTAGTATGGGCACTTTGAGTGTCTTGTTATGTTGTTTTTCCTTACTAATGCTCCTATAGTCTTTATGGATTTGATTAACTGATTATGTCATAAATTTTTGAAACTCTTATTGGTTGTTTCTATTAATGATATCTTGGTGTATTAAAAGATATAGGAAGACCGTATCAACCACCTGTATCTTGTTTTGGGAACCTTTAAGAAGCATCTCCTTTATACTAAGCTTTCTAAATTCTAAATCTTGATCAACAGATAAAATTTTTGGGTCATGTGATCTTTGAGGAAGGGATATCAGTGGATCCTAAGAATATCCAAGCATTAATGTATTAGGAGTGTCCTAAGAATGTGTTTTATATCATAAGATTTATGATCTTGGGTGGATATTGTAGGTTTTTTTATGGGACTTATCTAGGATAGCTTCCCCCTTGATATCCTTGACCTATAAAGGGGTGAATTTTGAGTGGATCAAGAAGTGAAATAGATCTTATGATGATTTTTAGGTATAGTTGACATCAACTCCAATTTTTATTATTCCTAATACTAAGAAGGGATCATAATGTTTTTTAATGCCTAGGGAATGGGGTTGGGGTGTGTGCTGGTGTAGGATGATCATGAGGTGGCATATGAATCTCATAATTTTCTCCCACATAAAAAATAATTACCCCACCCATGACCTAGAGTTGGTAGTCATGATTAATGCATTAAAGACTTTGTATCATTACCTGTTTTGGGATTATTTTATAGTTTATTTAGATCATAAGAGTTTGAACTACATATTCACCTATAGAAACTTGAATCTCAAGCAGAGATATTGGGTATAGTATCATTAGAACTTTGATTTCAATATATAATATACCACCGAGAATGGTAATTTGGTCTTCGATTCCTTGAAAATAAAGTTATCTATCCAGGCAGTGAATGAATCTATGGATGAGTGAACTTTAATGGTTTTGTTTTTTAATTTGAGTCTAGAGATATTAGAGGACAGAGAGTAGGTTTCTTTGATCAATGTTCAAGTCACATCCTCTCTTGTTGATCAAGTTTTTTGTGAGTTTAGATGATCAGTAAGTATAATAATAAGCAATAACAATCAAAGATCATAAGTGGGTATAAGATGAGAATATAGGTATAATCAAGAAATATAATAAATTTATACCAAACAAAGCATAGATAAAAAAAATCATGGAATAAGTGATGGAATAACATAATAATTTATCATAAAACTTTTATGTATTATAAAAAAATCATTCTTAGATAATTGTAACACAGCCATAAGAATGGAGAAATTATAACATTGTGAACAAACCAAATTTCCATGCTTCATTTTGTGAAAATTAAAATGTCCACACTTCATGTTATGATCAAAAAAAAATGCACATGCTATATATTGTGAATAAAAAATGTCCATGTTGTTTATTGTGAACAAAAAAAAATTCCCATGATATAAGTTGTGTATAAAAAAATCATATGATATATATTATAAACAAACAAAATGTACATGATTCATGTTTTGAATAAAAAAAATATCCACACTTCATGTTGTGAGGAAAAAAATTATCATGCTTCATGTTATGGACAAAAAAAATCACACGCTTCATGTTGTGAATAAATAAAATGATCATTTATAGCTTTTTAACAAAAAATCCCCACATTGTATGTTATGAACAAAAAAAATCCACGCTTCATGTTGTGAACAAACAAAATTCCCATGTTTCATGTTATGAGAAAATAAAACTTTCATGCTTAACATACTTGTCTTGTGAGATATAAATCCTTAAATAATGAACTAGATGGTGATATAGGACCTCGACCATCACATAATAATCATGCATACATATATATTCCATTATAACATGAGAACATTCATACTATAAACATTAATTAACTAACCAATAGAAAAGAGGTAGGTTTCATGAAAAAAAATTCCTAAAACATTCCATAATAAATCTAGAGAAATAATTTATATGGTGTCTTAAAATATCACCAGTGAACATAAGGATAATTAAGTAATTTTTCTTAGATAAAAAATAACTTTTAATAGCTTTAGATAAGTCACTTGAAAAATAAGAGGGAATGCCCCTTTTTAAAAAGTCTTGAAAGCTCCTAAAAATGGTTTCTTAAAAATGAAATACTTGATATTGATAAATCATTTAAAAATAATCATTTTAAACCAAAAGTGGTATTTTATAAAAAAAATATAAGATAAATATTCATTCAAAAATATTCTTTGAGAATATATAAAAATAGTTGAAAATCCTTTCTTAAAACACAATAATTTAAAACCACTTTTAAAATAAATAGTTCCTTTTAAAAAATAATAACTTAATTTAAAAAAATATAAAAATATATTATTTTATTTTCAAAATCATCAAGAGTTAAAATTATTTTTAAAACCATTTTAAAACATGGAAAGTAAGATAAAGATCTATCTTGGAAAGGATGTGGATTATTCATAGTAGTGATATAATTTTTGAGGAAGAAATTTATTTTGGTAAAATATTTAAAATAAAAATTCATTCTCCCTATAAGGAAATATAAAGTACCATAAAATAAAATATTATTGTGGAAGAACCTAATCTTGGAATAAATAAGTTCAAGAAGATGCATTATAACTCAATAAAGGGAGTTGATTTAACAAAAACCCTTACAAATTTAGTGTCTTTTAAATCAAAATACATTTAAAGAAGGAACATTATATGGATATTCAAACCCCATAATTTTCATGAATATGTAAAAATACATTAACTAGGTTTTAATCATACCATATCAAATATATCAGGGTGCATAATAAGAAATATGTCTCAAGGAATTAAATTTGAGACAAAGAACCCCTTTCCTTGTATTCCCACTTACTCAGATACACTCTAACCCCATGTATAATAAAAATAACTATATTAATGAATTATTATATAACCTCATTCATATATATAACCGTTTATAAATTTAATTTATAATTATTCTCTATATGTGTATTAGTTATTTATTATCTATTTTTGATATCAGGTGTGAGTAATCATGATTGTTTTGAACTAGTTTCGTAATTGCAGTGTTATCATTAATTCTTATCTCAAATTTAATCATTATAGAATTATTCAAGATACTATAATCATTTTTTCAATGAATCATGTTATCCCATTTTCATTTTACGAATGATAAATTTATGGTTTATGAAAATGGAAAATGTTAATAACTAGTTTTGGTGTATTTAACAAGTGAATGGTGACATATTAATAAGTATATTAAATATCAAAAAAAGCAATAAAAAATCATTATAATGTAATAAATACATCATTTTTACATGATATTATCATTATATATCATTAATTAATCATTAATGACATAAATATTTTAACATCATTTGGGTAGGTGGTAAAACTAACCCAATGGGAGCGTGTTATAATGATTTAATGAGTAAGGAATTGTTTTTATATAATGATAATATAACTTTTATAGATTATTAAAATTTTCATAAATATAATTTAACTTAATTAAATTCTTTATTAGAACCATCCATAAAGGGTAGTGATGACAAATGAAATTCAGCATTCATGGAAGTAGTAGTCTGTACATACACCCAATTAATGATACCATTTCTCAAAAAATGGGATGGAATAAAGTTATATGATAAAGTATCATTTAAAAATTATAATTATGAAATAATAAATATATTAATTCATAAAATACATATTTTTCACCAGTCATGATAGGTTTTTATGAGAAACAAACCACATCGTTTTGTGGAGGCAGTATTCTGTACATGTGCACGATCGATGTTGTTTTGTTCTTCTTAAATAATGGAAATGTTGAGTTGAAGGAATACTTTCAACACTTTATAACATTATTTTAAAATCACAATAAACTTTCTTAAAATTTTATACATTTATAAATTTTATACTTCCCAATACTTTAAGATGTTTTTATAGGAAAGTTTAATGTTTTACTGGACAGAAAATATGTCTTTCATGAGAAAAAACTTTCTTAAGTTCACTGGATAGAAGATATTAATTCCATCAGACAAAAATTTATTATCTATACCTGATGAAAATTTAATTTTTAAATCATATGGATAGATACTAATTTAACTATATGGATTTATAAAAAGTATAGAATATGAATTTTAGCGAATTCCATTGAATGAAGATCTACCAAATCTATCAGGCTGATTTTATTAGATGGAAAAAACATGTTTACCAGATGAATTTATATCGACCAAATAGATTAATAAATTTATACATTATACTAGATGAATAATATTCATTCTACCAGCTAGAACCTATATACACTATAGTGGTGTAATACATGATGACTATCGTATGGAGACATTATGCTGAACTTTCCAAGTGAAGAAAGATTTTGTTTGATGTCATTTAAACTGGTCTCAAGAAATTAGGAATATAACCATTATAAGAATGTAAATAAATAGATTCTCATTATTAGGGATTATAATATTTTTCAACCAAAGTGATCTAATTTTTTTATGAAGCTCTTGTTACATCTTGTTACAAGAGAACACTTCATTATAATCTTTAGAGAATTTTTCTTAAGGAATCCAATATAAGGATACTATTTTAAATTTCTTAAGATAATTTTCGTTTGTAATATATATGTTTGATATTGTTAATTGAGGGATATTATGGTAAATAGATAGAGGTTATTCCAATTGGTATTATTGAGGGTTTCTAAGGATAGGGAAAGAGAAGTTGTGACTGATCTTTGTGATCGGGGCCTTCCTTGGTTAAGAAAGATAAACCTTTAAAATAAGGTGAATGTTGTGGATACCATAAGTCTAGTTAAAGGATTCCTTTAAACTTAAGTCTAAAGTGTGTAAAATTTACTATAAATTTTCTATAAGTTTTCTTACATACTTTATAAAGTTTATCTTTACTTTTTTTACAAGTTATATTTTCATTGTGCAAGTTATAGTAAAAGTTTATACTATATGTTATAAAAAAATCTAACTCCAATTATAAATTTTATCAGTACAAACATTCATACAATAGCTTTCTTAAATATGTTGGTAATCATTGTAAGTTTTATTTCTATAAACTATAATTCACCCCTCACCCCTCCCATGTTTAGATGATTTTATACTCTTTCAATCCTATATTTGGTATCATAGCTAGTTATTACTTGTTATAAACTATTACACTAATGTGTTTGTTGTAGAAAAGAGTATATATTTTTTAAAATATAGTAGGTTTTTACATTGGTACACTTGAAAATATAAATCTAAGTAGACCACCAATCAATGATAGTGATGATTATGAGTATTGTATAGATCATATGAAAACTTTTTTTATCCATAATGGTGTGAACACTTTTTTCTTGATGACTAGAAGCTATCAAATTTATGATAAGGAGGTTATTACTTTCATAAGATAAGATAAATTTGAATATCAACTTAACTATTATATCAGAAATACTTTATTCTGTTTTATAACTAGAAATAAATACATTCAAATTTCATCCTATGAAACTAAAAAATATATTTGGAAGAAACTTTAAGTGACTCATTTTGGAACTATATAAGTAGTGGAAATGAGAAGACCAATATTAAGAGTGGATTATAAATCTTTTGATTTTATACCAGGAGAATAAGTTTTCAAATGCATCAATGTTTTATGACCATAATTTACAGTCTATAATATCTTGGATATAAAGATATGATAGATGATCATTTAGTTGAAAATATTATAGATATCATTCTAAATGAGTAGGAATAAAAGTGAACAGATCATGATGATGCAAATATTCTTACAAATTTGAGCTTAGATGACATGATTGGAACTATCATGAAATATAAGGTTAAATTAAAAAGAGACACAAAAAAGGAGAAAATTAATAATGGATTAGATTTTTATTCTATATTAAATGTGTCTAAGAAATCTTGATCTTGTGAAAAAAGTTCCTAAATCTTTTAAAAAGAATAAATTTAGATTTGATATAGAAATAATTTTATCTGAAGAGAGTGTAAATAAACTTTCCCAATTCACTAAAAGTATAAATAGGATTAATGGAAAGAAATATTTTCATTATAAATAAAATAAAAATTCGAAATAAAGAAGTGATAAGAAAGACACTTCTAAGATGATATGGCGTGAATGTAAGAAACCTGGTTATATCACACGAGTTTTTTCAAGACTAAAAAAGGGTAAGAGTGGTGAAAATTTAAGAAAGATATATAAGAAAAAATGTGAGAATATTTTTAAAGTTTCTGACACTTGTATTTTAAGTGGTGGAGAAATTTCTTTAGAAATTTATTCTAAAAATATTAGTGATATTCTGAAAGTTATTAGTTTTTATGTAGACATTCCAAAATACCAAGCAATGATTCATGGAAAAGGTATCTACTAAATCCCTAAAAAATTTAAATTTAAATGAAAACTATCCAGATACATATGATAAATATAGTAATACTTATTTTGAAGAATAAAAAACTAATAAATTTTATTATGAGGGTGATTTACAAAGTTTTGAAGAGGTTTCAAAATATCCAACCTTGCATAAAAAACAAAATAATAAAGTTTGAAAAAACTATGAATGTTCTAATCCAAATCTTGCTAAATAAATTCTAAAATTTCAAAAATTTCCTTATAAATTTAAAATAATACTTCATAATTAGATAATAAATATATTTCTATCTCAACTAATGAAGATAATAATTTAGTTATGAAACTAAACTCTGAAATGTTTTGTTTGAAAAAACTTCTATCAAATTCTTCATCTAGGAAGTAAGATTTTGATAATCTATACATAAAAATTATACCTCATATAGATACTTCTAGGATTGGTTTTAATAAAGAAAAAATTAATTTTTAAAATAATTACTTTGTTCTAAAAAGTGTACCCTTCTGTATAAAATGTAAGATAGGTGGAAATTGGAAGAATAAATGTCATTTAAACAAGTTTCAATATTTTTTTATAAATTTTGTATCTCAACATAATTATCAATTATTAAACATAATAAAGTAGGGAATATGTGGATTCATAAGGTTTTATTTTCTAATAATTTTGGACCCAATAAAGTATGGGTACCAAAATCCTAATTTTTCTATTCCAAGGAAATAATTTGAGTGTCAAAATTAAAAATACATGGTATATGGACAGTGGTTGTTCTAGTAATATTAATGTAAATAAGAAAATTTTCAAGAAGATTATAAAGATGAAGGGTGGAAAATTCACTTTCGAAGATAATGATCAAGGATAAATTTATGGTATCAGTGTTATTATAAATCTTAGTAAAGCTTTAATTTTTTATTTTTTATTTTTTTAGGTCTTAAAAACAACCTCATTAACACAATTCAATTATGTGGTGAAGGATATCATGTGAACTTTAGGAATGATAAATTTACCATTAAAATTTTATAAGGTAAATTTATTATTTCTGTCAATGGACATGATAATGTATACAATTTAAATTTATAAGGCCTTATAATCCAATATCTACCTTTCCTAAGTAAAATATAGGATTAATATTGGTTATATAATAGAAGGTTGTAACATTGTGATTTTATAAATTTAGCCAAAATTTCTATAAAAGGACTAGTTAGAGATCCACCATAGCTTATGTTAATTATTATAAAGTTTTTTATCCTTGTTAATTTGTAAAGAAACATAAATCGAGTTTTAAATCTATTAATGAAGTTCTAACTTATGAAGATTTACTATTAGTTCACATTTATTTATCTGTTTGAAAACAAACTAGAAGTACAGGTGGAAAATATTATGTATATGTTTCGGTTGATGACTACACTAGATATACATGGGTTTATTTTCTAACTAAAAATTAAGAATCCATTTCATATTTTAAAAACTTTGTAGCCCATGTTAAAAATGAGAAAAGTCTACCTTTAGTAACTATTCATAGTTATTATAGTGAAAAATTTTAAAATTATGAATTTGAAACTTTTTTTAGTAAGAAAGTTATTACACATAACATTTTAGTTCTTATAAAATCTCAACAAAATGGTGTCATTAAATGAAGATATATGGTTATTTAAAATATTACTAAAACCATGTTGAGTGAATAATTAATTGTTAAGCATTTTTTGTTTGAAGATGTTAGTACTTCCTGTTATACTATAAATTTAGTTTTACTTATAACTTTTCTTAATAAAATTACTTATGAGTTTTGGATGGGAAGAATTCCAAAACATTCTTACTTTAGAGTTTTTAGATGTAAAGTATTCATCTTTAATACTAAAGATAATTAAAATAAATTTACTCTAAATAATGAGGAAGAATTTTTTTTGGATATTCTATAATGAGAAAGGCTTATCATGTTTTTAACAAAAGAACAAATACTATTGAGAAAACTGTGCATGATAAATTTTATGAAACTAGTCCTTCTATTTTTAAACAAACTCAATCCACATCTTTGGGTGATATTTTTAAAACTTTTTTTTAATCCATGTTGGAAAATTATTCCCATGAGATAACAACTGAAGAAACATTTTCTATAGTTATACCTCTAGAAGAAACCAAACTCATTGTTAAAGAACATGATTTTACAAAACCAAAAAATCAAAAAATATTAAGGAATCATTCCAATAATAATATCATCAGTGATGTAGATAAACTTATCAAAACTATAATTTCCTTAAGAAATGAATGCAAACACTGTGAATTCTTATCGCAATTTAAACCTAAAACTCCGAATAAGGATTTAGGTTATAAATATTGGATAAAGTTAATATAGGATGAACTTAATTAATTCGAAAGGAATAAATTTTGGGATTTGGTAAAACGTCCTAAATATTTTCCTATAATTAGAGTAAAATGGGTATTATGTAATAATCATGATAAAAATGGAATAATATTAAGAAATAAGGAAAGGGTTTTTTGCAAAGGGATATAATCAAAAAGAAGGAATAGACTATGAATAAAAAAAATTTCTAGTATCTTGACTTGAATCTATATATATACTTATAACCTATGAAACATTCTTAAATTTTTTCTTTTTATCAAATGGATGTAAAGTGTGATTTTTTTTAATGTATATGTATAGGAGGAAGTTTATGTAGAACAAACACCAGGTTTTGAAAATAAAAAAATTTCCAGATAATGTTTTTATACTTACTAAGGAACTTTATAGACTTAAATAATCCCCAGAGCCTGGTATAATAGGCTAACTAGATTTTTAACTCAAAATAATATTGTTAAGGGAGATCAATACAAAAAATAATTATATTAGAAGGTGTTATTTTTTAAATTATAGGGGGTTATAAAGTAATTAGCGGTGGTCATTAAAACTGCTACTAATATGGACACCTACTTTTCATTAGTGGCAGTTTATGCTAAGCATTGGTATTATGAAATTTAGTGGTGGTTGCATTAGAAGGGGTTAAACCCCCCTCTAATCTAAAAATTTAAATATTTAAAATATTATAGGTGGTTAAAACCACCTCTAATAAAGAAAATTAGTGACATTAGGGATGGTTTTAACCCCCTCAAATTGGAAAAAAATAGTGGGGGTTATAACCCCCTCTAATGTAAAAAAATAATTAAAAAAATAGGAAACATTATAGGAGGTTTTAAACCATTCTATTCTAGAATTTAATTTATTTAAAAAATATATAGGTATGATTTTAACCACTTCTAATAAAAAAACATGGAAAAAATTAGTGGCGGTTTTAACCGCCTCCAATCTAATAAAAAATTAAAAAAATAATAAATTAAAATTTTTTAATATTCTTTAAAAAAAATATATAAAATAATTTTACATATATATATTACAACTACATGCTCTAAAGAATCTTCACCCCCAAAATCCCCACCCAAAAAACCACCAAAAATCCAAAAAAAATAATATCAATAAATAGATATTTATAGAATATTAAAATAAAAATAAAAAATAATATTCTTAAAAGTCAATTAAATTAATCATTTCATTATATAGGTTATCCAAAAGCAAGTGATTTTTCCAAAATATAGGTTATCCAAAAACATCAAAGCCATCCCCCTCACCACCGGATGAAAAGAAGCTTCAACCCCTCACCACTAGATGAAAAGAATCCCCTCACCATCAGATGAAAGCACCCCCCCCCATCGCCAAAAACACACTGGCAGCAGGCAACCAAATCTTCAGTCTTTACTAGGAAAAAAACCAACAAGGAAACATAAAACACGGGTACCATAAGCAATTACAACAAGTGCAAAGAGAAAATACATAAATCTCAAGATAGGTTTGAACTAATAGACACCCTTTAGCAATATCGCTATGAAAAAAAGGAAATAGTATAACAAAAAAATTAATAGCACAAACAAAAAAATTTCTATAAGATAAGAAATTTCTCATGAGGCTTGAATCATGAAATTTATCTTGTTAAACATCAATAGTATGGTATGGTGATGGTGTATTTCATGGAACCTCTGACTCGTAGACTTGGGAGTGTAGTATGTGATTTATATTTTGTTTGTATTTTTTTTCACCCATTTTTTATTATATGAATCGGGATGATGTTGTACTTTGTGTATTTAGGACCCCGGGACACCCTGAGAGGGGAGGGGTGAATCAGGGTGACAACTTTTTCTTTTAAAGAGATGGATCTTGTTCCCACATTAGTAGGAACTTGTTAAACATGTATGATGAATATGATCAGAAAGCAAACAATCACATGCAGAGAGATGACACAACACTTTTTACTTAGTTCACCACTAAGGGCTTTGTCCAAGGAGCATACGCCGACAAGTTGTCGGGCGTACCAAATTCCACTATTCTTCACTAGTTGTGGATTACAAAGGTTCAGGCACAATCACTCTGTCCCAGGCTCACTACCTTTACAAAGGTTCAGGGATAGCTCACTGCGTCCCTTGGGTCACTCCCATTGACTCCCCCTAGCTCACTGCCTTTGGTGAAGTCTCACTCAGTTCATAGACATGAAGGTCTCTTCATCATTGAAAAAGAATGCATCCTCTATTGTATGTAGATGCTCTGTTGAAGTCCAACTCTCACCAGTAGATGAATCTCACTTTGCGCTAAGGGTACCGAGCAATCTCCCAGCTTTCATGTAGCTTCAAAAAGACGGGCGTACTTCAACAACACTAGGCGCACTTCCCTAAGCTGGCATGCAAGTTTCAAAGAAGGCGCGCAAGTTATAACTGGCATGCAAGTCCACCTCAATGACTTGCACGAAACTCACTTCAACAACTTCAAACTTGCACAACACACATTCCTTTTCACCCAAACCGGTTTTGGTGTGTAGCAAAAAACTGTCGTGCAACTTATACTTGCGCGACCCACAACCACTTGCGCGACCACTACACCTGCGTGATGGGAGCACTGAATTTATCTAAGTCTCGAACTTCATTCCAAATGAGGAGGGTTGGTCCTCTATTTATAGGCAAAATGGACACCCTTCACGGTGGCGTGCAAGCCTCCTCTCGGCACGCAAGTTCCGGCGCACAACTCCAACCACCCTTGCCTCTGTCGTGATACTCCCTTGCATGACCCAACCAATACTTGTGCGACCCTCTTTCCTTTGCCATATTTTGAAGATCTGATCTACAAAAACATATGGTGCGCAACTTTCCAATTCTCCTAAGCACCGACATGCAAGTCCTTTCTCGGTGCACAAGTCACTTGTGTGACACATACCCGGCGCGCAAGTCTCTTTCCCAAAAAAACATTGTTTTCCCCTTTTATCAAATTTGAGGTCCAGAAATTTTGTAAACACTGTAAAACGATGCCATATTCAATGCTATTATCTTCTTGACCTATATGAGTACTTTTCTAGCACACATTCTGAACTTCCTCTGAGGATTGACAACAAACACAAACCATTCTCCAATTCATGCATAGATGATCATGGTTCCAACAATCTCCCCCTTTGTGTTTGTTGACAATCAGCAAATAAATTCAATAGATCACCATCCACGTGCAGACTAAAAATGCAAGAATCAACTTAGCCAACACTCTAAGTCTACATGAGCAATGCTTGGTGTAGAAAACAAGAGGGAAATCTTGAATTGGGATCTCGTCCAATTAATTCCTTCCCATCCTCACCTACATGCCTGAATTATATGCATTAATTTATTCCTTTCTCCCCCATTGAAAATAAACCCAAAGACCGGTAATTGTTCATTATTCAGCTCAAACCACACTACCCCTGGATAGTATCTCCCCCACAAACCTACAGTTCATCCATAAACAGATTAAAAACAATTAACATAACTGGGGAGAGGGGATTTTCGTAACCTCCATATGCACTGGGAGGTGGCCAAACACTGAGGTTCAAACGATGCTTCTCAAACATCACCGTTGACAGTGTCTTGGTCAATATATCATCCACTTGCTCATCAGTTCCCACATGATCAATTCTAATCACTCCTTGCTCAAATTTTTCTTTGATAAAGTGATACCTGATTTCAATATGTTTTGTACGAAAATGCTGAACAAGATTCTTTGTAGGATTAATTACGCTCTTGTTATCACAGTAAATAACCATTGGTTGCTTCAACTCATCACCAATATTTGTTAGTTTTTGCTTCATCCATAGCAGTTGAGTGCATGCCTTTGTGGAAGAGATATATTCAGCTTCAGCAGTACTAAGAGAAGTACTTTATTGATTCTTGCTCAACCAGCCAACGCATTTATTCCCAATATAGAATGCTCCACCACTAGTGGACTTTTTTTCCACTACATCACCAGCCCATTCAGCATAAAAAAATGCTGATAATTCACTATCTCTTCCTACAGCAAAGTATAACCCACAATTATGAGTACCTTGAATATACCTCATGATTCCTTTTAAGGCTGTCATATGTTCCTCTTTTGGATTACTCTAAAAGCGGGCTGCAAGAAATGTGGCAAAGACGATATCTGGCTGTGTTGCTATTAAGTACAGTAAGATTCCAATGATCCTCCTGTATATGGTGGGATTTACAGAGGTCCCATCCTCATGCTTTCCAAGTTTATTTCCAACTGCAATCAGAGTTGACATTGGTTTGGAGTCTTGCATATTAAACTTCTTCAGCAACTCTCTTGCATACTTTTCATGAGAAATGAAAGTGTAATCCTTCTTTTGAATCACCTTCCGCCCCAAGAAATATGTGAGCTCCCCAATCATAGACATTTCAAATTCTGATTTCATGTGATTGGTAAATTCATCCACTGATTTCTGACTTCTGCCACCAAATATGATATCATCAACGTAGATAAGAACCATGAATTGATCTTTTGGAGAATTCTTCACATATAGATTGTGATCTACTCCTCCTCTTTTGAATTCTAGCTTATTGAGATAAGAGTCCAGCCGGGAGTACCATGTTCGTGGTGCCTGATTCAAACCATATAGATCTTTCTTCAGTTTACAGACCTTTGTTTCATCAATACCAAGAACAAAACCCACTGGTTGTTCAATGTATACTTCTTCTTTGAGTACACCATTTAGGAATGTTGTCTTGACATCCATTTGATATACTTTATATCCTCTTTGGAGTTTCATGGCAAGGAACAGCCTGATTGACTCTAGTCTAGCCACTGGAGCAAAGGTTTCTTCAACATCAACACCTTCAATCTGAGAATATCCCTTACAAACCAGTCAAACCTTGTTTCTAAAAACACTTCCATGCTCATCAAACTTGTTCTTGAAGATCCATTTTGTACCAATCACCTTGTGACCTTAGGGTCTCTAGACAAGATCCCATGTCTGATTCTTGTAAATCTAATCTAACTCTTCATTCATGGATTTCACCCAAGATTCATCCTTTGCAGCTTCTTTGAATGAGGATGGCTCCACAATTGACAGAAATGTAGATTATGTTTCATTCCTCATCCTCCTTGTTTGTGTGGGTGCAATCCTGACCCCAATAATATTAGAAGGATCAATCTCAACCCTTTGATTTCTCCTGCGAGGTTCGGTTGCATTCTCTCCACCCATAGTTTCTTCTTCAGATTCTTATTCTGAGTCAACATCATGATGTGACTGCTGAGTGTTTTGAACAACTTCCTCTGTTTTTGTATTTGTATTTTCTCCATGTTCACTTTCTTCCTCACTTTCTATCACATCAGCATATGACATCCTTGAAGTATTTGTGGTTTTCTCTTCAATTATCTTAACATCACTGCTTTCCACAATCCTTCCTAATTGCTTGTTGAAGCACTTTTAGGCTTTGTTGTTCATTGGATACCCAAGAAAAATTGCTTCATCATCATTGTCACCAAACTTGCCTTGATTTCCTTCTTTATTCCAGATGAAACATTTTCTTCCAAAAACTTTAAAGTATTTCAATGAAGTCTTCCTTCCATGCCACAATTCATATGGTGTCTTTGTTTCTCCCATATAAAGCCCTGTTCAATTCTGAATGTTCAATATAGCTTCAATAGCTTCCTTACAGTAATGGCGAGAGATACCACTCTCAATCAGCATAGTCCTGGCTATATTGTTGACCTGTCGATTCTGGCGCTCAACAACTCCATTTTGTTGTGGAGTTCTAACAGAAGCAACCTCATGTTGTATTCCATGTTTTTCAAGATAATTCTCAAACTCAATGGACGTGTATTCCCTACCATTGTCAGATCGCAACACTTTTATCGTTCGTCCAGTATCATTCTCAGCGATTCGCCGATAAGTTTTCATGCAGTCAATCACTTTTCGTTTCCTGTGAATGACCATAACACATGTCATTCTATTGTAATCATGAATGAAAAGGACAAAGTACCTTTCTCCATGAGTTCCAGCAACATTTATCGGCCCGCATACATCTGTAGGAATTAGATCAAGAAGATGAGATGCTCTTTTCTTCTTTGGCCGATATGAACTGCAGACCAGCTTCCCATGAATACAATAATCACAAGACTTTTCACGCTCACGCTTCAAAATGGGGATATCCATGAATATATTCATCTTATATATCTTTTCCATGTCTTGTTGGTTAATGTGCCCCAGTCTTCAATGCCACAAATTGTTTTCTTCTTCAACATACAAATAGCAGGAGTTCACTTTTCTGTCAACCTGATATAAGTTTCCATCTGTTCTAAAGCCTTTCATAAGAGAATTCCCTATTTTTCCTTTTATAGTGTATCCTTTTTGATTTAAATTTACTACAATCCCTGAGTCACAGAGTTGACTCACATTGAGGAGATTGTGACGTAGACCATCCACATAAAGAACTTCAGTCTTCTTTAGCTCTCTATTGGTGAGAGCAGTATTCCCACAGCCTTTAATCTTAAAATAACCATCATTACCAAACCTCGTTATTCCATCAACCTTATTTTTAATTTTCTTAAAAAGTTCAGCATTTCCCGTCATATGGGAAGAGCATCCACTATCAAGAATCCAGGTGCTCCTGCTCTTTGTAGCTTTGAGGGCCACGTCTGCAAGGTTGGATTTCTTAATTTTCTTCCTTTCTTTCCATGATACATTGGATTGAGTATAGAGCACTGATAGAATTTCAATTATCTCATCTATGTATATTGGTTCTTCATATTCGAAGTCTTCTTCGAGAGGAGAAAACCTGTTTGTAAGAGCAACACTATCTTGTTTACGAGATTTGAATTCTATTGAACTCTGGTATGAGGTATCCATGTCCCTTCTCTGCCTGCAATTAATATCTTTATAACCAAAGTTAGAACAATGAAAACAATATCCATAGAAGTTGTTTCTTCTAGAAGAAATAGGATATGAATTTTTTCTCCTTCGTTGAACTCCCAGATCTTCCCCATTCAAGTAGCTCCTTGTTTCTTCGCAATATGACATGGTATGGCCCAAATAGCCACAGAACTGACACTTCATGAGAGGAAATGTATTCTCAATTGAATTTATCCTCATACCTTCTTCTGTGGGATAATAATATAAGGGATCCTTTTTCCACGAGGCATGAGGATAATCTTCTTTTATTCTTTCAGATTGAATTGGGGGTTTTTGTATCATCACTTCAGAAACTTTCCCACATTTCCCGCTTTCATCTTACCTTTATTTTGTTCACCTTTATTTTCAGTATTTGTTGATTCTTCCTTACAACCAATTCCACTAATTCCCATGCAGGCAAGTCTTTTATCATTTAAAATCGTTTCAACTCCATTAGAGCCACATTTTTCTCTATCCAACAGCTCAGCATCTGAGAACCTTCCAAACTTTACTTTCTTTTTCGATTCTTTTGAAATTGAATCTTTTTAAAAATTACTCTTAATAGTAACAACTTCCTCCTCAAGACGCTCAACAGTCTTGGACTTTTCCTCTAGTCTGTAGGTGAGGTCATTTATGACCTTTTCCTGCTCTTCAATTCTCATCTTCAGATCCACTACATCATCATTGCTTTCAAGTATTTTAGACTGTACTTTCACCAATTCTTCCAGTCGTTCAATTTTAGCTTCAAGTTGATCAACATATTCAGTTGATTCTTCTACAATTGATTTTCACTTATTGCAACTCTTACATTTTATCTTGAGCTTACTAACATCATCCTTAAGTTGCAACTTGGGATCTGCTCTAGTTTTCAACTGATTTTCTCCACCAGTATCTTCTGATTTTTCAATAGTGGTCATCATGGAAGCATGGTTCCCATTTTTAAATTCTGGTTCTTCTTCATCAAATAATTTAATATCATCGTCTTCTTCTTCATAGACAAAACTCTTCCTCTGTATCTTCTTTCCATATTTGAAGTCTCCCTTTTTGAAAAACCTTTTTCGAGGCTTCTCAATGTCTTCATCTTCTATTTCATCAGCATCAAACTTTCTTTGGCACTAAGAGGAAATGTTCTTGAATCTTCCACAATAAAAACATGCCATAGGTAGCTTACCTTTGAATTTTCCTTTTCCCTTCTTCATCTTCTTGGCGATGAGAGAAAGAATTTCCTTTTCCTATTCATCTTCACCACCACTATATTTTGAAATTTTAAGTTTGTACATGGTTTTGAATGCCATTTCCTTGCTTACACGAGTCGTGGCATCTTCGGGTTTGACTCTCATCTCATATGCCACTAGACTACTTAAAAGATGATCCATAGATAGTTTAGATAGATCTCTTTCTTCAAGGGCTGACACATTTGCATTGTACATAGAAGGAAGTCTTCTCAAGATTTTCTTTATGATATCAATGTCTTTGATTTCTTCTCCAAGACCTCTAATTGCTCCCACAACTTCAGTAATTCGATTGAAGAATGAATCTGCATTCTCATTAGGATGCATCTTTAGATTGTCAAACCTGTTGTGTAGGACTTGTAGTTTTGCTTCCTTCACTTTGGTATCTCCTTCATAAATATTTTCAAGTTTATCCCACAAGGAATTTGCTAAGGTTCAACTCATTACCTTTAGATATATCTAATCATAAAGGGCTGCGGTGAGAGCATTCTACACTTTAGCATCAGCATCAAGAATTTTCCTATCGGCATTCGTCATAGCCAGCCCTGTTGGATCAGTAACATGTATACCTTGGATAGTGGAAAAAATGACTTCCATTCTAAGGGATCTTAGATGAGATTTCATTCTATTCTTCTAGATCTAGAAATTACTTTCATCGAATAGAGGGACTCCCCTGACATTGATTGCATTCTCCATGACGACAAAGGACAGATTCAACACCAGCAACCTTTACCCTCTAATACCACTTATAGGACCCTGGGACACCCTGAGAGGGGAGGGGTGAATCAGGGTGACAAATTTTTCTTTTAAAGAGATGGATCTTGTTCCCATTTTGGTAGGAACTTGTTAAACCTGTATGATTAATATGATCAGAAAGCAAAAAATCACATGCAGAGATACGACACAGCACTTTTTACTTGGTTCACCACTAAGGGCTACGTCCAAGGAGCATACGCCAATAGGTTGTTGGACATACCAAATTCCACTACTCTTCACTAGTTGTGGATTACAAAGGTTCGGGCATAGTCACTTTGTCCCAGGATCACTGCCTTTACAAAGGTTCAGGGATATCTCACTACATCCCCCGGGCCACTCCCGTTGACTCCCCCTAGCTCACTGCCTTTGGTGAAGTCTCACTCAGTTTATAGAGGTGAAGTTATCTTCATCATTGCAAAATAATTCATCCTATATTGTATGTAGATGCTCTGTTGAAGTCCAACTCTCACCAGTAGAAGAATTTCACTTTGTGTTGAGGGTACCGTGCAATCTCCCATCTTTCGTGTAGCTTCAAAAAGACGGGCATACTTCAACAACACCAGGAGCACTTCCCTAAGTCGGTGCGCAAGTTTCAAAGATGATGCGAAAGTTATAACTGGTGTGCAAGTCCACCACAATGACTTGTGCGACACTCACTTCAACAACTTCAAACTTGCGCGACACACATTCCTTTTCACCTAAACCGGTTTTGGCGCGTAGCAAACAACTATCGCACAACTTATACTTGCACGACCCACAACCACTTACGCGACCACTACACCTGCGTGGTAGGAGCACTGAATTTCTCTAAGTCTCAAACTTTGTTCCAAATGAGGAGGGGTGGTCCTCTATTTATAGGAAAAATGGACACCCTGCAAGGTGGCACACAATCCTCCTCTCAACGCGTAACTCCAACCACCCTAGCCTCTGTCGCGCTACTCACTTGCGCGACCCAACCAATACTTGCACGACCCTATTTCCTTTGCCATATTTTGAAGTTCTGATCTACAAAAACATATGGCGTGCAACTTTCCAATCCTCCTAAGAACCGGCGCGCAAGTCCTTTCTCAGCATGCAAGTCACTTGCGCGGCACATACCCGGCGCGCAAGTCTCTTTCCCAAAAAAACATTATTTTCCCCTTTTGTTAAATTTGAGGTACATAAATTTATCAAACACTGGAAAATGATGTCATATTCAATGCTATTATTTGCTTGACCTGTATGGGTACTTTGCTGGCACACATTCTGAACTTCCTCTGAGGATTGAAAACAAACACAAACCATTCTCCAATTCATGCATAGATGATCATGGTTCCAAAAGTGTAGGCTTGGGTTCTTCCACTTGGTTTTTTTAACTTGCATTACATTCAGCCACTTTGGGTTTCCCTTGTGTATTGGGTTTTTTTAATTGTCACAATATAGATTTTTAGAATATGTTTTCTTATGAAAGATTATAAACACTTTAGTTTGTGCGCAATGTGAAATTAACCCAAAGTGGTTATATCCAAGTGGAAACTTGGATAATGTAATGTTAGGATGACCCTCCATGAAATTGCATGATTATTTAGTAAGATTTCATTGATATGATAAATAGTATCCAATCACAAGTTTATTACAATTTAAAAACACCAATAAATTGACCAATAAGCAACCCACTTCATTATTTATAAACAGTTACCTCAAAATGAATTGGATCAAATACCTAAATATTTTACACAAAATTCATTCACAAAGTAGAAATCAAGTGAAGTAACAGGAAGGTAATAGAGTATTGTATCAAAAACCTAAACAGAAAGAGCATGGGCTTGTGAATCTTTCTAATTAACATCACTTCCTATAGATGATCTTATATGATGTGGTGAAGGTTGATCTCCAGTCGGTCCCTCATCTTCTTCATTGATGGTATCCAAAATAAGATTTAAAAACATAATTTTTTAACATGTATAAATAATAAATCGTCAAACATATATTAAAAGGATGTGTTTTCAGTTAACAATAAAAATAATAACACCATATAAATGGATAACTATAGGATACTATAATTTCATAATGCTCTACAATCTCAACATTCCACAATGTTAAAACAATACACTTGTGTTCATGAAAAAAGCACCATAAATGATCAATTGACTGCCTAAAATCAATACAAAAAGGCTTCTTAGAAATACTTCTAGGATTGTGATGTAAAACTAGATCCCTAATAATGGATCCAAATCAACATTAGGTTGATCCAACAAAAATTTTATTGATAGGGATAAAAATAATCTTAACAAAAAAACCCTATTAACTGCATGATGACGAACCTAATGGTGCTTCGAAATGTGGCCTTGGAAAATTATTTATGACACGGCCATGGAAAGTTAAATTCAACCTTGGAAAATTATTTAAAACTCAACCTTATAAATTTAAATATACACTGAAAAAGGCTAATGAAAAAAATACTTGTCTAGAATTAGTGGTTATGTTGACATCCATTGAAGGAATATCATCCCCCATTCCATTAAAAACATCAATGATTGTACGCATTTGTGCTTTTTTTGGGCTAACTCATCTTCATTTATTTCTAATTTCAATTTAGTTTGACACAACTTTGATTTCAAATCATCAACCTCTTTTTGAGATGTTTGAGATAAATTAGATGTATTGTAACGAATACCTCAAAATCATTGAGAGGATGAGTTGAATGCACTTGTTAGGCATGCTCCCAACCAAATAAAACATACACGACCCAGATTCTCTTTCCAAAATAATTTTATGAAAGCATCATATTGAGAAAATTATATAATTAAAATGCACCACAACACTCCTTTTAGAATAATCCTCAACATAATAAGACATTTGAGCTTAAGATTCATAAATTAAAGGTTCATGATCTTCACATTATTCGGTGTAAATAAATTTACTAAAATTAATAGAATTAAAACCCCAATCATCTTTTATAAAACTTATATCTCTTGTTGTATCAGCCCATATACAATTAAAAAGAGTCATAGATTTTATATAGTAATTAATCTCAATAATATCTTTCAACTTCCCATAATATAAAAGATCAACATCAATTCCAATTTCATCATGGAGACTTGAAACACATCTGGTTCTAGAAGTCCTGAACACTCTATAATTTTGTATTTTTAATCCTTTTTCATGATCCATTGTATGAAACTTGAATCCATTAATATTGAATATAGAAAAACTTTTAGAGTTCAGAAGAGGTCATTGTGCTAAATTTTTCAAATCATCTGATAGAGTACCAACCACATCTTCCAAAAATACCTAAAAATAATAATCTTAAGAAAATATTTATCAATTCATATTGAATTATCAATAAATACTTTTACTTAACCATCTAAAAAACCAATCAACAAAGTCTTTACTTAAAATATTTTGTACTACATAATAGGAGTGTGTCTGAATCCTCATTTTTCTCTTCACATGTAATTTATATTACCTAAAATTAATGATTTTTGACATAATAAATCAAATAATTAAATTACTGAATATGGAAAAAAAAATTATACATAATCTATGAATGGATCAACCTCTTTGCAATTGAATAACACATGTCAGTGTGCTTGTTTTTTCTCAAAGGAAGTTAATAAAAAATCTGTACCACTCCCAACTGGTCTTCAAATATTTGAAAATATAGTATAGACTTCATCATTATCAACATCCTTTAATTCATCATTAAAACGAATTTACTTATTGAATTTGGTCTCAATACCTTCTAAATATATTGAACAAAATTTCAAACATTCTTCTGATATATACCTCTCAGCAATAGAACCTTCTAGTTTATCCTTATTACGAACATAATAATTTAAATGCCCCAAATATTTATATAAAATACATAAATAAAAAAACAAAATATTATAGTGTGAAATAATATATGTACAAAATTTTAAATTTCTTTTCAATAGGATACATACATCGATATTGTATCTTAAAATAATTGATCTCAAGTTTATTGATGATTTTCTTAGCCTCATAAAAACAGTCGGGGATTTTGGAATGTTTAAAAGCATCTATTAGAAAATCCAAAATCATTATCATTTACTTATCAATAATTCCATATAAACACTTGATGTGATATATTTTTATTATAAAAGACAATTTGGATTACGTTTTATATTCTTCATATAATTATTGATTCCCATCATTCAATAACTCTGAAAATTCTATAGAATTTTCAAACATGGTTACACTAAGAGATGAGTCTGCTTCATTTTCACCAAGAATATTACCAATCCCAAATGCATCATTAATACTTTCTTATATAGGATCTAAATGACCTATATTATGGGGATAAGTCTCATTATCTTGTTCTCTAATATATATTAGTTCAACTTCATTAATTTCTCCAAGCCATACAAACTTGGTGTATTCAACCAGAAATTTTTTTTGACTCAAATGGGAGTATGATTCAACTTTGGTCAACCATTTCTTAAATTTTCAATTAAAACAAGGAAATATTATTCTTCCATCAATAGATTGATTCTCAAATGAAAAATCAAGAAATTTATTTAATCATTCCTTATACTCCTCATCTTTTCTTGACCAGAAAATCCATGATTTATCCATTTCTAATATATTAATTGAAATAGAATAAATCAATTAAATATGTTCAAATAAACATAGGAAAAATAATAAATATCTAAATAATGTTTATACAATAAAAAAATCTAAATATATTTTCTTCATAAAACACTTTCATTAAAAATATAAAATTTAAATATCTTTTCTATTTAAGAAAATTAAAAACTACCTTTTTAAGTACAGTTTTTCTATTAAAAAACATAAATAAAAATAATTCTTTCCTTCAAAAAATTCTAGAAAAAAACATGGGAATTTTCTTATACAAAAAAAACTCATAATTTAGAATCATTTTGAATTGTTTATTGAAAATTACTCATAGCCTTTATCATTTATGACAAAAAATTGGAAAAATAAACAATGTTTGTTCAGTTTCTAAAAAAAATGCACTTTCATTTCAAAATAAAACCGCATAAAGAATAGGAACATATTATAACTAATATGTATTATATATAGTTAAAAATAAAATAATCCAAATACCAAATAATTCAGAGAAAAATAAAATGAATGGTGAAAATTATGCATGGGTATCATAGTGAATGGATATATTTTTATAAATAAGAAATGATTCCAAATATTACAATCAACAGAATAATATCAATTCTGAAATTCCAGGAAAAAAAATTAGCATTAATTTTCTAAATTAATCTAAACAAGAAAAAGATCAAAATTGATAAGTCTAATTACCTGGTTTATCATACCTTAGGTTTGGAATTAGAATCCTTTGGGTCCAATGTATCTTTGTTCCCCTTAACAAATAAAAAAATATATTAAAATAACTAGTTTAGAGTTTTGTTGAGGATTTAGAATAAAGATTAAAAAAGGAGAATAATCCATAAAAATGACTGGTCATGTGAGGGTTTCATTGGTTAAGGGTTTCAGGAGGTAGAAAACAAGAGGTACCAGCTTCTGAAAGGGGTTTTATATGATGTGTACAAGTTTTTAGGTATAAGAAGTACCTGATTTTTTTGAAGTGTCGTAGAGGCCTACATAGGAGGAGTAGAAGACTCAATATGAGGTCATGTCACAATCTAAGAGAGTGGGGGAAACCTCACAAGTAGGGGAGTGGGTGTTGTTATGCTCAGGAGGGGATGCAGCATAGAAATCTAAGAGAGGGTGTGTTGTCATGACTGAAGGTAGGGGAAACTGTCAGCAGTAGAAGGGAGAGCAGCATTGTCGCGATAGGAGATAGGGGAAACCATCGGCCAAAGAAGGGATAGAAGCATTGTCATCCATGTAAGGGAGGGGAGATCCACTGAACAGAGTAGTGGAATGGAGATAGAAAGTGTGGTAACTCTGGTAGGGGTGATAGTTGAGGGGAATATGGTTATTAGAGGTTGGTAGGGGCGAGCGTAGAGGAGAGGGGAGCATTGTGGGGGTGGGATTGAATCTTTTATCATGGGTGGGTAATAAATATGGGCAGTTTTGAATAAAAACTGCCTCTAATTAGAAGGAGTTTTTATCAAACCCTTCTAATTTTTATTTATAGGGGGTTTAGAATAACTTCTAAATTTATGCCTCTAAATATCATCTTTTTTTGAAGTGGTTGTTGATCCGACACTTTTTATTCAGAATTTTTTTAAGGAAAATATCATTATTCAAATTTATATAGATAAAATTATATTTAGTTCAACTTAAAAATTTATTTCTAATTCCTTTTCAGATCTTATGAAATCTAAGTTTGAAATGATCATGATGGGTGAACTTACATTTTTCCTAAGTTTTCAAATTTCTCAAAAACCAAAATGAGTTTTTTATCTCAATAAAATAAAATAAAATATTTACTTAAAAGGTTTGGATATGACACTTATAAGAGTGTTAGTAATCTTATAAAACCTACAAATCTTTAGATCTTTATGAATCTAGGAAACTAGTAAATCAAAAACTGTTTAGAGGAATGATTGATAGTTTACTATATTTTACAACTAGTATATCAGAATTAATGTTTTTTGAATGCTTTTGTGTGAGATTTAAAGATAATCTAAAAGAACCCCATCTAAAATCTGTTAAAAGAAATTGTTACCTTAAGGGAACTATGGATTTTTGATTATTTTATTCTTCTAGAAATGATTTTGATCTTTTTTTTCAAATTATGACTTTTGTGGATGTAAAATGAATATAAATATTACATCTAGAACTTTTAATTTCCTAATAGAATCTTTGGTTTAATGGTCTTTTAAGAAAAAAACATTCATATCACTTTCTAGATTTAAAGCTAAATATGTAGTAGTGGGAAGTTTTTGTGCTCAGGTGTTGTAGATAAAACACACACTCACTAATTTTGGCATGTTTTTTAGTAAAACTATGATTTTATGTTATAACACAAGTGTCATAGATTTAAGTAAAAACCCAACACATCACTCATGAGACAATAATATAGATATAAGACATCATTTCCTTTGGGATCAAACACAAAAAAGGAGATATCATTTTACAATTCATAGGAATGAAAGAAGTATCTTAGAAGACATCTGATACAATTGGAACAATAAAAATAATATTAGCATAGGAACACAGGAACAATGTACTAATATTTTTAAAAAACCTTTAAATTATGATAGATTTTAATATACTAAAAAAAATATTGTAATTTTCAATATAAAATAATCTTTTTTCTACATTTTTTACCTATCTAATCATAGTAAATAACTCCTCAAAAATGAGAATGTTTTTCCTTTATATTGAAAAAAAATTCTTAAGTTTTTCTTAAAATTTTATGGAAAATGTTTCTTATTTTACTTATGTTTTATATAAATTTTTTTAAAAAAATATTTTATTTGGTAAACTTATTATGTTTCATTGGACCGAGATTCGTTCAAACCTTCATTAGAAAGTCTCTTTCCTTTATCTCTCTTATAAAAACAAGAAGTTTATATTACTAAACAAACATTTCTAAGAAAGACTAAAATTTTCTCTAGGAGGAAAATTTTCAATATTTTACTATAAATATTTATATCTACTGTTAAAATATTTTCTATGTTGTTTATTAATTTTATAAAAAATGTATTAAAATTTGTTACAAACTTCCATGTTTCATCAGAGGAACATTACATCATATAAAACTTAAAGATTTTTAATAAATGTTATAAACTTTTAAGAGTTTAAAAACATTAAACTTTATTAAAAAAATTATGTCTTAATATTTTGAGCATAAGATCTCAGTCATTGTTTTTTCATGAAATTTTCTTAGTCGTTGGATTTATTTTGTAAGATGGATTGTATCTCTCTTTTTGAGTATAAATATGGAAACAATGCTTCACTACTCCTTCACCACCTAAATTATAAGGAGAGATATCTCTATATTTATTTTCTTTTGTATGATCACTTTTTATTTCATCCATTGGTTTTAAATTTTATATTATTATAACTCACAGAATCCTCAAATGAATTTTCAAATAGAGAAGTTGTTAAGGAAAGGATGATCATAAATAAAGTAGTTTGAAAAGTATGATTAATTATTGAAGTCACCAATTATTTTCCAAGGGTGGGAATCCCTATGTGTTTTTAAAGAATATTTTTATTTACATTATCCTACTATTGTAATTTATATTTTATATGACTACTGGGTTTGATGAAGTTGATGGCCTCAAAAATTTCTGCTTTACTTTGGTTGGAAACTCCTACAACCTAAATATAAAATAATTTTATATGCTGGTTGGAATCATTCTTGAATGAGAAGCTAGTATTTTTTCACACAAACTTCCAAAAAATATTGGATCTATCGAGAAAGCAATAGATGAAATTTCCTTATTTCCTAGTTATGAAAAAATTAGAAAGTCATCCAATATTTCACCTAATGCAAGGATAGTCTCTATGTGGATACAAGACTTTTTAATCCCTAGAAAAGTTGATAGGGATACGTTGAAGGTACGATATATCTATGTTTTATAAATTGTATTCAATATGATAAAGTTTAACATAGTAAATTTTATGTTTATTAGTATTGTGGTTTTTAGGATTCGTATAGTGAAGATGAAGATTATTTTATATACAATATTTATTAACAAATTATTAGTAAATTTCATAAAGGAACAAAAAATCACAATGAGGCAGTTCCAGGAAGGTAAAATACTTTATATTTTTTATAATATACCATTAAAAAAATTAATCTCATCTTTATTCCTTATTTTAAATATTTTTTAGAAGAATAGGATAAGGTGTGTCCGTTAGTGAGGTTGAATGAATCAAGGAAAAGGTTTTTTATAAAATAAAATTTAGTGAAAATTTTCCTCCCTTACTAAGAAATAATGCTAAAACTATGTTTGGAGAATATTTTTATGAGTTTACTATAAATAAGGGAGAAAATAAAGTTGATAGACAATCATTTGGTTTGGATGTGGCAAATGATTTATCCTTAAATTAACAATTTTATGAAAATATGAGAGAATAAGAAATAAAAAAGAGGCAATATGAGAAGGAAAATAAATAAAAGAATCAATAGAGTTATTAAAAGAAATTTAAAGAGATAATTTAATAATTAAATTTGTGGATAAAGATTTTATTATGACTAAATAAGTTCCTCCTTTATTCATTCATCCTTTTTCAGTTGTTACTGTGACCATTCAATCAGAAGAAGTTTTATCTATTCAAAAGGATAAAGGTAAAGAGGTTTTTGTTGATGAATTCTAAGTTGATGTTGATCAAGTTGGTAAGAAAGTTATTAAAGAAAAATCACATCCCATAGAACCCTCTTGAGCACCATGGAATATTCGATTAAGAAAGAAATATGATGTTATTAAAGAGTTTAAGGAAGCATTGGATATATAAGATATGTCGATTGATACTTTAACTTACTTATCACCTCAGTCATAGAAAGATATTAATCTCAGTGAACTAGATAATGAAGAGTCCTCATAGGATACAGAGTAGCAATATCAAAAAAACTAATGGAAAATATTCATCTAATGAAGAAGTTAATGTAATGGAGATTTCTCAATCACACTTTGTCGAAAAATAAGAAGTTGGACCTTATAAACCAGTAGCACCTTCCATTCCAAATATTCCAAGTGATTCCATCAACTCTGATTTGAGTACCAATATCAATAGAATGGAAATAAAGATGAATTAATTAAATGGAGTAATTAAAAGGCTTGAATAAGTTTTTCATTTCTTTCTTGACATCTAATATTGCTATAATTATATCCAAGGAAAATCCAGTATCTTGTAAAACTCAAGTTCCCTCAAGAAACTCACAAAAATAGTTATCTAGAAAGAAGTTAGATTTAAGGATTTAAAGGTAAAATAAAAAGTATAATTTATAAAGATAAAAGATGTTGTAAAATGGATAAAACTTAATAAGGGAGATATAAAAAAATATGAGCAATTGGATGGAATCAAAAGAGAAAAAAATTCAGTTTCATAGTTTTTTGAAACCATCAATCTAGAAGTTCATGAAAGTACAAGAGAAATAGATATCACAAATATCTCACAATGCAGAAGGATGATGATATATATAATAAATAAAAGAATATAGAGGATTTAGAAGAGGAAGTTTTAAATACAAAGTCTATTGTTATAGAATCATAGAAATATTAAGATGATATTAATAAAATGAAGGTGAATCTTAAAAAAATAATAAGAAATAATGATTTTTATTTTTAATTATCAAATGTGTTACAATAATCAAACATAATATTTTTTTATGGATGTTGAATGTTTTTAAAACTTTTTTCATGGATATATTTATAATATTTTTTTGATAAATGTTATAGGTTTTTACTTGTATATAAATTATTTCATTTTGAATGTTTCTATAACATTTTAGGTAAATTTTTATACCTCCTAAAAACCATTTCAAAAATCAAAAAGGGGCAGAAAGTGTCTAAAAATTTGGTATAAAGGGTCTAAAATTTTGAAAAAATGGGGAGAAAGGAATAAATTTTTAACTTTTTAGGAAAAAGATAAAATTTCATAATTCTTATAAATTATTTAATATATGAGGATTAAGTTTTTAAAGTTTTAACTTTAGTCTCTCCCATTAAAATTTTTGTTTTTTACTTTTCAAAAAGGGTGATATTATTGATTCAAAAAGATGCTTTAAAAACTTTATAACCTTATTATTTAAAATAAGAAAATCATTTCCTTAAAATTTTATACATTTATAGATTTTATAATTCTCAATAATTTAATATGTTTTTGTAGTAAAGTTTAATGTTTTATCAGGTGGAAAATATCTCTTCCATCGGATGTAACTTTCTTAAGTTTACTGAATAGAAGATATTAATTCCATCAGACATAAATTTCTTCTATATACTATATGAACATGAACTTTGTAAATCATATGGAGGGATAATGAGTTCATAATACTAAGGTTTATAAATTTTAGAAGATGATGTATAGTGAAGTCTATCAGATGAAGTTCTACCAAATCTATTAGATTGACTTTATCAGACAGATACAGACATGTTTATCGGATGAATGTTTATCATCCTACTGGATGAAGAACTTTATAAATTATATCGGATGAATAATATTCATCATATTGGACTAAACCTATATAAATTATAGTGGTGTAATACATGACAATTATCAGATGGAGACATTATGATGAACTTTCCAAGTGAAGAAGGAGTTTGTCTGATTCCATTGCAATTGATCTCAATAAATATTGAATATAACCTATGGATTAATGTATATAAATATAGCTTCATG
Organism: Viscum album; assembly: GCA_963277665.1. NCBI lineage: Eukaryota > Viridiplantae > Streptophyta > Magnoliopsida > Santalales > Viscaceae > Viscum > Viscum album. The sequence goes on along the minus strand of OY728137.1, from coordinate 195,761,931 downwards.
ATCGAGGGGAAGAATATTCATCAACCCAAGTGATCTAAAGTTTTTTTTTTTGAAGAGTTTGTAACATATTTTTATGAGAGAATGATTCATTGTAATCTTTAGAGAGTTTTTCTAAAGGCATCAGTTGTGAGGATACTATTGTAAATTCCTTAATATATTTTTCTTTTTCAATAGCTTGGTCTAATCTTGTTGATAAAGGGATATCAAGTTAGAGATATAGATTTTATTCTGATTAGTCTGATCTAGGGTTCTTGGGGTAAGGTAAATATAAGTTTTGTCTGATCATTTTGATCGAGGGATTCCCTGGTTAAGAAATATGGGCCTTTATAATAAGGTAAATATCATGGACACCTTAATTCCAGTTAAATAATTCCTTTAAACTAAAGGTTAAAGTGTTTAAAATTTGATATAAATATTCTATAAGTTTTTTTACATACTTTATAAAGTTTATATTTACTTGTCTATACAAGTTATATTTCCATTGTGCAAGTTATAGGAAATGTTTATAATATTTTTTACAAAAGTAATTATAACTCTGATTATAAATTTAATTGGTAGGAAAATTTATCTTATAACTTTCTTAAAGTGGTTGGTAATTATTGTAAGTTTTATTTTTATAAACTACGATTCACCCCCCCCCCCCTTATGTAGATAATTATATACTATTTCTATCCTATAGGAAAGGATTGAATAATGGTTTCTACATTAATATAATAACATCATAATATTTTAATAATAGTAGTTTAATTATGTTAGGGTGGATATAATAAGTTTATAAGATTAAGATTGAGAATAAAATGCTAAGGAGTAAGAAATACTCACATTGAGAACTTGAGATTTCACTTCAAAATATCCTTGTAAATAGAAGTCTTAGGATATATAATTCGGATCAGAGGATTATAAAGATGAGATAGAATTATATGAGGATAAAAATGTTAGAGTTTAAGGATGAAATTCAAATGGATATGTTTGTAATAAAGGGGTGGAAGTTTTTCCATTTTATAAGTGAAGAGAAGTGTAATTTTGGGAGCACCCATTACCTTTCAATAATGGAATTTTATTATTCAAGAGTTAAAGTTACTAAAAGTTTAAAATATGAAGTGTATATATTTATTGGTCCTACTCTCCTCTCCACTACTCATTTTGGAGACAACTTGGAGTGATTTAAGTTTTTTTTTCTTTTTACCTTTTAAATTCTTACCCAAATGTACTTTAACCTTGGTAATTAATTTTAATGAACAAAATTAAAAATGAATTTATTATATATTTTAACATTATGATTTCAAATTTTAAAATAATTTTATCAAATAAAATTTAAATGGGTGAGAAATGTTAATTTTGGAATAAATGTACATAACACGTAAAAACAGTTTTTAGAAAATGTGTGTGTTTAAGATTACAATTTATGTGTAAGTTAAGATTATAAATTTTATTAAATTAAATAATATAAATTGGTTTATTATAAAAATAATAATTTTTTTTATTTCAAAGAAACCCAAAACTGAATTTTACAAAAAAATTTGTTTAATTAAAATAAAATACTGAAAATAGTTTTTAAATTGGAATAAAATGTTACTTTAGTTCTAAAAATTAAACATAGGTTTTATGAGTTCAAAATAATATTTAAAAATAAATAGTTTTAATCCTTAAATAAATAATTAATCAATTAAAAGTCTTTATAAACTTCTATCTTGTGCTCATATATTGATAAAGTTATAAAATTTACAATTTTGGTAAAACTGTATTTTCACTATTCACTTAAAAATTAATTATTTTAGAAAAAATATAAAAAAATAACCTTAATTTAATTTTAAAATGTTGGATTCAAAAATGAAGTTAATTTTTTAAAATTAAAATTTATAAATTTATAAATATATCTTTTACATGAAAATAAAATATATAAAGAAAAGATGCTTTTATTGAAAAACCCCTTTTAAAACTTTAAGTGTTCATAATACTATTTTTTATGCATTTTTAATTGATTAAAATATTTATATTTACTATAGTTTTTATTATTCTCATATATTCTTATAATATTCATCTAATATGGTTTGGATCATTTTATTTTGGTGTTTTGTGTGAAACAAACTATCAAACATAGTATTTAGAAATATATATATATATATATATATCTGTGTGTGTGTGTGTGTGTGAAAATATCAAGGCTTTACAATGAGGGGAATTATTCTAGTTGGGTTTTTCCCCTAGGGATACCAAAATGTTTTATAATCTAAGGAATATGTACTGGTTTCCCATGATGAGATAGTAGGTTTCTGATTTTGTATCCATATTTTTTACCTTCTAGAGGATCAAAGTCAAGCATCAGAGACCATCTAGGTTTCTTAAGCCTCTTCCCATTATGATATATAAGTGGGATGAGATCTCCATAGACTTTTTGATCAGTATACCTCATACTCCTAGTGGGAATGATGTTATTTTGGTGGTTATAGAATGGTTGACTAAATCAGCCCACTTTTTTCCCATCAGAGAGTGGATAAATGTAAAGGAGATCAGACACCTGTATGTCTGAGAGATCATTAGAATTCATGGGATTCCCTTGATGATAGTTTCTAACCATGATTTTTGTTTTACTTATCACTTTTGTAAGAGTCTCTAGGATTCCATGGGAACCCAGATAAAGTTGAACATAGTGCATCACCCACAGATGGATAGTCGTACTAAGCAGGCCATCAAGATTACTAAGTATATACTTAATGAATGTTTGATTACTTCAGGGGTTCATGTAATAGGCATTTTTCATTGGTTTAATTTTCATACAATAATAGTTATCATGCATCAATCAAGATAGACCCTTTTGAGGAATTTTATGGGCGGTTGTGTCGGTCCCCATTGTGTTGGGATGAGTTGGGTGAGTGTTTCTAATTGGGACTGAGCCTCATCCAGGAGATGATGGAGAAATTGTAGCTGATTAAGAAGATTTTGGTGGTGGATTAGAGTCTCTATAAATAATATGTTGATCTTATTCATCGCCTGATAGAGTTTGAAATCAGTAATCAAATGTTTCTTTGGGTATCTATTCGACTGGGTCATCGTCACTAGGGAAAGTATGGGAAATTGGAATTGCATTGTGTTAGTTAATTTCATGTTATATAGAAGCATAGGAAGGTATCCCATAAATTAGACTTTCTAATTCATCTGACCTCAATCCATGATGTATTTCATCTATCCTAGTTAAAGAAGTATCATTTTTACCCATCTCATTTGATAGAGTTGGAGGAGTTTTAGGTGGATCACAACACCACCATTGTGGAGAAACCTATTTATATCATGGATTATTATAAAAAATTTATCCATGGTAAATTGATCCCATTGGTCTATGTGATTTGTAATCATGGTGGAAATAGCCATGATACATGGGAATGGGAAGCTTGGATGAGGGATCAGTGGCCTCACTTGTTTTCTTATGAGGAACTTTGAGTAATTTCTAAGGGAATAAAGTGGTATGGTGGGGAGAGTTTTGACACCCGTCAGGTCATTGGTATGTATTATTTTTAATTTTATTTATTCAATTATTTATTCTTATAGTTACTAGGAGTTTGAGTTATAAATTTAAAGTTTTTGTAGAAACGGGATCCAACACACAGTTAGGACCTAGTTAGTAGTAATCGTGTGGATAACCATGTGATGGGGATTTTTAGGGAACATATCAGTTCTTCATGGTCTTTGCATAGTTTTCTACAGATATAATAGTTTCCAAAAACTATGTGGTCTTATTTTGGGGATAAAATGGCTCATATACTATTGGCACATAGTTTTCCTAATTGTACGGCCAAACCATGTGGGTTGTCTAGCTCATTAAAATTTTAGTGTTTTAATAAATTATTTTGTTATATTTTAACCCAAAACCCTCTTAATTCCTACCAATCTAGGAACAACATATCCCCCTTGTCTTGTATATTATTCCCCCCTTGTTTTTTAGTGGATATTCCTTTATATTTGGTGATTCCCTTCAAGGTATGATTGATTCCTTGTGATTTTTATCATCTTTTCCCCTTATCTCACCTTATCTTCTATTTTCATGGAGTTATGAAACCCTAGAATTCAATCTATATGGATCTAGGGTTTTGAATGGGGGATTTATGTGTATTTCTTATGGTTTAGGTGTTTGACTAATCCTCATACTAGATTATTATGGTTTTCATCAAAGGTGTGGAATTTTGATTTAGTTCCATGGTAGGTGTCTCTATTTAAGGTTTATTTTTCCATGGATTGAATTGGTTCTTTATTTAATTTGGTTTAGTTTTTCAAATTTCCTTTAAATTGTGTTAATGATATTGGTTTATCCATGTTTAATGTTATTTATAAAATGTAATGAAAATTAATGGTTTAAAGTATAATTTAAAAAGTAAGTGGTTTGAATGAATGAAATGTGTTTGATAAAATTCATCAATAATGATTTATAGATTAAAATGGATTTAAAAAGGGTAATTTGAAAAGTTTTTATCTTTTGATTGTTATTTAATTATTATGGCCATGTGTGTTTTCTGAAATTGTCACTTATTATAGATTTATATGTTTGAAAATGTGTAACACATGGGAGACCATGGGTGCATGAGTGGATTAAATAATTAAAGCCTTAGACTATGTCAGAGATAATATAGGAAATGATACCCAAGATATTTATTGATATATTGGAAAGTATGTTGCCTAAGGGATCGATAGAACCCTTGGAAGAATGTTTCCTATATGGAATGAGAGAGACAATGGAGTGTAGGGATCGGGGAAGACCGAGAGAGATTTCAAAATATTATACTTTCTTAGTCAACTATAGAAATGTTTCTTAGACTAAGTCATACTCAATCCCATTGGTTAGATCCCATGATGCGTCCTTTCTTGTTCCTTGTTTGATTTTGATTCCCATGCCATTATGCCTAAAACCCTCTGTTGTATATTTAATGTTGCTTATTCTTATTTTTATTCCATGTGGTTTCACTTTCTAATTATTGAGACTTGTTTATACATATTTTTGAAACATGGTTATTTTTAAGAAAAACCAAAGGAATTTATAAATAAAAGTTTCAAAGTGAAATTTTTTTGAAAATATTTTTCAAAATAAATTTATTGTTTTGTATATAGAAGGGACTTATTTAGATTCATAATGGTATCCTCCTAGAATTTTTTTCTCATGCCCTGCATATTCCTTTGGGTGTATACAAACCTTATTTTTCATGTAAAGACCCAGATTTTTCCATGTAATTTTTTTTAATTATATGGAATTATTATGAGTCCGTGGAAATTGATGGCGCGTGATTCCAAGGCCCGGTGTGCCCGTAATAAATTTCTGAACTTTTTTTCGGGTACATTCAGTAAACACGCAAGACGCATTTTGTAACTTTTGAACCGGTGCTCGGAATTGAAATATGAGGACACCATTGAACTCACAACACTTATATTTTCTTAAGGAGACATTCACTTTGACCATAATAAGTCGAGGGTGAAAATTAGTTTTTATAATTTTCATGGGATAAAATAAAATAAACATTTTTTTTTTGAATTGAAACATCCCATTTTGAATTTAGTGGTGGGGACCACCCGAGCTCAAAACCTCCCACTTGAATTTTGTGGTGGGGACCACCCAACCCTTGAACTCCCACTTTAATGTGAGTTAACCTTTGGAATCATCCCAATTTATTGTGCCAACTTTAATGTGCCAACTTTAATTGAATTAACTCAATTAAAGTTGGCCCATCACTTCTTTGTTGGGAATCGTTGGCAAAGGAGAGCTTGGGAGAACCTTTAAAGAAATATTCTCCAAAGAATAAAAACTCTTCGGATCAAGAACGTTGATGTTGGAGAGTGGTTCAGAAGTGAGTTTCGGGAGCGACGAACGCCGACACCTCTTCCTCGACTTCATCTCCTACCTCACGAAACCTCCAAAAAACGTCAAGGTAGGGGATTTTATTTTTGAATTATGATTGAAATTATTTTGATAATTCTTCATATTATGGATTCATAATGACGATGGACAAACTAACATGGCCATCATCCCACACATATACCTTTCCTCTTATCTTTTGTTCTTTACACGTTCTTCGTGCATTCTTCGACGCCAAATATTTAATGACGCTGGAAACACAAAGTTTTACCGAGCACGACATATGGACGTGGAACCCTCGACTCAAGGATCGTGAATATGAAAATGACATAATTTTTTACCCTAGAACTAAGCTGTAATGGATTGAGGAAGAAGGAGGCCGCCGGCACCTGGCCGGCCGCAAGGAAGGTGGGGTGGCGTGTGTTCGTACCACCGATTAAGCAGGAGGCCGCAGCCCGTCGGCTGCAGCGGAGCAAGGGGAGGTGGTCGGCATGCCGATCAGTTGTGTGGCAGAGCGGCGACACGCGTCCGCACCGCCGGAGCAGGAGGTCGCGGCCGCTTGGCCGTGACGGAGGCCGAAGGGCAGCCGACACATGGCCAATCGCGGAGGACAGCGGTGTTGTTGCGCCGCTAGGAGAAGGAGGACCGGCCGACCATGGCGCACCGAGCAGGACCCACTCCGGCGGGTCTCGCCTCCAAAAACTGAACAGACCTTTGGATGTTCGGGTAACCTGGGGGGCACCTCCCCCACCCGGGCGTCGGCTAGGGCAGACCCCGCACCTGGCTGGGCGGGCCGCCGAGCGGGCCGCGCCCCGCGGACCGGGCTGGGCCATCCTCTTCGAAGGTCAGCCCGGACCATGGCCCAGCGGGCTAGGCCCACCACGGCCCAAGCCATTCAGGGCGGACCGGGGTCGGGCCAGGTTGACCCGAAGCGGGTCAGGTCGGCCCAGGCCGGGTTGGCCGGACCGGGTCAGACCGGACCCAGACCCATCTGGACCCAATTTCACCTTTGTGGCCATCTCTTGAGAACCAGGCGTCCGTTTGACGAACTGTATATAGCACCAGAATCCTTGGATCAATACGGTATTTTTGGTATACTCCACTTCAGTTTTGGATAAAGTTGGAGTAGGGTCGGTTTGGATCGAACCCCGAATCCAATCGGGCCCTCGGAGCGGAAATTCTAATAACTTATAGACCGGGCATCCGATTGACGCGTCGTCTGCTGTGTTGGGTCCTGATTAGAAACTAAATGAGGCTAATATTAATTGTTAATATATATAATATTCATGTGATTTATTATTCATAAACACCATTTTAGTTCATTTTACACTTTGAACATCATTTCACATTATGATTGCAATTCTTTCTTAAAATACACTATTATGTGGTACATTTTTTAACATCATTTAAAGTACCCAATGATTCATCTGATTTTAAGGAATATAATTATAAATATTTTAATTTTATATTTTGGAAAATTTATATACACTTAAATATGAACATGTTTGATTTAGGGATCAATGGCGAATTCATGAAAGCAGATGGGGATATTTTGTGATGAAAGGAAACAATTCTGAAGAAGTCAGATTGGACACCATCCCACTGATGAGAATGTGGGGCCCAACATAAAAACCCAATGAAGCCCAAATTTTGTTGTATTTTATCAGACATATAGAGGAACAAATAATTCTTTAGGATCCAGTGCTAATTCGGCCTCCATTGTGTTCATTTAGACGGCCCAAGTTAGAGATAAAATTTTGGGCCAGATTCTGCGGCCCATAAAAACATCCCACTAATCTAATCATATATCCAAATCCGCAACTCCAAATGGGCCCAAATTTTACAGGAGGTTAGGGTACATCCGGGGATTCATTTTCTTATTCTATGGACCACTATAATTATGCCATATAGATGCTCTTCTAAGTGCGTCTGTTCGATGGATGAAAGCTGGATGCCACCTCGGGTCAAGGGTGGAAAATTTAACTCTTCCTCAACTTTCCACCCACCTATGGCCTACCAAAATTAATTGAGGAGACTTGGAATATTGAAGTCTCGACCCAAGGCTTTCCTATTTAAGGCAGTGGTGGTGGAGGAGTTGAGGATCTTTGGTGCTTTGTTCAATTGTAATGTTATGCTGCGATTTTGTTGTCTCAATTTTGTCTTTCACATGTAAGTTGTTCAATTCACTTTAGTTTCTTAATAAAAGTTCTTCTTCTCCTCTTATTATGTTGTTCTTTATATCACCTTGATACCGTTGCCTCAAGGTGTGAATTTATTCACACCAAATCTTGTAAAATTATTCACACAACGGTGGAGTGATCATTTTATTTTTATTGTGTTTTTTTTACTTCTCTATTTCCTCCCTCATGAGTCTACTTTCCGCTTCCATTGAAACCATAGAATCAATGGAGGGCTAACCCTGTAACAGCCCAAGATTTTATGAAAAATATTCTTTTTAATTTCACTAATGTCTTGTGTTGTACGCTACACCAAAAAGGATCTTGCACAACACGCATCCTTGACTTGCCTTGCATTACATGCAATCGCGACCTTCCTCGATAGCGTGTGTAGTACGCAATAACGAGTTTCACTAAACAACGATATGCTATTAAAATATTATTAAAACTAGCCGTTATGAATAGTAATAACCACTTTCTGAAATTTTGTAAATTTTATTTTTCAAAATGGAATTCATTTTTGGATTCGTAATATCGAAATTAGCTTAGGGTGAAATTTTGGTACTTTTCGGATAACTTTCATTTTCTGATGAATAGTGAAAATTACTAAATTTTCATTAAAAACAACTTTTTTAATCAAAATAATTAATAGTGATATATTATTAATTTTAATGGTTTTAAAGTATATTTAGAATATATTTTTACAATTCAATACAATGTTGGTCATTTGATGTAATTTCACATTTACACCAGACATAAACAAGTGTTAATCTTTTGATAGTTATTATCTCTTAAAAACACGCTATTTGTTGTGACAGCGGAAATTAATTATAAAATTAATTAATGCAACTTATATATTGGGAATTTTTTAAAATAGAAATCATTTTTGAACTTGGAATATCAATTATAACTTAGGGTGAAATTTTGGCATTTTTCTGAAAAACTTCAATTTTGATGAATAGTGAAACTACTAAGTGGTAGTTAAAAAAATTAATTTTTTCATAAATATTAATTTTACCGCTTCTGTGAATGGAATTTCAAAAATTCGAGAGACACGGTTGATTTCAGTAAGTAAAATGTGGTTCAATGAGATGAAAATAATTTTTTGTGAATAGTAACTTTTTACTTTTATTTACCACGGTTAAAAGTAAATAGGATAATTAAGGGTAAAAATGATATTAATATTACCCTAACACATGTCCTAATCCTATTGGAAAAGTGTATCTCGACCAAAAACAACCTTAAGTGTAAAATATTATCATTTAGGCCCACTTGGATTAGATTAGGATATTTATTATTATTTAATTCAAAGAAGAGTTAAAAGAGTTAAAATCAAAGTTTATTTACTAAAACATTTTTAATATATGGTTATACATAATATAATTTAGACTATAAATATTCATTAGAAACCTAAAAATATTTCCTACATAATGGTATTTTATTTGTAATTTTTATACTTTAAATAATTTAACTTATTTATGACACAACGATGATGAAGTAATTACCTTTTTAAGAAAATATTAACATAATTGATGTTATAAATGCCAAAATAAATGTAATTTGAGACTTTTTATGACTTAAACTAATTTTCTAGGTTAATATGACATGTTATTGTTGATTTAAGTAACTTGGTTCGAACTTATCATTCTTTTAAAAATTTCATAAAAATCATGTACCAAATAGTGTCAAAATTGACATAAATTAGTTTGTAAAACAAATATTATATTATTAATTGTTATTTAATTCCTAAAAATCTAAGTTTCGGCCAAATGACTTAGATAAGGATATATATATTAATAATAAACAACTTGTGGTTCTTTTGGAATCATATAGTAAGTTTATTAACCATATAGTGTAAGAAAACAAAAAGACATGGTAAAAGTTAAATTATTTAACTTAGAGTTAAATCTAATTGATAAGGTTAAACTAATAACCTAAACTTGTCTAAATCCTATTGGATAAGAGGATTTCGACCCATCCCCACTTTATCTTCGAAATAAGACCATTTGGAACCATTATAAACCGAATTTGACCTTAATATAAAATAATATTTTGAGATTTTCCTAAGATGCCCCTCTCCTCCCTTATAAAAGGGCACCTCCTCCCTCTCTTCCTCACACAACTTTGAGCCTTCAAGATCGGACAACCACTGCCAAATTCTCCTATCCACTTCCCTAGAAACATCCTAGAGGTTATTTTCTTCCTCAAAGACCAATTTTAGTTCCCTAAAAGAAGGTCTCAAAGAAGCACTTCAAAGAAGTGGTAATGTTAGTTACCGATTCTTTCATCTTTATTTCTTCTTCCACTTCTTCTTCTTTAGTTTTTTCATTATGAAGTAATAACATCAGTATCACTCATATAATTATATGTTATTATAAGTATGAAACAACCCTATTTCACCATCTGTCCATCCTACGGAAAAAGAAATCACCGCGCGTGCGTACGTACGGAATACCGTCTCCACGCAGTGGTGTAATCTATTTTCCGCCACCACCTTAATTGGATGGGTATAATGGTGTAATGAGTAAATATATATGATTATTATAAAGTAATATTGATACTGAAATAGTATACATACACTTCAACACAATTCCACGACCATGGGAACGATATCATCGCTCGTGCGTACGTACGGACTACCGTCTCCACGACGCGATGAGATTCATTCTCAATGATTAACCATTCATGAATGATTATAAAGTATATATAATAAGTACTAATGAAATATATTACATAATAATGATACTGGATTTATGTATATTTATATGTATGTCATCTACATAATTCCATTCAATTCAATAACGAAAAGAAAACAGCGTTCATGCGTATGTACGGCCTACCGTCACCATGAACGGTGTATTTCTTTCCATTTATCGATCCATTATATATATGTATATTCTGAATATATATTATATATAAATCATGTTTTATATTCTGTAATTAATTAATCATGATCTAAGTAATCATATGAATAATTAAAAGTCAAAACACGGACGACAAATGAAACAATTTTACCCAAAACGCTCTTTAACATGGAATTTACAAAAGAACGGGTAATATAAAGTCATAAGTGAACCATATATGATATAATAACAATGAATATGATTCTGTAATAAGTCAATTACATTATTTAAATCATTATACAGGAGGTTCGGACACTTACGAAGCAAATCGGACCTAAGGTAAGGGGAAATATCACAATCTCATTTTTATCCGAGATTGTTTATACTTTGGTATTTACTGGGGTGTATTTTATCATCCACATCCATGTTCCCTAAATATGTAATATTGTTTCCATCCACTTAAAATATTTTAAATCCAATTTTACCCTTTGGTGAGTTTTTAGTAAAGAATATGAAAGGAATCTTTTGTCGTTTTTTCGTACGAGGTACTTTTTGACTTTTCCGACAAAAGTACGAAGAATTTTTTTTTTAACTTATACGGCATGAATGGATTTTTAAAACATTATTTCCAAGAAGCTTATTTTACAAGTTTTCAAGTTTATTTTTAATCAACTTCTTTTAGTTTATAATTGTATGACATGTTAAGAAAAGAAAAGTTTTTTTGAAGAAGAAAGGATATTTTCCTCAAGAATGGAGTTCAAGTGTTTTATCAAAATTATTTTCCATCTAAGATAATATAGGGTTCTGTTTATATCCCTATTATTACATTGAATTGATTATGCTGTGATGGAATTATTTTTATGAATTCATTTATCTTATATGAATTGTTTTATGATGTCATGTTGTTTAAGAATCCCATTTTTATTACATGGGTTATGCAATGATGTATGATTTATGATTTTGTGGCACAAATAAGAATGGTATCATTATGAGGTGGGTGGGACCTATATCTCCCTCCAATGCATTGGGTAAAGATTTTATATCTCATGAGATAGATATGGCTGGAATGGTAGGTTATACCGGTTCAGTGAAACAGGACTGAAACGAGGGTGACTCGGTTCAGAAAAGGACTTTGTCCACTAAGATAGTATTGGAAATGAGTCTTGACTAACAAGAAATGATGATTATGTGTGTATGCCACAAAGTTTCATGTTTTAAGTTGTGATTATTGGGATTACATTTCACTTCTATGATTTATCCCATGTTATGATATTATGAGCCCTTTTGCAGGTTAAGACTTCCAAAAGCTATATTCTTATGTATATGATGTGATTGATATTTCTTTTGTTTACCCTTACTGAGCATTTGAGCTCACCCTTTTATGTTTTCTTTTCCCCGGGAAATAAATAAAGGTTTTAGGAAAAAAAATAAGATCTTTATGGGAGATATTGAAGATCTTTCACCACGATTAGAAGATTTTATTCCGAGTTTCCAAAGACATTAAACTATTACGGTCCTTGTGTGTGTGTTTTCTTATGTACTAAGTATTCCGCAAAAGTAATGTAATATCTATGTACGTTAAGCTTCGAGTCTCTACAGTTGGTATCAAAGGAAAGGTTTAGTCAGCCTTTGGAAACTAGGATGCGAAAATGTTAGTGAGATCCCTAGAGATATTTCTAAGGTATGTCTAGGGATGTCCCTAAGGTTAAGTATACGTATAGGTTATAGTACTAGAATTACGCTAACGATCATATAATTAAACCTAAGATGTTAGATATTGAAGGTACTCCCTCTTTATTATGTTGCTTTCCCTAGCATGATTTTTGCCTCTCACACTATTCTTTTTGGGTTTTAGACGATGGCTGGAACTCCAAGGAACCGTGTTGATCAATGCAATGGACAATGCAATGATTGTCCTCCTGAACAAACAAATGTTATGGGAGATGGAGTGCAAAATCTTATTGCTATCCTTACACAAGCTATGAATCATTCTGGACATCCAAATGAGAAGAGAAGGGAACAATATTCTATTGAGTCCTTCATGAGGCAATGTCCACCTTCTTTCAGTGGGACTTCCGATCCACTTGTTGCTGAACAATGGATCAGTACCACTGAAAAGATATTTTATGTTCTTCAATGTTCTGAACATGATAAAGTCATCTTAGCAGTATATCGTTTGGAAGGTGAAGCTGATCAATGGTGGAATCTTATCAAGAATATGAGGCCAAGAGATGAAATTGAGTCCATTGAATGGGACGAGTTCAAGAACTTATTTTTCAATAAGTACTTCCCTCGTATTCTTCGAACAAAGATAGAGAAGGAGTTTCTTGAACTAAAGCAAAAGGATGATGAATCTGTTGGTATATACGAAGCGAATTTTACAAGACTTGCAAGGTATGCATCTGGCATTATCATCCAACCTGAAAGTAAAGTTGATCGATTTTTCAGTGGCTTAAAACCAAGTCTTCAAAGGGAATTAGCTATAAGAGACTTTAGTAGCTATGAAGAAATTGTGTGTTGTGCTATCAAGGTAGAAATGGAAGTTGGTGTTACATATCCATCTCATGGTTTTGACAAGAAACGAAAGATGGAGTTCAAGGAGAAATCTCAGAATAATGGTGAAAAGAAGATGAATGTTTCCTTATGCACAAAGTGTGGAAAGAAGCATGGTGGAGATTGTCTTAAAGGGACTAGAAAATCTTTTTAGTGTGGAAAAGAAGGTCATCGAGCAGCTGAGTGTCGAAGTAATGGAAAAAGGGATTCTAATGATGTGAATAAAGCAAACACTGTAGAGAACGCACAACCAACACTTCAATGCTTCAAGTGCAAGGAAATGGGGCATTATGCTAATAAATGCCCTAATCCAAGGGTTAGTGATGATCAACATGAGCAACCACTGAAGGAAAAGGACAAAGGGAAGTCACATGTGATCACTATTGGCGATGTTGAATATGACAACGATGTGGTGGAATGATTAAGTGTTTATGTAATTGGATTCCAAAATAATGTGGTATCATAAAGTATTGGAATATTTATGTGTTGGTCTAATGTGGTATTCAAATTGATTGAGATATTTTTTGGAAATAATATGATTTGTGCATAATTAAGGGAAAACGAGAAAATGAAATGTTTAACAGTATTCATGAGCCCATGATTGATATAAGGACTAAGTGATATCATGGTTTGAGTATATAGAATTTTTAGGATTTTGGTATGTGGAAGGTGTTAACTTTTAACTGCATTCATTTTTTCACTAAGGTATTCAAGAGAATACATGATTAAGGACTTTGAATGTTTGGAATGTGACCAACAAAACATATCTTATGATATATGGGGATCAACGATGGTATTAAATATCTGGTAATCATTTCCACTATGTTATGAGAGTGGACTGCAGTATTATGGATAAGCCTAAAGATTGGAATGGATTATGTTGGACATAAGTTAGTATTGTTTAAGGATAAAAGTTATTTTTTCGATATTATTGATGGGATGTTATAGTAATATAGTTTTAGAAAAAGGACAACCTGCAGGACGGGTGACATCCCATCGCGTCGGATGAGGCTGTGGGAATCGAACCCACAACCGAAGTGCGACTGGCCTTTATCGCCTACCACTGGCCTATAGGAAGTCCCTGTTTAGTAGAAACTAGTTTTATTTTATTAAGCAGTACGATATATGAAGTATAAGTCCATTTTAGAAACCATATATGATTAATCTCACTATAGATCGACTTGTGTATATAATTTTTACTAACCTTTTGTTTGAGACAGATGGAATGACCCGTCATTCTATCACATGATCTGCTAACACTTCACGAATAACAAATTCAACTTCATTTATTTAAGAGATGAAGTGGAAATTGTTCAAGGCACGAACAAAAATGAGATTGTACCAAAATAAAGTAAGTATTTATTCTAATTCAAAATTTCAACTTTAGGGAAATGATCTTGAAAACCAAAAATGTTGTCCTAGTGCCCTTATATCCGATGAATCAGATGGTACCCTAGATCGTCACAAATTTATGGCTTTGTGATTGCTGGCTTTTCCATAGCCATGTTCTCTACCACTCTCCATCAGAACATGATGGTTAGATTTCTCTTCCATATCCATATTTTCACCTATATGGAAACCCAGTGATTAGTTTTTTGGGTAATCGTTACATTTCATACTTTAGTTTTTAAAGCCAAGTTTTGGTATTCCTTTTTACGATGTGGGTTTCTATTAAAGAAACTTTTGAGTAGTAAACCATTTATAACCCCGACGAATTTTGAGGGCGAAATTCATTTTAAGGGGGGTGGAATGTAATAGCCCAAGATTTTATGAAAAATATTCTTTTTAATTTCACTAATGTCTTGTGTTGTACACTACACCAAAAGGATCTTGCACAACACGCATCCTTGACTTGCCTTGCAATACACGCAATCGCGACCTTCCTCGATAGCGTGTGTAGTACGCAATAACGAGTTTCACTAAACAACGATATGCTATTAAAATATTATTAAAACTAGCCGTTATGAATAGTAATAACCACTTTTTGAAATTTTGTAAATTTTATTTTTCAAAATGGAATTCATTTTTGGATTCTTAATATCGAAATTAGCTTAGGGTGAAATTTTGGTACTTTTCAGATAACTTTCATTTTCTGATGAATAGTGAAAATTACTAAATTTTAATTAAAAACAAATTTTTTAATCGAAATAATTAATAGTGATAAATGATTAATTTGAATGGTTTTAAAGTATATCTAGAATATATTTTTACAATTCAATACAATGTTGGTCATTGGATGTAATTTCACATTTACACCAGACATAAACAAGTGTTAATCTTTTGATAGTTATTATCTCTTAAAAACACGCTATTTGTTGTGACAACGGAAATTAATTATAAAATTAATTAATTCAACTTATGTGATGGTAATTTTGTAAAATAGAAATCATTTTTGAACTTGGAATATCAATTATATCTTAGGGTGAAATTTTGGCATTTTTCTGAAAAACTTCAATTTTTGATGAATAGTGAAACTACTAAGTGGTAGTTAAAAAAATTAATTTTTTCAAAAATATTAATTTTACCACTTCTGTGAATGGAATTTCAAAAATCCTAGAGACACTGTTGATGTCAGTAAGTAAAATGTGGTTCAATGAGATGAAAATAATTTTTGGTGGATAGTAACTTTTTACTTTTATTTACCACGGTTAAAAGTAAATAGGGTAATTAAGGGTAAAAATGATTTTAATATTACCCTAACACATGTCCTAATCCTATTGAACAAGTGTATCTCGACCAAAAACAACCTTAAGTGTAAAATATTATCATTTAGGCCCACTTGAATTAGATTAGGACATTTATTTTTATTTAATTCAAAGAAGAGTTAAAAGAGTTAAAATCAAAGTTTATTTACTAAAACATTATTAATATAGGGTTATACATAATATAATTTCGACTATAAATATTCATTAGAAAGATAAAAATATTTCATACATAATGGTATTTTATTTGTAATTTTTATACTTTAAATAATTTAACTTATTTATGACACAACGATGATGCAGTAATTACCTTTTTAAGAAAATATTAACATAATTGATGTTATAAATGCCCAAATAAATGTAATTTGAGACTTTTTATGACTTACACTAATTTTCTAGGTTAATATGACATTTTATTGTTTATTTAAGTAACTTGTTTCTAACTTATAATTCTTTTAGAAATTTCATAAAAATCATGTACCAAATAGTGTCAAAATTGACATAAATTAGTTTTTAAAAACAATATTATATTATTAATTGTTATTTAATTCCTAAAAATATAAGTTTCGGACAAATGACTTAGATAAGGATATATGTATTAATAATAAACAACTTGGGGTTCTTTTGGCTTCATATAGTAAGTTTATTAACCATATAGTGTAAGAAAACAAAAAGACACGGTAAAAGTTAAATTATTTAACTTAGAGTTAAATCTAATTGATAAGGTTAAAATAATAACCTAAACTTGTCTAAATCCTATTTTATAAGATGATTTAGACCCATACCCACTTTATCTTAGAAATAAGACCATTTGGAACCATTATAAACCGAATTTGACCATAATATAAAATAATATTTTGAGATTTTCCTAAGATGCCCCTCTCCTCCCTTATAAAAGGGAACCTCCTCCCTCTCTTCCTCACACAACTTTGAGCATTCAAGATCGGCCAACCACTGCCAAATTCTCCTCTCCACTTCCCTAGCAACATCCTAGAGGTTCTGTTCTTCCTCAAAGACCAATTTTAGTTCCCTAAAAGAAGGTCTCAAAGAAGCACTTCAAAGAAGAGGTAATGTCCGTTACCGATTCTTTCATCTTTATTTCTTCTTCCACTTCTTCTTCTTTAGTTGTTTCATTATGAAGTAATAACATCAGTATCACTCATATACTGATATGTTATTATAAGTATGAAACAACCCTATTTCATCATCTATCCATCCTACGGAAAAAGAAATCACTGCACGTGCGTACGTACGGAATACCGTCTCCACGCCGTGGTGTAATCTATTTTCCACCACCACCTTAATTGGATGGGTATAATGGTGTAATGAGTAACTATATATGATTATTATAAATTTATATTGATACTGAAATAGTATACATACACTTCAACACAATTCCACGACCATGGGAACGATATCATCACTCGTGCGTACGTACGGACTACCGTCTCCACGACGCGATGAGATTCATTCTCAATGATTAACCATTCATGAATGATTATAAAGTATATATAATAAGTAATAATGAAATATATTACATAATAATGATACTGGATTTATGTATATTTATATGTATGTCATCTACTTAATTCCATTCAATTCAATAACGAAAAGAAAACAGCGTTCATGCGTACGTACGGCCTACCGTCTCCATGAACGGTGTATTTCTTTCCATTTATCGATCCATTATATATATGTATATTCTGAATATATATTATATATAAATCATGTTTTATATTCTGGAATTAATTAATCATGATCTAAGTAATCATATGAATAATTACAAGTCAAAACACGGATGACAAATGAAACAATTTTACCCAAAACGCTCTTTAACATGGAATTTACAAAAGAACGGGCAATATAAAGTCATAAGTGAACCATATATGATATAATAACAATGCATATGATTCTGTAATAAGTCAATGACATTATTTAAATCATTATACAGGAGGTTCGGACACTTACGAAGCAAATCGGACCTAAGGTAAGGGGAAATATCACAATCTCATTTTTATCCGAGATTGTTTATACTTTGGTATTTACTGGGGTGTATTTTATCATCCAGATCCATGTTCCCTCAATATGTAATATTGTTTCCATCCACTTAAAATATTTTAAATCCAATTTTACCCTTTGGTGATTTTTTAGTAAAGAATATTAAAGGAATCTTTTGTCGTTTTTTCGTACGAGGTACTTTTTGACTTTTCCGACAAAAGTACGAAGAATGTTTTTTTTTAACTTATACGGAATGAATGGATTTTTAAAACATTATTTCCAAGAAGATTCCTTTACAAGTTTTCAAGTTTATTTTTAATCAAATTCTTTTAGTTTATAATTGTATTACATGTTAAGAAAAGAAAATTTTTTTTGAAGAAGAAAGGATATTTTCCTCAAGAATGGAGTTCAAGTGTTTTATCAAAATTATTTTCCATCTAAGATAATATAGGGTTCTGTTTATATTCCTATTATTACATTGAATTGATTATACTGTGATGGAATTATTTTTTATGAATTCATTTATCTTATATGAATTGTTTTATGATGTCATGTTGTTTAAGAATCCCATTTTTATTACATGGTTTATGCAATGATGTATGATTTATGATTTTGTGGCACACATAAGAATGGTATCACTATGAGATGGGTGGGACCTATATCTCCCTCCAATTCATTGGGTAAAGATTTTATATCTCATGAGATAGACATGGCTGGAATGGTAGGTTATACCGGTTCAGTGAAACAGGACTGAAACAAGGGTGACTCGGTTCAGAAAGGGACTTTGTCAACTAAGATAGTCTTGGCAATGAGTCTTGACTAACAAGAAATGATGATTATGTGTGTATGCCACAAATTTTCATGTTTTAAGTTGTGATTATTGGGATTACATTTCACTTCTATGATTTATCCCATGTTATGATATTATGAGCCCTTTTGCAGGTTAAGATTTCCAAAAGCTATATTCTTATGTATATGATGTGATTGATATTTCTTTTGTTTACCCTTACTGAGCATTTGAGATCACCCTTTTATGTTTTCTTTTCCCCAGGATATAAAGAAAGGTTTTAGGAAGAAAAAAAATAAGATCTTTATGGGAGATATTGAAGATCTTTCACCGCGATTAGAAGATTTTATTCCGAGTTTCCAAAGACACTAAACTATTACGGTCCTTGTGTGTGTGTTTTGTTATGTACTAAGTATTCCGCAAAAGTAATGTAATATCTATGTACGTTAAGCTTCGGGTCTCTACAGTTGGTATCAAAGGAAAGGTTTAGTCACCCTTTGGAAACTAGGATGCTAACACGTTAGTGAGATCCCTAGAGATATTTCTAAGGTATTTCTAGGGATGTCCCTAAGGTTAAGTATACGTATAGGTTATAGTACTAGAATTACGCTAACGATCATAGAATTAAACCTAAGATGTTAGATATTGAAGGTACTCCCTCTTTATTATGTTGTTTTCCCTAGCATGATTTTTGCCTCTCACACTATTCTTTTTGGGTTTTAGACGATGGATGGAACTCGAAGGAACCGTGTTGATCAATGCAATGATTGTCCTCCTGAACAAACAAATGTTATGGGAGATGGGGGGAAAAATCTTATTGTTATCCTTACACAAGCTATGAATCATTCTGGACATCCAAATGAGCAGAGAAGGGAACAATATTCTATTCAGTCCTTCATGAGGCAACGTCCACCTTCTTTCAGTGGGACTTCCGATCCACTTGTTGCTGAACAATGGATCAGTACCACTGAAAAGATATTTTCTGTTCTTCAATGTTCTGAACATGATAAAGTCATCTTAGCAGAATATCGTTTGGAAGGTGAAGCTGATCAATGGTGGAATCTTATCAAGAATACGAGGCCAAGAGATGAAATTGAGTCCATGGAATGGGACGAGTTCAAGAACTTATTTTTCAATAAGTACTTCCCTTGTATTCTTCGAACAAAGATGGAGAAGGAGTTTCTTGAACTAAAGCAAAAGGATGATGAATCTGTTGGTATATACGAAGCGAATTTTACAAGACTTTCAAGGTATGCATCTGGCATTATCATCCAACCTGAAAGTAAAGTTGATCGATTTTTCAGTGGCTTAAAACCAAGTCTTCGAAAGGCATTAGCTATAAGAGACTTCAGTAGCTATGAAGAAATTGTGCATTGTGCTATCAAGGTAGAAATGGAAGTTGGTGTTACATATCCATCTCATGGTTTTGACAAGAAACGAAAGATGGAGTTCAAGGAGAAATCTCAGAATAATGGTGAAAAGAAGATGAATGTTTCCTTATGCACAAAGGGTGGAAAGAAGCACGGTGGAGATTGTCTTAAAGGGACTAGAAAATGTTTTAAGTGTGGAAAAGAAGTTCATCGAGCAGCTGAGTGTTGAAGTAATGTAAAAAGGGATTCTAATGATGTGAATAAAGCAAACACTGCAGAGAATGCACAACCAACACTTCAATGCTTCAAGTGCAAGGAAATGGGGCATTATGCTAATAAATGCCCTAATCCAAGGGTTAGTGATGATCAACATGAGCAACCACTGAAGGAAAAGGACAAAGGGAAGTCACATGTGATCACTATTGGCGATATTGAATATGACAACGATGTGGTGGAATGATTAAGTGTTTATGTAATGGGATTCCAAAATAATGTGGTATCATAAAGTATTGGAATATTTATGTGTTGGTCTAATGTGGTATTCAAAGTGATTGAGATATTTTTTGGAAATAAGATGATTTGTGCATAATTAAGGTAAAATGAGAAAATTAAATGTTTAACAGTATTCATGAGCTCATGATTGATATAAGGACTAAGTGATATCATGGTTTGAGTATATAGAATTTTGAGGATTTTGGTATGTGGAAGGTGTTAACTTTTAACTACATTCATGTTTTCACTAAGGTATTCAAGAGAATACATGATTAAGGACTTTGAATGTTTGAAATGTGACCAACAAAACATATCTTATGATATATGGGGATCAACGATGGTATTAAATCTCTGGTAATCATTTTCACTATGTTATGAGAGTGGACTGCAGTATTATGGATAAGCCTAAAGATTGGAATGGATTATGTTGGACATAAGTTAGTATTGTTTAAGGATAAAAGTTCTTTTTTTGATATTATTGATGGGATGTTATAGTAATATAGTTTTAGAAAAAGGAAAACCTGCAGGACGGGTGACAGCCCATCACGTCAGACAAGGCTGTGGGAATCGAACCCACAACCGAAGTACGACTGGCCTTTATCGCCTACCACTGGCCTACAGGAAGTACCTGTTTCGTAGAAACTAGTTTTATTTTATTAAGCAGTACGATATATGAATTATAAGTCCATTTTAGAAACCATATATGATTAATATCACTATAGATCGACTTATGTATATAATTTTTGCTAACCTTTTGTTTGAGACAGATGGAATGACCCGTCATTCTATCAAATGATCTGCTAACACTTCACGAATAACAAATTCAACTTCATTTTTTTAAGAGATGAAGTGGAAATTGTTCAAGGCACGAACAATAATGATATTGTACCAAAATAAAGTAAGTATTTATTCTAATTCAAAATTTCAACTTTAGGGAAATGATCTTGAAAACCAAAAATGTTGTCCTAGTGCCCTTATATCCGATGAATCAGATGGTACCCTAGATAGTCACAAATTTATGGCTTTGTGATTGCTGGCTTTTCCATAGCCATGTTCTCTACCACTCTCCATCAGAACATGATGGTTAGATTTCTCTTCCATATCCATATTTTCACATATGTGGAAACCCAGTGATTAGTTTATTTGGGTAATCGTTACATTTCATACTTTAGTTTTTAAAACCAAGTTTTGGTATTCCTTTTTACGATGTGGGTTTCTATTAAAGAAACTTTTGAGTAGTAAACCATTTATAACCCCGACGAATTTCGAGGGCGAAATTCATTTTAAGGGGGGTAGAATGTAACAGCCCAAGATTTTATGAAAAATATTCTTTTTAATTTCACTAATGTCTTGTGTTGTACGCTACACCAAAAGGATCTTGCACAACACGCATCCTTGACTTGCCTTGCATTACACGCAATCGCGACCTTCCTCGATAGCGTGTGTAGTACGCAATAACAAGTTTCACTAAACAACGATATGCTATTAAAATATTATTAAAACTAGCCGTTATGAATAGTAATAACCACTTTTTGAAATTTTGTAAATTTTATTTTTCAAAATGGAATTCATTTTTGGATTCATAATATCGAAATTAGCTTAGGGTGAAATTTTGGTACTTTTTGGATAACTTTCATTTTCTGATGAATAGTGAAAATTACTAAATTTTAATTAAAAACAACTTTTTTAATCAAAATAATTAATAGTGATAAATTATTAATTTGAATGGTTTTAAAGTATATCTAGAATATATTTTTACAATTCAATACAATGTTGGTCATTGGATGTAATTTCACATTTACACCAGACATAAACAAGTGTTAATCTTTTGATAGTTATTATCTCTTAAAAACACGCTATTTGTTGTGACAGCGGAAATTAATTATAAAATTAATTAATGCAACTTATATGTTGGGAATTTTGTAAAATAGAAATAATTTTTGAACTTGGAATATCAATTATAGCTTAGGGTGAAATTTTGGCATTTTTCTGAAAAACTTCAATTTTGGATGAATAGTGAAACTACTAAGTGGTAGTTAAAAAAATTAATTTTTTCATAAATATTAATTTTACCGCTTATGTGAATGGAATTTCAAAAATCTAAGAGACACGGTTGATGTCAGTAAGTAAAATGTGGTTCAATGAAATGAAAATAATTTTTGGTGAATAGTAACTTTTTACTTTTATTTACCACTGTTAAAAGTAAATATGGTAATTAAGGGTAAAAATGATATTAATATTACCCTAACACATGTCCTAATCCTATTGAAAAAGTTTATCTCGACCAAAAACAACCTTAAGTGTAAAATATTATCATTTAGGCCCACTTGGATTAGATTAGGACATTTATTATTATTTAATTCAAAGAAGAGTTAAAAGAGTTAAAATCAAAGTTTATTTACTAAAACATTTTTAATATAGGGTTATACATAATATAATTTCGACTATAAATATTCATTCGAAATCTAAAAAGATTTCCTACATAATGTTATTTTATTTGTAATTTTTATACTTTAAATAATTTAACTTATTTATGACACAACGATGATGCAGTAATTACCTTTTTAAGAAAATATTAATATAATTGATGTTATAAATGACCAAATAAATGTAATTTGAGACTTTTTATGACTTAAACTAATTTTCTAGGTTAATATGACATGTTATTGTTGATTTAAGTAACTTGGTTCGAACTTATCATTCTTTTAGAAATTTCATAAAAATCATGTACCAAATAGTGTCAAAATTGAAATAAATTGGTTTTTAAAACAAATATTATATTATTAATTTTTATTTAATTCCTAAAAATCTAAGGTTCGGTAAAATGACTTAGATAAGGATAGATATATTAATAATAAACAACTTGGGGTTATTTTGGCTTCATATAGTAAGTTTATTAACCATATAGTGTAAGAAAACAAAAAGACACGGTAAAAGTTAAATTATTTAACTTAGAGTTAAATCTAATTGATAAGGTTAAAATAATAACTTAAACTTGTCTAAATACTATTGGATAAGAGGATTTCGACACATCCCCACTTTATCTTATAAATAAGACCATTTGGAACCATTATAAACCGAATTTGACCTTAATAAAAAATAATATTTTGAGATTTTCCTAAGATGCCCCTCTCCTCCCTTATAAAAGGGTACCTCCTCCCTCTCTACCTCACACAACTTTGAGCCTTCAATCTCGGCCAACCACTGACAAATTATCCTCTACACTTCCCTAGAAACATCCTAGAGGTTCTGTTCTTCCTCAAAGACCAATTTTAGTTCCCTAAAAGAAGGTCTCAAAGAAGCACTTCAAAGAAGAGGTAATGTCCGTTACCGATTCTTTCATCTTTATTTCTTCTTCCACTTCTTCTTCTTTAGTTGTTTCATTATGAAGTAATAACATCAGTATCACTCATATACTGATATGTTATTATAAGTATGAAACAACCCTATTTCACCATCTATCCATCCTACGGAAAAAGAAATCACCGCGCGTGCGTACGTACGGAATACCGTCTCCACGCCGTGGTGTAATCTATTTTCCGCCACCACCTTAATTGGATTGGTATAATGGTGTAATGAGTAACTATATATGATTATTATAAAGTGATATTGATAATGAAATAGTATACATACACTTCAACACAATTCCACAACCATGGGAACGATATCATCGCTCGTGCGTACGTACGGACTACCGTCTCCACGACGCGATGAGATTCATTCTCAATGATTAACCATTCATGAATGATTATAAAGTATATATAATAAGTACTAATGAAATATATTACATAATAATGATACTGTATTTATGTATATTTATATGTATGTCATCAACTTAATTCCATTCAATTCAATAACGAAAAGAAAACAGCGTTCATGCGTACGTACGGCCTACCGTCTCCATGAACGGTGTATTTCATTCCATTTATCGATCCATTATATATATGTATATTCTGAATATATATTATATATAAATCATGTTTTATATTCTGGAATTAATTAATCATGATCTAAGTAATCATATGAATAATTACAAGTCAAAACACGGACGACAAATGAAACAATTTTACCCAAAACGCTCTTTAACATGGAATTTACAAAAGAACGGGTAATATAAAGTCATAAGTAAACCATATATGATATAATAACAATGAATATGATTCTGTAATAAGTCAATGACATTATTTAAATCATTATACAGGAGGTTCGGACACTTACGAAGCAAATCGGACCTTAGGTAAGGGGAAATATCACAATCTCATTTTTATCCGAGATTGTTTATACTTTGGTATTTACTGGGGTGTATTTTATCATCCAAATCCATGTTCCCTCAATATGTAATATTGTTTCCATACACTTACAATATTTTAAATCCAATTTTACCCTTAGGTGAGTTTTTAGTAAAGAATATGAAAGGAATCTTTTGTCATTTTTTCGTACAAGGTACTTTTTGACTTTTTCGACAAAAGTACGAAGAATGTTTTTTTTAACTTATACGGCATGAATGGATTTTTAAAACATTATTTCCAAGAAGATTCCTTTACAAGTTTTCAAGTTTATTTTTAATCAACTTATTTTAGTTTATAATTGTATGACATGTTAAGAAAAGAATAGTTTTTTTGAAGAAGAAAGGATATTTTCCTCAAGAATGGAGTTCAAGTGTTTTATCAAAATTATTTTTCATGTAAGATAATATAGGGTTCTGTTTATATACCTATTATTAAATTGAATTGATTATGCTGTTATGGAATTATTTTTATGAATTCATTTATCTTATATGAATTGTTTTATGATTTCATGTTGTTTAAGAATCCCATTTTTATTACATGGGTTATGCAATGATGTATGATTTATGATTTTGTGGCACACATAAGAATGGTATCATTATGAGATGGGTGGGACCTATATCTCCCTTCAATGCATTGGGTAAAGATTTTATATCTCATGAGATAGACATGGCTAGAATGGTAGGTTATACCGGTTCAGTGAAACAGGACTGAAACGAGGGTGACTCGGTTCAGAAAGGGACTTTGTCCACTAAGATTGTCTTGGAAATGAGTCTTGACTAACAAGAAATGATGATTATGTGTGTATGCCACAAAGTTTCATGTTTTAAGTTGTGATTATTGGGATTACATTTCACTTCTATGATTTATCTCATGTTATGATATTATGAGCCCTTTTGCAGGTTAAGATTTCCAAAAGCTATATTCTTATGTATATGATGTGATTGATATTTCTTTTGTTTAGCCTTACTGAGCATTTGAGCTCACCCTTTTATGTTTTCTTTTCCCCAGGATATAAAGAAAGGTTTTAGGAAAAAAAAATAAGATCTTTATGGGAGATATTGAAGATCTTTCACCATGATTAGAAGATTTTATTCCGAGTTTCCAAAGACACTAAACTATTACGGTCCTTGTGTGTGTGTTTTGTTATGTACTAAGTATTCCGCAAAAGTAATGTAATATCTATGTACGTTAAGCTTCGGGTCTCTACAGTTGGTATCAAAGGAAAGGTTTAGTCAATCTTTGGAAACTAGGATGCGAAAACGTTAGTGAGATCCCTAGAGATATTTCTAAGGTATGTCTAGGGATGTCCCTAAGGTTAAGTATACGTATAGGTTATAGTACTAGAATTACACTAACGATCATAGAATTAAACCTAAGATGTTAGATAATGAAGGTACTCCCTCTTTATTATGTTGTTTTCCCTAGCATGATTTTTGCCTCTCACACTATTCTTTTTGGGTTTTAGACGATGGCTAGAACTCGAAGGAACCGTGTTGATCAATGCAATGGACAATGCAATGATTGTCCTCCTGAACAAACAAATGTTATGGGAGATAGAGTTCAAAATCTTATTGATATCCTTACACAAGCTATGAATCATTCTGGACATCCAAATAAGAAGATAAGGGAACAATATTCTATTGAGTCCTTCATGAGGCAACGTCCACCTTCTTTCAGTGGGACTTCCGATCCACTTGTTGCTGAACAATGGATCAGTACCACTGAAAAGATATTTTCTATTATTCAATGTTCTGAACATGATAAAGTCATCTTAGCAGTATATCGTTTGGAAGGTGAAGCTTATCAATGGTGGAATCTTATCAAGAATACGAGTCCAAGAGATGAAATTGAGTCCATGGAATGGGACGAGTTCAAGAACTTATTTTTCAATAAGTACTTCCCTCGTATTCTTCGAACAAAGATGGAGAAGGAGTTTCTTGAACTAAAGAAAAAGGATGATGAATCTGTTGGTATATACGAAGCTAATTTTACAAGACTTGCAAGGTATGCATCTGGCATTATCATCCAACCTGAAAGTAAAGTTGATCGATTTTTCAATGGCTTAAAACCAAGTCTTCGAAGGGAATTAGCTATAAGAGACTTCAGTAGCTATGAAGAAATTGTGCGTTGTGCTATCAAGGTAGAAATGTAAGTTGGTGTTACATATCCATCTCATGGTTTTGACGAGAAACGTAAGATGGAGTTCAAGGAGAAATCTCAGAATAATGGTGAAAAGAATATGAATGTTTCCTTATGCACAAAGTGTGGAAAGAATCATGGTGGAGATTGTCTTAAAGGGACTAGAAAATGTTTTAAGTGTGGAAAATAAGGTCATCGAGCAGCTGAGTGTCGAAGTAATGGAAAAAGGGATTCTAATGATGTGAATAAATCAAACACTGCAGAGAACGCACAACCAACACTTCAATGCTTCAAGTGCAAGGAAATGGGGCATTATGCTAATAAATGCCCTAATCCAAGGGTTAGTGATGATCAACATGAGCAACCATTGAAGGAAAAGGACAAAGGTAAGTCACATGTGATCACTATTGGCGATGTTGAATATGAAAACGATGTGGTGGAATGATTAAGTGTTTATGTAATGGGATTCCAAAATAATGTGGTATCATAAAGTATTGGAATATTTATGTGTTGGTCTAATGTGGTATTCAAAGTGATTGAGATATTTTTTGGAAATAATATGATTTGTGCATAATGAAGGGAAAATGAGAAAATGAAATGTTTAACAGTATTCATGAGCTCATGATTGATATAAGGACTAAGTGATATCATGGTTTGAGTATATAGAATTTTGAGGATTTTGGTATGTGGAAGGTGTTAACTTTTAACTGCATTCATGTTTTCACTAAGGTATTCAAGAGAATATATGATTAAAGACTTTGAATGTTTGGAATGTGACCAACAAAACATATCTTATGATATATGGGGATTGACGATGGTATTAAATCTCTGGTAATCATTTTCACTATGTTATGAGAGTGGACTGCAGTATTATGGATAAGCCTAAAGATTGGAATGGATTATGTTGGACATAAGTTAGTATTATTTAAGGATAAAAGTTCTTTTTTCGATATTATTGATGGGATGTTATAGTAATATAGTTTTAGAAAAAGGACAACCTGCAGGACGGGTGACAGCCCATCGCGTTGGACAAGGCTGTGGGAATCGAACCCACAACCGAAGTGCGACTGGCCTTTATCGCTTACCACTGGCCTACAGGAAGTCCATGTTTAGTAGAAACTAGTTTTATTTTATTAAGCAGTACGATATATGAAGTATAAGTCCATTTTAGGAACCATATATGATTAATCTCACTATAGATCGATTTATGTATATAATTTTTGCTAACCTTTTGTTTGAGACAGATGGAATGACCCGTCATTCTATCACATGATCTGCTAACACTTCACGAATAACAAATTCAACTTCATTTATTTAAGAGATGAAGTGGAAATTGTTCAAGGCACGAACAACAATGAGATTATACCAAAATAAAGTAAGTATTTATTCTAATTCAAAATTTCAACTTTAGGGAAATGATCTTGAAAACCAAAAATGTTGTCCTAGTGCCCTTATATCCGATGAATCAGATGGTACCCTAGATCGTCACAAATTTATGGCTTTTTGATTGCTGGCTTTTCCATAGCCATGTTCTCTACCACTCTCCATCAGAACATGATGGTTAGGTTTCTCTTCCATATCCATATTTTCACCTATGTGGAAACCCAATGATTAGTTTATTTGGGTAATCGTTACATTTCATACTTTAGTTTTTAAATCCAAGTTTTGGTATTCCTTTTTACGATGTGGGTTTTTATTAAAGAAACTTTTGAGTAGTAAACCATTTATAACCCCGACGAATTTCGAGGGCGAAATTCATTTTAAGGGGGTTAGAATGTAACAGCCCAAGATTTTATGAAAAATATTCTTTTTAATTTCACTAATGTCTTGTGTTGTACGCTACACCAAAAGGATCTTTCACAACACGCATCCTTGACTTGCCTTGAATTACACGCAATCACGACCTTCCTCGATAGCGTGTGTAGTACGCAATAACGAGTTTCACTAAACAACGATATGCTATTAAAATATTATTAAAACTAGCCATTATGAATAGTAATAACCACTTTTTGAAATTTTGTAAATTTTATTTTTCAAAATGGAATTCATTTTTGGATTCGTAATATCAAAATTAGCTTAGGGTGAAATTTTGGTACTTTTCGGATAACTTTCATTTTCTGATGAATAGTGAAAATTACTAAATTTTAATTAAAAACAACTTTTTTAATTGAAATAATTAATAGTGATAAATTATTAATTTGAATGGTTTTAAATTATATCTAGAATATATTTTTACAATTCAATACAATGTTGGTCATTGGATGTAATTTCACATTTACACCAGACATAAACAAGTGTTAATCTTTTCATAGTTATTATCTCTTAAAAACACGCTATTTGTTGTGACAGTGGAAATTAATTATAAAATTAATTAATGAAACTTATATGTTGGGAATTTTGTAAAATAGAAATCATTTTTGAACTTGGAATATCAATTATAGCTTAGGGTGAAATTTTGGCATTTTTCTGAAAAACTTCAATTTTTGATGAATAGTGAAACTACTAAGTGGTAGTTAAAAAAATTAATTTTTTCATAAATATTAATTTTACCGCTTCTGTGAATGGAATTTCAAAAATCCGAGAGACACGGTTGATGTCAGTAAGTAAAATGTGGTTCAATGAAATGAAAATAATTTTTGGTGAATAGTAACTTTTTACTTTTATTTACCACGGTTAAAAGTAAATAGGATAATTAAGGGTAAAAATGATATTAATATTACCCTAACACATGTCCTAATCCTATTGGACAAGTGAATCTCGACCAAAAACAACCTTAAGTGTAAAATATTATCATTTAGGCCCACTTGGATTAGATTAGGACATTTATTATTATTTAATTCAAAGAAGAGTTAAAAGAGTTAAAATCAAAGTTTATTTACTAAAACATTTTTAATATAGTGTTATACATAATATAATTTAGACTATAAATATTCATTAGAAATCTAAAACGATTTCCTACATAATGGTATTTTATTTGTAATTTTTATACTTTAAATAATTTAACTTATTTTTGACACAACGATGATGCAGTAATTACCTTTTTAAGAAAATATTAACATAATTGATGTTATAAATGCCCAAATAAATGTAATTCGAGACTTTTTATGACTTACACTAATTTTCTAGGTTAATATGACATGTTATTGTTGATTTAAGTAACTTGGTTCGAACTTATCATTCTGTTAGAAATTTCATAAAAATCATGTACCAAATAGTGTCAAAATTTACATAAATTAGTTTTTAAAACAAATATTATATTATTAATTGTTATTTAATTCCTAAAAATCTAAGGTTCGGCCAAATGACTTAGATAAGGATATATATATTAATAATAAACAACTTCGGGTTCGTTTGGCTTCATATAGTAAGTTTATTAACCATATAGTTTAAGAAAACAAAAAGACACGGTAAAAGTCAAATTATTTAACTTAGAGTTAAATCTAATTGATAAGGTTAAAATAATAACCTAAACTTGTCTAAATCCTATTGGATAAGAGGTTTTCGACCCATCCCCACTTTATCTTAGAAATAAGACCATTTGGAACCATTATAAACCGAATTTGACCTTAATATAAAATAATATTTTGAGATTTTCCTAAGATGCCCCTCTCCTCCCTTATAAAAGGGAACCTCCTCCCTCTCTTCCTCACACAACTTTGAGCCTTCAAGATCGGACAACCACTACCAAATTCTCGTCTCCACTTCCCTAGAAACATCCTAGAGGTTCTGTTCTTCCTCAAAGACCAATTTTAGTTCCCTAAAAGAAGGTCTCAAAGAAGCACTTCAAAGAAGAGGTAATGTCCGTTACTGATTCTTTCATCTTTATTTCTTCTTCCACTTCTTCTTATTTAGTTGTTTCATTATGAAGTAATAACATCAGTATCACTCATATACTTATATATTATTATAAGTATGAAACAGACCTATTTCACCATCTATCCATCCTACGGAAAAAGAAATCACCGCGCGTGCGTACGTACGGAATACCGTCTCCACGCCGTGGTGTAAACTATTTTCCGCCACCACCTTAATTGGATGGGTATAATGGTGTAATGAGTAACTATATATGATTATTATAAAGTGATATTGATACTGAAATAGTATACATACACTTCAACACAATTCCACGACCATGGGAATGATATCATCGCTCGTGCGTACGTACGGACTACCGTCTCCACGACGCGATGACATTCATTCTCAATGATTAACCATTCATGAATGATTATAAAGTATATATAATAAGTACTAATGAAATATATTACATAATAATGATACTGGATTTATGTATATTTATATGTATGTCATCTACTTAATTCCATTCAATTCAATAACAAAAAGAAAACAGCGTTCATGCGTACGTACGGCCTACCGTCTCCATGAACGGTGTATTTCTTTCCATTTATTGATCCATTATATATATGTATATTCTGAATATATATTATATATAAATTATGTTTTATATTCTGGAATTAATTAATCATGATCTAAGTAATCATATGAATAATTACAAGTCAAAACACGGACGACAAATGAAACAATTTTACCCAAAACGCTCTTTAACATGGAATTTACAAAAGAACGGGTAATATAAAGTCATAAGTGAGCCATATATGATATAATAACAATGAATATGATTCTCTAATAAGTCAATTACATTATTTAAATCATTATACAGGAGGTTCGGACACTTACGAAGCAAATCGGACCTAAGGTAAGGGGAAATATCACAATCTCATTTTTATCCGAGATTGTTTATACTTTGGTATTTACTGGGGTGTATTTTATCATCCACATCCATGTTCCCTCAATATGTAATATTGTTTCCATCCTATTACAATAGTTTAAATCCAATTTTACCCTTCTGTGAGTTTTTAGTAAAGAATATGAAAGGAATCTTTTATCATTTTTTCGTACGAGGTACTTTTTGACTTTTCCGACAAAAGTACGAAGAATGTTTTTTTTTAACTTATAAGGCATGAATGGATTTTTAAAACATTATTTCCAAGAAGCTTCCTTTACAAGTTTTCAAGTTTATTTTTAATCAACTTATTTTAGTTTATAATTGTATGACATGTTAAGAAAAGAAAAGTTTTTTTGAAGAAGAAATGATATTTTCCTCAAGAATGGAGTTCAAGTGTTTTATCAAAATTATTTTCCATCTAAGATAATATAGGGTTCTGTTTATATCCCTATTATTACATTGAATTGATTATGCTATGATTGAATTATTTTTATGAATTAATTTATCTTGTATGAATTGTTTTATGATGTCATGTTGTTTAAGAATCCCATTTTTATTACATGGGATATGCAATGATGTATGATTTATGATTTTGTGGCACACATAAGAATGGTATCATTATGAGATGGGTGGGACCTATATCTCCCTCCAATGCATTGGGTAAAGATTTTATATCTCATGAGATAGACATGGCTGGAATGGTAGGTTATATCAGTTCAGTGAAACAGGACTGAAACGAGGGTGACTCGGTTCAGAAAGGGACTTTGTCCACTAAGATAGTCTTGGTAATGAGTCTTGACTAACAAGAAATGATGATTATGTGTGTATGACACAAAGTTTCATGTTTTAACACTACTGGAAATATAATATTTCCCAACAATTCACAACCGTTGGGAAATCCCCTCTAACCGTTGGTATATGATATACCAACGGTTCTGATAACCGTGGGGAAGTAAGCCGTTGGGAAAATGTTTTCCCAACGGTTTACTGGAAACCATTGGTATAGGCTCACAAAAGCCACCCTATCCCAACGGTTCTGCCAAACCGTTGGGATAGTTTTTCCCAACGGTTTGGGAGAACCGTTGGGAAATATCAGTTTTGGGATAGTTTTCCCAACGGTTCTCCCCAAACCGTTGGGATATCCCCATGGATGAACTCTTTCCAAATGGTTTAGAACCGTTGGGAAAAGAGATATTTACCAATGGTTCAATGAACCGTTGGTAAAAACTTCTTTAGGATTATATGCCAACGGTTTTAAACCGTTGGCATATCCTATGCTGCAAATTGCAGCAGTCTGCAATTTGCACAGCCCCTGTCCACCAGGCCCCTCTCCATCAGGCCTCATTTTGACCTCATTTTCAATCCAATTATTGTACCTGCAATAAAATAAAACATACATATACAATTACGAACAAATTCATACACATTTAACATATAATGGATCCTGAAACTATACACATCCATAATTAAATTAGAATTCATAACGTAATTATAAACGTACATAATTCATATAGAATTCAATTTAAAATTTAGATGACAATTATATGTGGAATCCGAAATTCAATTCATAATTTGATCGGTTTTTTCTATACCATATATTTTTACCTCAAATGATGTCCATTTTAAACAAAATACATACACCTAAAGTGATACCGGCCACACCGCACCTCATATTGAGGCGGGGTTGACTCTTACACGTCACATTTTACCCATGGATCGTTGTGCTAAAGTATCGACACAATCCGAATGCGTTTGGTCGGTTTTCCGTATGCCAGTTGATGTTTTTCACTTAAAATGACGTCCTTTTGAAACAAAAGACGGACACTATGAGTGGTGCCGACCACACCGCGTCTCCAATTGAGGCGGGGTTGATTCGTACACGTCACATATGACCCATGGATCGTTCTCCTAAAATTTAAATGGAAAACGAATGTGTTTGGTCGGTTTTCCGTATGTACTTAAAATGTTGTCCATTTTAAACAAAAGAGTGACACTTAGACTAATCCTGACCACACCGCGACTCAGATTTATCCCAGGTTGGCTCGTACATGTCACATATGACCCATGGATCGTTGTGATAAATTATCAAAAGATTCCTAATGTGTTTGGTCGGTTTTGCGTATGCCAGTTGTTCTTTTCATTTATAATCATGTCCATTTTAAACAAAAGAGACAGAGTTAGAGCGGTGTCGGTCACACCGCGTCTCGGATTAAGACGGGGTTGACTTTTACACGTCACATATGACTCATGGATCTTTGTGCTAAAGTATCGATAGAATCCGAATGCGTTTGGTCGTTCTTCCGTATGTCAGTTGATGCCTTTCACTTAAAATGACATCCTTTTGAAACAAAAGACGGACACTTTAAGTTGTGTCAGTCGCACCGCATGTCGGATTGAGTCGGGGATGATTCGTACACGTCACATATGACCCATGGATCGTTCTACTAAAGTTTCAACGGAAACCGAATCCGTTTGGTCGTTTTTCCGTATGTACTTAAAATGGTGTCCATTTTAAACAAAAGAGAGCCACTTAGACTTATACTGGCCACACCGCGACTCGGATTCATCCAAGTTTGGCTCGTACACGTCAAATATGACCCATGGATTGTTGGGATAAATTATCAACAGATTCGGAATGCGTTTGGTCGGTTTTCCGTATGTCAGTTGATGCTTTTCACTTAAAATGACGTCCTTTTGAAACAAAAGACGGACACTTTGAGTGGTTCCAACCACACCACATCTCCAGATTGAGCTAAAACCACCGTGAAACATTATAATTATTATTCGTGACGTGTACGCGCAGACAGCACGTCAATCGGACGTGCGGTTTGTGCGGTACGACTCAATATTCGTGTTTTAAGTGATGAGCGCGCTTCGTAAACGCGCGTGAGGGGGGTCCAAATGGGCCGAACGAAGTCGGAATGGCCTGAAATCAGACGAAAAATACGGGAGAGTGATTTATGAAGTTTTCGAGCAGACGGAACGTCAATCGGACGTGTCGTGTGCCCGCAGTGACCGACAACGCAGTTCTGGTGTCATAAACGGCCAAAACGGGCGTCCAATGGTCAAATTCATAGAGGACGACCTCAGATTGACCTGAAACCACCGTGAAACATTCTAATTATTATTCGTGGCATGTACGCGTAGACGGCACATCAATTGGACGTGCGGTTTGCACGGTACGGCTCAATATTCGTATTTTAAGTGATGCGCGCGCTTCGTAAACGCGCGTGAGGGGGGTCCAAACGGGCCGAACGAAGTCGGAATGGCCTGAAATCAGACAACAAATATGGGTGAGTGATTTATGAAGTGGTCGAGCAGACGGCACATCAATTGGACGTGCCATGTGCCTGCAGTGACCGACAACGCAGTTATGCTGTCATAAACGGCCAAAACGGGCGTCAAACGGTCAAATTCATAGCGGATGACCTCGTATTGAGCTGAAACCACCGTGAAACATTCTAATTATTATTCGTGACGTGTACGCGCAGACGACACGTCAATCGGACGTGCGGTTTGCGCGGTACGGCTCACTATTCATGTTTTAAGTGATGCGCGCGCTTCGTAAACGCGCGTGAGGGTGGTCCAAATAGGCCGAACGATTTCGGAATGGCCTGAAATCAGACGAAAAATACGGGTGAGTGATTTATGAAGTGGTCGAGTAGATGGAACGTCAATCGGACGTGCCGTGTGCCCGCGGTGACCGACAACGCAGTTCTGGTGTCATAAACGGCCAAAACGGGCGTCAAACGGTCAAATTCATAGCGGACGACCTCGGATTGACCTGAAAACACCGTGAAACATTCTAATTATTATTCTTGATGTATACGCATATACGACATGTCAATCGGACGTGCGGTTTGCGCGGTACGGCTCAATATTCGTGTTTTAAGTGATGCGCGCGCTTCGTAAACGCGCGTGAGGGGGGTCCAAACTGGCCGAACGAAGTCGGAATGGCCTGAAATCAGACGAAAAATACGGGTGAGTGATTTCTGAAGTGGTCGAGCAGACGGAACGTCAATCGGACGTGTCGTGTGCCCGCGGTGACCGACAACGCAGTTCTGGTGTCATAAACGGCCAAAACGGGTGTCAAAAGGTCAAATTCATAGCGGACGACCTCAGATTGAGCTGAAACCACTGTGAAACATTCTAATTATTATTAGTGACGTGTACACGTGGACGGAACATCAATCGGACATGCGGTTTGCGCGGTACGACCCAATATTCATGTTTTAAGTGATGCGCGCGCTTCGTAAACGCGCGTGAGGGTGGTCCAAACAGGACGAACGATTTCGGAATGGCCTGAAATCAGACGAAAAATACGGGTGAGTGATTTATGAAGTGGTCGAGCAGACGACACGTCAATCGGACGTGCCGTGTGCCCGCGGTGACCGACAACGCAGTTCTGGTGTCATAAACGGCCAAAACGGGCGTCAAACGGTCAAATTCATTGAGGACGACCTCGGATTGACCTGAAACCACCATTAAACATTCTAATTATTATTCATGACGTGTACGCGCAGACGTAACGTCAATCGGACGTGCGGTTTGTGCGGTACGGCTCAATATTCGTGTTTTAAGTTATGCGCGCGCTTCGTAAACGCGCATGAGGGGGGTCCAAACGGGCCGAACGAAGTCAGAATGGCCTGAAATCAGACGACAAATACGGGAGAGTGATTTCTGAAGTGGTCGAGTAGACGGCACATCAATCGTACGTTTCGTGTGCCCGCGGTGACCGACAACGCAGTTCTGGTGTCATAAACGGCCAAAACGGGCGTCCAACGGTCAAATTCATAGAGGACGACCTCACATTGAGCTGAAACCACCGTCCAACATTCTAATTATTATTATTGACGTGTATGCGCAGACGTCACATCAATCGGACATGCAGTTTGCGTGGTACGGCTCAATATTCGTATTTTAAGTGATGCACGCGCTTCGTAAACGCGCGTGAGGGGGGTCCAAACGGGCCGAACGAAGTCGGAATGGCCTGAAATCAGACGAAAAATACGGGTGAGTAATTTCTGAAGTGTTCGAGCAGACGGCATGTCAATTGGACGTTCCATGTGCCCGCGGTGACCGACAACGCAGTTCTGGTGTCATAAACGGCCAAAACGGGCGTCAAACGGTCAAATTCATAGCGGACGACCTCGGATTGAGCTGAAACCACTATGAAACATTCTAATTATTATTCTTGATGTGTACGCGCAGACGGAACATCAATCAGACGTGCGGTTTGCGCGGTACGGCTCAATATTCGTGTTTTAAGTGATGCGCGCGCTTCGTAAACGCGCGTGAGGGTGGTCCAAACGGGCCGAACGATTTCGGAATGGCCTAAAATCAGACGAAAAATACGGGTGAGTGATTTATGAAGTGGTCGAGCAGACGGCACGTCAATCGGACATGCCGTGTGCCCGCGGTGACCGACAACGCAGTTCTGGTGTCATAAACAGCCAAAACGGGCGTCAAACGGTCAAATTCATAGCGGACGACCTCGGATTGACCTAAAACCACCATGAAACATTCTAATTATTATTCGTGACGTGTACGCGTAGACGGCACGTCAATCGGACGTGCGGTTTGCGCGGTACGGCTCAATATTCGTGTTTTAAGTGATGTGCGCGCTTCGTAAACGCGCGTGAGGGGGGTCCAAACGGGCCGAACGAAGTCAGAATGGCCTGAAATTAGACGACAAATACGGGAGAGTGATTTATGAAGTGGTCGAGCAGACGGCACGTCAATCGAACGTGCCGTGTGCCCGCGGTGACCGACAACGCAGTTCTGGTGTCATAAACGGCCAAAACGGGCGTTCAATGGTCAAATTCATAGCAGATGACCTCATATTGAGCTGAAACCACCGTGAAACATTCTAATTATTATTCGTGATGTGTACGCGCAGACGGAACGTCAATCGGACGTGCGGTTTGCGCGGTACGGCTCAATATTCTTATTTTAAGTGATGCACGCGCTTCGTAAACGCACGTGAGGGGGGTCCAAATGGGATGAACAAAGTCGGAATGACCTGAAATCAGACGAAAAATACGGGTGAGTGATTTCTGAAGTGGTCAAGTAGATGTCACGTCAATTGGACGTGCCATGTGCCCGCGGTGACCGACAACGCAGTTCTGGTGTCATAAACGGCCAAAACGGGCGTCAAACGGTCAAATTCATAGCGGACGACCACGGATTGACCTGAAACCACCGTGCAACATTATAATTATTATTCGCGACGTGTACGCATAGACGGCACATCAATCGGACGTGCGGTTTGCGCGGTACGGCTCAATATTCATGTTTTAAGTGATGTGCGCGCTTCGTAAACGCGCGTGAGGGGGTCCAAACGGGCCGAACGATTTTGGAATGTCCTGAAATCAGACAAAAAATACGGGTGAGTGATTTATGAAGTGGTCGAGTAGACGGCATGTCAATTGGACGTGTCGTGTGCCCGCGGTGACCGACAACGCAGTTCTTGTGTCATAAACGGCCAAAACGGGCGTCAAATGGTCAAATTCATAGTGGACGGCCTCGGATTGAGCTAAAACCACCGTGAAACATTCTAATTATTATTCGTGACGTGTACGCATAGACGGAACGTCAATCAGACGTGCGGTTTGTGCGGTACGGCTTAATATTCGTGTTTCAAGTGATGTGCGTGCTTCGTAAACGCGCGTGAGGGTGGTACAAACGGGCCGAATGATTTCGGAATGGCCTGAAATCAGACGACAAATACGGGTGAGTGATTTATGAAGTGTTCGAGCAGACGGCACGTCAATCGGACGTGTCGTGTGCCCGCGGTGACCGACAACGCAGTTCTGGTGTCATAAACGGCCAAAACGGGCGTCAAACGGTCAAATTCATAGCGGACGACCTCGGATTGACCTGAAACCACCGTGCAACATTCTAATTATTATTCGTGACGTGTACGCGCAGACGTCATGTCAATCAGACGTGCGGTTTGCGCGGTACGGCTCAATATTCATGTTTTAAGTGATGCGCGCGCTTCGTAAACGCGCGTGAGGGGGGTCCAAATGGGCCGAACGAAGTCGGAATGGCCTGAAATCAGACAAAAAATACGGGAGAGTTATTTCTAAAGTGGTCGAGCAGACGGAACATCAATCGGATGTGCCGTGTGCCCGCGGTGACCGACAACGCAGTTCTGGTGTCATAAACGGCCAAAACGGGCGTCAAATGGTCAAATTCATAGAGGACGACCTCGGATTGACCTGAAACCACCGTGAAACATTCTAATTATTATTCTTGATGTGTACGTGTAGACAGCACATCAATCGGACGTGCGGTTTGCGCGGTACGGCTCAATATTCGTGTTTTAAGTGATGCGCGCGCTTCGTAAACGCGCGTGAGGGTGGTCCAAACGGGCCGAACGAAGTCGGAATAGCCTGAAATCAGACGACAAATACGGAAGAGTGATTTCTGAAGTGGTCGAGTATACGGAACGTCAATCGGACGTGTCGTGTGCCCGCTGTGACCGACAATGCAGTTCTGGTGTCATAAACGGCCAAAACGGGCGTCAAACGGTCAAATTCATAGCGGACAACCTCAGATTGACCTGAAACCACCATTAAACATTCTAATTATTATTCATGACGTGTACGCGCAGACGGCACATCAATCGGACGTGCGGTTTGTGCGGTACGGCTCAATATTCGTGTTTTAAGTGATGCGCGCGCTTCGTAAACGCGCGTGAGGGGGGTCCAAACGGGCCAAACGAAGTCGGAATGGCCTGAAATCAGACGAAAAATACGGGAGAGTGATTTCTGATGTGTTCGAGCAGACATCACGTCAATCGGACGTGCCGTGTGCCCGCGGTGACCGACAATGCAGTTCTGGTGTCATAAACGGCCAAAACGGGCGTCCAACGGTCAAATTCATAGCTGACGACCTCAGATTAAGCTGAAACCACCGTGCAACATTCTAATTATTATTCGTGACGTGTACGCGCAGACGGCACGTCAATCGGACATGTGGTTTGCACGGTACGGCTCAATATTCATATTTTAAGTGATGCGAGCGCTTCGTAAACGCGCATGAGGGGGGTCCAAACAGGCCGAACGAAGTCAGAATGGCCTGAAATCAGACAACAAATACGGGTGAGTGATTTCTAAAGTGGTCGAGCAGACGGAACGTCAATTGGACGTGCCATGTGCCCGCGGTGACCGACAACGCAGTTCTGGTGTCATAAACGGCCATAACGGGCGTCAAACGGTCAAATTCATAGCGGACGACCTCGGATTGAGCTGAAACCACCGTGAAACATTCTAATTATTATTCTTGACGTGTACGCGCAGATGGCACGTCAATCAGACGTGCGGTTTGCGCGGTACGGCTCAATATTCGTGTTTTAAGTGATGTGTGCGCTTCGTAAACGCGCGTGAGGGTGGTCCAAATGGGCCAAACGATTTCGGAATGGCCTGAAATCAGATGAAAAATACAGGTGAGTGATTTATGAAGTGGTCGAGTAGACGGAACGTCAATCGGACGTGTCGTGTGCCCGCGGTGACCGACAACGCAGTTCTGGTGTCATAAACGGCCAAAACGGGCGTCAAACGGTCAAATTCATAGCAGACGACCTCGGATTGACCTGAAACCACCGTACAACATTCTAATTATTATTCGTGATGTGTACGCGCAGACGGCATGTCAATCAGACGTGCGGTTTGCGCGGTACGGCTCAATATTCGTGTTTTAAGTGATGTGCGTGCTTCGTAAACGCGCGTGAGGGGGGTCCAAATGGGCCGAATGAAATCGGAATGGCCTGAAATTAGACGACAAATACGGGAGAGTGATTTCTGAAGTGGTAGAGTAGACGGCGCGTCAATCAGACGTGTCGTGTGCCCGCGGTGACCGACAACGCAGTTCTGGTGTCATAAATGGCCAAAACGGGCGTCAAACGGTCAAATTCATAGCGGACGACCTCGGATTGACCTGAAACCACCGTTCAACATTATAATTATTATTCGTGACGTGTACGCGCAGACGGCACGTCAATCGGACGTGCGGTTTGCGCGGTACGACTCAATATTCGTGTTTTAAGTGATGCGCGCGCTTCGTAAACGCGTGTTAGGGGGGGTCCAAACGGGCCGAACGAAGTCGGAATGGCCTGAAATCAGACGAAAAATACGGAAGAGTGATTTCTGAAGTGGTCGAGTAGACGGCACGTCAATCGGACGTGCCGTGTGCCCGCGGTGACCGACAACGCAGTTCTGGTGTCATAAACGGCCAAAACGGGCGTCCAACGGTCAAATTCATAGCAGACGACCTCAGATTGAGATGAAACCACCGTGCAACATTCTAATTATTATTCGTGACGTGTACGCATAGACGGCACGTCAATCGGACGTGCGGTTTGCACGGTACGGCTCAATATTCATATTTTAAGTGATGCACGCGCTTCGTAAAGGTTTGTGAGGGGGGTCCAAACGGGCCGAACGAAGTCAGAATCACCTGAAATCAGACGAAAAATACGGGTGAGTGATTTCTGAAGTGGTTGAGTAGACGGAACATCAATTGGATGTGCCATGTGCCCGCGGTGACTGACAACGCAGTTCTGGTGTCATAAACGGCCAAAATACTGTCCATTTTAAACAAAATAGAGACACTTTGAGTGGTGTCAGCCACACCGCGCCTCAGATTGAGGTGGCGTTGACTCGTACATGTCACATATGACCCATGGATCGTTCTCCTAAAGTTTCAACAGAAACAGAATGCGTTTGGTCGGTTTTCCGTATGTCATTTTTTGTTTTCACTAAAAATGAAGTCCATTTTAAACAAAATAGAGACACTTTGAGTGGTGTCGGCCACACCGCACCTCGGATTGAGGTGGTGTTGACTCGTACACGTCACATATGACCCATGGATCATTCTACTAAAGTTTCAATAGAAACCGAATTCGTTTGGTCGGTTTTCCGTATGTACTTAAAATACTGTCCATTTTAAACAAAAGAAAGTCACTTAGAGTGGTCCCGACCACACCGCATCTCGGATTTAGGCGGGGTTGACTCGTACATGTCTCAAATGACCCATGGATCGTTGTCTTAAAGTATCAACACAATCCGAATGCGTTTGGCCGGTTTTCCGTATGCCAGTTGATGTTTTTCACTTAAAATGATGTCCTTTTGAAACAAAAGACATACACTTTGAGTTGTTCCGACCACACCGCACCTCGGATTGAGGCGAGGTTGATTCGTACACGTCACATATGACCCATGGATCGTTTTCCTAAAGCATCAACACATTTCGAATGCGTTTGGTCAGTTTTTCGTATGTAACTTTTTGTGTTCACTTAAAATCTTATGGAAATTCATATAGAATATTTTTATATCATATTTAGTATGGATTAGATTTTAGTTGATCGTGCTATGAAACATTTCAGAGCTAATGAAATTAAGGAAGGTGGAGGGGCTGTCCGGGGGGCTGTCTGGGGGGGCT
Source organism: Viscum album (assembly GCA_963277665.1). Classification (NCBI taxonomy): domain Eukaryota; kingdom Viridiplantae; phylum Streptophyta; class Magnoliopsida; order Santalales; family Viscaceae; genus Viscum; species Viscum album. Next base: position 195,719,555 of record OY728137.1, on the reverse strand, counting down.
GTCCGGTGGGTGTCTGGGGGGCTGTCCGGGGACCAAGGAGGAGGGTGGGGGGGCTGTGCGGGGTCTGTCCGGGGGGTGTTTGGGGGTTGTTCAGGGGTTTGTTCGGGGTTGTTCAGGGGCTTTCCGGGGGTTGTTCAGGGGGTTGTTCAGGGTTTGTTCAGGGGTTGTTCAGGGGTTGTTCAGGGGGTTGTCCGGGGTTGTTCAGGGGGCTGTCCGGGGGGTGTTTGGGGGGTTGTCCGGGGTCCAAGGGGGAGGGTGGGGGGGTTGTCTGGGGGGCTGTCCAGGGGGCTATCTGGGGTCCAGGGTGGAGGGTTGGGGGCTGTACGGGGGGCTGTCCAGGGGTTGTCCACGGGGCTGTCCGGGGGGTGTTTGGGGGGTGTTCGGGGTCCAAGGGGGAGGGGGGTTGTCCAGGGTCCAAGAATGAGGGGGGTTGTCCAGGGAGTTCTCAAACACACAACCACTAAAATACAACAACATCCATAAAAACAGACAATATATAAAAATAACTCAACTCCAATACTATACTACGAGTCTAGATAAAACCAACAACTAGAATAGATTAAACATCAAATCTCAGTAATATAAGTCAAAAATGTAACGGATCAATATGTCCCACATCAGCATCACCATCACCATCATCATCATCATCATCACCCTCATCATCGTCCTCCTCATCATCCTCACCCTCCACAGTGCCTTCCTCCTCGCCTTCGCCCTCCTCCTCGCCCTCCTCATCTCCCTCCTCTTCCGCATCAGACACCTCGCCATCATCATCTTCAAGCTGGACATCGGCCTGACCACCACTGGAACTGTCACCTGGTGCACCATATATAGAATGTATCGACGACATGTATTCATCAATCGCTGGGCTGGCCTCTGCTAGAAGTGTTGGACGTAGAACTTCAATAAATTTCATAAATGCACTGTTTGCCCTAGCAGACTGTTCTGCCGTCTCTGTGGCCCTTTTCTCAGCCTGTTCTGCCTGTGCCCTAACTTGCTGCAGCTCAGTGGCACTACAACTCATACCTGAGGTAGGCCAATACCTCGTCGGGGCTATCCTAGGTCGGCAGCGTACTCTGCCAGAATGATCCTCTCCCAATACCTGATGCAAGTGATCAGATGGCCCAAAATTGTCTGCTTCTTGGGCATCGAGGGCCTCTAAAGCATCCTGTTACAAATATAAATATATTATTAAGTTAAAAAATAGATATTAAAATATAAAATCAACAGATTAAAACTTACAATCTGCTGTTGTGTCGCTTCGTTGACAGCACTTCCATCCTTTTTTCGTCTACTCGAGCAAAACAGTTTTGCTCGAGGCACACGTCCTTCAATATTTTGTACTTGCCTCTACAATGACATTGAAAACAAAAGTTATATAAAAACTTTATCAAATTATTAAATAATTGAGGAAACAAAATAAAATGTAATTCGTAAAGAAAACTTATAAACAATTGTCATACCTGTTGTCTCTCATGATCCGGCATCGTCGTGCGTCCTAGTGTATGGAGGTATTTTTTTGCATCAATGTTTTTTTTATTTTTTCCAGATGATTCCTAAATAAAATTCGATAATGTAAAAAATAATATTAATGCAAAACTTGAAAGTTATTATTTAAATACCTCAAATGTAATTCATACCTTAAACTGGGTACTCGTCCAATGAGTAATCATCTGACGATACTGCTCTATAGGACAATCATCCATGACTGGTACCGCCTCTAACTCAGTGCCAACTCTAGCACGCCATCCAATATACAGCTCATGCTTGTAGGCTCTCCAAAGCTCGCCTAAATCCTTTAGACGTTCCAGTCATGCACCCTCACCATCAGGAAAATTAAATCGAAGCTGAAATCAAAATATTAATTCATATAAATACAAAAATAATTCATGGCATTAAATACAACAGATTTTTTTACCCATATCTCTGCCCAAGCTCTATCTTTGACCTCATGTGGCAAATGTCTCCACGACAGCGGGCTGACGGGAATGATGTCGGAGTATTTGGCAAGCGTCGCCAGAAAACTCCGACATTGCTGCCCTGTTTTCTCAACCATCTGATTGTCTTCATTATATTCCACCATAACCTGTGTGCGACGGTTCCACACCGAACGCATGCGTGTACGGCCCCGCCCCCGCCTCCTATCAGTAGATGTATCTGTCATGAAATAAAAACAAATATTTTATCAAAACATGTTATAATGAAAATAAATATTGCTATAAAAATTTGTTAGGGTTTTATAAATATACTTGCGCTAGTCTGATCAATGAGTGGCGCCGGATCCACAGAACCTGATGGAACACCCTCTCGTGTAACAGGAGTCGAAGATGATGGAATATAAAAGCTCGGAGAGACAGAAGTAGAAGGAAAAGAAGATGGAACAGCTGTATGACCTGATGCTGACTAGGGAGTGGGAATCATCATGGGATGTGAAAATGATGGGGCAGAAGATGCAGAAGGTAGCGAAAACATGGGAGGCCTAAATACCCTGTGTGTCCCTAATGACACACCGGGATCAGAATGTGGGAAGGCTGAAATGTCAGTGGGAGGGGAAGGTTCTAGTCGGGCACGCGCAGCTCTACGTCCACCTCTGGTACGAATCCTCCTCGTACCACCGGCCTGAGTACTAGGACCAGTACTAGGCTCCTCGTCGAATAACTGTCGACGTAATGGTGGACCCTACAAAAAATTTTACAAAAAAAATTAATCACATGACATTATATATTCTATAAATATATATATATATATATATTTGAAATAAAGTACTCATTGTAGGCACTAATGGTGGAATGCCCATCTCCTCCATCCGACGATTGTTCTCCGCCATTTTTTTTCTTCGTCTCTCTTCAATTGGCTGCATTTCCTGCATTTGAAAACAAATATGTAATTAATTAGAAAAATAAAATTATTGTGTAAACCAAAAAACTAAATATATGAGGGAATGAGGGGATTCATTGGTAATTTAGCTATCAATTGTTTTAGAAGAGCTTGAATGAATTTAATAAAACATACAAGTTGTAATGTTCACCAAGTTAGAAATATTGTTTGATTTGGTTTGAATACAGTTCAATTCCAAATTAGAAAATGCAATTCAAATAAAACAGCAACCAATAAACATTGAAAATTCACATAACGGTCAAGTAAGCTAAAACATATTTGTGATCAATACTAAATAAATATGAATATTACCAACCTTAACAACCCAACTCGAGGTAAAACAAAAGAATTGAGAACATGGATGAATGATTCTATATATTTCCAACCACAACTTCAGGTTCACAATCAAATCTGACAATTGACCTATTGGAGTCATCAAAAGAAATAAATGGATTGGTTCCAATGGCAATAGGGACAGTGTCAATTCCATCATCAGCATCATCAAAAATATGTCTTGGAATTACTTCAACTATGACACCAAATTCAGGTTGAAGTTGATCTTTGACATAAAAAAATTGTTTAGCCATTGATACCAACACATATGGTTCTTTGGTAGAAAGAGTGCGGGTCATATTAATTACTCGAAATCCACAATCATTAATAAATGTGCCATGTCTCGTCATCGAATCAAACCAATGGCATTTCATCATTGTGACTCGTCCATGAGAGTAATAATCCAATATTATTATTTTCTCAACGACTCCATAATAACCCACATTTTCAAGTCGTGGTCTACTATCTGATGCACTGGCATAACAATCTGTTGTGGCAGTAACCATAATACCATCATATTGTGTTCTCATGTTTTTGGCTCGTTCAGTGACAATAAATCTATACCCATTGATAACAATTGATTAACAGTCACGAACCACGGTATTAGGACCAAAAGCCAAAGCTCTTATTTCCTCAGAGACAGAGTCAGTAGACAAACTCAATACCTGCAATATAAATGACAGTTAAACTTAAGTAAATATTGAAATAATTAATTTAAACAGTAATATTTTTACCTTCAATTTTAACCAAGCAGAAAACTATTTGCTATGAAAAGTCTCTCTCCTTCTCAAAGATAAAGAACGATGCTTCCTATTTATCATTATTTTATGTTCCCTGTAGATAAAAAAATATGAATAGTTTAATAGATATATATGTAAGATATACATATTCAATTTTGTTACCTGATATAGTCATCGAACAAATCACAGTTGAACAAAAATGTGCGATGTGCCATCTCCCACTCTTCATGGCTTAATGTCTTCAATGTATATGATCCAGGAATTCCTCCTGTTTGAGGAAGTGATGGAAAACTGGGTTCAATTTTCTCATATTGTTCTTCTTCATTTCTCATTGGTCTGTTCATTCTTGTAGTAAGATCAGACAAATACATCGAACAGAAATCCATACATTCTTGAGCTAAGTAACCGTTCACGATAGAACCTTCGGGATGATTCTTGTTTCGAACATAAGACTTTAATGTGAACATATTTATTTCAGTTGGATACATCCAACGAAAAGAAACAGGTCCTCCGAGAAGTATTTCAGTTGGAATATGGACAGTCAGATGCAGCATGCATGTGAAAAATTATGGGAGAAATATTTTCTCCAACTCACACAAAATTAATGGGGCATTTGTCAACATTTTTTGAAAGAAAGACTTGGACAACTTCTTAGCACAAAGATCTCTAAACAAATGGCACAACCGAATAACACCCACCCTTACATTATTGGACAAAAGATGACAGATTGCTATTGGAAGCAACTCATGCAGTAGAATGTGATAATCATGAGTCTTCAAAGATTTTAGCTTTAACTCTCTTCTGTTGACCCATTTAGATATGTTTCTTGAATAGCCATCAGGAACTCTAATAGTCTCTAATACTTCCAAAAATTGTTTTTTTTTCAGTAGGTGTCATCACATAAGAAGCACATGGAAGTTGCCATTTATTTTCACTGATACGCACAGGATGCAATTCTGGTCTGATGCCCCAATCCACCAAGTCACGTCGAGATCGTAAATCATCTTTTGTCTTCCCCTTGACATTTAGAAGAACTGAAAGCAACATTTCACATATATTCTTTTCAATATACATTACGTCTAAGCAATGACATAGCAAATTGGTTGACCAATAAGGCAAATCAAAAAGATACTCCTCTTCCTCCAATTGTAACAGGTTTCTGTGGAAACATTCTTTCTCTTTCCAGATTTCATTTGACCCTTCCCGAACGAAAAACTGAAATCTTTCAATTCATTAAGCACATCAGTTCCAGACATACGCTGAGGTGGATCATCAGTCTCTATAGTATTATCAAATCTTCGACGATTCATTCTATATGGATGATCCTTTGGAAAAAATCATCGATGTCCCATAAAACTGAAACTACAATGATGCTTCAGTCTTCTGGATCATGTATTCTTCATACAAACTGGACATGACATTTTTCCCTTCGTGCTCCATCCAGACATCATTGCATGAGCCGGAAAATCATTGATCGTCCACATAAGCGCAACACGCATCTGAAATATGTCTTTCGAACATGCATCGTATGTGCGCACACCCACATCCCAAAGAAGTTTCAACTCTTTTATTAAAGGTTGCATGTATACATCAATATCAATGCCAGGATCAGAAGGACCAGATATGAGTATACTCATGAAAGGGAAAGATTTTTTCATACAAAACCATGGGGGAAGATTATAAATGTGTATAAAAACTGGCCATGTGCTGTGCAAAGTAAGCATCTGCCCAAACGGATTAAAACCATCGCATGAAAGACCCAGCCTCACATTACGCACGTCTCAGCTACAAAATCAGGATGTCGAGCATCAAATCTCTGTCATGCAAATCCATCTGCAGGATAAACCAACTCATCATTAGTCTTCTTTCTCTCGGTATCATGCCATCTCATTTTTATTGATATGTCATCAGACATAAAAAGATTTTCTGGAGTCTGGGGATCAATGGAAAGTGCCACATTACTTTCTGTGGAACGCGGGATGGTGTTCCATCAGATTTTGACTTCCAGCGGGATGTGCCACATTTTATACATTCATTTCGTTCAGCGGTTTCTTCCCAGAATAAACTGCAATCTTTCGGGCAAGCATGAATTATGTTTCTGGAAAATCCAAGTTTTTCAACTAACTTCCATGCCATATAGTGGTTTGAGGGAATATCTGTATCATCTGGAAGTAAATCCTTCAAGAGGGTAAGAATGTAATCGATTGCTGTATTAGAAATCCCATACATAGTTTTTCCATGAAACAATCGGATTAAAAATTCCAGCTTTTTCATTTTATCGCATTGTCGATATACTTGAGTCGTGGCAGCATCATTCAATTTTTTCACCCTATCAATATCATCATTTTCACTAGATGCATCAGTTGTCCTCATATCGACGTCTTCTTGAGTCAAAATCCTTTCTTTTTCATGATGACGAATAAACGGAAACCGATCATCTAACAAATTCTCCATTCCAGTCCTTTCATTTCGATCATCACCAATTTGAGATTTCATTTTCTCCCCATTGTGATACCACACAAAGTAGTTTGCTTGAAAACCATTTTTGGTTATGTGGTAGCTGACTTCTTCACGACTCAACCAAGGTCTACCAACACAATTGGAACATGGGCAGTGTATGCGACCATTATCTGAAGCATTGTGAAATGAAAAATCTATAAAGCTCTCCAAATTGTTTTGAAAATCGTTTGAGATATGATCGGTTTCATACATCCAACTTCTGTCCATTCTGTAAAAAGAATTCATATAATTCATTTTGTCATAAACAATTCAATAGGATTGAACTTTAATAGAAAATACATTTAAGTAAACGATAAAGGAAGAAAATAATCATGGTATCAACTACACATGTGAAAAAAACATACTAATGTGTTATTGAAAAAATGTAAAACCAACAAGAACATAATGTGTTATCACATCAGAGCATGCCTCATCCCATAACCATATTAGTAGGGTACCCTCGTGGACAGCCCCGCCCACCCCCGTGGACAACCCACCCACCCCCGTGGACACCCCCTACCCCCTAGACAGCCCAACCACCCCCGTGGACAGCCCACCCACCCCCTCGACACCCCTTCTCCCTATGGACAGCCCCCCACCCCCTTGGATAGCCCGCCCACCCCCCTGGACACCCCTACCCCCTGTGGCCAGCCCACCCACCCCCCTGGACAGCCCGCCCACCCCTCCTTGACAGCCCGACACCCCCGTGGACAGCCCGTCCACCCTTGTGGACAGCCCGCCCACCCCCGTACCCCCCCCCCCCGGGATAGCCCCGCCCACCCTCCCAAACAGCCCACACCCCCCTCCCCTGCAACCCCACCACCACCACCTAGACATACCAACCCCCCTGGACACCCCACACACCCCTCCCCCACCAGGACACCCCACCCAGACCCCCAGGACATCCCACACCCCCTGGACAGCCCCGCCCACCCCCGTGGACAGCCTTTCCACTACGGGAAAAATGGGTATTTGCGACGGGTTATTTGCGACGGGAATAAATCCCGTCGCAAATAGTCCCGTTAAAAACTTATTTGCGACGGGGGTCTTTACCCGTCGCAAATAAGTAGTCTTTTGCGACGGGTAGGCTTCCCCGTCGCAAATAGTTTTCCCCGGATTTGGCGCCAAATCGCGGGAAAACTATTTGCGACGGGGAAGCCTACCCCGTCGCAAATAGTTTTCCCGGGCTTTGGCGCCAAATCCGGGGAAAACTATTTGCGACGGGGAAGCCTACCCCGTCGCAAATAACCGGCGGCGGTAAAAGGTATTTGCGACGGGAAAGTATTCCCGTCGCAAATACCCGGCGGCGGTAAAAGGTATTTGCGACGGGAAAGTATTCCCGTCGCAAATAGCATGTTATTTGCGACGGGTCCCGTCGCAAATAACTATATACCGGCTGACCGTAATAAATGCGGGCGAAGGTATTTGCGACGGTGCCCGTCGCAAATAATGCTATTTGCGACGGGAAGCCCGTCGCAAATGGACCCGTCGCTAATAATCTAACCTATAAATACCCCCATCCGTTTTTTTCAAATCATTCTCATTCTCCACCTTCTTCTGCTCTAAAATTTCTATTTCTAAATTTGAGTTTTTGTTCAGTTTAATTTTTTTCTTCGGAGCTGTTATTAAAGTTTTGAAGAACGATCAGAGCTCATCAATTTTCAAGGTATTTATTTTCATTTTAATTTAATATTTATTTTTAATTTTGTATTAATTTCAATTATTTTTTATTAGTTGTAATTTAATTATGTTTATATTGTTTTCTTACTTAATAAATTTAAATTATTAGTATTGTTCATAGTTAATGGTAATTAGGAATAATTTGTAATAATTTTTAATAATTAAGAATAAATATTAATAATTAGTAATAATTACCAATAATTAGTAATAATTAGTAATAATTAGTAATAATTAGTAATAATTACCAATAATTAGTAATAATTAGTAATAATTAGGAATAATTAGTAATAATTAACAATAAATAGTAATAATTAGTAATAATTAACAATAAATAGTAATAATTACCTATAATTTGGAATAATTACCAATAATTAACAATAATTAGTAATAATTACCAATAATTAGTAATAATTATCAATAATTACCAATAATTGCTAATAATTATCAATAATTAGGAATAATTAGTCATAATTAGTAATAATTAAGAATAATTTGTAATAATTAGGAATAATTAGTAATAATTAGGAATAATTAGTAATAATTAGGAATAATTAGGAATAATTACCAATAATTACCAATAATTAGGAATAATTACCAATAATTAGGAATAATTACCAATAATTAGCAATAATTACCAATAATTACCAATAATTACCAATAATTTGAAATAATTACCTATAATTTGGAATAATTATCAATAATTTGGAATAATTATCAATAATTAACAATAATTACCAATAATTTGTAATAATTTGTAATAATTTGTAATAATTAGGAATAATTAGTAATAATTAGGAATAATTAGTAATAATTAGGAATAATTAGTAATAATTAGGAATAACTACCAATAATTACCAATAATTTGTAGTAATTAGTAATAATTACCAATAATTGCCAATAATTAGTAATAATTGCCAATAATTGCAAATAATTAGGAATAATTGCAAATAATTAAGAATAATTAGTAATAATTAGGAATAATTAGGAATAATTAGTAATAATTAGTAATAATTAGTAATAATTAGTATTAATTAGTAATAATTAGTAATAATTAGTAATAATTAGTAATAATTAGTAATAATTAGAAATAATTAGGAATAATTAGTAATAATTAGGAATAATTAGGAATAATTAGTAATAATTAGGAATAATTAGGAATAATTAGTAATAATTAGGAATAAATATTAATAATTAGTAATAATTACCAATAATTAGTAATAATTAGTAATAATTAACAATAATTAGCAATAATTAGTAATAATTAGGAATAATTAGTAATAATTAGTAATAATTAGTAATAATTAGTAATAATTAACAATAAATAGCAATAATTAGTAATAATTAGGAATAATTAGTAATAATTAGTAATAATTAACAATAAATACTAATAATTAGTAATAATTAACAATAAATAGTAATAATTACCTATAATTTGGAATAATTACCAATAATTAACAATAATTAGTAATAATTACCTATAATTTGTAATAATTACCAATAATTGCTAATAATTATTAATAATTAGGAATAATTAGTAATAATTAGGAATAATTACCAATAATTAGGAATAATTACCAATAATTAGGAATAATTAGGAATAATTAGGAATAATTAGGAATAATTAGAAATAATTACCAATAATTAGCAATAATTAGCAATAATTAGCAATAATTAGCAATAATTAGCAATAATTAGGAATAATTAGCAATAATTTGGAATATTTACCTATAATTTGGAATATTTACCTATAATTAACAATAATTACCAATAATTTGTAATAATTACCAATAATTTGTAATAATTTGTAATAATTACCAATAATTTGTAATAATTACCAATAATTTGTAATAATTAGGAATAATTAGTAATAATTAGGAATAATTAGTAATAATTAGGAATAATTAGTAATAATTTGTAATAATTAGGAATAATTAGGAATAACTACCAATAATTACCAATAATTTGTAGTAATTAGTAATAATTACCAATAATTACCAATAATTGCCAATAATTAGTAATAATTGCCAATAATTGCAAATAATTAGGAATAATTGCAAATAATTAGGAATAATTAGTAATAATTAGGAATAATTAGGAATAATTAGTAATAATTAGTAATAATTAGGAATAATTAGGAATAATTACCAATAATTACCAATAATTTGTAATAATTTGTAATAATTTGTAATAATTACCAATAATTGCAAATAATTAGGAATAATTAGTAATAATTAGTAATAATTAGGAATAATTAGTAATAATTAGTAATAATTAGGAATAATTAGGAATAATTAGGAATAATTAGGAATAATTAGTAATAATTAGGAATAATTAGGAATAATTAGTAATAATTAGGAATAATTAGTAATAATTAGGAATAATTAGTAAACGAAATCTGCTTGGATAATGAAGGGAAAATTTATAACCATCTCCACAACGATGATTACCAAATTTCCTTTCATTATTCAAGCAGTTTTCCTTTTGCTAAGTATTGCTAAGTATTGCTAAGTATTGCTAAATTAGTAATAAATAGTAATAATTAGCAATAAATTGTAATAATTAGTAATAAATTGTAATAATTAGTAATCCTTGTAATAATTAGGAATAATTAGTAATAATTTGTAATAATTAGGAATAATTAGGAATAACTACCAATAATTACCAATAATTTGTAGTAATTAGTAATAATTACCAATAATTACCAATAATTGCCAATAATTAGTAATAATTGCCAATAATTGCAAATAATTAGGAATAATTGCAAATAATTAGGAATAATTAGTAATAATTAGGAATAATTAGGAATAATTAGTAATAATTAGTAATAATTAGGAATAATTAGGAATAATTACCAATAATTACCAATAATTTGTAATAATTTGTAATAATTTGTAATAATTACCAATAATTGCAAATAATTAGGAATAATTAGTAATAATTAGTAATAATTAGGAATAATTAGTAATAATTAGTAATAATTAGGAATAATTAGGAATAATTAGGAATAATTAGGAATAATTAGTAATAATTAGGAATAATTAGGAATAATTAGTAATAATTAGGAATAATTAGTAATAATTAGGAATAATTAGTAAACGAAATCTGCTTGGATAATGAAGGGAAAATTTATAACCATCTCCACAACGATGATTACCAAATTTCCTTTCATTATTCAAGCAGTTTTCCTTTTGCTAAGTATTGCTAAGTATTGCTAAGTATTGCTAAATTAGTAATAAATAGTAATAATTAGCAATAAATTGTAATAATTAGTAATAAATTGTAATAATTAGTAATCCTTGCTTGAGTGTTTTTTCTAACAAATTATTCAAAACCAGTAATGCTTTTTTATTTTATAGAAAAATATGGAACAACGAGGTCGTCAACAGTCATTATTAGATGACCGCATATGGATAAATCAACGTAGAAATCCAAATGGTTCTGGTTTAAATCCAGTATATATAGAGGGTGTGGAGATTTTTTTATCATTTGCGGCATCAAATTCAGAATTTGTTTCAGAAGGAAAGATAAAATGCCCTTGTAGAAAATGTGCATTGAGAACGTTTGACACGTTTGACAAAGTGGGGGAACATCTCTTGCGTTTTGGTTTTCAAGCAGATTATGTTTTTTGGTATCAACACGGTGAACGCAGTTCCAGAGCAGATGATACCAACTTGATTCCGGATCCATCCCAGTTTCAAGATTTAGTACATGATGTTGCAGGTTCATCTGTTCAACATACAGAAACTCCAGCTGATATAGCTTCAAATCCTGAGTTGGGACCGTCTGAATTTTATGAGTTGTTGAAGTCTGCTGAGGATGCATTATATCCTGGCTGCAAGATGAGCAAATTAGAAGCAGTTGCAAAATTTATGGCTATCAAATCAGATAACGGAATGTCAAACACATGTTTTGACCAGATATTTTCTTTGCTGAAAACATTGTTACCCGAAGGAAATGTTTTACCTGCAAATTACTATGAAAGTAAGAGGTTGGTTCGAAATTTGGGACTTACTTGTCAGAAGATTCATGCATGTTCAAATGACTGCATTTTATATTCAGGGGAAAATGAGTCGTTGGATAGTTGTCCCACATGTGGGCAACGGAGATATAAAGAAGGACAACACGGGAAGTCTGGTTTGATTCCTGTAAAACAGTTGAGATATTTTCCGCTTACATCCAGACTTCAGCGTTTATTCATGTCTAAGAATACAGCGACAATGATGTCATGGCATAAAGAGAATATTTCAACCGATAAAAGCTTGAATCATCCAGCCGATGGTGATTCATGGAAACATTTTGATAGAGTGCATCCATCATTTGCTTTAGAAACTAGAAATGTTCGACTGGGCCTTTCCACTGATGGTTTTTGTCCGTTTGGATCTTATGGTAGTCAATATTCATGTTGGCCTGTTTTTTTAACTCCGTATAATTTACCTCCATGGATGTTGATGAAGGAGCCATATATCTTTTTGACTTTACTAATTCCAGGACATCCGAAGAAAAATATTGATGTTTATTTGAAGCCATTGATTGATGAATTAAATTTATTGTGGAGTACTGGTGTCAGTACATATGATGTTGCAACGAAACAGAATTTCATACTGAGAGCAGCATTGATGTGGACAATAAGTGACTTCCCGGCTTATGGGATGTTATCTGGCTGGAGTACACATGGTCAGAAATCATGTCCTTACTGTATGGGAGAGAACAAAGCATTTATGCTCATTCATGGAAAGAAACCTTGTTATTTTGACTGTCATCGCAGATTTCTTCCAGCTGATCATCCTTTTCGCAGAAACAGATCTCATTTCAGAAAAGGAACAACTGAAAGGGATGGACCTCCAAAAATGCTATCAGGTTCGGAGTTAAAATCGGTTGTATTTTCATTACCTCCCATCACTTTTGGTCCCACAATAAACCAACAGAAAATTTCTGGTTTTGGGAAAGAACACAATTGGATTAAACGTAGCATATTTTGGGATTTGCCATATTGGTCTGATTTGTTGGTCCGACACATGTTAGATGTCATGCATATGGAGAAGAACTGTTTTGATAATTTGTTTCATACAGTTTTGGATACGCCAGGAAAGAGCAAAGACAATGTAAATGCACGTTTAGATCTTGCCCAAATTTGCAGGCGTCCAGAATTGGAACTATTTGAGAATGTCAGAACAGAAAGGTTACTGAAACCAAAAGCAGCTTATACACTGTCTAAAGAAAACCGTTTATTATTTTGTCAGTGGATTGCAGATTTGAGACTTCCAGATGGCTGTGCTTCCAATTTGGGTAGATGTGTAAAGAATGGTCATATTACTGGATTGAAAAGTCATGATTGTCATGTTATAATGGAGAGACTTCTACCCATTGGATTAAGAGGTCTGTTGAATTCTGTGATTTGGGATTCCATAACAGACATGTCTCATTTTTTTCGGGAAATTTGTGCGTCTACGGCAGATTATGATGCTCTAGGCAAACTTGAAAAAGATGTTGTTGTAATTATATGTAAACTGGAAAAAATATTTCCGCCGTCTTTCTTCGACTCAATGGAACATTTGATGTTACATTTTCCATATGAAGCCAAATGTGGAGGTCCGGTACAGTTTCGATGGATGTACCCATTTGAAAGATGCATGCAAAAATTGAAAAGAAAAGTACGCAACAAAACATCTGTTGAAGGATCTATTGCAGAAGCTTATTTGCAAGAGGAAATATCTTTTTTCTGCTCCCATTATTTTGAATCTGCGTATCCTTCAAAACACAACCGAATGGGACGGAATGAGAGGAATATTGATGAAATCGACAATCAATTATCTGTTTTCAACCAGTCAGAGCTTGGTTTTGGTGGAGTTTCTGAACGCTGGCTTTCAGATGATGAACATCATAGAGCTCATACGTATGTTCTGCTCAACTGTGAAGAGATGACATCAGTTGTACTGTAAGTGTTTATATCACTTATTCTATCATTTATGTTACAGTAAATAACTTTGGTTTTTATAGGTTGTATGATAATCATATCAAGAAACAAATTCCACAAATTACAGCAGCTGCTCTCGAAGAACGTCGACTGAAAAATTTCTCTCAGTGGTTTCAAAAACTGGTAACATAAATTCTTTATCATTTAGCAACTCATTCAATGTATAGTTTACTATATTGATAATTATTTCGCAAATCTTCAGGTGTCTCGACATGCTGATAAAATTGACAAACGGCTGTGGGTATTGAGTAACCCACCTTCCAAACTTGTTAAAACTTATAATGCATATGTGGTGAATGGATTTCGATTCCACACACATGCATATGGGGAATCGAAAAAAACAATGAACAGTGGAGTTAGCTTGAGAGGATCTCATCATCGAGAAAATGAATTTGACTTTTATGGCATACTTGATGAAATCATTGAACTCTGTTATCTTGGACAACATTACATAACCATGTTCAAATGTCGGTGGTTGGATACAGAGAGAGGCGTGTGTGTTCATCCGACTCATGGAATCATCGATATTAAATGTAAAAGTGTTCTCGCAGTAAATGAACCATTCTTATTGGCTCAACAGGCATATCAAGTTTATTATGCAAAGTACTGTGCAACATCAAGAGACTTGACTGATTGGTGGAGTGTAATAAAAATCAAAATTCGAGACAATCAGTTTAGTCAAAGTGAATGTGCTTTCACTGATGTGCAAAGAATTGAAGTTTTTCAAGAGAGTACTCAAAATCAATCTTTTTTACAAAGAGATATGAGTATCGATGACGACACCCCACATTTAAGAGTCGGTGATGACGATGATGTTAATGATGTCACACATGAATTTGAAATGGTAAGAGATGAAGCAACTGCAACTCGAATGGATATCGATGATGTTGAGGAGGAATATGAAGATGACATTGACATATATGAAGATGATGATGAAGATGAACACTTATAGAATTCCATGGTATTTATATACAATCATAATATGTATATATGTATATATAATAGTAATTATCAATTATTTGCTAATATTAACATTTTCTGTTTCAGATGGACGAGGCCACATTTCGTGAGTTGGCGGAGGCTGACCTGCCTTTCGATGCGGATGAGTTGCTGACAGATGACCCTCAGCCTGCAGGCGCTCCAGGGAGTACGCGGAGGGGGCGCGGTCTTGCACGATTGATGATTCCTGACCCCGTCCCCGAGCGACGTCCACGTCTTGGGTTTGATCCGCGCACCCGGAGGTGTGATAACCTGTGTAATAACCTGTGAATTTGACTAAGATTTCATTAATCTATTCACATAATAAATGTTTATTATTTTTTCAGTTTTTCGCATATAGCAGTCGGACAGGGCAGCGCTATTTTGCGCAACTATTTCTCTCAGCCGTGGACCACATGGGAGCAGATTCCCATTGATGTGCAGCAGGCCATGTTCGGCCATTGGTTGGTACGTACGTAAATAAATAATTTTTATTTTGAAAATTATTTCATTTCTAACTTGATATTTTGATTTATTTGTAGGGTTTGTGGTATCCGATCGAGGATACCATGCGTGACTCCATCCACGAGGCATGGGAGGTGGCCATGCGTGATCGCCTTCGTCAGTTTTTGCACAATTTAAGAAAAGCTGCGATGAAGAAAGCAGGAGTGTCAGATTTTGAGGAGTCATGTAGAGCACACCGACCAGAGTACATTTCATCCCATGTATGGGATGGATTATGTGCGCACTGGTTGAGTGGTGCCTTTCAGAGGAGATCATCGGTGGGGAGGCAGAATCGGGGGAGGCAGGAGGTGACTCATCGAGCTGGGAGTCGTTCTTTCAGTACTCATAGACAGCATCTGGTACGTACATTATTTATAAATATTTTATATAACTATAAATATTAACAGTTTATTTTTTATTCTTATAGGCTGTCGAGCACCCCGATATTACAGAGTACGACGTATATCGGAGGATGTATAGTGATCCTGCTACTGGGGAGCTCAGAGGTGATCGTCAGCATCACATCGTGGTCAGTATTATTTGTTTTCAAGTTTAAAAATTAACTGCATATAATATATTCACAATTTTAATTTTAAATTGCAACTATAGGAGTCATATGAGGCCGCAGCGGCACAGGCCCGGCCTGAGAGTCAGGCCGAGTCATCAGATCAGACCACTGCCCGTCAGTTTGATGAGGCGGCATGGATGCAGGCCACCCAGTATGCCTTCGAGAAGGGCCGGGTAGTTGGTATCGGCTCTCGACTGACTCCCAGAGATTATTATGGCAGTGCTGCGATGTCGGCGTCCAGCTCGAGGGGAGCTCGTGCATCTTCTTCTACACAGTATGAGGAGCAGTTGCGATCTCAGACTGCACAGATAGAGAGTCTCCGACAGGAGCAGGAGCAGATACGTCAGCAGCATGAGGAGGAGCGTCGACGCCAGCAGCAGCTGTACGAGGAGCAGACGAGTCGGTGGCAGCAGCAGCATCAGGAGCAGATGGAGTACATGCGCCGACTCACTCATGCTTTAGGGATGGAGTTTCCTCCACCACCATCTGCAGATCCCCCACCTCCCCCCCCTCCTACAGATTAGAGTTTGTATTTCTGTTATAAAATTTGTGAAATCAAAATATTTTTTTTTTCTATTCGTAGTTTCTGTCTCATTATAAAATATTAATAATATTATATTTTTAAATAACAATATTAATATGAATAATAATAATATTTATATTTTATAATATTAAATTTTATATATATATTAAAATTTTATTTATATAATAAAATTTTATATATATATTAAAATTTTATAATATTATAATTTAATTATTTTTTTGTAATACTTGAATTATTTTAATATTTGAATGTAAAATAATTCTATTATTTTTATATTAATTAAAATAACTTATTAATATTTTTTTTATTTATGAATTATAATTATAATATTATTATATTAATTAAATTATTTATTAATATTCTATTATTTTTATTTTTGAATTATAATTCTACTATTATTATAGTAATTAAAATAATTTATTATTTTCATTTGTAAATTATAATTCTATTAATATATTAATTAAAATAATTTATTAATAATTTATTTTTTTTATTTTTTTTATAGTATTTGCGACGGGATACTATGCCCGTCGCAAATACTAGTATTATTAATAATTTTTTATTTTTTTTTAAAAAGAGTATTTGCGACGGGACCCGTCGCAATTACTATGAATAGTATTTGCGACGGGTCCCGGTTCCCGTCGCAAATACTAGTATTATTAATTTTTTTATTTTTTAAAAAAGAACGTTATTGCGACGGGCCCGTCGCAAAAACTATTTGCGACGGGTCCCGTCGCAAAAGGTATTTGCGACGGGTCCGTCGCAATAACTGTTTAAAAAGTTTTTTACAAAAATATGGAATACTATTTGCGACGGGGAGAATGCCCGTCGCAAAAAAAGGCTTTAGCGACGGTCCCGTCGCAAATAAGTTTAGTTGCGACGGCGTTTTCCGCAACGGGCTATTTGCGACGGGACCCCGTCGCAAATGGCTATTTGCGACGGGATCCCCTCGCAAATAGCCCGTCGCTAATACCTGTTTTTCCAGTAGTGTTCCCACCCCCGTGGACAGCCCCGCCCACCCCCGTGGACAACCCACCCACCCCCTTGGACGCCCCCTACCCCCTAGACAGCCCAACCACTCCCGTGGACAGCCCACCCACCCCCCTCGACACCCCTTCTCCCTATGGACAGCCCCCCACCCCCTTGGATAGCCCGCCCACCCCCCTGGACACCCCTACCCCCTGTGGCCAACCCACCCACCCCCCCTGGACAGCCCGCCCACCCCTCCTTGACAGCCCGGCCACCCCCGTGGACAGGCCGTCCACCCTTGTGGACAGCCCGCCCACCCCCGTACCCCCCTGGACACCCCGTACCCCCCTAGATAGCCCCGCCCACCCTCCCAAACAGCCCACACCCCCCTTCCCTGCAACCCCACCACCACCACCTAGACATACCACCCCACCTGGACACCCCACACACCCCTCCCCCACCAGGACACCCCACCCAGACCCCCAGGACAGCCCACACCCCCTGGACAGCCCCGCCCACCCCCGTGGACACCCCCTACCCCCTAGACAGCCCAACCACCCCCGTCGACAGCCCACCCACCCCCCTCGACACCCCTTCTCCCTATGGAGAGCCCCCCACCCCCTTGGATAGCCCGCCCACCCCCCTGGACACCCCTACCCCCCGTGGCCATCCCACCCACCCCCCCTGGACAGCCCGCCCACCCCTCCTTGACAGCCCGGCCACCCTCGTGGACAGCCCGTCCACCCTTGTGGACAACCCGCCCACCCCCGTACCCCCCTGGACACCCCTTACCCCCCCTGGATAGCCCCGCCCACCCTCCCAAACAGCCCACACCCCCCTCCCCTGCAACCCCACCACCACCACCTAGACATACCACCCCCCCTGGACACCCCACACACCCCTCCCCCACCAGGACACCCCACCCAGACCCCTAGGACAGCCCACACCCCCTAGACAGCCCCGCCCACCCCTGTGGACAGCCTTTCCCACCCCCGTGGACACCCCCGCCCACCCCCGTGGACAACCCACCCACCCCCGTGGACACCCCCTACCCCCACAATCCATTATCCAAAACATATCAAATTGGTTTGAACACAATCCATAATTCCCACAATCCATTATCCAAAACATGTAAACGCGATAGCCTCCCCCAACTCTGATTTACATGTTTTGAACACTCTCCTTCCAAACATAGAATACAAAAACATTAAAGAAGTCTTCACAAACACAAACAATATCCTATTTAGATATTAATTTCAATAATCAATTAAACCACCAACACCTGGAAAAAATCTATTCATTAAAACAACTACAACAATATGGTTGAGATAAAATTTTACCTATTCGTATGGGGGTGTACCTGTTGGGATGGGGGGTGCTGGTGTTCTGATTCACGAGAGCAGTGGAGGGATGGGGTTCGCTAGAGCAGCGGAGCGAATAGATTAGGGCTCTGTCCGAATGGGGAGAGGAGATGGCGATCTGGAATTTGGGGGAAACCTTTGCCAACGGTTTATAAAAACCGTTGGCAAAGGCACACATTTCCCAACGGTTCCAGTGAACCGTTGGGAAATGTGTGAGTTTATCACCCCTTTCCCAATGGTTCACTAGAACCATTGGGAAAGGGTTACACATTTCCCAACGGTTCAAGTTTAGCACCCTTTCCCAACGGTTCTAGTGAACCGTTGGGAAAGGGTCCACTGAAATTCCCTTTGCCAACGGTTTTCTTAAACCGTTGGCAAAGGCTCAGTATACCAACGGTTTAAGTAAACCGTTGGTATACTACCGTTGGGAAAAGACCAAATTCCAGTAGTGTAAGTTGTGATTATTGGGATTACATTTCACTTCTATGATTTATCCCATGTTATGATATTATGAGCTCTTTTGCAGGTTAATATTTCCAAAATCTATATTCTTATGTATATGATGTGATTGATATTTCTTTTGTTTACCCTTACTGAGCATTTGAGCTCACCCTTTTATGTTTTCTTTTCCCCAGGATATAAAGAAAGGTTTTTGGAAAAAAAAATAAGATCTTTATGGGAGATATTGAAGATCTTTCACCACGATTAGAAGATTTTATTCCGAGTTTCCAAAGACACTAAACTATTACGGTCCTTGTGTGTGTGTGTTTTGTTATGTACTAAGTATTCCGCAAAAGTAATGTAATATCTATGTACGTTAAGCTTCGGGTCTCTACAAACCCACTTATGGGTTGATCCAAGGGAGTATCAATGGTCTGGATTGGATGTTATTTATCACCCCATTAATTTCTAATCACTTCTTTTAATTGATATTTTTATTTGATGATTTTAAACTCTGTCGTCCTTATTGAATTTAAGGCCACACACTTCAAGTGCTAATACGAAACTTTACCTTGAATTGCTCAAAACTTTGATCCTTCAAGTGTATAGGTGATTGGTATTGAATGGTGTAGGTATTAAACCATTAAGTAATGATGTTTTTTATCTTCTTAAATGAGATTAACTCAAATATAAGAAATTGAAATAATTGAAAATGGAATACATCCAATCCACCTCAAGTGATAACCTAGGATCAACTCATTATTTTAAATTGAATACACATAATTCTCTTAGAGTTCCTTTAAACCCATCTAAAATCAACCCAAGTTGGCCACTTCATAGACAAAAACAATCCTTAGAATGTACGTGTCTATAGGTTTCTTCTTTAGTCTCTGAGGATTCGACAACCCAAGCTAAACTACAAGGACCGCCCTACCTTCTTCTCTTGGGTAAATTTGAGCGTGAATAAAATTTTGGCGCCATTTTCGGGGACCCAAGTAAGTCATCTAAACACCCATTCTATTCTCCCCAATTTCTTCTTTTCTCATCCAAATTCTCTTATCTTGTCCCTTTCTCATTTTTTTTTCTTTTGACGCATGTCCGCCTACACCCGTGATCAATAAAACCGTCTAGTTATGTTGGATAGTCCTGGGGTTGGGTAGTCAAGTACACAAAGGGAAATATTTCCATTAGATCTTAATATTCCTAATACTCCAGAGTCCAAAATTGAGCCTATTTCAATGGAATTTCTTCAAAGAAACCAACTCATAAACCCGGGTGGGAACCAAAATGGAAACCCAAATGAGGTAGCCCCAAACTTGGGGAATGCAATTGATCAAACCATGAATGACTACCTCACACCTTCCTGGACCAATGCCCCCTCATGCATTAGACACAATTACCTAGAAGATTCCAACTATATCTTTAAACCCCATGTCCTAAACCACCTTCCCACATTCCATGGAATGGAGTCTGAGATGCCCTACCTTCACATTAAGGAGTTCAATGACATTGTAGAAACCATGTGTCCCCCACATCAACTAGAATCAGCTAAGATGAGGATATTTCCTTTTTCTTTAAAGTATCGAGCTAAAAATTGGCTAAAAAATTTGATACCATCATCCATAAACTCTTGGTACCAACTACAAAGAGAATTCTACAAAAAATACTTTCCCCACCACAAAACAATTTCACTTAAAAAGAGTATCCAAAACTTTTTTGAAAAAGAGGGAGAGTCATTCAATGAAACATAGGAGAGGTTCAAAGACACTCTAAACATGGTTCCACACCATGGTTTTTCTATTCCTGAACAAGTGAGAATTTTCTATGAAGGGTTGGGTCTGGGGAACAAACAATTCATTGACATGATGTGTAATGGAACCTTTAAAAACAAAGCCCCAAATGATGCTTACGAGTATCTAGAAAGTCTTTATGAACAAAACCAAACATGGGGAAATTCACCTTATTCTGAAAAGCCACAAAGAACTATTGTAATTCATACACTTAGAGAAGTGGAAAGCCTTAGGGCTAAACTCACAGCACTCTCTAGGAAGGTTGAAGAGATAGACGTTAGGAAAGTCCATGAAATCCAAACTGTTGACCCTGTTTGCACAATTTGTGACAAACATGGCCATAATACAGACAACTGCCCAACCATTCTATCCATCAAGGATGTTCTTTTAGGAGGACCCCCAGCGGAAGTAAATTCCTTGAACTTTCAAAACCCTCAATACCAAAACAACTTCAACCCAAGGTATAATGACCACCCAGGATTTCGTTGGAAAGATAACCAACAACCTAGCCAACCACAGGGACAAAATCCTTACCCCCATCAGAACTACCAATCCCATAACCAGTTCCAAACCCAACCTATCCAATACCAACAGCCACCGGTCCATTTTCAACAAACCATCCCATCTCAAAAATATCCCCCTGGGACAAACCAATCTACTCAAGAACCAACCCAAACTGTTCCACAAAGCCTACTAGAACAACTGTGCAAACAAATGGAGAGGATGAACTCGGAAGTCTCTTCCCTAAAACAAGAACTTCAAACCATCAAAACTGGAAAGGCACCCATGCCTACTCAGGCGGTTCCATCCTCAACTTCAAGGGGTGAGTCAAGTTGCACTCAAACAACTCATGAACAACTAAAGGTTGTGACTATTTTAAGAAGTGGGAAATCAATTGAGAAATCTGAACAACTAATTCAAAACCCACCTGAAGATTCAAACTTAGATGAAAATTAAAATGAACCACAAGATCAAACTGAGGAAACTGATAACATTGTCAAGGAAAAAACTCTTCAATAGACAACCCCACAACCTGCACCATTTCCTCAACACATAAGGGGGAAAACCAAGCCTGAATTAAGTGAAACATTAAGAGAAATCTTCTCACAAGTCAAGTTGAACATTCCCCTTCTTGATGAAATACAAACCATACCTACTTACTCAAAGTACCTTAAGGACTTGTGCACTTTTAAAAGAAAATTTTCACATAAAAACCAAGTCCTTTTGGCTGCTAATGTGAGTACCACCATTCAAGGGACCATTCCTCCTAAGTTGAAAGACCCAGGTTTCCCTTACATCAATGTTGAACTAGGAGAGAGAAAAGTTTTCAAGGCCTTGTGTGACCTAGGTTCTAGTGTTAATCTCATCCCCTATGCTGTGTACTGCCAGTTAGGCCTAGAAGAAATTCAACCCACATCTGTCACACTTCAACTTGTTGATCATAGCATTATGGTTCTAAAGGGGATTTTAAAGGATGTTCTGGTAAAGGTTGAAAACTTCTTCTACCCTACTGAATTCATTTTCCTTGAAAACCATCCAAACTTAGGAAATAAGGAACAAACCCCAATCATCCTTGGTCATCCCTTCCTTGCAACAATCAACTCTGTTATCCGAGTCCGAAATGGGAACATGACCATAACCTTTAGGAACATGAGTCTAGACTTGAACATCTATAATGAAATCTCACAAATAAGGGATGAAAAGGACATTCATGAAGTAAACATGATAGGAAGCATTGATAATGAATCCATATAACATCAAGGAACATTTGATGAATGTTTAAGTCAGGATGAGATTGATTTCCTTTGTTCATGTGAAGGAAGTTTATCTCCTTGTCTTGAATCATTTTCAAATTTCTCTTATGATGAAGTCTTAGGTCCAACAATCAGTGAAACCTTTCAAGAAACCACTTTCATGGAGACCAATCCAACTTCCTTCCCTAAATCTGATCAAGCAAATCTAGTAGCTGAAACTTCTACATGTGGGTAATCAATCCTATCTAAAATTTTAGGAAATAAAATTGATCTTGATCCAGTGTCCCAATCTTCTGCTGAAATTCTGAACCGACCTGAGCTTGAATTTAAGGAACTTCCCGCTGCACCCAAGTATGCTTTCTTAGGGGACAATCAAACACATACTATTGTCATTTATTCTTCTCTTGAAGCCAATCATGAAAGGATGCTTCTAGATGTCCTTAGGAAACATAAAAAAGCCATTGATTGGACCCCATCTGATATTCCCGGGATTAGCCCACTTATTGGGACTCATAGGATTGTTCTGAAATCTGATTCAAAGCCATGTCGTCAACCTCAACGACGACTCAATCCTAATCTCATGGAGGTAGTAAGAAAAGAACTTCTGAAATTGTTAAAAGCTGGTATCATATATCCCATAGTTGATAATGAGTGGGTCAGCCCAATCCAAGTTGTTCCAAAAAAGGATGGAATCACAGTGATAACCAATGAGGATGGAGAGATTCTTCCAACAAAGGTGAGTAGTGGATGGAGGGTCTGCATTGACTACAGGAAGCTAAACTCATTCACCAAGAAGGACCATTTCCTCTTACCATTCATTGACCAAGTCCTTGAGAGAGTGGAAGGTCATGCATTCTACTGTTTCTTAAATGGGTACTCAGGGTATAATCAAATTGATTTCTCCCTAGAGGATCACGGGAAGACTACATTCACCTGTCCATTCGGTACCTTTTCCTTCAAACGCGTGCCCTTTGGTTTATGCAATGCCCCTGGAACCTTCCAGTGGTGCATAATGGAAATATTCCCAGACATGGTAGGGGATTTTCTAGAGGTCTTCATGGATGACTTCTCTGTGTTTGGGGATACATTAGAGGGATTTCTGCAGAATGTGGAGAGAGTCTTGTCAAGATGTGAAGAAAAAAATATGGTCCTAAACTGGGAAAAATGCCATTTCATGGTTAAAGAGGGACTAGTTCTAGTCCATCTAGTCTCAGGTAGGGGGATTGAAGTTGATAAAGCCAAGGTTGACATCATTCGTCACCTTCCATCACCCAAAACTATCAAGGAAGTTAGGTCTTTCTTAGGACATGCTGGTTTCTATAGAAGATTCATCAAGGACTTTAGTTCAATATCTCATCCCCTTTGTGCTCTCCTAGTAAAGGATGCTCCATTTATTTGGACAGAAAGCTATGAGAGTTCATTCTCAACCCTCAAATACACTCTCACCTCTCCTCCCATTATGAAATCTCCAAACTGGAACCTTCCTTTTTAACTTATGTGTGATGCTAGTGACTTTGCTGTAGGATCTATGTTAGGAAAATGTTGTGATAAAACTCCTTATGTCATTGCTTATGCAAGAAAATCCTTAAATGATTCCCAAATAAACTACACCACTACTGAAAAGGAGTTACTTGATATTGTGTTTGCTTTAGAGAAGTTTAGGTCCAACCTCTTAGGATCCCCCATCATTGTGTTCACTGACCATTCTACACTAAAATACCTCTTCCAAAAACAAGATGTTAAGGCTAGACTGATTAGGTGGGTCCTTATCTTACAAGAATTTGACCTCACAATCAAGGATAAAAAGGGTGTTGAAAATTTTGTAGCCGATCACCTCTCTAGAATGGAATTCAAAGATAACTCCAATCAGCTTTTTGTGTCTGATTCATTTCCTGATGAACACCTATACTCTATGAGTGACTTCCCTTGGTATGATGACATAGAAAATTTCTTAGTTACAGGAGTCATTCCAAAATTCTTAGGGACTCAAGCTTGAATTAAATACCTTTCTGATGTTAGGCACTATGTGTTTGATAATCCATACCTCTATAAGTTATGCCCTGACCAAGTCATTAGGAGGTGTGTCCCAGAATATGAACAAGAGTCCATCCTTAAATTTTGTCATAGTGAGGCATGTGGAGGTCACTTTTCCTCTAAAAAAACTCCTGTTAAGGTTATTCAGTGTGGTCTCTTATGTCCCACCCTCTCAAGGGACTCTTACACATTTTGTCAAAGTTGTCCTAGGTGTCAACAAGTAGGGTCCATCACAAAAAGGAATCAAATGCCACTCACTCCCATCTTAGTGGTTGAAATCTTTGACTGTTGGGGAATTGATTTCATGGGTCCCTTCCCAAACTCTAGGGGATATCTTTACATTCTCTTAGCTATCAATTATGTATCCAAATGGGTTGATTCCATTCCTACAAAATCCAATGATCATAAAACTGTGATTAGATTTCTCAAGTAAAACATCTTCTCTAGATTTGGAATTCCTAGGGCTATCTTTAGTGATTGTGGAACTCATTTTTGCAATCGTCCATTCTCATCACTCATGTAAAAATATGGAATTTCTCACAAAGTTTCCACTTCTTACCACCCACAGACCAATGGTCAAGCTGAGTTAGCCAATCGTGAAATCAAACAAATTCTTGAGAAAACTATCAATCCTTCTAGGAAAGATTGGTCCAAGAAACTCTTGGATTCTCTTTGGGCATATCGTACAGCATTTAAAACCATCCTAGGAATGTCACCATATTGGTTTTTTTATTGAAAATCATTCCATTTACCTGTTGAAATTGAGCATAAGGCCTTTTGGGCAATTAAGAAAATGGATTATGACCTCGCATTGGCCGAAACGAAAAAGAAATTTGATCTCAATGAACTTGAGGAACTAAGTATGGAGGCTTATGAAAATTCAAGGATCAATAAAGCTAGAGTTCAATCCTACCAATCTAGGAATATCAAGGTCAGACATTTTGAACCGGGAAAACTTGTGCTCTTGTATAGTTCAAAACTTCATTTACACCCGGGAAAGTTAAGGTCTAGATGGTCAGGTCCTTTCATAGTGCATCATGTGTACCCCCATGGGTTAGTAGAGATTCAAGATCCCACAAGTGGTTACATTTTCAAGGTCAATGGTCAAAGGTTAAAACCATTCATTGAATCATTCAATAAACAAGAAATAGAGGTTGAGTTAACTGAGCCAGCCTATGAACCAAGAAAAAATTGATAGATTTAGGATCCATGTCGGGATAACAACGTTAAACAAAGCGCGGCATGGGAGGCAACCCATGGTTTTCAAGTTTCCAATCATTTTATTGTTTTAATCAACTTTATATTTTAAATAGTATTAATGAGTCATTTTGATATTTAGAAATAAAAAATAAAAATAAGAAAATAAATTGTTGACATGTTCTTCTATAATGAGTATGGATGGGTACGAAAGGGGAGCGCCATATTCATCTGTGTCCCGTGGTGTGATCCTTGAGTAATACCTTACCTAGAAATTTAAAAAGAAGACAATGTATCATCGGTTTGATTTATTTTATTTTTATCAGTTTGTAGGTTAAAATTAAAATAAAAAAAAATAAATAAAAATATAATAATAAAAAAAAGGCCATATCGTAGGTCATGGGGCAAACCCCGTCACAACCGGCAAAGTCGCGGGGAATCGAACCCAGGACCGAAGGGAGACAGGGGTGCACACTTACCACTAACCTAAGACTTTTTGTGCTTCCTTATTTTATAATTTTTATATATATACTTATATTTTACTTTCTTTATTATATATATATATATATTGTTTTTTTTCCTTTTTCTACTAGGGAACTCTGCAAGTGACATGGATATCAAAGGATTAAAAGGGAGCAGTAATAATTTCAACTTCAACCACCAAGTGACTTCATTCCATGATCCTCATTTTCAATTTCCTTTTTGAACTTTCATTCTCTACCTCTACCCCCTTCTAAATTTTCTTTTCTTTAAACACCGGGGATAATTTTATTTTAAGTTGGGGGGGAGATAAAATAAAAAATGCTTTTGTGTCAAAAAAATGAATGATTTGAAAAAAAAATGTGTAAATGGAAGGAAAAATTCCTTTAACTTTGAACATGGTAATACACATTGCATACTTTGAAACTGAATATAAAATAATTTAGCATGCCCTGATTCTAATTTTAATTCTTGTATAATTTCATGAGCATAGATTTTGGAAAATGTGGCTGTCCAATGTGATATTTCATTATTTATATTTTCATCCAAATAAAAAAAGATCACAATGCACGTCCTTTGGATAGTGGGGTATTAGTTTGAGTTCATGTGGTACCCCAAATAAATAGCATAGTTTTGGTGATCATTTTAGTTTTAATATGATTATTCAATAAAAAAATTAAAAAAAACAATAAATTTTCACTTAAAGCAATGAAATGACCTAATGTGTGGCTTTCGGCACTTGGGGATAGTGACTCCATAGTTGTCTGGCCCAGAGTTAGTAATTTTATCACTATTTTTGGTAATTTGAATTTTTTTTTGACTGAGTTAACTTGAGATGATGCCTGAGTATGTTGGCTTCACTTGGTGCCCTAAGTTCTTTGAGCCTGGGAGTCGTCGGCAAAGTCTCGCTACAGGGGTTGACTCTTTTGAGTGCAATTTCAATTACCATGGAAAAATTGAAAAAAAAAACAAAAAAAATAATACAATAATTTTTTTTGAATACTCATATTAATATTGAAATGTGATTCTACCTATTGCTTCCATCATTTCCCACTTGAATAAATATGAACCCCCATGTCTATTGTGACGCACAACACATCCTCATACTTAATTGAAATTGGATGAAATATGGAAATGAATTTGAACAAAGGAATGTGCTTGGGATTGGGATATGCTTATGAAACTATAATGTATTAAAATATTTTTATGGGTTTCATGATTTTTTATTATAGAAGTTTTTGGTGATCATTGTGTATTAAAATGTTTTTAGAAAAGGGAATTTGAATTTCATATTGTTGAGATACATTTTGATCGGGACTAGAAAAACTCAAGTTGGGGGTGTGATTAGCCACTAAATGAGGCTAATATTAATTGTTAATATATATAATATTCATGTGATTTATTATTCATAAACACCATTTTAGTTCATTTTACACTTTGAACATCATTTCACATTATGATTGCAATTCTTTCTTAAAATGCACTATTATGTGGTACATTTTTTAACATCATTTAAAGTACCCAATGATTCATCTGATTTTAAGGAATCTAATTATAAATATTTTAATTATATATTTTGGGAAATTTATCTAAACTTAAATATGAATATGTTTGATTCAGGGATCAATGGAGAATTCATGAAAGAATATGGGGGTATTTTGTGATGAAAAGAAACAATTCTGGATAAGTTAGATTGGACACCAGCCCACTGATGAGAATGTGGGGCCCAACATACAAATCCAATGAAGCCCAAATTTCTTTTGATGCTAGAATACATATATAGGAAAATTATTCTTCAGTATACAGTGCTAATTCAGCCTCCATTGTGGTCATATAGGTGGCCCAAGTTAGAGATAAAATTCTGGGCTAGATTCTGCGGCCCAGAAAAACATCCCACTAATCTAATCATATCTCTGAATTAGAAACTCCAAATGGGCCCAAATTTTACAGGAGGTTAGGAGACATCCAGGGATATATTTTCTTCTTCTATGTCCCACTCTAATTATGCCATCTAGAATGTATTCCAAGTGATTCTATTTGGTGAATGAAAGTTGAATGCCACCTCGGGTCAAGGGTGGAAAAATCAACTCTTCCTCAACTTTCCACCCACCTATGTCCTACAAAAATTAATTGAGGAGACTTGGAATATTGAATTCTAGACCCAATGCTTCAAAAATTCATATTTAAGGCAGTGGTGGTGGAGGAGTTGAGGATCTTTGGTGCTTTGTTCAATTGTAATGTTATGCTGCGATTTTGTTGTCTCAATTTTGTCTTTCACATGTAAGTTCTTCAATTCACTTTAGTTTCTTAATAAAAGTTCTTTTTATCCTCTTATTCTATTTTTATACATCTCACCTTGGTACCGTTGCCTCAAGGTGTGAATTTATTCACACCAAATCTTGTGAAATTATTCACACAATGGTGGAGTGATCATTTTATTTTTATTGTGTTTTTTTTTTTACTTCTCCATTTCCTCCCTCATGAGTCTACTTTCCGCTTCCATTGAAACCATAGAATCAATGGAGGGATAACCCACTTATGGGATGATCCAAGGGAGTAGAAATGGGCTATATTGGATGTTATTTATCACCCCATTAATGTCTAATCACTTCTTTTAATTGAGATTTTTATTTGATGATTTTAAACTCCATCGTCCTTATTGAATTTAAGGCCACACACTTCAAGTTCTAATACAAACCTTTACCTTGAAGTGCTCAAAACTTTGATCCTTCAAGTGTATAGGTGATTAGTATTAAATGGTGTGGGTATAAAACCAGTAATTGATGATGTTGTTTTATCTTCGTAAATGAAATCAACTCAAATATAAGAAATTGAAATAATTGAAAAGGGAATACGTCCCAAGTGATAACCTAGGATCAAATAATTCTTTTAAATTGAATACACATAAGTCTCTTAGAGTTCCTTTAAAACCATCTAAAATCAACCCAAGTTGGCCACTTCATAGCCAAAAACATTCCTTAGAATGTACGTGTCTATAGGTTTCTTCTTAGGTCTCTGAGGATTCGACAACCCAAGCTAAACTACAAGGACCGTCCTACCTTCTTCTCTTGGGTAAATTTGAGCGTGAATCAGTTACCTTATGATGTGATAGACCTTTCGGTTACTCCTTTTTGGTGCTTAGTGGTGGTATAGGTATGACCGATATCTCGAGGGACAGATTCTACGAAACTCGAGTGCATCGGGTGTGAGAAATCTAATGGCTGGCAGTGAGGCGGAGGTTGGAGATGGATAATATGGAGGTTAGTTACCTATCAACTCTGGGTAGGTTGGATCATGTGTGGGTCATTGCGGGGGTTTTTACCTATCGATATCGTGTGGGTCAGCGCTCAGCGATCCTGTGTGGGTCAGCACATACCGATCCTGTGTGGGTCAGATCTTGTGTGGGTCAGCGCTCATCGATCCTATGTGGGTCAGCACATATCGATCCTGTGTGGGTTAGATCCTGTGTGGGTCATTGCGAGGGTTAGTACCTATCGATCCTATGTGGTTCAGGCTCCATATAATCAGCAGTAGTACCTCTTTACATAATAATATGATCTAGCTTCGCGACTAATCATCTGTACTTCTATACTTCACTTATACCTGTGTGAGCTGAGTCTTATATTTTCATGGTGTACTTGTGTGGTACTATATCTTCATGGTGTACCTATGTGGTACTTTATCTTCATGGTGATACCTGTGTGGTACTCCTACCTTCGTGGTGTTACCTGTGTGGTATTCTTCCCTCTTGTGTGAGGTGAGTATATTTTGATAACTTAGGTATATGTATGGACATATAGCTAAGTAGGGTTGACTATTTTTTTTCCATGTTTTTTGGTTTATCCTTTGTGGATTTGAGAGATCTTTAGGGGTCTCAGGGTCCCTACTGAGTATTGTTATACTCACCCATGTACGGCCTACGCCTGCACCTTGTTGTGTCTGGTACAGACGACGGACAGCTCTGACTAAGGATGAGGGTACCTGGACTGGAGACTGCTGAGAGGTGTACCTTAGATGAGATGATCTATAGAGACAACCATTAAAGAGTTTTACCTACCCTTCAGGTAGGATCCTTGGCGGTTGTTCACAGGATTTGTTCTCAATTTTACTTGTACTTTCCAGTTTTACTTGTACTTTCCAGTTTTACTTGTACTTTCCAGTTGGGCTTGTATTCTGGCCCCTTTACTTTCTGTACACATCCTGTTTATTATATAGTTTACTTTGTTCTTGTATCTTGTTGTGTGCTTGGTTTTTGTGAGTTTACAGTTTATAAAGGCAACGCCTTCCCATTTTAGGGAATACGCCTTTCGTTGCTTGTCGCCATCCCTTGGCCTATAGAAGGAAATCTTGGGGTAGTCACGGCATGGGCCCTAGGGGATGGGTCATGACATTGAAGGAAATAAGTAAATGTAAGGTCACCCTGTCATTCAGTGGATATTTTTTATTATTTTCATTTTTGGTTGTTTTGAGATAGTGGAGACGATGGCCTCATATAGTTTAGATTTAGTATATAATTTTGGGATTTTAGTTTTTTGGTATGTTATGAATTTCCCTTTATATTCTTGATCTTGGTTTTTGAAATTTTTTATATTTTGACTGGTGAATATCATGTATATTACTTGTTATTAAATTTTTAAGTGATGTTTATTATGATATATGTTCTGGTATTTTCTATATATACTTTGTTTGGATGTTTATATATTCTAATGTTCCTTATTTTTTACGTGGAAATCCATTCCCTGGATGGTTCATGCCTATTTTTTTAAGAGAAAAAATTCCCAAATGGTTAGGTGTGATTCCCTAGTGCTTATATCTAGCCCATGGAAATCAAGAATGTGCTTCGAGCTTTTTAGAAATATATTTTAGGTGAGGGGTCAAGTTGACCTGGGTCAGTTTGTCACATAAATAATCTAAAAAGGATCTATTAGGAACAAGAAAGGCATAATAGTTATAAAGTGTTAATGGATATATTTTGGTGAAAGATAGTATAAGTAACTTCATACTCTACATGTGTACTCATTATTATTGGGTAAATCAATGAATTAAATATACTAGATTCATCTCTCAAGATTTACCTAGCCATATACTTTATTTTACAGTCACTACTGGAAAGATTTCAATATTTCATTGTGAACTATAATATGGATTAGTTCAAAATAAGCTTACCTAGTATCCTCAATGTGTTAGGATCATTGAGAAGGATATGGGAGGTCTAGGATTAAGTTCCATGTTGATGGTGTATAATGATAAGGGTAAAAAAAATCGAAAAAGATAAGAAGAGAGGTTATGGAGTGTCCAGAATGCTAACTAAATCAAATAAAATAAATGAAGGGTGGTACTTTCATTATGAAAAACCTACGCATTAGAGAAGTAACTTTTTATAATACAGGAGTTATTGTAAGAAACCTCGAGGAGGTTCCACCTTAGGTATTAATGTTATAAAACTTAATTCTTATATTCTGAAGTGTATTTGATTCCATCTATATGTTTCAAAAATATTGAAAATATATTGCAGTTTGGAAGTGATGAAAGAATTGATGATGTAAGATTGAATCCTACTTTCAATTAATGGTAAAAGGATTTTCTATATTTAGGTTTTGGGTGTGAGGATTACTCTAGGCTTGTATAAATTCAAAATAAAGGATATGTATTTTTGGAACTCATTATGTTCTCTCTTGAGATATATTTTATAAAAAAATTATTATTTAATAAATGAGATGGATGTTTTGATACACATGGTTTGTGATTAATCTAAATCTATAACATGTTTTAAAATGAGGATAGGGTAAAAGCAGTTTTATCTAGGATAAAGTGTTTATCCAATAATATGTAGGAATATTATTTCACCACTCACAATGTTATATTTGATAAAGCCTTCTTCTCAATAATATTCAAAAACACATAGAATACCATATATTATATGGAAATAATAGTTTCTTTATAAAGTATTATCACTAAATAAAATAATTTGTATTTCCTAAAAAAAATTATTTTTTGTTTCTTAACATGATATTGTAAAAGGAATATATTTTCTAAGAAACTAATGGGAGTATGTTTTGGATTTTTAAAAGTTAAAAATTAAAAAATAAAATATTATTCCAGTAAAAATAAATTTTGATATTCTAAAATAGTTTAGGGTGTGATGGTAAAGAATAATATAAATATTTAAATTTAGTTATTGATGGTAGTCTTATGGATGAGGGAAGAATGTTGGCTGGTTTTTCTTGGACTCATGCCATGAAAATATGGATTATGGAATGATGGTGAGTGTCTCAATTTAATATTGAGTAATAGATTGGGGGTGTAGGATATGAGAGTTAGAATCCATGTTGTTTTAGGTTAGGATTCTCTTCATGGAATGATGGGATCTTTTCATGGTTTGATGATCCTTAAAGAGGTTTTTTGAAAAATACTCTAGAGGAATACTCTTATATATAGATGTAATTATATTTTTCATTTACTCTTAATTTTTATAGTCACAATATATATTATGGTTATCATGGTATAAAAACCTAGTGGATGAGTTCCTTAGTTCTTCCATATTAGAGATCATTGTGTCTTGGTACATAGTCTATGTCATGGTGATTTTCTAGGGATGATCAGGATAAGGAAGAATGTCAGGAGATGTGTCTTGATTCTTGGGGATTTTAAGACCAAAACATAACACCCTTAGTCTGACCATGAGCTTATTTATTTTCATCAAATAAATGGGTGGTTACCCTAATAAAGGGGGATATTTGTGAAGAAATTGTACTATTATCTTCATATCTAGGGTGGTTGTAACATGACGGATCATTTTCATGCCATGACATAGGGTTTTTCATGTTTTTTTATAAATTCTAGTTGTATCCCAAATTCCTCTTATTTACTCCTTATTCTCTCAAACCCTAGATGTTTGTGTTCTCATTTTGGATGATACTAGGCCTATTTTATTAATTATTGGGCCTTTTATTATGTGGTGATGATCCTCAAACCAAGGTTTCACTCTTTTCCTTCTTGTTTTCTTCTCATTTTTCTCCCATTATTTCTTACTGTGTTATTACATTTATTCCCACTTATTTTTTGGTTTTATTAAAAAAAATTATAGATAATTCATGATTGGGTGATGTCATTAGGATTCATGGGTTGATTTTGAGGTTTTTTTTCTATTATTCATCCATCATTTTGTTCTTGTTTGGTGGAATTTGAAGCTTCATATCGACATAGGGGATTCAAAGAATCTCCTATATTTTATATGTAAGGGTGGGATTATGATGATATATTTTTCAAAGTGTAAATGGATGGGACTAACCTAAATAATATAATAATATTAAATTTAATAATTGTAATATATTAAAAGGGTTTCATATGTGATTTCTTTTATTCATGAAGGTTGCATCGTGTTATTTTCTAGATAGTGTGAGAGTGTATTGTTGTGATTATCATTGTTCCTTGGAATATTTGACATTATTAAAAAATATTTTAATGATTTAAACATGTTAAGATGAATATCATAGTGAATGAGTCATATATTGAGTTATAATTATTCTATAGAATCTTTCAACATGATTAAGCATTGGTTATACCCATTATTTACATGAATATAAATGTTATCAGCCACTGATTATTAGTTTTCTTGGTTTTTAAAACCTACTCATAATGAATTGATTAATCAAGTTGGTAAAGTATGATAATGTTTTATGGGATTAATAATAAGTAGTTAAATACATTTAGTCCTTGTTTTTTAAATCTCACATGCACAGATTAAAGTATTATTAATTGATCTTTTTATATACATATTTTTTAGGAATTATGATTTACTTACATCATTAAAATAATAGAATTATATATCAATTAATATGAATTAATATGGAAACTTTTTATGGTTGGATTATATGGTTAGGGTTGATTTTTATTGATGTTGTTGTGGTGGAGGCTTGATTCAGTTGATGATAGGATGGTGTGGAAGATATGGAAATATTATGGGGATGATGCTAGAATGGTTAGATTAATTTGGGTGACTTTATTGGTTGATAATTTATTATTTTTTAGATGTTATGATCATCTCTATATTATTGCAGATTTTTATTTCATTATGGTTAAATATCTCCCCTAATATAGGTTAGGTTTAGTTATAAAATACTTAGGATTATATAATGTTTATTAACTATAAATGATCTAATAGTAATGGGTGTTGATTTTTAAATGATATATTAAATGAGAAACTAGGGAATATATGTTGATTAAAAGTGTTTAGAGATCAAATATTGAATTATAATACTAAATGAAATCACCTTATATTTATATGATTAATATATTAAACTATAATTGATGTTTTATTATTATAAAATAAATGATTGGTGATAATGTTGAACCTTGATGCTTATATGCTAAGATGGGCACTAGATTCCTAGTCCTAGTTATGGAAGTTGGTTTTCCATGCTATAAATTGGATATATTTAGATAATAGGGTTATGTAGTTTCCCCAATAATGGTTGTGTTTTATATATTCTTTATGTTATACTATTTTTTACACTCCACCCCTGAGTTGGTTGGGGAAACCGATGACCATATTTGATCTTGGGTTTCGGGTGTATTCTCAACATATATGATGTCAAGGATACAGATGGTTGACTACTCCATTACCTTACTCTCTCTTCCGAAGTAGATTTGGTATTTGGACATGTTTTGGCTATGGTGGATTATAGTTATAGTATGTGCACCTATACAGGAAATAATAGCTCACGATTATGACATACAAGTATATATGGGTAGTGGAATATTATATAATATACTTGTATCCATGTGATAATGGATTATGGTTACTACATGTGTACTTATAAATGGTTTGTAATGGATTAAGGTATAGTGTTTGTTTAAATAGGATGTAATGGATCTCGGTTTTACTATGTAATGATGATGTGGTTTTCATATGGTTTCCCAGATGTGCAGTATGATCATGATGATTGTGTGGTTGCGATATGTTTGTGCATATGTGTAATATGACTTATGGATTGGATGGGAGCACCAGGATGTAATAAATTGGAGTTTAGGGGGACTGGTTTAATGGGAAAGTTTAATTTGAGAACATTTATTCTATATATGTTATTTTCATATTATGTTACCTGTTTATGTGTACTACTTAGTGAGAGAACCTTTGTAATATTGGTAGTTAACCTAATGTAGGAAATTAGTTTGTTTATAATTTTATTAACTGAAGTTTTAGTATGATACTTCCACATTTTCATGAGTGTTTTTTGGGAGGATTCTACTAAGTATACTTGTATATTAACCCCTATATATATATATATATAATTTTTAGGACTATGGGAGGGATTTGGTAACCAATATAGGTGTTACTATCTTGTGGAGGTTATTCATTAGTCTTTTGTGTTCATGGTCACTACTATAGGTGTTATAATGTTATATTTCCTTTTTTGGGTTTTTCATTGTGTGAAATTTTATGTACTATTATTTGGTTTATTTATCATTTTAGAGTTCATTGGTGATTCTTTTCAAATTATGAGGGTAATGCCTCTCATATGTTCATGTTTTATACCCTTTATGCTAGTCTCCAACCTATGGTATGTTGGAGGTGTTCTTTAGGGTTCACTCGCATATTTATTATCAGCCTATGAGTGGTAATAGTGGGGGTAGTCCATGATATTGTAACATTATATTTTTTGAATTTAAGGAGTTTTAATACTTGTTCAAATATTTGAACATTGGGAATATGATTCCTAAGTATCGCTATTATTCAAAATTACTTTATTCATAGACATTACTCACTAAATATTTTAGTGGGAGGGTTTTATCATATGGTCACATAAATATGTGGAAATAATTAAATAAATATGTAATGAGTACAATAAAATCCATAAAAGTACAACAAACATAAGGCTGATATGGAAGTCTATTATATATAATATGTTAGATAAGTGTGTATGTATGGTTTTTTTAAATATTATTAAATTAGTTTAAGAATATTATTACAAGTGGTTAAGATTATAAAATTTATCATTTAATAAAAAATGAAATTGCAACATTATCATTCTTTCACATTAGATAAATACAAACATATATATATATATATATATATTTCATGAAGTGAAATGATAATTGACATATTATAGTATGACTTTGAGTTATCCCTAATCAATGTTCATCATGGAGTATTGTAGCTTATTCTAAGATGTTAAGTTTAGCATGACTATGATTGTTGTATCAGGATGAGGAATATGCTCATCAGGCATAAAATAGGATTTTTATACTGTATGACCCATTAATTATACCACATAGATTTTCATACACTATTTATTTGGTATACTAGGGGTGCATGGTTCATATTTTGAGTCCCTACTACCTGAGTTTTATGAGATACCTATCATGAGAAACTTTATACTTTGATACCTTTCTTATGAAATTCATGAGGCTTAGCTAATCAGAGGGTGGTTGGGTATGTTATTGATCATGTCATAGATTAGATCTTAACCTAGATGGTATTTATACTATAATATGAAAAGTATGACATTTTTACCCTTTATTGAGATATACTAATGAAATAAATTACCATATTTATAAGGTATATGTGATGTTTTTATCTTCTTGGATGAGGGGTATGTAATGTGATCATTTCCTAGATGAATAATATGAGATATATTCATCAACCTGGTCAATATATACCTAGAGATGAGAGATATATACAGAGACTATATGGAATTTACATAATCTATATACCATGGTCACTTGATGTCTTGGACAAGGAGATCATATGAAAATACACTATTGTATATGATGTAGTTGGTGGACATGTGTATAGAGATACATGTGTTTGATGGAGATCATGTAATCTCCCTTCATATCTTGAGTATCACTGATGAATTACTAGAGGCTCTTATTTTATTACATTATTAGATTCAGTTATTCATATTTTTTAATTCTACAAAGTCCTATAAGGTAAAACTTTGTGGTTGAATAAATGGAAAATTAGTTTGACTCAAATAGATGCTCTATAAAAATTAGAGTTTATCCAAAATGATTTTTGGATTTTTATTCAAAAATTATTGCATATTATGTGATATATAATTAAATTTATGATATATTTTAAACAAAAATGCAATTTATCCAAAATATTTTTGGACATGGTTTCATAATTTATCGTATATGACATGATATAAGGTGAAATGGCACAAAAGTTTATTAGGATTTAGTGCAAGGGGATATTGGAGGAAATATTCCCTAAATCCATATAATATTTTATGGTATGTTATGGTATTTCTTAGATTAAAAAATGCATATGAAAAAATATTATATTTAATCCTTTGTGTATATCATATTTTATGATATAGAGATATCATATATTCTTCCTTGGCAAGTCATATTATATGACATGGATGAATCTGAGTTCTATGAATCATATGGAATAACTCATTTGTAATTTCTATAATTCATCTAAGGTAGTGGGGTTTTAATGATTTAACACTTTAATTTCCTACATGTAGCTTATCATTGATTATCCATTTCATAAGATTAAATATATGAGAGTTTTTGGTCAAGGGTTATAAGAGATGAAACCAAAGGAATTTACTCAAACATTCGTGAAACATATAAATAGAGGCACGATCTTGATGATAATACCTATATCCTATATAACAGAGTCATATCCATGAGTATTGTGTGTAAAATCCTTCAAAAAACCTTCATATGATACTCTCTCCCACTAAAATCTATCTTCTCACATACTCCTTATTGACATGAGATACTAGCATATCATGGAGGATTGTAAGGTCATTCCCAAACCATTTGGGTGATTTAATGAAAAATCATGGATACACCTCAAAGGGTAGATCCTTTTAGCTATTTCTCAATGATCCTCATCAAGAAAAAATTAAAAGGAAACAATATCAATGATCATCAATGCAAGGTAAACATATTTCATTTACATTTTTTCTAGTTTTGGTTTCAAAGGAATGGTGATCATGGGTTTTATAGTTTCTAACCATTATTTCTTCTTTGATTAGTCATTAATTGTTCCTTATAAATCTTTCATAAATATGTTTGGATTTTATTTTTGGGTGGGTAACACAAACTGTGAGTTCTGTAAAGAGTTACATATTAATATGGTTTGAACATTTCAATTTGGTGGATAGAATAGGTATTCTAAAACTAAATCATTATAATCATGTATAAATAAAGATAAAATGTATGAGATAATAAAAATTTCATAGGATGAAATTATTATGGATTTAATATTCATTTGTTTTATATTAAATTGGTGATACATTAAAATAAAACCCCCCAAATACCAAGTGTGATATTCCTTTCAATGTAAACACATATCAATACCTTGATCATCTAATTGGGTGGGTCATGCTATATCTAGGTTCCCAGGATTATCTTTTGTAAGTTATTTTGGGTATGGGTGACTCTAATAGTATTGAATGACCATATTAAACTATGATCTTTGGGTTATAATTGGCTAGGAAATCCTAATAGGATTAGGATACTGGAGGAATAGAGTTGGGTTTATCCATATGATGAATTTTATAAAAGGTTTGTGAACTCAACTATCCAAGAGTAAAATTTGATAATATTTGGATAATCACCTACCTAAATAGATGATTGATGGGATAAACATTAAAGTAAACCAAAATTTAGTGAAATTTAGATCTTGGACCACTAAATATAATGATGTGTAGGGTCATCATTTTAGTGGGATTACATTCATTAAATTTCCTTGATGAAAATATATAAAACATGATACTCACTCATAGATATATCTTTATTGTAGATTATTACATGCATCATGTTTTTAATTTTGAGTTATCTTATAAATGTGACCTATAAACTATTATATATTGGTATCTAAGGTTGAGAAGTGTTCTCAAAGAGAAGTATTCTGATCATATGGATGTGAATGTGATAGAAATCAATTTCTCCAACTCTGACTCATGAGTATTAGGTGCTTGGTGTTCATCGCACATTTTTTTGGATAAAGACAAACTTAAAGATAAGATAGAGTTAAAGAAAGTTTAAATAGATCTATGTGTTGAAAAGGGTGGAAGAGTTATTGCATTAGAGGTTAGAACTTATGATCTAAGTTTACCGAGTGGATTAGTTCTAGAATTAAAAATAATTATTATGTTCCTTCCATAAATATAAATTTGTTTTTTTGGATCTTATTTGGATAAGATAGGATTTTCATTCACTATTAAGAATAAGAATTATTCTATATATATATGAATGAAATTTTCTATGAAATTGGGAATATGTTAAATGGTTTATATATTTTATACATGGATAATCTAATCTATAACATTCATAATAAGAAGTTTAAGGTTTATTCTAATCTCAATTACCTTTTTCATTATCACCTTAGATATATAAATGTTTAAATACTCCATATATATGGATTGTTGGACTCATTAGATTATGAATCATTTGAAACATGTAAATATTTTCTATTAAGAAAAATGAACAAAGCATCATTTAATGGAAAATTTGAAAGGGGTAGTATACTATTGGATCTAATACATAGTGATGCATGTAGACTAATGAGTACTCAATAAAATAGTGGTTATAGGTACTTCATAACCTTTACAGGTGGATTTAGTTATCATGGTTATGTGTTTCTGATGATACACAAGTTTAAAACTTTTAAAAAAATTAACTAGTTTCAAAATGAAGTATGCAATCAATTAGGTATAAGTATTAAGATTATTTATTCAAATCATAGTAGCGAATATTTGATAAGTCCGAACAACAATGTTAATTATGATGGGATTCTAGAGTCTAGAATTTATAGTTCACTCAAACTAACACTAACTACTATGGAGTAATGTAGTGTAAGTATTAGGTCAATCCCACGAGGAAGAGGGGATCCTAGTGAAAAAATTAGACTAAATGTTAGGTCTTTTCAATATGTTTAGGACTATAAATTAAATGCTAAAATAAACTAAAACTAACAAATTACTCAAAATATGGAAAAAGATAAACATAAGGATGAAGAGAGGATAGATAATATCTTAGGGAATTTTTCTTAAGAAGATTATATTTAATTCACTCGCAAAAGAGAAAAACTCACTAGTTTCATAATCATAAATGAAATCAACATTTATTTATTCAACCCTTGTCAAAACATCCCAATAATCTTAACTAATATTATTCAAAAAATTGAAACAACTAAAGTGCATTAAGTTCAGATTACATGTGAAAAAGAATAATCCAATCTATTTTTTATAAATTAATTATCTCCACTATCATGGGGGTTCATTAATTACTAATACACTATTAATGTGGTTAAATAATTAATATAATATATGAATAAATTAAAACATAATATTAAATGATAAAACCATCCATGGGTGAAGAAGAATCAAAACAATATGTACGCAACCCATTCAATTGATTTCACTCTCTCTTATAGGTTTAGACACTTATTTCCAAGCGGTCAATTATAATGATTAAACTATACTATGTATAATATAGAATGTAATAAATAAAACTAAGAAAGAGAATTTAAAAATACTATAAAATTTTCCTGAAGGATGAATCATCCATAGCTCACAAGTTCCAAAATTACAAAAGCGAAAACTACAGAAAAAATAGAAAATAGAGAACTATATCTATAGATATCTCCTTCAAGTTGAAACTTATAAGCTTCTATTATGGATTATTGATCCCTTATTTATTTTTTGAGTGTCCCTTTTAAAGTCCTCCAAGTCTTGAATAAAATTCCCTAATCAAACTTGATTTATCTTGTCCAATAATATAAGAAGTTAGTATATTTTAATATTAAAGAATTTTTATGTCATGGTAGGAAACATTCAGGAGTGATGTGAGCCTCAGCTCCCTCTAAACCTCCTTTAGTGGATCTAAATGGCCATGGCACACCCAAAGTATACATGTCGCAATTGTTCTTTTAAATTGGTTAAAAACTAGCATATTATCAATCTCTAACTATGAACCATGACAATTATCTCTATGGATCAAAATCCTATAATCCAAGTTCTCCATTCACCATATCATATTTACATCACCATAATGGTCTTTACCACTATACACTATTTCATGAGCATTAGTAAGTATCTTGAATGGGTCTCATTCCCACCATCAGTGTGACACAACACCATGGATGTGGTGAAAACCATCACTAGTGCAGAAAATGTTAATCACGGCGGCATTTTTTACGTCGATTATATATAACCGATGTGGAAAACCATGATACTGGATTTTTCACATCGGTTATTTTATAACCTATGTGGTAAATCTATAATGGACATTTATCACGTCAGTTATTTTTTAACTGACGTGATAAATCTCCAAGATTGGATTTATCACATCAGTTATAAAATAACCAATGTGATAAACCGCCGATCCTCGATTTATCACATCGGTTATATTATAACTGATGTGATAAACTTTAAAAAAAGTGGTTTATCACGTTGGTTATAATATAACCGACATGATAAACCTAAAAAACGATTTATCACGTCATTTATTTTATAACTGACGTGATAAACTTAAAAAAAGCAGTTTATCACGTCGATTATTTTATAACTGACGTGATAAACTGAGGCTTAGGGGTTTATCACATTGGTTATAAAATAACCGACATGATAAACCAAAAAAAATATTTATCACTTCGGTTATTTTATAACCGATGTGATGAACTTAAAAAAAATCAGTTTATCACGTCAGTTATAAAATAACTGACGTGATAAACCGAGTGCCGATGATATATCACGTCGGTTATAAAATAACCAACATTATAAATCAAGTCTCGATGGTTTATCATGTCGGTTATAAAATAACCGATGTGATAAACCCTTTAAATGATTTATCGAGACCCGTATGCTTATCTGTTTTCTTCGATCTGCGGATTGCGGCTCGTTACTCTCACGTGGAAAACCTAGAAACCCACCTAGAACTTGTTCTATCAACATCGGTTTGTCTAGGTCCTTAATCATCTTTATTATTATCAAATCTCTCAGATCGACTCGCAATCCCTAAGTAAGACTTTCAACCCGCACCGATTTCATTTCTTATTTTTTGAGGATGCCCTAAATTCATTTTTTTATTTCGTTTACTTTTATTCTAATGTTCAAGTTTATAATCTAGTTTCTCACCTATTTATGTATGTTTTAAATGTATCATGACAGTTAATATGATTATAGAATCAAATTGATTTTTTTCAAATGAACAAGGGTTGTCTATTATGAAATTTGTGGTGAATAAATTCTAGATTTTACATCATTCTTTCATTATGGGTTGAGCCATTGAGGGTTTTGTATCATAATTTTGTCATTATGGGTTTAGCCAACAAGGGTTTTGTATAATTCCATGTTTATGGTTTTTCTTTTTTGTCTTCTTAATTACTTTGCTTGTTATTACAAATAATAACTTTTACACATATTTGATTTCATTTTTTTATATTTAAAAATTGTTTTGCATTCAAATTATGATATTTTTCATTTAAATATAAAATTTTCTTTTCTTTACAAGATGTCTAATTTTGATATTTGTTATAGGTAATAATGAGTTGAAGTTGGATTAAGACACATCGAATGAGTAATGAATATGAGGAAGGTGTTGATGCTTTTTTAGAATTTTCTAAATGAAATGTTCCAAGCAACGACATTTTTTTCTGTCCATGCCTGAAATGTTTGAATATGAATAAGTTGAAAAGTAGAGAGATCAAAGATCATCTTATTTTTCATGGTTTTAATCCAAGTTACAACACTTAGATTTGGCATGGTGAAACTGGATAGAATTTCAGATCTATTGATGATGATTATTTTCAAGATGATAACTTAGATGGAATTGAAGAAATGATTCATGATATTGCATCAGAATAAATTGAGATAGAACTGAAAGTTGCGCGTCTATATGGTGATGCTGAAAAGCGATTGTATCCTAGTTGTACAGATGTTACGGTTTTGTCGGTAGTGTTAGGATTGATTAGCCTGAAGGTGAAACATGGATGGAGTGAAAAAAGTTTTACAGAGCTGCTACAATTGTTGAAAAACATTCTTCTAAAAGACAACAATCTTCCAGAATCACATTATAAGGAGAAAAAAATATTGTGCCCGATGGGAATGGGATACAAGAAAATACATGCATGTCTAAATGACTGTATAATATATAGGAAGGAATACGAATTTCTATCATAGTGTACTAAATGTGGGACATCACGGTATAAGTTGAAAGAAAAAGCACAGGCTGATGTAGAGATTACAAATATCTCTGCCAAATTATTTTGGTATCTTCCTATAATTCCTCATTTGAAACGTTTATTTTCTAACTCACATGATGCAAAAAGATTAAGATGGCATGCTGATGAGTGGATATGTGATGGAAAAATTCGACATCCAGGTGATTGTCTACAATGGAAGAAAATTGATGAGCTGTATCCAACATTCAGAAATGAAATTAGAAATCTCATACTTGGATTGTGCACAGATGGAATGAATCCATATCTAATTCTT
This sequence comes from Viscum album, assembly GCA_963277665.1. NCBI lineage: Eukaryota > Viridiplantae > Streptophyta > Magnoliopsida > Santalales > Viscaceae > Viscum > Viscum album. Next base: position 195,675,367 of record OY728137.1, on the reverse strand, counting down.
AGTAGCACACATAGTTCATGGACTATTTTATTAGTAATTTACAACCTCCCTCCTGAAGTTTGTATGAAGTGAAAATATGTCTTGTTGAGTATAATGATCTCTAGTCCAATGTAACCTGGAAATGATATTGATGTTTTCTTGTCACCATTGATTGATGATTTGAAACATTTATGGGAGGATGGTATGAGAGTGTATGATTCTTATAAAATGAATTATTTTCAACTGTATGTAGTGCTTATGTTCACTATAAATGACTTCCCAGCGTATGGAAATTTGTCTGGATACAGTGTTAAGGGGCATAAATCATGTCCAATTTGAGAACAACAGACTTCATATTTTTAATTGCATCATGGGAGGAAAACAGTGTACATGGGTCATTGAAAGTTTTTACCTATGGATCACTCGTATAGAAGACTAAAAAGGCATAAAATGGGTCACAAGAATTAGATATTTCTCTGAAACCTTTATCCCCTAATGAGTATTTTGATAGGGTGAAAAACCTTGATGTGACAATGGGAAAGACACATAAATATGGTAATGATAGACATGTTTGGAAGAAAAGGTCAATATTTTTTGAGCTACCATATTGGAGATATCATGAAGTGAGGCATAATATTGATGCCATGCATGTGGAGAAGAATATATACGACAACTTGATTGGAACATTGTTAAATATTAAAGGAAAGACTAAAGATGGATTGAATGCAAGATTATACTTAATATCAATGGGAATACGTTTGGAGTTAGCTCCAACTTCTGATGAAAGACAAATATTTCTTCCTCTGGTTTATCATACATTATCCAAGAGGGAGAAAATTAGCTTCTATCAATGTATTCATGATATCAAAGTGCCTCAAGGTTATTCTTCAAATGTAAAAAACTTTGTCTCTTTGAAGGATTTGAAGTTGATAGGTATGAAATCTCATGATTGTCACATCATGATGCAATAACTTCTACCAGTTGCATTGCATGGAATATTTACCATCTGTGTCAGAAAGACTATAACGAAGGTGTGTTATTTTTTCAATTCAATTTGTAATAAGGTGATTTATGTGAATGCTTTGAACATTTTGGAAATGGATGCAATATCTATACTTTGTCAATTTAAAATGTATTTACCTCCATCTTTTTTTGATATAATAGTGCATTTAATGGTTCATCTGGTTCAAGAAATAAGGATTTTTGGACCTGTATATCTTCGTTGGATGTATCCTTTTGAAAGGTATATTAAAATATTGAAGGGGTATGTTAAAAATCCTTATCGACCTGAAGCCTCCATTATTAAAAAGTATATTTATGAGGAGGTTGTAGAGTTTTTTACGAGATACTTGTCTACAGTGGAGCACATAGGTTTGCCTATATCTTGTCATCAATGAGTTAATATTGAGAGAAAGGGGATTCGTGGCTTGAAAGTCAAATTGTTTTCAGTTGAACAGATGAAGAAGGTACATTTATAAATCTTGAATAACATATCTGATGCTCAACCGTATATCACATTGCATATTAATGAGTTGAAACAATGTTATCCAAAAAAGAATGAAATGTGGATTTTGAATGAGCATGACAAAACATTTTTTACATGGTTTATAAAGACCCTGCTTGGTAGATCAGATATCTCAGAGAGGTTAAGATGGTTAGTGGGTGGTCTAAGTTTAAATTTGATAACATGGTCCAGGTATGACATTAACGGTTATACATTTTATACAAAAGATTAGGACAATAGAAAAGCAGTTCAGAATAGTGGGGTATTGGTGTTTGCAGAAGCAATGCATTTTTCGACTTCTAAATACATAAGTCCAATTTCTGCATCAAGTGCATATTATGGAGTCATTGAAGAAATATGGGAGGTTGATTACTTTAAAATTAAAGTTCCTGTTTTTAACTGCAAATGGTTTGTCGGTAACAATAGTGTGAGACACGATGAATTTGGAATGAAAATTGTTAATCTGAATAGATTGGACGACACAACAGGTTCTTTTATACTGGAAACACATGAAAAATAGATTTTCTATGTTTTTTATTAATCAGATATGTAGTGGTTTATTGTTTTACAAGGAAAAAACAATATTTTGGTGAGGATCAACTTGATGTAGATGCTGATTTATGTGATATCCCCACTTTAATGGAAATATTAGCAGAAAATAATGATGAGCATGTTGTAGACATGGTTTGTTCTATAAGGAATGATCATGATGAATGAATTTGGGAAAACAATCCATTTGTACATTCTTAATATTACAGGTAACGTATGTTTACCATGTTTTCCATGTTTACCATGTTTACCATGCTTACCATGTTTACCATGCTTACCATGTTTACCATAGTTTACCATAGTTTACCATGTTTAACATGTTTAACATGTTTACCATATTTTACCATTTTTTACCATATTTTATCATAGTTTATCATGTTTTCCTTTAATTAAGTTATATATTTATTGATTTTGTTTAAATTCCAATTACACTACCATGTTTACCATCTTTACCATTGTTTATCATGATAAACCATATTTACCATGTTTACCATTGTGATAGTTTAATTTGTTTATTTTTGAATTAATGTTTCCTTTTTTCATTTCAAGGACAATGACAGATCAATTAGTTGATCAACCACATGATTATGAAGGTGAGCAACATGATGATTCCTCTGGGGAGGAACATTTACATGTTACTATTGATGTTACCCAATCGTCTTCATGTGCTTCCATAACAACTAAGAGTTCAAGAGTTGGTAAACATGGTAGTACACGTTTACCAAAATTATCAGTTGCTCGTGCCTAGGACCAGAGGATGGTAGTTGAATTTGATGACAATTATATTCCAAGAGGTCCAAATGCAAAATATTTTAAGAGTTTTGTATCAACTCAATGCAAAAGCAAAGTTAGAATTTTTTTACAATGATTGGAAAAGTGTGGACGAAACAATAAAAGCTCAGTTGTGGGAGACTATTTTGGTAAGATCTTTTTCTAATGTTTGAATTATCTTTAAAAAAATATAGTATAATATAAACACTCTCTTCTTTATCAGATGAAATTTGATATTCCTGACATTGGAGGACTTAAGAATAAATGTTTATCGATGACAGCTAGAAGATTGAGGGATTTCAAATTGACCCTTACATCTGATTTCATTTATGGTTAAAGAAATCATGACAATCCATGTCGTATATATCCCTTCATAGATGAAGACACATGGAGAAAATTTGTTCAAAGTAGGAGACAAGAATCATTTTTCGTATGTGAAATGTAACATTTTATAAGTTTTCTTATATAACTGATCTTATTAATAATTTGTTAATGATTTCTTATTGTCAATTTACAAAAAACAAGTAAATCTCATCAGGAGATCCAAGATAAAAATTTATACCCTCATAGCTTATCTCGGGGAGGGTATACATTATTGGAAGAACAAATGATGGCAGAAAAATTAGCAAAACTTACAGCTGAGTCTTCAAGCTCAGGAGAGGTTGTTCCTCCTTCCCCTCCATCTAGACATGAAAAATAGAAGAGGGATCAGATGGGTAAAAAGGGGCAATATCTTTTAGATGAATCGAGGATCGTAGCTGAGAGGATTGTAAGATATTTATTTTATTTATTTAAATTGTTGTCTATGAATTATATACTTTGAATCAATAAAAAATTTTAATTAATTAATATAGGCTTCTATTGGGGAGCAGAGCACACAGGGGGCATTTACAGCTGCTGGGAGGCATGATATTTTATCTAAAGCATTGGGAAAGCCCTAACACCCCGGTCATGTACAAGGATATATGACGGGTGTATCGATAAGAAAAGTGTTTCCATGTTCTTCAACATCTTCCATTGAGGGTGTGTATAAAAAAATATTCTTTGGAGGCTGAAGTTCAAAATATTAATGTGACGATGGAGGAAAAGATTAGAGCATCAGTACAGTTTATGTTTGCAGACATGCAAAGACAATTTTAGACTGCAACTCCCTCTCCTCCAGCTCCCCCTGCAGACCCCATTTTTTATCCTCCACCTCCGGAATCAGATCCCATTCCCCCACCTCCGGTAGCAGCTCCCACTCCTCCACCTCAGCCTGAGGCCTCCATTTCTCCACCTCAACCTGCGTACCCCATTTTGTATCCTAGTCCTTTACCATAGATTTCTACTTATTGTGAGTTGTATGTTGATGATTCTCACTATCATATAGTGGAATATGGGATGGTATATTGTATAGGAGATATGGTTCATCATCAGTAGTTAGAGGTAGAGCAGCATAGGGTCACTGTACAAGATATTATAGATATATCATCTCGAGTTCTAGTACCTACAGATGAGGTGACGACAATTGGACATAGTATCATCCACTTTTTATTTTGGCCATCCAGACTTCTGCGAGTCATTACCGTAGAGGTATTTGTGTTATATCTTATATTTTATTTATTAATAAAGTTGTTTTATCATTTTAAATATAATATATTTATAAATTTATTTACAGGAATACTTAAAAGGTAAAGAAATACTTTATAGACAACAACAAAGAAAAATGGTTGTGACATCAGATACAGATTCTAGTAGTCTTGACAGATTGTCAAGATATTCAAATTTATTAGCGGAGCATTATTCATTTCCATTAGAAGGTCATGTTTTTGGACGTGCAATAAATGTGGGAATTTTGAAAAATGATATCATGGAGCTTCTTACTGGAGACAAGTTGGGCGTCAACGTGGTGCAGATTTTGGATGTATTACATAAAAATTTATATTTAATTAACACTCGTTTAAACAAAAATGTCATAAACAACAAGGCATCATAAAATGCGGATATTATATGTTAAGATTTATGTATGAAATAATTACAAAGGGAACACTTTTGAAGTTTGACCAGGTTAGATTTTCTTATGAACATTTCCATAATATTTCAGTTGATTTATTCATTTTACATGTTAACCATTTTCCTTTAACTTTGTAGCTATTTGATGAACCTAATCTGTATAGTGATCAAGAGGTCAAACACTTACAAGTGGAATGGTCAAATTATTTTATAGGTTTGATTGGATTTTAGTTTGTTTGTAATGTAAAATGTAATTTTGAAAATTGTAATTGTAATTGTGTATTTGGTGATTGTTTTGATTGGATTTAAGTTCTTTTTAGTTGACATTGTAAGTTTTAAATTTTATCAATGTAAATGCTTAATTTTTCTTTGGTTCTTGTTCTGGTCTACTTCTATTTTTTTGGTACGAATTCTTGGTTTGGTTTATGGTTGTTTCTAGGGAGAGAAGAGGACTGGTTTCTATTTTTTAAAAAAAATTGGTTTTCCATGTCGGTTATTTTATAACCGACATGATAAAGAAATGGGGAAGGGTTTATCACGTCAGTTATTTGAATAAATGACGTGATAAACCCCTATGGAATGGTTTTTCACATAGTTTATTTAATAATCGACGTGATAAACACCCCCCACACTGGTTTATCATTTCGGTTATTAAATAACCGACGTGATAAACCCTCCCCCAAATGGTTTTTCACATCGGTTATAAAATAAATAACGTGATAAAGGACTGGGAAGGGTTTATAACTTCGGTTATTTGAATAACAGATGTGATAACCCCTGGGAAATGGTTTATCACTTTGGTTATTTAATAACCGATGTGATAAACACTTCGCCACTGGTTTTTCACGTCGGTTATTAAATAACTGATGTGAAAAACACCTCGATGTTATGTTTTTTACGTAGGTTTTTAAATAACCGACGTAAAAAACTATATTTATAACGTCGTTCGTATTAACGTTGGATAAAAACTGATGTAAAAAAATGAAAAATAACCGACATAAAAAACGTTTTTTGCACTAGTGCATTCTTCAAAAATATCATAAAGGCCATCTCTTACATGTATGAGCATAATTATTATAAAATTATCTAAGGATTCTTGTGAATTGATCCAAGAAGTCTTGTAAGATTCTCATAGTGTGGATCCTTCTTGGGATGGTATGAAAAAGTCTTACACATTTTAATCTCTTTGGGTGTGTCTTATTTCATCACTGCATGAGATTTCTTAGGCCCTCACAGCATTAAAATCTCAGTCATGGTGTGAACCATTCTAGACTCCAACAATGAACCCCAAATCTCCCATGATGTTTCTATATGAATGTGGTGTGATTCATTATAGGCCCAGTGTGACCCACCTCTACAACGCTAGATGCGTAGGAGAATAATAACTTGAAAATTTCATATCGACCATTCGATGCATGCTTCATTTAACTTAAAAAATACCCACTTATTCATAGTACCACATCAATTTTGCGCATATTTAGGCATACTTCATTTCATATAGAGCATACTAAGAACTAGTGTTGCATCCCATAGTGCCTCCCTACACTATGACCACTTTATACTTCTTCTACCCTACACCACCCTCTTCCAAGTTATGTTTCTCTCACCCAGAACCCCCTCGCACTAGGCTCTACTCCTCCATGCCACTCCCTCCATATGTTGTAGCAAACCAATATAAACGAGACTTATTTTACATCATTTTTAAAACTTAAATATTAGCTTGCTTAATTTTCTCATAAAACTGAAGAACCATGAAGTTTTAGTGTAATTAGAGTCTATAAAAATAAAAAAATTATTACACAGTTGTGTAAATTTCTCTATAATATAATCCCCCTCATATACATTCCATATGAAAAATTCATCTTCATACCCTGGGAAAAAGAAAAAATATAAAGACTTGAACTAAAACACTCAGTAATGGATAACATATAAAAGGTACATAAAGGTTAGATCATAAAAATATGAGAATAGATGAATAGGAAGAATAATCTGATTAAAAAGTAATATTAATCAATAAGAGTTTTTCATAAGCATAAAATATAGACATATAACATAAAATGATCAAACCTTTACCATAGCATAAGAAAAAAATGAATCATAGATCATGAGAAATGGAATATATGAAATAAATTGGTGCAATCATAAACATAGGATTTCTTATCTTTGTGAACCTAGATATTTGTTAAACTATTCACACATAAAACTATGATTATATCTAAACATCATCACACTCACCCTTTGTGAATCTAGATACTCACTAACTTGTCGCATATAAAATTTTGATTAGTACTAAATTCCATCACATTAACCCTTTGTAAACCTATCTATTCACTAACTTATTCACATTTAAAATTTTGATTAGAGATAAAATCTATCACACTCACCCTTTTTTAACCTAGCTACTCGCTATCTTGTTCACATGTAAAATTGTGAGTAGAACTAAATTTCATCACACTCACCCTTTGTGAACCCAGATACTCACTAACTAGTTCATATAAAATTTATTTCTTATTATATATATTCCCTTACCCAATGCATTGAATGGAGTTATATTTCACACCCATCTCATAATCCATTCATTTTTTGGCTACTTAGAAGCAATCATCACATTATAAAATAATCCATAGAAATAAAATGGTTTTCATATAATTTTCAAATATAATCACATAAATAAAAAATTCATAATTACATCACTAATCATAAAATGATATACATGGGTAAAATAAATTGGTATCCAAATATATTCAATGATTATATATTTAAATATCATTCAATCAAGATAATACAGCATATGGTATTTACACCATATAGATAAAGGGGATACGGTTAACATAATAAATTTTACCCCATTAATCGATGTATGGAATCTATGTTAATAAACTTAAATCAATGGATTAAATAATAAGGTATTTATATAGTAAAGGAATTGGAAGAAAAATTATGGTTTGACATTGAAAATGATAATGCAAGACAAAGGCAATGATGATTCATCTCTCCAAAAGAGGACATTACATAATCCTTACAGAGAAATAAGGTGGATAGAATAATTAAATAAAATACCCAATATTCAAAGGATGTTTAAATATGTGAAAAATACATAAAAAGAAATGGGTATCATAAAATCATGTAGAGGATTATCATGAGCATCATTTAGCAATATATAACACTTTTAGTTAAAGAAGAAAATGGAACTAAAACATTAAGAAAATTTAATGTTTTAAAATACCCTTAAATTTGTTTATAGAATAGAGTAATGAAAATTTTAAAAAATAAATTTCATAAATTTTACAATGATACATTTTAAAAAAATTAAATTAATAATATTTTATATAGAGAATAAAATGGAAGTAAGACTTTAAGAAAAGATTATCTCTAAAACCTTTGTAAATTGATTATAAAAAGGAATTATAAAATCATTTTCCAAAATATTTTTCATAAAGTTTCAAATATAATTTTAAAACATTATTTTTGGAAATAAATAATCTTGAAATAATAATTTTCTTGTATAAAAAAAGTGGGTTAGAAGATAAAATATTAGAGCTTGAAATTAAAATCCTTTATATCAAAAAAATTATACTTTTTTTGAAACCCATGTCATTTAAAGAGTTGACAAACCTTTATTTTAAAAGTGGTAAAGAGAAATATCTAGGTAATAAGAGATAAAACATAATATATTTCCAAATAAGAAGTAAAAATTTTGTGGGAATAGAAAATATGGACATGGAAAAGAAAGTTTCATTATAAAATATGAGAATTATTATTTTCATTATCACTCTTTATAAATGAAATCATCCTAGTAGAAGAAATTTATATAAAACATAATTCCACAAAAAAATAAATAGTTACTATATCATAATATTATTATAGGTATTATTAAAACCAAATTTTAACAATAAGGTTCAATAAAGAGGTGTATAGCTTAATGAATAATAATTGAGTTATCAAAACCCTTACCTTAAATTTTTGCTAACTCAAACTTTCTCTAAAATATAATATAATAAAAATAACTAAATTAAGATATTAATTCAAGATATTATTCAAATTAATTACCATTTATAAACTTTATTTATACTACTTAATTATAAATATATTACTTAGTTATAGTTATTTTCATAAACAGTGGTTAGAACATTTGTTTGTTTGTCTCATCCACATATCATGGTAATGAAATTGATTCTTAATAAGTAGTTTAAATTACATCATTTGTAAATTATTAAAGATATAATAATAATTATTTCCTAATTATTTCTTAAGTATTATTTTCATTAAGTGAAATACATGAATACGGGCTCTGAAAATGGGAAAGATAATAACTATTTTTGACATGTTTAATGGTTGAAAGGTTGTATATTAATAAATCTTTAAAATATTAATGATACCTTTATAGAATCATTATAACATAATAGATTAATTATTATTAAAAAAATATTTACATTATATTACATCCCATAATCATTTATGACATAAATGTTATAACTTTGTTCACATAGGTGATAGAACCAACCAAAAAGGTAATGTATGGTAATGTTTTCATGAGTATGGGAATACCTTTAGATAATGATAATATGAAATATTAAGAATATTAAAAATGTAATTATTATAATATATCCTCATTAAATCTATTATTAGAACCATCCATGATGGATGGTGATGACAAATGAAGTTCATTGTTCGTGGAGGTGGTAGTCCGCATGTAGGCATGATTAACAATCCCATTTCTCAATGAATGGACAGGATGATGTTATATAGTAAATAATATTTTTATAAGTGTATTTGTGACATATAAAACATATTGATTCATAAAATCCATCTTTCATACCATCCTTGAGTAGCGGTGATGAAAAATGAATAGCATCGCTTCATGGAGGCGGTAATCCGCACGTATGTACGATTGATGTTCTTTTATTTTCTTAGTGAATGGAAAGGATTGATTAATTTTTACACAATTAATATAATGAAATTTAAATATACTAATAATAATTATTTAATTATATTAATAAGGTTATATAATTTTAGGATAGTAAAAAATTAGTAAGAAAACACTAAGAGGAAGTGGATACTCACGTTGAGGGCTTGAATTTATGCTAGGAATTATCCTTTTAAATAAAGGCCTTGTGCTTACTAATATTAACTATGTGATTTTAGAAGTGGTATATGGTTTTATGAGGATAAATTTGGAATATTTTAAAGTATAAATTAGAATTTAAGGTGAGTCTAAAATTGGTGGGAGTGATGGATTTTTATAAGTGAAGGGAAGGGTAATTTTGGAAGTAACCATTATATTTTCAATAATGTAATGTTGCTACTCAAAGGTAAATGGAAAAACTGGAAATAATAGTAGGGTAAAGTGAGTTTTGGTCAAAACTCATTTTTGGAGACAAACTTGTTTGTTTTGGTATTTTTATTTTAACTTTTTAATCTTTTACCCTAATTCACTTTTTCCTTGGTAATTAATTTTTAACCTTAGTATTTAATTTTAATGAAAAAAAAATAAGATTATGAATTTTACCTAATTTAAACCTTATGATTTAAAATTTTAAAACCATTTTATCAAATAAAATTTCTAAATGTGTAAAAGGTTAATTTTAAAATAAACACACTTAATCATGTAAAAAACAGTTTTTAGAAAAATAAGGTTTTTTGGCTTTAAATTTATATATAAGACAAAATTATCATTATTACTGATTTTAATGGAATAATTTGATTTATTATAAACAAAATAAAATTTATACATCTTTTAATGCAATTGAAAACTGAATATCACCTTGAAAATACTTGATTCGATGAAAAGACCAAAAATAGTTTTTATTAAAGTAACATTTTAATTTAGTCCTAAAAATGTTGAGCATAGGTTTTCTAAGTTCAATGAATATTTAAAAATACATAATGTTATTAATTAATTTAATATTTATCACCTAAAATTTTTTGTAATCTTATATTTCATGATTACATAATGGTAAAAACACAAAAATAATATTTTTCATAAAAATAATATTTTTCCATTAAAAATCAATATTTTTTAGAAAAACATTAAAAAAATAATACTAATAAAATTTTGATATTAAAATTCAATAAATTAATTTTATTTTATCAAATTTAAATTTTAATAATTTAACATTTAATTTTTAAAAGAAAACAAATTTTATTGAAAATAACCTTTTTCAATATTAACTAATATTAATTATTTACCTTATAAAGGTTATAAATTTTAATGGTTCACCATCTTAGTGTTTATTATATATTTATTAATAAATTTTTCTTTGTATTTTAGGGTTTATTTCTATTAGTTGTAGTATGTAATATAATTTATCAAACATAGCATCAGTTTTACAAGGACTATAATTTAGGATCATTACATTCTACCCCCCTTAAATAAATTGAGTCCTCACAATTCCAATTATTGATTACTAATAAATATATATAGTTACATTATCAATAAATATATAACTTATAATGGAATATTTATCTTACTATCTTATGCTATATTAAGATACTTATCTTTCCTCAAACTACATTGATTATTTATACCCTAATCATATTTTATCTATAGTATGCCTATACTAAAACTACCTAATCCTCCAAGTAATAAAAATATAGTAAAATTTCATATTCTTCCAAAAAATAATTCTATATTTAATCCTAAAATTATATTATCCATAATTTCAACAAATCACACACTATAAAATATATAACATAGTCCTAAAATGTGATAAATTTCACCAAAAATATCATTAATTATCATCAATACCAATGATATTAATTCTAAATTACTTACATTTTCAAAATCAAGAAAATATTTATTATCTCAACAACAGACATATACTAAACCTAAAACTTATCTATCCCTCAAACATGTGTTCTTCAATATTTATCTCTAATATTATTACCTTGACATTAAATTACTCTTCAGGGTACCAGCACTATTTAATAAATGTTTACAGACCTTTAAAGTAAAACTACTTAAGAACAATCCTTATATGTTTTATATAATCCTAAATAACTTTCTAAATATACCAAAATATCACTCACAAATTAAAATATCTAAAATAAATAATACTTAATTTCTATTAATATGTTATCCTCAAAACCTTAGGTAAGACCAGGAGACTTAATTTTCAATCATATACTAATATTTAATCATTTAACTATACTCCCATATTTTTCTATAATACATAGGGGTTTATAGTTTCATAACTTCTTCAAATTCATTTTTGTGATCATCTTTTAACCAAAATGGTTATGATAATATCAAAAATATGAATATAAAAAACTTAATTGAAATATGTCTTCTCCAATGACGCATTTTTTTTATTTTTAACATATGATACATTTGTTTCAACCTATGACTCTCTTTATTCAATCCATGGTGTTCCATGGTAATTTTCCTATTAGGCTATCATTGTCAAATTTATCAATAATATGTTCAAATCCTTCATAACGATTCATAAAGAACATGTTAATTAACCAAATCATATCACCCAAGAGTGTTTAGATAGGTGTACAACAATCCCTTTTTATCATGCACCATGTCAGGGTTGAGTTAATACCCAACATTTCTTCTTTGAGATTATTACCCTAGGTACAATTATTCCAAAACCACATCCACTTTCTAGTATCCATATAGGTATTACATTTCTAGTAAAACCACATAATCTTTACTTCACTATAACATTAGTATGTTTTCTTAAGATTAATATTATCTCTATAGTTTTTAGTAGGTTTATTATTAACTAAAACCCAATATAACTAAAGTAATATCCAAAAAACTACACACTACTTTGATACCAAATATAGATATCCAAGCTAAAAAGACTTATTTTACCTCATTCTCACAACTTAAGCATTATATTTCTTAATTTTCTCACAAAACCTAAGAACCGTAAAGCTTAGTGTCTTTGGAGATAAGAAAAATAAAAACTTTATTACTCCATTATGAATATTTATCCATAATTTAGTCCCATTATAGACATTCCATAAGATATAGTCATCTTTAAACCCTGGTGAAAAAAACACATAGGAAGGGATGGGCTAAAATGCTCGGTAGGGGATAACATATCAAAGGTCAATAAAGTTTGGATCATAAACATGTAATAATACATGAATAAGAATAATTAACTATTTAAAAATGGAACATAAATCAATAAGATTTTTCTATAATCATAAAAGATAGACATATAACATCAAATGATCAAACCTTTACCATGTCATAAGAAAACAAACATGAATCATAAATCATGATCCATGGAACATAGGGAAGAAATTAACACATTAATAAACATAGGATCTATCGTATTTTTTAATATAGCTACCCACAAACTAGTTCACACATAAAATTATGAGTAGAGATAATCACTGCCACGCTCACCATTTGTGAACCTATCTCCTCACTAACCTCTTCACATGTAAAATTGTGAGTATAACTAAATTTCGTCACACTCACCCTTTATGTACCTAGATACTTGCTAACATATTCACATATAAAATTGTGAGTAGAGATAAATGTCATCACACTCACCCTTTTTTAACTTCACTACTCACTAACCTGTTCACAAAAAAAAATTGTGAGTAGAGTTAAATGCTATCGTACTCACACTTTGTGAACCTAGCTACTCACTAACTAGTTCACCTAAAATTTAGATCTCATGAGATATAATCCCTTAACAAATTCATTGGAGGGAGGTATAGGTATCACCCATTTTATAATACATGTATTTGTGTACCACTTTAAAACAATCATCACATCATAAAATAAGTTATGGAAAGAAAATGGGTTTTATATACTTTTCAAAATGGAATCCCATAAGGAAAAAAATCATAATTCTATAAATAATCATAAAATAATATACTCAGGGAAAATAAATGATTATAAAAATATATTCAGTAATTATCTAAGTAAATACCATTCAATCATAATAATAGATCATATAGTATTTACACCATATATATAAAGGGTATACAGTTAATAAAATAATTTTTTTTATTAATTAATGTATGGAATCTAAGTGAACATCCTTTAATCAGAGGATTCAAGAATAGGGAATTCATAGAGTAAATGAATTGGAATAAAAATTATGGTAGTGTAGAAAAAATGATTAGGAAAGACTAAGGTATTAATGTATCATCTCTCCAAAAGAGAACGAAATTATATAATCCATCCAAAGAAAGAAATTGGATGGACTCATTAAATAATATCCCCAAAATTCAAAGGAAATTAACATAGATGAAAAATACATAAAAAACAAATGGGTATCATAAAATCATATATATAATAATCATGATAATCATTTAGTAATAGCTAAAACACTTTGAGTTAGAGATGAAAATGGAAGAAAAATATTAAAAAAATAATGTTTAAAAATAAATTTAAATTTTTTTATAAAACAGAGTAACAAATCATTTATAAAACAATTTTCATAAATTTTAAAATGTTACCTTTTAAAAAAATTATTTTCAAAATATGGAATCTTGGATATATAAGAGAAAATGGAAGTGAGACTTTAAGAAAATTATATCTCTTAAGCCATTGTAAATTGATTGTAAAAATGATTTACAAAATATTTTTACAAAATATTTTTTGTAAAGTTTCAAATAAACTTTTAAAACATTATTTTTAGAAATTTATAATCTTGAAAGAATAATTTTCTTATATAATAAAATGTGGCTTAGAAGATAAAATATAAGATCTTGTAATTAAAATACATTTATTAAAAAAATATACTTTTGTTGAAACCCTCATCATTTAAAGAGTTGATAAACATTTTTTTAAAAGTGTTAAAGAGAAATATTAGGGTCACAAGAGATAAAACATAATATATTTAGAAATAAAAAGGAAAACTTTGGGAGGAAGGGAAAATATAGAAATGGAAGAGAAAGGTTCATTAGAAAATATGATTATTATTCTTTTTAATCTCATACATTATAAATTAAATAATCATGGAAGAATACATGGATATAAAACATAATTAACCATAAAGTAAAGAGGTATCATATCATAATATCATCATAGGGGTTATTAGAACCAACTTTTATCAATAATGTTTAATAAAGAGGCGTATAACTCAATGGATGGTGAATGAGTTATCAAAACCCTTACCTTGAGTTTCTATTAACTCGTCATTTATATAACCTCCTATATAATTGAGATTCCTAGATCAATGTAGGATAATTGAGAGTGGGAGGGGATGAATCAATTATCTCTTATATTTTACAAATTCATCTAATAAACCTAACCTCTAAATCTTGTTATAGTTTTTATCCACTCAAATATATCTCTCAAACTCACTTCGTATGTAGTAATATAAAGAGAGATATCAACACATGATATTTATAAGGTTGGGTATAAATACCTAATTTTTTCCATATTGGTTATCCTCCCCAAAATTTATTCTTTTACTAACTTATTTCTATATTACAAAGGCACATGCAATAACTAGTTTTACGCCCTAGTAATCATTCTTCTAGATAACTTTGGTTCTACACGCCAGTAATAAACTCTTATACCATAGTTGGTTATACCCCCCAACTATCCTTATTATATCAACTTAATTCCTAAATAGTTATACACCCCAGCCATAATCCTTAACTAGTTTTACACCCCAATTATAATATCTTCCTTAATATTTTATGATCCATTATAGAAAGATATTATTATTCATATTTTCTTTCTCTACAAGCAATTTGGATAATCTTCACCTCTATAAAATCTTCTTCAAGATCTTTAACAACTCTATTAAGATTTTTTTGGTCTCAAAAATTCTTCATAATCTAAGAAATACCAAGATAAAATCAAACTCACCAACTTACCATAACTTTTTTTAGAAAATCTTCTTATCAAAAGTTTATTTATTAGAACTTTATCCAGTAATATTTGTTTGATTCACCTCGGTCTGGTGAAACTCAATCCAATGAAACTTATAATGATCCTTCTTCATCTAATTATTATTCTTCAACTAATTATAACATCAGTTGGAAACTGACACATTATTTCTTCTTCATCTAATGAAACTCAGTCTTATATGTTTCCTTCTCCATCTGAAAAAACCCATCCTGATGCTCCACTTCTTCTACCAAGAGGTTCCTTACTTGGATACTCATAGAAAAAAATCTTCAACAATTCCTCTCATGAAATTTCCAGAACATCATTCATATATATTGTAATTACACTCCTTTATATAAGCATGCACCCAATAGGAAAATGTGGGAACTCAAAAGTTTTTCTCACTCAACTCAAACTTGAATTCAAAACTTCTCACTCAATATAAATTCATTGAACACTTCTCAAACATTCTATAAAATTATTAAAATTTCTTGAAATATATCCCTTTTATCCAAAATTATTTAAACTCACTAGATAAACAAATATTAAAGGATTGTCTCAACATCATCATTATTAAGAACTTTAAAAGTTTTATATAAAGATCCTTTGAACTTATTTCGGTTTGTTTGTTTGGTGACTTTATAATAACTTCTCTGCTCGATGACAATATATGGATCTCCTCTATTTGATCGACTCGGACTATTATTCTATGGAATTATACATATGATGGACTCATAATCAATTATCAATATAATATAACTTCATCTTGTTTTACTTTTTTAATAAACCTTTATCTTATGGGATCAATATGCTTATGTCCAATGACTTTGGAATTCTCTATCTAATGACATTACATTCCTCTATGTCTGGTACAACTTCATATTTCTCTATCTGATTCTTGTATATATATTGGTAATTTATTGATCATTATATTTCACCATATAATATAATTAATAATACCTTCCATCAGGAAATACTTTTTATATTATTTTTTTGGTACAACTCAACTCTATATCAAACTTTATCCATGCATATATTCATTGAGTGCCTTCATATTTCTACATCTGGTAGTATCACAATTCTCCATCTGATATCACAATTATCCATCTAATTTCATCCTAATACTCTATCTATTAGATATTTTGAGTGTCTGTCTGATGTAACTTCATCCAATACAACTCATTAATCTAGTATATACTTATCTACTCAGTGTTCAACATGATTTTCCTTCACTTGATATCATTGACAAGGTATCCTCCGCCCAATAATTCATCAAATTTTTATCTTGGAATTTGTACTGAATTCATAAACTTATAACTTCATACTATTTGAAAATTCATCACTTAATAATATTGAGATTCATATAAATAGTCTCTATCTATTTTAAATAGTTTGTTACACTTCATAACTTCACTATAACCGATGGAATTTGTAACTCAAGATTCATTCCATCTAATAAGATCAATCCGGTGGTACTCGATCCACTTGAATCAGTTTTGTGTACTTCATACCTCCAACTTTGTAACTCAGCCTTTGTAAAATCATATATTTGAAGTTATTAACTTGGAATACATAAAAATACATCATTTGGCATTAGTTATGTCCATCCGATAACAGTTTATAACTTTAAATTTTGTAAAAACTCATACAAACTCAGCTAGGATCATGAAAATCTTAATAGCATTTCGTACCTTTAGGATCAGAAAAGTGTCATCTAACTTGGTTAGAAAAAAAAATTATCTTTCATAAGGAAAGTTTCTTAAATAACTCTAATAATTCATTCTTACAAAATTCTCCAAGTTTCTCTGAGTAACTTCTTCTTCAAACACATATTGACATATTGAAAAAAAATGCAACCAAACACACTTTGGACTTATAATCTCCCCCTATGTGTTTGTTTTCAATATCCCCGTACAAATTCAAACAGCTTCAAAGTTAATATTTGTTCTCAATTATTTTTTCCTCATATGATATTTTTATTTTATTTTCTCATCCTATGTTATTTCTCCACATTATTGAAATAAAATACAAAGGTTAATGTACAGATCATTACAACTCATCTTCTTTCCTCACAAAATCTTGAAAACCTTCTTTGAGAGAGAAATAACATCATATGAGTTTATTAAAAAATATAATTTATAAAAACAACTCTAATTATATATTGGTGAACTCAATATATAAAATAAGAGTGTATAATCAAGGTGATAAATGTTTTCCATAACACTTATTTCATGTAATACTTTCTTTAAGCTTCTTCCAACATCTTTATATTAGGGAAATCTGATTAATTTTGTTAAGATAAAACCTTCACCAATCTCAATAAACATATCAAAATAGTTCAAGTTTATAAACATAAATCTCCCTATATCTCAAATTTCTTAACAAAATTACATCTTCTTTAATAAAAGTGTGATACTCATTTCTCAGCTCCAGCTTTACTCCCCCTTAAGAGAAGCACTCCATTCTTCATAATGTTGATTGTAATGTTCTTATGGTGGATTTATCTTCTGTATATAAAACTATAAAAACACTTAGCCAGAGTCTTTACTTATTCTCTTTAAATTCCCTAAAATTTATCAAAAATAATCTATTATATTGGGAATAAGGTGTAACCTCAGTGTTTATTATAAGTAGTGATTATACTCAGAGTCTTCTCCCAGTATAGAATTTTTCTTCTTATTCTTTGACTTAGTATGGGATTTTATTTCTTCATTATTATAATATTTAATAGATTTTGTAATGTATTTCTTCTCGTCTATATAATATTTAGATAAAGCTATCATCTTCATTTTATTTTTAGAAACATATCCATTTCCTTAGGTTTATACCATCATTTTCATTATTTCTACTTATTTTGGTAATAATTTTTGTTGTTTTATATTTTTAGACTATAGGTGACTTTGTTCAATGAGATACATTTTTAATGAATTCCACTCTTTCTTAGTGGAAGATGATTTCTCACCAATTTTTTGCTCCATATTAATTCAATCTTATCTTTTAAACCTAAATTGTTAGTAGGATCATATGTGTGTTGAGATTGTTTAGGAATAAAAATAACCTACTTATGCAGAACCTTATTTTACCTATCTTGAGAAAATTAACCATTAACCTAAATTTCTTGGGTGAAGTCTTATTTGGTCTTTCTAAACTCGCTTTGTACTATAAGAAACATTTATTATGTCTCATACATCACTTATTATTTATTATCCAATATTTTCTTAAGATTATTTACCATCTTCTCAAATTAGAACTTCAGACTATTATGTTTATTTTCCTCAACAAGGTTTGTTTATTCATTGTTAAGATTATACTATCTGACTAATTTTTCTTCACAAACTTTCAGTTTCCTTTCAATCTTATCCACTTCCATTTTTTTAGCTCTGATATCATTATTGTTTGTTTCTTTATTTTTGATTATCTCTCTATTCTAAAAATTTATCTCCTTAACTTATTTCTTTAACTTATTTCTTTCCTTCTTGAATTGTGTATTTTTTTCAAGAGAATATTCCAAAAAAAATTATAATCCACTCTAGTTCTTTTATATATTTTCTATAATCATCATTGTATAATGAAGAATGTCCTCTTATAACATGATCTAATAAGTAGACATAACAATCAGATTCATTACAAGATAAAGAATCATCCTTATCTCTTATACTCAACAAAATTTTCTTCTTAATGCTAAGAAACTTCTTCTTATGTTTCTTCCTCTTCTGTTTCTAAGACTTCTTATCTTCTTCTTTTGACTTAAAATCATCAAACTTATTCTTAGGTAAAATTCCTAAAAAATGACAATTATCATTACAATTTAAACTTTTAAGATATTTTTTACCTTTTTTATTCCATTTACCTTTTTTGTATCTCTTATAAAGAATAGAAATGGTTGTGTTGAAGTATTATTCATCTTCCTTAGCATATAAGTCACTTTATTCTTCTTTTACTTCTTTATTTTTGAACTTTCCTTTTAACAAAGATTTAAAATATATTTAATTATTATAATTCTTCTTAAATATTGTTTCTTCACTCATATCATATGACATGAGAATATTCTAAAATTAATCCAAATATACATCTTCTCACTCTTCTAGAGTTGACACCTTAGCATCAAATCTATCTGGAAAATTTCTCATCATTTTATCAATGATAGTAGAATATTCCAACCTCTCTCCAAAACATATGATATTTTTGACAATCTCATTGACTCTTGTAAAGTATTCATCAATACTTTATTCATCATCTATATTAATATCTTCAAACATATTACTCTAGATTTGTATATTATCTTACTTAACATTCTCATTTCCATCATATATTCTTCTCAACTTATCTCGCATTTTTCTATCCATTATAAACCCCATAATATTTGTATAAATATTCTCTAAGAGAGCTATCGACATGTAATTTTGAGATTTTCCATCAAATTCCAAATTTCTATTATCAGAAGTTGTTATAAAAACTTTATTAATTGTAGGAAATCCCATTGTTGTAGAATATCCAACTTCAAGGGTAAGAGATAGAAGATAGGGTAACATATTATTCTTCCAAATATGATAGTTCCTTCCATCGAATACAGGAACACATTTTCTATTCACTAAATTTATATTCTCCATCCTTATTATATAGTTATATTTTTAATAGGGAAACTATGCTCTAATACCAATTAAAGTTCTCAGATCAATGTAGGATCACTAATAGGGGGAGGGTTGAATCAATGATCATTTATCTTTTACAAATTCTTCCACTAAAATAAACTTATTAAAAAAATTAGAGTTTTTATCCACTCAAATATATCTCTCAACCTCTCTTTGTATATAATAATATAAATAGATATATTAACACACAATATTTACAAGGTTTGATAAAAAGGATCACTCCTTTCCATGTTGGTTATCCACCCCAACATGGATTCTTTTACTAAATTCTTCCATGATTAAAAAGGCATAGGAAGCAACTAGTTCTACACCCCAATAATCATTCCTCCATCTAACCTTGGTTCTACACCCTAGTAATTAACTATTCCACCATAGTTGGTTATAACCCACAACTATCCTTCTTCTATACACTTCCTTCTTGATTGGTTATATGACCTAAACATAAGCCTTTTAGTAAATGGTTCTACACTCTAGCTACAATCTCTTCCTTAATCTTTTTTAATCCACTATTTAAATATATTATTCTTAAAATATTTTATCTCTTCAAGAAAGTTGGATCACCTTCACCTATGTACACTCTTATTTAGGATCTCTAATAACTATTTTAAGAGTTCGTTGTTTTTGAAACTTCTTCCTGGTCTAATAAATACCTAGATAAACAAAAAATTAAAAACTTACTATAACTTTTCTGGAAAACTTCCTTAGAAAAATTATATCCATTAGAACTTTGTCCGATAATATCTATCCAATGCACCTCAGTTTGGTGAAACTTATTTTGATGCTCCTTCTTCATCTGCTGGTTATTATTTAACTAAGTAGAAAATCAATTAGCAACTCACACACTATTTATTCTTCATCTAATGAAACTCAATTTTATGCACATCCTTCTTTGTATGATTAAACTCAGTATAATGATCCACTTCTTTGACCAAGAGATTCCTTAGTTGGATACTCATGGAATAAAATCTTCAGGACTTATGATCCATCACCCATGTGAATAGTGTTCATACATATTATGCTTACACCACTTTATATAGGCACACACCCAGGTGGAAAACATGGTAACTCCAAAAAAATCCCCCTCAACTCAAACTCAAATTTGAAACTTTCCACTCAACATAAATTTGATGGATTCTTCTCAAACATTATAGGACACTATTAATGTTTTTTGAAAATCACACCCTTTCTTCAAAAATTTATTAAACTCAATAGATAAACAGAATTTAAAGGATCATATCAGTGTCATAATTGTTAAGGGGTTTACTAAGTTTATTTAATGATCATAAAAACTCTATCTGGTATGTTTTTCTAGTGACTTTATAAGAACTTCTTTGTCTGGTGGCCCTGTTTATCTCTCCTATGTTAGATCAAATTAGTATGGTATTATTTAGAATTATCTATATGATTTACTTAAAAAATAGTTCTATATATTATGTAACTTTATATTGATCTAATTTTTTAGGAAACCTTTATCCAATGGGCTCAACATGCCTATGTCTATTGACTTTGGTATTCACTATCTGATGACATAACATCCCTCCATGTTTGGTAAAACTTCATATTTATTTGTCTGATTATTGTATATTAATTCATACTTTTGTGATCATAAACTTTCACAATATGGTATAATTAATACTACTCTTCATTTTTTAATACTTTATATGTTCTCTATCTAGTACAACTTAACTCCATATCAAATTTTGTGTGCCCTTCTCTATCTGGAGTGCCTTCATCTTTCTCCATCTGATGGCATCACAATTCTCTGTCAGATATCAAAATTCTTCATCTAATTCTATTGTAATACTTCATCTATTGGATCTTTCAAGTTTATGTCTAATGTAACTTCTTACAATTCATCTTCCTTCATATTTTAGATACTTCTCTGTTTTATGCTCTAAATGGGTTTCCTCTATCCAATAGCATTGACAAGTTATCCTCTGTCTGGTAATTCATAAAATTTGTATCTTGGACTTTGTAAAATCTTCATAAATTTTAACTTTATACTATTTTCAACTTCATCACTTAATAATATTTAGCTTCATATAAGCAGTCCTTTTTTGATACAAATAATCTGGTACACTTCACAACTTCACTCCGGCTGAAGGGATTTGTAACACAAGATTTATTCTATATGATAAGATCAGTATGTTTTTACTCAGTCCACTCAAATCATTTTGGTTTAATTTTTAACTCAACATTTTTATAGTTTCATCATTGAACTTTATAAATAAGACTACATACAACTTCATCAATCAGCAATAGTGATGTCTATTTGATAACATTGTACAACTTAAATCATTATACAAACTTGTACAAACTCATCTAGGACCATGAAATTATTAATAATGTTTTGAACCTTTAGGATCATAAAATCATTACTTTAATTATTAAAAAAATATTAACCTTCATAAGGAAATTTTCTTAAACAACTCTATAAAATCATTCTTACAAACTTCTTCAAGTTTCGTCAAGTAACTTCTTCTTTAAACACATACTGACATATTGATAAAAAAATGAAACCATGAAAAATTTGGATCTAAAATAATGAACATAACTAACTTAATAACTTAATTCATGACCTTATTTAAATTTATTACTGTTTATAAACTTTATTTATAATCCTTTATTACAAATATATTGTTTAGATATAGTTATTTTCACTAAAAGAAGTTAGAACATTTGTTTATTTGTCTCATTCACGTATCATGGTAACGGGGTCAATTCTTAATAATTGGTTTTAAGTTAATCATTCACTTATTATTAAATATAGGATAATCATTATTTACCAATTATTACTTAATTAATATTTTCATTAATTGAAATACATGAATACTATTTTGTGAAAATGAGAAATATGATAAACTAGTTTTGATATGTTTAACGATCAAAAGGTTGTATATTAATAAATATTTAAAATGTTAATAACACCTTTAAGAAATTATTATTATATCATAAATTCATTATTATTTCATAATATTACCATTATTTTACATCCCATAATCATTTATTACATAAACATTATAACATTGTTCATATAGGTGGTAAAACTGACCAAAAGAGTAACGTTTTATAATGTTTTCATGAATAAGGTAATTCATTTAGATAATGATAATATGAAATATTCAGAATATTAAAATTTTAATTATTATCATATTTACTCATTAAATCCATTCTTATAACCATCCAATATGGGTGGTGATGACAAAAGAAATTTGTTGTTTGTGGTGGCGGTAGTCCGCAGGCATGATTAACGATTCCATTTCTCAACAAATGGATAGAAACATGGTATATGGTAAATAATAATTTAATAATTTTATTTGTGAAATATAAAACATATTAATTCATCAATTTCAACATTGATACCATCCTTAGAGTTGATGATGAAAAACTAACAACATCGCTTCATAGAGGCGGTAATTCACACTTACGCATGATTGATGTTATTTTGTTTTCTTAGTGGATGGAAGGGATTGAATAATTATTGAAAAATTAATATAATAAAATATAAATATACTAATTATACTAATTTAATTATATTAATAAGGTTGGAGAATTTTAGGATAGTAAAAATTGAAAAGGAAACATTAAGAGGAGGTGGATACTCACATCGGGGACTTGAATTCTCACTAGAAATTATCATTTGAAGTAAAGGTATTCTGATTACTAATAGTGACCATAGGATTTTGGAAGTGGGGTAAGGTTCTTGGAGGAGAAATTTGGCATATTTTTAAGGTTAAATTTGTAATTAATGTGATTCTTGAAGTGGTGTAAGTGTTAGCTTTTTATAAGTGAAGGGAAAGGAAGTTTTGGAAGTAACCATTACATTTTCAATAATGTAATGTTACTATTCAAAGGTAAATGTACAAAAAATGGAAAAAAGTGGATGTGAAAGTGATTTTGGGTTAAAAATCACATTGACCACTCATTCTAGAGACAAAATTTAGTGTTTTAGGGCTTTTATTTTAACTTTTTAACCTTTACCCTAATTCAATTTTACTTTAGTAGTTAATTTTTAACCTTAGTAATTAATTTTAAGGAAAAAAATTAAGATTGGTCCTTTTAAATAATTGAAACCTTGTAATTTCAAATTTAAAAATCATTAAGGTTAATTTTAAAATAAATACACTTAATCTCATAAAAATGGTATTTAGAAAAATAAAGTTTATCAAATTTAAAATTATATACAAGATAAAATTATAATTGTTACTAATTTTAATGAAATAATTTGATTTATTATAAATAAAATAAAATTTATAAGTCTTTAAAGATGAAAAAAAAGTGAATATATCCTTGAAAATAATTGATTCAATAAAAAGACCAAAAACAACTATTATTAATGTAATATTTTATTTTAATCCTAAAAATATTGGGGATAGGTTTTTTAAGATCAAAGAATATTTAAAAATACATAATTTTATTCCTTAATTTAATACTTTATCACTTAAAAGGTTTTTTAATATTCTAGGTCTTTCTTACATAATGATAAAATAAAAAAAAACATAAGTTTCATAAAACTGTATTTTTTGACTAAAAAAATATTTTTTATAAAAAAATAAAAAATTAACACTAAGTAAATTTTGTTGTGGGGAATTCAAAAAATGAATTTTATTTTATCAAATTTACATTCTAAAATTTTTAAATTTAGTTTTTAAAATAAAATACATAATATGAAAATAATCTTTTTCAATATTAACTCATATTAATTATTTACCTTCTAAAGGTGATAAAATCTAATGGTTAACTATCTTAGGGTTTATTATATCTTTATTAATAAAGTTCCCTTAATATACTATGGTTTGTTTCCATTGGTTGTGTCATGTAATGAAAGTTATCAAAATAAAATCTATTTTAAAAGGTCTAGAATTTTGGATCGTTACTGGTGTCACCATAGAGTTTGACCACTACCTTGGGTGGTTGGATGCTTCAGTGGGACCAGGATGGAGTTGGCCTATTTTTTTTATTCTTTATTTTATTATTTATTTTTTTATTCATTACTCCATATTTCAATATGAGAATATCCATGTCCTAAAAACATATAAAGCCACATAATTAGATAAGAATTCCTTATTTCTCATTCCAAAAACAATTAAAAATACATATAAAATACAATAAAAAATAAATATATAAAATTGAGATATCAATACTTGAGCTAGTAATTCACTGATAATATAAGAGATTATGGAATTGTTTTAAAACTCACTCATCCTGAAATTCCATAATATAATGGTGTATCTTAGAGGAGAAATTTTACCTCATTATACATGGTTTGATCAATGTAACCTTTCTATTTCATTCTGGGGGTACACTCTAGAAACTACTACATTCTTACTTAACTGCATTCTATCTAAATCATTCATAAAGACACAAACATACCAAATTTTATTTTATGAATATTTGGGATTGTGAAGTATACATATGATGTATATTATCTGATAAAATTAATCTTAAATCAGATAAATTGTTTTTTGTTATACTAAGGAAGTTATGGGAAATTATTTTTATAATCCTACTGAACACAAAATGTTTGCTTCCCAAACTAAAATATGTATTGAGAATGAATATATTAGTTGAGGAATCAATTGGAGGAAATTTAAACTTGTAAAATTTCAAAACCAATAAATGGGAAACGTTTCTAAGATGTAAATTTAACTAGTTTCATGAAGATTTGTGAAATAAGAACTAACTCAAGTTACATAAGAACCTTAAAGGTCTGGTAGGATTCATCAGGAGCCTGAGTGATATCTCTTTCTTGAGGAAGATGATGATGAATTAATATTCATAGATGATGAACCTACAATCTATCAATATGACATTGAGTGTTATGATTTTGAGAAATGGATAAATCCCATAAAATCTAAAATGGACTCCATACATATTAACCAAGTTTAAAACTTTGTGGATGCACCTGAAGGGGTGATACTCATAGGTGTCAAGTGGGTTTCCATAATAAAACTAACATGTATGGTAGAGTTTCTACCTATAAATATTTCTTGGTGACAAAGTATTATAAACAGGTTCATGGTATTGACCATGAATAAACCTTTTCTCATATTATGATGATAAATTCCATTCAAAGTTTTCTTTCCATAGCATCTCATTATGATTATAAGATATATCAAATGGTTTTCAAAATCACTTTCCTTAATAGGAATTTAGTCTAGGGGTATTTATATTATATAGCTTAAAGTTCTTTACCTACTAATTGAGTCTGATAATGTTTACAAGTTGCAATTTTCCATTTATGGATCTAAATAATCTTATTATAGTTGGAATATCTGATTTAGAGATGTAATCAAAGAGTTTGGTTTCATAAAAAACATGAATGATTATTGAATATACAATAATATTAGTGTGGATATTGTGATGTTTTTTATATTATATGTGGATAAAATATTACTTATCATAAATGATATCCTGAATTTATATTCTATAAAGGTATGATTTGGAAAATGCTTCTCAATTAAATACATGTGTGAAATATCCTACATAATAGGTATGAAGATTTATAAATATAGATCAAAGAGGATTCTTTGATTGAGTCAACACACATATATTGGTAAATTTATAAAGTGGTTTATCATGGATAACTCCAAGAATGGTTCTTTACCAGTATTGTATGGAATGAATCTTGGGGAAGATTCAAAATCCTTCTAAAGAGTTGGAAAGGATGGATAGGATTCTTTATGTATCTACCATAAAATATATCATGTATGTTATGTTTTATAATCGACCTGATGTCTCTTGTTCTTTGATCATAACAATCAAATGCTAATCCAATCCTGGTGAGGGTCACTATATTACTATCAAGAACATCCTTAAGTACTTGAGAATAAGTAAAGATATGTTCTTGGTATTTGGAGGTGAGGATAAGCTCATTATAAAGGCTTTCACTAATTCTAGTTTCCAATATAAAAAAATATGATATGATATCTCAATATAGTTCCTTATTTACCTAAAGAGTGGAGAAATCAATTAGAAGAGTTTCAAAGAATCCACCGTAGGGTAATCAATAATAGAGGTGGAGTACATCACTGTATCAGATACTGTAAGGGAAGTTTCTTGGATCAAGAGGTGCATTACTAAACTTAGGGAGGTTCCTTAGATTAAGTGAGTGATTGGTATTTACTATGAAAATAATAGAGATATTGCTCAATCCTAGGAACCCTAGTCTCACCAATTGACTAAACACATCCTTTTAAAATACCATCTCATCATAGATATCATTGAGAGAGATGTTGTAAAGATCTATTGTATGGTTATATATGAAAATATAGTAGATCCTTTAACAAAACCATTGGCACAAAAAAATCATGAGGTTCATGTTAAATATATTAGTATTAGATACATGATAGATTATACATAATGATTCTAAAATGTATCATGCTTTATAATAAAGGAAACCTCTATTTATCATTCATTTATGTGTGCTACAGTTTTATTACATGAACAGTGGAATGATAATATCTCCTCAAAGTATGAATTTGATTTTTCCCTAATAAATGATCATAAAAGTGTATTATGGAATGTGATGATATGTTAAAATTAACATGATTAAAATATTTTATCTGATATAAAAAGTTTCTTTTGATATATAAAGAATGGACTCATGATATAGCAAGATAAGACTTATTATCTAGACTGAACTGCCAAAGCATATCACATGGAATGTCATACAATAATTGATATGTGTGTATGTTAATTATGAATCCCTATTACCTAAGGTTGGTGATATACCTAATATGAGAACCTTAATACTTTGATTCCATTCTTGCATAATCCTTGAGGCATAGTTAATTAGGGGTGGTTGAGTATGTTATTGATCATTTTATCGGTTGGATATTAACCAAAACAGGATTTTTAAACTTGTATAAAAAGAAAATATATATGTGACCCTAATTGAATTAGAATCATGAAATCCATGTCCATGCTTAGTTGGGTGACATTTTACGTGATCATCTATTTAGAAGAATGACATGTGGTGTATTTATTCATACTGGTCAGTCTATTTTAGATAATATTGAATTTATGATATGATATATACTATATTGACATGTTCCATGTCTATTGGTCACTCTTTTTCATGGAAAAGGGGATTATATAGGTATAAATATGATTTATATGATATATCTTATGGTGGACATGTTCATACAGATATATGAGTATGTTTGATCAAGATCACACCAGAACCCTTTGTAGCTTGAGTAGAACTGACATTTTCTAGAGTTCATTTATGAAATATAAAACATGGGTTGTGGATGGATCAATGACAAAAATTATTGATTGAGTACAATCCAAGACCAAAAGGGTACAAAAACTTCTAAGGGTATTGGATTTGTTAAGATCCAACCTTTCGTGAAACACCAAATTTCTATGAACCGGCATTGAAACGTTGTGAAACTCAAACTCCAGTGATGATAGTGATCCTTCACGCAACGTATATTTTGTTTTATTAAATGCATATAAATACCTCATTCATTTCCCATTTCAAATTGATCCAACCTTTGAACTTCTATTTAAAGATCTCAGCTCATGAAACCCCAACCTTCACTTACCTAAAGACACAAGGATTCCTATAGGTATTGATCCTTCACCAATGACCTATCATGGGTCCTGTGAATTATGGAATCATGATAGAGATTAATTTCATGAAATTCATGTCTATAAAAATAACTTTTTTCACTAGATTCATATTCTTCACACCTCTTAGGGTTTCATGAGTCCTAAATTCCTTCATGAAGCACCTTCCATGGGATCATGACATCACCTTTTTATAGGACACTCGTGTCTCATGAAAGCCTCAACTTCAAGAACCTCTTGACCTTTAGAAAACCCACTACATAGTCCCATTAAAGATGAATCTTTTTAGTAGACATAGTTTATGAAATTTGGGTGATTATGGACCTGATAGAGTTAATATTTTCATTATTATTTATATGTTTTTCAATGATTTAATCCCTTCCAATTATTCAGTGTGAGTGTATTTGCATCATTTATGTGTTTTTGGTGTATTTTGGGCTTAAATGTGAAAATGGGGTAATTCTGTAAAATTGTCAGTTTTATATAGCTTCTGTTTTTCGAGAATAACTTTTATAATATGGGTCCAATTTAAGTGAATATTTTTTTTAGGATTCCTATACTTGTGGGCTTAAAAGGTTCCTTCTGGACCAAGACCCAATTCGAAACCCAATGGTGCATAAAATTCAATCAAGTGGAGAAATCAATTTGGAAGGCAGAATGGACCCCACTTCATTAAATATGCAATATATTCTTCATCCGACCTTATAATGAGGTGATTCTAGCTTTTGTCGACAGAGAACTTCAACAGGACGGCTCACATTAAATTTCATAAATTATTGAGCTCATTAATGCATCCTTTTGGTGCGTCCAAGTAGAGTGGGTGAAACAGTGTTTGGAGGCCAGAAAAGTAATGTTCATTGATTCGGCCATATCTTACTTTACACCTGTACAATGACACTAAAATTTTTAGGGTCTATATAAAACTTCATTCCCAACATTCTATAAGAAGGGACCTCAGTGCGTTTCGGCCGGCTGGTGGGCATAACAGAGGAAAACTTCTGGAGTACAGATTCTGAAGTATCAAATTTTCTGTTCTTTGTTTTCTATCTTTTGTTCTTCTTAGTTTTGTAATGAATTATTCCTTCCCCTTAGTCACAATTACCCTTACCATGGTGGGGTAAACTTATGTTTGATTGGGGAAGGAGAGGTTTTCCATATTTTATTTCATGAGTTCCTTCTATTAATTTTTTAAAATCCTCTTTTCTCTTCTGCGAATCTGTTTCAATTTCTTATAACAGTTTTTATTATCATGTACGATTGTATCTCATTTTAGATTCTATTGTTCATTTATATTTGGTCAATGATCAATATCTCCCTCCACTGGGTTCTGGTTTATAAATAATGGAATAGACCGGGATTTATTGGTGTAGTACTCGGTGATCACCGGTACGTGTGTGAGGAGTAGTGAATGTTCTTGATTACTTGGGATAAACAAGACCCGATTTGGAATTGCCTAAGATAATTTGGGGTATTTTCTACAACTCTATTACACATTGTAAGGAGAGTAGACCAACCTAAGATTTTATTAAGGTTTATTCTCACATTTTTAATTGACCAAGGGAGTGAGAAGAAACGATTGTGGATTCTCACTCTTAACGATTTAGCAGAGGAGAATTGGGTAAAATGAACAATGATAGAATTACAATTGGAAAACTGACCCTAACCTGATCACCATTTCATATCACTGATTTAGATCACATCATTTGTCAATTTATTTCAAAAATTTCACTTAATTACTTTACTTTATTTAGTTTCTTTCTTGTATTTTCTAAATCAAACAATTTATAAAAACAACCTCGTTTCTTTCTATTTTAAGGTGACAGCTTAATTGTTGTGCACTCCTCTCTGGAGACAACCTAGGTAATCCACTCTACTGCCTTTTAACTTAGGTAATATTTGTTTTTGTCACACCCCACGATAGGCACGTGTCAAAACTTGGCGTCGTTGCTGGGGAGGTAGTGCCAACATTTCTTTTCTTTTCTTTTCTCTCTTTTCATCTTTTCTCTTCAAAATTGCATGACTAGAACCTCAAAAACTGAACCTTTACCCATAGATCCTGAAATTGAAAGAACCTTGTTGAATAGACTTAGAAACATTAATTTAGAATCTGAATTTGAGGACGTTCCCCTTGCAGACTCAAGTGAAACTTCAAGTGTTCACTCTGAGCCTGTCATCATGGCTGAAAATCAAAACCAAACACTTAGAGACCTCTGTGCACCACAATTCCTTAATAAAAACAATCAACTTTCCATGCCAATGTTACAAAATGATTTTGAAATGAAACCTAACATGATTAATTTTCTTCCAAAGTTTCATGGTTTGGCAGGTGAATATCCAAACAAACACATTAAAGAGTTCACACATGTGTGCTCAACTTTCAGACCCCATGGAATTACTGAGGAGCAGGTTAAGTGGAAGGAATTTTCATTTTCATTGGATGGAGCTGCTAAAGAATGGTTGTACGGATTACAACCAGGAGATGTACATGACTGGAATGACCTGGTAAGATGTTTTATGCAAAGATTCTTACCCACCTCTAGAAGCACAACCATTCGTAAGGAAATCTACGCCATACGACAATCATCTGGAGAAACTCTTTACGAGTACTGGGAGAGATTTAAGAAGCTATGTGCCAGCTGACCATATCAAGCAATTGAGGAACACCACTTTCTTGTCTTCTTCTATCAAGGACTACTGGACAATGACAGAAACCTTCTTGATGCATCATCTGGAGGTGCACTGATTGACAAGTCGCCAGAAGAAGCCAAGGGCTTGATTGAGAAGATTTCCCAAAAATCACAGCAATTTGGAACAAGTGGTATTGGAATAAGAGGTATTCATGAGGTACGCACTTCTCGTCCATCACCCTTATTAGAAACTAAGATTGAAGAGCTTACTAGTTTGGTGAGGCAGATGGCCTTGAAGCAAGTTAGTGACCAACAAGCACCAGCTAAGGTATGTGGTTTATGCTCATCTCCTGATCATTTCACTAACCAGTGTGCTGAAATACAGGGAATGGAAAGTTGTGCAGCAGCCTTTCAACCAAGGCAGTTCCAGAAAAATCAAGGATGGAGAGAGCCTAACCAAGTCCAATATGGATTTGGAAATCAACAAAATCAAGATAGGCCCCCATACCAAAATCAGTTTCAAAACCAACCCCCATTCCATAATCAATTCCAAAACCCTCCACCATTTCAACAAAAGCAGTCTTATAATCAGCCTTCATACCAAAAACCAAACAATATCCAAAGACCCTATGAGCAACCATCCACTAGTTCCCAACCTACAATTCAAAACCAACAAAAATCTGAGTTTGAAGGACTGAAAGACACTGTTAAAGATTTGTCCAATAAGTTTGAGAGTCTCATGGACTTTATGACCAAAAATCCAGGTAAACTTCCTTCCCAAACAGTCCCAAACCCAAAAGAGAATGTTAGTATTATAACAACAAGAAGTGGAAAAGAACTCCAACCACCATCCACCATTGAACCTGAAATAAGAAAAACTAATATGGGTGAGAATGAAGTTATAAATGATGAAAATTCTATGAAAATGCATCGGGAAGAAGATAAAAAAGAGGAGGAGGATAATGATAGGACAAGAAGGAAGAAACAAGAAACACCATTTCAAAGGCAACAAAGGGAGAAGAAAGATATACCACCACCATTTCCATCAAGGATGATTGAATCAAAGAGGTTACAAGAAGAAGCACTGCAAAAAGAAATTCTGTACACCTTTCAGAAAGTGGAAATTAACATACCTCTGCTTGAAGCACTCAAACAAATTCCAAAGTATGCTAAGTTTTTGAAGGATCTTTGTACCAAGAAAAGGAGACTTCAAGGGAATGAGAGGATCAATTTGGGAAGAAGCATCTCAGCCCTTATCACACCACAATTTCCAACCAAATGTCAATATCCAGGGACGTTTTCTATTCCATGCACCATTGGTTCATTAAATTTCTCTTATGCTTTGTGCGATTTAGGTGCATCAATTAATGTATTACCTCACTCAGTATATACTTCTTTGTAGATGGGAGACTTGAAGCCCACAAGAGTGGTGGTCCAGCTTGCAAATAGATCCACAGTATTCCCAGTAGGAGTTCTGGAGGATGTCCTGGTAAAAGTCAAAGATCTTTTATTCCCTGCTGACTTTTATGTGTTGAATATGGAAGATGATAGGATCCCATCACACTCACCCATAATTTTGGGGAGACCTTTCTTGAAGATAGCCAAAACCATTATCAATGTCCATGAAGGGACACTTACCATGGAGTTTGGAGATAGCACTGTCCACTTCAATATTTTTGAATCCATGAGGCACCCATCAGATGATCATTCACTCTTCGCACTCTCCCATGAAGATGACATAGAACCAATTGAAGAATCAGGTATGTTTCATGAATTTTTATCATTAGGAGAGAATTTTTCCATTAAATATATCACTAAACATATGGATTCCCAAACTCTTGGAGGTTCTGATTTCCTGTTGGAAGAAGAGGTAAAAACTGATTTCTTTAATAATTTGTTAAAGGATGATGAAGATGATATGATTTCTTGTGTGCAGGATTTCAAACCATTGGAAGTGGAGAACCTCAATTTAGTTTCATCTCTTGAGCATCCTCCTGATCTAGAATTAAAACCACTCCCCACTGATTTAAAATATGTTTACCTTATGGAGGGGGAGAAATTACCAGTAATAATTGCTAATAATCTATCTAAAACTCAAGAAAAATCATTGATTGAGCTTTTGAGAGAGAATGTCCAAGCAATAGGCTGGAGCTTAGGTGATATCCCAGGAATAAACCCAAACATTTGCTCACATAGAATTTTTCTTGAGGGAGATTCCAAACCTGTCAGACAACCCCAAAGGAGGCTGAACCCTACCCTGATGGAGGTTGTGAAAAAAGAGATTGAGAAGTTATTAGAAGTCGGGATCATCTATCCCATATCAGATTCACAATGGGTTAGCCCCATCCATGTAGTCCCAAAGAAAATCGGCCTAACCATTGCGAGGAATGAAAAGAATGAATTAGTCCCTGTGAGAATTCAGAATAGCTGGAGAGTATGCATTGATTTTAGGAAGCTGAATTAGGTCACTCGAAAAGATCATTTCCCTATCCCGTTCATTGACCATATGTTAGAGAGATTGGCAGGGAGAACTCATTATTGCTTTTTGGATGGATTTTCAGGTTATTTTCAAGTACCCATTGCCCCCGAGGATCAATAGAAGACTACCTTTACTTGTCCTTTCGGTACTTTTGCATACAAAAGAATGCCATTTGGATTGTGTAATGCTCCAGGTACATTTCAGAGGTGTATGGTAAGTATATTTTCTGATCACATTGA
The DNA here is from genome assembly GCA_963277665.1 of Viscum album. Classification (NCBI taxonomy): domain Eukaryota; kingdom Viridiplantae; phylum Streptophyta; class Magnoliopsida; order Santalales; family Viscaceae; genus Viscum; species Viscum album. The sequence continues at coordinate 195,641,182 of OY728137.1, read as the reverse complement.
AGATTTATTGGAGGTTTTCTTGGATGACTTCACAGTTTTTGGAAATTCGTTTGACCATTGTTTGAAAAATCTGGAAAAAGTTTTGAAAACTTGCATTGAAAAGAACCTTGTTTTGAATTTTGAAAAGTGTCATTTTATGGTTGAGAGAGGAATTGTCCTTGGGCATGTCATTTCACAGAAAGGCATTGAGGTTGATAAATCAAAAATTGAAGTGATAAATTCTTTTCCTTACCCAACTTGTGTGAAACATGTTAGATCATTTTTAGGACATGCAGGATTATACAGGAGGTTTATAAAAGATTTCAGTAAGATTTCTCTCCCTCTCTCTAGATTACTTTTGAAAGATGCTGATTTTGATTTCAACAGTTCATGTAGGGAAGCATTTTATGAGTTAAAGAATAAATTGATTACAGCACCAGTGATGCAGCCACCAAATTGGGAAGAACCATTTGAGCTACTTTGTGATGCTTCAAACCAAGTAGTTGGAGCTGTCCTTTCTCAGCAAATTGAGGGCAGGCCACAAGTAATTTCATATGCCTCTAAAACCTTAGATGCAGCCCAATTTAACTACCCAACAATAGAAAAAGATTTTTTAGCAGTTGTTTTTGCTTTAGAAAGATTTAGATCGTATCTGCTTGGAACTAAAGTCATTGTGTTTTCTGATCATGCAGCTCTTAGGTACTTGATGAAGAAGGCTGAAGCAAAACCAAGGCTAGTGAGATGGATACTACTACTATAGGAGTTCAACATAGAAATCAAATATAAGAAGGGATCTGAGAACCAAGTGGCTGATCACTGAAGTAGACTACCCAACACCGCTGAAGTTGAGATTCCAGACACTGAACCACTAAATGATCGCCTTCCAGGAGTGCAGTTGTACTTGATTGAAGGAGAAGTACCTTGGTATGCTGACATGGTCAATTATCTGGTAACATCTCAGGTCCCATCTCATTTAAATTCTCACCAAATTCACAAATTGAAATCTGAATCTAAATATTACATCTGGGATGATCCATTTCTTTGGAAGATTTGCAATGACCAAATGATCAGAAGATGTTTGCCTAAAAATGAAATTGAATCAGTCTTTAGGTTTTGTCACACATTAGCTTGTGGAGGCCACTTTGGACCTCAAAGGACTGCAAGAAAGGTTTTAGAATCTGGACTTTTTTGGCCAACACTTTTCAAATATTCTCATGAATTTTGTAAACAGTGTGAAAAATGTCAGTTTACAGGAAATATTTCAAAGAGACAAGAAATGCCCCAAAAGCCACTTAATTTTTGTGAAATATTTGAAGTTTGGGGGATAGATTTTATGGGACCTTTCCTAATGTCATTTGGAAATTCTTATATTCTTCTTGCTGTTGATTATGTTTCCAAATGGGTGGAAGCAAAAGCCACCAGGACTGATGATGCTAAAGTTGTTTGTGATTTTGTCAGGGCTAACATATTTTGTAGGTTTGGAGTTCCTAGAGCCATCATTAGTGATCAAGGGACTCACTTTTGTAATTGGAGAATGGCGGATTTGTTGAAAATGTATGGGGTGCATCATAAAACATCAACTCCCTATCATCCACAGACTAATGGGCAAGCTGAAGTGTCCAATAGGGAAATAAAATGAATTTTGGAAAAGACTATTAATCCAAATAGAAAGGATTGGAGCCAAAGGTTAGAAGACACATTATGGGCTTATAGGACAGCCTACAAAACCCCAATTGGAATGAGTCCATATAGGCTGATTTATGGGAAAAGTTGTCACCTACCTGTGGAATTGGAACACAAGGCATATTGGGTTGTGAGGAAGATGAATTTGGATCTTGAAAGTGATGGGAAAGAGAGAAGATTGCAGTTACAAGAGATGGAAGAAATTAGAAGGGAATCATTTGAAAATTCCAGGATTTACAAAGAGAGAACAAGAGTGGCTCATGACAAACTGATCCAACCAAAGGACTTCCATCCAGGAGACAAAGTGTTGTTATTCAATTCAAGACTCAACCTGATTCCAGGTAAACTTCGTTCCAGGTGGGAAGGTCCATTTATAGTTACTCATGTATATCCTTTTGGTGCTGTACAGATTGTGAAGGATGGAGTGAAGGATCCATTCACTGTTAATGGGCACAGATTGAAGAAATTCCTTGGGACCATGCCATCAGATCCAATAGAGGAGATCACACTCCTCCGACCTGTTTATCAATAAACTCCATCAGGTCGTACCTCTCTTTTATATTTTCATGATTGTTGTGATTAAATTTCCAATATTCTTACATGTTAAATACATTTGAATGCATTGTGGTCACTGCATCATTTAAGTGTGGGGGAGGGAACCTTTGTAGTGTAGGATTTTTATGTGTTGTTTGTTTTCCTATTTGTTTTTAAAAAAACATGTGAGTGTTTAAAATTTTGTGTGTTTATTTTTAAATTTTTGTGTGTTTTTGAAACTTTTGAGCTGAAATGATTATCATTGATATTTTTGAAACCCATCTCCATGAGTGAAATAATTTATTCCTTGAAACTGAGCTTAAATGAATGCTGAAAATGACATTGTTTCAAGTTCTGTTCATTGGGAATTTCATGAAAAATACTCTATTTTTTTGAATTCCATGCCACATATCACTGTCTTTATATTTGAAATCACATTCCCATGAGGCTTCTGAACCTATTATTTTTATATTCTTTACATTCACCTCACTTCTTGAGAGAACCAAATCATGCTTGATTTAACTAGAATTTGATTTATTCCTGTCAAAACTTGAGGGTTTGAGGTACTTGTGTTTTAAATGATTGAGGCATTTCTTTGGTTTGAAAGCCCCATTTTCAAGATAATCCCTTTCATAATGGCCTACCTTGAACATTTAATCCTTGTAGCCCATAGAATCCATGAAAATCCTGTTAGTTTATCCACATTACAAGCCAATATTCCCTATCCAACCTGCTCTTGAAGTGAAATTGCATGATCTATTTGAACATAAGTGTGGGGGAAAGATGTCTTGTATTGTACTACCTTATTTGGGGATACTTTGGGTGAAAAAAAATGTTGAAGAGATGTTATTGCTGCAAAAAAAAATATCATTCTGCTGAAAGCTGTGACTTTTCTGGAGCTTTCATGATGAGAGAAGTTGTGCCTTTCTGGAGCTTCTAATGTAAAAAGGAAGTTGTGCCTTTTCTGGAGCTTTCAAGAAATATTATATTTGAGAAGATTGAAATGTTTGATGCTAAAATGATGATATGTGTGAACATTCCTTGATATTCCATAAAGAAGGAGCTTATTTTCTACTAAGGGGAGTGAAGAGGAGACCATACTTTTGTGAAATTTAGATTAATGCAATTTTGCTTCAAAAAGAGCCAATCCCTCTCATTCTGCCTCAGAATCTTTCACATATAAATCCTACCAACCAAAAGCCACAGAAAAACCTTAACAAGTCCTCATGATAAACATATATCTTTGACTCACATCGGGTGGAGATGTAGGAATTTATCAAGCCTATGGTGACCCTTGTATGAGTTTGGATGAGAAAGACATTGCTAAAAAATTGAGATTTGTGTAATGAGAGATAATGAAAGTTGGGTAAGTGTTTTGTGTGCATGGGAGGAGAAATGAATAGTAAATTTATTGAATGATCCTAAATTAAGAACATTAAATAATATAGTTTGAGGAGGCATGATATATTTTGTTTCTTGTTTTCAAATTTGTGGATCTCATGGATATGTGTTTTGAATTTACTTTGATTTTATTTTGATTCTGACTTGTCCAGGAGTCCAAGTGATAAGTGTGGGGGAATTGATAGAGTTAATATTTTCATTATTATTTATATGTTTTTCAATGATTTAATCCCTCCCAATTATTCAATGTGAGTGTATTTACATCATTTATGTGTTTTTGGTGTATTTTGGGCTTAAATGTGAAATGGGGTAATTCTGTAAAATTTTCAGTTTTATATAGCTTCTGTTTTTCGGGAATAACTTTTATAATATGGGTCAAATTTAAGTGAATCTTTTTTTTTAGGATTCCTATACTTGTGGTCTTAAAATGTTCCTTCTGGACCAAGACCCAATTCGAAACCCAATGGTGCAGAAAATTCAATCAAGTGGAGAAATCAGTTTGGAAGGCAGAATGGACCCCACTTCATTAAATATGAAATATCTTCTTCATCCGACCTTAGAATTAAGTTATTCCAGTTGGTTTCGACAGAGGAATTCAAAAGGACGTCTCACATTAAATTTCATAAATTATTGATCTCATTAATGCATCCTTTTGGCGCGTCCAAGTGGAGTGGGTGAAACAGTGTTTGGAGGACAGAAAAGTAATGGTCATTGATTTGGCCATATCTTACTTTACACCTGTACAATGACTCTAAAATTTTTAGGGTCGATATAAAACTTCATTCCCAACATTCTATAAGAAGGGATCTCAGTGCGTTTCATCCTTCTGGTGGGCATAACAGAGGAAAACTTCTGGAGTACAGATTCTGGAGCATCAAATTTTCTGTTCTTTGTTTTCTCTCTTTTGTTCTTATTAGTTTTGTAATGAATTGTTCCTTCCCCTTAGTCACAATTACCCTTAACATGGTGGGGTAAACTTCTGTGTGATTGGGGAAGGAGAGGTTTTCCATATTGTATTTCATGAGTTCCTTCTATTAATGTTTTAAAATCCTCTTTTCTCTTCTGCGAATCTGTTTCAATTTCTTATAACAGTTTTTATTATCATGTACGATTGTATCTGATTTTAGATTCTGTTGTTCATTTATATTTGGTCAATGATCAATATCTCCCTCCACTAGGTTCTGGTTTATAAACAATGGAATAGACCAGGATTTAGTGGTGTAGTACTCGGTGATCACCGGTACGTGTGTGAGGAGTAGTGAATGTTCTTGATTACTTGGGATAAACAAGACCCGATTGGGAATTGCCTAAGATAATTGGGGGTATTTTCTACAACTCTATTACACATTGGAAGGATAGTAGACCAACCTAAGATTTTATTAAGGTTTATTCTCACATTTTTAATTGACCAAGGGAGTGAGAAGAAATGATTGTGGATTCTCACTCTTAACGATTTAGCAGAGGAGAATTGGGTAAAATGAACAATGATAGAATTACAATTGGAAAACTGACTCTAACCTGATCACCATTTCATATCACTGATTTAGATCACATCATTTTTCAATTTGTTTCAAAAATTTCACTTAATTACTTTACTTTATTTAGTTTCTTTCTTGTATTTTCTAAATCAAACAATTTCTAAAAACAACCTCACTTCTTTATATTTTAAGGTGACAGCTTAATTGTTGTGCACTCCTCTCTGGAGACAACCTAGGTAATCCACTCTATTGCATTTTAACTTAGGTAGTATTTGTTTTTTTCACACCCCACGACAGGCACGTGTCAGGACCCCATACCTACTTAAATCAAATTTACCCATGTATAAACCATCTACATGACCAATATCATGGACCCTCATGACTAGGAGATTTATTATAAGCATGGTATGGGTAGCCTCATTGCCTTATTCTTCTAATAATATACATACTCACATCAGGACCCATGACTGCTACCCAAAATGGGCAGTGTTCAAATATTTTTCTCTTTAAAATCATATGTGCAGTGCCCATGTAATCCCCAGTGGTGTAATCACTGAGAGAAACCAACCAATGTTACACTCATTGAGTTCATACTAGATCCTAGTATCCTTATCTCCTCTTACCTAAGCTTATACTAGGAATCTTAACACATAATCCCCAACAACATTTGAGTTGTAAGACTTTAAAATACACAGCACCAATGTCCTAGTCGTACGATGCTAAACTTCATCACAACATCCTCAATACAAGACATTAAACTATAACCTTACCCAATGTGATGATCATGAGATACCTTATGTGATGAGAACAATATTCCTTGAGTAAAAAGCATGAGATAAATCATGTGAAGAGTATGAGATGATACCTCTATCTTCTGAGTATCTCTTATGTATACCTCCCCATGCCATATTTTGTTGTTGCCCCTTTCATGATGAAAATGTACTTACCTCATGACATTAAACTATATGGTGTGTATTTATCATATAAATTTAAAATTTACACCTAGACTATGTTAGTTTTGATCCCTATCTCCCAATAGGGTGTGTAATATTCCTCTTCGAGGATTAATCCCAACATTACCAAAAAACTATCTTCCCCTTGGGAGACAATAGATCTAAATCCTGATCATCTTTATAGAGTACATTGAACCTATTATAAATCTAAATTCCCCCTAGATTTTTGAATTTCCATAGGACGCTACCTATTCCCAACCCAGTATGTGATGATTGTGTATGGGAATCTTCCCCCATTGGAATATAAATTATGAGTTCCCTCACTCATCTATAAACTTGTGCTTATCCCAATACATTATGATCATATTAGGAGGGTCCCCAAATGGGATTATAACCATGTGAGAACTTTCAATCAATTTTAAACCTATGAACCTTCATGATTCATCAGAATCTCAGCCATCGGTGAAGATCCTAGGATGCCTTAGGATATGATCCGAAGAATTTTATGTGGAGAGAATACGATCTTTTATTCCATACTCAGGTGATGAGCCTTAGTTTATTACCTAGTGTGATGAACATTGGATACCTTGGGTGATGATCCTAGGAAGGCTTATATGTTGATCATAGGTTTCTTATCATAGCAAGAATTAGATACCTCGCATAAAAAATGTGAGTCACCCTATGTAACGAGCACAGGATGCCTGAGGTAATGAGCCTTGGATGTATTATTCACTAAAAATAAGTTTCCTCATGGAAATAATAGGATTCCTTGTTTTTTTACTTAAAACGCCTTATGTCACGAGCATAAGATATCCTCTAAAATGAGTAATACTTTAACAAATTCCTAACATTATTAGACACATCATCATCTATGATTGCAGGTAGTTGACCAGTTATGATAGTAAGTAGCGTAATTAATCGGTTTCTATGAGAAGATGGTGTTGAGAATATTATTCGTGAATATATATTATATCTTTAAGGTAGATCTGAACTATGTGATGAAATACAAGGATGAATACATGGAAGGAAGTACTTAAATCCCATCATCTTGTTCAGATAAAAGATCTACATCATCAACCATGGTGGTAGAGGTCAACCAACTTTGGAAAGTGGGAGTGTGGGGTGATAGGGATTTTGAAAAGTCTAAGGACGTAGATCCCCAGTGTGTGAATGGTGCCCCAGTGAAATCATCATAAAACAAAATGGTGAAATTAACATGAATCTATTCTCTTACAACTAAGATTACATGAGGAGTATTGGGTATCTCTGATTCTAGGAATCATTACCACGGATCCCTTCTCCTCCAACCAAGAGGGGATGAGTATCATTAGGCATGTTGGGAATCACCTTTACTATAAATGTACTAATGGTTGAATTCATATGTCACATAAGACACCGGCTGCTAGCAATTCCCAATAGCCTATCACTGATAAGAGTAGGGGAGGAAGGATCAATAGTGTGGAAAACCTGTATAATTATACTTTTACTACAATAGCCATCACTCCCATGAATTCTAGGCATTATTGACTCGTCTCGCCCTCAGAACTCGTCCAATGAAGGGTTATCAATGCCCTCATTCATAGATACGAGCAAGAATGGGTTATACTAACAAGGGATATGGCTAGAAAAGACCTAGAACCTACTACACAACACAAATATCACCGCCCATAGGAACTTTGCAAGGGGAAATATCCCAACCCCATTACTATGAAAACCCATTTAGGAGTCTTTACTCGAAATTCTCTAATATCTCCCTCCTCTACATCGAGGAGGTATGGGATGCATTGGTCAAACCTAATGGGACAACCACATGGGATTCACCTAAGAGTGATTCAACTACCCAACACTGCCAAAAAAGTAGGTCGTTCTCACAGCATAATGATCAGGTTGATCTTATCCCTAATCCACCAACCCTAATCCAGAATGTGTAGCACCCATGTTAGAGGCATGCCTCCAACCTTGCCTGAAGGGAAACTATTTCCATAGATCCCATGGTCCCTACCACCAAAGATGCATCCCCTGACATCTTGATCACTATGCAAGGACACATTTTCACCAGGTTAGGATCAAAACCCCAGCCGCCCATCGGGAAGGCTGGGTCAACTCTCCCTACTATGGACACCACTGGCATAACACTACTACAAAATAGGCATTTAACAGCAGTGACCTTTATCATCACTTTATTTTTAGTGCCCATAAAGGTATCCTTTATCAACACTTTTTTAGCGCTGATAAAGGTATGAAAAAAATAAAAAAAATGATTTTATTAAAAAAATATTAAAAATTTTATTAATTAAATAATTAATGATAAAAATGAATGAAATTTTTATACTGAATAAAAATTATAAACAATATTAAATAGTATATATTAAATATATAGATATATGTAAAATGAAAATTAAACAAATAAAAATTAAAAATAAGTAAATTGAGAATAATATTACACATTTTATTAATTAAATAATTATTGATAATGTTAATAAATAGTATATTATATATATACATATGAATGTATATAAATATGATTTATATAATAGAAAATATTTATTATTTTACATTAAATAGTAATATATTTAGTGAATAATGGTTTATAATTAAAAATTGATATTGATTAAAAATTAATATTAATTAAAAATTAATATGAATTAAAAATATTGACTAATTGCATCGAGTAATGGAAATAATTGAATGTCGTTTTATTTTTCAACTTAACATAGATCAAACAAGTGTTATATTGATTTTGCATACATATAAATAATTAATGCACTTTTATATACAATGTACACAAATAAATATTTATGCAATTAATGAAATATTATACAAAAACACATATAATATTTATATAATTTATTCAAATTTTAGTATTCATTTTATAATTTCATTATTACATGACACATTTTTAACATGCATGCACTTATGATTAAATATTCATTAATAATGTTAGAAATATATTTGTAAATAAATATTTATAAATAAATATATTTATACATTTATAATTATAAATAAATAAATATTATTTTTTAAAAAGGTATTTATATAATTATAAATAATTAATTATATATATTTAAATAATTATAAATTTATAATAAATTTATTTAAATAATGAATAGATTTACTATAATTATATTTAAATATATTTATTGAATATATATATATAATTATATAAATATATCTGATGATATAAATATTATTTTTTTGAAAAGTATTTATATAATTATAAATAAATAATTATATATTTAAATAATTATACAAATATAATAAATATATTTAAATAAAGAATATAATTACTATATTTATATATATATATTTATTTATTAAATATTTATTTATTTATTTATTTATATAAATAGATTTAAAAAATATATTTATAATTATAATTATAAATCCTTTATTAGTGCTTAAGTAATAAGCGTTGATAAAAGGAATCTTTATCAGTGTTTTTTTTTTGGAAGCTTTGATAAAAGTGTCCCAATCTATTTTAAGAACTCTAACCATCGAAATCCAGTTCGTGATATCTGAATTTCTTCACATAATCCACAAGTTACTGGCACTCTTCGTTGTTGAATCCAAGCTCTAATCTATGCTAGAATCAAGGCTCCAACTATTCCAATGCTCAAATCCAAGGCTCAAATGATTCAATGGTTGAATTAAACCAAGGATCGAATGAAATCTAGGATTTTTTATATTTATACTTTCCCTCGGTTATCCAATGAACCTTCTTAACCCACGTCTTTGTATCCCAACAACTCCAAAAGCACTATCCTATAATAAAACAGCCCAAAATCACTATTTTTTAGATATGTTGAAGTATCTTCTTCCTCGATAGCATGTGGACCTCCTTGGGAAAACATTGGTACTATGAAAATTGAAATATATCAAACTCAATGTTGATTCATGTTGTTGTGAGGCATAATAGGCTCCCAATACCTATATTCCATGAGATCTACCTCTTTACAATAATCATCTTTTGAAAAAATCATCCATATAATAGTTGGTGTTGTCATTGGTTTGGAATATTCTATTACAAATAACTTGGGAACCACTTTTTCATATTTTGATTTAGAAATTAATGTGCTATGATTTCCTTGATTCACCTATAAACCATAGAAAATGTTTAATTTACCAATCATATACATCTTGATATCGTACCTCATATGATCCATAACAAAAATACATTATGCTTTTTCCAATCCTCAAAATATTATGTCTTCAATATATATGAGTACCAACATAATTTGATCATTCTTCTTCTTGATGTAGAGGATTTTATCAACTCCACCTCACTAAAAACATAACTCTCTTTGGTATTGATCCAACCTTAAATACCAGGTCCTTAGTGATTTCTTTATCTTATAAAAAGAATTATTTAACTTGAACACCTTTCTCTCATTTTTATCCATAATAAACCCATCTAGTTTCTCAATGTATACTCCCCTCTTAAGAACTCTATTGAGGAACATAGATTTGACATCCATTTGGTATAATTTTAACTACATGTGCACTGAAATAGACAAGAAAATTCTAATAGTTTACAACCGGGCTATGGAAACAAATTTATCATAAATATAAATGCATTTGATCTAGAAATTCCCCTTGCACACTATCCATTCTTTATTTTGAGACACTTTTCCATAGTCAATGAGTTTATTATAGAACTCCCACTTGATTCTGATAACATTTTTGTCTTCCATCCTTGGAACAATTTTCCATGTCTCATTGTTATTCTTTAGATCAAGTTCCTCATGTATATATTTTATCAAATTATCATACTTTTCAGCCTCTCTAAATGATTTAAGCTATACTTTGGGGGAAATGAGGTTTTTTGTAGAGTCTTACTCCTCTGATTTTGAACCGAAACTATCTGATCACCAATGAAATTTTATTCATTGATTTCAACCTTGCTTGTATTTCTTGTAGTTTATAATCCCTATTCATTTTCCTCACCATCAATGTCTTATTTTGAGTCTACCTCATCCTTGTGTGCTCCCCCCTGTGCTACTCAATTAAATATTAATTTCCTCCAATGTTTCATCATTATTTTAATTATTAACAATCTCGCCATTATAATTAGTAAACAATATCTATCTATTTTATATTTTCATCATAAAAACATCTCAACCCACCCTTTTTAAGTTATTATTTAATTGTATCGTCATCTAATTTGATCAATTTTTCACTACCACAAATCAAATTCCTCTTTCAAACACAATTACCATATATTTTTACCGACCCCAAATCAAAAAATGGTTCGGCTATTTTTCTATACCTTTGTAAAAATATATCCATCTTTTAAATTATAACCCACTCATTAATACTTATTAAAAATCACTTCATTTATTTCATCACACATATAATAAACACTATTTATTCTTTACTTTAATCCATCTAAAAAATATCATTCTTTAACATTGACTTTTGATTCCACCCTTAGGAATCTCTGATTATCATCCATGTAATTCTCACAAATGGGAGGTATTACCCCTTTTAGAGAACACAATAGAGTATAACTATCATCCTCATCAGTTTTATCTCCCAAAAGGTTATTATTCTAATTTGTTGCTTTGGAATCATCCCCAATATATTTTATGTTACTTGTACTACTCTGAGTAGTATTCATCCTATGGATGACTAATTCTTTGAGTATTTCAAGCAATATAGGTTCATGTCCACAAGAGATAGATGATGAGTGCCAAAAAAATGCAATGATAATTGTTTGAAATATGAGCTCATGAGGATGAAAGTTGTCTATAACTTCCACTTTTCACTACTGGAAAATAGGTCTATACCCACGGTTTTCCAAAACCGTGGGTATAGGGATAGTAGGTGAATCTATACCCACGGTTTTCCAAAACTGTGGGTATAGGCCACCTATACCCACGGTTGTTCCAAAAACCATGGGTATAGTTTTCTTCTAAGACCTATACCCATGGTTTTGGAGAAAACTGTGGGTAGAGGGTATTTTCCAGAGACCTATACCGACGGTTTTTGAAAACCGTAGGTATTGCAGTTTTTTTTTTGAAGACCTATACCCACGGTTCTCCAAAACCATGGGTATAGCTTTCCCGCATTGTGGTGGGGAAATAAAATTAGGCGGGAGAGGGAAAATATTTGGCAGGAAGACAATTTTTTCACGGTTTACATTAATATATTTATATACATATAAATTTAAACTTTAAAAAGTTATATAGCTTGGTTGGTCCATCGATTAGCCATTGTCTTCGGGAGCTTTGCGAGGTGCGGGTTCGAAACCCGACAGGTGCTCTTTTGAATTTAAATACCGAATATTAACATATATAAGCAGATATAATCGCATATAACATATAAAAATTCCAGCTAAGTTGGTTGCGTGGTAGCTAGACTTAGTGGGATTTCGGGGTTCAAAACCCAGTGGGTGTCTTTTTTGAATTTAAATATAAAATATTAATATATATATATATATAAGTAGATATATGTACATGTAACATATGAAAAGCCCAACTCGGTTGGTGGTGCGGCGTTTACATTTGGCAGGTCGCCGGTTCGAAACCCAACATCCTAAATTTTCAAATCCCACGTCTTCAATTTTCAAATACAGCACGTGTATAATATTAATATATATAAATATATATATATATATATATATATTAATTTAACAATTGAAATTGATAGCTCCACTAGTTCCATGTTGATGCGCCTTCTGGAGGTGGTTTGTGAGGTGATGGTTCGAATCCTTGCAGGTCCTGATTTTAGAATTTTAATACCCCACGGTCTTAAAACCGTGGGGACTGTTCTATACCACGTTGGAACAGCGTGCTCTACGCTTTGAGAGGCCTATACCCACAGTTTCAGACCCCTATACCAACGTTGTTCCAGCCCATGGTTCCCAAAACCATGGGTATAGGTTATACCCACAGTTTTGGGGGCTATACCCACAGTTTTGAACCGTGGGTATAGGTCATTTTTTTAGTAGTGTTTGGATGAATTCATAGGATAACACCTACCATAGTAGAGTAATTCTTTTCTTAAATTTAGTTCTCCATTTTCTTCAAAGAATACTAAAATTCTTTGAAACAATCAAATGTTAGGTTTCCCTTATTATAATTATCTATAAGTTTCCCCTTTTATAATGAATATATTATATATATTTATTTATTTATTATACAAAATGAATATTTTATGAACTTAATAGGACAGATATGAATCTAAAATGGATTCATGCTAATCATTTGATAAAAGAGTATGAAGATGGAGTTATATAGTTCATCAAGTTTTAAATGGAGCATGCATACAAACCTTCTCAAATCCTTTGTCTGTGTTTACATTGTTTTTATTCAAGAAAAAATAGTTCATAAGAAATGGAAGAACTTTTTATCTTTCATGGAATAGACCAGAGCTATAAATTTTGGACTAAACATGGGGAAAAACTAAACATTCACACCAATTGGGGTGATACTATGGTTTATGAATCATTTTATATGAATACCAATGTAAATGATGATGGAGATCGTATGAAATAAATGACAATGGAAATTGAATACAACATTTTTTATTGTCCAAAGTTGTTTGAGAATTTAAACAGTTATTCTAAGAGACCATTGTATACCAGTTTTACAAAATACGCAACATTTTCAGCTTTATTGAAGTTATATAATTTGAAAGATGGCAGTGGATGGAGTGACACAAGCTTTATAGAGCTACTTGGTATCTTGAATGATATTCTAATAGAAGAAAATGAACTACTATGTTAAACATATGACACTAAAAGAATTCTACATTCAATGGTCATGATCTCTAAAAAATACATGCTTGTCCAAACGATTCCATATTATTTTGAAAGGACCATGAATCGCTCATAAAATTCCCTAAGTGTGGCATGTATTGATATAAGAAAAATGAATAGAATCCTTCAAAATATGTATGGTACTTTCCTATCATTCCATGGTTTAGAAGACTATATGGATGTTAGGAAATTGCAAGATAATTGACATAGATTGCAGATGCAAGAATTAAATATGGTAACATACATCATCCAACACATTCTTCTTATTGGAAGAAAGTGTATTATGAGTATCCTCAATTTGGAAATTATCCAATAAACTTTCATCTTGCTTTATCTACAGATGGAATAAATCCTTTTGGTGTATAGAGTGGTACTGACAGTACATTTCATGTCATGTTGGTAAATTATAACTTGTCACCATGGTTATTAATGAAATGAAAATACATTATATTCTCCCTGCTTATATCTAGACCAAAGTAATATGGTAATGATATTTATGTCTATTTGGCTCCATTGATCAAAGATCTGAAATTTATGTGGGATACAAGTGTTACAATGTATGATTATCATATAAGTGAATAATTCACATTGATTTACATGTTGTATGGGATGATAAATGGATTCTCCACTTATGAAAATTTATTAGGCTATAGCATTAAATAATGTTGGGGTATCCCATTTGTGAAAAACACACATAGTCAGTTCGGTTGAAACATCACTCAAAGACTGTGTTTTTAGTGCATCATAAATTTTTACCTCGATGACATAAATACCAATCTTGGACAATAACATTTGATGGGAATATCGAGCAAGGTACAACACCATCTCCAATAATGGGTGATCAACTATTCGATAAAGTAAAATATATTGACACTATTTTTAGTAAACCATTTTTGAAAAACCTTACAAAATCAGGTTGAAAGAAGATATAAATTTTCTTTTAATTACCATATTAGAATTGTTTATATTTTAGACATTTCTTTGATATCATTCATATAGAAAAAAATTATTTGATAGTGTCATTAGAACAATGCTAAATGTTTCTAGAAAAAAGAAATATGTAATAAAAGCTAGGTTGGACATGATTGACATGGAGATAAGGGAAGAGTTTCCACCAGTGAAGGATATAGGATGGACTTTTATTACTCTAGCAGCTTACACTCTATCCATATAGGAAAAATTGAAATTTTTTCTTCTCATTAATAGTGTAAAATTTTCATAGGTTTATTCATAAAATATCAAGAATGTTGTATAAATGAATAATTTGAAGTTACAAGGACTAAAATAACATGATTGTTATGTTTTGATGCAATATTTGATGTTTATTTATTTCCATTTCATTCTGCTTCAAAACTAATGGCATACATTAACCAGACTCTACTCCATTTTCAAATCCATGTGTAGTAAAGTTATAGACCTGATGAAGGTTCCAATCATGAATAAGGAGATTCCAGACATATTTTTTGAATTAGAGATGTTCTTCCCACCATCATTATTTGATATAATGGTTCACCTCATGGTTCACTTGGTTAGAGAGTTTCAACTATGTGTTCCTGTCCATTAAAAATTGGTGTGCCCCATTGAGCGGTATATGAAAATTTTATAAGTGTATGTCAAGAATTGAATTCATCCAAAAGTTGCATTGCAAAATGATATTTTGTTGAATAATACATTAAATTCTATATCAATTACCTATCAAATGTTGAAAGTAATGTTATCCCAAAGTCTTGTCATAGTGGATTACTTATGGGTGAAGGGGTTTCTAGAAGATATGTTATCATAATTACCTTGATAGAGCAGGAATAATGTCACCTTTACATTTTACATAATAGTGAATATTTTTATCCATATATTGAATCCCACAAAGAAATTATTAGAGATTTGAATCCATAAAGGGATGAAGTATGGAAATCAAATACACATAATCAATAGTTTATAGGATAGTTCTGAGATCAAATTTATAAGGAGTTATCTAAAAATCCAAATTCAATTGTCAAATTACTTCAATGGATAGCTAGGGGACCGAGTAAAAATGTTATATATTACACTGTTTTGGTAATAAATGCTTATATGTTCTATATAATAGAACACGGTGAATTCTGTATGATGAAAAATAGTGGTTTTATTCTTATGGAGGAAGTGACACACATATTTGGTTCTAAGGATAGAAATCCAATTTATTAAAATATGTCATATTTTTTCATTATCGAACAGATATATGAGTTGGATTATACAAAATTTCAAGTTCTGATTTTCCATTGCAAATGGGTTGACAATATAAGTGGAGTGAAAGTGGATAAAATGGGCTTCATGAAGGTGAATTTTAGTGTGGAATGGAAAAACAATGATCCATTCATAATGGCATTGAAATTAGTGCAAGTATTTTATGTTTCAGATCCAACAAATAAGAATTGGTCAATTTTCTTTCTAGCGACTAAAAAATGTCAGGTCAAATGAAAATTCAATCGAGGATAGACCTTTAATTAGGAGATAACAATCAGTTCATATTAGTCCCAATGTAGACAATGTCTTTTATGTTATAGGGGACCAAAAATAGGGTATTTGGATTCTTTATATAGGAACCAAATCCCTAAAGCCTTTAAAAAATAAAGAGAGTTCAATGAGAAGGTAAAAATATTTTTTAATATATTATGTTTTTCCTCATAATATTATATGTTCTTTACTACATTAACATAATCTAAATTAAATTTTTAACTAATCATATAGACAATGTCTTCTATACATGATGATGTTACCAATCTCTTGGAAGAAAAAACTATAATAAAGGAAACCATTTGGAAAGATGTAAAGGTAATGTTACGGTATGCTTTCTCTATTTTAATGAAAATGTATATAACGAAATGATGATTTAATTTTCATTATTCCTTGAAGAGTTCATTTATTTTATAATATTTCTATCCATATTTCATGTCATTATAAACCAAAAATGCTACAAAATTATTCTCCATTAAAACCTTTTCAATCCTACAGGGTTTCATTTATCACTTTCCTTCAAGTTCCCTCTACTGCATTTGTAAGAAGAGAAACAAATATGCCTCTACTCAATCAAATAGGTAATATTTATGTTTTCATAGTAAAATAATTATCCATAGAATTAATTTATTTTTTCATATTTATGTTTAATTTATTTCAATTTAGTATTACTCACATAATAATTGTTTTCTTATACAGGTGGATTATTTTGTTTGAGTTGGGGTAGTCTCTACATATTTTATGCCTTTCTACAACAAAAATTTCATAGACTTCTTCTCCCTAAAAACCTTTTCACATCTATAGTGTTGGAATTTATCACTTTATTTCAAGTTCCCTCCACTGCTAAATCACAGAGGTAATCTTTATGTTTGTAGAGTAAAATTAGTGTCCATATAATTAATGTATTGTTTCATATTTATGTTTAATTTATTTCATTTTAGTATTACTCACATAAGAATTTTTTTCTTATATAGATGGATTATTTTGTTCAACCCTTAAACTAAGATAATTAAAACAAAGAAATGTGTTAAAAATGAATAAAACCATCATGAAAAGGTGAATTCCTACTACTTATTTAATTAATTTGTCATCATTTAATCTGTTATTTATAATTTAAATTCCTTATAATTTTTATCTAATACTTATTTATTTTTTCAAATATCTTTTGGGAAGTCTTATTTTGATTTAAACTATCTGCAACAAGACACAAAAGGGATAAAATGTTCCAATATTTCAATGTTACCATGATTTCTATTGCCCTTATTTATCAAACTGCCAACACTGCATATTGAATTGATGTTATTAGCTAAAAAACCATTCTCGTTGTTGAAATCCAAAAGATTATAGTAATATCATGTTCCCATTGTGGTGAATTCGCATGATATAATGGGAATATGAGCTTCTTATTCTCTTCTATATTTCAACAACGAGAAAGGTTTTTTAGCTAAGAACATTGATTCAATATATTATATTGGAAGTTACACAAATAAAGGAGATATAAATCGTAGTAACATTTATAATTAGGATTTTTTTGAGACTTTGGGATGTGTAGGAATCATCCACATCTCAATACGACACACAATGTGGCTGATATGACTCCAAGTGCTTCTTTTTATTTAAAATTAGCATTAATTTTAGTAAAAAAGACAAGTGAAAATTCAAAATTGATAAAACATATTCTGACTATTTTGATACTTTAAAAAAATGATCCATAAGTCATTTTTGATGTGTGGAAATCATCCATACCTCAATCTGATACACTATCTTCCCAATATGACTCAAAATGTCCATTATCAGTTTAAAATCGATGTTTTAGTTCAAGAAGTTTTACTCAATGAAAACTAAGAAAGCATGCTCAAATTTTCTTGATAATTTAGTAAATCAATTCATAAATCATTTAGGATGTGTAGTAATTGGTCTCACATAAAATCGATACACGATATGATCGGTATGATTCAAAGTGCATGTTTCTAGTTTAAAATGACATTATAGTAAAAAAGACAAGTGACGTACTCCAAACCAATAAAAACAATTTTATTGTTTTTATACTTTAGGTAAAAAATCCATAAGTCATTTTTGATGTGTATGAATCATCCGCACCTCAATCTGATGCACAGTGTAACCGGTATGACTCTAAGTGTGTCTTTTTATTTAAAATTTACATCAATTTTAGTAAAAAGGAAAAATGGCCCACTCAAAACTGATAAAAATCATTCATGTTTTTTTATGGTTTATTAAAATGATTCATAATTCATTTGGTACATGTATTAATTAGCCTCAAATCAATCTGACGCACATTATGATCGATATGAATCAAAGTGTCCATTATTAGTTTAAAAACGACATTTTATTTCAAAAAGTATCACTCACTAAAAACTAAGAAAACATAATCATGTTGTCTTAATAATTTATTAAATAGATTCATAAATCATTTTTGACATGTAGGAATTAGTCTCACATCAAACCAACACATGATGTGATCAATATGAGTCAAAGTGAATGTTTCCAGTTTAAAATGACATTTTAGTAAAAAAGACAAGTGATGTACTCAAAACTAAACAAATGTATTAGTATTGTTTTTATAATTTGAAAAACGATCCATAAGTCATTTTAAATGTGTAGTAATAAACCATACCTTAATTAGATTCACGGTGTGACCGATATGACTCTAAGTGTGTCTTTTTATTTAAAATTGACATCAATTTTAGTAAAAAGGAAAATTGACCTACTGAAAACTAAGAAAAAGAATTCATATTGTTTTGAAACTTTAGGAAAATGATACATAAGTCATTTGGGACATTTATAAATCATATTCACCTCAATTATATGCACGGTGTGACTGGTATGACTCAAAGTGTCTATTATGAGTTTAAAATGAAATTTTAGTTCAGAAAGTGCCACTCACTAAAAACCAAGAAAGCACACTCGAATTTTATTGATAATTTAGTAAATAAATTCATAAATCATTCTTGACATGTATTAATTGGTCTCGCATAAAACCGACAAAAGATGTGATTGATATGAGTCAAAGTGTGTGTTTCTAGTTTAAAATGACATTTTAGTAAAAAAGACAAGTGACGTACTAAAAATCAATAAAATTCATACAGATTTTTTTGATACTTTAATAAAATGATCCATAAGTCATTTGATATGTGTATGAATCATTTTTACCTCAATCCTATGCATGGTGTGACCAGTATAACTCAAAGTGTGTCTTTTTATTTAAAATTAATATCGATTTTAGTAAAAAGGAAAATTGACCATATCAAAACTAAGAAAAATCATTCGTATTGTTTTAATACTTTAGTAAAATAATACACAAGTCATTTGGGATGTGTAGGAATCAACTGCACTTCAATATGATGCATGGTGTGACTGGTATGACACCAAGTGAATCTTTTCAATATATAAGTGTCATTTTAGTTTAAAACATACATCACATCTCCAAAACCAAGAAAACGAGCTTAGATTGTTTTCTCGTCATTTTTTCTGTATTACTTGATTAATTTTCTTATCATTTTTATCTTATACTTATTTAGTTAATTTTCCTAAAGATAATTCTTGAATATGAACAGTAAATGGTGTGACGTGCAAGAATCAACCACAACTCAATCTGATACACAATGTTTCTAGTATGACTCAAAGTTTAGTTTAAAATTAACAATTTCTATTAATTTATTTTTATATATTATTTCTAACATGATTTTTTTTCTTATACAGGTTTGTTTTTTGCTCGATCAGGGGTTATAAACAAAAGACAAAGGAACATTGATGTTTTGAATGTATGTAATAATTTGTAATTATGTGATTATATAAACCAATGTTTGAAATATATATAATATAGTGTGTGTTTTCCTTGTATGTGGGTTGTAAATTTTATTTCATTTAAATTTTGTATTGATACTTTATTTTTCTGATTTCGTGGTGTTTTTGGGTATGTGGTGTACTATTATAGAACACTATAGCATTCCCCTTTATTATCTCTTGTAGAATCACCAATAAAGGTCTAATTTATTGATGCTAAATAAAATAATTGATAAAATAATATAGATTTTAATCTTGATCTGGTAGTAAGTGCTTCTCTAGCACTGATAAAGGCCATTTTTAGCATTATTAAAGGCCTATTTTGTAGTAGTGTAAGGGGCCACCCCATGAGAACTGATCACACTGAAAAGGTACTCTCTATGATTCCATCAGTCAACATGGAGTCCCTCCCTATTCCGAATACTTCCAATGCCCTTAAGATCCTTCCTGGGGAAGAATAATAACCATCCACCCTAGAGACTCCATCTGCAGCTCCAAATGTAACATGTGTGGAGAAAATCCTCATGACCCTCAGAGGATTGTTCTTGGGGAACTCTTACACCATCGCTAAAGGAAGGGTTTTTGGAAACAACATTATGTCATCATTGAACTTTTAGAGTATGAGGCAACCAAAGAATCGAGGTAAATGCTTCATCCTCCATCGCCAGATCTGGGGTAAATATCCCATCAGTTGAGGATGACTATCCTAGAGGGAAAGATCCATAAGATCCATATATCCATCTATAAGTACATGTACATGAAATATGTGTTGGATTCATTTTAGGGAAACTCTATATATTTATCCCTACTACAATCTTCTTCCCTCTTCTCTACCTCCACTCAGGAAGTATGGGGATTTTTGGGGTCTATTTTTTCACCCTTAGATGAAGGAGAACAACTCATCGAGCTACAGGAATGTGATGACTTTCCCGGCCAGTAATAAGCTGTGGATACCCCATCCTACATGGACATGGTCATGAATCTAGATACAAATCTAAATGAAACTTAGTCATTCCATGGGATATTATCTCATTTAATACCTCCCTTACTAAAAATTCAATAGTATAGTAGATCTATATCACTTCCTCCCCCAGCTTCCTGATTATCGTAGAAAGGAGCTTGGGGGGCCAAGAGTACTACACTCTAAAAAAATAATATGAGGAGGAAATCTTATGATAGATTTTAGCCACTGGACACTTACCAGTCATGTTCTATCCACTTGTAACCCCACACTTTACCATCCTAGGACTACTCACTGAGAATCACACAACGTTTCTCTATCAAAACTTATGGGTGGAGTTTAACCATATACAAGACTACCAGCTATCTTATTTAGGATTCCATGAACACATTTAGTCTCTCTATTAGTATTGTAAAAATATTGAAATTACAGTGCTCCCCATGGAACAAAACACTAATTTTTATAGATACCAATAGAAATTTTAGTTGACCTATATCAGGCACCTCATTTCACTTCAATAAATAATTGAAGAGACATCTACCCATGTACAGATCAGGGGTTGGGGGAAATATGTTTCCCTCTAATTTAGTCCTCTCTTATATCAATAGCATGTCCATCAAGCTAATTCACCCATCGGTGGTGAAAGTCCCTCCCCAATCACTACTATTATGAATGTCATCATCTTCATCCCCCGGATGACTAAGAGTGTGAAACTGGTGATAGGGAGAATGATGAATGTGATCTGCCCCAAGGGGAGATGAAATGTTAAGAAGATCTTATAATAGGTGACTGCACTATTTAGTAGAGATAGATGTGGGGTATTAGGATCCCCACCAAGGTGATACCACCTATGTGTCGACATCTTGACAAGATTAAGGGAATCACTAGACCCTTTGGTCCATTTAAGATCATACTAAAAACTAAACCAGATAATGGAATTGCCACTTCACTCTAAGAGATTTAGATTTACAAGAGTATTACCACTAAAATTCTCACCAAATAACACCCATAGTAGGAGGATGTATGAGATGATCTCATTATTACCCCAATAGAACCTCTACAACTAATCCTACATAGTCATTCATCCATGGTTGAGGTAGGAGGTCCCACCTATTCAATCAAGATAGAGGTTGGTGGCTCTTCTCAAAAGGGATATAACCTAGTGTTCCTCGCATCTCCTTCCCTGAATGATCAATTTTATTTCCTAACTTTAGGAAGTGGTCATTATGATCCGTAATAAAAAATATTTTCAGGGGAAATCGTATACCAACCTTCCCCCCAATGATGTGATAATTTTCTCAATGTTCATCTTGGGGACTTAAAGATGAAACGAGCCTTAGTCCATCCTAAATGAAATTCATACCCAGTATGGGTGGATCATAATCATGCACCCCTAGACTTTGATAACTCAAGTTTTTCCTAATTTAATGCTATAGGATACCCAATGAAACACCTGGACCACTTTTCCTCTCAATGTGGCCTGATGTTGGGAACCCCAGAGCAGTAGGAAGCTACCAGACTTAAGTGTTGAGTTCATACCTTAGAAGGACCTGCTTTTATATGGTATATTAATTTCACCCCGGGGTCCATATCTATATGTAAAGATCTCCACAAATAGTTCATTTACTATCTCAACTCTACCTTTCATAAAACCAGTGTCATTGACCTCTCCAAATACAAGCATAGGTATGATGAGTGTATCACTGATTTATCACCCAATGTAAAGGACTCACATATTCCCTTGATATGAAACTTCCCTGGGAATAGTTTTTGGGGATATTCATGGAAAATTCTTGATACAAACTAGTTCCAACCCACATCTCATAGAAGTATCCAATAGGCATTTAGTAATTCACCAAGAGAGCTCAAATTTTTTAAGAACACATAAAAAAACAATTAGTGGTCATTCACATTATCACCTCCAAGTCTAGTAAGAAATATTATGATAGTTGAGATAGCTACTGTTATGAAAACTCAAGACCCAAAACTAGTTCTTCTCTAGGTTCCTCTATGGAATAGGCCTCACTAAGTAAAACCTCACTATGAGAATGTCAATTAAGCCTCATGTTAGGGCCAGGTTCCCAGGGTACCCTTCACATAATGAAACAATAGGGTACACTCCTTCAAGGATGAATGGGTCCCAGGTTGCTTTATCTATGCCATGTATAAGAACCTTTTGAAGTTGTTAAAGGCTATAAGGAACCAAGAGGTTGGGTTAATGAACCACAATAATTACTTTCCCTACCATAGGAACATTGGGAACAACATCAAAGAGTAATTTGTCTTCAAGTAATAGATTCAAGACCAGGTTAACCATGTTATGGTTGAGTTGGGTGATCCCCCGGCATAGGTGACACATGCATCTACCACCCTTGATGGAAGTGATGAAGACTCTGGTGAATATCATCAAGTTCCTATTTGATTTGTATAAAATTTTGATGATTAGTTATCCTGCAAGTCAGTCACCCACACCTATGGCATTATTTGTGATTTGTTGAACCAACAAGTGCCTCTTGTGGCTTCCATGCCTTCTCTAGTTACTCTATTAACATAGTAGCCTTACAAGTCTCATAATAACTTATTCCAACAACACAAAGGAAATAAATATCCACCACTAGTTCTGAAACCATACTTCACCCTTTGTAATTTTATACCCTGTGAATTGGGAGAAGGACCCAGAATCCATCTGGTCCTGGAGTACTCTATAGATGAAGATAAAAGTTGTACTTATATCAATGGAATTAGGTTAATGGATCATTGTGAAGAACCCAGTGGTGAAGTACGTCACCTTTCCTCTTTAGGTGCCTCTATCTAACACCAATGAGGGAAGGACATTCATCTTGTTACTAAGAAAAATTCTTGTTCTAGTACTTCAGAAAGGATGTTTTATATTTCTAAAACCAAACAACAAGCATTGATCAGGGCTCAAAATGTGTATAAATCATAGGTTTCATATTCAGGAATACCCCCATGACCTATCAGGGTGGTTGATTATATGGCTCATCCAAAGAAGCCCAAGGATTAGCCACAATTAGTTAGGGACCAACCTCAACCACCTAGTTCCCAGCCTAAACCATCCAACCAACAGTGGAACCTAGAAACCACTAGTCATGTCCCAATACCTTATCTATCCATTTCATACACACTTATTATCAAGGAGGGACATTTGTGAGGTAGTAATATTCCCCTTGATTGGAAAAATGATGTTCTAAATAACCTTTCTAATATAGTATCATGGATCTTGATCTTGATCTTTGATGTGCTCCAACTATCAAAGGATTTGTGTGAAGCTCTCATCAAGGCCCTAAAAAGGCCCATATAAATTAAAAATGAGGTATATTCCACCAAGGCCTATCACACAGAGGATTTTGAATAGGAATAGTTCAAATCCATCATCTTCGTATCTAAGGAGGATGAGGTTACCATCATTTAAGGGAATGTACACCTTATCTATGTCTCAGGCCATTTCAATGGTGTAGAAATTCATCATTTCCTCATAGAAACTAGCTCTAGGATCAATATTCTCCCAACTAGGATGCTCCACATGCTAGGACTCACAGAGGAAAATTTGACCCCACCCAACCTAACAATTCAAGGATATGATAAGAGTGAAAAAAATCCATGCTAAAAGATTCCACTAAGGACCCAATTTTGTGAATTGGTATAAAACATTGAGTTCATGGTTGTATCATAGGAAACTACCTAAAACAACTTTATAAGAATGACTTGTCTTCAGTTTCATGTTGTATTCCCCTCTTTATATCATAATTTCCTTAAATACTCTGTTAATGATCAAGTAGGGGTAATCTATGGTGATGTTTCCCCCTCAAAATCATGTGAATCTCACTATTTGGATGATGGGTATTGTAAAAAGGATGGAAATAAACACTAGATTTATGAGGTGAAGAACTTTAATGCTCCAAATGACTTGATAGACACCTCAGTAGATCTGTAGGTAGATTTAAAGGATAACTTCATCCTGTTAATCCTCCGAATAGAGCCAACAACCCCAGACCTCAGGAATCATCTAATCATCCCTAGGAAAAATGAATGATCAAAAATTACCCTATATTTTTATAAATGGAATAAACCACTAAATCTAGAAATATCTAATCTCATTACATATCAAAAGGTTCATCCCCTAGTTACCTACCTGAGCTAGCATCATGTCATTTGGAGGGAAGAATATAGCCGATGGAAGTTAACCCGGCATCATTTTTTAACATAAAAGGTAGAATCTATTATTAAAAAACACGTGATATTGGGTCATTATATTCTATTTACATGGTATTCATAGGGTTATAAGCATGAGAATCCATCACTAAAGATTCCACCTCTACAAAAGCAGGTGATAAAGCCACCCTATGATCTCTTATTCTTATAGAATTGTATCCTTCCTATTATTTTCATGTTTATAGAGATGTAAGGTATTTAGAAGAATCCCCACCTACCTTTGAGAAATGGTTCTACACCACTTTTAATGAATTGACCAAATTAAATATCGTTAGTGTAGAAGATCTGAGTCCAACACTGATTATCACAGTCATGTATCCATAAAAACAACAGTAATACATGGAATTCATAAAGTAACATGGTGATTTTTTTCACTTAAAAATATAAGGAAATTCTAAGGCTTAATCCCCATGTTTTTTCCACCACCTTGTCCTCCCTATTGGCCATTATGGGTTCAAATAGGCTCCCAAAATGATGCATCCCTCCCATGGTTCCATGGTTGAGGCCAAAGTTGATAATATCATCAAGGAAAACTTTGTCTGAGAAATATAGTACCCTAAATGGTTGGCTAACATCATCTTATTCATGAAAAAGAACAGACATATTAGAATCTGAATTGACTTCTAAGACCTAAATTTCTATTTCCCTAAGGATTGCTTTCTCATCTTAGTGAAAAAAACTACTAATTGATGTGATTATTGGTTTATAGGATTTTTTACTTTATGTATAGGTATTATAGATATAATCAAATTAAGATGTCCCCTAAGGACAAATAATCCACCACTTTCAGGGTGTTTTAGAGGAATTTTTGTTATTGAGTGATGTAATTTGGTTTGAATAATTTTGGATCCACTTATTATAATTCCAGGCATCATATCTTCAAGACACTCCTTGTGAAACTGGTGTAATTCTACGTGGAAATTTTTTTGGTCAAACCCCACCAATTTTAGAACCATATCAAGGATCTTGAGAAATTGTTTGACCTGCTCCACTCCCATCACCTAAAAGTGAACCCCCTAAAGTATGTATATAGAGTTTCCTCTATAAAGTTTCTCAGCTTTGTTTTTAGGTATAGAGGCATTGATATTGTCCCAAAAAATATCAAGGCTATTAGCTAAATACCTATTTTCATAATATCTAAGAGTCTCTATGCCTTCAGGTACATATATCCTACATATGGTGTTTTTCACAAACCTATCCAAAAAATTTAATCCTTTTTCAAAGATCATTAATAAAGGAATCTATTACCATTGGGATGGGGAATGTTAGATTGTGTTTAATGAAATAAAGTTATATTTTTACACCCTATGGTTTTAATTCCACTCATCCTAGGTAATCCTCTATTCCTTTATGTAACCACCCTAGAATAGTCTCATGGTGCCCTATTATCCCATAACAATAATAAAAAAAATGAGAACAATCTATATTGTCTTATTCACATTCTACTAGACACTAAGACCATACATTCTCCCATTGAGAAAATCTTTCTTTCCTTGGTCTCTATGATTTAGAAAGTATGGAACTACCTAAAGCATCATGAGATACATCTGGTGTCCCATGTCAACCCACTTAATTACATCCTCAACTACCCCATACTAACTAAACAATTAGTGTGGTGGGTAGTAATCCTATAACAATTCAACATCAGGTTCATTCCTTAGAAATCTATCAAGGTCCAAGCATTAGTAGATTTCCTAGTCACGCATTCAAACTTTAAGGATCTTCCCTTGGATATAAACTTCCTAGATAAATCCATCATTTACATCGATTATACTATTCCATATTGGAAGATGCACTTTGATGGTGCCTCCCAAATTCTGGTTGTGAGAAGACTCAATGGCCCGAAACTCAATAGGGTTATCTTTAGGATTTCCTTCATCAATCCTGGAAAGAAACTCATGTCATACACATTCATTTTTTTTGAAGGATTTACCAAAAATAAAGTTGAGTTCCAAGCCCTTATCACTGGACATGAGTTGTCTCTTGAGATTGAGGTTCCATAGTTTCATGTGAAAGGTAACTTGGAGATGGCCATGAAAAAATCAATGGAAACTACATTATCAAAAAAACAAGAGCTTTTCCTCTTATTGGAGAGAACCCATGATCTGAAGGCCCGGTTACCTTCTATAATAAAGGTGACTTATGTTCCCCAATCCTAGAATGACCAATAGTATTCCTTGCTAAGTCTGGATTCATCCCTTGTAGATCCAAACCAAGATGACTTGGTCATTCACATAGTGCATTGGAAAGTTATTGAACCCATTGCTTCTGATGAAAATGACCATCAAGTTAACCAACTTGTTACCAACACTTCCTCAGAAAGACCTCTAAATTCCCCTATCATGAAATAAATACCTAAATGCATGAATAATTTCATCAAGTACCTCTAATACGGTACTCTCCCATAAAAATGAGCTGATCATGAGAAAATATATTTGTACATGATGAATTTTACCCTATAAGATTTCCTCAATATAGAGCAGGCCCTCTCTGTTTATCAGCAAACTCAACGCCTTCAACAATCATATCAAAATATTTATAAAAAAATCTCTATGTATAGTTTGTTAAGTTTTGGTTTGAAAATATTTGAATCTCATGAATGATTCCCCTCATAGAAGTGCCTTTGTGAAGAAAGCAGAGAGCGCAAAAATAAAATCATGAAAATTTATTCCCAAAAGGGACCAGTATCATGAGTGTTAAGGATTGGGGTCATAGAATTCTAAAAAAAGTTAAAGTTTCATGAAAAGAGAGGAAGCATCCAATATTTCATGAAAAATCACAATCACCTATGAGGGACCTTGCCTTATTTATAGGCTGAGGGTGGGATTGAGTTTCATGAATTGGGAAGCCCCTGCTATCAAAGTTTGGAATTTTGGATTTAGAATATAATACTCCTCTCCTATATTGGCTATAATTCTTAGGGTTAATTCATTTACATTGAAAAAAATCATTTTAGAGTAATAGAAGACAAGAATAGTCAATCAGAGCAAATCCAAACCAACATGGGAACAAAAACGACTAAGGGGAATAGATTTGTTAATGTTTATCCTTTATTGAAACACCAGAGTTTCACAAACTGAAATTGAACCATCATGAAACTCTAACTCCCATGAAGATTGTGATTCTTTATTTAATGTATCTTATAGCTTCTTCATTTCCTATAAATACCCCCATCCATTCTCCATTTCAAAGGGATATGTCCTTTAAACTTCTAGTTAAAACTCTCAACTCGTGAAACTCTAACCTTCACATAACTGAAGGCACGTGGATTAATATAGATAGTGATCATTCATGAATGACCACTCATGGGTTATAAGAAGTATGGAATCATGATAGATATTACTTTCACAAAATTCCTATATATAAAGATCATCCTTCGTGCTAGCTTCATATTCTTCACGCCTCTTAGGGTTTTTTGAGACCTCCATCCTTCATGAAATGCCTTCCATAGGCACCAGGGTGTCATTTTTATATGGGAAACTCATGTATTATGAAAGACTAAGCGTCATGAACCTCATACATCTCATAAAACCCACCTCATAGTCCCATGATAGATTCCTCCTTTCAACAGACATAAATTTGAAAAAAAATGAGTAATTATGGAATTTGTGCCTACTTAAATTGGATTTAACCATTTATAAAACATAAAAACAATCAATTTCATGGACCCTCATGTCTAATCCCTTTGTTTTAAGCATGGGAATCCTCACATTATAACTCCCTCTTTATTCCTAAAATATGTAGTGTTCATGCCATTTTATCCCCAAAATCATCGACACAGTGGACACATAATCCCCATAGGTGGAATCATCAAGGGAAACCAACCAATTTTCCCTTATTTGAGAATATATAGGATCCTCGTATCCTAATATACTCCTAAATTATATAGGAATGGGAATATTCACATGTAATACCTAACAACATCTAAGTTTTAAGACTTTGAACTATACAACACCAACATCCTAGTCACATGATGTTAAATTACATGACAACATCCTCGGTGCAAGATGTTAAAATGTAACCTTACCCTATATGATGAGCATGGTATTATTTTTGTGAAGAGAATAGGGTGTCTCTTGTAATGATCATGATATACCTCATTCAATAGTTATAGGATGATACCTCCATATTTTAAGCTTATCTTAGTCATAATACCCCCCACACCATCTTTTTTCATTGCCCCTTTCATGACACAAATGTCCTTATCGCATGATGTTAATATTCATGGTGAGGTCCGATCACATGATCTTAAATTATGCACTTGAACTATATGGGTTTTAATCACTTTCTCTCAATAGAGAACATAAGAAATCTCTTTATAGTTTAATCCCAACATTAGTATAAATATATCTTCCCCTCAGGAGCCGATAACTCCAAATCCTAATCATCTTTCTAGAGTACACTGAACTTCCCACAAAATCCAAAATCACCCTAGATTTTAGAATCACCACATGATGATAACCTAGGTCTGAAATAGTACGTGATGAGTATATATGGGAAGCATCCTCCACTATACTTTAAACTATAACGACCCTTAATCGACAATAAAATTATGCTTAGAACAGTATGTGATGAATGTATTGGGAGGGTCCCCCCACTAGACTATAAACCTTTAAGCACCTTCACTCGACTATAAATTAGTAACACCTATTGCTGCATAAAAATCTAAGAGTTGGGTTATGATCCTATAGTTCTTTAGGTGATGATCCTAAGAAGTGTGTGTGGTGAGCATGTGATCTATTCTTCCCTACTCACGTGATGAGATTAAGGTTCTCACCTAATGTGACGAGCATTATATTACCTAGGTAATGATCCTAGGAAGCCTTATATGATGAGAATAAGTTTTCTAGCATAATTAGAGTCATATTCCTCACATAAAAAATGTGATTTACCCCATGAGACAAGCACAGAATGCTTTGGGAGATGAGATATGGATTCCTTATGCACTGAACGTAAGTTGTATCATGGTGATCATGGGATGCCTGAGGTTTTTTATGTAATAATCTATATGTCATGGGAATAAGATTACCTCTCTAATGATGAAGGATTTTAAAGATGGACAACATGCCCAGCCTCATAATTAGATCTGATCACAGATCACCTCCTTATTATAGTAGCAGACGGTGTAATTAACTAGTTTACATGATAAGATGGCATCAAGAATGAGATCTGTGAACATGTATTAGATCTATAAGGGAGACCTGGACTAGGAAATGATCTCCAAGGAGGAATCCATGGAAGAAAGATCCAAAATTACATTATCTCATTTCAATCAATGAGACAACATCATCAAACAGAATGGTAAAATACGCATACCTTTAGAAAGTAGAAATAAGAGGTGATTGGGACCATGACCATTCCAAGGAAGCGGATACCCGACATTATAGTGGCACCTCAACAGAAGCATCGAAAAACAATCACTCTTGTATAAAATTCATAAAATTGGGATTTTATATTTTTTTCAATGATATAAATTCTCGTAACATCACACAGTTATTCCATAGAATAAGGTTAGATTTTGGGAAAAAATTCTAAAATGAATAGAGTTTGATAAACTATATCCATAGGGTTTTATATGGATTCTAAAAGAGTTATGAAGTTTTTCATAAAGTCCTTCTTGGTATTTTAGTGCAATTTGTAGATTTTTAGAAATGTATTAAAACATACCAATTTTATTTTATGATTGGTTTATTTCATGGGCCAAGATATTCATATGATTCACATAGTGGGATATGATATGTTGATATCATATTATGCATGGAGATGCCTCTATCATAGTATATGATGGGATTATGATGTGGGATATCAGGTGCTTTGGATTTTCCATGTCTTCAAAATTATTTTATCTTGACTATGAATCAAAAGTTTGATTCATTTATGGAATGACTAACATGTTTTGATCATTGAAACATTCAATAATCATAAACACTCCAACGGGTATACTATAAGAGTCAATGCCTTCGAAATAACTTCTATGTAATTTATGATTAATTGTATTCATGGTTTTGAATATTAATAAATTTATTATCACATCATGATTATTATTCTATGTAACATTGTATATGATAATGTCTTAAGGGTACCTATCACATTTAAAGGTCATAAAAGTTCCTTGGTATGATGAGAGGCTATATGTTTTATGATAGTATTCTTAAATATATGTTCTATGGTCAGATGATATCATCTAATGGGACAAAAATGATGTAGTATATTAGGGGTAGGAGGCTCATAAGATATTGATACTTATTATCACGAAGTTTTCCCTTGGTAATCTCCATGAGAAGAAGGTTATGAGAAATTAACCTTCTAGTAGGAAATCCAAATTTATGTTTCATTGAGTATTTCTATTTGTGAACACATGTAATGGCCCTTTGATGTATTGATGAAAACCATGATAACACATTATTATTATGATGTAGGATATTTTGGGTTTATCAAAAGTGATGTTTCATTAATAAATAAGTTAGGGAAGGATTTTTCTCTTCTATTCTTTTAAAAAAGTTGATATCTCAGGCCCTTTGATGGGAATTGAACTACCTGATTAAGTTTATGTCCATGGTGTTTATTTTTGTAAATTAAAAGAAAGATACATTGATAAAATAGGTCAATGAAACTAATATGCAACCTTTTTTATTAGAGATATTGAGACAAAGGGATTATATTACTCAATGAGTATTCGTAAGAGGTTTTATGTCATTATGACATTAAATTATTTCTCTGTGGATGTTTGCATGTTGTTAGACACTAACCTTGGACTTTAGGAAGTTTTATCTAAGCCACTAAAAAATGGGCATAAAGGGTCACACACTAAGTGTATTCATAACCTTAGTTAAATTATATATTAATTTAAAATATTGAATATAAATTATTCTCATATGTGGTTTGATAATTATTCATGTTTAGTTGATTGAAAATACTCAATCACCAGTTATTCAAGAGAATATGTGTGAGATGAATATATAATAAATATTAATTCACTATTTTAGTGAATATATAATAAATATTAATTCACTATTTTAGTGAATGTAATATTTATTTATTTAGCGGTGAATAGTGTAGTGATATTTATTTATTTAAATAAATATTCATTATTTAATGTTTGATAAATATTGGGGAAGAAAGAAAAGATGAGTTAATGGTCTAGTAATGATATATTAAACATCATTTGAATAAATATTAAATTATTTATTCAATAAATGATATTTATTTATTCGTTATTTTAGTGTATGTCAAGTAAATATTATTAGTATTAGTATTATTGTTATTGTTAAACATGGGGTTCTCTAAGGATTAAGAAAATAATAAGGGCCTATGTGCAATTATTTATTCTATAACCCTAGCACCATATAATCTTGATTATATCATTATCATCCCCAATCATAATTTCACATAATAAATTCTAGAGAGAATCCTCTAAATCCTTAGAGATATATTACTCTAGAATTCTCTCAAGAATAGATAAAAATTTTTATCCTCCACCTTATCAACTCTATAGAGAAAAAGAATAATCCTTCCACCTCAAATTGATTCTTGTGTTGATCAGTGATGAACAAAAAAACATTAGAATATTCCATGATAACACTTAAAGATTTTGATGGTGGCATTCAAAGGTCCATGGTGTATGTGTGGTTCATCACTAGAGGGATTATACCCTTGAATCATCTAACACAATGATGGTATGATAATAATTATTTATATGATTTGAAAAGGAAGAAAAAATTTCAGCATTAGGTAATTATTTATTTACATAAATTAATAAATTAACATGTTTTGATAATTAAAAATGCTTTGATCAAGTTTAATATGATATTAAATATGTTAAGAACATGTGAAGAATAATTAGAGATTCCATCAGGATGTGTCAGAGGTTCTGGAAAATTGACATGGTTGCATGGAATACAACAACAGCATACACATTGTGTACCAAGGTTTGTTGAATCAAGAAAAGCAGTGGGATACACTAATTACCCAACAGATTTCCATGTGGTGTGTAATTACATACCACATGTTGACCAACTAGACTGGCACACGGTTTTTCAAACTACACAATGTGTACCCAAAGGTTACACATAGTGTAATCAGTGTACATGTGTGTACCTCATAAATGCTTTCATCCTAAATAAATATCATCTCCCTGGGAATATTTTTCATACACACGGAAAGTGGTATACACAGTGTGTAGCTTTTTATTACATGTTGTATATCTCGGATGAGATACATGCTGAGTACCTAGGCATATATCTCAGACACATGACAAGTGACATATATGGTGTATAGCTCATTAGTACATATATTGTAATCACCTTGTAATTAAAAAAATTAAATTACATGAAAAATAATTAAATACATCATTAAAACCAAATTAAATGGATAAAGGTGGGTGAACTTACTATGTAATAAGGTTTTTAGAATTAATAAATACTCAATTAATTCCATATAATTAGCTAAAAATTCTAGTAAAGCTAATTATTTTCCACATTGCAGTAGATTATGGGAATCTCCAAGACTATTTAGATGAACATTAAGATAAAATAATTGATTGATTAATTAATTAATTAATTAATTTTTATATTAATAATAAATAATGAATTGAAGTGAATATTAGATAGTTAACATTTGAGTATTTTTTTTAATGTATGGATGATCATGAAATTAGACTGATTTGTATATATAATTGGTTTATTTTAATTTATTATTATTAAATTAAAATGATGTTCCATGTTCCATTCCCTCCTCTATACTATATAGGTTCTGTGTGTCCATGGTTAGGTAGAAATCAAACCATAGTTCAAAGTGTTTGATCAACCTTTGTGGGGGTGTTTACAATTATTGGGGAATTTCTAACTTGAGTTTTGGGTAAATGTAACCTAGTTCACATTAAAGTTTAATAACCTTTTTGAGATTTAGTGTAATTGGTAGGAAAGTGTTGATGAAATCCAAGTCCATAATTATAGAATTGGTGAATCCACTAAATGTATCAAGGAGCTACTAGTTAACATGGTTGGAAAATCTATGATTATCTAAATACACTTGAATAACTTGTTAGACCCCCATTTGGGTTATGAAAAGGGGAATATAGATCCTTTCCACTAAAATATCCATGTGATAGGATATTATGAAACCAATGGTGATGGATATTAGGTTTTTATAAAATACTGGGAGATTAATAGATTAAAATTTATTATCTATTTTGTAATCTAGATAAATTGCTAAAATATGATTTTATTATAGAAATGGATACCCACAAAAAATTGAATTTATCTCTATAGTCTATATTAGAGACGAATAACCTTATCATCAGCTCAAATTTCTAGGATTGGTATTGGAGCTTGTGCATTGTACTAATTTGTAAGCATAAATTATATGTTCTAGAATCTCATATTCCTAAAGCACCTAGTAAATAGGCTAGTGGGGAGGAACTCTTTATCTGTATAAAACACTTAGATGATATGGTAAATGTCTAATGTTTCGTGATATTATCCATTCCCAGTGATCTCCTAAAGAAATATGAGGAAATGGATTCATATAGCATATTATCTCACCTTCATGGTCTTTATCAAGAGAAGGTGAGAGAAGAGATATGAGATCTCCAAGTCATTGTTCATGTGTAATCTTAGAGAGTTATTTCTAGCTGAGCCACATATAGTCGAGATGATTGGATACATGGAACACTTGTACATCTTAGATTTTAAGCTTCTATATGAGTCACACAGAGATATAATCTTATCCTCACTACCAAAAATCTTCTAAAATTTCATTATGAATTATAAAATGATCAATAGTTATAAGTCTCTTTCAGAATCCTTACATTGAAACACCAAGTTTATAAGGACACGTGGCATGAAAAAACTATGGTCTTTATGGTGAATAAAAGTAATAATATGGAAAAGGACCCCAAGACTCACTCCATATCTAAGGATCCTAATAATTATCCTTCCAAGAAGAGAAAAATATAAATATGAAAAAAGGAATCTGATGTGGTATGTTTTTCATGTGGTAAGTTGGGCCACTAGAAGAAGAACTATACCCAGTTAAAGAAGCATGGGGAAGCTTTATATGTATTAATTATTGAGTGAAATATTTCAGTGTATATTAATTGGGTATTGGGTATAACTCTTGGTAATCATATATGTATCCAAATATAGGAACCAAGTAGATTTCAGAAGATTTCTATATGATAAGTGGATCTATTAGCTTCTAATGGAGCACAACTTGTTGGATTGGCTATAGGTGACTACCACCTTTCATTTCCAATAAGGATGATCTTGGTTTTTAAAGGCTATTATTATGTACCTAGTGTTACCAAAAACATAATTTCTATATCCTTCCTAGACACATATAGTTTTATTTTCAAATTTATAAATAAAATATGATTATTTTATAAAGAAAATATATGTTATGGTATGAAACATTTAAATAAAGGCTGGTCTATATTAGATTGAAAAAATGAAGTATTTTAAATTGATAACGAATCAATTTCACATGACTCATGTCACAACTGGTTGTGGTATCACTCATTTGGTAATGTTAACAAGAAGTAGTTGAAAAATCTCTATCAAGATGGCTATTTAGATTCTTTTGAGATAAAACCACATGATAAATGCCTCACTTTTTTGACCAACCCACCTTTTGGTGATAAGGGTGAAAGAGACACGGAGCTTCTAAAATTAGTACAAATTGACGTGTGTAGATAATTTATAGTAGAAGCTGGAGTAGGGTATTCTCACTGCATTAATTTTACTAATGAATTGAGTAGACATCGAAGTGTTTACTTGATGAGATATAAGTATGAATCCTTTGATAGATTCAAGGAGTTCAAGAATAAAGTAGAGAATAAAATTTTTGAGAAGATAAAGAAGATTTTATTAAATTATGGTGGTGATTATATTAACCAAGATTTCACCAATTATTTACAGGATTTTTGGATTCCATATCAATTAACTCTTACTTATACACCACAATGGAATGATGTAAGTGAAAGTAAAAATTTTTCCTTTCTCGATATGGTAAGGTCAATGGTGATTTATGTAGATATTCCATTATACTTTTGAGGATATACATTACAAGATGCGAAAAACATTATAGATTGAGTGTTAACTAAGGCGGAAAACATAATTTCATACTGTAAGGTATAGTCAGGATCTGTGTAACCACTAAGAAGGGCAGTAAATCAGTTTTCAATGCTTTCTATGTTTTATTCTTTTAAAACAATCTTCTCCTCTAATTAGAGGTAAATGGTGCTATTGAAACACAACATACCATCACACCCATAGGAACACTAGAATTTATGAGGTTCACTACTCAATAAGAGTATCTAGTCCTTAGCATGATTTGAAAACAATATGAGATCACACCATCCAATAGAAAACAATCCTTTTGGTTTATAAAAAGTAGGGTATATCCATCACTTGTGTTGAACTATCTTAATTTAATAGTTTATGTGCTTTTCACATAGATGATATGATAATAAAGAATCAGAAAAAATGAATATACCTTAAACAAAATGATTTAATATACCATCACTATGCTGCTTGGATTCTTTATATTTTCTTTTATATAAATTAGTTCTTCTTATTCTTTGATTTCTTGCACAATAGCAAGAAAAAACCTCTTCTTCCTTGTTCTTATTTATTCTTTTACCACTATTTAATAACTCTCTTTTTTCTCACACCATTTTTTCATGATCTACAACAACTATATAAAAATATAAAAACATACAATTTTGGTTTTCTTCCTCTTATTTTCTCTCTTCAATTTCACAATACCCTTTGAATTAATCTTTTTGAATTACTGAGATTTTTTTTACTTCAAGGATCCTGAAAACTTCTCATGTATAATATCCATTTAAAACTTTATAAATGTATTTATTCAAATACTCTATAATCTTCAGTTTTTTCAATTCTATTTGAATTTAATTATCCTAAAGATTTGGCGTGACTCGCCATCCCTTGAATTCAACTTATATGGCATCCTTTAAGTCCTTATGTCAAGATCCAACAACATATATCGCACTTTACATGAAAATAATCCAACATATCCAATTTCTCATCTATGAATTATTCATATATGTGGCCCATAACATATCCAAATTCTTTATACATGGACCATTTTCCTATGTGTTCCAACATGTTTCTAGATTCACCTACTTGAACACTCACCTACATGACCAGTTCACCTACATGACCAGTTTTCCTACATGACCATTCATGTATAAAAAATCTCTATACATGGAGATATAATTCCATGGATATTTGAATATTCAATAGTGCATTTGATAATGAATATTTTACTAACTAGTAAAAATCATACATGGATATGCAGATTCACATATGTGGTTCTACATCCCTTCAACCACGTACCAAACTTTATCTCCTCCCCTTTTCAAACTTCTACCATATTTAAAAATTCATCTAAAAACTTGTTTCAAGAATCATGATAACCAATACCATGATATCTGGACCTTATAAGAACACTTCACTTTTCATCATCAGATTTATAACTCTTTCTATAAAACAAAATGATTTATGTGTTGACAACAAAAGACAACACCATAAGCATTACCACTTATTTTTCATCATCTTCTTCACCAATCTAATAACAAAAACTAAAAATATATTAGTCTCAACACATGTTAATTAATTTATGGAAAGAAATTTGTGTTGTTTTATACTCATGTATGGGGTTGAGAGGAATTTCTTAAGGTTATCTTTGGAAACAAACTAGCACCTTGTGCATGAAGTATTTATTTATAGGATATACTAAGGAAAAGAGGGGATATTATCTATATGATACCTTATAAAATAAAGTCATTATGGTAATACAAACCAATTTATTGAGAGGTAGAACATCTAAAAAAGAGATAGTTGGAGAAAGATTGACTTTAATGAAGATGATGCTCCAAATACAAAAGAGTTAGTGTGGGAACACATTTTGTAGGTCCCAAAGTGGTTAGAGAATAAGAGAGATATAGTTTTATAGACACAGAATATGGTGACTCATTATTGGCTAACAATGATGATCTCCTTTCCTATAATAAGAAAATATATAGAGAAAAAGATACAAGATGGAAAGAATCCATGAATTCTGAGATCAATTCCATGTATCAGAACCAAGTATGAGTTTTGTTCAATATGAAAAATGATGTAAATCCCACTGGATACAAAAGGTAATTTAAGAGAAAATTGTACATGGAAGGTGATGTTAGTACCTATAAATAACTACTAATGGATGAAGTGTTTAAAAAACATTAAGAGATAGACTATGATGAAACCTTTTCTCTAATATTAATGTTTAAATCCATTATAATTCTACTTCCCATGCCAGATTTATGTGAATATGAGATTTGGTATATGGATGTCAAAACAACTTTCCTTAATAGAAACCTTTTATAAGATGTCTATATGAAACAATCTGAAGGTTTTGTGACTCCAGGTAATACTAATAACATATAAAAGTTATATAAATCCATGTATGGATTGAAGTAAGCATCCAAATCATGTAACATTAAATTTGATGAATCCATGTTAGAATTTAGTTTTATAAAAAATTAATGTGATTCGTGTGTTTATAAGAGGTTTATTGTGAGTGCAGTAATTTACCTATTAGTATATATTGATGATGTATTACTTATTGGAAATGAAATACCATTTTTGTAGTTGGTTTAGTATTGGTTAAAAAGGTGCTTATCCATGAAATAATTAGGTGGAGAAAACTATATTCTTGGAATAAAGATCATTCATAATAGATCCAAGATGCTACTTGGGCTAAGTCAAGGTACATACATTAACCAGATACTGAAGTGGTTTAGTATGGAATAATCCAAGATGGGATTGGTTCTAATGTCACACAGTATACATATTTCTAAGAAAATTTGTCTTAAAAACAACCAAAGAGAGATATAGGATAAGTAAGATCTCATACGCTTCTATTATAGGATCGATCATGTATTCCATTTATGTACCTAGATTGATATTGGTTGCGCCTTGAGCATGGTAGGAAGATATCAAGCCAATCTAGGTGAAAAAATTAGATTACTGATAAGGTTTTCCTTAAGTATCTAAGGCACACTGAGGATATGTTACTAGTATATAGAAGATATTAGGATCTAGTCATCATAAGATATAAAGATGTTATCTTTTAGATGAATCAAAATGATATGAAGTCGTATTCAGGATATGTTTTTTGTATCAAATGATGGGTTGTGGATGGAAGAATTTAAAGCATCCAATTTTTTCTAATTTTATAGCGTAATATGATTATATTGAGTCTTTTATGTAGAAAAGTAATAATTTTGGATATGCAACTTTATATAAGAGTTTAATGTTGTGAATAATAGTAAATACCCTATCACATTATATTATGATGATAATGAAGTGGTGTCTCTCACAAATGAGCCAAGCTCACATCAACAGATGAAGAAAATACTTTTAAAGTATAAAATCTTGAGGTATTTTTCTTATAGGTTTGAGGTTATGGTGATCAGATGGTGGACTCCTTGAATAAATCTTTATATATGAATAAGCATGAGCACCATGTGAGAGCTAGCAGACTGAAAGTTTTTAGCATTCGACTTTAGTGTAAGTGGGAGACTATCAGAGTTGGTTCCCTTGAACCAACTTCTATCTACTTAATGATTACATGTATTCATGGTTTTTAATATTAATAAATTTCTTATCACGTCATTTTTATTTTTCTACATGAAATTTTATGTGATAGTGTTCTAAGGGAACCAATCACACTAAATGGTCATAATAGTTCTCCACTATGATGAGAACCTAGAAGTGATATGATAATATTCTTAAATATATATTATATGGTTGGATGATATCATCTTAATAGCAATAGATGACATAGGATATTAGGGGTAGGATGCTCATAAGACATTGGGACATCTTCCTGTGAAGTTTTACCTTGGTAATCAATAAGATAATTAGGTTATGAGAACTTGACCTACCAATAGGAAATCCACATTATATGTGTTGGATTTGGTGCCCTATATACAACTAATTTGTACTTTATATTACATTTATATTCAAATAATTTAATATTAATTTAAATATATTATCACATATTGATTTTTATTCTGCATAATATTGATGTGATAATTTCCTAGGGTATCTCTCGCATTGATTAGGTCATAGCAGTTCCCTGCTATAATGAGAACCTTGAAGTAACATGATGATATTCTTAAAATATAGTTCTATATTTGAATAATATACTATGATGGGGCACATAGTATATATGTTTTTAGGTGTAATTACTCATAAGTGGATGAGACTCTATCTCATGAACTTCACACTTGGTAATCTCCAAGATGAGAGGTTATGAGAACAAACTCATTGATAGGAATTTTGCATGTTTTGGTGTCATCATACATTCCTATCTGTGAGTGTGTGTAATGGTCCTTAGGCTTTAATATTTTCATTAATACATGTCATGAATCTGGAACTTATATTTGCTGATGAAAACTATGACAACATATGTTCATGCTGAGATAGGGTATGTTGG
The DNA here is from genome assembly GCA_963277665.1 of Viscum album. Taxonomy (NCBI): domain Eukaryota; kingdom Viridiplantae; phylum Streptophyta; class Magnoliopsida; order Santalales; family Viscaceae; genus Viscum; species Viscum album. Next base: position 195,600,397 of record OY728137.1, on the reverse strand, counting down.
GTGCATCATGAATGAAATCTTATTAATGGATAATTTGAGAAAGGATTTTTCCCTTCTATCTTTATGGAAGTTTATATCTCAACCCTTTTATTAAAATATAACTATTTCATAAATTCCATGTTCATGGTGTGACAATTTTTATTTCAAATAATTAAAGAAATACGTATCGAGCAAGTAGGTTGATGCCATGGATATTAAACCTGTTTTATGAGATATTAAGACAGAGGGATTATATTACACAGTGAGAATTTGTATGTGGTTGTCATCATTGTGACATTAAGTTATTTCTCTTAGGTTCCTTGACCCGTTTCTAGATAGTAATAATGGACTTTAGGAAATCCCACCTAATACCAATGAGAAAGAATCCTAGAGGGTCACACGCTAAGTTTTTTTGTTGATCTCGATTAAATTCAATTTGAATTTAATTATTAGAATAAATATTATTCTCAAGATCGAGGAATAATTTTATTCATGTTTTATTGATCACTAATATTCACAAGCTAATAAATGATTTATTTATTTATTAATAAATAATTTATTTTATTTCATGAATATATATAATAAATATTTATTTGCTGGTTTTTGAATAAAATATTTATTTATTTATTGAATATTTAATAATTATTTATTTTCTGGTTTTTGAATAACATGTTTATTTAAGTGAATAAAATAATTTTATTTGGGTATTCAGTAAATGTCGAGGAGTTAGAATGGACCAAGACCGTGTCCGGCAATGAATATTTATTTTCAAGTCAGTAATAATATCCATCACTATGCAAGTTAACATATGCCGTAAAATATTATTATTATTATTATTTTATGGAATGAGGTTTTATAATGTTCATTATATTATTTTAAGGACTAGTACATAATTAAATAATATTTTAACCTAAATCTTAACACTATAAATAGACAGTTATGTCTAAAGAATGAAAAATTCAATAGAGATTCTTTCAAGATCAAAGGACGAGTGATCAACATGAATGACATAAGACAATTGATTCACTATGCTAGCACTCAGAAGTTAATTGGTGTTTCTCAGAGATCAAAGGACCACATTTGGATCAACGCTAGAGGGATTATACCCTTGTATCCTCACATCATAATGAAGGCAATCTGAAAAGGGTATTTCAAAAGATCAATAGCATCATCAAATAAAGGATCCTAATATAAGGTATATATTTTCTTCAGATCTAAATAAATAAATTATAAATTTCACATGAAATACCCTCTATTGATGTTTCAAGAAATTAAATATTAAAAGAAATCTAAATATAATGCCCACCAATCAGCACTTTCACTACACTTGAAACTAATAAGTGGTATCAAAGGGGTCACATTTTAAATTTATAATTATTTATTTGATTGTTGATCTATATGCAATAATTGTTTAATGTTTAATTTCCTATTATTCATTATTTAATACGATTTTTATTAAAATGTTATCAACATATTAATCATGTTATTTTAATGTTTAATTTTATTAAAGGCTAAATAACATGTAAAGAAAAACTAGATATGTCATCAGGAAGTGCCAAAAAATGGATGGTAAAACTGAGTTACACGGTGTGTATCTGAAGTACATGTTATGTACCCATGTGAACTACACCTGGATGTTTCATGGGATACACAACATGTCGAGAAGTTAATTACACATAGTTCATTTATTACACACTATATGTAGACCAGGACAACTTATCATAAGGGATGTCGGATTACACGATGTGTAGCTAGAGTACACATTGTGTAGTCTACACGGATTAGCGGCACAAATCTTGCAATCTGTGTGGTCATTATACATGGAAAAACTACACAAGACTAACGGCCTGTAGAATTTATGATATACATGATGTGTATGTGGTGTAAACATTGTGTAATTCATCATTTCACACATCCAAAATACACACTGATCCATTCAGTGAGAACAGTGGACACACAACATAAGGGATGCATGGAATGTAGCTGGATTGTACACGTGATTTAGTCCAACCTAGATATACAGCTAAGTCGAGAAGTTTACCCCAATCACACAAAAAGTGCATACATGGTATGTAGTTGGAATGTACACACCATGTAGTCCATCTAAGTTAACACGTTGAAGCCCTAGGTATGTAACCCAGATACACAAAAACCAGGGTACATGGCATGTAGCTAGATAGTACGCACCATATATTCTCCTAATAAAGGATAGAATTAAATTAAATTAAATTGAAAATTATAGAATTAAAACCATATTTCTTTGATTTTCACTTTAAGTGTTTGAAAATTTAATAATGGTTTTAAAGAATTTTAACTGCTCAATTATTTTATTTATAATAATCTATTATAATTGGTTCTACTATTTATTTTTCATGAATTCCATAAATATGGGTATCTCTAAATGAATTTTTATGGCCATTAAGATGAAAAGTAATTAATTAATTCATTGATTAATTAATTAATTCAAGCATTTTTATCTTAATATTAAATGATGAATAAGAAATGAATGTTAGACAATTTTTTTTTCATATTTGTTGCATGTTTGACCGATCATGAGCTTGACCAATTCCTATGTATGTGTTGGAATTTATTTAATTTAAATTATTTCATGGATTTTCAATTATTAATTCTTCAATTAAATTAATATCCTATGATTTATTTCTCCCTCCATTATTATGCAGGACCTACATATCCAAGGTTATTTATGTAATCCCCTATAACTAATCTTTTGGTTCCCCTCACCTGCATGTGAGTAATAAATACTTTTAGTTAATGAATTATCCCAAGGCACGTAAAGGCAGTTCAAGGCAAAACCATTATGATTTTAACTCAATTGATACATGGGTGTAAAGTTGGAATGCTTCAACTCATTCCAAGACTGAAAAAAGTTGTTGTCATCCTATATCAAAGGTTGATGTGTTATCCGCTCAATAAGTCAACCATTGGATAATCCCATGATCAGGTCATTTATTATTTATCTATTTATATCTTATTCATTATTTATTATATGGATTCAAGACCACTATTTTATAAATAAATGAATTAATGTGAAAATATAAAATTTAAATAAATATATTATGAATAAATGATTTATCAAATATAGTAAATTAATTATTTTAAATCCACTTAATATTAACAAGTTATGTAAAGGATAAAATATGATAAAATTTATGTATAATAAATTAAAATCCCTTAAATAAATATTAAGTCATACATGTTCTTACATTACTTGATTAGGAATGAAAGCCTTAGAACTAATTATTTTACCAACCCTCATTGGAAAACTTACTTTTAATTTAGATTTCTTATCAAGGTTTTGGGTTGACTTAACCATCTTACATCAAGAGAGGTAGATCTTGATAGACTTGACGTAACTTGGAGGAAGGGGTTAAAGAAATATAATTCAGAATTTTAGGATTGGGGATTGTACTCAACGGATCAAGGCATTATGAGCTCACAGTTAACAAAAACCTACCTACCTAAATACCTTCAAGTAGCTTGACCAACCCTCATTGGGGTTATATGAAGGGACATATGGATCCTTTCCACTAGAATTTCCTAACAACTATACATTCAAATTTCAATGGTGAGGTCTATTAGGACTTGATAAAATAATGGGTAACTTAATAAAATTAATGTTATTATTTTTTCTCATGTAATTTTTAATCAAGTGAAGTAATAATCATCTTTTTTAATTATTGTAGAAAAATGGTAAGAAAACCCACATAATCAGTGCAGTCATTCCTTAAGTCAGTGTATGTCCTTACAAATACAAATTTCCAAATATGGTACAATAATTTATGTGATGCATTATTATCAATAATATTGTATTATGTGTTGGAATCACTTTATATTATTTTACCACCCCATAATGTGAGCTAAGGTGACAAGGATGCCTACCAGAGATATGTAGAGGATGCTTCTTATGTCTGTTGTATCATATTATCAACTATGTATAGAGATTTGATGATACAACATAAATAAATAGATTCTTACACCATAATATCTCATCTTCTTTCTCTTGATAAAGATAAGGAAAGTCTTGAAATAAATAATATTTTCAATGCACTATATATTTATAAATTGGAAGAAGGAAATATAGCTATTGATCATGCTTTCAAAATTCTGAGGTATATTGATTTGTTAACTAAATTGGTCTTAAAATTGGATAATAAATTGTCCATTAATCTTATCTAATTATCCTTTCCACTAAGATTATCCTTAATTTTCCATGACTGAATAAACAAAATGTATAAGTCACTCAAGAAACTTTTTTCCATACTTCACCAAGTGGATAAGGACCAATTGAAACTTGTTTCTCCACCACTTATGGTGAAAAGTTTGAAATAAATGGATAAAGATCCCATGGATAATCAAAATCCAAAATATCATTTATGGTTTCCTTCAAAGAGACAAAATATTCAAAGGTGTAAGAATGAACAGAATGTTATTTGCTTCTTATATAGAAATAATGGACACTAGAAATGAAATTGCAATGAATTTAAGAAGAAAGCAGTTGCATCCACTTTAGGTATATTCATTAAGTTTATATTTACCACTTGTTTATTAAATACAATATTCTTAAAACATACTTGTATTTTACTACAGGAAAAGAACAAGAATAGAAAGGTTATAGAGTAAACTCAAAAGGAGATGAGAAGGGGTGATTCCTATGTTATCCAAGGTGAAATCACTATTTATCATTGTTAAATGGATTGATTTAAGTTTTTAATAAGTGTTTCCAAAACATCTATCTCAGTGTCTATCTAGACACAATGATACATTATTTCTTTCTGTAATAAATGTTTTTACGGTACTTTAATACTAAACTAATGGTTCAGTAAATCTTGAATCAAAAATATCCATTACAATAAATGATGAATATAAAAGATAAGACTCTTACCTAATTATGGGAAGATAATTTTTTCAAATAAATTTGAAAGTAGTTGACTTGTTTATTACCATTAAAGTGTTTTTGTCTCAATTGAGCTAAGATACTAGATATACATACAAAATACTTATCATGTTTTAGATAAAGAAAACTTTTAAATAAAGTTGCATCATAAAACATTTATATTTAGTTTAACATTGTAATGAGCCAACCTGAATACCCTCTCAAACTGGTACCAGAATCGATACACCACATACCCAAAGGGGATTCTCGATCCCCACAGGATAGTGACTAGCACCCAATCATCAAACAACAATCATAGGGAATGATTTCTCCCAACTTAAAGCAACAACATGGCACATATATACAACAGAGACAACAATAAAAAAAGGTAAATATATTCCATAATTGAAAAGAAGACAGCAAAAACCAAAAAAACTCAAGAGTAAAAAAAATATCCAAGTACAAGTCCAACCAAAAAGTAATACCAAAATATGAAAAACCATCTACTTCATGTGATAGTGTGGGTATAATCCCACCATCTCACCACCAGCTACCCAAATCAGCTAATAGAAAATCTCACCACCTCACTATGGCGCATTGCCTTTACCTGCATCGAAATGCATAACTAGGTTTATACACCATCGAAGGGGTTCCCAAAGTGTGACCCAATAAGCTCGGCAGGGTATCTCCTAGGTTATACATATAAATTCTTTGAACAAAAATCCAAGTATTCTCAAATTTAAAGAAAACAAGTCATGATAACAGTTTATAAGTTTTTATATCAAAAACATGGAAAAACAGTTTAATTTCCCCTTTTTCTACATTTCCAAATAAAGCAGGTAAATCAATTTCAAATAATTTCATAACCATATTTATTAGCATACATATCATGTCAAAAAAAATCATGTATCACATATCATATCAAATCCATGGTTGTACAACAAAACAGTACAAACCAAAAGCAGAAGCATGGGTAACATCATGCTAAGGATCAAACTAGGTCAGGATAGCTAGGATACTCATACCTAAAATATAAAATCATGTATTCATCAATCCACTAAACATATGCATCGAGCATAGAGATCGTATGAAGACTCTAACAAGTGAACCTCCCAATAGGTCTAATAAGTCCCTAAAACAACAGGCATAGGGATTAGAGGAAATCCCCATGAGAAAACCCCCCAAAAGTGTATGAGACTTATTACTATATCTTCCATTGAAGTACCTAAGTCTTCCCATATTCTCTATTTTCTAAACTAATTCATAAAACCATTTCCATCAAACCATGATTTGATAACCATTTGATAAAAAAATCACACTACTTTAAAAACCTCTTCCATTTACCAAAATTATGGGGAAACCATCTTTTATAAAAACACAGTTCCACACACACAAAACAAATCAGTCAATCAGGCCATTATATTTAATGAAAAAATTTATCAAAAAATAAGAGCAATGCAGTTCACCAACATAGGATAGAGACGAAACCACCTACCTCAAAACTCATGCCACACATGCCTACAAAGGAATCCACCAACAAGAAGAACGTAATAATGACAATAGAGGCATGTATTTCTCCTACAGTCTGTAAAAACTAAAGATTATTTATAAAAATCTTAAACCAACTCAGATGTTCTTTGAACTCGGGGAGAACCCTATAAATACATTAACACACTTATAGCCTAAATATGTTAATTAAAAAAAACATCCCTTAACTTTAGTTCATTTTCTCTAAAAATGTTCTATATCCCCAGGAGTCCCAAGATGCTCCTAATTAAAGAGGAAAACAAGAAAAGAGAAGGAAATTACCTAAAAGTGGGAAATTATATGTTACAAACTCCCCACCATAAGACTTTTAATCCCTAGGAATTCATGTGGAAGAATAAATTATTATAAAGAGGTGAGGCCACTACTCCCTCATCAATGACTCATACTACTATGTCTCATGAGAATCTGGTCCATGTCGCCATAACACTCTGACCAATAGAAAAGACTTCCCACACAAAACTTTCACTTTAGAGTCAACGATCTCAACTGGATACTCAACAACAAAAACATATGGATCTAACTCAATCTATTCCCAACTCAGAACGTGAGAGGGGTCAGGATGATACTTTCTGAGTTGCGATACATGGAAAACATCATGAATGTCAGTCAACTAAACCAACAATGTCGATCAATAAGAAACCTTCCAAATCCTCTTAATGACTTCAAATGGTCCAACATATCTTGGATCCAACTTTCTCTATTTCCCATGCCAATGGTGACCCAAATAAGGAAAAAAATTCAAGAAAACTCAGTCACCTACAAAAAACTATAAAGGATGATGTCATTGATCCACATAAGACTTTAGCCAACTCTATGTTGTAACAAGATATTGATGTATATCCTGAATCCTCATAGACATCTCCTGTTAGTCCCCCCAAAGAAGTTTCTACCACCTCTTCCTAATAAAAATGTGATTTATAGAGGCAACCATACAAATCCTAAAAAGGATCCATTCTGATTAATGACTGATAACTATTGTTATAATAAAACTCAACTAGTCTTAGATGGCTATCTCAAGATCCACCAAAATCCAATACATGGGCATAGAGAGTATCCTCCAAAATCTGAATAGCACACTTCATCTAACCATCTATTTGTGGATGATAAGATCTAATAAATCTATTCTAAGTCCCCATCACCTCCTGGAGACTCCTCCAAAACCTCAAAGTAAACATAGGATCCCTATTTGAAACAATTGGATAAGGAACCCCATGTACCCTCATAATTTCTTATACATACAGCTTACCCAGATCTTCAACTTTTATGATGTATTTGATTATAATAAAATGAGATGAATTTTTCAGATGATCAATCACCACCCATATAGCATTCCTTCCTTAGGGTGTCTATGTAAATATAACAACAAAGTCCATGGATACCTTGTACCATTTTCAAATAAGAACTGGAAGAGGTTAGAGCAAACCATAAGGTTTCAAATGTTTTACCTTTATCTATTGGTAGGTGTAACAATGAGACATATAATCAGAAATGTCACTTTTCATACCTGGCCACTAGAATCACCGTATTATGTCATAATACATCTTCATAGAGACCGAATCAATGAACCATGAATAATAATGAAAAGAAAACAAAACCAAGCTCCTCATAGATTTTAGGGAGAAAAATAGATCCCCAAAACTAAGAATACCATCTGAAGAGAGAGACCAACCTAAAATGTCCTCCACACCATATAGGGTTTCTCTAATTCCAATGAACTCTTCATCCTACTACTTAATATATAGAATAGACTCAAGGAGAGATGATGATAACCAAACACTAGTCAAAACCATTCCTGATTCATCCTCCTAAGAATTCAGATGCAACTAAGAAAAATCCCTATAAGATTATACTCTTAATTTGATTCCAAAACAGCTTGTGACGGCATGTTCCTACTAAGAGCTTCTGCAATGACATTCCCCTTCCATGGGGTGTAGTCGATATCAAATTCAAATGTTTGTATGTATTCCACCCACCACCTCTATTTTATATTCAAGCATTTATGAGAAAAGATAATGTCACCAATACTATGAATTTCACCAAAAAGAGTAGTCAAAGGTGATGATAACTGTAATCCACCACATGGTCATCTTACATGAACACACAACCCAAACTAGAACTAAAAGCATCATAGAGAACCACATACCCCTTACCGAGCTCAGGTAAGATCAAAATAGGAGTTTATGTCATAATTATTTTTATCTCGTCAAAAGAAGACTGAAAATTTGCATCCAAGATGAATTTCACCCCTTTCTTGGTAAGAGTAGTCAAAGGTGACACCAACTTTGAGAAATACTTAACAAACCATTGATGGTATCCAACAAGACCATGGAATCACTGAATATTAAATAAATTTTGTGTTTATTACCATGAAAATATAGCCTTTGACTTTTTAGGATCAACTGATAAGACATGCTCAGAAATCATGTTCCCTAATAATTTCACTTCTTGTAACTAGAAGTTACATTTTGAAATCTTTGCATACAAATGTTGTCTCTTTAGGATTTCCAGAACCAAAATCAGATAGTGCTCATGCTCATGCTCGGATCTAAAGTAAACCAAAATGTCATCTATGAACACTACTATAAAATTATTGAGAAACTGATGGAATATTTGATTCATCAAATCTATAAAAACTATAGTAGTGTTAGTTATACCAAATGGAATCACAAGATATTCATAATGGACATACTTGTTCTTAAAAGTCGTCTTTAGTATATCACACTCCAAAACTCTAAAATGATGATAACCTGACTAAAGATAAATCTTTAAAAACCACTTTTCACCCTTTAACTAATCAAATAAATCATCAACACGAGGCAGAGTATACTTGTTCTTAATTGTTACTTGGTTCAACTTCTGATAATCTACGTATAGTTGGAGTACTATCTACCTTAATGGCAAAGAGAACCAGGGCTTCCCATGGTGAAACAAGAGGGTGAATAAAACCCTTTTTCATTAGGTCAACCAACTAAATCTTGAGATCTTTTAGCTCTGATGGTGCCATGTGATAAGAAGGTATCAAAATTGGTTGTTTCTCTGGCACCAGGAAAATCGTAAACTCTACTTCCCTGTCTGGAGAAATCCTAGAGAAATAATTTGGGAAAATGTAAGGAAAGTATCAAAAAATAATTGGAAGATCAACAACATAAGATATATCATTAGGTACAACTGGTACACTAGACAAGAAACTCACGAGATCTAGGTGTGAAGGTCCTGCATAACCAGAACTCAGATCCCACTCTCTCTAAAACACCTAATAACTCTCATCAACTACAAGAAATGAGATGCACTGATGATAACAATCAACCACGGTTCTATAATCAACAATCCAATCCATCTGAATGATGATTTCAAATAGATCCATATCAATAATATGAAAATCACATACTAGATCTATATTAGTTATCGATGGTGCACAAGAAGGACATTGAAACTCTTAATCTTTCCTCTTCCCAAGAGGTGTTACTAACTCCATAATAAAGGACATGAGTTCTATTGGAAGGTTAATAATATAAAAAATGGCTAGATATAAATGGGTGGGAAGTACCAATATCAAATAAAGCAACCAATACTGAATATACAATAAAGATGGTAAATATCACTATCACTGGACTCATATCAACCTCCACCAAAAACTCATCAACTATGTGAAGGTGTTTCACTACTGAGGCCTATGGATGTAAAACTATAGTATTTGAAGCATATAATTGCACCATAGTATCCTTTGGAGCTGACAATCCCTCACCGTATCGAGTAGTAGACATAACCTGACAAAAAAGTTATAGATGACCATAACTTCCAAAAATGTTACACATCTTTGAAGGTGAAGGACAAGAATATTGTGTGTGTATGACCTTACCACACTAATAGTAAGTCAGAGACATGCTACTAGATGCAACTGGAGGTGTCGAAGAGTCCTTCTTTTGAGAACCATCTCCACCACTCCTATGGTGATATTTCCACTTTCTCTTTATCCTTAATGCACTACTAAATATACCACTAGGTGGAAGAGAAGGGGAAGAATATCCAACCTTGCATGTTGTATTCATTTTTTCATCATAGACCTATCCACTGTCTCTTTATAGGTTGAAATCTTCATCATAAATACATGTGATCTGATATCTAGTTACAAACCTTGTAGGTACTTTTGAGCTTTTAGTTGGTCATTCTTCACAACCATTGGTGAAAAATGAACCAAATCAGTAAACCAATTGGTGTACACTGACACTGAATGGTCTCCATGCTACAAAGAGAGGAACTCTAGAGACTTCATCATCATTAGCTACTCTGGAAAAAACTTCTGGAATAAGAGAGTCTTGAAACCCTTCCAGTACAAACCCACATTCCCATTAACCTATACCATAGAATCCCATGAATGATTTCTAGGACCCTCAAGTCTAAATGTTGTTCACTTAACCTTGATACTCTCAGGTTTATATAGGAATTCAGTGATCTTATTGATCTTATAAATCCAGTCCTCCACCTCTTGAGGTTCATTTGTACCTTTAAAGGATGGTGGATTCTCATGCAAGAACTCCTGTGATCGATCTATTTATCCTACAACTCCAGGATGTACCTTAAAAACTATGTTTTGAAATTTCAGCACATTCTAGTCAACAACACGAACCACTCACGCAATGGAATTAATAAAGTTCTAATCCATTAGAGTATTCCCTTGAGGAGAATTAGATGCACCCTTAAGAGGAACTCATAGAACACATCTCATAGGCATACTACTACACACTGAAACAAAAGAAATGGTCATAAAACAAAACAATCTTAGATCAAACTAGAGAACCCTCAAGAAAAAATTGATATTAACATTAAGAACTCAAAATAAGAAACACACATCCCAACATCCCATGGTAACTTGAGTCTCATCATAGTGAGAGTTGGACAGGAACTCACCACAATATACCTCTCAAGTCCCAACAATATTATCTTCAGTCCACCAAACATCCTAAGAAAATTACTCTTAAGGACATACCACCTTTGATACCAAACTATAATGAACCAACCTGAATACCCTCCCAAACTAGTACCTGAATTGATATGCCACATACCCGAAGGGCGTTCTCGATCCCCATGGGCTGGTGACTAGCACCTGAGCATAAAACAACAATCATAGGGAATTATTTCTCCCAACCTAAAGCAATAACATGTCACATATATAAAACAGATACAGCAGTGAAAAAAGGGTAAATATATACCATAACTGAAACAAAATAGTAAAAACCAAACAAAACAATAGTAGAAACAATCTCTAAGTACAAGTACAACCATAAAGGACTACAAAAATAGGAAAATACATCTACTCCATGTGATAGTGTGGGTATACTCCCACCATCTCACCACCAGCTACCCAACTCAACTGATAAAAAACCTCACTGGCTCACTACGATGCCTTGCCTTTCCATGCATCAGAGTACATAACCAGGTCTATGCATCATCAAAGGGGTACGTAAGGTGTGAGATAACAATATCATTAGGGTCTCACCTATGTTATCCATATAAATTATTTGAATAATAAACCAATCATGATCAAGTTTATAGAAAATAATGCATGATAACAGTTTAGTAGTTTTTATATCAAAATCATGGCAAAATGGTTTAATTTCACCTTTTTCACATTTCCAAATAAATAAGGTGAATTAGTTTCAAATAATTTCATAACCATATTTCTCATTATACATATCATGTTAAAACAAATCATGCATCACATATCATATCAAATCCATGGTAGTATAAAAAAATAGTACAAACCAAAATCATAAGCACAGGTAACATCACACCAAGGATCACACTAGGTAAGGATAGTTAGGACACTCATACCTAATATAGAAAATTTCATATGCATTAATCCACTATACATATTCATCGAGTATAGAGAGAAGAGGAACACCATATAAAGTGAACCTCCCAATAGGTTTAACAAGTCCCTATAACAACGGGCCTAGGGAACATAGGAAATCCCCATGAGAAAACCACCCAATAGTGGATGAGACCTATCAATATACCTTCCACCTAAGTAACTAAGTCTTCCCATGTGCTCTATTTTCCAAACCATTTAATTAAACCATTTCCATCAAACCATGCTTTGAAAACCATTTCACAATGCTTTGAAAACCCTTTTCCATTTACCAAAACTAGGGGAAACCATCTTTTATAAAAATCTAGTTCCACATACACAAAACAAATCAGTCAATCATTCTATTACATTTAATAAAACAATTTATAAAAAAAATAAAAGTAATGTAGTTCACCAACACAGGCTAGAGACATAACCACCTACCTCAAAACTTGGTTTGCACACACCCACAAAGTAATACACCATTAAGAAGAATGAAACAACAACAATTGAGTCCATATAACCAATATATACTTATTATAATTTATTCAATTTAACAAAAGGGTCAGTGAAGAATAAGAAGCAACACATACCTCAAGAATGTACACACACCACACCACAACCAGTGAAGGAAATGGTCCCCAGAACAAGATCACACAATGGATCTAGATAGAAACATCACCACGGGTCAATAGATTTGATAACACAACACGACAACATTACCATGATCAAAGAAATGAATAAGTAGAAAGGATTACTCACCCAGAGAGATGAAATCCAACCTCAATTTCTAAATGAATCAATATGGATCAAACAGAGACTCTAAAAAACATCAAACAAGGTCTCTAAGTTGAGAAAAAGGAGGGATAAAGAAGAATGAAATAACAATAAACTGATGTAGTTCCCTAAAAGTCCTATATGTGATGCTTACATGGCATTTAAATACTTTACACGTCATGTAATCCTCAGGACTTAGATACGCTGAAAAACTCATCGCCTTTTTATTAAAAACTAATATTTCAACATTACATGGTGTGTAACATTTACATGGAATATACTCTCTTCACACTATGTACAAATTTCACAACATATTCTCTGTATAACATACATGTCGTGTACTCTCATTAAACGGAATGTATTTCTCCTACAGTCCAAAGAAACTATAGATTCTTTAAAAAAACCTTAAACCAGCTCAGGTGTTCTTTGAACTTAGGGAGAACCCCACAAATCCATTAACACATTTATACACATACTCCATTAATTCAAACAAACATACATCCCTATACGTTAGTTCATTTTCCACAACAAATGTTATCCATCCTCGGGAGTCCCCTGATGTTCCCAATTAAAGAGAAGAATAAGAAAAGAGAAGGGAATTACCTGAAAGAGGGTAACGGGATGTTACAAACATATCCATGTAAATAATTTTAAAGATAAAGGTAACTTCATATACTTTATGAGAAATTTTAGAAATGATTACTGAAGTAAATGAGTGCGCTTGGTAAAAGTAATCTCTGAGTTGTCTTATCAGAGTATATCTTATCCAAGTAATCATTGGTCATATATATGAAGTAAAGGTTATCCCTAACTCACATTTCATTATATACATAAATTTTATGATGTTAGTAAAATGAAGATCAATGATGAGTCTTATATATATCATAAATCTTCCATTATCCCTTTTCATGATTTTTTTTAAATAGAAGTGAAAAAACTAACTATATGCTAACTATATTGTCTAATGGATATCATATCAAATGTGATATGATAAGAATCAATTAGAACACTACCACAAATTTTTGATGAAAAATGTTTGTTAAAATATGGACTTATATACAAATGAACATCAAAAAACTAAGGTTCATCTGAGTTAATGATCCTAAAGCCACTAAGGATATTAACATCTAGTCAAGATTGACTATATTTCCATAAAGGAAGCATATATCTTTAAAGATAGTGGGAGAAGACTTAACATCTTGGGTTAAGGATCTGGATGCACATGAGTTGGCATAGGAATATTTTACTCCACTAATCTTAGTGGGAGGAGTAGTTCCATAGACACATATTGCGTAGGAATTTATAACCAAATAGGTGATTCTTGTTTGCTCTGGTGGGTGATACATGTATTATTATTTTAGAATAATGATTCTTAAAAAAATAGTAAATGGTAATATGAAAGGTGGAAAAGTATATATAAATTAAATTAATAGACTTCATGTATCAAGATTCAGAACTCTGTATTTTGAATTTTTATAAGACTTAATACCAATGGTGAGTTTTCAAGAGAAACTGTACATAGATGGTACAAGATCATACCTATAAATCATGATTTATTATTGAAATTTTAGTCTATGAAAAAACTTATTCACCTCCCATCATGACTAAAAACCTTTTTGAATTATACTTGTAAAATCATACTTCTATGGTCATAATTTTGAAATATTGATGTCATGACCACCTCATTTAAAGGAATCATTATGGAAGATGTATATATGACACAACCAAAAGGATACCATGTGTTATATGTTTACTAAGAATAACTAAAAGGGTTATAGACATTAATAAATTCCAATAAGATATATATATTATATAAATTAATTTATGAATAAATCATGCATAGTGGCCATGGAATATTAATTTGGAAATGAATGAGTGACATGTGTCTCTATATAGTTATTGGGAATGCTATAAGTTTTCAAGTTATATATGTTGATAAAATATGGAAAATGAATATTGTGTCTTACCAGTTTTTTAAGATTAAAGAATGAAAATTTTTCTAAATATGACTTGAAGAAGTAATTGTGTTCTAGGGAATAAGATCTATAAAATAGATCCATTTGTTTGATCAATTTAGTCATAGTACATATATTAACTAATCATTGAAAAAAAAATATAAGTTGAAATAATTCAAGAATGAATTTTTATTGGCATATAATCCTTCCAATAGAACATGCATGAACATAATAAGTGATTATATGTATTAAATGAATTTCACAAGCTTAAGTGATAGGAATTCATATAATGTGTCATGATATGTACTAAAATTTTATATTACTGATGTATAAATCGTAATAGGTGAATATCAAACAAAACTAACATAATTGAATAGACTTTCAGTTAGAACTATATGATAGTACTTTGAAAAGTAAAATTGAATGAGATCCTAGTGTCTGGAGAAGTGAGAATACTGGTGATCAAGGGAATTGAACACTTATCTTCATTTAGTTTAATTTGATCTAGTGTAACTGATGAGGCTATATTAATATGCAAGAAAAACTTATTACAACCAATGATTTTTATATCCATAATATCCAAGTACATTGTGGATTATGATTTAGCTTAATAAGTGGTTTAGAAATGTCCTATTCTGATTTTAGGTTATACCAAAATAAATAGATTTATCATTTTATGATAAGATTTGACTATAAATTTAGTTAGGATGTTAGGATTCTGACATGGGAACAACCACTGGTTATAATAAGTGGAAGCATGTTTTTACATGTGATGTCTAATTGGTCGTTAATAGGTGGATTTATTGCAAGTAGGGGTTTTTTGGAGTTGGTACCCTAGATCCAACTACTTTGTACTTTAGATTACATATATATTCAAATAATTGAATATTAGTTTAAATATTTTATTACATATTTACTCTTATTCTACATAAAATTGATATGATAATGTCCTAGGGAATCTGTCGCATTGATAAGGTCATAGTAGTTTCACGCTATGATGAGAACCTTGAAGTGTCATGATGATATTCTTAAAATATAGTTCTATGGTCGGATAACATACTATGGTGGGACACATAGTATATATATTATTAGATTCAATTACTCATAAGTGGATGATACTTTGTCTCATGGAGTTTTCACTTGGTAATCTCCAAGATTCGAGTTTATGATAACAAACCCACCAGTAGGAATTCTACATGTTTTGGTCTCATCATATATTACTATCTTCGAGCATGAATAATGGTCCTTAGACTTTAATATTATCAATAATGCATGTCATGACTCACACACTTATATTTTTAGATGAAAATTGTGACGACATATGTTCATGGCGAGGTAGGGTATGTTGGGTGTGTCACAAATGACATAATATTAATGGATGATTCGAGGAAGGATTTGTCTCTTCCATCTTTATATAAGTTGATATCTTGGACCTTTGATTTAAATATAATTTTCACATAAATTTCACGGTCATGGTGTAAGACATTTATTTCAGCTAATCAAAGAAAGACATATCGACCAAATAGGTTAATGACATAGATGTGCTACCTGCTTGATGAGATATTGAGACAAATAGATTATATTACACTATGAGTGTTCATATGTGGTTGATGTTATTGTGACATTAAGTTATTTCTATTAGGTGTCCTGGACTATTATTATATAGTAATCATAGACTTTAGGAAAGCCCACCTAATTCCAATGAGAAAGAATCTTAGAGGGTCACGCACTAAGTGAATCTATTAATCTTGATTAAATTATTTTTGAATTCAATTATTGTAATAAATATTATTCTCAATATTGAAGAATAATTTTATTCAAGTTTTATTGATCGTTAATATTTGCAAGGTAATAAATAATTATTCATTTATTAATAAATAATTTATTTTATTACATAAATATATATACTAAATATTTATTCACTGGTTTGTAAATAAAATATTTATTTTATTTATTGAATATTTAATAAATATTTACTTGTTGTTTTGTAAATAAAATGTTTATTTAAGTGAATAAAATAATTTTATTCGAGTATTAAATAAATTTTGAGGAGTTCGAGCGGACCAAGACCACATTCGGTGATGAATATTTATTTAGAAGATGGTAAATAATATTCATCACTATGAAACTTAGTGCATGCCATAAAATAATTTTATTATTATAATTATTTTATAGCATGGATTTTTATAATTCTCATTATATTATTTATAGGGTGATACTCAATTAAATAATATTTTAATCTAAACACTAAATCTATAAATAGATGGTTTTATCTATTACGTAGTGTTAATCAAAAAGTTCAATAGACGTCTCTCTCTCTCTATATATCACTTGAATTCATCCTATCTCTCTCTTCCTCTCAAGAATGAGAAACTCAAGATATATTTCTTCAAGATCGAAGGATGGTCAATCAACATGAATGATGTAATATAATTTCTTTATCAAGATAGCACCCAAAAGTAAATTGATGCTTCTCAAATATCAAAAGATCTCATTTGGATCATCGCTAGAGGGATTCTACCCTTGGATCCTCACATTGCAATGAAGGAAATATGAAAAGGCTCTTTTGAGAGATCAACAACATCGTCAAAGAAAGGATCCTAATACAAGGTATTTATTTTCTTTATATCTAAGTAAATTAATTATAAATTTAACATGAAATATCCCTGCTCGGGGTTTCAAGAAACTAAATATTAAAAGAAATTTTAATATAACACTCACCAATTGATGATTCTATTTTTCCTGGAACCAAAAATAAGTATCATTGGATATTTTTATCTACAAAAGTGTATAATGGTCCTTAGACTTTAATATTATTATTAATTCATATCATGATTTGCATACTTTTATGTGTTGATGAAAAATGTGATGACATGTGCTCACGGTGAAGTGGGATACCTCAGATACGTCACATGTGATATTGCATTAATGAATAAGTCAATGAAGAATTTTACCCTTTTTTCATTAACAAAAGTTGATATCTCATACTCTTTGATAGGGATAAACTATTTGATTAATTACATGAACATGGTGTTCTATCAACAAGTTCTTTTTTGAAAAATCAAAGAAAGTGACATCAAGAACATAGGTTGATGACACTAGTATGTAACTTATTTGATTAGAGATATTGAGATGAAGGTATTATATTACATATTGAGCATTTTTAAGAGATTTTATTCCATTAAAACATTAATTTTTTTCTCTATGAGTGTCTTAATGTGTTGTTGGACACTAACCTTGGACTTTAAGCAGTTTTTTCTAATGTCACTAAGAAAGGGACCAGGAGGGTCACACATTAAGTGTATCAAGAATCTTAGTTAAATTCTATATGAATTTAACATTTTAAATAAATATTATTCTTATACATTGTTTAATAATTATTCATGTTTGGTTGATTCCAAATATTTAATCATCGGTTATTCAAGAGGATGTATGTGAGTTAAATATTTAATAAATATTCATTCATTATTTTAGTGAATATAATATTTATTTATGTATCAATGAATAATACATTGATATTTATTTATTTAAATAAATATTCATTATTCAAGGTTCGATAAATACTGAGGAGGAAATATAGGTCGAATTAATGGCCTAATGAAAATGATATATTAAATATCATTTAAATAAATATTATTTTATTTATTCAAGAAATGATATTTATTTGTCCACGGGTTTAATTCATGTCAAGTAAATAATATTATTATTATTATAATTTAGACACTGGGTTTGTTGTGGATTAAAAATAATAATAATGGCTCATGTGCAATTATTCGTTCTTTAACTCCAGCACTATATAAACCTGATTATATCATTATCAATTCTAATTGTCATTTTTCACAATGAATCATAGAGATAATACCCTCAATCACTCGAGATACCTTCCTCTAGAATGATCTTAGGAAGAGAGGTTAATTCTTCTCCTCTACCCTATTGACTCTAGAGAGAACAAAAAAAATCCTTCCACCTTGAAGTGATTTTTATAGAGATCAATGACAAATGATGTAAGAATTAGAATCTTATGTGTTAGGACCTGAGTATTTCTACAACAATGTTCAAAGGTTTATAGTGAACATGTGGATCATTGTTAGATGGATTTTACCCTTGAATAATCTAACGCGATGATGGTGTGATGAGAAGTATTCATCCAATTCGATAAAGAAGAAATAATTTCAACATGAGGTGATTATTTATTTAGATAAATTTATTATAAATTATATGTGATGATCCTATCTCACATATTTTGGGGTTTCAATTGGTTTAGTTATGAGAAAAAATGTGAATAATTTGATGAATTTTCATTGTTGGGTACAGACTTGACTGATTCTGTTGCACCCCAGAACCATCATATATGTTTTTTGTAATGTATGCTAGCTTCCAAATGTTGGAAACTAATGCTCAATATACTTCATTGAATGAAGGAGGTCTGTATAAAGAGATGGGATACCCTACTAGTTGTGTGAACTACTGTATAGCCACAAAAAAATATCTTTTCACTCATGGTTCTCTATTTTGTTTTCACAAAGAAGTCACAAGAATGCCTTTATATTTTTTGGGATCCTCTCATAGCGTACGGAGATTCAGGTGGTTGGTGTACTACCTATTGAGGTGAGAGTCTATTGGTTGTTGTTTAGTGATCTCCATCAAACATGCACCATTGAGATCAGTATAGATAGAGTGTTCTATGATAGAGGTATGACTGTTTATATTTGTTTTCTTCACCACATATTGGTTCAATGATAATAAATCAGGTAATCAAATGGGTTTCTTCCACTGTGTTGGACTAGATATGATCCTGAAAAACCCATCAAGTTTAGGGTTTTATCTTTATTTTTTAGGAATCACTTTTTTATCCTGTATTTTTTAGTTTTTTAATGGATTTTAAAATTTTAAAAAATCTAAAAAAGGGATAGGTTTATTAGTATTTTAAAAAATTGGTTCGGAGAGGCGTGAACAATGTTCACGCTTTTTCATTTGGATGAGAAGTGTAAATGGGGTTCATGCTTCCTGACTGCAGACAAAGAGGTGTGAACCCCATTCACGCCTCTTTATATGTGTGTGTGTGTAATATCAATTGTTTATTTATGTGATTAATAATATAATATTTATTAATAATATTAATAAAATTTCTAGGAATATTATTTATAGATATTTGTGATTTTTTGTTGATATAAATGTTTCCAATTTATTAATAAGTAATATATTTATTAATAATCAATTGTATTGTTTATTATTAATTAATATTATATTATTATGTTATTAATTAATTAATAAAATAACAACTAATATTTATAAGATTTTAATTATAAAAATTTGTTAATTTTTTGTTGATATAATTTTTAGTAATTTATTAATACATAAAATATTTATTAATTATCAATTGTATTATTTATTATTAATTAATAATATATTATTATGTTATTAATATAATTAATAGCATTATAACTAATATTTACTGTTTAATAATGTAAAAATAATAATTTGTATTTAGAAAAATATTTTCTAATTAATAATTATATTATTCTTAATATATTATATTATATTATTAATTAATTACTTATATAAGAAATAAGATAATATTAATTATTAATATTAATAATATTTATATAATTCAAAATAATAATAATAATAATAATATTTAATAATAAATTTAAGATGATTATTTATTATACATAATATGGATAATGATACTAAGTATTAATATAAATAACAAATGGTAGTTATTATTATTACAAATGTAATTATTAATATTAATGTTTCTTAACCATTCAAAAATATTTTTAAGAATTTCTAATTATATCAACTTATTTATTTATAAAACAAAATATAATATATTGGTATGTTTTTAAATAATGTATAAGTAATTATTTAAAAAAACATATAACATGTATCAATCAAATCCACGTCGGTGTCCTGAATACTCATCTATGTCACAACCAGGTGTATATATAATGCGTCCACACCGTGTGTGTCTATGTCTATACTCCGGCATTCACAACTCCTATGTATTGTCCCTGACACCTACCTCCACATCATCATGTGCGATGGGTGGTGGATCTATAGCCTCACCACATGTACCTTATCCTACCTCCAAGGATATTGATTGTTGTATGGAACTCTCTCCAACATGTGAAGAAGATGGTTGATATACAACCAATATCTGTAGATCATAAGCTAATAAATAATGCATCACAAACCATTTAGCATCTATCTCTGCAATAAAAACTCACATTCTAACAGACCCTATTTATTCTTGTGCCTCTGGTTGTGGTTATGACTCATATGCAATAGGGTATGGATGAGAATTTGGATGATCATAATGAAAACCCTCCCCATGTACCACATCTACGTCTATAATAGGTTCATCACCCCCTGACACATATATATCATGCTCTGCACCCTCAACATCTCCTGAAACATCAAAGAAAATCCCATGACAAAACTCATCCTTAAGAGGAAGTAACTTTGTCACAACTCTATGAAAATAATTCTAGTCAAAGGTTCCTCCCTCTACAGGATCAGATATGTAAAGGAGATGGGTTATATGAGCATCTTGTGAAAATAAATTTTGCAGTTAATTAATGTTAATAAAAAAATTGTTCAATAGTGGAATGAAGAATCGTTACCAAGTCATGATATCCCCATCTGTGTCACGTAAGAAATATCACTGGGGACATGCGGTACCAAGGTGCATGATTCAACTGATCAAATAAATTCATATGTATTGTGTAGGCCCCTCGTAATCGAGACTCATGTCGTATGTCCCACATCTCAATACATCCTACATGATATATCCTCCGGTCAAAGCCTTACTTCCCTGACATCTTTAGGAAATGAAGTGAAGGTAACTGACTGGGTGGTGCAAGAATGGGCTGATAGAAGCTAAACTTACTCATAACTCTATCAGTATGCTACCACTCAACAATATGAAAATTAATTATAGGAATGAAGCATGAGCTGGTAGTAAGCGTCATCGTACAATATGGTGGGAGACTCAGGATGATAGCTTCGGTATATGGAATCAATGAAATCTGAAAAAAAATCAATTAATAAATTAAGACATGTATTGTATATAATAATAATTTAACTATGTAATTAATAACCACATGCATAATTTGGTTTAAGACTTTCCAATATAAGTTTTTAAGTGTGGACAACATGTATGACTGTATCTGAATATCGATGTGCCTGACTCCATTTATAGATAACATTTTTGTAATTATATTTCATAATATAAATTTATAAATTTGATTTTTACATTATAAGGAATAACATACCATCATCCACGTAAAGACTGCTAAAATATTGATAGGCAATAGCGTGCATGCATGTGAAGCTAAGCGATCATAATAACACATCTCGTTATCTACATCTTATCGATCTGACATGCACTCCATAACACCTTGTATGTATATGTAGGACATGTAGACCCCCACTATACCACCATGTCTAGTCCAAGTCCTCAAATAATTATAAATACATCAACTGTATAAATTTAGTCGAATGATCAATGAAAATTGTATCGCCGATAAGCCTCAAAATGTATGCATGTGCAAATTGCAGTATGGTGATCTTGTTGGCATTATTAGTTAGATGATTGAAGTGCTCATTTATTCATGGAATGTTTAATCTACTTTTGACAACAAATATTTCATATTCATAGACCTTAATGGTCAATAATTTTTGAACTAGATCAAACCAACTTGCACTCACTCGACCTGTCACAGTCACACTGTTAATGGAGAGGCCCAATATAATGGAAACATCCTCAAGTTCAATGGTCATATCCTCCTATGTAAAATAAAATGTATATGTATCTGGACTCCATATCTCTATGAGTGTAATAATGAGATGATGATCGTAAAATGTGAAGTCACACATCACTATGTCATAAAACCCAGTATGAAAAAGATGAGGGATGATGGCAGGAAGTGGTGGAACGTGATGAAAATGATGAGATCTATATACACTCAAATCATTCACTGTAAATCCCTCTAAAACTAGCCATGAAACTTGTCTATATTGGAATGTGAGAAATGGAGGAACCTCTATATCTATAGTTGATATCATCTTTACTTTTTTATAGTTAATTCAATAAAATTTGTGAACTATTTTTAAAAACCTACAAGAAGTAAAATGAGGTAGATAATTAGAATTAATAACTAAACATTATGATGAAAAATTAGGAGAAAAAATATATGTGACTGATGTCATTGGATTGTTCTATCAATTTCTTATTTTAATGATCTCCAATCATGTTTAATTTATTTTTAAATATTTCTATATATATCATTTGTGATGAGAATCCTGCATAGAACATGTGGTTTCATAATATATTCAATTGACCATGTGATTTGAAGGAAAAATTTGAAGAAAATCCATTTAGAGGATGGACCTCTTTTTATTCATTTTTGTTATGTGTTTGTTTTTTTAATAGTTTAAGTGTCACAAAATTCTTTTTGATTGAATCAAGAAATGAAACAAGCTAGAAATTAAGCATGTCATAAATAAAAGAATATATTAATTAAAAGTATTCATATGAAAAAAATGTACATGTTCATGATAAAATAAAAAGACTCGATCAAGGATGATGGGAATTGGAGATTTGTCCTGCCACTTGGGGACATCTCTTACGAGTATGCCCTTATGTGTGAAAAATGTTTCATCGTAGTCCCTTCTCCATTGATGGTGCTAATCCATCTCATTTCTAATACGAGTAGACTTTGGTCATCCTCAAGGGCGCAACCTGTTAATATTAGGTATCATAGTTGGTTGATGAGTGGGCAAGGTAAAAGTGTGAAATATCACACAAAAAATCCCAATTCAAACCAGAAATGTAACAATCCATTAATGAAAAAACCAAAAATAAAAAATTCCTAAATAAAAAATCCATAATACGAAACTTGTAAATATCAGGGACAACAGTCAGTTGATCATCCGGAAAGGTAATAGAAAAAAAGTCACCAATAAGCATCCAAGATTGGCTATAATAGTTAACAATAGTGATCATGTGATACAATGGGTCAACATAGGGATCCCATTATGTGTTCACCAATGCACAAGATATAATAATATGTGCACGAGGATATCTCAATGTTTGAAATTTACTGCAATCACGTAACCTATTTTCCAATATAACCACCAGCACTCGACCACTATTGCCTGCGAACCGATCATGGAACTCTCTTACCTTAAAGTGGTTTTGTACTCGGTTAAAGGTTATAACACACAATGATGATGTGTCATGCATTATATGATCAATGACACTTTGGAAATGCTAACCAAAATGAATTCTATTTTTTATCCTCTAATAAGCCTCTTGGGACTATTCAATAGGGTGTTGCACACATCTATAAAATTTCTCATGTACTATCTTTGTGATTGGCGGTTTACACACACCCTTGAAACCCCATTTATTCACTTCATTGTATTAGTGATCATATAAACATATCTCCTACCACCATCATATGCTAATGACCATTTGTCCATTGAAATTCGCATCATATAATCATACACATCTTAATTAGTCATTCAAATTTCTTCAAGATGTTGATCAAACCTTTATTATTGGGGCTTGTATGCTGAAATAAAAAGAGAACAATGTATTTAAAAGGATATTAAATTTTTTTCTCCAAAAAAACTAAGTTAAAAAAAAACAAACCCAACTTAATGATCACATTCTTTATTGTCTCATCTTTAAAATGATTATGTACATTACTAGCAATATATCTAATTCAATATCAATGATAATCATTCGATTCTCTCTATGAAACTCCATCACTGTTAAAAACCGCTATAATCGCTCGATGGTGATATGATATCAGACACACTCTCTGGTTCTGTGTGAAATGAATGTGTATACATGTCAAAAACCAACTTCAGGATTCAAAATTCTCCTTTTCAACAATGGAAAATGTAAGTGGTAGAGGAGAACGATTATCATCATGTGTGGCAACAATGAGTAAAACACCTATATAATTTCCATAAATAAAAGTGTCATCAACTTGAATGAATTGTTTACAATTTGGAAAAGCAGTGATACATAGCATGAATGCCAGAAACAACATATGGAACTTTACCTTTGTTTGATCAACTCAGTGATTTGGGGAGACATACTCAACAGTGTCTGAATGATAAACAATCTGATTGTTTAGATACAAAAAAATATCATAAGTTGTGGAAACATTTCATATGATTTATCTCAGTCACCATAAACTTTCACAATTGTCTTTTGTTTTTCATTCCAAGATTAGTCGTATGATATCTTATATTTAAAAAACTGTTGTATTCATTCCTGAATAAGGGAAACAAGAACGTCCTGACACATTCATATCATCTCTATAATAATAGTTGATATAAACTCTGTATTGAATGAAGAGTGTTCATGTGACAAACTTGGATATACATGAGTGTGTGGGCCTTCTAATTTGGTTGTCTTTCAACATGAAAAATTTTATCATATATTCCCTTCATTCAGAATTTACATCCTGGCTTGTATTTGTCACATCGAATTAGATATTTTTCCTTCTTCGACTCATCAACCACAAATGAAAAATGTCATTGTATGTGGTATTATTTTATCAAAAATTTCAAGGTAGTTTTACTTTCAAACTCTTACCCAACATAGATGGTGTTATCAGTCGATGTAGATTTAATCTCTATAATGCATGGGAATTCAGTAGTCGATGTAATGGCATCCCAATTAAAATGTTGTGCACATGACATTCCTTCAACAAAGGAAGTCAATAATGTAGGATGTTTATCGCTAACTGGTGGTTGCCTTTATATCAAAGGGACCTCATAAGGTTCATTCCTCACATCACCCTCATCCACATCATCTTCGGACGCCTAACTATATACTTCCTCATTAGATAAACTGTCGTTCAGTAAATTAGAAGTACACTCAGGGGTGTTCCCTATAGTTCCTTCCAAATCCTAATCATCTTCTTCATAATTTGTTTCTATTAGAGGACTCATATGAGTGGTCAATTAATGAGAGTGTTGTGAAGGACCAAACTCTATAGAACTCACATAACATGGTTCTGGAGTAGTAGGTTGCATCTCATCAATACCAGGAATCACCGCATATAATTCCATCAGACCATTAATATATTGTTTCTTGAACAACAATGGTGAATCCATCTAATCCTCATCATCGACCAGAGGATACTCAGTGTGTCATATACATTCAAGATATTGAAGATATCGATATGTAATTGAAGTAATTGATTGATCAACCCTAAATTTTAATCGACTATGAATCTTCTTGCGAACTTTATCCAATGCCACACAATTGCGAAGATCTTCCACTCTTACTGGTGACAAAGTATAGCTAAAACCCTACCCAATATAAATTACCTCACCGTTATAATATATTTGCGCATACATAATTACATAGAAAAAAAATAATTAATAAAATGTCATATACTACATCATGAAATGTTTAATTTTTTTGAATTGGTTATGATTAAATAATTGTATTTTGATCTTTAGACTTTTTCTATGGAATAGATTATCATTGCTTGATAAACCAACCAAAACCTAGGGGTGACTCCCAACGCCGCTATTGTCTCGGATTTCTGCAACCATCAATCTTCTCTCAGGCATGGTGTAAAAAGTCAGCTTCAAACATCAACACTTCTTATTGAACGTCCTTTTATTACAGTGTTACTCACATGTAAGTGAGGGGGTCCAGAGGTTTGAGATGCATAACATTTTTTATGCGGACACGTAGGTCCTTACATACTTAGAGAGGGGGATGAAACATAGGTCATCAATGAGTAAAATAAAATGCAATTATTACAAATTATATAACTGAAAAAACACGACATGAAGTTTCAATCATACACTGGTCGGTGACAAATAACCTCATTGTTGAAGTATACTAGTGGTGACATGATTACCAATGAAAATTTAATAAAACGTTATATATATTTACACCACATCATCAAATGTTTGACATGTTTTAATTAGTTATGAATAAATAACTATGGCTAGATCTTGATACTTTTTTTATGTATTAGTTTATCATTATTTGATAAACCATCCAAAACCTATGGGTGAACTCTTCGAGTCTCTATTGCCACAAATTTCAGCAACTATCGGTCGCCTTTCAAATAGCAATGTCTCTTATCAAACGCCTCTTATCAAACACCTTTTTATTTTAAAGTTACTCACATACAAGTGAGAGGGTCTAGGGGTTTGAGATACTTAACATTTTCTAGGCGAACATGCAAATCCTTACATAATTAGATATAGGGATGAGTACATGAGCCTCAACCCGACTGGTGATGACTCTTCAAGTGCATCCACGAGACCCATGATCAAATCCGGGCGTAGACATGTTTCCAGGTACTGTAGCAGGTATTGTAGCGGGTACTGTTTGGTATTGTAGCAGTTAGAACTATTCATTTGTTTCAGTCGTCGGGTCAGTAAGGCTTTTGGGTCACCTTAAGGCCTTCAGGCCACCTCAAAGCATTCGTGTCACCTCAAGACCTTTGGGCCACCTTAAGGCATTCAGGTCCCCTCAAGGCCTTTGGGCCACATGTTGTGCATAAGTATCAGACAGACTCTACAAGGAGCAGACTCTAGCTGGAGATTCAGAGCAACACACATTCACCATAGCAGAGATTTGGAAAAATGGGAGGGTATGACAATTGTTATTGGTATCAGGCTTCTGCATCACTACACAAGACAGCTAGCCAAACAACTATATGAAGGTGGAGAGCTGACATCGCGATATAGACGCTGGGGATGAGCAATTCCAAGTAGTCATAGTTTAGGATGAATTCCTCTAAGGCCTTCGGGTCATGTAATGTCACAAAGCCTACGAGTCATGTAAGGGTTTCCCTTCAATTCTTAAAAGATGGATTATCAAAAATGAATAAAAATACAAGGCCTTTGGGCCATTCAAGTTAGGCAGATAAGGATGGCTCATAAATCATCAACGAGGAAAATAATATGCAATTATTATAAATAACATAACCACATACACAAAAAAGGCATGAAATTTCAATTATGCATTGGTCGGCCATCTTAAGATCAGTAATCACATAATACTCTTAACGTGTTTTTTGGAATACTTACTGTGTTCTACATATTACATAACTTTACCTGTAACTATATTTGATATATAATAAATATCCACACCCGCTTTCCAAAATTTAGACTTTTTAATGTGTGTGTGTGTGTGTATAGAGATAAATCCGCTCTATACCTATTTGTACAAAATATTATAATTTAAATTTATTTTACTTCAGATTTAATATAAAATAATATATTCATATAAATATATTCCAATAATATAACATAAATATATACAAATTTAAATACATTCAACTTTATTTACTAATATCTTAAAGTATAATTTCATATAATTTTATAAATAGATGTGGTTTTCTGAGTATAAATATTACTAATTTATACATAAATACTGAAAATATTATTAATAATAAATTTTATTAAATTCAATCAATAAAAGCAATACAATTTACACTTACATAATAACCATTAAAATATTCTAAACTTGCGTTATTTTCAATTTTATAAAATTACATATGTGTGTAACATTTTTGTAATATTTATACTTTCCAAAATTTAACCAATTATATTTTATACATTATTAATTGGAATAATAATTACTG
This sequence comes from Viscum album, assembly GCA_963277665.1. NCBI lineage: Eukaryota > Viridiplantae > Streptophyta > Magnoliopsida > Santalales > Viscaceae > Viscum > Viscum album. The sequence continues at coordinate 195,571,753 of OY728137.1, read as the reverse complement.
ATACTTAATATAATTTAAAGATATTATTTATAGTATACTTCTTTTATACCGTTAACAACAATAATATTATATATATATATATATAAATAAATTTAAATATGATGCTTAATATAACTAGTATTTTTTAATAGTATAATTTTTATAAAATATTTAGCTAATTACATTTGTGTATAAAATTTGATAATTTAAATTTATGTAACTTTAAAATATACTATATACTATATACATATAAACCTATTCAAATCTAATTATTCACCATTTAAATTATATCACGAGTAACGGAGTATTTAATATAGAAAATGAAACCTACATTACGAAATCCTCCCGCCCCCTCCCGACTCAAAATTTTCACGAAATTTCAAAATCCAATAGAAAACTCGGAGAAACGAAAAACAAAACGCAAAGGCGCAGAACGTCGAAAATTCATGAACCCAATAATCCCACAGGGCGCGCAAAGAACGAATTTTGAACGCACAGTTACGGCGGCCGATCGTCATTCGCCTTCTATTACAAAGTAAGTCCGCGCCTTGCATTTTTCCTGCAACCTCCCTCCATCCTCGTTCTTTCTTCGTCTCCTTCACACTCCAGCTTTCGTTCTCGCTCGAGGAGGGTGGAGAGGTGGCCATGGCGGACAAGGAGAACTCCAAGCGCGTGACCCGCAGAAGCCGGAAGCGGACGGCGGAATCCGCGCCGGAGCCGGGGGCTCTGCAGTCCACTCCTCCGTCCACGAAGAGGGTCGTTCTTGGCGAGCTCACGAACGCGCCCAGCGTCATCACCGACGCGGAGTCGCCGAAACCCAAATCCAAGCCGAGGAAGAAGATCAAGCGGGCGGCGAGAGCCGCGCCTCGCGAATCCGGTTCGGAGTGGGATGATCCCCGGCTGTGCACTTCTTACGCTTCGCAAATCTACGAGTATCTTCACAGAAAGGAGGTAAGAGCTTGATTAGATGCCCTGTCTGCCATTGTTTGGGTTTAATTCTGCTCTGAGCCGTGCTGATTCGTGAAATTGATTGCGCCCAGATGGACGCGAAAAGGAGGCCGTTGCCTGATTACCTGGAGAAAGTTCAGAAGGACGTGACGCCTAACATGAGAGGAATTCTGGTGGATTGGTTAGTAGAGGTTGCAGAGGAATACAAGCTTGTTGCTGACACTCTCTATCTCACCGTCTCCCACGTCGATAGATTCCTATCCGCGAATGTTATCCCCAGGCAGAAATTACAGTTGCTGGGCGTTTCTTCCATGCTCGTTGCCTCGTGAGGATCACTCAGAGCCTTCAAACATTCATTCCTTCGTTTCTTTGATCGTTTTATGCCATCAATCTCGTCGGGAAACCTTACGGTTGCTTGTTTTTCTGTTTCCCCCCTTTTTCTTTTCCTGTTTTCGTTGTGTTCGCAGTAAGTATGAGGAAATTAGTCCTCCACACGTTGAAGACTTCTGCTACATAACAGATAACACCTACGCCAAGAGCGAGGTGATTTAGTTTCCCTGACCCAGTATTCTTTCTCTGTTTTTATACTGAAAGTGGTTTGTAATTGTTCTTAAAGGTAGTAACCATGGAAGCCCAAGTGCTGAAATCACTTAAATTTGAAGTTGGCAACCCAACCATCAAGACATTTCTCAGGCAACGCCACTTTTCAAAATGAGATATTCTTTTGCTATTACCCCGTGAATGTTTTTGGCTTATTTCAAAGTTTCTTACACTTTTCTTTGAATTTGCAGAAGATTGACCATGGTTGCCCAAGAAAGCTATAAGGTAAGGGCAAATCCAACCCATTACTTCATCTTGGAGTAAGGTTACTCCGAAATGAAGTATCAACATTGAAATCAACTCCGACCCATTTAGTTTAGAAAATAGTGATTGGTTGGAGCTGTTTTTTACTTTAAAATTGCGTTTATCCTTCATTTTTGTGATGGGTTGGAGATGGTCTCATTCAAATGATAATTCTTCTGAACAAAACAACTTTATCTGTTTAACCTTAATGACTCTTTGTTTGTTTGGCTTTTGCAGGATTCAAATTTAGAACTGGAATTTCTTGGGTTCTATCTTGCAGAGCTAAGTTTGCTAGACTATGCATGTCTGAAGTTCCTCCCTTCTCTAGTTGCTGCATCTGTCATTTTCCTAGCTAGATTCATCATTGAACCAAAGCTCCATCCTTGGGTAAATGACTGGTGACATTGGCTTGGCATCCATGGCTTCATCTAAAAATATGCCATTTTTTCAGAGCCGAGCCTTGCAACGTCACTCTGGATACAGGCCATCAGATTTGAAGATGTGTGTTCGTATCATACATGATCTTCAATCAAGCAGGAGGGGTGGCGGCCTACAAGCTGTGAGAGAAAAGTACAGGCAACACAAGGTATAGATGCTTCAAGAATGAATTTTGGTTTTCTTTTGGCGGGCAGCTTGGCCTCTATTGATCTTTCCCCCTTGTTACAGTTCAAATTTGTGGCGACCTTGGCTTCCCCTCCTGAAATACCAGCTTCATATTTTGAGGCTTTGGATGGATTGTGACCACGGCGGATACTCATCGAGAGGTTACCCGTCAAACACTTTTGGGACAATTTTTGAACTTAAATTAGGTTGACTTTGTTGAATTCATGGCATTTGCTTGTTTGTGTTTATTTTTTTTAGCTATTTATCATTTCAATTCACACTTGTATTTTGGGCATGAAGATTCCAATGCGAAATGTGGATTGATTTTACAACAAAGATTGCGTTATATGAACCCATACATCGTAGCTTGATGAAAAAAACTACAAAAAAAGAATTACAACGCCTACAAAAAAGTTCTTCAATTAAGACTTCATGACACAAAAGTATGTAATACTTGCAAAGTTTCCATAGTTGAAGGTTAATGGATATATCTCTTATTTAAAAACCTAACATTCAAAAGTTAGCAAACATTAAATTATCAATGACATTATATTGGTAATGTAACACAAATATAATATTAATATAACATAGTATTAACATTATATTAATGTTATATTTACATTACATTTACATTATATAGCTTTATATTTACGTTATATAACATTATATAATATTAAATTCACATTATTTAATGTTATATTTGATATGTTTCAAATGATCATCTAATGACCATTTGCATTGTAAGACAACTCAAAACACAATAGATCTATCTTTAAGAAATTAATATGTAAATAATACTACAAAACAAAACACTTCTGTAACACCCTAAGGATTTGCAAATAAATTTAATATTGAATGCATGAAATACTAAATCTCTACAAAACAACATTTTGTAATAATCTAGCCAATAAACATATTTTGTTATTTTTGTGATTTTAATTTTGAAAAACTGACACATTTGAGTTTAGGGTGATATTTGGAGTTTGAATAGTAGCTTAGCCTTATAAATAGTAATGTATGGAGAATTTAGGCATATGGGACTTTTTTTAATGGGTCTGTGTGTGTTTTATTTCAGAAAACGGGGTTGGTCAGCGCCACTTGAAGTGACGCTGTCCATTTTCGGCCAAAAACATGTGCAACACCACTTCAAGTGGTGCTCCACCTTATGACCTCAGTCTATTAGCACCACTTGAAGTGGCGCTAATAGTATCACACTATTGGGATGAGCGCCATTTCAAGTGGCGTCCAAACAAAACCTCCCCTATATATAGGTGATTAATTAATTATAAGTAGGTGATTACTTTATTATAATTAGGTGATTAATTAATTATAACTAGGTGTTTAATTAATTTTAATCAAGCGATTAAGTAATTGTAATTAGGTGATTAATTAATTATAAATAGGTAAGCAATTGATTGTATTTGGGTGATTAATTAATTATAATTAGGTGATTAAATAATGTTAAGTAGGTGATTAATTAATTCTAATTAGGTGATTAATTAATTCTAATTAGGTGATTAATAAATTCTAATTAGGTGATTAAGTAATGGTAATTAGGTGTTAATTAATTCTAATTAGGTGATTAATTAATTTTAATTAGGTGAGTAATTAATTTTAATTTGGTAAATAATTAAAGGTAATTAAGTGATTAATTAATTCGAATTTGGTGATTAATTAATTCTAATTAGGTGATTTGTTAATTGTAATTGGGTGATTAATTAAATTTAAATAGGTGATTAAGTAATTGTAATTAGGTGATTAAGTAATTCTAATTAGGTGATTAAGTAATTAATTAATTCTAATTAGGTGATTAAGTAATGGTAATTAGGTGGTTAATTAATTCTAAATTAGTGATTAAATAAATCTAATTTGGTAATTAATTAAAGGTAATTAGGTGATTTATTTATTCTAATTAGACGGTTAATTAATTCCAATTAGGTGATTAATTAATTTTAATTAGGTGATTAATTAAATCTAATTAGGTGATTAAATAATGGTAATTATGTGATTAAATAATGGTAATTAGGTGATTAATTAATTTTAATTAGGTGATTAATTAAATCTAATCAGGTGATTAAATAATGGTAATTATGTGATTAAATAATGGTAATTAGGTGATTAATTAATGGTAATTAGGTGATTAATTAATTCTAATTAAGTGGTTAATTAATTCTAATTAGGTGGTTAATTAATTCTAATTAGGTGGTTAATTAATTCTAATTAGGTGCTTAATTAATTCTAATTAGGTGCTTAATTAATTCTAATTATGTGATTAATTAATGGTAATTATGTGATTAATTAATGGTAGTTAGGTGATTAATTAATGGTACTTAGGTGATTAATTAATACTAATTATGTGATTAATTATTTCTAATTTGGTGATTTATTTAGTCTAATTTGGTGATTAATTCTAATCAGGTGATTAATTAATTCTAATTCGGTGATTAATTAATGGTAATTAGGTGATTAATTAATGGTAATTAGGTGATTAATTAATTCTAATTAAGTGATTAATTAATTCTAATTTAGTGATTAGGTAATTAATTAAAGGTAATTAGGCAATTAATTAAATCTAATTAGCGAAGTAGTTATCTTAATTAGCGAAGTAGTTATCTTAATTAGCGAAGTAGTTATCTTAATTAGCGAAGTAGTTATAAATTGCTTTTAAAATATATCCTTGCATTATATTCTAGGTATCATAATGAATTTAGTTTTCCATCTACCTTGACCTCAGTTTGTAATTGAAGTTATACACATGAATTTAGTAGTTGAATATATTTTTTGCATATTAAGTGTTAGAGTTGTCATGAAATGAATGCTCTCTTGAGTAAAGTATCCTTGGGTAGAGGGGCTTTGGGTCAGACTACCTACTTTCCTAGAGGCTTGCCTTGTCTAGGAAAGTGAATGAGGTTGGCTATCTGTCGCTCTGAGCTTATTTATGTGGTGTTTTTCAATTTCATATAACTATATGCTTTTACATGATGTGTTCATGTATCTCATGCATATAATGCATGTGGATATGTAGGAATATGTTTGACTTCTAATTTTGGGTAAGTAACACAGACTTGTGGGTTGTGTAAAGAGTTACACATCAATATGGTTTGAACATATTGATTTGGTGGAGAGATTAAGATTCCAACCTGAATTACTAGAAGCATGCATACATAAATTGATTCTCTAATCGGATATAATTAATAACAATGGTTTATTTTGGATAAAAAAGATGGATGTTGCCTATATTTATTGCAACGGTCAAATAATTGAGACAGGACATGGATGTAGTTATAGTATACATCCAGAAGTTGTTGTGATGCTTGAAGGATGTACAACTTTGGAAGCTGTGCAAAGGAAAATTCATCGAAAGTTAAAACTGGCAAGGAATCAAGTGATAGAGTCCATCATATTCAAACATCTACAATATATTGATAGGTTTTGGCATGTGGTATATCCGGTAAATGATGATGATGATTGGGAATATGTACTTTCATTGGTTAAGTATCTACTTGGGAATCAAATGATGGAGTTGTATGCCACTATAGCTATAATGGAGGTTCCATCGACATTGGAAGTTGCCCATCTCAAATTCATGAGACTATGTCATATTCTCTTACACATCAAGAAGTTCCATCTGCATCAGTAGTTGTTCCATCATTTCCATTGGCCACCATTTCAATGGATAATCCTTCACATACTTTAGATGCATTGGTCGATGATTTTGAGGATGATGACAATTTCAAAGAAGAAGATGGAGATGAAGTTGAAGAATAAGAATAAGAAGAGCATGCAGAAGATTAGTCTGTGCCCACTCATGTGAGGTTTAACCGACCATTGAACCATCCTCCACTATTGGCTTCATGGTCGACTGAAGGCATAAATCACTTGCCAGAATTTGATTGGTCAGTTATTACTCCCAGTTCAGAATTTCCAGGAATCATTGGTGGCACAAATCGAGTGTCAGATGACGGTGTTATGTATATTGGCAGAGATTTTGAGAGCAAAGAAGCAATGAAAAATGTGATAAAACAATATCACATTGAGCGACATTACTCTTATGTTGTAGAAGAGTCAAAGCGGTCTTATTATTTGATCCGTTGTGACAAATATGAATCGAACTGTCAAATGCGTTTGTGAGCTATAATTGATAACACTTTTCACAGCTGAGACATCACTATATTTACTCCACACACCTGTGTGTACCCAAGATTATCATAGGAACACTCTTCATTAGATGTTGAGTTTGTTTCAATTATTATTGTTGAAATGATTAGAACATGTCAAGACGTTCCTGTGGTTTTGGTGATGGAGTGAATCAAACAACTTTTTGGGTATCAAATATCTTTTTGGAAGGCATGGACGACACGATAGAAGACTATTGTGAAAGTATATGGTGATTGGGGCGACTCTTATCGAGTTTTACCATAACTTTGGAGCTTCTACGCCACAATAATCAAGTGGTCTATTAGATTCATACTTTTGAATATGTGAACCAACACAACCAAGTTGACCACTCAATGGTTGTGTTTGATAGATTATTTTGGACATTTGTACCATGTGTGGCGGCTTTTAGACATTGCAAGAAGTTTATACAGATTGATGACACATTTCTGTATGGAAAGTATACATGAACTTTATTGATTGCCGCCACACAAGATGGAAATCGAGCCCCTTTACCTTTGGCATTTGCAATTGCGGAGAAAGTGAACTTCTCATCATGAAGCTGATTTTTAGCATGTCTCTGAGAGTTTGTTACGGATGCATAAGGGTTTTGTCTTATTTCAGATCGCTACTGTGCAATCAAGGAGGCAGTACATTCTGTGGGTCTTTCGTGGAGACCACCCTATGCCCATCATCGATACTGTATTCGACACGTTGCTAGCAATTTGCGAAAGAAGTTCAAGAACGAGTCGATGAAGAAGACAATCTTAAAAATTGGTAAGAACATCCTTTTACGTTTTAAAAATTGTTGTCTTAGTTATTTTCATATCCATTTAGATGATTTCTTGTTTGATAGCATATGGGCCTCAATAACAAAGGATAAAAGAGCGTTTTCAAGATATTCACAGAGTGAATTCGAAAGTGTATGATTACATGATGCAAATCCCAAAGCAGAAATGGTCGTTGACATATGATGATGGGAGAAGATATTGTCATATGACGACCAACATCGTAGAATGTATAAATGGAGTTTTCAAGGGAGTTCAAAAATTACCTATCACAGGTAAATACGAATATTTGATTATATGTTATTCAGAAGAGCTACAATTATAATATAATATTAGTATAATGTCTTAAATCTAAATTACAGGTTTGGTACAAGAGACCTTCTATCGGAGTGTAAAGTATTTTCTAGAACGAGGAAAGTAGACTGAAGAGGGATTGAACAGAGGGATGCGCTATAGACACCATTTCCAGCGCGATCTAGATACAGTTTTTCAGGAGGCTGCAACTTATCGTGTAACTATATTTAATCGTCCAGAGCAACGATTTGAGGTTGTTGAGCCTGGTGATGCTGTGACTTGTAGCAATGGTCGTGTGTGAGTTGTTTTACTGGAGAAGCGTTACTGTGAATGTGGCAACTTTCAGGCACTGAGATATCCTTGCGGCCATGTGATTGCAGCATGTGCTTACGTACACGTATCCTGGGAGCAGTTCATTGATCCAGCTTATCGACTCGAGAGCATCAACTCCTGCTACAGTACTCCGTGGATGCCAATTGGGGAATATCATAATTTTTGGCTGTTTGATGGCGCACCCACGCTTCTACCGAACAACACTAGACTTCGACCTAAAGGGAGGCCAAAGTCGATTCGTATTCAGAATGGGATGGATTGGCCTAGTGAACAACCAGCTGGATGAAGGTGCAACATATGCCGCCAGGAAGGTCATACGAAGACACGTTGCCCTAGACACATAGGACAATCATCTAATGGTTAAAATGAATCAAGTACTCTATCAGTTACTGTAAAAATTTGTACATGTAATCATTTTTATCATTATCACCATTTTTAATAATATTTGTCTTATTTGTATATAGGGTAACTTTTAGAAAATGTACTTATATATTATAAACATTTCAAACATTGGTTAATAGAATTACATAAATACAAATTATTACAAACATTCAAAAACAATCCAAACTGTCAATGAATTCAAAACATGGATTGGTTGTGCATCACTCCCAAATTTAATAAAAAAAACTATAAATTCTATGTGCATTTCACTATTGTCGGTTAACTATTGCTTAACATAGATTGCTAAGCGATAGTTAACTGACAGTAGTGAAGTGCACAAAGAATTGATAGTTATTTTATTAAATTTGGGAGTGATGCACAACCAATCCATGTTTTGGATTCATTGATTAATGAAGCCAAATAAACATTAGTATTCTTCCAACACACTACATCAGTAGAAACAACAACAATAATAACCAAAATACAACATTTAAATGAACCCGCACACGACGCATAAATGTTTTCTTATATAGGTAGATTTTTTTTGAGTTGGTGTTGTTTGTTTAAAGCTACTCATCCAGTGCTAACCATTTAAAGGTTCACATTCAAAAAAACAAAACCATTTGAACTATGAAATTAAAATGATAAATGTCATATCTTACATGAAATTAATGTTTTACTGTTGGTACATTCAGATGGAGCAACCACTGTTATCTGCCCAGGAGACACACGTGTCGCGTGATGTGTTGGCGCGACGACCTGTTAGACATCTTGTTGTTCGGAGAGCGCATCATTTCCATCACGAGGCACCGCCGACAACTATTTGTCCATACCTTAGACGTGCATGATTTTATGGAGTTTCTATGTGTGACTTCAAGACCATTGATCATCATTTTATTACTGCGTTGGTTGAGAGATGGTGGCCATAGACACACACATTTCATCTCTCTGAGGGGGAGATAACTATTGCTTTAGAGGACGTCACCTACATGCTGGGGTTACCCATCCATGGACATGCAGTTACGGGTGCCAGTAGTGGTGACTGGGCTGCAGTCATACATAGGCTACAAGGCATTAACGTCGTCGGCGCATGATGTGTCCTCCAGGGTTCGCGCTTGCGCATGAGGTGGCTTGATCAGCATTTTGACGTTATTCCTGATGATGCAGCTGATGAGACGCTTATTCAGCACACACGTGCATACATTTTGCGACTGCTCGGAGGCATGTTGTGCGTCGACTACTCCACCGTTTTGGTACACATGATGTACCTCCCATTACTTGAGGATCTGGATCAGACGGCTACATACAGTTGGGGGCCAACTGTATTAGCACATCTGTACAGATGTCTTTGTACCAGTTGTCAGGCCGATTCACATCAGATTGCAGGTTGCATAGTGTTAGTACATATGTGGGTCTGAGAGCGTTTTCCACGCATCGCTCCTCGAGTTATCGCACCACTTGCACCAGAGTTATTTCAGGACTGTCCTCGGGGACGATGGTATGTCTATGTCATTACTTTCAATTATTTAGTATTTTTGTTATTGTTTTTTATAAACTTATCGTATATTACTCTTTTAACCAGGTGGAGTCAGTCTCAGAAGTATTCACATACTTCAAGACATAGTTTGCACAGCTTCCGACAAATATTCGATGTCGTAGTGCCAGCTGATGTAAGTTAAACAATACTTTTTTGTAGGAAAATTTGATTTGTTATCAATATTTTAAGTTATTTCAATATAAACTTAGTAACATTATCATGCTAATATGACTTATTTTTTGAGTTTACATTTCAGGTTTAATGGACTCCGTATACAGGTTCTGTCTACGCATCACTTCCACCATACTGCACAGTTATGGTTGGAGATCGTGCTGCAATAGTACCACTCATCCACTTCCACATCATTGAGTGGCACCAGCTAGACTGGGTCATGCGCCAGTTTGGTTATATACAACATATCCCGATGGCACCAGGACAGCCTGTCGAGTTACATTCGATTGTGCTTATAGGTAGACATGCGACAGACTGGCGGCAGACTCATGCATCTTATATCAAGCTTTGGGACACGCGTGCCCAATTCAGTGTCTTTCCATTTGGATATACCACAACATGCTCTCAGTTATCTGCTTAGGGGGATTATGCAGACTGGTATCAGCGTCACACCATCATGCACCTTACACGTTAGGGGTTTGACATTCAGCAGTTGATATGTTTATCAAGATTTATTATTTTTGTTTAACTCATTTTTGGTATTAATTTGAATGTTATTTAATTTGCAGACATGCGCCATTCGTCATCTTGCACATACCGCACAACCTCAGGAGGATGCATATATTAGGCAGGATGTAGTTCATCGGGATGTGTTGGCTCTCTTCGATCATCTCTGGTTGATACATGACAGTTTTTTTGATGAGGAGCCACAAGAATATCCCGATTCATATCCTCCAGTTGAAGCTCTAGAGGATGATGATGTCCCTACTATGCCTGCTGGGGACAATGCACCGCCACCACCACCGCCAACTGGATGACAGAGACGAGCACATCATGAGGGGTAGAGGTGACGACATCGACATCCGAGAGCGGCTCTTGCAGATGCCGCCGCACCACAAAGAGATGATCTGGTTCACCCGACTGATGATATTGCACAGCAGGGAGACACTTATATACCACAGATGTCGTCTCCGCAGATTACTATGGATTTTGATCTGGGTGCGGTCACACAGCTTATGGCGGCCCTCTCTCCCGACGAGACCTTCTTTAGTGCCCCATTTCTACCATTTATAGGAGCTTCAGAGCCATATGACGCCTCATATGATTTTGGGTCGTCCTCTTACATGGTTTTGGTCAGTCCTCTACACAGCACCATGGGAAGGCACCAGAAGCATCAAAAGAGGAGGAACCCGCAGCTAGGACACCGAAGCAACACAGACGTCGGACGCGGAGAAAACGTGAGATTCAGACGTCGCGTTGTGGTACCGAGGGGCATCGTCGTTGATGTTTTCAGATGTCATGTTGTATATATTAAAAAACATATTTACTATAATAAGTAATTGTTGTTTAAGACAAATAACAAGATAATAAAAAATATAGTAAATACAAACTAATTTAAATTAATTATTAATAATTTATATATTTTCAAAGTCTCATAACTGTAACATTATTATGCTTTATGCATGTGACTTTAGAAGCGTATAAATTATAAAGTACAAGTACAGTCTAAATAAAATTTTTCACACAGACTAAACATATAATAATTTCTTGAAAAATGAAAAGAAAAACAAACATATAGTAAACAAAAAATATTTTAGTCAACATTGTTTACAATTTTTTTTAATTTCAACTAATTCTTATATTTTTAATCCACGTTTTAAGTTTCATTTATATTGGTCATATAGTTTATATTTTATAATCTTTCAAAACCATTTACTTGAAACATTTTTATGTTTCAAATAGGTGGTTTTGAAAGATTATAAATTATTTTTAGTCAACATTGTTTCAGATTTTTTTTATTTTCAACTATTTATTATATTTTTAATCCATATTTTAAGTTTCATTTATATTGGTCATATAGTTTATATTTTATAGTCTTTCAAAGTCATATACTTGAAACATTTTTAAGTTTCAAGTGGTTTTGAAAGAATATATATATATATATATATATATATGAATATTAAATATATTTATAAATAAATTTTAAATATATATGTAGCAATATTTTCATAATTATATATTTCTAAATATATTTATATTTATATAATTATAAATATTTACTTATAAAGATAGGTTTATAATTATATAATTACAAATATATTTTTTTATTTAAATATATAAATATAAATAGATTTATATTTATAAATATTTATATTTAATTATATATATACAAATTTATATTTATACACATATATATTTCAAATTATATTTATTTATAATTGTAAATATATGTTTATATAAAATAATTCTTTTTTATAATTATATATTTAAAATTATATTTAAAATTTATAAATAGTTATATATAAATAAACCTTCTATTTAAAGTTTATAAATTTATATATAGATAAACATTATTAAAATTATTTATCTTTATATAAATAAACCTTATTAAATCTTATATAATTATTATAATTACATATTTATTATAATTATGTAATTATTATAATCATATATTTATTATATTTATAACTATATATTTATAATATTTTTAATTATATATTCATTATATTTATAATTATATAATTATTATAATGATATAATTATTATAGCATATATTTATTATAATCATATATTTATTATAATTACATCTTTATTACAGTTATATATTAAATATATAATTATAATTATATAATTATTATATTTTTATAATTATTATATTTATATAGTTATTACTATTATATATTTATCATAATTACATACTTATTATACTTATTATATTTATAATTATAAATTTATTATAATTATATAATTCTAATTATAATACTTATAATATTATAATAAATATATAACTTTAAATATAATAATATATATATATATAATTATAAAAAATATATAATTATAATAAATGTATAATTATAAATATAATAAATATATAATTATAATTATAATAAATATAATAAATAGAAATATAATAAATATATTATAAGTTTGTATTTATTATATTTATAATTATATATTTATTATACTTACATATTTATTATAATTACATATTTATTATAATTACATATTTATTACTAATGACATATTTATGAATATAGTAAATATAATTACTAAAATAAATATAATAAATATATAATTATAAAGATAATTAATATACACTTTTAAATATAATAAACATTAATATAATAAATATAATCATATATTTATTTTAATAATTATATTTATTATAATAAATAATTTTATTATAAACATATATATATGGGGGGTTGGGGGGTAGAAGGGATCAGTGCCACTTGAACTGGTGCTGACCCACAATTATCTCCAGCGCCACTTGAAGTGGCGCTGGATAAACCCATTTCCCTATTTAAAATAAATCCTACCCCATTAAACTAAAAAAACCCCCTCCACCCAAATCAGCCAGTAATGTACTCATATGAATAGTAATACGACCCTTATGAATAATAACTTCACCCATAATTGTATAAATAAAATTAAGGAACCTTATAAATGAAGTAGAATATTTTATAAATTATTAATTAAGTATTCGTATTTTTGTGAGTGATAAATATTTAATTAAAATTTTAAATTAATAATTTAATTCATTTTCATAAAATGGGTTCCTAAATAAATATTTTGCTGTTCTACGATTTTAGAATAATTTAATAAGATCTTAGTTAAAATTTTAAGGTATTATAAAATCAGTTTTGGTTTTAAAATTGTATTTTTCAAGTAAATAATGATTTTAATTAAAAATTAAATTTCTCATATTTAGAAAATTATTTTGATAAAATGGAGTCTATTTTTGAATTATACACGTCGAAAAATGGCTATGGTGATTTTTTGTGATTTTTTTGAAATATTTGAATTTTTAGTGAATAGTGAAATACGATAATTTATCGTATATATACATTATAGGTTAAATACACTATTCTATGCATCATGGCTGATGTAAGCAACCATTAATGCGAACTCACATGCACATATTACTATTCTTGGTCACAAGAATCAATACTATTGCTTGTCTTGAGAAAAATAATAAAACAATGAATAAGATATTTAAAAATCACTCTCCACTATAAACCCCCTCTTACTCCCTATTCTCTTCACTCTTAAAGCTTGTGTCTTGTCTAAATTCTATTCAAATCTTCTCCCAAGATCCCCCCCACGTCCATCAGTCTTTGGTCTCATAAAAAGACTAAAACCTCTCCCCTAAAGAGGCTCTCAAGGAAGATAACTTTAAGAGGTAAATTCCTCTTTTCATTTCTTTTATTTCTAGTTCCTTTCTTTTTATTTTTCCTTCCTAACCTCCTTTCATTCGAATGTTATGATAACTCTAGTACCTTACGTGTACTGGAATGTTGTCATGATAATGGAATAATTCATCATCATCTCTCCTTTCCCCTTCTTTTATATTAGAAATGAAAACACTATCTGAGATGCGTTAATTTATCACATTTTGATGGTTTAACCAGACTATAATATATGTATTATAACTCATGTAAGGTTTTGGAATCTTTTTGTACACATGATATTATTTTATACGAGTTCGTTCTGATCAAAAATCTCTAATTAACCCAAATGATTATCATTAAAGTCTTATATAATGATTCATATTCACTCCCAATAACCAAATTAATTTTATAACCATGTAATCGTTTGGATGTTAAAAAATAAAATACAACTTCTATTCTGGACAACCATTCTCATCTTACATGTTTATCCTTACATGTAAATCGGTCATGAATACCAAGGAAGAAAACGCTCCCAAACAATAAAATTGAATATCTTAAACCCATCAAGAAGGCCATGAATGAACTTAATAAGTCTATACTAAATCAATTACATAAAGAAGAGGTTTTGGAAATATTAATTAATGAATTTAATTTGGTTATCCAGGACACTAAGATCAAGTGAAGAACATCATCAGACTTAAGTTAAGGGTTTTCTATCAGAACCTCCATTTTCATTCAGGTTACTTTTATTCTCTACTTACCTCAATTAAATTATTATTCATTTATGGGGAGTTTTATGTTTTAAAAGGATCTTTAAAAAATTCTTTCCGAAATACAAGCCCGATTCAAGAGAATTTCTCAAATTCTTACCTATTTTCAAGGACACTCTATAATATGTTTTTAGTAACCATTATCTTTCTAAAATCACTCATTTGATTATGACAATACTATATTACTTAAATTTTGGTTTTATAAAAAGATTTTTCCAAAAGAACTCTTCTTTTCAAAGTAAAAGAGTATTTATCTCAAGAATTACTCGATGATTTTGTAAGAGTATCTTCACTTATTTCAACACTCTTGTTGATTCTTATGTATTATCGGGATTAATATTTTATGATATCATATACCATATTTAATTGAATGATTTATGATTAGTTTGATTGTGAATGTGCTATTTTAAAACCATTCACTAATTTACTCTGAATGGTTAGTGTTTATGCTTAATGTCCGGGGAAAGTTATTTACATTTCATATGTTAGTTTCAATATGAATGTATATTTTGTTTATGTTTATCCTCATTCATATGAGGAATGCATTGGACTTAGTAAGTGATGGGTGAAACTCACTATAACCTCTCGATGCATCAGTAGGTTTCATGAGATAAACTACAGTCTTGACACATGACCTTGATAAAATGGTTATTTATGGTCTTGGCACGAGACTTTGACGATATGGTTATGATGTTCGATATTATGCATCCCTCATTATGAAACTAGTAATTCAAAGTTCATGTGGTTATTCAAATAGTATAATACCCATGATTATGCTCTATTATGACATTATTTACTCAGCTCTTATTCCTGTCAAAATGTGTTCAAGTTTATTTATAAAGGCACGTGTATTTAGTTATTCACCATGTCTAATGTTTATGTTTAGGATGAATTAATCTGTATTGATTACCCTTACTAATCATTTTATCTCACCCCTATATTATGTTTCAATTTCCCAAGACATGAAGAGGTATATTAAGAATGACATGCAGGGATAACTTAGGAGTTATGGATGTTGTCAAAGGAATTTCTATATTGTTTTTCCTTTCAAGTTGTAATGTTGAACTTATTTATGTATCTGGTTTTCCAAATCTACTAAACTATTTTTTCCTTCGGGATACAAATTTCTTGTAATCATGCCAATGTAATGAAATAAGGCACTGACTCCGGGCAACTGAGGTTGGGGTCTTTACAGTTGGTATTAGAGGAAGTTTAGTAGAAAACTTAGAAACTAGATTTAGAAAATGTAGATGAGGGAACAAAACCCTAAGATAGACTTTGAGGATAATCATACAAGAACATCCTGGAATTTTGGTAAGGAATAGATTATGTGGATATTTCTAGAAAATACACCCCTGTTTGGATACTAAAAGTGGGCGTGGTTCTGGCACAGATGTATCTAGGAGTAATAACTTCGAAAAGGAGTTTTGGGCTTGGCCCAGGGTATCCTGGTACATGACAACGAGCCTTAATGTCCCCCTGGTTTGACACTCTTGGGGGATATGTTTAGGATAATCACATTTTCTTTACAAGTCATTATAAAAGATTTAAATGTAAATTTTTCCTCAAAGAAACCATGTTTATGAGTATGAGATTAACTATGTATAGGATTTCAATTTATGCCAAGTATTTTTCTATGCTGAGATTATAAATTATGATTAATAACCTAATATAGCGTATACCATTATTTAGAAATGACGCCTAGTTGAAGGAATAGAAACTGCATGAACGCGCGTATCCCATGTAGGGATTGCCCTCTAATGCCAGATAATGATGTTTGCTCTAGTTCTACAACTGGTGTTGAGCAACTTATAACTATAATGGGATAACTGACTCAAGTTATGAACAAAAACCTTACCTGTATGGAGCATCCAGATCCACATCGTGGAGGAGCTATGTTAGACTGCTTTATGCGACAACAACTTCCATCATTTAATGGGATTAAAAACCCATTCATAGCGGAGTAGTAGATAAGTTCATTAGAGAAGATATTTCTCGCTTTGGGATGTAATGAAAGAGAGAAATTTTTCATGGCGGTTTATCGTCTATCGAGAGATGTGGATCAGTGGTGGTATTTAATTAAAAACACAAAGGACAAGGAAGAAATATAATGAATGGAATTGAGGGATTTTAAGGAAATCTTCTTAGAAAAATACCTCCCTCGTGAACATCAAGAAGATATGGAAAGACAGTTTCTGAATCTGAGGCAAAAAGGAGATGATAATGTTGCAATTTATAAAGATAACTTCACAAGGTTAGAAAGACATGCCGCAGACTACATACGTAATCTAAGGAGCAATATTGATCGATTATTTTATGGTTTAAAACCATTCCTCTGAAGGGATTTAGTCTCCCAAATTTTCTCATCATATGAAGATATAGTCTCATGTGCTATCAAGACATAAAATGAATTATTTAAGTCTTATGATTTTAAAGGTAAAAAAGAGAAGAAGAGTGATGTTGAAAACTATAGAAAAGGAAATAAGGAAATGGGGAAAAAGGGAAGAGTTGACCTTACACCGTGTGATAATTGTGGGAAGAGACACCCTGGTACTTGCCTGAAGGGTATGGGTGTTTGTTAAAAGTGTGGAGAAAAATGCCACCTATCTCGGGATTGTATGGGGAATAAAGAAGCTACCAATGTTCAATACTAAAATTTAAAGGAGACGGGACATTTTTCAAATGATTTTCCTAGGCGTCAAGGAAACAATCCCCAAAGAATGAAAAGGGAGCAAGGCCAAGCTTATATGATCACAACTGCTGATATTGAAGTTCCTAATGATGTGGTGGAAGGTATTTTAATCATTTACTCAAACTCAGCCAATGCTTTATTTGATTATGGATCATCGCATTCTTTCACATCTTCCCATTTTTCCAAGAAAATTAGATATTTCCAATTTGATTTAATAATGGAGTTGTTAGTCAAAACTCCCAAGGGAAGTATCATTGAAACAAAGATGTGTCATAAAGTCCCCATTATGGCATGTAAACGTGCTATATCTTCTGATTTTATTATCATACCCATGATTGAATTTGATATAATCCTTAGTATGGATTGGATTTCGAATCATGATGCGAAAACCTATTGCAAGAAGAAGGAGGTTACAATTTTTGAGAACAATGTAGAATCCCATATCTTTAGAGAATAAGCGTCACCATCTGATTCTTATCTAGATCCACCCTTAACAGCTCTACTGAATGAAATTATTAAGGAGGATGAGAACTCAATATATATGATTGAATAAAGGAATATTCAAATTGAGTATTTACCTATTGTAAAAGAATATATTGATGTTGTTCTGGAGGATTTACCTAGACATCCTCCAGAGCGGGAAGTTGAGTTCTCTATTGATTTAATTCCTAGTTCAAGACCTATATCAAAGACTCCTTATAGAATGTCTATTGTGGAATTAATAGAAATGAAGAAACAACTAGAGGAATTGAGTGATAAATGATTTATTCTCCCTAGTGCCTCTCCATGGGGAGCCTCTGTTCTTTTCGTTAATAAGAAAGATGGATCTATGAGACTGTGCATTGACTACCGGGAAATCAATGCAATAACAATAAAAAACAAGTATCCCCTACCTCGTATTGATGATTTATTTGATCAACTTCATGGAGCCCAATATTTTTCAAAGATTGACCTTCGATCTGGATATCATCAGTTGTGAGTGAGGAAGGAAGATATTCCAAAAACACCATTTCGAACTAGGTATGAGCATTATGAGTTTAGAGTAATTCCTTTTGGACTGAATAATGCACCCTCTATTTTCATGGATCTAATGAATAGAGTTTTCAAAGAATATCTTGATGACTTTGTGGTGGTATTTATTGATGATATCTTAGTATACTTCAAAAGATACTGAGATCATGAAAATCACTTGCGCACTATTCTGAAGATTCTTAGAAGAAATGAATTATATGAGAAGTTTAGCAAGTGTGAATTTTGACTTCAATCAGTTTCTTTTCTTGGTCATATTGTCTCTAAGAATGGAATATCCATCGATCCTACAAAGAAAAAGGCTGTTCAAGAATGACCTACACCAACAAACACAACTGAGGTACATAGTTTTATTGATTTAGCAGGTTATTATAGGTGTTTCATTCAGAACTTCACCCGATTAGCCAACCTATTAACCAAGCTTACTCGTAAAAGGGTGGAATTTTTATAGAAAAAAGAATGTGAGGAATGTTTTCAAGAATTAAAGAGGATATTAGTTAATTTCCTGATCTAAACTCTACCATCGGGAAATGATGGGTTTGTGATATATAGTGATGCATCAAAGAAAGGACTTGGCCGTGTCCTTATGCAGAATGATAGAATTATTTTCTATGCATCAAGGCAGTTAAAAATCCATGAACAAAACTATCTAACTCATGATCTTGAGTTAGTATTTTTAATCTTTGCTCTAAAGATATGGATACATTATCTCTATGGTGAAATATGTAAGATATATAGTGATCAAAAGAGCTTAAAATACATCTTCTCACAAAAAGAACTCAACATGAGGCAAAGACGATGGATCGAGCTGCTCAAGGATTACGATTGTTCCATACACTACCACCCAAGAAAGGCAAATAATGTGAAAGATGCTTTAAGAAATAAGGATCATGGATCCATAAACAAAATAAGGATTGAAAGAGATCCAGTGTTTATGGATCTAGTAAATATGAATGTGGTAATTATCAAAGAAGGAAAAACATCATTACTTTTTTAATTGGTTTCCCAACCATCTTTATTAGAAAGGATTAAAATATCTCATCCTGATGATAAGAACCTTCAAAAGAAAATCAATGCTGTGAAAGATGGGAAGTTGGATGACTTCGTGTGTGAATATGGAATTCTGAAATTTGGGAAGAGGCTATGTGTTCCCTCTATACTCGAGATGAAAAGGGAGTTATTGGATGATGCCCATAGTGTGAATTTCTCCATACACCCTGGTAGTACTAAAATGCATAGATATTTGAAGGAACATTTCTGGTGGGACAACATGAAGTGGGAGATTTATGATTATGTATTAAGATATTTAGTCTGTCAACAGGTGAAGGCTGAAAGACAATATTCTAGAGGAGTCATGCAACCTATACCTATTCCTACATGGAAATGGGATCACATTACCATAGATTTTGTCACTGGATTACCCAAAAATCCAAGAAAGAATGATGCAATATGGTTAATTATGGATCAAATTACCAAATCTGAACATTTCATCGCTATAAGGGAGGATTTTCCATTAGAGCACCTTGCACGACTCTATATCAATGAATTTGTGAGACTTCATGGAGCACCTCTTTCAATAGTGTCTGATCACGATCCTCGATTTAAATCGAAATTCTAAAAAAGTTTTCAGAAATTTTTGGATACTGAGCTTCGTTTGAGTACTGCTTATCACCCTCAAACTGACGAGCATTCAGAAAGGATGATCCAAACTTTAGAAGACATGTTGAGATCATGCTCACTTGATTTTCAAGGTATGTGGGATCCATATTTACCTTTGGTGGAGTTTTCCTACAATAATAGTTTCCATTCTAGAATTCAAATGGCACCATATGAAGTATTGTATAGAAATAGATGTCACACACCAACATATTAGGATGAAGTCGATGAAAGGAAGCTTGTGGGACCATAGCTTCTGGAGGAAACAAAAACAAAGTTAAAGACTATTCAGACCCATATCAAAGAAGCTCAAAGCAGACAAAAGAGCTATGCTGATAATTGAAAGAAGGATTTGGAATTTCAAGTAGAAGATTATGTTTTCTTGAAGGTATCACTATGGAGGGGTGTTATAATATTTGGGAAGAAAGGGAAACTGAGCCCTAGGTACATTGGAACTTTTGAAATCCTAGAGATAATTAGAGTTATTTCATATCGTTTGGCTATGCTTCCAAACCTGTCTAAAGTACACAATGTGTTCCATGTCACATTGTTGAGAAAGTGCATGCCATACCCAACACATGTCCTCACTTATGAAGGTATAAAATTAGAACCTGACCTATCTTACCATGAAGAGCCTATCTGGATTCTGGACACTAAAGAATAAGTATTGAGGAATCATATGACTCAACTGGTAAAGATACTTTGTAAAAATCATAAAATTGAATAGGCAACATGGGAGCCTAAGGAGCTTATGACGACGACCTACCCAAATCTTTTTATGAGGTAACATTCTATGAATTTCGAGGATGAAATTTTTGTAAAGAGGGGAGAATGTAACACCGTAAGGATTTTCAAATAAATTTAATATTTAATGCATGAAATACTGAATCTCTATAAAATAGTACTTTGTAACAACCTAGCCAATAAACACAATTTTTCCACTTCTGTGATTTCAATTTCGAAAAATCGACATACACGGTTGCGTTCAGGGTGATATTTGGAGTCTGATAGAATAAACTTAAATTTTAGTGAATAGTAACTTACCCTTATGAATAGTAATGTACCCTTACGAATAGTAATATAACCCTTATGAATAGTAAAAACACCCATAAATGTGTAAATAAAATTTAGACACCTTATAAATGAAGTATAATATTTTATAAATTATTAATTTACTATTCGTATTTTTATGAGTGATAAATATTTAATTACAATTTTAAGTTAATAATTTAATTAATTTTCATAAAATGGGTTCCTAAATAAATATTTTGTTGTCCTATTAATTTAGAATAATTTAATAAGGCCTTAGTTAATTTTTCAGGGTATTATAAAATCAATTTTGGTTTTAAAACTGTATTTTTCTTGTAAATAACGATTTTAATTAAAAATTAAATTTCTCATATTTAGAAAATTATTTTGATAAAATGGAGTCCATTTTTTTATTCTACACATCTAAAAATGGGTATGGTGAAATTTTGGATTTTTTTTGAAATATTTGAATTTTTAGTAAATAGTGAAATACAGTAATTTATCGTATATATACATTATAGGTTAAATACACTATTCCTTGCATAATGGCTGATATCATCAACCATTAGTGCAAAATCACATGTACATATTACTATTATTGGTCACAATAATCAATACTATTGATTTTCTTGAGAAAAATAATAAAATAATGAATAAGATATTCTAAAATCACTCTCTCCTCCACGATAAAACCCCCTCTCACCCCCTCTTCTCTTCACTCCTCTCAAGCATTATGCCTTGTCTAAATTCTGCTCAAGTATAACAACCCTTCTTTTTATTACACACTTAAACATGATTTATTACATAAACTTGCACTTGATACAACTCTGAGGATCGAGAGGTATAGTGTCTTGGGAAATTAGGAACACTACACAACAACTTAGAACATAAAACACAACATCTTTATTGAAAACTTATTTTACATGACCACAACATTCCTTCGTACTTAGCATTGTATGGGATAACCTGAGGACACGCATAAGAAAAGAGTGAGCTATAAACCCCATTTAGGGAGTAAAAAAGGCATAACATGAAGAATATAATACATGTTAGACAATAAGCATATCAACAGAGCACAAGAGAAACACAAACATAAAGACATGATATAACATGATTATCATAGCTTGGAAATGTGGCAATAATATTTAACATGATATTAGCACGAGCCAAGGCTCATTGAACATGGAGCATGAGTAAACCCTCATTGCAATTGAATTAGCATGAGTAAATCCTCATTGCACTTGACGTATCACGATACTAATCTTTACCCAATGCATTGGAGCGCTATCAGGGCACACCCTTCTTAATTAATTCATTTCATGCATAAGTGTGCCACAAAGATCACACAACATGGATTCATTAAACATCATAATTTATTCCAAAATAAAGGAATGCAGAATTCATACATGAAACTCTTTAATCAATAAGTAAATGTTCATAAATATGAATACCCTTGATAAAGAAATGGGCATGGTATTCACTACACAATGACGTTGGCTTGGAGAATCGCGGTGCAATTTTGGCAGCATAACAGCGTGACATAAGAATTCATAAAAATGGTTGATGAGAGGGAAATGGGTATCTCATCATATGTACATGAAATGGACAATAAGGGGGGTCATATAGATACATGTCTCAACAGATGTAATGGGATTTAGATGCATACTTTAAAAGAATTGCTTGAATGTAAATGAGAAGAGAGAAATTGCTTACAGATTTTTGGCATGGTAATGAGTGTGCATGGGAGGCATTAATGAGATAGAAATATGTCTCTAATCATTCAAAAATAAAGAGGGAAGTATGAGAGAGGTGTTAAATCATACCCCAACATTTTTAATTTAAGAAAGGGTTTAACAACATAAAGAAATTTGGACAAAAATAAGAAAGGAAGAAATCCTTTATTTTGAAGTGTGATCCCAAAGGATTGAGAGAGGCTTGAGAGAGGATTATAGGGAGCTTGGGGCACCATGGGAGGATTATAGAGAGAGGAGGGAAGAGTATGGATGTTCTCTAATGGTTTTGAGTGAAGATAAGTGGGAGCTTGGGTGGGTTTATATAGGAAAAGAGAGGGAATTCTTTATTATTTAGGTTTTGGACACTACACATTAAACTAATCAAAACCACAAACCATCCCATGGTTTTTACCCATGGTTTTTGCCAAAGGGTAGTGAAAAAAATTATTTTATAAGGCCAATGGCCGAACTTATTAAAATATTAGGCTTTCTTATGCGGAGGTGAGTTACACTCTCAAGGAAATCATTTTAAAATGATAAAATGTTTTATAAGTCTTGGAGGGTCCACTAAGGCTTTGTAAAATAAATAAAACAAATATAAAATCACATTATTTTAAAGATAAAACATATATTGGAAAAAAATCTCTTTTATAGTATTTTATTACATCACTATTGGGTCATTATGATGTCATAAAACACATTATATATTTAAACGGTATTTAATTTTTACCCAAAAATCTGACTGTCTCGGAAAATTATGAAAAATTCACTGTTGGATAATTTCAACATCCTGATTCCAAAAATAATATTCATTTTATCTAAATAATTTTCTAAATATATGCATTTTCACTTTTAAAATAAAACCAACATTTATCAAGAATTCATGGGTTTTGACAAAAACAACTTTCAAACCTTAATAAAAATTACAATTGTATTCATAAAAATTATAAAATTATTTATATTTAATAAAAATTAATTTAGTAATAATATTTTATTAAAATAATATTTAATTTAAAAATCCATTAATTCATAAAAAAATATTTCTTAATTGAATATTAACTAAAAATACTATTTGTGCTTCAAAAACTATTTACAAAGTAACAATAATATAATGAATGTATATTCTTTATTTTATACAAAAATAATGCGCATAATCATAGTGCTAGGGTCTTATTACATAACCCCTTATAACACCCGCATAAGACCTAAGGGTAATGTGTGCGATGGTGACAGACTCTTGGGGAGGCTCAGATAACATCGCTCAGGTGGTAATCTCTATTAACTTCCACTTCTCCAGTAGGCGGTTCCATTCAAGATTAACATGTTGAAGCTCGACTTGAGTTTGGTCTAGAGTGAATCCCAGTGATGCTACCTCATTTCCAAGATCTGACAAATGGGCTTTGTATGGAGAAATTCTACTGGATGAGGCCATCACTTCCTTTGTATGAGTAAATTGGATTTGTTAAAGCCCTATATTTATACTAATCGTGTGGTCACTGTTCAACGACTATATTAGAAATTGTAACAATTCTTAACGGTATTTTCAAATCCAAAAAACATAAAACCAAGGAAGTGCATATGTCTTATATAACTATTTTACATAGTAAGGAATTTAATTAGATCAAGAGGAATTTTCATTAATAAAAGTTTGGTTCGTTACATCAAGTATCCTGTCAAGATCCTCTCCCATGTCCAGTAGCCTTTGGTCTCATAAAAAGACCAAACCCTCTCCCCTAAAAAGGCTCTCAAGAAAGATAACTTTAATAGGTAAACTCCTCTTTTCATTTCTTTTATTTTTTATTTCCTTTATTTTATTTTTCTTTCCTAACCTCCTTTCATCAAACTATTATAATAACTACATTACCTTAAATGTACAGAAATTTTGTTATGATAATGGAATAATTCATCATCATCTATTCTTTCCCCTTCTTTTATAATAGAAATGAAAACACTATCCAAAATGTGTTAATTTATTACATTTAGGGACGATGAGTTTTCAATTTCTCTTACCATCTTCAATTATGGTCATGAAACCATTTTGATGGTTGAAACAGACTATAATATATTTATTATAACTCATTTAAGGTTCTGTTATCTTTTTACACACATAATATTAATTTATATGAGTTCGTTGTGATAAAAAACGTCAATCAACCCAAATAATTATCATTAAAGTTTTATATAATGATTCATCTTCACTCCAAATAACCAAATGAATTTTATAACCATGTAATCTTATGGATGTTAAAAAATAAAATAAAACTTCTATTTTGAACAACCATTATCATCTTACATGTTTATCCTTACATGTAAACCGGTCATGAATACCAAGGAAGAAAACACTCCCAAACAATAAAATTGAACCTCTTAAACCCATCAAGAAGGCCATGGATGAACTCAATAAGGCTATACTAAATAAAGTACGTAAAGAAGAGGTTTTGGAAATATTAATTAATTAATTTAATTTGGTTATCCAGGACACTAAGATCAAGTGAAGAACACCATCAGACTTAAGGTAAGGGATTTTTATCCGAACCTCCATTTTCATTCGGGTTACTCTTATTCTCTACTTACCTCAATTACATTATTATTTATTCAAATGTACTCATAATAAATTCTATATTAATGTTCTATATATGTGTACCAAAAATAATCCTACTTTCATTTATAGGGATTTATATGTTTTAAAAGGATATTTCAAAAATTATTCCCGATATACAAGCTCGATTTAAGGGAATTTATCAAATTCTTACCTATTTTCAAGGGCACTCTATAATCTATTTTTAGCAACCATTATATTTCTAAAATCAATAATTTTATTATGAAAATACTATCTTACCTCACTTTTGGTTTTATACAAAGATTTTTCCAAAAGAACTCTTCTTTTTAAAGTAAAAGAGTATTTATCTGAAGATTTACTCAATGATTTTATAAGAGCATCTTCAACTATTTCAACACTCTTGTTGATTATTATGTATTATTGGGATTAATATTTTATGATATCATATACCATATTTAATTGAATGGTTTATGATTAGTTTGACTGTGGATGTGCTATTTTAAAACCATTCACTAATTTTCTCCAAATGGTTAGTGTTTATGCTTAATGTTCGAGGAAAGTTATTTAAATTTCATATGTTAGTTTCAATATGAATGTATATGTTGTTTATGTTTATCCCCGTTCATATGAGGAATTCATTGGACTTAGTAGTGATTGGTGGGACCCACTATATCCCCTCAATGTATCAATAGGTCTCATGAGACAAACTACGATCTTGACACGAGGCCTTGAAAAAATGGTTATTTATGGTTTGGCACGAGGCCTTGATGGTATGGTTATGATGCCCGATATTATGAATCCTCTAATTATGAAACTAGTAATTGAAAGTTCATTTGGTTATTCAACTAGTAGAATACCCATGATTATGCTTTATTATGACATTATTTACTCAAATCTTATTCCTGGCATAACGTGTTCAAGTTTATTTTTAAAGGCATGTGTTTTTAGTTATTCACTGCGGATAATGTTTATGTTTAGGATGTCTTATGCTGTATTGATTACCCTTATTGATCATTTTATCTCACCCCTCTATTATGTTTCAATTTCCCAGGACATGAAGAGGTATATTATGAATAAAATTTAGGGATAACTTAGGAGTTATGGATGTTGTCAAGGGAATTTATATATTGTTTTTCCTTTCAAGTTGTAATGTTGAACTTATGTATGTATCTAGTTTTCCAAATCTACTAAACTATTATTTCCTTAGGGATACAAATTTCTTGTAATCATGCCAATGTAATGAAATAAGGCACTGACTTTGGGGAACTGGGGTTAGGGTCTTTACAGTTGGCATCAGAGGAAGTTTAGTAGAAAACATGGAAACTAGATTTAGAAAATGTAGATGAGGGGAAAAAACCCTAAGATAAACTTTGAGGATAATCATACAAGAATGTCCTAGAATTTGGTAAAGAATAGATTATGTGGATCTTATAGCAAATACATCCCTGTCTGGATACTATAAGTGGACGTGGTTGTGGCACAAATGTACCTAGGAGTAACAAATCCAACAAGGAGTTTTGGGCTTGACTCAGGGTATCTTGGTACACAACAAAGGGCCTTACTGCGCACCTGGTTTGACAATCCCAGGGGATATGCTTAGGATAATTCAAATTTTCTTTACAATCCATTATGAAATATTTAAATATAATTTTTTCCTCAAAGAAACCATGTTTATGATTATGAGATTAACTATGTATAGGATTTCGATTTATGCTAAGTATTTTTATACATTGAGATTATACATTATGATTCACAGCCTAATCAAGTGTATGCCATTATTTAGAAATGGTTCATAATGGAAGGAATGGAAATGGCATGAACATGCGTATCCCATGTAGAGATTTCCCTATGATGCAAGATAATGATGTTGGCTCTAGTTCTACAACTGGTACTGAGCAACTTATAACTATACTAGGATAGCTGACTCTGGTTATGAACAATAATCTTATCAATATAGAGTATCCAGATCCACAATGCAGGGGAGATTTGTCAGACTAATTTATGTGACAAAAACCTCTATCATTTAATGGGACTACAAAATCATTCGTAGAAAAGAAGCAGATAAGTTCATTAGAGAAGATATTTCTCACTTTGGTATGTTAGGAAAGAGAGAAGGTTGTCATGACAGTTTATCATTTATCGGGAGATGCAGATCAGTGGTGTTCTTTAAATCTAAACACAAATGTGGAGGAACAAATAGAAGAAATGGAATATAGGGATTTTAAGGGAATATTCTTAGAAAAATACATACCTTGTGAACAACGAGAAAATATGGAAAGGCATTTTCTGAATCTGAGGCAAAAATAGGATAAGAATGTTACAAAGTATGAAGCTAACTTCACAAGGTTAGAAAGACATGATGTGGACTACATACACAATCCAAGGAGAAAGATTGATCGATTCTTTGATGGTTTAAAACCATTCCTCCAAAGGGATCTAGTCTCCCAAAGTTTCTCATCATATGAAGATATTATCTCATGTGCTATCAAGACAAAAAATGAATTCTCTAAGTCTTATGATTTTAAGGGAAACCAAGAGAAGAAGAGGGCTGCTGAAAACTCTAGAAAAGGAAATAAGGAAATGGGGAAGAGAGGAAGATTTGACCTTCCACCCTGTGATAATTATGGGAAGATACACCCTTGTACTTTCCTGAAGGGTATGGGTGTTTTTTACAAGTGTGGAGAAAATAGGCCACCTATCCCGGGATTGTAAGGGGAAGAAATAAGCTACCAATGTTTGATTCTAAAATTGAAAGGATAGGGGACATTATGAAAATTATTTTTCTAGGTGTCAAGGAAAATTTCCTCAAAGAAGGCCAAGGGATAATTTCAAGCTTATGTGATTATAACTGCTGATATTAGAGTTCCTAATGATGCAATGACAAGTATTTTAATTGTTTCCTCAAACTTAGACAATGATTTATTTGATTCTAGGTCATCAAATTCTTTCATATCTTCCCAGTTTTCCAAGAAAATTAGATATTTCAAATTAGATTTAATAAGTGAGTTGTCATTAAAAACTCCTAAGGGAAGTATCATTGCAACAAAGATGTGTCAGAAAGTCCCCATTATGGCATATAAACACGCTTTATCTGTTAATTTTATTATCATAACCATGATTGAATTTGATATAATCCTCATTATGGATTGGATTTTGAATCATGATGTGAAAATCTATTTCAAGAATAAGGAGGTTACAATTTTTGAGAATGATGTAGAATCCCTTATCTTTAGAACAGAAATGTCACCATCTGATTTTTATCTAGATCCACCCCTAGTAGCTCTAATAAATGCAATTATTGGGGAGGATGAGAACTCAATATTTATGAGTGAGTAAAGAAATATTCAAATTGAATATTACCTATTTTAAAAGAATATATTGATGTTTTTTTGGAGGATTTACCTAGACATACTCTAGAGCGGGAAGTTGAGTTCTCTATTGATTTAATTCCTAGTTCAAGGCCTATATCAAAGACTCCTTATAGAATGGACACTATAGAATTAGTATAACTGAAGGAACAACTAGAGTAATTGAGTGATAAAGGATTTATTCTCCCTAATGCCTCTCCATGGGGAGCCCAAATTATTTTCATTAAGAAGAAAGATGGATCTATGAGGTTATGCATTGACTACAGGGAGATCAATGCTATAAGAATAAAGAACAATTATCCCCTACCTCGCATTGATGATTTATTTGATCAACTTCATGGAGCCCAATATTTTTTGAATATTGACCTTCAATTTGGATATCATCAATTGCAAGTGAGGAAAGAAGATATTTCAAAGACAACATTTCAAATCAGGTATGGGCATTAGGATTTTATAGTAATGTCTTTTTGATTGAATAATGCACCCTATGTTTTCATGGATCTAATGAATAGAGTTTTCAAGGAATATATTAATGAATTTGTGGTGGTATTTATTGATGATATCTTAGAATAATCTAAAATATATGAAGATCATGAAAATCAATTGCACACTATTATGAAGACTCTTAGAAAAAATGAATTATATGGGAAGTTTAGGAAGTGTGAATTTTGGATTCAATCAGTATATTTTCTTGTCCATATTGTATCTAATGATGGAATAACCATCGATCCTACAAAGAAAAAGGCTGTTTAGGAATGGCCTACACCAATGAACATAACCAAGGTATGTAATTTTATTGGTTCAGCAGGTTATTATCGACATTTCGTTTAGAAATTCACCCGATTAGCCAACCCATTAACCAAGCTTACTTGTAAAGGGGTTAAGTTTGTATGGAAAAAAGAATGTGATGAATGTTTCAAATAATTATAGAAGACATTAGTTAATGCTATGATCCTAACTCTACCATTGGGAAATGATGGGTTTGTGATCTATAGTGATGCATCAAAGAAAGGACTTGGCTGTGTCCTTATGCAGAATGATAGAGTTATTTTCTATGCATCAAGGAAGTTAAAAATCCATGAATAGAATTATCCAACTCATGATCTTGAGTTAGTAACTATAATATTTACTCTGAATATATGGAGAAATTATCACCACGGTGAAATATATGAGATATATACTGATCAAAAGAGCTTAAAATACATCTTCTCACAAAAAGAACTCAACATGAGGCAAAGGAGATGGATCGAGCTACTCAAGGATTAAGATTGTTTCATACACTACCACCCAAGAAAGGAAAATATGGTGGCAGATGCATTAAGCAAAAAGAATCATAGATCCCTAAACAAAATGAGGATTGAAAGGGATCTGGTGTTTATGGATCTAGTAAAGATGGATGTGGGAATTATAAAAGAAGGTGAAATATCATTACTTTTTAATTGGTTACCCAACCATCTTTATTAGAAAGTATTAAAATCTATCATCCTGATGATGAGAACCTTTAAAAGAAAATTAATGATGTGAAAGATGGGATGTTGGCTGACTCCACGTGTGAAGTGGAATTCTGAAATTTGGGAAGAGGCTATGTGTTCCCTCTATACCCAAGCTGAAAAGAGGGTTATTGGATGATTCCCATAGCTTGAATTTCTCTATACACCCATGGTAGTACTAAAATGTATAGATATTTGAAGGAACATTTATGGTGGGACAACATGAAGTGGGAAATTGCTGATTATGTATCAAGATGTTTAGTTTGTCAACTGGTGAAGGCTGAAAGACAATATCCTAGAGGAGTCATGCAACCTCTACCTATTCCTACATGGAGATGAGATGAAATTACCATGTATTTTTTTTCACTAGATTACCCAAAAATCCAAGAAAGAATGATGTAATATGGGTAATTGTGGATTGACTTACCAAATCTGAACATTTCATCGCTATAAGAGAGGATTTTCCATTGGAGAACCTTGCACGAATCTATATCAATGAAGTTGTGAGACTTCATGGAGAAACTATTTCAATATTTTCTGATCATGATACTTGATTTAATTCAAAATTCTGGAGCTTCGTTTGAGTACTGCTTATCACCCTCAAACTGACGGGCATTCAGAAAGGATGATCCAAAATTCAGAAGACATGTTGAGATCAGGATCACTTGATTTTCAAGGTATGTGGGATCATTATTTACCTCTGGTGGACTTTTCCTACAATAATAGTTTCCATTATAGCATCCAAATGGAACCATATGAAGTATTATAGAGAAAGAGATTCCATACACCAACATGTTGGGATGAAGTTGGTGAAAGGAAGCTTGTGGACCCAAAGCTTGTGGAGGAAACAATGACCAAGGTAAAGACTATTCAAACCCATATCAAAGAATTTAAAAGCAGTAAAAAGAGCTATGATGATAATCAAAGAAAGGATTTAGAATTTCAAGTAGGAGATCATGTTTTCTTGAAAGTATCTCCATGGAAGGGTGTTATAAGATTTGGGAAGAAAGGGAAACTGAGCCCTAGGTACATTGGAAATTTTAAAATCCTAGAGAGAATTAAAGCTGTTGAATATCATTTGGCTATGCTTCCTAGCCTATCTAAAGTGCAGAATGTGTTCCATGTCTCATTTTTTAGAATGTACATTCCAGACCCAACACATGTCCTCACTTCTAAAGTTATAGAATTGGAACCTGACCTATCTTACCGTGAAGATCCTATCTGGATTCTAGACACTAAAGAATAGGTGTTGTGGAATCAGATGAGTCGACTGGTAAA
Source organism: Viscum album (assembly GCA_963277665.1). Taxonomy (NCBI): domain Eukaryota; kingdom Viridiplantae; phylum Streptophyta; class Magnoliopsida; order Santalales; family Viscaceae; genus Viscum; species Viscum album. Next base: position 195,539,944 of record OY728137.1, on the reverse strand, counting down.
TATACTTTGAAAAATCATAAAATCAAAGAGGCAACATGGGAGCCTGAGGAGCTTATGATGACCTACCCAAATCTTTTTATGAGGTAACATTTTATGAATTTCGAGGATGAAATTTTTGTAAATAGGGGAGAATGTAACTCCCCAAGGATTTGAAAATAAATTTAATATTGAATGCATGAAACATTGAGTCTCTAAAAAAACACTTTGTAATAATCTAACCAATAAACATAATTTTTCCACTTCTATGATTTGAATTTTGAAAAACTGACATACACAGTTGCATTCAGGGTGATATTTGGAGTATGATAGAATCAACTTAAATTTTGGTGAATAGTAACTTACCCTTATGAATAGTAATGTACCCTTATGAGTAGTAATATGACCCTTATTAATAGTAACCTCACCCATGAATGTATAAATAAAATTTAGGCACCTTATAAATGAAGTAGAATATTTTATAAATTATTAATTAAGTATTCATATTTTTGTGAGTGATAAATATTTAATTACAATTTTAAATTAATAATTTAATTCATTTTCATAAAATGGGTTCCTAAATAAATATTTTATTGTCCTATGATTTTATAATAATTTAATAAGACCTTAGTTAAATTTTCAGGGTATTATAAATTCAGTTTTGGTTTTAAAACTTTATTTTTTGAGTAAATAACGATTTTAATTAAAAATAAAATTACTCATATTTATAAAATTATTTTGATAAAATGGAGTCCATTTTTTGATTCTACACATCAAAAAATGGATATGGTGAATTTTTGGGATTTTTATGAAATATTTGATTTTTTAGTGAATAGTGAAATACGATAATTTATCGTATATATACATTATAGGTTAAATACACTATTACTTGAATCATGGATGATTTAAGAAACCATTAGTGTAAAATCACATGCACATATTACTATTATTGTTCACAAGAATCAATAATATTTCTTTTCTTGAGCAAAATAATAAAATAATGAACAAGATATTCAAAAATCTCTCTCTCCTCTACTATAAAACCCCTTCTCACTCTCTCTTCTCTTCACTCCTATAAAGTATTGTTCCTTGTCTAAATTATGATCAAATATCCTACCAAGATCCCCCCCATTTCCATCATCCTTTTTTCTCATAAAAATACAAAAACCTCTCCCCTAAAGAGGCTCTCAAGGAAGATAACTTCAAGAGGTAAATTCCTCTTTTCATTTTTTTTATTTTGAGTTCCTTTATTTTATTTTTCTTTCCTAACCTCATTTCATCCAAATGTTATGAAAACTCCAGTACCTTAAATGTACTGGAATTTTGTTATGATAATTCAATAATTCACCATCATCTCTCTTTTCCCCTTATTGTATACAAGAAATGAAAACACCATCCGAGATGTGTTAATTTATCACATTCAAGGATGATGAGTTTTCAATTTCCACTACCGTCTTCAATTCTGGTCATGAAACCATTTTTATGGTTTAACCAGACTATAATATATTTATTATAACTCATTTAAGGTTCTATAATCTTTTTTTACACATGATATTAATTTTTATGAGTTTGTTGTGATAAAAACCACCAATTAACCCAAATAATTATCATTAAAGTTTTATATAATGATCCATCTTCACACCCAATAACCAAATGAATTTTATAACCATGTAATATTTTGGATGTTAAAAAATAAAATAAAAATTCTATTCTGGGCAACCATTCTCATCTTATATGTTTATCCTTACATGTAAACCGGTCATGAATACAAAGGAAGAAAACGCTCCCAAACAATAAAATTGAACCTCTTAAACCCATCAAGAAGGCCATGAATGAACTTAATAAGGCTATAATAAATCAATTAAATAAAGAATAGGTTCTGAAAATATTAATTAATGAATTTAATTTGGTTATCCAGGATACTAAGATCAAGTGAAGAACACCATCAAACTTAATGTGCGGGTTTTCTATCCGAACCTCTATTTTCATTCGGGTTACTCTTATTCTCTACTTACCTCAATTAAATTATTATTTATTAATATTTACTCATAATAAATTATGTGTGAATGTTCTATATATGTGTATGAACCAGAATACTACTTTAATTTATAGGGAGTTATATGTTTTAAAAGGATCTTTTAAAAATTCTTCCCGAAATACAAGCTCAGTTCAAGGGAATTTCTCAAATTCTTACCTATTTTCAAGGGCACTCTATAATCTTTTTTTAGCAACCATTATCTTTATAAAATCACTAATTTGATTATGAAAATAATATCTTACTTTACTTCTGGTTTTATACAAATATTTTTCCAAAAATAACTTTTCTTTTCAAAGTAAAAGAGTATTTATCTCAAGAATTACTCGATGATTTTATAAGAGTATCTTCACCTATTTCAACACTCTTATTGATTCTTATGTATTATTGGGATTAATATTTTATAATATCATATACCATATTTAATTTAATGGTTTATGATTAGTTTGATTGTGAATGTTCTATTTTAAAACCATTCACCAATTTACTCAGAATAGTTAGTGTTTATGCTTAATGTTCAGTGAAAGTTATTTACATTTCATATGTTAGTTTCAATATGAATTTTATATGTTGTTTATGTTTATCCCCATTCATACATGGAATTCATTAGACTAAGTAAGTGATGAGTGGGGCCTGCTATAGACCCTCGATGCGTCGTTAGGTCTCATGAGACAAACTACATTCTTGGCACAAGGCCTTAACAAAATGGTTATTTATAGTCTTGGAAAAAGGGATTGACGGTGTGGTTATCATGTACAAAATTATGAATTATCTCATTATGAAACTAGTAATTAAAATTTCATGTGGTTATTCGACTAGTAGAATACCCATGATTATGATTTATTATGACATTATTTACTCTGCTCTTATTCCTTCCATAATGTGTTCAAGTTTATTTTTAAAGGAATGTGTTTTTAGTTATTCACCATGACTAATGTTTATGTTTAGGATATCTTCCACTATATTGATTACCTTTACTGAGCATTTTATATCATCCCACTATTATGTTTCAATTTACCAGAACATGAAGAGGTATATTATGAATGATATGCAGGGATAACCTAAGAGTTATGAATGCTGTCAAAGGAATTTCTATATTGTTTTTTCTTTCAAGTTGTAATGTTGAACTTATGTATGTATCTAGTTTTCCAAATCTAATAAACTATTCTTTACTTTGGGATACAAATTTCTTGTAATCATGTTAGTTCAATGAAATAAGGAACTAGCTTTGGGTAACTGGGGTCAGGGTCTTTACAACCTGGAATTCATGAAAAAAAATATTTTTTTCTTCCTTCAACGGAAAGTGTTTGAGAAACAATAACATTTTCATGCATGGTTAAAATAACCATGTAGTATAACCATGTATCTCTTCCAATGGCTCTATTTGGGGTGTATGATTATTATTAACCGTGCGACCTAACCTAAGAATTCATGCAGATGGTAATTAATGCCCTGAAAAATATAATTAAAATCCCAAAACCCCTTAATTAACCCTAAACTCCTTCCGCTCAAACCAAATATGATCCTTTGGATTTTGGGATCCATCTAGAGGAGTTTTGGATCTCCCAACCTCATTTATTTATAGATTGAAGTGCTGATCGAAGTGGTGATCCTATTACAATAAGTTCCTTTCTCTTTGGTCTTTATCTCTCTTGTTTTGATTCTCTGAGAGGCTATGCCATCCTTGTGATTCATTGGATCTTGGATGACTTATGTGGAATTGTGGATCCAGGTTCTTTTCTCTATTCTCTCAAGATCACTCTTCATAGATCCTATGATCGCCATCAAAGACAACACATATTAGATCCATTGTGGTTGGATCTCAAATTTTCCAAGTAGGTGTTTATATGATTTTATTTCATCTTGTACTTCATTTTTTCTTGATAATTCATTGATACTTGTTTCTTAATTTCTAACACATGTTCTATGAACGTTGTTATTGAAATTCCTTATGAAAGCTTCTTTGACCCTTTTATCTTTGAATTTAACATGACATGAATTTAATGGCTACGATATTGATTTATCTCACCTTTTTTTGAATTGTTTAACTCCATGTTTGTTTGGATTTATTTTCAAATAAATTTTAAAGGACACCGGTGAAAGTGAGAGATTTGGCCCATTTTTTTTCTAAAGTTAAATTCCCTGATTTTAATGAAATGAGTTGAACTATTTGATGTTTTCTAAATAGTTTCAAATGATTGAATTTTTGAAATGACCAAGAACCCTCTTTGAATGATTTTAGATTTGTTTTGAAATGGGTTCTCTTTGGTTATTTGAAATGAGTGATTTATTCATACAGAAATAGGGTTTAAACCCATGTTTTGAAATGTATTCAAACCTTTTAAAATTTTATTACTTCCTTCGAATGATTTAGGGATGATTTGAAAGAAATGATAGTTTTAAAGGCTCTTTTGGAATCATTATGATGATTTGTGAAAGGAAGCGAGTATGATTACCCTTTTGAATATTGAATTGTATAAAAGGATTTGTATTGAAATTGATGATGCTTGAAGTCCTGGTTGGAAATTTATGATAATTCTATCATGTAATAATTTTTTATTTTAACTTATTTAATTCTTATACTTCCCATTATTGGGTGTTGAAAAAGGGATTATTTACTTTAAAGAAGTTAGAGGGTGAGAGTGAGATATGATTTGAGGGCATGTTCCCATTATTGAAATGTTTAGGGCTTGATCCAATGATTGATATTGATAAGGATCATCGAGTAATCCTCATAACTTGATTATCTCACTCTCCTATTTTGACTAGTCATGGGAACCTTAGTAGATTGATGGGATGATCAAGATATATGCTTCATTAGCAAAATCACACCCCATCTAGTGGACGTTGGATCATAATGTATATGCAGATGAAAAAATACAAGGGGGAGATTGTAGGTTTAAAAACTTTTGATTTTATCCCTAAATGAGTTTATTTTAAAAGTATTTAAACTAATTCAGTTCACAAAACCTCTTATGAAGTAAAACAATTAATCAGACTGGCCCTTGGGTGCGATTATAAAAATATCTTAATATAAAACTATCATAATCTGGTCGATTCTGATATGTATTCCCAAGGTTTTATTTAATCATATTCATAGTAAGAAAACAATTTAATCAGAGTATGCGTAAGATAGATCATAATCACAATGGTTATGATAAATAGAGTGAAACAATTAATGATTCTATCATAAAGCGTATAGAATCGTATTGAGTAAATGAAGTGATCATAATCACATAAATCATAATTAAAAAATCATAATCACATAATAGAGAATAGAAAAATGAATATATAAAACAATTAAATTTATATTACAATGCAGCGGAAATGTAAAACAAGTAAATGAATTTAATTCTTTTAACCCAAAGAGAAGGGTATCCAATAACCTTGGATAGAGGCGTCTTGATTTATACTTTTTAATAAGTGTGTCTTACCTACACTAGGTTAATCCCTCAATATGATGATCAAATTTGGTCTATATTCCTATCCTTGACAGTCCTTGATCAAGAAGGTGATCAACACCTCTGTCTTTCTAGCCTCAGAAGCCCTCAATCCACAAAAGATCGACACCACTTTCTTCCAATCCACATAATCCTTTAATTGCAATCACAACTATTGCTGTCACACAAAGAAAAAAAACTCTTGAGAGTTACAAGTATATGGAAAAAGAAGTTAACAACTTGTAAACTTCAAGGTTTTCAAAAGTAGTAGATTTGGAAGAGCTCTCGTATAGTGTCTCGAAAATCTAGCAGCATGTATGTGAGCTCGTTCAAATAATCTAGTATTTATAGGAATTTTTTATAATGATCATGTTGGAATCCAATGGTCGTATTTTATCATGAAATTTAGAAGGGACTTGGACACTTGGCACTTTAATGGTCATCTAATAACTAAAACAACAAAATAGTTTTATAATGCATATTGAAACATAATGCACAGAATCGTTTTGATTTAAAAATTTTCCTTTCATTATGATACAATTTTATGGATACAGAAAACTAAATATAAAAGGGTCTAATGATTTTCATTATGCGGGTCAATATGATTTATATCATTACAAAAATATCATTAGTATGAAAACTGGACAATGTGTATGATAAAAATCATATTCAGTGTGTACGATAGAAATCGTATCCAGGCTCATTACGATAATCATGGAATGAACCATTTCTACAAAACTCATGAGTACGATTATTATCATATGCATATAAAAAAATCATATTGATAAAATATGAATCAAAATTTTTAATGAAATCATGGTAAAACGATATATGATTCTACTCTTAAGATACTTTGAATATAAATGAGCGAGTAATTAGGTATTTAAGAAAGAGTTTGTGATTCCCAAAACAAAAGGAATAGAGAATTCAAAATAAGACTTTTAACTCAACAATCTCCCCCTTTTTGGAAACCACAAACCAAAAGTCTAAAATAGAAAATCACTATGTAAAACTTGAGTCTAAAAAATATTTAAAGAACTATCATATTCATAAGTAAACACTTTTATTTATTTCCCTTTGAGTTTTAGAACTCTTCTGAATATGATGTTGAATACAACTAACTCCCCCTTAGGATAACAAAATTCCTAATGATCGTATTATATTTCTTTAAAAAAAATTACCCCCTTACTAACAGAATTATCCTTCTATTATTATCATTCTCCCATTCACCCCTTCCAAATATATTCTCTCCCTTTATAAATCATTCTCCCCATTTGTGATTTACAAAAAGGAATAGGTAATGTCTTATAATACCTGAAAAAGGTTAGAGAAAACAAATACATGAATAAATAAATAATTTGATCATCTAAAATGAAAGAACATTCATCCAAAAGAGTTAGAAAACATTCAATCAAGCTATAAATATATGATATTTTTTTTTCATTGTCGTGTTAAAAGAAATACAACAAGAGTTCAAAACAAATCATTTCTTCTCCTTCTACTTTTCCTTCTTTAAGAGTTCTAAGAGGACTGTCTTCATCTTTTTTAATTTCTTTATATCATCCATCAGCTTATCAAGTCATTCCTTCTGAGACTGAAAAATTTCTTCCTATTCTTGAATAAACTGGTCTTGGGTATGAAGCTTTTATTTCTATGATTTCAACTTTTCTTCCAGAGTATGAATCTTGATTTCCTGAGATCTGATTTTCTGATCCTGAACTTCAACTCTATCAATCAACAAGACATTTTGATTTTTCAAATCGATTATCTAATATTTTTAAAATATCAACTTTGAAACTTATAATTGAATAAAATTCAGCTTCTTTCCAATCTCTTTGAATTATTCATATTGAGAATCAACTGGGTTTCTGAAGTCTTTTATTTTCTAAGCGGTATCACTAGACAATTTGTTGAATGCAATTATGAATTCATTCAAAAGCCTTATAATATCTTCAATTGAATCTTCATGAAGTTTGAAACTTGAATCATATTTATGTGACCACTTTACTACTTTATTGAAATCCTTTCTTTGTTCCTTATTACTTTCATCAATCACTTTGAAATCAGCCTCAAGCCTTATCAGTCTTTGTCTTAGAAGCTTGATCGAGTTCAATATTTTTTTTGGTCACCCATAACCAAATAAATATTCCCTTCAATACTTGAGAAATATGATATTTTATTCAAAATTATCCTAAGGTATTGAACAATATACTAATCTCTTTTCAATGAGATTTTATTGTATGAATTGGTATCTTCCTCATAATCAGGAAGTTCTCTCAAATGAATTCTGGCAACATCATCATCCAAATTCTGATTTCGATCTTCATCAGATCTAGTATCTTTCTCTTTATCTGATATATGAATGATTTTATCAGATTGGGTTTGATGAGTGGATTTATTTGAAGACTCTACTACCATATATTGTATCTTACATAAAGTTTCTTGATAAGATCTTACTGGTATCGTGTCCGATTGAGACTTTTGTTGTTGATCAGTTTCTTTTTCATGCTCACCTTTATACTTTTCTTCTTCTTCCTTTTTATTTTCTTCCTCTTAATTTATTTAATCTTCTTTAATAAGATACTCATCTATATATCTCATATCATTATTTTCTTTTAATTATAAAATATTTTCTTGAGGGATTTTTTTGTGGATCCAATTCTTCACCTACTTTTTCTTTATTCTTTCTCTTGTCTTGGACAGAGGGAGTGATTGTTTTTTTGTACGGTTTTCCTGATGATGATTCCAAAACTTTACTTTTTTACTCCTTTTATCAACTTATCAATATAAAAAATATCATCCTTTCTCCTTTTCAACTTCTTTTTCTTCTCACCATCTTTGAGAATTTCTCTTTTCCGAATTTTTTTAGCTAGGGATTATATTGGATTAAGACCAAACTGCGGGTCTCTTTATTTTCTTTTGGCATGATCCATTCTCAATTTAGTATCTATTTAATTAGTTTATTTCTTTTTATTATTTTATTTTAATGTATATTCAGACTTATCTTTATTTTCTTTCTAAAAAACAATTAGCACTGATTGTTTTGGAATACCCTGACTTCCTCCAACAATTTCTTTTGAAGCTTCGACTTCAGCATCTTTAACACACTTCTTTGATTCTGAATCAAAATGAAATTTCAACCTCTTTATCATATCATCACTAATACAAGGAAATTTAAAATTTCTTTGCACTTATTTGAGTGTAAGATTACATAACTTCAAACTTTTTGAAATGAACTTGGTCAAAATCACTGGAAACATAATCAATTATGAATTGATAGCACTAGACTTCAAATTTTTGATGGTTACAAAAATGTAACCCATAAAATTTATCTTTATCATATTCACCAAATAATCAAGAATAAACACATATAAAAACTTGAGAGTTTCTCTATCACCTTTTCAAGGAATTAAAAACCCTTGCATCTAGAGAGAAGTAAGGCGATTGTCTAATGATAGATGAGTGGTTTTTCTTTTAGGATTATGAACTTCAAAAAGAGATTTTTCAGCTCTAATTTTAATAAAGGTTCCATTTTTTTTGAAGTTTGTGATAAGGTAAAAAGGCATATCCCACTGATGTTACACCTAAGAAGTTTGCTACTTGTTTTTTATACATGCTTATCTCTCTATTGTAGATGGAAAAGGTTACTTGTAAATCACCATCAACCTTCACAGTACTATAAAACTATTTAACTTCATCAGGAAGAATAAGATCTTGATTAGTGATTATCCACTTAAATGAGGATAATATTCATTGTTAATATATAAAATATTCATGTGCTTTATTATTCATAAACACCATTTTAGTGCATTTTACACTTTGAACATTGATTCACATTATGTTTGTAATTCCCTCTTAAAATGCACTATTACATGGTACATTTTAGAACACCTCATAAAATAAAAAATGGTATTGATTTTATTTTCATATTTAATTTTCAGTTTTATAATTACATTGGGAACAATTAATTATTTTGGATCACTTGAAGATTCATATTGGAAGACCACCAAAATAGACTTTCATGCCAACGCATTCTGGGAAAAGTAAACTGGACAACAGCCCAATAAAGAGACTTTAGCAGCCAAGATACAAGACCAATGATTCTTAAAATTTAACTGAAGATATATGAAATCATGGGTAACATTTAATCAAACTGTTAAAAGAGCTAATCCGGATGTTTTAATGGAGTTATAAACGGCCCAAGTGGAAGATGAAATTCTGGACCATATTCTGTGGCCCAGAAAAACATCCCACTATTTCGATAATATCTTGAAAAAAATAAATCCATTTGAGTTGAAATTTTACATAAGGTTAGGAGACATCACTAACTACATTTTCTTCTTCTATGTCTCACTCTAATTCGGCCATATAGAAGGTCATTGTGATGTGTATGTTAGGTGTATGCAAGATGGATTTCACTTCAGATCAAGAGTAGAAAATTCTAAGTTCCACAAGATTTCTACCACCCTAAGCCTACCATACTCAAATGGGATGACTTTAATTATTTAAGTATATAACCAAGGCTCCAAAAATTCCTATTTAAGATAGTGGTGTTGGAGTATTTAATCATCTTTGGTGCTTTGTTTAATTGTAATGTTATGCTGCGACCGCTTAAACCTAAAAACATGGGTAAATTTGGGTGAGACCAAATTTTGGCGCTGTTTCCATGGACCTAAGTAAGTTATATTAAACACTATCATTCTTTTCTTTTCCCAATTTCTCTATTCTCAGCCACCTACCTCTTATCTTTTCACCTTTCTATTTGTGTACGTCTAAAGAATCTCAAATCCTAGTTTTAGTCTACTCCAATGGAGTGTCTTCAAAATTACCCTATCATAAACCCATGTTGGAATCAAATTGGAAATAATTATTGGGAATACACTAACTTAGTGAATCTCTTTGATCAATCCTTGAATTATCACCCCACACTCGATGAGTTGCACAATCATTTAAATGATGACTATTTAAAAGATAAATTTCCATCCCTCTCAAGGATGGTTGAAGAGATCAATCTTGGGGAATTCCATGATGTTAAACCTCATAAAAATTCTATTAATCAAACATTTATTTAACAATTGTGTAATCAAATGGTGATAATGAATTCCGAGGTTTCATCTTTGATATTATAACTACAATGCATTAATACTTGTGAGGAACTCATCCCGACACCAACTATCCCTTCCATAACCTTATGTAGAGTTTTTAATTTTCCAAAAACCTCTCATGAATTTATTAAAAAACAAACCTTTGGATTTGGGGTAGGGTAAGTGAATCAATAAATTGTTTAAGGGTCTTTAAATCAAGATGAAATTGATTTTTTGGATTCAAACGAGGAGAATTTGACATCATGGATTGAGTCTCCCAAGTATAACTCCATTGATGATTTTTCAAAAACACCAATCACTGAACCATTGAGATAAATCATAAACATTGAGCGCATACCCATTCCTAACACCAATATTTCCAATTTTGTGGTTGAATTTTCTATTCAAAAGGAACCAATTCTATTGAGAAATTTAGAAAACAAAACCGAGTTAGATTCAAAATCTCAACTTGTGTCTGAATGTCCTATCCAACCTGAGTTCAAAATTATTATGCTTCCTTCCCCACTAAAGTATCCCTTAATAGATTATAACCATGAAATTTTAGTTGGAATTAATTCTTTTATTGAAACCAAAAAATTTGGAATGATCATTGATGTCTTAGGAAAGACTGTAGAGGAAACTGGATCAACCATTTCTGATATTCCTTGGATTTTCCCACTCATTTTAGAACATAGGTTTGTGCATGAAAAAAATTATAAACATAGAATGAATCTAAATATAGTATAAGTGGAGAAATATGGGGTCCTTAAGATTCTAAAAGTTGGTATTGGGTAAGTTAGGGGGATTCATGTCGAGCTAACGACGTTAAACAAAAGCACTGCATGGGAGGAAACCTGTGGTTTTCATGGTTCCAATCATTATGAATCAAATTTATTTTTTTCAATTACGATTAATATATCAATTTGATGTTTAAAAAAAATACTTAATCAATAAATTCATAATATGATAGTATCTTATACTGTTGACCTGTTCTTCTATTATGAGTATGTATGGGTATGAAAGGGGAGCGCCATATTCATCAGTGTCACGTCGTGTGATCCATGAGTAATACCTTACCCAGAAATTAAAAAAAGACAATGTATCATCAGTTTATGTGTTTTTAGGTTAAAATAAAAATAGAAAAAAAGTAATTAAAAAATAAATAAAAGGACACGTCCTAGGTAATGGGGCAAACCCCGTCACAACCGGTGAAGCCACGAAGATTCGAACTCGGGACCGAAGGGAGACAGGGGAGTGCGCCTACCACTAAACTAAGACTTATAGTGTTTCCTTATTGTGTTTTATTTATATATATAATTATATTTTGAAATTTATATATCCAAACACACACATATATATAATTCTAATTTTTATTTGTTCCTAGTATCGGTCTTTGGTATGCTTAAATAAACATGTGTTTTTTCCTTTCCTTTTGTTTTTGTTTATTTAAAGGAACCTCAAGGGGTTCCCATTGTGTTATAATTGTGTTGTTGTGTAAGATTCAGGGGATACTAATATTGATGGATTTTTAGGTAATTCATATTTCCTCCATGTGTACAAACACAAACTACCATCATTTATGAGGCTTCTCTGAGTGACATAGAGATCAAAGGAGTAATCATGAGTGTTGTGAACTTCAACTTCAAAAAAACCAGGTGACTTTGTTCAATATTTCATATTTCAAATTCCTTTTATAAATCCTCTCATCTACCTCTACCCCTTCTAAATTTTATTTTCTTTAAACACTGGGGACAATGTTATTCTAAGTTGGTGGAGGGTGAAAAAATGAAAAAAAATTATTATTAATTTTGCGTGTATAAAAAAAATGTGTGGAAGGAAAAATTTATTTAACCTTGAACATGATAATACACATTGAACACTTTAAAAATAAATATTAAATAATTTATCATGCCCTGATTCTGATTTTAATCCATATATAATTTCACGAGCATAGATTTTGGAAAGTGTGGCTGTCTAATGTGATATTTAATCGTTTATATTTTCATTCAAATAAAAAAAATCACAACGCACGTCCTTTGGATTGTGGGGTATTTGTTTGAGTTCATGGGGTCCCCCAAATAAATAGCATAGGTTTGGTGATTATTTTAGTTTTAATATGAGTATTCAAAAAAAAAATTATTTTTTTTAAAAAAAGAAAACAATAAATTTTCACGTAGACCAATGAAATGACCTAATGCGTGGCATTCAGTACTTGGGGATCATGGCTCCATAGTTGTATGGCCCAGAGTTAGTAATTTTAACACTATTTGTGGTAATTTGACTTTGTTTTTGACTGAGTTAACTCGAGATGATGCCTGAGTATGTGGGCTTCACTTGGTGCCCTAAGGTAATTGATCCTGGGAGTCATCGGCAAAGTCTCGCTACATGAATTGAATCTTTTGAGTTTAATTTCAATTACCATGAAAAAATTGCAAAAAAAAAAAAAAAACAAAAAACAAAAAACAAAAAACAAAAAAAGGGAATACTCATCTTAATATTGAAATGTGATTCCACCTATAGCTTCCATCATTTCCCCCTTGAATAAATATAAACCCCCATGTCTATTGTGATGCACAACACATCATCATGCTTAATTGATATTGGATGAAATATGGAAATGAATTTGAACAAAGAAATGGGATTAGGATTGGGATCTGCTTATGATACTATCTTGTATTAAAATATTTTGACAAGTTTCATGATTGTTTGGTATAAGGGTTCTTTATGATCAATGTGTATTAAAATGTTTTTGTAAAGGGAATTCAAATTTCATATTGTTGATATATATTTTGCTTGGGACTAGAAAAACTCAAGTTGGGGGGGGGGGGTGTGATTAGCCACTTAATGAGGCTAATATTCATTGTTAATATATAAAATATTCATGTGATTTATTATTCATAAACACCATTTTAGTGCATTTTACACTTTGAATATTGATTCACATTATGTTTGTAATTCCCTCTTAAAATGCACTATTACATGGTACATTTTTGAACACATCCTAAAATAAAAAATGGTATTGATTTTATTTTAATATTTAATTTTTAGGTTTCTCATTACATTGGGAACAATTAATGATTTTGGATCATTTGAAGATTCATATTGGAAGACTACTAAAATGGGATTTCATGCCAACACATTCTGGGTAAAATAAACTGGACAACAACCCAATAAAGAGACTATAGAGGCCAATATAAAAGACCAATGATTCTAAAAATTTAAATGAAGATAGAGTAAATCATGGAGAACATTTAATTAAATAGTTAAAAAAGAGATAATTCAGATGTTTTAATGGATTTCTAGGCGGCCCAAGTGGAAGATGAAATTCTGGGCCAGATTCTGCGGCCCAGAAAAACAACCCACTATTTCGATAATATGTCACAGAAAAAATTCCATTTGGGATGAAATTTTAATTAAAGTTAGGAGAAATATGGAACTAAATTTTCTTATTCTATGTCCCACTCTAATTCGGCCATCTAAAAGGTCATTTTGATGCGTCTGTTCGGTGTATGCAAGCTGGATTCTACTTCGGGTCAAGATTATAAAAGTCTAATCTCCACAAGATTTTCACCACCCTAAGCCTACCATAATCAAGTGGGATAACTTTAACTATTGGAGGATTTACCCAAGGCTCCCAAAGTTTCTATTTAAGGAAGTGGTGTTGGAGGATTTAATCATCTTTGGTGCTTTGTTCAATTGTAATGTTATGCTGCAATTTTGTTGCCTTGACTTTTTCTTTCTCATGTAAGTTGTTCAATTCACCTTAGTTTCTTAATAAAATTTCTTCTTATACTCTTATTTTTTTCTTCTTCATATCACTTTGATACCTTTGGTTGAAGGTTTGAATTTATTCACACCAATCCTTGTGAAATTATCACACAATAGTGGAGTGATCGTTATTTCATTGTCTTTTTTTTTACTTCTCCAATTTCTCCCTCATGAGTCTACTTTCCGCTTCCATTGAAACCATAGAATAAATGGAGGACTAACACACTTAAGGGTTGAAACAAGAGAGTATCAATGGGATGGATTGGATTTTATTTATCACTCCATTAATTTCTAATCACTTCTTTTAATTAAGAATTTTTTTTGAAGATCCTTAAAATCCTTCGTCCTTATTGAATTTAAGGCCACACAATTCAAGTGCTAATATGAAACTTTACCTTGAAGTGCTCATAACTTTTATCCTTCAAGTGTATAGGTGATTAGTATTAAAGTATGTAGGTATTAAACTAGTAAGTGATGATGTTGTTTGATATTCTTAAATGAACCCATATCAAATATAAGAAATTGAAATAGTTGTAAAAGAATGCATCTAATCCACCCCAAGTGATAACCTAGGATAAACTCATTCTTTTAAATTTAATTCACTTAAGTATATTAGCGTTCACTTAAACCCATCTAATATCAACCCAATTTTTCCACTTCATAGCCAAAAATAGTCCATAGAATGTATGTGTCTATAGGTTTTTTCTTAGGTCTATGAGGATTCAACAACCTAAGCTAAAATAAAAGCGACCACTTAAACCTAAAAACTTGGGTAAATTTGGGCAAGACCAATTAGTGTTGGGTTTTTATACACAAATAGACTCCAATACTTGAAAATTAATAATTCTTTTCAAGGAATAATCGTAGTTATCATAGAATTATCTTCTTACTAACATTTCTTTAAAGAATTTTATCCCTGATAAATCTTTTGGCGGCATTGTTTTGGGAGATGTAGTTGATGATTCTGACATCAGTACGATTAAATATTCTGATCTAGAAAAACTTTTAGATTTTACTTCTTAAAGGACAATAGAGGTTCGATGAAAATATGAGGAAATTCGATATGGGATAAGGTGGGGGAGGGGGTCTCTTTATATAGGTGAAAAAATATAACTATTGAGATTCTATGACTCAGATTAGATCAAAAAAGATTCAGCGGTTAAAAAATATGAACTCTTGAGGTTTTTATTAAAAAATAAAAAAAATCAAACAGATTTATCGTATTCATCATGAATCTGATAAAGTTTTAAAACAAAGTAAAAAAAAAATGTAATACCAACAATTAGAATTGGAAAAGAAAGTGTAAGGTAATAAATTGTACCTTTAGGAGTCTCATGATAGATATATTGGTTTCGATATATTGTTCTATGAAAATTTTGAGTATAAAAACAATTTTAATATGAAAAATTTTGTGAGTATGAGAAGAGATAAATTGAATACAATAAAATTTCATGTATGAAAAATTTTATGAGTATGAGAAGAAATAAATTGAATATGATAAAATTTTGAGTATGAAAAATTTTCTGAGTATAAGAAGAAATAAATTGAATATGATAAAATTTTGAGTATGAAAAATTTTCTAAGTACGAGAAGAAATAAATTATATACGGTAAAATTTTTGAGTATAAGAAATTTTCTGAGTATGAGAAAAAAGAATTTGAATATGATATAATTTTGAGTACAATATTTTTGAGTATGAGAAGAAAGAATTTGGTATGAAAAAATATATGAGTATGAAAAAAAAATTATGAGTAAGAAAAATTTATGAGTACAAAAAAAATTATGAGTATGAAAAAAATTATGAGTACGAAAAAATTTATGAGTACGAAAAAATTTATGAGTAAGGAAAAATTTATGAGTATGAAAAAAAATTTGTGTATGGGAAATTTTTTAGAAAATAAAGGTTTTATAAAACATAAATCATATGTACTCCCCTTTTTGAAAAGTAGAAACTTAATTTAAGGACATGGTTTAAACAATAAGTATATATGAATGATTACTTTATAGTGATCATTCCTAGATTTTATTTAATGTATTCAAATCTGTTGGAAAGTAATGGTTTTTTAAATAAATCAGCAAGTTGTTCTTACATTCTGATAAATTTTAAAATGATATCTCCTTTAAGTGCGTGATCCCTAATAAAGTGTTGCCTAATATCTATGTGTTTTTCACAAGAGTGATGTGCATGGTTTTTTCATAAAGCTATGGTACTAGTGTTATCACATAGTATTTTAGTTTTAGTAAAACTCATGCCATAATCAGTAAGTGTGTGTTGCATCCATAATACTTGAGCAAAATAATTTCCAACTACCATATATTCATCTTCAGTAGTGGAAAGTTATATTGAGTGATTTTTATTACAAGACCAATAAACTAATGAATCATCTAATAAATGAAAAGTTTTATATGTACTTTTTCTATCCATTTTACAACCACCAAAGTCAGCATCTTAAAAACCTTTTAATTCAAAATCATTTCCAAAAGAATAGAATAGTCTTAAATCCATTGTTCCCTTTAAATAACAGTAAATTATTTTTATATCTTTTAAATAAGATTAGTTTAGATTTACTTGATACCTTGAACATAAGCATACTAAAAACATTATGTCTAGATGACTAGCTGTTAAGTATAGTAAACTTCCTATCACACCTCTAAAAGTTGTTTGATTTACTGGTTGTCCAATTTCATCAAGTTCAAGAGTATTTGAGGTATCGATTGAAGTAATAATACTTTTAGTATTATCATATCCATAATTTTTAAGAATATCTTTAATATACTTATGTTGGTATATATAAGTTTCTTCTAGTTTTTGAGAAATTTGAAAACCAAGAAAGAATGTTAACTCACCCATCATACTCATTTCAAACTCATATTTCATAATATTTGCAAAAGAATATGTTAAAGATTGATGATTTGATCCGAATATAATGTCATCAATATAAATTTAAATAATCAAAACATTTTTGTTTTCTTTATTTATAAAAAGAGTTGGATCAATAGTTCCCTTAACATAATTGTTTTGTAACAAAAATCCCATTAATCTATCATACCAGGCTCTAGGGGATTGTTTAAGTTTATATAAAGCTTTGGTAAGTTTGTAAACATATTCATGATGTTTTGTGTCTTCAAAAATAGGAGTTTGTTCAATAAAAATTTCTCTTGAATATATTTGTTAAGGAAAGCACACTTTACACCCATTTGAAAATTTTTGAAATTAAAGAATGCTACAAAGACTAATAGGATTCAAATAGATTCAAGTCTAGATACTAGATCATAGGTTTCTTTATAATCTATTCCATCTTGTTGATTATAACCTTTAACAACTAATATTTGTTTATTTCTAACGATTATTCCATTTTCATCACATTTGTTTCTGAAGACCCATTTTACCCAATTACAATTGTTTCTTCGGTTCTTTCAACCAAGGTCTAGAATTTGTTCCTTTCAAATTCATTTAGTTTATCTTACATAGCCTTAATCCAATCTTCATCACCTAAAGACTCATTAGGATTCTTTTGTTTCGGATTAAGAAAGGAATTCTAGATGTTATACTTAATTTCTTAAAGAAATTCTAGTTATTATAGGTTTATTTACATCACCAATGATACTATCAATAGGATGATTCTTAAGAAACAACTAACTTGGGTTTTGTAAAACCTGTTCATCAACATGAGATAAAAATTCTTTTGTAGTGAATACTTTAGAAACAATTTCTTGAGTATTTTACTTATTATAAGATTCTTCTATCATAGGTTGATAATCAATTTTTGGAAACATATAATAAGATGTAGGTTTAGATTTTTTAAAAACAAAAGGGTTGGTTTCATTAAATTTGACATGTACTGTTTTCTCAACAATACAAGAATTTTTATTAAAAACTCTATAAGGTTTAGAAGTAGTGGAATAGCCTAAGAATATACCTTCATCATATTTGGGTGAGAATTTATATAAATTATCTTTTATATTCAAAATTAATACTTTTTATCCAAATACTTTGATGTATGAAACTTTTGGTTTTCGGCCTGTCCATAACTTATAAGGGGTTTTATTAAGAAATAGTCTAATTAAAACTCAATTTATAGTATAAAAAGCAGTACTCATAGATTCAACCCAATTTTTTTTGTAATAGAATATTCAATTAACATGGTTCTTGTTATATATTAAAGAATATAATTTCTTCTTTTAATAGTACTATTTTGTTGAGGAGTTCTAGGAGATGAAAAGTTATGTGTAATTCATTTCTTACTACAAAAAGTTTCAAAATCATAATTTACAAATTCTCCACCATGATCACTATAAATAATTGTAAATGGAAGGTTTTTATCATTTTTTTACTTTTTCTACAAAAGTTTTAAAATAATCACAGTCTTTAAATTTATTTTCTAGAAAAGAGACCCATGTATATCTAGTGTATTCATCAACTAAAATAAATACATAGTACTTGCCTCCAACAATTCCATTTTGTATAGGACTGAATAAGTCCATGTGTACTAACTATAAAGCATCAGTAGTTGAGACTTCACTAATTTATTTAAATCTTTACTTATGTTTATTTCCATATTGAAAAGGGTTACATAATTTTGAAGAATCAAATATATGTTCTGGTAGATCTTTAACAAGTATTTTCTTAGAAAATCTATATAAGCTCATAAGGTTACAGTGCCCTAACCTTCTATTCCATAACCAATATTGGTCTTCCATTTCACTAAGGAAAGGTAAGTCTTGACACCTAAGTCCTTCTAAGTTTAGTGTATAAACATTCTCATACTGATGGGTAGAAAGAATGATTTCATCCTTGGAATTGTGTACTACACATTTATTAGTCCTAAAATTTACAAGGTAACCTTTATCACATAATTGAGTTATGATTATAAGTTTGTACTTAATAACTTTTAAAAATAAAACATTTGAAATCAAATCTTTTCCAATAAGAACAATATTTCCTATACCAATAATCTTTCCTTAAGCATTGTCTTTAAAGATAACTCTTACACCTTTTATTTCAATAATCTTTTCAAAGAAGTCTTTATTACTAGTCATATTTAGGGAACGTCCACTATCCATGTACCACATATTCTTATTGTTGGTAATTCCTTTGTTTTCCTAAAAACAAAATAATTATAATTTTGGAACCTAAACTTTTTTGGGTCCACAAATTTTATTAAACAGTATTTTGTGAAACCACATTTGTTTTGAAAAAATGGGATTTCTGTAACTCCAATGATTTAATTTTATTTAAGGAACAATTTTTATTCCAATGACCCCCACTTTGACATTTTTGTGCAAAAGGGGGCATTTTCAGGAACAAAATAATTGTTACTAAAAAATGGTTTTGAATGAGTATATCCTATTCTTGAACTATTACCTTTTGGATAGAGTTGTTTTTACATTTTATGTAGAGACCCGTATCTTGACGTACATGGACATTACATTACTTTTGCGGAATACTTAGTACATAACAAAAACACACACACAAGGATCGTAATAGTTTAGTGTCTTTGGAAACTCGGAACGTAATCTTCTAATCGTGGTGAAAGATCTTCAATATCTCCCATAAAGATCTTCCCTTTTTTTTATACCTAAAACCTTTCTTTATATCCTGGGGAAAAGAAAACATAAAAGGGTGAGCTCAAATGCTCAGTAAGGGTAAACAAAAGAAATATCAATCACATCATATACATAAGAACATAGCTTTTGGAAATCTTAACCTGCAAAAGAGATCATAATATCTTATCATGGGATAAATCATAGAAGTGAAAATGAGATCCCCATAATCATAACATAAAACTTGAAACTTTGTGGCATGCACACATAATCATGGAAAATCATTTCTTGTTAGTCATGACTCATTGCCAAGACTATCTTAGTGGACAAAGTCCCTTTCTGAACCGAGTTCACTCCTCGTTTCAGTCCTGTATCACTGAACCGAAATAACCTTCCGTTCCAGCCATGTCTATCTCATGAGATATAAAATCTTTACCCAATGCATTGGAGGGAGATATAGGTCCCACCCATCTTATAATGAATCCTTTCTTATGTGTGCCACATAATCATAAAACATACATCATCACATAACACATGTAACAAATCATGACATCATAAATAAATTCATATAAGATAAAGGAATTCATAAAAATAATTCCATCACAACATGATCAAATCAATGTAATAATAGAGATAAAAACAGAACCCTTTATTATCTTAGATGGAAAATAATTTTGATAAAACACTTGAACTCCATTCTTGAGGAAAATATCCTTTCTTCGTCAAAAACATTTTTCCTTTCATAACATGTCATACAACTTTAAAATAAAAGAAGTTGATTAAAAATAAACTTGAAAACTTGTAAAGGAAGCTTCTTGGAAATAATGTTTTAAAAATCCATTCATGCCGTATAAGTTAAAAAAAACATTCTTCGTACTTTTTTCGGAAAAGTCAAAAAGTACCTCGTACGAAAAACGACAAAAGATTCCTTTCGTATCTTTTACTAAAAACTCACCGAAGGGTAAAATTGGATATAAACTATTGTAGAAGGATGGAAATAATATTACATATTGAGGGAACATGGATGTGGATGATAAAATACACCCCAGTAATTACCAAAGTAAAAACAATCTCGGATAAAAGTGAGATTGTGATATTTTCCCTTACCTTAGGTCCGATTAGCTTTGTACGTGTCCGAAGCTCCTGTATAATGGTTTAAATAATGTTATTGACTTATTCCAGAATCATACATATTGATATGATATCATATATGGTTCACTTATGACTTTATTTTACCCGTTCTTTTGTAAATTCCATGTTAAAGAGCGTTTTGGGTAAAATCGTTTCATTTATCGTAGGTGTTTTGACTTGTTGTTCTTGACATCATTATTACTTATATCATGATTTACTCACTTCCATAATATAAAATATGATTTATATATCATATATATTCAGTATATATATATATATATAATAGGTAGATAAATAAAATGAAAAACACCGTTCATGGAGACGGTAGTCCGTACGTACGCATGAACGTTGTTTTCCTTTCCTTATTGTCTTGAAATGGAAGTAAGTAGATGACATAAATATATATATATATATACATAAATACAGTAGCTTTATAATGTCATATATTTCATTATTATTTCTTATATATACTTTATAATCATTCTTAAATGGTTAACATGGAGAATGAATCTCATCGCGTCGTGGAGACGGTAGTCCGTACGTACGCACGAGCGATGATATCATTTCTATAAATATTGAATTGAATTGGAGTGGATTATACAATATATCAGAATCAATATGATGTTGTAATAACTATGTATATTTATTCTTTACACCATTATACCCATCCATGTAAGGTGGCAGTGGAAAATAGATTACACCACGGCGTGGAGACGGTATTCCGTACGTACGCACGCGCGGTGATTTCTTTTTCCGTAGGATGGATAGATGGTGAAATAGGGTTGTTTCATACTTATAATAACATATCAGTATATGAGTGATACTGATGTTATTACTTCATAATGAAACAACCTAAGAAGAAGAAGTGGAAGAAGAAATAAAGATGAAAGAATTGGTAACGGTAATTACCTCTTCTTTGAAGTGCCTCTTTGAGACCTCCTCTTAGGGCACTAAAATTGGTCTTTGAGGAAGACCAGAACCTCTAGGATGTTGCTAGGGAAGTGGAGAGGAGAAATTGGCAGGGGTTGGCCGAGCTTGAGTGCTCAAATTGGTGTAAGGAGGAGGGGGAGGAGGTGTCCTTTTATAGGGGAGGAGAGGGGCACCTTAGGAATATCTCAAAATATTATTTTATATTAAAGTCAAAATCGGTTTATAATGGTTCCAAAGGGTCTTATTTCGAAGCTAAAGTGGGGATGGGTCGCAATCCTATCAACCAATAGGATTTAGACAAGTTTAGGGTATTATTTTAACCTTATCAATTAGATTTAACTATAAGTTAAATAATTTAACTTTTACCGTGTCTTTTTGTTTTCTTACACTATATGGTTAATACACTTACTATAACATGCCAAACGAACCCCAAATTGTTTATTATTAATATATATATCCTTATCTAAGTCATTTGGCCGAACCTTAGATTTTTAGGAATACAATAACAATTAATAATATAATATTTGATTTAAAAACTATTTTGTGTCAATTTTGACACTATTTGATATATGATTTTTGTGAAAGTCATAACAGAATTAAATGTTCGAACCAAGTTGATTAAATCAACATTAATATATCATAGTAACCTAGAAAATTAGTGGAATTCATAAAAAGTCTCAAATTACATTTATTTTGGTGTTTATAACATCAATTATGTCAATATTTCATTAATAAGATAATTACTGCATCATCGTTGTGTCATAAATAAATTATATTATTTGATGTCTAAAAATTACAAATAAAATATCATCATGTAGGAAATCTTTTTAGCGTTCTAATGAATATTTATAGTCGAATTTATCTTATGTATAACCCCATATTAAAAATTATTTACTTATTAAACTTTGATTTTAACTATTTTAACCCTTCTTTAAATAAATTAATAATAAATGTCCTAATCTAATCCAAGTGGGCCTAAATGGTCATATTTTATTCCTAAGTTTGTTTTTGGTCGAATTACACTTGTCCAATAGAATTAGGACATGTGTTAGGGTAATATTAATATCATATTTACCCTTAGTTACCCTATTTACTATTTACCGTGGTAAAAAAAGTAAAAAGTTACTATTCATCAAAAAATTATTTTCATCTCATTGAATCACATTTTAGTCCTTGATATTAACCGTGTCTCCCGGATTTTCGAAATTCCATTCACAGAAGCGGTAAAATTAAGTTTTATGCAAAATTCAGTTTTTAACCTACCACTTAGTAGTTTCACTATTCATCAAAAATTGATGTTTTTCAGAACAATACCAAAATTTCATCCCAAGCTATATTTCATATTCCGAATTCAAAAATGAAGTCTATTTTACCAAATTCATAACATAAAAGTTGCATTAATTAATTTTATAATTAAATCCCGCTGTTAAAACAAATAGCGTGTTTTTAAGAAACAATATCTATCAAAAGATTGACACTTGTTTATGTCTAGTTTAAATGTGAAATTACATCCAATGACCAACATTGTATTAAATTATAAAAATATATTCTAAATATACTTTAAAACTACTCAAATTAATAATTTATCACTATTAATTATTTCGATTAAAAAAGTTGTTTTTTAATTATAATTTGGTAATTTTCACTATTCATCAGAATATGAAAGTTATCCGAAAAGTACCAAAATTTCACCTTAGGCTAAATTCGATACTCCGAATCCAAAAATGAAGTCCATTTTGAGAGTTAAAATTTCTAAAATTTAAAAAGTGGTTATTACTATTCATAACGGCTAGTTTTAATAATATTTTAATAGCATATCATTGTTTCGTGAAACTCAGGATTACGTACCACACACGCTATCGAGGAAGGTTGCGATTGCGTGTAATGCAAGGTAAGTCAAGGATGCGTGTTGTGCAAGCTCCTTTTGGTGTAGCGTATAACACAAGACATTAGTAAAATAAAAAGAATATTTTTTCATAAAATCTCGGGCTGTTACATTCTACCCCCCTTAAAATGAATTTCGCCCTCGAAATTCGTCGGGGTTATAAATGGTTTACTATTCGAAAGTTTCTTTAATAGAAACCCACATCGTAAAAGGGAATACCAAAACTTGGCTTTAAAAACTAAAGTATGAAATGTAACGATTACCCAAATAAGCTAATCACTGGGTTTCCACATAGGAGAAAATATGGATATGGAAGAGAAATCTAACCATCATGTTCTGATGGAGAGTGGTAGAGAACATGGCTATGGAAAAGCCAGTAATCACAAATCCATAGATTTGTGATGATATAAGGTACCATCTGATTCATCAGGTATAAGATCACTAGGACAACATTTTTGGTTTTCAAGATCATTTCCCTAAAGTTGAAAATTTTCTTAGAATAAATACTTACTTTATTTTGGTACAATCTCACTTTTGTTCGTGCCTTGAACAATTTCTACTTCATCTCTTAAATAAATGAAGTTGAATTTGTTATTCGTGAAGTGCTAGCAGATTATGTGATAGAATGAAGGGTCATTCCATCTGTTTCAAACAAAAGGTTAGCAAAATTATATACATAAGTCGATCTATAGTGAGATTAATCACATATGGTTTCTAAAATGGACTTATAATTCATATATCATACTGCTTAATATAATAAAACTAGTTTCTACTAAACAGGGACTTCCTGTAGGTCAGTGGTAGGCGATAAAGGCCAGTCGCACTTCGGTTGTGGGTTCGATTCCCACAGCCTTGTCCGACGCGACGGGCTGTCGCTCGTCCTGCAGGTTGTCCTTTTTCTAAAACTATATTACTATAACATCCCATCAATAATATCAAAAATCTTCTATCCTTAAACCATACTAACTTATGTCCAACATAATCCATTCTAATCTTTAGGCTTATCCATAATACTGCAGTCCACTCTCATAATATAGTGAAAACGATTACCAGAGATTTAATACCATCGTTGATCCCCATATATCATAAGATATGTCTTGTTGGTCACATTCTAAACATTCAAAGGCCTTAATCATGTATTCTCTTGAATACCTTAGTGAAAACATGAGTGCAGTTAAAAGTTAACACTTTCCACATACCAAAATCCTCAAAATTCTATATACTCAAACCATGATATCACTTAGTCCTTATATCAATCATGAGCTCATGAATATTGTTAAACATTTCATTTTCTTATTTTCCCTTCATTATGCGCATATCATCTTATTTCCAAAAATATCTCAATCACTTTGAATACCACATTAAACCAATACATAAATATTCCAATACTCCATAATACAACATTATTTTGGAATCCCATTACATAAACACTTAATCATTCCACCACATCGTTATCATATTCAACATTGCCAATAGTGATCGCATGTGATTTCCCTTTGTCCTTTGCCTTCAGTGGTTGCTCATGTTGATCATCACTAACCCTTGGATTAGGGCAATTATTAGCATAATGCCCCATTTCCTTGCACTTGAAGCATTGAAGTGTTGGCGGTGCGTTCTCTGCAGTGTTTGCTTTATCATTAGAAACCCTTTTTCCATTACTTCGACACTCAGCTGCTCGATGACCTTCTTTTCCACACTTAAAACATTTTCTAGTCCCTTTAAGACAATCTCCACCATGCTTCTTTCCACACTTTGAGCATAAGGAAACATTCATCTTCTTTTCACCATTATTCTGAGATTTCTCCTTGAACTCCATCTTTCGTTTCTTGTCAAAACCATGAGATGGATATGTAACACCAACTTCCATTTCTACCTTGATAGCACAACGCACAATTTCTTCATGGCTACTGAAGTCTCTTATAGCTAATGCCCTTCGAAGACTTGGTTTTAAGCCACTGAAAAATCGATCAACTTTACTTTCAGGTTGGATGATAATTCCAGAAGCATACCTTGCAAGTCTTGTAAAATTTGCTTCATAGGTACCAACAGATTCATCGTCCCTTTGCTTCAGTTCAAGAAACTCTTTCTCCATCTTTGTTCGAAGAATACGAGGGAAGTACTTACTGAAAAACAAGTTCTTGAACTCATCCCATTCCATGGACTCAATTTCATCTCTTGGCCTCGTATTCTTGATAAGATTCCACCATTGATCAGCTTCACCTTCCAAACGATATACTGCTAAGATGACTTTATCATGTTCAGAACATTGAAGAACTGAAAATATCTTTTCAGTAGTACTAATCCATTGTTCAGCAACTAATGGATCAGTAGACCCACTGAAAGAAGGTGGACGTTGCCTCATGAAGGACTCAATAGAATATTGTTCCCTTCTCTGCTCATTTGGAAGTCCAGAATGATTCATAGCTTGTGTAAGTATAGCAATAAGATTTTGCACTCCATCTCCCATAACATTTGTTTGTTCAGGAGGGCAATCATTGCATTGTCCATTGCATTGATCAACACGGTTCCTTCGGGTTCCAGCCATCGTCTAAAACCCAAAAAGAATAGTGTGAGAGGCAAAAATCATGATAGGGAAAACAACATAATAAAGGGGGAGTACCTTCAATATCCAACATCTTAGGTTTAATTCTATGATCGTTAGCGTAATTCTATTACTATAACCTATACGTATACTTAACCTTAGAGACATCCCTAGACATACCTTAGAAATATCTCTAGGGATCTCACTAACGTTTTCGCATCCTAGTTTCCAAAGGTTGACTAAACCTTTCCTCTGATACCAACTGTAGAGACCCGTATCTTGACGTACATGGACATTACATTACTTTTGCGGAATACTTAGTACATAACAAAAACACACACACAAGGATCGTAATAGTTTAGTGTCTTTGGAAACTCGGAACGTAATCTTCTAATCGTGGTGAAAGATCTTCAATATCTCCCATAAAGATCTTCCCTTTTTTTTATACCTAAAACCTTTCTTTATATCCTGGGGAAAAGAAAACATAAAAGGGTGAGCTCAAATGCTCAGTAAGGGTAAACAAAAGAAATATCAATCACATCATATACATAAGAACATAGCTTTTGGAAATCTTAACCTGCAAAAGAGATCATAATATCTTATCATGGGATAAATCATAGAAGTGAAAATGAGATCCCCATAATCATAACATAAAACTTGAAACTTTGTGGCATGCACACATAATCATGGAAAATCATTTCTTGTTAGTCATGACTCATTGCCAAGACTATCTTAGTGGACAAAGTCCCTTTCTGAACCGAGTTCACTCCTCGTTTCAGTCCTGTATCACTGAACCGAAATAACCTTCCGTTCCAGCCATGTCTATCTCATGAGATATAAAATCTTTACCCAATGCATTGGAGGGAGATATAGGTCCCACCCATCTTATAATGAATCCTTTCTTATGTGTGCCACATAATCATAAAACATACATCATCACATAACACATGTAACAAATCATGACATCATAAATAAATTCATATAAGATAAAGGAATTCATAAAAATAATTCCATCACAACATGATCAAATCAATGTAATAATAGAGATAAAAACAGAACCCTTTATTATCTTAGATGGAAAATAATTTTGATAAAACACTTGAACTCCATTCTTGAGGAAAATATCCTTTCTTCGTCAAAAACATTTTTCCTTTCATAACATGTCATACAACTTTAAAATAAAAGAAGTTGATTAAAAATAAACTTGAAAACTTGTAAAGGAAGCTTCTTGGAAATAATGTTTTAAAAATCCATTCATGCCGTATAAGTTAAAAAAAACATTCTTCGTACTTTTTTCGGAAAAGTCAAAAAGTACCTCGTACGAAAAACGACAAAAGATTCCTTTCGTATCTTTTACTAAAAACTCACCGAAGGGTAAAATTGGATATAAACTATTGTAGAAGGATGGAAATAATATTACATATTGAGGGAACATGGATGTGGATGATAAAATACACCCCAGTAATTACCAAAGTAAAAACAATCTCGGATAAAAGTGAGATTGTGATATTTTCCCTTACCTTAGGTCCGATTAGCTTTGTACGTGTCCGAAGCTCCTGTATAATGGTTTAAATAATGTTATTGACTTATTCCAGAATCATACATATTGATATGATATCATATATGGTTCACTTATGACTTTATTTTACCCGTTCTTTTGTAAATTCCATGTTAAAGAGCGTTTTGGGTAAAATCGTTTCATTTATCGTAGGTGTTTTGACTTGTTGTTCTTGACATAATTATTACTTATATCATGATTTACTCACTTCCATAATATAAAATATGATTTATATATCATATATATTCAGTATATATATATATATATAATAGGTAGATAAATAAAATGAAAAACACCGTTCATGGAGACGGTAGTCCGTACGTACGCATGAACGTTGTTTTCCTTTCCTTATTGTCTTGAAATGGAAGTAAGTAGATGACATAAATATATATATATATATACATAAATACAGTAGCTTTATAATGTCATATATTTCATTATTATTTCTTATATATACTTTATAATCATTCTTAAATGGTTAACATGGAGAATGAATCTCATCGCGTCGTGGAGACGGTAGTCCGTACGTACGCACGAGCGATGATATCATTTCTATAAATATTGAATTGAATTGGAGTGGATTATACAATATATCAGAATCAATATAATGTTGTAATAACTATGTATATTTATTCTTTACACCATTATACCCATCCATGTAAGGTGGCGGTGGAAAATAGATTACACCACGGCGTGGAGACGGTATTCCGTACGTACGCACGCGCGGTGATTTCTTTTTCCGTAGGATGGATAGATGGTGAAATAGGGTTGTTTCATACTTATAATAACATATCAGTATATGAGTGATACTGATGTTATTACTTCATAATGAAACAACCTAAGAAGAAGAAGTGGAAGAAGAAATAAAGATGAAAGAATTGGTAACGGTAATTACCTCTTCTTTGAAGTGCCTCTTTGAGACCTCCTCTTAGGGCACTAAAATTGGTCTTTGAGGAAGACCAGAACCTCTAGGATGTTGCTAGGGAAGTGGAGAGGAGAAATTGGCAGGGGTTGGCCGAGCTTGAGTGCTCAAATTGGTGTAAGGAGGAGGGGGAGGAGGTGTCCTTTTATAGGGGAGGAGAGGGGCACCTTAGGAATATCTCAAAATATTATTTTATATTAAAGTCAAAATCGGTTTATAATGGTTCCAAAGGGTCTTATTTCGAAGCTAAAGTGGGGATGGGTCGCAATCCTATCAACCAATAGGATTTAGACAAGTTTAGGGTATTATTTTAACCTTATCAATTAGATTTAACTATAAGTTAAATAATTTAACTTTTACCGTGTCTTTTTGTTTTCTTACACTATATGGTTAATACACTTACTATAACATGCCAAACGAACCCCAAATTGTTTATTATTAATATATATATCCTTATCTAAGTCATTTGGCCGAACCTTAGATTTTTAGGAATACAATAACAATTAATAATATAATATTTGATTTAAAAACTATTTTGTGTCAATTTTGACACTATTTGATATATGATTTTTGTGAAAGTCATAACAGAATTAAATGTTCGAAACAAGTTGATTAAATCAACATTAATATATCATAGTAACCTAGAAAATTAGTGGAATTCATAAAAAGTCTCAAATTACATTTATTTTGGTGTTTATAACATCAATTATGTCAATATTTCATTAATAAGATAATTACTGCATCATCGTTGTGTCATAAATAAATTATATTATTTGATGTCTAAAAATTACAAATAAAATATCATCATGTAGGAAATCTTTTTAGCGTTCTAATGAATATTTATAGTCGAATTTATCTTATGTATAACCCCATATTAAAAATGATTTACTTATTAAACTTTGATTTTAACTATTTTAACCCTTCTTTAAATAAATTAATAATAAATGTCCTAATCTAATCCAAGTGGGCCTAAATGGTCATATTTTATTCCTAAGTTTGTTTTTGGTCGAATTACACTTGTCCAATAGAATTAGGACATGTGTTAGGGTAATATTAATATCATATTTACCCTTAGTTACCCTATTTACTATTTACCGTGGTAAAAAAAGTAAAAAGTTACTATTCATCAAAAAATTATTTTCATCTCATTGAATCACATTTTAGTCCTTGATATTAACCGTGTCTCCCGGATTTTCGAAATTCCATTCACAGAAGCGGTAAAATTAAGTTTTATGCAAAATTCAGTTTTTAACCTACCACTTAGTAGTTTCACTATTCATCAAAAATTGATGTTTTTCAGAACAATGCCAAAATTTCATCCCAAGCTATATTTCATATTCCGAATTCAAAAATGAAGTCTATTTTACCAAATTCATAACATAAAAGTTTCATTAATTAATTTTATAATTAAATCCCGCTGTTAAAACAAATAGCGTGTTTTTAAGAAACAATATCTATCAAAAGATTGACACTTGTTTATGTCTAGTTTAAATGTGAAATTACATCCAATGACCAACATTGTATTAAATTGTAAAAATATATTCTAAATATACTTTAAAACTACTCAAATTAATAATTTATCACTATTAATTATTTCGATTAAAAAAGTTGTTTTTTAATTATAATTTGGTAATTTTCACTATTCATCAGAATATGAAAGTTATCCGAAAAGTACCAAAATTTCACCTTAGGCTAAATTCGATACTCCGAATCCAAAAATGAAGTCCATTTTGAGAGTTAAAATTTCTAAAATTTAAAAAGTGGTTATTACTATTCATAACGGCTAGTTTTAATAATATTTTAATAGCATATCATTGTTTCGTGAAACTCAGGATTACGTACCACACACGCTATCGAGGAAGGTTGCGATTGCGTGTAATGCAAGGTAAGTCAAGGATGCGTGTTGTGCAAGCTCCTTTTGGTGTAGCGTATAACACAAGACATTAGTAAAATAAAAAGAATATTTTTTCATAAAATCTCGGGCTGTTACATTCTACCCCCCTTAAAATGAATTTCGCCCTCGAAATTCGTCGGGGTTATAAATGGTTTACTATTCGAAAGTTTCTTTAATAGAAACCCACATCGTAAAAGGGAATACCAAAACTTGGCTTTAAAAACTAAAGTATGAAATGTAACGATTACCCAAATAAGCTAATCACTGGGTTTCCACATAGGAGAAAATATGGATATGGAAGAGAAATCTAACCATCATGTTCTGATGGAGAGTGGTAGAGAACATGGCTATGGAAAAGCCAGTAATCACAAATCCATAGATTTGTGATGATATAAGGTACCATCTGATTCATCAGGTATAAGATCACTAGGACAACATTTTTGGTTTTCAAGATCATTTCCCTAAAGTTGAAAATTTTCTTAGAATAAATACTTACTTTATTTTGGTACAATCTCACTTTTGTTCGTGCCTTGAACAATTTCTACTTCATCTCTTAAATAAATGAAGTTGAATTTGTTATTCGTGAAGTGCTAGCAGATTATGTGATAGAATGAAGGGTCATTCCATCTGTTTCAAACAAAAGGTTAGCAAAATTATATACATAAGTCGATCTATAGTGAGATTAATCACATATGGTTTCTAAAATGGACTTATAATTCATATATCATACTGCTTAATATAATAAAACTAGTTTCTACTAAACAGGGACTTCCTGTAGGTCAGTGGTAGGCGATAAAGGCCAGTCGCACTTCGGTTGTGGGTTCGATTCCCACAGCCTTGTCCGACGCGACGGGCTGTCGCTCGTCCTGCAGGTTGTCCTTTTTCTAAAACTATATTACTATAACATCCCATCAATAATATCAAAAATCTTCTATCCTTAAACCATACTAACTTATGTCCAACATAATCCATTCTAATCTTTAGGCTTATCCATAATACTGCAGTCCACTCTCATAATATAGTGAAAACGATTACCAGAGATTTAATACCATCGTTGATCCCCATATATCATAAGATATGTCTTGTTGGTCACATTCTAAACATTCAAAGGCCTTAATCATGTATTCTCTTGAATACCTTAGTGAAAACATGAGTGCAGTTAAAAGTTAACACTTTCCACATACCAAAATCCTCAAAATTCTATATACTCAAACCATGATATCACTTAGTCCTTATATCAATCATGAGCTCATGAATATTGTTAAACATTTCATTTTCTTATTTTCCCTTCATTATGCGCATATCATCTTATTTCCAAAAATATCTCAATCACTTTGAATACCACATTAAACCAATACATAAATATTCCAATACTCCATAATACAACATTATTTTGGAATCCCATTACATAAACACTTAATCATTCCACCACATCGTTATCATATTCAACATTGCCAATAGTGATCGCATGTGATTTCCCTTTGTCCTTTGCCTTCAGTGGTTGCTCATGTTGATCATCACTAACCCTTGGATTAGGGCAATTATTAGCATAATGCCCCATTTCCTTGCACTTGAAGCATTGAAGTGTTGGCGGTGCGTTCTCTGCAGTGTTTGCTTTATCATTAGAAACCCTTTTTCCATTACTTCGACACTCAGCTGCTCGATGACCTTCTTTTCCACACTTAAAACATTTTCTAGTCCCTTTAAGACAATCTCCACCATGCTTCTTTCCACACTTTGAGCATAAGGAAACATTCATCTTCTTTTCACCATTATTCTGAGATTTCTCCTTGAACTCCATCTTTCGTTTCTTGTCAAAACCATGAGATGGATATGTAACACCAACTTCCATTTCTACCTTGATAGCACAACGCACAATTTCTTCATGGCTACTGAAGTCTCTTATAGCTAATGCCCTTCGAAGACTTGGTTTTAAGCCACTGAAAAATCGATCAACTTTACTTTCAGGTTGGATGATAATTCCAGAAGCATACCTTGCAAGTCTTGTAAAATTTGCTTCATAGGTACCAACAGATTCATCGTCCCTTTGCTTCAGTTCAAGAAACTCTTTCTCCATCTTTGTTCGAAGAATACGAGGGAAGTACTTACTGAAAAACAAGTTCTTGAACTCATCCCATTCCATGGACTCAATTTCATCTCTTGGCCTCGTATTCTTGATAAGATTCCACCATTGATCAGCTTCACCTTCCAAACGATATACTGCTAAGATGACTTTATCATGTTCAGAACATTGAAGAACTGAAAATATCTTTTCAGTAGTACTAATCCATTGTTCAGCAACTAATGGATCAGTAGACCCACTGAAAGAAGGTGGACGTTGCCTCATGAAGGACTCAATAGAATATTGTTCCCTTCTCTGCTCATTTGGAAGTCCAGAATGATTCATAGCTTGTGTAAGTATAGCAATAAGATTTTGCACTCCATCTCCCATAACATTTGTTTGTTCAGGAGGGCAATCATTGCATTGTCCATTGCATTGATCAACACGGTTCCTTCGGGTTCCAGCCATCGTCTAAAACCCAAAAAGAATAGTGTGAGAGGCAAAAATCATGATAGGGAAAACAACATAATAAAGGGGGAGTACCTTCAATATCCAACATCTTAGGTTTAATTCTATGATCGTTAGCGTAATTCTATTACTATAACCTATACGTATACTTAACCTTAGAGACATCCCTAGACATACCTTAGAAATATCTCTAGGGATCTCACTAACGTTTTCGCATCCTAGTTTCCAAAGGTTGACTAAACCTTTCCTCTGATACCAACTGTAGAGACCCGTATCTTGACGTACATGGACATTACATTACTTTTGCGGAATACTTAGTACATAACAAAAACACACACACAAGGATCGTAATAGTTTAGTGTCTTTGGAAACTCGGAACGTAATCTTCTAATCGTGGTGAAAGATCTTCAATATCTCCCATAAAGATCTTCCCTTTTTTTTATACCTAAAACCTTTCTTTATATCCTGGGGAAAAGAAAACATAAAAGGGTGAGCTCAAATGCTCAGTAAGGGTAAACAAAAGAAATATCAATCACATCATATACATAAGAACATAGCTTTTGGAAATCTTAACCTGCAAAAGAGATCATAATATCTTATCATGGGATAAATCATAGAAGTGAAAATGAGATCCCCATAATCATAACATAAAACTTGAAACTTTGTGGCATGCACACATAATCATGGAAAATCATTTCTTGTTAGTCATGACTCATTGCCAAGACTATCTTAGTGGACAAAGTCCCTTTCTGAACCGAGTTCACTCCTCGTTTCAGTCCTGTATCACTGAACCGAAATAACCTTCCGTTCCAGCCATGTCTATCTCATGAGATATAAAATCTTTACCCAATGCATTGGAGGGAGATATAGGTCCCACCCATCTTATAATGAATCCTTTCTTATGTGTGCCACATAATCATAAAACATACATCATCACATAACACATGTAACAAATCATGACATCATAAATAAATTCATATAAGATAAAGGAATTCATAAAAATAATTCCATCACAACATGATCAAATCAATGTAATAATAGAGATAAAAACAGAACCCTTTATTATCTTAGATGGAAAATAATTTTGATAAAACACTTGAACTCCATTCTTGAGGAAAATATCCTTTCTTCGTCAAAAACATTTTTCCTTTCATAACATGTCATACAACTTTAAAATAAAAGAAGTTGATTAAAAATAAACTTGAAAACTTGTAAAGGAAGCTTCTTGGAAATAATGTTTTAAAAATCCATTCATGCCGTATAAGTTAAAAAAAACATTCTTCGTACTTTTTTCGGAAAAGTCAAAAAGTACCTCGTACGAAAAACGACAAAAGATTCCTTTCGTATCTTTTACTAAAAACTCACCGAAGGGTAAAATTGGATATAAACTATTGTAGAAGGATGGAAATAATATTACATATTGAGGGAACATGGATGTGGATGATAAAATACACCCCAGTAATTACCAAAGTAAAAACAATCTCGGATAAAAGTGAGATTGTGATATTTTCCCTTACCTTAGGTCCGATTAGCTTTGTACGTGTCCGAAGCTCCTGTATAATGGTTTAAATAATGTTATTGACTTATTCCAGAATCATACATATTGATATGATATCATATATGGTTCACTTATGACTTTATTTTACCCGTTCTTTTGTAAATTCCATGTTAAAGAGCGTTTTGGGTAAAATCGTTTCATTTATCGTAGGTGTTTTGACTTGTTGTTCTTGACATAATTATTACTTATATCATGATTTACTCACTTCCATAATATAAAATATGATTTATATATCATATATATTCAGTATATATATATATATATAATAGGTAGATAAATAAAATGAAAAACACCGTTCATGGAGACGGTAGTCCGTACGTACGCATGAACGTTGTTTTCCTTTCCTTATTGTCTTGAAATGGAAGTAAGTAGATGACATAAATATATATATATATATACATAAATACAGTAGCTTTATAATGTCATATATTTCATTATTATTTCTTATATATACTTTATAATCATTCTTAAATGGTTAACATGGAGAATGAATCTCATCGCGTCGTGGAGACGGTAGTCCGTACGTACGCACGAGCGATGATATCATTTCTATAAATATTGAATTGAATTGGAGTGGATTATACAATATATCAGAATCAATATAATGTTGTAATAACTATGTATATTTATTCTTTACACCATTATACCCATCCATGTAAGGTGGCGGTGGAAAATAGATTACACCACGGCGTGGAGACGGTATTCCGTACGTACGCACGCGCGGTGATTTCTTTTTCCGTAGGATGGATAGATGGTGAAATAGGGTTGTTTCATACTTATAATAACATATCAGTATATGAGTGATACTGATGTTATTACTTCATAATGAAACAACCTAAGAAGAAGAAGTGGAAGAAGAAATAAAGATGAAAGAATTGGTAACGGTAATTACCTCTTCTTTGAAGTGCCTCTTTGAGACCTCCTCTTAGGGCACTAAAATTGGTCTTTGAGGAAGACCAGAACCTCTAGGATGTTGCTAGGGAAGTGGAGAGGAGAAATTGGCAGGGGTTGGCCGAGCTTGAGTGCTCAAATTGGTGTAAGGAGGAGGGGGAGGAGGTGTCCTTTTATAGGGGAGGAGAGGGGCACCTTAGGAATATCTCAAAATATTATTTTATATTAAAGTCAAAATCGGTTTATAATGGTTCCAAAGGGTCTTATTTCGAAGCTAAAGTGGGGATGGGTCGCAATCCTATCAACCAATAGGATTTAGACAAGTTTAGGGTATTATTTTAACCTTATCAATTAGATTTAACTATAAGTTAAATAATTTAACTTTTACCGTGTCTTTTTGTTTTCTTACACTATATGGTTAATACACTTACTATAACATGCCAAACGAACCCCAAATTGTTTATTATTAATATATATATCCTTATCTAAGTCATTTGGCCGAACCTTAGATTTTTAGGAATACAATAACAATTAATAATATAATATTTGATTTAAAAACTATTTTGTGTCAATTTTGACACTATTTGATATATGATTTTTGTGAAAGTCATAACAGAATTAAATGTTCGAACCAAGTTGATTAAATCAACATTAATATATCATAGTAACCTAGAAAATTAGTGGAATTCATAAAAAGTCTCAAATTACATTTATTTTGGTGTTTATAACATCAATTATGTCAATATTTCATTAATAAGATAATTACTGCATCATCGTTGTGTCATAAATAAATTATATTATTTGATGTCTAAAAATTAAAAATAAAATATCATCATGTAGGAAATCTTTTTAGCGTTCTAATTAATATTTATAGTCGAATTTATCTTATGTATAACCCCATATTAAAAATGATTTACTTATTAAACTTTGATTTTAACTATTTTAACCCTTCTTTAAATAAATTAATAATAAATGTCCTAATCTAATCCAAGTGGGCCTAAATGGTCATATTTTATTCCTAAGTTTGTTTTTGGTCGAATTACACTTGTCCAATAGAATTAGGACATGTGTTAGGGTAATATTAATATCATATTTACCCTTAGTTACCCTATTTACTATTTACCGTGGTAAAAAAAGTAAAAAGTTACTATTCATCAAAAAATTATTTTCATCTCATTGAATCACATTTTAGTCCTTGATATTAACCGTGTCTCCCGGATTTTCGAAATTCCATTCACAGAAGCGGTAAAATTAAGTTTTATGCAAAATTCAGTTTTTAACCTACCACTTAGTAGTTTCACTATTCATCAAAAATTGATGTTTTTCAGAACAATGCCAAAATTTCATCCCAAGCTATATTTCATATTCCGAATTCAAAAATGAAGTCTATTTTACCAAATTCATAACATAAAAGTTGCATTAATTAATTTTATAATTAAATCCCGCTGTTAAAACAAATAGCGTGTTTTTAAGAAACAATATCTATCAAAAGATTGACACTTGTTTATGTCTAGTTTAAATGTGAAATTACATCCAATGACCAACATTGTATTAAATTGTAAAAATATATTCTAAATATACTTTAAAACTACTCAAATTAATAATTTATCACTATTAATTATTTCGATTAAAAAAGTTGTTTTTTAATTATAATTTGGTAATTTTCACTATTCATCAGAATATGAAAGTTATCCGAAAAGTACCAAAATTTCACCTTAGGCTAAATTCGATACTCCGAATCCAAAAATGAAGTCCATTTTGAGAGTTAAAATTTCTAAAATTTAAAAAGTGGTTATTACTATTCATAACGGCTAGTTTTAATAATATTTTAATAGCATATCATTGTTTCGTGAAACTCAGGATTACGTACCACACACGCTATCGAGGAAGGTTGCGATTGCGTGTAATGCAAGGTAAGTCAAGGATGCGTGTTGTGCAAGATCCTTTTGGTGTAGCGTATAACACAAGACATTAGTAAAATAAAAAGAATATTTTTTCATAAAATCTCGGGCTGTTACATTTTATTAAATCCTTCCTTACCAATAGTAAAGTTTGTCGAAAGTTTCTTTAACGAAAAAATTTCAGATTTTAGTTTTATAACTAAATTCTTATGCACATTAGTATTAGTTTCAGAAGTGAGTTTTATTTCTAAAACATTTTTCTCAAAAATGATTTTTTCAAAATCTTTAGAAAGATTATGCTTCTTAGAATTATCTTCCTCAAGGTTTTTAGAAATATAATCAAAATAAAAAATTTTCTTATCAAGATCTTTTGAGAGATCTGATACTTCTTTTATCAAAAAATTTATTCTAGAATTTTATTTCTAAAGTTTCTTGTTAACTTCGAAATTTTCATTCTTAGGAAAATTTTCAAATATAGATATTGCTTCATATGAAGGTAAAGTATTATCTTCTTCTAAGGAATCTTCTTTATTAGAAGAAATATAATATTTTTAATTAGGATAGTTTTCATTTAAAGAAATATTTTTTAAAGAGTCAGAAGTGTGTACCTTATCTATAAAACATTGATTTTCAAAAGGTATTCTGGCATAGAGACCAATATTATTTTGTCTAGAAGTTTAATTATATAAAGAATCATCAAAATAATAACCTCCACTAGGAATCCATTAGTAATTATCTTTCAATACTTTATTTATTTTTAGATTGTAATACTTTTTTTGATTTCTATCAGAATTCCTTTCCTTTATGTCTTTTCTTTTGAGTTTTGGAAAATCATGTCTTATATGTCAAGATCTTTTAAATTTGTAACAAGTAACTTCAAAATATTTTTTATCATTCCCTTCCTTGTTACTTTTCTTATATCGATAATGAAAATACTTTTTACCAACAATCTTTTTCATCCTTCGAGCAAGATTGGTTAACTCATTCTCAGAATGTTCTGATTCACTTGAGTTTGATTTAATAAACACTTTATTTTTCTTTGAAAACTTAACTATATTTTTAAGAGTTTGATATTTCATTTGATTTTAAGTATAAGTAAAAGCAACTCATCTATTCTTCTTTTTGGCCTTTTCAACATCTCTTTTCAATATGTTCTCATATTGAAAAAGAGTTCCAAACAACTCATCAAGAGTTACATTTATGACATTCCTTGACTCATAACCAACTATTCTTTTTGATTCCCATTCATTTTTTATAATATCTATAATCTTTTATACAAGTATATCATTATTTAATCATTTCTCTTCTATGGGTTGTAAGCTATTCACAATTATCATGAACCTTTTTTGTACCATAAAAACAGATTCTCTATAAAGAAATTAAAAATCACGAGTATATACTCTTAGCATGGATCTTCTTATTTCAACAACTTTAGATGTACCGAAATGAGTAATTTCCAGCTTATTCAAAATATTGTTGTCTTCTTCACAAGATGAAATCTAGGTATATATATTTCTAGTCATAGAATAAAGTAAAGTATTTCATACCTTATAATTCAATTGATATTCCTGTTTCTCTTGATTGGTAAAGGTTCTAACTTATTTGTTAGTAATTTTATAGTCTCCAGTCAGCACAACAAAGTTATCAACTCATGTGTTGATTATAAAGGTCTTTATTTTTTCTCTCTAGTATTCATAATCATTTCCATAAAAAATTGGTGGTCTTGTAGGATTGTGATTATCAATTGAACAAACATTTAGTCCTGCTATCTTTAAAACAATACAAAAATTCTTTTTCCACAATACACTTTAGTGTAACAAATATTTATAAACAAAAAGTTTATAACAATAAATAAAGATATCTTTCAAAATTAAAGTAAGAAAATATATGAGTAGTGGAAACCTCCTCTGATACCAAATGTGAGTATTGGTATAATAGAGACTTGGCTATGATACCAATTGTTGGATCGTAATGTATATGCAGATGAAAAAAATAAAAGGGGGGGGGTGAATTGTAGGTTTAAAAACTTTTGTTTTTATACCTAAAGGAATTTAGTTTAAAAGAATTTAAACTAATTCAATTCAAAAAACCTCTTATGAAGTAAAACAATTAATCAGACCGACCCTTGGGTCTGGTTATAAAGCTATCATAATATAAAACTATTGTAATCAGGTTGATTCTGATATGTATTCCACAAGTCGTATTTAATCATATTCACAATAAGAAAATTATTTAATAAAATTAAGAATAATATGGATCCCAATCACAATGGTTACAATAAGCAGAGTGAAACAATTAATGATTATATCATAAAGTGTATATAATCATATTGAGTAAATTAAGTGATCGTAATCACAGAAATCGTAA
Organism: Viscum album; assembly: GCA_963277665.1. Lineage (NCBI taxonomy): Eukaryota > Viridiplantae > Streptophyta > Magnoliopsida > Santalales > Viscaceae > Viscum > Viscum album. The sequence goes on along the minus strand of OY728137.1, from coordinate 195,499,988 downwards.
TTACAAAGATTGTAATCATAGGATAGGGAATAGAAAAATGAATATATAAAATAATTCACTTTCTATTACAATATATAAGAAATTTAAAACAAGTAAATGAATATAATTATTTTAACCCAAAGAGAAGGGTATCAAATAACCTTGGATAGAGGTCCATTGATTTATACTTTCAAGTAAGTCTGTCTTACCCACACCAGGGTAAGCCCTCAATATGATGATTGACTTTGGTCTGTCTGCCTATCCCTAGAAGCCCTAGATCAATAAGGTGACTAACACCTCTGTCTTCCTATCCTCATAAGTCCTCGATCTGAAAAATATCATTACCACTGTCTTCCTATCCATGAAATCCTTCAATCTTAATCACAACGATTGGTGTCGCACAAAGAAAAACAAAACTCTTGAGAGTTATAAGTATATAGAACAAGCAGTTCACAACTTTTAAACTTCAAGGTTTTCACAAGTAGTAGATTTGGTAGAGCTATCATGTAGTGTCTAGAAAATATAGCTTCATGTATGTGAGCTCATTCAAATGATCTGGTACTTATAGGCGTTTGTCCAAATGGTTATCTTGGCCTTCACCAGTCAGATTTTCTCATAAAATCTTGAAGGTACTTGGACACATGGCACTCCAATGGTCATTTAATAACTAAAACAATGACATCATTTTATAATACATATTGAAATAGAATACATGACATCGTTTTGTTTTAAAAGTTTTACTTTCATTATGATATAGTCTTCTAGATATGAAAAACTAAATATAAAAGGGTCCAATAATTTTTGTTATGAGAGTTAGTACGATTTATATCATTACAAAAATATTGTCAGTAAAAAAATTGGACAATGTGTATGATAAAAATCATATTTGGTGTGTATGAAAAAAATCATATCCAGGCTCATTATGATAATCATGGAATGAATCATTTTTGAAAAACTCATGAGTACGATTATTATTGTATGCATATGAAAAAAATCACACTGATAAAATATGAATCAAAAGTCTTAATGAAAGTATGGTAAAATGATATATGATTATATTCTTAAGATTCTTTGAATATAAAGGAGTTAGTAATTATGTATTTAAGAAATAGTTTATGATTTACAAAACAAAAGGAATAGGGAAGTCAAAAGAAGAATTTTGACTCAAAAGTGGATCCATAGATAACATGAAAGGTTCAGGATATGGATGTGCGACCCAAAAAACTGCTCAGATATCAGTTTGGATGGTACTCTGGGCTGGTTCATCACAAATAGCATCAAAGGGAGGTTTTTCTTTAAAATAAAGCACTTTTCCTTGAAATACCTCATATTATTTAGGGTGAGTCATGGTAGAAAGGAGATTAAGATTTTTTTCAGGACTCAAGAGGTAGTTCATGAATGGGTGCTTGATCACCACCTCTTCATGATGAGACTTGAGTTACCAGGCATGTGAGTATTTGAGTATTTATTTTTAGTTATTGGTTTCCTAATGAAAAATGATATTTAGATTCCCAATGACACTATCTTTGATTTGGTGAATCTCTTATGAGTTTTGGAACCAGAATGGAAAGATGACCACAGTTGCACCGTGTATTCACAGTCCGGTAAACTATGAGGAATCAATGTGACTGATATAGAAATCTATCCATGAATAGTTTTGATATTGGTGTGTAGTTTACCATCCCATACGACCAAGCCATGAATAGTTATAACATAGTTCTAAACTTGGAACCTTTTCCATTTTCTTTAAGGTGACTTCACTTGTGCGAGGTTGATTATGAAAGATATGGATGTGGTCTGTTTCATGATCTTTTTTGTTCATTTCTTCTTTAATCCCTTCTTGATGATTTTAAATACTTTGTAAAAACCAATTTTTTCCTTAAAACAAGTTTTCATTGAGTTCTTTGATTTTTTTTTCAATTACCAAAAGGTGTGCTTATGAAATGTTTAGTTTAGAAAACTGATTTTCAAAGACTCATGTGATGTGCTAAGGAAACGTTTTAAGAAGAAATTTGTTTGGTAATGGGTTGGAAATATAAATGATTTTGATAATTGAAAAATGGGATTAATGTTTTTGAAACCATGGAAGAATTCTAATGAGATAGTCAAGGGTTTCTAAAATTTTTTGATGGATTTATTATAGGATTTCTCGTTTTGAAAGGAAAGAGTAATGTTTTATAAATAATGAAATCTTGTGTGTTTTAAAATCAATGATGCTTTGATAAAATTGGGTTGTGACTTTGTTTAAAATCTTTTGTGCTCTGTTTGAGTGTTCTTTGATGCTCTAGTTGATATTCTTGTGTTTTGTAATGTCTGGAAACATACCCTAGGAAGTTTTCCATGAAAGATAGAGTGTTCATTCCATGATATAGTTTTTAGAGTGGTCCTTTGCTTTTTATAGAAGTCCCATATCTTGTCGATGGCTCTACCCAAACTCCATATCGAGTGGTGGATCCAGAGACCTTCCAGCCTTTGAACCCCATCCTTGACTTCTTGGATTGTCATACACCTTCTTATAAAGGAAAAACAGGTTCTCTTGAGGCACTAAAGTGGATTGCAGAAGTTGATGGGAAATGCAATTCTCTCAAGAATCATGTTTCTCTGGAGGTTAAGTCTATAAAATTTTTATTTGAGGGACTTTACCAAGAGTGGTGGGAGTTTTGATTCCCTATTTTCTTTATAAAAGAATGTCTTAGGAATTATTTAATTCAGTCTTCATTCAATGGTAGTATCCAGAGGAAGTGAAGATGGAGAAAGTTTCTAAGTTCTCATGTTTTGGTCAAGATGAGATATCAGTTGTTGAGTAGATAAGTAATTATCATGTTTGGTATGTTTCATACCTGGGCTTATTGATGATTACTTTAGTAAGTCTATCTATTTTAGGAGAGTTCTTAACCCATACCTCTTAACCACCATGCCAACAGCCTGGTTGATCACTTATTCAGAGACACTCAATAGGGATTTTTCAGCTGAAGCAGAGCTAGAGAAATTACATAAAGGGAATAATTTTTCATTCATGGTTGAGAAAAGATAGTCATCTCATGGAAATAAGAGGCATGTTGTGTTCTTCCAGTGTGTAACACCTGGTCATCCTAATAGGTTGTGTTCTAAAGCTTTGAGAGTTTGTAAATGGTGTGGCTGCTTGGTTCACCTTAAGAGGTTTTGTAAGTTGGTCAACATAAAAGGGAAGTTTTGGTCAGGATCATCAACTCATGACTATAGGGAATTATATGCTTCAAGATAATAAGGCTCCAGTTATAGGCCCTATAATTAAGCTTTTCACGCAGTGGAGGAGTTGTCAGTTGTTAGATAACAATTTCCAGATGTGGTTAATGTTTATCCAACTTATTGTTTGCAACTTCAAAGTGGAAAATTCTTGAGTTTTTATTTCTTGTGAATTGTCTATTTTTTTGAAACCTTTTGTTTTGGTATTTTTGATAATGATATCTTGTGGACCTTGGTTTGGGTCATTTGTGGTTTGATGATGTGAGAATGGTTTCCTTTTATTGTGATATGGGTGGTTGTTCCTTGTGGATGTGCACACTTGAATACTTAGCCTTATTTTTTAATGAATTTAGTTCCTTGATGATCATTGTGATACTGGATATGGAGTGGAATATAGTTATGAGAAACCTTAAGATGTTTGGATTGTTTTTTTCCCTTGGTATTCTCTTGTTTTTTCCTTGATAGTTAGAGATCAGTTCTAATATGTTGGATGATATCTCTTATTAGGGTGTAGTTCCCTATTGTTCACTGACCTAGATGTTTGAGATCTTTCTAGTTGGATGATAGGCCTACGAGCATCATTACTTCCCTACAGAACTATGCAAAAACAAAATCTATAAAAACCGAACTATTCTACTCAATTAATTAAAATATAGTAAATAATTAGTTCAAGATCGATCCATAGGGATAGAGAAATTATTTTTATTAGAATTTTAAAATATTTAATTTTATTAATTTTATGAAATATATGAGAAAAGGATGGTTTTGATTTGATTTATGAAAACAAATGACAAAGGAAAATCAGATCAATCAATTGGTTTGATTTTTTTTTTAAAAAGTGTGATAGGGTTTTATAATTTTAGGGTTCAAGTGTAATTGGATTTTAGAACGTATATTGATTCATAATTGGTGTAGGAGTAGAGAGGAGGAAGATCCAATGGTCATGGTATCTCCTCCTTAATGCGACAATACCCTATTTCCCTTGGTCTGATAATTTAGGGTGTTTCTGAATCAAGTTTGTCTCGATACCATGTTTAAAACTAATTTATTTTAAATTTAAAAATGGTCATGAATTATTTAGGGTTATCAGTTGTGAAATTTTAAAGTTCCTTTTTAATTCAATTATCAATGGTCATGATAAAAGTAAAAGAAAGGGATTAGAAGATAAAGAATAAATTGTGTCAAACCAAACACATGAATAAAATAAATCAATCCAATGACACATTCCCCCTTTAATTACATTACCCTAGAACATGGTGAGTTTACCATATCATCATAGTGATGAAATAATAATATGGATGGATAAAATAAAAATAATTCATAAAGAACAAGAAAGAAAAAGAACTCCAGGAGGGCAACGTCTTGCTCCGAGCTTTGGTATCTATTCGATCTGAATTTGAATGCCCCCAATTTAAATAACCTAGAACTTATTTTATAGGCTCTATATGAACTATATAATTAATGAATTACATTATGTAATGGTCCAACAGTGATCTGGGGCACGTCCCATGTCAAAGATTTGGTAAAAAAAATATGAAGATTTGGTGAATCTGGAAGAAAAATTACCATATAAGAAATTACACTACGTGTAACTAAGTTACACCACATGTAATTTCCTAGTATTACTATCTAGGAAATTACACCACATGTTACTGAGTTACACCATGTGTTATTTTCCAGGATTCCTTTTTTTTTCTTCACATTGTGTCCTTCCATTCACCACATGCTTCGGTACACATTGTGTAATGATCACATGACATGAAATTCCATTTTAATGCAAGCCTCATTTTTTCTTAGTTATTCAGTTTTAGGCCCCAAAAGTGATCCATTATCATCCTTACAAATCCTTTGTCATGCCGTTTCACTTCGCTTATGTCACAAACTATCTTTTAGCTCCATAATTCACTTATTTTTGTTCCTTTTTCCAAGAATCATTATATCCTACTATACAAACATAAAACAAGTAAAATTTTCCAACATTGAAAATAATTATCAATCAAATACATAAATTAATACATTAAAATACCATAAAATGTATGCATAAAATAAAAATATCAAATACTCCCACACTTTAATTCATACTTGTCCTCAAGGATGGAATCTCAACATACTACAAAGAACGTTCACCTTACCATGCTTCAAATTAAATTTCAATAAAATAAATTGATAAAATAGAAAAGTAAGTGTTCAAGCATCACACCTAGAAAATTTATCAACCCATTATTTTTCAAAGAAACAAGTCAACCATGTATTTTAATTTTCTTCTTTTGAAATATCCAATCCCTTTTCATTCATCCATTTTCATTTTTCAATTCATTATTAATATTCATTACATTTTCAATATACCTCTCATGAATTTTTCCGCTCATCCTCAGGGTATAAATGAATAGAGTGATATGCATACCTCAAGAACTTGTAACTTACCATAGGCTTGAAAGGTGTCTAACATCTCTATCGTGTAAAGATAGAATCACAAGTAATCATGAGGGATTCACCATTTAGGATCAAATGACTTTGAGGCTTAGGGAAGGTAGGTAAATGATGTAAATCAAGTAAGACACAAAAAGTAGGTTCAACTCTAAATTACTTTGCATGATAATAAAAAACAACTCAATGAAAGTCTCTTTTTCTCCCAGTATCTCCGAGTAGGTTCATAAAGAGATGAAATTAAATAAATAAAACACATTTTTTTTATTTTTCTTTTTTTGAATGTTTTTCTAGGGAAAATGATCACATCCACCACCCAACCCCTAATGATATCCTCACGACACTATTTGTAATAGTTATAATAAGATCACCGGTCAAGTAAATGGTAATTTTTGAATTTTCTCAAACTCAACCCATTTTTTACATTTTTTATTTTTTTTCAAGAGGGTGTGCAATAATGAACGTGAATTACCCAAATCTCATGATGTTTCCCCCACACTTATTCATTACAAAATGTCCATTCCTTCAATCAGATTTTTCTTCATCCCCTCTTTTGATTATCATGAAAAATATTTAGAGGAAGGTAGGAATGGATAAAATTGGCTTGTAACATGACTCATTTCCTAAAAAGGATTTTTATGGATTCTATGAGCTTAAAATAGATTAATGTAAGGTGGGTCTTAGGATAAAGGGTAATAAAAAAATTCCACAATCATTTTAAAAGTGATTCTATTCACTCATAGATTAGATAATATGCAAAGAAATTTCTAGAAGAAAACATGACTAAGTTTCTCAAGAAATATACTATAGAAATAATGAGAAATATAGGCTCAGTGAATGTCTTGGGAATGAGACAAATGGTTGGGACAATCACTCATGGAAATTCATATGAATAATTAAATCAATGAATGCAAATATCAAAAATTAAAAACCCAAAGAAATATCAGAAAAATTTCATTTACAATGATTAAAATGATTCCTTAAATCATGATTTTTTCAAATCCTAATGCACATGGTTATCTCTACTAATTATTTTTACCATTTTTCTCATTCATGTTTAATGAAAAATAAATTTAAACTCATGGCATGGTAATTATCCTAATCATTTTATGTCTCCTAGTTCAGTTGATTGAAGAAAGAATCAAATACATGACATGAAATCAGAAGTTAAATACCATAATTAACTATGGGGAATATAGTATATATTTTTTTGAATTTGAAACTCTTACTCCCATTTCAATTGTTACTTCAATCATGGATGTGCAGGTTCTTCCTACTGAATCTTCATGACGTGTAATGTTGCAACATCTTCTTTTGATTTATAATGCTTTATGATACCTTAGGTCATGATGGTCCTACAAATTAAAAATAAACAAGTGAAAGAACATTCCATTATCATTTAATTTTGAAATATGCGGAGTGATAGCATGTACACCTCTAAAAATAGAAAATAAATAAAAATAAAAACTCAAGTTACCTCCCAAAAGCGCTTTTGTTTACCGTCATTGGTTCAAACTTAACTCTTTAAGCTCCAGATCCCATGATAGATTATTGAAAATTTAATACCTCTTCTGGTTCTATAAACAGTCTCAGTTATTTCATATCCATGTAGTTTTTCCCCTTTCCTTCTTCTCTGAACAGCTTAATTATTCTAGACGGTAGTACTTTCTTGATCTCTGTTGGACCGACCCACCGTTTTTTCCTCAATCCTGATGAACTAAATGGAAGTTCATGTACCATCCACAAATTTTTTCCTTTATCAAATGTAGTGGGGCCGGTCTCTCCTTTGGTGTTAATCATCTTGGTCGTCATCTTCTCTTTTCTCTTCAGTTGAGCATCATCTTTCACAACAATATCTAAATTATGTACCTCTTTAATTTCAGTGACATCCTCAACTTTGGGTGTATTTTCTTCTCTAAAATCATTTTCCTCTTGAAAATCATAGTTATTCATTACCCAGTGGATGTTGAAACTTACTTGATCACTGAAAACTCTAAAATAGAGTTCTACACTTTGAACATCAATTAGCACACACCCTTTGGCTAAAACTGGTCTTCCTAGAATGAGTGGATTTCACTCTTCTTCCATATCCAGCACTAGGAAGTCAATAAGAATGATGAACTTTTCAAAATTGATCAAGATATATTTGATAAATCCTCTTGAGGATTTCAATTTTGAATCTTCTAATTGAAGAAGTACTCGTGTAGGATTCAATCCATCCAGTCCCAAACTCTTGAAAGTTGTGTACAACATAATATTGACACTCACACCTAATTCACACAAAGTTTTTCCACATTTGTTAGCTCTGATAAATATGGTAATTGAAAAACTACCTGGATCTCTTTTCTTCTTAGGTATGTCATTTGATACCACTTCTAAACACTCCCGTGTGAGTGGAATGGTGCCAATCTCTTCTAGATTATTCTTGTTTATTACCATCACTTTCATGAATTTCACATATGTCAGCATGTTCTCAAGAGCCTCTGCAAAAGGTATATTAGTATGAAATTTTTTAAAGTGTTCTAGAAATTTAAATCTATTCACATTGTTCTTCACTTGCACCATCCATTCTAGAAAATTAATTCTTGGCTTGTACTAAGGAATTTCTTCTTCTTCTTCTTTAGCTACTTGTTCCTTTCCAGCTTCTTCTTCTCTTACTTGCACTGGTTGTTTTCTTGAAAATTCTATACCAATTACTTTAGTTTTATTCCCACTTATGAGTTGTATAGATTTAAAATATTCACATGGGTGTACTTCAGGGAATCTTGGAAGTGTTCCTCTTGGTCTTTCTTTAAGATGATAAAAAATTTGGCTAAGTTGACGCTCTAGATTCTGCAATGCGGACTTTGGGTTTGATGCTTCCTCTTTAATTTCTTTGAGTACCACCATAGAAGTGGTCATGAATGTATCAAATATCTCTTATAATGAATTAATGATGTTATTAATATTTTCATGACTTATTATATACTCCCTTTACTTATTTTATATGAAATGTGCATAATTTGTGTGAAATATTAATGTTTTAATACTAAATATAATTTTTGAGCATTTTTATAAGTAGTCCAATTGAGTCAGTTTAATATTTTATTTATAACTCTCACTCTACTGATTAAAATTGTGTGGTTCTTATTTTTTACGATTCCTTATTCAATTTCTCACATATCACTAAAAGTAATCATGGGACAATTCTATCATTTGAAGGCTAATATGGACCACACAAGATGACCCAAAGAATTTGTGAAGAAAATGGACCAGCCATGATGATTGAGTTACTGGTCTCACTCCAGAAGCCCATATTTTGTGAAACTCCACCATGTGTTCTTGATTATCCAAAATAATCATGGATAAAAATTTCAGGGCCCAACTCTAAGAACAAGGGGCCCAAATGAAGCTTTGAAGTCCAGACCACCATTCTGGCCGAGAATTAAAATCCTAATACTATTCATGAAATATCTCATGATGTAATCATCAAATCGAGATGAGATTTTTCAGTGTGAAATAGGAGATATATTTGGCAGACTTTGTTGAATAAAGAATTAGGTTTTGAAGGCATCTTCCTATTCAAAAACCCTTTCACATTTTGGATTTCAAAAAGACTGGATTGAAATGGATAGATTAAAATTGTTTAATCAGACTATCATAACTTTGGCTACATAGGTCCAAATGCATACAAATTTTGAGAGTAGTCGAAAAAAATTATTATCTTCAACTTTGAAGAAGGATATATCTCTATATTCAGCTGTATTGATGTCCAAATCATCGAGCCAAGTGGAGGGACAGATTGGGAATTAAAACAGTCCACTTCCTTGGGATATAAATACATCCCCCTCTTCTCCTTGAAAGGGGTTGGAATGTCAGAAGAGAGGAGATCATATTGGCACAAACAAAGATTTTCCAAAGGCTTGGGAGGACCTTCCATACTCAAGTATTCACTTGAGATACCTTTCTTCCTCTCTTTGTTTTCATTTACTTTTATGTTCTTCATTGTTGTAATTTTGTAAGTCCTTTCTTTTGTAATTCTGTTTTAATGCAAGTGTATTCTTCAATATATCTTATTCTCATCCACCTTATGTAGATTAATATTAATGTTATTAAAATAGTTTAAATACAGTTGAATCCACTTCCCTTATTTTGCTTCATCATTCAATCTAAAGTTCATTTTTAATTATCATCATTGTTCGTGTGTGTGTGTCGACGTACCAATCTTTTCTTATCCCTTTATTTTTCTTCTATTCTTAATTTATCATCATAATAATTTTAACCATAATATTAAACACCCAAATGGATGAGTAAATATATCATTGGGGTGAGTCAAAATTTAGGAATGTTATGTGATTGAGAGTATTTGTTCGATGAGTATTCGTTAATTTAACATTGTGTATGTTGGACTTAACATGTCATGGATTAATGACATATTTTTTTTTTAACTTGTAGTTTCCATGGATTATTGGAACCATAAATACACTACCATAAACAATTAATGGTAATGATTAGAACCCTAAGTTAAGTTAAGTCTTGGATTAAAGCCTTAACACTTAGGAATTCAAATCAACGTCATCTTGTGACATGGGTGTTAATTTAATGAAATATAAAGAAAAGCTCAAGGATATCACAAGATTAACTACCTAATCATGAACTCACCCCAATATTTATCAATTTGTTAAATCAATTATAGTCAATCAATCATTTCAATTAAGCTCTGCAAAAAAAAACCCCCCTAATCAAAATACAATCAACTAAAAACAAACAACTATTACAAAGTATCATCGCCGAGGATTCGACCCGAGTGCTGCTATACACATTAGCAGAGCACCGGAACTTTGACCGGTCGATAGGTGACAATCAGCCATGCATTTCAAATGGAGCCGTTTCCAGGGATGGTGCTTTAAGTATTCATTAGTTATTGGTTGTTGTAAAAAAAATAAAAAAACAAAATTTTAAAAAAATTGAAAAAAAAACACAAAGAAAAACCCGTCTTCTCATAAAAATCATAAAATGAAAAAATAAAAAGAAAAACCCATCTTCCTCTTTCTTCCAAAATCTCTCTTAAATGCCCCATAGACTTCCAAACAATCCATTGGATTTGTTTGACCCTGAAATTGAGATAACTCTTCACCAACTTAGGAGGAACTTAAGAGATAATCAACTCATTCAAGAACCAGTCCTTGTCCAACCAGTTGAATTAGATATGGCTAATCTTAGGGATTAAACAATTAAAGAACTCACTACCCTTGATATGAATTACCAACCCCTTGGTATTCAATATCCAAACATAGAGGCTGATTTCGAACTCAAATCGGGTTTGATTCATCTGCTCCCTCATTTCCACGGGCTAGTCGGTGAGGATCCACATCTCCACCTTAAAGAGTTCCAAGTGGTGTGCTCTACCATGAAGCCTCAAGGGGTTTCTAAAGAACAAATCAAACTTCGAGCATTCCCTTTCTCCCTAGCTGACACTGCTAAGTCATAGCTCTACTACCTTCCTCCTGGTTCAATAACCACATGGAATGACATGAAGCGACTCTTCTTAGAGAAATTCTTTCATGCTTGTCATACTGCTTCTATCCGAAAGGAAATAAGTGGTATCCGTCAGTTCCCAAGTGAATCACTCCATAAATATTGGGAGAGGTTCAAAAATCTTGTTACAACCTGCCCAAACCACCAAATCCCTGACTAAATCTTGATTCAATACTTCTATGAGGGGTTATTGGCAATGGAGAGAACTCTCATTGATGCCGCAAGTGGCGGTGCTCTTGTTGATAAAACTCCTGCAGAAATAAGAGATATCATAAGTAACATGGATGCAAATACACAATAATTCCATACTCGAGAACATGCTCAAGTAAAACAAGCCCAAGATAATCAATCAATTGAGCTGAACAAGATGACCGAGTGGATGAGTGAACTTACAAGTCTTGTGCGGAAACTAGCTGTGGCACCCAAATCCCCAACCTCGTCTTCTCCACAATCAATGTTTCCTGGACCTGTCAAAAACTGTGGAATCTGCAACTCTCCATCTCATCCAACTGACACATATCCACAACTTCAAGAGGACCAATCTGATTCATCTGGACCAATGGATCTCAATGCTGCATATGCTCAGTAGAACACCAAATCTCAACTATCAGGTCAGTTTGTTAGAAACTTCAACCAACCCCACTCTGATCCCTTCTCTTCTTCCTATAACTAAGGCCTTGGGTATGGTAATCCCATATCTCATCCCCCTCAATTCCCTTCTCAAAAACCAATCCAGTTTCAATATGGTCAAGGTGTTGGTAACTTCCAACAACCTTATCCTTTTATTCCTCTACCTCAAAGGAACAATCCTCCTCCTGGATTCCATTATCCTATTGAGCCTTCCAAATTCCAAAACCAATAAAATCGCTTTCCCAAGAACCAATATTAAGGAAATCCCAATCCGGGACAAGCCTCTTCTTCTAAGAAACCATGGGAAAGTGCAGTTGAAGATATTGCCTCTTTCACCCGTTCCATCCTTAAAAATATTGAAACCCAAATTGGTCAACTTGCATCCCAACTAAGTCAGCAGCAACCATCCAATTCTTCCCAACTTCTAGCTCAACCATTACCCAACCCCAAGGGTAATGTAAGTGCAATTGCACTTAGATCGGGAGATCAAATTGCTATGCCTCAAGATAAGTCCTCCAACCCTCCTTTGAATGTTGACCTAGAAAATGAAAAGAAAAAGAAACTTGAAAAGGAACCTGAAACCATTCCCTCATCTACTTCAATTCCACTTAGGAACCCAATTCCTTTTCCTCAAGCCTTATCTAAGCCAAATAAGTCCTTTGAACCTGATCCTGAAATGCTTGACATGTTTAGATGTGTTGAATTCAAAATTACTCTCTTAGATTCCATAAAAAAAATTCCTAAGTATGCCAAGTTTCTCAAGGAGTTATGTACCCACAAGAGGAAACTTAGGACCTTCGAAAATGTTTCCACCCAGCAGTCTATTCCCATAAAGTACAAAAATCCAGGGAACTTTACGGTTCCATGCCAAATTGGATGTTCTAATTTCGATGATGCACTCATAGACCTAGGAGCCTCAATTAATTTCATGCCCAAATCTATATTCTCCAACCTTGGTCTAGGTCCCTTACATCCAACGAGTGTTGTCATTCAGTTAGCTAATCGAAGCACAGCTAGTCCTAAGGGAATAATTGAGGATGTCCTTGTCAGAGTCAATGATCTTTTCTTCCCTGCTGATTTCTATGTCCTTGACATGGAAGGTGAGACTAACTCTTCTCGATCTCCACTAATTCTAGGAAGAACATTCCTCATGACTGCGAGAACCAAGATTGATGTCCATTCAGGCATCTTATCTATGGAATTCGGTGACCAACTGGTCAAGTTCAACATTTTCCAAGCCATGCGATACCCATATGAGGATCACTCTGCATTCTCAATCCATGCTTCTGAGTACACTTCTAAGAGTCAATTAAACCCAAATCCACAATGTTCTTCATGTTCTAATGACAAAGGATCTTGTAAAATCTGCACTATGATTAACTAAGTCATAAATGGTGAAGTTGATGTGGAACTCTCATTTATAGACTCCATTAATCTTGAGAAACTTGAAAACTCTCTTGAATCCCACATCAACTCTGATCTCTACTGCTCCACCTTGGACAGTATTAAGGAAAATGAATCTGAAGTAACTGAAGTCCCTTATTCCATTCCTGAGTTGTCTAGACCAAAAGTGAAAGATGAGACTAATATGAAACCTCTTCCTAAACACCTGAAATATGCATTCCTTTTCCATGATCACTCTTATCCTGTCATTATCTCTTCTTCACTTATCAAAAATGAGGAGTCCAAACTTTTTTAGGTGTTATAGGAAAACAAAAAGGCCTTAGGGTGGATCCTATATGACATACCAGGAATCAACCCTGCCCTTTGCATGCATCACATCCATCTTGAGGAGTCATCCAAACCAATTAGACAACCACAAAGAAGACTCAATCCACTCATACTTGAGGTAGTTAGGGAAGAGATCACCAAGCTTCTTCAAGATGGTATTATCTACCCAATTTCTGATAGTGAATGGATTAGTCCAATTCAAGTTGTATCTAAGAAGGGTGGGATAACTATTATCACAAATAAATATGGACAGGTAGTCACAACTCAAGTGAAAAACAAATGGCGTGTGTGCATCGACTATAGGAAATTGAATGTTGAAACAAGAAAAGATCACTACCCTCTTCCATTCCTCGATCAAATGCTGGAACGATTAGCCGTAAAGTCACACTATTGCTTTCTTGATGGATACACTGGCTACTTCCAAATCCCAATCGCACCTCAGGACCAAGAAAAGACTACTTTCACATGCCCCTTTAGAACATATGCATATAGAAGAATGCCTTTTGGCCTTTGCAATGCTCCTAAAACATTCCAGAGGTGTATGATGAGTATCTTTTCCGAATTCACTGAACACTGCATGGAAGTATTCATGGATGACTTCCACCATTTATGGTGAGTCATTTGAATCTTGTTTGAATTCACTCTCTCTAGTCCTCCAAAAGTGTGTCAAGTGCAACCTTGTGTTAAATTTTGAAAAATGTCACTTCATGGTTGCAAATGGGATTATTCTAGGGCACATAGTTTTAAAAGATGGTATTCAAGTCGATCCTGCCAAAATTGAAGTGATCCAATCACTTCCTCAACCCAAATATGTTCGAGACATCCATTCATTTCTCGGTCATGCTGGTTTCTATCAGAGATTCATCCATAACTTCAGTAAAATTTCCCTCCCACTCACTCAGTTGCTCCAAAATGATGTCACTTTCCATTTAGATGAGGTTTTCAAGAGAGAATTCATTGAACTCAAAATTGATCTTACATCTTCCCCAATAATCCAACCCCCAGATTGGTCCTTACCCTTTGAGTTGATGTGTGATGCTTCTGATAGAGATGTTGGAGCTATTCTTGGTCAAAGAAGAGAAAAAATCTTCATGTCATCTATTATGCCTCAAAAACATTGGATTAAACTCAATCTCACTACACTATCACTGAAAAAGAACTTTTAGAAGTTATTTTTTCCTTAGATATATTCCGGACCTATCTCTTAGCTGCCAAAATCATCATCTTCACAGACCATTCTACTATAAAGTTCTTACTCAAGAAAAATGATTCCAAACTTAGGATAATAAGATGGATCCTAATGCTCCAAGAGTTTGACATTGAAATCAAAGATAGAGCAGGAAAAGAAAACACTGTGGCTAATCACTTGAGTAGAATTTATAATTCTTCTCATTCTGAAATCATCGATCCTAAATTCCCCATTGAACACCTTTCATCTCTCACTCAAAAAATACCATGGTATTACCCAATTGTAAATTACTTGGTTTCTGGTGTTTTTCCTGAAATTTTTTCAAAAGAACAAAAAATGAAGTTGAAAAGTGATTCAAAATACTATTTTTGGGAAGAAAATAAACTTTGGAAAACTAGGGATGACATGGTAATAAGGAGATGTGTCGATGAAAATGAACATTCATCCATATTAGAATTATGTCACTCAATGCCTATTGGTGGCCACTTTGGACCACAAAGGACCTCCCGAAAGGTCCTAAACTCTGGATTCTTCTGGCCTTTACTCTTCAAGGACTCACATGAGTTTTTTCAATCATGTCTCACTTGCCAAAAGTTTGGCACAATTTCAAAGAGAAATGAAATTCCCCAAAAGCCTTTAATTTTTTGTGAGATCTTCGATGTTTGGTGCATCGATTTCATGGGACCATTCCCCCCTTCCAATGGATTTTCATACATTCTTCTTACGATTGATTATGTTTCTAGGTGGGTCAAGGCCAAACCCACTAGAAAGAATGATTCACATACTGTTAATGAGTTCCTAAAGACACACATCTTCCACCAATTTGGCACACCTCATGACTTTATAAGCGGCTTATGAACCCATTTTTGTAATAAAACTATGGAATATCTTTTGAAAAAGAATGTGTTTGTACATAAAACTTCAACTGCATATCACCCCCAAACAAATGGAATGGCTGAACTTTCTAATAGAGAAGTGAAAAGAGTTCTTGAGAGAATTGTAAAACCCACCAGAAAAAACTGGCTTGAAAAAGTTGGTGAAGCACTTTGGGAATATTGAATTTCCTATAAAACACTCATTGGGATGTCTCATTTTAGGCTAGTTTTTGGTAAATCATGTCATGTACCAGTTAAAATCCAACATAAGTCTTTTTGGGCTGTGAAAACCTGTAATTTTGATTGTGAAAAATCTGGTGAAGAAAGATTGTTGCAATTGGATGAACTGGAGGAGCTCTGACTTGATTCTTATGAAATTATAATCTCTACAAATAAAAATCCAAGACACTCCATGATAAACACATCCTGAGAAAGTTATTTCATGAACGTGAAATGGTAATTCTCTTCAATTCTCAATTTCGGCTTCACCCAGGTAAGCTTAATTCTCGTTGGGAAGGTCCTTTTGTTATTACTAATGTTTACCCATTTGGTGCAGTGCAAGTACAAGACCCCTCTTCCAAAAGGACATTCATGGTTAATGGACATCAGTTAAATCATCACCATGAAAGGACACACATCCCAGGAATAACCTCAACTTCTATCGGATCCCCAACTTCTGCAGTTGACCCACCACTGGATGGAGATGGAAACCCACCAAATCCAAACCAGGGGGCACCTCTTTCCCTTTAACTCTCTCTCCCCCTCTCTCTCTATATTTCTTCTTATTCCTCCATTATTCTCATTTTTTACCACCTTCCTCATCAATTTTTTTTATTTACTCTTTCTCTTTTTTGTGGGTGTGTCTTTATAAAAAAACTAAAAAAAACCTAAAAAACAAAAAAAAAAAAACAAAAAAAATAATAATTTAAGAAACAATATGAAAAATCAAGAGTAATGCTTACTCAACCTCCAATTTTAAAATTTTGTCTAACCATTTTGGGGAGTCAAAAGACATGTTTTCATCTCAAAAATTTTGTATTTTCATCATGACTTTGGATAAAGAATTTTGTGTCAAAACCAACAAATTTTTAATGCTCAATTTTTGATTTGGAAAATGATTTTCCCCAACTGTGAGAACAAACATTAGCTTTCATTCCAAGGATACCTATGTCCATATTTTCAAAATGAGTGTTTTTTCGCCTCTATTTGTGAATCTTGAGTTTGTAGACCTTCGATCTGAATTTCCTACCTTATTGTGCATTAATATGATAGAGGCATTTTTTGAACCACATGAGAATCACAATAGCCAAATAGCCTCCCATTTCCCTTACATTAATACTCCTTTTGAAAGCCCCTTATAGCTTATAAAAACCTTTTCTTTGATAGACACATTACAAGCCCAATACCTTTTCCCAACCAATATCAACATGGATTTTCATTGCATAATTTTTTGAAATTTAAGTGTGGGGGGATGGATTTCATTGTTTGGGTACCCTATTATTGATTTTCAACGAGTTATCATCTACTTGAGGGAAATAATACATTTCAGTGTGGGGGAGAGGTTTTTATTCAGTGTGTTTTGGGGAATATAATGTACTTCCATTTATGTAATTTTGTAAATTTTATTGACAAGTGTTCAAAAAAAAATCAAAAATGATGAAAAAAAATCAAAAAAAAAAAAAATTGAAAAAATGGGTTGTGTCTTGGTTAGGTCAAAAATCACTCTTACTCAACCTTTTATCTTGTTATAACTATTAAAATTAGTGTTGTAATGATATCAAACATGGGTTGGGATATGAGTGTGAGATCTGTTTCAAGGTCAACTTTCGAAAAAAAAAAGAAAAAAAGGAAAAGAAAAAAAGAACACTTACATTATATTCTTATTGGGAGAAGTTTTGTGTTTTGTAAATATTACATATTCTCATTACCTTCATATTTTCTTCCTCTATTATGTCTTTCTTCACACAATCATTCCCTTGTAAATATGTGTTTTCATTTCCTTCCATGTTTTATTTCAAAAAAAAAATGTGCATTGCTTTTTTTATGTTGGTGTTTTACCCCCCTTTTTCTATCTTTTGGATATCATCTTCCTACCTTACCATAGACATAGAAAAACCCCTAAAAGGACCTCTTGATTTTTGAGCACTTTAAATAGGGATTGGAAGCTGAGATCTCTTTCAAACTCTAAGATTTTCACTTTTGGTTGGTGAAAGAGTGAACCTCCACAAATGAATTTTATCATCTTGAGAGGTGTGAGTTTTGAGTGTCCACATTTTCCATTTCTAAATTTGAGAATGAAAAAATCAAATTGTTTTTGAAATTTTTTTCTGTAATAACTTGTGGTCAAATTCAAAATGGATGAGTGAAATAGTCTAAACCTCCCCTGATTGGATAAAACAAAATTTTAATATTTGTTGGTGAGTGAAAATGATTTTTTCATGTTTTTATATTTGTTGCACATGAGGACATGAACAAAAATAAGTGTGGGGGAGTTGATTTTATTAATATTTTCATGACTTATTATATACTCCCTTTACTTATTTTATATGAAATGTGCATAATTTGTGTGAAATATTAATGTTTTAATACTAAATATAATTTTTGAGCATTTTTAGAAGTAGTCCAATTGAGTCAGTTTACTATTTTATTTATAAATCTCACTCTACTGATTAAAATTGTGCGGTTATTGTTTTTTAAGATTCCTTATTCAATTTCTCACATATCACTAGAAGGAATCATGGGCTAATTCTGCCATTTGAAGGCTCATATGGACCACACAATATGACCCAAAGAATTTGTGAAGAAACTGGACCATCCATGATGATTGAGTTACTGGTCTCACTACCGAAACTCATATTTTTTGAAACTCCACCATGTGTTCTTGATTATCCAAAATAATCATGGGTAAAAATTTTAGGGCCCAAATCTAAGAGCAAGGGGCCCAAATGAAGCTTTGAAGTCTAGCCCACCATTCTGGACGAGAATTAAAATCCTGACACTATTCATGACATATCTCATGATGTAATCATCAAATAGAGCTTAGATTTTGAAGTGTGAAAGATTAGATATAGTTGGATGACTTTTTTGAATAAATAATTCGGTTTTGAATGCATCTTCCTATTAAAAAACCCTTTCACATTTTGGACTTTAAAAAGACTGGATTGAAATGGACAGATTAAAATTGTTTAATTCTCTGGACATAACATTGGCTACATAGGTCCAAATGCATCCAAATTTTGATAGTTGTCGGAAAACATTATTATATTCAACTTTGAATAAGGAGATATATCTAGATTAGGCTTTCTTGATGTCCAAATTGTCTATCCAAGTGGAGGGACAGATTGGGAATGCAAATAATCCACTTCTTTGTGCTATAAATACATCCCCCTCCTCTCCTTGCAAAGGGTTGGCATTTTAGAAGAGAGGAGATCATAGTGGAACGACCAAAGCTTTTACAAAGGCTTGTGAGGACCTGACATACTCAAGTATTCACTTGAGATACCTTTCCTCCTCTATTTGTTTTCATTTACTTTTATGTTCTTCATTGTTGTAATTTTATAAGTCCTTTCTTTTGTAATTATATTTTAATGCAAGTTTCTTCTTCAATATATCTTATTCTCATCCACCTTATATAGATTAATATTAATGTTCTTAAAATAGTTTAAATACAGTTGAATATCCTTCCCTTATTTTTCTTCCTCATTCAATAGAAAGTTCATTTTTAATTATTATCATTGTTCGTGTGTGTGTGTCGACGTACCACTCTTTTCTTATCCCTTTATTTTTCCTCTCTTCTTAATTTATCATCATAATAATTTTAACCAAAATATTAAACACCCAAATGTATGAGTAAATATCTCATTGGGGTGAGTCAAAATTTAGGAATTTTATGTGATTGAGAGTATTTGCTCGATGAGTATTCGTTAATTTAACATTGTGTATGTTGGACTTAACATGTCATGGATTAATGACATATTTTGTTTAACATGTGATTTCCATGGATTATTGGAACCATAAATACACTACCATAAACAAATAATGGTAATGATTAGAACCCTAAGTTAAGTTAAGTCTTGTATTAAAGCCTTAACACTTAGGAATTCAAATCAACGTCATCTTGTGACATGGGTGTTAATTTAATGCAATATAAAGCGAAGCTCAAAGATATCACAAGATTAATTACCTAATCATGAACTCACCCCAATATTTATCAATTTGTTAAATCAATTATAGTCAATCAATCATTTCAATTAATCCCTGAAAACAAACCCCCCTAATCAAAATACAATCAACTAAAAACAAATGACTATTACAAAGTATCATCGGTGAGGATTCGACCCGAGTGCTGCTATACACATTAGAAGAGTATCGGAACTTTGACCGGTCGATAGATGACAATCGGCTGTGCATTTCAATGAACCTAGTTTTTCAGTGTGGGACTTTAAGGTTCTTGTTGTTGGTAATCTTGTGGCCTTTTTTAATATTCTTTTCCTTGTTGTTATTGAGGCTACCAACCTTGAAATTGATTACCTTGATTATAATTGGCATAATTTTCATCTTCAATACACATACCTTGGTTTTTTTTCTACTAGACCATCATGATGTTCTTCTTCTTAGTCAACGACTCTAGTTGTGCTGTCATCTAGTCATTATTTTTGATTGCATGAATTCTTTTTCTGTGCGTTCCTTCTCCTTGCCACTAGAAATTGTTTCTCTCTATTTCATCCAATAGGTTGTAGCTTACTTCAGGAGATTTATTCATTAATGATCCTCTAGCCACAACATCAATAATTTACTTGTTTCCTTGTGAAAAATCCTTATAGAATGTTTTTATTAGCATCTATATCTCTATTCCATTATGATGGAATTTTTGATTCATATCTTTGTAATGTTCCCATGCAGAATATAGTGAATCATCTTAAAATTGAAAAAAGTTTAGAATGTTTACTCATATATCCATTGACCTAGAATGTGGAAAGAAGCGAGTGAAGAAGTTTCTAGCTAGCTCATCCCATGTAGTGATGGAATACACATACAAAATTTGAATCCAATCTCAAGATCACTCACATAATGAAAATCAGAAAAGACGGAGTCTTACCGCATCGCTTGAGATGTTTTGGAATTGAAATGTGTCATAGAGCTCAAGGAAGTTTCCTAGATAGTTGTTTGGATATTTATGTGGAAGTCCAGTGAATTGAATGTTGTTTTTTATCATTAAAATGATTGAAGGATTTATCTATAAGTGATTTTCTACAGTGGGGGGTACTAGGATGCTCAGTCGCAATACTGTGTTTGGAGACTTCTCGTAGTCTATGAGCGTCCTCAATCCCTGATCTCTTTGAATAACACCAACATTTTGACTTTGTTCAGCACCTACCATGGTTTTTTATCTTCTTTTTTACTTCTTTTAAATTTTTTCTTGTTTAGGATTGAATTTGAAGACTTCTTTTCTTTTTTATCGTGTGTTGTGATCATTCATTTAAAAATTAAAAATATGAAATTCACAACATGAACACACCTAGTGTAAAAAATAGAAATTAAAATAAATTAATAAAATAAAATATAAAATAAAAAACCTAAAAACTAAAAATAAACCGTCCTTGGAAATGATGCTAGTTTGATAGGCCCATAGGGTGTCGTTACTTCTCTACGAGACTATGCAAAAACAAAAATTATAAAAACTCAACTATGATACTCAATTAATTAAAATATAGTAAAGTAATAGTTTGAGATAGATCCATAGGGATAAAGAAATTAGTTTTATTAGAATTTAAAAACATTTAATTTTATTAATTTTATGAAATAGGTGAGAAGAGGATGGTTTTGATTTGATTTAAGAAAGAAAATGATGAATACAAAGCAGATCGATTGATTGGTTTGAAAATAATTTTAAAAATCATGCCAGTGTTTTGTAATTTCATGGTTCAGGTGAAAATAGATTTTAGAAAATAGGATGATTCATAATTGGTGTTAGAGTTGAGACAAGGAAAATCCAATGGTCACGGTATCTCCTCCTTAATTTGGGAATAACTTATTTCCCTTGGTCTGATAATTTAGGGTGTTTTCGAATCAAGTTTTTCTCGATACCATGTTTAAACCTAATTTACTCTAAAGTTGAAAATGGTCATGCATTCTTTAGGGTTGTTAGTTGTGGAATTTTAAAGTTCCTTTTTAATTCAATTATCAATAGTCATGATAAAAGGAAAATAAATGGATTGGAAGATAAAGAATAAATTACAGAAAACCAAACACATGAATAAAATAAATCAATCCAATGATAAGTTCCCCCTTTAATTACATTACCCTTAAATAAGGTGTGTTTACTCCCTAATCCTAGTGATGAGAGAATAATAGGGAAGTATAAAAGAAAAATAATTCATAAATTAAAAGAAAGAAAAAAAACTTGGGGAGGGAGCAACCTCTTGCTCCGAGATTTGGTCTCCGACGAATCTAGATCTGAATTCCCCCAATAGCAGCAACCCAACCCTCCTTTTATAGGCTCCATATGGGATATGGAATTAATTAATTTCATTATGTAATAGTCCAAAAATGATCCGCCGTGCCTCCCACCTCAAATATTTGGTAAAAAAATGAAGATTTAGTGAATCTGGGGAAAAAATTCTTGTCTGAGAAATTACACCATGTGTAACTGAGTTACACCACATGTAATTTTATAGGATACCCATTTGGGAAATTACACCACATGTAACTGAG
The DNA here is from genome assembly GCA_963277665.1 of Viscum album. Classification (NCBI taxonomy): domain Eukaryota; kingdom Viridiplantae; phylum Streptophyta; class Magnoliopsida; order Santalales; family Viscaceae; genus Viscum; species Viscum album. The sequence continues at coordinate 195,477,701 of OY728137.1, read as the reverse complement.
TTATACCACGTTTAATTTTCCAGGATTCCTTTTCTTCTTCTTCATGTGTTGTCCTTTAATCCACCACATGCTCCAGTACACATCATGTAATGATTACACGATGTATAATTCCATTTTAATGCTATAAAAGCCTCATTTTTCCTTGGTTCTTCAGTTTTATGCCTCTAAAGTGCTCCATGATCATACTTAATTTTTTTTCATGTCTCTTTGCTTCGCTCATAGCATAAACTGTCTTTTAGCTCCAAAATTCACCTCTTTTTGTTCATTTTTCCAAGAAACATTGTATCCTTCCATAAAAACATAAAATATGTAAAATTTTCCGATATTAGAAAGAATTATCAATTAAATACATAAATTAATACATTAAAATACCATAAAATGTATGCATGAAATACAGATATCATTGGAATTGGATATACAATGAGAATATACTCAGGTAACTAGGATGATGTGGATTTTTGATGGACTAGGCAACCAAAGGTGCTAGAATTTGATTTGATGAGCTCATTGAAGGGTGAGGCCTAGTGTTTAAAATCCTAGGTTACCGTCAAGTACTTACCCGAGGTATAAATCCGTGTAAGTTATTTTCCTTACTTTTTAATATTTGATCTTAGATGTTTCTCTATGGTGAATAGTTTAAGTCTCTTCTATGGGTCAAAGGGATGTGCTTTTATTATGTTACACCATTTTGATGAATCTTTAAATAGCGTGGAGACATATTCTATGTCTCCAATATTTCTATAGTTTAGAGATGTGGCTTGATCTTGGGGTGCCATTCTTAGAGTTGTGTGTGTGTTGTTAACCTTTGGGTGAGTCCCTCTTATGTACTGCAGACCATCCACCTCACAAGATGAGTGAGAGAGTTATTCTTGTGTCATTATGTTCTATCTTTCATACTGGAAAATTTTTGGGGACAAAAAGTTCTATGGTGGGGAGGTTTTAACATACCATTACATTTTTTCAGGTATTTTGACCCATTGATTTGAGTATCCAATGATTGGATCTCTATGCGGGTTGTTTCCAATGTTTTTTCAAACTTTTTTTTAAGGTTTCTAGACCTATTCATGGTTGGAGCATGATTTTAAAAACATACAACCAAACTGATCAAAATTTCTAGTAGCCTAGGTAGGGACACACAATTTTCTCATGGTAAGAAAAACCATGCATATGAACCATGAAACTTGGAAAGAATGAGTTGAATAGTTGGTACATGGTTAAAATAACTGTATAGCTTAACCATGCAGCTCTTCTAGTGGCTCTATATGGGGTGTATAGTTAGTACTAACCATCCAAACTAACCCAGGAAACCATGAGGATGGTAATTAAAGCCCCAAAATTTGTAATTAAAATCCCTAAACCCCCCAATTAACCCTAAACTACTCCCACTCAAACCAAATCTGATCCTTTGGATTTTGGGAGCTATATCAAGACGTTTTGCCTCTTCTAACCTCATTTTTTGGTGGATTGAATCGGTGATCCAATTCTGGTGTGTTCATTTCTCCTTGGTATTTTATCTCTATTATTATTTTGATTAATTCTTCCTAGAGTCTATATCATCCTTGTGATTCATTGGATCTTGGATGATTGATGTGGAATTGTGGATCTATGGTCTTTTCTCTATTCTCTCAAGATATCCCTTCCTATATCTGGTGATCACCATTAGAGGCAACACATATTAGATTCATTGTGTCTGGATATTGGATTTTACAAGTAGGAATTTCTATTCTTTTACTTTATATTGTAATTCATTATTGCTTGATAATTCATAGATAAGTGTTTCTTAATTTTAACACATATCTTGTGAATGTTGTTCTTGAAATCCCTTATGAAAGATTATTTGACCCTTTTCTCTTTGAATTGAAAATGTCATGAATTGAATGGCTATGATATTGATTTCTCTCACTTTTTTTTGAATATTTTAATACCATTTTTGTTTGGATTTATTTTCAAATAAATTTTAAAGTAATCTTTGGTGAAAGTGAGGGCTTTGGCCTGAGTTTTTATTTTTAAAGTGAAATTCCTTGATTTGAATGAAATAAGTTTAACTATTTGATATTTTTTAAATAATTTTAAATTCTTGAATTTTAGAAATTACCAAGAACCCTATTTGAATGATTTTAATTTTTTTTTGAAATGGGTGTTCTTGGGTTATTTGAAATGAGTGATTTATTTACATGGAAAGAGGGTGTAAACCAAAGTTTTAAAATGTATTCAAACATTTTAAAATTTTAATACTTCCTTTAAATTATTTAGGGTTTCTTTGAAATAAATGATTATTTTAAAGTCCCATTTAGAATTATTATGATAATTTTTGAAAGGAAGCTCGTATGATTAACCTTTTGAATGTTTAATTATATAAAGGGTTTTGAATTGAAATTGATGATTCTTGATAGCCGGACTGACACTTTATGATAATTCTATCATGTAATAATCCCTTGTTGTTACTTGGTCGATTCTTATACTCCCCATTGTTGGGTGTTGAAAAATAGATTATTTACTTTGAGGGAGTTTAGGGGTGATAGTGAGATGTGATTCAAGGGAATGTACCCATGCTTGAAATGTTGAGGGAATAATCCCATGATTGATATTGATAAGGATCCTAGAGTGATCCTCATAACTTTATTATATTACTCACCTCTTTTGACTAGTCATGGGAACCTTAGTAGATAGATGGTATGATCCAGATACATGCTTCATTATCAAGCTCACACCCCATCTAGTGGATCCGTATAGAATATGAAAGGTTTAGGCTACTGATGTGTGGTTAGGAAAGTGGGTGGGCATGAAACTATTTTACTTGAGACCTGTGAGACTAGATGTAAGCCTGAAGATTATTTATGATAAATTTTGATTAGATAATCTATGGTGGAATCACTGTCATTTCTAGGTTTTACCCATGACACCATTATAATTGATACTCATTACATGACCATATTCATTGTCACTACTTGGTACCAGAGTTTCCTTGCTTGATTGATTACTGGTATTGATTGATCTATTTATTGTTATTATTCACCTTGACTCTATTCTGTTTAATTTTGTGTATATTTGATATCAGGTTCATATTCTCATCTTTTCTTGACTATCTTACTTTAACTTGTGAAATGGTTTTCAAATCTTTTTAGAAAAATGTTTGGTTTTCAAATGATGAAATGGCATGTTTTACAGATTTTGTTTGATAAATGATTTTTGAATGTTTAAAACTCAATTTTTAAACTATGATTTTTACCCACTTTATTGTACTTATATTTTATCATATTTGAGTTTATTTATGAAGTAAATGCATAGAATCTATGGTGTAATCCTACTGGGCTCTTTAGATCTCACATTTCTTGTACTGTTTTGTATTCACAACCTTTATGATCTTATAACAGGTACTCATACTTTCATATTAATTTATAGGTTCGAGATAGGGTGAAAAAGGGTGGGTGACTTGGGACATGGTGGGTGGTCATAGAACACTAGGATATGGGTTTTTGGAAACTTTATTTTATTTCCAATTTTGTGTCATCTCCTTTTACATGATATGATTATACTGATGTATGTATCTGATGATGTTTCCACACTGTACTCTATTTATTTTAATATTTTGTAGGAGAAATCATTCCCAATGGTTATTTCTTGATACCCAAGTGCTTTTAACCATCCCATTGAGATCGGGAATTCTATTCAGGTTAGTGGTGAATCGGATTAGATATCGGTTTGTATGGTACTTTGGGTTTGGTTGTAACAACAAGGAGTAGTGAACAAAAGCACCTTGCCTCTAGGGGAGTACACTGGAAAATGGACCAATGATCATATCATGAGGATTCTCAAGCAACTGAAGGGGTTATAACACCTTATTTAGAGAGATAAACAATTCTTGGGAAGAAGAGAGATTCAAAAGAGGCTCAGATATATCATACCACACACACTAACACCCAACATGAGAGGATCTCATCCTCTGATATTGTTGAAGCCCAAGGCTCTTCCTATTTACAGTGCATCATATGAATTTATATCTATTGGGGTTGGGGTATAATTCATTAAATTCATTAAATTAATTTAATGAAAATCCTTTAATCCATTCATAATGGATTGTAACTGATGGATAAACCATAAGGGATTAATAAATAATATATATATATATATATATATTAGTTCATGCATCACATGCATTAATTATAAAACATACACTATATATATAATATCAATATATATATATATATATCATGCATAAAATGAATGTGTACATGTATCACATGTATGTACATTTTAGTGCACATCCAACAATCTCTCACTTTCATTAAAATCCCATAGGGATTTTATGCAAAAAATTACAACTCATTGTGAATCCATCCAAATTCTTTAGGATATAGTTTTTCATCAAATTATTTTCATTTTGAATAAACTCTTTGTCCAAAAATTTATCCTTATCCAATGGATTAACTGTATGACCCTACGGGCCTTAGCAGCATTGACAACAACTATAATATCTCTATTTCATATATGTAAGCAAAGAGTGGTCTCTAACAAAGAATCTGTGCTACTCAAGTTACTAAGGGGTCTAGTGTTATCTCTATTAAACATACTCACATCACTATATGAACATGTAAAACAAAATATTTATCATATACATCATATTTACACCTATATAATCCTTTTTTCCATGAACTCAAGTGACCACTAAACATGAAACATGTCAATTTATTATATCCAACTCATCTTTTCTTAATTCTCAGAAATAGACTGCCCAAGTCAATGAATACAAAACATTTCATTCATCTATTTGATAAGTACATCACATGTTACTTATACAAGTAGTTGAAAAATTCATATGTGAATAAAATAATCATGGCCATGCATTTCCTTAGTCATTTTCAATTAATGGCCATATGTTTTTTCTTTCCATACAAGTGGAAAAATCCCATCTTGGTTTCACTCCAATCAATGATATGATCAACAATATACCCAACCACCCCATTATTATCTAAGTTCATATGTTGAATTTCATAATTATGATATCAAAGTATGAAGCTTCTCATGTTAGGTATCTCTGCAACCTAAGGTAATAAATATTGATAATAAGCATAAACCCTGAAGTATATCCATGGATGTATGACATTCCATGAGATATACTTTCACGAATCAGTCCAAATAATAAGTCTTCACTTATTAAATCAAAAATCTATTCTTCATGTCTCATATACAAACCTTTATAATAGATACAAGAATCTATTCACGCTAACCTTTACATATCATCACAACCCATTATACTCTATGATGATCATTAGTTAGGTACAAATCAAAGTTTATATTTTTATGGGATATTTATAATTCAACCATTTATGTAAAGAAAATTACAACACACATGAATGAATGATAAATGGATACTAAATTTATTATAAATACATGATATATTTACAACCATTACAACCAATCTCTTAAGTGTTTAATATCCATAAATTCTATATGAATCTCATGTTGCTGTTGAGGAAATAGTTTTTGAACATTACATCTATATAATTCCTATCACATATCTATGAGACCATCTGATAAAATACTCCCACTAACCTCATAATGAGTAACATTTACAAAGCAATCACATTTGAATAATGGTGATACTTAGGAATCATATTCCTTAAGTTAAACTATTTGAACTTATTTTCAAACTCCTAAAATTCATAACATCAAATTCTATAATTTTATTTTCTTATTTCTACTTAGAAATATTCTAAGTATATCATTATTATCCTTGGATCCCTTTCCATCAAAATTTTTCCATGAAATATTTTTTAAATAACGTAACTATTTAAATTGCAATTTTACCAACATATCCTAAACTCTTTTAGGATAAATTTATTTTCACTTCATTATGATAAACATATATAACTATTTAAAATTTTCATTGCCATTACATATCATAATTTTTTAGGATATTAAGTGAATAATCACTATAATCTTATACTGGTATAATATTTTAGGGAACAATAATAATTACTTTCTCACAGAAACTAAATGTAACTATTTACATTTTTCTTTACTCTAACATATCCCAAATATTTAGGATATAAATTAAATAGTCACTTAAACTAATTATAGTAAAATATTTTATTTGTTAACTTTGAACTTCTGTAAGTTCAAACATACTCCCACGAGCCTCTTAGACACTGTATTATATTTGGAATAACTTTCTAAGACACAACACAAACTACTTTTTAGTTTAGAAAATAACATTTATTTACTTTTAGTAGGAATATCTAACAAATAAAATATTTTTTCCATATATTATATGTTACTCTATGTGCTTGGATAAATTTTCCTTCAAAAATAATACTTCATTAAAATACCTTACTTATAAGTGGCCCAAATAACTTCCTTATTTTTTAATAAACTATATAAACACTTTATATTGGATAATTTTTTTTATCCAGATATTATTCTAAAAACATGTTATAAAATCAAATGAATCATAAAAATAGTGTATATAATTAATCATCCCATTTTGTTCTTAATAATTCATTTTAACACCTCTTATCATATAAAATAAATGAGATAAAGATTCACAACTTTTTATTAGATTCATTTGATCTTTAAAAAATTATTTAAATTCAAATACTCAATGTAATAACTATGTAATACCTAAATTTAATGTAAAATATAAGCCCTATTCTTCCTATAATTTTTAAATCATATATATTTACAACAATTTTATAATATACACTCAGTATCATATACCCTTTAAAATAAAAGAATCAATTTATATAACATTAATACTTGATATGGACATTCCCTGAAGTTACCAAAACCCCTTTAGGTATTCTAGATAACCTCATCATATGGAGTCATTAATCCTTCCTAATAGTAACCTTAGGTTTCAAATAACCTTAATTGGTTTCTTGAAGAAATATTATTATAATTTCAAACTTTACCACTTCTGGTTTTAAACTTTTACCTCCTTTTACTTTCTTTACAGTACCAAAACTTAGACATCATATGACAAATTCATCTATTCCCAACGATTTGAGAATATTGGGTAAAGTTTTCTTGAATTATCTCATCTTTCCATAACATTTCCATAGATGACAATATAATTAATTCCTTAACTAGAATAATAATTTTAGGAATTCTTTAGTCTTTCCAAAAATATTCAATCATATTTAATATAATTTACATATCCAATCATATTGAGTATATGAGACTAGAATTCCTTAGTTCAATTAGAATCTAGTGCCTTTGAAATCTTAAGTGAACCATTTCATACTTCTATAATCATCTAGAATCATTTTTTGAATAATTTCAACTATTGGTTACTCAGGAAAGAACTGTTCTAACACATAGAATATTTATCTTTCTCAAGAACATTTCTCAATCTACCGATCTTAGGAGTTTATTACTTTAAGATTATCATTTCAAGGATTAATATATATTTTAGTTTAATTATGATGATGAAACATTTATCTATAATGGAAATTTTATCTGATGAATGTCATATCTTATATCTTTTTCATTAAGGAATTCTATTAGATGAAATTAAGATGAATTTCTTGAATTCATGGAATTTTCTTATTTGTGCTTATTTTTTGGCTCTTATAATTTAAATTCAAACTTATATTTCATGCATGGAGATCCCAATGTGGTGAAATGTGGATTGATTTTACTAAAAATATTGCCTTATATGAACCCATACATTAGATCTTGTTGAAAAAAACTACAAAAAATTAGGATTCCTTCAAAATTTTCCATTTAAAAAATGAATATCATCTTCAAATGTTTATAAGAATAAATTTCTAGAAGTCTTCCTCAACACAATATTTATACTTCATCTATAAAATCCAAAAACATTAAGTTCTTAAATTATTACTACATGACACAAAAGTCAATATTACTTGCAAAGTTTACATAGTTGGAGCTTCAATTGATACATATCTTAATTACTAAAAATATTAACCTTGAAAAGTTAGAGAATGATAAATTATTAGTGACACACTGAATGATCATGATAACTCATACAAAGACTCACTCAATGAATATATTCTCAATGAATAGTTTTTAGACACTTATTTAACCATGAAAGTTCATTTAAAGGCATAAAGGTCTAAGTGAACTTAGAGATAATTCTACCATTCATATTTATATTCATTTTTAGTACTTTTTATCTTTCATCTCTATACCATTTTCTTTAAGACACTCTAAATTGATCCATTTGCAAGAAACTTATAATTAATTTTTTTGGGGGCATAATTTACAATTATTTTATGAAAATTTCTTACATTCATTGTTAAGTTAGATTATAGGGATTAGAACCAATCTAACATTTTGGGGACAAGAGTACCTTTATAATAGGGTATGATGATAAAATTTGAATTCATCAATTTAGTATTATTTTTTATATATGGGGATAAAGGGAGATAATATTAAGTATCACGTTGATCCCAAACCTCTATTAATCATTGGACCTATCAATCACTTTATTTTTTTTTCAATTTAATTTTTTTACTCAACTAATTTCATAACTTATATGGAAACTTTATTTACTCAATTTATCATCTAATGGATAGGGGTTTCCAAACCTGGCCTGACTGGATTGGGTCACATTGGTTTGGGTTGCACACAGGGCATGGTCGGGTCGAGTTAGTTTGGGGAAGGTCGGGTCACAGGTTGACAAAATTATGACCCAACCTGACCCAACCAACCCAACCATATGTATATATAATATACAATATCTAAAAATTAATATTAATTGATAAATAATTAATAAAATGACTAATAATTAATAATTAATAATTAATAATTGATAATAATTGATAATAATTAATAATAATTGATACTAAATAATAAATATTAACTACCAAAAAGTAATACTAATTAAGAATAAATAATAAGGTAATTTAACACAAATATAACATAAATATAAAATTGTATTTACATTATATTGAAGTTAATTTTGAAGGTTCTGGGTGCAATAGAAGTTTGCGGTAGTGGGTGATATATTAAAATTTATTTTAATATTTAGTTTTCTGAAACCCCGAGTGAGGATATTTTATGTTGAATTTATAATTAATTAATTTATATCTAAATAAAATAAATATATTGACTCAGGATACTTTCTTTAATGATGTTTTAAATCTTTCAAAAGACCCTTTTTTGGATTGCCTTTATTGCTATGTGAGGATCTAAGGGTTGAATTGCTCTAGTGATGATTTACATGTGCTCCTTTGATCTCAGAGCAATGCCAATTGATTTCCAAGTACTAGTGCAGTAAATTAATTATCTTGCGTCATTCGTGGTGATTGATCATCCATATATATTGAAGGAATATCTCTTGAATTTCTCTTTCTTGAGAGGGAGATAGAAAAATGAATTCAAGAGAGAATTCATTGTGTGAAAAAATTCTCTGTATCTCAATTAACTCTACACAATAGACATAACCATCTATTTATAAATCTAGGGTTTAGGTTAAAATATTATTTAATTACATACCAAACCTTAAATAATATAATAATCATCATAAAACCCCATGCCATAAAAAAAAAAAATAATAATAATATTATTATTATTTGATGGCATGCGCTAACTTGTGCAATGATGAATATTATTTACTATCATGTAAATAAATATTCATCACCATACATGGTATTGGTCCGTTCAAGCTCTTCAACATTTATTGTAAATGTGAATAAAAATATTTTATTTTCTTAAATGAATATTTTATTCATAAACCAGTAAATAAATTTTTATTAAATATTCAATAAAATAAATAAATAAATTTTATTCACAATATGGTGAATAAATATTTATTTAATCTATACAATCATTAAAACTTGAATAAAATTATTCCTCAATCTTGAGAATAATATTTATTCCATTAATTAAATTCAAATATAATTTAATCGAGATCAATGGAAACACTTAGTGTGTGACCCTCTAGGATTCTTTATCATTTGAATTAGGCGAGCTTACCTAAAGTCCAATATTACTATCTAGAAATGGGTCAAGGCACCCAATATAAAAAAATTTAATTTTGCAATGATGACATCCATATACGAACAGTCACTGTGTAATACAATCCCTTTGTCACAATATCTCATCAAGTAGGTTTTACATCTGTTTCATTAACCTATGTTATTGATACATCTTTATTTGATTATATGATATAAACATCATTACACCATGAACATGGAATTTAATGCAACAATTACATTTCAACCAAAGGGATGAGATATCAACTTATATAAATATGAAAGAGACAAATCCTTCCTTGAATTATTAATTAACAACATGTCATTCATGACACACCCAACATATTCAAATTATCCATGAACCGTTATCATCATGGTTTACAAAATACGTCTAAGTGCATGATTCATAATATGTATTAATAATAAACTTAAATTCTAAGGACCATTATACATGCTCATAGATAGGAATATCTGATGACACAAAAACATGTGGAATTCCTACTGGTGGGTTTGTCCTCATGATCTTATGTCTTGAAGATTACCAAATGTGTACTTTATGAGAAAAAGACTTATCTTCTTATGAGTACTCACACTTGAAAATCCATGTACCATGTTCCCTATCATAGTACATAATCCGACTGTAGGACTATATTTATGAGATATCATCATAACATCTAAGGGTTCTCATCATATAAGAGAAATTCTATGATCTTATCAATGTGATAGATACTCTCGGACATTATCACATCAATTTTATATATAATAAAAATCAATATGTGATAAGATATTTAAATTAATATTCAATTCTTTGAATATAAATGTAATCCAAAGTATAAAGTAATTGGTTCTAAGGAACCAAATCCAACAAACTCCCACTTTCACTAGAGCCAACTGCTAATGACTGGTTATTCCTCACATTATAAACATGATTCTACTGAGTATGACTACATCTTATAGGACTACCATGTTTCCGTGGATAGGGTTGGAAAATACACATGTCTATGTGGTGAATCTGTTTTCTTCAATGTTTCTATCTTGAGAAAATCCCTCAAGTAGTGATATAACTGAGTATCCACCTCTTGTTCCCATGTCATAATCCCGACATCTTGACTAAATCCATAGTCAATGATTATCATGAAATGATAAATCTATTTATTTTGGTATAACTCAAAATTGAAATAGGATGTTTCTAAACCACTTCTTAATCCATACCAGAAGCCGCAATAAACTCATATATTGTAGATATGGAAAACACTAGCTATAATAATTTTTTATTGCATATTAAATTAGCCCCATTTTTTATGATACTAGATCAAATTGAACTAATTATAAACATGAGTTCAATTCCATTGATCAATAGTATTAAAAATTTTCTAGATACCATGAACTTATCCAGTTCAACCTTTCTAAGTATCGTCAGATAGTTATAACTGCAAGTCTATGTAGTTATATTAGATCTATTTGATATTCAACTTTTATGATTTATGAATTATTAATATCAAATATCAGTACATATCATGAAACATGAGATAAATTCCTAACACTTAATCTTATGAAATTATTTTAATCTCTATAATATATTCATATTCTCATGCATTTTCCACTGGAAGGATTATATGACAATAATAATTTGGTCTTGAATTTTTTAAACTTGTATTTTTCAATACTTTGTTAATATATGTATTATGACTAGATTTAGAAAACTCATAGATCCATTTTTTATATATTTTCCCCTAGAATACAGTTGTTACTTTGAGTCATACTTGGAGAAATATCATTCCTTAGTCTTAACAAACTGATAATACATAATTTTTTTTCCATATGTTATTAACATATTTATCCTGAAAACTAATAATGCTCTTACTAACCATTTAGAGACACATGTCACACATTTGTTTCCAAATGAATATTCTATGTTCAATATACATGATTTATTCATAAATAAATGCATGAAACCTACATATCTTATTGGGATTTATTGATGTCACCAACCCTTTTAGTTATGCCTTGTAGACATATACCATAGGGTCTCCTTTTTGGTTGTTTCATATAAACATATTTCGTAAGGAATCCTCTAAATGAGGTGTCCTTGAAAATCAATTCCCAATATAAATATGCTTTGATTAGTTGAAATAAAAAATAATTTCAGTTATGATGAGTAGTGAATAATTTTTTTCATAGACTAAACCTTTCAATAATCAATCACGCTTTATTGGTATTGTCATTTACCATCCATGTCCAATTTCTTTTGAATACCCACTAGTAGTATCAACTCTTAGAAACATAAAAAATAGAGAGTTCCCTAATCTTGATACATGGAGTCCATTAATTGAATTTATATATATACTTTTCAATCTTAGAATATTACCATTTATTGTTTCTTTGTAGTAATTACTATTCTAAAATAATAATACATGTATCACTATTTATGGTGAACATAAACCACCTATTTAGTTATAAATTCCTACACAGTATGTGTCTCTAGATTTAGTCCTCCCAATATGCTCAGTGGAGTCCAGTATTCCTATTCCAACATATATGCATCAAAAGACTTAATATATAGAAATTAAGTATTCCCCCACTATCATAAAATATATAGGATTACTTTATGGAAATATATTAAATCTTGAATAGTTGTTAATATCCTTAGTGGATATAGGACCATTAACTCAAATGCACCTTAGTGCTTTGATTTTCATTTGTAGTTAAGGACAACTTTTAACAAACAGTTTTCAAAAACACTTGTGGTAGTGTCCTAATATATTCTTATCATATAGTAATTGATATGATATCCATTAGAAAATATAGTTTCATATGTTTTAGTTGTTGTACTTATATTTGAAAAATATGTCTTGGAAGGAATAATGGAAGATTTGTAATATATATAAGACCCATCACTAATCTTCCTTTTACTACCATTATGACATTGATGTATATAATAAGATATGAGTTAAGGGTAACCTTTACTCCACATATATGATCAATGATTACTTGGATAAGATATACTTTGAAAATCCATCTTAGATATTTCTTTTACGCAATACACTCATTTACATCACTAAGAATTTCAAAAATTTCTCATGAAGTATATAAAGTTACCTTTATCTTTAGAATAGTTCACATGGCTATGTTAATATAACTCTAAAATTTTTATGATGTACCTTTACATAAAAATGTTTCTTTATCTAAAGCATGATAATTAGTTTGTTTGTATATCCAGTATCTTAGCTCAATTGAGAGAAACATAATTTAATGGAAATAAAGAAGTCATCAACTTTCATTTTTATTTGAAAAAGAATTATCTTTCCATAATTGGGTAAGAGTATTATTTTATATTCATCATTGATTATAATTTATATTTATGATTTAAGAGTTACTAAACAATTATTTTAGTATTAAAGTACCATATCAACATTTATTCCAAAAATAAATAAATTTTAATTGTATCTAAATGGACACTAAGATAAATGATTTGGTAATACTTATGAAAAAATTTAATTAGTAAAAAATAGAAATGAAAAATAGTTAGATCCCCTTAGATGACATAGGAATAAACCTTTCTCAACTACTTTTGATTTTACTCTAAAACGTTTATATTCTTGATAGTTTCTTCTATTTAAATACATTTATGTTGTAGGAATATTTTATTTAATATAAAAGAAGTGAATAAAAACTTGATGAATATATCTGAAGTGGGTTAAATGGATTGCTTCTTTAATTTATTTCAATTTATTTTCTAGTGTCCATTATTTCCATATAAGGATAAAATATGCTCCTATTCATTCTTCTGACTTTAAATATTTTGTATATTTAAAGGAAATCATAAGATATCTTTTGGATTTAGATTAACAATGGGATATTTAGCCTTGTATTTAAAACTTTTCACCATAAGGGGTGGAGAAATAGGTTTCAACCAATCCTTCTTAGCTTAGTGAAGTATGGAAAAAAGTTTCCTGAGTAACTTATCAATTTCGTTTATCCAGGATTAGAAAAATAAGGATAATTTCGATGGTAAGAATAATAAGATAATATTAATGGATAGTTTATTTTCCAATTAGAAGACCTATTTTTATAAATGATCAATATACCCTAGAATTTTTAAAGCATGATCAATAGCTAAATTGTCTTATTACAGTTTACACTGATATAGTGCATTGAGGATCTTATTTATTTCAAGACTTTTCTTATCTTTTATAAGAGAAATAAGATGAAACATTTTAGTGTAAGAATACATGTCATTATGTTTTATCATCAACTCTCTGGACATAGTTGATAATATAATACAATATACATAAAAACCATCCTCAATATATCTCTGGTAGGCATCCTTTTCACCTTTTCTCACCTGATAGGGTTGAAAAATAAGAGTAGGGGTTCCAATACACAATTAAAACTTTATAATAATAATAATTCATCATATAAAATATTATATCATATCTAGAAATTTGTATTTGTAAGGACATACCCCAAGTTAAAGAATGATCACACTATTTTTGTGGATTTATTTTCAATTTTCTACAATAATTAAAACATATTATTAGTACTTCACTTGATTAAAAATTATGTGAGAAATAATAATAATTTTAATTTTATTAAATCTCCTACTATTTTATCAAGTCCCAATATCCCTCACCATTGAACTTGGAATGTCTAGTTTCTAGGACATTATAGTGGAAATGATCTATATTCCCATTCAAATAACCCCAACAAGGGTTGGTCAAGCTACTTGAAGGTATTTAGACAGGCAAAACTTTTCCAACTGTGGGCTTGTGGCTCCTTGATCCGTTGAGTGGACTCCCAAATCCTGAAATCATGACTTGGTTTTCCTCAACACCTGCCTCCAAATTACACCAATTCTAGTAAGGGATACTTCTCTTGATGTAAAATAGGCAAGTCAACCCAAAACCTTCATGATAACTCCCCTTATAAAAGTAAGTTTCCCAACAAGGGTTGGTCAAACACTTAGTTCTATTGAGTTTCATTCCTAATCAAGTAATAGAAGTCCAATTATGATATAATATTTAGTTAAGGTATTTTATTTCATTATACATAAATTTTATATTTTTTTATCCTTTATATAAATTTTTAATATTAAGTGGATTTTACTTAATTAATTAACCATGTTGGATAAAATATTTACGCATAATACATTTATTTAAATTATATCTTCGAACATCAATTCATTTATTTATGGGATCACAGTCTTGCAACCATAAAATAAATAACTCTTAGATAGAAATAAATAAATAATTAAATGACCCACTCGTGAGCATATATAATTATTGATTTAATGTGTGGAAATTAAATCAACCTTTGACCTAAGGTAAAATTCGTTATGCCGATCTTGGCACGAGTTACAACATTACACTTGTACACCTATGTATCACCTAGGTTGGTATCATTATAGTTCCGTCCTGAACCTCCTCTACACACCTTAGGAAACTTCATTAATTACAATTATTTATAACTCACATGAAGGTGAGGGTAACCAAATGATTGATTAATGGAGATTACATAAATAACCTTGGACATATAGGTCCTACATAATAATGGAGGGAGAGATGACACACAAACCATCAATTAATTTAATATTTAATATTAAAAACTCATGCAATTAATTAAATTAAATAAATTCCAATACATACAATGGTATTGGTATATCTCATGAATGGTCATACATGCAATGCATATTCAAAAGTAAACTAATTAACATTCATTTATTATTTGTTATTTATTATTATAATAAACACACTTACATTAATTAATAAATTAATTACATTTTATCTTAATAACCACCCAAACCCTCTTAGATAACCATCATTAAGGAATTAATGAAAAATAAATGATAGAACCAATTATCACATATTATTAAAATGAATTAATTGATCATTTAAAATTCTTTTAAAACATTATTAAATTGTCAAATCTAATAGGTGGAAATAAATAAAATAAGGTTTTAATGATGTCATTTTAAATTTAATGTAATTTAATTCTAACATTAATTGGGAGACTACACAATGTGTACTATCCAACTACATGCCATATATTTCGGTTACCATGTATCTAGGTCACATGCTTGGGGCTTTTGCATGTTAACTTGGTCAGAATTCATGTGTGTACATGCCATCAAAACATCATGTATCCACTTGTCATGTGACTTGGATAAATTCTTAGTCTTAGGTGTGTATCTCATCTAGACTACATGATGTGTACAAGCTAGCTATATGCTGTATATCCCTTATGTCGTGTGTCTTCTATTTTCATAGAATGGATCAGTGTGTATTTTAGATGTGAGAAATGATGAAATATATGGTGTGTAAACCACATACACATTGTGTATATCATAAATTATATAGGGTGTAAATATCACATAGTTTTACTATGTGTAATGAATACTCGAATTGCATGATTTACCCTACCAACCCGTGAAAACTACACAACATGTATGCTAGCTACATGCCATGTAATCCGACAACTAGTGTGCTATGTTGTCCCAAACTACACATGGTGTGCAATAAATGTACCATGTGTAATTAACTACTCAGTGTGTCATATATCCCATGACACATGTAGATACATTGCACATGGGTACATGATTTTTACTCTGACTATATTTATTGTAACCCAGTTTTACTGGTAAAAAAATTGGCACTTTCCAATAGAATCTCTAGCCTTTCTTCATGAGTTCTTAGACCTTTAAGAAAATTAAACACTGAATGAACATGATTAATATGTCAATAACATATTAATTCAAATTATATTAAATAATTAATAATATTAAATGAAAACATTCAACCATGATTTCATTTAAATCAAAAATCAAATAAATAATTATAAATTTAAAATGTGACCACTCTGATACCACTTGAAGGTTCCAGGTGCAAAGGAAGCGTTCGATAGTGGGTGATATATTAAAATTTATTTTAATATTTATTTGTATGAAACCTTGAGTGATGATATTTCAATTTAAAATTATAATTAAATTATTTATATTTGAAGAAAATAAATATCTTATCTTAGGAACCTTTCTTCGATGATGTTTTTGATCTTTTGAAATAACCTTTCTATATTTCCTTCACTACGATGTGAGGATCCAAGGGTAGAATCCCTCTAGAAGTGATCTGCATGTGTTCCTTTGGTTTCCAAGAAATTCCAATTTATTTGTGGGTTCTAGAACGGTGAATCAATTGTCTTATGTTGTTCGTGTTGATCATTTTTCCTTTAATATTGAAGGAATCTCTCTCTCATTTCTCATTCTTATGAAGGAGCGAGAAAAAGTAATTCGAGAGAGAATTCGTTGTGCACAAAAATTCTTTATATATTGATTAACCCTACATAATAGACATAACCATCTATTTCTAAATCTAGGATTTAGGTTAAAATATTATTTAATTATGTACCACCCCTTAACTAATATAATAACCATTATAAAACCCCATGCCATAAAATAATAACAATAATAATAATAATAATAATAATAATATTTTATGGTTTGTGCTGACTTATATAGTGATAAATATTTTTTACTAGCTTGCAAATAAATATTCATCACTAGACGTGGTCTTGGTATGTTCGAATTGCTCAAAATTTATTGAATACCTGAATAAAATATTTTATTCACTTAAATAAATATTTTATTCACAAAATAGTAAATAAATATTTATTAAATATTTAATAAAATAAATAAACATACTTTATTCACAATCTGATGAATATATATTTATTTAATTTATGCAATCAATAAAACTTGAATAAAATTATTTCTTGATCTTGAGAATAATATTTATTCCATTAATTAAATTCAAATATGATTTTATCATGATCAATGGAATCACTTAGTGTGCGAACCTCTTGGATTATTTCTCATTGGCATTAGACAAACTTTCCTAAAGTCTAATATTTCTGTCTAGAAATGAGTCAAGAAATATAAGAGAAAAAAATTAATACCACAATGATGACATCCACATAAAAATACCCACTGTATAATATAATCCATATGTCACAATATCTCATCAATTAGGTTGCACATCCATGTCATCTACCTATGTGATCGATGCGTATTTCTTTGACTATTTGAAATAAATATCATTACACCATGTCCATGGAATTTAATTTGACAATTATATTTCAAAAAAAGGGTCAAAATATCAAATTCCATAAATATGGAAGAGAAAAATTCTTCCTTGACTTATTAATTAACAACATGTAATTCGTGATGCACCCAATGTATCCAAATTATCCATAAAATGTTATCATCATGGTTTATGAAATACATATAAGCGTGTGATTCATAACATGCATTAATAATAATCTTAAAGTCTAAGGACCATTACACACACTCACAGATAGTAATATCAAATGACACCAAAACATGTGGAATTCCTACTGGTGGGTCTGTTATCATAATCTCCCATCTTAGAGATTACAAAATGTGAACTTCATGAGAAGAAGCCTAATATTCTTACGAGTACTCTCACCTAATAGTCTATGTATTATGTGCCCTATCACAGTACATTATTCAATTATAGAACTATATTTAAGAGATATCATCATAAAATCTAAAGGTTTTCATCATAACGGGGAACTTTTATGACCATATCTATGTATAAGATACTCTGATACATTATCACATCAATTTTATGCAAAATAAAAATAAATATGTGATAATATATTTAAATTATTATTCACTTATTTGAATATAAATGTAATCCAAAGTAAAAAGTAGTGGGTTTTAGGGCACTAATTCCAAAAATATTTATGTTATATTTACATTATATAACTTTATATTTACATTCGATAACATTATATAATATTAAATTCACATTATATAATATTATGTTTGATGAGTTTTGTATGATCATCTAATGAGAATTTTCATCAAAAGGAAACCCAAAACACAAGATATATATCTTTAAGAAATCAAATTATAAAAAATATTATAAAATAGAGCACATGAAATTCATGAACAAAAACGGTTTCATTATTCCTTCCATAAAGAGTGTTTGAGGAAGATCACGAGGAGTAGTGAACAAAAGAACCCTGCCTCTGGGGAAGTACACCGACCAATGGATCCATGATCATATTGTGAAGATTATTAAGCAACTAAAGGGGTGATATAACTTTCTTTGGAGAAATGAACAGTGCTCAGGAAGAAGAGTGATTTGGAAGAGGATCATATATATCACACCACACACACACACACGCACACTCAATAAGAGAGGATCTGTACCTATTATATAGCTGAAGCCTGAGGATCCTCCTATTTACAATGCATCGTATGTGTTTCTGTCTATTAGGGTATAATTAATTAAATGTATTAAATGAATTTAATTAAAATCATTTAATCCATTCATAATAGATTTTAACTGATGAATAAACCATCTGGGAGAAATAATATATATATATATATTATGTTCATGTATCACATGCATGCTTGATAAAACATACACTATATATATATATATAATATCATATTATATATATATATATATATCTCATGTATCAAATGAATTTTTACATGAATCACATGTATGCACATTTTAGCGCACATCCAAAAATCTCCCACTTACACTAAAATATCACAAGGACTTTATGAAAAACTTCACAACTCATTGCAAATACATCCAAATTATTTAAGATATAGTTTTTTTTTATCAAAATCACTTCATTTTTAAAAAATGATTTTTCTAAAGATTTATCCTTATCCAAGGGAATAAATGTGTATCCCTATGGGCCTTATCAGTATTGAAACCAACTATAAAATCCCTATTTCATAGATGTAAGCAAAGAGTAGCCTCTAGCAATGCATCAATGCTACTCAAGCTACTAAGGGGTCTGGTGTGATCTCCACCAAACATACTCATATATTTATACTAACATTTAAACCAAAATATGTATTGAATACATCATATGTACACCCATATAATTTTTTTCCATGACATCGAGTGACCACTAGACATGGAACATGTCAATATAGTATAACCAACTCATGTTTTCTTGATTATTAGAAATAGAACGACCAAGTCAATGAATAAAACACATGCCATTAATCTATCTGATAAGTACATCACATGTCAATTATCCAAGTAGTTGAACACATCATATGTGAAACAACTAAGCCTGGCCATGTATTTCCTCATTCTTTTTCAATCAAGGTCTATGTGACTTTTCTTGTCATACAAGTGAAAAAATACCATATTGATTTCACTCCAATCGATGATATGATCAACAATATAACCAAACACCCCTGTATTAGATATGATCATATGTTGAATTTCATAAGTATGGTGTCAAATCATGAATGTTATCATGATAGGTATCTCCCCAACCTTAGTTAATAAGGATTGATAATAAGCATACACCCCTTAGTATATCTATGGACATATGAAATTCCATGAGATATAATTTCATGGATCATTCCAAATAATAAGTCTCCACTTATTACATCAAGAATATATTCTTCATATCTCATATATCACCCTTTATAAAGGATACAAGATTCTATTCAATATAACCTTTACATATCATCGCAACCCATTATACTCCATGATGATAATTAGTTAGGTAAAACTCAAATTTTATAGTTTGAGTGGATATTTATCATTCAACCATTCATGTAAAGTAAATTTCAGTACACATGAATGAATGATAAATGGATATTTCCTTTATTATAAATACATGATATGTTTACAACCATTACAACCAATTTCTTAAGTGTTTAATATCCATAGATTCTATATGACTCTCATGTTAGTGCTACAAAAATGGTTTTTGAACATTACATCCATATATAATTCCTATCACATACCCATGCGACCATATGATAAAATATTCCCACTAACCTCACAGTGAGTAGCATTAATAAAGAAAGAAAGTTTGAATAATGGTGAGACTTAGGAATTGTATTACTTAAGTTTAAATATTTGAACTTATATTCAAACACCTTAAATTTATAACATTAAATTCTATAATTTTTTTTCTTTTCTACTATCTACTTAAAACTATTTATAAATATATCATCATCATCCTTGGAACCCTTTCAATCAAAAATTTTCCTTGAAATATTTTGTAAATAACATAACTATTTATATTATCATTTTACCAGCATATCCTAAAATCTTTTAGGATAAAGTTATTTTCAATTTATTATGATAAACATATGTAACCATTTAAAATTTTCATTACCATTACACATCCTAAAATTATTTAAGATATTAAGTTAAGAATCACTATAATCTTAGACCGGCATAATCCTTTAGTTAATAATGATATTCATTTTCTCATAGTAACTAAATGTAACTATTTACATTTTTCTTTACAGTCACATATCCTAGCTCTTTAGGATATAATGTAAATAATCACTTAAATTAAAGATAGTATGATCTTTTATTTGTTAAATTTGAACTTCTCTAAGTTCAAACATACTCCCAATAGTCTCTTAGACACTACATTCTCTTCAAAATATATTTCCATGACACAACACATACTACTTTTTGTTTTAGGAAATAAAATTTATTTCATTTTAGTAGGAATATCTAAAAAATAAACTATTGTTTACATATGTTATATGGAACTCTATGTGATTGGAGTAATTTTCCTTTGAAAATAAGACTTTATTAAAATACATCACTCATAAGTGCATGAAAAATTTCCTTATATTTTAATAAACTGGATAAACAATTTATATTGGATAAAACACTTTTATTCATATATTCATATCAAAACATGATATAGAATTGAATGAATCATAAAACCAGTGTATACAATTAATTATCCCATATTGTTCTTAACAACTCATTATTAACACCACTTATCATATAAAATAAATTATATGAAGATACACATATTTTATTTAGATTAATTTGAGCTTGAAAAAATCCTTTACATTTAAATAATAGATGTAGTAACTGTTTACTACATCACTTGAATTTCAAATATAATCTATTTTTAATTCTTCCTATGATTTTAAACTTATGTATATTTGGACATACAATAATTATCACATACCCTTTATATTATAAGAATCAATTTCTATAATATTAATATCTAACAATTACATTCCATGAAGTTACCAAAACCCCTTTAGGTATTCTATATAATCCCATCATATTGAATCATTAATCCTTACTAATAGTAACCTCAAGTTTCAAATAACCTTAAATGGATTCATAAATATATATTATTAAACCATCAAACTTTTTCTCTTATGGTTTTTAACTTTTACCTTTTTTTACTATATATACAGTACCTGAACTTAGACATCATATACCCAATTCATCTATTCTCAAAACTTTGAGAATATCTATAGTTGGATGCTAGGTCTTTACTATGTTATTCCAAAAAGGAGTATTTTGTGTGATCAAGTAAAAAAAAAAACTAGAAAAAGGTGATAGGAAAAAGTGAAAAGATTTAAGAAAAGGTGGTGATGAAATAAGTGGAGTGAGACCAATTGAGGAGAAAGGGAATAATAAACAACACAAGAATGAGCAAAAATATCACTAAAAACAAGGGAAAAGTCCAGAGATGGAAAAGAGGAATTCAATTGGCTAGGTTTTATTAAGTTTTTTTGTTCTTTTCCTTCTTCATTCATGATTAGGAGTTGATTTTCTAGAAAAAAGAGGATGGTTAGTTCTCTCATAGGACTGAACTGTAAATGAATTTATATTCCAATTTCTTAACTTCAAAATCCACTAATCCAATCATTGAAGAAACCAAAGTCTTATCATAAGAAAATTCTTAGTTGTTACTAATGTGTTACCCCTACATGGATTGTCCTTTTCTCAGATGTAATTATAAATGAAAAATATATAGAAAAAAACCATCTCTAACTGAGTTGGTAAATAAAAGGATATATACTACTTAAACATAAAAAGGTGTATTTTCCAACCACACTTGATGATTTGACTAAAGTGAAATTTTCTACCAACTCAATATTATTCCACTATATTAATTTATCCAACCACTATAAAAAAATGGTTGAAATTATTAAAAAAAATCACTACAATACAAAATAAATAAATAAAAAATAAGAAGAATGAATAATCCCATGTGAGAGATTCTAAACTTCCTCAAAAAACAACAGTAGGAATGGTGCTACTCCCAACTCACTGTCTTTCCTATTCATCACCTACCTTACCATTATTTTGTCTTGGTATCCCCCTTTTTACATATTTTTTATATTCATATATATATATAAAATCTATATTATTCCTCCTTTTATACTTACTCCCAGATAGGTTTTCAATTCTTTCTTAACCAACCCTATATGACCTACTAGCTTCTCAACTTTAAATCCCTATATGATTTCTAGGAAGGCTTCCATGTAAATATTTGGTGATATTTTTTGGAGAAATTATCCTCTACCCCATAGTTTCCATGTATAGTGTTTCACATGTCGAGTGTAGACTAAAATTATTTCATGGGACATGATTTTTAATGAGATGTCTTGGGATTGGGTTATTAGGATTCAAAATTGGGCCTTCTTTGAAGGTTTCAGTGACTCGAACTCTTTATCGGATCATCCTTCCATTGAATTTGAAGCGTCAAGTCTCATAGTCACTGTAGGATTAAGAAGGGTTTCTTCTTGAGTGAGATTTGTTATCTCAGGATCAAGTTTCACACTGTTCATGATGACTTATAAAACAACATTGGATATTCTTTGAAAAAATGGAATGATCAAAGATCATGGGTGGCGTGGCATCAAGGTTCAACAGAGGATGTCAACACAGGTTCTTTAGTAGCATCACATCTCGGATTTCGATGTGACTGTGCACAACCTTTGGTTTTATCAACATGAGGTATCAATAAAGATCAGTTCATATGATGAGAATGAAATCAGCTTCATCTACATAGTTTTCAGCCATATTTAAGTGTAGAGTCCCATGTTAACAGAGGTGACATTTTCTTCTCCCTCTTTAGTAATGGAGTATTCTTTACTATTGATCAAAACAACTATCATCTTTTATCTGATCCAGTGGAGGGTGATGACATCAATAACCTTCATATATAGGATCAAAAGGAAATTATGCTTCCATTTCAATATGTTATTTTTAGGAAAGTGATAGGATAAATATGATCAAGATTGACCATGAATAGGGGGAATATTCATCACCCTTTTCTTTTTATATATAAAGTTCCTTTCCCTATCTTTTTTTAGTCTTATGATGGTCTATGCATCGTTATATTCCCTTTTTTCCATTTTGAGGATGAAGTTGCTTGAAAATTAATTCTTACAGTCAACCGAACACCTACTATAGTCGCTTAGGTTTAACTCATGGTTGATCTCATCAAGGAACTATAGCTTTCATTTATCAAATTTCAATAGCAGTTGTTTTGAGTTAACTTGCGGTCGATCCTCTTGGACTTACCGTCGATCCTACCCTTTACACTACTGGGAGAGATGCACGGTTGATCCATTTTCATGTGTAGTTAATATTTATTCATGTATAGTTTCTCTAAGATATTTTCATTTTTTATAAACTTGGTCAAACAAGAGTCACATGATCGATGTTATAACACTTGTAGTTTCTTTGTCCCTTTTCCATATTTTCACCATAACAACTAAAAAACACATAGAGATTTTAAAATTAATCATCATTGAAAAATAAATTGAAATTCATTAAAAACATTAAAAAATTCATATAGGACTTAAACCAATAAATTTAATCATTTAAAAACACAAACACATACATTTCCATTACAATATTCAATGAACACCAAATTCAATCAGATGCATTCCAGATTAAAATATTATCCATTATAACCTCAACTTTACATATCAAAAATATTTACTTCACCAAAATAGATGTGGAAAGGTGTTATAAAATAACTCCACATCAAATTCCCCCATAATTAATCAATTTAACTCATGGGAAATTCAACTCATTCAATTATTTATTTACAAAGATGCTTAATTTTTTTATGGTCATCCTACCTAGGTTTAACTGTATACACCTAAATTAAAGAAAAATCACCAAATAATACATTGATAATAATTTCATGCCTCCTATATGAATTATTCACACTTCCCTACTTCAATAGAAGTTCAAATTCCAGTTCTAGGAGTATAAACTATATAGAAACAAGTGGAATTAAATCTATAACAAGATGAAAAAATAGCTTCCACTCTCTCCTTGGTTCCCAAAAGAAAAGTCACACTTTAAACTTTGTTGATAAAAATAAAAATATTTTATTATAAACCAATTCTACCTTTTTTAATTTGGGTTCAATATTCCCCTCACCTTAATGAGATAATTTTTGACTCAGACACTCTATTTGAATTTTTCCCAGCCATAAATTTGTGCATAGTAATATAAAAATCACTTATTGAATTTGGATTTATTTAAAGAAACATATTTAGTTCCATTGTCTCAAATAATCACCATGGGATCCCAATTTACCATTTTAATCCAAATTCAATGGATTTATATTACTCTCAATTGAGATGACTCCCTAAGGTGTTCTATTTCACCAAGGATAAGTAACTAGGTTTAAGTTCACGTTCAAACTTCCTTATGCTATAGTTACAATTACAAAATAGTATAACATATAAACGTTCACTTTCCTAGTTGTCAAATGGTATCTCTATAATGATAGTAGAAAACATCACTCAACTATCACTCAATCATCACAATTTCAGACTTAGTGAAATCCCTCAAACAAGTTATGGCATTTTCCCCTAGTAAGAACACAAAGTGTTCTTATTTTCCTTACCTAAAGACATAAAAAATTTAATTATATACCAAAATAAGATAAAGTAAATGAAAATGGAGGCATTTAAAAAAAAATGTAGGGGTGTTATGATGTGGAAAAAATTGAAGCATAGTTAAGGCACAAAGAAAGTCCCTCTTCCCTACACATAAAGACCAACATTTTTCTCAATGTTTAATCCTAAGGTAGGAGAAAAATCCCATTAAAAACAAATTTATCAATTCAATAGCTCATAGTTTTTTTAAGGGGTGACATGAAAGTTCAAAAATCACCTTTCCATACATCAAAACTAAGTTAAAAATAATTGTTTTTTAAAATTTCATGCTTTTTAACGTTTGTAAATAAACAAAGGAATTTTCAATTTAGTTTAAACAAAAACATTATGAACAACGAGGAAAAATTATTTTGAATGTGGAGGCATGTTGGAGGAGCTATCCAAGTTTTAAATTAATATTAAATTGATTTTCAACACTTTTTAAATAAGCAAGAAAGACACTCATGTAAGAAAAGTAGTTGCAAAATTTTCTTATAAGAAAATAAAGGGGTGTTCCCCCACACCTAGATTTAAGAAGAATGTGGTAATAGATGAGTAGAAGTAAAAAAATAGTACTCCTATAAATGTGGATCTTGATTGTTAGTGTTCAGTCTAAAGTAATCTTTTATTTTCCTTTGTGAATAACCCTTTGGTTACCATGTTCAAATCTTCTCTATAATTAAAATAGATCGACATTAACATATAGAATTTAAAAAGTTATAAAATAAAATAACTAGAGTTTTGATTTAGGGAGAGTTTTATCCATAAATATTGAGTAAACAACTCCCTTATGACTTTGAGATCATTTGAAATCAGGCTCTAGGAAAATACATAGCATGGTAATCTTAGTTAAACAACTAGGAAGACTAGGTAAGAAGCAGGAAAACAAGTAGCACTCATAAAGTAATGAAAAACTAAATAAACCACAAAAAATGAACCATGGGTTACCATGAAACAATGAGTTTGGATTCTTCAATTAGACTTCAAAAATGGTTTAACTTTCAACGAGGGAGATGATAGACAAGCCTTTCAGCTACCCCTCAAAGTAATTATTCAATATTTAGACATTGAGTAGGAATGGAATGTTATCCTTACTAAATAACTTAACAACTCCATTTATTATAACTCTTAGAATTTTGAATGGCCCAGACCACTTAGATCAAAGTTTACTTGGAAATAACTTAATCATATAATTGAACAAAATCACTTTCTAACCCACTTGAAGGTGCATATTTTTAATTATAGAATCATGAAAATATTTTGTCCTTTATTTTTAGATCTTGAAATTGTTATAAGATTCTATCCTTATTTCATCCAATTCACTTAATTCAAGCAATATTCTCTTCCAAACAGACTTAAAATCTAAATTTAAAGCCTTTATTCCCTAAAAGGACTTGTGTTGCAACTCTATAGAAAAATGAAAAGACTTTACAAAAATAATACTATATAAATAAATTCATATGGGATTTTTAAAAGTATTCCTATAAGCCTATAAATACTCATCCAACTTTAGTGTCCAATCTTTCCTAGAGTTGATCACATTTTTTTCTAATTTTTTTCCAATCCCATATTAAAGAATTAAACTTGTCCAATTGACTATGGATGATAGGTTGTACCCATTTTTTGAATCCAACCATACTTTTACATCAATTCTTTGAACAAGAAGTTTTTAAAGTGAGACCCATTATTGGTAATAAAAGACTTAGGCACACCAAACCTTAATAAAAAGTTCATCTTGATGAATTTAATCAGGAAACTAGCCTTGTTGTTTTGGAAATAACACTTCCTCAACCTAATTTGATACATAGTCAAAAAAAACTAAGATATATTCATTTATATACGAGGAAGGAGAAGGTACCATAAAGTCCATCCCCCAAATATAAAAAATTTCGACCACTAAAATGCCCTTTTGGGGAATCTCTTGCTTACTAACCAGATTAACAAGTCTTTAAATTTTTTAATATCCTATAATAAGAATTCTAGAATCCTTAAATAGTGTGTTCTAGTTAAAACCATATTGTAAAACCTTTTGAGTAGTTATCTCAGTGCCATGATTTATTTCTAAAGAAGATGAATGGGAAATCTCATGAATAGGAATCATATCTTCATTTGGAACACATATCCTCAAAATAACATCAGTATATCTTCTAAATAATAAATTATCATAAAAAAATTTAGCACATAAATAAACCCCTTCCTTTGGTTTTGAGAAAATTCCTTAGGCATGATTCCAGTAGAGATAAAGTTAAAAAAAACAAAAAACCATGTAACTTTCCTAGCAAAAAAAAAAAGTTTTTATATATATAAATGAAGAGTCTATCTCCCATGATCCATCACTTTGAGTATTGGGAAACCTAGAAAGATGATTATCCACAACATTCTCATCCCCAAGATTATCCTTTATAATCAATTAAAACTATTACAACAATAGAACCCATCTTATAAATATTGGTTTAAGATTTTTCTTAGAAAAAATACTTAAGAGTTGAATGATATTTAAAGATAATGAATTTTGATCCTATAAAGTATTTCCTGAAATTTTATAAAGTAAACACCACTGTTAAAAGATCCTTATCTACTATATTATAATTACTTTGAGCCTCATCAATCAGTTTTCTAGCATAGTACACTACATACAACCTCCTATCCTTTATTTGGCCTAAAAGATCTCCTACTGCTATTTTACTATCATCAAACATAACCTCAAAAGGATGTTTACATTTAGGGGTAATGATAATGGGTAGAGAAATTAGCTTTCACATGAGTAAATTAAAGTATTATAAACATTTATTATAAAAAAGTGACATGTTCTTAACAAGAATAGAACAAAATTTCGTGGTTAATTTAGAAAAATCCTTGATGAACCTCCTATAAAATCCAACATGTCCTAAAAAGCTTCTAATCCCCATGAAATTATTAGGTGGTGGATACTTTTGGATTACCTCAATTTAAAATTTTCAACTTATAATACATTCTTGGAAACCGTTTTACCTAACATAATTCCTTCAATAACAATGAATTGAAATTTATCCCAATTTAAGACAAGGTTTGTCACGTCACAGCTTTGTAAAGTAGTTTCCATATTTTTCAAACCACCCTAAAAATTAAAACCTACTATGGAAAATTCATCCATGAATGATTCAAAAAATCTCTCAATTATATTAGAAAATATATCCATCACACACCTTTTGAAGGTGGAAGGATCACCAAACAAACTTAAGGGCATTAACCTATATGAAAATATCCCAAATAGACATGTGAATGTGGTTTTTTCTTGATTTTCTAGGGATATAGGAATTTGACTGTAACAAAAAAACATCCAAAAAGTAGAAAATTGATGGCAAACCAAACTCTCATTTATCTAGTCTAGAAATGTCATTTAAAAATTATCTTTTATGGTGTAAGAGTTAAGTTTTCTATAGTCTATATAGACCCTCCATTTGTTCATAGTTATGGTTTGAATTTGATCATTCTTTTCATTAGTTATCACAAAAAATCCACTCTTATTAGGGTTAACCTAAACATGAATTACCCATGGGATATATGAATTGGGGAATATTATTCTAGAATCAAGAAACCTAATCACTTCCTCTATAACTACCTACTTTATATTTGGATTAAGTATTCTCTATACTTCCACCCTTAGTTTACACTGAGGTTCCATATGGATTTTATGCATACAAAATGATGAACTTATTCCATTAATATTAGAAATAGGATAGAAAATGACATAACTAAAATTACTTAAGAAACCAAGCAGGTGATTCTCTTGACTTTCCTCCAATATAGATGAAATAATGACCAGAAAAGTTGAGCATTCTTCTAGAAATGAATATTTCAAATGAGACTGTAGAGGCTTGAAAATCAAATTTAATGGTACTTGGTTTGAGGGGATACACTTGGGCCTGGGAGGTCCAAGGTCCTTAAGATTCCTCTTAAATAAGTTAGTGTAGAAATATTTCCCTGCATCACTATTTTTTTAGAAAATTATTCCTCATGTCCATATTTTTTGATTAAGGTAAAAATATGCTCCATTAAAAATTCATCTAGGTGATCTAGGAACTCCCTTTAAAATTTATCTAAAGGTTCCTTATCATTGGTAGAACTAATCCCATTATAGGTATATATAGGTAACCCAGGTGTACCATTTATTTTTTCTAGTATTCTCAAAAAACCCTCTTCCTCTTCATCAACATATTCTTTAAATTCTAACATCTCATCTCTTAGTAATAATTGGTCTTGGGTGGGTTCTTTAATTTTTATGAAAACATTGAATTCTACTCTCTGTTCACCTAGATTAAAAATTATTTTTCCCTTTATACATCAATGAAAACCCCCCATGGAAAGAAAGGCCCTAAAAATAATTATAGGTACTTTATAGTTTCATTACATATCCAAAATAGGAAAGTCATTAGGAAAAAAGATATTTCTTACTCCCACTAAAAAGTCATCTACCCTACCAAATGGTTGAGTAATGGATTGATATGAAAATTTTAACACAATAGTTATGGTTTGGGGGAATCCTAATATCCATTTTTGGAATGGAGATAATGGAATAAAATTAATTCTTTCTCCAAGATCAAAAATAAAATTGAACCGAATAACTATATTTCCAAAGGTGTAAGGGATTACAAAGCTCTTGGATCTTAAATTTTGGGAGGTATCCTTTTTTACAAGATAAAACTACACTCCTCTATGAGGTTATAAGTATAAAATTATTCCAAGGTTTTCTTATTTGAATATATTTTCTTAAGTGATTTCAAATAATAATAGATTTCAATTAAATCTGGCAGAAAGGAAATATTGATGTTTATTTTCTTTACAACTTTTAGAAATTTGAACAGTTAAGAATCCCGATTCATTTTTTTAATTCTCTGTGGAAATGAAATTATTGGGTAAAAGTTACTCACAAATGTTGGTATCCATTAAGATTATTATTCAATATTTTTATTTCCTTTATTGTTATTTATTTTAGATCCTTTTCTTGTGGTTTTTTAGTAGGTAAAATAGGATTTAATAGAATTTTAGTGGGACTGTTTATATTTTAAAATTCATCAACTTCTAGAGTTTTGTTTTTAGTTTCATCTAAATTTTTGTTGGGGTAAGATTTGAAATCTTTCCTAACTTTTTATTGAGTTTGGAGACCACTCCAAGTTGTGACTACCATGGAATTATATGTAGTATTTGGATCAGTAGTGTTGGTCAATTTTCCTTTATCTTAACCACCCATATTTCTAAATAATTTTCCCACTTGTAACTCTATATTTTTAAACTTAGATTCTTACTATACCCTATAAAAATAATTTTTTCTTTTTCTCATTGAACCTACCCATCTGTTGTGGAACATACACTTGAATTCATCTTGAGAACTAGATGTCTCATCCCTTGGTTAGGGTTGGAATTGCTATCTGGGTATTTGGAAAATTGGGGGAGCAATAGGTCTCAATACTCCCCACTCTCTCCAAGAAAGGTTGGAGTGGTTCTAGTAGCCTTGGTTGTAATTGTTTGATAATTGTTTATCAATTAGTTGAATTATGGGTCCATACCCAGAAAATTTTCATTTTTAGAGATTTGGGAAGGCATTTAAAAATTTGGGCAATAATACTATGAATGGCCAGACATCCCACATTGGTGAAACTTCTCCCTAAGCATATTTTGAGTATTTTCATTCTAAAACCTAGAAGATTGTGATTTAGATTCAGGAGTTATTTTTTTATTGTATAATAATGGTTCTCATTATAGAAATTTTTTGTTTTGAATTCTATACCAAAATTTTGAAAATATATTTGAGCTCATCTGTAGTTTTATTAGAGAAATCTCTTCCATAGGAATGATCATCTAGTATTTGATGGTATAGTGTAAGACTCTTGTAGAAGGTTTCCATGAGAAATTTTGGTGTGCACTGGTGGTTGGAGCACTACCTAATAATCCCCTTTAATATGTCCCAAGATTCATGGAATAAGTCTCCCCCATTTTGTAAAAATAAAGCAATTTTGTGTCTAATCTCAAAAATCATCCTCCTAGGGTAAAATATCATGATGAAAGAATTATATAGTTGGTCCCATGAATTGAAAATTCATTCATCCAATTTTTAGAAACAAATTTTTTCATTACATTTCAATAAAAATGGAAATATTCTCAGCTTTAACTCTTCCTTGATCAATCCCCTAAGTAGAAGTCGTTTCACTCTTCTATAGAAGCACCTAATAAAGTCTAGTGAGTCTTCCTTAGGTAATCCATGGTAGGATGATAGCATGAAAAATTGGTATTGATTAATATAATTGTTTCTAGACCTAGGGGTTTTCCTAATGCATGATGTATTTTTTGAAACTATAGGCACATGAAATTCCCTAAGCCTAACTCTATTTATTATCTCATTACTAGGTTGTGGTAGGTTGACATTTCCTACTTGGTTGAAGTTTTCATTTTTTCTAATTATTAGGATATTCCTAAAGATTTTCCATTATAGGATTCTTATTGATTTTTAAATCACTCATATGTTTTTTTATTTTAGTTATGAAGTTATCTAGGTTGTCATATGATGACCTAGTTTTCATTTAAACCCTTTTAAGGGGAGTTTAATTTTTTGTATATATTTTTTTACTTGGCCACACTTGTCCGTACTTGGTAATGGTGCCAGAATTTGGCTGAATTCTAGGTATTCACTAGGTTCAGAAAAAATTAAATATTTACAAACCCTACTTAAAACTAGTATAATAGTGGTAATGGGTCAATCCATAGGGAGGGAATTTTGAAAAGGAGTATTGTGTGTGACCAAGAAACAATAAAAATCTAAAAAAAGGTGACATGAAAAGTGAAAATATGGAAGAAAAGGTGGTGATGAAATCAGGGGAGTGAGAACAATTAGGAATAAAGGGAATAATCAATAGGACAAAAACGAGCATAGAGATCATAGGAAAACATGGGATAAGTCCATAGATGGTAAAGGGGAATTATATTGGATGATTTTTATTATGTTTTATTGTTTTCATTCATGATTAGGTGTGTCTAGACTGTAAAAAAAGAGACTG
The DNA here is from genome assembly GCA_963277665.1 of Viscum album. Taxonomy (NCBI): domain Eukaryota; kingdom Viridiplantae; phylum Streptophyta; class Magnoliopsida; order Santalales; family Viscaceae; genus Viscum; species Viscum album. Next base: position 195,444,987 of record OY728137.1, on the reverse strand, counting down.
GTCAATTCTTTCAATTGAATAGCTTTTGGATGAATGGATCTTCCGGTTTCTCAACTGGAAACTCCAATAATACACTTAATAAAGAAAGCAAAGTCAAATTAGAAGAAAATTATTATTTATTCCTAATGTACTAACCCTACATGTACTGTCATATTATTTAATGTAATTCCATATGAAAAAATATAGAAACCAAAAAAATCCAAACCATTTCTCATTGAGTTGGGAAATAGAAGGATATCTATAACTTGAATAGAGAAATGGTGAAATTTCCAGCCATAATTGATACTTTAAATGAAGTAAAATTTTATACAAGATCAATATCATTACCCTATATTAATTTTGAAAACCACCATAACAAAATGATTGAAATTATTAAAAATAGTCACTGTGATATAGAAGAAACAAATAAAAAACAAGAAGAATGAATAAGCCTATGTGAGAGCTTCTGAACTTCCTCAACAAATAATTACGAGAATGGTGAAACTCCCTAATCATTGTCATGCCTATTTTTCGTCTGCCTTCCCATTATTTTTTCTAATTCTCCCCCATTTTTCCATATTTTTTATTCATACATAGATAAAATCTATATCTTTCATAATTTTATACCTCCTCCCTGATATAAATGCATTAATTTCTTAACCAACCCCATACACCCTACTAACTCCTCAACTTCAGAGACCTGTATGATTTCTTATAATTCTACCATATAGATTATTTGGTGATATTTTGTGGATAAATAATCCTATGCTATGTAGTTTTCATGTGTGACATTTCACGTGTTGAGTGCGGAATAAAATTATTTCATGAGCCTAAATTTTTACTGAGTAGGCGTGGACTTGGGTTATTGGGCTTTAAAAGTGGGTCTTCTTTAAAGGTTCTATCAAATCAAACTCTTTACGAGCTCATCCTTCCACTAAATTTGATGTTTTTGGTGTTATAGGCACCAAAAGAAAAAGTAGGGTGTCTTCTTAAGTGATCTTGTTTATCTCAGGATTGAGTTTCAAACTCTTCATTCTAGCCTATAAAATGGAATCAGATGTGATTTAAAAAAATGGAGTGATCAAATATCATGGGTAATGAAAAATTGAGATTCAATAAAGGATTTTGATGTGGGTTCTCCAGTAGCGGCTTAGAACATATTTTGATGTGACTATGTATAACCTTTGGATTTATCAACATGTTACATCAGTAAATACCAGTTCAGATGATGGTAATGATGTTGAATTCACCTGTACAATTTTCACCCATCTTCAAGAGGGGAGTCCAATTTTGACATAGGTGACATTAGATTCACCCTATTCAGTACCCACGGGTCCCTCACTATTGATAACAACAACTAGCATCTCTAGATATGATCTGGTGGAGGATGGAAGCATCAATAACCTTCAATTATAGTCTCAGCAGGGCATCGGGCTTATGTTTCAAGATGTTCTTTTTGGGAAAGTGATAGAGTGTGGCCGATCGATATTGATTGTGAATAAGAGAAAGATGCTACCCCATTTTCTTTTTGTACAAAAAGTGCCTTTTCCACTCTTTTTTGTAGTCTGATGAAGACCAACACATAATTTTGTTCCCTTTTTTTATTTTGAGGTTTTAGTTGATTGAAAATTCATTCTTATGTTCGATCAAACACCTCCCATAGTAACTTTGGTTTAATGCATGGTTTATAACATCAAGGCATGATAAATTGACTTTATCAATTTTCAACAGTGGTTGATTTGAGTTAACTTGTGGTTTATCCTCTTAGACTTGCGGTTGATCCTACCCTTTTCACTACTGGGAAGATGCAAGGTCGATCCATTTTCATGTGCAATTGATCCTGATGCATGTACGGTCACACCAAGATATTTCCATTTTTTCCAAACTTGAGAAAATAACAGTCGCATGGTTGATTCTATATCACTTGTAGTCACTTAATCCCTTTTTCCATATTTTCACCATTGTATCTAAAAAAATACATATATTTTTAAATTATCATTATTGAGTCTCTCGATTGAAATTATTTAAAAACATCAAACGGTTCATAGAATACTTACACTAATAAATTTAATCAATTGAGCACCTAAAAATATAAATCTCCATTAAAATATTAAATTAACACCAAATTCAATCATATAAATTCCATATTAAATGATTCTCTATTATAATATCAACTTTAAATATTAAAAACATTTATTTCACCAAAATAAATGTGGTAAAGTATGATAAAATAACACCACATCAATCTGGTATACTTTTTTTAAATTCATTCATCTTACTAGGAAATTTCCATATATGATAATAGAATGAATTATTTAACCAAAATAATCCTTATAGGAATTATTTATCCTTTACAAACATATTTAATCATATTGAATATCATTGACACACCCAATAATATTGAGTATATGTGACTATAATTCCTTAGGTAAATTAGCATCTAGTGCCTTTGAAATCATAAATGAACCATTCCATGCTTCCATAATTATATAGATTCACTTTTTGAACACTTTAAACTATTGGTTACTAATAAAGTAATTGTTATAAAACATATAATATTTCTCTTTCTCCAAAATATTTATTAAGCTACTAGTCTTGGGATTTGATTACTTAAACCTTATTATTTCAAGGATCAATATAAATTTTAGTTTGATGACGATGATGGATTTATCTACAACATAAATTTTATTATATGAATATCATGTCTTATATATCTTCATCGTAGAATTTTAATAATAGTGCTCCCACTAAAAATGATGACCTCATATATCATATCCATTTAGTGATCTAATATTCATATTTAACTAAGTTTCAGGATGCTTTAGTGTTTATCCCATTAATTAGCTATTTAGGTAGGGAATCATCCCAATCATAAAAATTATGTTTCTTGGATATTTTAGTGGATAAACCTTTATCCAAATACATCATATGGATTCAATCAACTTTATTCCTCTGGTAACCTAATCCTATTAGGGTCTCCTAGCTAGTGTAACCCAAAGCAGATGCCAAAAAAAAAGTTAACAAAGGATAATCCATAGGAACCTATCTTTATCATGACACACCCAAAAAAATAATCTAGAGTCACTAATTACTTGATTTACTTACACAAGATAATCTAGGGGAACCTAGCTATAACATGACCTACCTGATTTAATGATTAAGGTCTTGAAAAGTGTCTCTTTGGAAGGAATCTCAAACTTAGTGTTTGAGGTGTTTTTATTTTTAAGACTTACCAATTTAATATTCATAATATTTATATTAAATTCATAACTATTACATCATATGTAATCATTATATTTTCATGTTTTATTTCCTTTTGTGTATACATTATTCTAATAATTTACTTTTGGAAATCCCTATTTTAACCACCAAAATAATGTGTTCACACCACATTAATATGAAACTCTTTACAAAACCCACAAGTATGTATTAATCTCCCCAAAATATAATTCAATTATATTCATAAATATACAAATTCATCATATCCATAAGTTATATGAATGCTTCATGTAAATTCATAAAGTTATATGAGATTGAAAAAATCTACACGAGTAAGCCTAGAGTGACAGTTAGCTAACCCCATTCACTTTATTAGCCAAGGAAAGACTCTAGCAAAGTAAGTGGTCTGACCCTAAGTACATTTACAAAGGTAAACTTCACTAAAGAGAAAATTCAATTCATGAAAAAACCTAACACCTAATACGCACAAACTATACCCAACAACTATTCCCAATCTCGTAACTAAAATTACATACTGAGGTCAAGGTAGATGAAAACTAAATATTATGATATCAAATATAGCATGGCATGAAAGGCTTTATCCTAGAATAAATTTATCATATAAATGGGAATAAACAATATTCATATTTTATAAAAAATTTACAAAACATGAATATCAAGGAAATTTTAAAAATAAATAAAAAATTTATTTATTTTCTAAAACATTTGATATTTATGAAATAATCATAAGTAAATTCTAACTATAATGTTCTGTAATTTAGTAAGAATATAAATATTTTATATTCATTTCAGTATGAACCCATTCATATTTTATATAAAATAGAATTTATATTATATTTCATAAATTATAAACATTTTATAATTCAATATCTATTATATAAACATTTTATATAATCTAAATATTATATATATTTTAAACATTTTATAAACCATAAAAATTATTTAATACGTTAGAAACAAATTTTTAACAAATCTTTATTTACCCTTACACAGAATCCCTATTCTAAGTAAGGGTATCCTCCATATTATTCTTACACAGATGATTTTCACAGGGGTAATTTATCGTTTTTGAATCCTATATAAAGGTAATGTAAAGGTTGACTTTACCCAACTCAATTTGAAAATAACCATTGTGTAAAGGTAATACGTAGATTACCTTTACACAGTTCCCTTACATAAAGGCATTACCTTTACACAACTCCTTTACATATAGGTAATCTAAAAGATTATTATGCTATACAAATTTAAAGATCAGGGACCCTTATGCAGCATCTCAAATACACTTATTCATATGGGTAATGTGCCAATGAACCTTATGTAAAACCTTTGTGTAAGGGTACTATCTTTATACAACTCATTTTCATAAAGATAATCAAAGGGGTTACCCTTATGAAAAAAATCCATATAAGTGTATCACATAAGGGTAACTGCACATTTACCTTTACACAACACTATTGTGTAAGGGTACTACATTTATGAAACCTGAAGTTCCAAAGGATTGAATAACAACTGAGAAGGGGGGAAGGGGTGAATCAATTGTTCACTTTTATAAGTTTTAATTCTTTTCAAAACTTAACCCCTAAAACCTATTAAGATTTATATCCTTATCAACTTTTAGTAAATAATCATGCATGCAATAGTATTAAATCAAGTAAATCACACAATATTTACAAGGTTTGGCCTTAGTGTGAGAACCTACTTCCTTTACATAGCCACTCCCATAGGTCTATGAAAATCCACTATGATGAATGAGTGAATACAACTTGTTCCAACTCCCATTAGACACCTTCTATCTTCTAATAGGAATGATTATACCGACTCCTGTCAGTTTACAATGTTTTCTTATAAAACAATTGATCCAAACAAAAGAATAAAGATTTTGTTGAATCTGCTCCACAATTTCTTAGTCTAAATCCTAACTCCAATTTGGATGGATCCAATTATCTCAATATGATAATGCTAGATCCAATTTTTTCTCAATACAATAATGCAAGATTCTGGATCCAATTTTCTGAGTACAATTATTCTGGGTCTGATTCTCTAAATAAGATAATTTTGGATCCTATTTTCCCGGTATGATAATACTGGATATAATTCTCTCAAAACAATGATGTTGGATCTGATTTTCTAAATATGATAATGCTGGATCCGATTCAATTGAAAAAAATGAACTCATTCTCAATTTGTAAAAACTCAAACTCTGGTAGAATATTCAATTTAATTATTCTTCAATCATATGGAAACTTTCATTTTTTAATTCTACAACACTCTATTGTTTGCATGTTTGTGAAAGCTATTAAATGAAAAATTATGTAAGGAAGTATTTATAGGTGAATTAGAAATCAAAGGCGGGAAACTTGGAAACATTCCCACTTCCTCAAATCTCAAAATCTCTAAAAATATCTTGCATTTAAAACTTCAACTTTTACTTCTTCAATATTACTTAAATTTATACAATATTTATGAAAAATTGAAATTCAAGTTTGAACACTTTAATTCTTCATAAAACTTATGGAGTTTCCTTTTGTTGGGAATTCTTCATAATCATATCATTATGATATGTTTCTTTCTTAGCTTCATTATGATCTATTTATTTCTCAACACACTGAGATATTTTTCTTTCTCAGCTCATTATGATCTTTTGATTAGCCTGGATACAATTTTCAGTATCCCTTCCTCTTTCCATCTAGATCCAATCAATCTGGGTATGGTTATTTTGGATATGAAAGTTTTATAATTGATATGATGAATATCAGATGCTACAACCTAATACCGATCAACCTCGATAGGATGTAAATCCTATTATGATGAAATTATCATTATGATGAAATTCCCATTATGATGGAATTATCATTATGATCAAATTCCCATTATAATGTAATTATCATTACAATGAAATTACCATCATGATGGAATTATTGACTCTTCAATTTTGAATTTATTCAAAACTCCACCATTTCTTCAAAAACTTTTATCATGAAAGTTTTCATGATTTATAAGAACTTCTTGATCAGTAAAGCATCATATAATTTTGTTTTAGAAAGTATGAAAACATTATAACTTTTGACTTCACATTATTCTTTAAAAAACTCTTCAGAAACTAAATGTATTCTTCACTCAGCATTTTGGATCTGATTATCTAAATTTGATGGACCTAAGTATGATTCTTCTGAATACAGAAAAGAACTTTCTCCCCCCTTTTCTTTGGAATTGAACTTTCAACATTCTTTACAAATACCTCATTATGATGAATCTGAATATGATTACTAGAAAATAAAAAACATTCTAATAATAAAAAAGGTTAGTTGTCAAAAAATACAAAAACTTTGTTTAAAACAATTTAACCACAATGTTTCTTCAATCTTCCCCTTTTTATTTGTTTAAAACCATTGTTAACAAATTTTTCAACTGAGATTTTTTTTCACAACTCAACTTTTTTACTTTTATCAAAACATGGACTTTCTTAAAAGAGAGTTTCCTAACACCACACTATTGGATAAAGTAATGTTTTTGAAAGAATTTCATCCCCAGTGGAAAGCAAGTTTTGCGACCATGAAAAGATAAAATCCCCCTCACTTTTATCTTTTCCTCTATCACTTTTATTTTTCTGTCCCATATTATTTCTTTTCACACTTTCTTTTTCTCCCCCATTCTTTCTCTCTATAATTTTATGATAACCAAATATTTAAATTCATAAAATAAAGATAAGTAAAAAATTCTTACAATGTACAATGTTTTTAATTTATCTCCCCCTTTGTCAACATAATCCAAATAATGGTGGGGGTTCTTCCTTAAGAGATTTTAGGAAGACAAGGGAAGAGGCTAAACATGAAGTTGCAGCCTCAATTCCACAAACCATTATTTTGGCATTGCTTTGGTAAAGATATCAATAATATAATACTTTTTTGAAATGTATTTTAGTAAAACATCTCCAACAAAAACTTTCTCTTTTATAAAGTGAAGATTTATATCAAAGTGTTTTGATCTTGAATGTTGGACAGGATTATTAGAAAGATTAACTAAACTATAATTATCACAAAGTATCTTCAATGGTTTAGAAACTTTTAATTTCAAATATTCCAGCTGAAATTTATCCACAACATTTGAGTAGAAGCTTGAGTAGATGCAACGTATTCAAATTCAGCTATGCTCAAACTTACTGAACTTTTTTTCTTCGTATACCAACTCACACAACATTTACCCAAGAAAAATGTTCCTCCTAAGATTTATTTTCTATCATTATAATCTGCAACCCAATTGGCATCACTATAACCATGAAACTTTATCTCACTATTTCTTTTGTATAATAACCCAAGTGAAGTTATTCATTTTAAATATCTTAGAATCCTATATATTGCCAACATGTGTGATTCTTTTGGATTACATTGATACCTCTCACACAAAGTCATAGTATAAAAAATATTAGGTCTTGAGGTTGTAAGGTAAAGAAGTCTTCTTATTAGCTTTCAAAAGTCTTTCTGATTCACCTTTATTTTTGATTTATCTTTACTCAACTTTGTGCTCAATGAAATAGGAGTTGAAACTCCTTTGTATTCTGCCATCCCAAACCTTTTTAACAATTACTTGGCATACTTTTATTGAGATAGTAAAATGTATTTTTACTTTTGTTAAACTTGTAAGCCAAAGAAGAAAGTTAATTCTCCCAACATAGACATTTCAAAATTCTTCTTCATTTTCCCCAAAAATGTTTTAAAAGTATCTTCCCTATCCCCATCAAAAATTATATCATCAATATAAACAATTACAATTAGTGTTCCAGAGTCAAAATATTTTACATAAAAGTTTCTATTAATTTTCCTTTAGAAAATTTCAACATTCTCAAACAATTTTCAAGTTTATAATACCATGCATGTGGAGCTTGTTTTAGCCTGCACAAGGATTTATTCAATTTAAAAACTTTGATTTCATACTCATAAAGTTGAAATACACAAGGTTGTTCAATGTAATATTCTTCCTCAATCTCACCATTTAAGAAAGATGACTTTACATCCATCTAATAAACTTTTTAATTCTGATGAAAAACCACTACAAGAAACATTATAATAGTTTCTATCCTTGAAATGGGGGAAAAGTTTCATCAAAATCCAAACCTTACACCTGTGCATATTCTTTACAAACAAGCCTTGCTTTATTTCTTGAAACATATCCATTCTAATTCAATTTGTTTCTATAAACCCACTTGGTTCTGATAAAATTTTTATTTGTTGGATGTGAAACAAGTTACCATGTTTAATTATTTTCAATATGATCCAATTCTATATTCATATCATCCACCCATTCTTTGTGTTTAATAGCATCTAAAACCAATTCCAGTTAAAATTTTGAGACATGTGAAGTCTTATTTTCTAATCTCAAATTTCTTATTTTCTGAACTGAAGACTTTTGATTCCCAATATTGTTTTTGGATTCAATATGTTTTTGCAGGGTAGTAAATTTCAAAGTTTCTTTCCTAGCTGAAATTTCCTCATCACACGATTCTTCTGAGTCTTGATAAGGATGTTTTGAATTACTTTCACCATTGTTATAATTCTCCAATTAATCCTCATTAATATTGAATTTTTAAAGGATCAAATAACAACTGATAATGGGGGGGGGGGTTGAATTATTTTTTCACTTTTATAAATTTTTTTCTTTTCAAAACTTAACCCCTGCAACCTATTAAGATTTATATCATTATCAACTTTTAGTAAATACTCATGCATGAAATAGTAGGAAATAAAGTAAATCATACAATATTTATAAGGTTTAGCCTCAATGTGAGAAATTACATCCTTTTCATAGCCACTCCTGTGGATATATGGAAATCCACTATTAAGAAGAAGTGAATAAAACTTTTTCAAACTCCTATTATACACCTTCTATATCCTGATAAGAATGATTATACTGACTCATGTCATTTTATAATATTTTATTATAAAACAACAGATCCAAACAAAATAATAAAGAATTTGTTGAATCTTCAACATAATTACTTAGTCTTAATCCCGAGTCTGATTTAGTTGGATCAATTTATCTCAATATGATAATGCTAGATCCAGTTTTTTCTCAATACAATGATGTTGGATTCTAGATCTGATTTTTTGAGTACAATGATTCTAGATCTGATTCTATAAATACGATAATTATGAATCCTATTTTCTTAGTACGATAATTCTAGATCTGATTCTATCAAAACAATGATGCTGGATCCAATTCTCTGAATATAATAATGCTAGATCCGATTCACCTAGAAAAAATGAACTCAATACAATGAACTCATTCTCAATCTGCAAAAACTAAAGCTCTGATAGAATTATCAATTCAATTCTTCTTTAATCAGATGGGAAATTTTACTTTTGAATTCTCTAGCACTCTGACTATTTTGTGTGTGTGAAATTTGTTAAATGAAAAAATGATTTGAGGAAGTATTTATAGGTGACTCAAAAATCAAAGGTGGGAAACTTGGAAACATTACCCACTTCCTCAAATATGAAAATATCCAAAAATATATCACATTAAAAACTTTAACTTTGACTTATTGAAGCCTCATTATATTTCTCTGATAATTACAAAAAATTGAAATCTAAGTTTGACCACTTCAATTCTTCATAAAACTTTTAGAGTTTCCTCTCTGAGCATTCTTAGTAATTAGCTCATTGCGATCCGTTTCTTTCTCAACTTCATTACAATCTATTTCTTTCCCAACTCACTAGGATATTTTTCTTTCTTAGATCATTATGATATTTTGATTGGACTGTATAAAATTGTCAGTGTTCCTTCCCTCTTTCCATCCGGATTCGATCAATCTGAGTCGATTACTCTGGATATAAAAGTTTTATAATTGATACGATGGAGATCGTATGCTACAATACCTGATGCTGACCATCATTGATAGGATGTAAATCTCATTACGATGGATTTATAATTACGATGAAATTCACTTTATGATGGAATTATCCTTACGATCAAATTCCCATTATGATGGAATTCTCATTATAATGAAATTACCATTATGATGAAATTCTTTACTCTATAATTTTGAATTTCTTCAAACGTCTCAACCATTTCTTCAAAATATTCTATCATGAAAGTTATCATGATTTGTGATAACTTCTTGATCAAAAAATCATCGTCTGATTTTATTTTAAAAAGTATGAAAAATTTATAACTATTAACTTCACATTATTCTTTAAAAAAATCTTTAGTAATGAAATTAATTCTTCACACAGTATTTTGGATATGATTATCTGAATCTGATGAACTTAAGTATGATTCTTCTAAATACAGAAAAGAAAATTCTCTCACTTTTTGTTTGGATCCAAACTTTCGAAATTTGTTACAAAGACCTCATTACGATGAATCTGAATACAATTCCTAGAAAAAAAACATTCTAATACAAAAAAATGTTATTTATCAAAAAATACAAAAACTTTGTTTAAAACAATTTAACTAAAAAGGTTATTCAATCTCACACTCTGTATTTGCTGAAAACCCTTGTTCACAACTTTTCCAATGCATAATTTTTTTCACAACTAAACTTTTGACTTTTATCAAGACATAGCCTTCCTCAAAAGAGAGTTTCCTGACACCAAAATACTAGATAAAGTAATTTTTTTGAAGGAGTTCTATCCTTCTATGGAAAGAAAGTTTTTCAACCATGAAAAGATAAACTCCCCTAAATTTTATCTTTTTCTCTCTAACAATTATTTTTATCTCCCCAATTATTTATTTTCATAATTTTTTTCTCCTCCATTCTTTCTCTACCCCATTTTATGATAACCAAAACTTTAGATTCATAAAAGAAATATAAGTAAAAACTTTTTATAATGTAAAAAGTTGTTACTTTCTCTCACATTTTTTAAAATAATCCCAAGAATAGTGGGGGTTATTTCTTAAGATATTTTAAGAATACATGGGAGGAGGATGAACATGAAGTTGCAACCTCAATTCCAAAAACATTTCTTTTGGAATTTATTTTGAAAAGATATCAGTAATCTAATACTTTTTTGAAATGTATTCCAGCAAAAAATCTCTAACAACAACTTTATATTTTATAAAGTAAAACTTTATATCAATGTGTTTTGATCTTGAATCTTGGAAACGATTCTTAGAAAGATCAATTACACTTTGATTATCAGAAAGTATCTTCAATGGTTTAAAAACTTTTACTTTCAAGTCTTCCAGCTGAACTTTCATCCACAAAACTTGAGTAAAAGATTGAGTAGCTACAATGTATTCAGATTCATCTATGCTCAAAGTTACAAAACTTTGTTTCTTACTATGCCAACACACAAAACATTCACCCCAGAAAAATATTCCTCCTGAGGTTGATTTTATATCATTATAGTCTCCAACCCAATCAGTATCAGTATAACCATGAATATTCATCTCACTATTTATTTTGTATAAAAACCCATGTGAATTTATTCCTTTTACATATCTTATAATCCTCTTTCCTTCCAACATATGTGATTCTTTTGGATTACTTTGATACCTAGTACACAAATTCACTACATAAAAAATATCATTTCTTAAGGCTATGAGGTAAATAAGATTTTCTGTTAGCTTTATAATGTATTTTTGATTCACACTTATTACAGATTCATCTTTACTCAACTTTGTTCTCACTAAAAAAGGATTTGAAACTTCTTTGTATTCTACCATCCCAAATTTTTTTAACAATTCCCTGGCATACTTTTCTTGAGATAGGAAAATGTATTTTTTCCTTTTTTTGAAATTCTATGCCTAGGAAGAAAGTTAATTCTCCCAACATAGATATTTCAAAATTATTCTTCATTTCCTTAGTAAATGTTTTACAAGAATATTCTCTATCCCCCAAAAAAATTATATCATCCACATAAATAATTACAATTAGTGTTCTGAAGTCAACATCATTCACATACAAGTTAAAATAAACTTTTCCTTTAGAAGAGTTCAATATTATCAAACAATTTTCAAGCTTAGAACACGATGCACATGGAGATTTTTTTAGCCCATAAAAGGATTTATTCAATTTAAAAACTTTGTTTTCATCATCATCAAGTTGAAATCCACAAGGTTGTTCAATGTAAAGTTCTTCCTTAATCTCAACATTTTAGAAAGATGACTTTACATCCATCTAATAAACTTTATAATTCCAATGGGTATCCACTGCAAGAAACATTAAAATAGTTTCTAGCCTTGCAATGAGGAAAAAAGTTTCATCAAAATACACACCTTCCACCTGTGCATATCCTTTACAAACAAGTCATGCTTTATTTCCTGGAACTTCTCAATTCTCATTCAATTTTTTTCTATAAACCCACTTGGTTTGGATAACATTTTTATTTGCTGACTTTGAAACAAGTTTCCATGTTTCATTCTTTTCAATCTGATCCAATTATTCATTCATAGAATCTAACCATTCTTTGTGTTGAAAAGATTCTACAACTAATTCCTATTCAACTTTTGAGATATGTGAAGTCTGATTTTATAATCTCAAATTTCTTCTTATCTGAATTGAAGCCTTTTGATTCCCAGTAATGTTTTTGGATTCAACATGTTTTTAAGGAAGGAAATTTCAAAGTTTCTTTCCCAAATGAAATTTCTTCATCACACGATTCTTTCGAGTCTTGATAAGGATGTTTTGAATTACTTTCACCATTTTTGGAATTCTACAGTTTATACTCCTTAGCATTGAAGTTACAAAGGATCAAATAACAACTAAGAAGGGGGGGGGGGTTGAATGAGTTGTTCACTTTTATAAGTTTTAATTATTTTTAAAACTTAACCCATGAAACCTAGTAAATACTTATGCACGAAATAGTAGGAAGTCAAGTAAATAACACAATATTTACAAGGTTTATCCTAAGTGTGAGAACCTATATCCTTTCCATAGTTACTTTTGTGGGTATATGGAAATACACTGTTAAGAATAAGTGAATATAACTAGTGCCAACTCCCGTTAGATACCTTCTATATTCGGTAGGAATTATTATACCAACTCCCATTAGTTTACAATGTTTTCTTATAAAACAATTAATCCAAACAAAATAATAAAGACTTTGTTGAATCTAATCTATATTTTCTCAGTCCAAATCCTCATTTTGATTTGGATGGATCTGATTCTATCAATAAAATAACACCTGATACAATTTTTTCTCAATTCAATGATGCTGGATTCCAGATCCGATTCTCTGAGTATAATGATTTTAGATCTGATTCTATGAATATGATAATTCTAGATCCTATTTTCTTAGTATGATAATGCTAGATCCGATTCTCTCAAAATAGTTATGCAGGATCCAATTTTCTGAATATGAGAATGCTGGATCTGATTCACCTGATAACAATGAACTCAATACAATGAACTCATTGTTAATATTAAAAAACTCAAACTCTGATAGAATGCTCAATTAAATTCTTTTTAATTAGATGAGAAATTTCAATTTCAAATTCTCCAGTGCTCCACATTTTGCATGATTTTGAATATTGTTTAATGAACAAATGATCTGAGGAAATATTTATAGGCGACTGAGAAATCAATGGTGGGAAACTTGGAAACATTCCCCACTTCCTCAAATCTAAAAATCTCCAAAAATATATCTACTTTAAAACTTTAACTTTGAATTCTTCAAACCTCCTTATATTTCTCTCAGATTTAATAAAAAATTGAAATTCAATTTTGACCACTTTAATTGTTCATAAAACTTCTGGATTTTCCTTTTTGAGAATTGTTCATAATCAGCTCATTACAATCTATTTCTTTCTCAGCTTTATTACAATCTGTTTATTTATCAACTCACAATGATCTTTTTCTTTCTCAGATTATTATGATATTTTGATCATCCTAGATACAATTGTTACTATCCCTTCCTCTTTCCATCTAGATCCAATAAATCTGGGTATGATTATTCTAGATATGAAAGTTTTATAATTGATACAATAGAGATCATATGCTACAATACCTGATGCCGATCGTCCTCGATAGGATGTAAATTCCATTATGATGGAATTCTTATTACGATGAAATTAACATTATGATGGAATTATTCACTCTGAATTTTTGAATTTCTTCAAACCTCTTTACTATTTATTCAAAATATTTTATCATAAAATTTTTCATGATTTTTGAGAACTTCTTGATCAGCAAAGAATCTTATAATTTTATTTTAGACAGTATAAAAAATTTATAACTTCTAACTTCACATTATTCTCTAAAAAACTATTCAGAAACAAAATGAATTCTTTAATCATCATTTTGGATTCGATTATCTAAATCTGATGGACCAAAGTATGATTCTTCTGAATACAAGAAATAACTTTCTCCCCTTTTTTTGAATCTAAACTTTCAGAATTCTTTACAAAAACCTCATTATGATAAATCTTAATACGATTCCTAAAAAAAACATTCTAATACAAAAAAGGTTAGTTTTTAACAAATACAAAAACTTTGTTTAAAAAAATTTAACCATAAAGTTTCTTCAAGATCCCCCTTTGGATTTGTTGAAAACCCTTGTTATCAACTTTTCCATATCAAATTTTTTTCACAAATCAACCTTTTGACTTTTATCAAAACATATCCTTTATCAAAAGAGAGTTTCTTAACACCACACCACCAAATAAAGTAATGTTTTTGAAGGAATTCCATCCCTCGGTGGAAAGTAAGTTTTTCAGCCATGAAAAGATAAACTACCCATCACTTTTATCTTTTCCTCTCACTTTTATTTTTATCTCCCCCATTCTTTCTTGTCACACTTTATTTTTATCTCCCTTATTGTTTATCTCCCCCATTTTACGATCACCACAACTTCAGATTCATAAAATAAATATAAGTAAAAACTTCTTACAACATACAAAGTTTTTTACTTTATCTCCCCCTTTGTCAACATAATACAAAGCATGATGGAGGTTCTTCCTTAAGATATTTTAGGAAGATATGGGAGGTGGATGAACATGAATTTTCAGCCTCAATTACACAAACATTTCTTTCAGAATTTCTTTTGTAAATATATCAACAATTTGATACTTTGTTGAAATATATTCTAGCAAAAAATCTCGAGCAACAAATTTATCTTTTATAAAGTGGAACTTTATATGAATGTGTTTTGATGTTGAATTTTGGATTGGATTCATATAAATATCAATTTCACTCTAATTATCACAAAGTTTCTTCAATGGATTAGAAACTTTTACCTTCAAATATTCCATCTGAACTTTCATCCACAACATTTGAGTACAATCTTGAGTAGCTGTAATGTATTCAGATTCAACTATGCACAAAGTTACTGAAATTTGTTTCTTATTATGCCAACTCACACAACATTCACCCAAGAAAAACGTTTCTCCTAATGGTGATTTTATATCATTACAATCTTCAGCCCAATCGACATCAGTATAAGCATGAAAATTAATCTCACTATTTCTTTTGTATAACAACCCATGTGAATTTATTCATTTGACATATCTTAGAATCCTCTTTTTTGCCAACATAAGTGATTATTTTGGATTACTTTGATACCTATAACACAAATTCACTACATAAAAAATATCAGGTCTTGATGCTGTAAGGTAAAGAGGACTTTCTATTAGCTTTTGAAAGTCTTTCTGATTCAAACTTATTTTGGTTTTATCATTACTTGACTTCATAATCACTGATATAGGAATTGAAATTTCTTTGGATTCTTCCATCCCAAACTTTTTTAACAATTAACTATCATAATTTTCTTGATATAGGAAAATTTATTTTTATTTTTGTTGAACTTGTAATCCAAGGAAGAAAGTTAATTCTCCCAATATATACATTTCAAAATTCTTCTTCATTTCCTCAATAAATGTTTTACAAGAATCTTCTCTATCCCAAGAGAGAATTATATCATCCATATAAAAAATTACAATTAGTATTCCAGAGTCAACATCTTTCATATACAACTTGCTACCAACTTTTACTTTAGAAAAGTTCAATATTCTCAAATAATTTTCAAGCTTATAATACCATGCACGTGATGCTTGTTTTAAACAATACGAGGATTTCTTCAATTTACAAACTTTTTTTTCATCCTCATCAATTTGAATTATATAAAGTTGTTCAATGTAAAATTCTTCCTCAACCTCACCATTTAAGAAAGTTGACTTTACATCCATCTAATAAATTTTTTAATTATTATGAGCATACACTATAAGAAAAATTCGAATAGTTTCTAGCCTTACAATGGGGGAAAATGTTTCATCAAAATCTATACCTTCCATCTATACATATCTTTTACAAACAAGTCTTTCTTTGTTTCTTAAAACTTATCCATGATCATTTAATTAGTTTCTATAAACCCACTTGGTTCCAATAACATTTTTATTTGTTGGTTGTGAAAAAAGTTACCATGTTTCATTCTTTTAAATCTCATCCAATTATTCATTTATAGTATTCACTCATTCTTTGTGTTGAATAGCTTCTGAAACTGATTCTGGTTCAACTTTTGAGATAAGTGAAGTCTGATTTTGAAATATCAACTTTCTTCTTATCTGAACCGGATCCTTTTGATTCCCAATAATGTTTTTAGATTCAAAATGTTTTTGTAAGATAGAAAATTTCAAAGTTTCTTTCCCAGCTGAAACTTCCTCATCACATGATTCTTTTGAGTCTTGATAAGGATGTTTTGAATTACTTTCACCATTGTTGGAATTCTCTAGTTTATCCTCCTCATCATTCTCAATAACTTTTGTTAAGGAACTTTGATTTTCAATTACCTTCACATAATTTGAGTCCACCAAACTTTGTAAACCTTTGTTCCAAAAGTTTTAACTTCTTTCATTTGGGGAATAACCCATAAAAGTTCCTTCCTTAGCTTTCTCATCAAACTTTTCCAAATCTAGATTTCTGATTTTGAGAAAACATGGAATTACAAAAACTTTGAAGTATTTCAATGATTATTTTTATTATAACACAATTAATAAGGAGTCATGTTAGTTTTAGGTATCAACAAGCATCTATTTTGAACATGTACACTAGTAATAATAGCTTCTCTCCAACAGAATTTTAAATGTTTTTATTCAGATGACATACTTCTTCCCATTTCCACCAGGCTTATATTCTTTATTTCTGCTACTCTATTTTGTTGTGGAGTATAAGGAACACTATACCAATGTTTGATACCATGATTTATCAGATAAGTTTCAAAAGTATTTATAGTGAATTTTATACCATTATTAATTCTCAACTTCCCTATGGAAAACCCCATTTCTTTCTCAACATCCTTTCTAAAGAATCTGAACATCTCAGTAGCCACTGACTTATGCTTCATAAAATTGATGTTTGTTATCCGAGTGAAATCATAAATACAAGTGATAAAGTATAAATCTATTTTTATTGATTGATGTATCATTAGACCATATAAATCATAATGAATAAGATTAAGTGGTTTGCTCGATTGAATCTCAAATCTTTTATGACTTTTGTTAGTTATCTTTCATTTTTGGAAAGTAATACAAACATCTTCAACTCTTCTTTTTAATTTTGGAAAATTCTGAATAGCATCAACTTTAAAAATTTTATTCATATTTTTCTACCCAAGGTGTCCAAGTATTCAGTGCCAAAATTTGTTTTCATCTTCAGCACTCAAGTAACATGAGTTATTGAATTCTCCTATTTGAAATAGATTCCCACTGGTTCTTTCTCCATTTGTAAAGACTTTTCCATCTTTCAAACTTTTGATGATAAAATGATATTTTCTAAAAACAAATTCTCTTCCATCATCAAAAAGTTGAATTACACTGATTAGGTTATGTTTTATCCCATTAACAAATAAAACTTTCTTAGATTTCAACTTTTCTGCTTCAATCTCATCCGTTCCAATTCCTTTGATTTTTTAGGAACCAATATTCCCAATGGTAACTACTCCACCATCATGAATTTCAATGTGTTTCAAGATTTTTTATATCACCTATCATATTTGAAGAAAAACCACTATCAAGTATCCATGGTTAGTTCCTTTTACTTGCTTTCAAATATGTCTCAATAACAAAAGATCTTTCCTCAACTTTATTCTTTTCAGCTTTCATTTCTTTTCTATCATGAGAAAATTGTTCTAGAAAGAGTTTCATACATCTTTCCGCATGATGAAAAACTTGATCACATCTTCCACAAACTTCTTCTAGGAATTCAAATTGATTTCTTGTTGAATTTTTTTTAACATCCTGATAATTCATTTTTCAACTTTATGTAAGTTAGGAAAGTTTCTCATTATACTTTCACTATTTCTTACACTTTTCTCAAACCTCCTTCTGAATAAGGATAAGTTTTTCCAAAAATTATAAGCCTTGTACCCATAAATTTTCTAACACCAAAAATAAAAATTAAATAATGATTTTCTATTAAAATATGATATTTATCTATTGAAACTTTATTGAGGTTGGAAAATTCTTTCAACTCTAACATAATTAGGATGTGTACCATCATTTCTTTTGAGTGAGTTTTATTATTTTGTAGATTTTATAGGTTTCTAATATCCTTTTTACACCCAAGATTTCCCAATACTTTTTTCAAAACCTGAAATGTTAAAATAATCAGATGAAACATTATTTTTGGTAAGAGAATATTTCACATGATTCTCATATTGAGCCTTCTCAGCAATTTTAGAAGTCTCATCTTTTACTTCCAAATATTTGTTGAAGTTTTCATTCATCTTAATCAAGGTGATTTTGGACTCAATAAGTTTTTATTGAAACTTGTTAACTTCTTCTTCCTTATTTTCCAGCTTCTTACTAAGATCTTTAATCATTTTTCCCTATTCAGCAATTCTATGTTTGTAACTTAAAATCTCCGTGATGTATTCTTCCTCCTGCGTGATAAAATATTTTCTTACATCAATTTTTTTTAAAATCTTTCTTCATAACTCTAATTTATTTCTTGAGAGTTTTTTTACTCAATACATGCAATAATTTTAGTTATAAGCTGATACTTTATATAATATTCTTCACCACCTTCTTCACTCTATGAGGAATCTTTTTTTTTTTCTCAAAGGTTATGAATTTTTCAGAACTTTCATCTTTAGAATAATTATTGTCATTGAGTCCAATTAAACTTTATTAATCCACATATTTATTTTGTTTCTAGTAAACCTCTTCTTGTATTTTTTGGAATATTTTTCTTATTTATCATTTTTGTTCCACTTCTTCCGTCGAGGTTTTCCATCAGAATCATCTTAGTATTCTCCAACTTTATTCTTAGGGAAATTCATAGAAAAGTGTCTAATTACACCACACTCAAAATGTTTGAGAGGAAGTTTACCTCCATACTTTCTTCTTCCTCTTTAATAGTTCCTAGATATAAGAGACATAATTTTTTCATTCAAATCATTTTCCTATTTATCTTTAGAGTCATAAGGATCAACATCTTGAACCTCTTGAATTTTCAACTTTCTCATATCTTTAGAATCCATTTCATATTTCATATTATTTTTAAGCACCATAGCTTTCCTCATTTCATAATCAATAAGAAAGTTATGAAATTTATCAAGAAATAAATCATATGTATCTTCTAAATAAGAAATTTTAGAATCAAACCTATTAGGAAATTTTCTCATAAGTTTCTTCACAATTATAGAATCTTCCAATATATATCTGAATCCTCTAATGTTGTAAATATTTTAATTTACTCTAGTGAAGTATTCATCAATTGTTTCTTTATCTCTAATTTTGAATTCCTCATACTTACTATTCTAGATTTGTATCTTTTCTTTCTTAACTTTTGTAAACCCTTTGAAAGCACTTTCCAGCTTGTCCCACATACTTTTTGAAGTTTTGAGACCCATCAAATTGTGATAAAAATTCTCTAATAAGGACATAAGGATTACATTTATAGCCTTTCCATCAACTTCTATATTTCTCTTATCAACAAATGATATAGGATCATCTTTCTCAGTAGGTGGAAAACCAATAGTAGCAGCATCAAAAACTTATAGGCCAAGAGATAGGAGATAAGGAATCATTCTATTTTTCCATCCATAATATTTTCTTCCATCGAATGTAGGAATTCCGCTACTATTGAAAAAATTAATATTATATATGATATTGATTCAACAAGGCAACCTTCACTCTGATACTAATTGAAGTTACAAATTATTTAATAACAACTGAGAGGGGGGGGGGGGGTTGAATTAGTTGTTCACTTTTATAAGTTTTAATTCTTTTCAAAAATTAACCCCTATAACCTATTAAGATTTATATCCTTATCAACATTTAGCAAATACTCATGTATGCAATAGTAGAAAGGCAAGTAAATCACACAATATTTACAAGGTTTATCCTAAGTGTGATATCTAACATCCTTTACATATCCACTCCCATGGGTCTATAGTAATACACTATTAAGAATAACTAAATAAAACTTGTGAAAAATCTTGTTAGACACCTTCAATCCCCTGATAATAATTATTATACTAACTCCCATCAGTTTACAATTATTTCTTATAAAAAAATTGAGCCAAACAAAAGAATAAATACTTTTTTTAATCTACTCCATAATTTCTCAATCCGAATCCTTAGTCCGATTTGGATGTATCCGATTCTTTCAATAAAATAATGCTAGATCCAAAATTTTCTCAATACAATGATTCTGGATTCTAGATTTTATTTTCTGAGTGTGATGATTCTAGATCCAATTATATGAATATGATAATTATGGATCCTATTTTCTTAGTATGATAATTATTGATTTGATTCTCTAAAAAAAATTATTATGGATCTGATTTTATGAATAGATAATGCTGGATCCGATTCACCTGAAAACAATGAACTCAATACAATAAACTCATTCTCAATATTCAAAAAATAAAAATCTGATAGAATGATTAATTCAATTATTTTTTAATATGATGGTAACTTTCACTTTTTAATTATCCAGCACTCAACCTTTTATGCATGTGTAAAATTTTTTAAATGAACAAATGATCTGAGGAAGAATTTATAGGTGACTTAGAAATCAAAGATAGGAAACTTGGAAACATTCCCCGGTACCTCAAATCTCAAAATCTCTAAAAATCTATCGCATTTAAAACTTCAACTTTGACTTATTCAAACTTTCTTATACTTTTTGAGATTTACACAAAATTTAAATTCAAGTTTGACCACTCCAATTCTTTATAAAACTTCTAGAGTTTCCTTTTTTGAGCATTCTTTGTAATCATCTCATTACAATTTGTTTCTTTATCAGCTTAATTACGATCTATTTCTTTCTCAACACATTGAGATCTTTTTATTTTTCATATCATTACAATATTTTGATTTGATAAGATACACTTGTCAGTATCCCTTCTTCTTTCCATTCGGATCTGATCAATCTAGGTATGATTATTTTGGATACGAAAGTTTTATAATTGATATGATGGAGATCAGATGATATAGTACTTGATGCTGATACACCTTGATAGGATGTAAATCCCATTTATATGGAATTATCGTTATGATGAAATTCCCATTATAATGGAATTCTCATTATGATCAAATTCCCATTATGATGGAATTCTCATCACGATGAAATTCCCATTATGATGAAATTATTCACTTTTTAATTTTTAATTTCTTCAAACCTCTCCACCATTTCTTCAAAATATTTTATTATGAAAGTTTTCATGATTTTTGAGAACTTATTGATCAGAAAAGCATCATCTGCTTTGGTTTTAGAAGGAATGAAAACTTTATAACTCCTGACATCACATTCTTGGTTAAAAAAATCTTCAACAAAGAAATGACTTCTTCACTCAGTATTTTGGATCTGATTATCTGAATCCAATGGACCTAAGTATGATTCTTTTAAATACAGAAAAGAAATTTTTCCATTTTTTGTTTGGATCTGAAATTTCAACATTCTTTATAAATACCTCATTATGATGAATCTTAATATGAGTCTTGGAAAACAAAAATATTATAACACAAAAGGTTAGTTTTCAACAAATACAAAAACTTTATTTAAAACAATTTAACCAAAAAGGTTCTTCAATCATTCTCAAAAGTTTTGTTAAGGAGATTTGTTTTTTAATTACTTTCATATCATATGAGTCTACCAACTTTTGTAAAATTTTTTCCCAACATTTTCAACTTATTCTATTTAGTGAATAAACTATAAAATTTACTTCCTCATATTTCTCATAAAACATTCCCAAATCTATATTTTTGATTCTGAGAAAACATAGACTTCCAAAAACTTTGAAGTTTTTCAATGATGTTTTTTTGTTATACCACATTTTATAAGGATCCATGTTAGTTTCCCATCTCAAAAAGCATCTATTTTGAACATGTACAATAGTACTAACATCTTCTCTCCAATAGAATTTTAAAAGTTTGTATTTAGTTAACACACTTATTCCCATTTCCCCCAAGATTCTATTATTTCTTTATGTTACTCTATTTTTTTGTGGAGTATAAGGATCACTATACTGATGTTTGATACCATTATTTCTCAGATAAGTTTCAAAATTATTACTTGTGAATTCAGTACCATTATCTTTTCTTAAATTCTTTATGGAAACCTCTATTTCTTTCTCAACATCCTTTCGGAAGAATTTGAACATTTCAATATCCCCTGACTTGTGCTTCATAAACATGATGTTTGTAATCTGAGTGAAGTCATCAATAAAAGTGATAAAGTATAAATATACTTTTGTTGACTGATGTCTCATCAACCCACATAAATCGAAATAAATAAGATCAAGTGGTATTCTAGATTGAATCTCAAATATTTTATGACTTTTTTTATTCATCTTTAATTTTTTGAAAGTAATACAAACATATTCATTTCTTATTTTAAATTATGAAAAATTACAGAAAACATAAACTTTATAAAGTTTATTCATGTTTTTCTGCCTAAAGTGCCCAAGTATTCAGTACCACACATTTTTTTCATATTCAACACTCAATCAATAAGAGTTATTGAATTCTTCTATTTGAAAGAGATTCTAACTGGTTCTTTCTCCTTTTGTAATTACTTTTCCATATTTCACACTTTTGATGATATAAATATACTTTCTAAAAAAAATTATTTTCCATCATCAAAAATCTGAATTACACTGAGTAGATTATGTTTTAGCCCATCAATAAATAAAACTTCCTTATATTTCAACTTTTCCTCTTCAATCTCAGCCATTCAAATTCCTTTGATTTTTAAGGAACCATCATTCCCAAAAGTAACTTCTCCCTCATCATGACTTTCAACATGTTTCAATATTTTTATATCACCTGTCATATGTGAAGAAAAACCACTATCAAGTATCCATGGTTTGTTTCTTTTACTTGCTTTCAAAGCTGTCTCGACAACAAAAGCTCTTTCCTCAACTTTCTTCTTTTCAGCTTTAATTTCTTTTCTATCATGACAAACTTATTCTGGAAGGAGTGTCATATATCTCTCAGAATGATGACCATATTGATCACATCATCCAAAAACTTCTTCCATACATTCAAATTTATTTCTTATTGGAAAGTTTATAGTATCTTCAAAATTATATTTTTCAACTTTTTGTAAGTTAGGAAAGTTTCTCATTATATTTTCACTGTTTATTACACTTTTCTAAAACCTTATTCTATATAAGGATGATTTGTGAAAAAAATTATAATACCTATTCCAATATATTACACAACACCAAAAATAACCATCAAATATTGATTTTTTATTGAAATAAGATATTTATTTATTGAAACTTTGTTGAGGTTGGTAACTTCTTTCATCTCTAACATACTCAGGACGTGGACCATAATTTCTTTTGAGTGAGTTTTCTAATTTTTTAGATTTGATAGGTTTCTCACATCCTTTTTCCATCCAAGCATTCTTAATACTTTTTCTAAAACATGAAATGTTAAAAGAATGATATGAAACATTATTGGGGTAAGAGAAGATTTCACTTAATTCTCATATAGAGCATTTTAAGTAACTTTAGAAGTCATACCTTTTACTTTTAAAGTTTTGTTTAAGTTTTCATTAATCTTACTCAAGGTTATTTTGGACTCAAGAAGTTTTTATTGAAACTTTTTAACTCCTTATTCCTCAGTTTCCAACTTCTTACTAAGATCTTCAATCATATTTCCCTGTTTAGCAATTCTAAGTTTGAAACTTAAAATATACTCAATGTATTCTTTCTACTGCTTGATGACACCTTTCCTTCCATAAAAAACTTTTTGAAAATATTTTTTCATAACTATAATTTATTTATTGAGAGTTTTTTGCTCAATACTTGCAACAAGTTCGGTTCTAAGATGATACTCTCTATAATATTCTTCAACACCTTCTTCAATCTCCGAGGAATATTTTTTTTAAAACTTTTTCAATGAAGCTTTTGAATTGTTCTAAACTTTCATCTTTAAAATAATTATTTTCGGTTGAGTCTGATTCAACTTTCATACTCAATATAATTATTTTTTTTCCAGTAAACCTTTTCTTGTATCTATTGTAAGACTTTTCTTCTTTATCATTTTTGTTCCATTTATTCCATCATGGTTTTCCATCAGAATTATCTTGGTATTATAAAACTTTATTCTTGGGGAAATTCATAGAAAAGTGTCCGATTTCACCACACTCAAAACATTTAAGAGGAATTTTACCTCCATACTTTCTTTTTACTCTTCGATAGTTCTTGGATATAAGAGACATGGTTTCTTCATTAAACTCACCATCCACTTTATCTTTAGAGTCACAAGGATTGATATCTTTAACATCTTGAATTTTCAACTTTCTCATAGATTTAAAATACATTTCATATTTTATCTTCTTTTTAATATTGGAGCTTTACTCATTTCATAAGAAAATATAAAGTTATGTAATTTATCAAGAGATAAATAATATTTATCTTCTAAAGAATAAATTTTAGAATAAAACCTATCCAGAAAATTTCTCATAAGTTTCTTCACAATTATAGAATATTCCAAGATATCTTTGAATCCTATGATGTTTCAAAAAATTTAATTTACTCTAGTGTAGTATTCATCAATTGTTTCTTTATCTCTCATTGTAATGTCCTTATAATTACTATGCTAGATTTTTAGCTTTTCTTCCTTAACTTTTGTATTCCCTTAGAAAACACTTTCTATCTTGTCCCATATACTTTTTGACGTTTTACGACCCATAAAATTTTGATAAAAATTTTCTGATAAGGACATAAGGATTTCATTTCTAGACTTTCCATCAACTTCTATATTTCTCTTATCAGTAAATGTAATAGGAGAATATTTCTCAATAGGTGGAAAACCGATAGTAGCAGTATAAACAACTTCCAAGCCAAGAGATATAAGATAAGGAATCATCCTATTTTTCCATCCATAATAACCTTTTCCATAAAATGTAGGAATTCCTCTATTGTTTAAAGAATTGATATTATCCATGATAAGGATTGAACAAAGGAACCTTCGATCTAGTACCAATTTATGTTCCAAAAGATTTAATAACAATTGGGAGGGGAGGGGGGTGTGAATTAGTTGTTCACTTTTATAAGTTTTAATTCTTTTCCAAACTTAACCCCTACAACCTATTAAGATTTATATCCTTATCAACTTTTAGTAAATACTCATGCATGAAATATAAGGAAAGCAAGTAAATCACATAATATTTACACAATTTGACCTTAGTGTGAGAACCTACATCCTTTTTATAGCCTCTCTCATGGGTCTATGTAAATCCATTATTAATAATAAGTGAATACAACTTGCGCCAACTCCCTTTAGACATATTCTATCTCCCGATAGGAATTATTATACTAACTCATGTGAGTTTACAATGTTTAATTATAAAATTATTAATCCAAACAAAAGAATAAAGACTTTATTGAATACGATCCATAATTACTGAGTCCGAATCCTCAGTCCAATTTGGATGGATCCAATTCTCTCAATATGATAATGCTGGATCTAATTTTTTCTCGATATAATAATGCTAGATTCTAGATCTGATTTTCTGAGTATAATTATTCTGGATCTGATTCTCAGAATATGATAATTCTAGATTTATTTTCTCAGTAAGATAATGATGGATCTAATTATCTCAAAATAATGATGCTAGATCTGATTTTTTGAATATGATAATGTTGGATCTGATTCACCTGAAAACAATGAACTCATTCTCAATCTATAAAAACTAAAACTCTGATAGAATTATCAATTGAATTCTTCTTAAATTATATGGGAACTTTCAATTTTGAATTCTCCAGTGCTCCACCTTTTGAGATTGTATTAAATTTGTTAAATGAGCAAATGATTTGAGTAAGTATTTCTAGGAGAATCAGAAATCAAAGGTGGAAAACTTGGAAACATTCCCCGCTTCCTCAAATATCAAAATCTTCGAAAATATCTCTCATTTAAAACTTCAAATTTTACTTCTCAAAAACTCCTCAGATTTATCTAAGATTTATGAAAAATTTAAATTCAAGTTTTACAAATTCAATTCTTCATAAAACTTCTAGAGTTTCTTTTTTGAGCATTCTTCATAATTAGTTCATTATGATCTATTTCTTTCTCAACTTCATTACGATCTGTTTCTTTCTCAAATCACTATGATATTTTTATTTCTCTACTCATTACGATAATTTTATTGGACTGGATTCAACTATTAGTATCCATTTCTCTTTTCATCCATATCTTACCAATCTGGTATGATTATTTTAGATACAAAAGTTTTATAATTGATAAGATGGAGATCAGATGCTACAGTACCTGATGCCGATCATCCTTGATAGGATGTAAATCCCATTACAATGGAATTATCATTATGATGAAATTCCCATTACGATGGAACTCTCATTATGGTCAAATTTCCATTACGATGGAATTCTCATTATGATGAAATTCCCATTATGATGGAATTATTCACTATGAAATTTTGAATTTCTTTAAACCTCTCCACAATTTCTTCAAAAGATTTTATCATGAAAGTTTTCATGATTTTTGAGAACTAATTGATCAGAAAAGCATCATCTGATTTTGTTTTATAAATTATGAAAAATTTATAACTCCTGAATTCACATTCTTATTTAAAAAACTCTTCAGCAACAAAATGACTTCTTGACTCATCTTTTTGGATCTGATTATCTGAATCCGATGGACCTAAGTATGATTCTTCTGAATACGAAATAAGAATTTATCCCCCTATTTGTTTGGATCTAAAATTTCAATATTCATTACAAAGACCTCATTACGATGATTTTGAATATTATTACTATAAAATAGAAACATTCTAATACAAAAAAAGGTTAGTTGTCAACAAGTAAAAAAAATTTATTTAATTTTTTTTGATTACAATCGTTCTTCACAACCCATTTTCATAAAGTTAATATAGAGGTTACCCTTACACAGACCTTTTGTGTAAGGGTATAACCTTTATATAGCTGACTTGTATAAGGGTAAATAAAATTAACCTTTACGCAACTCACATAAGGGTAAATCAAATTTACCTTTATGTAACTCATGTAAGGGTCTGCAATATTTTCTAGTTAAAAAAACACTATTTTTCATTTTTCTTTGAAAACCAATGATCAAAGCACATTAAAAACATTTAAAACCAACATTTGATACCAATTTTGGGTTTTTCTTGATCATATAATGACCATTTTCATCAAAATACAACCCAAAACACATGAGATCTATATTCAGGAAATTAACATGTAAATAATACTATAAAACATAGTACCAGTAATTAAAAAAAACAATAGTTTCATTATTCATTCCACAGAGAGTGTTTGATCAAGATCATGAGGAACAATGAAAAAAATAACCCTTAATATGAGGGAGTAGATCGACCAATGATTCCATGATTGTATCATGAGGATTCTGAAGCAACTGAAGGGGTCCTAGTGCTTTCTCAAGAGTGATGAACATTTATCTAGAAGCAGAGATATTTGAAAGAGGATCATATACATTTCACCACACACATACACCCAATAGGAGAGGATCTCATCCTCTTATATAGCCAAAACCTGAGGCTCCTCCTATTTACCACACATCATATGAGTTTCTTTATATTGGAGTATAATTAATTTAATGTATTAAATGAATTTAATGAAAATTATTGAATCAATTCACAATGGATTGTAACTGATGAATAAACCATCTAGGAGAAATAAATAATATATATATATATATATTATGTTCATCATCACATGCATACATTAGAAAACATACACTATATATATATATATATATATCATCCATAAAATTCATATGTACATGCATCACATGTATGCACATTTTAGTGCACATCCAAATATTTACATTATATAAAATCTAGCTTATGGAAATATAACGTTATATAACATAAATATAACATTATGTTTACTTTATAAAAAATTTTATTTATGTAATAAAATTTTGTAAAATATTATATTTACATTATATTTATTAATAAATATTATTTTTTAGTTTTAATTTAATCTATAGTTATTTAGTTTTTTTGTTATTATTTAATATATTTTTTTACTTGACTCGACTAACCTGACTTGACCCACTGCGAGTCGGGATGGGTCATATTATTATAGAAAAATAGTTGTGACCTAACCTGACCCTACCCAACCACTTTTACTCAAGTCGGGTCCAAAATCCCTCCATAACCGACCTGACCCAACCCATTGACACCCCTACTAATGGCCAAGCCAATAGGACTTTAAGTTTTTGTTTCATAAAATTAAGATAAAATTTAATTTTATCCTAGAATACATAAATAATTGATTGGAATAATTCAAAAACATCACAAAACCAACCATAAATGATTCAAATCAAACAAAAAAACTTTGATTCCACTAATAACAACTATAAACAGATAAAGGATTTTGATAAGAATTTTTTTTATATAGATTTTGATATTATACAAGTAATATGTATATTTTTTATTTTCATCAAGGAAATTAAAACATTTTGGATTGGAATTAGTGTATCCATGATAGTGATAAAGGGCATGAATTGTTTTGGTGTTTTTCCATGTTATTATTGAATGTGTGATACATTACGGTAACCTCGATGATGAGATTCTATTCATTATGATAAAACATTTCAAATATTATATTAATGAGAATTAATATGTTTATATGAGATAATAATGTTAGATTAATGATAATTCCATTTTTATTATAGTTATATACATAAGTAATTATTAGAGTGAGTATTAATGGATTGATAGAACTTGAATCATATGTATGAATAGTGTAAAACATAAAAATTAAAAAAATTACATAAAATAATTAATCACACCCAAATAAAAATTAATGTAGTAAAAATATACTAGCATCTAAAGGCTTAGGGAATATATAAAATCACTATTTTGAACATGATCATTTAAGAAAAAATTATGAATATCAATATGTTTCATCCTTGATGGTTGTATATGGTTATTTGAAATATTTATAACACCAAAATTATCACACAAAATAGGAATATGATCATAATAATTTCAAATTAAATTTTCATCAAATCATAAAATTCATTGTGTAAATATTGTTTTGTGAAAATAATATGACATCCTCATAAATTTTAATAACTAAAATATGATTTGAAAATTGTTTAATATAAAGAATTGGATATATCAAAACTATTTTCTAGTAAATGTTTAAATAAAATTTTATATTAATCCCTAAGGTATCATTTCAAACTATAAAAATATTTACTGAGTTTTAAAAATGCATGACTATTCAATATATTCCCCCTTATTAAAATATAACCATTTTAAAAACACTTTTTACACCTATTTTATATATATGAAACATTATAAATGATTCATACCAAAGAAAAATCATTGCAGATTCTAACTTAATAACTAGTGAAAAGGCTTCACCATAATCTATACCATATTATTGATTATGTCATTTTATAAATAATGTAGCATTATTTATAATAATATGATCATTATTAGCAACTTTATTCAGAAATATTCACTTAATTCTAATAATTTTTTGGTCAAAAAGTTATTTAATTAGTTCCCACACATTTTTTTAATTAATTTTAAAAGTTTCTCATGTATTTTCATCGCATAAACTTCATCTCAAAGAGATTCATTAATGATATTTTTTTAGGTGTGAAATGAAATCTAGGGTTTCAAAATTATTTTTGAGTAATCTTTTAGTTTTATCACCCTCATCATACTCACCAATTACTTGAACCAAGGGAAGGTACTTTTAAATCTTCAAACTTTTAATGTATTGACTTGACATTAACCTTAAGACCCAAGTCATAATGCCACATGACATCATGTACTCTCCCTAATCACCATAGGTTATTAGCTAGTGTTAAAGGTTTTCAATAAACCACTAGGAAGTGATTTGATCTCTAAAGACAATACAATATAATTATTAGAATATTAAATGAATTAATTAATAAATAAGAAACCAAGAACCAATAATAAAACATGTTGAATGATAAAAAATAACCCCTAATAAATTAATTACATGCCAAATATATATATGTTTTATCATTCCATGTCACACATTAGATGTTAACAATACAATACATTAGTAAATCCTGTACAAAAAATAAAATATAACAACAAAATATGAATACACACACCATCCAAAATAAACATTGACCTTGCCTCTATATCCCATGTCCAACTATTTCCAACTTCATCTGGTCATAGGGTCCTGGATTTTACCTATATAATAATTCATAAATTCTTCATGAACACGTAAAGTGTGTATGTAAGGTGTGAGTATGAAATTTTTTTAATATGTCAAAAACTACCCCCATACATATCCAATAAATTTAAATTTAATGAAAGTGCATGCAAAAAATGTTAGATAATAATGAATTTAATTAAATTGTTGTTTTCTATGTTCTTACCAAGATACCACGATGCTCGACACTACCTTCTTTGCTGTAAGCTGAAATGTGAAGGTTATATTTCCTTAATTCATTATATATATGATGAATTTTTTCTATATCATCAGTAAAAATATGGGTATATCATAATGCATGTCATTGAATGAATTACCACTACCTTTGGCCAATCATAGAATGTGATTTGGTTATTTTGTGTTGTATCAATCATAATGTATGATTTCTATGCATCTTATGATTTTTTGGGCATTTGAATGATAAGATTTATTATTCAAGCATTTATTCCACATTTAATATAATCATTATGGATGTTTCATTTGATGAAATTCATGGGATAATTAAAAAATTTGGAGGTTGAAACTTTTATATCTACATGACATTAACTCATAGATTATAAATGTATGAGTTAATGCATGAGACCATCCTTATGGATATATAAGGAAGCATACACTATCAAAACCATGATCATTCAATACTAACTTACTTTATATCTATTCCCTATATATATGAAGTTCTATTTCTTCTAGCATCCTTTACCCCATGTGATACCAATATATCTTATACGTGAGCGGAATCCCACCCAGGAATTGGCCGATTCATGTCAATTTTAAAATACACAATAGAGTAATGAGTCCTTTGAAAACCTTTAAGGGATCTTCATAAAAAATTTAGATGAAATATAGTAGTAGAATCATCTATAGTGTAAGGTACACACATAACATTCTTTATCTTATATAAATCATGGTTTTAACTTCAAGAATGGTAGTTTTTGGTTTTAAGGGTTTCTTATTATTTCCAATGCATTAATTAAGTGTTAATCAATCCTTATAAACCCAAAAGTGGTATCAAAGCCATGCCATGATTCTTAATTCTTGAAATCATGTTGAAAATAAAGAAATAGAAAATTGTAATACATTTCATATTATCTATCATAGGCCATGATATAGTTTTTCTTAAGAAAAATATATATTTTAATCCCTATCACCAAAATATTATTTTCATGGATAACATTACATTATATGATAATGTAATCTTCTTTTGGGTCATAGTGTGTGACATATGATATAGTTGGTTGTGACATAGTGTATTCCTTTAGCAATTCAATATATCATACTATACAATATAGGGAATCATAAGAGGTGATGATGTCTTTACATGTTTTCTAAAATAGAGAATCACATCGTACTAGTGATATCTTGGTTATATCACTATAAATGATTCCAATGCACCAAAGATTAATTCTATTCAAGATATTATGACATTATATTAAAACGTGAACATAAGCTATGATGGTCAAGTACACTCTATTAATCCTACATAGGACACACTACATGGTATTAATTATATAAAACAAGCATGTCATAGGCTATGATACCATGGTCTACGGTGTTAATACTATATAGGATATCAAGGAACTAATTCAATCTAAAGTACCACCATATTTTTGAGTCATTTATTGAATGAATTATTCTGTATTATTTATTTTTAAAATTGTTGGTTGGAGTAGGAAACTCAAGAGGGGGGGGGGGTGAATTGAGTTCATATAAAAATTTATATTAAAAATTTTATTTAAAAGATTTCCCCAATTTAAAATAAAACCGGCCAGTTAACCAAGGTAGTAAAATTATAATAGGTTGGCTATTCAAATAGTTTCTCAAATTATTGATTAAATATTAGTTGTAATAATATGAGATATTGATACAAATTTTGAAACTACTCTAATAAGGGAAAATAGTTATAACTACTATCCAAGACTAACTATCAAAGTAAAATTTAGTTTTCTAAAATATAAGGTAAAATAGAGAAAGACTAAATTAAAAAACACAACAGATATAAAAAAAGAGGTTTAGTCTCAATTGGAGACTTATTCCTATCCACTTACTGATCACCTACCACCAATAAATCTATAAAGATAAGGATTTTGGTCCACACCCTAGATCAGGGTTAACAAAATAGTACACAAACTGTTCAGGTCACAAGACCTCTACCACAGTTCTACGTGGGAACAAAAATACAATCAGGTCACACATGACCTTTTCCACAGTTCTATGTGGGATAAACAAGTGTAGAAAGATAGTTGTTTGAGGATATCTAGTATCCTCTAGTTTAGTGCATGATATAGTGTGTGTTTTTAGTGCACGCACACACACTGCTCGAAAGTTTAGAAAAATAGTACACAACAAATCATAATATAATAAGAAGGGATTAGAAATGATTTGAGTGTTATGAAATTTAGCTCTGGACTCTTTGATGCATTAGAGTCGAATCTCAAGTCCTCTTCTAGAAATAGACATTGAAAACAAAGTTTTATAGAGCACTGTATTCTGTATTATAGGAGGGTGAAATGTTATTCTCCTTTGGTTTTGTTGGATACTGTAGAGATGATGGAACTTTGATGAATATCATTTATCTAGTTCATAGCAAGTAGGAATGAATAATTTTTCATGTGTTCTTTCTTTCTGTATGTTTCTCATGGGAGTATGCTTGTATCTTTCTGTGTATACGTGCTTGCACATGAATTCCTCTTTCATATACTCTTCTTTGTATATATATTCTTGCATCCTGAAAATGTGCATGTTTGAGATAGATACAATACCTCATATTTCTGATAGCCTCATTTAAGATGTCTGCAAAAAAATCATTAAATTAATAATGAGAATTAAAATACTAAAAATATGTCCATTAGAAGTAATTTTAAATAAAATAAATTTTAAACAGACTATCTGTGAGTCCTCAATTGGTATCTCCTTCTATTAGTGACTCATTCCATCAGGGTGTCATTTTTTCAGTCTTTCCATGCATCAGTGACTCATCTTAACTGACGGTGAGTCCTTGCATCGGTAGGTCAATAGCACTATTGGTGAGACAGTCGTTCTATTAGTGTGTCGATTACATAGTCAGTGAGTCATTGCATTGATATCTCCATGCGTCGGTAGCACTATGCATCGGTAGGTAAATTGAGCTAACGATGACTAATTTGAACTATCAGTGTCTCATTCTTTCTATCAGTTTCAACCTATTATACTTAGAAAATAGTTTTTCTTGGACTGTCTTACAACATAAATATTATCAGAAGGTATAAAATTTATATGTGATCATAGATAAACATAATTGCACACATTGAAACTTAAATAATCCTGATTGAAATGTTTAGACATCATTAATAGGAATTAAAATGATTTGTGATTATTAAAACCATTAATACTAGAGAGGGTGGAAAATAGTCTCCTATGGGCCAACAATCTCCCCATTTTTGATGATAACAAATCATGGAATTTTTTAGTACAATCATTTGATGTGGAATGAAATCATTATACTTATAATCTCCCATTATTGATGACTCTTAAAAATATAAAGATAAGGTTCATAGGTAAAATAAATAGTAATGGTATCAAATAAAAAATAAAAAATGTAAGAGTGATGTCAAAGGTAAAGTAAATAAGGATAATGCAAAACTATTCTCCCCCTTTTAGGATTATCAAAAATTGAAAGGGGAGTAAAAAATATTCTACCCCTTTGAAGTATAAGCAAGAAGGAAATAGGTAGCAGAGAAATAAAAAGTATCAGAGATTTATAGATAGAAGATAAATAGATGAAAGAAAAGAACACAAAATTACATTAATCAATAAAGTACACCGTGTTAAAAATATTCAAAAAAAAGTCAACCAAATAGACCTATCAGAGAATTATCTACACTACGGATTAGGATTAAGATGTTCCTTCCCTTTCATAGAGGGATCAATAGAGGGTCCAGTAGGTGGTGGCTTAGAAGCTGGAGGGTCTGAAGAAATTTTTAGAGGAGGTAGGATCACTCCTTCTGGAACATTAGGGACAAGGATGGGTTTGTGTTGTGACAACAAAGGATGTTGAATCTATTCTTGGATCACTGGGAGAATCTGAGTCAAGGCCTGAGCAATTGACATCAGAGGTGGAGGTACTAATCTAGTAGGTCCAAGAGGTGTAGCAGTATGCACTACAATCACTTCACTTTGTACATGAAGGTATGAATTCAACAGCTTGATGAAATCCTCAATGATTTCACCCACATACTTCATTACTTTCTCAAAGTCATATTTTTTTCATGAATTTTTCCAAAATAGGGGTGATGTCTTTCAAATTATTTACTTGATCTTTAAAATATATGGTCACTGAAGATAAAGACAAGTTCTCTATCAAATAATTAAAGATACTGGGTAACTGATTCTTGGTAATGATCTTCTTGAAATAGTAGTCCACCTTTTCTGTGATCTGAGCATTTATAGTCTCAGCACTCTTGGAATAGAGTCTGACCATATCTTGAACATGGTCACTATTTTTCTCAATACTTTCAATGTTTCCCAAACTAGAAGAATCAAAGATAGCTTGAAGATCTTCCATAACAACACTTCAAATTGCCTCAATGTCCAAAGCCTGAGAAGCCTGAACATAGGTATAAGTAATATCAATAGGAGCCGAGGTACGAGTCTTAAAATATTTAAGAACAGTCTCAACACAAACTTTGTACTTTGAGGTCAAATTATTTATTGCAGAGGAAATCCCAGTCATTTCTTTTCTCAACTTGGCAGTGCTTGCAATAATTGTCTCAGTAGTTGTAATTAAGTTGGGTTGAATATCCTCTATTACTTTTTTTGAAACATTAGCTTCATCAGCCTCACTTATACCTATAGTCTAACTTGGAATAGAAACCTCTTACCCAAACTGCCACATTTATGCTATTGAAGATATGAGAGAGTGTATTTCATCACTCAGCTCAGTGTTTTCTCTTTTACCTATTTAAATCTCATGCACCACCTGATATTGAACTGATATACTTATAGCTGAACAAAATTCTTCTTTAAAACTTTCAAAATCTTATTTAGTGATAGAATCACAAGGAAGGGTCTCATCTGCTGATTCTCTTGCAAAAATTACAAAAACTTCATCATATGAGTCTTCATAATCTAAACCTAGTGCTACATACCCAATATTCCTTTCCCATTCAATCATTACATCATTATTCAGAGGAGTGAGAGTGTCAAGTATTACTCTACCAAGTTGATTCTCTTCATCAGCTTGACCTCCCATTTCTTGAGGATCCCCCTCAATATGAGCTCTCCTCACTAGTTTTCCACCTTCATCATGATGTATCCTTCTTTCATATACTAACTGAGGTACATGAATTGCTAGAGATTCTACTTCATCATGAACTTCAACATTTTCTCTTACTTCAACAATAAATTTAAGAGGTTCTTCCAACCATGCCTGATCCACAGATTTGACCATTTCAACATCTCCAACTTGATCATCCTTATGATGGTCATCATCACTTTCACTGATTTCATTATAATCATGTCTAGAGAAATGTTCTTCATTTCCATTTCTATCAGCATTTTCTTCACCTTCTTCCTCTTCACTACCACTACCACTATCATCATCTTTACTTCCTTCTTCTTCTTCTTCTTCTTCTTCAGATCCACTGGATCTACTTACATATACCACACTTCCTAAGGCTTATGTCTCCTCATCTCTATTGTCTTAAAGTGTGGTCTCATCAGTGGGTAAGGCAAGTGGAGGACTAGGAGGTTCAAAAGAAAAACCTTTATGAGCTTCAGTGGTGTCAGGATCACTCCTATCATCTATATGCGACCCTTGATCTCTAACTGGTGTGGTGGGATATTCTTCTTCTTCTTCTGAAGAGTAAGAAAATTTCTCATCTAGTCCCAAAGCATGATTATCCATATTCTTAGTCCTAGTTGGATGGTCCACCAGATTAAACTTATCATAAATCTTATCTTCATCTCTAACCCATTCTTTCTTCCATGGGTTCCAGTTGATCTTCATCCTTTTACAGATCTCTTTAATGAGGCAGATCCCACTGCACTTAGAAACAAATGATTCTCCCTCATTAACAAAACCTTTCCCTTTTAACATAGCTGAGATTAACCTTGGATAAAATAGGGAATTGATTTTTCAAGAAGGTTTGATCTTCATTCATGTGCACATAAAGGTATCTACACAGATTTACCTTAATCCCTTTTCTCAGTAGATAAACTAAGTAGACATCTTGATACTTCAGAGATGCAAAGTCCCCTTTCCTGGTACATATCTGATGCTGGATAAACTTGAATAAAATTATACATTCTTCACTTAACTCTGTAGCAATGGGTCTTTTATGCTCATCATTATTATTAATCTCCTTCAGAGCTTTCTCAAAGAATAAAATATCACTCTTAGGTAGAGAGGTACCTTGATAATCATCAAACACACACTCATAAGGGACTTTAAGACATTCAAACCATCGTATTGATGAGAAATAAATTATCTTACCTTTTACTATGGACTTAATCCAAGCAACATAACTTCCTTCTAGTAATAAATCCATATTTATTTAAAATTCATGAACTAGATTCAGGTAGAAGGGTCTTTCATTATCTGAGAACCACTCAATACAACTCTGATATTGTAGTACCCTGAGTATTAAAGACTAGCTTTCCAACATCCATTCCACAAGAATCTCTTTTTCTAGAGTTAGTACTTGGTTCACCAGAGCAGGATTCACCGGTCTAAAAGATTTGCTCAATTCCCCATTCTGTTTCTTAGTTGCACCAAATTCACAACCATCAAGAGATTTCTTCACACATGCCATTCCAACAGTTTGGTTTGAAGGTCGAAAGGTGAAAGGTTAGGAGTAGAGAGAGAAATAGTTGAGTGAGTGTAAGGGTTAAGGAGTAAAGTGGATAAAATCAAATTTATATCATTTATAGAATTTAAAATCAAAAAATTATGAAATCGTGAACCAGGTTTGAAAAAATAAATGAAACAATGTCATTTTGATTAAAACAAAAAATAGATAAAAATAGTGAGTCGTCAGTGTTGACATGACATATTTTTCATAACACTAACAGTGTTGGGTTGACAAGGCATCGATGTCGACATGACAGGGTATCAGTGTCAACATGAAAACTATGTCAGCATGACATAACTTCAGTATAACAAACCTATCAGTGTCAGCATGACATTTTAATTTTCATATTGTCAGTGTCGGCATGACACTATCTATATGACGTTTCCAGTGTCGATATGATAGTTTCACTTAAAATTTTCAAAGTAGTAACAACATAAGGTCCTATAGATTGATCATTCTTAACTCAAGTCTGATGTAGTTCATTCTTTCAATGTTCAATGGCTCAGTTGACAAGTCAGTAAGACGATGTTCAGTTCCAATGAACTCTAAAGTTATACCACCTTTTTGATAATGGTATCTAAAAAAGTGATGTATTACATCAATGAGTTTTTTCCTAGAATGTGAAACAGTATTCTTAGAAATATTAATAGCACTCGTGTTATCACAATTTATAGGGATATGTCTGAATTGATATCCATAATCTAGTAATGTGTGTTTCATCTACAAAATTTTTGCACAACAACTACCAGAAACTATGTATTCAACTTCGACAGTAGATAATGCAACAAGATTTTGTTTCTTACTACACCAAAAAACTAGGGACTTTCCCAAAAGTGACATGTGCTAGAGGTTCTTTTTCTATCTAATTTACATCCACCAAAATTAGCATCTAAATAACTCACCAAATCAAAAGGTTGTCCTCTAGGATAGAATAGTACTAAGTTAGTAGTATGTTTGAGGTATTTGAAAATCCTTTTAACATCAAGAAGATGAGATTATTTTGGGTTTTCTTGAAAATGTGCACACATGAACACACTTAATATAATATTTGGACCACTAGAAGTTAAGTAGAGTAAACTTCTATTCATTCCTCGGTAAGTGGTTTGATCAACCTATTTACCCTCTTCATTAAGGTCCAACTTGTAGGTGGTACTTATTAGAGTGTCACTACTCTTAGTGATTTTAAATCCAAATCTTTTTAAAATATCCTTAGTATATTTACCTTGATTCAAAACAATACCTTCTTTATTTTTAAATATTTGAAATCCAAGAAATAATTTTATTTCACTCATTAAAATCATTTCAAATTCACTCTGCATCATCTTTGTAAAATCAACACATAAATAATTTTTAGAAGATCAAAAAATAATATCATATATATAAACTTGTGCTACTAAAACATCTTTGGAAATTCATTTTATAAAAAGGGTAGGATTAGCAATAACCTTTGTAAATCCTTTAGAAATAAGAAAAGTGTTGAGGCTATCATACCAAGCTCTTGGATATTGCTTTAAACCATACAAAGATTTAGTAAATTTTAAAAAATGATTTGGAAAGTGGGGATTTGTAAAACTAGGGGGTTGTTCAACAAAAAAATCCCCAATTATATAACCATTTAAGAATGCACTCTTGACATCCATTTGATATAGTTTGAAAT
This sequence comes from Viscum album, assembly GCA_963277665.1. NCBI lineage: Eukaryota > Viridiplantae > Streptophyta > Magnoliopsida > Santalales > Viscaceae > Viscum > Viscum album. The sequence continues at coordinate 195,405,682 of OY728137.1, read as the reverse complement.
TTAGATGTGCTTCATAGGCAAGCAAGATTCTAATGGCCTAAATTCTAGCTACTGGTGAAAATGTTTCCTCATAGTCTATCTCTTCTTCTTGACTATAACCTTGTGCAACCAATCTGTCTTTATTTATAACTATGTTACCAGCTTCATCTAATTTATTCCTAAACACCCATTTAGTTCCCATAGTCAAGATGTATTTTGGTCTATCTATAAGTTTCCATAATTTGTTTCTTTTAAACTGATTTCACTCTTCTTGTATAGACATCACCCAAAATTCAATATTGATAGTATCGTTGATGTTCTTAGGTTCAATCTGTGATAGAAAATCTTGATGTTAATCTTTATTTCTAAGAGAAGCTCTAGTATGAGTTCCTTTTTCTAAATATCAAACTATAGCATCTAAAAGATAGTTCTTGAGAGTTCTAATGGGTCTAGAAAATGAAAGGATAGTCACTTCAGGTTCTTTAACAGGTTCAGGTTCATCATGACTAGAATCTAGAGAATTTCTAGAACTGGAAGTTTTAATATATTTCTTCACAGGATGGTCAGAATATTTAGTATTGATGTCCCGGTTTGACATATTATCATCAAGATCTTCTAGAGTGGTTTTTGTATTATGTGGATCTGTCTCATCAATCTTTACATGTACAGATTATTCCACACATTTGGTTCTCTTATTGAAGACTCTATAGGCTTTACTAGAAATTGAATAACCTAGGAAAATTCCTTCATCACTCTTAGAGGTAAATTTTTCTAGATTATCCTTAGTGTTAAGAATATAGACTTTGCAACCAAAAAAATTGAAGTAGTTAAACTTGGGTTTTCTATTGTTCCACAGCTCATAAGGATTTATTTTAAGGATAGGTATAATAAAGACTCTATTGATTATATAGCATGCTATATTAAAATATTCTTTCCAAAAGTATATTGGTAGGTCATATTCACTAAGCATGGTTCTAGAGATTTTTTGTAGGGTTCTATTTATTCTTTATACAACTCCATTTTGCTGGGGTGTCCTAGGAGCAGAGAATTTATGACTATAGCCATTTTGTGAGCAAAAGGATTCAAACTCCTAGTTCTCAAACTCACAACCACAATCAATTCTTAGGGTTTTAATTCTAAGACCACTAAGATTTTCTACAGTCCTAACATACTTGGTGAAATGTGAGAAAGCTTCACTTTTGTGAGCCAAGAAGAAGGTCCAAGTATATCCAGAGTAGTCATATACAAGAACATAGACATAGTACTTCCCACTTATACTTGAAACTATAGAAGTTCCAAACCAGTTCATATGAACCAACCCAAGAGGTTTAGAAGTTGAAACTTATTTCTTTGGTTTGAAAAAGATATTGTGCTATTTACCCTTTTGACAAGTATTACAAACTTTTTTATTTGGAAACTCAAGTTTAGGTAGATCCTTGACTAATTATTTTATATTAATCTTTCTAAGTGACTGTACATTGAAATGTCCTAATATTCTATACCAAATCTAAGATTCTTTATGAAAATCACTCAAGTAAGAAACATTTTGAGAAATTAAAGAATCTAGGTTAACAACATAAACATTTTCATTTCTAAGAACAGAAAATACTAACTTATTTTTAGAGTTAAAAACATTACATGCATCATTTTAAAATTTAACATTAAAACCATCATCACATAACTGAGATATACTATAAGTAGATTGTATTTTAATACATCAAAAAAAGTACTTTAGAAATTAAAATTGAGTTTGAGTTACCAATCTATACAAGGACAATGATTTTTCCTTTAACATTGTCACCAAATGTGACATGACCACCATTAATATTTATCAAGTTCTTGAAGCATGAGTAATCACCTTTCATGTGTCTTGAACATCCACTGTCCAAGTACCATAATATTTTATAGGAGATCTTCAAACATTTTTCCTACAAAAACAGATTAGACAAGGAAAGATTTTGGTACCCAGATTTTTTTAGGTCTAGAAACATTAGTAATAAGAGATTTGGGAACCCACATTTTCTTCATGGGTTTCCTATAAGCAGTATTTAAATTATTTAAAAAATAAAATTTATTTGGTCCAGAAAAACTTGAAATAGTAGAAGATGTCTCATAGTTGAACTTACAGAAAATTTTCCAGAACTGGGCATAAAACTGGATTTTCTATATTTTGATACAAAATTAGTTTTTATTATATTCTTCTTTCCTGGTTAGCATCCTATTCCATTATTATACTTAGGAGCTACTTGTTTACCAATAATTTTAACTAATATTTATTTTCCATTGGTAAATCTTTCTAAATTCTTTTTTAATTGCTCATTTGACAATTTAAGTTCATTTTTCTCTTTAAGCAGTTGAGATTTTTTCTCTTTTTTCCATAGTAAGTTCAGATTTAACAGTGGTAGTCAAAGCATGCCGATTATTTAAAGATTTGTATTTATCTTTCAATTCATTATAGGCATCCTCAATAATTCTACAATATTCAAAAATTTCCTAATTTTTCATATTTTCAGAATCACTTTCATCTCTAGAATAATAAGAATTATGTTTAGGAGAGTTTAGTGTTACCTTAAATTTGTTTTTCATAAAAAACATATTTTCTTTATTAGCATTTTCATCATAAAAGGATTCTAATTCACTTGAGCTTTCCTGAGAAGCACTCCAAGTTGCCACCATGGACTTTTTATACTTTCTTTTCTTATAATAATACTTCTTCTTTTAATTTAGCTTGGGATAGTCAGACTTTACATGTACCTTTCTATTAAATTCATAATATATTATTTCACTAGAAGTATCACCTCTTTTCCAATCCTTCTTCCAACGGCCCTTATGATCATATTTATCTTTGTAGTTGGGATTTCTGAAGAATTTATTCTTACTATAAAATTTCTTAAACCTTATGACTATTTGATCCATCTCTTCATCACTATATATTGATGATTGTTCATCACTTGAATTTTCAGTTTCACCTTGAACTGTGTCTTTCTACATGGAGGTGGTAGATTTGAAAGCAATAAATTTTCTTTTGGGTTCATCATCCTATTCTTTGTTGAATTTTAGTTCTTCCTCATACATTATCAACTTTCCTATCATCTCATTTACTACAACATTGATGATGTCATATTATTCTCTAATTGATACATAAGTTCCTCTCCATCTATCTAGTAAGCATCTGAGTATTCTCATGATTTTCTCCTTGGCTGTAACATTCCTTCCTAGAGAGATCGTAGTATTCACAATTTCATTAAACCTGAGATACATGTCATAAATAGGCACATCAGGATTCATTTTAAAGTTATCATATTTAATAGTATATGTGTTAAGTCTCATTTCCTTAACACTAGAGGTTCCTACATGTGAAACCGATAAAGTGTTCCAAATTTCATGGGCTATTTTACATGTAGAAATTATATTAAACTCTTCATCACCTAAATAAAAGTATATAGAATTCATGGATTTTAATTATTGTTATAATAAGCCTTATTTGGGTTATCCCAAGTTTTCCTATCAGTAGCTAGAATCTTATATTCATCTATAATTGAAGACCAAATCTCAAAACCCATACTTTCTAAGTGCATTTTAATTTTAATTTTCCATTGGGAATAATTTTTTCCATTAAAGAATAGAGGTCTGTTAGTAGCAGAACCTTCCAATCTATTATCCATAACAAATAGATAAAGTATAGGTTTTAAAGAGCTATAAATTTATGACTAACATAAATTTAAAGATCTTTAAAATTCAACTAAAATCACAATTGAAAAATATTTTAAAACCAATTTAAAATTTTGAAAACAACAACTTGAAAAAAAATCTATGATACCAAATGTTGGTCAGAGTAGGACACTCAATAGGGGTGAGTTGAGTTCTTATAAAAATTTCTGTTAAAAAGTTTATTTAAAAGATTCCATCAATTTAAAATAAAACTAGATGGTTAACCAAGGTAATAAAATTATAATAGCTTGGCTGTTCAAATAGTTTCTTAGAAGATTGATTAATTCTTAGTTTTATTAATATGAGATATTGATACAACTTTTGAAACTACTCTAATAAGTAAAAATAGTTATAACTACTATCCAAGACTAACTATCAAAGTAAAATTTAGTTTTCTGAAATAAGAGGTAAAACAGAGAAATACTAAATTGAAAACACATCAGATATAAAACAAGAGGTTCATTCTCAAGCAGAGACTTAGTCCTCTTCACTTGGTGATCACCTACCACCAAGAAATCTATAAAGATAAATATTTTGAACCACACCCTAGATCAGAGTTAATACAATAGTACACAGACTGTCTAGGTCACAAGACCTCTACCACAGTTCTACATGGAAAAAAATACAATCAGGTCACACATGACCTCTTCCACAGTTCTACATGGGATAAACAAGTGGAAAAAGACAGTTGTTTGAGGATATCTAGTATCCTCCAGTTTAGTGAAGAAGATAGTGTGTTTTTTAGTACACACACACTCACTACTTGAAAGTTTAGTAAAATAGTACAAAACAGAGTAGAATATAATAAGAAGAGATTAGAAATGCTCCAAGTGTTGTTTAATTCATCTCTGGACTCTTTGATGTATCAGAGTTGAAGCTCAAGTCCTCTTCTTGAAATAGACTCTAAAAATGGAGTGTCGTGGAGCACTGTGTTCTATCTTCTAGGAGGGTGAAATGTTCTTCTCCTTAGGTTTTGTTGGATGCTGCAGAGATGATGAAACTTTGAGGAACAATAGTTCTCTGGTTCACAATAAGCATTAATGAAGAATTCCTCATGTGTTCTTCCTTTTTGTGTGTTTCTTGTGGGGGTTTTCTCGTATCTTGTTGTGCATGCGTGCTTGCGCATGCATTATTTTTTAATGCACTCTTATTTGTATATATATTATTGCAGCTCAAAAATGTGAATGTTTGAGGTAGATACAATACCTCATATTTCTGATATCCTCAATTAAGATGTCTGCAAAAAAGCATTAAATTAATTAGGCACATTAAAATACTCAAAATATGACCATTAGAAGTAATTTTAATTAAAGGAAATTTTAAACAATCTATCAGTGAGTCCTCAGTCTATATCTCCTTCTGTCGGTGAATCATTCCATCAGTGTGTCATTCTGTTGGTCTTTCCATGCATCTATGACTCATCTTAACTAAGGGCGAGTCCTTGCATCGATAGGTAAATTGCACTATCGGTGTGACAGTTGGTCCATCAGTGTGTCAATTTCACTGTTAGTGAGTCATTGCATCGGTATCTCCATTCATCAGTAGCACCATGCGTCAGTAGGCCAATTGAGCTATCAGTGACTCATTTGAACTATTAGTGTCTCATTATTTCTGTTGGTGTTAGTCTGTTATACTTAGAAAATAGTTTTTCTTGGACTGTATTACAACATAAATATTATCAAAATGTATCAAATTTATATGTGATCATAGATAAACATAATTGAACACATTAAAACTTAAATAATAATGATTGAAATGTTTAGAAATGATTAATAAGAATTTACATGATTTGTGATTATTAAAACCATTAATACTAGAGAGGGTAGAAAATAGTATCCTATGGGCCAACACAAATCACTATACACTTTATATTTTACTTGTGTTAACTTATAGTCTTTTTATTTCTTTTTAAAAAATTTAACTTCATCTTCACATGTTTCAGTCAGCTGTTTTCGAACCATGAAATTAAAAAATTTGTGAAGTCAACAGAATAATTTCAACTAGATTATCAAGTTGAACCTTCAGATTTTGTTTAAGGTTGTCATGAACTGACCCACTAGGGTCTGAACCGTGACTACCCTAATCCTACCTCTAATAGGCCAGGGGATGGAAACCAGCGCTGAGTAGGCATATCCCACAAATAGAAGGAACTATACTAATGTACTTGAACACACAAACACACACGCACACAATCCCCAAAAATGTTGAAATGTAAAACAATAGAAACCAATGGATACATACATATATGATCCCATAATAGAGTACAATAGTTAAGTATTGAAAGAAAAAAAAGGGGTCAAATAAAATCCCAAATAAAAATTGTAAAGATTCTAAATTTCTCTAAGGGAGAGGACTAAGATCAAATGAAAACTCCTAGAAAACACCTCAGTATGTCAAGATTAAGCTAAGATCCACCCACTTTATGTCCTCCTTGGACACTGTCAAAATGGCCATCATTTTCATAAGCCACAACATGTGCGGGAAGAGCCCATATAGGGTTGGGTGTAACAATACCCATAAGGACACTTAGAAAACACTAAAAAAAGAATAAAGTATATTTATCTCAATATAAGGATATAAAAATCAACATATAACAAAATACACCTAGATATAATTAGGAAGGACATCACGCCACTAGGCGGTCATAACCAACTGCTAACCACATGATTCTTATAAAAGAAACACTCATTCCAAGAGAATACAATCCACGAGCCATGCTATCATCAGAGACACTCATTAAAGAGGTCAATATAATTTTTCCCCACCTAATAGCACTCACTGGTCTCAGAAGATGATTATAATTTGATAGGGGGTTATGCCCATAACCTCTAGGGGACACCATGAACCCAATCTGGATCAACCCACTACATAGGGGATCATATGCCAATGATACCAAAAACCATACCAATATAACCTATAGATGGAGGATCAACACATTTCTCAAGGAGGTAATGTTTATGCCACAAACCCTACCTAGGGTATAAAGATGATAGAGGATTACACTCCAGTATCACAGAGTGACACCTCAAACTCTATATGAGACTCATCCTCTAGAGGGGATCACAATCCATGATGTGGATGTAATAACACACTATAACCTCAAGGGAATGGACCAAGGGAACACACTCAACCAAGACTGGTCCATACTAAAGAAACTAAGGGCTAAAAACACCCTTAAAGTAGGTACATAGAATGTGCTGAGGGTACACAAAGTTTCAAGCTATCCCCAGGCCTTCCCATGTGGTAATGCCTCACACGAAATATAAAAATAAACATACACAATGTGTGAGTGAAATACACAACATGTAAAGATATCCCGACACCATGCCCATTCTGTATGTCTGTGTCCATGTATCTATGGGTATGCCCATGTACAAGTACACGGTGTTCCTAGTACACGGTGTTTTTGAGCCTATGTACTTCTAGCCATGTCTGTGTATCTATGAGGTACATGACGAGATTCTAGAGAAGAGTTACACGGTGTGTGACCATGTAAGATATCATGTTATATTTGAATCTAGTAGAAACCCTAGTGCCGTATCTAGGGGGTCCTACAGAGTGTTTAATCCTAATATACACACCATGTAGATCAGTATTTTCCAAAATCCATGGTTCCTCTTCTACATCATATACTGTGTCACCAGAACCACTATTATCACAAAAAACTAAATATTTGGGGTTATACAAGCCTCTATTAATTAGATATCATAGACCAGGTCTTCAAATATACTAGGAAAACATCCACTCGTTCCATCTATATCCGTACCATGCATCAATTGGGAAAAATTAATCCCTCCAGTCTGGTCGCATTCATCCTCAATTCATCCACCATCATTTCCGATCCTCCAATTTCAACCTCCATCGTAATCCATACCTATGATATTTATCCATTACACCAAATAACAGTCATGAAATGATCAAATACCGAGTAATCATCGAACCACAAGAAAAAATAAATACCTATGAGGAATGTGCAAAGTAGAGGGGGACGAAATCCAAAAACTATCAAAATTGAGGAAAGAACCTCAACCTTTGTTCATTCATCCTCAATCCATTTTTGTATAAGAATAGAAAAAAAGAGGAAACTCAACACAATAAATAAAATAAATCCATCAATTTAAATATACCGTCGATGCACATATAAATTCTATTTGTGGAATTGATCCACATTCGTTCAGGATCAAAGAACATGATAAAAAACAAAAATCAACATACTAAATCAATTTAGATCGATTGATTATGAAGAAAGAAATAGTTTCATTGTCATTGGTGAGATCCTTGAATCCCATTTCACACCAATTGTTGAACTACAATCCGGTTTTCATTTGACCATAGAATCCCCTCCAATGACTCTCCACCAGTTCTCTAGATCTCTAGGTTTCAAATACTAAACCTAAGAATCCACCATAACCATATACTTATAGAATAGGTTTGGTTTCTATTTCAATGAATAAAATAAAATAATTTATTTAATTATTTTTTTCATTTTATGCTCGAAATGACTTTTTTACAAATGACCTACACTGAAAAAAGTTATACCACACCTAAGTTAACACCTACATTCCAAACTTAACTATGCCCTTAGATTTCTAATATGGGCCCCCATTATTGAGTTACTCCACTTTTTTCATGAAAAATATTCACACATTCTATTTAATATATTTAATATATTTCAAATATTTATTTTGGGCACATCAGGCCTTGGAATCATACATCTTCTCAATGCCTCGTCTTGAAAATAATTCATATAATATCCATAAATAATACATGGAATATCTTATTCATTATATTCTCCCCACCTTAGGTATGTTCATCCTAAAAAGAGAAAAACCTACTAAAAAAGATGAGGGTAATGGGCTCACATCTAGGTCTATTGATCCCAGGTTCTCTCCTAAATATTCCTATGTTTCTAACAAACACACACTAGGATAATTTATCATCAATGAAGGATTATCTCCTAATAATCCTTGATATTCATCAGGAACTCATAAAAGGTAGCTCTATCCTTGATGTTTATCTCACCCCAGTCGATAACATGTGATAGGTTAATCACATACCTCCTTATCTATGACACATGGAAAACATTGTGTACCTAGTCTAATTACAGTGGAAGATATAAGAGGTGTTATACCTCTCCAAATCTACATAATATTTAAAAAGAACCAATGAATCTCAAATAAAGCTTGTCTCCACAACCAAAATTCCTCAATCCATGCCGAGGTGAGACTCTCAAGAGCACATGGTCTCACTCATTGAACTCTAGTAGTCTCTTTTGTTGGTCCGTATGAGACTTATGATGTATTTTTTCAGTCCTCATCTACTCCTAGATGATCTAAAACTTCTTTGTAATAGCTCGCACGAACTCTGGGCCTATGAGTGCTAACTCACCTGGATCAGTCCAACAAAGTGGTGACCTGTAGGGTTTCCCATACAAGGCCTCAAATAGCGCCATACCAATGATGAAATGGTAGTTGTTGTTGTATACAATCTCTAAAAAGGTTAGATGATCCTCCTTACTATATCCAAATTCTAACATGAAAGCCCGAAACATGTACTCATATACTTGAATGGTTTTCTCAGTTTGGCCGTTAGTCTGGGGATGAAATGCCATGATCAAGAATACTTGATTCCTGAAGGCCTCATACAATTCCCTTTATAATCGTGACATGAAGCGAGCATCACAGTATAAAATTTTCTTTAAGGGAACTCCATGGAATTGAACTATCTACTTCATGTAGAGGCATCCCAAGCTCTCTAATAAACTCAGATCTCAAATAGCTAGGAAGTAGTATGAATTGGTGAGTCGATCTATGATCACCCAGATGGATTCTTATCTCCTAGACATACATGGTAACCCCATCATGAATTCTAGGGATATCCCATCCAACTTCCACTCTACCAACTCAAGGGGTTGGGATAATCCCAATGTAACCTGATGCCTGACTTTCACATGATGACAAGTGAGGCATCAAGAGAAAAAATATGTTACACAATGCTTTATTCCTAGCCAAAAAAACTTATTTCAGAGGTCTTGGTGCATATTTTCCACACCTGGATGTACCAAAAAATAGAACATATGAAACTCCCACATAACCTCCTCCTAAAATGTCAAATGTAACATCATCCATCCACTAAAAATTATTGAATTATCCCCACTTTCAGAATACCCATCAAGAGAATGTCCAGTGGATATCTAAGTATATAAGGTCTCACAATTAGTATCTAAATGCCAAGTATCCCTGACATGATATGAAAGTATTGGGGTAACAACCATCAACTAAATATTTAAAGCACCATCCTTTTCCACAAAGGAAAAATTCAATGAGGCTAACCACTTCGATACCATGGACAATAATTGAGAACAAGATCTCTTGTTGAGAGATTATGCCACCATGTTCCCCTTCCAAAAAGTGTAGACAATCTCAAATTCATAGTCTTGAAGGAACTCTATCTATCTCCTCTGTATCAGGATAAGAACCTTTTAAGAGAAGATATACTTGAGAATCTTGTGTTCAGAGTAGATGATAAGTCACTCGCTCATCAGGCCGTGACTCTAAATATTCAGTGAAAAGACTAACACTACTAACTCAAGATCATGGGTTGTGTAGTTCTATTAATGTGGTATCAACTAACACGAACCATTGGCAATAACTACATGCCTCTTCATCAAAATAAAACTAAGTCCTAAACCTGATGCATCATATAATACTACGACCCAACACCCTTCTATGGAAATATAAATATGGGAGCACTTTTCAACCTCCGACTCAACTCCTAAAATTACTGCTAGCACCTTTCCATCCATACTAAAGGCTACCCATTTTGGTTCAGAGCTATCAAGAGTGCTTCCACTCTAGATAAATTAGGTACAAACATATGATAGTACCCTTCCAACCTAAGTAAACTTCATACCTTGTTAAAACTCTCGAATGGATCCCAAGAAATCATTGCCTTAACCTTTTCTGGGTCCACTGCTACTTATATCTCTGAGATGATGTGTCCTAGAAAGTGGACCTCACAAATTCAAAACTGAAACTTCAATATCTTCCTATAAATCTGGTGCTCTCTGAGTGTGTCCAGAACCATCCTCAAATATCTCACATGCTCCTCCTCAAGAGCTAAGTACACTAGGATATCATTAATGAAAACCATCATGAACTAGTATAAGAAAGGATTGAAGATTTGGTTCAAGAGTCCCATGAACACTACTAGGGGATTCCTCAAACTAAAGGAAATCACCAAGTACTCATAGTGGATATAGAAACATATAAATTCCATCTTCAGTATATCCTTGTCCCGTACTCATAGCAGGTGATAGCCTAATATGAGGTCAATATTTGAGAACCATCACATCCTCTCAAATTATGAAAGTGGTTTTCGATCCTTGATAGTGGATACTTATTCTTCATGGTAACCTAGTTCAAGAGCTAGTAATCCACACATAACCTTAATCTCTCATCTTCCATTTTTGCAAACAACATTGGGGATGCCCAGTGGAAAACACTAGGTTTCACAAATCCCTTCTCCTGCAAGTCCACCAACTAAACCCTTAGCTCAAAAAGCTATGTGGGATCCATATGATATGATAGTGCATATATCGGGGCCATATTGGGATGAAATTAAATGTATAATTCTATCACTTGATGAGGAGGTAAAACTGGTTTATCCTCAATAAATATTTCCTCATACTTTTCCACCACCATAGGAAACTAGAATCTTGTAGAATCCACTACTCCAAGAGTCATGCTATCAAACTTCTGAGTAATCAGCTACACTATTTTATGCATGATCCCATTCTACTCTTCCAAGGTTTCTTTTTCACCCACAAAATAAAACCTCATCCCATCACTATAGACACACCATATCCTCCACCTAAAATAGTAAATTTGGGTATGAAATATGGATAACCATTTCATAACTAAGATGACTTCATAAGGCCTCATTGCTGCTACAAAGTGATCACTTAAAAAAATATCAGCTCCAAGCATCAAATCACACTGTCGATATAAGTTCACAATCACTGAGTCACCACTTGTCGAATTATCTAACCGTACGGGTCAATACAAAGGCTCAAATATAATTTTTAAGTCTTGAACCGTAGAAGTAGAAAGGAAGGAATGAATAACATCTACATCTATCAATACTGTAGATAAGGTAAAAAAGACACAGATCATACCTCATATCATCCCTAGAGCCCTGGGGTCATAGACCTCTATATACTGCAGCTGGACTTGTCCCTAACCAAAAGCTCCCTAAGCCTGACATGGACCACATGAGGGTGGTGGGGGTAATAGGTCAAACCTCTAACCAACTCCCGTTTCTATTAAAACTCCTCTACCATGTCTGATTCCCTGCAGAACACCCTAATACTACCTCTATATCTACCTCAGAAGTCCCTCAACCATCTATTGATCATCTATATGATGGGTTAGATAATCCTAATCCAGATGTCCTCAATCATCATAGGAGAAACACCACCTATCCCTTGACTAATTTTAGCCATCCCAATATCCCTCACTCCTGAACCTGTGTATTGGGATCAACTCCTAAAGAATCTAACACACTTTGATCCCTATGACTACCATCAAATAACTGATACTAAGGTCTTAGCTCCAGGGTGCTTGCTACCAAAACCCACTATTAGTTCCTGCTCTTCCAGGTAGATCACTTCCACCAAGTCCCACTCAAGAACCCCAAAATATGTGGGAATATAGAGTGATATCATTGAAGCCTTGATATCCCGATGTAATACCTACTCTATGGTCAATGCTCTAAATAATGTATTTTTAATCATATCCAAGGTGTAACATGGGAGATCAATAAACCTCAAAGAATACTCTACCATGGTCAAACTACCCTACTTCAGATACAAAATATCTATTATGTGAAATGATCATGATGTGGTTGGATAAAACTTCACCCTAAAGAGATGCTCAAAGTTTGACTAGGAGAGATATGTCTCATCATGTTAATGAGTCAATATGATTTACCATTACCCAATATACCCTTGAAGAAGACTCACCATGAGGACCGTCATCTAATATACAGGAATCCTCACATGGTGTAAAACTCAAGAAACTTCCTCTAGATAGTCCTAAGACACCTGAGGTTATGGATCACCCTGAAACCTTGAAGGTCACTTTCCTTGGAAGTCATGAAGTGTACTCATTCTACGTGCATCCTTAGCTAGAATTTCCAGCACTAGTTGCTTCTCAATGAGTGGTGGTATAGATGGTAAACCACCAGGAGGTTATATCTCCAGTACATGCTCCTGAACTGAAGCCTCATCACTTGGAGGATCATCCTCATGATCACGTAGTATAATCCTAGTTGTATGTCTATGTGGAGGTATCCTAAAATAAAACAAGATGTATCACTGTCAATAAGTATATCCAGGAAGATGACTCAAAAAGGACATGGAAACTATAACCCATTCATATATGATGCATGCACTAATGTTTTCTATGCAACCAACATCTACATGTATTGAGTCAAAAGGTAGGTAATCAGAGTCCTGGTGTATAAATGTGTTGGCCACCGCATCAACAACTCTGATATCACTCTATCCTAAACTGACCCACTGAGTTCTGACCCGTGACTACCCCAAGACCACCTCAAATAGGCCAGGGGCTGGTGATTAGCACTGAGTAGATATATCCCAAAAATTAGAGGCATTAGTATAATGTACCTACACACACACACACACACATATCCAAGCCCAAAAAATGATGAAATGTAAAACAAATGAAACCAATAAATGCATACATATATGATCCCATAATAGAGTATGATATTAAATTATTGAAAGAGAAAAATGGGCCAAATACAAGCCGAACCAAAAAATGTAAAGAGTCTAACCTTCTTCAAGGGTGAGGAATATTATCAAATGAAAACTCTAGTAAAATACATAGGGTTTTAAAGCTCAAGATAATCTCCACCTTCTCTACATTATCCTAGGACACCATAAAAAGGGCCATCGTATTCATAAGACACGACATGTATAGGAAGATCCCATTCATGGGTGAGTATAAAAATACCCAGAAGGACACTCTGAAAACACTGAACATGAATCATAAAGTATATTTATATAAATAAAATTATATAACAATCAATGTATAACAAAAATCACCCATATATACCCAGGAAGAACACCACACCACCAGACGGTTACAACCAACTACCAGCCATAGGATTTTGCTAAAATCAATGATTGTTGTGGGAGAATAAACTACATGAGCCATGATATCACTGAAAACAATCATCAAAGAGGTTAAGACCATTGGGACCCACCCAAGAAATATCATTGGTTTCAGAAGACCCTGATACTCAGATAGGGGGTCACTCCCAGAACTACTCGGGGACACTGTGAACCCAATTTGGATCAACCCTCTACATAAAGAATCATATTACAACAATACAACAAACCCTAATGATATGTCCTATTAGATGGAGGATCGAGACCCTAATCAAAGAGGTTATAATGAATCCACAAACCCCACCTAGGGTATAAAGATGATATAGGATCACATTCTAGTCTCATGTAGGGACACCACAAACTCTATTTGAGAATCATCCACTAGAGAGGCTCACAATTAGTGATGTGAACATAATACCACACTGTACCCTCAAGGGAATGAACCAAGGGAACAAAATAAACAAATATTGGTCCAAAATAAATGAAAAAAGGTATAAAAAACCCCTCAAAGGTGGTATAAGGTGTTTACTGAGTTGGTCGGCCCATGTGGTAGTGCCTCACACAACATGTAAACTTCAACATAAATGGTGTGTGAGTGAAAAAATGGTGTTTATAGGTCAAACAACACCCTAACCATTCCGTTTTTCCATGAACGTGTATATTTGGCCATGCCTATGTATAAGTACATGGTGTGCCTATTACACGACATGTCCAAGATTGTGTACTTCTGGTCGTGTCTATGTATATTCGAGGTACACTCCAAGACACCAGGGAATATTCACATGGCATGTGACCATGTCACATAGTGTGTGATATTTAACTCTAACTGAAACATTAGAACCACAACTAGGGGGTCCCACAATACATGTAATCCCGATATACATTCTATGTAGATCGAGATTTTACAGAATCCCAAGTCCCTCTTTCAGATCATCCACTGCATCATCAGAACCACCATCCTCATTAGAATATGTAGATCTGGGGTCATCAAAGCCTCTCATCATTATAGATCATAGATCTGGGCTTCAAATCTTCTCAGGAAACATCCAATCATTACATCTGTAGTTGCACCATGCGTTGATCAGGAAAAATGAATCTCATCGGTCCAGTTTTGTTTCACCTTGATTCATCCAACATCATTGCTGATCCTCCAATTTCGACCTCAATCACAATCCGTACCCATGGTATTGATCCGTTAAACTAAAGAATGGTCACATAATGATCAAATATTGGGTAATCATCAAACCACAGGCCAAAAGAAATACCTGTAATGAACATACAAAGAATGGGGGGAAGAAATCCGAAAACCATAAAATTTGAGGAACAGACCTCAAATTTTTTTCATTCATCCTTGATCCATTGTCATAGAATAAGAAAAATGAAGAGGAAAATCAACCCAATGAAAAAAATAAATCCATAAATTTAAATCTACTATTTATGAATATATGAATTCAGTTCATAGAATTGATCCGTGTTCATCCAGGATCAAAGAATAGGATAAAAAACACAAATCAACATCCTACCTTGATTTGGATTGATCATTGACAAAGAAAAAAGATGCATTGTTTTCATTGGTGAGATCCTTTAATCACATTTCACATCGATCTCCAAACCATGATTCAACTATCATTTTCCCACAGAATCTCCTCCAACAGCTCTCCAAAAGTTCTATGGATCTCTAGATTTTTGTGGCTAAACCTAAGAATCCACCATAACTATATAATTGTATAATAGGTCAGGTATCTCTGTCAACAAATAAAAAAATAATTTATTTAATTATTTTATTCATTTTACACCCGCGATGAATTTTTCAAAAACGTACTGCATCGGCCAAGGTTATGTCACATCTAAGGTAAAACACACATTCTGAACTCAATGGTTCCCTCATATTTATGATACAGGCTCCCATTCAAGAGTTACTCCAAATTTTCAGGAAAAATACACATGCATATTATTTAATATATTTAATATATTTCAAACATTTATTCTGGGCACATCGAGCCTCAGAATCACACCCCATCTCAGTGCATGAGCTTGAAAATAATCCATACAATATCCAAAATTAATACATGGAAAATTAAAGTCAATAAAAAGATAAAAAATATTCCCAAAGAAATCATAGTTTACTATTGATGAGTTTTTTATTCCAAAAAATTATAAATAGAGATCGGGGATTTGAGGAATGATAGTTGGATAATTTATTGGAACACTTTCATTCGAGATTTATGCACCATCTCAATGCTCATGCGCTTCCATTTATTTGTGTTTTCTAAAGTGTTCTTAGATCTTAAAATTTTTAGGACTTTATCATAAAATATCTATGATTTTTATTTGTAATTATTTTATTCTAATACTATGTGATCAAAGAGATTCCAAGGATAGGAATCCATGCTTCCAATCTTCTAATTTGAAAAAGTTTGGGGATAGGGCTTGCTATCGATCATGTAATCAAAGAGGATCTCGATAAAATATGTAACAACCTAATATTTTAGAATGTATTTTTATTTTAAATAAATACTATGTTTGATAGCATATACCACATGAAACATAGAGCTTAAATAAACCACGATATACAATGGAAATATTATTATTTAATTACGACTGTTATAACCTAGCCATTGGTTTGATGGGTATGAATAAGAGTAACTACATTATAAAATATATTCTTTTTTTATATTTTTTTTAAAATTTATTATAATTTCCTAGGAAATAATTACATAATTTTTAATAATAAGAATTATATCTCATAAGGTTAAAAATGGTTAAGGTTTAAAAGGGTCATTTTTCAATATAAATGGGGTTTCCTTATATTTTTTATTTTTATTTTAAAAGTTAAATTTATTAAATTTATAATTTTAATTTTATGAAATTAACTTTATTTTTTGGATTCGTCATATCAAAATTATATTAGAGTTATTTTTTCATATTTTTTTTAAAATAATTGATTTTTGGGTGAATAGTGAAAATTACTGATTTTATAAATAATGTCACTTCTATGACACTATCATAATATAAGAATGAATTTAATGCCTATAAAAAAAATTTATAGACCAAAAATATATTTTATAATTAATTTAATTAATTTAAAAAATTAATGTTTAACTTAGAAATCTATGTTTGAAATTTTGGAAATCTAATTGATGTTTTTATCCAAATAAAAATTATTTTTAGTACATCACTTTTAATCAAGTTTTCACAAGGTTCCCTTTAATTTTGGGGTTTTATAGTAAACAAATTTTCACTTAATTTAAAATAATTTAATTAATTCAATGGGAATCAATATTTTACATGATTTTTTTATAAAATAACTTCTTATGCTTAAAACGATCATTAAAGAAAGGGTTTTCATTACATTTTGTGAACTTATATGAAAATTAATTTTCACCACTTATTTAAATTGAATCATAGAAAATGGATTCCATATATGGGATTAGAATGTTATAGTTTGGTAATGAGATCCATTTCATTTTTGGACATAATGAATAGCAACCATGGTAAAAGTTTATCACCTTTGTAAAAGGAAAAATAGGTTAATTAGAGTTAAAACTGTGGGATAAGTTCTAAAAGTATCTAAATAACTTAACTTTATATCATTTTATGAGTTTATTTCTTCCAAAATCATTATATATTATAAAATATGTAAAATTGGTTCTATTTTACTTTTATAACAACCTTTATATTATTTTAAGTAAAGAATAAGTATAAAATGTCACTCTCTTTTAATATATCCAATATGTTTTCATAAGAATAAAAAGACACTATGAATGGTTAAAAATGATTATTTGTAATATTAATAAATTATTTGGATTATATTAATTGATTTTTAATTTTTTTTAATGGTATAATTACCAAAATTTCTTATGCATCATTGATGTAGTGATTGGGCATGCTGGTAAAAAATCAATGTAAATAGTTTTGAAATATTAAAAGTGATGTGTTTTGGATAAGCTAACATCTTACATGATTTTTATGGTTCAAAATTAAAGGTAATTACTTTTTTAAATATTCAATATCAAAATCCATGGTAATATTGATGTTCTTAAAGTCAAATTATGCGAATATTCCTAAAAACGACTTTAAAGATATTTTATGTTAAAAAATAATTAATTAATTATTTTAAAAATCATAAAAATTTATAATTTTTTAAATTAATGGGAAATGTTTGATCATATCAACCATTTTACAATTATGATAAAATTTACCTTTTTAAATGACATTATTAACCCTTAAATACTGAGTATCTTGTTACCACGATAAGGGTTAAAAGGGTTAATGAGGGGTTAAACAAAATAGATAAGGGTTAAAATAACCTAAAATTTTTTATAAATCCAATTGGTTGAATGAATTTATAACCTATATCACACCACCTTCAAAGTTGATCAAATTTGGGTTCATTTTTTAATGAAAGCGACCTTATATTATTTTAAAGATTAGAATAATTACATGTGTGCCACCCCCTTCACATATAAAAGGTAACCTTTCCTCCTCTCTTCTTCACACATTATTTAGCCACTTAGCTTGATCAAAACCTTAAAAAATATATTCTCAACTTACCTAGACACTTTACAGAGATTCCTTTATTCTTAAAATTTCAACCCTATGATTCTTAAGAAGATATCCAAAGGAGGTTTCTCGAATAATAGGAGGTTAAGAGTGTGTACGAAGAAAGTTAGGACATGAGGTAAGGGCTTCTTATCTTAATTTTGTTTTTATGATATATATTTTATATTCACCACTTTATTTTTTAATGTTTTTTATATACTTACCATAAAAATATTTTATGAAACTTTTCATGAAAATTATTGGGATTTACAAGTCCATATAAGGTAATATCTTTTATGAGGTTTTGATTTAGTGATTACCAAATCTATAAGTGTTATTCATCTCATTTTTTTTGAGACATGTTTCATGTTATTCAACTATTTGTGTTTATATGATGTAAATAAAACCTATTATATATGTTATATCATGAATCTATTTATATTCATGGTACTTTATATTTCATTTGAATTTTTTTCTGTCAAGGTGGTTTTGGAAATGACGAATGTATTGGCGATTTACAGATGGATTGGGATGAGTTGCGGGTTGTAGGTGAGAAATTTGTGGATACATGATCAAGAGTGGAAATGGGAGATTTAAATAGAAAAAGGAAGAGTATGTATGAGGTTCAATTAGTTAGAATCCAGCCACTGGTGATGGATCAAGAATTGATAGCCCCAGATCCAACCCAATGTGTTTTACGGTGAAAATTGCAGTAGTGGTTTCATGATAGTGAAGCATGAAGAAACCTAGGTTTTTTTTTGAAAAAGGAAATTATAAGGCATGTAGTCTAGAAGCACCTTCCATGTACTCCCCCTGGCATGAATTCTAGGGTTTCAGGGAAGATATGGATTATACACCATATAGTTAGGACCACACACCATTTGACCCTCCCTGGGGGGATAAGCTGCCTTCCATCTATACATGACTAAAACTGCATGCAGGAGGACCCACCATGTACTTCAGGGGTACATGAGTGTGCCCCGATACCCGATAACAACCAAGTAAATGGATAGGTACATAGACACGACCCGAAGTACACAGACATGACCAAGAGCACATGAGAAGGCCTCAGGTGGTGGATGCACACTGTGTAGTACCCATACAAACAGTGTAGTGATACATGGACATCCAAGAATTGTTCTAGTAAGGACATGACCGGAAAGGCTAGGTGAGTTCACACATCATGTGACCCCTGGTACATGTTGTGTAATTTTTTAGGTACTTCCACCTTACATATCTCATTCGTTTAGATTTGGATTTTTTCCCAAAAGTAGAATATATTGAGCAGTTTTCCACATAGAATGTGATGGTAGCCTTTATAGTGTATTGATAGATATTATGTGAGGTTTTGATAGCATGGTTCTTATTCACTGAACACTAAACTAGTAATAATGATCAGACAAGATTATCAAAGACATAAAGGGGTTAGCAACCCCCTATCACACTAGGGTGTGGATCCCCCATGCTCTTTACATTGGTTGAGTGGAACCCCCTTGACGTACTAGGGCATGGGTCCTATGCCCTTTGAGTGGCACCCCCTGTGGTACTAGGGAGTGGGTCCTTTAACCTCTAAGTGGAACCCCCTATGGTACTAGGGTGTGAGTACTATACACATTGTGTGGCACCCTAAAATGGTATTTGGGAACATGTCCTCTATAAATACCTACCAAGTGGCACCCATTATCATTCTAGGGAATGATTCCTCCATGATTTGAGTGGCACCCCTTGATGCACTAGGGTATGGGTCCTTTATCCATCCATTAAGTGACATCCCCCTATCATTCTAGGGCATGGTTCTTTTATCTATTGAGTTGAATCCCCATATTACACCAGGTAACGAGTCCTCTATTGGAGATTATTCCCCCTTGATTTGCAGAGAAGTGGCGAGGTGCAGGTCCTCTACATGGATTTCTTAGACAGACACCTGAGATTCTCGGCATCAATTTTTTACTTTTGTAATTATAGGTAGACTCATCATCTTGGGATGGGATATGACATGAATACCCCTTTTATCTATCATTTGGGATTCTTGTTGAGAATATCTGGGTTTTTGTTATGGTTGTTGTCTCATATACCAATTTTCATGCCTTCATTATGATGAGATGACTACTGTCATTTGATGCTTTGTGTTTGATGATTTTGGGGAATCCCACTGGCTATGTATATACTCACCCATATATGAGAATTTACCATATGTATTATATCATATGAAGATTATATATAGATTATCAATGACTATGGTAGACCTAGTATTAGTGGTGCTTAGAAGTACATGGTGACACAAACCATGTTTGGTGGTCAAA
The DNA here is from genome assembly GCA_963277665.1 of Viscum album. NCBI lineage: Eukaryota > Viridiplantae > Streptophyta > Magnoliopsida > Santalales > Viscaceae > Viscum > Viscum album. The sequence goes on along the minus strand of OY728137.1, from coordinate 195,384,952 downwards.
ATCTAGGATCTAGAGTCGGGCTCTCCCCAACTATAATCTTTACCATTGATGTAAGTTTGGGTTCCCCCTATATTTCTAGTTAGACATGTATTTTTCCCCTTATATCATTTGCATTATGCTTTTGTACTCTGATATGTATTTTCTAGAGGTTATTTCATGCATTGTTTACACTTTATATTTTCAATATTTTGTTATACCTATGAAATATTTCATAGATATGGTTGTGTTTGTGTGTGTAAAAGTACTTAAGGATAATGTTTCCCATTTAGTTTATGCCTTATTAGTGCTTGTCTCCATCCCCTGGCCTGTTATAGGATAGCTTGGGGTTATAGTGGTTTGTCTCATAATCAGACAGGTGGGCCCTAGTGGGTCAAGTCTTTATAGAGTGGTATCAGAGTAGTTCATTCTTTGGGATGGTATTTGGATTTTTCCCCATATAAATAATTGACTGGGAGTTAGGAAAATGAAGTCAGAGTGTCTCGAGTGTGGATTTTAGGGTAGGGAACCCCATATTGGTGTGGCGGTCGACCTATCCATAAAATAGGACTTTGAATACCTACTTATCAACTCGACATACTGATAAATTAGTTTTAGGAAAAAAATGGTACATGTATCATATAAGATTGAGTCCTTTAACTTTCCTTTTTTGAGTCATCTCCTTAGATATTCTATTTGATTATGGTACATATTTATAACTTTCAAGATGTCTTTGTGATGAAATATTTCTATGATTTTATGATTGTGTTGTGAAAATAATTGTTTGAGTGATGGGGCCTCATTTTAGGGACCCATACACGAGGCGTTTTCTCTAGAAAAGCACCAAGAAGTGCTACTACCTGTTGAGTAGTGCATGGATCCTCCTCTAGTGGTCTAGGAAGATGATCATCCACATGTTGAGTAGATTACATCTCTAATAGGATAAGATGATGGTATGAATGGGTATAGTACATTGTGTGAGTTCCAGTGGTAGAACACTAAGATTTAATGATGAGCTAGACCCTCAGGTAGAGGATGATTGGCTCGAGGTGGTGGTTTGTATTTTTTAGGTTGTACATATCACGATTGACCGAATGGTTGTGTTTATGAATAGTATTATTCATGAAGTAAAAAATGTTTCTAGTGGTACTAAAATATGACACGCATATGTCACTTGTGTATAATGGGTTCCATAGTTAGATACCTCCTAGGTTATGTGGTGATCCAGATGCCCTTTCTCAGGTGGTAGAGGAGCCTATAGTGTGAGTTTCTTGCTTGTATAGGACCCATATTGATGGTGTTCTTCATAGTGATACTTATCTAGGGTGAAACAGGGTGTTGATTGAGCCCTATGATAATGATGATAGATGTGAATTCAAGCATTCAATGAAGAGGGACACTTCCCCCACTGCGAAACTTCCTTGTGATGTGATCCAAAACCGTGTGAGCGAGTTAGTGACACCCAAGAGGATAATGTTGATGTATGGAGGATCAATTTATTTTAATTGTGTGTTTAAGGTCATTTTGATGTGATAAGGTGTTAGATCAATCCTTATTTAAGAAGAACATGTGGGTAAGGTAAAATGTTGCTTCAAGTAGTAGTAGCTCATAACCCTGAGGCTTTGGGTGGGATCGATGTATGACCCGTGTCTTCTCTGCTCTAGTTATCATTTTGGTACATGGTCACATGAAATTTTCCATATATAAAACCCATTCCCAAAGAATAGAGATTCCAGTAGATCCTTTTTGATCAACCCTTATGCTTGAGGTTCACTTTCTTGGGAATTTCATTTCTAATCTCAATTTAGTTATGTACCCAAAAAAGATTAATGTAGTGATTTCTTGGGATCCAACCAAGAGAATGTTAGAGGTTATGGTTTTTATTGGATTTGTAGGGTAATAAAATAGGTTTGTGCCTTATTTTCTAGAATTCCATCCCCTTTAACCACCCTGATTAGAAAGAGCATTTGTTTTCCTAGACTGAGTAGTGCTAGGGATCCTTCAAGTGTATTGAGACTACCAGAGGAGGGCATGGAGTAATTAGTGTTTTGTGATGCCTCTAGATCTATGATTGGGTTAATGTCGATGTAGAGGTATAAAATGATCATATATGGGTTGATACGGTTGAGAACCCATAATAAGAACTACGTGAATCATAGTTGGTAGCGACATTCTTCATGTTGAAGATGTGGTGACATTATCTTCTAGGAGAGCGATTTGTTGTTTACTTTGATCATTGAGTCTCAAGTACATACTCACTCAGAGAGATCTAAACCCAATACAGAGGCATTGTTTGGAGTTTCCATAGTTCTATGAATTATAGATATTCTATAATCCTAGGAAGGTAAATGTGGTGGAAAATACCCTTAGTAAGAAGTACCATTCTTACTTGGTGGAGGAGGTGTCTGAGTAGTTGGATTATTTTTAGCTAACCCTGGTATAGGAGATGGGTGAATATTTTATTTAATTGGTGGTTTTGAATCCTACGCTTCTCTAGAATGTGAGGTTGGATCAGTTAGGTGACATCGACTATGAGGTTATTTATGACAAGATATCCTAAAAAGATTCATCATATGGATTTTATGAAGGGGGAGCATGTCATCTTTTTTGAGGGATGAATAGTGGTTCTGTTCACATTGTGAGAGGAGGTGATGAGGAAGTTTCCCACTTCCCCTTTGGATATAAAACCTAGTGTGGTAAATATGTATAAGGACCTTTAGTGATATTTTTGGTGTGCTGATATGAGGCGTATCATAGACGGGTTCATCTCATAGGGTCTCACATGTCAGTACATGAAGGTCGAGCGCTTGGTTTCGGTAGGTTTAACACAAACTATTAGGGTCCTAGAGTGAAAATGGGATGAAAAATCTATAGATTTTGTGATGGGGCTTCCATGTATTGTGAGAAGCCATGATGTTATCTGGGTTATTGTTGATTGAATCACAAAGTCACATGATTTCTTTCCAAAATAGATAAGAATTAAGTGGAGATTTTGGGACAATCGTATGCATGGGAGATCATACGGTTTCATGGGTTACCCTCTATGATTGTCTCTAACTATAATGCACAGTTTATTTCATGGTTGTGGAGAGGCTTGTCGGAGGCCTTCAAGACCTAGTTGAGGATGAGTATAGTGTTTCACCCCTAGTCAAATGGGCACACTGATATCACTATACAGGTGTTTTAGGATATTATAAGGGCTTTTTTAATACTTTGTTTGTATTTAGGAGGATTATTTTCCATTGGTAGAGTTTTATTATAATAAAAACTATCACTCTACTACCAACATGGAACCTTTAGATGCCCTGTATGGAAGACCTTGAAGGTCACCCTTATGCTGGATTTAGATTAGAGAGACATATCTAGTTAGGCTATAGATGGTGTAGCTGAATATAGAGAAGGTTCAAGTGATCTAAAAGCACATGAGGACAACTCAAAGCTGAAAAAATTCTTACATAGATCAATGTTTCAGGCCCTTAGAGTTAGAGTTAGGTGATAATATTCTTATGAGAGTCACCACACGATGAGGATTATGAAGATTTGTCTGGGGAGGAAAGCTATCCCTAAGGTTTATTGAGCTGTTCAAGATCCTATGGAGGGTTGTTGAGGTTTCTTACCACTTATCTTTACTCCCATAATTTCATTGGTTGCATAATATCTTCCATGTGTTGTAGCTGAGGAGATAATTGCATGATCTGGAACATGTTATTGACTGGGGTGAGTTAGACATCGAGGATGGATCCACCTTCACAGAGTACCAAGTGGTGATCACGGATTGACATGAGAGGATCCTATGAGGATGGACCATTCCCTTGGTTTGTGTGCTTTGGAAGCACAAGAGCATACATAAGAGATATTGGGAATATGAGAGCTAGATGCAAGATTAGTATCCCCACCTTTTTTTTAGTTTGTACTTTTCGGGATGAAAATATTTGAATGAGGGAATAATGTAACAAATTTGTTTCTTGATTGTAAGACTTTGTAATATATTAAGGAATATTTTTATATCCAGGTGTTGAGTCATTGCGAGATTCTGAGGCCCAGTGATCTAGGTATTGATATGATAAAAATATTGAATATATTAATATCAAGCATGCAAATTTTTACTAGAATAGTGTAATAAATCCCAAATGGTCAGATTAAAAATATGAGACTATGGTTGATTCCAAAATGCGAGGTTTACCCTAGATGCGACCTAAGGTTGGTCGGCACTAGGCATCCTATTGAGGCATTCATTGATGGCACATTTAATTAAAATAAATAAATAATTTTATTTATTTTATTTAAAATGACCAAGACCTATTTACCTATATAAATAACTTATTATAAAAATTCTATAGGGTTATCTTTATAAAAACTGAGAGAATTGAGAGTATCTCTGAGAGTTCTTCATTGGTGGATCAATATTGTAGGATGATGGGTGATTAGATCAAGGTGGATTAAGAGGCAGTGAATGCAGTGGATCATCTCCATCGCTAGAGAACACAATATTAACCAATGATCAATCCTAAATTGAGGTAGTTCTTATCAATTGCAGTTTCTTCCCCTTTGATTAAATTTATAAAGATTGGATTTTAACTACTTTATTTGATCTGAGGTTTATTTTTTCTTCACACGATCCCTAAAAATTCATTGATTATATTATTCGATTTAAATTCTTCAATTCCACCTGAAATCACCCTAGATAACCCAATATTGTGATAATTGGCCAAGAACACTTATACAATGATGGATTCACTTTTCTCATGTGATTTTATCCCCTATTTCTTCATGCTCTTTACTATTGACTCACGAGGTTAGGGTTTAACATTATCAGGGTGGGTTTGAGTGCAATCAAACCCACATATTCATCGTAGTTCCATGAACGATGAAATAATTAGAGATTTTCAGATGGATCGGGACAAGTTGTAGGTTGTGGGTGAGGCCCCAATATATTTGGGATTTAGACCAGTAATGGGAGATTGTGGAAGTGATGGGAAGGATCTGTGCATAGTTTAGGTAACCATAATATGACCATCGGCGAAATATTGAGCATGAACGGACCCAGACCCAAGACCATTAGTTTGTCTTGTGGTAGAAATAGTGAAAATGATAGCATGGTGATGGAACATGAAGAAACTTAGGTTTCTATGAAAAATGTGACTACATGGGGTGTAGTCCAGGAAAACATGTTGTGTACCCCCTGGTTGTGTCACTAGGTTTTCAGGGAAGATAAGGATCACACACCATGTGGTCAAGTCCACACACCGTATGACCCTCCCTGAGAGGATAAGATATGTGCCAACTATACATATCCAGGACCCCATACAGGAGGAAATTCCATGTACATAAAGATTATATGAGCATGGACCGACACTCGAGCATGAATAGGTACATGGCTAGGTACACGTCCAGGTATAAAAGCATGGTATAAAGTACATAGGCATGACCAAGAACACATAGAAAGGACCCGAGTGGCTAAGACATGATGTGTAGTATACTTACACACTATGCAGTGATACATTGATATCAAATCCATTTTCTAGTGAGGACACGACCAAAAGTCCAGGTGAGGTCACACACCATGTGACCCCTGGAACACACTGTGTACTTTTCTCAGGGACTTAACCTTGTGTATCTTCTTTGTTTAGGATCAGTTTTTTCCCATGAGTAGAATATCCTAAGTAGTTTTCCACATAGAATGAAATGGTAACCTTTTTGGTAGATTTAGAGATATGATGTGAGGTGTTAAGATAATTATAATTATTCATGTGATTCTGAACCATTAAAAATGATTATACATGATCATTAGAGAGAGGCTGTGCTTGGTAACCCCTTGTCCCACTAGGGTTCATGTCCCCCATACTCCTTACATTGGTTGAGTGGAACCCCCTTGAAATATTAGGGAATAGGTCCTCTACCCTCTGATTAATTACTCTATAGTTTTTATGGATTTGATAAAAAAATATCCCATTAGTATCTTAAAACTTTTATCATAATATTCAGGGATGATAATCTGGATTATTAGAGATTTGAGCATGAGCACACACACCATATGAACCTGGTTTTGGAAATCTTAAGGGGTCATCATATTTATGGGAAGCTTTTGAAATGAAGTTTTTGGATCAAATAAGTGATGTTATTGGGACATGTGATTTTAGAATGTGTCCCATCAGTTGATCCCAAGAAGGTGAATCTATCTTGGCATGGGAGGAACCAAAAAATGTCTTCAAGATACTAGGATTCCTAAGTTTGGATGGATACTATCTGTGGTTCATAAAGTATTTCTAAAAGTTTTAATCACCTTGAATTCCATTAACAAGAAGGGGGTGAATTTCACATGGGATGAGAAATTTCATTCTTCTTTTGATGATTTGAAACATAATCTGACCTCAATTATTATTATGATCTTACCTGAGCTTGATAAGGGGTATGTGGTGTACTGTGATGATTTTAGACCTATTCCAGGTTACATGCTTATGTTGGATGATCATGATGTGGTATATGGATCACATAATCTTCTACCACATGAGAAGAATTACCCCACTCATTATTTGGTTATTTTTATAGTTATTCATGCGCCTAAGTGTTGTAATAATTATCTTTTTTGGTAGTGGTTCATGGTATTTTTTGATCATAAGAGTATAATATGTATATTTTCTTAGAAGGGATTAAATCAAAAACAAAGATGATGGGTGGAATATATTCATATATTTTACCTTAATACCTCCTATACCTCAGGATGGGGAATTTCATCACTGATGATCTTAGTAGGAAAGTTCTTCCACATGCTGTTTTGTAATTTAGATAAGAGTGAAGCCTGATGGGAATTTTGACTCAGTTATATCTGGATGTGTAGGAGGATGGTACATGCATGGTTCTAACTAGTGTTCAGTTATCACCATCTTTCCTTGAGTATGTTCTTTTGGGTTAGTGGTAAGATGTTGATTTTAAAGTAATAAGGGAAACCTTAAATAGTGAGGAGACTGTTTATGGTTGGTCTCTCCCTTCCGATGGTATTTTACACCTCATAGATCAGTTTTCATCTTGGTATTTATGTGAAATTCAGTTTTTATGACTATTATAGTTCTTTATGGGTCATTTATATAGTCACTATGAAGGTGTATTATGGCATGATATGGAATTTCTGGTGGTTGGGTATAAAGCATGAAATTTTTGATTTTGTGTCACATTTTTACACCTACCAACAGATAATAGAAGAGTATTTAAAACCTTCTATTCTTCTCCAACCTCTTCCAGTTCCAGTTTGAAAATGGGACTGGGTTTCCATGAATTTTGTTTTGATTTCTATGGAATCCTAGAGGGAAGAATTCTATCTGGGTGGTGGTTGATCAGTTAACAAAATCATCCCATTTTATTCTGATCAAGGACACCACTGAGGTTGAAGATCTAGGTAAGATATATGTATAGGAGATAATGAGGTTACATAGGGTTCCTTATACCATTGTCTTGGACAGAGATCCCAATTTTACTTCAAGATTATGGAAGTTTCTCTAGTAGGTGATAGGGACTTAGGTTAGGTTAAGTACATTTTAATATCCACATAAAAATGGTCAGATAGAGTGAACTATTTTGATACTCAAGGATATAATCCATGCCAAAATTTTGGATTCTATTGGATCATGGGATAACCATTGAGGACTGGTTAAGCTTACTTACAACAATAGTTACTATTTATTGATCAAAGTGACACCCTTTGAGGATTTATATGATCTCCCATATAGGTCACATCTTTTTTCGGTAGAGGTGGGCGATTCTTCATTTGTGGGACTAAATATCATTAAAGATATATCAACAAGGATTTAGGATGAACATTAGCATATAGTTATAGATTATATTTAGTAGAAATCATATGTGGATCTTCAGAATCATTCTTTGGATCACCATCATCTTAGGAAACTGAGAAAGTTGGATCTGAGATATGTTGGACCATTTGGGACCTCTAATTGGCTGGGGTAGGTTTCTTATTATTTGTAATTTCCAGTTTAGTTAACATGTATCCATGATGTTTTCCACATATCTTAGCTCAAGAAGTACTATCCTAATCCATATCACATTTTAAACTGGGAAGATATTGAGTTGGATCTAGATGCCTCAATTGTGGAGAAACCAATAGAGATCATTGATTCTAAGATGAAAGTCTTTCATGGGAAATATATTCCATTTTTTATAATGTTATGGAAATATATATTGGATTATCACAAGACTTGGGAGATTGATTTGTAGGTAAGGGAGCAGTGGCTTCACCTTTTTCCAGAGAACCCTTCTTCCATGTGACTTCCTCAGTATGGAAAGTATGAAAGTGGAGATATTGTAACATACTGAATAAATATAACACTCTATTTTATGTTTAAGATTCTATTTCTTGGGTTTTGGGGCATCAAGAATTATTTTGGGAGTTTTTTAGCAGCGTCTTGGTTAGGTGCTTCCTGCAGGACATTTTTACATCGCAAGATGGTAGAATATGACATAAATAAGTCACGAGGCACAAACCATGAAAATGGTTTGTGTCATAAATCCATTTACACTATAAGTCCCCATTTTACAATGTAAATATTTCACTCAGGATAAATTATCCCAATGTGACATATTTTTCAGTGTATGTGAGTTATGGAGAATTTATGCTATAATTACCTTATTTATGATGTAAACCCCTAATTCCCAGTAGGTTTTATTTTCTATAAGACTAATTCCTATTTAATTTAGTTTCCTCCTCGTTTTCTCAAACCATAGTCTCTTTCAGGAGATTTTGGGTTTCTTCTTCTCTTTCGGACTGATTCTTTCAACACTTGATCTCTTGTTGGGTTGCGTTGCTTCTCTTTTGGTAAGAAGAATTTACGATTCTTCATTTCTCTTATTGTGGTGGTATTATTAGGATGTGTAAATGGACTTGTTTATCTTACAATTATTATTTTTGTTATATTCCTTCTATATCTATTGTGAAATTATCTTTTGGGGACCAACCCTTGTGTTGGTTGTGGTGTGGCGTACGAGTTCTGTGAGGTATGTTTTGACCTATCCTATTATCTGACTATTTTTATTTTTTAATTATATTATGAGTTATGGTAATTGATTCTAGGGCCTTCTCATGTTGTTCTGTGTTCTTCCTAGTGTGTGTGTATCCCATTATGGGTAGTTTTCAACCCAAGTTTGAGGTGGGTGGTTCTGTCTCCAACCTATGGTATATGAACCATTGGTTGCTCTTGCTTTTAAATATATTTCTAAATAAATTGGAATGATTTACTGATTTGCATTTTTGTGTATGGGTTTTGATAAAAAATAATTTTCCCATAATTTAGGTAAAATAAATATGGTTTTCAAAGCGTTAAAATATATTGTGAAATAGATTATGAAACTGGTTTTTAAACCAGATTTTGATGTAAAAAGGGTTGTTTGAAGTGGAATTGTAAAATGTGATAAACCCTTTGAAATGATTTGAAATACAACACATGGGAAGACTTGGGTACTTAGGTGGAGGGTGTAGTATTATGAGTCATCTATTTATTTTTAAAGGGGGTTCACTTTAAAGGTTGTTCTACCGCTCCTAGATCAAGATATATTTGGCTCTAGAATTTGACTTGATATTGTAGGAGGGTTCACTTTTTGGGGTGTTACTCTATTCCTTATACCTTGATGAATGAGTTCTATTGACTTGTATTGTGAACTATTCATTATGGTATGAGTATTATAGATATCCTAAACCATAGTGATACTTGGCGTGTATATTTTCCATGATTCAGTTTGGTAATTTTTTGTATTTGATATACCTTCTTGATAAATGTTTATGAAAATTATGCTTTGAAACTATTTTACCTGGATTATTTTAGAAATGTGGGAAATGGGGGAAATGTTTTACCATGCTTGTGATATAAAATATTTTTTATTCTTATCATTACATGTGTTATAAATTATGTATATTAGGATTTTTTATAGTGATTTGATATGGAAAACCTAGGTGGGATCCTATTGAGCTTGTTAGCTCACACCCTACACATTACCTCAAGGATGTGTAGAAATGGTATTGTATTTTGATGTAGGAAAAGGAAAGGTTCCATAATTTGGAAGCACAGTTTATTTCAACTGGGTATGGTTAGCTGGTGGTGAGATGGTGGGACATTTCCCACATTATCACATGGAGTAGCGGTTGTTAGTTTTTAGTTTTCTTTCCTAGTTTTTTTGGATGTGTACCTTTGGGATTGATCTTATGTTTCTATTTATCCTTTCAAGTTTTATTGGAAATTTATCTTTGGGTTTGATCTTCTCTTTCTAGTTTTCCTTCTTGGTTTTGTTGGATGTGAACCTTTGGGTTTGATCTTATATTTATAGTTGTACCACTATTTTATTTGTTTACTTTATATTTTTTTTGTTTTTCTTTGGCACGTACACATATTCCATGTATCTTATTTCAGGTTGGGTGAAATCATTCACTCTAATTTTGGTTTGATTCTTGGGTGCTAGTCGCCAACCCGTGGGTACTGGAAACTCCCTTCGGGTATGTGGTGGATCAGGTTGGGTACTAGTGTTAGAGGGTAACTAGGGTTGGTTCATTACATAAGGTGAGTTGAGTCCCCCCTTGGTGTATATTCTATGGTAATGAGGTTTCAAGTAATAGAGGCAGGATAATACCCCTACGTAATGGAGGCTTAGTACTTCTCCAAGGTTGGGTGAGACCCATTGAATGTATGTTACATGGTTTTGGGGTGATATGAGTTACCCCTCGAGTGTATGATTCTGATATGGTTCTAGGGTGATATGAGTTTTTCCTAGGTGCATTTTATTTACATGATTCCTGGGTGAGCTAAGTTTTACCTAGAGTTATGACTCTATATGGTTTTGGGGTGTTTTAAAATTCCCCTAGTGTATACTTATTATATGGTTTTAAGGTTATTTGAGTCTCCCTCAAGTGTATATTTTATATATGATTCTGGGGAGATATTATTTTTCCCAGTGTGCTTGTTTTATATGGTTTTGGAGTTGGACATGGTCCCCCATGGGTGGTGTGTTTTATGCTTAGAAACATATGGACCTAGTTGAAATAGGCATGATATTCAAGTAAAATGTTTTAGGTGGGAACCCCCTGGGTGGTTATGTAAATGGCTCAGAGACATCCGAAATCAGCTAAAGCTGGTTTGGTCAATCCTAGCTATCACCTTAGAAAACTAGGATTAATGATGATTATTTTTATTTAACTTTCACATTTGAATATTTTATTTTGATCATATCACATGTGCATTTAAAACTATACTAGTTATGTTAGATACATAGTTTGTGGTTGACTACTGGGTTTTACTCAAACCCGTCTTAGGAGGCCCTGGAACTTTGGTACCCAAGCAGAACTCATGTTCATAGGTCCAAATAGGGTGGAGGCCTGATGTTTCATAATCATGTAGGATAGCTTAGATGGAGTTTGGAGATTGATATGATGCGAGGATTAAAGCATATTATATATTATTATTATTATTTTTATTTATATATATGGTCAGTCTAATGGGAAATTAGTTGGAATGTATGACTATATACTTTCACATTTTCATTTTATATTGAATATTTCTTATTTATTGATATTTTTTCATATTATATCACCTTAGAACCTCGATGCTAGTAGGTAGCCTCTACCATTTGAGGATGTGTGCCCAAGGTCATGTGAAACCCACAAACCAGACATTAGTGAGTGGTGTTAGAAAGTTTTATCAGAGTATCTTTTTCCTTTGTATTACTATTTAGGGTATGTTAGATAAGGTATTTGGATGTGTCAAATCTTGTGATGGACCTCATACTAGTGTGTCTTGAATAAATTTTCTGGTGGTAAGTCTTGGTTACCATGGTTATAGGATCATTTTTCTTGATGTTCACTATTAAAAATGAGATATTTATTCAAGTATGATGTGTGTATTTGATATTTTTATTGTGGTTTTGTATCTTGTCCCATTTATAATTGGTTGGTGTATATGTACCATATTTTTCATGTAAGATTCACATGGATTTCATGTTCTTGTGTGTGATTTATATCACTAATGTTAGAGGGTTCAACTATTTAAAGTTTCTATAACAACTTATACTTTGTTTTCCTATATAACTTATTAGTGTCATTCTACTAAGATAAACCATATTATTTTCTTCTAATGAAATTTCATGTGGATCCTATCATGGGATGTTCCTCAATAAGAACTATATATTCCCTTCATATAAGGGATATACAATTACCTTCATGGGTCAGTATTGAAATTGTATACCTTTATAATGAACCCCTTTTAGGTGATTGGAAATAAATTCAATTACTTAAAGTTAAAAAAAACCTATATAGTGTTTTACCATATAGATTCTTGGTGAATTTATACTTACCCAAACCATATGACTATAGATTTACTCAGTATGAATAATCTTAGGTCAATGTTGTTATATGTATATGGTTGAGACCTAGTCCTCAAGTGGGGTAGTCTGGTATATGGATGCCCAATGAAGATGGGTTCCCAGGGAGGGATTGTAACATCCCGATCTAAAAGCCACTGAACCATTTTTCTGATCCGGTCATCACATGACCTCAACCATGGCTCCCCATATTTTAGAGGCTTCTGACTAGTAGTGAGGGTCCAATGGTGCTACATTAGGGGGACTACACCCTCATGATTAGAGTAGTACAACACTATAAGAAATAATCAACATCATAAAAAAAATAAGCAACTGAGCAGTGGAAGATAATAATAATAATTGACAACTAATAATAAATGAATGAATAATCATGCATAAACATGCTATAATGAACCATGAAATAAACATGAAACATGTAATATATAATAATACACAATGAAATAAACAAAATCCACAAATGATATCTCTATGAGAATCATGATCTCTGGATCAATCCTATTCTCTTAAGCTCCCATATCCAAGAAAAACTACGTGAAATGAATAAAAACAAGCAAGCCAAGTCCAGAACTTACCATGAGGTTTGTTTGGGACCAAACAACATCCCAAAATGGGTGAAAAATAAACTCTGTAGGCCACCACCAATGATGTCTAATGAAATCCTGTATGTGATTATAAAATAATCAGTGTGTAGGTATATCATTAAGATAATAAATAAATAAATGTAAATAGGTTGGTCTCGGGTTCCTCAAAGGACTCATAGCTGACCATACTTGCTTCGGCCTAAGCCAAGATACCTTTGAAAATGTGTCACCATGTATATAGGTACACACACACACATATATATATATATATTTATGTATATATACACACTATATATGTAATAAAATATATATACATATATATAGATGCGTAGATCTATCCAGGATCCAAGGGGAAACTCAGACATCCAATCATAGTCCTAATAGTCTCATATAGTAGAAAGGGATTACATTTTTGAGTGTCATTAGTAGATAGGGATTCCATTCTTGAGTATCATAAATCAAAAGGGATGCAATTCCCTTGTATCACATTTAAATAGGGGACTCCATGATTGAGTATCACAATAAGGGATGTCATGCGCATGAATAATAAGGGATGATATGCCCATAAATAAGAAGGGAATCCATGACCATAAATAATAAGGGACACCATGCCCCATAAATAATAAGGGATTCCATGCCAAAAAATAATAAGGGATGCCATGCCCATAAATATTAAGGGATGCCATGCCTATAAATAATAAGGGAATCCATGCCCATAAATAACAAGGGATTTCATGCCCAAAAATAATAAGTAGGCACACACATTTATTAGTAAATAATTAATAGTCCATGTCTATAAGAATTTCACATCATTATTTGAGTATATAGTTGGGTAATTCCATTTATATTCAATTAATAGGGCCATGGGAAGGTCCATGCCACTATCAATTTATCAAGTGAGGTGGGTCAATCATTATATTCATTAATTGATATAGGAAAAGTGTAGTTCCTTTACATTCACATTTAATTATATCTCAAATGGTCATTTCATATACATGGAAGGTTCTAGTTTAATATAAATAATGATCTTAATCTAATGGAAAAAATACCCTCACCAATTACCATTCAATTAATTACATTTAGCGTCTCATTCGATAAGAGAAAAAACAACGCACCTCAATGGTGGTTTCAGTTCAAGCTATATTATATATAAATATTAAATAATAAAAGAGACACACCCAAAGGGGTGGTTCGATATAAGGTATACATATTCTAATGAGTAAGTTTAAAAGTATAATGGCAATATGAATTTAGGAATAAGTGTTTGCATGATAAGTTTCATATTTATAAGGTGATTCATAGAATGTATGACACACAAAAAAATGAAATATTTTATAAAACAAAAAGACTTAAATGGAAAATACATTGACTACCTAACTTATTCTTAGGATTCTTCACTCATCTAATATTTAACTTTGATTTGAGTTGATTTGAGAGAAATCAAAGAAATCAATAAACACCTTGAAAATAAGGCAAAATATCTCACATGAAATTAGAATTCCATACGATGAGGTAAAATAAAGTAAGAAGAAAGTGAAATCTATATATTAATAATACAAATCCAATGAGACTAATGAATCTTGATTCTGATATTGAATGAGGGAGATCCATGTAAGCCTATAGGAGAGCCCAAGGGAGGAGTTGGTGGTTGGAGTTTATGAGAGAAGAGGGAGGGAAAAAAGTAGACAAAAGAAATAGGTGGTAGGTGAATAAAATGTAAAATCACCCCCTTTAATGAACCATATGGTTTGGAAACATAGTTTTTCCAAACCGTGTGCTAATCTTGAGGCTCACTGCCTAAGTGTCACTAAGTTTACAGGCTAGGTGCATAGTTTGACCAAGCCGTGCAGATCTCATGTGCCACCTCTGCAATTTTCTATAGACCCCTCACACATCCATGTACCTCTTCTTTCATGGCTAGACCAAACCATGTGACACCCTCAAATCCCCTGGATCAAGCCACACAGTTTCTCCTGGAGGGAAACACAGTTTAAACAGATTTTGTGTCCCTGTCTACTTCTTCCTAAAAGTGAGTCCTCAGATGCCAACACTCCCAAAATGCATCCAAACACCCGAGACACCTCTTAGTCATTAAACCCCATATAAAATTACAATTTTAAGTGTCCCAATTCTTGAAACTCCATTCCAAATCTTATTCTAACATTTGGTCCACCCACCCAAAAAAAAAATTCAAAATCCTATGGAAATTTCATTCGTTACAAAGAACTATACCTTACACTCTCCACACCTTAGAAATTATCATCCTTGATAAGTATTAGGGAATTAAGAAACATCTACCAACCTAATTGGGTTGATTAATTCCTACTGAAATGTACATGTTTCATTTTAAACATCCAACGCATCTTCAAACATCTCTTCAAGTGTATGATACATAAGTTATTAAAACTCAAGCCTATATTTGTATCAAAAACTGAAAATCAAGATTGTTCTTACCCATACCCATCTAACTCGATACATGATCACATCATCATCCCTTTAACAAACTATATTATGGTGCTCCTCGCCATAAGTTCCATCTTGAATGGACAATTTCAAGTCACAATACCTTCACTGTTAGAATTTCAAATTTGAACACAACCTTAGTATTCTATTGATGCTCCCAAAATTATTCTCAACTTGTTCAAATGTCCAATTCCCAATCAACCACATTTATCCTAGTCATGATAGCTTTTACATGAAAATTATTAGCTTATCCTTTCACTACAGTCATCTCATCTTGACAATGTTCTTGATGTGGTTCCTCATTGACCGCATTCAATGAATAAAGAGTAAAGTAAGTTGTTCCATTTCTAGTTAACTATCCTTGAAAATGATTGAATTTAGAAGTATATTCATCTGAAACCTTGGTACGATGAATTTATCTGAAGTAATTTTGAGGTTTATCAAGATCATTCTCACCGAATCCCTTAATTTTATTCTGATGACACCTCCAGACTAACCATTCATTTATGTTGTCATGTAATAACATGAATGTAGGTGTGTAACCAATCCAACACCCTTGTATTTTCACACTTAAAAAATATCATCTGAGCTTGATTTCAAGTCCAAGGTAACCTCATAATCAACTACCAAGGTATGAGGAACTCATCCAAGGTAGTCCCATAATTCATAGTTTACAAGTGAGATGTTGGTACATAGCTAAAACATCCACATATTGAGAACACCGACTAAGACCAACAATGATATCTTTCCTAGAGGTCGATTAAGAGAATCAATTAGTATCCATGAATCCATCCAAGGCCTTACTACACAAGAATCCCAGTATCACTCAAGATATTCAATGCCTCTAAGATTTATCCATGCTTATAAAGAACAACTATAAAAGATTCTATTCATAAATCCAACCCTAAATTTAATTCCTTTCTTAAGCTTAGTGCACAACTGATGATATCTTAGTGTATAGTAGAAGGTGTAAAGATAGGGAACATGATCATATTTGAAATAGGGGTAATCTTAGAGGATAAAAATGATTACCAACATGACATGATACACTCCCATTATATCCAATAAGAAGTGACTGATATAGAATCTAACCAATTTCATTCAACTATGCATAGTGAAGAATATTCAAACCACCTCCATCCAACTTCCTTTGAAAGAGATCAGTTGCACCTATCAATATATAATCATTAAATTACCATAATTCCCTCACTACTAAGGTATCTTGTGATCATTCAAGCATAAAAAGTTATGTAAAACTATAATAACGATGTATTTAAAGGTTTCATACACAACCAACCATTTTATTATTATACTAACTTGAAAGAAATGACATGAATAAGAAGCATTACCTCCTGGTTCAATCATGAACCCATGAATAAATCTAGCATCCAAACTCCATCCAAAAACATAAATAGGTTTTATCTCAAGTATCATTTCAAGGACTATAAATTGAATTACTAGCCTCATCATATTTTAGAGGAAAAGGTTACCATTCCTAAATGTTCTTTTACACTTGTTCTCCCTCAACCTGGAAGGACATGCTAAAATAAGTTTGACATAATGTTTCCCACCATAGGAGTGTCCTAATCATTTTGTATTTAAAATAAGTAATCATACCATGGTATACGCTCTATCTACCATTGAATGTGGGTCCCTTGCACGACCAACATACTTACACCAATCACTACTATGAGAAGAAAGAACAACCAAACTCTTATAAAAGAACTAGGTCATTCTCACTATTAGATGTATGAATGACACTCCTTTTGAGTTACATCCACATGCATCATCATCATTAGGAATAGAATCCCAACTAATATAACTAGTAGTGTTACAACACCTGGTCCTTTTACCACATAATCCCGAGCATTGGGATGAGTCAGACTTCCTTTAACACCTAGGCCACTCTACCTTAGAGATAACCTATGATCTAATCACAATATCTCAGGGCTTCACCATTTCCACCAAAAGAATCTAGTTTAATATACCATTTTATCAACTTAATGGGTACCATGTGTATTAATGAGTACTACCCCAAGATTCCATTAACAACATGACACCAAATTTGATACTATCTATAGGCCTATTAGACCCATGAATCCCAGTATATAATGGTCTATAAAAAAGATTTAAGTCTAGAGTAATATCACCCCATATGACTGTTAAACTAGATGATGATGTACTAAGTCATCCATCACCAAAGAAGAAGAGTCACACATCTTAGTAAGAAAACGATCATACCCTAGGCATGTATAACCCACCGAATTGGATCATTACATGATGTTTACATCATTTAACAAGGATTAAAATACTGAATGAAACCCCATTTTTTTGGGTGGTTTCATCTCATCACTAAGATTCCTAATTAGGAAAAATGATACCTAAATAAAACCTTACATTAGAAATTGAGAGAATAATTTATCAAGGGTTTTAACTATTAAGGTCACTACCAACACTATCTAGGAATTTACATAAATATAGAGCATTGATCCTACTAATAGGTCATGCCAAAAAGGTCACTAGGCTCTAAAACCTATCATTTAGGTTCAAGAAATAGAAGAATAATCCTATAGGAAATTATCACATTCCCATTACAAGGAAAATATTAAGGAAATATTATAATTAACCCTTACATGAGAGTTCAAAACTAAGAGCACCACATTAAGGTTTCATTTAATCCATTTTCATTGATTCATATTTACATTTTTAAACATTTCAAGATCCTTAATTTAAGAAACTACAAGTACAAGTCATCAATGAAAACTATACTAGGTACTTCATTTAGCTAATTCTACAAGGCCACATAGGTAAGTTATATCAAACTTCCTCTCAAGAATATTTTATTTAGCTGACATCCTGTCATAATTTATGAAATTTCTCTTATAAATTAATTTTATCCATTATATTTATACATAAATATTATCATATTTTTCTTAGTTAAAGAAAATTTCAATTTCAAGATATAGAGGAAAACACTCTTTAGGTTATAATTGGAATTTTTATTAACTAAAACCTCATATATATACAACTCAAAAGAAAGTAATAGGTTTTTATTAATTAAAGGGGACCAGTTTAGTAAGACTCCACCATAAATTTATATGTAACCTATATAAGTGGACATTAAAACTTTAAATAACCATCCCTATGTATCATTAATATACCCACATGGGGTTTAGTATTAAGGAATATCAAAATAAAGGCGAACAACAAGGGTCCTGTCAAGCTAATCTGGGTTCAGTTAAGTGAAACCCACAACAATCATATTATTAAAATTTCAAAGCACCCTTAATGGGTTTATTTCATAAGAAACATGCCCCAACCGACCTACTTGAGTCTAGTTGTGCATATATAAATATAGTCATACAGATTATCATGCACAAGTAATAGAGGTAAAATACTTTATATAGAAAACTATTTTCAATAAGAATTACAATTTAGCATACATATATAAGTACCATGGTTCAGTTAGATGAATTATCATTTCCAAGTTATAATTATACTTGAATTTATAAATTAAAATTTGAATTCATGTAGCTAAAACCAAGTTTTACCATTGATTTTAGAATATAGCAAGTTCATATTTAATGGTTTGATTATATGGGTTACTATTTCTAATTTATTAGGGCCCATACACTCTATAAACTATCATTAGAACCCATTTAATGATAACTATACATGTTTCAAACCATATGAACAATAAAAATGGATCTAAAATGTCATCATCAGTTAGTTAGATAGAGTTCCACCACTAAACTATGTGGGAAAACACAACTTAGGTTGATGCAGACACTTTATTTTACCAACCATATATCATAACTATAACAAGGAAATCTAATAAATCACCCATCATGTTATACAGATAATATTATTGATAAATCAACTAAACATGGTATACAATTAGGAATGCTAAATAATCATGCATCATGGTATACAATCACACAATGCACATCCAACATATATATGACATTTAAGCAATGCAATCTAAATGGAATGGCATATGCATGACATGTAAATCTCTATGTGTCTATAACGATGAACTTAAAAATACTTCCTTTAAATAATAGGCCATGGGTAAAATAATATAAATCAGTAACCATCATAAGTATATCAATCACTCAAGGTGAAATAATAATTAACTATAATGATGAACAATATGAACAACCATCCCATACATGGCCACTTGGACTTTTCCTTGTGCATGGGTTGATCACTCCCAGAAATGACTATTTAACATGGACCGAAACATTCCTAGTCTCCCATATAATAGCCCAAAATATTAAGACAAAAGAAAAATAACCTCTGATATCACTTTATAATATCTTAACCTCGGATCCACTGAACCAGTGCCATGATATGGTTATTCACATGGCCTCAAGCATATATCCCCATACACCAAAGGCTGCCAAGTAGCAGTGAGGGTCCAATGGTGGTTTGCTGATGAGACTATACCCTCATGATGAGAGTAGCATAGTGGTATAAGATATAATCAACAACGGAAGGAAAATAAATAACTAAGCAGAGGAATATAATAATAATAATTAACAACCAATAATAAATGAATGAATAATCATGGATGAACATGATACAATGTACCAAGAAATAAACATACAATAGGTAATACACAATAATACAGAAAGAAATAAAAAAATTCCCAAAGGCTATCTCCATGAGCATCCAGAGCTCCTACTTAGTCATATGCTCCTAAGATTACATATCCAAGCACAACAACATGAAATGAATAAAAGCAATCAAGATGATTCTAGAACATGAACCTATAACCATGAGGTCTATCCAGGTACCAAATGACATCCCTGACAGAGTGTGAGATAAACTCAGTAGGTCACCACCAATGGTGTCTAATAAAATTGAATATGTGATTATAAAATAAGTGTTGTGCAGTTATATCATTAAGATAATAAATAAATAAATGTTAGCAGGCCGGGCTTAGGTTCCTCAAAGGACATCTTGCCGACCATACCTGCTTCGACCTATGCTGGGATACCTTTGAAATTGTGTCACTATGTATATAGGTATACATAATTATATATATATATATATGAATATATATGTACTATATATGTAATAACATATATAGACACATATATAGGCATGTAGAACTAGCCAGAACATGAGGTGTAACTCAGAAGTCTAAGCATAGTCCCAATATTCTCATATGGTAGTAAGGGAATCCATACCCAAGTGTCATCAGTAGAGAGGGATTTCATGACCTAGTATCATAAATCACAAGGGAATTCATGCCTGAATATCACATTTAAATAGGGGACATCATGCCTGAGTATCATAATAATGGACACTACTGGAAATATGATCTATACCAATGGTTTTGGGAAAGTCGTTGGTATAGTTCACTAATTTGGACCTATACCAATGGTTTGGCCAAAACCATTGGTATAGGTCCCAAAATAAAAGAACCTATACCAACGGTTCTCAAAACCATTGGTATAGGTCTATACTAACTGTTTTGAGAACCGTTGGTATAGGTACATGTATTTTTAATGGAATCTTCTTACAAAAGACATTAAATAAATCAAAATTTAAAATACTTATGATAATACATATATATATTTATGAAATTATGTTCACAAAAGTAAGTTAGGTTAGTGGTTAGGTCATTCAATCACAAACGGGAGGTGCTGGGATCAAAACTAACTGAATGATTATTTTTTGAATTACATATACCAATGGTTTATGGAACCGTTGGTATAGATTTTCTATTACTTATACCAACGGTTTTCAAAACCGTTGATATAGGTCTATACCAATGGTTTTCCCAAAATCGTTGGTATAGACCTATCCCCACAGCTTACTTGGCAACGGTTCTCCAAACTGTTGGTATAACCTATACCAATGGTTTGGAGGCCTATACCAACGGTTCCAAACCGTTGGTATAGGGTATTTTTCTAGTAGTGGGAATTCATGCCCATGAATAATAAGGGATGCCATGACCATAAATAATAATGGATTCCATTCTCATAAATAATAAAGGGATTACATTCCTATAAATAATAAGGAATTATATTCCCATAAATAATAAGGTACACCATGCTCATAAATAATAAGGGATACCATGCCCAAAAATATTAAGGGATTCCATGACCATAAATAAATAAGGGACTCCATTACTATAAATAATAAGGGACACCATGCCCAGAAATAATAAGTAGGCACACACATTTATTATCAAAGAATAATCCATATTTAGTAATCATGTCATATTATAATTCATTTTATACAATTATTCCATGTTAAGATACAATCCACATTACTATTCAAGTATAAATAATTAAGAGACCATGTCCATAAGCATGCCATATCATCATTCGAGTATACACTTGGTGCATTCCATTTATGTGTAATTAAGAGGGCCATGGGAAGGTCTATTCCACTATAAAGTTATCAAGTTAGGTGGGTCGATCATTATGATTATTAATTGATACGAGCCAAGTATTGTTTCTTTTTATTCACATTTCATTCTATCTTAATTGGCCATTTCATCTACATGGAAGGTTCTATCATAATATAAATAATTTTTTTAATCTATGGGAAAAACACCCTTATCACTTACCATTCATTTAATTACATTTATAATCTCATTCAATAAGAGTTAAAAAATTATACCTTAATGGTGGTTTCATTTCAATCTATAGTATAAGGGTTAAGACATATAGGTGACACACCCAAAGTGGTGGTCTGAGACAAGTTAGACATCTTCAAATGGGGAAATTTAAAAGCATAATGGAAATATGAATTTAGGAATAAGTATTTAAATGTAAAATTTAATATTTACAAAGTGACACATGGAAGGCCCAATGAACATAACAATAAAATATTTTATAAAACAATGAGACTTAATGGAAAAATCCATAGACCACCTATGATTATAATTCTTCACTCATCCAATATAAAAATTTGATTTGATCCGGTTCAAGAGAAATCGAACACACAAAATTTTCATTCCATACGGTAAGGTAAACAAGTAAGAATAAAGTTGAATCAAAAGATTATTGATATAGATCCTACAAGACTGAAAGATCTTGATTCCAATTCTAAATGATGGAGATCCATGGAAGCCTATTAGAGATCCCAAGGGAGGAGTCGGGTATATGAAGTTCATGGGAGAAGAGGGAAGGAAAAAGAAGGAAAGAAATAAATAATAGGTAGGAGAAAAACTATAAAATAACCCCCTTTAATGACCTGCATGGTTTGGACACATGGTTTTTCCAAACTGTATTCTAACCATGTGGGCTCACTGCTTAAGTGGAACTAGGAATGTGGGCTAGGTACACAGTTTGAACAAATTGTGCATAGCCTGTGGCCACCCATGAAATTTTCTATAAACCCCTCATATATCCATGCATCTCTTATTTCATGGTTAGAAAAAACCATGTAAAACCCCTAACTTCCATGGACCAGGCCATAAAGTTTCTCCTAGAGGGTATCACAGTTTAAACAAACCATGCATCCCTACCTACTTCTCACTAAATGTGATTCATCAAATCCTGATGCTCCTAAAACTCATCCAAATACCCAAGACACCAATTAGGACGTAAACCCCATCTAAAAAGACACTTTTAAATGGTCCAATTATTGAAACTCCATTATGAAGCTTAGTTTACCATTGGGATCACCCACCAAATTAAAATATCAAAATCATATGTAAATTTCAACTGGTCCAAAACATAATACCTTAAAGGCATGGTTTATTTGGTAGGTGGTGCTTGGTGTGTATATGTGGGATCCATAGAGTGGTTTTTTTCATGTGAGTTTCATTATGATACTTGATATGGTAGAAGATATTTTTCCCCATGAATTATGACTTATATGAGACATTTTTATGGGATAGGTGGGAGATAATAGTGCTTTTAAAATGAGATGTGATATATAAGGGTAAACTGAGAGAGGGATTAACCTAGAATTATGAGTTCCTTTAGATATGATAGGTATGTATATTTTCCTTTTTTTGATACCAATACATTGGAAGTTCTATTAGATATGTGGTGTAGGAATGTGAGATTCCTTCGTCTTTTGTGATGTAAAGAACTCAAATAGTGATTTTTGTATCAAGGTTTGGTTTTAGAGGGCATGATCAGTAGGATTATTGAGCCTATTTATGGTTATTTATGAGTTTGTGGATCATAGACTTAGATTATTGGATAAAATATGGTTAGATCATAGGTAGATTCCTTGTGATTTTGGGAATTATGAAAGAGTGGAAAGTGATTGTGTAAGTCCCAGTATGAGTGAGATGCCTCATGTTTTTTAGATGAGATTGACATATGAGTGATGCATGGTTAGTGGTTTAAGCATGTGATCCTAGGTTTGATGACATGAGGCTCATGTGAGTGTGAGTTAGTTTGTGTGTTTGGCTATTATGGGAGTGTAATCCCATTGGGTTTAGATGTAATCAAGTTGGATGGATCATGTGAGAAGGTTCTTAGTGGATTACTCTACCTAAGGATATGAGAGTGAGGGTTGATATGTATTTTCATGTAAATCATTAATTCATGAGGGATAATGTGTTCTGGGTTTGTGTGGTTCTCATTCAGTTATGGATCAGTGAGAAGATGTGTGTAGAACAAGGATTAGTGGTTTTGATATTACCCTTATGGGAATAGAATTTCAAGATTTTGATGATAATGGGATGTTTCACCACTGTGATAGATGAGTATTTCATGAATGGATGGTGATGGGTTTTTTTAGGGATGGGGTGAGCATGGATCCAAAGGATTGACACACATGTGATGTTGAAATATTATTGGGTATTGTGCTTGAGGGAAGGTATAAGAGAATTAATATGGTGGAGGAGAACACCATTGACTATTAGAGGGAATAGAGCTCTTTTTTTATATAATTAGACAGATTATGAGGATGAAATTATTGGTGAATTGAGAATAGGTAGCGATTGGTGCTTTGATTTAGCACTTAGGTATGAGTAGAATGATCATGTTCAGTCATTATGTATAATAATAAATAGATAATGGAACTTGTAGAATAGTGTTTGGTTTAGAAAGGGTACTATAAGGATACTCCCATGGTGGGGATCATCATATTAGTTATAGAGGTATGATCCTCATGTTGATAAGGTTGTGGATAAAGTGAGATCAGTCATTGGATGACCAAGATGGATTTTGGATGCTAGTGTTCCGGTGGATCCAATTTTATCTAGTTCCTTAGTAAATAATATATTTTTGATTGAGTTATAGTGTTGTACGGAGTCCATGTATGGACATCAAGATCGAAAATATTTAAAAGTTGATCCAAGGGTGAGTCAAATTGATGGTGTGTTGGTGCTCTAGGTGAGATAATAATGAATCATACGAGTGGTTGCTGATCCAACCATGGAAATACATTGAGTGTCAGATTTGGAATTTGGTGTGGGAATTTTGACCATCTCGGGATTCCTTTGTAAGTAAAGGCATTAGGATTGGGTGGTAAAATATAACATATATGGGTGTGACCTAATATTTTTGAGAAAATTTGTCTAGTGGAGGGTCAACTGGTGTTTTTTTGTGAGATTGGAGTGATGAGATAAAAAACACATTGAGCATTTTGATGGATCATTAAAATGATTTTCCTTAGGAAATTCTTATGGAAAGGATTACTATGTCTTGGAATTGGACATTTTTAATGGAGTCTTATAGTGGGGAGCACCATGAATCAGGAATGAATAAGTTTATTACACCCTCTTATCTCGATATAGTGGGGTGTGGTTGTGAACTATCTAGATATTAATGATGGTGTTGAGTGGGTAACTAAACTTTTAGTCCATGCTATGTTTTTAGGGCTGCACAATAGAAGTTCATTTTGTGTTTATGATATAATGAAACAAGTTGATAGTGAATTTATGAAAAATGTTGGTCATGATTAATAGTGAAGAACTATTATGACTTCTTATGGGTGAGAAGTGTTATGGTGTAGAGGTTATCAATAACCTCTTCTTTATGGGGTGATCAATTTAGAGGGATTTTGATTTGTTTGTTCATGGATTAGGGTTTATTTTAAGAACCTATACTCAAATTATAATTTTAAGTGTTGGAGAAACTTGAGAATATTTGTTTGGATATAGATTAAGGTTTGAGAGATGTTTTGGGTGATAAAGTAAAGTTTAGGAGCTTTAGGTTTAGGTTTGAATTTTTAGAAGGGTTTTAACCCTATGCATAATCACCAAATAGTTAGGGAAGATTATGTCGGTATCCCAAGACGAACATACATGGTGTTTTTTCACTTGGGGATGAGATTCATTACTTCTGCATGATTGTAGAGAACCATGAAATAAAAAATGTGCATAGTGATTTTTTTTCCAAAGGGAACCACATGATTTGGGCATAGTTTAGTAAACCATGTGGACAAACTGTAACACCCCAAAACATATGTCTCATATAATGATAATTTTATTCTTTTATTTTGTTTAAATTTCTTTTAACCGAACAAAATTTAGGATATAAACACAAGTCTTTTCATTTAAATAAGAACAACGTAGTGTTTACAATGCACTGAGATCAAAAGGGTAATCATACTAACTAAATATACCTACTAAAAACCCTATTAAATCCAAATAAAGACCCCCTAATGCAACAATGAGGCCTGGTAAATAAAGGAGATATTTTGGGTTAGTCGAAATGAAGAACATCACCACCATGAATATGAAGACCGTGCTGAGCATAAGGGGTATAACAAGCACCATCTTCTTTAATTGCCTTAAGCTTAAGACACCCTAAGACAAGGTTTTATAAGGCAACAACCCGACCATTTCCTTGGGTAACCATTGAATTCCAATGGCTATAATTATATCTATTGTACTTGGGAGAATTAACTAAAAACAATTAAGTATAACTTAGTTTTCCAAAATTTACGTTATGAATTGAAAATTATAAGATAAACTCTAAATATGGTATAATGTTTAGAATTACACTCAAGTGATTCTGGAGATGGTGATTTCAATCACCTTGCAGATATTTCAAATATAATGAAAACATTTTCATTTCTAATGCTTAAGCGGTGTTTAAATTAAACTATGTTTAATTTATTCTAATTAAATTATGTTTTGATTAAACTAAGTTTTGACTTCTATAATATTAGTATAAAAGATTTCCTGTGGGTATACAAAATTCCAAGTTATAACCTTGAATGTTAAAGCTTTGGTATTTATAAATAATTTTAGTAATACCATTAGACAAAGTATAATTGATATTCATTAACCTTTTTAAGATTAAAGTCATGTTTAGTAAAATATTTTCTATATAGATGAAAGAGATTTTCCTTATGTTTTTGTATAATTTTGAAAGTGGGATTTAAAAAAAAATAAACCCACTAGGGCCAGCCCTTCAATGCTGGGCCAAGGGAGGCAGTTCACACTAGGTGGATAAGCCTATATCTCAGCCCAAGCTAAGGCCGGCCCGACCGTGGGCATAATTTCCCCGAAGGGTGCACGAGAGAAAAAGAGCACATGAGCACGCCCTAGTGGGCGTGAAGCCGCGATGAGGCAGGGGGGTTGGCCGAAGCTTGCGGGGGAAGGTGGGAGCCCGTTTATGAGGCTCCCTGGTGTGTGATGTGATTTCTGGGATGTTGTGGGAGTATGAGGTTTATAAATGGCCATGTTTTTTCCCACTGTTTCGATGTGGGACGAGTTTTTTAGGAGAAACGGGATCTGGGCCGTTGGATCACGTCTCGCGCAATCTGGGCCATCGATCTCGATACTGCGCTTGACACTCAGCAACTATGGAATACCACAACATTTTTGCACATTGTTAGATCAACCTCAGATCTAATCTCGACCATCTGAGGGTTTTAAAACACCGCGTCGATCTAGGGACGTCTGATCAAACTCTGATTTAATCTGAGTCGCTCATCTTTTTTAAACCACGGACGTGCCCCAACCTTCTAATCAGAGCCGAATTTGATCCTGGCCATCCAATCTACCTCCGATGTTCTCCTTCCCGTGTCATCTTCTTCTCCTTCTTCGGGGTTTTCCCCAATAACCCTACACCTACGTTGAACCATTTTTCTTCAACCATGATAACCGGGTGGACCCTCCTTGTAACACCCCAGGTAAATAGAGAATATGGCATTTTCATATTTATCCATATTTTTGAATAAAATATTAATATTACTTTAATGGGGACGCTATGCACAATGGCGTACCCAATACACAACAATGAGTTTCTTGGGAATCTTGTGTTGCTTTCTAATAATAAAATAATATTATTTTAAATGGTAGTTAACGCCTAGCCGTTGTAATGGCGGGAATGAACATAACTAACTAAAAAATGATTATATATGTTTGTCAAATATTTTTACTCTTTACAATAAATTTTAGTGGATTAAAAATGCAAATGAATCCAATTTTAAGCGTAAACATTCTAATATTCTTTAAAAGGTCGATTAACCGCCTTTTGATGGCGAACCGCTTTTAAATCCACTTTTTGACAATTTTATGTGTTATATTTGACAAAATAAAATTCTTCTTTAGAATCAGGACATCAAAATTTACTTTGTGTAAATTTTTGGTATTTTTCCGAAAAAGTTCAATTTTTAATGAATAGTGAAAAATGTTGTATTTTAATTCAAAACCTCTTTTAATCTAATTTATTTATATAATTAGATTATCTTTTGAATTGGGTTTAAAGTGAAATTAGAATATATTTTTACCATTTACTCCAATAGTGGTCATTGGAATTAATTTCACTTTGAAGTCGGACTTAAACTAGTGTCAATCTTTTGATACATTTTGTTTCATAAAAACACGCTATTTGTTTTGACAGCGGGAATTAATTATTAAATTAATTAATGCAAATTATATGTTTTTAATTTTGTAAAATAGAAATAATTTTTGAATTTGTAATATCAAATATAGCTTCGAGTGAATTTTTGGTAATTTTCTAAAAAACTTCAATTTTTGATGAATAGTGAAACCACTAAGTGGTACTTATAAAAACTGATTTTTCTGTTTAAATGAAAATTTTGCATCTTTGTGTTTTGAATTTCAAAAATCTGACATACATGGTTGTCATTAAGAAGTAAAATGTGGTTCAATGGGATTAAAATAATTTTTTGGTGAATAGTAACTTTTAAGTTTATTAATCGCGATTAGAGGTAATTAGTGTAGTTTAAGGTAAGAATAATGTTTTAATAAAATGAAATGACCTAGATACATGTCCTACCCTCATTGGATGTGTCATGGCCGACCAAGACAATCCATGGGTCAACTTGGGGACCCCATGGAGCCACTTTGGTTGGAGAATGACATAAATACCTTTTTATTTAATGTTAAAGTAAAAATGACGCAAACATGAGATGTTTTACTAAAACAATTCTTACATGGGGTTATACAAGTCAGATTTTTGACTATAAATAATAATTGGAAATATAAAAAGATTTCCTACATAATAGTATTTTTTTTTATAATTTTTATACATTAAATAAATTAAATTATTTATGACATCATGATGATGCAGCGATTACCTCATTAATAAAGGATTTAAATAAAATGAAAAGATAATGTAAAATCTATGACCTACACATGTCCAAAACCTATTTTATGGATATATTTCGAAACCTTATCACCTTATCCTCGAAAAAAATTAATGTGGGACCATTAAAATCCGAAACACATTCTAAAATAATGTAACATTTCCTTACTTTCCAAGAGTGCCCCTCCCCTCCTCTTATAAAAGGCCCCCACCTCTACCTCCTTACCCACACTTCCAAAGCCTTTGGCTCGGCCAACCCTTGCCCATTATGTCTCTCAAAATCCCTCTATAACTCCTTGAAGCCTCACTTTGGGCAGAAGTCTTTCCAAGGAAGCCTTTGACTCAAACCAAAGGGAGTTACCCAATTTTAAGGTAATGTCTTCACTTGTGTCCTTTTGTTTTATTTTGCTTCTCCAACCCCCTAAACTCTTTTTATTCATATCTTTTGTAACAACTCCAGTATCTTCAATATAATAGGATGTTTTTATAAGAAGTATTCGAGCTACACTTACACACACCTTCGTCTAATGGTTAAAGAACATACTGTTTCTGTGGTTGGCAATTTTCTGCCTCACGAAACGATGATTGTTCAATATTCTTTTAACACCTTTAAAGGTGGACATTATGATGTCACTGTATTTTATATATTATATATATGGTATTTATGTTTACTATATGCTTCTGTATTCTATATTTAAACCATACCTTTATTCTTTTCATGTTGTGTAAATGTGATAATTTCATATGAGGAAGTGCGGACTACCGCCCCCTCAAGTGATGTGACTCGTACATGCAATACATGAAATGTATAAAGAATGAAATTAATGAACATATGTGAACTATATAACATATATATTATACTGGAATTATAATATATATATATATATATATCATTTATTTTTAATTCCATTAATATGACAAAGAAAAAATGAAAGTAGCATTCATGCGTACGTACGGCCTACCGTCTCCATGAACGGTGATTTTCGTTTTTATCTCCAAATGATATGGAATAGTATAAAATAAATATGTACTGGATATATATGATATTTTATTCATTAATACTATTCTGGATATGATGTACCTATAACTACATGGAAAATTATTTTCCAACAAGTTCAATTTTTGACTCATGTACCAAACATCGATAAAAACGTCTGATATGAACTCATATTATTAACCAATTATTATAACATTAAAATATGTGATATGAACTGAATAATAATATTTATAGGAGTTCCTTAAGAAATTATAAATTGACCAAAGTTTATTATTCAGGAATATAAAGAAATGAACAAGACAAGTTGGACTTGAGGTAAGGGATCCTACTCCTCTCTTTCTTTTTAAGTACACTCTTTTATGTCATTCCTTTTAAAGCTCATATTCTTGTTATTGGGATGTTCTTTTATATTAATCTTACTATAATTTTTATGTTCATATGATGAGAGACCCTATTCTCTCTCATCAATCCATTTTGGATGTTTTAAGTGGCGCCGTTAGGCTGCTGAGTTTTCGTAAGGGATTTTTCATCTCACTTTTATTCCCGTGAGATTTATGCTACATTTGCCAAAATTTCCTTTGAGTGGTGTATGTACTGCCCATTATTTTACTCATTGTGTAATATAATTTCATTTATGAGTATTTAAATCAATGTTGTATTGTCCTTCTTTCACGGGGTGTATGTTTCGAAAGATACCCATGTCGGTAAGGGAACCTTTCACCCTCCTCTTTTAAAAAGACTTCTTTTGTTATGTCTTTTAATTCACATAATATTATATTGGGATATGTTCTTCTATATCCTTATTGATGTAAATTTTATGTCCAAGTGATGAGATACCCTTTTTATCTCTCATCAACTCATTTTCTGAATTTTGAAGTGACGCCGTTAGGCTGTCGAATTTTACCAAGGGAACTTTTTAACCCAATTTCGATTTCTTTGGGTTCAACATGTAGTTATTGAATATGTCATCCTTTGAATATGTGTGAATGAACTTTTATTGTTTTAAACTTAATATCCACTTATATTGGGTGTATTTATATTTGTCACACATAATTTTGAGATTGATTTATCCTTAATTTAAGGATACCTTCTTTATAAGGGATTTCATCGCATTTTACATTTCTATTGAGACTTCATTGTTGTTATGCACCAATTCACTCTTATTTTGTGTATATACTGTCCTTTGGAATATTATATCATGAATCCATTTATTCTCATGATATTATAAAGTTCTGATTAAATGTTATTCCTCAATTATTGTATTCAAGTGTCTCTAATTTTGGTAAAAACCCTTTAACCAAAATATCACTTTAAATGTTTTAAAGATTTGTTCATATTAATATCCATGTTTTCAAAATGGTTTTAAGAATTTATTTATATGGATATTAATGGTTTAAAATGTTAAAAGCTTCAAGGTGGTATGGGACACTTTGATTCAAAAATTCCTTTAGTAAATATTTTAAATGGTTTTGAAAATGGTTTTTAGAATGGATTCATTATTTCAATATCTTAAAATGTTATATTGTTTTTCAAATGTGGGAATGTTATCTTTCTTTTATGCTTAAGTTATGTGCTATGATTATGTTATGGTTCTTGGGAATTTTTATGAAGATGGGTGGTTCTGTGACAAACTAAGGGCGGGTGAGCCCGATATAACTCTCCAATGCATTGGGTAACGCGAAGGAGTGAAACGTTAAGGTTTCTCCGAAGAGATTTAGGGAATATACTGTGATGGGTATTCCAAACGTAACCAAGAGGGTTACTCCCTATGTAAGAATGTTATGAAAGCCTCAAGTTACCTTCTATGTCTTATGATTTCTATGATTTATTCATGATTTTATGAGGTATGTTAAAGTGCCTTTGTTTTATGGGTAAAGTATGATTTCATTCTTATGTATATATGAACTCATGTTTCTTTTCCATATTTTTTTAAACCTTACTGAGATTTTTATGCTCATCCCAAGTTTTTGAAATGTTTTTCCCAGGTCAAGGGAAAGGTACATGATGTGATGATAGTGTCAAGGATGTGTCAAGAAAGAATCCATGTTTTATTTTAAATATGTTTCCGTTGATGGGAAAAATGAATACTGTCTTTTATGTAACCACTTTGTTTAAATGTGGAATGTAATGCAAGTTTCATGATCTAATTCTCTAAAACTATAAACCTGAAAATATCCTCAATGTGTAATCTTGTAATAACTCAAGATTAAGTAAGGTTTAAGGCTGGGGCCTTATAGTTGGTATCAGAGGTCGGTTTAGATAACTTTAGAGGTTAGGGTATCCTCTAAGCATAAGTGACATTACCACAATGGTTAGGATTTCAGAAAGAGTCCTAGTTTTAGATAAAGATAATGAGTAAGTATATCTTAGTGTTTATCTTCCT
Organism: Viscum album; assembly: GCA_963277665.1. Taxonomy (NCBI): domain Eukaryota; kingdom Viridiplantae; phylum Streptophyta; class Magnoliopsida; order Santalales; family Viscaceae; genus Viscum; species Viscum album. The sequence goes on along the minus strand of OY728137.1, from coordinate 195,352,693 downwards.
CATTAGTACATGATGGTTTTGTTGATATACTCACACTGGCCTTTTTGGTTTTAGTAAATGACTGGATCTAGTAGGCACCAAAGTAACAGTGGATGTGAAAGAAACTATGACAGTTTTTTGAGTGAGCAACTGAATGATATGGGAGCTACAATGAGAACTCTTGTGTTTATCCTCAACCAACTATCTGGAGTCATGATTGACCACATAAACCTTGGTGATTTCTCTAAGGCATTATATATGGGAGAAACAAATCCCTACGGAACTACAGGTAACAATCATAAAGGTAAGTGTGTTTAAAAACCTATGTGTCAAAGATGCGGAAGTTCAGGTAATAATTATAAAGGTAACCATTAGGGTTTATATGATCCTTACTTTTGAGGTAATTATGGGTTATTATATGTTATGATGGAAAATAAAAGGCATGAGATAAACTTGAGGTTAAAATATTTTATGATTATATTTTTGAAGATTTTATCTCATTTTGGGGAATGTTTTAAGAATTATATACTTTTGAAAAAAGGACAACACACAGACCGTGTGACAACCCATCGCGCCAGAAAAAGCTGCGGGAATCGAACCCATAACCAAAGTGTGACTGGTATTTATCGCCTACCACTGGACTACGTGAAGTACCTGGTTAGTTTGACTAATTCTTTTTAGTTAGATGATTTTATGAATTAAGAGTAAGCTGATTTTGGGTTATCTATGGAAATTTATTAACCTATCATGGAGGATATGTGATTAGGTTAATTACTTTTAAATACAATACTTTAGGAGCAACTGATGTTGTTTGGAGATAAATGTTACGATTTAACTTGGAAGACTATGTGACTAAATCCTTCAAATATTTGGGTTTCAATCTTAGTTTGGTTTACTTTGAAGTATTTTATGGACAATTTGTTTATTGAATGGTCTTTGTTGAACTTTGGGTATTGTTTGATAAATTTTGGAGATTAAGAATAGATTTGTTTTTTTTAAAAAGGATTATACTTTTTGGGTATTATCTGATCTTGTACTAACCATTTTGGTTTTGTTTTTGGTTAAAGTATAAAGACATGGGAAGTATATAGTTCTCTTTTGTGGATTAGGTGATTCTCTAGAAGTTGATTATAATACTCTTAATGCGAACAAGTCTTCCTAAATACTCGACTTTTGGAGAAAATATGAGTTTGATTAAGGAATCTAGTAAAAGTTGAAAGTCTACATGACAAGTAAGTATGTTTCATTATGATTTAGTTAAGATCAAAAATAAATTCCTCAATGAAAAGTAACTTAAAACAAAAATGTTGTCTGTTAACTTTTTCTACTGGGGAATCGAATACTGTTTAACCCATCACAAGTTTGTGATTTTCTTATGGTTAACTTTCTCCTAGACATGTTTAATATCACTCTCCATCAGAACATGACCCTTTGTTTTTTCCTCCATGTCCATATTTTCATACTTGGAATCCTAGTATGGGTTATCTCGGGTGACCTTTGTACTTATCTTTATTTATTTTAAAGTGATTGTTTTACTCACTCTTGTTCCGATGTGGGATTTTCAATAAAGTTTCCAAGCCCAATTTTAAAAATTGCGAGGATGCAATTCCCAAAAGGGGGTAAGGATGTAACACCCCAGGTAAATAAATAATATGACATTTTCATATTTATCCATATTTGTGAATAAAATATTAATATTACTTTAAAGGGGACGCTATGCACAATGGCGTACCCAATACGCAACAATGAGTTTCTTGGGAATCTTGTGTTGCACTATAATAATAAAATAATATTATTTTAAACGGTAGTTAACGCCTAGCCGTTGTAATGGTGGGAATGAACATAACTAACTAAAAAATGATTATATATGTTTGTCAAATATTTTTACTCTTTACAATAAATGTTAGTGGATTAAAAATGCAAATGAATCCAATTTTAAGCGTAAACATTCTAATATTCTTTAAAAGGTCAATTAACCGCCTTTTGATGGAGAACCGCTTTTAAATCCACTTTTTGACAATTTTATGTGTTATATTTGACAAAATACAATTCTTCTTTATAATCGGGACATCAAAATTTACTTTGTGTAAATTTTTGGTATTTTTACGAAAAAGTTCAATTTTTAATGAATAGTGAAAAATGTTGTATTTTAATTCAAAACCTCTTTTAATATAATTTATTTATATGATTAGATTATCTTTTGAATTGGGCTTAAAGTGAAATTAGAATATATTTTTACCATTTAGTCCAATAGTGGTCGTTGGAATTAATTTCACTTTGAAATCGGACTTAAACTAGTGTCAATCTTTTGATACATTTTGTTTCATAAAAACACGCTATTTGTTTTGACAACGGGAATTAATTATTAAATTAATTAATGCAACTTATATATTTTGAATTTTTTAAAATAGACATCATTTTTGAATTTGGAATATCAAATATAGCTTAGGGTGAATTTTTGGTAATTTTCTGAAAAACTTCAATTTTTGATGAATAGTGAAACCACTAAGTGGTACTTATAAAAACTGATTTTTCTGTTTAAATGAAATTTTTCCATCTTTGTGTTTTGAATTTCAAAAATCCGACATATATGGTTGTCATTAAGAAGTAAAATGTGGTTCAATGGGATTAAAATAATTTTTTGTTGAATAGTAACTTTTAAGTTTATTAATCGCGATTAGAGGTAATTAGTGTAGTTTAAGGTAAGAATAATGTTTTAATAAAATGAAATGACCTAGATACATGTCCTACCCTCATTGGATGTGTCATGGACGACCAAGAAAATCCATGGGTCAACTTGGGGACCCCATGAAGCCACTTTGGTTGGAAAACGACATAAATACCTTTTTATTTAATGTTAAAGTAAAAATGACACAAACATGAGATGTTTTACTAAAACAATTCTTACATGGGGTTATACAAGTCAGATTTTTGACTATAAATAATAATTGGAAAGATAAAAAGATTTCATACATCATAGTATTTTTTTTATAATTTTTAGACATTAAATAAATTAAATTATTTATGACATCATGATGATGCAACGATTACCTCATTAATAAAGGATTTAAATAAAATGAAAAGATAATGTAAAATCTATGACCTAAACATGTACAAAACCTATTGGATGGGTATATTTTGAAACCTTATCACCTTATCCTCTAAGCACATCAATTTGGGACCATTAAAATCTGAAAAACATTCTAAAATAATATAACATTTCCTTACTTTCCAAGAGTGCCCCTCCCCTCCTTTTATAAAAGGGACCCACCTCTACCTCCTTACCCACATTTCCAAAGCCTTTGGCTCGTCCAAACCCTGCCCATTTTGTCTCTACACATCCCTCTATAACTCTTTGAAGCCTCACATTGGGCAGAAGTCTTTCCAAGGAAGCCTTTGAGCTCAAACCAAAGGGAGTTACCCGATTTTAAGGTAATGTCTTCACTTGTGTCCTTTTGTTTTATTTTGCTTCTCCAACCCCCTAAACTCTTTTTATTCATATATTTTGTAACAACTCCAGTATCTTAAATATACTAGGATGTTTTTATAAGAAGGATTAGAGCTACACTTACACACACCTTCGTCTAATGGTTAAAGAACATACTATTTCTGTGGTTGGCGATTTTCTGCCTCACGAAACGATGATTGTTCAATATTCTTTTAACACCTTTAAAGGTGGCCATTATGATGTCACTGTATTTTATATATGATATATATGGTATTTATGTTTACTATATGCTTATTTATTCTATATTTAAACCATACCTTTATTCTTTTCATGTTGTGTAAATGCGATAATTTCATATGAGGAAGTGCAGACTACCGCCCCCTCAAGTGATGTGACTCGTACATGCAATACATGGAATGTATAAAGAATGAAATTAATGAACATATGTGACCTATATAATATATATATTATACTGGAATTATAATATATATATATATATATCATTTATTTTTAATTCCATTAATATGACAAAGAAAAAATGAAAGTAGCGTTCATGCTACGTACGACCTACCGTCTCCATGAACGGTGCTTTTCGTTTTTATCTCCAAATGATATGGAATAGTATAAAATGAATATGTACTGGATATATATGATATTTTAGTCATTAATACTATTCTTGATATTATGTACCTATAACTACATGGAAAATTATTTTCCAACAAGTTCAATTTTTGACTCATGTACCAAACATCGATAAAAACGTCTGATATGAACTCATATTATTAACCAATTATTATAACATTAAAATATGTGATATGAACTGAATAATAATATTTATAGGAGTTACTTAAGAAATTATAAATTGAACAATGTTTATTATTAAGGAATATAAAGAAACGAACAAGACAAGTTGGACTTGAGGTAAGGGATCCTACTCCTCTCTTTTTAAGTACACTCTTTTATGTCATTCCTTTTAAAGCTCATCTTCTTGTTATTGGGATGTTATTTTATATTAATCTTACTGTAATTTTTATTTTCATATGATGAGAGACCCTATTATCTCTCATCAATCCATTTTGGAAGTTTTAAGTGGTGCCGTTAGGCTGCCGAGTTTTCGTAAGGGATTTTTCATCTCACTTTTATTCCCGGGAGATTTATGCTACATTTTCCACAATTTCATTTGAGTGGTGTATGTAATGCCCATTATTTTACTCATTGTGTAATATAATTTCATTTATGAGTATTTACATCAATGTTTTATTGTCCTTCTTTCACGGGGTGTATGTTTCGAAAGATACCCATGTCGGTAAGGGAACAATTCACCCTCCTCTTTTAAAAAGACATCTTTTGTTATGTCTTTTAATTCACATACTATTATGTTGGGATATGTTCTTATATATCCTTATTGATGTAAATTTTATGTCCAAGTGATGAGATACCCTTTTTATCTCTCATCAACTCATTTTTTGAATTTTGAAGTGACGCTGTTAGGCTGTCGAATTTTACCAAGGGAACTTTTTAACCCAATTTCAATTTCTTTGGGTTCAACATGTAGTTATTGAACATGTCATCCTTTGAATATGTGTGAATGAAATTTTATTGTTTTACACTTAATATCCACTTATATTGGGTGTATTTATATTTGTCACACATAATTTTGAGATTGATTTATCCTTAATATATGGATACCTTCTTTATAAGGGATTTCATCGCATTTTAAATTTCTATTGAGACTTCATTGTTGTTATGCACCAATTCACTCTTATATGTTGTATATACTGTCCTTTGGAATATTATATCATGAATACATTTATTCTCACGATATTATAAATTTCTGATTAAATGTTATTCCTCAATTATTGTATTTAAGTGTCTCTAATTTTGGTAAAAACCCTTTAACCAAAATATCACTTTAAATGTTTTAATGATTTGTTCATATTAATATCCATGTTTTCAAAATGGTTTTAAGAATTTATTTATATGGATATTAATGGTTTAAAATGTTAAAATCTTCAAGGTGGTATGGGACACTTTGATTCAAAAATGTCTTTAGTAAATGTTTTAAATGGTTTTGAAAATGGTTTTTAGAATGGATTCATTATTTCAATATCTTAAAATTTTATATTGTTTTTGCAATGTGGGAATGTTATCTTTCCTTTATGATTAAGTTATATGCTAGGATTATGTTATGGTTCTTGGGAATTGTTATGAAGACGGGTGGTTTCGTGATAAACTAAGGGCGGGGGAGCCCGATGTAGCTCTCCAATGCATTGGGTAACGCGAAGGAGTGAAACGTTAAGGTTTCTCCGAAGAGATTTAGGGAATATACTGTGATGGGTATTTCAAATGTAACCAAGAGGGTTACTCCCTACGTAATAATGTTATGAATTCCTCAAGTAACCTTCTATGTCTTATGATTTCTATGATTTATTCATGATTTGATGAGGTATGTTAAAGTGCCTTTGTTTTATGGGTAAAGTATGATTTCATTCTTATGTATATATAAACTCATGTTTCTTTTCCATATTTTTTTAACCCTTACTGAGATTTTTATGCTCATCCCAAGTTTTTTGAAATGTTTTTCACAGGTCAAGGGAAAGGTACATGATGTGATGATAGTGTCAAGGATGTATCAAGAAACAATCCATGTTTTATTTTAAATATGTTTCCGTTGATGGGAAAAATGAATACTGTCTTTTATGTAACCACTTTGTTTAAATGTGGAATGTAATTCAAGTTTCATGATCTAATTCTCTAAAACTCTAAACCTGAAAAGATCCTCAATGTGTAATCTTGTAATAACTCAAGATTAAGTAAGGTTTAAGGCTGGGGCCTTATACTCCTTGTTCTTTCTTTTCCTCGAGTCTTCCCCAACTATTTAATGAACCAGTTAGACATCTGTTTCTCAACAATATCATTAAATGATTTTTATATTTTATATTCATATAAGTTAACCGATTGCACCCCGAGCAACCCTCAGTTTTCTATTCTACCTCCAACACCTCCTTCAAGAACCTCCAAGTCTTCCTGAGCCTCTCTTCCTCCACGAACTAAGGTAAGGGTTGTTTAGTCTTTCTTGTTGAGTCTAAGATGTACATTTATGTACACTTGTATATATATGTTTGTATATATACCTTGAAGCTTGAGTTTGAACCCCTCTTTACCCAATTTAGAGCCTCAGAATCTTGAGTTATAGGGTACTAATAGACCCGAAGCATGCATGCATCATGAAAACTCATTTTTATACCTTATAAACATAATTGGTTTTTTATATATGTATATGTATATAAATATGTAAATATGTATCCTCTTAGATCTACATAAACTACTTATGTCAAAATTTAAGGTTTCTAAGATTGAGCTTTGAAGTTGACTCAACATGCAAACAACCATATTTTGTATAAAATTTTTTAATATGTTATGTATGTTCTTATATATAAGTATGTATATATATAAGGTTATACTTATAGGTTTTTATCATAACCTGAAATAAGTTTTCATAAACTTGAGTTTTTGTGATTAAAAAAAATGCTACTAAATGTTCATTAATTGTTATGGTTACTTTTATACTTTGTCATTTTTGTGAGAAATCATATATATACATTCTATATATATGAATATTTATATGTTCATACATGTATATATAAATATATATATGGTTTTCCATCCTAAACCTATTTTGGTTTTCAAAATTTTGTTCAACAATGTGTAACCAACAAGAGCAGTACTTGTTTTGGTTGTGAAATGAAAAACCCATACACTTAATTTTATTTATATATGGTTTATATATATAACATCTCTATGTAAATCCATGGGTTTTCAAAGGTTAACGGTTTGTATGTATTAATAATTCTAAAGTCTATAATTATAATTGGTTTTGTTTAATATGGGTATTAATTATTATAAAAAACAGATATACACTTAGTATATATTCGGACACATACCCATAATACAATCTAGTTCTATTTTGTGCTATTAAAGATGATTTACAATCATTAAATAAAGACATGGATGTGAATAAAGTTTTAGGAATTATATTATTATGAAAAACATTAGTTTTTATAGATGTATATCCTATGTCTAACTTGTTTTAGTTAAATAACCTTTAAAGATATTAGCCTTGTTATAATTTCATATAGAAAACCCTTATCAACCATTACATGATGTTATTTAGTATTTTATCATGTGAAAATGATGCGTAATAAGCCATGAATGCCTTCAATGAACTGTCATTTCCCTATTTTCAATGTTATCTATCATGTTATGTATTATGGATTAAGTGGTTCCATTTTTGTTTTATTTATAGTTGCACTCAATGGTGCTTGCATGTGGCATATCATAATAATGAGATAAGAAATCAAATTACTCAAGGTAGTATGGGACATGTTTAGTAATATGAAATAAAAATTTAATCATTTAAGGTGGCATGGGACACCTTGAGTAATATGAAATAAAAAATCTAATTATTCAAGGTGATATTTGACACCTTGAATAATATGAAATGTGTAAGTAATTATTCAAGTGGTATATGAAATTTTGAATTTATGACCTGATTTGGCATATGAGTAATGAATTGGACCAGTTTTTTCCAGGTTGGGGACCGGTAAAAGTAAGCCCTCTGGATTGGAGTCTAGTTACAGATGCTCTCCGAGTTGGAGTCCGGTTACAGATGCTCTCCGGGATGGAGTCCGTTTACATATGCTCTCTAGGTTGGGGTCCGGTTACAGTTAGCCCGTAAGTCTTGGCATGAGGCCTTGACACAGAAGTCCTAAATTATACATTCCCTCATTATGTGTATGATAATTAATTAAAAAAATATTTATTCGACTAGTAGAATATCCATGGTTAAGAGCCAGTACTTATGAGTATCAGAAAAGTAAAATCTTATGGCATGACTTGTGTTTAGAACTTAGTGAATTTGTATTCAATGTATGAAATTGAAGTTGTTTCCTTCACGTGCAACTCTAATTATTCATTACTCTTATCTATTCAATTTGTGCTCAGATATTCATATGTAATACATGTTTAGAACTTATTTTATTTATTACTCTAAATGAGCATGCCTATAATTGAATCATGAATCCTTGCAATTCTATTAGTGTGTTTTTAATTGAGCATTTTTTGATATGTTACATGTGTTACTACTTTTCTTTAAGAAAAATGTTTTATGGAGAGATTTAAATAATGTTTTAAAAAGTTATATTGGTTTGCTTTAAAACCCATTACTAGTAATTCGTATGCTCACCCCTTGTTTTTCAATGAAAATTTTTAGGTATCGGTTTTAGCTGAAGAGGCATGTCAGTAGCAACTGGTTTCCTAGAACTCGAGTTGAATTTGATCCTCTAGATGGGACATGATGCGTGGTTTAGCAGTACAAGTTTTTTGTTTAAAATGACACATCATGTTCTGAAGGCACCTACTCTGGGTATTCTGGGGTTGGGTCCTCACAGTTGGTATCAGAGGATTTGGTTTGGATAACTCTGGAAAACCAGAACGGAAACAAAGAAAAATTTACATAAGCATTACTAAATGTGAGGTTTTTCCTTATTTTCAGATGGAAAACGAAGGTAATAGTGTTCTGTCTCTTCCTAATGAGGCCTTAAAAACCATAATTTATATAGCCAACCACATAAATTTAATAAAATATGTCCATATCTAAATGATGTGTAAACACCTCTATGACGTATCCAACTATCCCCGAGTGCTTCAAATCCACTGAAGAGCAGGTCTGGATTACATCTTTATGATGCAAGACCAATTTCCATCCTACACATGATGGGGAAGGTATTATGAGGGACTTTGTAGATGCTTCACCATAGTGGAAGGCATGCAGTCCCTCACAACCTTCCAAGAATCTGCAGCAGCGGGAGACCTCCGCGTAACGTATATGTGTCAAGTTTTGTCCTATGGCCATTATGGTCAAGTAATAGACTTTTACATCCTTGAATATGAAGCCTCTCGTTCGGTGTACAGACATCAAGTGAATACTGATGTCTCTTAGCTATACACCCCACATGTCAGACTCTGGAGACACCATAAGTGCACCCACGAGATAGAACCAGACTACTCGGGTTGCATATGGTTTAGGGAGATAGGGAGTTTTGAGCTTGTTTTGGGGATTCGTGTAGTCAGGAATAGGGGAAACCATTATCCCCATTTTACATTTTGTACTAGTGGTTATATAAGAATATAACTCGTTATCCCTTCTTTCTGCTATCCTTTCATTAGTTATACTTTTGAATGGGTATCATTAAGTGAACTTTCATAATAAATTTTCAGATGGACGGAAAAACCCACATATTACCTCTTCCTATTGAGGTAATGGAGATTATTATGATCAAAACCTATGAGGAAGAATGCCTCCCCTTTTCAAACCTATAATGGACGTGAAAATAACTTTACAAAGTGTCAAACAGTCCAGACATTCTACGTTCCTGTCAAGAGAATTCCTACATCTACCACCATATAGCCAATGCTCAACTTGATGAGTATAGATGAAGGGGAAAGTACCATGAAGGTATTTTCCTATGTTTCACCCAATCCTGAAACTTTATGGCCAGTATGAGGTTTCAAGAGGCTGCCTTGGATGGGGACCTACGCGTAGCTTACATATACCAGATCCTGAGCATCAGAATGTATGACCATGCTGATGTCATTAACATATTCATAAAATATTCAACCCAATGAGTTCTCAGGGAAATTATCCATTCAGACATTTCTAAACTCTCCACCTTTCGAGCCTCTCTCTGGAAGCCTGAGTGCACATGACACAAGTTTAATCCCTACTGTATGATGTGTGTTTGGGATAGGGAAATAGAAGAACTGAACACCAACTTTGGTATTCATCTATCATTACCTGAGGATCCTCCACGATGGAGGATGTGGTGAATATTGTGGGAGAGTCTTTTTATTTAGGTGGTTATGTATAATGAATTGCGAGGAAACAATTCCTTGAAGGTGGGGGGGGGGATAATGTCTCACCCCAAAACATATTTCTCATATAATGATAATTTTATGCTTTTATTTTGTTTAAATTTATATTAACTGAACAAAATTTAGGAGATAAACACAAGTTTTTTCATTTAAATAAGAACACCGTAGTGTTTACAATGCACCAAGATCAAAAGGGTATTCATGCTAACCAAATATACCTACTAAAAACCCTATCAAAGCCACATGAATACCACCTAATGAAACAATGAGTCTCGGTAAATAAAGGAGATATTTCGGGTTAGTCAAAATGAAGAACATCACCACCATGATCATGAAGACCATGCTGAGCATCAAGGGTATAACAAGAAACATCTTCTTCAATTGCCTTAATCTTAAAACACCCTAATACAAGGTTTTATAAGGCAATAACCTGACCATTGCCTTGGGTAGCTATTGAATTCCAACGACTATAATTATAGTAGTTGGTCTTGTGGGTAATTAACTAAAAAAATTAAGTACAACTTAGTTTTCCAAAATTTACGTTATGAATTAGAAATTATAAGATAACCTCTAACTCCAGTATAATGTTTTGAATTACACTCAAGTGATTCCGGAGATGATGATTTCAATCACCTTGTATATATTTCAAATATAATGTAAACATTTTCATTTCTAATGCTTAAGCGGTGTTTAAATTAAACTATGTTTAATTTATTCTAATTAAATTATGTTTTGATTAAACTAATTTTTGACTTCTATAATATTAGTATAAAAGATTTCATGTGGGTATACCAAATTCCAAGTTATAACCTTGAATGTTAAAGCTTGGGTATTTATAAATAATTTTAGAAATACTATTAGAAAAAGTATAATTGATATTCATTAACATTTTTAAGATTAAAGTCATGTTTAGTAAAATATTTTCTATATAGATGAAAAAGATTTTCCTTATGTTTTTGTATAATTTTAAAAGTGGGATTTTTTAAAAAATAGACCCACTATGGCCAACCCTTTAAAGCTGGACTGAGGGAGGAAGCTCACGCTAGGTTGTTGAGCCGAGCCCTCAGCCCAAGATAAGGCTGCCCCGAGCGTGGGCATAATTTCCCCAAAGGGAGCACGGGAGTATAGGAGCGCATGAGCGTGCCCCAGTGGGCGCAAAGCCACGACGAGGTAGGGGGTAGGACAAAGCCTTTAGGGAAGGTGGGAGCCCATGTATAAGGCTCCCTGGTGTGTACTGTGATTTCTGGGATTTTTCGGGAGTCTGAGGCTTATAAAGGGCTGCATTTTTTCCCACTATTTTGATGTGGGATGGGTTTTTTCTGGATAAAGGGTATCTGGGCCGTTGGATTACATATCGCACGATCTGGGTCATCAATATAGATCCCACACTAGATCCTCAGCAACCGCAGAAACCACCATGTTTTTTTCACACCATTCGATCAACCTCAGATCAAATCTCAGCCATCCGAGGGTTTTAAAATACCGCGTCGATCCAGGGTCGTCCAATAAAACTCGGATTTAATCGGAGCCAATCATTTTTTTAAACCATAGTTGTGCCCCAAACTTTGGATCAGAGCTGGATTTGATTCTGGCCATTCAATCTACCTTCGGTATTCTCCTTCCTGCATCGTCTTCTTCTCCTTCGCATGGGTTTTCACCAGTAACCCTACACCTATGTTGCACCATTTTTCTTCAACCATGACAACCGGGTGGACGCTCCTTGTTCTCCCTTTTCCTTGAGTCTTCCCAGGCAATTTAATGAACCGGTTAGACATCGGTTTCTCAACAATATCATTAAATGCTTTCTATATTTTATATTGATATAAGTTACCCAATTGCACCCTGAGCAACCCTCAGTTTTCTCTTCTACCTCCAACACCTCCTTCAAGAACCTCAGAGTCTTCCCGAGCTTCTCTTCCTCCACGAACTAAGGTAAGGGTTGTTTAATCTTTCTTGTTGAGTCTAAGATGTATATTTATGTACACTTGTATATATATTTTTATATATATACCTTGCAGTTTGAGTTTGAACCCCTCTTTACCCAATTTAGAGCCTCGAGATATTGAGTTATAGGGTATTAGTAGACCCGAAGCATGAATGCCTCATGAAAACTCATTTTTATACCTTATATACATAATTGGTTTTGTATATATGTATATGTATATAAATATGGAAATATGTAGCCTCTTAGATCTATATAAACTCCTTATGTCAAAATTTAATATTTCTAAGCTTGAGCTTCGAAGTTGACTTAATAACCTCAACATTCAAACAACCATTTTTCGTACAGAACATTTTAATTTGTTATGTATGTTCTTATATATAAGTATGTATATATATATAAGGTTATACTTATATGATTTTATCATAACCCAAAAAAATTTTTCAGAAAAATGAGTTTTGGTGATTAAAAAAAATGCTATGAAATATTCATTAATTGTTAGGGTTAATTTTATGTTTTGTCATTTTAGTGAGAAATAATATATATACGTTCTATATATATGAATATTTATATGTTCATACACATATATATAAATATATATATGGTTTTCCATCCTAAACCTATTCTGGTTTTCTAAATGTTGTTCAACAATGTGTAACCAACAAGAGCAGTACTTGTTTTGGTTGTGAAATGAAAAACCCATACACTTAATTTTATTTATATATGGTTTATATATATAACATCTCTATGTAAATCCATGGGTTTTCAAAGGTTAACGGTTTGTATGTATTAATAATTCTAAAGTCTATAATTATAATTGGGTTTGTTTAATATAGGTGTTAATTATTATACAAAACATATATACACTTAGTATATATTCGGACACATACACATAATACAATCTAGTTCTATTTTGTGATATTAAATATGATTTAAAATCATTAAATAAATACATGGATGCGAATAAAGTTTTAAAAATTGTATTATTATCCAAAACATTAGTTTTTATAGATGTATGTCCTATGTCTAATTTGTTTTAGTTAAAGAACCTTTAAAGATATTATCCTTGTTATAATTTCATATCGAAAACCCTTATCAACCATTACTTGATGTGCTTTAGTATTGTATCATGTTCAAAGGATGCGTAATAAGCCATAAATTCCTTCGATGAACTGTCATTACCCTATTTTCAATGTTATCTGTCATGTTATGTATTATGGATTAAGTGGTTCCATTTTCCATTTTATTTGTAGTTGCACTCAATGGTGGATGCATGTGTGATATCATAATAATGAGATAAGAAATCAAATTACTCAAGGTGGTAAGGGGAATCTTGAGTAATATGAAATAAAAATTTAACCATTCAAGGTGGTATGGGACACCTTGAGTAATATGAAATAAAAAATTTAATTATTCAAGGTGGTATGTGATACCATGAATAACATGAAATGTGTAATTAATTATTCAAGTGGTATATGAAATTTTGAATTTACGACCTGATTTGGAATATGAGGAATGTATTGGAATAGTATGTTCTGGGTTGGGGACCAGTAAAAGTAAGACCTCCGGGTTGTAGTCTGGTTACAGATGCTCTTCAGGTTGGAGACTGGTTATATATGCTCTCTGGGATGGAGTCCAGTTAAAAATTCTCTTAGTGTTGGGGTCTGGTTACAGTTTTCCCCTATGTCTTAGCACAAGGCCTTGACACAGAAGTCTGTCATTATACATTCCCTCATTATGTGTATAATAATTAATTAACAAAATAGTTATTCAACTAGTAGAATATCCATGGTTAGGATCCTGTACTTATGAGTATCATAAAAGTAAAATATTATGGCATGACTTGTGTTTAGCACTCAGGGAATTTGTATTCAATGTATGAAATTGAAGTTGTTTCCTTTACATGCAGATCTGATTATTCATTACTCTTAGATGTTCAATTTGTGCTTAGATATTCATATGTCATACATGTTTAGAATGTCTTTTATTTATTTCTCGAAATGAGCATGCCTATAATTGAATCATGAATCCTTGCTTTTCTATTAGCGTGTTTTTAATTGAGCATTTTTTTGATATTTTACATGTGTTACAGCTTTTATTTAAGAAAAATGTTTTATGGAGATATTTGAAGAATATTTTAAAAAGTTATATTGGTTTTCTTTAAAACCCCTTACTTGGAATTTGTATGCTCACCCCTTGTTTTTCAATGAAAATTTTTTGGTATCAGTTCTAGCTAAAGAAGCATGTTCGTAACCACTGGTTTCCCAAAACCTAAGCCAAATTTGATCCTCTGGATGGGACATGTTGTGTGGTTTAGCAGTGCATGTTTTTTGTTTAAAATGACACATCATGTTCTGATGGACTGACTCTAGGTATTCTGGGGTCGGGTTCTCACAGTTGGTATCAGAGGATTTGGTTTGGATAACTCTGGAAAACCAAAATAAAAACAAAGAAAAATTTACTTAAGAATTAATAAATATGATGTTTTTCCTTATGTTCAAATGGAAAACAAAGGTACTAGTCTTCTATCTCTTCCCAATTAGGCCTTAGAAACCATAATTTCCATAGCCAGCTGCCAAAATTTTATAAACTATGCCCATATCCGAATGACGTGTAAACACCTCTATGACGTATCCAACTCTCCCCGAGTACTTCAACTCCACTGAAGAGCAGGTCTGGATTACATCTTTATGATGTAAGCCTAATTTCCATCATATGAACAATAGGGAAGATACTATGAGGGACTTTTTAGATAATTCACTGAAGCGGAAGACATCCAGTCCCTCACAACCTTCCAAGAAGCTGCAGCAGTGGGAAACCTCGACGCAACATATATGTGTAAAGTCTTGTCATATGGCCATTATGGTCAAGTAATGGACTTTGACATCCTTGAATAAGAAGCCTCTCATTTGGTGTACATACATCAAGTGCATACTGATGTCTCTCACCTATAAACCCCACATGTCAGGCTTTGGAGACACCATAAGTGCACCCACGAGATAGAACCAGACTGCTTGGGTTGCATATGGTTTAGGGAGATAGAGAGTTTTGAGCTTGTTTTGGGGATTCGTGTAGCCGGGAACTAGGAAAACCATTAACCCCATTTTACATTTTGTACCAGTGGTTATATAAGAATATAACTCGTTATCCCTTCTTTCTACTATCCTTTCATCGGTTATACTTTTGAATGGGTATCACTAAGTGAAATTTCATAATAAATTTTCAGATGGACGGACAAACCCACATATTATCTCTTCCTGTTGAGGTAATGGAGATTATTATGATCAAAACCTATGAGGAAGAATGACTCCCCTTTTCAAACCTACTATAGACGTGCAAACAACTTTACTAAGTGTCAAACAGTCCAGAAATTCTCTATTCCTGTTAAGATAATGTCTACATCTACCACCGTATATCCA
The DNA here is from genome assembly GCA_963277665.1 of Viscum album. NCBI lineage: Eukaryota > Viridiplantae > Streptophyta > Magnoliopsida > Santalales > Viscaceae > Viscum > Viscum album. The sequence goes on along the minus strand of OY728137.1, from coordinate 195,336,972 downwards.
ATTCTCAACTTGATGAGTATAGATGAAGGGAAAAGTACCATGAAGGTCTTTTACTATGGTTCACCCAATCCCAAAACTTCATGGCCAGGATGAGGTTTCAAGAGGCTGCCTTGGATGGGTACCTACACGCAAATTACATGTACCAGATATTGAGCATCAGTATGTATGACCATGTTGATGTCATTAACATTTTCATACTAGAGTCAACCTGACGAGTTCTTAGAGAAATTGTCCATTTAGACATTTCTAAACTCTCCACCTTTTGACCCTCTCTCTAGAAGCCCGAGTGCACATGACATGGGTTTAAACCCTACTATCTGAAGTGTGTTTGGGCTAGGGAAAAAAGAACTGAACTCTAACTTGGGTATTCATCTATCCTTACCTGAGGATCCTCCACGATGTAGGATGTGGTGAAGATTGCGGCAGAGTATTTTTCTTTAGGTGGTTATGTATAATGAATTTCGAGGAAATAATTCTTTGAAGGGGGGGGGGATAATTTAACACCCCAAAACATATGTCTCATATAATGATAATTTTATGCTTTTACTTTGTTTAAATTTCCTTTAACTGAACAAAATTTAGGAGATAAATACAAGGTTTTTCATTTAAATAAGAACACCATAGTGTTTACAATGCGCCAAGATCAAAAGGGTAATCATGGTAACCAAATATACCTACTAAAAACCCTATCAAAGCCACGAGAAGACCCCCTAATGCAATAATGAGGCCCAGTAAATAAAGGAGATATTTCAGGTCAGTCGAAACGAATAACATCACCACTATGATCATGAAGACCGTACTGAGAATCAGGGGTATAACAAGCACCATATTCTCTAATTGCCTTAAGCTTAAGACACACTAAGACAAGGTTTTATAAGGCAACAACCCGACCGTTTACTTGGGTAACTTTTGAAATCCAACAGATATAATTATAGACTTTGGCCTTGTGGGGAATTAACTAAAAGAAATTAAGTACAACATAGTTTTCCAAAATTTACGTTATGAATTGGAAATTATAAGATAACCTCTAACTACTGTATAATGTTTTGAATTACACTCAAGTGATTTTGGAGATGAGGATTTCAATCACCTTGCAGATATTTAAAATATAATGTAAAAAATTTCATTTCTAATGCTTAAGCTGTGTTTAAATTAAACTATGTTTAATTTCTTTTAATTAAATTATATTTTGATTATACTAAGTTTTGAGTACTATAATATTAGTATAAAAGATTTCATGTGGGTATACCAAATTCCAAGTTATAACCTTGAATGTTAAAGCTTTGGAATTTATAAATAATTTTAGTAATACTATTAGAAAAAGTATAATTGATATGAATTAACCTTTTTAAGATTAAAGTCATGTTTTGTAAAATATTTTATATATAGATGAAAAAGTTTTTCCTTATGTTTTTTTATAATTTTAAAAGTGGGCTTTTTAAAAAAATAGACCCACTAGGGCAAGACCTTTAAAGCTGGGACAAGGGAGGCAACTCACACTAGGTGGCTGAGCCTAGCCCTCAGCCCAAGATAAGGCTGACCCGAGCATGGGCATAATTTCCCCAAAGGGCGCACGGGAGCATAGGAGCACATGAGCACGCCCCAGTGGGCGCGAAGCCACGGTGAGGCAGTGGGGTAGGCCGAAGCCTACAGGGGAAGGTGGGAGACTATGTATAAGGCTCCCTGATGTGTGCTATGACTTATAGGATGTTGCGGGAGTTTGAGGATTATAAAGGGCCGCATCATTTCCCACCATTTTGATGTGGGATGAGTTTTTTCCGGAAAAATGGGATCTGGGCCATTGGATCACATCTCTCGCAATCTGGGCCATCGATCTTGATCCTGCGCATGACCCTCAGCAACCACAGAATACAACCACATTTTTGTGCACGATTCGATCAACCACAGATCTAATTTCGACTATTTGAGGGTTTTAAAACACTGCGTCGATCCAGGGCCACCTGATCAAACTCAGATTTAATCTAAGCCACTCATTTTTTAAACCAAGGACATGCCCCAGCCTTTGGATCAGGTCTAGATTTGATCCTGGCCATCCGTTCTACCTCTATTCTTCTCCTTCCCATGTTGTCTTCTTCTCCTTCGTGTGGGTTTGCACTAGTAACCCTACACCTACGTTGCACCATTTTTCTTCAACCATGACAATTGGGTGGACCATCCTTGTTCTCCCTTTTCCTAGAGTCTTCCCCAACCATTTAATAAACCGGTTAGACATCAGTTTCTCAAAAATATCATTAAATTCTTTGTATATTTTATATAGATATAAGTTACCCGATTGTACCCCGAGAAACCCTCAGTTTTTTCTTCTACCTCCAACACCTCCTTCAAGAACCTCTGAGTCTTCCCGAGCCTCTCTTCCTCCATGAACTAAGGTAAGGGTTGTTTATTCTTTCTTGTTGAGTCTAAGTTGTATATTTATGTACACTTGTATATGTATATTTATATATATACCTCGCAGTTTGAGTTTGAACCCCTCTTTACCCAATTTAGAGCCTCAGGATCTTGAGTTATAGGGTATTAGTAGACCCGAAGCATGCATGCCTCATGAAAATTCATTTTTATACCTTAAATACATAATTGATTTCGTATATATGTATATGTATATAAATATGTAAATATGTATCCTCTTAGATCTACATAAACTCCTTATGTCAAAATTTAAGGTTTATAAGCTTGAGCTTCGAAGTTATCTTAAGAACCTCAACATGCAAACAACCATATTTTGTACAAAACTTTTTAATTAGTTATGTATGTTATTATATATAAGTATGTATATATATAAGGTTATACTTAAAGGTTTTTATCATAACCCGAAATAAGTTTTCATAAAACTAAGTTTTGGTGATTAAAAAAAATGCTATGAAATATTCATTAATTGTTAGGGTTACTTTTATGCTTTGTCATTTTTGGGAGAAATCATATATATAAGTTATATATATATGAATATTTATATGTTAATACACGTATATATAAATATATATATATGGTTTTCCATCCTAAACCTATTCTGGTTTTCTAAATGTTGTTCAACAATGTGTAACCAACAGAAGCAGTACTTGTTTTGGTTGTGAAATGAAAAACCCATACACTTAATTTTATTTATATATGGTTTATATATATAACATATCTATGTAAATCCATGGTTTTTCAAAGGTTAAAGGTTTTTATGCATTAATAATTCTAAAGTAGATAATTATAATTGGGTTTGTTTAATATGGGTGTTAATTATTATAAAAAAAACAGATATACACTTAGTATATATTCAGACACAAACACATAATACAACATAGTTCTATTTTGTGCTATTAAAGATGATTTAAAATCATTAAATAAAGACATGGATGCGAATAAAGTTTTAGGAATTGTATTATTATGCAAAAATTTAGTTTTTATATGTTTATGTCCTATGTCTATCTTGTTTTAGTTAAAGAACCTTTAAAGATATTAGCCTTGCTATAATTTCATATAGAAAACCCTTATCAACCATTACTTGATGTGCTTTAGTATTGTCTCATGTGAAAAGGATGCATAATAAGCCATGAATGCCTTTGATGTACTTTCATTGCCCTATTTTTAATGTTATCTATCATGTTATGTATTATGGATTAAGTGGTTACATTTTCCATTTTATTTATAGTTGCACTCAATGGTACATGCATGTGGCATATCATAATAATGAGATAAGAAATCAAATTACTCAAGGTGGTATGGGACATATTGAGTAATATGCAATAAAAATTTAATTATTCAAGGTGGTATGGGACACCTTGATTAATATGAAATAAAAAAATTTAATTATTCAAGGTGGTATGTGACACCTTGAATAATATGAAATGTGTAAGTAATTATTCAAGTGGTATATGACATTTTGAATTTACAACCTAATTTGGCATATTAGGAATGTATTGGACTAGTATATTCTGAGTTGGGGACTGGTAAAAGTAAGCTCTTCGGGTTGGAGTCCGGTTACAGATTCTCTTTAGGTTGGAGTCCAGTTAAAAATGATCTCCAAGATATAGTCTGGTTACAGATGCTCTCCCGGTTGGGGTCTGGTTGCAGTTAGCCTCTAAGTCTTAGCACGAGGCCTTGATATAGAAGTATGAAATTATACATTCCCTCATTATGTGTATGATAATTAATTAACCAAATATATGTTAGACTAGTATAATATCCATGGTTATGATCCTGTACTTATGAGTATCAAAAAAGTAAAAGCTTATGGCATGAATTGTGTTTAGCACTCAGTGAATTTGTATTCAATGTATGAAATTGAAGTAGTTTCCTTTACACGCAACTCTGATTATTCATTACTCTTAGCTATTCAATTTGTGCTTAGATATTCATATGTCATACATATTTAGAACGTCTTTTATTTATTACTCCAAATGAGCATGCCTATAATTGAATCATGAATCCTTGTAATTCTGTTAACGTGTTTTTAATTGACCATTTTTTTGATATGTTACATGTGTTACAGCTTTTCTTTAAGAAAAATGTTTTATAGAGATCTTTAAAGAATTTTTTCAAAACTTATATTGGTTTGATTTAAAACCCCTTACTGGGCATTCGTATGCTCACCCCTTGTTTGTCAATGAAAATTTTCAGGTATCAATTGTAGCTAAAGAAGAATGTCAGTAATAGCTGGTTTACCAAAACCTGAGCCGAATTCAATCCTCTGGATGGGACATGATGTGTGGTTTAGCAGTGCATGTTTTTTTTAAAATTACACATCATGTTCTGATGGCACCCGCTCCAGGTGTTCTGGGGTCGGGTCCTCACACAAACCATATGAGGGGGTATGACTTGAAATAGTACGAGCCACACAATTGGTTTACAATTTGAAAATAATATTTGACTAAACCATGCGACCATCTATATTTTCTTAAAAATGGTAAAATGAATATTCCCCCTTCCTATTTTAAGTATCCCATCCCATTTATTCCCCTCTCATATAGATGAACTAGGGGAGCTCCCCCTACTTTACACTCCTTAAACCCCCTTGAAATAGGGTGATTTTGGTGCCAGTTTTTCATAGTAGTATGAGGTGAGTTCTTCATATTCTCTCCTTTCATTCATATTTCCTTATTTCAACTCTGATTTGTAATGATTCAGGCTAGGGTTTTGAGTTATGATTCCATTGGATCATTTTAGAATCATCCCAATATGATGGATCTTTAGTGTGGCTTGGATAATGGATGTCCTATAAGGACAATCACTAGCTGTTTCTCACCGTTTCATTGGAGGTATGTATCCAAATGATTTTTTCTAAGGTTTTTGAAAAAATTGGATTTAATTGGCCATCTATTCTTGTAAATAAATTGGGTTTTTTATATTTCTTAGATATGTGTGCATGCTATGAGTGGACCACACCCTATTGCTCATGGTTTTTGTGCTATTATGCCACCAAATGATTTTTTAGGAAATTAATCATGTTTGAATTATATTTTAAAATTAATTATAAATTGTTATAATTAATTAATTTGGATATTTTTTCTTGATATAGGGTCAAAAAAGAAAAAGTGAGGCTGGGTTGATCTTTGACATTGGTGACCAAACTTTTAATAAAAGGGGATAACTTTGAACGAGGCAGGTAATTGCTAAACATATCTCTATGGTATATGATTTTGATATGTGTGATGTGATATGTGGTATCTCCATTGATGGGTGATTGAAATTAAAAATAAAATGAATTATTTAAATAATCTCCCATGAAATTAATGACGTTTCAAGGTCTATGATTCACCCTTTAAAACTGTTGTGATGCCTCGACTGCTGATGGATGAGGGATAATTATAAATACATGATATAATGTACATGCACCTAAGAGGGGTAGAGTTTTAGTGAATGAATGTATCGAGTTTGGTATAAGTGCCTTCAGTTCCCTTGAGTATGAGAGATTGATGGATTTAGAATGTTTGTCCTTGGGACAGGCTGTATAAAACCCTAAGATACCTTAGAGGTATCAGGATAGTTTATGTGAGTGTGGGATGGGTGTTCCTCCACTACTGGTATGTGAGTGCCCAGGTGGGTGACCTTGGGTTGGATATATATAGGTTGGGAATGAGAGGACTGACCTTGGGTGACTTGGGAAGCGATATGTGATTTATACCATTTATTTAGGGTGATTTTTATATGGAATGACCAATGAGGACAATGAGACTATGGTGCGATCATAGTGATGTTGAGGGATTTTATTCCCTCAGAGTGATGGTATTTGGGCATGAAATTAAGTATAGGATAGAAAATCCAATGTAGGTAATCTATAATATGATGTGGCCTAAGTGATTTAATGGGATACCTAGTGTTATGTTGACTCTATTGGGGGTATTATGGGGGATCATGTATTTTCAATATCAAGTTTCACCTTAGAACCCAAGATTCAATGTTATAATCCTTGTATGGATATAATGACATGGATTGGTTATAATCTTGAGAGGCTAGCCTAGGGGACATGTATTAGGTTTAGGTGAGTGACCAACCTACATGGTATGATATGAGGTTTTGATGAGGATGTCCCCCTAAGTATATATGATTCATGTTTTGTATATATTTGTGTAATATATGAATGAGGGTTTAGGAACTGGGGAAAGATATGTTCATCATATAATAGAGTCCTATTATTGATACTGGGTGGGGTGAGAACCCCTAGATGTATGTTTCTCTATAGTTATAGGGTGAGAGGAGTTTTCCTTGAGTGCATATTTTCTATATGGTTATAGGGTGAGATGAGTTTCCATCAAGTGTATGTGATATGTGAAATAAGGGTTTAGGAACTAGGGTGGGATATAACCCCTAGGTAATGTAGGGTTTGTATCACTCTAAGGTAGAGTGAAACCCCCTGGGTGTATGTGATATGATTTTAGGGTGATCTAAGTTTCCCTTGTGTGTATGTGATATAAGAATTTGGGTTTAGGTGTTAGGGGTGGGATGAGACACCCTAATAATGGATGACTAGTACAACTCTAGGGTGGGGTGTGACCACTTGGGTGTATGTTATACAGTTCCTAGGTGAGTTGAGTTACCCTCATGTGTATGATTCTCATATGGTTTCTTATTTTGCTAAGTTTCCCAAAGGTGTATTTTCTTTATATGGTTCTAGGGTGAGTTGAGTTACTCATAAGTGTATGTATCTAAATGGTTTTGGGGTGAACTAAGTTTCCCCTAGATGTATGCTTCTTATATGGTTCTAGGGTGAACTGATTTGCCTCAAAGTGTATGTTTTCTATATAGTTCTAAGGAGAGATGAGTCTCCACTGGGTGTATGTTTTATATGGTTTTTGAGCTATACATGGTTCCCATAGGTGGTGTGTTTTATTCTCAAATACATCATACAATATCCAAAGTAACTATGTTATTTTGGTATAAGTTTTGAGGTAGGACTTGGCCCCTCTGGGTGGTTATGTGACTAAACTAGATACATTCAAAACTAGATGAAGTAGGTTTGGTCAATCTTAGGTGTCACCTTAGAACCTATAGATTGAAAATGATTATTTTTATTGTGTTTCCAAATTTTTATATTTTATTTTAGTCACATAACATGTTCATACATTACTATACTATATATGTTAGGGAAACCATTGGTAGTTCCCTACTATGTTTTACCCACACCCTGCTTGAGCATTCCTTACACTTTGGTACCTGAGAAAACCTCTTTTTCACATGCTCATGAAGGGAGGAGACCTAGTGTTTCATGATCAAGCATCATATCTTGGATGGATTCTAGAGATTGGGATGTGGTGAGGATCATGGATGGTATCAGATACACTTTTATATTTGTATTCTTTTTTTTATTTTTATATGTGATCGGCCTAGTGGGAAGTTATTTGGGATGATTTATTATGTGCTTCTGTAATTTCATTTAATAAAACACAATTCTTGTTTATTATATTTTCATGTATTATTATTATTTTTTATGAATATTGTATGATATTTATACTATTTTTTACTCTAATATGATGATATTGTCTCCTTATATTATCAAATTAGACTCTTGCTTCTAGTTTATAGACTCTTACATACAAGGAGGCTTTCCTAAGGTCATGTGGTACCCTAGATATGGATAATGGTGAGTGGTCCAGAGACAAAGGGGTGACACATCTAGAAAGTTTTATTTAAATTTAATAAAAGTTAAAGTTAAAGATTTTAGAGAAGAATAATTTAATATAAATAAATCTAAAAATCATAAAAAAATTTCTTTAAAGATGAAACAATTGAGAATTATCATTCCACTAATGATAATAATGGAAGTGGGTTAGGAAGTTCTGAGAACACCAAGGAAGAAAATGGATTTTTTTGGATGCTCAGATAGGAAAAGGAAAGATAAAATTTATGAAATTAAATGTTCAAACATATTATAAATCCATATCTCCTCTACCTATGGATAAGGGTTATAAATATATTGAACTAGAAGAATATTTTAAAGAATTTATTTTAAATAAATTTACACAATGTGAAGTTTTTTTAACATTATATTTGTAAAGTACTTAAACTTCTAATTTTTCTAAATCTGGAATCTATTTAGAAGATAAGACCTAGAAGGATATGTCTAATTATCATGATTTAGAGAAAATTTAAAAATCTATATTGGAAGAAACACCTAATAAGTTGAATTTATTAGATATACCAGGATCTTATAAAGAAAAGTTTTTGGAATGAGAAAACTGGAATAAAGATTATGATAAAGAAGAATAATGGAAGTTAGGAAATATTATCAATATTATGAATATAAGACTAGATAAGTAGAACCACACACAAGATAAACCACAAGAAAAGAATTATAAATATGAGTTATAAAAAGTTTCAATGGAATGTTTATACCTTGAAGAAAATTCTAGGATGGATTAGATAGAGGATCAGTTTTCATTACTAACAGTGCATATGAATAGAATTTATAAAGATATAACTGTAGAGGTATATTTTGGATCTATAGGTAGAGTTAAAGAATAACTTTTTAAACTTTAAAGGTGAATGTTAGAAATAGTTATAGACTACAAGAAAGATAAAAAAATATGTTAAAGATAAGGACATAAAAATCCATATTCTTTAATATTAGAATATAGAATCAACAAGTGGGAGACATGAGAGAAATTGTTTGTGGTAATTTCTCCTTCTATAAAGGGAAATAAATTTTATGTTAACTTATTATTTATCTAAAAGGAAGAATGTTATTTTTCTAGATCATACTCATGGAGAGTTTTTCAGAAGTCATAGGTAGATTATTTCTTTTCATTTTAGTTAAACCTATATTTTCTAAAATGTCTTGTAATTTTAAAAAGGAGGATATTATTAAGTCATTTATTTAATTACTTATTACATATACTATGTTTTTAAAATAAAAATACAATTAATATTTCACTTATGTTAACTTTATTTTTTTATTAGTTATTTTGATGAATATTTAGATACCAATTCATATTTTTTAGTTAGTTGATTCCAAACCATGAAATTCCAAAACTTTGTAAAGTCTCCAGAATAATTTCAACTAAAGGATCAAGTTGAACCTTCCGATTTTGTTAGAGGTGAAAGCTAAAACTAAAGAACTCATAGTTAACCATTTGAGATCTTGTTATGAAAATAATTATAAATAGATACTGAGGCTCCATGGAACTACTTTTGGATCAATTTTTTTAACACCTTCATTTTATATCTATGAACTATATCTGTGCTTAAGTGCTTCCATTTGTTTAGGTTTTCTAGAGTGTTCTCGGAGATTTCAATTGTGAGCAGTTTATTTCAAAATTTCAAAGGCTTATAATTGATGTTTCTATATGATAGAAGAGATTATAGGGATAAGAATATATGATTTTGAACTTATAGTTCAATGAATTCTATGGAAAGGACTTGAAATTAATTGTGTGATCAAAGAGGAGCATGAGGATAGATCTTGCTGCTACCGATGTCTGTTGAATAAGTCTAGGGATAATAATTGTATTAGTTGATCTATTAGATTGAGTAATCTCTAAAGTTTTGAACCTTGGTTTGGATATAGGTATTGATCCTCTTAAAATTCCAGATTAATAGAAAAGAGTTCCCTTGATTGAAATTTTTTATATCCTTTAATAGATTTTTTTAAAGGAGTGTATTGATTATCATCCCGAACTCTGTTATATTATTTTATTTAGTGTTTGTTCTCATTTTTTAAGGTTTTTTTACCATTTAAAGTTTAAAAATTACAATTATTTTATTTCCTCTAAATATATTACAATTATAATATGATATTCTATATCTTATAACTAACAAAATTCTTATTATCTTGAGTGAAAAAATTATTAAGTTTGTTTAAACTTGAATTCACCCCTCTCTTGAAGCTATGATATCTAGGATAACACATATCATATACTACGATAGTTGGGTCACAAGGTTAATCTCATGAAGGATGTTTATTTTAATATTACACGAAATTCATAATCAATCATAAATTTTTATTGATAATGCTCCAGGATGCTGTGACTTATATCGTTATATAATATATAGTAAGAAAATTTTGATTTTTCTAAATCTATATTTAAAATTGAATTATATGGTTTATAAATTATTTACAAATCATTGAAAATGGTATTCAATTATATTTATTTAATTTATAAAATGTTTATATATTAATTAAATATAAAATGTTTATAATTAATTAATTAAATTCTTATGAAGCATTTATTAAATAAAATTCCATAAAATTAATTATTAATATTTTATAAACATTTTCAAATTATATGGTCTAACACATTTTTTGGATATAAATTATTTGTATAGAAATTATAACTAACATTTATAAAGTATTTATAAATTTTAGAAAAACTCATAAATTTAAAAGGGTTTATATTTAAAATTATGAATTGTTTATAATTAAGTAATTGACATTGTTCAAATTAAAGGTCGTATATGAGAAATGATTTAAACCACATCAAAAGGGGTTTTCATAGTTTATAGGATCAAGGTTTAAATATTATTAAATATGTGATATTTTGATTATGTATACTATTTAAATAATAGATTTGGAATATAAAATTCTTATATTTAATTTAACATCATATATTTAATGAAAATGACATATAATAGAAAAATATGAAAGAGTTCATATTGGGAATAAATATAAAATGTTTATATTTATTTAAATTATAAAATGTCCATAATATATGGATAAATTATAAAGTGTTTACAATTAGACTTATTTATGAATTGTTCATAAATAATTCATATAATATTTAAATATATGAATTAATCATTTATTTATTTATTCCATATTTTAGTCACACATATAAATTTTTAATATTAGGAAAGGATATATGATTTAGTTTAAAGTGTTAATGCACTTCTATATATTATCATACATGCATATAAAGAGTTACATGCATAGTATGATAATGGATTTAGTTTTATTATACCTTGACTTTGACTTTTTATTAGGTTATGAATTTGAGTTAAGAAGTTAATTATATTATATATATAAGGTGTTATAATAGTAATGAAATAGAAATACCTCTTCAGTAAAGTATCCCTGGGTAAAGGGACTTTGGGTCGAACTATGCACTGGCCCATAGGCTTATATTTTTTCTAGAAAAGTGGGGGCTGACTACTTATCACTCAAAACTTACTCTTATGGGGATTGTTGATTTCATTTGATTTAAAGCTTCACATGAAAGGGTTTCATATACCTTATTCATGGGATTAATTTGGATATATATGAATATAATTAGCTTTTAATTTGGGTTAGTAACACTACACATGAGTCATGTAAAGGGTTACACATTAATATAGTTTGAACATAAGTATTTGGTTGAATGAATATGATTAAAAACTAAATAATTAGAATAATTAATACATTTAAAGGGAATAAAATGTGATAAGATGGTGAGATTAAATATCATTTAAGTTATATTAAGAACCAAATTTCTTCCAATGAAAACACATGTCAAGACCTTAATCATTATATTAGAAAGTTTCATGCTAAATCTAGGTGCCCATGAATTATCTTGTGTAAGGAAGGTATAAGATAGATATTCTTAAGAGTTAGGTAACGAAATCCCACTATAATATTTGGGTTATACTTAGCTATAAAACCCTTAGAAAGGATACAAGATTAATAGAGTTGAGATTATATTCATATGATTTATTTGGGAAAAGTTTTGTCTAATCAACTATCCAAGTGTTATATTTGATATGATTGACATGATGGACTAACTAAATAGATAAGAGGTAAGATGAAATCTAAATTTGAATCATTTATTAGTGAAATATGGATCCCATCCCAATAATTGATATAATGCGAATTTAAAAGGGGTCATCATTTTAGTGGGATAAAATTTAATAAAATGCCTTATTAAATATATGTAAAACATGATATTCATCTGATAAAAGATTATATTATAGATAAATATCATCATCTTCATCAGAAAATAATTTTAGATAAATCTTAGAGAAGGATAATCTTAATGTAAGAAACTTCTTAAACTATTACAAAACATAAGAGTAGTTCTTAAGTAAGAAAAAACCAATGTGTTAGTAATAAACCTTACCAAATAAATGAAACATTGAAGTTATTAAATAGGTGAATATATATTCATATGATAATAATAGTTTGAATCACTCTACGTTTCCTTAATTCTTGTTCCAGTAATGAAATTAATTCTATTTTCATTGATGGAAATGGTCTGACAATGTTAATGAGTTAAATAAAAGTTTACTCAATATTCTCAAAGTGTCGAGGATAGTTGAATTAGGTCATGTGATGTCTATAGAGGAATTTTATGTCTAGTTTTTTTGGTGTTTTTTAGATAATACAAGTTGGTAAAAGTTCAAAATGGAAGGATAAAAGTTAGTTGGAAAGTCCAACAATGTTTCTTCAAGTAGATAGCTAAGGCCATCAAAACCTAAAGGTATTATAAAGAAGGATGAGTAATGATTCTATAGGATGGAATTGTATAGAATATCATAAAGGGTTTTATAAACTCCATGGAACTTCCATGCCAAGTAATGATGTTATAGGAATCATTTTTTAGTTTTAAAGGGTATACGATATCGACTATGTGTTTTACAAATGGTGTAAATATATAAAACTTCAAAATTCAAGAAAATGATTGATAAATATTATAGTTTTTATTAAAATGATAAAACAAGGTTTATTGGTTTATAACGTTTAATATAGTGGAATATATTTTAAGGTAATAGGGTTCTATGTAAATTATGTGTATCTTCTACTCATTTCTCTTATATGATAATATAAGTTTTTTATTAAAAATGTTTTTTTTATGAAAAATATTAGATTTTTGATTCAACACACATGGTTTAGGATTCATCGGATTCTATAACATTATTTGAAAAGAATATATTGTTAAAAGGAGTTTTATCTAGGATAAAGTGTTTATCATTGATGTTTTTTAAAATATGTAGAATATGATTCAACCACTATCAACTTCATATTTTAAAGAATAAAGTATTCATTTTCGGAAATGTTCCAAAAACATAGAATACCATATGAGATATGGGAGCAATAATTTATTTTTAAAGTATTATCATTAAGAAAAATAAGTTTTATTTTAGGACACAAAGGAGTTTGTGTATCTTGGGATAATATTTTGGAAATAATATATTTTCTAATAAGATAGTGGGAGTATTTCATGACTTAGGGAAGTTAAAAGATTAATAAATAAATTATTATTCCATTCAAAATTAAAAATTGAACTTCATTTAATATCCTAAAAGATTTTAAGTTATATTAGTAAAGATAAATGTAAAGAGTTATATTTAGTTACAAGGTGAAGTGAATATAAAATTTTATCCTAAATGAGTTTATGATGCATTGGTTTTTATGGATTAATTATAAAAGGATGATGATGATGAATTTATAAGATTTTATATGTAGACACCATGAATTATAACAACATAATATTTGATTATTTGTAGAAAAGGAGTTTGAATACTATGTTCAAATATTTTAACATTGGGAATATTATTTATAAAAATCACCATTATTCCAATTATATTTATTTATATATGTTACAAATTAAAGAGTTAGTGGGATTTTTTATCACACAGTCACATATATATATGGTAGGAATTATATAGTGATGTAACGTGTTTAACAAAAAACAATAAGTGCAACAAAAATAAGGCTGATCTAGAATTATATCGTATGTTATATGATTAGATAAGTACTTATGTATAGTTTTTAATTATTATTTATATATTTTAAGAGTATAAAATGTGTCATGTTATCCAAAAGAAATTATCCACTTTATCATTATTTCATGTTGGTAGTATATATATATATATATGTGTGTGTGTGTGTAGATATATGCTTCGATAAGTGAAATGATAATTGAACCATAAAATTATGACTTTGAGTTATCCCTAATAAATTTTCATCATGGAGTATTATATTTTAAGAAAAATGATAAAGTTATCATGATTGATATTTCCTATATAGATACTGAACATGCTTATGAGGCACAAAATGAGTTTGTGTGCTAGATAACCCCATAAGTATTCCACATGGAGTGTTATACACTATTTATTTTGTATATTAAGGGTGTATGTTTCATATTGGTATTTACTTATAATTGAGGTTGGTGAGATACCTAGAATGGTATCCTTCATATTTTGATACCTTTCTTATATAATCCTTGATGGTTTTCTATGTAGGGGTGGTTGGGTGTGTTGTTGATCATATAATTGATTGGATTTTAACTAAGATTGCATCTTTCCTCTCATATATTGAGTAGGATTTTTGGCATCTTGATTTAGATGGACAGAGGAAGTGTATGAACATAACTAGATATAAAATATGATTTGATTATCTATTTGGTGAGAGACATGTGATGTTATCATCTATAAAGATGAATTCTATATGACATATTCATCAACTTAGTGAATCTATGATCAGAGTATTGAGAAGATATGAGTATCTATAAATGATTGATATATTTTGTTTCCTATGATTTTTTGATGAATTGGAAAAATTAATCATATGAAAACGAATATGATACAATTGGTGGACACAAGTATATAGATACATGTGTTTGATGGAGATCAAACTGGATCATTTTTGTTGCTTGAGTTATGATGATTCTTTCCATGTAGTTTCTCTTTTCTTACATTTATAGATTCCATTTTTCTTATTTTTTATCAGTGTTACAAAGTCATAGTAGGTGAAACTTTGTGGTTTATATATTGAGGATTGATTTTGATGTAGAGAGGTTTTATAAAAGTGTTTTAGAGTTAATCTAAAATGAGTTTTGGATGGTTATTCATAAGGTATTACATGTGATGTAATACATTTTAAAGTTTATGGTAGCTTTCCAAAAGTGTTTTGAAAAATATTAAAAAAAGGTTTTGGATATGGTTTTATAAGATATTGTATATGGTATAATATAAGGTGAAAAGAAACAAAGTCTTAGTAGATTTAATGAAAGTAAAAGATTGAATGATATATTCACTACATCCATTATATATATGATTCATCTTGGAAATTTCTTTTGAGATGATATGATCATATCAAAATATATTTCATTAGATGAAATACCAATTTGTAGTGCTAAGAAATATCATGTAATTACACTGGGGGGTGTTGGGATTTTTGAATCATCTTTAAAGTGTCAGATTCAGTTGAGTGTAAGGACAAAATCTAGAAGTCACTTTATTATTATAAGGAAAGAGATGATATATTTTTAGTGGTTAGTAGTGATGTAGATGAAAGATACCATATTTTTATGAATTCATGTTTATACAGGAGTTAGTTTTACAAAAGGTTGGATTTTATTAGAGTCAGGTCATGAGAAGGTGTATTTATCAGTCATTTGAATCAAACTCATCATGGTTTTTTGTAAAATGAGTGAGGTGATAGTGCATTATTCATCTATCAGTGTTTTTAAGTTAGTATAGGGAATTCTATAGTTGATCAATAGTTAATACTGAAAATGGATGGACCCCCATGATTATAGGTGGTCAGTGCAACTAGTTGACCGAATAAGTCCCACTATATATAGGGGGTGAGATAACATGATCAGGTGTCATGTGATCAATTGAGTTTAGTGATATATATAGCTCAAAGTCATAGTGATTGTAAACTTCTTCAAATTCTAATGAAATTAAGAGTTTCACTATTTCTCTCATATACATAGGATGGAAGTTCAAACCACATAAAATACCCTTTTCCATTTACTTAATTTAATTTCTTCTTTTACATTGAATGTTTTATGAGTTGCGAGTGAATAGAAAATTGTTAGTAGAACTCAATGTAGTGATTAGGGTGAGTTTATTCTTTCTATTTCTATTATAATGAATTTTGGGGGGTTCCATTCAGATTCTCCATCCACTAAGGTGATTATAGCGACCTTACTTCCAATTATCAGAGTTTGGTGTGAGATTCTTAATAATTGATATCAAAATAGAGGTTCTTTCATCATAGGCTCAATAATTTTCTCAGCAAAAAATCAGGTAACATTATATCTTAATTATTTGTTTTTTGTTTTTAGTGGGAGTTAATATATTCATAAGTATGTTTCCAGAAGATAGAAATGTTTGGATAAAAAAATATTATGGAAAGGATTTTGGATTTTAAAGGATGTAGTTAGAGGATTACCTTATCCAAAATTTTCTGGAATTTTTATTGAAGTGACTTTATCCTAAAGTAATGGATAAATGATAATTGGAAAGGTTGGATATAAGACATTGGTTTTAATTATAATGTCATTAGCCCATTATGTGTCTCTAAAAATCCCTTAGAAGAATAATATATCAGAGTTTATGGAAATGCTATAAAACATGTATAGAAAGTAAAATATACTTAATTAAGCGTGTTTGATGTGATGACTATTCAGTATAAAGATATCAAAAGGAAGTTCTACAAAAAATTATGTGAATGATTTCATAATGATCTAGAGCCAACTTGAGTATATTAATGTAACTATCATATATAATGTTTGGGATATACTACTGTTTTCATCTATTCTGAAATCATGGGATGAAATCTTAACAATAGTGAAGAAATACTATGAAAAAAACGACTAAATATTCAAGGATTTATAGAACTTGATTCCTAATAAAGAGGTTTAAAGTAGGGATATTCAAGTAGAATTAAAAAATACATTGAATAGAGAGGGAATAAGGTGCTCACCTCATTGAAGAAGTTAAAGATGGTTATAATAAAAATAAATATACAGAAGTAGAGTAAATCTATTAGACCTAGACCAACATGTTATAAAAATATTAAATGGGGTTATCTTAAAAAACATTGAAGTGAATTCTAAGGAAATTATCGAAGTTAATATTTAAGAGGATTAAGTTTAATGAAATCAAATGTCGAGAGTAGTTCTTATCTACCCATGAGTGTCAATACTCTGGTGGAATATTTTATTATAGATTTTGGAGAATATTTCCACTTCTATGATTGAAAATGGATACATGTAAAATTATTTGTTTGAAAGGTTTTAAAGATAGAATCATAAGATGATGAATCTGTTGACATTATGGGGTGTTGTTTGTGGGTTTTCCATACCCAAATCATTTATGTAATTTGATTACCATTACATGTATATAGTTTGAAATATACATGTGTTTATTTTTACCATAATAGTTTTAATACTTATGTATCCACTATTTACACAAAAATTTCCTTATATTATGTATAATATCAAAAGGTAGCAGTTCTTACCTATAATGAGTACCTTGAGATACTTTGAAAATAATCTTATATATATTTCCTATGGTATAGTTATATTTTCTTAATGGGACTTAGATTATGTATGAATATCTGGTGGTGGGGGATCATATGCATTGAGGCTTCTTCTCATGAAGTTCACTATTGGTGATCTTGAGTACATGAGATTATGAGTATTGAACTGCTAATAAAAATGTCACATGTTTTAGGTGTTATTGGTTGTTCCTATCTACAAACATGTGTAGTGGTATATAAACATAAGAATATTATCAATGTGTATCATTTGATCACATACTTTGATACGAGGGAAAAACTATGAAATTTAAGTCATGGTGAGGTATCTTTTGTTGGGTTCATCTTTGTTGGTAAGACATTAGTTGAATGATCAAGATAGAATTGGTCACTTCTGAGTTGAGAAAGAGATATCTCATGGGATAAGGTTGACTAGGATGATAATAACTTAATTAAATCCATGTAAATTCTATAATAAGGTAATTAGACCTAGTAAGGTCATGAAATATATAAAGAATCAAAATGATGATGACACAAATGTGTATCCTTACTTATGAGATATTGCAATATAAAGAGATTATCTTACACAGAGCGTGTTTATAGGAGGTAGTCATAGATATGAAATTCCTTATATCCTTAGGGACAATTCTGGGTTACTAGAATATACTCTTGGTCTATGATTTGGAATCACTAATATCAAGATAATAACTTATAGGGTTACACACTAAGTGTATCTACAAGTTCTACGTATTCATATGAATAGGAGTTTAAGATGAAGTGATCCCCACGTGTGGGGTTGATGAATTTATAAGTGTGATTGATTTCAAGTTAAAAATAATTAAATTATATTATTCATGTTTAGAATAATGATGATTTTATTTATTTCTCAAGGTATTCAAAATTTTTTTATCATAAAATTGAATTTGAGAAGATATAATTTTTTGAATGAACATAGTACGTTCAAGGTTTGTTAAATTATTTGGGGAGTTTATGGGCCAAGTTAATTATTTATATTTTATCATTTAACATGTTAAAGTGTTAAAAGTGAGTGATAAAATGTTAATTACATTTCTGAAAAGTTTAATTAAGTCATAAGTGCAGACACACGTCTAATATGAAAGTTTTTTATTTCCAGGGACCAAAGTTCAATTTTAAAAAGTATAACCTAATTATAAATCTCATTTAATCCTATTAGATTATTTAATACATCATTACTAGTAATTTTTATATATCCTCTCATCTCTATCTAGATCTATAGTGATAAATCTAATGAATAAAAAGGTTGGATCGATCCTGTCTTCCTGATCGAGTTTGTATTCTCCACGCAATCGAAGTGAGGTCACAAGGTTATTTGAATTCCCATTCTAGAACCTAGGAATCAAAGATCAATGATCTAGGAGTTGTGGTTCATGTATGGATGATCTAGAGGATTCCTATTTTGGAACCTTTTTACCATGACACACTAACAATGAGAAAATAAAATCAATGATTTCAAATGAATAAGCTACTATTTACGCTTTTGTTCAATTTTATTTTTCCTGATTAAATTGAATTTCATGATATAATTTGAGAAATTTGGGAAGGGTTTTTGTGGATTCATTGTTTTTAGTAGGAATCCAAAACCCATTTTTTTTAATTTTTATATTTTTCATGATTTCGATGCATCCCGAGTTCCTTCATAGGGAAGGGAGATGCTATATTTTAGATGAATAATGGAAGTTTCCTTTTGTTGAAGGTTGTTCATCATATTCTAGGTATTTAAAAGAATCTTATCTCAGTTAGAATGTTTAATGAAGTAGGTTATGGAATAAAATATTTAAATAGAGTGTGTAAAATTACTTTTTCTTCTCATGTTTTAGTGAGGAATGTGAAGGAAGGTACACTTTATCTGTTAGGAAGGTCATAGGGAACAAATCTTGTTTGTACGTCAAATTACTGATGTTTAGAATTGTGGAATTGTTGACTTGGGAACCTTAATCAAGAGATAATGAAGGTATTATAATAAAAAGTCATTTTTAATTTGTATTATATAGACTTCGGAGGTTTTGAGAGTTACATACATGGTAAGTAATGAAAGGTGTAATTTTTACTTGAGAGAAAGAACACTGAAATGATGTAAGATTAAACTTGTGCATATAGATATATGAGGACCTGAACCTGTCAAATATCATTTTGGGTCACAATATTTTTTGACATTTTTTGGAGAATTCATGAGGAAATTATGGGTACACTTTCTAAAACATAAATAAAAATTGTTTAAATGGTTTTTTCACTAGAAATTAATGGTTAAAGGGAAACAAAAATTAAGTTGAAGAGATTGAGGCTAGACAATAATGAAGAGTTTACTAAAATAAGTTTCAAAAACCTTTCCAAACACAATGGTATTAGGAATGAGAATATTATACATGGGATGCCTAAAAAATAGAGTAGTTGAAAGGATGTATCAAATACTTATGGAAAAGGCATAGAGAATGTCTCTATATTCTAAAGTTATAAAGGATTTTTAAGTGGAAGCAGTGAACACGATGAAATACTTAATCACTAGACACCCTTCAGAATCAATGGGATATGAGATGAAAAAAACAATGTGGATAGGTAAAAAACTGTATTTATCTCACCTTAATATCTTCAGAATTTTATTCTATATAGTTTTGGATGAAAAATATTGAGATAATCTTGAGGAAAAATATTGTAAATGTTTCTTCTTAGGATATAGAGTTGAAAATATCAGTCTTTATCTTTGGGATGGTGACACGAGATAGATCAAAAGAATTTAGAATGTTCACTTTAATGATAAATTCACTTGGAAAGATAAGAACTTGGTAACAAAGGAAGTTAGAATAAAAGATTAAATTTAAATATAAGTTGATCTTAATGTAGGTTCTATAGGAGTTCATGTTTCAGAGAATTCAAATGGCTATAAATCTACCATAAGTTAAAAAAAATTAGAGGGATTCTAATAGAGTTCAAAAATATATCCAAAAAAATATATACCTGAAATACTGAGAACTATTGATACTCAGTTTAGAGTTATAGTGAATGTAATATTGGAGGTTTTAATTCCATAGAGGGAATTACCACATGTAGAGTTGTAGAGGTCCAACAGAGTTAAATGACTAGTATAGAGGTATAGAGATAACCTGGAATTATTCCTTATTCATGATAACCTAAGAGCCCAAAATAAATGGCTACCCTTTGTGATTTCTATAAGTGGGATTTGTCTGTGAAGGATGGATTTGATTCATTTCCTACGAGAAACACCCAGGAGAAAGAAGGACTACTATAAAAAAAGGATACTTAAAAACATGTTGGTTTTTCAATTAAATGAATAAGTTAATGAAGGGAGGAGGCATAAATCAAAGATGGTGGTGAAATGGGTTCAGTAGAAATATGGAATCAATTTATCTAAAATATTTTCTCTATTAGTACAACATACCACAATTCAAACCATGTTAATTTTTTTTACTTACATAGGTTTATATAAGAACAAATATATGTAAATATAACCTTTCTTAATGGGGATCTAGTGAAAGAAAACTATATGAAGTAACATATTGGTTTAATGGATTAGTAGAATTAGGTATTGAACTAAAAACTCAAGATAAGAGACTTTGATTTGAAATAAGCACCAAGGTATTGGAATTTTAAGTTTAACTATTTCACAGAGGAGAAAAATTTCAATAAAAGAAACTTAGACCATTTATTTTACCAAAAGGAGTGTTATAATGAAAAATTTATCACTTTTTGGATGTATATGGATGATATTATACTACTAGGTCTTAAAATTCAATGAATTCAAAATGTTAATAAGGACTTGTCTAGAAATTTTTAAATGAAAGATCTTAGAGGAGTAAATAATATCTTATACATGTGGATCAAAATCATAAGTTTTATTTATCATAAAAAGACTAAATTTGGAATATTTTTGAAAGGTTTGGCATGATTGGATACAAGTCAATCTCAATTCTAGTTAACTAACACTTTAAAAAATCAAAGAAACAAGCACCATGGAAAAAGGAAGAAATGAAGAATATGGAGAGAGTACCATATGTATCAATGGTTAGAAGTATCATGTATGCTATGATGTACACTCATCCAGACATAGTTTATGCAGTAGGAGTGGTCATCTGAAACATGGAGAATTATGGAAAAGATCATTGGGAATCCATGAAGTGAATTATTTAGTATCTAAAAGGGTCATAAGATACTTATCTTTATTTTAGTAATGATGTTCAATTATATGGTCATGTTGACTTAGACTTCGGGGGAAACTATGATACATGAAAGTGTACAACAAGATATGTTTTAAACTTCAACATAACCATGTTAAATTGGATGTCAATGTTTCAATCATTGATTTCACTCTCCAAAAGATAATAATAGAGCATTTAAATAATAGAAGAAAGAAGAGAGATGGTATGGTTGATGTGTTATATTAAGGAACACATATGTATGCAAAAAAGTAGAATTATTTACTATGATAATTAAAGTGAAATCCACTTGAATAAAAATCTAGTGTTTTATGTGAGGAAAAAACACATCAATGTAAAGTATAATTTTATATATAAGACACTGTAGGATGGAGAGATAGAGTTATAAAATATAATTGGAAGAAAACATTTGGCAGATACTGTCACTAAGATTTTAGTATGATTGATACTAATGAAACAATTTGCCTAATTCATTCTTAGATGATTAGAAGGTAAGGAGAAACATTTGATGCAACAGAATAATAAATTATTGTGTTTCCAAAGAGTTGGAGGATTTCATAGGATTCCTTAAAGTAGTCTTTAATTGGGATATTATCGGGATTTTTGGACCCTCTTCAAAGTGATGAAGTCATTCAACTGGAAGGGTGAAATATGGATGAAAATTTGGTATTTTAAAGGTAATGGTAATAGTTTTTAAGTGGTTGGTAGTGATTTGGTAGGAAGATACCATTTTTTGATTAATGTATGTGCACAAGGGAGTCAATTTTCTTGAAGGTTGGATGTGTTGTATTCAGGTCACCGGAAGGTGTATTTTCCAATAATTTAAATCAATCATAGTATGGTTTTTTAGTAAAAGAGTGAGGTATTTTTTTGATATTTATTTTATAATGTTTGGAAGCTAGGTATGGAAATGATATATGAAATTGATAGTTATTATTACGAATAGAAAGAGCCCCCATGATTGTAGGAGGTAGGTACAACCAATTGATTGGATGATACCCATAATATATAAGTAGGTAGGACCACATGATTAGGTGTTTTGTGATCATTGGGTTTATTGATCTATGCATCTCTAAGCCATAGTGATTATAAATCTATTGAACTTCCAATTAAATGAATAGTTTTAGTGTTTCTACCATGGATGTAGGATGAAAGTTCAAACCTTTTAAAATCCTCTGTTGTCTTCAATTACTTTCATTTATTCACTTATATTGAATATTTTATGAGTTGTGAGTGAACATGCTATAATAATTTGAAATTAGTGAAATTATTAGGGATAAATGATTTTTCTTGGTTCTAGTACACTAAAATTTGAGGGTTCTATATATTTTATACATTAGATAGAGTAAATATGGGGATCTCAATTTTAGTTATTAGAGTATGGTGTAGGATTCTCAACAGGGGTGAATCTATGTGAACCAATTTTACCAAATTATTTTCCTTTTATTTTTCCCCTTAATATTCAAACTTTAGTATCTGTTAAAATATATATATTTTCTTATAATTTCTACACACATAAAACTATATGAAAATTCATAAATAACTCATGGATGTAACACACATTATTTTTACAAGATTTTACACCAATGTGGTAATTTACTCATTTCTATATTTGGGTTGAGTTTGGAGACATAGATTTTATCACAAGTATAGAAAAATTATTATAATGGGTTCCTTAACTCAACACCTACAGTGATGATTTTTAATCCAAAGGAAATCTTAGGTAATGTTAGATATCCACATCCCTAGGAAAATCATCATCTACTAATAGGTTCTTTATACTTTCTCCTTCCAGTTTATATCCTCCTAACTGGTTGTTTGTAATGGATTCCACTAGTGTATAACAAGTCCTTCCAAAATCTCTAAACAAGATCTCTAATTTTCTCTTGGATTTCACTATATTAACCATGATATCTTCTTCCAAAACAATAGATCATTGACTACCAATTTGTCTTCATATTTTGAATAATACATGTTAGACTTTTTGTTTCAAGTAACCTAATGTACAAACTTTATTTAGGATAGAGATCATTGTTCTTACTCACTCAAATCAATATTTTTCTTCAATAGCCTCAACACAAAAAACTTGAATTAGTTGGAAGCATTATCAGACTTTCTCAACTCTTCTATTAATCACCATCATCATAATATTCTTTCCTATTTTTCTTCTATTATATCGTATATGATAAAGGTGTATAATTGAAGTATCTCATCATTTTTCTCCTTTTTTTCTTTTACTTCATCAATGTACATGATCTACTATATTTGAGTATCATTATCCCATATTACTCTCTCTATTTGATACAAAAGATATTTATAAGAATGTGGTAATTTTTTTTTCACCCACTCTCAAAGTCTTTTTATCTTATTATTCACTATTATATTCTCATAATCACACCAGCCTACACACCACGATCTCAAAAATATCCACTTTATTTTATTAATTGTAATTCTAAAAATACCCATAATCTCATTTAAATTGGTAAAGTATTACTTTTAGTAATTACTCCATATTTTATCACCATTAATGATTTTAAAATATTCATATTTAAAAATCATAGAATAATAGAGTAGAGATCTTCTCAATAATCACCATTTAACTTTTCATAAAATCCTCTTTCTGATCACTCCATGTATACATAATCATATGTAGAAACCCTTATGGAATAGAAACCCTCATCATGGTACAAACATTTTCCTCAATTATTATCTCCACTATTCTTGAATAGAATCACATATATTTAAATCATCATGATAATTAAACTTAAAGATAAATATACAATCTTTTGAATTTGATCTCTATAAATCTCACATTTTCTTAAATTGTTAACCCTTATGTGAGGATATTTTAATCTTACATATCTCCTAGAAAGAATAGTTAACCCTTATGTATTAGCTTAAAAACCTTTATGTATTATTTGAAATCTTTATATCACCCTTATGTATCCTTATGTTAACCCTTATATATGCATTGAAAAGATAGATTCACCCTTATGTATCATAGAGAGGCAGTGGTACTTTTCCAATTATTTGGACACTAGATAACCCTTATGTATTTTCTTTGAACCATGATAACCCTTAAATATCTTTTTATAACTCCAACGTATCACAATGTATCTATGAAAATTTTCCAAATCTTCATCCCCCTGAGTACCTTTATATACCCTCATGACAACCTTTATGTATCAAGAAACTTACTCTTATAAAATCTCAGCACTATAATAATTAGATATATAAGCTTATTTATTCAATTTTTTTATCCAATAACTCTTGAAAACATCATTATACACTTCTCCTTTTTTATTCTTCATAATGGTAGAAACTCAAATAAATTTCTTTGCCTATATATGAATGAATCTTCACTGGTATGTACAATGGAAGATGTCACATTCTAATATCACATAAACCCTCTGAGATGTATGTCACACATTTTAACTTTTTTATTCATTGGGATATTCCATCACCCAAAAAATGTTTACATCCAACTTACTCATTAACAATAATTACAATCATAAAAATATATTGGATCTTTAATACCCCCTTTGGTTTTGTTTTCAGTACCCTTAAACACCTTACATATATTAAAATATGTATTTAGCTGTTCTATGTTTATCTAACCTTTATTGATAATAAATATAAATCTTCAGGAGTAAGGAATAGTGACACTCATCTCATACTTTTTTGAAATATCATCTTCAACCCTTTAGTAAAACCTGATTTACTAGAGAGAAGTAAGACATAATATTTATCTAAGAAATGATCCATAAATTAATCAACATTAAGTCTATATGATGTATCTTAGTTTATAAAATAATAGTGACTAGATTATATAAAAAATCTATCCATAAAACTTCTCAACATGTGATTCCAACACTGATATCTCTTCTTATAGTCTATTCAAGCAGTTTTACAAATAAACACCTATACCCATCTTTGAAAAACTTATTAAAAATATTCAAGTGTATTCGGTTTCCCCACATTTGAACTACCTTCTAGATTAAAAAACTCTCACCATTAATCAGATTTAAAACAATCAAAACAGGGATGAGAAGGCGTGATTACCATACCTCAACCCCATATTCCTTTATAAACTATCTATATTTCAATATTTACATGAAACAATATCATCTGGAAGATTTCTTTACTCAATTTACCCTCAAGGAATTAAATACATCAATTATTTATCACGACCTACATTCTTTAAAATAAAATTCAAGAATAATTTGATACAAATTGAAATATTGTAATGAGACATCATGATATTAATTAAAGTACTCTATGATGGATAATACTCTATACTGTAAGACTTTCACAATATTCTAGCTCTCTTCTTATACACATCACCTTTAGTTCCCTATATAGAAGAATAAAAAAAATATGGGAATATGATGGATCTTACTTTATTTCTTAATTTTAGAAATAGGGTTGTGATTTACTTCTCAACCCAGAAACCATTTTCTTTACATTTTCATATTTATGATAACTCTTTATGCTTGCTCCTCCTTTGACTTTCCTAACTTGAGTATTCATGGGCACCATGTTCTTATTAATTTTTACAATCTTATTCTCATTTAGAATTTATTTTTTCACATTTCCTAGTAAGTAAATTTTAGTCTTTTGTTATTTATCTATCTTCTTAACTACTTTCAACCACAATATCCATATGATCATGCATTCCTTAAGAACATGCTCAAATTTCTTTTTGTGTGGAAATTCCTTTTTCATAGCAGTTTTTTTGAACATGGAATCATTAGAACATTATCTTTCTTTTTCATCATCTACTTATATGATGGTATCTTTATCATGAATTTATTATGGGTATGTCTATAATATTTTAAACTTCCACATAAATTATCAACAAATTTTAAGTTCCCCATTTTTAGAAAATTTTTAAAGATTTAAATTTCTTCTTTAAATATGTATTCCACCGAACCAATCCTTTTATTTATCTCTTGGTTTGATTATTTCTTTTATTATTTAATATTTCTTCTTCTAACATTTATATTCATGTCATTTTTACAAATGTACATGATGTGGAACTTTATTTTATTGTAGAATCATATCATCTTTATTGGTGTGAAATCCTTCTCACAATTCTTCTTGGGTGCGTTTTTTCTTATCAATATTCTTTTGTTTATAATACAAATCCTACTCCTATTTTCTTTAATTTATTCTCATTTAATGTTTAATTAATTATAAAATAATACATGATTCATGATTAGTATCTTTATATCATTACTCATCATCACAATAACCACCCATGTTGCAATTATTACAGAAATCATAAAGACATTCAAATCTATTTTTATTGAATAGATTTATCCTTTCCTTAAAACTTTGCTTCATATAAAAATGATTTCTATTAATTTTTGATCTTATCCCCCTTAGTATAGGACTTATTTATACTCCAGTGATATAAAAATTATTCCCTCATTCAATGGCCTGATGTCCACACCTATAAAAACACTAACAATGACCAATAAACTTTTTCTTTTCCTCTGTACACCAATTTGACCAATATGAAGAACTTATTACTTTTGAGTTAATAATCTATCTTTTTTGGAAAATTTTAGAGAACCAATACTAATAATCTTGTTAATATCCACTCTTAATGTTATGGGGGGTTTTTAGTATTTTTTTCTTCTCAATTTTGTCCATATTTTGAGTTATATCCAACAATTATAATGAAAATAGTATTAGTGCCAACTAAATTTTCTAGAAAAAGGGATACCTATTTATTTGGGATTGTAGTATATAGATAATTAGATGATTTAAATCACTTATTTAAACTAATATAATCCCTTTTTTAATAAATATTCTTATCAAAATCTTTCATGGTATAACTTCTTCTTTTATTAGTTTAGGAAGTTTCAGGATGAACCTCTTACACATTTCTCAAATTGAATTCTATTTAAAGGAACTCCATGTCATGGGTATTTTACCAACCTTAACTGATATTTCATTTTCTTCCCATTACATTTTTAAATTCTTAATATTCATTCATTCATTTTACTTGCTTCTTGAAATGAGTTGTCTAGATCCTTTACCATTTTAGCTTCAATCTCCAACTAATCATTCTTGACACCAATAATAGATTCTAATTCATAGGTATTATGTTCAATTTTTTTTATTATCTCATATTTCTCATATATTAATTTTTTTAATTCTTATTTAGCAATCATTTTTTTCCTTGTAGAACTATAAATTTTTTCCTTGGATTCCACATTTTGATGAGAGCTATACATTTTCTCAACACTTCTTCTAATGAATTTTCCATTTCTTTAGATTCCAAATATAGATGTGATTTATTATCCTGTAGTCCCTTGATAAACATAAGACTATATGTGATAACTTCAATAGGGAAAATTTTTAAATAGTCTTTTATAATAGATTAATAATTATTAAGTGATTCACTATGCACATACTCTTTGTATAATGAAATATATTCTTTAAGAGGATGATTCTAAAATGACTTAACATATAATAAACCACTTTGATATGATTAAACTAGTGTTATTTTCTATTTCTATATTGATATTTATCTAAAATTCCTTGCATGTTTATTTTTCCTATTTTTCAATGATTTGTTTGAAACCTCTATCTTTGCATTAAGAAGTATGGGATCTATATTCCATGTATTTTGGAAACTAAGAACCTTTTTCAAATATAAACTTTATATATATTTGATAAAAAAACTAGGAATGAGAATTTAACCAATAATAGGATACCTAAATTATATTTGATACCACTTATAGTGCCCAAAGGATCATTTATTCACACTATGAGGGGGTGGGGGTTTTGTGGGGGGGAATTAGTGTGAACCAATTTCACTGAATTAATCTCATTTTATATTTTCCCCATAATATTCAAACCTATATATTAGTTAAGATATATATATCTACCTATTATTTTCTAATTCCTGATTTCACATTGAAATAAATAAATTACCAGAGATAGAATCACATTTTTTACAAGGTTATGACTTAATGTAGGAATCTACTCCTTTCTGTGTTTGGGTAAAGCTGTAAAATTAGATTTTATCACTAGTATATAAAGTTATTATAATGGATGATAAGGTATCATCCTTAAATTAGCACCTATACTGATGATTTTTTCTCCAGGGGAAACCTTTGAGTAGTATAAAAATCCACATCCCTAGAAAAATCACTATATCCCCATAGGTTATTTATATTGGATCCAACCAATTTGTAGTCTCAAAAATAGTTTTTTATACTAGATTACAATAGTGTATAATGGGTCTATCCAAGATCCCTGAACAAGATCTTCATTTTTTTGGATGTCACTATATTTACTGGTGAGATCTTCTTCCTCAAAAATAGGTCTTTAACTACCATTCTATATTATGTTACTAAAGCTTCCATACCAACCTTGTTATTTCAAGTAACCTTACATCTATACCTTATTCCGGATTGGGATTTCTGGTCTTACTCACTGTACTCAATATTATTCTTTAAGATCCATGATATAAATAATACGAATTAGGAAACAATAGTGTTAGAATTTCTAAACTCTTCTCTTCTTCTTTTTCTTCTTTTCTATCTTTCTTCACTTCTATCTTTAATTATAATAGGTGGAAAATAATAGTAATTCATTAGTATTCGCCTTATTATTTCTTCTACTTCATCATCCCAAAATATCTTCTATCTTTGAGTATTATCAGATCATATTACTATATTTATTTAACAAAAAATATATTCTACTGAATGCAGTATCAGTTTTTTCAGCCACTCTCAATTTCTATATATCTTATTTTTATCTATTAT
The DNA here is from genome assembly GCA_963277665.1 of Viscum album. NCBI lineage: Eukaryota > Viridiplantae > Streptophyta > Magnoliopsida > Santalales > Viscaceae > Viscum > Viscum album. Next base: position 195,307,297 of record OY728137.1, on the reverse strand, counting down.
ATTCTCAAAATCACATGTTATTTCACCCAACAGTCTCAAAATATTCTCCTATTTTTATCAACTGTTGTTCTATAAATACCCATCATATCATTTAAACTGGTAAAATTTTTCTTCTTATGATGAATCCATCTTTGATCACTATTAATGATTTTCAAATCTTAATATTTGAAAAATCCCAAAATAATATAGAATAATATTGTCAACACTCACAATTTAAATCTTCTCAAAATCCACATTTTCATTACTATATGTCTATATAATTATATACAAAAAAACTTATGGCATATAAATCCTCATCATGACACAAAATTCTTCCTCAATCCTCATGTCTATTATTATAGGATAAAATCATGGTTATTAAAAGTATCATGATATTCAAACAATAATATTGCCTAAAATTATTTGATTTTATCTATTGACATATCACATTTTATCAAACTATTAACTCTCATGTGAGGATTTTTTACTCTTACTTATCTTCTGGGAATACTAGTTAGCCCTTACATATAATCTTAATATCCTTTAAACATCCTTTAAAATCTTCATATTAACCACACACATCCTCCTATAAACATTTATGCATGAATTATAAATATAGTATTACCCTTATGAATCAAAAAACAATTTTTGTAATTTTCCAAATCATTGGCCCTATGGGTACCTTTACATATTTCCTTTAAACTATGATAACCCTTATATATCCCCCCATTAACACTTATGTATCACAATGTGCCTATGGTACCTTTTAAAATCTTTGACCCTATAAGCACCTTGATGTACCCTTAGTATAACCTTTTTATATCAATAAACTTACTTTTACATATCATAGTGTGACTTGGTACTTTTCCAATTTCCAATATTCAAGGGTTGAGGAACCCTTATATATTTCCTTTTACACAAATCAACTATTATGCACACACTAGAAGTTTGGAATCACTCATATATATCATCCATAGTAATCTTACATATCATAGTGACTTATAATATTTTTCTATATTCTATTATGAAAGTTATGGATTGACCTTACATATATAACACACATTTAATAGTACCCTTACATATTCCATGAATTTTGAAAATTTCAATTTTGAAGTTATAAATAACCCTCATGTATCCAGAGTAATCTCAGAGTTACCATTATATACAAAGTGAAAATTCATTTCAAATATTATATAAAAATTCATTTTTCAAATTATTTAATAACCTATAACTTTAAATTTCATTAGCCAAATAAAATCTTCTTCAAATATTCTCATGGTTTCTCTAGACACTCCACTTCATCTAAAAAAACCTAAATGATTTGGGTAATAAATCAAACATTCTCATAACTATTCATCAAAATTCCCAAATCATCTTTGATAATATGTAAACTCCATTTGAGTAATTTAATGAAACCCCACTACCTCAATAGTACTTAGCTTTAAACTTTTCATTCTACAACCATAATACAAGTGATATTCTCTATTTAATACAACAACCTTCATGCATGGTAACATAAGGATAATTGTTTAATATTTAATCTAGATATATTATTCTCTAACACATCCATCTATCAACATCATCACAAAACATGTATTAAATATTATTCTTAATAACAAATTTTTTTTCATTGATTCACTTAAAATATTAGCACTATAATCCTCATATATATAGGCTTCTTCCTTGAATTTTTTTATCCAAGAACTCTAAGTATCAACATCATCTCCTCCTTATTTTCTAGTCTCTATAATACTAGAAACTCAAGTAATTTGTTTACAACATATGAGTGAATCTTAAAAAATATATACAATAGCAGGAATCACATTCAACTATCATATAATATCTCCTACTCGCATCTCACACATTTTAACTTCTTTATTAATTGGGATCTTCACCCACCCCCAACACATATTAATAGCCAATTTACTCATTGAAAACAAATACATTCATCAAAATCCATTGGTATATTCATACTACCTTTGTCCAATCGTAGAATGTAATTTGATTATATCACATTTGATAAGTTATAATGTATAACTTTTATGAATTTTACGATTCATTAGACAAATAAATCATATGTGTTATCATTCATGCATTTATTCCATGATGGTTATCATAATTTTGGATGTTTAATTTGATAAAGCACATGAGAGAATAGAAACAAACAAAATTTTAAAACGTTATAACTGCATGTCATTAAATCATTCAAAAAAAATGTATGATTTAATGCATGGGAACATCTTGATGGCTATATGAGGAATCATATACCATTTAGGTGGTGATTTTTTAATCCTTCCTTGATTTGGGATGATTCTCCCTCACCTTGATGCTAACTATCTTCTCCCATCATTTACCCCATGATATATTACATATCTCATATGTGAGGGGAATCCCACCCAAGTATTAGGTAATTCATGTTAATTCATGCATACACCTTAGTATAGGGAGTCCTTCAACTTCCTTTAAGGAATATTCATCAATCATGTGGATGGAAGGTAGTAATAGTGATATCTATGGTGTAAGGGACACACACAACATTCTACATCTTATAGAATTCATAGTTTTGGATTTAAGTGTCATATATCTTAGATTTAAGGGTATCTTAATTGAATTTATTAAGTGTTAATAGATCCTTACAAACCCTTAACAATGATCAGATGAAACAAGAGACATTTCATGAGGTAATATTCTCTTACCATTAGGTTATGAGAGATAGTATGGTACTTGTGTCCACCCAATAATATAACATTCTAGGTAACCTCATCCATCTCATGAGTTGAGAGGGATAACATAATTGCATCCCTTGATTGACAAGACAAATATGAGGAAATTTCTTCTCACTCATAAGTTGAGAGTGATATCATAATCTATGAGGTGACCTTATCCTGTAATATAATAGGGATAATGTAACTAGTATGATATAACCTGCTCTTTATTATTATCCAAAAGGGATAAGACATTCCACAACTCTTGTCCTAATCCATTTTAGTTACCCTAACATGATTAAATCAAATAGGTATATAATATGCAGTGAAATTTTCAATCAGTATATTAGTTTATATAAGTTATTAAATGAAAAAAATTATCATAAAACTTATGAAATATAATTATTAATAAGGTTATAACATGCTGGCCTGGATTCCACTAAACTGGTGCCCTAATATGGTTCACCACATGAACTCAAGCGTGCATATTTATACACTGGATGTTGCTGAATGGTAGTGGGGGTATAAGGTGGAATTGTGAGGATATTATAACCCCATATCAAAGTTCATAACTATAAGTAAATAACAAAAAATAATACACATCAGAGTTCATTTAAAGAATAAATAAACTAAAATAAAATCATGCTGTAATAAAATGAAATACATTAAACGCTTGGACATCCATGTCATACATACAACATCGATATACCATTGGGATTATCACATATAAAATATAAAAAATTAAAAAATAAATACACCAGGCTCTACTACCAACCTCGAGCCATATCACATACCTGGTCTCCAATACCCTATCAAGAATCTATAGATTGATCATCAAATTGCAAATGAGAATCCCACTCAATCATGAAATCCTAGGACTTCTCCCTATCCATCGTGCATCCATTATCAACCTAAAATCAGACATAAGTTATAAATGAACATTTAGGTGCACATACAAGGGATGAAAAATAAATCTCAGTAGGACACACCCAAAAGTGAACCTATAATTTACCTCCATAAGTGCATGCTCATGCGATATGTTCCACCTAACAGAAGTATAACTGAAATAAATAAAAATAAAACCATCATAAATCCTTTGGTCCATGACTCTGATTGAATATACCTTATTTTACCAACACCATGGTGTCTATAAGCACCTCTCAATGACCTTGCATCATAAGTAACATATGGGCACAACATCCATGGTCACCCTAACCATTTCTATCAACAATAGGAACCTATACCATGATAGTCCTACCATCTAGGTTCCTAATTATAGAAATCCCCTACCATTTACTCATAACTCCATTAATTATCTCAATCTTGGAACCTAGATTCATTAGACCCTAGTACTCATATCATACTTGATATAACATGTACCCAAAACATCAGTATGAAATCTAACCCACATATCATAAACAATATTTTTTGGAGTATCAGTCTGACACCTAAACCATATATAAAAAAAATAGTGCTTAGAGAATTTGTCCAATACATAAACCATGGATAAAAAACATCATTCCTATATTCCAATACACCTGGTATTCCATAGTTTCTTAGAGAATCAATCTGGCACTTAAACCATAACATAAATTTTCAGTTTTTAGATCCCCAGTCTGATACCCTATCCATATAGTATACTACCCATGCCCAAAGCATCAATTTGACATAAAAAAACATATATATAATTCCATGTATGATAACCTTAACCATTTCTATGGAATTATATATCCACCAATATTACCTATATCAAAAGAAAAAATATTCCTAGAACATAGATCTATCACCCAACCATAAACAAAACTATTAGTAACAATACAAAAAATCATATCCATCTTCATATCCCATGGGTGTGAAGAATCATGTCTACCCTATATAAACTATGGAAACCCCACATCATGAAATACACATGGGGTTAAATCAAGTCTCAACCCTAACAAACAAGGGAATACATATCAAGGGGTAGATGAACTTCCATGGCCATCATCAACAACTTAGACCTATTGTCTCATACATCGGTTCAGGTCTCAAGGGGACACCTGCAACCTAATACTATAAAAACACATGTACTATATCAGGGTTGGTATACCAATTAGGAACTTACTTGTACCTATGGGTTAACATGAAAATATAGGCATCCCTCTTAGGATCCTTGGAACTAGTGCACAAGTGAAGGCATCCATCTTGGGATCCTCAGGGTCAAAACATAAGCAGAGACATACCAATCCAAATCCTTGATCACAACTAACATCTCAGGGAAATTCCTATATCCCAGGGTAACACATCCCACAACATAAACTCTAAAATATCATGACCTCACATGACTAAAAGTGGGTAAATATTTCAAGGGGGATGACCTCAATCCCAACCCCTTTCTAAGTCACCCTAAGTTGGCCCATACACTTAACATATCCACCACCTAGAGTCAAAACTCAGTCCCACTAACTAGGGAATATTCCATTCCTACATGAATTGAGGTATTTGAAAAACTCATGATATATACCCCAATGATTCTCACAACTCTCACTTATGTCTCATCTTAATTATCACTCTCAAGAGGTAGTTAAACTAACTTTCTAGAGGAAATCATCTTTTTCATAACTTTATCACACCAAACCACCTCTTAGAAGTTCTAAAAATTCCCCAAGGGATCCACGATCACATTATACGTGGGAAAAACTCAAAATGAACTAATATTGTTTCCAATTCCAACTCCAGGATGAAAAATCACTGGAAACCCTCAAAAGGGTAACTAAGGGCTAGTACACAACATGTAAACCAAAATTTATTACCTACCCATGTAGTTATACATGACCTGGATCATATTGGGTCTGGTCGTGTACTACTACAAAGTTAGGGCATACATGTGTTATGTCTATGTACTCTTACATGACCATGTTCCCCTATATGGGGTGTTATCCCATGTGCCCAGCCACATGCCTATGTCCCACTATATGACTTGTCCTCTAAGTACACAATGTGTAGTTCCAACATTTCATTTTCCCAGCTACATGACCACATGAAAATGTACCATCATATGGACATGTACTACTACATTACATATACTCATATTAAATGAAATTTACATAAAAAATTCCATCTTACACAAATAAGAAGAACACATGGTGTGTGTTCTTAAAACCACATGTCCTGTAGTCAGGGTTTCTAAACGGGAAACCCTTGTGAACCTCTCAAAAAACCAATTTCCCCAATTAAGAATGGATTGACCCCTAGGGGATCCTTATTAGTATTAAAAGGGATTTAAAACATTTAAACCATTAATATATAGGCATATGGGAATAAAAATTAAAATCGGACTACCTCATAGTGAAAACGCTAAAGCTTCATGTCCAAATCCACTCTCAAAAGTCGCTGCACCTCAATTTAGTCTCAATCACTGCCATATAAAATCTATGGAAGCACCTCATCCCCCTTTATCCTCTAATTTTTTCATCATATAAGGGATAAACCCTTCCCCCTTCCTTTCATATGTCGGAATCCAAAATGGGGGGGGGGTGCTTATTTAATTAATTTCCCATTTAAACACTCATACCGAGTCCCAAAACCCAAAGTGGGTTTATACCTCACCCAAGAGCCCCCATTATAAACTCAAATCTAGAGTCTAAATCTAAAAATGATGATATGTTCACAATATATAGCCACCTAAACCTATATGAATAATTTAATATTTAATTAACTAAATATAAAATATTCCACCAAAACTCAAATGGTTCAGAATTCCACCAAACTCCTATCATAGGGTAAACTAACTATTCCATGACTGAAAAAGTGGTCAATAAAACTATATAGGATCATATTATATGGGTAAATTACCATTTTTACTACTCATGATCACTCAAAAACAAAAAATAATTTTTTTTCTCAAATTTAGAATACAGGGAAACACAAGTCTTTACAATATCCTCACCCTAAAACTTCTCATCCTCAAGAAGCTTTAATAGTCTTCAAACCACAGCTATTAACCCAACCCAGTATTAATTTCATCATTAACTTGTTTCTATCTATGTTAAGATGAAAACCAAGTTTATATACACCACTTTAAAATAAGGCATATAACTCACCAAAGTTCAAGCAAATATTTTTAAGGACCCATAAAATACCAAGATATTTCCTAACCGCATTCATCCATCCTAAGATGTATCATCATCATCATATAACACTCATCATAAGGTTCATAGATCTCTCCACCATGGAACAAAACCTACAACAACTGATTCCAATCCATGACATTTCCCACCATTAGTGTCCCCTATCAAAACATTTCCAACCCATGACATTTCTAGGGCTGCATCCGCTAATTCTATTCATGGGGAAAAGGTCTATCGTGTAAGTCCACTAGTGTCGCATCTCTTTTTCGCCGACGACTGCCTCCTTTTCTCCAGAGCAACTATTAATGAATGTTGGGTGATCAGCCAAGCGATCCAATAGTATGAGAGGGTGTCTAGCCAGTCAATCAATCACAGAAAATCAGAAATCTCCTTCAGTGCAGGGGTACCTCTTTCCAAGAGAGATGAAATCTATGCATCAACAAGAATACATATGGTTGGAAAACACCAGAATTATCTTGGGTTACCCATGGTGATTGACCAGTCCAAAAAAAAAAATATTCTCATCTCTGGTGTACAAGATTGAGAAGAAAATTCAAGGCTGGACCACAAAAAGAATCTCAAAAACAGGCAAAGAGACCCTCATTAAAGCTGTCATCCAGTCTATCCCTAGATATTTTATGTCCCTATTTAAGCTCCCGGTGGCCATCGTCATCCAGATCCATACACGTACTGCCAACTTCTGGTGGGGGAAAAATGATGGAAGGAATAGACCCCACTGGATGGCCTGGGAGAAACTATGCATAACCAAGTCAGAGGGAGGGATGGGATTCCGAAATCTTCTTCTATTCAATGATGCACTATTGTCCAAGCAAGGATGTCGCCTTATTAACCGTCCATCATCTCTCTGTGCATGGGTACTACGAGCTAAGTACTTTCCCCACATAGACTTCCATGTTTCCTCTCTTGGCCCTCATCCTAGCTTCCTTTGGAGAAGCATTTGGGGGGCCCAAAATCTCCTGGAAAAAGGACTGGGCTGGAGGATAGGGGATGGATCATCTGTCAACATCTGGACCGATCCCTAGCTGATCAATACAGAAGGTATGCGGGCTACATCCCACACCCAACCAGGCTTTTAATATGCCACTGTCAGATGCCTCCTTTCCAACCAATGGATGAGGTGGTGTTTGGTTAAGATTCATGAATGGTTTAACGAAAGAGACCAAATAATTATCCTAAGCATCCCCTGGGTCCCAGACGCAGGCCCTGACCATCTCTTCTAGAGCAATGACATGTCGGGTGACTACACGGTGAGATCCAGATATAGACTTGCTCTTGGCAACCACCCAGTCGGCCGGAATGATGGACCATGGAAATCACTTTGGAAGCTCAAAGTCCCCCAAAAAAATACGCCACTTTTGGTGGTAGGTGTGCACGGGCACCCTCCTTACCACGAGCCTTATCATTTACTGACATATGTCCAGTGCCGTTTTCTACCCTTTCTGCCCGAATATCCCAGAAACCCCTTTGCATGCCATCATTCACTACCCAAGAGCTAAGGAAATTTGGAATAAATGGGGCCCGACTCCAGATGCATCCCTGGCCATGGCCTCTAACCTCCCCACTCTCCTGATGCATTGGTGCTCCTCTCACTCATCAGCTAATGCAGGTTCACTCTGCACCCTGGCCTGGATCATCTGGGTCCGGCATAATGATGCTCTTTTCCAATACGTACATAAACCTCCCGAATTCTAGATTGAACAAACCACTTCAAGGATTGAGGGATAAAAGCACCACAATGGACATAATATGCCTGATGTTCACCCCTACTGTCCCTCTCATTGGAACCCCCCAATGGAAGGTATTCTTAAGATCCACGTGGACACGTCTATCCCCAAGGATGGACTTGTCTCCATTGGTTTCCTGGCCCGAAATCATTTGGGGCAAATCATTACTGCAAAATATGAATCACATCATGCCTTTTGGGAACCTGTAGTAGCTGAGGCTAATGCCATCTTGGCAGGTATAATGCTGGCTTTGAAATGTGGATGGGTTGATATCAGTATTGATTCTAACTGCCACATTGTGATCGATTCCATTAACCACAACGACGGCGGACTCCAGTCATTTGGCCTCATCATCAGAGGAATTCTCTCGTTCTGCCAATACTTTTCATTATGAACCTTCTCCTTTACCAAAAGGGAAGGAAACAATGTGGACCATCAGCTAGTGGTATCAGGCCCCTTCGATGCCAACCAGCTCTTACTGGATAATTTCCCTTCGTGGCTTTGCATATGTACGTCTGCTGATCTTCGTCATTAATGATATCTGTCTTTTCTCAAAAAAAAACCCTACTCAATGTGGTTCCCACTACATCCTCAACCCTACTATCATAAGGATCACATCATTTAAACTAATAAAATACTTAACACTATAATATAATCCTTATTTCACCTCATAATTGAACATAGACTCCTCAAAGCATTCTCTAATCACTTCCAAACCTTAGAGCTGGACATGGTATTCTCGGTCCCACTAGAAAAATAAAATGAAACATAAAATACTGCACATTACCAACATCCAAGAATAGAACCCATTTTATTATATTATATCTGTCCCATAAAAATGACCTCACTCAAAAATGACTGATGTGTCACTTCTACAATACAGCTTCACATACACTGCTCCACGAGTGCAACCTTCCAGGAGGACCTTTATCAAAAAAGAGACATCTATATAGAATATCATATAACTGATACCCTATCTTTATAATTAGGAAAATTTCATGATATTGGGCATGATAATCTCTATATGAGGATTACATTAATATGTCACCAATGAATACCACCACAAACTAATCCATTCATGGAACATCAAAGCTTTATCCTAAGGGCCTTGGGTCACCCTAATCACAATCCTCTCATCACACAGACAACATTTCTCAACATATATATGGATTCCTTCCCAATTTAATAATCACATGCATATTATTCCATAACACCCAATCAAGAAGCATATTATTTTTTATAGACATATATATTATTATAATATATACATAAAGAATTAAATGAATTAGGGGATGATTGTGGGTATTAATGTGGATTGAATAATTTTTAAAGGATCTAATGAAGAAAAATGCAAGATATTTTTAGAATAAATGAAAAAAATAATTTTATATGTCTTTGATTACTGAGATAAAATTCTTTATTAAAATTCAAGTGGTTTAAGGGAAGAATGGAACCTTCATTTTTGAAACAAAATATTCCAAAAAAGTGATCAAAAGGTTTTACATGGAAGATTCAAGGATAACGATGAAAAAAAAGAGACTCATATGAAATTATAAAATGATAAACATATAAATACGATTTATGTGATCCTTTTTAGGCAGATCATTGAGAGTATTCAATATTTTATAGCCACTCAATTCGGTATCTTATTTTATACTTTCCAAGTTTCCCTCTATCAAAGCTACCCCAATGAAATACATATAAAATCCATGAAGATATGACATAATTATATTAGTCACAAAATAGAGTTTAGGATATTTTATTTTAGAAATTCAAAGTTGAATTTATTGGCTTATATAAGCATGTATTGGGCAGGTTTGGTGGATGAATGAAAGTCAACATCTGGTGGTGTATTTTATCTTGGAAATTCCAGTTTCTCTTATCTAATAAAGAAGAAAGTGTGAATCTCTTTAAGAACAGTGAAGGATTAGTATGTATTAGTCACTCATGAATGTACCTAGTTTATATGGATGAGACAACATCTTGAATGCACTAGGATAAATGTGGACTATTTTATTCCCATCAAGTTTGATAGCTCAAGTGATATAAATCCTATAAAAATACCATTCATCACTAAAGTACCAAGAAAATCAAGATCAAATAATATTTTATCAAGGAGAAGGTGGAACAAAAAAATATGCAGTTGGAATATTTGAATACTCAAGAACAATTGGCCGATATTATTCCCAATGCACTACCCAAGGTGTCCTTTGAAAGGAATTAGTTGGCTCATGAATCTAAATGAACACCTCCAACTTAATGTGTTGTAGAAGGGGCCCTCACTACCCCTAAGGAAATTTAATTGATACCAAGGTATGGTTTCTCTCATGTGATTAATTTAAAAAATTATAACTCTCTTTTGTATCCTTACCAAGTAATGTTCTTTGGGATTGTTGAAAAAGAGGGTGAAGAGTTCACTATATCTACTTGAAAGGGGGAGAAATGTATGTGTAGAAGAAGGGGGAAAATATCTTAATGGTTTATCAGGGGGAATATTTGGAACAAAATATATAGTGATTGATGACTAAGGTTACATGTTCATGAGGTTCTCATTATTTAACTCTTGTTTCTCACACTGATCTTGGATCAAGTAGGATTATAGTTAGGGATTAGTGAACCATTATTACATATATTTATAGAAGGAAGTTTAGTTATGCATGTTTAGGTAGACTTTGGTATATTTTATAATTTTTTTAAAGAATTTTAATAACAAGTTTGATGTATTTTGAAAGTTTAAATAAATAAAAATGGGTATATTTTTGGAAAAAATACCCTTGGAGTGATCTTTGGGTTGTGTTTTTTTGAAAATGGAGTGAAATTAATTTTCATTATGGTCTATGTTGTCTTATGGAGATTATTTATTTAAGGATATAAGTGGTTTTATTGTATTTGGTGTGATTTAATGAATTACAAAATATTTTGTTGAGAAACATGTTTCAAAAATTTGAAAATTCCCCTATGCATAAGAATCATTTTTCTGTCCCATGTAATCATGATCTAGTCAGTGGTAACCATCTTCTTTTGTTTGCATAACCATGAGTATATCTTGTGTGACCATAATCTCTTCTCTATGTAACCATGAGTATGTCCTATGTAACCATAATCTTAAGCTTACTTAAGCATCACCACTAGCTACATAAATATGATCTGGTAAATATGGTCTAAATAATCATGAAGGAAAAGATTTTTAAGAATCACCCCATAGTGAATATTCTTAAAAATATTAAACTGAAACATTTAGAATTGTTTTTATTTATAATTGTAAATGTATTATTTTCATTGTTCATGTAAAATAAATATTCAAGGGAATATGGAGATAAAATATTATTATGATTTTTTATATGTTTAAGGGTGTTTTCTTGATATGTTTTTTCTACAAAAATTTCAAAGAAAGATTAAAAGCAGCCACATGGATATTTGTGCAGTGTGGTGAAGCATGTATTTTTAATACAAGATATTCATAGATATCCTGAAGATATTGAGTCTTATATTTTTATGTGACATGGGTGACATTGAAAAATGGATGGAAATATTGGTGTTTACTTTAAAGGTTTTGTATAATGTGGAAAGGTAGAAATCTTTCCAAAAATGAAAAATTAAAAGAAAATAGATAGAGTGATGAAAAAAGGGAGAGTCTTTCTTGATTGAGTGAGGATTTTTTTTGATATCCTAAATGGTATCTAGATATTTTATTGGAAAATTAAAATCTTTCTCTTGAAAGAAATAAGAAGATGGTACGACCATTCTTATTCATTATGAATAGGAAGAAAGAAACGATAAGAGAGTTCCTTGTTTGAGAATATGAAGGTTGAAGAAAAAGATAAGACTATTATATGAGTATGTTCTCACTGAAATAATTTCTATATTATGATTAAGTGATATACTAACTTGGTATTTTTTATCACCAATTTTTTTTGGAAAAAAATTTCACCACCACATGAGTATAGAGAATCATTTTTTGAATATGTTTATTCCTCAAAGAAACATGGGGGTATTGAGCCTTTCACTTTTCATGGTTTTAAACCAAGAGGGTCAAAAAATCCAATATAAAACTTGTATCAATCAAAAGTAGTGATATTTAGTATCCCTAGTGCACATGAATGTTGCTGTGAATGCACCTTAGATTAGGTTATTTGGTTGTGTCCTTTATTTTTATTATATTAAAATTGTGAGGAATAAAGAGAGAATTTTTCCTAATAAATAAAAAATATGATCATTGACAATGGATTTTTTTAATTATCACACCTTGATTTACTTCCCCTTAAGGGTGTATCCTTATCAGGGGATAACATTGAGGTTATGTATGCATTTATTACTCTATTCAATACCATTCCACATTGCTATGGGATGTATGGAGACATGTTTGTATATAAAAGTGTATTAGGTTAAGGCTATCCATGTATGTGATATGCATACTTGGTGATATTAACCACCCCCTGACCCATTGAAGGTGGGCTTGGGGTGGAACACTTGATTTACCACCGGTTTAGGTGGGGCCTTAGTGGGTTGGGTCATATTAAAAACTCAGAGTTATCAGGAAGTACATTGTTTCTATTTGACATAATCTTCTAGGATTCTTGAAGGGGTTTATGAAGCTTTATATAATGTCAATATTAGATATTAGTGTTATGGAAATTAATTATTTGGTTTTGAAGGGTAGGTGAAACCAAGTTTATACTTTAAAAATGTTTTAAATATACAAGAGTTCAAAATCAAAGAAAAAATTGGTAAATCTTATAGATTTCATTCAGGTGATGAAGTACAGAGTTGATACATAAATTATTTGAATGTAAAGGTAACATATCAATCTTATATGGATCATAATATATGATGTTTATAATTGTCTCATTTATTTTACATGATAAAAGAGTTCGTTCACTAAAATGTTTTGCTAAGAATATTATGAGATGATTGATTCAATACACATGGTTTATGATTTATTAGATTATATAATGTTTTTTGAGAAGATGGTGAGGATAAGAATGTTTTATCCATGAAAAATTAGCGTATCCATATGTTTTTTAAAATATGAGGAGTTGATATTCCCCCATAAATTTCTTTAAACACATAGAATATCAAATAATATATGGATATAATTCTTTATTTATTAAATATTCTTACTAAGAGTAAATAAGTGTTATTTCATATAATAAAGGAGTTTGTGTATCTTATCATGATATTCTAATGAGAATATAGTTCTTAATAAAATATTTGGAGTATTTTTGGACTTTGATATGTTAAATTTTAACAAATAAAAGATTATTCTAGTAAAAAAATCAAATTGAATGTCACTTTTTTCCCTAAAATGTTTAGGTTATATTGGTAAAATTAATAATGTAAATTATTACATTATTTACCATAATATTTCAAAGAAAATTTTCTATGGAATGAGTTCCAAGAATGATAATGTTGTACTTATAAAGAGTTATAAGAAAAAAATAGTAGTTATTAATATCATAACATTTGATACTATGGATTTAAGGAGTTTGAATTTGTTTATGGAGTTGAACATTAGAAATATAATTCCTAAGTCTCACCATTAGTCAAATTATCTTGATTCATTGATGTTACTCACTAAATAGTTTAGTGGGAATGGTTTTATCTAACAGTCACAAAGTGATGTTACTTTTTTTACATATAAATTTAATAAGTATAAAAAACCCTTGATTATGTAGCAAACACAAGGCTAATATAGAAGTCAATCATATATGATATGTCATAAAAGAACTTATATATGGGTTTTAAGTGTTCTTAAAAGAGTTTAATAATTTAAATTTTAACATATTATTTAATAGTAAATCTCTAATTTATCACATTTTTTATGTTGGTTTCATATAAATATATATTGATATATATAGCGTAAAATGAAATAATAATTTACTTCTCAAAGTATGACTTCGAGTTATCCCCAAATAATTTTATTGATGGAGTATTATATGATCTAATTTTTTTAAGGTATTGTGATTAAGATTCTTGTATTCAGATATATAATGTAATAACTAGGCTTAAAATGAGTTTTGTTCACTTCATAACCTACTAAGTATATCAGATGGAGTTTCATACACTATATCTTTGGTATACCATGGGTGAATAGTTTATATTTGGAGTCCCCACCACCAAAGGTTGGTAAGATACCTAACATGAGAACCTTTATACCCTGATACCATTCTTACATAATCCTTGAGACTTAGCTAATTAGGGGATGGTTTATGATCATTTCATCGATTGAATCTTAACCAAGATGGGGTTTTTAATCTCCTATAATGGGTATTACATCTGGGATGTTAATTTTGATAGAATAAGAAAGTTTATAGCTGTAACAATATATTATATATGATGTTATTATTTATTTGGGTGAGGTGAATGTGATGTAATCACCCATAAAGTGAATGACATGAGATATATTAGTCAACCCAGTTTATCTATACTTGTAGAATAAATAACATATGAGTAGGAAATATGGTATTGACATACATTGTGTAATATACTTACTTGATGTTTTGGATAAAGTAATCATATGAAAATGTATGATTATATATGATACAATTGGTGGGTATAGGTTTTGAGAGAAAAGTGTTTGATAATGATCACACCAGATCCATTTATATTTTGGGTAGCACTGATGATTTTCTATAGGCCACTCTTTTCTTACATTTATGGACTTTGGGATTTATATTTTCTATTAATGTTATAAAATCCCATGGGTTCACACTTTAGATTCTATTAAATGGGGATTTAGTTTGAATCAGATAACTTCTATAATTTGTTTTTATAGTTAATACAAAAAGAATTTTGGATTCATATTTATAAGGTGTTACGTATGATGTAATACATAGTGATGTTAATGATAGATTTTCAAATGTGTTTTGGAAGATATCTAAAATGTGTGTTGAATATGGGTTCAAAATTTATTTTATACAATACAATGTATATTTTAATGGAACTATGTTTATTTGGATTCAGTTTAAGTGGGAGATTAAAAGAGATATACCCTAAATTCAATGTATTGGGATATATCATATTGTATGATAGGTTTTAGTAATATGGTATTCCATGCATGAAACTGAGGAATATCACACGCCTCTGTATAGGGATATCATAATGACTGTTATAAGATATCATGACATTTCCACATTTGGTTTTTTCACTTATGACAATCAATAATACTTTCAATGAATTTTAATTAGGATGCATTCATATAATGAATGCATGTTTAGTCATGGGGTTAGGAATAGTTTGTAACTATATACATAAATAATATGTTTCGTCACCATTTTTTTTGATAAATGTAAATCTCATGGAGTGTATTATAGGAATTTATAAAAGGGGAATTCACCATGAGATAATGTGTATAAGATCCTCGAGTAGCTATTATCTGATTCTTTACTTATCCCAAAAGCTCTCTTTGTCTTCTTTATTCTCAATGAGAGGCACTATGAGACACCCCAGACCCAAACTCCTTGGTACAGTGATAAAAATATTCTTTACATTATATATTTGATTCCATGTGAGATAACTCAAGTCAAACATACATATATTTATATATTTTATACATTACATCTCACAAACAATAAAAAAATCCTATAACCAAAAGGAATAGTGTCAATGGAGATTAGTTACATAAAATTCCTACTATGGACATTTACCCATAATAACACCATAATAGATAACCTTATAGACATATGTTAGGTTATACTTATTTTTATAACATCGGTAAAATAAAAAATAAGAAAGGGGTGTGCTCAAACCCTCACTAATGGAGAAAATTATTAGCATGTCACCGAGGGTTAGATCATAAGAATGATAAAACCAAAGCATGGGTGAAATATTTGATTAAAAGAACATGGGCCAATAATATTTTTTTATATAAAATAATAACATGTAATCTCAAATGATTGAACATATACCATTAAAGAATAATTAAAAGAAAATATAAAATAAACAGGGTCTATGGAGTATAACATAGACATATAACATAGAAATGTGGCATAAGAATAATCATAAGAAAAGGTTGTAATAACAATACGAATGTATCTAAATGAAAGTAGATCCACATATAACATCCATATGATTTTTATAACCACCTGTTCACCTTATTGGCCTTGGTATTACCACCTATGTACCCTTGGGATTACTAAATGGGCACCCTTGGGCTTATTCTTATCACCCATGTACCCTTGGGATCGATATTACCACCCATGTATCCTTAGTCTTGGTTTTATCACTAGTGCACCCTTGGTCTTTGGATTATCACCCATGTACCCTTGGGTTGGGTCTTACCACCCATGTTCCCTTGTGATTAGGCTTAACACCCATTTACCCTTGGGATTGGGCTTACCACTAATGTACCCTTGGGCTTAGGATAACCTCAAATGCACCCTTTGGCTTTAGATAACCTCCCATGGAACTTTGACTTGAGATAACTACCCATATATTCCTTTGATATCATCACATTTAAACATTACCAATGCATTGGTGGGTGATACAGAAACCCTCCCATCACATAGTAATCAAACATAAGTGTGCCATATGAAATCAATCATCATATCATGAAACCCCATGAAATGAAAAGGGTTTTGTTTATATTTCCATATGGTATCACATAAAATGATATCAAGAGTAAGATCATTTGATATAAAAAAATCCAATCACCCAAAAAAGAGAATTTAACAAGGGAATGTAAAGATAAATTCATGAAAATGTAACTCCATATGAGATATATCTTTTTAATATAGAGAATAAAATGGAAGCTAAATCATAGAAATTTATTTCATAAAACTTTTTTAACATTATTATAAAAATATGAAGTTTTGTTTCAATTTAAAAAAAATAACTTTTAAAAAGGTAATTGGAAGAATATTTTTCAAAAATAATTTATAAATAAGTCCTAATAAGGGATAATTCAATAAATAAATAAATGGTATATATAGGAAATGTAGAGTGAATGATAAAATATATGAACATGAATGAAAAAAACTTTATTTCTTTAAAAATTCATTTATTGAAACCTTCATCATAAAAAAAGATAACAAATCTTAATTTTGAAAAGTGGTAAAGATAAAGAAGAAGTTAAATTGAGATAATACTTATTTGTGACTTCAAAATATAAAAATAAAACATTTTTGGAACTAATGAATATGGATATGGAGGAAAATAGTTAATAAAGAGGATTAGAATTATTCTTAATAACGTCACATTTTTTATGAGGAAATAAAACCATCAAGGAAGTAAAATTGATGTAAGAAATCATTAAAAATGGATTTTATGATAAATAAATTTAAATTTATATAAAATTGAGATTAATTATAATATAATTAAATCATTAGGTATAATTATCCCATCTTATAAGTCTAAAGTTCAAGAATAATGATCATAACCCAATGAATGGAAATTTAGTTAACACAAACTCTTACGAATTTAATAACATTTGAATTGAAAGAATATGAATAGGTTAATTGTGATGGATTTATAAATCCCATAAATATCATGAAAGTTATGATAAAATTAATCCCTAGGGAATTATTTATACCACACAAAATAAAAAAGGTGGTGAATATGGCATCTGTCTCAAAGTAATAAAATTAAGACTAGAAAAACCCTTACCTTGGATTCTAGCTTGGTCATACATGCTATAAAATCTTATATAATAAAAATAACTATATTAATAAATTAGTTTTTAAATTTATTCATATCTATTAACTTTTCTAAATTGTAATCATAGTAATTTATTGCACATTTATTATTAGTTCTTGTTTATTTTTATGGTGTCATGTTCGGAATTTTGATTGTTTCACATAGAATTTGTAATATAAATATAAATAATAATTATTTCATATTAATTCAATCATTAATATATTATTTTATGGACTTTAATATATGTTCTATAATTATTAATAAAGTTATAATTTCATTCCTTGAGAGTTTTAGTTATGATTCTTGAAGATGAAACATACAACGATCTTATTTCAAAGACATTTAATGAAAAAATGTGATATATTAATAATGATTTTAAATATAAATATCACATTTAAAATAAATTATTTACCTATTAATATCCAGTAGTAACATTAATTAGGTTTTTATAGTCATTCATGATAGGAATTTATAACATCATTCATATAGGTGGTTAAACCAACCCAAACAAGAAAAAGTTATAATATATGGGTGAGTATGGTTATCTTATTTAGGTATTAATAATCTGATAAATCATAATTTTAAGAGTTATAAGAATAATATAATTTTCAATAATCTATTACTTTCAATGAATTAATCATTTTTTCACTTGGTATGCATGTTTTACGTAGTTAACCTTACAATGATCAATTATTGTTAATATTATTAATATAATGCCAAAATTATCTTTACAAAAACTTAATCATGTCATAAATATAATATTTATTCATTAAATATCTTTTATGAATCATCCATGAAAGTAAGTGATGAAAAATAAAATACATAATTCATAGAAGGGGTTGTCTACTCGTAACATGAATTACATTTTCATTATTTTTCAATGGATGAGAGGGAGATATATTATGGTTGTGACATCAATATAATATTTTTATTATAATAGTGATAATTATTTATATATATTATTATGGTTATAATATATTTTTAGGAGGGTATATAATTAATATAGAGAATAAATTATTTGGGAGTGGATAGCACTCACATTGAGAGTTTAAATCCACTCTTAAAGGATCCTTTGGAAATGAAGGAATTGGATTAATTTATTAAAACTAGGGTCTAAAAAAGATGAATTGGATTAAATAAGGGGTAAAATTGTTAGGGTTTCAAGAATAATTTTAAATTATAGAGTGGTTTTAATATGGTTGATGTTTTCTCATTTTATAGATGAAAAGGAGGAAGTTTTCCTCATAATTGAAAGTTAGGTGAGGGGTAAAGATAGAATCACATGGAAGTTGGGTGATAAAATTTTGGTTATATATGTGGGTATGCATTTAAAACCTAAATAATTTATTATATAGGGTATATGTTTCATTATAAATTAAAAAATTTGGGCCACTTTAACATACCCATTTTACCCAATTAATCATGATTAAATTTTTACGACGGTAATTATTTGTTTTCTAAAAAAATAATATGTAAAATGATAAAAAATTTATATATTTTTATTATAAATTTAGAATAAATTTAATCTAATTAAATTTATAAATATGAAAAAAATTAAATTTTAAATTAAAACACAAGATATAGAAAAATAATATTTTTTAGAAAAAATTATTTTTGTACATTAAGTGTTTTTAATATAATTTCATGGAAGTTAAAAATTAAATTATTTTCAATATTTTTTTCTGTATTTTTAAACATCATATTAGATAAATAATTTAATATAGATCAGTTTAATTTATAAAAATTGCACAATGTTTATAAAATCAATTCTTCAGAAAATAATTGCTTTAACATGGAAACTATTATTTTCTTTGGTTGGTTATTTTTTGTGTTAAAAATGAAAATAGTATTATAAAAAAATTTGGATATAATTATTAATAATATGAAAACTATTTTATTATACTGTATTTCTAGAGTTGATAAAAATTAATTTTAATATAATCTCATATAATGTATAATTATTTTGGGGAAAAATATATCTTTTAAGAATAAAATGGATTTATTATTACTATTTTACTAAAAATAACTATTATAATAATGTAAATTTATTTCCTTGTATATAATATCAATAATGTTTTTTAAAATCATCCTTTAATAGTTATTTTTTTATTAAGATAAAAATACCAAACTCTTTAAAAATAATAGTTCTTTGAGAAATATCTTTTATATTTAAGGATCTTAACCAAATAAAATTAAAATTATTTATTCTGGTTCTAAACATTTAATTTTATAATTCCATTGAAATTAAAATATTTATTTTAATTTTATCATATCATTATTTAATAATAATATTTAATGTGAATAAATGTATTTTTTTAAAAATATTTTAATTAAATATTTTTTTTCAGTATTTATTGTTTATGAAATATATTATTTTAACAATACATAACTTCATTATACCTACTATATATACATATATCAAATGAACTTATTTATAATGACCATATTTCCAAATATCATATTACCAATGACTATATTTTTAATGTCCATATATACGATGATTAGATTTCACTTCTATATATAGACTTACTAAAATCATTCATTTTATCCCCACTTATTAAGTCACACTTATCATCCCTTATTAAGTATTTTCTATAGTGATTCTACCTTTCACGATTTTCTATATCATTTTAGGTTCAGTTATACAGATGGTGATTCTGAAGGGTGAATATGATCCTAGGGATATCTTAGTTTTAAATATATTTTTCATTTCCAGTTATTGTACCCTTTTAATTTATACACTGTTAATGAATATAATCAACCTTGGTTCGCAATACATGTTTTCATATGCTTTTTTTGTAATGTTTTATCTCAATAACATGTATTAAATTCCTTCTTAGTTCAGTTTTTTATGTAAATAAAACTATTGAAAATAATAATTATTTAAAGTAAAGTTCATTCCAAATCTTGGGGTGTTATACATTAACATGTTATAGAGTAAAGGATAGTTCCACACATGTAATGAAGGATTAACATCAACACATGTTTACACCATAGAGGAGAGATTTATTTTGGATACATCTTGTGATCTTCATCAAGATCATAAAATAAATATGGTTATTGCAGCTCTTCTTTTAAGGTATATTATATTTTCAATTTTTTAGCATCACAAATTCATTTAACAGTCATGGTGTTCATGGATTTGGTTTTCTAACTCAATTCTTCTACCTTGTATAAGTATTATATAGTCCTTTGAAACCCATCATGTATATCATAGGTAGTGACATGATTTTATTCCTTTTTTTAAATATATTATAGAGTTTAATATTTCAAATTGAAGTATACAATGGAGTTAGACAAATGCTACCAAATAGAGAATCATATTTCTTAATAGATACAATATTTATCATTGAATATTATTTTTTGGGTATGGGGTTAATCCTATATGAAGCCTCTCATAATCCACAAGTTCCTGAATCTATATAAGTTATTCCTACATAGGTCTTATAGCGATTCATTAATCATAAAAAGAGGCTTATCATATATAGCAACTGCTAAGCATACCAAAATTGTCTTACTTAGGTTCCCTGTATTCTTTATTAATGTTATAGAGTGGTATATATTCATTTGTGACACCTTGTTCCTTCATGGTTATCTTATAGAGATCATAAAATTTAATTTAAATCACAATTGATAATTATAGAATGTGTTTTGACGTGTTGTGGAATCTCCATCATTTAATATGATATAAGGATATAATTAAAAAAAAATATTGAGGAAAAATTAGTTTTTTCTATATTTCAATTATGAATTTAATTAAATAGTTTATAAATTTTTTATACATCATGGGAAAAAGGAATTATTGGAAGTTTATTAAGGTTTATATAAATTAATCAATTATAAAATTTTAATAATTAGTTGATTAAATGTTTATAAAAAATTTAATAAATATATATCTACAATATTGAATTTTAATATTAAAACTCAATTTTCAAATTATATGTCATGGATTATAGTTTATATGTAAAATATTTTTGTGGAAGCTATAAATTTATCTTACAAAGATCTTATAAATTATAATATAAGGACAAAATATGAATTATTTTTTGTTTAAATTATGAATTGTTTATAATAATTATTTGAATTAATAAAATCAAAGGCCTCATTTGAGAAATCATTTAAACCATTTCCAAATGATTTTTGAAGAATGATTTGATCATGTTTTAGTTAAAATTAAATATTTGATAACTATATTATGTAAATTGTTTACATAATAAATTTGGAAAAAAATATATTTACATTTCATTTAATATCATATATTTGAGTAAATTTATTTATAAAATGAATAATATGAAGTAGTTCATATTTTGAATAAATATAAAGTGATTTTTTTATTTTATTATGAAATGTACACATTGTGTACCTAGATTATAATATAATTATAATTAATCTATTTATGAATTATTAATAAATTGTTTATCTCATGTTTTAAATTTATGAATTGTTCATTTTTTTCATTTATTTCCTTATTTAAAAATGTAATTATTATGTTATGAATATGTGTATGATTTAGTTTAAATGTTAAAATGACTCTATACATTTTACTACATTCATCTAAGGTGTTTCATGCTAGGTATGATAATGGGTTTAGTCTTCTTCTACCATGACTTTGTTTTAATGGCATATAAACTTGAATTAAGTAGTTAATTATAATATATATATTAAGTATTAGAGTTATAATGGAATTGAGGTATCAATTGATTAAATTATTGTTGGGTATATAGACTTTGGGTCAGATTGCTAATTATCCTGGAAATGTGGGTGTTGGCCATTTATCATTCAAATATTACACATACGATAATTTTTGGTTTCATATGATTCCAAACCATTATGTGAAATGGTTTTATATATTGAATTAATGGTATTCATTTGGATATATATGAATATAATTGGATTTTAATTTGTGCAAGTAATATAAGCTATGAGTTTTGTAAAGAGTCAGACATCAATATGGTTTGAACATATTTATTTCATTAAAGGAGTTGGATTCCAAAAAAAATCACAAGAAGCAAGCAAAAATTTAAAGGGAATACATGAAATAATATTATGAGATTAACTCACTTTTAAATATAATAAGGGTTAGATTCCTTCTAAATAAAACACATGTTAAGACCTTGATCATTTTACCATGTAGGTTTAGCCAAAGTAGAGTTCCCATGGATTATCTTGTGTATGAAATGGTGGAAGTTTCTAACCCTAAGTGTTAGGTAACCAAATCCTATTATTATCATTGGGTTAAAATAGCTGGGAAACACTTAGGATAGACACCATATGAATTTTTTTATGTTTATCCTTATAATAGATGACATGATGCAATATTTTCACATTTTTTGTTTTCTTTTCAATGGAAGTTAACCCCTTAATGATGATAAAACTAATGAAAATAATTCATGTTTATTAATTTGGTGAAATATTTAATTATTTGATAAATGTTTAATTTTTTTAATGATTTATTTAATTTCTGGATTTAATTGAACAAGGCATAAATTAATTTCGGGAAATTAGAATTTAATTTTTTAAAGGATATTTAATTTTGATTTATATTTATTTAATTCATTATAATAATAATTTGATAAAATCCTAAATTTAATTCTATATATACTATATTCCATGTTGAAGATGAGATATATTGGAAATTCCTCAAATATTCATACCTACATTGACCTTAAGGGCTAGATATACTACATGAGGAATTTTTAACAATTGTGTGAAATATGGGGAAAAGGCCACAAGTTTCCACATGTTGATCATGGAATTTACAAATTTTGAACCTACCATAGAGTCCAAGATAATTAAAAAAGTCAATTATCTATATGAATAAATTAAATGGACCAAGAAAAGCCTAACTGTATGGTCATTTAAATTGACTATGTCTATCGACTTTCCACACGTGAGTACCGAACAAAAAAGTGATTTAAATGAATGTACAACCATACTAAGTCCCCTAAATGGTTAAATAAACCACAATAATAAATCTAATATAATAGATTCAATTAACTATACCTTCTATAACCGAGAACATGTTCAATTCAATCGACCATGACTTCCCTTCATGTGGTTTATTTAAGAATTAGAAAATTTTGGGTAGTAGAGATCAAAATATAAAAATCTAAAAAATGAAAAAACATGACATGAAATAAAATAAAAATGCAATTTTACTTGTTTAGCTAAATCAAGGAATATTTATCTAGATCTACCATATAATATCATATAATTGAATAATGGGAAAGAACTTGTGGAAAGAATAAAGAATATGGAAGAATCAAGAATGTGACCTACTGGTGGAATCATGACCCTAACTGGCGGACATGTTCTATTAATTTATGGAAAATAATGAGGTCATTAGAACTAAATTTTAGTAATTTCTCAAGGGAATATGAGGCTTGTACCATAAACCAGTATTGTAGATCTATTGAGGTGAGCATGAGGATTCATATCACGTTATAAAAGGATGACTATTCACTAGAAGAGGATGCCACCTTAGGGATTATTCGTCAACCACAAGCTACTCAATTTCTAGATTTATTCTCATTATTATATAAGGAATATGAGGATAGAACACTAGGAAATTAGAGGCCAATCCTAAGAGAATCCCTTTACCCTGTTGATGAATTTAAGTTATAACCGATTAATCTCTTTAGTTCATCTATTTGGATGTTATTATTTTCTTATAACCATATGATATTTTCTTGATTTTTTTATATTTAATTTCAACTTATATCACTCTCATATTGCACAAAAAAATCCACTTAGGTTCACTTCACTTCTTTCAATAATGAGTCGTAGGTTGATCTGATGGTAATTGGATATTTCTGATCTCTAGGCTAGGAAATATTAAGGGGTAAAATGATGATTATATTTTCTTATTCAGGCCAAAATAACCAAGTGAGGATAATAATATAAGGTTTCATCTGATTTAATATATAAAAAATGAGTGAAATGGAATAATTAGTTAATAAGTTTGTAAGTGGATAATATAATGATTCACCACTATCTTTTAAATTGATTTTAAAACTAATAAAACTATATATGAACCCAATTAAATCAATATTTTCATATACATTGAACCCTTAAACAAGATAAAAATGCACCCATAATACCCTCCTCTCTCATGAAAACTTTATTCTTAGTATTTTTATATTTTCACATGGGTTTATAATTCTTTTTGGTAAGGACACCATGACATACCACTCATCAACTTGACACCATTTTCAAGGAGGCTAGTATTGTGTTCATACATTATTTTTTTTAAAATGATTTTGATTAATGACTAGATATATTTCAAATAACCATGTTTACCAAAGGATGAAGTACCTGTACTAGAAATTCATAGGACTCTAAATATCATTGAACAAGAGAAATTGAGTTTTTCATAGTCACATTGAAAAATTATCCAACCTTAACCACTTCTTCCACTATAGTTACTATAGGTAGTGATAATATGGAAAATAACCTTGCTTAATTAAATAGGACATTGAAATAATTATATAATATAATTGAAACCACAATAAATGTCTTTTACAAATGAAAAATCAATAATATTTAGACCTTAGAATAAGAATTATTTTATTACTTACTATATTTAATGGGTTTTAAAGAGAAGATTGCAAGAGGCATTTAAGATAATTTGGAGAAGTCTGCAATGGATCCAAAAATAGATGAGTCACCGAAGCTCATATTAACCAGAAGGAAATTCAATTATCTATTAAAGGATCTCCCAAAGAATGGTTCTACAATATGAAGATTCGACAAGTCACTACATGGGATGATATTCAAAAGTTTTTCCCCTATAATGTTTTCTTTTCCTCAAGGAGTGACCTACTAATGAAGGATATTTATATTTTCAAATAATAAAGTGTAGACATATCTTATGAATTTTTTGATTGATTAAAGAGGTTAGACACATATTTCCCACACTATTTCCTCACAATATTTTACCATGGATTGATGGAGACTGACTAAAAATTTCTAGATTCTTCCTCTGGAGGAGTGATTATTGAAAAGTCCCCAACTAAAGTAAGAGAGTTGATAGAGAGGATTTCCTTAAACTCCCAACAGTTCAAAAAAAGGAGAGAATAAGATCCATATATGAGGTAGTGCATTATAACTCACCCTTCTTTAAAAAAAATAACAACTAACCTATCTTGTGAGATAATTAGCTTTTAACAGGGTTTAAGAGACCACAACTTCTACTCCTCCTCAAGTTTGCAAACCTTTCCACTAATTAGACCACCACACTAATAGATTCCATCAAGTTCAAGGAATCCATTTTCTATAGGAAATAACAGTATAAAACATCGCACAATAAAGTATTTAATGAGTATTCTGAAATCTAGTTTGGAGTTGGAAATCAACATCCCTCAATACCACCCTTCCAGCAAGGTTTATAATAAAATTTCGACTTTCCACCATTTCATAGACATAGTTATTAACCTTATACAAGCTACAGAAAAGTGAATACTTAATAAATATTAATATTTTACCTATTAAAATGACTCATGATGTCCAATACCACTCATGATCAATAGTTTATGGTGCTAAAAAATTTATAATTTATTTGTCTACTCTCAAAAAATGAAAATCCTAGGTTCAGGTATACTTTCTACTCAGTCAATTCCTAAACCCGAAAGTAATGTTAATTATATATTATTAAGGAGTGTAAAGAAGTTTAATAATAGAGAATAATCACCATGTAAAGCCAAATATGGAAGTTAATTATCAATGTATCTAAATAATCTATCTCAGAAAAGAAGCCTAATGAAGAAGTTCTTGTGGATACACCCCTAGTGAAGAAATATAAGGGAAAATACAAGGTTGAAGACCTAAATAATCTACAACCTCCCTTTATTACAAGAATAAAACTACCCAAACAAACCAGTGAATAAATATTATAGCTAGAGTCTTAGGAGACATTCAAAAGAGTGGAGATCGACATCCTTTTGTTGGAATAAATCTACCAAATCCAAATGAATGCAAGGTTTCTCAAGGAAATTTTAACCAAGAATATGAGGTTTAAAGGGAATGAAAAGGTAAATTTTGTTAGAAATGTCTCTATCCTTGTTACTCTAAAATTACCTAGGAAATAATAAGGTCGAGGTACAATCACTATCCCTCTCACCATAGGATAACTCACTTATTTAATTACAATGTGTGATTTGGGAGAATCAAATAATGTATTTCCTTAACCTGTTTAATCTTTCCATATAGATAGGGGAAATTAAACCCACTTGAGTTGTTGTAAAACGTGAAAACCAACTACTTCATATCCATTTGGAGTTTTAGAAGATGTTTTGGTTTGTGTGGAAGGATTTTGGTTCCTTGATGATTTTTATATTTTGAACATGGAAGAAGAAGTAGATAAATCTCATTATGTCATTACTCTTGGTTGGTAATTTATCAAAACTACCTAGACAATGATAAATGTTAATAAAGAGACACTTTTAATTAATTTTGGAGAATAAATAGTTAAATTTAATATCTTAGATTCAATCAAATATGTCCATATTGAATAATTTATTCCAAAATTGAACCATTTTAAAATTTCTTATTATTCTAAGGAAGAAATTGAGACTTTTGATGTGATAATTTAACCAGAAGAAGATATGGATTCAAATTATTTTTCTAATGAAAATATTTTTGATAATTAACTTAATATAAAAATTATTTTGGTGCTAAATAATTTGATGAATTTGATGAAAGTTATTTTTATGATTTACTAAAAATTATCATTTAAAATTCATCCTTACATATACAGGGTCCAAGTATGTACAACACTGAGTTGAAAATGTCATCATAAAACCCCATAAACAAGAATTGAAGTTATTTACATAAATTTTAAAATATAATTTTCTAATGGAATAAAAAAACTATCAGTCATTATTTCATACAGTTTGACACCCACTCAAGAGTATCAGATTCTATAAAATATAAAAAAATGATAAATCCATAAGATGGTCATTAGGATATATCTATGGTATTGGACCTACCTAGTATGCATCATTTTTCTTTATAAACTAAGTTTAAACCTATGTGGTTGACACAAAGAAGGTTTAACCCATCATTTATGGTAGTTTTAAATGAGGGATTTGAGTGAATTTTATGAGAAGGATCATATGCCCCATATTAGGTTCCCAATAGGTGAGCCACATTAAAATTATACCTAAGAAAGATGGATTCACAGTTGTAAAAAAATTAGAATAAAGAGTCAGAGCCCACATTGATTTATAATAGTTAGAGAGTTTCCATTGACGACTTAAAATTGAAACATTTTACTCGAATGGACCATTTCCACACCCCTTTTATAGACCAAATATTAGAGAGGTGTATGGTAAGGTTCACAAGTTTGACGAATTTTATAGATATTTTTAGGTCCCAATAGCTTCATAATACTAAAAAAACCCACAATTACATTTCCCTTATGTGTGTTTTATTACCAAAGGATTCCCATTGGATTATGAAATTCCCTAGGTACTTTTCAATTTCGTATGGTAAGCATATTTTGTGACCTGATTGAGAACTTATTTTAGGTATTTCTTGATTATTTTTCTATTTATGAGACTTTATTTAATAATAATATTTTTTCTTAATCTTTTCTCAAAGTCCCAAAATATTACAAAAATCAAAAGGATGGAGTTTTTAAAAAGTCAAGAACAAGCAACGCTCATCAAATTTGGAATTTAAAATTATCGGATACATATCTCTAACTCAACACTGAAGTTGGAAAGTGAGTCAGTAATGATATTTAAATCACTATAGATGTTAGAAACCACAAAATAAATTTTTTTATAGTAGAGAATTAATTCTTATCAATTTATATTAATCCTACAATATGGAGTGAAAAAATCGAGCTTGATGGTATGAATAACGAATGAAGAGTCTAGTTCAAGCCATATTCTTCTACAATTATTTAATAGTTCAATGTAAATTTCAGTAATAACTCCCCCAGTCTCCACTTGATTTATGATTTTCATCCCACAATACTTCAAGAAACATGAAATTGCTCATCCTTAAGGGTCCCTAAAAATTTTTCTACATTTTTTAGGTCTCGAGATTCATTTATAGGAACTATAAATGTTAATATTGATCCAAAATATTAAAGGGGGTTACCAAACAATGAGAATTAATCCATTAAAATCTTGAAATTTCCACTAATTCATAATCAGTTATAAATGTAGAGTTCCTTGATAGAGTTTCCTACCATAACAATTTTCATGTGGGAAACCATTATGGTGGCTGATAGAATGTTTCTCATGACCATATTGATACCAACAACATGAATATCACACCTGGTAATATTAATATTTCACCAAATAAAATTAAAGAATTTAGCAATAGAAGTTTGGAGTAGGTTTTTATAATGGAAATATCCTTCTTGGGAGTTAAAAAAAACCAACATCGATAATCAATTGGTTTTGAACATTGAAAAATTCAATTTAATGGCAGAGAAATAAATTTTTTTGGGGAACATAATTTATAAATAAGGTATTTATATGGATAAGTACAAAGTTAATTTCACTTATACACTACCTTATCACTCCATTGTTAGACATATTCAATCAGTTGTAGGACATGAAATATATTATAAAAGATTTATTAAATATTTTAGTAAAATTTCTATATCCATGTCAATTTTTATCAAAATTGATATTGAGTCTATGTTTAATGTTTCATGAAGGGTAACTTTCAATAGTAATTAATAAATTCTTAGTAAAAACCATGTGGTTTACCCACCTGACTAGAACACCCACTTTGAGATATCATGTGATGCCAGAAATAATAATGTTGGAGCTATGTTGTATAAAAAAATTTATGGGAACCCATAAATGATTGCCTAAACTTCTCAGACCCTAAACACATCCCCAAAACAATTACACATTAATACAAAAGAAGTTTTGGTTAACTATTATTTCTTTAGAAAAGTTTCAATCTAAATTATTAGGAAGTAATGTGACTATTTTTTCTAACCATTCTTTAGTTATGTATTTCATCAATAAATATGAAGATAAGATGAGGTTAGTGAGGTGGATATTGTTTTTGTTTCATGAATTTTACTTCAAGATCAATGATAAGAAGGTATATTAAAATCGGGTTGTAAATTACATGTTTAGCTGAGGTGTCGGTGATCCTTTTTTGAAGGATAGAAACCTCAGTCAGGTGGGGAGAATTACTAGTAAATAGAATTTTAAATAGTTCCCAATCCTAATTAGTCACCCAAGTATGACTATTAAACTATATTATTTTAATGTATATTTCCATCATGTACCCCTACTCTCTTTATTTGAAGGCCATCAACATGCCTTGGTACCATTCTCAAGTTCATTTACAAGAGTGCATCAGTGTGATTGACTCCATCACAAAACTCACTTGTATGTATGAATTGGTGTTCCTAGCTTCCATGTCCCACTTATTTCAAAAATTACCTCCCACACTCAACCCTTATGATCCTTTCTCCCCATATTTTTCTATAAATAGACTCCATGGTTCCCTATTTTGACACACACATGGAAGAAGAGGATTTGTCAAATGATCTCAATGTACCCTTGCCTTCCCTCCTCCCTTTAGGATACTTCTTAAACCAAAAACTTAGGTAATTAATGGGAATTAAGTTTAATTTTTTCATATGAATAATTTAATACAAAAAAATCTTAATAGACCACTTTCCATATGATCCTTAAGGACTAGAGTAAAGGACCCCATCCTAGATGACATACGATTCATCCACACACAAATATTACCCTAAGAGTGTTGTTCTAGGGTATTATATGCCCAAGTCACCTTGGGAGGTCCAAACCAGGGTGTCACTATGAACTAACACATAATAAAGTAACAGTTCTTTCTACCCTGCATATTAAAGAGACACCTCTCTATGTCCCTATATTAGGGAGATATATTCACATAGGCCCTGACTCGGGTAGTCCATCAACTAATCCATTTAATAGGGTGAAAAATTTCCCTTCCCCAATTTGGGCGACCATTTTCCCTAGTGAATCACTAAGGATTTATATTTCCCCTAGAACTATAGATGAGAAATCCCTCACCCAAGTCCCTCACATGGGCTCCATATTCACCCAAGTCTCTTACCTGAGAATTTATTTTCCCATGACTCATACCCTAGGTTCCTATTTACATTGGCCCCATCTATGTACTCTTGAGAAACATGAACAAGATATTATAATAAGATTTCTCTCATTTAATCTTGTATTCCCTTGAAAAAATGACTTTCTAAGGTTTTCCTCTTAGACTAGTAGAACCCTTAGGTTAATCTCAATAATATATTCCCTTGATAATGAGGCCCGATATCATAAGGACACTGGTGAAATAACCCAAATCTAATGTTTTTAATCTTGGTCACCTCATATCCAGCATCTAATTATCCTGATCATCTAGTGGACTTCATTGTTTCATTTAATGAACTAAAGAAACCATGGGCCTCCTACTAGGTATAATCCCTAAAACTTATTTCCATCACCTGAGTCACCGACCAGTCTTGTAACCTCTAGGAAGAACATAAATAATCCCTAAACATATCATTACTATTCTTAGTTAGTCTAGGAAAACAATTTTGGTGTAATCACCAACCATTACTCAATAGGCCATATTCACATCAAGTCTAGTTATCCTTCCTAGACTTTTTTTTATAGGTTCTGGGCATAGATAAATCTTCTTTGGTGGGAATTAAATTAAAATTTCTTTTAATATAGACTTTCATGAAACCCAAAGAGAGGATATATCATGTTAAATTTATAGTTAATTTATTTAGTTTAGGAAGAAATGATTACCTCACCTTAGGACCCTTTCTTAAAAGATTTTTTTTGATCTTCTAAAAATCTTTTCAAATTCACTTTGTTGCACTATAAGGATTCATTGGTAAAATCCATATAGTAGTGATCAACATGTTATCCTTTGGTCTCTGAGAAATTCTAAATTACTTTTGGGTCAAATCATGGAAAACCAGATTCCTTGCACTATCCATATTGATTTCTCTAAGATCCTTCAGGCTTGAAGGAGTTATTCTTGTTTTTGAGAGGAAGAGAGGACTAATTTGGGAGATTGAGAGGGAGGGAAGTCCGTTGTGAAAAAAATTCTTTATTCACAATTTTTTATTAACCATATACAATATAAATAACCATCTATTTATAGAGCTAGGGTTTAGGTTAAAATACTATTTAATTTCTTAACACCCCTTAAATAATATTTTAATATTTAATAAACCCTATTCCATATAATAATAAAATCAAAATTATAATTTTATAGTGTACTCTAACCCACACAATGATAAATATTATTTTTCGACCTTAAAAATTAATATTTATCACTAGACATGATCTTGGTTGACTAAAACTCTACATAATTTATTGAATACCTAAATAATTATTTTATTCTTTTAAATAAATATTTTATTCAAAAAATAGAGAATATATATTTATTAAATATTAAATAAATAAAATAATTATTTTATCCACAATAAAGATAATAAATATTTATTAAATATTCACGTATTTAAATAAACTATTTATATAATGAATAAGTAATTATTTATTTAATGAATAAATAATTTTTTTACCTTTTAAATATTATCGATCAATAAAACTTGAAAAAAATTATTCTGTGGTCATCAGAATAATATTTATTCTAATAATTAAATTCAAATAGAATTTAATTGAGATCAATGAAACACTTAGCATGTGACCCTCTAGGATTCTTTCTAATTAGAATTAGGCAGATATTCCTTAAGTCCATGATTACTATCTAGTAATGGGTTAAGAAACCCAAAAGAAATAAATTAATTCCACAATGTCAACAACCACAAATTAACACT
Source organism: Viscum album (assembly GCA_963277665.1). Taxonomy (NCBI): domain Eukaryota; kingdom Viridiplantae; phylum Streptophyta; class Magnoliopsida; order Santalales; family Viscaceae; genus Viscum; species Viscum album. The sequence continues at coordinate 195,274,308 of OY728137.1, read as the reverse complement.
CACTATGTAATATAATCCATTTATCAAAATAACTCATCAAGAATGTTGCACATCTGTGTCATCAAACTATATGCTTGATACACCTTATTTGACTATATAAAATTACCAATATTACACTATGAAAATTAAATTTAATGGGGCCATTATATTTTTATCAAAGGTCCAAGATATCAACTTCCATAAATATAGAATATACAAATACTTCTCTGACATATGAATTAACAAAATTTCATTCATGACTTACCCTATTTATCCAACTTCTTAATCAACTATTATCGTCATGGTTTATGAAATACATCTATGTGAATGAATCAGGAAATGAATTAATAATAATCTTAAAGTATAAGGTCCATTACAAATGATCGTAGATATGAATATCTGATGATACCAAAACACGTGGAATTCATACTAGTGGGTCTATTATCATAATCTCTCCTCTTAGATATTACCAAGTGAGAACTTCATGAGAAGAAGCCTCATATTCTTATGAGTACTTGAACTATAAAATCTATACACTATGTTCCCTATCATAGTATATTATATGACCATATAACTATTTTTATGAATATCATCATGGAATTTTAAGGTTCTCATCATAGTAAGGAACAACTATAACCTTATAAATGTGAAAAATTATCTAGGAAGTTATCAAATTAATGTTATGTAGAAGAATAATCAATATGTAATAAGATATTTATATTAATATTATCTCCTTTGAATATTCATGTAATCTAAATTATAAATTATTTGGTTCTAGGGCACTAATTCTAACAATTATCAACAGGTATGAGGTAGACACACATGTATGGTCTATCCATGCTTAATCCCTAACTCCTTCCTTAAATGGATATATTCCTTATGATCCATCATATCCTTAATGGGTTATATTTATTATGATCCATAATATCCTTAATGGTCCTTATTCTTTATGATCCATCATATTTTCAATGATACATATTCCCTTTAAGAAACACCAAAAAGGGATGCTCATGAATATTACCCACTCAACCTATTATTATCACTCCTTTCATGAAAAAAAAATTCATATTGCACAATGTTAAATTGAATTTATTGTTATTGTTGCATGATTGTAAGCTGTGTAGCCAGAACTAGATTGGCTTTGATTCCCGTTAACCAAGATATCCAAGAAACCTCTTTTAGATTCAATCCCAACACCCATAGGTCCTGTAAACCTAACCTTTAAAGTAAATTCATCAATTTGTAGCTATAATTCATTAAAATAAATCACATTATTCCTTGTTATACCATATTAAAATGTATGACATGTCCCATTAAGTTGCACCAAACTACATGAGTTCTAATTCCCTTTATCAGGATATATAAAAAACCCCTTTCGTGGGCTTGATCCCAACTAAAAAACACTTTAATCCTTCCTGGATGGAAATAAATTACATATACTCCAACTATTAATCTTTAAAATATATATTAATAACCAAATACTAAAGTAAATATGAATACCTTCTGATATATATAGATTTTTACATCGACACATGGTTTTGATCAATAACTTGCATAGTAGTAACCAGTCTTGTATTGTGATTTGGGAAGGATTCACAAATATATATTAAATATTTAATGGATTCCTAGAGTAGGAGATAATTCCTCCTAAATGTTGTAAAGAGACAAACATTACATTCTATCGACTAATGAATAACCAAAATCATAATTGGTAAACATCCCAATGAACAATATCCTTTGGAAATTAGGTTTATGTTAACTCACCCTATAATTCTGGATGTACATTGGGAATAAAATGGAGAGCCCTCTGTGAAATAATAATCCTTTAATAAAAAATTACTGAGTCATATAAATCATAGAGAATCACATTTCTAGTGACATGTCATGTTCCCAGCCTCACAATTGCATGTCAAAAACCGGTTGATGAAACTGATGTGAATCCTTTACTAGTGAAAGTGATCGATTGGTCATGATATTACTTGTGTTGTTATATTAAAAGGTTTTATTTCTTGTAGTTTCTCCTTTTAGACTTTCATAAAACTTATTATAAAATTCTTCATTGAAAATTGTAACATCATAACATACATTGACCAATGTATGATGCCTTGGCTAGACATACACTACGACCGCAACAATGACTATGGCTTGAAAGCCTGGGAGGACACCGGAACCTACTCAAAAACTATAACGAACCATTGTTTTATCAATGGAAATTTCCTTATTATAATTATGTCATATAATCACATTAAATCACAACACAATGAACCACTAAGTTCTATGTGACCTTTAAACATAATATTGTCACCTATGTGATTTGAATTTCGAAAATCTGACATACACGATTGTGATCAGTAAGATGTTTGGAGTCTAATGGAACAAACTTAATTTTTGGTGAATAGCAACCTACCCTTATGAATAGTAACATACTCTTATGAATGGTAATATGAACCTTATGAATAGTAAATCATCCAAAAGTATAGTAACCTCATCCATGAATGTATAAATAAAATTTTGACATCTTATAAGTGATAATATAACCATAGTAAAAATATTGGTATTTTTGTAAGTCATAAATAATTAGTTACAATTAATTAATTAATTTAAAAGAAAATTTATTTCCTAAAAGGTGTTTATAAATTAAAAATTTTATGTCTTCTAGTTTTAAGATTATTTTATAAAACCTTATGTAATTTTTGAAGCATTATAAAATCAGTTATTGTTTTAAAATCTGTATTTTTCAAGTAGATTATGATTTTAATTTAAAATTTAATTAATCATATTTAGATTTTTTTAAAAAATGGAGTTCATTTTTGGATTATACACATCAAAAAAATGGTTAGGGTGATTTTTTGGGATTTTTCTGAAATACATGAATCTTTAGTGAATAGTAAAATACATTAATTTACCGTATAAATACATTATAATTTAAATTCACTATTACAGACATCATAAGTGATGTAAGAAAAAATCTAGATCTCACATGAACGTATTACTATTTTTGGTCATGGAATCATCACAATTTATGGTCTTGAAAGAAATTAATAAATTAAGGAATTAAATATTAAGAAAACACTCCTCCCCTCAACTATAAAAACCACCCACACTCCCCTCTTATATTAACTCCTCTCAATCCTTGTGAATTATATAAATTCAGCCCCAATATCTCCCCAATATCCTTCCCCACACATAGAAGCCCTTAGTCTCATCAAAAGACAGAATCCTCTCCCCTTAATAGGCTCTCAAAGGAGATAAACTCAAGAGGTAAATTTATCTTTCCGATTATTTTATTTTCTTTCAAGTTATTTTCTCTTATTTTTTATTCCCACACGTCTCTTCACCTAGATGGTATTATAAATATAGTAACCTACATTTAATTGAATTATATTATGATAATGGTATAGTTTATCATAATCTCTCCTTCCCCCTCTTTTTATATTATAAATGAAAACACCGTCTGATATGTGTTGATTTATCACATTCATGGATAGCGAGTTTTCAATTTACATCACCATATTCTAGAATAGTCATGAAAAAATTTTAATGCTTGAACTAGATCATAATATATGTAGTTCATCTTATTTTATGTTCTGGAATTTTTTTTCACAAATTAAGTAAAACAATAATATAGAACAAGTTAATTATGAGAAAAAATTCCAAATTAATCCAAGTATTTATCATTAATGTTTTATATAATGATTCACCTTCCCTCCAAATAACAAAATGAATTCTAAAACCATGTATACTTATGTATGTTCAATAATAAAATATAACTTGAATTCTAGACAACCACTGTCATCATACATATGTATCTGAACATGAATATTAGTGAACCGATCATTAAAACCAAGGAAACAAATGAACCTGTACAATGAAATTGAAACTCATAACTAATCAAAAAAGGACATGAATGAAATAAAAACGTTTATAATAAATAATTTACATGTAAAATAGGTCCTGTAATTATTAATTAATGAACCTAACTTGACTACTCAGGTCACTAATATCAATTGGTGAACACCATCAGATTTAAAGTAAAGGATACTCTCTATTTCACTTTTATTCAAGAATGTACTCTTTGTTATGCCATTTTATGTGTAATACCTAATGATGGGGTATTATTTAAAACCTCCAACGTACTTCCCTCATGATTTATATGTGATGAAAAACCCCTTTATCTCTCATTAATCTATCTTAAGTATACCTGATACCGTGCTGATGATCCGTAAGGGATTCTACCCGAACCTCCTTCGTTTCTTTGAGTTGCCTTATCTTCTTTTTAACAAAATGGAGTTGTCTTATATTTTAATGTGAATAATCTAAATGATGTGTACATTTTAAAAACTCATTTATCAATACACTTATAGGTATATACACGTTTGCCTCCTCAATACTTCTCGATAAGCAAACCTATTTCAAGGGAACTTCTTGAATTCTTACCCGATTTTAAGTTCATTATATCTTATATTTTAAGCCACTGTTTTCTTTATAAAATATGTATTTTTTATTATGAAATCCTTCTTGGTTCAATTTTGGTATTATATAAAGGATTTTCATGTTTCAATTTTAAATTCTCTATAGTATTTTCATTTAAACCCCAAAAAATGTTTTAACGCTAAAATTTCTTAAATACTTTTATTAAATGTTGTCACTTATTATTGAAACAATTTACCATGATACATGCTTATTTTCCTTTATGAATGAACATTAATATTTTAGTTCCTTTCTTTCATGGCCTCTTTTATGATATACCCATTTTTATGGATTATGACATGATTGTGGTACCCAATTCTTTCTATGGGTAACCCTTATGCTTATGTAAGATTGATTTTATATGATTCCTTATGTGGAAAAAATATTCATGAAAATTTAAGATGGTTGTGACCAGATATCGATATAATTCAATGGGTAAAGTTTAGTCTCCTAAGACGTTATGTGTGATGGTCTTGGCATTTAGCCTTAGCTTGTGCTACCATGTGCGACGGTCTTGGTGGTTAGCCTTGGCTTGTGCTAGCATATGAAATGGTCTTGGCAGTTAGCCTTGAATCATTATAAAGTCTTGATTTATGTTTCTTCCACATTTCTATTATTCAAGGTTTCTATGATCCCATGCTTATATGTAATGATTATATATGTCATTTTATATCATTATGTCATGATCTCTAACCCATGTGCTAAAGAATTATTATTATGTTTATTACATTAATGGGATTTTAGCTCATCCATTTGTTTATGTGATCCCCAAGGTACCCTATGAAAATGTAAGAGGTCAAAAGAATATAGGAGCTATTTATTGAGATTAAATAAAGAAGTGTTTTTTAGTCCCATGTTTTATGTTTTACGTGGCTATTCTTCAAGGACACTATACTTCACGATCTTTGTCTTGTACTCTGATGTTTATTTATGCCTAAAATCATGTAATGTTATATGTAAAAGTCTAGTGTTGCTATAGTTAGTATCAGAGCATGTTATAGTTGTTTATTGATATTGAAAATAGGGAACTTTTTTGAGAACCTTAAGGATGAGACTAATTATAAGAAATCACCCCTAACTTTTGGTAAGTATAAAGTAAGTGTTTTATCAAGAAAATACATCCCTGTATCGATACAAACAAGTAGAGGTGGATATGGAACATATGTATCTAGGGGTAAAACCTGAAAACACCACTTTGAGCTAGACTCGAATGGGAACTAGTGCATGAAAATAGGCCTTGCTGCACTCTTGGTTTGACACTCTCGGGGGACATAATTTGGTAAATTCACGAGCTTAGTAAAAACCATTATTAATGGAATAAAAAAAGACCATGAGAATATAATTTAATAAATAGATTAAGGGTAACCTAGATTGAATCCCAGAGAATCACAAGTTAGGATATAATTATCCTTTACATGTTTATCCTATTATGTTCAAAGTTTCCTTTTTTATGTTCAATAGCTAAGTATTCAAGCCCTCTAATTGTACATTTTTTTATTAGTTAATGGCAGGAAATAGAAGTACACGTTCCAACAATAAATCTGACAGGGAATGTGAATATTTCCCTAATGATATGCCTGATATGATGGAAATGGGTACTCACATATTCATGAAAGAACTTTATTAGCTGGATCAAGTTATTAATAATAACTCGAATAATGTGGAACACTCTCCTCCTCCAAGGAAAGATCAATTTGAAATTGAATCCTTTTTGCAGAAAAGGCCTCCCATGTTTATTGGATCTTCTGATCCCCTTCTTGCAGAACAATGTATTAACTCCATTGAAAAGATATTCTCTATACTCTATTTCTCAAAAGAAGAGAAATTCGAACTGGAGGTCTATAGTTTTGATGGGTAAGCTGATCGGTGGTAGACAGTAATCAAGAATACGAAGCCCTAGGAAAAAAATGATTCCATGGAATGTGGGAATTAAAGAGAATAATCTTCAACAAATATTTTCTCTAAACCCTCCATCTCAAGTGGAAAGAGAGTTCCTATGACTCAAGAAAAAGGAAGATAAATTAATCAGGGTGTATGAAGAAAAATTTGGAAGGATTTCAAGGTACACCTATGGATTTTTCATGTACACCAAAAGCTAGGTTGATTAATTCTTTGTTGGACTAAAGCCGAGTCTACAAAAAGCGTTGGTGATTCGAGACATCAACAACTATGAGGTGATTATCTGTTGTTCCCTTAAGGTTGAAAAAGAGATCAGAGACTCTCAGTGGAATTATGGGACCAATGAATAAAAGAATAAAATAGATTCTAATGTGGGCGGTTCTGCAAATAAATTCTGTGATTGAAAGAATCCCAATCACCCCATGTGTAAAAATTGTTGGAATAAGCATCTTGGGAACTGTCTAAAGGGAATCGAGAATTGCTTCAAATGTGGAATGTTAGGACATCTTTCTAAAAACTACCGATGGGATATGAAGAATCCCACTAATGTGGAAGAATAAGGGAAGGTTCATATCATCACTCAGCCTGTAGTGCAGTGTTAAAACTGCAAGGAGCATGGGAATTATGTGAACAAATTCCATAAGATGAGGGTTATTAAAGGCAATCAATAATGATATCTAAGGTAACAAGGAAGGGTTTATGCTATCACTACTTCTGAGGTGTATCTGGACCATGATGTGGTGATAGGTAAACTAGTTATTCATTCAAGAATAGAAAATGTACTATTAGATTTTGGTTCTAGGAATTCATTCATATCTTGAATGATTAGTATAACTATTCAAGAACCACCTCAAAAGTTGGAGGAAAAGTTATCTATGAGAACATAAAATGGGGAAATTATTTCTTCCATGGTTTTTAACTCCTCCCTGGTAAATTTTAGTGGAATGAACCTCCTAAAAAATCTTGTCATACTTTATTTAGTGGAGTTTGATTCTATCTTGGGCAGGAATTGGCCATCTTTATACAAATCCAACATCAACTGTTGGGAATGTGAGATCACCCTTCACATCCTGAAGTATCCTCCAATTATTTACAAGTGCAAGGATGAAGTTGAATCTCCATTATAATAATCATCTCAAGTGTGTATATTGTTGCCTTATAAGAAATAATATATAGCTCAAATGATTGAGACAAAGGAGAGAATCATGTTTGAAGACATGCACATCATGAAGGATTACACTGATGTATTTCCCGAAGAGTTGTCTAGTCTTCCTCCTGACCGATAGGTTCAGTTATCAATTGAACTTATTCCTGAATCTCTACATATATCAAACACAACTTATAAAATGGCCACTGTAGAGCTGGAAGAGATGAGGAAACAGTTACAGGTGAATATGAAAAAGGGTTTTATATTCCCAATTTCTTCACCATGGGGAGAACTAGTACTCTTATTCAAGAAGAAGGATGGTTCAATGTGCATCTACATTGATTATCATGAGCTAAATAAAATCATGATAAATAATAAGTATCTCCTTCCTCATATAGATGACTTGTTTGGTTAGCTTCATGGGGCCAATTATTTCTCTAAGGTGGTACTTCAATCAGGATATCACTAATTAATGGCGAGGAAGGAAGATATTCCCCGGACTTCCTTTCAAGAGAGGCATGGAAACTATGAGTTCATAGTCATGCCCTTCAGGCTCACTAATTCTTCAGAAATTTTCATGAATTTAATGAATATTTTCTTTAGAGATTACCTTGAAAAATATATGGTAGTCTTTATTGATGATATTATGATATACTCCAAGAGAAAGGATGAACTTGAGGAGCATTTGAATACTGTGTTAAAGAAATTGAGAAGGGAGAATTTGTATGAAATGTATAGTAAATGTGAGTTTTGGATGGAGGAAGTATCATTATTGGGGCATGTTATCACTAGAAAATGAATATATGAGGACGCTTCTAAGATAAAGGCGATTGAAGAGTGGCCTAGGCCAACATATGTAATAGGGATCCACATCTTTTTATGTCTATCTGAGTATTATTTACGATTTGAGAATAAATTTTCATGACTGTACAACCCAATGACCAAGATGACACAGAAGGGAGTAAAGTTTGTCTAGACTCAAGAATGTGAAGACTGCTTTAAGGATTTGAAAAAGAGGATAATCACTACGCCAATACTCACACTCCCAACAAGTAAAGAAATATTTGTGGTGTACAGTGATGATTCAAATAAGGGATTAGGATGTGTGCTGATGAAAAATGATAAAGTGATAGACTACACTTTAAGGAAGTTTAAAATCCATGAGCAAAACTATCCTATGCATGATATGGAGTTGACAGTTGTGATCCTTGCATTTAAAATATGGTTTAATTATCTATATGGGAAGAAGTGTGAGATATATAATGATCACAAGAGTCTCAAATATATATTAAAACAAAAATAGCTTAATATGCTTCAGAAAATATGGATAGATCTCATCAAATATTATGACTGCTCAATCCACTACCATCTCGATAAGCCAAATAAGGTGGCAGATACTCTAAGTAGAAAGGATCCTGCATTTGTATCAATGAAGAGAATTGAAAAGGATTTGATCTTATTAGATTTGAATAGGATGGAAATGGGAATAATTAAGGTATTAACATAAAAAATCCTTTCTTAATTGATTTCTCAACCATCCCTCATGGAGAAAATAAAGGATTCTCAAAGAAAATATGTGGAAATTATGAAAATGGTGGAAGCTATTAGAATTGAGAAATCCTATGAGTTCAAGATAGAAAAGGATGGAGTCATATGGTTTGGGTCACGATTATGTGTACCATATGATCCATATATAAATAAGGATCTTTTGAATGCTACACATAGCTCAACCTTCTCTATTCACCAAGGGAGCACAAAGATGTATCAAGATCACCAAGAGAACTTTTGGTGGGACAATATGAAGAAGGTGATTGATGAGTATATATAAAATTGCCTGGCATTTCAACAAGTGAAGGATAAACGACATAATTATAAGGGGATGATGAAAAAACTACCCAAACCAACGTGGAAGTGGGAGAACATCACTATGGACTTTGTCCTTGGACTTCCAAGGACATCTAGATGAAACAATACTATATGGGTCATTGTGGATCGTCTTACAAAGACAACTCACTTTAGTTAAATTTGAGAGGACTTATCATTGGATCTAATTTCTTAGATATATATCAAAGAATTAGTTAGGTTTAATGGAGTACCAATATATATTATTTCCAATCAAGATCTGAGATTCACCTCAAAGTTCTGGAAAATTCTCCAATATGCTCTAAGAACTGAGCTGAACTTCAGTATGGCCTATCATCCTAAAAAATGACGACCAATCTTAGAAAACTACTCAAACACTATAATATATTTTGATAGAATGTTCTATGGACTTCAAAGGAATATGGGACCAACATCTTCCACTAGTATAATTCTCCTACAATAATAGTTTCCACTCGAGAATCTGAATGACACCATATAAATCCCTTTATAGGAAAAGGTACAGAACACCAGCGTATTGGGATGAAGTCAGTGAGCTTAAGCTGTTAGGACATGAAATAGTCGAAGAAATGGTGGAGAAGGTGAAAACCATTCAACGGCACATCAAGGCAACCTAATATCAAAAAAAGAGTTATGCAGACAATCAACAAAGAGACCTTGAATTCAAAGTTTGCAAAATTATATTTCTACACATATCTCCATAGAAAAAGGTCATGAGGTTTTGGAAGAAATGAAAGTTAAGTCCTTGGTACATCGCCCACTTTTATATTCTTGATCATATTGGGGTTGTGGCCTATTGACTAGCAGTTCCACCTACCATGTCTGAAGTGCACAATATCTTTCATGTATCCCTTTTAAGAAGTACATACCAAACCCTTCACATGTACTCTCTTCAGAGGTGGTATAGTTGGAGAATGATCTTTCTTATGAGGAGAATCCAGTGAAGATCTTGGATCATAGAGATAAAGTTATATGTAATAGGACTACTCACCAAGTCAAAGTACCGTGGGAGAACCATAAGTACGAAGAGGAAACCTGGTAACTGGAGAAGGTAATGAAGGAAAAGTACCCATATCTAATTATGGCTTTGAATGTAAAACAAAATTTTGAGGGTGAAATTTCATAAGGGGAGAATAATGTAACAACCCATTGTTTTATCAATAGAAATTCCATTCTTATAATTATGTCATATAATCACATGAAATTACAACACAATTAACTACTAAGTGCTTTGTAACCTTTAAACATAATATTATCACCTCTGTGATTTGAAATTCAAAAATCTGACATAAAGGGTTGTGATTAGTAAGATGTTTAAAGTTTAATGGAACAAAAATAATTTTTTTTGTGAATAGAAACCTAAACTTATGAATTGTAACATACCCTTATTAATAGTAATATGACCCTTATGAATATTAAATCGTTCAAAAGAATACTAACCTCATCCAGGAATGTTTAAATAAAATTTAGGCATCTTAAAAATGATAATATGATCATAGTAAAAGTATTGTTATTTTTGTAAGTCATAAATATTTACTTACAATTAATTAATTAATTTTAAATAAAACTTATTTTATTAAAAGGATTTCATAAATTAACAATTTTATGTCTTCTGGTTTTAAGGTAATTTTATAAGACCATATGTAATTTTTAAATCATTATAAAAAATCAGTTATAGTTTTAAAATCCGTATTTTTCTATTAAATTATGATTTTAATTAAAAATTAAATTAATAATATTTATAAAATTATTTTTCAAAAAAGTGTTCATTTTTTTGATTCTACTCATCAAAAAATGTTTAGGGTGAATTTTTGTTATTTTTCTGAAATACATGAATATTTGGTGAATAGTAAAATACATTAATTTACCGTATAAATACAATATAATTTAGGTCCACTATTCCTGACATCATAAGTGATGTAAGCACCCAAATCTCGAACTCATAGAAACTTATTACTATTTTTTGTTATGGAATCATCACTATTTCTGGTCATGAGGGAAATAAATAAACTAAGGAATCAAATATTTAGAAAACCCTCCTCCCCTCCACTATAAAATCCACCCACACTCCCCTCTTCTCTTCACTCCTCTCAAGCCTTGTGAATTCCCTAAAATATGCCCAAATATCTTACCAAGCTCCTTCCCCACATCCAAGATCCCTTGGTCTTATCAAATGACCAAATCCTCTCCCCTTAATAGGCTCTCAAAGGAGATAAACTCAAGAGGTAAATTCATCTTTCTGATTATTTTGTTTTCTTTAAAGTTCTTTTCTTTTATTTTTTCTTTCCAAACATCCTGTCACCCAGATGGTATTATAAATATAGTAACCTACATTTAATAGAATTATATTATGCTAATAAGATAGTTTATCATAATATCTCCCTCCCCTTCATTTTATACTATAAATGAAAACAGTGCCCGAGATGTGTTGATTTATCACACTCAAGAATGATGAGTTTTAAATTTGAATTAACATATTATAGACTAGTCATGAAAATATTTTTATGATTTAAACTTATCATAATATATGTATTTTATCTTATTTGAACTTCTAAAATCCTTTTTCACACACGATGTAAAATAATAATACTGAACAAGTTAATTATGAGAAAAATCGCCAAATTAATCCAAGTATTTATCATTAATGTTTTATATAATGATTCACCTTCACCCCAAATAACAATATGAATTTTACAAATATTTAACCTTTTTTATGTTCAATAATAAAATAAAACTTCAATTTTTGACAACCAATCTCATCATACATATGTATCTGAACATGAATATATGTGAACCGATCATTAAAACCGAGGAAACAAGCGAACCCGAACAATGAAATTAAACCTCATAACCAATCAAAAAAGGTTATTAATGAACTCAAAAAGGTTATAATAAATCATTTAAATGTAAAATAGTTTCTTTAATTATTAATTAATGAACATAATTTGATTATTTATGTCATTAATATCAAGTGGAGAACACCATCGGATTTAAGGTAAGGGATCCTCTTTATTTCACTTTTATTTAAGAATGTCCTCTAAGTTATGAAATTTTATGTGTAAAACCTAATTATTGGGTATGATTTCACACATCCCTCTTACTTCCTTGATGATTTATAAGTGATTAGAAACCCCTTTATCTCTCATTAAGCTTTCTTAAGTACACCTGATACCATGCCGATAATCTGTAAGGGATTCTACCCAAACCTCCTTTGTTCCTTCAGGTTGCCTTATCTTATTTTTACCAAAATTAATTTCCCTAATATTTTTATGTGAATCTTATAATTTTTTTTTAAAATTTTTAAACTCATTTATCAAGACCCTTTCATCATTATCTTTCAGGGATATACATGTTTCCCTCCTCAATACTTCCCGACAAACAAACTTGTTTCGAGGGAACTTCCCAAATTCTTACCTGATTTCAAGTGCACTCTATATTTTGTTTTAAGACAACATTGTATTTATAAAATCATTATTTTTATTATAAAATAATTCTTGGTTCACTTCTGGTTTTATATAAATGATTTTTTCCATTTTCTATTTTAAAGTCTCTATAGTATTTTCCTTAAAACTGCACAAAAATGTTTTAATGCTAAAATTTCTAAAATAGTTTTCTTACTTGTTGTCACTTATACTTGAAAAAACTTACCATGATACACGAATATTTTAATTTATGAATGAGCATGTATATTTTAGTTCATTTTTTTCATGGACACTTTTATGATATGCCCATTTTTTATGCTTTATGATATGATTGTGTTGCCCAATTCTTTCTTTGGGTAACCCTTATGTTTATGTAAGATTGATTATGTATGATTATTTATATGGAAAAAATATTCATGAAAAATTAATATTGGTGCACCTATATATCACTCTAATGCATTGGGTATAGTTGATTCTCAAGAGACTTTATTTTGTGACGGTCTTGGCGGTTAGCCTCGACTTGTGGTACCATGTGTGACGGTGTTAATTGTTAGCCTTGGCTTGTGCTACCATGTGCAACAGTCTTGACAGTTATCCTTGAATCATACTAAATTCATGATTTATGTTGCTTCCACATTTCTATGATTCAATGTTTATATGATCCCATGTTTATATGTTATGATTCTAAATTATATTTTATATCCTTATGGCATGATCTCTAACCCATGTGCTAAAGACTTATTCTTATGTTTATTCCCTTACTGGGATTTTATCTCATCACTTTGTTCATGTGATCCCCAGGGTACCCTATAATGATGTAAGGGATCAAAGGAATATAGGAGCTCTTTATGAAGATTAAATAAAGAAGTATTTTTTAGTCCCCTGTTTTATGTTTTATGTACCTAGTCTTCAAAGACACTAGACTTCACGATCCTCAGCGTGTAATATTATGTTTATTTATGACTAAAATCATGTAATGTTATATATAAAAGGCTATGGTATCTATAAAAACTCCAACAGAAAGTGGTGAATTCCATGGTGAGTTATTATCACCATAAAGTACTCATCATGGCTAAGTAAGTAGCTCTCGAAAGCCTCTAAGAGGTGAGGTCACACAGACTCCCCTATCAATGATGAGTCATTGAGAAGCACATGAACCACAATGAGACATTTGATTACTTTGGGATCTTATACCTATATCATGAAAATACATAATTCTATTATCCTAGGGAGGTATAGTAGGATGTTAATTTCATCCCCATAGCTACCCAAGAGTTACTTAGGAGGGGTCCTATCAGCTGATGTCATCACTAACATCATATGACCCAGACCTATCACAAATATACTAAGAAAGATCCATAAAAAATTCTTGTCCTAGTTTTCTAAACTAATAAACCCAGTAGTAGGTCACAAATTGGGATATAGATCACTAAGGCACATTAATATTGACATATTAATATTTTAGTATTTTAAGTCCATTATCATATTCTTTCAAAATCTATAATATAGGATCATATCCTTGTCCATGACAAAAAATACCCTTAACCTATTCCAATGTCAACATATGAGAAGGTTCATATACCTACCCACCCTTAGGAATATTGTCAAAATATAATGGTTGAAACCACATGGTAGGATTATATTCCTTCCCACACCAATGAGGCTCGCCAATACATTCTGACAGTGACTGCTAATATGGAACATATTCATACCTACATTCAAGAATACCATTAGCATATACTAGTGGAATCTGTGAAATTTTTTTATATCCCCACCTACTCTAAATAAGGATGTCGGAATATCCCAATAATGATCAAGTAGAAGTTCCATATCCATAATCGAACATAGGAGATACATTGAAATATCCTAATTAAATCACTTGGGAATTCTAGTATCTATAGAACCCTAAACCACTATTAATCCTTCCAATATATTTTAGAAGAAGCACATGTATGAAATCATATCCCCATCACCATCTAAGAAAATTTTCATCATATTCTGATAGTAACTATAGAGTGAGCCCATATAACCACAAACACCCATAAATATCATCCAAATATTTCAAAAATAACTAAGGAGATTATGGGGAGTAATTTTTCTCATGAGGGTCATTGTCCATGATGTATAACTCCACATTTGATTTGGGTTCCAACCCTAGTCGCTTGATCGAGAGAATCCATAAGGACATCTCTATAAGGGAAATATAAAAATTCTAAACTGTCTCATATATCTATTTCAACTAATATTATTGAGTCCATTTAGCACATTGAAATAATATCCAAAGAACCTATTGACTCTTTATCAATAGGATAAATCAATCATGGTTATGATGAACCATCATAAGATTTTGTGATAAAAAACTTTAGAGGTCATCTCCAGAGTAACTTCCATAGAGGTTCTCCCCATAGTAATATCGAGGTAAACCATAGAGGTCCTTTCCATGGTGCATGATATGAAAATACTTTCACCATCATGAGTATTGAAAAACAAGGAGGTCCTTCCCTTGATAACTCATCAGAAACTGATAACATGCTATGAAGGTCCTCCCTAGAGAACATGTCGTAGAGGTCCTCCCTATGAAAAATAAAATTTATTGAATGTACTTTCTATAATGTAAATTAATAAATAAGACATGGAGGTCCTCCCCAAGATTCTCATTGTGGAGGTATTTCAAATTATTGTATATTTTCTAAGCACAAATTCGTCCCCATGTTGAAACTGCTTTGAGGTTCCCCTCATATCGAGTGGAACTTGAGAAATAAAAGATAACTACACTAAGAACATCATCATTAATAAATAATGCTTTATCCTTATTAGTGAGGGATTCGGGACATAGATCATCATCTGTGCCTCCCCTAGACTATAAAAGCTTTCTTTTGATGGGTAAGATTCAGGATGATGCCTTACTCCTTGAAAAATAGTAGGGAAGTGACCTTTATAGTTATATTAGGTCAAGGAGCCCCTCATAGAAGATGAAGAGAATCCCATGATCATGGGGAAATAATTGGAAAAAGTTAGAAAACAGTCATGTTCTGGCCCATGGACACTCATAAGAATAAAAATTTTAAGGTATTCAAGGAGGAATTCATTCCTTCTATACATCTCAATTTATAGAAAACTACATAACTTATTAAGGACATTAATATTTTTTATGATAAGTATGTTGACCACCACATGAATTTGCATGAAATGCACTGTTGAGTTAACTTTTATTCCATCTTGGTTAGTCATAAACCTAATGTAGTGAAGTAGTGGGAGTTCCTATATTGGGATTAACTCAACAACATAATGTTGATCCATCAAATAATCACTAATTCCTCACCTAATGTGATTATCATAGGGTGGGGTGAACCTAGAACTCTAGACTTTACCATTCTCACAATCTAATTATTTACATCGGGGAAGGGTTTAAGTAACATAATTTACTTAGTCCATGTTTTAGGACTTGGGTTTACATATTCAAGATGTTTTGTTAAACATAACCCTTCCACTCCTAAGGATTGAAAATTGTGTACTTAATGGTAACGAGTTATTAAAAGAATCCTATATAAAGATTCTAAGGAGGTAAAATAGGACTCCCATTTTTTAAAATAAAATCCTTTAAGTATAGGAAAATTATTGTGGTGAGATGTTTTAATTTTGAACCAATAATGAACCCATCTAGTGCCTGAATAGAGGCTCAAATAATTAATAAGGCATTAATAATGGTTTCCTCAACATTTTTAGATGAGAAACACCCAACTTCATGACTGGAGTTAGTTTTACCACCAAAGCCACCCCTGGAATTATTAAATCCATAATGGATCTAGAATTTATTAGTGGAAGGAACAAATCAACACTAACCCATAGAGATAGGGAAATTATTACCCTTTATGTCTCTAAGTATTTCTTCTCTATATTAGAAGTAATTTAACATGACCTATCCTCACAATTTATTCCATTGTTCCATCCTTACATATTATGAGTGATGAATTCAGTGGAAGATATTGGGGAATGCCTCAATATCAACCTCCATATATCGCTTCCATGGGAGTATCAAAGATGAAAGATGAATCATTATAGAGGTTGTAATATAAAACATCTCACCAAGAATAAAAATAAAAAGGATAATTATGATTGCACCTTGATGGATATTAAAAGGGTGATAAATTTCATTACTAATATAAGGAAGCTAATGATATAATCCCTGATTCATATTTCACATCATTTAATATCATTAAAATCAACACCATGGGTAATATGGGGCATTCCACCAATGTAAATAACTATAATGGGGAAAGATAAATTCAAAATATGGTCAAGTACAAAGTCAATAAATAAGGCGTGAGTACCAAACATAAAATGCATACTAATGACATGGGATTTCCTCTAAATATCCCACTACCATAGACTTGACATTCATTGACAAAAGATAAGGGAAAAAAGTTACTATATCCTACCTACTACCATCCATCCAACATTAAGATATTTTATTAATAAAGGGGGAAAAGGTCAAAAAAAGTCACGGAGGGTAAAAATAGTGAAGTATGAGAGCATAAGACATTATAAGACTTACACATTCATGGGGAAGGGTCCTGATGGTGGTAAAAATGGTACATGAATTGACTAGAGAGACACAAGAGACCAGGAAGTCTACAACCCTATTACCCTCTCGCCACATGTGGGAAATACCCATGTTTCTGGAAATTAGGTTTCTAAATCTGCAAAAAATATAGATGATAGAACAAGGAATTGGGATAAACTTTGAGATAGAACCTTAGAGAATGGAAGAGTATGTCTCCACTCTTGAAAGTAAGATAATTTCAGAAAGACCTAGTTCCAGTCCCTTATTCATGGCCAACGCTTCAGTATGAAAAGGGTCACCAATACCAAAAGAAGCACTAAAGGAAATGATGACAAAACCATCCTTGTTGTGTATAACCCATCCCCCTCTTATCATAACATTGATGCAAGACCCATAAATATTCATTTTGAGACCAGCAGAAGGAGGAATCCATTTCACCCATTTTCCCTATGAAGAAGATCCGTGAGTGATTCTAGGAGATGATTTACCTTGAAAGAGCCGATGGAGGGAAGGGGACGTTTCCTAGTGCTTTAACAGAGGATCTAAGTCAATTTATAACGAACCAACCCAAATGAGAATAGCTAGATTTGAGATGTGCATCCCCTTGTGCCACCACTTGTTGCAGCCATTCCATAAAGTCCAGAAACCTATGGCTATGAACGCCATTCACACCCTGCTCTCCTGAGAGTTGGAATGTGAAATGTGAAACCAGGAATGCAGAAAATTATTACCAGTGAACTCCTGATCAAGCATTCTGTAGAAAATTCTCAGACCATTTCACATAATGACTACCCATTCCACTTTGAAGAAAATATTGGTGATAGTCTCCTCACTATGATGGTGGCAACAAATACATTGTGAGGACAACAAGATACCATTCCATTGCACCAAATCATTAGTTGACATGGCATGATTATGGATGCGCCAAAGCATAAAGGAGAGATTAGCCAGAATATACTTGCACCAAATGGATGATCCCCACACATCTAGCTCAGATTCCCCATGAAGCAACTGCTGATAAATTTTTATTGAGAAGATCCTGAAGGAGGAGGCGGTGAAGACCAGTCTATCAGGTTGCGAACTGGACATGATTCTATTGAAAACTACCTTCTCCTGGAGGTCAAGGGTCACATAGATAAAAGAAGGATACATGCTAGCATGTGAAAAGGATATATTTGGAACAAGGAAAACCATAAATATAGGAATCCTTCCCATCTAGTTAGTGTTCCAATGTCCAATATACCCACAACCTACAATCCAACAAGAGTGATGTTGGAGGGTAGGTAAGTGAAGACAAGTTGAGTTCCATAATCTGGAGCTCCTACACTTTGGACCAATTGTACCCTTCTCATATTTGTTGTAAATCAACTTTTCCCACAATGATGTAGCTTCCATAAAAGCTCATTATAATCTTTGTTGGAGACTATCCATGGTATTAGTGACACTACACATTCCAATTCCTCAACACTCAACATCACAAGCCGACCTATGTCCGGATGCCCAATGCCATTTACCTTCTATATGCGCATCCCAATTGAAACCATTAAGGATTTTTTCAATGCTCTGGAGGACAACATTAGGGACAAAGAGAGAAGACCATACATGCATGGTGATGGAGGAGAGGATGCTGTTAACCAAGGGAATATGAACACTGAAGGAAAGAAAGTAATTTTTCTAGTTGAGAATGTGGTTGGAGATTTTATCAATTATCCTGTCATAGTGACGAATCTAAAATCTACTTGGGGAGATTGGAGTGCCCAAATATTCCAAGGGAAAGATTCTTTTTTGGATTCCCAGACTATCATTAATTCCCTTTCCCCTTGTAGTTGGATAGTAATTAGGGAGATAAACATAACTTTTTGACCATTTTATGGATTGACCGCTCCATTTACAATATAATGCAAGGACCCGATCAAGCTCTGGGAACGATCTGATATTACCATTCAAGAAAATAATCATATAATTTGCAAAGAAAAGGCGGGAGGTACCTTTGATGGTAGGTTTTCAATGAAATGGACACATGCGGCACTCATTAATGGTTTTGTTGAGATATCTACTAAACACATCCTGAACCAAAATAAAGACACCTGGGGAGAGAAGATCCCCTTGTATTAAACCCTGTACTGATTTGAAGAAACCATATATTCTCCCCATGAAAGTGATGGAAAACTAGGGGAAGAAAATGCATCTAAAGAAGAGATCAATAGACTACTCCAAGAACCCCATGCATCACCTAACTCTAATGGGGAATCTCCACTCTATCCTATCGTATGCTTTGTCCATATCCAGATTTATAGAAATGTTAGAACCGGGGAAGTTGTTATTGATATCCTTTATCATTTCATGAGAAATGGATATGGAAACTTGGGAAGATCTTCCAAGAATGAATCTATGTTGCTCATCAGAAATCTAGTTTTTAAGATGGATGGAGAGTCTCCTATTGAGAACCATTGCAAGTACTTTGTAGGTAAAATTACACATACAGATCGGCTAGTAATATTTAAAATAGGAAGGATTTTATACCTTTGAGAAGAGGATAAGGGTGGTTGCAAAAGAAAACTTGGGAAGAATCCCCCCATGTAATAAGTCATGCATGATCCCCACAAGTTACTTCTTAATGATATGCTGAGAATTATTATAGAAAGATCCAGAAAATCTGTCCGGACCAGGGGCACTGCTATCTTTGAGGGAGGAGACAAATTCCCAAACCTCACCCTCATCCGGTGTGCATTCAAAGAGGTGGTTAATATTAGGTGTAATACAAAGGGGAATTCTATCAGATATGTCTGCATGGACTGATGGGTAACCGTCCTGCATGAAAGGGTTAACATCAGTAAGTAAGGAGACAAAAAATGAAGCGGCCATACCTCCCACAACATGTGGGTCATTGGTGAAGGAACCATCATCAATAAAGATGTTAGGATCCAAATAATGTTTTCTTTTCATGGATTCATGCCTGAAAAAAGGCAGTATTTTAGTACCCCTCATTAATCTAGGTAACTCTAGACCTTCCCCCTAATTGAATGTTCTTGTTCAAGGAGAATTTCAGCTAGGTGGGTCTATATGCTGATTAACTTTCTGAACATGCCATCATCACATCTTGATTAAATATCTCTATCTTCTTACTCAATATATTCTTTAAGTCTCTCAATGACCTAAAAATGAGAGGGTTTGTTGGATTACCATATATGATGGTCACCTTTCAGCCTTCAGAGTTTGTTATGATACCCAACCCAAAACCCTTCACTCATATGTTTTCCCCATGAGGTACTCACTGTTTCATGATAATAAAGGAAAAAAACCAACTTTCCTGAGTAGAAAAAATGGTTTCTTTGACTTGTGTTACCATCCAGACTAATAAATAGTGGGGAGTGATCTGAAAATGCCCAAATCAAGTGCTCAACTTTCACATTTGGGAAGGAAATAATGGATTGACTATTTCCTAAGCAATGATCTAAATGGAACCACCTGCAGTGATTTCCCCTTTTATTGTTACACCATGTAAATTTATTCCCCATGAATCCCATGTTAGAAAGGCCATTGCGGGCTGCAAAACTTTCAAAATCCTGACAGTCTTTCCTCAGATAGACCCGTCCCCCTTCTTTTTTGAAGGATCCGTAATGACATTAAAATCACCTCCCACAATCAAAACCAAATCACCCGTGTCCAGAATGTCCATCTCCTTCCAAAGGTATTATTACTCCTTCGAATTCCACTTTTCATACACCAAAGACAAATAAATATTGAATGTATCCAAACTAACCTTCATAGAAAAATGTTGATCAAATACAACCACTTTTCAAACTGAAATAAATTTTTTTCAGAAGATGTAGATGTGCTGGTTATCCGGCTCTCCATTCCAGTAGTTGAAAAGGCTAATCTTGAATGAAAAATTATGAATATTCATCGACTATTGTTTATGTTCAAGAATAGAAACAATCAAGGCTTTGTGGTGATAATATTTGGACAATATGAAGTCTAACTTCACATGGGACCCCAGGCCCTGTGAATTTAATATGATAAAATATATCATTGGGGGAGAGAACATGTGGAATTGGCCCCCTGCGACAGAAAGGTTTGAAAAAATTGAAGATGAAAACTTTTGTTCCCTTCTTGAACAACCTCTTGTATGAGAACCGCTAAGTTGAGGGGATAGAAGAGGAGCCGTATTAGCTTCTGAGTGAGAGAGAAAACTGAACCCATTTTCAAGTTGTAAATGGAAGGAAAAATTTAGGATATGGATGGGGGAAACAAGAGATAGTGCAATAGAATTATTTATATATTGATAATTGATCTTGGGACTGATCAGTGGAGAAGGTGAGGCCAAGAGAGATATAGCCAAATCCACATTATTGATAGGAATCAGAACATCTTTAAATATGACCATATCCCTATAGTTTCCAAGGTCACTGGAGGGGGAAGAATCGAGAGTCAGGGACTCTAGCGGGGAGGAGCTTGAAGGAACCAAAATGATGTAGTCTAGTGGGCATGTCAGAGATGTATCAATAGTTGTGAAATATTACCCTCCACCAAGCTCAATGACCTCAGCTCTGAAAGTGGTTTCTTCAACACCAGGACTATGGGGAGCTCAGAGTCAATGTACACCAGGGGGATGTCCGAACTAGAAATATATTTTCTACAAACCAAGAGGGAGTGCACCTGAAGACAACAACCTATTCAGAAGTGTGCTGGGGAGAAGAAGACCAAGGGTTGAAACCATGAATGCGAGGCACCTACTCAGAGAAGAATCTATTGAGGAAGGGGTGAGACAAGTTTGTCTCAATGAAAATGAGAGAAACACACACATCCTGTAACTGAAGGGTGCAATCATCCATGCATAAGAAGGATCCAAATGAATTTCCAATACCATGTAGAAAGCTATGATTATAGAGGAGAATAGGGAGGATAGTTAAGTTGATCCATGTTATTGTTTGGGGTAGTCATTCCCAAAATGGGATTCCATCATCCACTGAATAAGGATGAATATCCATTTTCTAATAAATCTAAGTATTTGTGACCATGCCTTCTTGAAGTCCTCCCTAGAGCCAAGGACCAAGAAAAAAGACTTTCAGTCGAGTATTGAAATGCACACTAGAAAATCAAGTCGCCATGAAAGGACGAAGTGCTAGAAGATAGGGAGGGGAGGCTTGTCCACTCCAAATCTATCCCTCAGAGTCCACTGGTGGAAATCCACTTCCACCCCAAAGGCCTATAAGGGAAAATCCAGGGTGGGGGACGCATCCACTTCCAAAGACCAGAGGATACCGAGTGGTATATCCGGCATCGTAGGCAGATGAGATATCTCGGATGAAGACAAACGAGGGGGAGGGCCCTTTAAAAAAGACCCCAACAAGACATTCTTGAATGGTGTAGGAGGAGGCAGAACCCTTAGATCTGGTGAATCTAGGGGCAGAAATGGGACAAGTGGTAAGGGAGGGGAATCATCCGCTACAGGAACTAGCGAGAGAGAGGAAGATAGACCATGCAGAAGAGGAAAATGGGTGGGGGAATTTTAAAATAAGGAGGTGCGTGGGGTGCATTCTCCTCAAACATTTTTCGGCGTTTTGGTGGTATCTCCTACCTACCACACAAAGAATATGACCCCCTTTTTTCCTAGGGGAAGTTATCTCAATACAAAGTTGAGTTTGATAAATTAAAGTGACCCAATGTTGAATTACTCATAAGAGATATTATTTCTTATTACAACTCTGAGAAAGATTTCAATGCCTCTCCTCTAATTCATATCCAATAAGAGGAAGCTAATCATCCAATTTGAGAAGAGTCTATATCTCCAAAAGGCTAGAGATCTTAGAATTTGGTTTATCAGAACTCAATACACAATTATTATTAGGAATTCCTTCCACTAGGGTATAAATTGAGACCATGTCCAATGAGCTACCCCAGATCAGTTCAAACTAGATATCAGTAGTTGGCATAGGTGAGTCAATCATATTATGTGTTTTCCAAAAAATTTACTCAAATGTTGTCCTAAGTGATATTTATAATATAGACCCTTGACTCCATGAACTTAATAAAATTAAATCTAGGTAAGTGTCCCATGAAATGGAAAAATTGGAGAAATATTCACACCCTAAATTGGTAGACTTGACACCTTCAACACCCAATTTTATAAATCACATCTTTCCAATATTCAATGGAATAAGAGATTTTGATCAGTATCTCACACAATTTTCATCATGATTTGGCCTCATTATGGGGATACCTAAGTATTATAGAGGAGTGAAAATCAAATGTTTCATGCATAAATTGGAGGGATCAATGTTTTTTGGTGTAACAATTTAGCAGGTGAGTCAATAAATAATTGTGAAGACTTTTGATAATACTTACATTAGAAATTAAACTCTATACTGAGATAAAATATTATATTTTTTCTCTTGAACTATAAGTTGCATAAAAAATTAGAGGTTCTTATAATTAATTGGTAGGTTGAAATTCTTGACCTATTAAATAAATATGAAAATTTCACTAGAGTAGCCACTAGAGATATATATAGAAAATATTCACAATGTGATGTAGACAACACTCATCCCTTTGAAATACCCTGGTGGTTTTAAAGAATTAAATACCATGGAAGAGTACTTGGAGGATCTCATAATGTGATTTGGGATCAATTATAAATCAACACCATCATCACAAGGGAAGAAACCCAATATAATAGAGTTCATGATCATCATACTCTAACAAGCACCAATTCCATCTTTAGTCACCAAGACTGAAAAATATCATGCAGTGACACATATTGAATAGAAATGAAAATAAAATCAACCTCATCTATATGGAAATAAGGATAAAATTCATTTGATGTTTGAGGACTAGAAGAATAAAATTTATTCTTTTTAAAGAGATAGATTTTAGGGATATTTCATTACATCTATGGGGAATAATATTCCCTAGCTACCGAAGTCCATAAAAACCAATGAATTTGGTCTAAATGACTACCTTAGTTATTTCCCCTTATATTAGATAATAGGATATAATATCCCAATATTATTTATATCAAAGGATATACTATATAATATGGTTGAATTTGGGTAGGTCATGCTGGAGAAAATAACATCACATGTGGCTCATATCTCTGCTACCTCACTCAAGGAAGACGAAGAGTGGTAGAATTTTCTAAATAGAAGTGAGTATAAGTTTGATGAATAGATGACCAGGAAATAATTTAGCTGAGAAACAATATACTCAAGGTTCAACTATAACAACTAGTTTTGACCTTAATTCCCTTTTGATACTTGAGGTTGAATCTTCTTCCTGAATTTACACAATTGTATCCAATAAAAGGAAATATAGGAGAAAGATCCATTTTTTATTTCCAAATCTCGTTATACTCTTCAAAAATTATAACCCCCATCATTAGAAGAATGAGAACTGACCCACTAAATGAGTCAGTGGGTACCACCTCACCAAATTGAATTATCATAATATTAAGAGTCACAATATGGTTTTGTTAACATCATCCACTTGATCGAACAATTATTTGAGGAATAATATTTATATAAACATGAGTTCTTCACTAATAATTAGGGAAGATTTCATAGAGGCAGAGGATTTTGAGGAATACATGGTTTTGGTGGAATTTAATTCAAATAAAATATTTTTAAAAAGGCTATAGGTGCAATATAAACCAGAATATAAGTACTTCAAAGAGCTCAATAAGAACATAGACATGATCTCAAATCATTTAGGGCTTGTTCAAACATTATCTTACTGAAAGATTGACTAGAAAACATAAAGTTATCTAGTAAACATCAAAAGTCTATAAGGCTAGTTCAACAAAACCAAATGAAAAAGATATATCTAGATTTTGATAAGGGAAACAATCCATCAGTATAGTCATCTTCCTATCAAAGACCTCAAGCCAAATAATAAACTTATGGAAAGAATCATCAACCCATGCTCTAATATTCCATTTTAAAGTATCTTTTCATATTCTTAGATGGGATATCAATCTTATATTCCATTCACTTGATAAAAGAACTTAGAGAATCCCTTATCGAGGAAATTTTAAGAATTCATGAGTTTGAGATGGTAATTTTTAAAGTTAATACATATCAAGTAGATACAGATACCTCTAAATTCCATAAAATTACTTCCTTTATGGAGTAGTAATAAGAAGATACCATATCTGGGCATGTTAGATTCATGTATATATTTGGAAAGCTTACTGACATTGATATTCACTAAGACCTATTTACTAAAAATTATAGGATTAATCCCATACCAATATAGACCCTCCATCTATTATGTTGTATTTAATTTGAATTTTCTTCCTTTAGATTGACAATTCAGGGATATGATAATAATGAAAAAAAACTGGTTGGTAGTATCAAGATCAAAACCCAGTTTGAATAACTAATTTATGACTCTAAAATCATTGTGTTTCACTAAGGTATACCCTTTAATTCACATTTGGGGAGTCCCTAGTTTATATACACACTGTAGTGCCTTCATCATGTCATCTATGCCTCAATTACTCTATCAATGGGAAATTCAAGAAACCTTATGGTGATAATTCCCACTTTGACTCCTATAAATCTCAATATATAGATGCAAGGTTCTATAAAAGGAAATAAAATAGATGATGGTAAATAAATACAATCACAATGTATCCTCCAATGTCTAGGATATTTCCACCATCATTCTATAGAGTGATCTTAAAAAATATTATATGCTAACCATCAATATAACCGAGGTGAAAAATACTGATCTAGAGAGACATCAGGTATCATGGGTTCCATTAGATAGTAAACCTAAGTATCCAATAATATTCCTCCTATATGGTGTTTAGGGGGACCTATGCATTATGAAACTACTATTAATAATGGGAATTAATAGTTCCTCATCCATCCAAATCAATCTTTCCCCTGAGAATATTTATCACCATGATGGTTTTACAAATATTCATTTAACACTAATAGGATTCTTCAAACAGTTTAATAAGAATATTAGAATGAGAAGGAGAGCATGGTGTTTGGGTATATTCTCTCCCATTATCTTGGTTTGAGTTATGTCAGATCATCCCATCAATTCATAATAAGGATTTAATTTTGATAGTAATAATAGAATTCCCCCACATCATATTTATGATCTAAATATAACCCTTATCATTTACCAGATCTCAAAATTCTTATCCATACTCAAAATTGTACATTAGTAAGGAATTAGAAGTGGAATAATATATTACAGATTCCTTTCAGTATTTGGGGAGGGTGTCTCAACCTCCATTAAATAACTTAGACAAATTACTCTAGGTATAGAGGAATATCTTTGATCAAAATTTATTAACACCTATATAACCCCAAAAGAGAATAAAAATAAATCAAATTCATGAATAAACATCAATATATATTTGCATATAACTATAATAAAATTTCTAGGATGGATCCTGATGCAAGTATACATCATTTGGTTCTACCAAATAAAAAATGTGGATATAAATAAACTTCAAAGAGAATTAATCTATCCCATAAATCAAAATTAGAATCTAAAGTTGATAAGATAATAAAATAAAACTTAATTTGGGTGGTATAATACCCAAAACATCTGACCGACATCATCCCCATCTAGAAATGAATGATAAAATATGATTCTACATTGATTTCAAGTTTTTCAACTAGTACTTATCAAAGGATGATCTCCTAGTGTTGATCATAGAACTAATGATTTATTTAATAACAAGATTCCAATCCCTCTCCTTTATGGAAGAATATTTTGGATAAAATATGATCCAAATGGCCCTTGAAGACACGGAGACCACTGCCTTCCAGTCACCCCAAGGGGTATACTAATACTAAGTAATTCCATTTGTCTTAAAGAACATTGGGTCTACATATCAATTTTACATGCCTCATATATCTATGTCCATTCGAGGGAAGACCATGGAGTGATAAATAGATGTTATGGTGGTTAAGTCTTGACAACTCTATGATCCCCTTTCTGATCTTGAGGTAGTTTTTAATAAATTATGACATCATATGTTAAATATGTGCCCCCTAAAATTAAATTTTTGTGTAACCTAAATGAAATTAACCATCTTTGTGGTATTCCACCATGGTATTGAAGTTGAACCTAGGATGAATAAAACAATACTTGATATTCCACATTCTAAAAACCTCAAATAATTGAGTGTTATCTAGGGATGTATCTTCTAAATCAAGATCTTGATATAAAACCTTTCTAAAAAATGTTTTTCCTATATAAAGTTAATAAATAAATGGGTTACCTATCAATGAGATAAGGATTTTTAGAAGTCATTTAATGATCTCAATCAATAACTTATACATAAACTAGACTTAATTCCACTTTTAAAAAGTAAATATATTTTCCTATATGTATAAACATTAATTTTTTCATTTAGAGAACTTCTCATTTAGATGAATGTGGTGGTGAAGGATAATTGTATCTATTATATTATTAAAAAAATGTTGGATAATGAAACTCAATATCATGATATCAAAAATAACCTCATTGCATTGTATTTTATAGTGAAGATGGTGAGGAACCACCTATAACACAACTGGGTCCACCTCATCTATCATTTTGATTTTTTCAAGTATATCATCATTATTTTATTATTGAATAGGTATTTAAAATTGTGGGTGATTATCTGATATCCATTTAATATCCAGTTTGTGTCTCAACAAGTGATTGAAGGAAAGCTATAGAAATATTTTCTCAAAACACACAATATCTTAGATACTTCTCTTCTAAGTATAGAAATCCCTGGTAAGGAAGTATTTTTCATCCATAACACTCCCTAAGCATGAGATATATACTTTGATAATGATTCTAGGACCCCAAGAGGAATAATGATGGGAAAACTAAAGAAAAACCCAGTAATCTTAGGGATTGTTTTTATCTCTCCACCAAAAGAAGTTTTGTTCTATTCTTTCCCAATATCATAAGTATGACCCATCAATGACGCATAGTACCAAATACTCTTTTTAGGCTTATAGATTCCCCTTAAAATACTAGTGGATTGATTAAATATAAAATGAGATTTATATTTAGTGGTCAAGAAAATAAATGGAGAATATTCCATTAAGAAGGAAGTTCTAATAAAATTTATTGATAAGATATTAGGGTTAATGGATATATTCCCCTTGGATTAAATACTGTTTCATAGATTTCATAGAGTTCCCATGTATATTCATTAACCAATGTAGCTACAACCTTATCTGATCCAAACTAGGATGTGACAGTCATCTGCATTGGGAATCATAGGGTGGTCTCTACATTCATCAATAATGATATGAAATAGATCAATAAAGTTAATACCACACATGATTATGGAGAACCATCATCCTTGACAATTGATACCTTATTTTTATAGATGACCCATATTATAGACAACCTACAAAGTGGATTTTTAAACTGGATAGATCCATGTAATAAGAGATTCAGTGGTGGGTAGAAAAATCTATCCACTATAATAGCCTAAATTCATATAAAGTACTCTATAAATGATACATTTATAAGTCATCAATAAACTCATTGAAGGAGGAGATATTCTAACTTTAATATAGGAAGCACATGCTAGTGCATGCGGTACCCATCAGTTTAGATCTAAACTCTTCCATGAAATCAAGATACTTAGATACTTTTATACATTAATGATGTAATAATGCATGGAGTTGAAAAAGAAGCTACATTATTCTCAAATACATTCTAAATTCACCCATAATCCCCTAAAATTATTGTATACCACTAAATACTCTTTTTATTTTTCTATATGGGGAATAGATTTCATGGGGATATATCCCCCATCCATAGTTAGGTATTCCAAGAACACCCTTTGAAAGGGAAAATTTAGATCTGTGTGATCACTGAGAGGGGTAGGGGTGGATCAATGATATTCTCTTTTTTATGTTTTCTTACTTAATAAATAACCTTCATCTTCAGTTTGTGAGAAATTAATCTACTAGAAAACAATAAACTAGAACAACCATAAGAAAACATGTATTTATGAGGCTCACTACTCAATAAGAGTAGAAAATCCTTGGCCTGGTTTGGAAGTAATCCAATACCACAAAAACCAAAAAAAAATAATCCTTTTGTTTAGTTAAAACAATTAGTGAATATCCTTCACTTAAATATCACAACAGTCCTTCTAACAGTTCATATGATCTTCACACAGATAAAATGATGTAACAATGTTTTGTAATAATAGTAAGAAACTTCACCAATATGCTTCAATATGTTGTCTATATATAGATTTAACAACCTTCACACTTTACTTTCTCACAATTAATTATTATTCCACATAAATTTCTTTCAGAATATTGAGAAATAAATCTCCTACGTCTAGTAGTATTCTATTCATTAAGATCATCCTAATACACTCAAGACAATATATCGATCCAATTACCTCAATTCATTACATCGTATAACTGGTAAAAAATCATAGTAAAAACTTTATAGTACCACTTAAACTGATATAAAATGAATCCCTATTCATCCAATCACTTCTCCATATTACTTTTCCAATGCCTCTACACCCTGTTTATCAGAACACTTCTATGCACACTATTCATCTGATACCAAAATATTTGAAAAATATGATCAATATATCTTCCTCAAACAATAGGTTCCTTGGTTTGAAACTTGTTCCACAAAATCACCCATACATCCACTATCTCATTCATAAGAGTTAATTCATAAAATTACATTACCCATTTATATAGTAACCCATCCTCTGAAACTTCAATAGAAAGCATGAATTTTATTAAAATTCAAATTTAAAATTTTCTGCAAATATATTAAGAATTCCACTCAAAAAATTCAATGTTTTGAACACCTTAAAAATTCCTAAATGTTAAGAACTTTACTAACAACTTGGTGACTTCATTCAACATAATCTTCTATAAAACTCAGTGGGAGTCATGATCCTTTTTTATGATTCTTGAAACATTAAAAGACCTAATCAACGTAGTCACATTTAATTTATTTTTTTGAAAACTTCACAAATATAATTAAACCTTATATCCATTGTAACTTCTTAGAAAATATTCCAACATGTGAAACATAATTTAATTCTCCTTGAAAAATTATTTGTAACAACTTTAAAAGGGTTTTTAAGACACTTAAACTATCCAATGACATGATTCAAAAAACATTGTTCATTGCCTTCTCTTGGAAACCATAGATCGATGAACTTCATCTAAGAACATTTTTTGGATAACCCTATCAAAATTAATTCCATTTACTAATAGACATTTCTCTATTCAATGTTCTTTACAACTTTGGATAGATTGGTAGACTTGATCTAATTAAATTGTGGAAGTTAATATGATATACTCTATTATATAACTTTGTTAGAGATTGTCTAATGGAATCCATCCTATGATATTTCATATTGATTTATATTCAATATTTCTATAAACATTCTTCTAATCGATCAAATAGAAACATTGTTCTAATGGATTTTCTCAAAATCATCTATTCGATGACCTTTATTATCATTTTTCTAATGACTTTAAAATAGTTGAACATTTGGTTATCTTCATATGACTCCCTAGAACATCACTACAAAAAAAATTCTATATATAATGGAATTTATTTATATATCTATGTTTTATGACCCAAAGACTTATAACCAAATATTTGGAAGCTTCATCACTTTATATATTAAAATTTTCACAAGTCCATTTGATATACTTTGTACATATCTTCATTAATAATTTCTATAATGCTTCATTTTTTTAGGTAAAATAGTTCCATGGAGTTCAACCAACTTCAACTTGGATCATTAATTACTTATAATGATTAATGATGTTTAGTTATTTAAGAACAGAAAAATAATTTCCTAATTTCTTTACCAAAAATCTATAACATCTCTGACCCAATTATACCTCAATTGATAGAGTTGGGTTCACTACATGACCTCATGCACACCTCCCCATATTCTAGAGGTTGTTGACTAGCATCAAGGATGTAAGGATTATAGTGGGTAGAGTATACTCTTGGGAACATAGCAATAATAAAATAAAAAATAAAAATAGAGTATAAAAAACAATATATAATAAAATAGGAAACCATTGAAGAATAAAGTAAAAATCAAATTATCTAATAAGAATAGAATCATGTAATGTCTGGTTGAAAAGAAACTAAGTGAAATTTTGGACTCATAAAAATAAAGTCTAATATAATCGATAAAACAAGACTTTGAATCCCTAGTCCTAAACCCCATATCTTTCCTATATTGAAAATCTAAACCATCCAATAAGAAATCAAACAATGTATAAACCCTTTCCATTATCTATACCTACATCTATAAAATCTACTTATATACTAAATGGAGTATCGAACATGGTGTGAGTATAGATCAGTAAGGTAACACCCATAGTGTATAAAAGAAAATAATATTATAAATATATTACATGATTTAAAGAAATTAAAAGGTTTTTAATTAATCAATTAATATGATACATAAAACAACCAACTTTGACTCCATGCCAGATGTCTTTATCAGCTCGGAAGATCCTCCTTCATCGGGATGGATTGCCTGTACCATGACCCAAGTAACACAATAGGGATCTAAGAAAATTCTGATGATGGAGTCACACATTTATTCCTAGGGAACAATCCTATGCTAAGGGAGAAATTAAATATCTTAGCTCATAATGGGATATCTACAGATCCACATGATGGACCCACTTACATATTCCCATGGGCACATCATTAGGGGATAATCTCAGCTCATATAAGTGGTGTAATATCTTGTGTTTGGATGAATCACCATTCCATACCTCACAAGGTATTAATCAATCCCTCTAACAACATATCATCCATATGACATATACAAGAAAACCATTTACACCATTTATCACAATTCATATTTCATACCCAATTAGTTAATTTATCACATTCAATTAACTAATCATACATTCTCAATTGGTAGATTTTCCTACACCATGATGAATCAATGATTTCAAGCCATGGTAGGTTTCCATTTTTCCCAATTCACAAGAAATTTTGGATCAATAGAATCAATCAATTCACATTTCTAATCCAATTTTACATATTTCACATATACCAATTCTATAAGTTCCATGGTAGGCTCACCTCTCAGGTGGAGAAAATCTCATTCACATTTCCAAGAGATCCCATGATATTCTTGGGAGGTCTATACAAGTGGATTTCATTCAACTTATTAAAATTAACAATTAATTAGGTCACAAAAATGGAATACTGATGCGATCACATGTAATTCACATACTAAAGGAATAAAAATAGACTTATGGGAGTTTTTCTAGATCACCCAACTAAAAAATAGAGAAGGTGTAGAAAAAACACAATGTTTGAGAAAGTGATCGAATTCTAATTCCTTTAAATATCATCTAAGAAAAATCTCTTTCTATCTATATAATAACAATAATAAAAGTGATATCCTTCTGGTTTGAAGAGAAATACCCTATGATCACCTGAGGAAGTTATGAAAAATGAAAGAGGAGAAGTGCGTTATCAGAATGTAGAATACTTGGTTTAAAACACTAGATGTATCATATTTATATCCTAAATTGGGGATTTATGTCATAAATATATTGATTCTCATATACTCTAAATAATACATTTCCTTGTATTAAAATATTATGAAAAAAATATATTATGTAGTAAATCACAATTTTAAAGTGTAAGTTTTGGTTTTACGGGTTTCCCCAATGATTCATGCATTTTCCCAATTTTATGGGGTCAACCTACTTGAAAAATTTAGATCATAAATATACTATTTAAGCTGTAAATTCATCACGTATATTGTAATAACTTCCTAAGAACATTATACCATAAGTCATTACTTATATCATAATTTTTTCTTATAGCTTACAAATTTCCATCACCCCACTATCTCCCACCTAGAACTCAACTTCTTTTCATACCCACTAACTAGATATCAAACAAAAGTAACCATACTCCAAAAAGTATTTCTAAAAACTAAGATATACATAAATGGAAAAGATATTATCTTAAAAACTCCCCACCATAGAAAAAATCATCCCCAAACTATACTCCAAAGCATCACTATAGGGTTATCATAGAACAAGTCTTGACACTATGTTCGCATATAATATTCTCTATCCCAAGTATCCTATTGTAGATTCCCTTGTTAATACTATACATATATAATCAAGACTATCTTACCTCAGATATTATCCTCATTATGGTTTAAAATCCAAATATAATTATCCTCAATATATTAATCAAGATCCATCTCAATGTTATCAATGTCCATCATGTGAGAAGGTTTAGGGTGATATCTCAAAAGTCATAACATGTGAAACACATCATGCATAACATTGAATCACTTTGTATTGAAGTTGATTCCCTAGAACCAACTTTTGTGTACTTTATGATAAATTTTATTCTTAGTTTTTAATATTAAGAAACTACTTATCACATCACGATTGTTCTTCTACATAACACGGTATGTGATAATTTCCCTAGAGTAGTTGTCATACTAAAAGGTCATAGCAGTTCCCTGCTATGATGAGAACCCAGAAGTGCTATGACACTATTCTTAAATATATATTCTATAGGTGTATGATATCATTTGGAGGACATAATGATACATGATATTTAGGGTAGAGACTAATAAGACTTTGAGGAACCTTCTCATGGTGTACTACCTTGCATATATTCGATAGGATATTCTGAGAACAAGACCCCCAGTAGGAAATCCACATTTATATGTTTAACTGGATGTTCCAATATGTGGACTTGTATATTGGTCCTTAGAATTTAAGATTATTATCAATGAGTATTATGAGTCACTTACTTTTATGTATTGATGAAAACTGTGATGACATATATTTGTGGTGAAGTAGGATATGTTGAGCGCATCATGAATAATATTACATTAATGAATAATGTGAGAAAGGATTTCTCCCTTTCGTTATTTAATGGAATTTAATATATCATGCCCTTTGATGGAAATGATATAGACTAAGTAAATCCATGGCCATTTTGTTCTATAGGAAAGTTCTATTTCTATAAAGTCAAAGAAAGAGACATTGAGCACATAGGTTGATAGCACTGGTATGAAACCTGATTGGTTTTAGATATTGTGATAAAAGGATTACATTACATAGTAAGCATCCTTTTTAGTTATTATGTCATTGTGACATTAACTACTTTCTCTATGGGTACTTTGGAATTTTGCTAGACTCCAACCTTAGAATTTAGACTACTTCACCTAATACCACTAAGAATGAGGCCTAGAGGGTCACACACTAATTCTATTCAGATTCTCAATTAAATAATATATTATTATTTATTATTTAACAAGTTGAAAAAAATATTATTCCTACATGTGGTTTAAAAATTATTCATGTTTTATTGATCTCATTTATTTATTCCCGATTATTTTAGAGGATATAATGTGATCAGAATATTTAATAAATATTTATTTTCAATTTAGTGAATATAATATATATTTATTTAATAATGAATAATTTAGTGATATTTATTTAATCAATAAATTGAAATTATTCATGGTATGATAAATAATATGGAGGAATGGAGGACCTTGATTTTAGGTATGGTGAGAAAGTAATAAATATTTAATTGAATTTTTTTAAATAAATTTAATTTTAATTTACAAGTTAACCACATGTTGAGAAATAATAATAATATTATTATTATTTGACAAGGTTTTTTTAGGATTAAATAATTAATTAAGGGAACTTGTGAAATTATTTTGTTTTAACCCTAGAGATATATAATCCTAGTTATGTTATTTTCTCAAAGAGGAAAATTCATTTGTTTGGGTTATGCACAATAGAATTGGAGAAATCCCTCAATCCCTTGAGACCTCTCTTCTCCAAGATCGCTCCAAAGAATGGAGAGTAATCTTCCTTCACCTGACAAAGGAGAATTCGTTGGAAGGAATTCTTGTACCGATCAAAGGCAGACGATGCAAGTGCAAGGATCAACCATACTAGCACCCATAGATTCCTTTGGTGATGTCTAGAGGCTCATGGAACATGTGTGGATCACCACTATAGGCAATCCTCACTTGATTCCTATAACGTAATGATGGTGCATCATATATCTGTTTCCAAATCCAACAATGAAGAAATAATTCTATCAAGGTAATTATTATTTAATTAAATTAGTTATAAATAATATGCGATGATCCTCTCTCTGGTTCCGGCATGATTCTTGTTGGCTATCTTCTTCGAATCAATTCCATTGAACATGAAGTTTATCGTCGTGTAGATTTT
Source organism: Viscum album (assembly GCA_963277665.1). Taxonomy (NCBI): domain Eukaryota; kingdom Viridiplantae; phylum Streptophyta; class Magnoliopsida; order Santalales; family Viscaceae; genus Viscum; species Viscum album. The sequence goes on along the minus strand of OY728137.1, from coordinate 195,238,704 downwards.
ATAATGATAATTGAACACCGAAAAAATCAATGTTGGGAACCACCCATCACCTGATTCCATTGTTACTAGAATATATAAGTTGTATCAGAGCAGTCACATAATTATTTATAATTATTTAAATATATTTGGTGATTTATGAAATTGAATTTAGTTTTTTTAGTTTATGTTTAACCATTATTTTAATCCAAATTGTGAGATATACTTATTCATCCTTCATTTTTGGTAGATCTAATCGATATGATTAATATAATGAATATAATAAAATCAAAGATATCATCTGGAGGTGCTAAGGATTCTGGACAGATAACACAGGAGTGCACATAGTGTAATCATAATTACATGTTGTGTACTTTTGGTCAATGAATCCAAAATTGATTTGAAAATTAATTGAAATTGTGTGCATTGATTACACATAGTGCATTAAATACATTAAGTCATGTGTTGATTAGGCCAGGGTGGTGCACAATCAACCAGAGTATGCACTGTGTATCCCATGTACACAAAATATAGTCCCATTGAGTCACATATGAGCCTTGTATTACCAAACACGACCTACTTGACTGGTGAATGTGTAATTTAGAGATCACATGGTTTGTAGACCATTGGACATTCCGTGTACTCCATTTTTCTGAGGTATTATTTACACAACGAGTCCCTAGGAGTGTACCTAATATAGATAGTGAGATATGTACATGCCATGTAGCTCGACTGTACACACAGTGTACTCATACCAAATTGTGTATATTAGAAATTTATTTATTATATTATGTAAACCTTGAGACATGTTCTTGCATGTGGTCATTAAGTTGATAGGACATGTCATGTGATGGGTTTTAATATTTATATATACATATATAAATGTTTAATTAACATATGCATAATGATTGGATCTGCATATCATGTATGAGTCATATTATAGTTGTTACTCTACCTATATTAAAGCGTAACACATTACAGAAAAATCATATAATTTTTGAAATCATTATGTTGATACTACACATCATGAAAGTACGTGATAAGTTGTGTATTCTATATGTCACAAAGAATAAATAATTATATAAGTATAATACATGTTGGGTAGATTCATACATGTATTCACCATATTTCTTCCATGGTGGATTTATGTACACAGTTAATTTTAAATGAATTTATTAAATTTTTTTAAAATTATAATGCATGAGAATCTCAAAGAAATTTGGATTAGAATTAAGATAAAATAATTTATTAATTAAAGATGATAAGTAATTGATTCGATCATAATTTCAATTAAATAATAATGATTAATGATTGAATTCTAGTTTTATTAAATGTATAATTTGTTGAATTCATGTGGATGATCATGAGAAAAGACCAAACCATTGTATGAGATTAGTTTTCTTTTAATTGATTATTAAATTAGATTGTTGTCTTGTGTGCTTTCTCTCATCTTATTATGTAGGGACTGTGTGCCCATGGTTTCTTTTTTGTAAAATCTTTCCCTCTCACCTATGTGTCAGTAAAATCATATACAATGGATGGATCTCCCAAGCTTGTAGAGGTGGTTCAAGTAAGGAGTTGGGGAGAAACCAATCCAAGAGAGATACATTGGTGGATAGGTGGAAAGCTGTAACATGAACCATAAATTGTTTGAGGTATTTTTCCCTAACTAAATGGTTAGTTTATCAACTACTAGATAAACTAACCTTTAGTGAAATCTCATGATGATAATGCTTTATTCTTTTATTTCTATCAGTTTTATGGTTATTTAATTATGTATGTTTTTCATGATCACATAAATTAATGAGCATGAAAGATAGAACTAAAATAAATTTAATTATGAGTAAATATTATCTAATACATAGTTAATTACTTAAGATAATCCACTTAATATTAAAAATTATCTGATAAAGATAATAATTGTAAATTTATTCATAAAAGATAAAGACAATAAATTATATATATTAAGATGGTATATCCTAATACTATATCAATTAAAATAGATACATAGATCAAAGTACTTGACCTTATAAAGTTAGGGTGATTTCAATTATCAGGGAATTATAACTTGATGTTTTGGTTTGAATTAACTTAGTTCATATAAAGGGTTGAATACCAAAATAGGTTTTGGTGTAATTGAGGCACAAAGGTTGAGGAAATCCAATTTAACGATTTTAGGATTGGGAAGTCCACTCAGAATATCAAGGAACTGTGGGTTAATGCAGTTGGAATTTTGAATGCCTACCTAAAACCATTCAAGTTGCTTGACTAATCAAAGTTGGGGTAAAGAGAAGGGGAATAAAGATCCTTTCCACTAATATTTACAAGAAACAGGATATTCCGAAACTAATGGTGAGGGATTTTGGGTTTTGATAAAATAGTGGGAGACTAATAAATTTAATATTTATTTATATGAATAAATTTTATTAGATAAATTACTAAAATACTTCTCATATGATTTTATATAAAAAATGTTTAAATGACTTCAAACATACCATTGTGATCCAAATTTGATAAGTATAACCTTCTCAATAACACAAATTTCCAAGAGTGGTAGAGTTGCTTATGAGTTATACATCGCTATGAAAGGAAATTGTATGTATTGGAAGAACCTTTTCCAATTGAGCTTGGTAATGAGGAAAGTGATGAAGAGATATCTCTATATGAGAAACATCTGAATTATTCCATATATATTTAGTGTTTCATTCTATCATCCATGTCTAATGAGATTTTAAAGAAACAGTAGGACATGGATGCATATAGTATGATGTATCACCTTCAAGATCTCTTTCAAGAAAAGGTGAGATAATAAATGCATGAGATCTACAATGATTTATTTATAACTAAGATTAGAGAGTCTATGACAGCTGGACTCATATAGTTAATATTATTGTATATATTGAATGATTATAAATATTAGGGATTAAATTATTTGATTAGTTTCATACAGATCTCATTTTTTCACCACCTCCAAGACCTTATCCAGTTTTATTATTGATTATAATATGAGAAATAATTAGAAGAGTATTTTTGACCTTCTTACATTGATTTGGAAAGTGGATAAGGACATGGGGCATGATAAAACCATAGTCCTTATGGTGAAAAACAAAAGGAATAACAAGGAAAAGGGACCAAAGACCTATAAACAGTCTAAAGCTCCCAAGTACTATCCTTCCTCGAAGAGGAAGATTCAGAGGTAGGGTAATAAAAAGGAGGAAGTTTGTTTTTCATGTAGAATTTCAGGCCACTAGAAGAAGAACTACACCCATAAGCATGGGGAATCTAAATGTGCATTCATTTTCAAGTTCAATTCTTTAATATCTACACATTGGGTATTAGATACTACTTTTTGTGATCACATATTTATCCAAATGTAGTAACCAAGTAGATTCCAAATTATTTTTAGAGTGGTGGATATGTGAGTTGACAATGGATTAAGGATGGATATCCTAGCCATTGGTGACGACCACCTTTCATTACCAACAAGACTGATTTTGGTTTTAATTTTTTTATTATTACCTAAAACTACCAATAACAAAAATTTTGTATCATGTTTAGATACAGATGGGTTTATTTTCAAAATTTAAAATAAAATTTGTTTCTTTTATAAGGAAAACATTTGTTATGGTATGGAATATTTAAATAACAATCCTTATGTATTAAATTATAAAAACCAAGTGTTAGAAATTGATCACGAATCATGTTCACATGACTCATATAACACCCATTTATGTCATCACTATCTCGATCATGTAAACGAGAAGAATTTGACAAGGATATATCAAGATGGTTATTTAGACTATTCTAAGTAAAACCACTTGAAATATGTCATGTTTGTTTACAAGGATAAATAAACAAACCAACATTTGGTGGACATGGTGAAAGGAAAAAAAGGCTTCTATTATTGGTACAAACTGATGTGTATGGACCATTTATAGTATAATATAGAGGTGTATATTCTTAATTCATAACTTTTACTGATGATTTGAGTATATATGGATATGTATACTTTATGAGGTATAAGTCTGAGACTTTTAAGAAATTCAAGGAATTCAAAAATTAAGTAGAGAATCAATTTGATAAGAAGATAAAGAAGCTTCGATTAGATTGATGTGATGAATATCTTAACCAAGAGTTTATTGAACTATTATGGGAGTTTGGGATTATATCTCAACTCACTCCACTTTATACACCATTGTGTAATAGTGTTAGTGAAAGGAGGAAACGTACCCCTCGCTCTCCATGGGAACTGGCGCAGGATCGAGTCCCACCAGGCTCGAACACTGTTCATATTATGAACATGGTGATTTAAAGACATTTCTTAGCTGGGGAACGTGGCACGCACTTGGACTGCCCCCCCCCCCCTCTGGGGGTCAGTGTTAGCAACACACATTTTCCCCATGGGGTGTTAGCCGAGTGGTACCCGTTGGTTGTACCCCTCGCTCTCCATGGGAACTTGCACAGGATCGAGTACCACCAGGCTCGAACATTGTTCGTATTATGAACAGGTAGATTCAAATCCATTTCTTAGTTGGGGAACGTGGCATGCACTTGGGATGGTGGGGGCCCTCTCTCGTAGTAGGTGATAGCAACACACGTTTTAGAACATAAGCCTCAGCCCAGTTGGTGAGGACTCCTTAATTGTATCCAAGAGACCCGGGATCAAATCTAGGCAGAGGCTAATTTCTAGGGGTACTGTAGCAGTATTTGTAGTAGGGACTGTAGTAGGAACTGTGCAGAACTGTAGTAGGAACTGTAGCAGGAACTATAGCAGGCACTATTTGGAATTGTAGCAGCTGAGAATATTCCCCCGTTTGGGCTTTCGGGCCACCGATATGGTCCCCGAGTCCCTTAAGGCCTTTGGGCCACCTAGGCCTTTAGGCCGGTAAGGCCTTCATGCCACCTCAAGGCCTTCAGGCCACCTTAAGTGTAGATGTAAACCAGAAACCTACAAGGAACAAGCTTCAGAAGGAGGAGGAGCAAGGATCTTTCACCATAGAGGAAGCTAAACAGATTGCAAGAATGAGAGGGTATGGAACCTTCTATCAGGACAAGCCTGTGCATGCGCAGAAAAGCCTAGCCGAGCATCCATGCGTAGGTGGAGAGTTGATTTCATGATGAAGATGCTAGGGATGAGTAGTTCCAAGTAGTTTATAAGGCCCCAGCCTTAAACCTTACTTAATATTGAATTAAATGAATAATTCACATTGAGGATCTTTTCAGGTTTAGAGTTTTAGAGGATTAGGACATCACTATTACATCTCAAAAGATTACAAAGTAGTCACTTCTACTAAATTTCCATAAAATAAAAACTCTTAAAAAGAAACACGTGTACTTCCATGTATTAGATAGCATGACTTTCCCTTGATCCCATCCTTGACCCTATTCCACATTAAGTCCTGTGAAAAACATTTCAAAAAAACTTGGGGTGAGCATAAAAAGCTCAACAAGGGATACACAAAGACTGAAAACTATTAGTTTTTCAAAGCAACAAGTAAACCATGTATACTTTATCAAAGTAATACCTTTCACCTTTAGGAAGTAGTAAAAACTCTTCCCTAAATAAAATATCATTACTTACCCTTTTGTAACCAAAATATTACCATAAAACCCATATAAAGAACACATAACATATAAAGGTAACTTGGGACAAAAACGTACTTAAATTGAATAACCATACGGTCGACTTCCACACATACTTAATGGAATAGCCATACGGCCGACTTCCATACCCAATGCATTAGAGGTTATAACGTAACCACCCGTCCTGGTATTCACGGCACCACCCGTCATATGGTTTATCACGTAACCACCCGTAAAATGTCCAAGTACCATCATTACACATAAAATATTGAAAATATAAACATTTCAATAACAAAATTTCATTTTCAATCACAATAAGTAATTCCAAGATATTAAATTAATCAATCCATTTTCAAAAACCATTTAAAAGAGATTTTTGAATCAAAGTGTCCCATACCACTTTGAAGCTTTTAATGGAATTATAATTTTACAACATTAATGTCCATATAAATAAATACTGAAAACCATTTTGAAAACATGGACATTAATGATAAAGATTTATAATAATGAATCTTTAAAACATTTAAAACGATATTTTTGTTATAGCGTTTTTAACAAAATGAGAGACTCTTGAATACAAATAATTACGGAATAACATTTAATCCGAGCTTTATAATATCATGAGAATAAAGGTATTCATGATATAATATGTCAAAGGATAGTATACACACCATATAAGAGTGAATTGGTGCATAACAACAATGATGTCTCAATGGGAATGTAAATTGAGATGAAATCCATTATAAAGAGGGTATCCTTAAATTAAGGATAAATCTATCACATAATTATGTGTGAGAAATACAAATACACCCAATATAAGTGGATATTAAGTGTGAAACAATAATAGGTCATTCACACATATTCATAGGATGACAGGTTCAAGAAGTACAAGTGGAACCCAAAGAAATCGAAATTGGGTTAAGATGTTCCCTTGTAAAAATTCGACAGCCTAACGTCGTCACTTCAAAATTCAGGAAATTAGTCGATGAGAGAGTGAATGGTATAGCATCAATTGGACATAAAATTTACATCAATAAGGATATAGAAGAACATATCCCAACATAATAAGATGTAAATTAAAAGACATAACAAAAGAAGTCTTTTAAAAAGAGGAGGGTGAAAGGTCCCCTTACCGAGTTGGGTAGCTTTCGAAAAGTACACCCCATGGAAGAAGGGTCATCCAATGAAGATGTAAATACCCATAAAGGAAATTATACTACAAAAAGTGTATAATAATGGGAATTACATACAAAAATAAAAGGAAATAGTGGCAAACGTAGCATAAATGTCATGGGAATATAAGTGAGATGAAAAATCCCTTACGAAAACTCGGCAGCCTAATGACGCCACTTAAAACTTCAAAAAATGGATTTTTGAGATCAAATAGGGTCTCCCAAAATATTAAAATAAAAATTAAAGTATGAGGAATATAAAATAACATACCCAAACATAATAAAGATGGGCTTAAATGAAATTACATAAAAGAGAGTACTTAAAAAGAAAGAGAGAGGTTGGATCTCTTACGGAAATTCGGCAGCCTAACAACGCCACTCAAAACTTCCAAAATGGATTGGTGAGAGAAAATAGGGTCTCTCATCATATGAAAATAAAAATTAAAGTAGGAGTAATATAAAATAACATCCCAATCATAAGAAATATGATCTTAAAAGGAATGACATAAAAGAGTGTACTTAAAAAGAAATAGAGGAGTAGGATCCCTTACCTCGGGTCCGACTTGACTCGATCGTTCTTTTACGTCCTGAATAATAAACTTGAGTTAATTTCCACTTTCTTAAGAGCCTTTTTCAAGTTCATTATTCCTTTTATATCACTTATTGCCATGTTATAAACATTATGTAATCATTTAAGTTAATAATGTTTGTTTTGTCGATATTTTGTTCTTGAGTCGAAAGTGGACTTCTTACAATTACATGTTGTTCCTGTGGTCAAAGGTTCATTATATCCAGAATGATATTCATGATTTGGATATCATATATATCATATATATCCAGAATATACATGTATTTATAATATTACATAATCATTTATAGGTAAGAAATGAAATTCACCGTTCATGGAGACGGTAAGCCGTACGTACGCATGAACGCTACTTTCATTTCTATGTCATATTAATGGAATTAAAACCAAATGAGAGGTATGCATATTTTAATTCCAGAATTATATTAATCATTTATATGTAACATAAATCATATATAATAACTTTAAATCCATCCTTTATACATACCACATATGGAATTGACGAATCAAATCACTTTGAGGGGGTGGTAGTCCGCACTTCCTAAAATGAAATTATCGTGTTTACCCACAATGGAAACCATAAAGGTATGACAAAAAAGAAAAATACAGAAGCTTAAGTAAAACATAAACATATTATATATCATATATAAATATAGTGACATCTTAATGGCCACCTTTTAAGGTGTTATATGAGTGTTGGACAATCATCGTTTCGTGAGGCAGAAATTCGCCATCCACAGAAACAGTATGTTCTTTAACCATTTGATGTAGGTGTGTGTAAGTGTAGCTCGAATTATTATTATAAAAACATCCTAGTATATTGAATATACTGTATTAGTTATAAAATAAATTAATAAAAAGAGTTTAGGGGGTTGGAGAAGCAAAATAAAACAAAAGAACACAAGGGAAGACATTACCTTTAAATCGGGTAACTCTCTTTGATTTGAGCTCAAAGGCTTCCTTGGAAAGGATTATGCCCAAAGTGAGGCTTCAATGATGAAGATAGGTATTTGGAGAGATGAAATGGTCAGGGGTTGGCCGAGCCAAAGGCTTGAGAGGTGTGTGTAAAGTGGTAGAGGCGGGGGCCTTTTATAAGAGAAAAGGAGGGACACACTTGGAAAGTTATAACATATTACTTTATTATAAAATTATTTTAAGATTTTAAAGGTCCCAAAAGGATATATTTCGAGGATAAGGTGATAAGGTTTCGAAATACACCCATCCAATAGGTTTTTGACAAGTGTAGGTCTTATATTTTACATTATCTTTTCATTTTATTTAAATCGTTAAATAATGAGGTAATCGCTGCATCATCATGGTGTCATAAATAATTTAATTTATTTAGTGTCTAAAAATTATAAAAAAAATACAATGATGTATGAAATATTTTTATCTTTCCAATGAATATTTATAGTCAAAAATATGACTTGTATAACCCCGTATAAAGTTTTTTTTAGTAAAACAACACATGTTTGTGACATTTTAATTTTAACATTAAATAAAAAGGTATTAATGTCTTTTTCCTACCAAAGTGGCTCCATGGGGTCCCCAAGTTGACCCATGGATTTTCTTGGTTGGACATGACACATAAAATGATGGTAGGACATGTGTCTAGGTCATTTTATATTATTAAAACATTATTTTTACCTTAAATTACACTAATTACCTCTAATCGCGATTAATAAACTTAAAAGTTACTATTAACCAAAAAAGTATTTTAATACCATTGAACCAAATTTTACTTTTTAATGACAACAATTTATGTCGGATTTTTGAAATTCAAATCACAGAAGTGGTAAATTTTCATTTAAACGAAAAATCAGTTTCATTAACTACCACTTAGTGGTTTCACTATTCATCAAAAATTGAAGTTTTTCAGAAAAATACCAAAAATTTACCTGAGGCTATATTTGATATTCCGAATTCAAAAATTATGTCTATTTTAAAAAATTCAATACATATAAGTTACATTAATTAATTTAATAATTATTTTCCGCTGTCAGAGTAAATAACGTGTTTTTATGAAACAATAAGTATCAAAAGATTGACACTAGTTTAAGTCCAATTTCAGGATGAAGTTAATTCCAACGAGCACTATTGGATTAAATGGTAAAAATATATTCTAATTTCACTTTTAAACCACTTAAAAATTTAATCTAATCATATAAATAAATTAGATTAAAAATAGGTTTTGAATTAAGATACAACATTTTTCACTATTCATTAAAAAATGAACATTATCGGAAAAATACCAAAAATTTACACAAAGTAAATTTTGATGTCCCGATTCTAAAGAAGAATTTTATTTTGTCAAATACAACACATAAAATTGTCAAAAAGTGGATTTAAAAGAGGTTCTTCATCAAAAGGCGGTTAATCGACCTTTTAAAGAATATTAGAATGTTTACGCTTACAAAATTGGATTCATTCTCATTTTTAATCCTATAACATTATTTGTAAAAAGTAAAAATATTTGACAAACATACATAATCATTTTTTAGTTAGTTCCGTTCTTTCCCGCCATTATAATGGCTAGGAATTAACTACCATTTAAAATAAAATTGTTTTATTATTAGAGTGCAACGTAAGATTTCAAAGGAACTCGTTGTCGCGTATTGGGTATCCATCGAGCATAGCGTTCCCTTTAAAGTAATATTAATATTTTTTTTTTCAAAAAAAGGGATAAATATAAAAATTTCATATTCTTTATTTACCTGGGGTGTTACATCCTTCCCCCCTTTTGGGAATTGCGTTCTCGCAATTTCAAAATTGGGCTTGGAAACTCCATTGAAAATCCCACATCAGAACAAGAGTCAGTAAAACAATCACTTTAAAATAAAGAAGGAGAAGTACAAAGGTCACCCGAGTTAACCCATACTAGGATTCCAAGTATGAAAATATGGACATGGAGGAAAAAAGGGTCATGTTCTAAGGGAGAGTGATAGTAAACATGTCTATGAGAAAGTTAACCATAAGAAAATCACAGACTTGTGATGGGTTAAACGGTATTTGATTCCCCAGTAGGAAAAGATAACAGACAACATTTTTGTTTTAAGTTACTATTCATTGAGGAATTTATTTTTGAGCCTAACTAAATCATAATGAAACATACTTACTTGTCACGTAGACTTTTAACTTTTACTAGATTCCTTAATCAAACTCATATTTTCTCCAAAAGACGAGTATTTAGGAAGACTTGTTCGCATTAAGAGTACTATAATCAACTTCTTGAGAATCACCTAATCCACAAAAGAGAACTATATATTTCCCATGTCTTTAGAAAAAATCCAAAACCAAAATTTTTAGTTTGAGATCAGATAATCCACAAAAGTATAATACTTTATAAAAAGAAAATCCATTCTTAATCTCCAAAATTTGTCCAACAAAACCCAAAGTTCAACGAGGACCATTCGATAAACAATTTTCCCATAAAATTATTCAAAGTAAACCAAACTAAGATTGAAACCCAAATATTTGAAGGATTTAGTCACATAGTTTTCCAAGTTAAATCGTAACATTTATCTCCAAACAACATCAGTTGCTCTTAAAGTCTCATATTGAAAAGTAATTTACCTAATCACATATCCTCCATGATAGGTTAATAAATTTCCATAGATAACCCAAAATCAGATTATTCTTAATTCCTAAAATCATCTAACTAAAAAGAGTCAGTCAAACTAACCATAGACTTCACGTAGTCCAGTGGTAGGCGATAAATACCAGTCGCACTTTGGTTGTGGGTTCGATTCCCGCAGCTTTGTCCGACGCGACGGGTTGTCACATGGTCTACGTGTTTTCCTTTTTCCAAAACTACATAATTCTTAAAACATTCCCCAAAATGAGATAAAATATTCAAAAATGATCATAACTTATTTTAACCTCAAGTTTATCTCATGCATTTCATTTTCCATCATAATATATAACAACCCATAATTATCTCAAAAGTAAGGATCATATAAACCCTAATGGTTACCTTTATAATTCTTACCTGAACTTCCACATCGATTGGTCATCTCTTACATGATGCATTATAGAACATACCAAGGTACAAGTGGTTGATCATGACTCCTTGATAGTTAGTTTAGAACAACCACGAGTTTCCTCATTGAATCCCCCATTTCATCCAGTCTCTTAATCAGAGAACCACCAAAGTTTCCTTCAAACCTATTGTCACTTTGGTGCCTACTAGATCCATCCATTCACTAAAAAGAGAAATGTCAGTGTGAGTATATCAACAAAACCATCATGTACTAATGATGAAGATAAACACTAAGATATACTTACTCATTCACTTTATCTAAAACTTAGACTCTTCCTGAAATCCAAACCATTATGGAAATGTCACTTATGCTTAAAGAATACCCTAACCTCCAAAGTTATCTAAACCAACCTTTGATACCAACTACAAGGCCCCGACCTTAAACCTTACTTAATATTGAATTAAATGAATAATTCACATTGAGGATCTTTTCAGGTTTAGAGTTTTACAGGATTAGGACATCACTATTAAATCTCAAAAGATTACAAAGTAGTCACTTCTACTAAATTTCTATAAAATAAAAACTCTTAAAAATAAACACGTGTAGTTCCATGTATTAGATAGCATGACTTTCCCTTGATCCCATCCTTGACCCTATTCCACATTAAGTCCTGTGAAAAACATTTCAAAAAAACTTGGGGTGAGCATAAAAAGCTCAGCAAGGGATACACAAAGAATGAAAACTGTTAGTTTTTCAAAGCAACAAGTAAACCATGTATACTTTATCAAAGTAATACCTTTCACCTTTAGGAAGTAGTAAAAACTCTTCCCTAAATAAAATATCATTACTTACCCTTTTGTAACCAAAAGATTACCATAAAACCCATATAAAGAACACATAACATATAAAGGTAACTTGGGAAAAAACGTACTTAAATTGAATAACCATACGGTTGACTTCCACACATACTTAATGGAATAGCCATACGGCCGACTTCCATACCCAATGCATTAGAGGTTATAATGTAACCACCCGTCCTGGTATTCACGGCACCACCCGTCATATGGTTTATCACGTAACCACCCGTAAAATGTCCAAGTACCATCATTACACATAAAATATTGAAAATATAAACATTTCAATAACAAAATTTCATTTTCAATCACAATAAGTAATTCCAAGATATTGAATTAATCAATCCATTTTCAAAAACCATTTAAAAGAGATTTTTGAATCAAAGTGTCCCATACCACTTTGAAGATTTTAATGGAATTATAATTTTAAAACATTAATGTCCATATAAATAAATACTGAAAACCATTTTGAAAACATGGACATTAATGATAAAGATTTATAATAATGAATCTTTAAAACATTTAAAACAATATTTTTTTATAGAGTTTTTAACAAAATGAGAGACTCTTGAATACAAATAATTGCGGAATAACATTTAATCCGAGTTTTATAATATCATGAGAATAAAGGTATTAATGATATAATATGTCAAAGGACAGTATACTCACCATATAAGAGTGAATTGGTGCATAACAACAATGATGTCTCAATGGAAATGTAAATTGAGATGAAATCCATTATAAAGAGGGTATCCTTAAATTAAGGATAAATCTATCACATAATTATGTGTGAGAAATACAAATACACCCAATATAAGTGGATGTTAAGTGTGAAACAATAATATTTCATTCACACATATTCATAGGATGACATGTTCAAGAAGTACAAGTTGAACCCAAAGAAATCGAAATTGGGTTAAGATTTTCCCTTGTAAAAATTCGACAGCCTAACGTCATCACTTCAAAATTCAGGAAATTAGTCGATGAGAGAGTGAATGGTATATCATCAATTGGACATAAAATTTACATCAATAAGGATATATAAGAACATATCCCAACATAATAAGATGTAAATTAAAAGACATAACAAAAGAAGTCTTTTAAAAAGAGGAGGGTGAAAGGTCCCCTTACCGAGTTGGGTAGCTTTCGAAAAGTACACCCCATGGAAGAAGGGTCATCCAATGAAGATGTAAATACCCATAAATGAAATTATACTACACAAAGTGTATAATAATGGGATGTAACACCCCGAGCTTCCACAATACGCTTCTCATTCAATAATGCAATAGCTTGCATTGTACGCAACTTCGAGTTCTAAAACACCGCAACTAATCAAAGTAGCCGTTATGAATAGTAATAACCACTTTTTAAAATTATAGAAATTTTATATTTCAAAATGGACTTCATTTTTGGATTTGGAATATCGAAATTAGCCTATGTTGAATTTTTGGTATTTTTCTGAGAACTTCTAATTTTTTATGAATAGTGAAAAATACTTAAAAACAACTTTTTTAATCAAAATAATTTATAGTGATAAATTATACTATTTTGTGGTTTTAAAGTATAATTAGAATATATTTTTACCATTTTATCCAATGGTGGTCATTAGAATTAATTTAACATTGAAATTGGACATAAACAATTGCCAATCTTTTGATATAAATTGTTTCTTAAAAACACGCTATTTGTTGTGACAACGGGAATTAATTATAAAATTAATTAATGCAACTTATATTTTTGGAATTTTGTAAAATAGACATCATTTTTGAATTCGGAATATCAATTATATCTTAGGGTGAAAATTTGGCATTGTTCTGAAAAACTTCAATTTTTGATGAATAGTGAAACCACTAAGTGGTAGTTAAATAACTGATTTTTTGTTTAAATGAAATATTACCACTTCTGTGATTTGATTTTCAAAAATCTGACATACATGGTTGTCATTAAGAAGTAAAATGTAGTTCAATGAGATTAAAATAATTTTTGGTGAATAGTAACTTTTAAGTTCTTAATCGCGATTAGAGGTAATTAGTGTAGTTTAAGGTAAAAATAATGTTTTAATAATATGAGATGAGCTTGACACATGTCCTACCCTCATTGGATGTGCCATGGCCGACCAAGACAATCCATGGGTCAACTTGGTGACCCCATGGAGCCACATTAGTTAGAAAATGACATAAATACCTTTTATTTAATGTTATAGTAAAAAATGACACAAACATGAAATGTTTTACTAAAACAATTTTTACATGGGGTTATACAAGTAATATTTTTGACTATAAATATTCATTATAAAGATGAAAAGATTTCCTACATCATAGTATTTTTTTAAAATTTTTACACATTAAATAAATTAAATTATTTATGACATCATGATGATGCAGCGATGACCTCATTATTTAACTATTTTAATAAAATGAAAAGATAATGTAAAATCCAAGGAATAAACTTTTCCAAAGACTATTGTATGGGTAGATTTAGAACCCCTATCACCTTAGCCTCTAATTATATAAGTTTGGGACCTTTAGAATCCGAAAATCATTGTATAATAAATTAATATTTCATTACTTTCCAAGAGTGCCCCTCCTCTCCACTTATAAAAGGCCCCACCTCTAACACATTATTCACACTTTCAAGCCATTTGGCTCGGCCAAACTATGCCCAAATACTCTCCCAACTTCCCTCCATTACTCCTAGAAGCCTCACTTTGGGCAGAATTCTTCCCAAGGAAGCCTTTGGCTCAAATCAAAAGAGTTATCCGATTTTAAGGTAATGTCTTCTCTTATGTTATTTTGTTTTATTTTGCTTCTCCAACCCCATAAACTCTTTTTATTCATTTCTTTTGTAACAACACCAGTATCCTCAATATACTAGGATGTTGTTATAAGAAGGATTCTAGATACACTTACACACACCTACATCTAATGGTTAAAGAACATACTGTTTCTGTGGATGGCGAATTTTTGCCTCACGAAACGATGATTGTTCAACACTCATATAACACCTCTAATGGTGGCCATTATGATGACAATATTTTTATATATGATATATATTATGTTTTTTTTCCTTATGATTTTGTATTTTTCATTTATGGCATACCTTTATGGTTTCCATTATGGGTAAACGCGATATTTTAATTTTAGGAAGTGCGGACTACCGCCCCCTCAAAGTGATTTGAATCGTTAATACCATATGTGGGATGTATAAAGGATGGATTAAATGGAATTATATGATATATTATACTGGAATTATATTATACATGTATATCATTATGATTTAATTCCATTAAATATGAAATAGAAATGAAATTAGCATTCATGCGTACATACGACTTACCGTCTCAATGAACGGTGCATTTCATTTCTTACCTCTAAATGTTACGTAATATTATGAATGAATGTATATACTGGATATATATGATATATATGATATATATACATCGTGAATATAATTCTGTATATAATGGATATTTCACCACATGAACAACTTGTAATTATAAGAAGTTTATTGTTGACTCAAGTACCAAAGATCGACAAAACGACCGTTATTAACTTAAATAATTACATAATGTTCATATCATTGTAATAAGTGATATAAAAAGGATAATGAAATTGAAAATGGTTCTTAATAAGGTAGATATTAACTCTAGTTTATTATTCAGGAGGTTAAAGAACGGTTGAGTCAAGTCAGACACGAGGTAAGGGAATTTCTTAACCCGATTTCCATTCTTTGGGTTAATCTCCTACTTTCAAATTATGTCATGATATTATTATGTCCTATATTGTATTTGTACTTTATTTATGTGTAATTATAGTTAATACACATAATAGATCTACTTTATTTAAAAAAATGATCTTTTTAAGGGTCTTCGTCTCAATCTCCTTTCATTGAGGCATATTTTGTTTTATACACAACTTTCTTTTATACGGTGTATAAACCCCTTTGACTTTTACATTTATTCAAAAGTATTTATTTTATAATTATGTGATTTATAAATGATTTCAAAAAATAGATATTTCTCTCAAATATATGAAAATCCAGTGCAAATGTATACGTATTTAACGCAAGATTAAAAATGTTTTCAGAAAACCTGACTCTCGAGTGTGGTAGACAGGAAGGGATTGGGCATGGACCCATCATGGCCTGTAATTAGTCGAGCAGTCTCAGAATTAGTTATTTTGTTTTCAAAAGCTTGCATAATGTTTTCAGAAAAACACTGGAGTATATTTAAGAAATTTTAAATGTAAGTATATTCTAAAAAAATACATCATTTTTCACTATTCATTAAAAATTGAACATTATCGGAAAAATACCAAAAATTTACACAAAGTAAATTTTGATGTCCCGATTCTAAAGAAGAATTTTATTTTGTCAAATATAACACATAAAATTTTCAAAAAGTGGATTTAAAAGAGGTTCATCATCAAAAGGCAGTTAATCGACCTTTTAAAGAATATTAGAATGTTTATGCTTAAAAAATTGGATTCATTTGCATTTTTAATCCTCTAACATTAATTGTAAAAAGTAAAAATATTTGACAAACATACATAATCATTTTTTAGTTAGTTCTGTTCTTTCCTGCCATTATAATGGCTAGGCGTTAACTACCATTTAAAATAAAATTATTTTATTATTAGAGTGCAACGTAAGATTTCAAAGGAACTCGTTGTCGCGTATTGGGTATGCCATCGAGCATAGCATTCCCTTTAAAGTAATATTAATATTTTTTTTTCACAAAAAGGGATAAATATAAAAATTTCATATTCTTTAATTACCTGGGGTGTTAGATCCTTCCCCCCTTTTGGGAATTGCGTCCTCGCAATTTCAAAATTGGGCTTAGAAAATCCATTGAAAAACTCACATCGGAACAAGAGTCAGTAAAACAATCACTTTAAAATAAAGAAGGAGAAGTACAAAGGTCACCCGAGTTAACCCATACTAGGATTCCAAGTATGAAAATATGGACATGGAGGAAAAAAAGGGTCATTTTCTGAGGGAGAGTGATAGTAAACATTTCTAGGAGAAAGTTAACCATAAGAAAATCACAAACTTGTGATGGGTTAAATGGTATTTGATTCCCCAGTAGGAAAAGATAACAGAAAACATTTTTATTTTAAGTTACTCTTCATTGAGGAATTTATTTTTGAGCCTAACTAAATCATAATGAAACATACTTACTTGTCACGTAGACTTTCAACTTTTACTAGATCCCTTAATCAAACTCATATTTTTTTCCAAAAGACGAGTATTTAGGAAGACTTGTTCGCATTAAGAGTAATATAATCAACTTATTGAGAATCACCTAATCCACAAAATAGAACTATATATTTCCCATGTATTTAGACAAAATCCAAAACCAAAATTGTTAGTTTGAGATCAGATAATCCACAAAAGTATAATCTTTTATAAAAATAAAATCCATTCTTAATCTCCAAAATTTTTCCAATAAAACCCAAAGTTCAAAGAGGACCATTCGATAAATAATTTGTCCATAAAATTATTCAAAGTAAACCAAACTAATATTGAAACCCAAATATCT
This sequence comes from Viscum album, assembly GCA_963277665.1. Lineage (NCBI taxonomy): Eukaryota > Viridiplantae > Streptophyta > Magnoliopsida > Santalales > Viscaceae > Viscum > Viscum album. Next base: position 195,221,014 of record OY728137.1, on the reverse strand, counting down.
GAAGGATTTAGTCACATAGTCTACCAAGTTAAATCGTAACATTTATCTCCAAACAACATCAGTTTCTCTTAAAGTCTCGTATTGAAAAGTAATTAACCTAATCACATATCCTCCATGATAGGTTAATAAATTTCCATAGATAACCCAAAATCAACTTACTCTTAATTCCTAAAATCATCTAACTAAAAAGAGTCAGTCAAACTTACCAGGGACTTCACGTAGTCTAGTGGTAGGCGATAAATACCAGTCACACTTTGGTTGTGGGTTCGATTCCCACAGCTTTGTCCGACGTGACGGGTTGTCACACGGTCTACGTGTTGTCCTTTTTCCAAAACTACATAATTCTTAAAACATTCCCCAAAACGAGATAAAATATTCAAAAATGATCATAACTTATTTTAACCTCAAGTTTATCTCATGCCTTTCATTTTCCATCATAATATATAACAACCCATAATTACCTCAAAAGTAAGGATCATATAAACCCTAATGGTTACATTTATAATTATTACCTGAACTTCCACATCGATTGGTCATCTCGTACATGATGCATTACAGAACATACCAAGGTACAAGTGGTTGATCATGACTCCTTGATAGTTGGTTTAGAACAACCATGAGTTTCCTCATTGAATCCCCCATTTCATCCAGTCTCTTAAACAGAGAACCACCACAGTTTCCTTCAAACCTATTGTCACTTTGGTGCCTACTAGATCCATCCATTCACTAAAAACAGAAATGTCAGTGTGAGTATATCAACAAAACCATCATGTACTAATGATGAAGATAAATACTAATATATACTTACTCATTCACTTTATCTAAAACTAGGACTCTTCCTGAAATCCAAACCATTATGGTAATGTCACTTATGCTTAAAGAATACCCTAACCTCTAAAGTTATCTAAACCGACCTTTGATACCAACTATAAGGCCTCAACCTTAAACCTTACTTAATATTGAATTAAATGAATAATTCACATTGAGGATATTTTCAGGTTTAGAGTTTTAGAGGATTGGGACATCACTATTACATCTCAAAAGATTACAAAGTAGTCACTTCTACTAAATTTACATAAAATAAAAACTCTTAAAAAGAAACAGGTGTAGTTCCATGTATTAGATAGCATGACTTTCCCTTGATCCCATCCTTGACCCTATTCCACATTAAGTCCTGTGAAAAACATTTCAAAAAAACATGGGGTGAGCATAAAAAGCTCAGCAAGGGATACACAAAGAATGAAAACTGTTAGTTTTTCAAAGCAACAAGTAAACCATGTATACTTTATCAAAGTAATACCTTTCACCTTTAGGAAGTAGTAAAAACTCCTCACTGAATAAAATATCATTACTTACCCTTTTGTAACCAAAAGATTACCATAAAACCCATATAAAGAACACATAACATATAAATGTAACTTGGGACATAAACATACTTAACTGGAATAACCATACGGTCGAATTCCACACATACTTAATGGAATAGCCATACGGCCGACTTCCATACCCAATGCCTTGGAGGTTATAACGTAACCACCCGTCCTGGTATTCACAGTACCACCCGTCATATGGTTTATCACGGAACCACCCGTAAAATGTCCAAGTACCATCATTACACATAAAATATTGAAAATATAAACATTTCAATAACAACATTTCATTTTCAATCACAATAAGTAATTCCAAGATATTGAATTAATCAATCCATTTTCAAAAACCATTTAAAAGAGATTTTTGAATCAAAGTGTCCCATACCACTTTGAAGCTTTTAATGAAATTATAATTTTAAAACATTAATGTCCATATAAATAAATACTAAAAACCATTTTGAAAACATGGACATTAAAGATAACGATTTAGAATAATGAATCTTTAAAACATTTAAAATGATATTTTTGTTATAGAGTTTCTAACAAAATGAGAGACTCTTGAATACAAATAATTGCGGAATAACATTTAATCTGAGCTTTATAATATCATGAGAATAAAGGTATTCATGATATAATTTGTCAAAGGATAGTATACACACCATATAAGAGTGAATTGGTGCATAACAACAATGATGTCTCAATGGAAATGTAAATTGGGATGAAATCCATTATAAAGAGGGTATCCTTAAATTAAGGATAAATCTATCACATAATTATGTGTGAGAAATAAAAATAAACCCAATATAAGTGGATATTAAGTGTGAAACAATCATAGGTAATTCACACATATTCATAGGATGACATGTTTAAGAAGTACAAGTTGAACCCAAAGAAATCGAAATTGGGTTAAGATGTTCCCTTGTAAAAATTCGACAGCCTAACAACGTCACTTCAAAATTCAGAAAATTTGTCGATGAGAGAATGAATGGTATATCATCAATTGGACATAAACTTTAAATCAATAAGGATATAGAAGAACATATCCCAACATAATAAGATGTAAATTAAAATACATAACAAAAGAAGTCTTTTAAAAAGAGGAGGGTGAAAGGTCCCCTTACCGAGTTGGGTAACTTTCAAAAAGTACACCCCATGGAAGAAGGGTCATCCAATGAAGATGTAAATACCCATAATTGAAATTATACTATACAAAGTGTATAATAATGGGCAGTAAATACACAAATCAAAGGAAATAGTGGAAAACGTAGCATAAATGTCACATGAATATAAGTGAGATGAAAAATCCCTTACAAAAACTCGGCAGCCTAACGACGCCACTTAAAACTTCAAAAAATGGATTTTTGAGATCAAATAGTGTCTCCCATAATATTAACATAAAAAGTAAAGTATGAGGAATATAAAATAACATCCCCAAACATAATAAATATGGGCTTAAAAGAAATGACATAAAAGAGAGTACTTAAAAAGAAAGAGAGAGGTTGGATCTCTTACGAAAATTCGGCAGCCTAATGGCGCCACTCAAAACTTCCAAAATGGATTGGTGAGAGAAAATAGGGTATCTAATCAAATGAAAATAACAATTAAAGTAGAAGTAATATAAAATAACATCCCAATAATAAGAAATATGAGCTTAAAAGGAATGACATAAAAGAGTGTACTTAAAAAGAAATAGAGGAGTAGGATCCCTTACCTCGGGTCCGACTTGACTCGATCATTCTTTAACGTCCTGAATAATAAAATTGAGTTAATTTACACTTTCTGAAGAACCTTTTCAAGTTCATTATTCCTTTTATATCACTTATTTCCTTGTTATAAACATTATGTAATCATTTAAGTTAATAATGTTTGTTTTGTCGATATTTGGTTCTTGAGTCGAAAGTGGACTTCTTACAATTACATGTTGTTCCTGTGGTCAAAGGTTCATTATATCCAAAATGATATTCATGATTTGGATATCATATATATCATATATATCCAGAATATACATGTATTTATAATATTACATAATCATTTAGATGTAAGAAATGAAATGCACCGTTCATGGAGACGGTAAGCCGTACGTACGCATGAACGCTACTTTCATTTCTATGTCATATTAATGGAATTAAAACCAAATGATAGGTATGTATATTTTAACTACAGAATTATATTAATAATTTATATGTAACATAAATTATATATAATAACTTTAAATCCATTCTTTATACATACCACATATGGCATTAACGAATCAAATCACTTTGAGGGGGCGGTAGTCCGCACTTCCTAAAATGAAATTATCGTGTTTACCCACAATGGAAACCATAAAGGTATACCACAAAAGAAAAATACAGAAGCTTAATTAAAACATAAACATATTATATATCATATATAAATATAGTGACATCTTAATGGCCACATTTGAAGGTGTTATATGAGTGTTGAACAATCATTGTTTCGTGAGGCATAAATTCACCATCCACAGAAACAATATGTTCTTTAACCATTTTTATGTAGGTGTGTGTAAGTGTAGCTCAAATTCTTATTATAACAACATCCTAGTATATTGAAGATACTGGAGTTGTTACAAAATAAATGAATAAAAAGAGTTTAGGGGGTTGGAGAAGCAAAATAAAACAAAAGAACACAAGGGAAGACATTACCTTTAAATCGGGTAACTCTCTTTGATTTGAGCTCAAAGGCTTCCTTGGAAAGGATTCTTCCCAAAGTGAGGCTTCAATGATGAATAGAGGGATGTGGAGAGATGAATTGGGTAGGGTTTTTCCAAGCCAAAGGCTTGAGAGGTGTGTGTAAAGTGGTAGAGGTGGGGGCCTTTTATAAGAGAAAAGGAGGGGCACTCTTGGAAAGTTATAACATATTACTTTATTATAAAATTATTTTCAGATTTTAAAGGTCCCAAAAGGATATATTTAGAGGATAAGGTGATAAGGTTTCGAAATCCATCCATCCAATAGGTTTGTGACAAGTGTAGGTCTTATATTTTACATTATCATTTCATTTTATTTAAATCGTTAAATAATGAGGTAATCGCTGCATCATCATGGTGTCATAAATAATTTAGTTTATTTAGTTTCTAAAAATTATAAAAAAAATACTATGATGTAGGAAATCTTTTTATATTTCCAATGAATATTTATAGTAAAAAATATGACTTGTATATCCCCGTATAAAAATTGTTTTAATAAAACAACACATGTTTGTGACATTTTAATTTTAACATTAAATAAAAAGGTATTAATGTCATTTTCCTACCAAAGTGCCTCCATGGGGTCCCCAAGTTGACCCATGTATTTTCTTGGTCGGCCATGACATATCCAATGAGGGTAGGACATGTTTCTAGGTCATTTCATATTATTAAAATATTATTTTTACCTTAAATTACACTAATTACCTCTAATCGCGATTAATAAACTTAAAAGTTACTATTCACCAAAAAATTATTTTAATCCCATTGAACCACATTTTACTTTATAATTAAAACCATGTATGTCGGATTTTTTAAATTCAAATCACAGAAGTGGTAAATTTTCATTTAAATGAAAAATCAGTTTCATTAACTACCACTTAGTGGTTTCACTATTCATCAAAATTTAAGTTTTTCAGAAAAATACCAAAAATTTACCCGAGGCTATATTTGATATTCCGAATTCAAAAATTATGTATATTTTGAAAAATTCAAAACATATAAGTTACATTAATTAATTTAATAATTACTTCCCGCTGTCAGAGCAAATAGAGTGTTTTTATTAAATCATTAGTATCAAAAGATTGACACTAGTTTAAGTCCAATTTCAAGATGAAATTAATTCCAACGAGCACTATTGGATTAAATGCTAAAAGTATATTCTAATTTCACTTTGAAACCAATTCAAAAGTTAATCTAATCATATAAATAAATTAGATTAAAAAGAGGTTTTGAATTAAAATACAACATTTTTCACTATTCATTAAAAAATGAACATTATCGGAAAAATACCAAAAATTTACACAAATTAAATTTTGATGTCCCGATTCTAAAATAGAATTTAATTTTGTCAAATATAACACATAAAATTGTCAAAAAGTGGATTTAAAAGAGGTTCGTCATCAAAAGGTGGTTAATCGACCTTTTAAAGAATATTAGAATGTTTACGCTTAAAAAATTGGATTCATTCGCATTTTTAATCCTCAAACATTAATTGTAAAAAGTAAAAATATTTGACAAACATACATAATCTTTTTTTAGTTAGTTCCGTTCTTTCCCGCCATTATAATGGCTAGGCGTTTACTACCATTTAAAATAAAATTATTTTATTATTAGAGTGCAAAGTAAGATTTCAAAGGAACTCGTTGTCGCGTATTGGGTATGCCATCGAGCATAGCGTTCCCTTTAAAGTAATATTAATATTTTTTTTCACAAAAAGGGATAAATATAAAAATTTCATATTCTTTATTTACCTGGGGTGTTACATAGTTAGTCTGGGTTGCATGTAATGTTTGAAGCTTAAAGGAAATGAATTCCTCTAAGGCCCATGTGCCAGGTAATACTTATGCCTAATGGCCTTGTAAGGGTTCCAACTCACCCCTTTAAAGGTGAATTATCAAAATCAATAAAAAAATGAATGCCTTCAGGCCATTGGAGAAAAGGAGGAAACGTACCTTGTTAGAAATGGTAAGGTCACTGATGAGTCATGTAGATCTTCCATTATCTTTTTGAGGATATGCATTCTAAACGTGGAAATAAAAATTAAATTTAGTACCAACTAAAGTAGGAAATGAAATTCCCTTAGAGTTATGGAGTGTAAAGAAACCCTTTTCGTCAAATAGACATGTATGGGGTTGAAAGGTGTTTGTTAAGGCCTTCTCATGAAATAAACTAGTACCTCAGGGAACAAAGTGTATCTTTATAGGGTATCCTAAAGAAACAAAGGGATACTATAAAAACCCGAGATTTTATAAGATATATTCATTTTAATTTCTTTCATATCTTCTATTGTACGCTACACCAAGATTATCTTGCGCTATACGCAACACCGTATTAGCTTGCAGTATACGCAACACTATTCTTGGATCGTGTTACACAAAATTTCATGTTTGTTTGATAGTAGTTATTCTATGAAACATTGAGTATATATATATATATTCAATGTATTTTTTTATACACAACAACAAATAATTCGTGCACTACACGCAACCCTAACTTGGCTTGCATTACAGGCAATCACGACCTTCCTCGATAACGTGTGTTGTACGCAATACCAGGTTTTACTAAACAACGATATATTATTATAATATTATTATGAACTAGACATTATGAATATTATTAACTAAATTTTGAATTTTATAACATTATTATTCATCTTACACATTTTATATAACATGGTATAAGAACAAAATAAATTTTTCGGGTAAAATAAGTATTTTTTCAAAAAATGCAGTTTTGCCGCCTTTTGATGGCGTACCCACTTTAAATCAAGTTTTTGACATGTTTATAAGTTCAATTTTACAAAATAAACTTCTTCTTTTGAATCAGGATATAAAACTTTACATTGGATAAAGTTTTGATATTTTTCTGATAACTTTCATATTTTAATGAATAGTAAAAACACGCTATATTTTAATTAAAAACAACTTTTTTCATCATAATAATTTATGTGGTTAACTTATAATATTGAATGGTTTTAAAGTATAAATAGAATATATTTTTACCATTTAATATAATGTATGTCATTATCATTGATTTTACATTGAATTCATAGGTTAAATCAATTCAATCTTTTGCAATGTTTTAAACAAAAACCCGTTTTCATTCGACAATGAGATTAATTTTAATTTAATTTCTGAAACTTCTGTGTATTGAATTTGAAAAAATGGATTCCATATTTGGAATCAGTGGGTCCAAATTATGTTAATAGTCTAATTTTTTATTTTTAGGAATTATGAAGAGTAACTACGGTAAATTTTATTTACCATAGTTAAAGGTAAATCGGGTAATTAAGGGTAAATATAATATTATAAAATTATCCCAACACATTCTAAAATTCTATAGGATGGATAAAAGTATACCCATATCACCTAAGGGTCGGATTAGATTCATTGTATGGACTTTTGAACATGAAAATAATTTAATTATTATTAAAACCAAAGAAAGTGACAACATGTCACTCTCTTAAATATTATAAGTATAATAATTTTAATTTAGTGATAAAAATCATAAAACTTCGAACATGAATATTATATAGAAATATAATAAAATTATATACATCATGATAATTTATTTATAATTTTTAGGGATTAAATAATTGTCATTAATGGTGATACATTAATGATGCAGAAATTATTTATTAAGTGAAAAATCAGTAATATAGTTTTTATTGAAATAATAATACCCATTAAAAGGCCCAAAAACCTGACCAAAACTTATTTTTAGTGTATATATATACCATAATCATCCAAGTACCTAATATATAACCGTTTGGAGTCTTATAAAAGTGATTATGACACTTATATTATTTTATTTTAAATGATGCCAAAGTTGTCACCTTCATAATTTAATAAATATAACAATTTAAATATTGTTATTTTAAGATGATAAATTCAAGTAAAAGTATTATTGTAAAATTTAATAGATTTATATTCATCATTTGATTTTATTTTTAATTTTTATGCAACAAATAATTATATTAAATAATTATACAAAAAATGTTGTAGTAATTATTTTATTAAGAGATAAACCAAATAAATGGTTTTAAAAATAATAAAATAAATATTATATGAACTATTTAATGTGCTCCACTATTTTTCTAGATAAATATTACCTTTTATTAATCTATTAAAGATTTTAGTTAGAACATATATTCTGTATATATTTTATTTAAATTCAAATAAATTAATAGTGTCAAAATTGACAATATTGTTATTTTATAAAAATAACATATTATAAAATTGTTTAAAATCAGAAAAATATTTAAAAATTATAAATTTAACTTTATATGGTCTAAAATGTTATAAAGTATCCAATTATGGACAATTCACAACAAATAAGAATTATTTTTTATAATTTAAAATTTAGAATGTTATTACCACAAATAAAATTAAATTGATTAAATAAGGATAAATCAAGTTGATAATGTTTAAAATAAATTCCTAACATGTCTAAATTTTATTGGTTGATGAGATTACAACCCTATATCATCTAATATTCTAATATGAGTCATTTTTGGAGGTTTTTAAGTGGGTTTAGATTTATTATAAATTAATATTTGTTAAGATTTCCAAAGGTGCCCCTCTCCTCCCTTATAAAAGGGCACCTCTTCCCTCTCTTCCTCACACCACTTTGAGCCTTCAAGATCGGTCAAACCCTGACAAATTATTTTCTACACTTCCCTAGAAACATCTTAGAGGTCCGGGTATACTTCAAAGAGCAATATTAGTCCCCTAAGAGGAGGTTTCAAAGAAGCATATCGAAGAAGAGGTAATTTCTTCTACCGATTCTTTCAAGCTTCTTTCTTCTTCAACTTCTTCTTATTTAGTTTTTTCATTATGAATTAATAACATCAGTATCACTCATATACTGATATGTTATTATAAATATGAAACAAACCTATTTCACCTTCTATCTATCCTATGGAAAACAAAATCACCGTGCGTGCGTACGTACGGAATACCGTCTCTACGCCGTGGTGTAATCTGTTTTTCCACCAACACCTTACATGGATGGATGTAATGGTGTAAAGAATAAATATATATGGTTATTATAACATCATAATGATTCTGATATATTTTATCATCCACTCCAATTCAATTCAATAATTATGGAAACGATATCATCGCTCGTGCGTACGTACAGACTACCGTCTCCACGACGTGATGAGATTCATTATCCATTTTAACCATTTAAGAATGATTATAAAGTATATATATAAGCAATAATAATGAAATATATGACATTATAAAGCTACTGGATTTATGTGTATATATATATGTATGTCATCTACTTAATTCCATTCAACTCAATAAGGAAACGAAAACAGTGTTCATGCGTACGTACGGCCTACCGTCTCCATGAATGGTGTATTTCATTCCATTTATTGATATATTATATATATGTATATTCTGAATATATATTATAAATAAATCATGTTTTATATTCTGTAATTAACTAATCATGATCTAAGTAATCATATGAATAATTACAAGTCAAAACACAGACGAAAAATGAAACGATTTTACCCAAAACACTCTTTAACATGGAATTTACAAAAGAACGGGTAATATAAAGTCATAAGTGAACCATATATGATATAATAACAATGAATATGAATCTTTAGTAAGTAAATGACATTATTTAAATCATTATACCGGAGGTTCGGATATATACGAAGCATATCAGACATAAGGTAAGGGAAATATCACAATCTCATTTTTATCCGACATTGTTTATAATTTGGCATTTACTGGGGTATATTTTATCATCCACATCCATGTTTCCTCAATATGTAATATTGTTTCAATCCACCTACAATTTTTTAAATCCAATTTTACCCTTCGGTGAGTTTTTAGTAAATGATATGAAAGGAATCTTTTGTCATTTTTCGTACGAGGTACTTTTTGACTTTTCTGACAAAAGTACGAGAAGAATGTTTTTTTAACTTATACGGCATGGATGGGTTTTTAAAACATTATTTCCAAGAATCTTCCTTTACAAGTTTTTAGGTTTATTTTTAATCAACTTCTTTTAGTTTAGAATTTTATGACATGTTAAGAAAGGAAAAGTGGTTTTGAAGTAGAAAGGATATTTTCCTCAAGAATGGAGTTCAAGTGTTTTATCAAAATTATTTTCCATATAAGATAATAAAGGGTTCTGTTTATATCCCTATTATTACATTGATTTGATTATGTTGTGATGGAATTATTTTTATGAATTCCTTTATCTTATATGAATTGTTTTATGATGTCACGATGTTTAAGAATCCCATTTTTTTTACATGGGTTATGCTATAATGTATGGTTTATGATTTTGTGGAACACATAAGAATGGTATCATTATGAGATGGGTGGGACCTATATCTCCCTCCAATGCATTGGGTAAAGATTTATATCTCTTGAGATAGACATGGCTGGAATGTTAAGTTAATCCGGTTCAGTGTTACAGGACTGAAACGAGGAGTGAACTCGATTCAGAAAGGGACTTTGTCCACGAAGATGGTATTGGAAGCAATGCCTTGGCTACTATAGAAATCATAACAAGTGATGAATGGTTTCCACAATTACATGTTTTATTCCCATGCTATTTTATCATGATTGATGTTTTTTATGATATATGCCTTACGTACTTCCAAGATTTATGTCTTTGCTCATGGTTTTAATGTTTAGATTTCATGTTCAAGTTTTTGCTTTCAAATGTTTATGGATTGTTTTATGTTCTCTATGTTTTCCCTTACTGAGAATTTGAGCTCACCCTTTTTATGTTTTATTTTCCCTAGGAAATAAAGAAAGGTTTTAGGTAAGGAAACAAAAAGGGGAAGATCATTATGGGAGATGTTGAAGATCTTTCAACATGATTAGTTGTTTATATTCCGAGTTTCCAAAGACACTAAACTATTACGGTCCTTGTGTGTCTTTTTTTGTTATGTATTAAGTATTCCGAAAATGTAATGTAATGTCCATGTACGTCAAGCTTCGGGTCTCTATAATTGGTATCAGAGGAAAGGTTTAGTCAACCTTTGGAAACTAGGATGTGAAAATGTTAGTGAGATCCCTAGAGATATTTCTAAGGTATGTCTAGGGATGTCCCTAAAGATAATTATATGTATAGGATATAGTCCTAGAACTATAGTAACAATCTTAGAATTTAACCTAAGATGTTATATATTTAAGGTACTCCCCCTTGATTATGTTATTTTCCTTGTATGATTTTTGCCTCTCACAAAATTCTTTTTGTGTTTTAGTCAATGGAGGGAACCAGAAGGAATTCAGTTAACATTGAATCCAATGGACAAATTGATGACTATGAGAAACAAAATTCCGTAATGCCTAGAGAGAAAGATATTGTGATTATGCTGAATCAGTCATCGCGATATATGATTAACAAGGTGAAATTTAGTAGTATGCCTAATTCATCAAATAAGAGGAAGATATACTTTTATGCATGTTCGCATGTCGAGGAGCATAAAGAAAGGAAGATTGAGATTTCTAAAGAAGGGAAGAAGAACCTTGAGGAATACCTCAAATGGAGGGACAAATGTTATCTGTGTGGAGAAAAGGGTCATAGAGTGACAGAATTTTATGGAGTTCAATGTCTTATTTGTGGAGAACATGGGCATTACCCAACTGAATTCCATAACCTAAAAAATATCTTCTAAAATCAAGGAAGGACTTATTCCAGGACAATCATTGAAGAGGATGGATTGAAAAGTTTATGTATTGGTATTCAAGAATAATTTTTTTGAGGTACTTTTATGGTATATTAGAATATTTTTTTATTAGTCTATTGTGGTTTTCAATAATTTTATGGTACTGGTAACCATGAAAAGTGATTCAAATATTTTGGAAATCAGATGATATGCGCATAATGAAGGGATAATAAGAAAAAGAAATGTTTTACAGTATTCATGAGCTCATGATTGATATAAGAACTAAGTGATATCATGGTTTGAGTATATAGAATTTTGAGGATTTTGGTATGTGGAAAGAGTTATCTTTTGACATCACTCATGTTTTCATTAAGATTCAATGGGTATTCATTTTTCAAGAGAATACATGATTAAGGTATTCACATGACTGGAATGTGACTAACAAGATATATGAGGGATAAATGATGGTATTCATGTGCTTTTTATATGACCTTTTTAGTAATCGTTCTCTTTATACAATGAGTTTGGAAAGAAGTATTTTGGATAAGCCTAAAGATTGGAATGGATAGTATTGTTTAAGGCTAGAACTTTTTGTTATAATAGTATTGTTTTAGAAAAAGGATAACCTGCAGGACGGGCGACAACCCATCGCGTCAGACAAGGTTGCAGGAATCAAACCCACAACTGAAGTGCGACTGGCCTTTATCGCTTACCACTGGCATACAGGAAGTCCCTGGTTAGTAGAAACTAGTTTTATTTTATTAAGCGGTATGATATATGAAGTATAAGTTCATTTTTTCAATCGTATACGATTAACCACACCATATATGGACTTATGTATATTTGATAACTTTTTCTAACCTTTTGTTTGAAACAGATGTAATGACTCATCATTCTATCAGATGATCTGCTAACACTTCATGAATGGCAAATTCAACTTCATTTATTTAAGAGATGAAGTGGAAATTTTTCAAGGCACGAACAACGGTGAGATTGTACCAAAATCAAGTAAGTATTTCTTTTGATTCAAAAGTTCTTCAACATTAGAGAAATGATCCTGAAAACAAAAAATGTTGTCCTAGTGCTCTTATATCCGATGAATCAAATGGTACCTTAGATCATCGCAAATCTATGGCTTTGTGACTGTTGGCTATTTCATAGCCATGTTCTCTACCACTCTCCATTAGAACTTGATGGTTAGATTTTTCCTCCATATCCATATTTTCACCTATACTCTCCTATGTGGAAACCCAATGCTGAGTTACCTTGGGTGACCTTTATGTTTCTAACTTTCTTTTTTAAAGTTAAGTTTTAGTATTCCTTTTTACGATGTGGGTTTCTATGAATAGAAAACGATTTATAACCCCGATGAATTTTGAGGGCGAAATTCATTTTAAGGGGGGTAGAATGTAACAACCCAAGATTTTATAAGATATATTCATTTTAATTTATTTCATATCTTCTATTGTATGCTACACCAATATTATCTTGTGCTATATGCAACACCGTATTAGCTTGCAGTATATGCAACACTATTATTGGATCGTGTTACACACAATTTCATGTTTGTTTGATAGTAGTTATTCTAAGAAACATTGAGTATATATATATATTCAATGTATTTTTTTATAAGAAACAAAAAATAATTCATGCACTACAAGCAACCCTAACTTGGCTTGCATTACACGTAATCGCGACCTTCCTCGATAGCGTGTGTTGTACGCAATACCGGGTTTTACTAAACAACGATATATTATTATAATATTATTATGAACTAGAATTTATGAATAGTATTAACTAAAATTTGAATTTTATAACATTATTATTCATCTTACACATTTTCTAGAACATGGTATAAGAACAAAATAAAATTTTCGGGTAAAATAAGTATTTTTTCAAAAAATGCAGTTTTTCCGCCTTTTTTTGGCGCACCCACTTTAAATCTAGTTTTTGACATGTTTATAAGTTAAATTTTACAAAATAAACTTCTTCTTTTAAATCAAGATATAAAACTTTACATTGGATAAAGTTTTGATATTTTTCTGATAACTTTCATATTTTAATGAATAGTAAAAACACGCTATATTTTAATTAAAAACAACTTTTTTCATCATAATAATTTATGTGGTTAAATTATAATATTTAATGGTTTTAAATTATAAATAGAATATATTTTTACCATTTAATATAATTTTTGTCATTAGAATTGATTTTACATTGAATTCATAGGTTAAATCAATTCAATCTTTTGCAATGTTTTAAACAAAAACCCGTTTTCATTCGACAACGGGATTAATTTTAATTTTATTTCTGCAACTTCTGTGTATTGAATTTGAAAAAATGGATTCCATATTTGGAATCAATGGGTCCAAATTATGTTAATAGGCTAATTTTTATTTTTAGGAATTATGAATAGTAACTACGGTAAATTGTATTTACCATAATTAAAGGTAAATCGGGTAATTAAGGGTAAATATAATATTATAAAATTATCCTAACAGATTCAAAAATTCTATAGGATGGATAAAAGTAGACCCATATCACCTAAGGGTTGAATTAGATTCATTTTATGGACTTTTGACCATGAAAATAATTTAATTATTATTAAAACCAAAGAAAGTGACAACATGTCACTCTCTTAAATATTATATGTATAATAATTTTAATTTAGTGATAAACATCATAAAATTTTGAACATGAATAGTATTCAGAAATATAATAAAATTATCTACATCATGATAATTTATTTTGAATTTTTAGGGATTAAATAATTGTCATTAATGGTGATACATTAATGATGCAGAAATTATTTATTAAGTGAAAAATCAGTAATATAGTTTTTATTAAAATAGTAATACCCATTAAAAGGCCCACAAACCTGACCAAAACTTATTTTTAGTGTATATATATACCATAATCATCCAATGACCTAATATATAACCGTTTGGAGTCTTATAAAAGTGATTATGAAACTTATATTATTTTATTTTAAATGATGCCAAAGTTGTCACCTTCATAATTTAATAAATATAACAATTTAAATATTGTTATTTTAAGATTCTAAATTCTAGTAAAAGTATTATTGTGAAATTTAATAGATTTAAATTCATAATGGGATTTTATTTTTAATTTTTATGCAACAAATAAGTATATTAAATAATTATACCAAAATGTTGTAGTAATTATTTTATTAAGAGATAAACCAAATAAATGGTTTTAAAAATAATAAAATAAATATTATATGAACTATTTAATGTTCTCCACTAATTTTCTAGATACATATCACCTTTTATGAATCTATTAAATCTTTTAGTTCGAACATATCTTCTGTATATATTTTATTTAAATTCAAATAAATGAATAGTGTCAAAATTGACACTATTGTTATTTTATAAAAATAACATATTATAAAATTGTTTAAAAATCACAAAAATATTTAAAAATTATAAATTTAAATTTATATGGTCTAAAATGTTATAAAGTATCCAATTATGGAAAATTCAAAACAAATAAGAATTATTTTTTATAATTTAAAATTTAGAATGTTATTACCACAAATAAAATTAAATTGATTAAATAAGGATAAATCAAGTTGATAATGTTTAAAATAAATTCCTAACATGTCTAAATTTTATTTGTTGATGAGATTACAAAACTATCGCATCTAATATTCGAATATGAGTCATTTTTGGTTCTTTTTAAGTGGAGTTAGATTTATTATAAATTAATATTTTTTAAGATTTCCAAAGGTGCCCCTCTCCTCCCTTATAAAAGGGCACCTCTTCCCTCTCTTCCTCACACCACTTTGAGCCTTCAAGATCGTCCAACACCTAAAAAATTCTCTTCTAAACTTCCATAGAAATATCCTAGAGGTCCGGGTCTACTTCAAAGACCAATCTTATTTCCCTAAGAGGAGGTTTTAAAGAGGCATATCGAAGAAGAGGTAATTTCTTCTACCGATTCTTTCAAGCTTCTTTCTTCTTCAACTTCTTCTTATTTAGTTGTTTCATTATGAAGTAATAACATCAGTATCCCTCATATACTGATATGTTATTATAAATATGAAACAACCCTATTTCACCTTCTATCCATCCTACGGAAAACAAAATCACCGCGCGTGCGTACATACGGAATACCGTCTCGACGCCGTGGTGTAATCTGTTTTTCCACCAACACCTTACAAGGATGGGTGTAATGGTGTAAAGAATAAATATATATGGTTATTATAACATAATAATGATTCTTATATATTTTATCATCCACTCCAATTCAATTCAATAATTATGGAAACAATATCATCGCTCGTGCGTACGTACAGACTACCGTCTCCACGACGTGATGAGATTCATTCTCCATGTTAACCATTTAAGAGTGATTATAAAGTATATATAAAAGAAATAATAATGAAATATATGACATTATAAAGCTACTGGATGTATGTATATATATATATATATTTCATCTACTTAATTCCATTCAACTCAATAAGGAAACGAAAACAGCGTTCATGCGTACGTACAGACTACCGTCTCCATGAATGGTGCATTTCTTTCCATTTATCGATCTATTATGTATATGTATATTCTGAATATATATTATACATAAATCATGTTTTATATTCTGGAATTAACTAATCATGATCTAAGTAATCATATGAATAATTACAAGTCAAAACACAGACAACAAATGAAACGATTTTACCCCAAACACTCTTTAACATGGAATTTACAAAAGTACGGGTAATATAAAGTCATAAGTGAAACATATATGATATCATAACAATGAATATGATTCTTTAACAAGTCAATGACATTATTTAAATCATTATACAGGAGGTTAGGATACATACGAAGCATATCAGACATAAGGTAAGGGAAATATCACAATCTTATTTTTATCCGAGATTGTTTATACTTTGGAATTTACTGGGGTATATTTTATCATCCAAATCCATGTTTCCTCAATATTTAATATTGTTCCCATCCACATAAAATTTTTTAAATCCAATTTTACCCTTCGGTGAGTTTTTATTAAAATATATGAAAGGAATCTTTTGTCGTTTTTCATATGAGGTACTTTTTGACTTTTCCGACAAAAGTACGAGAAGAATGTTTTTTTAACTTATTTGGAATGAATGGGTTTTTAAAACATTATTTCCAAGAAGATTCCTTTACAAGATTTCAGGTTTATTTTTAATCAACTTCTTTTAGTTTAGAATTGTATGACATGTTAAGAAAGGAAAAAAGTTTTTGAAGTAGAAAGGATATTTTCCTCAAGAATGGAGTTCAAGTGTTTTATCAAAATTATTTTCCATCTAAGATAATAAAGGGTTATGTTTATATCCCTATTATTACATTGATTTGATTATGTTGTGTTGGAATTATTTTTATGAATTCCTTTATCTTATATGAATTTTTTTATGATGTCACGATGTTTAAGAATCCCATTTTTTTTACATGGGTTATGCTATGATGTATGGTTTATGATTTTTTGGCACACATAAGAATGGTATCATTATGAGATGAGTGGGACCTATATCTCCCTCCAATGCATTGGGTAAAGATTTATATCTCATGAGATAGACATGGCTAGAACGGTAAGTTAATCTGGTTCAGTGTTACAGGACTGAAACGAGGAGTGAACTCGATTCCGAAAGGAACTTTGTCCACTAAGATGGTCTTGGCAGCAATGCCTTGGATACTATAGAAATCATAAAAAGTGCTGAATGGTTTCCATAATTACATGTTTTATTCCCATGCTGTTTTATCGTGATTGATGTTCATTTATGATATATTCCTTACGTACTTCCAATATTTATGTCTTTTCTTAAGGTTTTAATGTTTAGATTTCATGTTCAAGTTTTTTCTTTCAAATGTTTATGGATTGTTTTATGTTCTCTATGTTTTCCCTTAATGAGCATTTGAGCTCACCCTTTTTATGTTTTATTTTCCCTAGGAAATAAAGAAAGGTTTTAGGTAAGGAAACAAAAAGGGGAAGATCGTTATGGGAGATGTTGAAGATCTTTCAACATGATTAGTTGTTTATATTCTGAGTTTCCAAAGACACTAAAATATTACGGTCCTTGTGTGTCTTTTTTTTTATGTATTAAGTATTCTGAAAAAGTAATGTAATGTCCATGTACGTCAAGCTTCGGGTCTCTATAGATATTATCTATACAACCACTCAGACAAGAAAGTGATTGTCACCATACCAGCCATATTTCATGATATAGAGAACATATTCAAAAGGGATAGAGGGAGAAAGATTAACATTGATGAAGTTGATGCTCAAGATACACAAGAGTTGGTATAGGAAGAGATTTTAAAGGTCTCCATTGAAGAAGATATTGCAGAAACACAAGTACAATGTAGGGTCATAAGATAGATAAAAGAACCATATAGACATGGTTTTCTAGTCACCAAGGATGGTAAATCAATATTGGTTGAAAATGATGAACCTCAATCCTATAAATAGGAACTAGAGACTCATAATATGTAAGATGGATAAAAGACATGATTTTTAAAATGGATTACATGTATAAGAACCATGTTTGGGTTTTGGTCGATGCCCAATTTGATATAAAGCCTATTGGATGCAAATGGGTATTCAAGAGGAAACTGGACTTGGAAGGTAAAGTAAATACCTTTAAAGAGAGGATAGTGGATAAAAGGTTTAAAAAGCATCAAGGAATTTATTATGATGAAACATTTACAAAATTTTACATGTTTAAATTCATTAGAAATCTACTTGATATGGCATCTTACCATGGCTATGATATTTTTTAAATGGATGTAAAAACTACATTACCTAATGAAAACCTTCAGGAATATGTATATATGACACAACATAAGGGTTTGTGATTCCAGGTGATGCCAAAAGGATTTTCAAGTTGTAGAGATCCATTTATAGATTAATGAAAGCATCAAAGTCATGGAACATTATATTTGATGAATCCATAGAATAATTTGGTTTCATTAATAATGATTGTGAGTCATGTGTTTACGAGAGGTTTAGTGGGAATTCCATCATTATCCTAGTAGTTTATTTTTATGACATATTACTTATTGGAAATTACATACCATTCTTATAGTCTGTTAAGGACTAGTTAAACAAGTGTTTCTCCATGAAGTAATTAGGTGAATTAGCCTACTTTATAGGGATACAGATCATTCATGATAGATCCAAGAGGCTTATTGGACTAAGTCAAAGTACATATATTGACCAGTAACTAAATATATTTAGTATGGAACAATCTAAGAGGGGACTAGTTCTAGTGTCACATGGTTTATATCTTTCTAAGAAAATGTGTCCTCAGAAACAATAGGAGAAAGGGAGAATGTGAAATACCCCATATTCATCAGTGATAACATCAATCATGTATGTCGTGCTATGTACTAGACTAGATGTTGCCTATTAATTGATCATGGTCAGAAGATATTAAGAGGATCCAAGAGAACTGCATTAGACTACTATTATAACTATCCTTTAGTATTTGAGAAGAACTAAGGATATGTTCCTGGTGTATGGAAAAGAAGAGTAACTAATCATTAGGGTTATGTAGATAATATTTTTCAAAAAAGATAATAATGATATGAAGTTTCTCTTAGGATATGATTTTTGTCTCAATGAAGGACCTGTGAGCTGGAAGATTTCAAAGAATCCATTTGCCACTAATTCTATAGTGGACTCTGAATATATAGCAGTTTCTGATGCATCCAAGGAATCCATTTGGATTCAAAAAAATTTCCAGGAGCTTGATATGAAACCTAATAGTAAAGACCCTATCACATTTTAATGTGATAATACTATAGTGGTGGATCTTGTAAATGATCCAAGGTCACACCAATAGATAAAGAACATACTACGGATGTATCTCCACTTGATGGATTTTTATAAAATGGGTGATTTTGTAGTGAATATAGTAACCCTAAAAGATAATGTGGTGGACCCCTTGACTAAAGGCCAATCTCCGTAGAAGAATGAGTATCATGTGAGTGCAAGTAGACTAGAGGTTTTTAGTTTTAGGCTCTAGTGAAAGTGGGAGTCTTTTGAAGTTGGTTACCTAGAACCAACTTCTATGTACTTTATGATGATCTATATTCATTGTTTTGATTATTAATAAAATATTTATCACATCATGATTTTTCTTCAACGTAACATAGTATGTGATAATGTTCCTAGAGTAGCTAACATATTAAAAGGTCCTAGCAGTTCCCTGCTATGATGATAACCCGAAAGTTCTATGAACCTATTCTTAAATATATCTTATATACCCGGATGATATCAATTGAGGAACACAAATGATAAATTATACTTGGTTTGGAAACTCATAGGAATTTGAGGAACCTTTTCATGGTGTACGACCTTGGTAATATCCAGTAGGATATTAAGAGAACGAGACCCTTGAACAGAAAATCCACATTTATATGTGTCATTGGAAGTTCCTATCTATGTACATGTGTATTTATCCTTATAATTTAAGATTATTATTAATGAGTATTATGATTCATGTACTTTAATGTATTGATGAAAATAGTGATGATAGATTTTTGTGGTGAGGTAGGATACATTGGGTGCATAATGAATAATATTTCATTAATGAATAATGTGAGAAAGGATTTATCCCTTATATTATTTAATGAAATTTAATATCTCATTAACTATGATTGAAATGATATTACATAAATAAATCTACGGCCATGGTAACTATAGGCAAGTTCTATTTAAAAAAAGTCAAAGATAGAGACATCAAGTACATAGGTTGATGGCACCAACATGCAACCTGTGTGATTTGAGATATTGTGATAAAATGATTACATTGCACAGTAAGAGTCTGTATGCTGTATTATTTTATTATGACATTAACTTATTCTCTAAGGGTTACTTGGCGTGTTCTTAGATGCTAACCTTGGATTTTAAGATGATTCGCCTAAATCCACTGAGAAATAGGCATAGAGGATCACAAACCAAGTGTATCCAGAATCTCAGTTAAATAATATATTATTATTTATTATTTAAAATTTTGAATAAATATTATTACTACATGTGGTTTAATAATTATTCATGTTTTTTAAATCACATTTATTCCGTCACCAGTTATTTGATAGAATATAATGTGAGCGGAATATTTAATAAATTTTATTTTCTATTTAGTGAATATAATATTTATTTATTTATTGATGAATAATGAGGTGATATTTATTTAATTAAAAAATAGACATTATTCCAGGTCTAATAAATATTATGGAGTAATGAATGAATGAGATTTTAGGTCCAGTGAAATAATAATAAATATTGAATATTATATGATTAAATAATATTTAATTTTCTTTCACAAGTTAAGTGCATATCAAGAAATAATAATAATATTATTATTATTATTTGACATGGGGTTTTTACTAGGGTTAAATAAATAATTAATGTAACTAGTGAAATTATTTTATTTTATTCTGAGAGATATATAAACTCAATTATTTTATTTTCTCGAAGAGGATAATTCATTTGTTTCGGTTGTGCATAATGGAATTAGAGAATTATCTCAAGACCTTGAGATATCTCTTCTCTTAGATCACTCCCCATAAAAAAGAGTAATCTTCCTCCACCAAAACAATGAGAATTATTTGGAAGTAATTCTCATAGTGATCAAAGGTAGATGAAGCAAGAGCAAGGATCTACCGTGCTAGCAATAATAGATTCTTTTAGTGACATTTGGATATTTTGGGAACATGTGTGGATCACCACTAGAGCGAATCTAAACTTGATTCATAAAATGAAATGATGGTGTATCGTAGATATATTTCTAGATCCATCAATTAATAATTAATTCCATCTAGGTAATTCTTATTTAATTAAATTAATTATAAATAATATGTGATGATCCTCTCTCTTTGGTTCTGACATGATTCATGTTGTCTATTTTCTTTGATTCAATTCCATTGAACATGATGTTTATCATCTTGTAGATCTTGGATTGATAATTGAACATGGAAATAAGCAACTTTTGGCACAACCCATCACATGATTTCACTATTCTCGGAACCTACACTATGGAATTTTCTAACAATATGCCACTTGAAAACCCCTCTTCACTACCTTGAATGACCCAGAAAACAAAGGTTCTAGATTTCCCTACTTCCTGATACATTATTCTCTATCCTAGGTCACACCCATAAGAAACATGATGACCAACCTCAATCTCTATAGGTGATCTCTGATGGTCAACATGATATTTCTTCATATTCTTCTTGGTTACCAATAGTTTCTTAATCAATTGAACCTGCTCAGACGTCTTCTCTATAAGAATGGGTCCAAATAGAACTAACTCACCTACCTATAACCATAAAATAGGTGAATGACATGACCTACCATTAAAATACTCAAAATGGGCTATTAGGATTGATTTTAGAAGCAATTATAATAAGATCACTTCCTCTGTTTCAGATACTACTTCCAAGAACCATTGAAATCCAAGACACATGATCGAAAAATATCCTCTAGAATCTTAATAATACACTAAAATTTTCAATATGTATGAGTATTATAGGATATAAGCAAAAGGAACTATGATTCCAGATCCTTCTAAAGACACTTCTATAATCGTGATGTAAAATGAGGTTACCAATCTAAAATGATACCCCTGAAAACACCCTTTATATGAGCTATCTCCCACATATACAATCTACCCATATCATCAATAGTGAAGGCCTCCTTAATTAGAAGTATGTGGGATACCTTCTTTAGTCGATCAATGATCACCCATACTGCATCATTCTTCTAAGGTGTTCTAGTTAACCCTTTCATGAATTCCATGGTGACATCGTCTTATTTCCACTGAGGAATGGGTAGAGGTTGTAGCAACCCAATAGGAAAATAATACTCAACATTTAGCTTCTGATAGGTGAAACATCTCACTTGAATACCACTGTCTCCTTTTTCATCCCTTTCTACTAGTACTTTATATGGAGATCATAATATATCTTTGTTAGATATGGATGTATCCCTCATATAAAAACACGAAACTCCCTCATTAGCTACTCATGTAAGATCGTAGAAACCCACAATCCACCATAAAAAAGGAGAACATATTCACTTCAAAAAGTCCATAAAGATAGTGTCTTCCCACTATGAAAGACTTCCCTTAAAGTAATTCCCTCCGGATAAAAAAACTGCTTAGTTTTGACCTGTTCCAAAAACGTACAGCTAAAATAGACATCAAAGTCATTGATACTTGTCCTTGGGACTCTTAAACACTTAGATGCATGTTAGAATAGTGTACCATCTACCACCACTCATCACAAGAATCCCACACTGCCTTTTTATGCATCCTCCATCTCAAAGCATCAACAATGATGTTTCCCTTGACTGATGTGTAATCCAACACAAAGTTTAAAGATAGAAAATTCTCAACCCACCTCATCTAATGTAGGTTTTAGTCCCTCTAAGAAATGATATACATGAGAATATTGTAGTCCATGTACACCAAAAATCTCTCCCCATAAAATAGTTTCTCAAAAGTATCAAGGTGCATACAAGTATAGCCAAATATAGATCTAGATTAGGGGAGTTACTCTTATGTGTTCTTAGCTATCGTAAGCCATAAGAAACCACTCATTCCTCTAATATCAAAACCACTCTGATTCCAACTCCAAATGTATCATATTACACTATATAATATTCCCTCTATATAGATGATGTGAGGTTCGATGTTGAGGTCACCATGATTTTTATCTCCTAGTAATCTCTCCCAGAAGTATATGACCAAAAAAACTTCACCCCTTTTTAGGAAATCCAATACAGTGGTGCTACCAATGTGAGAAAACCTGGATGAAATGTTGATAGTAACCTTCTAGACCAAGATAAAATTAAATCTTAAAGACATTATTGGGTTTCTCCCAAGATACTATAATTGAAACTTTATCTGTGTCCACTGCCATTCCATCCATTGAGGTTACACAGAATAAGAAGTTCACTCAATAAATCTATAAATTTTATTTATATATACTGGTATAAAGATGATGCTCTATCAGTGTACTCATGATGATGTCATGATATTGGGAATGATCATGTATTGACTGGTAGTATATTGATACGCCATCAACAAAAACTACAAAAAAAATGATATAGGAAAGTATGGAATATTTGATCTATAAATTCTATAAATACCACTACTTCATTAATTATACTGAATGAAATTACCATAAAATGATACAAGACATACCTATTCTAAAATCGGATTAAGGTATGTGAGATGGTATCACTCTAAACTGATGGAACCCTAACCTCAAGTTAACCATGGGGATGATCTTAAAACCTCTCAATTGATCAAAAATATCATTTATGCATGGAAGGGTATACTGATTATTAGCCATAATCTGGTTCAATCTATAATAATTAACACATAAGTACAAGTTTCCATCGACCCTCTTAGGAAAAATCATAGGATAACCCCATTGTGAAGTACTAGACCATACAAATCCTTTTGATTATAACTCTTACAAATGAACATCAAACACATGAATCTCTTCTAGTTCCATTATGTAAGGTAGAATAGAAACTTGATCAGCTCCAAACACCAAATTGACCATGAACTCAATCTCCCTAATGGGTGGACATCCAGAAAACACTTTAGAAAAATGTCCTATAAATGGTCCACCACTGTAAGAATAATATCTTTCTATATTCCTCCATCTTCTAGAACTCATATTTATATCCATGCCATGATACAATATAATATACACTAAATTTGTTCTATATGACCATCCTGAAAATCCCACTCACCATGGTGATTATAGGTTCCCCCTTCTGGAGATATAAAGGTAACTCTCCTCTGGTAACAATCAATATGAACCAGGTACATAACTAGATGATCCATAATAAGAATTAAATTTAATCCTATAATTTACAACACAAAAAACTCTTAAATAAAGTTATAGCCACCAATTTCAAGAGAATAATCCTTAAAACATTTGATATTCTCTCACCACATTCACAATAGTGTGTTGATTATCATTAAACCATCCATTATCTTCACCAACAAACCAAAACCGTTTTAAAATTGGGAAGATAGAAAATAATTCCATGATTTTTTATAAAAAAAATGCATACAAGTGTATACGATACAAGAATCATACCTCTAATTGTAGAAAATCCTACCTCAAATCTAGCCAGATTAGACTGCATAACATTCAATTAACTCACCCTCCACCCTGGTCTCCTGTCTAACTCCATTATTCCTTTGCTCATGGATGATACTTCTTCTCCTACGATAAGGTACCACATCTTATTCCTAAGCTTGAACAACCCATAGAACTCTACCTACCTATCTATTTAGGGGTAGATGAGTCCCTACTAGAATTAGGTGCCAATCCTGATCACCTGCCACTGCTTTTCTACTGCAGACCTTTAATTTTTTGAATATCATCTATCCTACCACAAGAATGAAAATCCACAGTAGGGTAATGACACTAATGGTTCTTTTGGCCTCCCTTTCCACACCAGAATCACTATACCAAAATGTGATTTTGAGGTGGCTCCCCACTCCCCTGATTTCTTTTATTTATCTTAACCTAGTGGTAACTACCATAGTGGTTATTCCTACTATAAGAATAATTATTCCCATATTTTCTTGCAATAAATTTCAGGCCATAGATTGTGGCCTCTCTAAGATTCCCTTCTATGATGAGAGCCCGATTCATCATGTACTCTAGGTGTATTTAGGTGAATGATGTTTACCTATGATCGTTTCTCATAGAAAAGTCCATCCTAGAATCTCCTTGACCTGGTGGTCTCATTGTCATCTATGTATGGAGAAAAATTATATAGGTTAGTGAAACATCTATTGTAGCCAATCACTAAAATTTCCTCCCGTGTCAATTTTATGAGCTCAACAACATTCTCATCCCTCAATGTATTTGGATAAAAGTGTCTCAATTTTTTTCCTAAATGCCTTCCAGGATAGCTCCTCATAGTAGTTATCTTACTCCACAATGTCCCACCTATACCTAGATGGTCCTCATAACATCTAGATAACAAGATTAACCCTCTTATTAGTAGGTGCCTCAAATTTCTTTAAGATCACCTAATTCGAATCCATCTAGAATTAATTTGTATGTAG
This sequence comes from Viscum album, assembly GCA_963277665.1. Taxonomy (NCBI): domain Eukaryota; kingdom Viridiplantae; phylum Streptophyta; class Magnoliopsida; order Santalales; family Viscaceae; genus Viscum; species Viscum album. The sequence goes on along the minus strand of OY728137.1, from coordinate 195,195,176 downwards.
GCCTCTGTCCTTAGTGAATATAGGTAGATGTTGCATCTAGACCTTTTTCATCAGTTGAAACATTGATGGCATGGTGCAAATTTTTTCTCTCTCTATAGATCACATGATATTCAGGAAGATATCATGAATTTGATCGTCTATATAATTCTCTAAATATGAAGGATGTTCCGGTTCAACTATATTAGGAGCATATTGATTTATACTCTCCTGGTTCTTGATTTGAATAATAATAGGAGGAAATGTATCTAAAAAGGTTGAACACACTCCATATAACATAGGTTGCACAACAAGGTCAACCTCAACTAGTGAAAACAATAGAGGACTACTGACTCATGATACCTCTATACATAGATTAGCAAGTGAATTGGAATAACATAATAGTCTCTGTCATTTAATTTATCAGGCATAACACGATATTTCATTTAATGTTTCATATGGGGAAATATGTAACATGTGGTAAATATGACCCTATCATGACCAATTCATATCAACATATATCCCTCCATGTCTATCCTGATGCATGCATACTCATCCTGTTCCACACTAGCCCACAAGTAAAAATATTGATAAAAAATAACATCACACAACATATGAATCACCCAAATTTAAATTAAATCAAAACTATAATAAGAGAAAATCAAGAATAATAGTCCCATACCTTGGTATTCATACTCTCCCCCTTATATGGGTTAGCTACACCCATCCACAATATCGTTACCAATCCCTGACACATCCTAGTATTATATATACTATTCCAAAATAGTAAAACAATATAAAAGAAACAAAAGGCTTTGATACCACTTTTTAATGTACCCAAATCAATTCTCCCTCAAGTGATTGAGCCGGGTGGGATACATGACCTCAGGTGCACCTCCCTATATGTTAGGGGTTTCGAATAACAGTGAGGGTGTACAGAATATAGTGGGGATACTATACCCTCTATAATAGAGTAGAAATATAATATAAATTAATAATAGAGTGATAGAAACAATATATAATAAAAAAAATACAAATAATAACAAATAATTAATAAAAATATCCTACAAGAATGTAATCATGTAATGCCAGGATGAAAAGAAACTAAATGAAAAGCTAAAGTCATAAAAAATAAAGTCTAACATGATCGATAAAAAAAGACTCCAAATCCTCAGTCTCTAACCCCATATCTATCCCATATCTAAATCCCATCCCATCCAGTAAGAAATCATTTAAAATAGGCCCCTTTCCCTTTCCCATGCCTATATCCATGAAATATACCAAGGTACCAAATGACATCCCAAGCATGGTGGGAGTATAACTTAGTAGGTTGACACCCACAGTGTATAAAAAAAATCTTGTTTGAGAAATATAGTGCATGAAATAAATATATAAATAGAGCATTAATTAATCAATTAATATGAAACATAAAATATAATGCTTTGGATATATACTAGATGTATCTGTCAATAAGGAAGCTCCTCTTGGATCAGGACTGATCACCCATACCATGTCCCAAGTAACACAATTGGGATCTATTTTAATTCCCATACTATAGTCACTTAAATATTCACAGGGAAGAATCCCATGATAAGGGGGAATGTAAATATGTCAGCTCATACTGGGCTCTATGTGGATCCCCATGTTGGATCCCCTTATTTATTCCCATATAAAAATCACAATTGAAGAATCTCAGCTCATATTAGCGTTGGAATATTCTATGTCAGGAAAAATCATCATTCCATGATTTATAAGGAATTAATCAAGACCACTAGGATCACTTCATCCATAAAACATATACAATATTTACATGGACACCATTTATCATAAATCATATGTCATGCCAAGTTGGTTAATTTATCACTTTAAATTAACGAGGAATATATTCTCAATTGATAGATTCTCCTTTTTCCAGATGAATCATCATTGTCAAAAAATGAAATGTTTTTATTTATCCCAATTCAAAAGTTATGTCAGATCAATCCAATTAGTAAATTCATATTATCAAGAAAATTTTACATTTATAACATCCTCCAATTCTACAAGTTCAAGGGTAGGCTCACCTCTTGGGTGGGGCAAGGCCTATTAACATCACCAAGAGATCCCATGGGATCCTTTGGAGGTCTCCACAAGTGGATTTAATTTAAAGTAGTAAAAATTAAAAATTAATTAGGCTACACACATGGTGTTATGGTGTGATCTAATATAATTCTCATACCAAAGGATTCAAAATAGAGTTAAGGGAGTTATTCTAGACCACCCACCACAATAATGGACAAGGATTAGAAAAAAATCAATGTCCAAGAATGAAATTGAATTCTCTTTCCCCTCAACCTTGCTTTAAAACTTTGAATTCTTATTTTGGAACAAAAAGACTCAAATGGAAAGCATTTTTTAATGAGAAATACCAAAAGGCTAACTATGGATGTTTGGTAAAATTGAGGAGTAAAAGTGCATTATAAAAATGTAGAAAACTAGGTTTAAAATACTTGGTACATAATATTTATGGTGTAAACAAGGTATTTATAGAAAAAATACCTTCATTCTCATATATTCCAAATAATATGTTTCCTTGGATTTAGATCTAATAAAAAATGACCGTATTCCATAAATCACAATTTTACGGTGTAAGTTTCTATTTTATGGCTTTCCCTAACAATTCAAAGATTGTATTAATTTTATGAGGTTAGTATGAAAGAAAAATTTACATCATAAATTTACTTTTTACACAATAAGTTCATCCTAAATCCTAAAAGACCTACCCTAGAATGTTACATCTCAAGTCATTGTTTATGTCGTAAGTTTGTTATGTAGCATACAAATTTCCATTACCCCAGTAGCTCTCACCTAGAACCCAACTATTTTTCATACTCACCAACAAATAATCAAACAAAATAAATTAGACTCTAAAAACTTTTTCTGAAAACAAATAGATACATACCTAGAAAATATGGGATTTTACACATATCTATCTAATAGATCTATAAACATAATTGTATAAACATTTCAAGCCACGCTTCATCCCATTATATTAATCCATTGGAATCTATCCATTAGAGTTGATATATTATAATATATTCAATAACCTTTGTAAGGGAGGAAAAAATATTAAGTTATTTATGGTATTAAAAATGTTAAACGATTTCTGTTGAAAAAAATGAAAACACTCAATTAATCATTCTTACTTTATAAAAAATATCCTTCCCAACATAGAGATACCACAACATCTCTTGGCCTCAGCAATCTACCCCTTTTATTTTTTTATAAACCAAGGAACATAAATCATTAAATCTTTAATACTAATGAAATTGATCAATTATCCAATTTTTCTCAGCCTATGGGTGAAAACTCATTGTAGGAAAAAAGATTCATTGAAAAATAACACTATTTTATCCATAACCTGTGATTTATCAAACTCTCCATGAACTGAAAACTTCATAAAAAACAAACTTCATCCTATGAAAAAATAACTTCCTATATTGACTCCAAAAAACTATTAGAATATTACACACACACTGAAATCATAACTTTCCCCTTTTAAAAACTGTCCCTAAATATATTCTCTCCCTAGATTTGTAAATTATACACCAATGGGTAGATTTATGTTATATATTTTCTCCCCCTTTTAAAAAACTATCCAAATAAATGATGGTATAGGGGATGTATATCACATACCTTATCCTTGAATAGAGTGAGGTTATACAATCATGATTAACCTCATTTTATGATATGTTTCTTTCAGCAATGTTTTAGTAAAGATACAGACAACATGATCTATTGTAGGAACAAACTCCAGCTTTAGTTTATTTCCTTACACATTCTCTTTAATGAAGTGATATTTAATATAAATTTTTATAGAACAAGAATGTTTAACTAGATTATTTGTAACATTTATATCACTTTCATTAGAATTACCCAAGTTAAGGGGCCACTTCACATAAGGTAACAAATCATCTAGGCGTTTCTTTATCCAAATTAACAATGTTGTATCTTGAGTGTAAACTACATAATTTTCTTTAGCTATACTAAGAGACATTTAATTTTAATTATTTGTGTGATAACTCAAAAAACTTTATACCAATAATAAAACTCCACCCAATGTGGATAATCTATCATCAACACAACTTTCGTAATTTTCATTCATGTAACCAAACTGATCAATCTTTTCTGAGAAGTGATAGTTTATTCTAAAATCAACTAATCCTTTTACATATCTAGGAATTATTTTTTCCATACATAAGATGATATTAATTAGGATAGATTTGATACTTGGAACAAAGTGTAACAACATACACTATATCATCCCTTGAGAATTTTATAGATAACATGTTTTCAATAATATTTCTAAAATCTTTAGGATCAGCCTTCTTTCCTTGACCATATTTTTACAACTTTTTCCGACTGAAATGGGTGTCCAAATTGGATTTGAATGTTTCATGCCAAAATTATTTTGAAGTTTATTAGAATACTTCTATTAAGATAGAAAAATATACTTCTTATTTTGAGATATTTTTAAGCCAATGAAGTATTTGATTTGTCCTTATATAGAAATTTGAAATAACATCTTCATCATCTCAAAAAACTTTTCACACATTTATTAATAATTCCATATAAAAATGGCATCATCAATATAGATAATAAAAATGAGGTAAACATCTTGATTTTCTTCTAAAAAGAGGTTATTATCAACTATTTATTTCATGAAATTTAAATTCCTTAAGAAAGTATCCAATTTAGAATTCTAGTTTCTCAAATATTTAATCAACTAATATAAATCCTTCTTCAAATTTCACCCATAAATTTCATATTTACCATATATAAATCCACACATTTGTTCAACATACTCTTCTTTATTGAGTTCTCTAATAAGATAACCTGACATAAAATCCATTTAGAATATCTTATATCTTCATTGTGTAGTGATAGAAAGTGATATTATTATAGTTTCAAGTCTTGTTATTGGGGAAAATGTCCCATTAAAATAAATGAATTTAATATGTGAGTTTCATTTACAAACCATTAGTTCATTATTTAATATTACTTCACCTTTTTAATTTAACTTGTTGGAATAATCCCATTTTTGTTCCAATCATGTTCTTATTTTCTAGTTTGGGTATAAGTTACCCTCTATCCTTATTCTCAATATTATTCAATTATTCATTAATGGGATCAATCCACTGATGATTATCCAAATCTTATTCAACATATCTTGGTTAAACCTATAGATATAAGAAAGTATTCAAAAACAACCTCGATGTTCTTCTGGTTTGAACCTATTGTCCTTGATATCCAATGCTGTTTTTGATTTCCACATATTTTATTATCCTAGGATGCGATAAGTGATATTTCCCCCATCAATTGGAATTTATGAGTTAGAATATTCATCTTGAATAGCTTCTACATCTTTACCTATATCAGAAACTTCAATATGTTTTCAACAATAAAAACATTATATTTACATTCTCTTATTTTTGCAGTTAACTATGAACAATTTATATAAAAAATGTTCCGACACTTTCACATTTTTTGACTCAAAAATATTTCATGTTTCTATATTATAGAACCCATATCCTCTACCATTAGTATGGTAACTAGTAAATATTCTATCAAAACATATTTGATCAAACTTCCCAAGATTTTCACCCTTGACCTTGGTAATGTATGGATCGACAAAAAACTTTAGGTATTTAACACTTGGGGTTTATTTATAATACATATTTTAAGGATTAATATCCATGTTTTTTTCTACAGAAACAACTATTTTTAATGTGAATAGATATGCCAATAGATTTCCTCCAAATGTATCGATAAGTATCATTTTAAATTAATATAGTTCATGACATTTAAAACAAACTTCTATCTCTTATTTCAGAAATACAATTCTATTTTGGGGTTTAGGGTATACTAAATTCATAAAGAATTCCATATTTTTCAAGATAGTCTTTGAACATCCCATTTATATATTCATGTCCAATATAAGTTCAAATATTCTTAATAGAATATCCACATTCCTTTTTTCTTCACTTATCTTGAAACACTTAATCATTTAAAGAGCCTTTGACTTATGTTTCAAAAACATAATCCATGTAATATGAGTAAATCCATCAATTAAGGATGTAACACCCCAAGATTCCATGATACGCTTCTCTTTCAATAATGCAATATCTTGCATTGTACGCAAGTTCGAGATTCTAACACACCGTGACCAATCAAAATAGCTGTTATGAATAGTAATACCCACTTTTTGAAATTATATAAATTTTATATTTCAAAATGGACTTCATTTTTGGATTATGAATATCGAAATTATCCTATGTTAAATTTTTGGTATTTTTCTGAGAACTTCCAATTTTCAATGAATAGTGAAAAAATACTTAAAAACAACTTTTTTAATCAAAATAATTTATAGTGATAAATTATACTATTGAGTGGTTTTAAAGTATAATTAGAATATATTTTTACCATTTTATCCATTGGTGTTCATTAGAATTAAGTTGACTTTGAAATTGGACATAACCAATTGTCAATCTTTTGATATATATTGTTTCTTAAAAACACGCTATTTATTGTGACAACAGAAATTAATTATAAAATTAATTAAAGCAACTTATATGTTTGGAATTTTGTAAAATAGACATCATTTTTGAATTCAGAATATCAATTACAGCTTAGGGTGAATTTTTGGTATTTTTCTGAAAAACTTCAATTTTTGATGAATAGTGAAACCACTAAGTGGTAGTTAAAAAACTGATTTTTCGTTTAAATAAAATTTTACAACTTCTGTGTATTGAATTTCAAAAATCCAACATACATCATTGTCATTAGGAAGTAAAATGTTGTTCAATCGGATTAAAATAATTTTTGGTGAATAGTAACTTTTAAGTTCTATTAATCGCGATTAAAGGTAATTAGTGTAATTTAAGGTAAATATAATGTTATAATAATATGAAATTACCTTTACACTTGTACTACCATTATTGCATGAGTCATTGACGACCAATAAAATCCATGGGTCAACTTGGGGACCCCATGGAGCCACTTGGGTAAGAAAATGACATTAATAACTTTTTATTTAAAGTAAAAATAAAATTGTCACAAACATGTGTTTTTTTACTAAAACAATTATTAAATGGGGTTATATAAGTTAACTTTTCAACTATGAAAATTCATTGGAAAGATGAAAATATTTCCTACATCATGGTAATTTTTTTTATAATTTTTAGGCATTAAATAAATAAATTTATTTATCACACCATGATGATGTAGTGATTACCTCATTAATGGACGATTTAAATAAAATGGAAAGATAAGGTAAAATATATAACTTACACCTGTCTAAAGCCTATTGGATGGGTGGATTTGTAACCCATATCACCTTATCCTCTAAATATATCATTGTGGGACCTTTAAAATCCGAAAATTATTTCATAATAATGTAACATTTCATGACTTTCCAAGAGTGCCCCTCCTCTCCTCTTATAAAAGGCCCCCACCACTACCACCTTATTCAAACCATCAAATCCATTTGGCTCAGCCAAACTCTGCCGAAATACTCTCTCAACTTCCCTCTCTTACTCCTAGAATCCTCACTTTGGGCAGAAGTCTTTCCAAGGAAGCCTTTGGCTCAAATCAAAAAGAGTTACCTGATTTTAAGGTAATGTCTTCTCTTATGTTCTTTTTTTTATTTTGCCTCTCCAACCCCTTAAAATCTTTTTATTCATTTCTTTTTTAACAACACCAGTATCTTCAATATTATAGGATGTTTTTATGAGAAGTATTTGATTTACACTTACACACACCTTCGTCTAATGTTTAAAGAAGAAATTGTTTCTGTGGGTGGCGAATTACTGCCTCACGAAACGATGATTATTAAATATTATTTTAACACCTCTCATAGTGGCCATTAAGATGTCACTATATTTATATATGATATATATTATGTTTTACTTATTCTTCTATATTTTTCATTTATGTCATACCTTTATGATTTCCATTATGGGTAAACGCAATAATTTCATTTTAGGAAGTGCGGACTACCGCCCCCTCAAAGTGATTTGAATCGTTAATGCCATATGTGGGATGTATAAAGAATATAGTAAATGATATTACATATTATATTATACTGGAATTATAATATACCTTTATATCATTATGATTTCATTCCATTAAATACGTAATAGAAATGAAAGTAGTGTCCATGCATACGTACGGCTTACCGTCTCCATGAACGGTGCATTTCATTTCTTACCTCTAAATGTTATGTAATATTATAAATGAATGTATATAATGGATATTTATGATATATATGATATCTAAATCATGAATATAATTCTGGATATAATGGATATTCTACCACATGAATAACTTGTAATTATAAGAAGTTTATTTTTGACTCAAGTACCAAAGATCGACAAAACGACCGTTATTAACTTAAATAATTATATAATGTTAATAACATGGTAACAAGTGATATAAAAGGAATAATGAACTTGAAAAAGGTTCTTAAGCAAGGAGAAATTAACTCTAGTTTATTATTCTGGAGATTAAAGAACGGTCGGGTCAAGTCGGACACGAGGTAAGGGAAACTTCTTAACCTAATTTCCATTCTTTGGGTTAATCTCATACTTTAAAATTATGTCATGATATTATTATGTCCTATCTTGTATTTGTACTTTATTTATGTGTAATTATAGTGAATACACATAATAGATCTATTTTATTTTAAAAAAATTATATTTGTAAGGGACTTCGTCTCAATCTCCTTTCATTGAGGCATATTTTGGTTTATACACAACTTTATTTCATACAGTGTATAAACCCCTTTGACTTTTATGTTTATTAAAAAGGAATATTTTTATACGAGGCATTTTTACTAAAATACAAAAGGAATGTTTTGTCTTACGTATGTGGCAACAATGACTTCTCCGCCGCCGTGACCATTATTTGAGTTTTGGCTTCCTCTACAAGCCATACAATTTTTTAAATGAAAAATAAATACCATGTTTTAATTTTCTTTTATTTTGGTATTGAAAATGGTTTTTATAATGTTTTTATTATGTCAATGTGTTTTGATATCTTGTGATTGAATTGTGGAAATGTTATGTTTCCTTTATGCATGTTTTATGTGGTACAATTATGTTATGGTTTATGATATGTTTAAACCTTTTCATATAAGGAATGCATTGGACATAATAAGTGACGGGTGGAGCCCGCTATAGATCCTCGATGCATTGGTAGTTCTAATGAGACAAACTAGTGTCTTGGCATGAGGCCTTGGAAAAATATTATTTTTATTCTTGGTACGAGGCCTTGGCTATGTGGTTATGATAGTCTAGGATTATGAATTCCATCATTATTAAAGTGGTTATTGATATTTCATGTGATTATTCGACTATTAGAATATCCATGTGAATAAGTAAATGGAATTATTTAATTTTATTTTTTCCATATTATGCTTAATTTCAAGTTTAAAAGGCTTTTGTTTTAGTTATACATTGCCTTAAATGTTTATGTTTATTTATGATAGTTTCCGCTATATTATTATCCTTATTGAGCATCTGAGCTCACCCCTTTCTATGTTTTATTTTCCCAGGATATGAAGAAATATTTTATGACTGACCTACAGGGATAATCTGAAGGGGATAGGAGTGTGAACTATTGAGACTATGTTATTGTGATTTTTCACTTTATTATAAAATGTAACATTTATGAATGTATCTAGTGTTTCCAAGGATACTAAACTAATCAGTCTTTCGAGAATTGATCTTTTGTGATCATTCCAATGTTATGTAATATTGCACCGACTCTGAGTAACTGGGGTCAGGGCATTACAGTTGGTATTAGAGGTAGTTTAGTACTAACCTTGGAAGCTAGATTTAGATAAAATCTGATTAGAACACATAGCCCTAAGATAGTCTTTGAGGATTAGTATAGAAGAACTTCCTAGAATTTTGATATTGTAGTGATTTTGTGAGTTTTCCGAGCAATACATCCCTTTCTGGATACGATCAGGTAGAGGCGTCTCTGGCACAGATGTACCTAGGGGTAAAACCCGAAAACACCACTTTGAGCTAAACTCGAACAGGAACTGGTGCACGACAATGGGCCTTGCTGCACTCTTGGTTACGACACTCCCAGTTGATATGCTTAGGATAATTCCCATTTTCTTTACAAACCATTATGAAGGGTTTATGAGTATATACTTCCTCAAAGAAAACATTTTTATGATTATGGATATATCCATAAATTGTTCAATTTATGTTAAGTGTTTTACAAGTATGGAATTATGTATTTTGATTCATAAACTGATCTAGTTTATGCCATTGTTTAGAAATGGAACCTAGTGGTAGGAATGGAAACCATATAAATGCATGCACTCCATGTAGGGAAGGCCCTCCTACTCAAGATAATTATAGTGGAGCTGGTGATACAACTGGTGCTGATCAACTTATCACCATACTGGGACAACTCACTCAGTTTATGAATAATAACCTTACTCGTATGGAGCACCCTGATCCACAATATGGAGGATCAATGTTAGAACTCTTCCCGAGGCAACAACCACCAACATTAAATGGGAGTACAAATCACTTAGAAGCTGAGCAATGGATAAATTACTTATAGAAAATATTCCATGCCTTGGGGAGTAGTGAAAGGGAAAAGGTTATCATGGCAGTTTACTGTGTCACTGGAGATGCTGATCAATGGTGGCCATTGATTCAAAACACAAAAGAAGATGATGAAGTATCAAATATGGAATGAAGGGAGTTCAAAGAGTTTTTTTAGAAAAATACTTTCCTCGTGACCATCGAGCAGATATGGAAAGGCAATTTCTGAGTTTGAGACAAAAGGAGGATGAGAATGTCGCAATGTATGAGACTAACTTTACAAGGTTAGCGAGGTATGCTGCAAATTATATACATAACCCAAGAATTAAGATTGATCATTTCTTTTATGGGTTAAAATCGTTTCGCCATCAAGCCTTAGTCTCACAATCTTTCTCATCATACGAAGATATTGTCTCATGTGTTATCAAGACAGAAAAGAAATTCTCTAAATCTTATGACAATAAAGTAAAGCAAGAGAAGAAGAGAACGGTAGAACAAGAGACAGATAAAGGGGAAAAGGTAAAGAAGGATTTTACATTATGTGATAATTATGGGAAGAATCACCCCGGTTCTTGCCTAAAATGAATGGGAGTTTGTTATAAATGTGGAGAAAAAGGTCACCAGGATCGTGATTGCAAGGGAAAGAAAGAGGCTATCAATGTTGAATGCTACAATTATAGGGAAATGGGTCATTATGTAAATGAATTTCCTAAGTGTCAGGGAAACTTACCTTAGAAAAGGACAGGGGATCAAGGCCAATCTTATGCTGTTACTACAGTTGAAGTGGAATAATTAATGTATTTGTGTTTTTGGACTCAAGGATTATATTCTCGTTATAATAATAATGTGATATATATAAGGATTGTACTGCAGTACTTGTTTTTTTCATTAAGGTCTTAATATGATGAAGGTAATCATATTTTTAGTATGTAACAATTAGAGAAACTTTACTTTGTTTGGGGAATCTGATGTTACAAATGATTTTGGAATTTAGAGACCTTTTAGAGAAAGTCTGGACAGAGGTATTTGGGATAACTATGAAGGTCTGAATGGATTAAGTTTAACTTTGGATAGTATTGTTTAAGGTTAAAAAATTTCTGAAGATTATTTTTGGAATATTATAATACTATAGTTTTAGGAAAAGGACAACCTATAGGTCGGAGGATAAACCGTCGCGTCAGACAAATCTGTAGGAATCGAACCCACAAACATAGTGCGACATGCCTTTATTATCTACCACTATCCTACAGAAAGTCCCTGGTTATTACAAAATAGTTTTCCTGATCTAAATGGTATGTGTTAATATTTGGAACCTTGTACGATTAGGATAAATATAATATTTTTGAGTACTATTATCTTTTTGAGTGAAAGATGGGTTTGTGGTAAAAATTTATTAAAGAATGAAAGTCTACATGACAAGTATGTATATTTCCTTATTTTCTTAGTAAATCTATTAAATAAATCCCTCAACTTCATGAAAGGTAACTTAAAACAAAAAAAAATTTCGGTTAACTTTTCCTACTGGGGAATCAATGATCGTTTAACCAATCACAAGTTTGTGATTTTCTTGTAGTTAATTTTCTTTTAATCCTGTTTTCTACAACTCTCCATCAGAACTTGATGGTTTGTTTCTCCTCCATATACATGTTTTCATATAATCCTAGTATAGGCTATCTCAGGGGACCTTTGCACTTCTCTTTCTTTCTTTTAAATTTATATTTTTATTAACCCTATTTCTGATATGGGTTTTCCACAAAGGTATTTTCTACTTTGAACCTTTTATTTTAGAAGAACAATTTCAAATTGAGAGGATGCAATTTATTGAATGAGGGGAGAATGTAACACCCCAAGCTTCCATGATACATGTCTCTTTCAATAATGCAATAACTTGCATTATACGCAAGTTCGAGATTCTAACACACCCCGACCAATCAAAATAGTCGTTATGAATAGTAATACCCACTTTTTGAAATTATATAAATTTAATATTTCAAAATGGACTTCATTTTTGGATTCATAATATCAAAATTATCCTATGTTGAAATTTTGGTATTTTTCTGAGAACTTCCAATTTTCGATGAATAGGGAAAAAATACTTAAAAAAATTTTTTTTAATCAAAATAATTTATAGGGATAAATTATACTATTGAGTGGTTTTAAAGTATAATTAGAATATATTTTTACCATTTTATCCAATGGTGGTCATTATAATTAATTTCACTTTGAAATTGGACCTAACCAATTGTCAATATTTTGATATATATTGTTTTTTGAAAACACGCTATTTGTTGTGACAATACGAATTAATTATAAAATTAATAAATGAAAATTATATGTTTGGAATTTTGTAAAATATACATAATTTTTTAATTCAGAATATCAATTATAGCTCAGGGTGATTTTTTGGTATTTTTCTGAAAAACTTCAATTTTTGATGAACAGTGAAACCACTAAGTGGTAGTTAAAAAACTGATTTTTCGTTTAAATGAAATTTTACCGCTTCTGTGAATTGAATTTCAAAAATATGACATACATCATTGTTATTAGGAAGTAAAATGTGGTTCAATGGGATTAAAATAATTTTTAGTGAATAGTAGCTTTTAAGTTCTATTAATCGTGATTAAAGGTAATTAGTGTAATTTAAGGTAAATATAATGTTATAATAATATGAAATTACCTTTACACTTGTCCTACACTTATTTCATGAGTCATGTCCGACCAAGACAATCCATGGGTCAACTTGGGGACCTCATGGAGCCACTTGGGTAAGAAAATGACATTAATAACTTTTTATTTAAAGTAAAAATAAAATTGTCACAAACATGTGTTGTTTTACTAAAATAATTATTACATGGGGTTATATAAGTTAACTTTTAGACTATAAATATTCATTGGAAAGATAAAAATATTTCCTACATCATGGTAATTTTTTTTTATAATTTTTAGGCATTAAATAAATAAATTTATTTATCACACCATGATGATGTAGTGATTACCTCATTAATGAACGATTTAAATAAAATGGAAAGATAAGATAAAATATATAACATACACTTGTCTAAATCCTATTGGATGGGTTGATTTCTAACACTTATCACATTATATTCGAAATATATCATTTTGGGACCTTTAAAATCTGAAAATCATTTCATAATAATGTAACATTTCATGACTTTCCAAGAGTGCCCCTCCTCTCCTCTTATAAAATGCCCCCACTACTACCACCTTATTCACACCTTCAAAGCCATTTGGCTCAGAAAAAATCTGCCAAAATACTCTCTCAAGTTCCCTATCTTACTCCTAGAAGCCTCACTTTGGGCAGAAGTCTTCCCAAGGAAGCCTTTGGCTCAAATAAAAAAGAGTTACCTGATTTTAAGGTAATGTCTTCTCTTATGTTCTTTTGTTTTATTTTGCCTCTCCAACCCCTTAAACTATTTTTATTCCTTTATTTTGTAACAATAGTAGTATATTCAATATACTAGGATTTTTTTATGAGAATTATTTGATTTACACTTACACAAACCTTCGTCTAATGGTTAAAGAACATACTGATTCTATGGGTGGTGAATTACTGCCTCACGAAACGATTATTGTTCAATATTATTTTAACACCTCTCATGGTGGCCATTAATATGTCACTATATTTATATATGATATATATTATGTTTTACTTATGCTTCTTTATTTTTCATTTATTTCATACCTTTATGATTTCCATTATGGGTAAACGCGATAATTTCATTTTAGGAAGTGCGGACTACCGCCCCCTCAAAGTGATTTGAATCGTTAATGCCATATGTGGGATGTATAAACGATGGAGTAAATGATATTATATATGATATTATACTGGAATTATAATATACCTTTATATCATTATGATTTCATTCCATTAAATATGAAATAGAAATGTAAGTAGCATTCATACGTACATACAGTTTACCGTCTCCATGAACGGTGCATTTCATTTCTTACTGCTAAATGTTATGTAATATTATAAATGAATTATATATACTACATATGTATGATATATATAATATCTACATCATGAATATAATTCCGGATATAATGGATATTTTACCACATGAACAACTTTTAATTATAAGAAGTTTATTTTTGACTCAAGTACAAAAGATCGACAAAACGACCGTTATTAACTTAAATAATTACATAATGTTCATAACATGGTAATAAGTGATATAAAAGGAATAATGAACTTAAAAAAGGTTCTTAATCAATTATAAATTAACTCTAGTTTATTATTTAGGAGATTAAATAACGATCGAGTCAAGTCAGACACGAGGTAAGGGAACTTCCTAACCCAATTTCCGTTCTTTGGGTTAATCTCCTACTTTCAAATTATGTCATGATATTATTATATCCTATATTTTATTTTTACTTTATTTATGTGTACTTATAGTGAATACACATAATAGATCTATTTTATTTAAAAAAATGATCTTTGTAAGGGACTTCATCTCAATATCCTTTCATTGAGGTATATTTTGTTTTATACACAACTAGTGTATTTTCGTGAGGTCTTGACAAAATCTTATTTGTTGTCTTGGCACGAGGCCTTGGCTACGTGGTTATGATAGTCTGGCATTATTCATTCTATCATTATGAAAGTCATTGTTGATATTGCATTTTATTATTCAACTAGTAAAATATCCATGTGAATAAGTAAATGGAATTATTTCATTTTATTTTTTCCATATTATGCTGAAGTTCAAGTTTAAAAGACTTTTGTTTTAGTTATACATTGCCTTAAATGTTTATGTTTATTTATGAAAGTTTCCTCTGTATTGTTATCCTTACTGAGCATCTGAGCTCACCCCTTTCTATGTTTTATTTTCACAGGATGTGAAGAAATATTTTATAACTGACCTATAGGGATAGTCTGAAGGGGATAAGAGTGTGGACTATGGAGACTATGTTATTGTGATTTTTCACTTTATTATGTAATGTAACATTTATGAATGTATCTAGTGTTTCCAAGGCTACTAAACTAATCGGTATTTCGAGACTTGATCTTCTGTGATCATGACAATATTATGTAATAATGCACCGACTCTGGGTAACTGGGGTCGGGGCATTATAGTTGGTATTAGAGGCAGTTTAGTACTAACCATGGAAGCTATATTTAGATAAACTCTGATTAGGGCACATAGCCCTAAGATAGTCTTTGAGGATTAGTATATGAGGACTTCCTAGAATTTTGGTATTGTAGATATTTTGTGAGTTTTTCGAGCAATATACCCTTGTATGGATACGAGCAGGTAGAGGTGGCTCTGGCACAAATGTACCTAGGGGTAAAACCTGAAAACACCGCTTTGAGCTAGACTCGAACGGGAACTGGTGCACGACAATGGGCCTTGCTGCACTCTTGGTTACGACACGCCCATGGGATATGCTTAGGATAATTCCCATTTTCTTTACAAACCATTATGAAGCGTTTATGAGTATATACTTCCTCAAAGAAAACATTTTTATGATTATGGATAATATCCATAAATTGTTCAATTTATGTTAAGTGTTTTAAAAGTATGGAATTATGTATTTTGATTCATAAACTGATCTAGTTTATGCCATTGTTTGGAAATGGCACCTAGTTTTAGGAATGGAAACCGTATCAATGCACACACTCCATATAGGAATTTCCCTCCTGCTCAAGATAATTATAGTGGAGTTGGTGATACAACTGGTGCTGATCAGCTTATCACCATACTGGCACAACTCACTCAGGTTATGAATAATAACCTTACTCGTATGGAGCACCCTGATCCGCAATGTGGAGGATCAATGTTAGACCTCTTCATGAGTCAACAACCACCAACATTCAATGGGAGTACAAATCACTTAGTAGCTGATCAATGGATAAATTCCTTAGAGAAAATATTCCATGCCTTGGGGAGTAGTGAAAGAGAAAAGGTTATCATGGTAGTTTACCACCTCACTAAAGATGCTGATCAATGGTGGTCATTGATTCAAAACACAAAGGAAGATGAAGAAGTATCAAATATGGAATAGAGGGAGTTCAAAGAGTTTTTTTAGAAAAATACTTTCCTCCTGACCATAGAGTAGATATGAAAAGGCAATTTCTAAGTTTGATACAAAAGGAGGATGAGAATGTCGTGAATTATGAGGCTAACTTTACAAGGTTAGTGAGGTATGCTACAGATTATATACGCAACCCAAGAAATAAGTTCGATCATTTATTTTATGGGTTAAAACTATTTCTCCATCGAGCCTTAGTCTCACAATCTTTCTCATCGTACGAAGATATTGTCTCATGTGCTATCAAGACAAAAAAGAATTCTCTAAATCTTATGACAATAAAGTAAATAAAGAGAAGAAGATAATGGTGGAACAAGAGACAGATAAAGGAAAAAAGGGAAAGAAGGATTTTCCATTATGTGATAATTATGGGAAGAATAACCCCGGTACTTGCCTAAAAGGAATGAGAGTTTGTTATAAATGTGAAGAAAAAGGTCACTAGGCTCGTGATTGCAAGGGAAAGAAAGAGGCTATCAATGTTGAATGGTACAATTATAGGGAAATGGGGAATTATGGAAATTAATGTCCTAAGAATCAGGGAATCTTCCCTCAGAAAAGGCCAAGGGATCAAGGCCAATCTTATGCTGTTACTACAGGTGAAGTTGAATAATTAATGTATTTGTGTTTTTGGACTCTAGGATTATATTCTGGTTATAAGAATAATGTGATATATATAAGGATTTTACTACAATACTTGTTGTTTTCATTAAGGTCTTAATATGATGAAGGTAATCATATTTTTAGTATGTAACAATAAGAGAAGCTTTACTTTGTTTGGGGAATCTGATGTTACAAATGATTTTGGAATTTAGAGACCTTTTAGAGAAAGTTTGGACAGAGGTATTTTGGATAACTATAAAGGTTGGAATGGATTAAGTTTAACTTTGGATAGTATTGTTTAAGGTTAAAACATTTCTGAATATTATTTTTGGAATATTATAATACTATAGTTTTAGGAAAAGGATAACCTGTAGGTCGGGGGATAACCCATCGCGTCGGACAAAGCTGTAGGAATCGAACCCACAAACATAGTGCGACAGGACTTTATTACCTACCACTAGCCTACAAGAAGTCCCTGGTTATTAAAAAAATAGTTTTTCTGATCTAAATGGTATGTGTTAATTTTTGGAACCTTGTACGATTAGGATAAATATAATATTTTTGAGTTCTATTATCTTTTTGAGTGAAATATGGGTTTGTGGTAAACATTTATTAAAGAATGAAAGTCTACATGACAAGTATGTATATTTCCTTACATTCTTAGTAAATCACCTAAATAAATTCCTCAACTTCATGAAAGTTAACTTAAATCAAAAATGTTGTTGGTTAACTTTTCCTACTGGGGAATCAATGATTGTTTAGCCAATCACACGTTTGTGATTTTTTTGTAGTTAACTTTATTTTAATCTTGTTTTCTACAACTCTGCATCAGACCTTGATGGTTTGTTTCTCCTCCATATCCATGTTTTCATAGAATCCTGATATGGGCTATCTCGGGTGACCTTTGTAGTTCTCTTTCTTTCTTTTAAATTTATATTTTTTTTAACCCTATTTCCGATATGGGTTTTCCACAAAGGTATTTTCTACTTTGAACCTTTTATTTTAGAAGAACAATTTAAATTTGTGAGGACGCAATTTATTGAAGGAGGGAAGAATGTAACACCCCAAGCTTCCATGATACACTTCTCTTTTAATAATGCAATAGCTTGCATTGTACACAAGTTCGAGATTCTAACACACCGCGACCAATCAAAATAGCCGCTATGAATAGTAATACCCACCTTTTGAAATTATATAAATTTTCTATTTCAAAATGGACTTCATTTTTGGATTCGGAATATCAAAATTAGCCTATGTTGAATTTTTGGTATTTTTCTCAGAACATCCAATTTTTTATGAATAGTGAAAAAATACTTAAAAAAAACTTTTTTAATCAAAATAATTTATAATGATAAATTATACAATTGAGTGGTTTTAAAGTATAATTAGAATATATTTTTACTATTTTATCCAATGGTGGTCATTAGAATTAATTTCACTTTGAAATTGGACATAACCAATTGTCAATATTTTGATATATATTGTTTCTTAAAAACATGCTATTTATTGTGAGAACGAGAATTAATTATAAAATTAGTTAATGAAACTTATATGTTTGGAATTTTGTAAAATAGATATCATTTTTTAATTCAGAATATCAATTATATCTTAGGGTGATTTTTTGGTATTTTTCTAAAAAACATCAATTTTTGATGAATAGTGAAACCACTAAGTGGTAGTTAAAAAACTGATTTTTCATTTAAATGAAATTTTACCACTTCTGTGAATTGAATTTCATAAATCCGAAATACATCATTGTCATTAGGAAGTAAAATGTGGTTCAATGGGATTAAAATAATTTTTGGTGAATAGTAACTTTTAAGTTATATTAATCGCGATTAAAGGTAATTAGTGTAATTTAAGGTAAATATAATGTTATAATAATATGAAATTACCTTTACACTTGTCCTACCCTTATTACATGAGTTATGGCCAACCAAGAAAATACATGGGTCAACTTGGGGACCCCATGGAGCCACTTGGGTAAGAAAATGACATTGATAACTTTTTATTTAAAGTAAAAATAAAATTGTCACAAACATGTGTTGTTTTACTAAAATAATTATTAAATGGGGTTATATAAGTTAAATTTTTGACTATAAATATTCATTGGAAATCTAAAAATATTTCCTACATCATGGTAATTTTTTTATAATTTTTAGTCATTACATACATAAATTTATTTATCACGCCATGATGATGCAGTGATTACCTCATTAATGAACGATTTAAATAAAATGGAAAGATAAGGTAAAATCTATAACTTACACTTGTCTAAATCCTATTGTATGGGTGGATTTATAACCCTTATCACATCATCCTAGAAATTTATCATTGTGGGACCTTTAAAATCCGAAAATAATTTCATAATAATGTAACATTTCATGACTTTCCAAGAGTGCCCCTCCTCTCCTCTTATAAAAGGCCCCCACCACTACCACCTTATTCACTCCTTCAAAGACATTTGGCTCGGCCAAACTCTACCAAAATACTCTGTCAACTTTCCTATATTACTCCTAGAAGCCTCACTTTGGGCAGAAGTCTTCCCAAGGAATCATTTGGCTCAAATAAAAAAGAGTTACCTGATTTTAAGGTAATGTCTTCTCTTATGTTCTTTTGTTTTATTTTGCCTCTCCAACCGCTTAAACTATTTTTATTAATTTCTTTTGTAACAAAAATAGTATATTAAATATAATAGGATGTTTTTATGAGATGTATTTGATTTACACTTACACACACCTTCGTCTAATGGTTAAATAACATACTGTTTCTGTGGGTGGTGAATTACTGCCTCACGAAACGATGATTGTTCAATATTCTTTTAACACCTATCATGGTGGCCATTAATATGTCACTATATTTATATATGATATATATATATATATTATGTTTTACTTATGATTCTGTATTTTTCATTTATTTCATACCTTTATGATTTCCATTATGGGTAAACGTGATAATTTCATTTTAGGAAGTGCGGACTACCGTCCCCTCAAAGTGATTTGAATCGTTAATTCCATATGTGGGATGTATAAAGGATGGAGTAAATGATATTATATATGATATTATACTGGAATTATAATACACCTTTATATCATTATGATTTCATTCCATTAAATATGAAATAGAAATGAAAGTAGCGTTCATGCGTACGTACGGCTTACCGTCTCCATGAATGGTGCATTTCATTTCTTCCCTCTAAATGTTATGTAATATTCTAAATGAATGTATATACTGGATATGTATGATATATATGATAAATAAACCATGAATATAATTCTGGATATAATTGATATTTTACCACATGAACAACTTGTAATTATAAGAATTTTATTTTTGACTCAAGTACCAAAGAACGAAAAAACGACCGTTATTAACTTAAATAATTACATAATGTTCATAACATGGTAATAAGTGATATAAAAGGAATAATGAACTTAAAAAATTTTCTTAATCAAGTAGAAATTAACTCTACTTTATTATTCAGGAGATTAAAGAACGATCGAGTCAAGTCAGACATGATGTAAGGGAACTTCTTAACCCAATTTCTGCTCTTTGGATTAATCTCCTACATTCAAATTATGTCATGATATTATTATGTACTATCTTTTATTTGAACTTTCTTTATGTGTACTTATAGTGAATACACATAATAGATATATTTTATTTAAAAAAAATGATCTTTGTAAGGGACTTCGTCTCAATCTCCTTTCATTGAGGCATATTTTGTTTTATACAAAACTTTTTTTTATACGATGTATAAACCCCTTTGAATTTGACGTTTATTCAAAAAGAATATTTTTATATTAAGTGTTTTTACTAAAAGAAAAAAGGAATGTTTTGTATTACGTATTCGGTGACAACAACTTCTCCGCCGCTATGACCATTATTTGAGTTTCGGCTTCCTCTACAAGCCATAACTTTTTTTCAAATGAAAAATAAATACCATGTTTTACTTTTTTTTTATTTTGGTATTGAAAATGGTTTTTATAATGTTTTGATTATGTCAACGTGTTTTGATATCTTATGATTGGAATGTGTAAATGTTATGTTTCCTTTATGCATGTTTTATGTGGTACGATTATGTTATGGTTTATGATATGTTTAAAACTTTTCATATAAGGAATAAATTGGACTTAATAAGTGACGGGTGGAGCCCAATATAGATACTCGATGCATCGGTAGGTCTAATAAGACAAACTAGTGTATTTTCATGAGGTCTTGACAAAATCTTATTTGTTGTCTTGGCACGAGGCCTTGGCTACGTGGTTATGATAGTCTGGCATTATTCATTCTATCATTATGAAAGTCATTGTTGATATTGCATTTTATTATTCAACTAGTAAAATATCCATGTGAATAAGTAAATGGAATTATTTCATTTTATTTTTTCCATATTATGCTGAAGTTCAAGTTTAAAAGACTTTTGTTTTAGTTATACATTGCCTTAAATGTTTATGTTTATTTATGAAAGTTTCCTCTGTATTGTTATCCTTACTGAGCATCTGAGCTCACCCCTTTCTATGTTTTATTTTCACAGGATGTGAAGAAATATTTTATAACTGACCTATAGGGATAGTCTGAAGGGGATAAGAGTGTGGACTATGGAGACTATGTTATTGTGATTTTTCACTTTATTATGTAATGTAACATTTATGAATGTATCTAGTGTTTCCAAGGCTACTAAAATAATCGGTCTTTCGAGACTTGATCTTTTGTTATCATGCCAATGTTACATAATAATACACTGAATCTGGGTAACTGGGGTCAGGACGTTACAAAGTAAATAAATTAATTATCTCTGTTTTCTATTTCCTTCTCATGGGATCATATATATCAAAATGTATAATCTCTAAGGGATGAGTTGAATGTATCTCAAATTTCATATATACGATGTTTGTAATAACCCCTTTTGAAATATTAAATATCACATACATGAATTATTTTAATTTTTTTTTTCATTTAATTTCTATTTTTACTTTTTTTGTGGGGGTTTTCCAAGTATTTTTTGAGAAAGGGGGGGTTTCATCCTGATTTGGGCCAAACCGTGAGCCCATTTTTAGATTAAAAAGAAAACTCTATTTCTTTTATAACTCCTTAATTTTATAAATTTTTTCTCCCATTACACTTCCAACTTGGCTTAACCTCACATATTCAAACAACCATGTCTATTTTGACCAATTAGTAACTCATTATCATTTTTGGATTTGGGTGATTTAGTTAGGCATTTGGCCAACCTGTGAGCCCATTTCCTACTTTAAAAATTTTAATTATTTAATATCTAATTCATTTTTTAAATATTTCTCAGTTATTAAACCTCCCACTAAAATACAAAAAACCCTAGGCTCACCCTCATTATCTATTTTTCCTCTTTTGAGATTGTTTTCATTGGGAATTAGGGTGAAATTTATTAGGGTTTCTCAAATCGTTTAGGTTTGAGAAGGTAATTTGTTTCATCCATAAATCAATAAATTTTCACTCTTTTTACCCAATTTCAGTCCCCAAATGAATTAATCATCCTCATTAAAGGCTCCCTATAAGTTTTGGTTTCTTATAGATTTAACATTTGGTGTATTTGGGGCAATTTCTTCAAGATCTCTCAAGTAAGTGGGTTTCCTTCCTTCCTCATCCCATTTTCTTAGGGTTTCTTCCATTTTCTTAGGGTTTATTCCATTTATTATTGAATTTCCTACTATCCAGAAAGTATTTATTCAAACCTAGTTTTTGATATTGTGTTTTTTGGTCTAATATTGTGGTTTTAGGTTTGATTTAACTCCCTGGTGGTGCGGCGGTGGTGTGGGTGAAATTTCGCACAAGGATTTGGTGTTTTGACACTCGTGGTAGGTAATTCCATGTCTAAGAACTCTTTAATGATTTATAATTTATAGATTTATAATTTTTTCATGTTTAACTTCCATGTTCGTTGGTGCGAAAACTATTTTTTGTGGCATTTGTTAAGTGAATGGTGCTAAAATGGGATTTTTTGTATGAAAATGGGTGTTTTTCATGAATATCCAATGTTGGATCATTTGGGGTTGTTTTATAATTGATGAAATGGGTTTTATTAAAATGATTTAGTTTTTTAAATTATGTTTTGGTGAAATATGGGTATGCATATGGTGTTAGAAGTGGAGTTTTCAATGGATTTTATGTGCAAAATATTGTTATGTTTTGTGATGTTGTTTTATGAAAATTCTAAATGTTTTATTGATTGATATAAGTGGTTCAAAGAATGTGTAGATACTATTTTGAATGTGGGTGACCAAAAATGATGATTTTATGTGCAATTGTATTTTGGTAACATGTGGAATTTGTTTTGAGCACAAAGGGGGAAACCTGAGTATCTAGGTGGGCGGACGTGTACTAGTACGCTAGTGATCCAGAGTGGTTTTTTCCCTATTTCAACTAGAAATTTGGACAGTGAAAACACTAACAAAACTATATTGATGATGTATGGGGACCACTAGGTTATTGTTATGTTTATTACTAGTGGATCGTGCATGATAATAGATATTACTATGGTTACTTTACACCGAGATACGAGGTACATGGTGCCCAAAACTAACTAGTGCCTAGGGGTGTTCCTGATAATAGTGATCATTGGATGTTTTTATATTTATCATTTAAATAGGGTGTGTTTGGATTGAGAAATTTAGTATCATACAGGTTTTAATTAAATGTGTTCACTATTTTAAAATTCCCATTGAAATTTTTTTACCTTTAAAAGTTTCATTCTTTAGAATTTATTGCCACCATTTCTTGTTTATAAAAAATGTGCATGATTTTAATCTTGTATTGATTACTATATGGAATTATTTTTGTGGTATCTTATTGGTCATAGGCTCACACCCTACTTACAACCCTTGCGTGTAAGTAAACTTGATCATGTTTGACGCAGGTAAAGGCAAGGCCTTGGGTGATTGCGGTCTAGGTTGCTAGTTTGTTCCCTTGGTGCAATGTTGTAGAGACGACTTGTGGGTGATAACCCATCATCATGTGGAGTCCCTTGGGATGTTTTGATGATAATTTTATGTATCTTTGGACCTCTTATGTCATGTTTAAACCTATATTTTCAGTTTTGGATTTTAATTAAGGCATGTTTGGCATAATTTTTTAGGTTAGCTTTTTTTTGGGTTGTTAAATGATTATAAACTAGGGTAAATCATTCCCAAACCATAACACATGATAACCTGGAACTTTTACCAACCTTTGGAGATAGGGAATGCCCTTCGGGCCTTTCCATGGTCTAGGTTTGGTGCCGGTACTAATGGAGACTAGATTCAGTTCATGAAAAATGGTATAAGAGTTGGACAATGTTTTTGGGTTGTATTACTATTTTGGGATGAGTCGGGCTAGACAAGAGATAGGAATATCGAGGATTGATGTTTTGGTCTCAAGTAGGGTGCCTGGACTGCACCTCTCGTGGCAGACCTTGAGTCACTATGGGACATTGGAATTATTTGTTTGACTTCACTTCCAGGTGAGACGTGTGGGCTGTAGACTACACGTAGACATCAGGTGGGGGTGAAGTAATTGTTTATTTTATTATTGTAATGTGTTTGGATTATCTATATTTTATGTTATTGATGAAATTTTCATAATTTTTGTAATGAGTTTTTTCTTTTGAATTTTGTCTTTTGTAGCAACATGCCTCCCCAGAAAGCTCCCATGCACCCATGAGAGGAAACCAAAGAGAGTTATCCCTCACCAATTGATTATAGGCTAGTAAAGGTTGTTGTTCAAGTTTTCCAAGCTCTAGGATATGTAAAGAATCCTATTAAATCTTAATTTAGGAAAGATAAGACTGGTCCTAAGATGGAAAAGGCCTAGGAATTTCTGAGAAACAATCCTCCTACTTTCCAAGGTAGCACAGAACCCCATGAAGCAAAGGAGTGGATCGAAAAGATCGAGCACATTTTTGAGTTTCTGGAAAAACTTGAGGAGGTTAGGGTAAAGTGTTTCCCTTTACTATTATAGGGTCATAGCCATATGTGGTGAGAATCATTGCTTCAAGTTGGGAAGCATGGGCAGATTAGCCGGAAGGACTTCAAGGTTATATTTAATGACTAGTTCTTCCTTGAAGTTTTGGCATGTTCTCAATCTTGAGAGTTTATGGAGCTTGTTCAAAGGGGTCTTTATGTGATGTAGTATGCTAACTGTTTTTTTGAGATGGTCTAGTATGCTCCATAAATGGTCTCCAATGAGCAGATAAAGGCCTAGAAGTTTGATAGGGGCCTACAGACAGAGATCTATTCCCAGGTCATCCTATTCAATATGAAAACCTTTGTAGAGGTGGTTGACTGAGAGTGTTTGGTGGAGATCAACCAAAAGGAGAGGGATATTTTTTGGGGATGATATTAGGTCTTAGAAGTGTAAGCTCTTATGAGAAGAAAATGAAGTGGGAGGAGTAGGGAAAGAAGGGGGTGGAAGCTTAGGCCAACCTTCCAGGTAGTTTTTTTCAATAGCTTCTGATGCGAGGTTCATCATGTGCCACCAATGTGGGAGGCCAGGGAACATCTGACTAGCATGAACTTTTACTTCGAAGACTTATTATTAGTGTAGTGGTATAGGACACTTGCAGTGCTTCTTTAGGGTATCACGTCCACTCCAATGTGGGACAGGATCAGTGGCATCCAAGGGAGAACCAGCTCAGTCAAAGCTATCATGGATAAAGGGATTTCAATTTAGTTGCCATGGTGGCAGGTCCAAATCATATTCTAGGAATAACCATAGGTGAGAGGCCATTATGAGGCAGAGACTAGGCATCCTCTTGCGGTTGATCAAGAACCAGTGGGATCAGAGGCAGGATTGTCTACTTTTCAAGGTACCATTTTGATTTCCTCTTCTATAGATGTTTCTCTTTTTGATATTGGTGCTTCTATTTCATTAATCTCTACCCATACTATCAACATGATGAATTTTCCAACCGTGTTGTTGTCCTTTGTGATGGATTTGGTGATGCCGCTAGGAAAGAAGAAGGAACAGGATCTTAGGTGCCCATCATGTGCGATTTCTGTGTTATGGGTTGAGGTGGAGTGGGACCTCCTGGTCTTAGATATGGATCATTTTGATGTGATACTTGGCATGGATTGGATGGTGAACTTTCAAGAACACATTGATTTATATAGTCAGAGGGTAAGTTTCATATAACCTAAGGGGTATCGTTAGGTTTTTTCATTGGGAATGGGATCCTCAGTCATGTCGTACAGGACCTCCACTCCCAGAGTTGGGGAATCTTATCTTCTAGTTATCATCGATCATGCTTGAGGAGGATGGTCATACTCATAAAGTTGGACTACCTCAGGTAGTGGATGAGCTTCCAAAGGTATTGCCAAATGATTTTTCAAGGTTGCCTCCAGAATGGGATGTGGAGTTCTCGATTAATTTGGTATTGGGAACACAGTCTATCTATCTTCCCTCATATCATATGGCCCCCAACAAGTTAAGGGAATTAAAGAGTTAGCTGGATGAATTAGAATCCAAAGGATTCATTCACCCAAGCATCTATCCTTGGGATTATCCTGTTCTATTTGTAAAGAATTTTGACAGGTCCCTTCGGTTGTGCATTGACTATCAGAATACGAATAAAATAACCAATAAGAATGAATATCCTTTTCCTCAAATTGATGATTTGTTTGACCAGTTGAAGGGGGAAAACTGGTGATTGAAAATAGAATTGCGTTCAGGTTACCATCAACTCAGGGTAAAAGAGGAAGATATCCCAAAACCAAACTTTTGAAGTAGGTACAACCACTTTGAGTATCTGTTCACGCCATTCAAACTGATTAATGCTACAACTGTCTTTATGGAAATCATGAATAGGGTGTTCCACTGGTTTCTTAATTCCTTATTAATGGCGTTCATGTATGACATCCTTATTTACTCTAGATATAAGGAGGAACACAAGCATCATCTTCAGATTGTGTTAGGCACTTTGTGGGATCACCACCTCTATGAAAATTTGTCTAAGTTCACTTTCTGGATCAGGGAGGTGATGTTTCTGGGGCATGTGATCTTGGAGTAGGGGGTTTTGGTGGACCCTGAGAAGATCAATGTAGTTTTTTCATGGGAGTAGCTGAAGAACATGTTAGTGATCAAACGTTTCCTTGACTTGGTTGGTTACTAAAAGCGGTTTGTTAGGGATTTATCTCATCTTGATTCACTCATGACCATGCTCACCCAAAAAGGGGTGAATACTCTATGGGCCCTAGAGTGTTATGAATCCTTCAGGGAACTGAAGTGGTAGTTGAATAGCGCCCCCATAATGATTTTTCGAAGGATGGAATGGGGTATGTGGTGTATTTTGATACTTCAGGTATGGGTCTTGTGTGTGTGCTTATGTAATGTGATCATGTGGTAGAATATCGTTATTGCCAACTATGATCACACAAATAGAATTATCCAACCCTTGACTTGGAGTTAGAAGCTATAATGCATGATTTGAAGACTTGGTGTCACTAACTATTTGGGGAGATGTTTATAGTCTATTCTGATCACAAAATCCTGCCCTATATATTCTTGAAAAAGGACCTCAATATGAGGCAGTGTCGTTCGATATAGTTCATATAGGGGTTCAACATTGACATTGTCTATACCTTAGGAAAGGGTAATGTGGTGGTGGATGCTTTGTGTGGAAAAGTACTAGTGTCATCCTTCAGGAAGTCCAATGATGAGTGGACTCCAATGGGGATCTTTGCTCAGATGCATGTGGAGACCAAGGAGAACATTGGAGGCATGTTCTTGGAAAGAATTCAGGTGACTATTTCTCTCTTGGAGTTTATTTAGCGAGAAAAACCTAGTGATAAGCTTTGTCTATGGTCAAGGTTGTTTCTTCATGGTTGGGAGGCATCTTTTTATTAGTCATCATCTCCTGAGAAAGTCTTTTTCTTCAAGGTCCATTTAGTAGTGTTGTTATCTCTAAAGAAGGTGGTGATGTAGGATAACCACCATTGTTAGTGGGATGTCCATCTGGGTGGCACCAAGATGTATTATGATGTGAGATGACAGTTCTAGTGGATAGGTATGAGACATGACATAGCTGACTTCGTGATGAGATGCTACAAAATGTAGCAGGTGAAAGCGGAGCACCAAAGGCCCTCCAGTTTGCTCTAGCCATTATGTCATGACCTGTCCTCGGGGCCCGTGCCGTGACTACCCCAAGCCTGCCTTCCATAGGCCAGGGGTTGGGGACTAGCACCAAGGCGTAAATTTTGGTAAAAAGGGAAGACATTGCCTTTGTAAAGTAAACAAACACCACAGAGCAAGCAAGCAGTATAAGTAAACACTAAGTAAAAACTAGGTACAACAGTAAGTTCAGAAAAAGTAAGTGGGCTAGAATACAAACCCAATCTGAAATTAAAGTACAACTCGAAAGGGAAAACAACAACTGAAAGTAAAGCTGTAACGTCGAACCGCCCACTGGAAGTCCCACCTGAAGGGTGAGTACATATAGCCTCCACAGCTCCTCGGGTCCAACCGTCCGCTCCGAGTACGTCCCGCCCAGTGGTCCACCGCCAGGTACCGTCCTGCTCCGCAAGCCTCAACCACGATCAGCGTTGTCCGTCATCTGCAACCAACACAATGTAGTACGGGCATAGCCCGTGCAGGGGTGAGTATAAGCTACTCAATAGGGACTCCGAGATGCCCGAAGGTCTCCCAGAATCCACAAAGGATAATCCAAAAAGGAAAGCAAATCAGGATTCAGCTCACACAGGTATACTTATTCGTATGACAATAAAGATGATCAGATCTAGCCACTGATTCATCTAAGTCGTCAGACCCACAGAGGATCAATAGGTACTAAACCCCGCAATGACTCACAAAGGATCTGACCCACACATGATCGATAGGTAACTAACCCCCGCAAAGACCCACACAGGATCAGACCCACACAGGATCTGTAGGCGCTGGCCCACACAGGACCGCTGAGCGTTGACCCACACAGGATCAGACCTACACAGGATCAGACCCACACAGGATCTGTAGCACTGATCCACGTAGGATTGTTGAGTTCTATAGTCGTCGCCGTCGAATCCACTGAGGATCTCTGTACAGTCATCGTCGCCGTCGCAGTCACAGCCAGCTCTAGGGTTCCCGCACACAGCAAGCTCGTTCGGGAGGGTCCACTCCACGAGCCGAGAGGCTGAAACATCAACTGAGACAATGTCCAGAGTTGATGTATCCAAAAGTTCTGTATCGTCAACAGGAACTCAACGTCACAGACAGCGCGTCAATCGGACGCCCGGTCTGAAAGTTATTGGCTTTTTCGTCCCAGGGGCCCAGTTGGTTTTTAATTCAAAACCAACCCGACCATACTCCACCTGTGACCAAACCTCGGATGGAGTACTCCAAAAGATCTGTCTCACTTAGAGGAATCCATCAAAGTCGACGACACGTCAATCGGATTTCCGAAGCTCAAGATATGAGCGTTTCCGCTCTGAGGGCCCGGTTGGTTTCATGTACGAACCAACCCGGCCGAACCCAAAGTATTCCGAAACATTGAGTGCGATATACCAAAACGACCATCTCAATACAAGGATCGCATCACAATTGATGGTGTGTCGATTAGAGGCACGTAGCTCAAGTTATGGGCGATAGACCGAAAATGGTTTGGTAATCGGGGGTTCGGGCCCGGTCTGACCCAGGTCGATACCCCCAAGGTTGGCCCGAACTGGGTCGAACCAAACTGGGTCCAGGTCTGGCCCGCTTGGGCGTGGCCCGGCCCGGCCGGTGCGGCTCGGCCCGGCCTGGGCGCGGCCCGGTCTAGCCTGGGCGCGGCCCGGTCTGGCGGACCGGCCAGGAAGCCGACCCGTCCTGGGCGCGGCGTGCTGGCCAGGGACTCGGCCAAACGGCCGAGCCGTTTGAGGTGGGGGGGGGGGGGGGGGGGCGCTTGAGTTGGCCGCCGGGGGTTTGTAACCCCCAGCTTCTCCCCTGTCCGGCCCGCCCGCCCTGGCCGACCGGCTGTTGACGCCATGGGACCGGCAAGGCCGGTCCCCCTTGCTCCGACACCGGCGGCCCGGAACTGGTCGCCGGTCTCCCTGCTCCGCTGCGGCCCGGAACCGGCCGCGACCTTGGTTCGTCCGGTGCGGCGCGACGGCGCCGCGCCCCTCCACCGCGGCCCCACTCCGGTCGTGGTGCTTTAGTGGTTCTCCGGTGCGGTGCGGCGGCGCTGCATCTTTGGTTCATTTTCAACGGCGCGACGTGACGGCGCCACGTCTTGGTCCGTCTTCAATGGCATGGTGTGACAGCGCCGCGCTTCTCCACCTTTCCTTATCAAAATTCCACGCGGTGCTTCGGCATCGCGTTGCCTTGATCGCCGCAACAAAACCAACAACCAAAAAGAGGGGAGGAGTGTTGGCCATGTTCATGCGGTCCGACCTCCTCCCGTTAATGCGATAACATGCCGTTCAATTGAAAGGGGAATAACGACGGAGTTAACATAAGAAAAATAAACCCCTACCTCGTCGAACACGTTGAACGGGGTTTCGTCGCGGAGATAACCGACGCGGAAGAAGAGGGTCGTCGCGGAAGAAGAGGATCGCCGCGGAAGGAATGTTGCGGAAGAAGCATCGCAGAAGGAGAATCGTTGGCGTCACGGTACACGACGTCACTTCGTCGTTCTCCGAGGGTTTGGCATTCTTCATCGCCATTCATCGGAGGCCGTCATTCTTCGTTGGCGACGATGCGTTCTTCGCGTTCTTCGCGTTCTTCGTCGAAGAACAATGAATCCTCAATACCTCTCTTTTCCTCCCAAAGCTCACAAAACAAGGTTCCAACCCCAAATAAAATAAGTTCATCACTTATTTTATTAACATAACCCAACCATTTGAATTTCAAAAGTTAAATTAAATCCCTCATTTAATTAACTCAACTTAACTTAATAAAAGAGGGGTTATGGTAGGTTAGGGAAGGTGAATGGGTGGGGTTCGTGTGGGCCCCACCACCCTCATAATCTCCCATGGGAAGTTGGGTGGTTTTCCCCAACTTCCACCCAAAGCTTTAAACCACTTAAAGGAAACTGAAAATTGTAGTTAAATTTTTATTTTAACTTCCACAATTTTTATCAACCTCTCTCGTGAAAACAAAACTCCGAATAAGGTGATCCTAGGCAAATACCGGCGCTGCGATTCCATCGGTGCCCTCAAAATTCGATTCTGAGTACCAGTTCAAAAGTTAGAAAAACCTGCTCGTTCGTTCACTGAACGTACCCGAGCTAAACTTCGGATAGAAATTCCGGGCACACCGAGCCTCAGAATCAAGTGCCGTCAGAAACTGCGTTCTTGTAAAATCCCAAAGAAAATTAAGAAAAAAATTTCCTTGAATTTTACGGGTCTTTATATTACTCCCACCTCAGGGCTTTATGTCCCCGTAAAGATACATCGAAAACTAGGGAAACAAATGTGGGTACTGAGCACGCATCTGAGCCTCCCGCTCCCAAGTGCTCTCCTGGAGATTCCCGTGCTGCCATCTGATGCGCACTAGAGGAATCAACCATCCACGTAGGACCTGCTCCTATCGATCCTCGATCTCCACTGTGACATCCGTAAAAGTCACCCCATCATCAATGTCCAGCTCCCCATGGTCAATGATATGCGTCGGGTCGTGCACGTATCTCCTCAGCTGAGATACGTGGAAGAAATTGTGCACCTGGTGCAACTGAGGTGGTAGAGCTAGGCGATAAGCCACCTCGCCAATCCTGATGAGGACCTGGAACGGTCCGATGAAGCGTGGAGACAACTTGCCGCCTCAGCCAAATCTCCGTAATCCACGTCGAGGTGAGACCCGCAAGAAGACGTGGTCGCCATCCTCGAACTCCAGTGGCCTCCGCCTCCTGTCAGCATAAGACTTCTGCCGGCTCTGAGCTATCCTCATCCGCTCCTGGATGATCTGGACCTTCTCTATCTTGGCCTGGACCATCTTCGTTCCCACAAGTGCTGACTCCCCAGGGTCTATCCAGCACAAAGGAGATCTGCAAGGTCGGCCGTACAACGCCTCATATGGTTCCATCCTGATGGTGGAGTGGTAGCTGTTGTTGTACGCAAACTCCACTAAGGGTAGGTGGTCCTCCTAGCTATGACCAAAGTCGAGGACACATGCGCGGAGCATATCCTCGAGAGTCTGAATGGTCCTCTCCGTCTGACCATCCGTCTAAGGGTGAAAGGCGGTGCTCAAATGTAGCTGCGTCCCGAACGCCTCCTGAAACCCCTTCCAAATCCGGGAAGTAAATCGAGCATCTCAATCGAAGACGATAGATGATGGAACACCGTGAAGCTGTATAATATCCTAAACGTAGAGACGTCCCAAGCTCTCCACTGAGCCCTGCTCTTTGATGGGTAAGAAGTGTGCCGACTTGGTGAGTCGGTCGACAATCACCCAAATGGAGTCGTGACCTCTGGAAGTGCATGGAAGTCCAGTAACGAAGTCCATATATATGCCATCCCACTTCCACTTCGGGACCTCCAAGGGCTGTACCAAGCCTGCTGGTACCTGATGCTCTGCCTTCACCTGCTGGCAGG
Source organism: Viscum album (assembly GCA_963277665.1). Taxonomy (NCBI): domain Eukaryota; kingdom Viridiplantae; phylum Streptophyta; class Magnoliopsida; order Santalales; family Viscaceae; genus Viscum; species Viscum album. The sequence goes on along the minus strand of OY728137.1, from coordinate 195,162,424 downwards.
TGAGGCATCGAGAAAAGAACTCCGCCACAACCTTCTTTATGCCCGGCCACCAGTGCTGTCGTCTAAGATCCTGGTACATCTTCGCCACTCTAGGATGTACTGCCAAAAGAGAAGTGTGAAACTCTCTCAACACCTCCTCCTACAAAGAAACTGGTACAAAGGTACATTCTCTGAAAAGGACGTCATGCTCTCCTCCTAAGAAGAAACCATCAGGTGCCTATCCTGAGGATATTTGCACACGACGCGTCTCACAGTCGGCGTCCCCACGATGTGCCTCTCTGACCCGCTGTAGTAGTGGAGGAGTGACTGTGAGAGACTGAAGGAAAGTTGCCCCATCTCTATCCACGAAGGATATCTGCAAAGTGGCTAGCTGCTCTTTCACCTCCTCAAGTAGCTGAATTCCCATCCTCCTGTTGAGATCATCGGCTATTACGCTCCCCTTCCCAGGAGTATAGACTATCTCAAAGTCATAGTCCTAGAGGAACTCGAGCCATCACCACTGTCTTAGGTTCAGGTCTTTCTGAGAGAAGATGTACCTACGACTCTGATGGTTAGAATAGACTGTAAAGCGCTCACCCATTAGATAATGTCTCCATGTTTTCAGAGCAAAGACCACTACTGCTAACTCCAGGTCATGGGTAGCATAGTTCTACTCATGCGGCCTCAACTGACGTGATCCATAGGTGATCACTTCCCACTCCTGTATCAGGACACATCTGTGTCTGGTCCCTGATGTATCACAGTAAACTATGTACCCTACTCCCTCCTCCAGAAGCCTCAAGATAGGCGTGCTAGTCAATCTCTGTCTCAGCTCCTGGAAACTCTGCTGACATCTTTCTGACCATACAAAGGGTTTCCCCTTCTTCGTCAAAGCTGAAAGTGGTACCACAACTCTGGAGAAGTCTGGAAAAAATCTCCGATAGTATCCAGCTAGTCCCAAGAAACTCCGCACCTCCGTCACACTCCTGGGTGGATCCCAAGCTAACATTGTCTTGATCTTCGCAGGATCCACCACAACTCCCACCTCAGAGATGACGTATCCCAAGAAGTGGACCTCGCGTATCCAGAACTGACACTTCGGGAGCTTTCCATAAAGCTAGTGCTCTCAGAGTATGTCTAGTACAAACTGTAAGTGGTAGGCATGCTCCTCCTCAGTTGTCGAGTATATCAAAATGTCGTCGATGAAGACCACGACAAATCGATCAAGGTATGGCTGAAAGATCCTGTTCATGAGGCCCATGAACACTGCTGGGGTGTTGGTTACGCCGAAAGGAATAACCAAAAACTCATAGTGGCCAAACTGACACCTGAAGGTCATCTTATGCACGTCCTCATCCCAAACTCTGAGCTGATGATAGCCTAACCTGAGGTCTATCATTGAGAACCACCGTGCTCCATTAAGCTGATCAAAGAGGTCATAAATCCTCAGTAGCGGATACTTGTTTCTCACTGTCACCTGGTTCAGGAGACGATAGTCGACACAAAGTCGCAAGCTCCCGCCCGTCTTCTTGGCGAACAAAATCAGGGAAGCCCAGGGTGAAACACTGGGTCGGATGAATCCCTTGCCCTGCAAGTCCTCCAACTGTACCCGTAGCTCTCGAAGCTCAGCGGGGGCCATCTGATACACTGGAGTGGATATCGGGGCTGTCCCGGGGTATAGGTCAATATAAAAGTCTACCTCTCTGCGAGGAGGTAGCCCTGGGACGTCATCATGGAAAACGTCCGCATACTGATCCACCACATTAGGAAAACCAGGACTCCGCACGTCAACTGCTCCTAGGATGAGGCTAGGCAACTGATGAGTGATGGAATGTCCTCTCCTCTACGAGAGTCCATCCTGTGCTGCAAAGGCTCCCTTCTCACTGGTGAAGGTGAACCTGCTCCCGTCGGTGCATACACATCACACCTTGCTCCTAATACAGTCAATATGAGCATGGAATGTGGATAACCAATCCATTCCCAAGATGACGTCGTAAGGCCTCGACGCCGCTACAAGAAGATCCCAGCTGAAGCTTTCGCCTCCTAGAGTAATCTCACACTACCGGAACCAGTGCGTAATCGTCGAGTCTGCTCTCGTAGGAGCCTCTATCCATAAGGATCGAGCCAATGGTTCTGTTGGAATCTCCGAGCTCTGAACAAGGGCAGCGACTATAAAATAATGACTTGCTCCCGTGTCTATAAGTACTGCAACAAGGGTGGAATAGACACAGATAGTACCTCTAATCATCTCGGGCGTGCCGTGGTCATAGGCCTCCACTGCCTGGAGCTGTGCCTATCTCTTCCTGCCAGCTCCCTGTGGTTGGGGTGGACCTCCTGGTGGTGGTGGTGGTAGAGGCTCAAAGCGTCGCCCACCACCTGCTGCTCGGCCAGCTCCTCTGCCTCATCAGCATACTCCTTGCGGAGCACCACGGTCAACCCTATGCCTCTTTCTGGGTGGTCCATCAACTGTCTGATGCCGCTTGGCACGACGGGTCGGGAAGTCACGAGCCATGTGGCCCTGCCCGCCGCATGTGTAGCACTGTCTGCCTCTCGAAAGACTGGCTCTGCGCTGTGTGCCCCACACTGCGGAGCCAGTGTCTTGAGGTCGTCTTCCTGAGGGTCTGGTCTGCCTGGACCCTTGAGTCATCCGTCGACTGCCTGCTGCAGACGACTCTACTACGTGCCGCCCCACAGTACGTCTCGCCGCTGATGTAGGCTCAGCAAGGAAGCTCTCAATTAGAAGGGCTCACTCCAGTACTCCTGGCTGAGTCGGAATGCTGAGGGAGATCAGCGATGCCCTGATCTCATGCCTCAATCCCTGCTCAAAGGTCCGGGCCCGGAAGAATGGGTCCCGTACCATGTCTGTCGAGTAGCGCGAGAGATTGGTAAATCTCGTCAAGTACTGGGCGACCGTCAAGTTGCCCTGCTGCAGCTGTAGAAGCTCCTGGATGCACACCGCACGGAGGGTGGCTGGGACGAACTCTGAACGGAAGAGGCTCTCAAAGTCCGACCAAAGAAGAGATGCCTCATCATGCACCTGGAGCATCAATATCCACCATCTGCCTGCTACCGCGTGCAGTAGGCTCGCTGCGAGGATCACCATGAGGTCTGTTAGTGTCCTCACTAACCTGAAAACTCGCACCACTGCCTCCAGCCAATCCTCGGTTGCCTGGGGGTCCGTCTCCCCATAGAACCTCGGCGGTCACTGGAGCTGAAACTTTTGTAGTGCACTAAGGCGACGTGCATCGTCAGCGGCTGGGGATGGTAGCATCGGTGGCTCAGCGGGTAGAGGTACCGCCGGTGCCTCTACTGTCAAAGGGCCTTATCTGAGGTCTCGTCGCTCGGTGGTCTGTCATCATGCACAACTCTCAGAACCCTAGCTGGCTGCCGTCGTGGGGCCATCCTGAAAAGAAACAGGTGTGCCACAGTCAAACAGTATACCTGGTGAGCTGACATAAAGTAATCACAAAGAAAACATGAAACACACATGCAATCAATGTTTTCGTGCATTAAGTCGGAAATCAGAAGTCAGGGTCCTGGTGTACGGATACGTCGACCGCCGCACCAACACTGGACTCCCTGGACTAATATCCACACCCAATATGCTTAACACTATTGCTTCACATAGAAAAAATATCAGAGTCCAAAGTTCTGCAGTAGAACTGAACTCCTCTGATACCAATTTGTCACGACTCGTCCTCGGGGCCCGTGCCGTGACTACCCCAAGCCTGCCTTCCATAGGCCAGGGGCTGGCGACTAGCACCAAAGCGTAAATTCTAGTAATAAGGGAAGACATTGCCTTTGTAAAGTAAACAAACACCACAGAGAAAGCAAGCAGTAGAAGTAAACAATAAGTAAAAACTGGGTACAACAGTAAGTGCGGGAAAAGTAAGTGGGCTAGAATACAAACCCAATCTGAAAGTAAAGTACAACTCGAAAGGGAAAACAACAACTGAAAGTAAAGCCGCAACGTCGAACCGCACACTGGAAGTCCCACCTGAAGGGTGAGTACAGATAGCCTCCACAGCTCCTCGGGTCCAACCGTCCGCTCCGAGTACGTCCCGCCCAGTGGTCTACCTCCAGGTACCGTCCTGCTACGCAAGCCTCAACCACGATCAATGATGTCCGTCGTCTGCAACCAACACAACGTAGTGCAGGCATAGCCCGTGCAGGGGTGAGTATAAGATACTCAGTAGGGACCCCGATACCCACAAAGGTCTCCCAGAATCCACAAAGGATAATCCAAAAAGGAAAGAAAATCAGGATTCATCTCACATAGGTATACTTCTTTGTATGAAGATAAAGATGATCAGATCTATACACTGATTCATCTAAGTCGTCAGACCCACAAAGGATCAATAGGTACTAACCCCCGCAATGACCCACAAAGGATCTGACCCACATAGAATCGATAGGTAACTAACGCCCGCAAAGACCCACACAGGATCTATAGGCGCTGGCCCACACAGGACCACTGAGCGCTGACCCACACAGGATCAGACCTACACAGGATCAGACCTACATCGGATCTGAAGCACTGATCCACGTAGGATCACTGAGTGCTATAGTCGTCGCCTTCGAATCCACTGAGGATCTCTGTACAGTCGTCGTCGTCGTCGCAATCGCAGCCAACTCTATGGTTCCCGCACACAACAAGCTCGTTCGGGAGGGTCCACTCCACGAGCCGAGAGGCTGATACATCAACTGACACAAAGTCCGGAGTTGATGTATCAAAAACTTCCGTATCGTCAACAGGAACTCAACGTCACAGACGGCGCGTCAATCGGATGCCCGGTCTGAAAGTTATTGGCTTTTTCGTCCCAGGGGCCCGGTTGGTTTTTAAGTCAAAACCAACCCGACCGTACTCCACCTGCGTCCAAACCTCAGGCGGAGTAAGCCAAAAGAGCTGTCTCACTTAGAGGAATCCATCAAAGTCAAAGACACGTCAATCGGATGTCCGGAGCTCAAGATATGAGCGTTTCCGCTCCGAGGGCCCGGTTGGTTTCGTGTACGAACTAACCCGACCAAACCCAACGTATTCCGAAACCTTGAGTACAATATACCGAATGACTGTCTCGATCCAAGGATCGCATCTCAACTAACAGTGCGTCGATCAGAGGCAAGTAGCTCAAGTTATGGGCGACACACCAAAAATGGTTCGGTAATAGGGGGTCTGGGCCCGGTCCGACCCAGCCCGATACCCCCAGGGTTGGCCCAAACCGGGTCGACCCGAACTGGGTCCGGGTACAGCCCGCTTGGGCGCGGGCCGCCCCGGCCGGTGCGGCCCGACCCGGCCTGGGTGCGGCCCGGCCTGGCCTGGGCGCGGCCCGGCCTGGGCGCGACCCGGTCTGGCAGACCGGCCAGGCAGTCGGCCCGGCCTGCGCGCGGCGTGCTGGCCAGGGACTCGGCCAAACGGCCGAGCCGTTTGAGGGGGGGGGGGGGGTACCTGCCCCCCTGTCTTTTGTAACTGCGACCCCCATAATGGGGGGCCGCTTGAGCTGGCTGCCGGGGGTTTGTAACCCCCGGCTTCTCCCCTATCCAGACGGCCCGCCCTGGCCGGCCGGCTGTTGCCGCCATGGGACCGGCAAGGCTGGTCCCCCTTGCTCTGACGTCGGCAGCCCGGAACCGGCCGCCGGTCTCCCAGCTCCGCCACGGCCCGGAACCGGCCGCAGCCTTGGTTCGTCCGGCGCAGCGCGACGGCGCCGCGCCCCTCCGCCGCGGCCCCGCTCCGGCCGCGGTGCTTTAGTGGTTCTCTGGTGCGGCGTGACGGCGCCACATCTTTGGTTCATTTTCAACGGCGCGGCATGATGACGCCTCGTCTTGGTCCGTCTTCAATGGCACGGCGTGACGACACCGTGCTTCTCCCCCTTTCCTTATCAAAATTCCACGCGGTGCTTCGGAACCACGTTGCCTTGATTGCCGCAACAAAACCAACAACCAAAAAGAGGGGAGGAGTGTCGACTGTGTTTGTGCGGTCCAACCTCCTCTCGTTAATGCGATAACAGGCGATTCAATTGAAAGGGGAATAATGACGGAGGTAAACACAATAAAAATAAACCCCTACCTCGTCGAACATGTTGAACGAGGTTTCATTGAGGAGATAACTGCCACGAAAGAAGAGGGTCGCCGCGAAAGAAGAGGATTTCCGCGGAAGGAACATCGCGGAAGAAGCGTCGCGGAAGGAGAATCGTTGGCGTTGCGGTACACGGCGTCGCGTCGTCGTTCTCTGAGGGTTCGGCGTTCTTCGTCGCCCTTCGTCGGAGGCCGGCGTTCTTCGTTGGCGACGATGCGTTCTTCGCGTTCTTCGTCGAAGAACAAAGAATCCTCAAGACCTCTCTTTTCCTCCCCAAAGCTCACACAACAAGGTTCCAACCCCAAATAAAATAAGTTCATCACTTATTTTATTAACATAACCCAACCATTTGAATTTCAAAAGTTGAATTAAATCCCTCATTTAATTAACTCAACTTAACTTTATAAAAGAGGGGTTATGGAAGGTTAGGGAAGGTGAATGGGTAGGGTTCGTGTAGGCCCCACCACCCTCATAACCTCCCATGGAAATTTGGGTGGTTTTTCCCAACTTCCAACCAAATCTTTAAACCACTTAAAGGAAAATAAAAATTGTAGTTAAATTTTTATTTTAACTTCCACAATTTTTATCAACCTCTCTCGTGAAAACACAACTCCGGATAAGGTGCTTTTAGGCAAATACCGGCACTGTGATTCCATCAGTGCCCTCGGAATTCGATTCCGAGTACCGGTTCAAAAGTTAGAAAAACCCGCTCGTTCGTTCACTGAACGTACCCGAGCTAAACTTCGGATAGAAATTCTGGGCACACCGGGCCTCAGAATCAAGTGCCGTTAGAAACTGCGTTCTTGTAAAATCCCACAGAAAATTAAGAAAAAAATTTCATTGAATTTTACGGGTCTTTACACATTACCCATTATTACCTAGAAGTGGGATAAGGTTTCCATGGACTTCATTATTGGCTTTCCTCGTACACGTCAAGGTAAGAATTCCATCTAGGTTGTGATTGATCATATGACCAAATCATCCCACTTAATTCTGATAAAATATGCTACTAAAGTGGATGAGTTGGTCCGTTAGTATATCCAAGAGGTGGTAAGGCTTCATGGCTTGCTGGTAGTAGTTGTCTCAGATAGAGATCCCCATTTAACTTCTCAGTTTTTGGAAGGCCTTGGTGTCACAGATTAAGATGAGCATAGCTTACCATCCTCAAACAGATGGTCAGATAGAGCAGGTGAATCATATCCTAGAGGAAATTCTCTATGCATGTGTTTTAGTCTTTGGAGGTTCATGTTATATCCATTTGAGATTGGTTGAATCTTCCTATAATAATAGTTACCAATCCTCGATTCGAATGGCTCCTTTTGAGGTGCTCTATGGTCGGCCTTATCGGTCCCCCTATTTTGGGATGAGGTAGGTGAGACTTCACTATTGGGGACGAGCCATATAAAAGAGACATCTAAGAAGGTCAAGTTGATAAGGTAGTGCTTGTTGATAGCTCAGAGGTTTCATACATCTTATGCTGACCAGAGGCGTTGAGACCTAGAGTTTCTTATGGGTGACTGGGTATTCTTGAAAGTGGCCCCTTGTCGGTGCCATCGTCGATTGGGGATGCAAGGGAAGCTAATTCCACATTATGTCAGTACTTTTGGGATCACTGAGCATATTGGAAGGGTGGAATAAATGTTGGCCTTTCCTTCTCAGTTGAATTCCATTCATGACATCTTCCATGTCTCCTAGTTGAAAAAGTATAACCCGGATCTGTCCCATGTGCTGAATTGGGAAGAACTAAATATAGAGCCCGATTTATCAGTGTTTGAGCGGCCAGTGTGAATTTTGGACTCCCAAGAAGAAGTTATTCTAGGGAATACTATTCTTCTAGTTTGAGTCCTCTGGCATTATGGGACAGATGAGCATGAGACATGGGAGTAGAAGTCTTGGGTCGTAGAGCAGTTTCTGTTTCTCTTATCTGATCAGGTTTTAAGATGAATTTACGAGGGTGGAAAGTTCTTAGGGTTGGGAAAATTTTCACATACGTAACTTATTTTGAAGGTATTTTTCATTTAATTTTATTCTTGGTTTTTTTGTGGGGGTTTGCCATGTATTTTTGGAGAAATGGTGGGGTTTATCCTGATTTGGGCCAAACTGTGAGCCCATTTCCATATTTAAAAACTAAATTTTATTTCATTTAATACTCCTTATATATTTAACCCTTTTCACCCATTTCTCTTACCACTTGTCCTCCCCTGACCTATTCAAACCACCATGTCTGTATGGACCCCTTAGGAACTCATTATCATTTGGGATTTGTGTGATTTAGTTAGGCATTGGTCCAACCCGTGATCACATTTCCTGCTTTAAAAAAATTTAATTCTTTAATATATCATTCATTTTTTAATGTTTTTTGGTGATTCCACCTCCCAATCGAATCCAAAAACCCTATTCTCACCCCCATTTTCTATTTTTCCTCTTTGGAGATTATTTGCACCGAAAAGTAGGGCAAAATTTCTAAGGGTTTCTAAAATCGTCCAGATTTGAGAAGGTAATTTGTTTCATCAATAAATCATTCAATTTTCACTCTTTTACCCCATTTCAGCCCCCAAATTACCTCTTAATCCTCATTAGAGCCTACCTATTAGTTTTTATTTCTTGGAGATTCAAATTGTGGTGGATTTGGGGTGATTTCTTCAAGGTCACTCAAGTAAGTGGGTTTCCTTCCTCCCTCATTCCATTTTCTTAGGGTTTCTTCCATTTTATTAGGGTTTCCTTCATTTAGTATTGAAGTTACTATTTCAAAAAAAGTAGTTATTCGAACACTATGGGAAAAATGGGTATTTGCGACGGGGATAAATCCCTTCGCAAATAGTCCCGTTAGAAACTTATTTGCGATGGGGGAATTTGCCTGTCGCAAATAAGTAGTTATTTGCGACGGGGAAAGCTTACCCGTCACAAAAGGACTGGCGCGCATTGCGCGCCAAATCGCGGGAAAGTTATTTGCGACGGGGAAAGCTCACCCGTCGCAAAAGGTTATTTGCAGGAAGGTTATTTGCGACGGGCGGTAACCGCCCGTCCCAAATATATTGTCGGCAGGTTATTATTTGCGATGGGTCCCATCACAAATAACTATTTAACCGTTGACCGTAATAAATGCGGGCTAAAATATTTGCGACGGGTACCCGTCGCAAATACCCCCATCGCAAATAAGCTAACCTATAAATACCCCCATCCGTTTTTTTTCATTCATTCTCAAACTCTATCTTCTACTTCTCTCAAAACTCTATTTTTAGAGTTCAACGTTTCTTAAGTTTATTTTTATTTCCGGAGTTGATATTGATGTTTTCAACAACGATCAGATATCAACCTCAGATCAATTTTAAAGGTATTTATGTTCATTTTAATTTAATATTTATTTTAAATTTTTTATTAGTTTCAATTATTCTTAATTTGTTGTAATTTAATTAAGTTTAGATTGTTTTGTTACTTAATAAATTTAAATTATTAGTATTCATTGTTCATAGTTAATGGTAATTAGGAATAATTAGTAATAATTACCAATAATTAAGAATAAATACTAATAATTAGTAATAAATACCAATAATTAGGAATAATTCGTAATAATTACCAATAATTACCAATAATTAGTAATAATTAGTAATAATTAGTAATAATTACTAATAATTAGCAATAATTAGTAATAATTACCAATAATTAGTAATAATTTCCAATAATTAGTAATAATTACCAACATTTAGTACTAAATAGTAATAATTAGTAATAATTACCAATAATTATGAATAATTAGTAATAATTACCAATAATTACCAATAATTAGTAATAATTAGTAATAATTACCAATAATTAGCAATAATTAGTAATAATTAGTAATAATTACCAATAATTATCCATAATTAGTAATAATTACCAATAATTACCAATAATTACCAATAATTAGTAATAATTTACTAATTACCAATAATTATCCATAATTAGTAATAATTACCAATAATTACTAATAGTTAGTAATAATTTACTAATTACCAATAATTATTCATAATTAGTAATAATTACCAATAATTAGTAATAATTACCAATAATTAGTAATAATTAGAAATAATTACCAATAATTACCATTAGTTAGAAAAAATTACCAAAAATTACCATTAATTAGTAATAATTACCAATAATTATCCATAATTAGTAATAATTACCAATAATTACCAATAATTACCAATAATTAGTAATAATTGGTAATAATTAGTAATAATTACCAATAATTAGTAATAATTAAGAATAATTACCAATAATTACCACTAATTAGTAATAATTAATAATAATTACTACTAATTAGTAATAATTAATAATAATTACCAATAATTAGTAATAATTAGTAATAATTACCAATAATTACCAATAATTACCAATAATTACCCATAATTACCAATAATTAGTATTAATTACCAATAATTATCCATAATTAGTAATAATTACCAATAATTACCAATAATTAGTAATAATTGGTAATAATTAGTAATAATTAGTAATAATTAGTAATAATTACCAAAAATTAGTAATAATTAACAATAATTACCAATAACTAGTAATTATTACCAATAATTACCAATAATTACCAATAATTACCAATAATTATTAATAATTAGTAATAATTAGTAATAATTAGTAATAATTAGTAATAATTAGTAATAATTAGTAATAATTAGTAATTATTAGTAATTATTACTAGTTATTAGTAATAATTAGTAATAATTAGTAATAATTAGGAATAATTAGTAATAATTACCAATAATTAGTAATAATTTCCAATAATTACCAATAATTAGTAATAATTACCAATAATTACCAATAATTACCAATACTTACCAATAATTAGTAATAATTCGTAATACTTACCAATAATTAGTAATAATTACCAATAATTAGTAATAATTTGTAATAATTACCAATAAATAGTAATAATTCGTAATAATTAGGAATAATTACCAATAATTGCCAATAGTGTTAATATTTACCAACAATTCCCAATACTTGTCAATATTTACCAATAATTAAGAATATTTACCAATAGTTACCAATAATTAGGAATAGTTACCAATAATTAGGAATAACTACCAATAATTAGGAATAACTACCAATAATTAGGAATAGTTACCAATAATTAGGAATAACTACCAATAATTAGGAATAATTACCAATAATTAGGAATAATTACCAATAATTAGGAATAATTACCAATAATTAGGAATAATTACCAATAATTAGGAATAATTACCAATAATTAGGAATAATTACCAATAATTAGGAATAATTACCAATAATTAGGAATAATTACCAATAATTAGGAATAATTACCAATAATTACCAATATTTACCAATATTTACCAATAATTACCAATATTTACCAATAATTAGGAATAATTACCAATAATTAGGAATAATTACCAATAATTAGAAATAATTACCAATAATTAGGAATAATAACATTATTACATTATTTTTATATTTTATTATTAATATTAAAATAATATAATTTTCTATATTATATACAATTCTCATTTCATCTATGTGTTTTCTGTCTCCACATGTAATATTTGCATTCTTTTTCAAAATTATCAACCTACTCACCAATGGAGAGGTGAAAGTGAATGCAAATATTACATGTGGAGACAGAATGTTAAACACACAGATGAAGGGAGATTTGTATATAATATAGAAAATTATATTATTTTAATATTAATAATAAAATATACTAATAATGTAATAATGTTATTATTATATAATTAATATTTATGAAAAAATAATATTAGTATTATTAAAATAATAAAAAATCAATATAATATTAAAATTATCAATATTTGTAATAGGTTTTTCTTTATTCTCAACATATTCAATCCTTGCTTGAGTATTTTTTCTAACAAATTATTTAAAACCAGTAATGATTTTATATTTTATAGAAAAATATGGAACAATGAGGTCGTCAACAGTCATTATTAGATGACCGCATATGGATAAATCAACATAGAAATCCAAACGGTTCTGGTTTAAATCTAGTATATATAGAGGGTGAGGAGACTTTTTTATCATTTGCGGCATCAAATCTAGAATTTTTTTCAGAAGGCAAAATAAAATGCCCTTGTAGAAAATGTGCATTGAGAACGTTTGACACGTTTGACAAAGTGGGGGGACATCTCTTGCGTTTTGGTTTTCAACAAGATTATTTTTTTTGGTATCAACACGGTGAATGCAGTTCTAGAGTAGGTGATACCAACTTGATTCCGGATCCATCCCGGTTTCAAGATTTAGTACATGATGTTGCAGGTTCATCTGTTCAACATACAGAAACTCTAGCTAATATAGATTCAAATCCTGAGTTAGCACCGTCTGAATTTTATGAGTTGTTGAGGTCTAATGAGGATGCATTATATCTTGGCTGCAAGATGAGCAAATTAGAAGCAGTTGAAAAATTTATGGCTATAAAATCAGATAATGGAATGTCAAACACCTGTTTTGACCAGATATTTTCTTTGCTTAAAACACTGTTACCCGAAGGAAATGTTTTTCCTGCAAATTACTTTGAGAGTAAAAGGCTAGTTCGAAATTTGGGACTTAATTGTCAGAAGATTCAAGCATGTTCAAATGACTGCATTTTATATTCTGGGGAAAATGAGTCGTTGGATAGTTGTCCCACATGTGGGGAACTGAGATATAAAGAAGGGAAACATGGGAAGTCTGGTTTGATTCCTGTAAAACAGTTGAGATATTTTCCGCTTACATCCAGACTTCAACGCTTATTCATGTCTAAGAATATAACGACAATGATGTCATGGCATAAAGTGAATATTTCAACCGATAAAAGCTTGAATCATCCATCCGATGGTGATTCATGGAAACATTTTGATAGAGTTCATCCATCCTTTTCTTTAGAAGCTAGAAATGTTTGACTGGGCCTTTCCACTGATGGTTTCTGTCCGTTCGGATCTTATGGTAGTCAATATTCATGTTGGCCTGTTTTTTTAACTCCGTACAATTTACCTCCATGGATGTTGATGAAGGAGCCATATATCTTTTTGACTTTACTAATTCCAGGACATCCAAAGAAAAATATTGATGTTTATTTGAAACCACTAATTGATGAATTAAGTTTATTGTGGAGTACTGGTGTCAGTACATATGATGTTGCTACAAAACAGAATTTCATACTAAGAGCAGCATTGATGTAGACAATTAGTGACTTCTCGGCTTATGGGATGTTATCTGGATGGAGTACACATGGTCAGAAATCATGTCCTTACTGTATGGGAGAGAACAAAACATTTATGCTCATTCATGGAAAGAAACCTTGTTATTTTGACTATCATTGCAGATTTCTTCCATCTGATCATCCTTTTCGCAGAAACAGATCTCATTTCAGAAAAGTAACAATTGAAAGGGATGGACCTCCAAAAATGCTATCAGGTTCGGAGTTAAAATCAGTTGTATTTTCATTACAACCCATCACTTTTGGTCCCACAATAAACCAAAAAAAAAATTCTGGTTTTGGGAAAGAACACAATTGGATTAAACGTAGCATATTTTGGGATTTTCCATATTGGTCTGATTTGTTGGTCCGCCACATGTTGGATGTCATGCATATTGAGAAGAACTGTTTTGATAATTTGTTTCATATAGTTTTGGATACGCCAGGAAAGATCAAAGACAATGTAAATGCACGTTTAGATCTTGCCCAAATTTGCAGGTGTCCAGAACTGGAACTGTTTGAGAATGTCAGAACAGAAAGGTTACTGAAACCAAAATCAGCTTATACACTGTCTAAAGAAAACCATTTATTATTTTTTCAGTGGATTGCAGATTTGAGACTTCCAAATGGCTGTGCTTCCAATTTCGGTAGATGTGTAAAGAATGGTCATATTACTGGATTAAAAAGTCATGATTGTCATGTTATAATGGAAAGACTTCTACCCATTGGATTAAGAGGTCTGTTGAATTCTGTGATTCGGGATTCCATAACAGACATGTCTCATTTTTTTCGGGAAATTTGTGCGGCTACAGCATATTATGATGCTCTATGCAAACTTGAAGAAGATGTTGTTGTAATTATATGTAAACTGGAAAAAATATTTCCGCCGTATTTCTTAGACTCAATGGAACATTTGATGTTAAATTCTCTATATGAAGCCAAATGTGGAGGTCTAGTACAGTTTCGATGGATGTACCCATTTGAAAGATGCATGCAAAAATTGAAAAGAAAAGTACATAACAAAGCATCTGTTGAAGGATCTATTGCAGAAGCTTATTTGCAAGAGGAAATATCTTTTTTCTGCTCCCATTATTTTGAATCTGAGTATCCTTCAAAACACAACCGAATGGGACGGAACGAGTGGAATATTGATGAAATTGACAATCAATTATCTGTTTTCAACCAGCCAGAGCTTGGTTTTGGTGGATTTTATGAACACTGGTTTTCGGATGATGAACATCACAGTGCTCATACGTATGTTCTGCTCAACTGTGAAGAGATGACATCAGTTGTACTGTAAGTGTTTATATCACATATTCTATCATTTATGTTATAGTAAATAACTTTGTTTTTTATAGGTTGTATGATAATCATATCAAGAAACAAATTCCACAAATTACAGAAGCTGCTCTCGAAGAACGCCGACAGAAAAATTTCTCTCAGTGGTTTCAAAAACTGGTAACATAAATTCTTTATCTTTTATAAACTCATCCAATGTATAGTTTACTATATTGATACTTATTTCAAAAATTTTCAGGTGTCTCGACATGCTCATAAAATTGACAAACGGCTGTGTATATTGAGTAACCCACCTTCCAAACATGTTAAAACTTATAATACATATGTGGTGAATGGATTTCGATTTCACACACATGCATATGGGGAATCAAAAAAAAACAATGAATAGTGGAGTTAGCTTGAGAGGATCTCATCATCGAGAAAATGAAGTTGTCTTTTATGGCATACTTGATGAAATCATTGAACTCTGTTATCTTGGACAACATTACATAACCATGTTCAAATGTCGGTGGTTGGATACAGAGAGAGGCGTGCATGTTCATCCGACTCATGGAATCATCGATATTAAATTTAAAAGTGTTCTCGTAGTAAATGAACCATTCTTATTGGCTCAACAGGCACATCAAGTTTATTACGCAAAGTACTGTGCTACATCAAGAGACTTGACTGATTGGTGGAGTGTAACAAAAATCAAAATTCGAGACAATCAGTTTAGTCAAAGTTAATGTTCCTTCACTGATGTTCAAAGAATTGATGTTTTTCAAGAGAGTACTCAAAATCAATCTTTTTTACAAAGAGACATGAGTATTGATGACGACACCCCATATTTAAGAGTCGGTGATGATGATGATGTTAATGATGTCACATATGAATTTGAAATGGTAAGAGATGAAGCAACTGGAACTCGAATGGATATCGATGATGTTGAGGAGGAATATAGAGATGACATTGACATATATGAAGATGATGATGAAGATGAACACTGATAGAATTACATGGTAGTTATATACAATCATAAAATATATATATGTATATATAATAGTAATTATCAATTATTTGCTAACAACATTAACATTTTCAGTTTCAGATGGGCGATGACACATTTCATGAGTTGGCGGATGATGACCTGCCTTTCGATGTGGATGAGTTGCTGGTAGATGACCCTCAGCCTGCAGGCGCTCCAGGGAGTACGCGAAGGGGGCGCGGTCTTGCACGATTGATGATTCCTGATCCCGTCTCCAAGCGACGTCCACGTCTTGGGTTTGATCCACACACACGGAGGTATGATAACCTGTGTGATAACCTGTGGATTTGACTAAGAATTCATTAATCTATTCACATAATAAATGTTTATTATTTTTACAGTTTTCCGCATATAGCAGTCGGACAGGGCAGCGCTATTTTGCGCAACTATTTCTCTCAGCTGTGGACCACATGGGAGAAAATTCCCACTGATGTGCAGCATGCCATGTTCGGCCATTGGTTGGTACGTACGTAAATAAATAATTTTTATTTTGAAAATTATTTCATTTCTAACTTGATATTTTGATTTATTTTTAGGGTTTATGGTATCCGATCGAGGATACCATGCGTGACGCCATCCATGAGGCATGGGAGGTGGCCATGCGTGATCACTTTCGTCAGTTTTTGCACAATTTAAGAAAATATTCCATGAAGAAAGCAGGAGTGTTAGATTTTGAAAAGTCATGTAGAGCACACCGACCAGAGTATATTTCATCCCATGTATGGTATGGATTATGTGCGCACTGGTTGAGTGGTGCCTTTCAGAGGAGATCATCGGTGGGGAGGTAGAATCGGGGGAGACAGGAGGTGACTCATCGATCTGGGAGTCGTTCTTTCAGTACTCATAGACAGCATCTGGTACGTACATTTTTATAAATATTTTATATAACTATAAATATTAACAGTTTATTTTTTATTCTTATAGGCTTTCGAGCACCCCAATATTACGGAGTACGACGTATATCGGAGGATGTATAGTGATCCTACTACTGGGGAGATCAGAGTTGATTGTCAGCATCACATCGTGGTCAGTATTATTTGTTTTCAAGTTTAAAAATTAACTGCATATAATATATTAACAATTTTAATTTTAAATTGCAACTACAGGAGTCATATAAGGCCGCAACGTCACAGACCCGTCCTGAGAGTCAGGCCGAGTCATCAGATCAGACCACTGGCCGTCAGTTTGATGAGGCGGCATGGATGCAGGCCACCCAGTATGCCTTCGAGAAGGGCCGGTTAGTTGGTATCAACTCTCGACTGACTCCTGGAGATTATTATGGCAGTGCTGCGATGTTGGCATCCATCTCGAGAGGAGCTCGTGCATCTTCTTCTGCTACACATTATGAGGATTAGTTGCGATCTCAGACTGCACTGATAGAGAGTCTCCGACAGGAGCAGGAGCAGATGCATCAGCAGCAGCAGCAGCATGAGGAGGAGCGTCGATGCCAGTAGCAGCTGTACGAGGAGCAGATGAGTCGGTGGCAGCAGCAGCAGCAGGAGCAGATGAAGTACATGCGCCGACTCACTCATGCTTTAGGGATAGAGTTTCCTCCACCAGCATCTGTAGATCCCCCCTCCCCCCTCCTTCATATTAGAGTTTGTTTTTATGTTATAAAGTTTGTTAAATCAAAATATGAATTTTTTTTCTATTCGTAGTTTCTGTCTCATTATAAAATATTAATAATATTATATTTTGAAATAACAATATTAATATGAATAATAATATGATTTATATTTTATAATATTAAATTATATATATATATTAAAATTTTATTATATTATAATTTAATTATATTTTTTTGTAATATTTGAATTATTTTAATATTTGAATGTAAAATAATTCTATTATTTTTATATTAATTAAAATAACTTATTAATATTTTTTTATTTATGAATTATAATTATAATATTATTATATTAATTAAATCATTTATTAATATTTTATTATTTTTTATTTTTGAATTATAATTCTATTATTATTATATTAATTAAAATAATTTATTAATAATTTATTATTTTTATTTGTGAATTATAATTCTATTATTATATTAATTAAGATAATTTATTAATAATTTATTATTTTTTATTTTTGAATTATAATTGGATTATTATTATATTAATTAAAATAATTTATTAATAATTTTTTTTTTATTTTTTTATAGTATTTGCGACGGGATACTATGCCCGTCACAAATAGTATTTGCGACGGGCCCGTCGTGAATACTATTTTAAAAGTTTTTTACAAATATACGGAGTAATATTTGCGACGGGAAGGATCCCCGTCGCAAATAATGTCTTTAGCAACGGGCCCGTCACAAATAATTATTGTTGCGACGACGTTTTCTGCAACGGGCTATTTGCGACGGGCCCCCGTTGTAAAAGGCCATTTGCGACGGGATCCCGTCGCAAATACCTATTTTTCTAGTAGTGGATCCTAGGGTTTTATATTGTGTTTCTTGGTCTAATATTGTGGTTTTAGGTTTAATTTCACTCCCTTGTGGTGCGGCGGTGGTACAAGTGAACTTTCACACAAGAATTTGGTGTTTTAACACTTATGGTAGGTGATTCCATGTGTAAGAACTCTTTGATGATTTATAATTTATGGATTTATAATTTTTTAATGTTAATATTCCTTGTTCATTTGTGTGAAAACTATTTTTTGTGGAGTTTGTTAAGCGAATGGTGCTGAAATATTATTTTTGTATGAAAATGGGTGTTTTTCACGGATATCCCATGTTGGATCATTTGGGGTTGTTTTATAATTGATGAAATGGTTTTTATTAAAATGTTTTAGTGATTTAAATTTTGTTTTTTTGAAGTATGGGTATGAACATGGTGTTCAAAGTGGGGTTTCGATGGATTTTATGTGCAAAACATTGTTATATTTTTTGACGTGGTTTTATGGAAATTCTAAATGTTTTATTGACTGATATAAGTGGGGAAAATAATGTGTAGATACTATTTTGAATGTGGGTGACCAGAGCTGATGATTTTATGTGAAATTTTAATTTGGTAACATGTGTAATTCATTTGGGCACCAAGGGGGAAACTCGGGTATATAGGTGGGCAGACGTGTACTAGTACGCTAGTGATCCTGAGTGGTTTTGTCCCTGTTTCACCTAGAATGTTGGACATTGACAACACTAACAAAACTATATTGATGATTTTTTGATACCACAAGGTTATGGTTATGTTCCCTACTAGTGGATCGTACACGAGAATGAGTATTACTATGGTTACTTTACTATGAGATATGAGGTACATGGGGCCTGAAACTAACTAGTGCCTAGGGGTGTTCCCGAGAATAGTGCTTGTTCAATATTTTTTATTTATCATTGACTTAGGGTGTCTTTGGATGAAAAAATTTAGTATCATACATGTTTTAATTAAAATTTTCCACTCTTTGAAATTTCCCTTTGAAAATTGTTTACCTTTAAAAGTTTCATTCTTTAGAATTTATTGCCACCATTTATTGTTTATCAAAAACGTGCATGCTTTTCATCTTGTATTTCTTACTATATATAATCCTTTGGGTGGTATCATATTAGGATTAAGGTCACACCCTAATTACACCCCTTGGGTGTAAGTATACTTGATCATGTTTGACGTAGGTAAAGACAAGGCCTTGGGTAGTTTCTTCCATTGGTTCAGTGTTGTAGAGACGACTTGTGGGTGATAAACCCTTGTCATGCAGAGTCCCTTAGGCTGTTTTCTACCTATTTTATGTATCTTTAGACCTCTTGTTTCATTTTTAAACCTATTTGTTTAGTTCTGGATTTTATGTAATGCATTTTTGGCATAAATTTTCAGATTTGGTTTATTGATTGTTTTTTGTTGTTAAATGATTCTAAAATTGGGTAAATCATTACAAAACCATAATACATGATACCCGAGATCTTTTTCTAGCCTGTTGAGATAGGCAATTCCCATTGGGACTTTCCATGGTCTAGGTTTGGTGCCAGAAATGATGAATACTAGATTCTTTTCGTGACATTAAACAATACCAATATCTTCTTCTTATCATATAAGTAATATCATAAATACTCTATATATTTACCATATTTCCTATATTCCTATAAAATATATGTATCAACTAATTATTCCACACCATATTTTATTCCATAATGCTTAGATAGCATGAACCATATGCATCTCTAACTTGAAACAAGTTTCCCTTGGTTTGTGGTCCCCTTATCAAAACTTTCCCATATTAAATCTGTTTAAAAAAACCAAATTTTCTTAAAACAAATTCATTTCCTTCATAAAATAGTTTTTAAACACTTAACAAGTTGTTTCTATGTTCACTAACAAATAAGGCTATTTTTTATTTTACCTTGTCTTTTCTAATGATGTAAGATAAAATTCCTTTAATTATAATGGACTCAACATTTTGAAAAGTTATGATCCCTTATTTTTAATCTCTTACATTATTCAATGACTTAAAATATATTGACATATTGGAAGTACACTCAGTATCCAATATCTAATGACATTTTCCTTTTTTAAAGTTGAGAGTTGTTTCAAGAAAAAACGCTTTTTTGCTTTCATTTTATTACTTTACATGTGTATTTTGGGATTTTCTATATAAAACATATTGTGTTAGTAACATAAAAATGCCTCCTTTAAAAATATTTATAGATTGATAACATCTTTAGAAAATAGTTTCTAGTGGTTGAAATCTGATTTCATCTTCCAAGCTGGATTTTTTAGTATTTGTTATTTCAATGGGTTGACTCCCCCCCCTCAAAATCTACCTCTAGTTTTTCCTTATTTCGTTTTAGTGTTAATGATTGAACCAATTTTTTTTCATATGCCCAAAGTATCCCCAATACTAGTATTATCCAAAGGATTCGTAGTTTTCTCCATAACACACATGTTATCTAGAGTTTCTACCTTCTTTCCAGTATCTTTATTACTATCCACCTTATAACCTTGTTGCTCACCAAATTTTTGGTTGCCTCCTACCATATTATTATTCTACATACATTTCTTATCTTCTTTAACATATTCTTTACTTGTAGTAATATTTTTCCTTAGTCTTTGAATCTTTATAAATTTCATAATTTTTTACTCTCCTTGATTTGGATACCTAAATTATCTTATTGACTTTTTTATTCTTCCAAACATATTAAACCTTATTTTTAACCTCTAAGGATGTTTTTTTATTGATTATTATAATTTTTACACTTCTTATATCTTACAGAAACTTAAAAAAATAATGTTTGGAAGTTTTTATATCCCTCATTCGACATCAAAAATATTTTTTTTGAAAAAGATCAAATTATTTCTGCTTAATCTTTACTTTTTCCTCAAGATTGATTTTTATATTTTCTCTTTATAAAGTAAATTCTTTAGAAAATCAATCTCTTTTTGAAATGTAGATTTTTATTCAAGAAAATATTGTTTTTATCATTGAAATATCTTTTTTTTTCAACAATTTATTATCTATATAAATTTTCAAAATATTTGTGAGAAACTATCTCAATTATATTTTTATCATGAAATAAATTTGAGTCTCCTCCTCATACTCTTCTTATTCAGGGCTAAGACTCTCATCACTAGTAATCTTCTCATCATTTACTTTTGAAACAAGAAAATTTTCAAAAGTATCTTCACCGGAGTTTCATATTCCATTTCACTATCATTATCATCTTCCTCACAGTTAAAAAATTTATTTTTTTATTGATAGAACTTATTATCATTTACCTTTTAGTAAGAATTTTATTTATCTACCTTCTATTTTAGGGATATTCTTGATCTTTTATATTGTTCATTTCTATCTTCATCTTCCTTTAATCATGGAAAGTTTATAGTAAAGTGTCGAATGAAACAATTTCCAAGTTACTTTAATAACAAATTTCTTTTATACATCCTTGTTCCATGTTTTACCTTTCTATAAAATAAAGACACAAATTCATCAATTTTTTAATAACCTCAAATTTGGTATTAGAGTTATAAAAATATTCTTTAGTAACATGATTTGAATTTTATTTACTTGTATCTTAAAAGATATTTCTTTATCAAATTATCTTATTTATCAACAAAAATTTATATTATCATTTCAAAAGAGATGATAGTTCTATGTATATCATCCATAGATAGAGTGTCTAGATCTCTAACTTTTAAATATGATACCTTGGTATTGAATTTATTCAGAAAAATTATTATAATCTGTTTGAAAACAGTGAAATATTCTATCTTCTAACTAAAACATATTACAGTACTGTCAATGTCATTAAATATTATAAGTAATCCACCAATAGATTATTCTTAACCCATTTTAAGTTCTTCATACATTATTTTATAGATAGGTGACATTATTTTATTTACTTTCATATTTACTTTATAAGTCTTATTCAGATTTATCCTGATGAATTTAGAAATTGCAATACCTTTAACCCTCAAAAATTAACTTTTAGAATATGAATAAATTATAAAAAATATAGATCACCCATCATTCTATAAATTATTCTTATCATCATCTATTATGGGATAAATCTTAATAGGAGGAGGGAATCCATTTCTTGTATCTTTAAAAACTTCAAAAAATATATATAAATGATAATAAAAATTATGTCCTTCTAGATATTATAATTTTTTCCATTGATGATAGGAATATTTATACTACTAAAGGAGTTATAAACATCCAAAAAGGCCTTCATTTTCATCAAACTTTAGAAAATAGTCAAAAAATTCAACCTTAAATCCGATACCAATGGAAAGAACTAATAAGGATCTATGTGATCACTTAGAGGGAGAGGGGGTGAATTAGTGATATTATCTTTTTAATGTTTATTACATGAGAATAATACTTCTCCTTTAGTCAGTGAGAAATGAATCTACAATAAAACAAAAAACAAGGAAAACTATAAGAACACAATTATTTACAAGGTTAACTACTCAATAAGAGTAGCAAGTCATTAGAATGATTTAGATGTAATATAAGACTACAAAAATTAGTTGAAAATAATCCTTCTAGGTGGTTACAATAATAATAGAATATATTTCAATTTCATAGAACAATACTCCTTATGAAATTATATTTTCTCCTCAAATAGATAAAACAATATAATAATGTTTTGTAAAAATAGTAAGAACCTTCACCAAAAAGGTTCAATACATTTTCATTGTGTGGATTCAAATTCCTCCACACTTTCCTTTATTGTAATAATTTTCTTCCTCTTTGTATAGTTTCACAACAATTATCAAAAACTTTATTTCATCCAATAGTTGTTTATTCAGTATGCTCTATTCATTACACTCAGTCCTATATGTCATTTTTATACCCTCTAAACAGTACACCATTTTATTGATTCTAACTAACAAGAAGATCTATCTGGTATCACTCTGATCGATACTAATTAATTCACTATTATTTAAGTATCTTCTCCATACTATTTTTGTGATTCCACTGCAACCTATTCCTTCAATCACTTCTCTACACACTATTTATCTCAAACCAAAATATTTGAACATTTTGACTCATATCTCTTCCTCAACCAACAGATTCCTTGGTTGGGAACATGCACTATGAAACCTTTATCACTTATTCTCTATTAGAAATAAAAGTAGTGTTACTTCATATGGTTCCTTCAATATTTTATACATGAACCAATATTCTAAAACTCTAGGAGAATTCCCCAACATATGAAAATTTAAATTTGGATATTTCCTTCTCATATTTTTGGAATCCTACTCAAATATCCAATTTTTTTGATCACATTCAAACTTTATGAAAGTTAAGAAATTTTATTATATCTTGGTGAAAAAATTCATCTTAATAATTTCTTAAAAATAAGTGAGAATCACAATCCTTCCATGATGAGTGTTGAAAAAATGAATGACTATCTCTACTTCATCACATTTAACGTCTTTATGATAAATTCATAAAGATATTTTACCCACCCATCTGGTACAACCTCATAGAAAATATTCCATTGGATAAAACTACATCCAGTGATCCTTTAAAATTTTATTGGAACAAATTAGAAATATTTTGCATGACACTTCCTCTATCTGATGAAATTATTCAAAAACCTTTATTCATTTCCTTTTATTGGCACCCTATGAACAATGAAATTCATTCAAGAAAATTTTTCTAATGAACCTTCAAATATTAATATGATGGAATCACAACCTTTATTATGTTAAATGCACATTACAACTCTATTTGGAATAATAGAATCATACTAATGAAGTCATGAAGTTCGTCTGATGGAATCTATTAGATGACATGTAAAAGTTTGTTTGATGGAATCCATTCGATGTATATTTCTTGGTGACTTCTATTCAATACAATTTAAAGTCATCCTCTAGTCGATCTCTTAGAAACATTCATATGATAATTTTTCTAAAAAATATCTATGTGATGAACTCATTTAGAATCTATCTAAAGACTTCACAGGAGTTCATCATTTTGCGTTCTTTATATTTCAACCTTGAATATAAATTTTATAAAACTTTTATATCTTATAGAATTTAATATTTTTCTATGTCTGATGAACCAAATAATTTTGACTGATCATTAGGAATCTTCTTTCATTTTCATCTTGAACTTTTAAAAAATATATTGGTTGAATTTTTAAATATTTTAATTCAAAAAAATTTCAGCACTTCACTTTACTAAAAAATAATAATTCCATAAATTTCAACTAACTTCATCTAGAATCATGAATTCTTTAGCCTGATTCATGATGTTTGGTAATTTATGAGCAAAAAAATCACATAATTTTATTTACTAAATATATATTTTTTGATATAAATATAAACATAATCAGATAAACATTTGGAGATAAGCTCTATCTGATTACATTGTTCCATAGGACCCCATAAGTTGGACTCCATCCGATCACATTTTTATGGTGGGAGACAATTTTAAATAATTTTTAATCTATAAAAATATGAAGTTATTTATAATAAATAATAAATTATCACACCCAAAACATCCTTTCACTTTATAAACAATCTTATTCAAAATATAACAATACCTGAAAACCTCTTGGCTTCAATACCCTTACTATGACCAATTTATTATCCCAGGGGGCCAAGGATATATATCTCAAGGAATATGGAAAAAATTATATCATCAACTTTATGAATTTTAATATCATCACTAGATTTGGATCCTTCATACAATACTGATATCTAGTGGCATTAATTTATATGATTTTGAGTTGAAATGACAATACGAAGAGTATAATATCTATTCCAATCACACATCTTTCTATCATGAAATAACGAATTGATAAATATAGTCATTTAACAAAATTTTGTCTAATATACTTTTGAAGATAATGTATAAGGATAATAAATCATATCTTGACAATCCCCTATATTCCCCTTGGGATTATTATACTAGGACCCATACTGGCACATAGATGTCTCCATATTCACTGGTATATAGGAAAAGTAAATAATACCATTAAATTCTAACTTCCATCACTTATTATTATTATTTTCAATCGATTTATAGGACTATACTCAAATAAAACTGGATGAATTAATGTAACTTGATGAGAAAAGTATACACACACTATACAACTTCTTGGTTCAATAGAATAAGGTTATATAAGAATTACATTATAAGGTTCATCTACACTGATTTATCCATGGAGAATTAATACTTTCTCTGAGAACTCCCACGATAACTTTGAAGAAGCCCCTCAAAATAGAGATGAAATGGGAAGGAGCTTACACCATACAGAAGGTCTTCTCTAGTGGGGAATATTCCATTATCATCATGGCTGGGGAGTTTATCATGACCTCCACCAATGCAAGGTTTCTTAAGAAATATTTTTCATGGATTCACATTGGGATAACATTGTCCAAGTTTCACGACTTCGACTATAAAACATTTCATCCTTATCACATTACCATAGAATTCACAATATAAAGTCCTTATCATAAGACTCTAAATTATACAATGTAGAGGTCCTTATCATATGAACATAAACTACAAAACATTTGATTCATAGTCACATGAAGGTAAAATATGAAACATGTGGTTTATTATATAGATCCTTTCCAACCATTCAAGGCAGTTTGTTTGTGAGACCTTGTTTTCTCACATGCGATTCAGTCTATGTGAGAATTTACAATGCTTGTTTCTCCCCAATCATAAATCCATATTGAGATAAAAAATACCTTATACCATATAAGGACTACTTATTGCTTGATCCCAATTATTTTAGGATATGTAGTGATGATCAAACACCATATTATTAGGCCTAGACACAAATCCCATTAGATTTACTTCTAGTACATGGGATATCTATTTACATTATGTTCCTTATAACCATATAGCATAAAACAAATCCATCCATTTTACCAACAAATGAGTTAGATTTGTCTAGATATCCTATAAGAAACATGCATGACTTGATTATGATTATTTCAGAGTACATAGTAGTGTCTTGACTATTGGGCCCATCCATATGTATCATCTCTGTCATACCCTTTATTTTTCTTG
Source organism: Viscum album (assembly GCA_963277665.1). Taxonomy (NCBI): domain Eukaryota; kingdom Viridiplantae; phylum Streptophyta; class Magnoliopsida; order Santalales; family Viscaceae; genus Viscum; species Viscum album. The sequence continues at coordinate 195,136,372 of OY728137.1, read as the reverse complement.
GAGACATGGTATTTATTCATTTAGGATGAGTTTCTCTCCATATATTCGACACTGAGATGAATCAAATTCAAGTTGTGCATGAGCTTAATCATTATAAAACAAACTATATAAAGATCCTCACTATATGACCTTAAAATTCATTGAATTAAAGTCCTTGTCATGTGAAATGAAAATATATGACATATATAGTATATCCCACATGACTTCAAAGTGTATGAAGTGGTTTATCTCACATGACCTTAAACTATGTAGAAGGGTTTATTCTAATTGAAATAGATAAAAAATGAATCTACCCTATATAAGAGATTGATCTATATAGGCCCCCACTTCTTTCCATAGATAATTATAGATCTAATGGATGACCCTAATACCATGATTCCCTAAACCTATGATAAAATATTTCCCTTATAAGAACTATATGTATCATGTTCCTCATATTTATGGATACATAGTGATCCCTGTATCACCTATCCTAGACCCAACTATAAAAATACTATTTACTTAAACATTCTTTACATCTTAGTGTTTAGGACTTTTAAATCATGTTAGTTTTCTCAATAGACCAATATTAGGATGAAGTTTTCGTTATATTTCCATTATACTTGGGCCCGGTCTATGCTGAGTCTACCATATATGAACTATGCTCGGCGTGATTTCGGTTTTCAAAGTATACACAATGATGTCTAAATTACTTATCATTGAACCATCCATAAATGGAACTTTCACTGAAAATTTTCCCTTTTAGTGTAGGAATTCCTCATTCACATCAGGTATTTCTATTTTAGGATCCACATTGGGATGATATATATTTATTAATAACTACATGTGACTTGATTCATATTATTATAGGATATATAGTGATTTCCATATTTTTGGACCCAATCTCAAATGTCATCTTAATCAACCCCCCCTTCATGTTGCTGTTTGGGCATTTTAATTCACATTTGGGTTCCCTCTATGGGTCCAACATTAAGAAAAATCCATTAATTGTTTTGTATAATATAGATATATGAAAATATATAACACCCAGATATTTAAAATATATTTCCCTTTAAAAAATTTATCTTCTTTTATATCTTTCATTACATGCAACATTGAGCTTAAACAAACCAGGAAATACTATAAAAATATATTTATTTATATGTGACCATTATAACATAGTCATTAAAATTTGTGTAATGAATAAGAATAAAAAATTATAAAAAATATGTTTAAATTTTCAATATAATTAAAATAAATTAATTAATGTATAATAAATAAGTACTCAATTTTTTAGTAATGTCATTTGAGGTTTAAAAGAATATATTTTCTACAAAAATGGGGTTTATGGAATTTTGTGTGCCAATATTATAATTAATATATAATAATTTAAATAATTTTATTTTAAAAAAATGGATATCATTTTTGAATTCATAACATGAAAATAAACTTAGGGTAAAATGTTTAAATTTTTCTGAATTGATTAATTTTTCAGTGAAAAGTGAAAACACTGATTTTTATAAAAATGTCATTTATTTTCATCGAAAAATCCCCATAATGATTTTAATTTGATCATAAATTAAAATAAGTATTATTTAATTAAAATTAATCTAATTAATTATATCGGAATAATTATTATACTTGATTTTGGTATGAGTTGATTTTTGGGCTTAAAAACACATTTATCTAAAATTCGTTTTTATGTGCACAATGTGTTTTTAACATAACAATTTAAATTAATATAAATTGATGTATTATTTTAATGAAACATAAATATAAATATAAATATATATATAATATTCAATATAATATTTTGTTCATTAATATAATATTTTTTACATAGAAAGGAATGAAGCTGAACTCAATTTTATGCCTTAAAATGCATTTGTCTAAAAATGGTTCTCAATTCATTTTGCACACATATTTTAAAATGAATTTATTACACTTCTAGAAATTAAATATTGTAAAATGGATTTCATATTTTTAATATTAATAAATAATATAATATAATATGGTCAACTTAATTTTTTTATTATGAATAGTACCCGTGCTAAATATTTTTCACCTAAGGGTAAAATGCATAAAAGAATGTTAAAACTATGGGGTATGAATTTAAAATAATACCAAAACATTAATTTATTCCCTTCCATGATATTTTTTTGACCAAAATTCACTTTATAGAGTAAAATAATTTATTTTAAAACATAATTATTAAATTGGGAACCCATGCTTGACTTTTGTGAAGATAAGTTATATTTTATTAAATTTAAAAAAAGTTTTTGGAAATTTTGAATTTAATAGTTTGGTTGGAAGATCCCATTCGGTTTTGTATTTCTCCAAATGTATAAAAACATACCTTATTTATTTTGTAACCATAAAAATTTGTGGGAACCAATTCACTACTTTATTTTAAAGTAAATTGATTTTTACTCTTAAATTATGTATTTTCCAGAAAATAGTTTTCATGTTTTTTGTGTTCATATATTAAAAGTAATTACTACCACCAATAAAAGTTAAATATGATAATATGTATTAATAATTTTTAATTAGAATTTATTTTTTGTATAATTTTCCCTTTTACTTTTTCTCATATATTTTTGTTATCATGGTTAAAGTTTAAATTATCACAGTTAAGGTTAATATGGGTTTAAAGTAGTTTAAGTAGAATATAAGGATTAAAATGTCTCCAAAAATTTCCAAAATCTGATATTTTAAGTTTATTTAGATATTATAAAACATTATATTTAAAATTTTTGGTTCCTTCGTTCAATTTGAAATGATTATAATATATATATATTATTTAATATTTTAAGTAATTCCAAGTATGTCCTCTCCCTACCCTATAAAAGGATACCACGAATCCCCTCTTATCCATACTTCATGATCCTTATTTCTCAAAACCTATCTCCCATAATACATGAATATATCCATTCCCCATGTACTAGATCATTTTATATTTCCAAAATACCATTCTTTCAAGTCTTATGGTGCAATCTAAAATAAGTTTCTCAACAAAGAGGTATAACTATTAATAGAGTATTTTCAAAATTATTTATTCTTATAACTCATCTAAATATATGGTATCCATTATAATATAATGTATTAATTATATTAAATACATATTACTCCTTCTTTTCATGTAGGTGAACTACATATTCACAGAGACACACATGCTGCTACAAGAGTCTAGGTTGGTTTCATGACCAACCATTTCATAGATCTCAACAAAATTCATCTACTGGGTATCTTTGGTAGACCGAAGAGACATTTGATTATCAATAGTATAGGATGTATTCATACTATATATAATTTTTTTTGCATCCAATTTTGATGGAGAATCATCTGGAATGTCAGGGCTATCGCGTTGTGAAGGTATCTTTTGAACACACTGTGGCTTTGTAAAAGGTTTATTCCATTACTTCATTGGGCTAAACATTTCATATTATGTTGAATTATGGTCCATTATATATGGTATTAAGAATTATAATGATCATAATTTGAATGTTTTATGGATTGAATCATATTATAATCTAGTGGTTAGTTCTCTTAAATTGAGAACCAGAAATATACCGTGGAGAATTCTACACCATTAGATTAGATGCCTCAATCAGGCCAAGCATCTCAAATTAATAGTCACACATGTTTATAGGAAAGATAATAAAGTGGTATAGGAAATTTTATAGAGTTAAATATGTAAATTTATAATTTTTGGTCCTTCAGAACTCCAAATTAATGTGTAACTCTGGTGGATGAGGATATGATGAAAGTGTTTCATTCCTGCCTATTTGAACCCCTTGTAATGATTAACTCTATACTGTTACTTTTGATTTAATAATTTATAGGGACATAATCTCTAAAACATTGATTTTAATATTTTATTAAATATAATTATTATTTTTATTAGTATTATGGAAAAACTATTATCCATCACCTTTCCATCATACAGAAAATAAAAACATTACTTGTGTGCACGTACAACTTACCATCCACACAAAGTGGTGTAATTCATTTTTCCTCACCATTTTACTTGGATGATTATGAATATATAAATAATTAATATATAATATATTTTTTTCATAATTATATACCTATAAATTTAATATATCATTTATCTTCTTATCCTTCCACTCATCAAAAAGATGATATCGTCGATCACGCGTACATGTGGATTACCACATCCACGAAGCGATGTTATTCAATTTTCATGTGATCATTTAAAGAATGATTATAAATACTTGTATAATAAATATATATAATATTTATATCATTATTAATGATCTTTACATTATGTAACCATGATCAGAGTATAATTACGAGGGCTTCCAGACCGAAACATGCATGACAAATGAAGCAGTTATCACCCAAAATACTGATTTTAAAAAATATTTGTTAATAAATGTTTAATAATAAGTTATATATAAATTAAATTTTGTATTTTATACACCAGTATATTTATATAATAAATTTATAAAAAATATATATTTATTATATAGGAGGTTCAAACACTTATGAAGCAAGACTCGACTTGTGGTAAGGGTTCTTCATGTCAATATTATTCTGTTGATACATTTTTTAATTTATGAGCCTATTTATGTTTATGAGGTGTATGTGATACCCCTTTTAAATGTTATATCATGTATACTTTTTAATTTATGGTATTTAATGTTAAAACTCAAATTATTCCTTCTAAGGGGTTTTTTATTCAATAGTTACCAATGTCGTAAGAGTTTATTTCAAAATGGAATCCTTATTTGGAATTTTTTATATTTAAGATTAAATTAGAGAAACTATATTATATTTAAATGTAAATAAAATATATATATATATTTTTTATTTTCATGTATTAGTTCCATTTTTATGTTCTTTATTACTCAGAAATACCAAATGAATGTTTTTAAGGAATACTGACTTTGTTTTTCTACTCAATAAGGAATATTTTTTTATGTCCATATTCTCATTAACATTGTTTGGATAATTTTTTACTATTATAAAATGAATTATTAAATTAATTTTTACCCATGCTTCAATTTCTATACAAATTCATAAAAATAATCTTCATTCTATTTTCCAAACAAGGTACATTTTATCAAAGGTATGAAAGGAATATTTGTTTTTAATGGCTATAACATGTATAGAATTTTCCACCATCATGATTGATCAATATTTTGAAAATTATTTTACAATTTCACATTGTTATTTTAATGAAATTTTTTTTCTAAATTTTTTTTTTAAATTTTTAGATTTTAAATAAGTGATTTCAATGTAAAAAAGAAATTTACCTTATGAAATTTTCTAGTGATCTTGTAAAATAATTTTCATCCTTTTCAACCACATTTGATGAATATTATAATTTACTGAGGATGTAATCTAATGATACCATGAACCATATTTTTCTAGATGATTTATGATCAGTTTTACTAGGTAAAGTATTGACATTCCATATTTTAGTTCTTCCAATACAGACAATTATTATATTAAGGCATGTTGATTAAGGTATATTATTTATTCATATGATAAATTCATTGGAATTATTAAGTGATCGGCGAGGGAAAAATATTATATATTCCCTCAATTCATAGTTAGGTCTCATGAGACAAAACATGTTGGGTATTTAGGTGATGACTTACACATTTATTTAAGATGTCTATGCCTAAGGCCCTGACAGTTTTTAAGATGTCTTGGAATGAGGCCTTGACAATAATTCTAATATGAACAATATTATATATTGCAGCATTATGAAATTAGTTATTTATTTATATGTGATTACTTGAATTATTATGATATCAATGAATAATTTTCAAGCCTAAGTGATAATTTATATATAATTATTTGATCATCATTTATTCTATCCATATTATTCATTCATATATTTATTATATGATAGCTCCTTGTTGTACACATTCCTTTAATAAGAATTTTATATCACCCATTTCTTATGTTTATCTACATAAGATTATAGGAAGTGTACTATAAATTACATAAAAGGATATTATAGAGGTAATAATGATTCTCTCAAATATAATACTATGTTTTATTTTATGTTTTCAAATGTAATTTGTGATTCAAGAATGTATCTAGTATACCAAGACTACAAAACTGTTCGGTCCTTTGGGATGAAATCACTTGTATCCAGTGAAAATGTAATAATGTAACCACCTTCTCTGGCATACTAGGGTCAAGGTATTTATAGTGTGTATTATAGGATATTTATTATAAACATTGAGAGCTGGATTGAGGATAACATAGATCATGGACCAAACCCTATGATATACTTTAAGGATACTTATAATCATATAATAATAATATAATGTTTTTTCAAGGTAGAAATTAGGTGGGTTACCTAGCTATATATCCATGTCTAGATACTATAAGTGGACGTGATTTTTGTATAGATTCATCTAGGGTTAATATCCCCTAAAATAGTTATCCAAATACATATCATCCTTTATTTTGGTGTACGGTGAATGTTCCCTTAAAATACACCTTGTCTGACACTCTATTGAGATAAAATTTGATTTATTCACATTTTATTTTTAAAACATTTTGAAATATTTGAAAATATTTCATGATTTGAAGATATTCCATAAGATACTAAGCTGACGAGTCTAAGATTATGTGGGCATAAATTTTCAATATATTTTATGTGTTCACTAGTTTCATAATTATACACTATGATTCATAATTTTATGATATTATGTAGTGTATTAAATTTATTAGAAATTGATCTTACTTAAAGAAATGGAAAATGTGTCAACACCAATAATAATTTTAGGTATTTCCCTCATGATAAAGTTAACATCAATAGTGTTGAAGGTGAGCAGATTAGGACTATATTATGATAGATGACTTAGGTTTTGACCCACGAAATTTCTCTTATAGAACATTCTAATTATTTACAACATGATTCATTGATGATGGACCACTTCATATGGTAGAAACCTTCATCATTTAAGGGATATATAAATATATTGATAGCTGAATAGTGGATTAGGTCCCTGGAAAAGATATGTTTGGATTTTATAAGTAATGAATGGTAGGATTTTATTTTTGTAGTGTATTGTTTAAAGGATGATTTTGAACAATGGTGGAAATTAATTCAAAATACAAAGTAAAAAGAGGGTATAAAAAGAATCTAATGGATTATTTTTAAGTATATATTATTTAACAAATATTTTTCAAAAAAGGGTGAATATTGAGATATAATTCCTATGTATAAGATAAAAGAAAGAGGAAAATGTTGAGAAGTATGAGGAAAAATTTACAAGATTATCAAGGCATGCTATGTACTTCGTATATAATATCCTAAGTAAGATTGATCATTTATTTGATGGTATTGAGCCAAGACTATAAAGAGAACTTGTCTTATAATCATTTTCATCATATAATGATATGGTATCAAGGGACATAAAGATTGAGAAAGAATTATCCAAGTCATATATTTTCAAAGAAAATAAAGAGAAGAAGTGGATGAATCAGAAATAAGAAAAAAACAATGTGAAGGAATAGAAGGGAAGGATGAAACTTACCACATGTGATAATAATTGAAAGAAACAACTATGTACTTTATTGAAGGGAAATGGTGTTTTCTTAAAGTGTTTAGAGAAATTCCATCAAGCGCATGAGTGTAAGGGAAAGAAATAAGATTCCGATTTATAATGTTTCAACTGTAAGGGATAAGGGACTATAAAAAATTCCCCAAGAATCAAGATAATTTATCTCAGAAAAGGATAAGGGAGAAAGGAAAAACATATAAAATTACTATAGATAAAGTTTAAATCCCTTAAGTTGTAATAATAGGTACTTTGATCATAAACGAGGGATTTTTTAGAATCCATATCTATATAATCTTTAATATTTTTTATTAATATCGAATCTTATGTTGACCTTCTGAGGAAATAATTATCAGTTAAGACACATACAAGGAATTTTTTTATCAATAATTTTATTTTAATATGAAAAACTATCCACGTGTTGTAAACATTTTGGTTATAATTATTTTTGGTTTTGAAATTATACAGATTTTTTGGGGTTTATTTAGTTTTAGGGATTTTTGAATTTAATATATTATGCATAAAATAATACTATAAAAGGATCTTGAATTTTATTATTATTTTACCTTCATTTCAAATTATTTGATAAACTTTTGAAACCTCACTCATTTATAGTTTCGTGGCCATTAACTTTCTCATAGCCATATTCTCTGTCACTCTCTATCAGTCCTTGGATGTTATTTTTTTCCTCCGTGTCTATATTTTATATTACCACCAATTTTATTCTTATACATTAAAATAATTATGTGTTATTTCATGGAACTTTTATGTTTTTCACATTTCTTTTTTGAATTATTTTTATTGTCCCATTATATGATTTTGGTTTTTAGAAAAGTTATTTGAAAAATTAGAATTTTTGATTAAGAATATAAATATCACAAGGGATAAATTTATTTAAGGGTGGTATAATTTCAGAAATTAATATTTTATAATATATTTATCTTCAAATAAATTTAATTTTATTGATATCTTTCATCACCCTAAACACTGAGTTTAAATGAACTGCAAAAAAAACTATTAGAAAATTATTATTTAAATATGACCGTTATAACCTAACTGTAAAAGTTGATGGTTTGAATTGGAATCAAAACATTATAAAAAACATGTATAAATTTTATATATATATAAAAGAAGTTTATTAATGTATAATAAATTAGTAATAATTTTTTTAGTAAAGTAAATTTAGGTTTTTGAAAATAGGTTTTCTTCATAAATGAGTTTTTTGGTATTTTGTGTGTAAATATTATAATTAATTTATACCACTTTGAAAAATTTTATTTAGAAAAATTAGTATAATTTTTTTATTCATAATATCAAAATTAAAATAGGATGAAATTTAGGGATTTTTTGAATAGATTGACTTTTCACTAAATAGTTAATATTCCATTTTTTAAAGTGTCATTTCTTTTCATTAAAAAAATTGCATAATGCTATTAATTTGGTCTAAAATTTACATAAGTCTAATTTTATTAGAAATAATCTAATTAATTATATATTAATCATTATTATTATTTATTTTTTATTAAGTTCGTTTTTGGGCTTAAAAAAACATATTTCTAAAAATTGTTTTTATGCATGCAATGTGATTTTTTCTTAATTAATTAAATTAATCCCAACTGATGAATAATTTTAATAAAATTTCTATATTATATATTAAATAAAATATTTTATCATTAAATTAATATTTCTTATGTGGAAACTAGCAAAGGTAAACTCACTTTTATTATTAAAAATGTATTTTTTCTAAAAATAGTTTTCATTGCATTTTGCATGCTTATTTTAAAAGAAATTTCTACCATTTCTAGAAATTGAATTGTGTAAAATAGATTAAATTTTTGAAATAATAATAATTAACAATATATATTCAGTTCAAAATAATCTTTGTTCATTATGAATAATAATAATGGTAAATATATGTCACCCTGGTAAAGGTAAAATATGTAAAATAAGGTTAAAACTATTGGACAATACTTTAAAACAACCCTAAAACTTGCCTTTATCCAATTTTATGAGTGTTTTTTGATGAAATTTATTATAAAGTATTTATATAATGTATTTAAAACATTATTTTTAAACATGAAACCCAATATCGACATTTTTGAAGATATGTTATCTTTTATTCAAATTAAACAATATATTTAGGTCTTTTTATTTAATGGAAATGATGAAAGATTATATTAAATTTTGGATTTATAAAATCACTTAAAAACTTATATTTTTTTATTATTTAACCAATAAAATTTATTTAAACCAATTCATTACTTTATTTCATGGATTTTTTTTACTTTTAAATTGGGTATTTTCCTAAAAACTCTTTCCATGTGTTTTGTATTATAATTTTCAAAGTAATTTATAAAACATATAGAAATTTAATTTGATATAATAGATTCTAAATTTAAAATTACAATTAAATTTTTTTATATGTCCCCTTTTATTTTTTTTATATAATTAGTTTTTCACGGTGAAAATTTAAAATATCACGGTTAAGGTTAAAGTGGGTTAAAAGTGGATTAATTGGATGATAAGACTTAAAATGTGTCCAAAACATTACCAAATATGATTTATTGAGTTTATGTATAATAAATAACATCTTATATTGTAAATTTTTGTTCCTTAGTTCCAATTTACATGATTATTACATATATATATATATATATATATATAATTTTATCTCTTAAGTAATTCCAAGTGTGTCCTTTCCCTCCCTTATAAAAGGATACCAACTCTTCTCTCTTATTCATGATTTATGAGACTTATATCTTAGAAAATATCAAACACAATACCTTTATATCTTCCTTTCACAAAACCTATATCTTTAATTATTTTGAAAATACCATCCTTTCAAGGAATACGATGCAAGATAAAAGAGGTTTCTCAACAAAGAGGTATAACAGTTAACCTAGTACTTTCAATTTTATTTATATATATAACACTTATAAATATATGTTATCAATTCTAAAATAATTTAATCAGTATCCAAAATATAATTAATTTTTATTATTATGATGTAACAATGGTTCTCCACCTTATTTTTATCCCATTGAAAACAAAAACATCGCTCATGCGTACATATGACTTACCATACAAAGTGGGGTAATTTATTTTTCATAAAACTTTTAAATAGATGGTTATTTATATGGAAATAATTAATATATAAGATATTTATTATTTAATTACTTTACTTTAAATATATTATATATTATACTATCTTACCCATCCACTAGTTAAAATAATGACAACATCACTCATGCGTACATGTAGACTACCACCTCCACGAAGCGATGTGATTCATTTTTCATGTATGCATTTCAATAATTATTATAAATATGTATATCATGAATATATATGATATTTATATCATTATTATAAATAAATATATGATGTAACCATGATCAAAGTATAAGGAGTGAGACTTCTAAAATGAAACATGCATGAAAAACGAAGCAGTTATCACTCAGAACATTGATTTTAGTAATGATTTGTTAATAAAAAATTGGTCAAATGTTATAATTAAATAATATATTGAAAAATATAAAGGATTATTGTTCAATAATATATTTATAATAAATATATATTTATTTTATAGGAGGTTGAAACATGTATGAACCAATACAAGACTTGAGGTAAGGGTTCATCTCAATATTGTTTTATTGAGACATATTTGATGTTATGAAGCTATTTATGTTTATGAGGTGTATATGCTTTCCATTTTATATTTTATATAATGTATCATTATTTATTTATTTTATTTAAAATTTACACTCAAATTATTTCACCAAAGGATTTTTCATTCGAATGTTACCAAAGTGGTAAGAGTTTATTGCACAATTTTATCCTTATTAGAGATTGATTATATTTAGATTTATATTAGAGGAATTATATGATATATATTTATAAAAAAAAATTATTTTCATTGACTCTATTTATTTCTAGTATTATAAATTATTATTTCCATTCTTATCTTCTCTGTAACTCAAAAATACAAAATTAATGCTTTTAAGGAAAACTGGCTTTGTTTTTATACTCAGTTAAGAATATTTTTATTTCATGTCCATATTTTATTTAAAATGTTTCCTAGAAAATTTTTAATATTATAAAATGATTTATTAAATTTATTTTCACTCATGTCTAACTTTGTATAAAAGGGTTTATAATAAATCTTCTTTTAATTTTCCGAACAAGTTACATTTTACCCATGGTGTGAAAAGAATCATTGTTTTTAATAACTACAACATGAATAAAATTTTTCACCATCTTGACCAATTATTTTTTTGAAAAATATTTTAAAACTTATGAAGGTAATTTTAAAATAAAATTTTTTTCATAACATTTTGGTAATTTTATGATTTTAAATTAGTTATTTCAAAATGAAAATTGTATTCCCCCAATAAATTTTCAAATGATATTTTAAAAGTATTTTCATCTATGTCAACATGGATTGATGAATTCTATAATTTAATAGGGATATAATATAATGATACCATACAATATATTTTTATATATGGTTTATGATTAATTGGGATGGGGAATTATACAGTTCCTTGATGCATTTGTAGGTATAATGTGACAAAATAGGTAGGGTATTTAGATGAGGCCTTAACCAATTATGTAAGATGTCTTAGCATGAGGTATTGAAAGTATATTTATGATGTCTTATCATGAGGCCTTGATGGTACTTTTAGTATGTTTAGTATTATGCATACCATCATTATGAAATTAGTTATTAATGTTATTTGTTTTATTTTAATAGTTATGATATATATGGATAAGTTTCAAGTTCATGTGAATATTTTTATGGAATTATTTGATGATCATTTATTCTGGCCATATTATTTATGCCTCATTTATTCTATGATATATTTGTCTATACAAATTCCCTTACCGAACATTTGATCTCACCAATTTATTATTTTTATTTCTCTAAGATTCCTAGAAGGGTACAATGAATGATATTAAAGGATATTCTAGAGATAATAATGATGTTATCAAAGAAAATAATATGTTGCATTTTATGTTTTAAAATATAATGCGTGATTCAAGCATCTATCTAGTCTACCAATACTACTAATCTATTTTGTAATTTTGGATATGATCAATTATATCTATTTCCAGTGTAATAAAGTAACCACCAATTATGGGATACTAGGTTCAGGTCCTTTATGGTTGGTATATGTGTATGTTTAGTATAAAACTTGGAATATTCATTTAGGAAAACAATTATTAGGTAAAATTAATCTATAACAGACTATGATGAAATGGTTAATTATTGGATAATACCATAATTTTTTTGTTAAGGTACAAATTATGTGGGTTTCTTGGAAATACATCCATGTCTAGAAACTATAAGAAGATGTTTTTTAACATATTTTTATATATGGGTAGTAATCACTAAAATAGTTATTCAAGTATATCTCATCCATCATTTTGGTGAATGGTGGATGTTTCTTTATTGGGAACCTAGTTCGATACTCCTTGGGAATAATCTTGGATTAATTCACAAATTATTTATATACCATTATGAAATATTTGAAAATATTATTATGATTTGAAGATATTACAAAAGACACTAAGTTTATAATTTTAAGATTAGATATGCATAAATTTTCAATTTATGTTATATGTTTTTCTAGTTTTGGAATTATACATTATGATACATAATGTTATTTTTTAGTATAGTGTATGAATTTTTTTATAAATGGAACCGAGTAGAAGGAATTCAAAATGATTCAACACTTATTATCTATGAAGGGATTTATCTAATGAGGAATATAACAAAAATATTAGTCGAGTTGAGCATATTATGTCTATATTAAGAAATATGACCAATGTTTTTACTAAAAAACTTACTCATATAGAATAAAACATTTATTAATAGCATAATTGATTGATGTTGGATTTATTCATGTGGTATAAACCTATGTAGTTTAATTGACATACAAATCCACTAATAGTAGAATAGTGTTTCAAATCCATATAAAAGATATTTTGTCTTTGAAATGTAATGAAAGGGAGAAGCTTATTCCTGTGGTTTATTGTTTAAGGGAATATTCTAATAAATGGCAGTCATTATTCAAAATAAAAATGAGGAGATGGAGATTGAGAGAATGGAATGGAAGTCTTTGATATAATTTGACAAATAATTTCCATGTAAAAAAGGGTAGATATGGAGAGAAAATTCCCGAGTCTAAGAAAAAATTAAGAGGAAAATGTTTTTCTATATGATGAAAAATCTATAATATTAGCAAGGAATGTTATAAAATATGTATGTAATCTAGAAATAAATATAAATTTTTTCTTTTATAGGTATATGATAAGCCTTCAAATGAAACCAGTCTCTCAAAAGTTTTCATCATATGATGATATGGTATCAGGTGAGATTAGGATGGAGAAGTAATTCTATAAGATATATATTTTTAAATTAAACCAAGATAAGAAGTGGGAGAATGAGAACTAAGAAAAAAGAAATTATGTAAAGGAAAAGAAGGGAAAGATAGAACTTCCCAAATGTGATAATTATTTAAATAAAAAACCTAGATCTTGCTTGAATGGAAATGGAGGTTTCTTTAAGTGTAGAGAGAAAGGCTATCAGGCACTTGGTTTTAAGGGAATTAAAGAAGCCTATAATGTACAAGGTTTTAACTTCAAGAAGATAAGGAACTATTAAAAAAATCCCTAAGAATCAATAGAATTTATCTTGTAAAATTATAATAGATTTAGGTTAATCTTATGCAATTAATATATCCAAAGTTGAAATCCATTAATTTTTTATAATAGGTACTTTTTTTTGTAAACTCATGATTTTTTAGATTCCATATATACATAATATTTAAAAATTTTAATGGATATAGAATTATCCCTTGACACTCTGAGGAAAGAATTATCAATCAAGAAATATAAAAGGAATATGGTTATCAAGAATTTTCTATTAAGATGAACATATATCCCCTAGTTTCAAACATGGTTGTTATACTTATGTTTTTATTTGGAATTATCTTTATTTTTTCGGGTTTCTTTAGTTTTTAGGATTTAGGAATTAGTTGATGATTCATAAAAAAATATAGGAAAAGGATTATGAAATAAAAATTTTATTCTTTTACATTCATTTCAATTGAATTTATGATCTTTCAATACCTCACTAATTTAAGGTTTTGTGATCAGTAGATTTCTCATGACCGCGTTCATTATCACTATGTATCCATCCTTGGACATTAGTTTTTTCCTTGATGTTTATATTTTTACTTCAAACCAATTTTATCCTTATATAGGAACTTAATTATGTGTTATTTTAGGAAAACTTCATGTTTCCCACTTTTCTTTTTAAAAGGATGTTTTATTATCCCTCAATAAGATGCATCTTTTTGAAAATTGTATTGGAAAATATTGAACCATTGATGATGAAGATAAAAATAACAAGGTAATAATTTATTTATGGTGTTATAATGTTACACCCTCAAATTTTAGAATGTATATATCTTAAAATAAATTTAATTTGTTTGATATCTTGTGTTACACACAATGATGATTTTAAAAGAACCGTGATATACTATTAAAATATTATTACTTAAATTTTATTATTATAACCAAGATGTTGAAATTGTATATATGAATAGTAATAAAAAAATTATGAAAAATATGTATAAATATTTCATATAATTTAAATAAAATGATTAATGTATTACATATAAGAAATAATTTTTTAGTAAATTTATTTTAGGTTTTAAAAATATGTTTTCTTCAGTAATTATTTTTATGTAATTTTGTGTGTAAATATTATAATTAATTTATACCATTTTTTTTGGAAAAATAGATAGCAATTTTTTATTAATAATATAAAAATAAAATTACGATTAAATTTTTGTGTTTTTTAAATGATAGATTTTTCAGTGAATGATAAAAAATATTGATTTTTATAAAATCATCATTTATTTTCCTTAAAAATGAACTATATTACTTTTAATTTGATCATAAATTAACATAAGTTAACATTAATTATAAATAACCAAGTTAAATATATATTAATTGTCATTATACATAATTTTGGTATAATTTTATTTTATTTTATTAAAAACACATTTTTTTAAAATTGTTTTTATGCACACAATGTGTTTTTAAGTTAATAAATTAAATTAATATCAATTTATAAGTTATTTTAATAATATAAGTTATTCTAAAAATTATCTAATAGTTTTTAAATGAAAATTAATGAAGGTAAAAAAATTATTCCTAAAAATGCATTTATCTGAAAATAATTTTTGTTGCATTTTGTGCGCTTATTTGAAGATGAATTTCTACAACTTCTAAAAATTTAATATTTTAAAATTAATTTTATATTATAAATAATAATAATTAATTTAATATAATAGGTTGATGTATTTTTTTTCTATTATTAATAATAACAATATTAAATATTTGTTTCCTCCTTAAGGGTAAAATTTGGAAAAATCTGTTAAAACTATGAGGTAAGATCTTAAAATAACCCCATAAAATTCCTTTATCCAATTATATGAGTTGTTTTAGACCAAAAGTATTATTAATGAGTTAAGTAATGTATTTTATAACATTATTTTTAAATTTGGAACCCAATATTTACTTTGGAAAGAAAAGTTATGTTTTATTCAAACTAAAAACTACTTTTGGTTCTTTGTATATAATGGTATATTTGGAAGATGAATTTTTTGTTTTGTATTACTAAAAATGTCTAGGAACCTTAATTATTTTATTATTTAACCAAAATAAATCATTTAAATCAATTTATTAATTTATTTCATGGTAAAATATTTTTTACTCTTAAATCTGGTATATTCCTGAAAACTATTTTTATGTGCTTTGGGTTGTTGTATTAAAAGTAATTTATACCAACTATAAAAATTAAATCTAATAAAATAGATTCCAAAATTTTAATCAATTTTTTTAAAATTTGGTTATAAGTACTCTTTTATTTTTGTTCATATAGTTATATTTTTATTGTAAAAAGTTAAATTATCATGGTTAAGGTTAAAATGGGTTTGAAGTAGTTGAACTAGAATATAATGATTAAAATGCATCCAAAACATACAAAAAATGTGTTTATTTCATTTTATTTAAACCCTATAACATATTATATTTGAATTTTTGGTTCCTTTATTTCAATTTTCATAATTATTATGTATATAAATTATTTAATATCTTAAGTAATTACAAGCGTGTACTTTGCCTCTACAATAAAGGGTGCCACATTTCCTCTCTTATCTACACTTTATGAGCCTCATAAATTTGAAAATACCTACCATCATACATTGATATATTTCTTACCAATACCATAGAACTTATATTATTTCCAAAATACGATATTTTCAACACATAATATGTAATGAAAAAGAGATTTCTCCACAAAGAGGTATAACTATTAACCAAGTAATTTCAAATTTATTTCTTATTATAAATATTATAAATATGTGGTGTCCAATGTAAAATATATACTTCAGTTTATTAAATATACATAATTTTTATTATGATGATGGAAAACTAGTATCTACCTCTTTTCCATCCTACAGAAAAGTAAAACATCACTGGTGCATACATGAAACTCACTATATCTACATAGTAGCATAATTCATTTTTCACAACCTTTTTATTTGGATGCTAATAAATATGGAACTAATTAATATATAATATATTTATGATATAACTATGTCCCTGAAAATATTAGATAACATTTATGTTCTTACCCCTCCACTCCTTAAAAAATGGTAATGTTTCTCGTGCGTATGTGTGGACTATCACCTCCACAAAATAATTTGTTTCATTTTTCATGCCCTAATTTACATAATGAATGTATATATATATAATTAAAATATATTATATTTATATCAGGATTAAAATTATGGTGTTGATGAAACCATGATCTATGTATAAAGACACGGACTATCGAACTGAAACATGCATGAAAACGATGTAATTATCACCTGAAACATAAATTTTAATAAGGATTTGTTAATAAAAGTTTGATAATATGATATAAATGTTTATGGTTCTTGAAAAAATCTATAATAAATATAAATTCATTATACAAAATATTCAAACACTTTCAAATCAAGAAGAGACTTTAGGTAAGGGTTCTTCATATCAATGTTGTTTCTTTGAGACATGTTAGATGTTATGAACCTACTTATGTTTATGAAGTGTGTATATTTACATTTTGAAATTTTATATAATCAATAAATATTATTTCATGATATTTAAATTTATAAATTAAATTATTTCATCCAAGGGGTTTTGATTCAAAAGTTAAAAAAGTGGTAATGTATTACTTCACAATCTCATTCTTATTGGGGATTATTAATGTTTATATTTCCATTTGAGGAATTATATAATATTTATATATAATCAAAATATATTTCTTTATACTATATATATTTTTGTGATTTTAAAGAATTATTTAAATTTTTAAAATATTTATCCCTCAAAAATACAAAATTATTGTTCTTAAGGAAAACCAATTTTTTCTTACATAGTCTAGAATCATTTTATTACATGTTTATATTTTATGTAAAATATTTAAAGAAGGTTTTTATTATTATATAATGATTTATATATGTTATTTGTATCCATTTTTTACATTCTATTAAAATGTTTAAAATGAATCTTCTATTCTTTTTTTGAACAAATTATGTTATACTGAAGGCGTGGAAGACATATTTGTTTTTAACGATTACAACATGAACATGATTTTCCACTACTAAGACCATTCAATGTTTTAAAACTTATTTTATAAGTTTCTATAGTTATATTCAAGTAAATGTTTTTCCACAATATGTAGAGACCTCGACCCCAGTAGCTCAGGGTCGGTGCCTTACTTTATTACATTAGTATGACTACAAGGAAGACACATCCCTATGAACCAAATAGGTTATTAGTTTGGGAAAACCATATACAAACATAATATTTACATTAAAACTAAAATGAAAAATACAATATATCAATTCCGTTGAAAACATCCATAACTCATAGATTATCCTTGCAATTCATTCATAATAATATTTATCCTTTCATCTTGGAGAAAAACAATAAATAAGAAAGTTGTGAGGTTAAATGCTCCATAAGGGTATGTAATAAAATGAAAGTTATAATAAACATAAACATTAGGTATAATTAATAACTTAAAACACATGAATTTAAAAATAAACTTGAGCATAATATGGTAGGAATGAAAGATAAGTAAATAAATCCATATAACTGTTCATAAGAGAATAAACCTTAATCATGGATATTATACTAGTAAAATATCATATTTTTTATCAATTAATAATTTCATAAATAGGGAATGGATATTTTCAGACATTTGAAACATATCGCTTAGGTGTTGACGAAGACGTATTAAAATACTAGGGTAAGGCATCAGCCGAAATCTAATTATGTATTGTCTCATGAGACCTATCAGTTCATTGAGGGACTATAGTGGGGCCCAAACATCACTTTATAAGTCTAATTAATTCTTAAAATTAATGAGGATAAACATGAACAACATGAACATATGATATTTAAATAAAATTACCTAATCTGTAAACATAACCACTAACCAAACTGAGTAGCATGGTGAATGGTATCAATATCGCACATCTACAATCAAACCAGTCATAATACATTAATAACATATAGTAGATGAAAATAATAATATATCAATTTCAATAAATCATAAAATTAAATAAGGGTGTATAAAAATATGAAAAATACTCTAATGAAATCATCAAAGAATTCCTAAGATAAATACCACTTTTACTTTTCAACGAAAATTAATTTTCAAAAAATCATTTTTCATTGTCATAATTGTGTGTATAAAACTAGTAATGAAAAAATATATTTTTTCATGAAAACATTATTATTATATAAAAATAATTGTGTCTTTAAATATATTATATATGGTACTTGAAAATCGGTAAGAAATTGAGACGATCTCTTTAATCGGGCTTCTGTATTGGGGAGAATTGAAAAGGGAATCTTGAAAAAAACACATATTTTTTATAAAATAAAGATGAAATGATCTAGAAAAATGATTTTTTAATGCATAAAAATAATTTAGAATAAGTATATAAATTGAGTGATGAATTAAATTGGTGTATAGAGGGGGAAATCATAACCAGAATGAAAATAGAGGTTTGGGAAGAAAAACCTTACTTTATGTCTAAATGTGTTCTGTACTTAAATGTTACACCCTGGAAAATAAAATTAAATACATTAATTAATTAATTCATAACCTTATATAAATTTATTTTATATATTATAATTTTATTAACTTCATTTATGGCTTTTTTTATGAGTTATATGATACAATTCTATTGCTCGAGAGCCTTTATTTCCTTGGTTTTCACTATCGATATACTTGTATATGAATATGGAAGTTCATATGGAATAGTTATAATTCTAAAAAATTGAATTTATATGATATTAATGATCATAAATAAGTATAAATTTTTATATATATCATTTTATATGGTATTAGGATGAATTGTTAGATAATACATTTAGTGATAATTGTTTGCATTATTATGGCGGTTATTGATCATAACGAAGTCATTTTGTTTTATCATTTTCTATTATGTAAATATGTTACATCTAAAACATAATAAAGGTTGTAATAAATATATTATAGTATGGTTTTAACCTAAAAATGGTTTCATTACCAGCCTTGAAGGATAAATTGAAGAACAAAAATCTGTCGTCCCTAAAGGTTGTAAATCGGCACCTCTCGAATAATGATTTCATTTTTAAAATTAAAGAGAGGGAGAAAGGAGTTTGAGTAATGATATTATATTAAAATTATATCATTATATTTTATATATTATACTAGATTTGTAATGATCATTTTAAAAAATTAGTTTAGGAGAGAATAAGAAAAAAATTGAAATGAAATTAAAAGAAAAAGGAAGAGGGTTTACCTCTTGAATTACCCCCTTGAAAACCTTTTTAAGGGAATGGGTATTTGTATTTTGGAAAGAATAATAGATCCTAGACATGGGTAGATACTCGAGATGAGGTTTTTTATAATTTTGACATGCTTCGAGGCTTAGAGGTGTGAGGAGATGAGGAGGTGAGGGGTGGTATTTATAGTGGAGGAGAGGGGTGATTTCTCATTATATTATTAATTATTTAATTATTTTGTTAAATACAACAAATAGTTTTGTTTCTTTTGAATAAATATAGTAATAAATGTATGTGAGTTCGAACCAAGGGTTCTTACATCATCAAAACATCACCTATAACTCAATAAATCATATATTTATCATTTATCATAAATTATCATATTTTACTATTTACCAAAAATTCAAGTATTTTATAAAAATATCAAAAGTTCACCCTAACAATTTTTCTTCATATAGAATTAAAAAATGAACTCCATTTTATATTTTTTTTCAATATATTAGAAATGTATTTTCTAATTAAAATCATCATGTACTAAAAAAATATAGTTTTTAAAATATAACTAATTTTAAAACACTCTGAAAAATTAACTAAGGAATCATTAAATTATCCTATAATCTGAAGGAACCAAAATATTGACTTGGGAATAAATTTTATGAAAATTAATTTTATTTTGAATCATTTTATTAAATATAAAATTGTATTTAAATATTTATGACTTACAAAAATAGAAACACTTCATTTACCAATTTTTAAAATATTCATTTAATTATACTATGATATAATTATATGATACTTCCATTTATGAGGTTATTATACTTATTTATATTTTAACAGGTTATGTTTCTATTTATAAGTCTGATTTTCTATTCATAAAGGTCATATTACTATTCCTAATGTCAAGTTACTATTTCATCGGTATAGGTTCCTTAACTTCTAGAAATACCTCTTATTTCATTCATTTTTCATTTATGATGTTTTTATTTTGTTATATAAGTGATTTTATGTGATATATACTATATGAAATAAACATTAGAAGGTAAATATCATTGATATACTTATGGGTGGTTACATTCTCCCCTCATATAAAAAATTTCATCCTCGACATTTCTAGATTGTCACCCCATAAAAATATTTGGCCAGTTCTTCATCCTAAGCTCTTCAGCATCCCACATAACCGATTAAATTTTCTAATTTTTACAAAGTACCTATACCAGATGAGTCATGTGATTCCTCAACACCTATTTTTAGTGTCCAGTATCCGGATAGGCTCTTCACAGTAAGATATGTCAGGTTCCAATTCGTTTCCTTAAGAAGTTATCACATGTGTTGGGTTTGGCATGTACTTTCTTAATAAGGATATGTAGAACACATTGTGTACCTTAGAAATGCTAGGTGAAATTTCCAAATATAATACAGAGAATTAATTCTATCCAAATGGGCCAACATACCTGGGGATCAATTTCCCTTTCTTCCCAAATCTTATAACACCCTTCCATAGAGATACTTTCAAGAAAACATGATCTCCCACTTGAAATTCAAAATCCTTATTTCAATTATTGGTATAGCTATTTTTCCTAGTTTGAGATATTTTAACAGGGGTTTGAATTTTATTTACCTTCATTTTTGTTTCCTCTACAAAATCTAGGCCTACTATCTTCGTTTCACCAACTTCATCCCAACATGTTGGTGTACAAAATCTCTTTCCATACATTGCATTATATGGTGCAATTTGAATACTTGAATGGAAAATATTATTGTAGTGAAACTATAAAAAATGTAAATAATGAACCCTCATACCTTGAAAGTTGAGGGACAATGATTTTAACATATATTCTAATGTTTGGATGGTCCTTTCAGTCTGCCCGTCAATTTGAGGGTGATAAGAAGTACTCAAATGAAGCTCATAATCCAAATCTTTTTGAATAATTTTCCATAATTTCGATGAAAATCATGGATCATGATTAGATTTAATAAAAATTCATGCTCCATGATGTCTTAAAATTTCATTAATATAGATTTGTGTATAGTGATCTAGTGTAAAATCCTTCTTTATAGTGAGGAAATGTGCATATTTGGTATGTTGATAAAAAATCACCCATATTGCATAATTATTTATTGGAGTTTTTGGTAATATAGTGACAAAATACATAGTTATGTTATCCTATTTTTATGTAGGAATAGGTAGGGGTTGCATGACACCTCTGGCATGTTGTCATTCAGCCTTCACCCTTTGAGAGACTAAACATCTTGATACATAATCAACATTTTCCCACTTCATATTATCCCACTAGAAATGTTCCTTCAGATCTATATAAATCTTATTTCTTCTAGGGTATATATAGAAATTCAAGCAATTGGAATCATCTAATAACTCCCTTTTTAGCTCAGGTATAGAGGGAACACACAGTCTCCTCCTAAATTTCAGAATTCCATCCCCACACAAGAAGTCTAGAAACTTCCCATTATTCACATATTTAATTTTCATTTGAAAATTCTCATCATCATAGCAAGAACTCTTAATTCATTCCAATAAATATTTTTAGGAAACTTGTTGAAAAATTAATGATGTTTCACATTCCTTGATAATTCTCATATCCATCTTTTCTAGATCCATGTACACAGGGTCCTTATCAATCCTCATTTGTTCAGAGCTCCATGATCCTTCCTTCTCAATGCATCTTCTACCTTATTCACCTTCCTAGGGTGGTAGTGTATTCAATGATCACAATCCTTGAGGAGATAGATCCATCACCTTTTCCTCATGTTGAGTTCTTTCTTTGAGAAGATATATTTTAAAGTCTTTTGATCTGTATAAATCTCATATATTTCACCATAGAGATAATGTATCCATATTTTTAGAGAAAATATTACATCCTTTAACTCAAGATTAGGAGTTGGATAGTTTTGTTCACGAGTTTTTAAATGCCTTGATGCCTAGGTAATAACTCTATCATTCTGCATAAGGACACACCCAAGTCCTTTCTTTGACACATCACTATTAATTACAAATCCACCATTTCTTGATAGTATATTCAATAACGGAGAATTCAATAATCTCCTCTCCAATTCTTCAAAACATTCTTCACATTATTTTTTCTATATGAACTTAACCAATTTATAGGTAATCTTGGTTAACGAGTTATCTAATCGGGTGAAGTTCTAAAAAAAATGCTAATAATTACCTACTAAACCAATAAAACTACATACCTCAGTTTTGTTCGTTTTTGTAGGACATTCCTAAGCTACATTTTTCTTTGAAGGATCAACTAAGATTCCATTCTTTGATAAAATATGTTCAAGAAAAGAAACTTATTGAAGTTAAAATTCACACTTTCTAAACTTTCGATATAATTCATTTCTTTTAAGAGTCTTTATAATATTTCGAAAGTGATTCTCATGGACTTTGTAGATTTTGGAGTATAATAAGATATAATTAATAAATACCACAACAAGGTCACCAAGATATTCCTTGATAAATCTGTTAATTACATCCATGAAAATAGAGGGTTAATTAGTCAATCATAATGTAATTACTATAAAATCATAATTTCCTTACCTAGTTTGAAATTATATATTTGGAATATCTTACTTCCACACAAACAATTGATGATATCTGGATAAATGTTCAATCCTCAAAAAATATTGAGCTCTAAGAAGTTGATAAATAAATCATCAATACAATGTAGGGGATACATGTTTTTTATTATAATATCATTGATATATCTATAGTTAATGCACAACTTCATGGATCCATATTTCTTCTTAACAAAGAGAACATGGTCTCCCCATAGAGAAACACTAGGGTGGATAAATCCATTATCACTCAATTAATCTAGTTGTTTCTTCAAACTACTAATTATAAAGTGGTCATTCTATATAGAGTCTTTGATATTGGCCTTGAACCATTAATTAAATCAATAGAAAACTCAATTTCCCACTCTGGTGGATGTCTAGGTAAATCCTATGGAAATACATCAACATATTCTTACACAATAGGTACATCCCCAATTTTAATATTTATTTCCTCACCCATAGATAATGTATTATCTTCCTCCCTAAGAATTGAATTCATTAGAGCTGCTGAGGGTGGTTCTAGATAATAATTAGATGGAAAGTTTTATTCTCTAAAAATAAGGGACTCTACTTCATTCTCGAAAATTGTAACTTCCTTCTTCTTGAAATATATTCTCGTATCATATTTTGAAATCCAGTACTTGTTGAGAATTATTTCAAAGTCAACCATTGGTATGATGATAAAATCAATAGATAAAGAAAATTTATATTCCATAATGGAAACTTCCTGACACATCTTTGTTTCAATAAGACCTCCCTTAGTGATTTTGACTGAAAACTCCCTTATTATGGAGAATTGGAAATATATAATTTTTAATGAAAAATAGGAAGATATTATGGAATGAGATGATATAGAGTTAAATAAATATTTATTTAAATATGAGGAGATGATTAATGTACCTACAACCACGTCATTAGAAACTTAAACCTCAGTTGTTGTGATCGCATAAGCTTGTCCTTTCTCTTGTTTCCTTTTTGGAGGAAATTTTCCTTGATGCTTCCAAAATAATTTACATAATGTCCTATATATTTACAATTGTTTAATTAAACATTGGTATCTTATTTCAATCCCTTTAAATGACGGTCTTCGTGGCCATTTTCTACACAATTGTAATAGAATCCTTTTCTTTTTAAGTAGGATTTGGGGTGTTTCCTTCCACAAGTATAACATGTTGGAAACTCCATTTTTTATTCTCCCCTTTATCAATTCTTTACTCCTCTACCCTATTCTTTTATTGATTTACCTTAAAGTCATAAGTCATAGAGAATTAATTTTCTACCTTGATAGCATATGAGACTATATATTTGTATGATGAGAAAGTTTTGGAAACCAATTCCCTTTGGAGGAATGGTTTTAAAACATCAAAGAATTGATTAATATTTCTCCTTTGATTATGTATATAGTCCAAAAAATGAATTTATATCCTTTTAAAGTTGGATTAATACTTTGAAACATTCTCATCCTCCCTTTTCCTTAGTTTAAAGAATTTACATTCCATATCTTCTTATTGTTTGCAAGGAAAATATTTTTCAATTAGAATTTACTTAAAATCATTATATTACATATTTGTAATTTCTTCCTCCTCCTTTGTGTTTTGGATTAGTCACCACCATTGATCTTTATCTCTTGGTAGACGATAAACATCCATGAAAACCTTATCCCTTCTGTTAGTTCCAAATGTGAGAAATATCTTCTCTAAATAACTTATCCTATACTCAACTACAAATGGGCCTATAGTCCCATTAAATGATGGAGGTTGTTGTTGTATAAATTTTTCTAACATTTCTCCTCTATGTTGTAGAAAAGGATGCTCCATACAAGTATGGTTATTGTTCATAACCTATGTCATCTATCCCCATATAGTTATAAGTTTCTCAGCACCAGTCGCATCTCCAATATCAACATCATTATCTTCCATACGAGGGAAATACCTACATGGGATACATGCATTGATACTGTTTCTATTAATTATATTAGGAACCATTTCCAAAAAATGGAATACACTATATTAGGTTACAAATCATAATGGATAATCTTAAATTAGAAAAACAATTAACATAAATTGAAACCGGGTGCACATTAAGGCCCATTGTTATGTACCGGGTTACCTCGATCGAGGCCTAAGACACCTTGTCAGAGTTTTTACTTCTAGGTACTTCAATACTAGAACCACATCCAGTTATAGTATCCATATTGGGATGTATTGCAAGGAAGATCCACATGATCCCTAACTTTCCAAAATTCTATGATGTTTTTGGTATTCTTATCCTCAAATTCTATCTTAGGTATATATTCCTTGATCTACGTTTTCTAAATCTATTTTCCAAGGTTCCTACTAAACTTCCTCTAATACCGACTATAGTGTCCTCGATCTAAGTAGTCTGGAGATAGAGCCTTACTTTATTACACTGGTACGATTACAAGGAATTCAAATCTTGAAGGACCCAATAGTTTAGAAGTTTTTGAAAACTAGATATAAACATAATATTTACATTACAACATGAATAAAAAAAATATACCTATTCCATTGGAAACATCCATAATTCATAGATTATCCCTTCAAGTTCTTAATAATAATATTAATCTTCACATCCTGGGAAAAATTAAAAAAAATAAGAAAGGGGTTATCTAAAATGATTAGAAAGGGTAAGTAATATAATGTAAGTTATCATAAACATAAACATATGGCATAGTGAATAACTAAAAACATTGTACTTTTTAAATAAACTCGTGCATAATATAGCATAAATGAAAGGTGAGTAAATAAATATATAAAACTGATCATAAGATAAAGAACCTTAATCATGGATATTATAATAATAAAATATCAAAAAAAATCAATTATTAATATCATAATGAGGTAATGCATAATGCAGAACATCTGAAACATATCATCAAGTCCTTGGCAAAGACGTCCGAAAATTATAGGGTAGGGCCTTGACCAAAACCCAATTATGTTTTGTCTAAGGAGTCCTACCGATGCATTACGAGGATATAGAAGGCCCCACCCATCACTTTATAAGTAAAATTAATTCCTTATATGAATGAGTCTAAACATAAACACCATGAACATATGATATGTAAATAACTTTCACCAATCTGTAAATATAATCACTAACTAAACTGAGTGACTTGGTGAATGGTATCGAGATAGAACATCCACAGTCAAACTGATCATTAACCATTTAACAACATATGGTAGATCAAAATAATATGGTATAAATCTCAATAAATCATAAAATTCAGCAGATGTTTTGAAATAGATGAAAATACCCTAATAAAATCATCAAGCAATTCTTGAGAGAAATACCCCTTTTACTTTATAAAGAAGAGTTCTTTTGGAAAACTGATTTTTATTTCTCATAATTGTTTGTATATAACCAGTAATGAAAATATATATTTTTTCATGATAAAATTAGTGATTTTATAAAAATTATGGTATCTTAACACATCTTATGTATGGGTTTTGAAAATGCGTAAGAAATTAAGATGTTCCCTTTAATCAAGCTTGTGCATTAGGGAGAATTGAAAAGGGAACCTTGAAAAAAACATGTATTTCTTATAAAAGAAAGATGAACTGATCCAGAAACATGCTTTTAGAATTTTTAAACAGAATTTAGAATCACCATATAAAAATAATGAAGAATTACATCAGTGTATAGAGGGAGAAATCATAACTCGAATGAAAATGGAGGTTTATGAAGAAAACACTTACCTTATGTCCGAATGTGTTCTGGAATTAACCTTAACATCCTAGATAATCAAACTAAATCCATTAATTAATTAATTTAAAACATTATATACATGTATCTTATTTATTATAATTTTATTAAGTTCATTTATGGTCTTTTTTTTTTGATTTATAAGATACAATTATATTTTCCAGGAGCGTTCATTTCCTTGGTTTTCACGATCAGTATACTTGTATATGAGTATAGAAGTTCATGTGGAATGAGTATAATTATCTAAAATTGAATTTATATGATTTTAATGAAAATAAAAAATTTTAAATGGTTATATATATCTTTTTTATATGGTGTGAGGATGAATCATTAGATAATACATTTAGTGATAATTTATTTCATTATTACGACGATTATTGATCATAATGAACTCATTATGTATTGTCATTTAGTATTATATAAATATGTTACTTAAAGAAAATAATAATGGTTATAATTCATATATTATAGTATTTTTTAACCATAAAAATGTTTTATTTGTCAGCCTTGAATGAGAAATTTAAGAAAAAAAATTCGTCATCCACAAAGGTTGTAAATTGGAACCTCTCTGATGATGATCTCGTTTTTAAAATAAAAAGAGAGGGAAAGGAGTTTGAGTAAGGATATTACATTAAAATGATATAATTATAGTATATATATGATATTGGGGTTATCATTTTCATTTGGAAAGAGGTTGTGAGGATATAATAAGAAAATAAAATAAATTGAAATGAAATTAAAAGAAAAAGGAAGAGGGTTTACCTCCTGAATTAGCCTCTTTGAGACCCTCCTTAGGGGAAGATGTTTTGGTCTTTTGGAAAGAGAAAGAGCTCATAAACTTGGGGAGATACTAGGTAAGAGTAATTTTTAAGAATTTTGAAAATATTCAAGGGTATAGGTGTGAGGAGAGGAGGGGGTGAGGGGTGGTATTTACAGTGGAGGACAAGGGTGATTTCTAATTATTTTGTTTATTATTTTATTACTTTGTTCAAGACATCAAATAGTGTTGATTATTATGACTAAATACAAGAATAAGTGTATGTGAGTTTGAACTAAGGGTTATTACATAATCCAAACATTACATATGACTCAATAAATCATGTATGTATCGTTTATCCTAAATTATCGTATTTTACTAGTCACAAGAAATTCAATTATTTTAGAAAAACCCAAAAAAACCCCTAACCATTTTTCAATGTGTATAACTCAAAAATGAACTCAATTTTATGAATATAATTTTCTAAACATGATAAATTTAATTTTTAATTAAAATCATCATTTACAAGAAAAATATAGTTTTTTTGAATTATAATTGATTTTATAACACTCTGAAAAATTAACTGAGGTCTCATTAAATTATCATAAAATAAGAAGATAAAAAAAAATATTTATGAATACATTTTATGAAAATTATTTTTAATCCAAATAATTTTATTAATGATGAAATTGTAATTAAATATTTTTGAATTACAAAAACACCAACACTTAATTTCTAAATATTAAAAATATTCATTTACTTGTACTATGATATAATTATATGATAATTCCATTTATAAGGTACCTAAATATTATTTATATTTTCATGGGTGATATTACTATTCATTAGTCTAATTTACTATTTATTAGTGTCATATTAATATTCCTAATGTCAAGTTACTATTTCATCGGTATAGGTTTTTTAACTTCTAGAAATAAAACTTATTTCATTGATTATTTATTTATGATGTTTTTATTGTGTTCTATAATTGATTTTCTGTGATCTATTCTATATGAAATGAACATAACAAGGGAAATATTATTGATATAATTCTCAGTCATTACACAATATTTTGTGAATTTTTAGATTTTAAATAATTGATTTCAGAATGAAAAGTGTATTTCCATCGAGAAATTTTCTAGTGATATTTTATAAGTATTTTATTCTATGTGAACATATTTTAATTAATAATCTGCTTTAATGAGGATATAATCCAATAATACCACAACTATATTTATTTGGATGGTTTATTATATGTTTTATTAGGTATATTATTAACATTTCATATTTTAATTATTCAAATACAGATAATTATTTATTATTTAGGCATGTTGATTAAGTTGTAGTATTTATCTATTTGATGAATGTATTAGATATATGAAGCAAATGGTGGGGACCAAAATTATATATCCCCTAAATGCATCTATAGGTATCTTGAGAACCTAAATGTTTGAGTATTTGGCCGGGGCCTTACTCATTTGTGTAAGATGTACTGGCATGAGGCCTTGATGGTATGTTTACAACATATTGGCATAAGACCAAAAATTTAAGATTAAGTTGCCAAAATTATGCATTCAATCATTATGAAATAAGTTATTAATATCCCTGTGATTATTTTAATAGTTATTATATCCATGGATTAGTTTCATGATTAGGTGACTGTTTATATGGAATTATTTGATCATAATTTATTCCAACATTACTATTCATTCCTTATTTATTCTTTGATAGCATTCATTGTATGAGTTCCATTACTGATCATCTGAGCTTACTCATTTCCTATGTTTCTTTCCCAATGATTCTAGGAAGTGTGTTATGAATGATATGAAAGGATATTATAGAGATAATTATGATGTTCTCAAATAACATTTTATGTTTCATTTTATGTTTTCAAATGTAATATGTGATTCAAGAATGTATCATGTTTACAAAGACTACTAAACTGTTCAGTCCTTTGGGACACAATCACTTGTATCTAGTTAAAATGCAATAAAGTAACCATATGACTTATTATACTAGGGTCGGGGTCTTTACAAAGACCACCTAAATGAAGGTCCTTATAATAAGACCTTAAAATATGAAACACCTAACTTCACTCTTCATGACTCTAAAAAGATTGGAATTATTTTTGTTCCATGACCTTAAATTTCATGGAATATGATTCCTTATCACATAAATTTAAATTAAGTTAGGTGGTATACCCAGAATGAACTTTAACTCCTTAGAGTGATCTATCTAATATAACTAAATCTTCTTACATGGGAGACATATCTATGTAATGGTTTCTGGAGCAATGATTGTATCTATAAACCTATAATAGGATAACATGACTGATTCCAAAGGAAAATCAGATCCCCTATCCTAGGTACATGTTATGTAACTTCCTACGTCTCCATAATTGAATTATAATCCCTCCTCATTCATATGAGTTAAAACATTTTATATAACTCATAAGTACTACATGTTGAATGATTTATATTCTATTGGGATATGTTGTGATGATTAAACCCTATATTCTAGACCCAATTAAAGATCATCATTAGTTACACTCTTTTTCAAAGGTCTATTACAACCCAAGCATGGTTATCTTGAAACTATAATTCCACTATAAATTTTTGAATATACTCTCCCTATAAACCACACTTTATACCATGAATGCATTAAATCACTATAAAACCTTCTCTATATACTGGTAATTAGAACATTCAACTCGAAATAGAACCTAGTCTTGGTAATGATATATGTGATTCAATATTTAGCACTACCAACCTGAGTCATGTTTTATCCTAAGTATAGGGTCCTCTAATCCACATATTCCTTTGACAATATTGTTTTGGAACTTGTTATTCTAGTTTCTATTAACATTCATCCTTTACATGTTTATTCAATTTCTTCACTTCTTAATTAAAATACATCAAGATATTATTTACATAATTTTCATTTATTATTCAAAAAATACTTGGAAATTTTAGATATGGAGATCCATTTGTTTTTTATGTCACATCCTCCCATATTTGTTCCTACATGTGAAACCATTAAACCCTATAGTTTGGTTGGAGAACCATGACCTTAAACTATATACACCGATATCCATGAGAAGGTAAATATTAGCGTTGAAATCCCATTCATGTTATTATATATACTATCATATTTTTGTTCTAAGAACCATGAACTCAAACTATGCGCACCTTTCTATAGGGAAATATGAATTAGCCTTGGGCTCTCCATTCAAGTTGGGTTTTACTCACCTTATATAGATAGAATATCTCATTATTTTGTTAAAGAAATATTACCTGAAACCTGAAAAAAAATCTTTTCTCATCTATATGAGTATAAATTATAGACCTTAATGGTTTAATGAGAATACCCATAAACTATAAATGAAAGAGACATGCATATTTTCAAGTTAAAAACCAATAAATGGATTCTTGAAAAAGAAATCAATTATTGACTCACTGAGATAACCCCTTTCATGTTTTGAAAAAATATAGAGAGAAATAAAAAAATGAATAAAGATTA
Organism: Viscum album; assembly: GCA_963277665.1. Taxonomy (NCBI): domain Eukaryota; kingdom Viridiplantae; phylum Streptophyta; class Magnoliopsida; order Santalales; family Viscaceae; genus Viscum; species Viscum album. The sequence goes on along the minus strand of OY728137.1, from coordinate 195,104,371 downwards.
TGGGGCCCACCATATGGACTTGGGAAAAGTGAATCTATGACCATTGATCACATTGGTCTAGAAAAAAATTAGTGTAGACCCTCTCTCTTCTTTCTTTCATGCATGATCAAGAGATTTCATGTTATATAACTTCACCATGAGAATGAATTCAATACACATTGGTACAACCTTTAGGGTGCTTGAACCCTTCTTGAATGTCTATTTCTCCAAGAACCAACATCATTTATCAAGTGTTTTAATTTTTAAAAACCTTTAACATCTATCAGTAAAGAGGTAATTTATATCCAAAGGACACCTATAATTTTTAATGATATTCCCACAACCATATTTTACACTTCCAACTAGAGGCATGTTTTTTCAAGAGGATAAGGACCTTTAAAACTTCACACCCTTGATAATATTTTAGTGGAACCCATCATTCAAATTGGTCTGATGGTCATCCTCGACACACATTCCCTATCCAATTATACCTCGATTCAATTTTATTGAGTTGTAATTTAGACATTCCCTAACCCAAATATTTAATTATACTCAAATACCCTCAATGTTACACATTTTTACATCATTACCAATTTGAAAATAGAGAATATGTCATTCTATTATTAATCACTTATTTTTCATCATCATGTTACCCTTAGCCACATTATATAATGGTTTTAGAATCATTGCACTAAATTTCATACACTATTCCTTGAGGATATATATAAAAGTAGAATTGGGAATCAATTCACTTGGGATTACCACTCCCTTACTACTAAGTTGTCTACCTCATCTTATGGTCAAAGAAGTTCAACCTTAAACTCTAGCTATATTAGTTATAATTCCATGCCCATAAACAACCAAAGTAAAGAGACACAATTCTCTTGAGGCTAAAAACCCATAATGGGAGACCTAGTCAAATGTTGAGTCTCTACTTAATAGGAATTAATCCTTCAAAACATAAATAAATTATAGATATTAAAAATGATAAGCAACAAAATTTTTTGAGTTGAAAACCTTCAAAGGGTGTCATAAGAAAAATGAACGTTCTTACCAGCCATGCTGCTCCCCATACAAGGCTTAGAAAAAAGTTAGGGTGAATGAAGAAAAGAAAAAAAATCTTATGGGTTTCATCATATAACACCAAAAAAGTATGGAAATTATCACTAGGTCCCTAAAACAAGAAAAAAATAATTTAAATATTCTATTCCTATGATATATTAGTTCATATAATCCATGATAACTACATAAAAGTGTAATCTCAAGGTACTTGAGCCATTTTGAACATTAGAATCCTCATTCAAAAATCCGCATTCATGATTTTCATCATGATAAGTTATTCAAATTTACAATATCCAAATAGAATAACCTTCGATTACATAGATAGTATATATGTTTCAATATCCAAACAAAATTTAACTTTATAAGTTCATATGTCTAGGAGGGAAACATAACTTACATCCAAGTGAGCTAAACTTGGATCATGTTTATAGTGTATATGGTGCTATATCCAGCTTAATTATATCTGTCTAAGTTTAAATGATCATGAGGAGACAAAATTACATAACCCTTTATCTTATAAGGCTCACGCTAATATATAGTGATAGTACTTACAACACCATTTCCATCCCACCTATATCCATCCAAGGGCCCATTCCTGAGAGAAAATGGGCTGATCTATATAAAATAATTAACTCAATAATATAGAAGTTTTGATTTACTTGATATGTATGCATTGTATTTTTTTATTCAAGATATTACACTTCATATGTTTTACAAATTATCATGGATCAATGAATAAGGTTGGGCTTATTATTGATAACAATTCAAGGAAAATAGAATTCTCATAATTCAATAATAAAATAGGGAGAACAGGGAAAAATAGATTCTCCATTCTATTTTCAAAAAAGTAGGAGAACCCATAAGAGAAATCCTTCCATGAAAACAAAGTGAATGAACAAAAAGAAATTAAAATGACAAAATATAGCTGGCTATAAATTATAGATCATCCAAAACCTGATTGAAAATATTTACTCATTATTAGAGACTCACTCACGTAGTAGTTTTAGGTTCAACTAACATATTTTTCTACCTAATTAGTGCGATAAACTATTTATTCCTCCAATTAATGGCTTCAAGACCAATTTCCACCTATGAAAAGTGTGATCTCATTCTTATTATTTGATATTTATTTTCTTATATCTATTTTGTTAGAGTGTTTTCTATGTTTCAAATTCACGACTCTTCAGTAGATTGATTCTCCTATACTTGAGTGGCCCATTATATTGATTTTATTCATTGATTCATGATTATGAATAAATAGAGATCCTTATACAAGTTCACCAATTGTTCTTAGGAAGTTATGATTTTACTAAAGATATCATATAATTATTGGCATTCGAAGCCACTAGACCCTAGACCCATGAATAGCTGGTAGAGACAATCTTCCTTGATCCCAATCTTAAAAATTAGAGTATGAGTGATCAAGGAATAGATTATTTTCTAGTTTCTTTCTTATTCCATTTAATTTATGTAAGTTCTTTTATCACCAAGGGTTTCCTCATCCTATTGAATTGGAACATATCATGGGATAAATTCAACTCCTAAGATGGTTTGTGTAGCTGATAAAGAGGTGATCATGACTGGATTTAAATCTTGTATGTCAAGAGGATCTAGTTCTAAGGAAAAATTATGGAAAGTGATTTTATGAATGTATGATGTGATAGGTATGTCTGAGATATTATGCGGGCTTCTTTATCCAAAGGATTATAAACCAAATTTCCACATTCCACAATAGGGGATTCCCATTCATTAGTTCTGGATCCATGATCAATGACACCATCACCATGATTTATTTCCTCTTAGTGTTATTTTTTACATGGAAGGGTGGTTCAATTATTCATGTAGTAACTGCTCTTAATACCATTACATGGTTATAGTTTATTCATGATCGATCATACTCAGTGGAAAAACTGTAGGATCGAAATGATACTGATTTTAGTGTTAAAACAATGATGTAGATGCTCAATATATAAGAGGGAGGGGGGTGAATTGTATATATTAAAAAACTCCTTTAGAACTTTTAAATATAGTAATGTTTAACAAAGTTAGACAAGGTAAATTTAAAAAACCTCTTAGTTCTACAAACATGGTTGATTTTGGAAATGTGGTTCTGAAAATTAAACTTAAGAAAAGATTACAAAGATAAATATTTTACCTTAAAGAATATATAATCTTATTAATCAGAGTATAAGTATAAGAAAGTATAAGATAGTTATACTTTCCTCAACAATAAAAATGCAGAAGAAAACATGAAACAATACAAGCAACAAGTAGTAAATCTTTTAACCCAAAGAGAAGGGTATCCAAAAAACTTGGATAAAAGTCTATTGGTTTATACTTTAAAGAAAGTCTATCTTTCCCACACCAGGGTAAGCCCTCGATACAAATATAGAAATCTGTCTGGCTATCCCTACAAGCTCTTAAACATCAAGGTAGTCAGCACCTCTGTCTTCTTATCCCCGAAATCCCTCTAATGTACTCAGCAAAATTCAGAGTCGCATGAAACAATTTTGAACAAGATGTTCAGTACACAAAAAGTGTGAAAGTCTCTCTCTAGAAATCATTTCAGTAGCATGTAATATTTAGAGTCTTAGAACAGTAGTGAGCTCCTTAAAATGAGCTCCTATTTAAATGAACATCTTCAACGGTCGGCTCCCTCTTCCAATGGTCATATTTATCTTTGAATTTCAGAGGGACCTGTACACATGTCACTCAAACAATGGTTGGTTAGTAACTGAATGCATGACATCATTTTATAACCAAAACATGAGTAAGAAAAAATATGGTTGCTTAACTAAATTCATTTTTTAGAGTGTAAGGAAAAATAAAAGTTTGAATTATAGAAAAAACCATTCGGTGTTTATAATACATAAATATTTGGATTTTGTTTTCCAAATAATTCGTAACCTGAATTTTATAGAATTTTGAAGTCTAAATTTAAAGGAAATTTGGAGTCTGAATTTAGTGGAATTTAGAGTCTGGACTTACAAAGTTCAGAGTCTGAATGCATAAGAATTTGGAGTCTAAACTTACAATGTTCAGAGTCTAAATGCATAAGAATTTAGAGTCTAAACATAGAAAGTTTGGAACATGAATTTATAATAATTCAGAGTCTGAGCTTAGAATGTTTGGAGCCTGAATTTAGAGAATTTGGAGTCTGAACTTAGAAAGTTCAGAACCTAAATTCAGAGAATTCAGAGTCTAAAATCAAAACGTTTGAAACCTAAATTCAGAGAATTTGGATCCTGAATTCAAATCCTGAAAATAAAATTCTCTATATATAAGTATTTAAGATTCCAAGGTTTTATATATGAAATTGAATTTTATACTTAGACTTAAAATAAGTTAGAATAAAATATAGAACAAAGAAAAACATGGTAAGGATAAATTTCCTTAAGGAAGAAAAATTTTTCTTATCAAGATGAAACTTAGGGAAAATAAAATTTTCCTTAAGATAAGGTGTTTGTGATTTTCAAAACATGAAGGAATGGAAAATTCATAAGAAGACCTTATTGAATCAACAATCTCCCCCTTTTTGGAAAGCACAAACATCCATACAAAAAATAATATAATGACTTAGAAAATATTTTTCTAGACTTTGAAAGTAAAACTTATCTCCTTTGACACATGGGAAAATATTTACATGACTGACTCCCCCTTAGTCTTTGAAAACACTAAGGATCGTTTTCTTGATTTTTGGAATGAGACTTCGCATTTTATTACATACAAAAATCTTTTTGGATAAGAAACCACCCTTAGATGAAATCCCCCCTTTTTAGGGAAATTTCTTCTTTACTTAGTATTCTTTTTTTTCTTTCTCCCCCTTTGTGATTCTCAAAAAGGAATATAGGGAATGGAAAAGTAAATATGGTACCTGAAATATTAGTACAAGAAAACCAAAAATATAGTAAGAGAAACCCAAAATTTCATTAGGATTGGAAAAATTTATACAAGGAAGGAATACAAAAAAAGATTGGATTTGAAAAAGATTATCCTTAATTCTCTTTTGGAATCAACGTCTTCATAATGGTTTTGAGCTTCTTGAGTTCCTTGTGATCTTTCTCTTCTCATTTGAGAAGCTCATCCTGATCTTCAGTTTTTTTTAAGGCTTTGATTCTTTCTTACTGAGCTTTAAGAACCTCTACCTGAGCCTTCAAGGATTATTCCTACTTAGAAAGATTCTATTATATCTTAATCCTAAAATACATTTCTATTTTCCATATTTGATAAATTGAATATAACTTTACATTCTGATCTTTCACTTCTTGAATCTGAGAATTTTGTTCCAAAGTTAGCTTTTCCTTGAAGCTATTTGTGAGATCCTTGATTTTTACATCATTGGTGTCAAATGAATCCTTGACACTTTCTTAGAACACATCAAGAATTATCATGTCTTCTATGGTTTTCCTTGATCAACTGGTCATTTTTTTCAAGATCTTTTGTGGGTTTCATAGTTTATGAAAAAAGTTTTGGAATCTTCCTTAGGCTTGATACACTTATCCATCACCATGGATACTGAAACCAATTTATGATTCAAGGTTTGTTGAAGCATTTTGCATCTGAAGTCTATACTGGGAAATATTGTAATAGTATCAATAAGATTTTTCAAAGACTAAACTATGAAATCATGTCCAAGGGAGTAAAATTCCGAATGTGAGACTTTACTTGGTGAGGGCTCTTTCTCTATTTCAACTGACTTTTTCTTCGATGATCCACCAACTTCTTTCTTATTTATCACAGCCTTGGTAGGTGTATCAACAACCACCTGTTTTCCTTTATCATTCTTCGAAATGGGTTCCTCTTGGTCAGGAGATTCCTGTTTACTATCAAATAGTTGAATAATTCTATCTTCATCTATCTCTTCCTTTTCTGCTCCTGCCTCAGCATCCTCTGGATGAATGAAATATCTATTGATGCTTTCTTTTTCATATGGTTTGTCAAATTCATATTCAACCTTCTCTTTATCCTTCACAGGAGTAACAAGAATTGAATATTCAACTTGGGAGGTTTAGAATGATAATTTCTCTAAAGGACTTTCCTTCTCATTAAAATCCCCAACTTTCCCTATCAGATCTTCAGTATCACCACTGACTTCTTCTTCTTCTTCTTATTTTTCTTCTACTAATTTTTCATGGACTTATTCTAGAGTTATATATTTCTTTCCTGGTGTCTCTGGTAAAGCTTCTACTAATAAGGATTCTGGTACCCGAATATTTTTGGAGGCTTTCTCAGCAACCTTCAGAAGAGATTATACAATCTTGTCTTCAGTCATCTTCTTTTTGGTTTTTTCTTTTTCTTTATTTTCAAGCTCATCAGTAGTTTTTCCTTTTAAATATTTTGCTTCAGTAGGATCCAAACCAAATCTAGGATCCCCTGCTCTCCTTTTCTTCTTATCTTCCCTCCATTTTTCTACCACGTCATCCGGATATGATTTTTTCTTTTTAGGATTTGGTGGTACAGATTGGGATTCCTTAGCCTATGTGGATTTTTATTTCTCTTCTACTTCCTTCAGCTTCCTCTTTATTCCACCCCTTTTAGAAGGCTCAGATGCCTCTTGTTTCTTTGAAATAGTTTCATATTCTTCTTCTTCAGGCAAGTCATAAAATTATCCGGATTCATTAGAAAAACCAATTTTCATCCTCTTCAGAGTATCATCACTTACCATCATGACTTTGCAATTTCTTGGCTTAGAACTACAAGGTATTTTGAAGGACTCTAAACACCAAACGATAATATTTGAGAGAATGGATGGATACATGATAATCTGATCCTTCACCCTCATAAGGAACTCTAATCAAACTATCTGACTTGGTGTAAGAAAGAGCATAAGTCTTCCCATATCTCTTGGAAAAGATTTTATCTTTTCCTTCTTCCTTGAAAAAACTTGCTGACTCATAGAATTCAACCAACAAGTCCGGATATACTAGACCCTGAGATCCTGGTTTTGATACACAAACACTCTCCCATCCATTCAGCCTGATGTTCTTTGAGATGATATAATGATACTTAGAAAAGAAATTTGGATGTACCAACCTTTCTCTATAAAAATACCATTCAGAAATTGGCTTGACAGTTGACATATCTTTCTGGGAAGATACTTTGACAGACATTCTGAGTTGAGGAAACCTTGAAAATCTAGAATGGGCTTATATAGGAGGGCATGACTTCAGCACACGAAAGCTTGGATCTCTATGTGAAAAAACCATCAGGGGATCCTTTATATAGAAATTTGATGCGGCAATTCATCTTCTAAACTCAATCCAACATTTGAGAATCCTTCTGACCAGATCTGATGGTTGAGATGATAACCAGAAGGAGATTTTGATAAAATCCGATCTTTTGAGGTTTTAAATAAAAACAATCAGATTTAATAAAATTTGAATACAAAAAATTAAAACCAAAAGAAAATACCAACTAGTAAAATATGATTACAAAAATTTAAGAAGGGAAATAATAACTTTCAGATTTCTAGGAATATTATTCATATTGAGGAAAATTTTTCTTGAAGATGTTTATATTCCAAAAATTTGATTATGAAAAATTTTTAAACTACGAAAATTTTATTAAAAAATGAAGCATTTATATTATGAAAATTTTAAAAATGGAAAACTCCTCATTATAGAGAAAATAGAAAATCTTCATTACAAAAATTTAGAAAATCTTCATTACAAGAATTTAGAAAATCTTCATTATGAAAATTTAGAAAATCTTAATTACAAATATATATAAAATATTCATTATTAAAATTTATAAAATCTTCATTGCAAAAATTTAGAAAAATCCTCATTTTATAAAATATTCATTACGAAAATTTATAAAATCTTCATTATGAAAATTTATAGAATCTTCGTTACAAAAATTTATAAAATCTTCATTACGAGAATTTAGAAAATCTTTATTAAAAAAATTTATAAAATCTTCATTACAAAAATTTATAAAATCTTCATTATTAAAATTCATAAAATCTTTATTATGAAAATTTATAAACTAACAAACAAGAAAATGTGCCCCCCCTATGAAAAGGATTTTGTTAATGTAAGAAGATAGGTTTCAATAAAAAGTTAATATGGAATATTAACTTACGGTTATTATTCATAACTTATATTCAATGTATTCAAATTTATCGGAGGGTAAAGATTTAGTGAAAATATTAGCAATTTGATCTTGTGTTCTGATAAATTGAAGAATGATATCTCCTTTTTGTGTGTGATCCCTAAGAAAGTGATGCCTAATATCTATGTTTTTTTTACGAGAGTGATGTGCATGGTTTTTATTAAGGGAAATGGAACTAGTATTATCACACAAAACCTGTGTTTTGGTAAAACTCATACCATAGTCTATGACTGTGTGTTGCATCCACAACACTTGAGCAGAACAACATCCAACTGCTACATATTCAGATTCAGTAGTGGAAAGTGCTTCTGAGTGTTGCTTTTTGCATGAAAAAGAAACTAATGAATCTCTTAAGAAATGACAAGTTCTGGATTTACATTTTCAATCCATTTTACATCTATAAAAGTCAGCATCCGTAAAACTTTTTAAAACAAAATCATTTCTAGAAGTATAAAAGAGTCCTAGATCCATGGTTCCCTTTAGGTAGTGAAAAATTATTTTCATTGCCTTTAAATGAGATTCCTTAGGATTGGATTGATATCTTTCACATAAGCATACTGAAAAAATTATGTCTGGTTGACTAGATATTAAATAAAGTAGACTTCCTATCATATCTCTAAAAGATGTTTGATCTACTGGTTTCCCAGCTTCATCTAGATCAAGTGAATTTGAGGTACCAATGGGAGTAATTATACTCTTAGTCTTGTCATATCCATACTTTTTAAGAAGATATTTAATATACTTATATTGGGATATATAGATTCTTTCTAGTTTTTTGAGAAATTTTAAAACCAAGGAAAAATTTTAACTCACCTATCATACTTATTTCAAACTCAGATTTCATTAGATCCTCAAAGGAATCAGTTAAAGATTGATGATTTGAACCAAATATAATGTCATCAACATAAATTTTAACAATAAAAACATTTTTATTATATTTATTTATAAAAATGGTTGGATTAGAATTTCCCTTAACATAATTATTTTGAAGCAAAAATCTTATAAGTATATCATACCAAGATCGAGGGGCTTTCTTAAGTCTATACAAGGATTTGGTAAGTTTGTGAACATGTTCAAGATGTTTTGAATCTTCAAAACCAGGAGGTTGTTTAACAAAAACTTCCTCTTATACATAACCATTAAGAAAAGCACATTTAACATCCATTTGAAAGAGTTTGAAATTGAAAAATACTTCAAAGGAAAGTAGAATATGAATAGATCCAAGTCTAGCTATTGGAGAATATGTTTCTTCATAGTCTATTCCTTGTTGATTATAGCCTTTAGAAACCAATCTATCTTTATTTCTTACTATGATTCCATTTTCATCACATTTATTTCTGAAGACCCATTTTACTCCAATAACAGAAGTTTCCTTAGGTCTTTCAACCAAGGTCCAAACTTTATTTCTTTCAAATTCATTTAGCTCATCTTGCATAGCTTTTATCCAATAATCATCACCTGAAGCTTCATCAGTGATTTTTTTCTCTAATTGGGAAAGGAATCCTAGATATTCTACTTCATTTATTAAGGAACTTCTAGTCCTTATATGTTGATTTACATCACCAATGATACTATCACTGGGATGATTCTTTAGAAACAACTGATTTGGGTTTTGTGAAACCTTTTCATCAACATAGGGTAGGAATTCTTCTGGGGTAAATGTTTTAGAAATATCTTCTTGAACATTTTCCTTATCAGAAGGATCTTCTATCAAGGGTTGATAATCAGTTTTTGAAAAAACATCCAAATATGTAATTTGAGGTAGTTTAAAAACGAAGGGACAAGTTTCATCAAATTTGACATGTACTGTTTCTTCAACAGTACAAGTGTTTTTATTGAAAACTCTATATGCCTTAGAAGTTATGGAGTAGCCTAAGAAAATTCCTTCATCAAATTTTGTTGTAAATTTGTGTAGATTATCTTTAGTATTAAAAATGAATACTTTGAAACCAAAAACCTTAAAGTAGGAAAGTATAGTTTTTCTACCATTCCATCACTCATAAAAACTTTTATTAAGAAAAGGTCTAATCAAAACACGATTTATTGTATAAAAAGCAGTACTTACAGCTTTAGCCCAAAAATGTTTGGCTTCTGAATACTCACTCAACATGGTTCTTATTATCTCATGAAGAATTCTATTTATTATTTCAACAACACCATTCTGTTGAGGTGTTCTAGGTGCTGAGAATTTATGATTAATGCATTTTCTACTACAAAAAGTTCCAAAATCAGAATTTTGAAATTATCCTCCATGATCACTATGAATTGTTATCAAGGGAAGGTTTTTCTCATTTTTAACTTGGGCTCTAATATTTTTTAAATAAGAAAAAGATTCATATTTATTTGATAGAAAATAGACTCATGTAAATATAGTGTAATCATCAACTAAGACAAATACATAATATTTTCCTCCAATGCTTCCAGTTTATGTTAGAAAAAAAAGATCCACATACACTAATTGTAATGAATCAATGGTTGAGACCTCACCAACTGATTTAAAACTTGATTTATGTTGCTTTCCATATTGAAAAGGATAAAAAAACATTTGAATAATCAAATCTAAGCTCCGGTAGATCCTTAACTAGTCTTTTCTTAGAGAATCCACATAAATTCCTAAGCTTAAAGTGTCCTAATATTCTATGCCACAAATAAGAATGATCTTCCATTGCACTAAGGAAAATTAGGTCTTGGCTCCTATGTTATTCTAAGTTTATTGTGTAAAAATTTCCTTGCCTAAGGGTAGAAATAATAAACTCTTCCATGGAATTGTGTACTAAGAACTTGTTGTAACACCCCAGGTAAATAAAGAATATGACATTTTCATATTTATCCATATTCGTGAATAAAATATTAATATGACTTTAAAGGGGACGCTATGCTCGATGGCATACCCAACACGCAACAATGAGTTTCTTGGGAATCTTACGTTGCACTCTAATAATAAAATAATATTATTTTAAATGGTAGTTAACATGTAGCCGTTGTATTGGCGGGAATGGATAGAAAAAAATAAAATATGATTATATATGTTTTTAAATGTTTTTACATTTATCCAATAAAGGATAGAGGCTTAAAATACGGAAAGAATTCAATTTTAGGCGTTTATGCCCTAGTTTTCACTAAAGGTTCACTTATCACCTTTTGATATTGAACCATCATTAAATATAGTTTTGATCACTCTTTTACATTCTTTTGGACCAAATATAACTCTTCTTTAGAATCGGGAGATCAAAATTTACTTTGTGTAAATTTTTGGTATCTTTCCGATAAAGTTCATTTTTTAATGAATAGTGTAAAATGTTGTAATTTAATTCAAAACCCCTTTTTAATATAATTTATTTATATGATTAGATAATATTTTTAATTGGTTTTAAATTGAAATTAGAAAATATTTTTACCATTAAATCCAATAGTGGTCGTTGGAATTAATTTCACTTTGAAATCGGACTTAAACTAATATCAATCATTTGATACTTATTGTTTTATAAAAACACGCTATTTGTCATGACAGTGGGAATTAATTATTAAATTAATTAATGTGACTTATATGTTTTGAATTTTGTAATATAGACTTCATTTTTGAATTCGGAATATCAAATATAGCTTAGAGTGAATTTTTGGTAATTTTCTGAAAAACTCCAATTTTTGATGAATAGTGAAACCACTAAGTGGTAATCAAGCAAACTGATTTTTCAGTTAAATGAAAGTTTACCACTAATGTGTATTGAATTTTGAAAATCCTACATACATGGTTGTCATTAAGAAGTAAAATGTGGTTCAATGGGATAAAAATAATTTTTGGTGAATAGTAACTTATTAAGTTTTTAATCGCGATTAGAGGTAATTAGTGTAGTTTAAGGTAAAAATAATATTTTAATAATATGAAATGAACTTGACACATGTCCTAACCTCATTTGATGTGTAATGGACGACCAAGACAAGCCATGGGTCAACTTGGGGACCCCATGGAGCCACTTTGGTTGGGAAATGACATAAATAACTTTTTATTTAATGTAAAAGTAAAAAATGGCACAAACATGATATGTTTTACTAAAACAATTTTTAAATGGGGTTATACAAGTCAGATTTTTGATTATAAATAGTCATTATAAAGCTAAAAAAATTTCCTACATGATAGTATTTTTTTTATAATTTTTATACTTTAAATAAATTAAATTATTTATGACATAATAATGATGCAGCGATGACATCATTATTTGACGATTTAAATAAAATGGAAAGATAATGTAAAATCTATGAACTACACATGTCCAAAACTTATTGGATGGGTGTATTTCGAACCCTTATCACCTTATCCACGAATTATATCAATGTGGGACCTTTTAAAACCGAAACACATTTTCAAATAAAGTAATATTTCTTACTTTCCAAAAGTGCCCCTCCTCTCCTCTTATAAAAGGCCCCCACCTCTACCTCATTTCACACACTCCTCAAGCCTTTGGATCGTCCAACCCCTGCCCATTTACTCTCTACACATCCCTATCCTCATCCTAGAGGATTCCCTTTGGGCAGAATCCTTTCAAAGGAAGCCTTTAGGCTCAAATTAAAAGGAGTTACACTTTTAAAGGTAATTCATTCTCTCATGTTCATTTGTTTTATTTTGCTTCTCCAAACCCCTAAACTCTTTTTATTTACTTATTTTGTAACAACACCAGTATCTTCAATATACTAGGATGTTGTTATAAGATTTATTCGAGCTACACTCTCACACAACTACATCAAATGGTTAAAGAACATACGGTTTCCGTGGATGGCGAAATTCTGCCTCCCGAAACGATGATTGTTCAATACTCATTTAACACCTTAAAAGGTGGCCATTATGATGTCACTATTTTTATATATGATATATAATATGTTTATGTTTTCCTTAAGCTTCTGTTTTTTTCATTTTGGGCATACCTTTATGGTTTCCATTATGGGTAAACGCGATATCTTCATTTAAGGAAGTGCGGACTACCGCCCCCTCAAAGTGATTTGATTCGTTAAATACCATATGTGGGACGTATATAGGATGGAACTATGATATTATATATAATATTATACTTTAATTATAATATACTCTTATATAATTATTATTCCATTCTATAAAATACGAAATAGAAATGAAAGTAGCGTTCATGCGTACGTACGACTTACCGTCTCCATGAACGGTGCATTTCATTTCTTACCTCTAAATGATTATGTAATGTTATAAATGCATGAATGTACTAGATATATATGACATATATGATATCTACATCATGAATACAATTCTGGATATAATAAACATTTGGCCACACGAACAACATGTAATTGTAAGAAGTCCACTTTCGACTTAAGAACCAAATATCGGCAAAACAAATATTATTAACTTAAATGATTACATAATGTTTATGACATGGTAATAAGTGATATAAAATGAATAATGAACTTGAAAAAGGTTCTTAAGGAAGTAGAAATTAACTCAAGTTTACTATTCAGGACGTTAAAGAATGATCGAGTCAAGTCGGACCCGAGGTAAGGGATCCTACTCCTCTCTTTCTTTTTAAGTACACACTTTTATGTCATTCCTTTTAAAGCTCATATTTCTTGTTATTGGGATTATATTTTATATTACACTTAATGTAATTTTTATGTTCATGTGATGAGATACCATATTCTCTCTCATCAATCCATTTTGGAAGTTTTGAGTGGCGCCGTTAGGCTGCCGAGCTTTCGTAAGAGATCTAACCTCTCTCTTTCTTTTTAAGTACTCTCCTTTATGTCACTTCTTTTAAACTCCTCTTTTTAATGTTGGGGGATGTTATTTTATATTCCTCTTGCTGTAAATTTTATTGTAATGTGATGAGATACCCTATTTGATCTCATCAATCCATATTCGGAAGTTTTATATGGTGCCGTTAGGCTGCCGAGTTTTCGTAAGGGATTTTGCATCTCACTTTTATTCCCGTGAGATTTATGCTACACTTGCCACAAATTCCATTGAGTGGTGTATGTACTGCCCATTATTCTACTCTTTGTGTAATATAATTTTGTTTATGAGTATTTACATCAATGATCTATTGTCTTTCTTTCATGGGGTGTATGTTTTGAAAGATACCCAAGTCGGTAAGGGAACCTTTCACCCTCCTCTTTTTTAAAAGACTTCTTTTGTTGGGTCTTTTAATTTACATATTGTTATGTTGGGATATGTTCTCATATATACTTATTGATGTAAATTTTATGTCCAAGTGATGAGATACACTTTTTATCTCTCATCAACTCATTTTGATGTGATGCCGTTAGGCTGTCAAGGGATCTTTTTAACCCAATTTCGATTTCTTTGGGTTCAACTTGTAGTCATTGAATATGTCATCCATTGAATATGTGTTAATGACCTTTTATTGTTTTACACTTAATATCCACTTATATTGGGTGTATTTATATTTGTCACACAAAATTTTGAGATTTATTTGTCCTTAATTTAAGGATACCTTCTTTATAAGGGATTTCATCACATTTGACATTTCTATTGAGGGTTCATTGTTGTTATGCACCAATTCACTCTTATATGGTGTATATACTGTCCTTTGGAGTATTATATCATGAATCCATTTATTCTCATGATATTATAAAGTTCAGACTAAATGTTATTCCTCAATTATTGTATTCAAGTGTCTCTAATTTTGGTAAAACCGCTTTAACCAAAATACCGTTTTAAATGTTTTAATTATTTGTTCTTATTAATATCCATGTTTTCAAAATGGTTTTAAGGATTTATTTATATGGATATTAATGGTTTAAAATTTTAAGCTTCAAGGTGGTATGGGACACTTTGATTCAAAAATCTCTTTATTAAATGTTTTAAATGGTTTTGGAAATGGTTTCTTTTTGAATGGATTCATTATTTCAATATACTAAAATGTTATATTGTGATTGAAATGTGGAAATGTTATGTTTCCTTTATGCATGTTTTATGTGATACATTTATGTTATGGTTCTTGGGCATTGTTATGAAAATGGGTGGTTCCGTGATAAACTAAGGGCGGGTGAGCCCGATATAGCTCTCCAATGCATTGGGTAACGTGAAGGAGTGAAACGTTAAGGTTTCTCCGAAGAGATTTAGGGAATATACTGTGATGGGTATTCCAAATGTAACCAAGAGGGTTACTCCCTACGTAAGAATGTTATGAATGCCTCAAGTTACCTTTATGTCTTATGTTTTCTATGATTTATTCATGATTTGATATGCCTATGTTTTATGGGTAAAGTGTGATTTCATTCTTATGTATATATGAACTCATGTTTCCTTTCTATATTTTTATAACCCTTACTGAGCTTTTTATGCTCATCCAAAGTTTTTGAAATGTTTTTCACAGGTCAAGGGAAAGGTACATGATAAGATGATAGAGTCAAGGATGTGTCAAGAAAGAATCAAAGTTTTATTTTAAATATGTTTCCGTTGATGGGAAGAATGAATCCTGTATTTTATGTAACCACTTTGTTTAAAGGTGGAATGTAATTCAAGTTTCATGATATAATTCTCTAAAACTCTAAACCTGAAAAGATCCTCAACGTGTAATCTTGTGATAACTCAAGATTATGTAAGGTTTAAGGCTGGGGCCTTATAGTTGGTATCAAAGGTCGGTTTAGATAACTTTAGAGGTTAGGGTATTCTCTAAGCATAAGTGACATTACCATAATGGTTAGGATTTCAGAAAGAGTCCTAGTTTTAGATAAAGTGAATGAGTAAGTATATCTTAGTGTTTATCTTACTCATTAGTACATGATGGTTTTGTTGATATACTCACACTGACATTTCTATTTTTAGTGAATGGATGGATCTAGTAGGCACCAAAGAGACAACAGGTTTGAAGGAAACTGTGGTGGTTCTCTGATTAAGATACTAGATAAAATGGAGGATTCAATGAGAAAACTCGTGGTTGTTCTAAACCAACTATCAAGGAGTCATGATCAACCACGTGAACCTTGGTATGTTCTATAATGCATCATGTACGAGATGACCAATCGATGTGGAAGTTCAGGTAATAATTAAAAAGGTAACCATTAGGGTTTATATGATCCTTACTTTTTAGGTAATTATGGGTTACTCTATGATATGATGGAAAATGAAAGGAATGAGATATACTTGAGGTTAAAATATGTTATGATTATTTTTGAAGATTTTATCTCATTTTGGGGAATTTTATAAGAATTATATAGTTTTGGAAAAAGGACAACACGCAGACCGTGTGACAACCCGTCGCGTCAGACAAAGCTGCGGGAATCGAACCCACAACCAAAGTGCGACTGGTATTTATCGCCTACCACTGGACTACGTGAAGTCCCTGGTTAGTTTGACTGATTCTTTTTAGTTATATGATTTTATGAATTAAGAGTAATTTGATTTTGGGTTATTTATGAAAATGATTAACCTATCATGGAGGATATGTGATTAGGTTAATTACTTTTCAATACGAGACTTTAGGAGAAACTGATGTTGTTTGGAGATAAATGTTACGATTTAACTTGGAAGACTATGTGACTAAATCCTTCAAATATTTGGGTTTCAATCTTAGTTTGGTTTACTTTGAAGGATTTTATGGACAAATTGTTTATCGGATGGTCCTCGTTGAACTTTGGGTTTTGTTGGACAAATTTTGGAGATTAAGAATAGATTTTCTTTTTATGAAGGGTTATCCTTTTCTGGATTATCTGATCTTGTACTAGTCTTTTTGGTTTTGGTTTTGGTTAAAGTCTAAAGACATGGGAATTGTATATTTCTCTTTTGTTGATTAGGTTATTCTCTAGAAATTGATTATAGTACTCTTAATGCGAACAAGTCTCCCTAAATACTCGTCTTTTGGAAAAAATATGAGTTTGATTAAGGAATCTAGTAAAAGTTGAAAGTCAACATGATAAGTGATTATGTTTCCTTATGAATAAATTCCTCAATAAAAAGTAACTTAAAACAAAAATGTTGTCTATTAACTTTTCCTACTGGGGAACCCAACACCGTTTAACCCATCACAAGTTTGTGATTTTATTATTGTTAACTTTCTCCTAAACATGTTTTCTATCACTCTCCATCAGAACATGACCCTATGTTTTCTCCTCCATGTCCATGTTTTCCTACATGGAGTCATAGTATGGGTTAACTCGGGTGACCTCTGTGCTTATCTTTCTTTATTTTAAAGTGATTGTTTTACCGACTCTTGTTCCGATGTGGGACTTTCAAGGATGTTTCCAAGCTCAATTTTAAAAATTGCGAGGACGCAATTCCCAAAAGGGGGGAAGGATGTAACACCCCAGGTAAATAAAGAATATGACATTTTCATATTTATCCATATTTGTGAATAAAATATTAATATGAATTTAAAGGGGACGCTATGCTCGATGGCGTACCCAACACGCAACAACGAGTTTCTTGGGAATCTTACGTTGCACTCTAATAATAAAATAATATTATTTTAAATGGTAGTTAACATGTAGCCGTTGTATTGGCGGTAATGGATATAAATAACTAAAATATGATTATATATGTTTTTAAATGTTTTTACATTTATCCAATAAAGGATAGAGGCTTAAAATACGGAAAGAATTCAATTTTAGGCGTTTATGCCCTAGTTTTCACTAAAGGTTCACTTATCACCTTTTGATGTTGAACCATCATTAAATATAGTTTTGATCACTCTTTTACATTCTTTTGGACCAAATATAACTCTTCTTTAGAATCGGGACATCAAAATTTACTTTGTGTAAATTTTTGGTATCTTTCCGATAAAGTTCATTTTTTAATGAATAGTGTAAAATGTTGTAATTTAATTCAAAACGCCTTTTTAATCTAATTTATTTATATGATTAGATAATCTTTTGAATTGGTTTTAAATTGAAATTAGAAAATATTTTTACAATTAAATCCAATAGTGGTCGTTGGAATTAATTTCACTTTGAAATCGGACTTAAACTAGTATCAATCTTTTGATACTTATTGTTTTATAAAAACACGCTATTTGTCATGACAACGAGAATTAATTATTAAATTAATTAACGTGACTTATATGTTTTGAATTTTGTAATATAGAATTCATTTTTGAATTCGGAATATCAAATATAGCTTAGAGTGAATTTTTGGTAATTTTCTGAAAAACTCCAATTTTTGATGAATAGTGAAACCACTAAGTAGTAATCAAGCAAACTGATTTTTCAGTTAAATGAACGTTTACCACTAATGTGTATTGAATTTTGAAAATCCGACATACATGGTTGTCATTAAGAAGTAAAATGTGGTTCAATGGGATAAAAATAATTTTTTGGTGAATAGTAACTTATTAAGTTTTTAATCGCGATTAGAGGTAATTAGTGTAGTTTAAAGTAAAAATAATGTTTTAATAATATGAAATGAACTTGACACATGTCCTAACCTCATTGGATGTGTAATGGACGACCAAGACAAGCCATGGGTCAACTTGGGGACCCCATGGAGCCACTTTGGTTGGGAAATGACATAAATAACTTTTTATTTAATGTAAAAGTAAAAAATGGCACAAACATGATATGTTTTACTAAAACAATTTTTAAATGGGGTTATACAAGTCCGATTTTTGATTATAAATAGTCATTAGAAATCTAAAACGATTTCCTAAATCATAGTATTTTTTTATAATTTTTATACTTTAAATAAATTAAATTATTTATGACATAATAATGATGCAGTGATGACATCATTATTTGACGATTTAAATAAAATGGAAAGATAATGTAAACTCTATGAACTGAACATGTCCAAAACTTATTGTATGGGTGGATTTCGAACCCTTATCACCTTATCCACGAATTATATCAATGTGGGACCTTTTAAAACCGAAACACATTTTCAAATAAAGTAATATTTCTTACTTTCCAAAAGTGCCCCTCCTCTCCTCTTATAAAAGGCCCCCACCTCTACCTCATTTCACACACTCCTCAAGCCTTTGGCTCGGCCAACACCTGCCCATTTACTCTCTCCACATCCCTCTACTCATCCTAGAGGATTCCCTTTGGGCAGAATCCTTTCAAAGGAAGCCTTTAGGCTCAAATCAAAAGGAGTTACACTTTTAAAGGTAATTCATTCTCTCATGTTAATTTGTTTTATTTTGCTTCTCCAAACCCCTAAACTCTTTTTATTTACTTCTTTTGTAACAACACCAGTATCTTCAATATACTATGATGTTGTTATAAGATTTATTCGAGCTACACTCTCACACAACTACATCAAATGGTTAAAGAACATACGGTTTCCGTGGATGGTGAAATTCTGCCTCCTGAAACGATGATTGTTCAATACTCATTTAAAACCTTCAAAGGTGGCCATTATGATGTCACTATTTTTATATATGATATATAATATGTTTATGTTTTCCTTAAGCTTCTGTTTTTTTTCATTTTGGGCATACCTTTATGGTTTCCATTATGGGTAAACGCGATATCTTCATTTAAGGAAGTGCGGACTACCACCCCCTCAAAGTGATTTGATTAGTTAAATACCATATGTGGGATGTATAAAGGATGGAACTATGATATTATATATAATATTATACTGGAATTATAATATACCCTTATATCATTATGATTCCATTCTATAAAATACGAAATAGAAATGAAAGTAGCGTTCATGCGTACGTACGGCTTACCGTCTCCATGAACGATGCATTTCATTTCTTACCTCTAAATTATTATGTAATGTTATAAATGCATGAATGTACTGGATATATATGACATATATGATATCTACATCATGAATAAAATTCTGGATATAATAAACATTTGGCCACACGAACAACATATAATTGTAAGAAGTCCACTTTCAACTTAAGAACCAAATATCAGCAAAACAAATATTATTAACTTAAATGATTACATAATGTTTATGACATAGTAATAAGTGATATAAAAGGAATAATGAACTTGAAAATGGTTCTTAAGGAAGTAGAAATTAACTCAAGTTTACTATTCAGGACGTTAAAGAATGATCGAGTCAAGTCGGACCCGAGGTAAGGGATCCTACTCCTCTCTTTCTTTTTAAGTACACACTTTTATGTCATTCCTTTTAAAGATCATATTTCTTGTTATTGGGATGATATTTTATATTACACTTACTCTAATTTTTATGTTCATGTGATGAGAGACCATATTCTCTCTCATCAATCCATTTTGGAAGTTTTGAGTGGCGCCGTTAGGCTGCCGAACTTTCGTAAGAGATCTAACCTCTCTCTTTCTTTTTAAGTACTCTCCTTTATGTCACTTCTTTTAAACTCCTCTTTGTAATGTTGGGGGATGTTATTTTATATTCCTCTTGCTGTAAATTTTATTTTAATGTGATGAGATACCCTATTTGATCTTATCAATCCATATTTTGAAGTTTTATGTGGCGCCGTTAGGCTGCCGAGTTTTCGTAAGGGATTTTTCATCTCACTTTTATTCCCGTGATATATATGCTACACTTTCCACATATTCCATTGAGTGTTGTATGTACTGCCCATTATTCTACTCTTTGGGTAATATACTTTCGTTTATGAGTATTTACATCAATGATCTATTGTCTTTCTTTCATGGGGTGTATGTTTTGAAAGATACCCAAGTCGGTAAGGGAACCTTTCACCCTCCTCTTTTTTAAAAGACTTCTTTTGTTGGGTCTTTTAATTTACATATTGTTATGTTGGGATATGTTCTCATATATCCTTATTGATGTAAATTTTATGTCCAAGTGATGAGATACACTTTTTATCTCTCATCAACTCATTTTGATGTGATGCCGTTAGGCTGTCAAGGGAACTTTTTAACCCAATTCCGATTTCTTTGGGTTCAACTTGTAGTCATTGAATATGTCATCCATTGAATATGTGTGAATGACCTTTTATTGTTTTACACTTAATATCCACTTATATTGGGTGTATTTATATTTGTCACACATAATTTTGAGATTGATTTGTCCTTAATTTAAGGATACCTTCTTTATAAGGGATTTCATCACATTTGACATTTCTATTGAGGGTTCATTGTTGTTATGCACCAATTCACTCTTATATGGTGTATATAATGTCCTTTGGAGTATTATATCATGAATCCATTTATTCTCATGATATTATAAAGTTCAGACTAAATGTTATTCCTCAATTATTGTATTCAATTGTCTCTAATTTTGGTAAAACCCCTTTAACCAAAATATCGTTTTAAATGTTTTAATTATTTGTTCTTATTAATATCCATGTTTTCAAAATGGTTTTAAGGATTTATTTATATGGATATTAATGGTTTAAAATTTTAAGCTTCAAGGTGGTATGGGACACTTTGATTCAAAAATCTCTTTATTAAATGTTTTAAATGGTTTTGGAAATGGTTTCTTTTTGAATGGATTCATTATTTCAATATACTAAAATGTTATATTGTGATTGAAATGTGGAAATGTTATGTTTCCTTTATGCATGTTTTATGTGATACATTTATGTTATGGTTCTTGGGCATTGTTATGAAAATGGGTGGTTCCGTGATAAACTAAGGGCGGGTGAGCCCGATATAGCTCTCCAATGCATTGGGTAACGCGAAGGAGTGAAACGTTAAGGTTTCTCCGAAGAGATTTAGGGAATATATTGTGATGGGTATTCCAAACGTAACCAAGAGGGTTACTCCCTACGTAATAATGTTATTAATGCCTCAAGTTACCTTTATGTCTTATGTTTTCTATGATTTATTCATGATTTGATATGCCTATGTTTTATGGGTAAAGTGTGATTTCATTCTTATGTCTATATGAACTCATGTTTCCTTTCCATATTTTTATAACCCTTAATGAGCTTTTTATGCTCATCCCAAGTTTTTTAAATGTTTTTCACAGGTCAAGGGAAAGGTACATGATAAGATGATAGAGTCAAGGATGTGTCAAGAAAGAATCAAAGTTTAATTTTAAATATGTTTCCGTTGATGGGAAGAATGAATACTGTCTTTTATGTAACCACTTTGTTTAAAGGTGGAATGTAATGCAAGTTTCATGATCTAATTCTCTAAAACTCTAAACCTGAAAAGATCCTCAACGTGTAATCTTGTGATAACTCAATATTATGTAAGGTTTAAGGTTGGGGCCTTATACTTGTCATTCCTAAAATTCACAAGGTAACCTTCATCACATAATTGGATTATGATAATGAGGTTGTTCTTAAGACCTTTAACAAATAAAACATTTGAAATCAATGTTTTTCCAAGAAGAATGATGTTACCTATACCAATAATTTCTCCCTTAGCATTGTCTCTAAAAGTTGCTCTTCCTCCTTTTGTCTTGATAATCTTTTCAAAGAAGTTTTTGTTACCAGTCATATTCCGGGAACATCCCCTATCCATGTACCATGTATTATTGTTGGTAATTTCTTTATTTTCAAAAAAATAAGAGAGTTATACTTTCTGAATCCAAACTTTCTTGGATTCGGGAACATTAGAAAGCAAAATATTAGGAATCCACATCTTCTTTGAAAAATAAGTTTTATGAAATCCTAAAGATTGAGTTTTGTTTAAGGAAAAATTTCTTGCCCAATGCCCACCACACTGACACTTAGTGCAGAATTGAGCACTTTGAGGAACAAAATAATTGTTACGAAAAATTGGTTTTGAAGTAGTATAACCAAAACCAGAGTTATTTCTTAGAGGTCAAATTTGGGAATACATCTTATCAAAATTTTCCTTAACTAAGGTAAATACTGAAAAACAATTCCTCAAGGAAAATATTTCTGAATTCAGTATAATAAATAAGTTATTGTCTTCCAAAACATTTCTTTTATAACTAGAGTTAGTCTTAAAAACATTTTTCTTAGAAATTAGTTTTTCTAGATCCTTAGAAAGTTTATGCTTCTCAGAATTAACTTCCTCAAGGTTTTTTGAAATACTTTTAAAATAAAAAATTTTCTTATCTAGATCTTTAGAAAGATCTGATATTTCTTTGACAATAATAGTATTTCTAGAATTTTCCTTATCAATATTTTTCATGGGTTTTGAATTCTCATTCTCAAGGAGTTTAGAAAACCTAGAAACTTCTTCATAGGTAGGTAATGTATTATCTTCATCTAAATAAGATTATTCACCCAAGGATTCATAGTATTTACTATTACTATTTAAAGATGCATTGGTGATGGATTTTACATTTTGTACCTTAGCCATTAAGTAATGATTTTCAATTAGTAGTCTGGCTATTAAACGAATATTATTCTGTCCAGAAGATTCGTAATCTGATGATTTATCTGAAGAGTCACCACCACTAGCACTCGAGGTGTCAATATCTTTCAAGACTTTATTAGATTTATCTTTTTAGTAATTTTTTCTATTCCTTTCATAATGATTTTTCTTTTTTTTCTTTTCTCTTAAGCATAGGACAATCTGGCCTTATATGCCCTGCTCCTTTGCATTCATAAAAGGCGACTTCTGAGTCTTTCTTATCCATTCTTTATTTATTTTTGTATCTGGATTGAAAGTTCTTCTATCCAACTATCTTGTTTATCCTTCGAGCAAGATTGGATAATTCATTTTCTAAAGATTCAATTCCACTATATTCAGATTGAATAACAATCTTCTTAGATTTAGAACTAGTAACTCTCTTAGGAGTCTTGGCTTTCATATGATTTGAAATTGTTGTAAAAGCAACACTGCCATTTCCATTATTCCTCTTAACATTATCAGAATCTCTCTTCATTCTTGTCTCATGTTGAAGAAGAGTTCCAAAAAGTTCATCAAGAGAACTCTGTGTAACTTTTATATTCTCATCTATAGCTGTCCGCTTAGATTCCCACTCATTGGGCATGATTTCTATGATTTTTTCCACAAGAGATTCATCATCTAATCCTTTTTCACCCATGGATTGTAAGCTGTTGACAATAGTCATAAATATATATTTTACTTTAGAAATGGATTCTTCATAGGGAAAGCAAAAACCATGATATTCAGCTCTGGGCATGGCTCTTATAGTTTCAATAAATTTTGAAGATCCGAAGTGCGTAACTTTAATATTCTTCCAAATACAATTTTCTGTTTCACAAGATGAAATTTGGCTATATATATTTCTAGTCATAGAACAAAGTGAAGTATTGCATACCTTATAATTCAGTTGATATTCATGCCTTTCTTGATTTGTGAAAGTACTGTCTTCCTTGTCATGGATTTTATAACCTCCAGTAATCATAAAAAAAATTTCTACTCTAGTATTGATAATAAATGTATCCATGCGATCTATCCAAAATTTGAAATCATTCCCCTAAAAATTAGGTGGTCTAGTAGGATTTAAGTTGTCTATGGAACCAACATTCATACCTGTCATCTTAAAATAAATCTTTCCACAACAAACTTTGTTAATAGTAAAAGTTAGTGAATAAGAAAAATATGAACAAGGAAAATTTTCCTAAGAAAGTAAAATATTATGAACAATGAGAGCAAGAAAACTTACATGTGAATATAAGTATTTCAGAGACCTCCTCTGATACCAATTTTAGGATCGAAATGATACTGATTTTAGTATTGAAACAATGATGTAGATGATCAATATAAAAGAGGGGGGGGGGGTGAATTGTATACTTTAAAAAATTCCTTTGGAACTTTTAAATATGGTAGTGTTTAAAAAAGTTAAACAAGGTAAATTCACAAAAC
The DNA here is from genome assembly GCA_963277665.1 of Viscum album. Lineage (NCBI taxonomy): Eukaryota > Viridiplantae > Streptophyta > Magnoliopsida > Santalales > Viscaceae > Viscum > Viscum album. The sequence continues at coordinate 195,079,579 of OY728137.1, read as the reverse complement.
CTCATAGTTCTAAAAACTTTCTTGACTCCGGAAATGTGGTTCCAGAAATAAAATTTATGAAAAGTTTACAAAGATACATATTTTACATTAGAGTATAGAATCTTATTAATCAGAGTACAAGTATATGAATGTATAAGATAGTTATACTTTCCTCAAAAATAAAAATGCAGCAGAAAACATGAAGCAATACAAGTAACAAGTAGTAAATCTTTTAACCCAAAGAGAAGGGTATCCAACAACCTTGGATAAAGGTCCCCTTGATTTATACTTTCAAGAAAGTTTGTTTTACCCACACCAGGGTAAGCCCTCAATATGAATATCACAATCTGTCTTGCTATCCTGAAAAGCCCTCAAACTTCAAGGTAGTCGGCACCTCGGTCTTCCTATCCCCGGAAGCCCTCAAATGTACTCAGCAACATTCAGAGTCACATGAAGCAATTATGAAAAATATTTTCACTACACACAAAGAATGAAAGTATCTCTCTAGAAATCACTTCAGCAACATGAAATCTCTAGAGTCGTAGAATAGTAGTGAGCTCATTTAAATGAGCTCTTTTTTATAAGCACATCTTCCACAGTCAGCTCCCTCCTCCAATAGTCAAATTTTTCCTTGAATTTTTGAGGGACTTGTACACGTGTCACTCAAAAAATGATTGGTTAGTAACTGAATGCACGACATCATTTTATAAACAAAACATGAGTAATAAAAGATATGGTTGCTTAACTAAATTTATTTTTCGGAGTGTAAGGAGAAATAAAATTTCAAAGTCTAACTAAAAACCATTCGGTGTCTATAATACATAAATATTCATATTCTGTTTTCCAAAGAATTCATAACCTGTATTGTATAGAATTTCAGTGTCTGAATTTCAAGGAAATTCAGAGTCTGAAATTACAAAGTTCAGAGTCTGAATGCATAAGAATTTGGAGTCTGAACTTACAATGTTCAGATTCTAAATGCATAATAATTCCGAGTCTCAACTTAGAAAGTTTGGAGTCTGAATTCATTATAACTCGGAGTCTGAAATCGTAAGAGTTTAGAGTCTAAATTTATAAGAATTCGAAGCCTGAGCTTAGAATGTTTGGTGCCTAAATTCAGAGAATTCGGAGTCTGAACTCAGAATGTTCGGAACCTGAATTTAGAGAATTCAGAGTCTGAAATCATAAAGTTTGGAACCTGAATTCAGAGAATTCCAAACCTGAATTAAAATCCTAAAAACAGAATGATTTATATCTAAGTATTTAAGATTACATGGTTTTAGATATGAAACTGAATTTTATACTTAGACGTAAAATGATTTAGACTAAAATATAGAACAAAGAAAAGCATGGTAAGGATAAATTTCCCTAGGGAAGGAAAATTTTCCTTATCAAGATGAAACTTTGGGAAAATAAAGATTTCCTTAAGATAAGGTGTTTGTGATTTTAAAAACATGAAGGAATGGAAAATTCATAAGGAAACATTATTGACTCAATAAAAAATAATTATCTATTTGGATAGAATCAAGATGATTTTTGTGATGAAGTCCATAAGATTTATCATCAACTTGAATTGATAAAAAAATCATTGTGTGTTTCACAAATTTCACTCTGGAGAAGGGATATAGGTTCAACCATTATTAGAACCAAAATTAGAATCCAAATATAGATGGAATGTAGGTATTACAAATATAAACCATGTGAATTGTTTCTATTAGTACTCTATCCTGTAGTGATATTATTTATAAACAGTCGTATATTGATCCATTAATGTTAAAAAATATCATACTAATGGGAGCCTCATAAGGGGTAACCATGAATTATGAATGGTGCCATTTGCTGTGATATAAGAAATTATTATCCATTTTTATTGGATATATTCTTGAAATATCTAATAGTGTGGATCTTCAAGTGAATTGAAGAGTTGAGACCACATTCTTTAGGACATATCCACCAAGTTGTATCATTATCCAGATATGGATGAATTGGATTTGGTTATAGGTACTATGAGGGGTTTCAACCCCTTTAACTTGGCCTTAAAATTATTTAGTCTATATAGATATATCATGAACAGAATAATTCATACCCTAGAGCCTAGTTGTGTAACCATATTTGAGGTGTACACACTCACCCTAGTATGGTTGTTTGGATTTTAATATCCACCCACTGAGTAACATACCTAAAACTCCTACCAAACAAATACCAATGCTCTATTTTTTCCAATCCTAGTAACACCACATATTAAATTGACCATCATCTAGGATAAAATAATTGGTATTCTATGTTCCACTAATATGCTGGGTTGGATATGTCCTTGACATATTTTTATTGATTTTAGATCTATAGGGGAATAAGAATATCCTTATCCACATGTAGAAAATAATTTTATAAGATAGTAGAAATTCAATCTTCAGTGAATATTTAACCAAACTTATTAGATACATTTCTAGATAATAAGTGTGCTCAATTTTATCTAAAGTGTTGTGTGAGGGGGGGACTCATCATACATTTCACCAAGAATAGGAACTCCCTTAATATTATGAATTTCCTAGTGATTATTACCAAATTATATATGTGTTATGTGGAAAGTGTTGGTTTTAGAGATCCATTCACTAACCATCTCAAAGACTTGGCCAAACTGATGGTAAAATAATATTTATGAGGTTAAAACAACCTCATGAATCATGAAAAATCTCAATGAATCTTCAAACTTAGTATAAATATAATTTACTAAATACAAATGGGACCACTCTTTAGAGAATCTTACCCTAGGATAATGGTTACATTAGTGGATCAATCCTTTCTACTATCACTTCATGAAATATTTCTTGATGGTTTATGGAACACCCATGGTGTCACTACATTGTGTTTGACATCTTCATTGATCATTGGGTGGCCTCCCTTAGTGGTTTAGGTGTCATTTTTGGGTTTTTTGGAATTTTTCAGGTCTCATGGTATTCCCAATCAATGAAACACTAACCCGTAAGTTGATAATATGTTTTCAGTATAATTCCCATTATATGCATATTGTTGACTAAACTTTTTATAAAAACCATTCATCATATTTAAACCTAAAAAAATTAATTTTAAATACTTGATTTAAGTTATTCACCCCCATTTGAACCCTTTTTAGATGTGTATCAACCAGAAAGAGACCCATTTATTTTCCTTTGAACTAGGCCCCTTTTAGGGTGATTTATCATTAAAGGTTAGTGATTATTCATGATTTCTTCATCAATTATTTCCCTTACCTCTTACCCTCTGGGTTTGTCTCCTTTTCCCCTCTTTTAATCCTACCCTAACAGCTATGTGGGTAGATTTTGATGGTTAAGGATGTTTTAAAATTGGGTAATTCAATATCTAGTGATTTTGAGCCCTATCATAGGACCTATTTTGGCGGTTTCCATCAAAGGTGACATTCTTACAGTAGTTGAGACTGGTGTTTAAGTTTTATATCCATTTTATAAAGATTTACTTGTTTGATTTAATGTTTTAAAAGTGATATTGAACTAAAATAATAATATATATGATACATTATTTTGTGTTAAAAAGGGTTTTCCCTATTATATTGGTTCGTTCCTTTGGAAAAATTTCATGAAATACTTCATTCAATAGAACTTTGAATTTAAATGGTGTTTTATGCATTCTAGATGTTTGATAAAATTCCATTATTATTTTAACATGAGAATAAAAATTGTTTCTTGGTGTTTAGAACAAATTAGGTTTTTTAAAGTGAATAATTCTTGGATTTAAAATGGGTATCATTATTTTAAGTGGTTTTAATGTTTTAAAATGACACTTAATTGTTTACGAATAGTTTTTTCATTGAGTGTAAATGGGTTTTCTTATTTTATGAAAGGATTTACATGATTTAAAAGGGTGGTGTGATTTAATTTATCCTATTTTTTTGGATTAATCCCTTGATTATTTTGACATGTTTAGGCCTTATTGTTCCTTTATGTGTGTATGATTTTTCAATTTGGTTTTATTTGATTAACTCATATTTTTATTGAGGGGTTGAATAAGAATGTAACTATTATGTATAAATAGATCACCTAATTAGAAATTTATGTGATTCTCTTTCCTTAGACATCATTTTCATCCTCTATGAGAATGTTATCACTTGTTTTCTATGATTGTGATCATGTGTTTGATTATATGAATTGTAATTCTTGTATTTTTTTATGATTGGGTTGGGACACAATATTGGAGGGGGTGTGTTGGAGTTGGATTTCTTCTTTGATTACTATGTCCCTATGCCTTAGAGAAATGTGTATGTCACATAACAATGTTCACTTGATAATAAACACCTTATTTTAGCCATGAAATGGATAATATAGGTTATAAAGTAGTATTTTTAGGGAAATTACCTTACTAGTTGAATGTGATACCCTGTCTTGTAACCCTAGTTGCATGTGACACCTGGACAGGGGACATGTTACTGATATAACTATATTAGAGCCATTAAAGTGACGATTTTTGTGACTCTTAACCTAACAGAAGTTGATTTAACCATTGTATGTCAAGTTACACACACCATTAGTTCCTATAGTGTTTCCTCATGGTTTATAATTTATGTCATTCTTGTTTATTTTTATTGGAAAATGTGTTCTAGTTTTATTTCTATGGTTGCTTTGATTCTTTAGAGTAAGAATGATTGGGGTCTGACATGAATTGTCTAATCATTTTCATTTGTTTATAAATTTTATTTATTTTCATTTCATTATGTTTTTCTTTACCTATACTATTGTGGTGGTGTGTTTTGATGTTTTAAATAAGGGAAGAGATAATTATTTTAATAAAATCCTAAAAATGCGTTTCCTTTGAAATTATAATTTTGACCATGTGTGGGTTTTTTTCAAACAAATATGGTTTCTTTTATAGAAAGTGTATGTTTTTTTATTTTAAATAAACATGATTTTATTTTAAAAATCTAATTTATTGTTTTTAAATGAATTTATGTTGGGTAATCCCCCTTGGGGAATGTTTTAAAAATGTGGTGATTTGAAAAATTATATTTAGTATACCTTGTTTTATTTCTATTTTGTCAAAAATTAAATGAAAAATTATTATTCTAAAACTTACTTTCAAACTATAAATTTTGTTTTTTTAAATGGAATGTGAATGAGATCATGGTGGTATCTTACTAGAATAGGTCCTATACCCTACAAACTTATGTGGTTTGATATATAGTCTTTATGTTTTATATAATCTCTCAGGTTTTGAATTTTCAGTTGGATTTTTACCACTCTACCTTGGGAAGTAGGTGTTATTTTGGTTATGGTGGTGACATGTGTGTCACATAGAGTTGTTGGGTTTTTCCACCCATTTTAGTTCAGTGAGTTTCAAGTCAATATTTGTAACAAAAATTTAGGCCACCAGATTTATTTAATTTTAGTTTTATTTCATTATATTTTAATTTTAAGAGATTATACAAATATTTTCTTGTATATAAAAATGTTTTGTAAAATTTATTGTTTATTTGAGATTTATGCCATGGTTTTTTGTTTTATTTCAATGTTACATGTTTATTTTTGGAACGATAATCCAATATAAGGATAAATATTATATGTTTCCCAGTGGGATCATTGATTATCCTTTATTTAGGAGGGTGTAATCATTATTAAGTGTTCACTTGTGATACTGTGGTGATTTTCACCAGCCCTGGGTAATAGTGAACACACTTTAGGCCATGAGGCAGGCTAACCTGGGTGACATGTCAAGTTAGCTTAGGAAAATTCTCTATAATTCAATATGAGAGGAATATTTTTTTTGATTTTAATGGTATAAAGGATTTAATATTATCAAAAATAAGGTGGTAGGTCAAGGTAAGGGCTTGTAAATTTCTTCCAAATACCAGATCTTGAGTATCCATGGATGTTTAGAAGCTGTCTTTCATTTTTTTAGATTTACGGTGGGATTTTTTAGATGATTTGGTGTAGTGTTCAACTATTCTATGTTGAAGGAAGATATTGAGAGACATCTTGGGGAAAATTCAATGGTTAGAGTGAAATTGTAAGAGATCTAAGGGAACATGGTTAAGGCACATGATCTATGAAACCATTCATTGACCTTGAAAACCATTATGAGAAGCTTTAATGGAACTCACATGGTGGGTTCATGGATAAAAAAATAGCATATAAAAACTATTTTAAATGTATATTTATGGGAAACTTTCCCCCTCATTTGTTGGTTTTATACTCTCTTGTGTTTATTAGTGTTTATTTATGTGTGTATAAGTAAATATCTCTGAATTTTGAAAGTCGTTTAACCTTATTTTAAAATGTTTTTAATATTTTTGTGTATAATTCATTTTTAAAACCATGTTTTTTGTCGCTTTATTTACCTTGGTAAATGGTTTTTTAAACTTTAAAATGAATGATTCTAGTGGATGGAATGTTTTTGAGTTGTTATAGTTCTAATGGAAAGGATTTCATGGGTTTTAAGTGGTGAAATTCTTGAAATGTTTTAGCATGTTTGGTTTAAAGGGAAATTAATTTTCAAGAAATGATTTCTTTCCTTTGTTGTGATTGAAATATTTTATGGTTTTTAAATTGTTTGTATTTTTGAAAAGGAATGTAGGTCATGTTAGTAATTTTTTAAATGAGGTTTTGAATGGTGTTTTAAATCTTGTTTGATTTTGTATGTGATTTATATCCCTTATATTAGGATTTTTAATGATTTGATTGAATGATTCCTTTTTATGATGTTTGATAATGTGATCCCTAGAAAAGAGTTGAAAAGTTAAGATGGAAGTCTTTACAGTAGTATTCCTAGTTATCCAAAAGTAGGATTCATTTTCTCAGACTCTGACTAGGCACATGATGGAGATGAAGGGCCTATTTCTTATTAGCATGTGGATCATATGTGAGAGTTTATAAATTAGAATCCACCATTTTTTAGTGGTCATCCAAGATTCATTGAGGTTAAAGTGTTTTTATCTATTTTAGAAGAGATCTTTGAGTCACTAGGAACTCTAAGTTCCTCAAGGGTGAGGTGCACTACACCTTGGTTTGAAGGTTTGGGCTTAGATGAGTAGATATATCCTATTAGTGACAAAAAGTTTGAGGCATTGTCATGGGAGTGTTTCAAGCTTACCATAATCCAATAGTTATATCCCAATGAGGTGAGTATTTCTAATTATATTGAGTTATATGGATTTCATTATGGAGATCAGTAAGTGAAAGATTTTGTATAACATTTCATTACACAATAATTTTTTTCCCTTAAGATGGAAACTAGTGATTCAATGAAGAAATAATTCTTTTCTAGAGGAATTCATCTTGATCTTAGTTCAATAATTATTCATTTTAGGATGACTAATTTTGAGGAAGTGGTTTTCAAGGATACTTTTACAGGATCATTTCTAATAGGTAAACTTATAATAAGTGAAGTTGTGACAACGTATGGTGTCATCAAAAGTGTTATTGCTAGAAACACATGAAATCCAATTGGGTTATACATGTGTGTAAAGTACATGAATTTTCATTCTTATTTTATGATGGCTTTAAGATCCTACAATTGGTGTGTCCATCTGGGTAACCTTTAGAGATTTTAATAGTAGAAAGAATATTAGATGAATATATCTCAAATTCAGCTACAGTTCTAATAGGTATATGTGGTGTTTCTTCCACTCGGGGAGTCAGAATCTATTTCATAGTTTATATTTTTTTCTCTTTTTCAATCCTTTATTTTTTATTCCTTATTTAATCTCTTTTTTACACCATATTTTTTTTATATTGAATGATGGTGATTCTGGATTCTGTAGTTTCCTTTTAGTTGTTCATGCCTCGTTTATTTTATGCTGGTTGATGTTGTTCATGGTGTTGAACATGGTTTTATAGTTTTTTATGGATGTTATGGTAATGACTTGGGTATAGGATATATATCATCCCACCGTTCTGTTGCATAACTTTTCATTACATTTTACAAACAAAGTATCTTTAACGTCTAGTGTCTTGGGAAAAAGGTACATAATACATGAAAAAATATAACATTATTTTAATCCTATTGAAAGGATTCTTGAAAATTTCATCCTAAGTAAAATTATTGTATCTTATAACATTGGGAAATACATCAAAGGAAATGGTGAAAAGAAGTCTAAGTAAGGGAAAATAGGGAAAATGGTTTACGTGTGACCTTGAGAGAATACAAAAAGAACATGAGGAAATATCATAAATGCATGAGAAGAGACATATCATGAGAATAATAGCTTGAATAATATCATCAAAATGTGGCTAAAACATTTAATTTAGGCATTTATAAGAATATCACCAAGGTCCATCCCAAAGGTATCATAAAAATTACCAAGGTTATTCAAAACAGTATCCTAAAACTTGTTATCTATAGAGATTAATTTCTTTACCCTATAAATTTGAGCGCTATCAAGGCACACCCTTAATATGTATTTATTTTTATGTGATAAACATATATCATTATAAAACATATCATAAATAACTCATATAGAATAAAATAAATGGATTTCATATCAAAATCGCGATGTTTAAAAAGTGATTAAAAACATGATCATTATGTCATTCATAACCCATGGAAAGAGAATGAGGGTTTTATGTATGTCAATTCAAGAAGAAAATATATCTTTTTTATGTCTTTATTAATACCCATGAAAATGAAATAGGTTTTGATATTCACATAATTAAAATAAGTTAATTTCTTGAGAAAAAAGAGAGATATTTTGAGATGAAAATTCTGCAGCATAACAGCTATACAACATGGTTTTAGAAAACATTAAAAAGAGTGGGGAAAGGGGTAATACATTAATAAAAGACTCATAATGTAGTATAGGGATAGAATAAATTATAAATAAGAATCTCTTATTGAAATTTTAATTCTATACCAAATAAAACATACCTCGAAAGGAAAAGAAAAGTGGAGAATTACCTTATGAAAATTCGGCAGCTTAACAGTGTCACATAAAAATTCAAAAAATTAATTGATGAGAGAGAAAATGGTCTCTCACCATTTGGACATAAAATGGATATAAATAAGGATAAATAAGAACATACTCCAATATAATAAAATTAAAATTAAAATACATAACATAAAAGAAGTCTTTGACTAAAAGAAGAGGGTGAAAGGTTCCCTTACCTTGTAGTGTAACGTCTAAAACACAAATATTGGGACCTTGGGGGATTGATGGAACCTTGGGAGGAATGATTGTGAGGTAAAAGACCAGTTCTTTTTTGATAAGGAATTTTTAATGAAAGGAATAAAGAAATGGGTTGGTATTTATGGCATTAGTGAGGGAATATTTTATTAATTTCCAAGGGACACCTCATTATTGGTATTTGAAAATCCATGGGATTTTCCAAGGTATTTTCCATGGTTTTGGCCACTTGGGACACCTCATATAATATTTTAATCCAAATGAGTCATAACGAATATTAAATTAAATATTACATCATTATGATGCCATAAAACACACTAAAAACTCAAAAAATGTATTTATACTATTCACTGAATAACAAAACATTTTAAAATAATATCATAAATTCACCTTAATATAGCACCGATGTTTTGAATTAAAAAATGAACTCCATTTTATGAAAATAATTTTATTATTTTGATAGTTTTGTTACTTTTAGTAAAATCACTATTTACCCAAAAAAATACTAATACATTACTAATAATTTCTAAAATAGTTATTTACATATACTATTATATCACATTACCACCCAAGATGCCTAAATTATATTTATACTTAAGTGAATTTACTATTGCATTGGTCATATTACTATTCATAAGGGTAATATTACTATTCATAATTTACTATTTACTAAAATATTGTGGATCTTATCAGACTCTAAATTTCTTACTGATCACAACCGTATATGTCCATTTTATGAAAATCATTTCACATTATTAATTATAAAAAGTATAAAATTATTTTAAAGTACTATTTTTTTTAATATTCATTAATAATATGAAACTTCTTAGAAAAAAACTAAAAAATAATCCTATATTTATTTTGACATTTGAAATTCAAAAATGACAGTTTCATTTACCAAAATAAGAAAAAAAATTATTTATACAAAAGGATTACACAATGTAACTAAGGCCTTATTACATATCCCCTTATAAAACCTGCATAAGACATAAGAGTAAGGTGTGAAATGGTGATAGAATCTTGGGGTAACTCAGAAAACAGTACCTAAGTGGTGATTTATATCAACTTTAACTTCTATCATTGGCGATTACTTTCATGCTTATCATGTTGAAGCACAGATTGGGATTGGTTCAAATCAAATCCTAGTGACACTACATCCTTCCCAAGCTTCAACATATGTGCTCCGTTTGACCCGAATCTACTGGATGAGGCCATCGACTCTTCTTTCTACATTAATTATATATTATTATATATATTTAAAAAAACTATTATAATGTTAAAAATTATTATTATCTCCAATGGTCATATTGACTAGTGGTCATATAATGGTTAAAAATCGATGGTCACATTCCATTTATACTTATATATTTTTTATTGATAAAGACATATTAAGACATACATTTTCATGAAAAAAAATATTTTTCAAAAGTTCTGGTTGTTTAATTTTTTCCCTATTAAGAAATTTCATCCCCAAAATTTCAACTCGTACCCTCATAAGAGAAAAGGTGTGGGTACTTATGCCTCATAGACTTCTATGTTTCCCATGTGGCCTCTTCATATTCGTGGTTCCTCTACAAAACTTTAACAAGGTGGGTAGTCTTGTTGCGTAGAACCTTTTCTCTATGATCCAAGATCTCCACCGGATTCTCATCATAAAATATTTCACGTTCCAATTACACCACATCTGGATTTAGTACATGTGAAGGGTTAGGTATCTACTTCCTCAAGAGGGATACATGGAAGGCATCATGAACTTTTTCTAGATTTGGTAGAAGTGAAAGCCGATAGGCCATTACTCCTACATGATCAAGGATTTTATAGGGGATAATGTACCTAGGTATACGATTCCATTTATAGTTTTTTATGGATGTTATGGTAATGACTTGGGTATAGGATATATATCATCCCACCGTTCTGTTACATAACTTTTCATTACATTTTACAGACAAAGTATCTTTAACGTCTAGTGTCTTGGGAAAAAGGTACATAATACATGAAAAAATATAACATTATTTTAATCCTATTGAAAGGATTCTTGAAAAGTTCATCCTAAGTAAAATTATTGTATCTTATAACATTGGGAAATACATCAAAGGAAATGGTGAAAAGAAGTCTAAGTAAGGGAAAATAGGGAAAATGGTTTACGTGTGACCTTGAGAGAATACAAAAAGAACATGAGGAAATATCATAAATGCATGAGAAGAGACATATCATGATAATAATAGCTTGAATAATATCATCAAAATGTGGCTAAAACATTTAATTTATGCATTCATAAGAATATCACCAAGGTCCATCCCAAAGGTATCATAAAAATTACCAAGGTTATTCAAAACAGTATCCTAAAACTTGTTATCTATAGAGATTAATTTCTTTACCCTATGAATTTGAGCGCTATCAAGGCACACCCTTAATATGTATTTATTTTTATGTGATAAACATATATAATTATAAAACATATCATAAATAACTCATATATAATAAAATAAATGGATTTCATATCAAAATCGCGATGTTTAAAAAGTGATTAAAAACATGATCATTATGTCATTCATAACCCATGGAAAGAGAATGAGGGTTTTATGTATGTCAATTCAAGAAGAAAATATATCTTTTTTATGTATTTATTAATACCCATGAAAATGAAATAGGTTTTGATATTCACATAATTAAAATTAATTAATTTCTTGAGAAAAAAGAGAGATATTTTGAGATGAAAATTCTGCAGCATAACAGCTATACAACATGGTTTTAGAAAACATTAAAAAGAGTTGGGAAAGGGGTAATACATTAATAAAAGACTCATAATGTAGTATAGGGATAGAATAAATTATAAATAATAATCTCTTATTGAAATTTTAATTCTATACCAAATAAAACATACCTCGAAAGGAAAAGAAAAGTGGAGAATTACCTTATGCAAATTCGGCAGCTTAACAGTGTCACATAAAAATTCAAAAAATTAATTGATGAGAGAGAAAATGGTCTCTCACCATTTGGACATAAAATGGATATAAATAAGGATAAATAAGAACATACTCTAATATAATAAAATGAAAATTAAAATACATAACATAAAAGAAGTCTTTGACTAAAAGAAGAGGGTGAAAGGTTCCCTTACCTTGTAGTGTAACGTCTAAAACACAAATATTGGGACCTTGGGGGATTGATGGAACCTTGGGAGGAATGATTGTGAGGTAAAAGACCAGTTCTTTTTTGATAAGGAATTTTTAATGAAAGGAATAAATAAATGGGTTGGTATTTATGGCATTAGTGAGGGAATATTTTATTAATTTACAAGGGACACCTCATTATTGGTATTTGAAAATCCATGGGATTTTCCAAGGTATTTTCCATGGTTTTGGCCACTTGGGACACCTCATATAATATTTTAATCCAAATGCGTCATAACGAATATTAAATTAAATATTACATCATTATGATGCCATAAAACACACTAAAAACTCAAAAAATGTATTTATACTATTCAATGAATAACAAAACATTTTAAAAGAATATCATAAATTCACCTTAATCTAGCATCGATGTTTTGAATTAAAAAATGAACTCCATTTTATGAAAATAATTTTATTATTTTGATAATTTTGTTACTTTTAGTAAAATCACTATTTACCCAAAAAAATACTAATACATTACTAATAATTTCTAAAATAGTTATTTACATATACTATTATATCACATTACCACCCAAGATGCCTAAATTATATTTATACTTAAGTGAATTTACTATTGCATTGGTCATATTACTATTCATAAGGGTAATATTACTATTCATAATTTACTATTCACTAAAATATTGTGGATCTTATCAGACTCTAAATTTCTTACTGATCACAACCGTATATGTCCATTTTATGAAAATCATTTCACATTATTAATTATATAAAGTATAAAATTATTTTAAAGTACTATTTTTTTAATATTCATTAATAATATGAAACTTCTTAGAAAAAAACTAAAAAATAATCCTATATTTATTTTGACATTTGAAATTCAAAAATGACGGTTTCATTTACCAAAATAAGAAAAAAAATTATTTATACAAAAGGATTACACAAAGTAACTAAGGCCTCATTACATATCCCCTTATAAAACCTGCATAAGACATAAGAGTAAGGTTTGAAATGGTGATAGAATCTTGGGGTAACTCAGAAAACAGTACCTAGGTGGTGATTTATATCAACTTTAACTTCTATCATTGGCGATTACTTTCATGCTTATCATGTTGAAGCACGACTTGGGATTGGTTCAAATCAAATCCTAGTGACACTATATCCTTCCCAAGCTTCAACATATGTGCTCCGTTTGACCCGAATCTACTGGATGAGGCCATCAAATCTTCTTTCTACATTAATTATATATTATTATATATATTTAAAAAAACTATTATAATGTTAAAAATTATTATTATCTCCAATGGTCATATTGACTAGTGGTCATATAATGGTTAAAAATCGATGGTCACATTCCATTTATACTTATTTATTTTTTATTGATTAAGACATATTAAGACATACATTTTCATGAAAAAAAATATTTTTCAAAAGTTCAGGTTGTTTCATTTTTTTCCTATTAAGAAATTTCATCCCCAAAATTTCAACTCGTACCCTCAGAAGAGAAAAGGTGTGGGTACTTATGCCTCATAGACTTCTATGGTTCCCATGTGGCCTCTTCATATTTGTGGTTCCTCTACAAAACTTTAACAAGGTGGGTAGTCTTGTTGCGTAGAACCTTTTCTCTATGATCCAAGATCTCCACCGGATTCTCATCATAAAAGATTTCACGTTCCAATTACACGACATCTGTATTTAGTACATGTGAAGGGTTAGGTATCTACTTCCTCAAGAGGGATACATGGAAGACATCATGAACTTTTTCTAGATTTGGTAGAAGTGAAAGCCGATAGGCCATTACTCCTACATGATCAAGGATTTTATAGGGGCTAATTTACCTAGGGATACGATTCCATTTCTTCCCAAACCCCATTACTCTCTTCCAAGGTGAAATTCAAATAAAGACTAGCACCAACATCAAACTACAAGTCCCTTCAATGGTTGTGAGCATAGATATTTTGACAACTCTAATCAGCCTTAATGTGTTACTGAATATAATGAAACTTTTCTGTTATCTCTTATACAGGATTAGGCCCAAGAATCATTCTCTCACAAGTTTCATCCCAATAAGTAGGATTTCTACATCACTTCCCATATAGATCTTCATAGAGTTCCATTTTAATGCTCAAGTGGAAAATATTGTTGTAAGAGAACTCAAATCATGGGAGATGTTGATCCCATCCACCTTTAAATTCAATTGAGCATGTTCTCAACATGTCCTCAAGTGTTTGAAAAGACCTTTCAGATTGGACACCAGTTTGGGGGTGATAGGCTATACTAAAATTCATTTCGGTACACATAGCATGTTGCAGACTTCTCCAAAACATTTATGTGAACCTTAGATCAAGATCAGATACAATATAAAGTGGAAGTCCATGTAGCCTTACCACTTCCTTCATGTAAATCCTAGAATGTTGATCAAGAGAGAAATCTTCTGAAATAGAGATAAAATGGGAAATCTTGGTGAGGCGATCCACTATAATCCATATCATATTGTTTCCATTAGATGTTCTTGAGAGATTAGTGTGAAAGTCCATAGTGACATTGTCCCACTTCCATGATAATATGGGTAGTGGTTGTAATACCCCTTTAGGTAGTTTTCACTCTACCTTCACTTACTGACATACTAGGTACCTTGTAGTGTAGTCAGAAATATACCTTTTCATATTATCCCAACAATAATGATCATAAATGTACCTATACATTTTTAGGCTTCCAGGATGTATAGAGAAAGTAGAGATATGAGATTTATCAATCAGATCCTTCTTTATTTCTGGAATAGATGGAATACATAGCCTTGTACAAAATTTCAGTACACCTTCTTGATCAATATTGAACTCATGAAACTTCCCATCCTTCATAGCTTTAAAATTATTCTGTAATAAAGGATCTTCTCTATAATATTTCTTGATCTTATCTAGTAATGATATTTGAGAAATAAATTAGGATAGGGTTAATGATGTACCTTCCATTAAAATTCCCATGTCAATTTTCACTAGATGTTTGATCAAGGGATCTCCTTGGATCTTCATAATGGATAGAACAACAGGGTCTTTCCTACTTAATGAATCAACAAATTTGTTTTCTCTTCTAGGATGATATTGTATTGAACAATCATAGTCAATAAAAAGTTCCAAACATATCCTCTGTATCATGTTCAATTCCTTTTGTGTGAAAATATACTTCAAAATTTGATGGTCTATATATATATCACACTTCTCCCCATAAAGATAGTTCCTTTATATCTCTAGAGAAAAAAATGCATCCAACTCCAGACCATTGTAGGATAGTTCTTCTCATGAGACTTCAACTATCGAGTTTCCTAAGCAATCACCTTGTTAGTTTTCATGAGGACTCACCCAAGCCCTTTTAGAGATGCATTGCTGAAAATAGCGAATCCATATTTGCTTGAGGGAAGAGTTAACATGGGTGCAGTAACCAATCTCTTCTTCAACTCATGGAAACTTTCCTCACAATCCTTTGTCTAGATGAAATTAATCCTTTTTCAAGTTAACTTGGTTAGTGGATTATAAAGGCATGGAAAGTTTTCACAAACCTCCTATAATATCCCGCTAATCCAAGTAAACTACAAATCTCAATTATTTTTATAGGCTGAGGACACTGCTGTACAACATTTGTCTTTATAGGGTCAACTGTGATTCCTTCATTGGTTACAATGTGCCCCAAGAAAGAAAAATTTTGTAACCAAAATTCATACTTCCTGAACTTTCCAAAAAACCTATCCATCTATAGAGTTTGGAAAATAACCCTTACATGATCCTGATACTCCTCATAACTTTCAAAATATATCAGAATATCATTAATAAACACTAACACAAAATTATCAAGGTATTCCTTAAAGAATATATTCATCAAATCCAGAAAAGTAGAAGGTGAATTAGTCAGTTTTAAGGGAATAACATCAAACTACTAATTCCCATATGTTGATCAGAATGCAGTTTTTGGAATATCTTCTTTCTTCATCCTCAATTGATGATAACCAGATCGAAGATCAATATTGGAGAAGAATTGAGCTGCATGAATTTGGTAAAATAAGTCATCAATTCTTAAAAGAGGGTATTTTTTTCTTCACTGGGATCCCATTCAATTATCTATAATCAATGCATAGACGCATTAATCCATCCTTCTTCTTCACAATGAGAATAGGTGCTCCCCAAGGAGACCTACTTGGTCAGATAAACCCTTTTTCTAAAAGATCTTTTAGTTTCTTGTTTAATTCCTCCAGGTCCATATTTCCCATCCTATACATGATCTTTGATATTGGATAAGATCCTGGTAAGAGTTTAATGGATAACTCTACCTCTCTTTCTAGGGGAGGTCTGAGTAAATCCTTAGGAAATAAGTCATTGTATTCCTGGATGATGGGGACAATTTATATCCTTATATTCTCATTTCCATCTTATCCATAACCAATCAACTCTATAAAGAAGGATATAGGAGGTTCTTCTAGATAAATATCAGGTTGAGATATCTCTCCTTGAAAGATATCTATAGTTCATCCATTCAAGACTACTGAGATTTATTTTCTTCTGCATATTATCTTATAATTATACCTTAAGACCTAGTCTATCCCTAGTATAATGTCTAATTCTGACATGGGAATGACTACAAGATTTGAGATAATATTATTCTCACTAAATTAAATAATAGAGTTTCTAAACACTGATGATTCTTAGATAATCCCACAAAGAGTCTTGATTGATAACTCTAATTTTAGAAATTCAGGGGTTGATTCTAAATTCATTGAAAACATAGAGGAAATAAAGGAATGTGTAGAACCAGAATCAAGCAATGTACTTTCTAGATTTAATAGAAAAATAAAATTACCTTCCACAACATCATTTTAAGCTCCATTATCAGCTATCCTGGTAGAAAAAGAATGACCTTGCTTCCTTGGCCTTTCCTGAGACTGATGGTGATTCCCCTCTGCAGCCCTCAGATATGGAGAGTGATTGGAAAAGTGACCAGGATATTCACACTTGAAGCATTGGACTTCAAGTAGGGCCTACACCATCTTCCCTTTTTTGTTAGTGTTGGGAAGTTGAGGCTTCACCTCACTATAATAATTCCATGTGATATGGCCATCTCTTCCATGGTTGTATCACTTCCCACTCCCGAGCATGTAGTTCCCTGAATGCTTCTTCCCACACTTATTACATGTGCTATGTTGCACTTGCTTTCCTCTTATTCCCTGATCAAATATCCTCCCTAAGCTTGGATTAATTGGTCTCTTCTTGTAATTGTATTTATTAGACCACTGTGTCTCATCAAACTCCATTTAGACTTTCATAGCACTCCGCACAATCTTCTTATAGCTATCATAGTCTCAGTTGGATAGATTCTTCTACAGATGAGGACTTACTCCACCAAATAATCTATCAACCTTCCCATTAGGATCCATGAAAAATATTAAGGTGTAATGGGAATGAAATATGATGTTCATCTCATAGCTTCAAACAGATTCATTCTCCCTCTGCTTCATCTCAAGAAACTCCTCCATTTTTGTTCTCAATGAACGAGGGGAATACTTATTGAAGAATGTCCCTATGAACTCTTCCCACTCCAAATATTCAATATACACTCTTGGCCTCATGTTTTTAATCAATTACCACCACTTATCAAATTCTCCCTCTTAATGGTAAATATTCAGGGTGACCTTCTCTTGTTTTTAACAGAGGAGTACAGAAAATAATGTTTTGATAGAGTTGATCCACTATTCATTAATAAATGAGTTGGTAAACCCACTGAGGGTCAGTGGTAATTGAAACATAAAGGAATCAACATAAAGTTGTTCCCTTAATAGTGAAATTGGTCTTTTAGCTTGATTCAAGTTATTTTCCATAACTTGAGTCAGTTGGTTCATCATTCTCATGAAAGTTTCCATACTGGCTTCCATCGGAGGGCCGTCAGTGCATGGTCCATTGCGGTCACAATTTTTAGGATTTCTCATATTTCCCACCATTTTCTAAAATAATAAAACCTTAGTGAGAAACTTATTTCATTTAATAATATTTTATCTATAAAGGATTTCTATGTCTTAAAAATTCGTGCTTAAACATATTATTCTTGAGAAAAAATTATATTTCTCTCTAAATCCTTTATAATGATTCATAAAAATATTGTGATCCACCAAACATATCCCTCAAGAGTATCAAAACATAAGTGAAGCAAGGACCAATTTTTTTCACCAGTTCCCATTTGAGTCTAGCTCAGAGTGTTGTTTTTTGATTTTACCCCTAGATACATCAGTGCCAGATCCACATCCACTTATTCGTATCCAGAGAGGGATTTATTTTTTTGTAAACCACATACATAATATTTCACCAAAATACCAGGAATTTTTTCTATATTCAAACTTTTCTATAGAGTTATTCATAATTTTTTCATATCCTAGTTTTTAAAAATAAAAAAACTATCCTTTGATACTAACTATATCATCCTGCATTTTTATTACTAACTTTTTTTTATAAACAGAGGATCTTTAAAGTCTAGTGTCTTAGAAAACCGTACATAATACATGAAAAAATATATAATTATTTTAATAATATTGAAATAATTATTAAAAGGTTCAACCTATGTGAAATTACTGAATCTCATAACCTGGGTAAATACATCAAAGGAAAAGGTGAGCATAAGGTCCAGTAAGGGAAAAAAGAGAAAAAATTTTACATGTGAACTTGAGAGAATACAATAAGAAAATGAGGAAATATCATAATGGAATGAGAAGAGACATATAATGTTAATAATAACTTGAATAGTATCTTGAAAATGTGGCTGAAACATTTAATATAGACATTCTTAAGAATATCACCAAGGTCCATCCCCAAGGTGTCATAAAAATTACCAAGGTTATTCACTAAGGTATCATAAAACTTATCATCTCTTGAGATTAATTTATTTACACAATTCATTGGATCAATATTAATCTGTACCCTTAATATTTATTAATTTTCATGTGATCCACATAGATCATAATCATAAATTTCATAAATAACCCCAAGAGAATAAAAGAAATGGATTTCATATCAAAATTGTGATATTTTAAAAAGTGATTAAAAACATAATCATTATGTCATTCATAACCCACAAAAAGAGAATGAGAGTTTTATGTATGTCAATTATAGAATAAAATATATAATTTCTATGTATTTATTTATACCCCTGGAAATGAAATTGTTTTTCGTATTCACATAAAGAAAATAAGATAATTTCTTGAGAAAAAAAGAGATATTTTGAGATGAAAATTATACAGCATTACATCTATACAACATAGTTTTAGAAAACATTAAAAAGAGAGCGGATAGGGGTCACCCATTTATAAAAAAACATAATATATTATAAGAAAATAATAAATTTTAAATAATAATATGGTTTTGAAATTTGAATTCCATACCACATAAAATAAAAATTGAAAGGAAAAGAGAGGTTGAGAATTCACTTACGAAAAATTCAGTAGCCTAACATCGTCACTTAAAAATTCAAAAAATCAGTTGATGAGAGAGAGAAATGTCTCTAATAATTTGGAAATTAAATTTACATAAATAAGGATATATTAGAACATACCCCAACATAATAAAATGTAAATTAAAAGACATAACATAAAATAAGTATTTGACTAAAAGAGAAGGGTGAAAGGTTCCCTTGCCTTGAAGAGCAACTTCTAAAACTCGATGACCAGGACCTTGAGGGCTTAATGGAACCTTAGGAGGACTACTTCTTAAGTAAAAAGACTAGATATTAGTTTAGTTTGAATTTCTAATGAAAGGTATGAAGGAATGGGTTAGTATTTATAGCAAAAGTGAGGGAATAGTTTAATAATTTTCAAGTGACACCTCATTAGTGGTATTTGAAAAACCAAGGGATTGAACATTGTATTTGACCATGGTTTTGGCCACTTGGGAAAAATCATATAATATTTAAATCAAAACTAGTCGAATAGAATTTTGAATTACATATTACATTATTATGATGTGACAAAACACACTGAAACTCAAAAACTATATTTTTACTATTCACCAAAATAAAACATTTTATAAAAATCTCATAAATTCACCCAAACCTAATATCAATGTTATGAATTCAAAAAAGAACTCCATTTTATGAAAATAAATTTCTAAACATGAGAAAATTAATTTTTAATTAAAATCACTATTAATCTGAAAAAATACTAATACTTAACTAATAATTTCTAAAACATTTATTTACTTATACTATTATATCGCATTACAATTCAAGATGCCTAAATTATATTTATACTTAATTAAATGAGGTTACTATTCCATTGGTCATATTACGATTTATAAGGGTAATATTACTATTCCGAATTCAGTATTTTCTAATAAATTAAGCTAATCTTATTAGAATTTAAATTTCATACTGATCACAACTATATATGTCTGTTTTTTGAAAATATTTTCACATTATTAGTTATTTAAAGTATAAATAATATTTTAAAATAATATTTTTTTAATATTCATCAATAATATGAAACTTCTTAGAAAAAAACAAAAAAATATCCTATATTTATCTTGACATTTGAAATTAGAAAATGATGGTTATTTTACCAAAATAAGAAATAAAAATGTTATTTATATAAAAGGACTACACAAATTAACTAAGGCCTCATTAAATATCCCCTTATAACACCAATATATAAACTAATATAAAGGTGTGGAATGGTGATATAATATTAGGGCGACTCTGATAACATTGCCCGAGTGGTGATTTCTATCAACATGAACTTATACTATAGGTGATTACGTTCAAGCATAACATGTTGAAGCTCAACTTGGGCTTAAACCAAAGAAAAGGCCAATGACGCTACCTCCTTCCCAAGCTCTGATAGATGGGACTCATATGACCTGAGTCTACTGGATGAGGACATCAACTCTTCTTTCTGCATGAATTATCCATTATTATTTCTATTTTAAACAATAATTATAACATTAAAATTTATTATTTTTTCCCATGGTAATATTGACCAATGTTCATATAATGGTCAAAACCTGATGGCCACATTCTATTTATAATTATATTTTTTGGTTATTTATTAAGACATAGTAAGACATACATTTTCAAGAAACATAATATTATTCAAAAGTTTGGGTTGTTACAGGATAGAGCATCAAATATAGGATTTGGATTTCAGGTAGAACCTAAGAGCTATCTAGGTAATATTTTCTCAGGTAATTAACATGGGAAGGTATTCATTAGGTTTTTCATGGAGTAATCCACTATGAAGTACCATGACCCGAAGTTAGAGTGATTTCCCCACTTGTTAAGGCATGTTTGTGTTTGGGGTGTTTCTCCTAGTTCAGAGGAGTGAGATGTTTATGTGTCTTGGTATAATATTCTTTTCATGTTCTTGAGAATGCAATCTCTTATTAGGTTTTATGCTAGTTTCTTTGGTTGGTGAATCTTTGGTTGGTGGATGATGCCTATTTGCAGAGGATAATTCTTTTGAGTTTGACCTTTGATGATTCAACAGTTTAGATTAATTATACATGTTAGGGATACCTCCATCTAGTCTCCATGTGTTTTCCTTATTCTCATGTAGTTTTTTTCAATATTGTTTTTGTTGGGATGAGGCGTTGTTTTTCAGTACTTGGGAATCAATTATTTTAGAGGTGTTTCTTTGTTATATCCTTTGGTCTAGTTCAATACTCGAAATGAACTCGCAAGCTTTGGTATGTGAGTTTTTTGGATCTCTCAAATTAACGATACACAAGATGAATAGTCTTTCCAACATTTTTTGGTGTGGGGAATCCATTCTTAGGATTTATTGTGCTTCAATGGTTGGTAAATGTACCATTGGTTAGGTTTTCCTGAGAAGCAGGATGTTTGAGTCCCATGTTTCTAGTTTCGATTTTGGGAGTGATTGTGATGTTTACATTGAATTATGTTCCAAGGAATTAAATTTTTGGGGATATAAAGTGGCATGATATGGGGAATTGTGACACCCATGATGTCACTAATTCATGTTTAACTCATTTATTCATCATTGGGAGGCCTTCCCTAGTGTTTGTGGTGTAATTTTAGGGGTTTCTGGAAATTTATATATTCAAATGTTTTGATTACAGTCTTAACAAACCATAAAACACTCATCTACAATTTAAAAATATTTTTATTATCATTCACATAGTTTTCTCATAGTTTACAAAACAATGTATAAAAATCATTAAGACCATTAAACATAAATAAATTTTATTATAAAAACCAAATTTAAGCAAGTCTATGTCCCATTTGACCCCCTCTCAGTTTGATATCAACCATATGGATCCCCCCTTAATTCTAATTCATCTTGGGCCACTATTTAGGTGATTTATCCACAATGGTTAGTGATTCATCATGATGTATTCATCAAATCATTACCTTTCCTCTTCCCCTCTCTTCTTCTTTTGGTTTTTCTATTTCTCTACTCTTTCCCTCTAACACTAATAGCCATGTGGGTTGATTTTGTTGGTTAGGTTTATCTTAAAATTAATAATTTTGGTATCTATA
The DNA here is from genome assembly GCA_963277665.1 of Viscum album. Lineage (NCBI taxonomy): Eukaryota > Viridiplantae > Streptophyta > Magnoliopsida > Santalales > Viscaceae > Viscum > Viscum album. The sequence goes on along the minus strand of OY728137.1, from coordinate 195,056,818 downwards.
GGTTTTTGAGTCTTCTCATTAGGCCTATTTGGTGGTTTCTTTCGAAGGTGACATGCTTCCACCAGTTGAGTTATGTGTTTCCATTCCATTTCCATTTTTTAAATACTTCCTTGATTTCATAATATTTCAAATTTGTTATTGAAATGAAACCATGATATATAATTTACCTAGTTTTGTGATATCAATGGTTTTCTATGATGTATTGGGTTTCCCTTGGGAAATATTGGGTGAAATTATTGGTTCAATGAAAATTTGACATTAAATTTCATTTTATACATTCAATATGTTTGATAAATGGATAATATTTTTTTGAACGAGATATCCAATTTGTTCATGGTGTTTATTACAAATTGGGTTTCCTAAAATGAATTTTTCTTTGAGTAAAAATCTATATCCATTTTTATATTGTTTCCCATGTTTTGAAAAGAAACTTCATTTTTTTGTGAATGATTTCCCCTTATGTGTAAAAGGGTGAAATTATATTTAGAAATGTTTTCTTGATTTTAAATTGGGTGGGGGGATTCCTTTTTGTATTTTTTTGGATTATGACCATGACTGTTCTGGATTATGGATTCATTGTCGCGTTTTAATGAGTGTATAATTTTTAATTTTATTTTTTTTTAAATGATTTTAAAAGGGGTTTTCCATATAATATAACTATTTTGCATAAAGAGAAGCCTCATTTGTCACTTTATGTGATTATATTTTATTTTTTGTCATTTAAAACCTAGATTAGATTATGTTCACATGTTGTTTATGATTTTGATAAAAAAATTTATTATATATATTGTGATTCATTTTTTTATGTTTCGGTTGGGGATCAATATTTAAGGTGGTGTGTTGGATGTAAAATTATCATTTGATTTATACATCCTCATTCCTTAGGGTATTGTGTGTGTGTGTCACATTATGATGTTATCTTGATAATATCCACCTTATTTTATCCATTACATGAGGAACCTAAGTTATTATATGTGATGTTTAGGGACATTAACTTACTAGTTGAGTGTGACAGATAGGCCAGTGACCTTTAGTTTCATATGACACCTAGCTAGATAATGTGTTACTGATAGTGATAAATGATATAGATTTGGGTGATGATTTGTCGGGCCGTTAACTTTTCTATAGTTTTTTCCACATTTTCACATCGATAAACTTGCACCATTAGTTCCTAGAGTGTTTCCTCATGGTTTATACTTTATTTTATTCTTGTTTATATTTACTAGAAAATTTGTGGTTGTTCTGTTTCAGTGGATTTGATTCTTAATGTGTAAACATCATGGGGTGGTACATTCCTTATTTGATTATTATCAGTTTTATGACTTGTTGTGGATTTAAATTTTATTTTTTTCTCTTGACTATACCCATTTGGGATTGTGTGTGTTAAAGTTTTAAGAAAGGGAAGATATAAATTTATTTAAAATTCATGCCTTAAAATGTTTTCTGTTTGAAATTATATTTTTGACCATGTGTTGGTTTGTTTTAAAAGTAGTATGATTTCTTTTAAATAAGGAGTTTAACTTTTTATTTTTTAAATTAAAGTTGTTTTATTTTTAGAAGGTAAGTGGTTTTTTAAATGACTTTACCTTGGGTAAGTCATCTTGGGGAATGTTTTATAAACATGATTATTCAAGAACAAATGTGTATTATACCTAGTTTTATTTCCATTTTTGGAAAAGGAAAAGAAAACATATTTTTTCTATAGCTAACTTTCAAACTAGAATTCATGGATTCTTTAGAAATAGAAAGAGAATGTACTTATGGTAGTATAATAATAGACATTGTCCCACAACCTACATACTTATGTTATTAAGTATGAAATCATCATGTTTTATATAGGTTTATAGGTTATGAATTACATGTTGGATTATTATTAATCTACCTTAGGAATCCGGTATTATTTAGGTTATTGTGGTGACATGTGAGTCACATAGAGTTGTTCGGGGGGGGGGGTTCACTTGTTTAATTTTAGTAAATTTTTTCTCATTATTTGTAAAGGCCTATTTGGAAACCTAATCTATTTTAGTCAGTTTTATTTCATTGTATTTTAATTGTAAAATCTTGTTATAAAAATAGTTTCTTATATATAAGATTTTTTTAAAAATATTTTTTTATTTGAGATTTATGCATTGTTTAGTTGTTTTATTTCATTTTAATGTGGATATTTTGGTACGATCCTCCAATATAGAGAGAAATAATTCTAGGATCCCAGTTGGATCATTATTAATATTAGTTTATGAGGATAAAATAATTCCTAAGAGTTAACTTATGATACCCAAGTGGTTATCATCCACCTAAGGTGATCAGGAATGCACCTCAAATCATGTGTTAGACTGACCCAAGTGATGTGTCATGTAATCTGAGGTCAGTTCACTAAAATTGAGTATGTTTTGGGCTTATAAAACATCAATTACATAGTATGGACTAGGTAGTATGACACCACATTGTTATTTTTTGGATGATCATCCCATAAAGGGAGATGATTTTCCAGATGATACCATGTGTTGGTAAGATTCATACAACAGAGAGGTTTGTGTCTTGTCCTAGAATCATTACGCTTATAGGATTCCCAAAAACATAAAAAGTAAGAGTATCCAATAGTGGGTAGTGGTGTAATGTTGGCCTAAGAATACCTGATGATGAGGTCTGATGGGATGTTTTTAATCATACTTTGCATCCATAGTTAACTCATTACTTTGAGCTACAATAAAATTTTAAGAAAAATTGTTTAAAGGGAGGTATATTTCATTATAATAAAGTGCGATAAAAATTTTAGTTGAATTAGTAAAGGGTAGAGAAATATATGAAGTTTTAGAGAAAATATAATACACACATGAAATATATTAAGAAAAAATTTAGTGAAGGAAAAGTTTCACTGTGGTTCTTGAAACATCCCCCTTATGTAACAACATAAAATTTTATAAATCGAATTTCCATTATTAATTAACATAAGTATCATATTTTTTAATATAGTATAAAAAAATTCACTTTTCTATATTAATGTAACATATAAAAAATTTATATCAAAAGATAATTAAATAAAAGTCTTAAAAATTATTAAATAAATGTTTGATATTAAATAATGCATAACTGAATTTTAGGAAAACATATATGATTAGTTTTATTAAAGTACATTTCAAAATAAATTTAGAATTAATAAATTTTCATAATATGACATTTTATATTTTTATATTAATTATTACCTATTTTTATAGACTCATAATTAATTTTTCTAGGGGTTAGAAATTAAACCAGGTCCGGAAATTAATACTTCTCAATTAATAAATATTTTAATACTAAGAAAATCTATTTATAATGTTTATAAAATTAATTATAAAATAATAGATGTCGTTTTTTGAATCATCGATCAAAATTTCATTATGGTTATTTTTTTGGTATTTTTCAAAAAAATCATATGTTTGAAGCATAGTGAACAGTGACAAAATATGATATTTTACATTATATGTTAAATAAATGATTAATTATATATGGGATGATGTACGAAAAAATTATATAAGACTCATATACACCAATTATTTATATAGTCATAAGAATCATTGTTATTGGAACCCTTATGAAAAATAATAAACTAATGAATATTATATTCATAAATACCCCTCGCCACACCTTATAAATACCACCCTTCACTACCCCATTTCTCCATACATTATAATCCCCTTATATCATGAAAAATATACCCAAATCCCTAATCAAACCTCTTTCCCAAAAACTAGTAGTTTTTGTCTCACCTAAATACTATTACAAATACCCTTAAGCTGTAGTCTAATATAAGACATTTCAAGGTGGAGGGAATGGACTTAAATGAGCTCTTTTAATACTTTATTATTCTACCATCTAAAAATGTATTCCATAAAACCTTACATAATATATAAATATAATAAATATAATAAATATAATAAATATAATAAATATAAAAAAATTCATTATGTTAATGATATATCCGTTATCTAGCCTCATCTCATTTTATTCTAAAATGAAAAAGTTGTTCATATTATGGTTGGTTCACTGCCTCCATGAACAAATCATTTTATTTTTTCATTACCACCTTTCTGGATGGAAATAATAGTAATTTAATGGTGGAATATGATAATAATATTATATTATAATCTTTTTCATATTTTTAATGTTTAAATAAACATGATAATTAAATGAAATTAAATAACTTCGCAACGGTTGGAAAAACTACATACCTTAACTATTAAACAATAACATTTTTAATCAACATAGCATACCTAAAATAGGGAAATTATGGATACTTTTAACCATTTAAACTACTATAATGAAAATAAAATCTTTTTATCACATTTATGGAGTTATTTAACAATTTCATAATAATTTATGTAATTATCTACATACCGATGAGACCCTAGAACCATGACACCAAAGACTATAAGATAGTGAATATAAACATGATATCTAAATAAAATGGTTATAAACTAACATAAAATAATAATAATACAAAAATTATACATGATAAAGTTTTTGAATCATTTATTTAATAAACATTATTTTTTTGATAAGTTATATGAATGTAATGAGTGAATGAGGACATGGGTAAATGGATCTCTCCAAACCACCCTCTTTTATTTGGGTCATGATTTCTCTCTATAACTCACTTTATAACTTTATTATTCAAATTAAATTCTTATATAATTTTTATATATGACCTCTATATATACCTATCTTATTATCCTTTTATTTATTGGGTTTATACATATCTTTAAAGTTCCCTTCTCAATCATCCCTCTAAAGAATACCTAATTAATGGTAAATTTTATATAAATTATTCCTTTTCTTGTGCCAATATTGTAATGTTTGTTACCTCCCATTATTTATACAAAAAATTATTAAATATTTTATGGGAAACTATTGGTTTTTAATTTTGGTTTTATGGAAAAACATTATGAACTTACTTTGTTAAGAGATCAGTTACAATTTTCATAAAAACTCACTTAATAGGTTCATTTACAAACTCAATTATCCACTATTTTCTTTTGATTTTTTTTCATTTGAATGATATTTTTCAGGAACTATGATTATTTATTTAATTATGAACTTCCAAATCTGATTTAATTCCTTCTTTAAATTATAATTTTTAGGATATGATAGTTGTTCATGCCTTAAGACAATATCATGTACCCCATTTCCTTTTCATGGGATTTTACCATGATTATTCCTAACTTCCTTATGTGGAAAACCTATAAATGTACATGTTATCAATGTTATGGGTGAGACCAAATGTATAAAATCCCCATTGCGTTGGGTAATTCTTTCATCTCATGAGATACCATATATGGTGCACAATTAGTTAATGTTGGACACTGTTATGTTTTCATGGTATTGAGCCTTAAGCTAGGATTATTATGTCATTTTTATGTTTTTTACACATATTTATGATTCCATGATCTTGTGATATTATTTCTATTTTCACATAATACTATTATTATAATATTTCTCTTAATAACATCATGATATGTCTCTTGACTTATATGTATTACTTCACCATCATGATTTACATATATTATTCCCTTATTGGGATTTATATCTCAAAGTTTTCCAATTTATATTTTATTAGGGTACCCTATGCAATAATATAAGATCAAGGATATTTAGGATCACATTATAGATATTTAGATAAATATTTTTTGTTTATTTTTAATTTTATTCTTTACATATATAATCTTCCAAATACCCTAAACCTCTAGATTTATGGGCTGTATTTTATGGTGTATTATGTTTAAAATCATGAAATAAAATGTGTATGAGACTTAGTCTTCTATAGTTTGTATTATAGTGTTGGATAGTTATTTTTGGGATTGGTATGAGAAAAAAATTACCAAAAACCATAGGGATAATTTTAAGTATAATAAAACATCTCAAACTTTTGGTAAAGTATATAGAATGAGGATTACTAGCAACAAAATCCTTGAATATATAAAAAAGAGTGGATTAAATATATATAACATATTAACCATGGGTAATAACCCTAAAAAGGATTATTTTTTATCTATTCAAAATTTACTCAGTGCATAATAAGTGGTCTTAATTGCACACCATGTTTTACACTGCTGGGGGGTATGCTTTAGTTGATTGAGAAGATTATTATGAACCATTATGAAGGATTGAATATATTGTTATGGAATTTGATAATTTAGTATATAAAAATTTAAGTTAGATAACTTAATAAGAAAATGAGTATGGAGAACCTAGATAAAAACTATAATTTCATATCTTATGGCACACATGTCATATATAAGTCATTCCTTATAAAACCATAGTTTCTATTTTTATATGCTTATTAATTTGTGTATTCTAATATATATTTTTCTTTTATTCTAGTTAGTTAATTTAAATTGAGGGAATCATTCAAAAAATTATTACGATGTGTAATGTAACAATTTATAAAATGTGATACCTAATATTATGGGATCAAGAGTTGATAACTTCATGGAGGTATTTGCACAATTTACTCATGTTATGAATAATAACTTGAATCATATAGAGTGGCCTAATACAACCAATAAAGAAAAAGTTATAGTTTGGTCATTTATGTGATAAAGGACCCCTACTTTTAGTGGATCTTCTGATCCCCTGATTATCAAGCAATGTATTAATTCCATTGAAAACACATTCTCTCTCCTCCAATACTTTGAGAATGGGAAATTAATATTGGTATTCTATATCATAGAGTGAGAAGTTTTTTAGTGGTGGATATTGATCAAGAATATAAATCCTATGGAAGAAATAAAATCAATGGGGTTTGAAGTATTCAATATTGTTTTCAATAAATATTTTCCTTTTACTCTTCATATTAAAATTGTGAGGGAGTTCATTAGACTTAAAAAAGGAGGAATAATCAGTCAATTATTAAGTGTAAAACTTTAAAAGTCTTGGATAGTTCTCTTAATACTTTATAATCAATCATTAAAGTAAGTTTGATCACTTATTAAGTGGGATAAGGCCAAGCATTCAAAAATATTTGGTTATTTGAAACATTTAAATCTATGAGGCAATAGTCTGATGTGCCCATAAATCCGTGATGGCAATGAGTGATTATCATTGTTCATGATTGGTGGGAGATATAAAAATAGAATTGATTTCAATTATAAAGGATCAATGGATAAATATCATGGGGGTAAGAAAATCCAACTTCCCACTTAGAATATGTTTGGGAAGAAGCATCAGATAAAATTTCCAAAAAGGAAAAAGAAGATGTTTCATTTGTTGAAATGAGGGAAAAAAGTACATTATTTTTTAATGAAGATAAATAATCCTATTGATATAATGGAAGAAAATAAGAATCTGATCAATACTCAACGCGTGTTCCAATTTCTCAAAATTAATCAATATGTACACTATGAAATTAGATTCTCTAAGCTAAGGGTCATAGAGGATAAATGATAACAACAACCAAAAGGCCAAGAGAATAGGGAAGAGATTATGCTATCACTACTACTAAGGTTATCATAACAATGAAGTAGGGAAGGGTACACTTATTATTCATTCAAGAATTAATTTTTTTATTTGATTATGGTTATATGAGTTATTTTATATCATTAATGTTTAGTATAATTATTCAAAAATTACATAAAGACATAGAGGTTAAATTATTATTGAAAACTCTTATTGGTGAAATATTTCATCTCAAGTATATAATACCTCCCTTTTCATTATTTATGTGATGTATCTCTAAGAAAACCAAGTCATACTCCCTTTAGTGGAATCTAATGCTATAATAGGTATATATTGACTATATTTATATAGATAAAAAATTATCTACTAAGAGAAGGAAATAACTTTCCATATCCCAAATCATCATCCCATTCAATAAAAACTTCAAGGAGGATAAATAATCTCTTTTGAAAAGTCCTTATCAAGAATGGATATTTTTGACTTATGAGGAATCATATCTAGATTAAATGATTGAAAAAATATGGGATCATAATTAACATAATTCTTATTAGGAGGTAATATAGTGATGTGTTCCATGAAGCGTTTCTTATTCTTTCTCCCAAGTGATAGGTTGAGTTCTCAATTGAACTTGTACTAGGAGATATGCTCATATCTATGAATCCTGAGAGAGTGGTCTCCATTGAACTAGAAGAAATGAAGAAGTAACTACAAGAGAATATTGAAATGGGTTTTATATACTCAAGTGCTTTACCATTGGGTGCATTGATTATATTTTTTAAGAATAAATATGGGTCGATACATATTGGAATTGATTATCATGATCTTAATAAAATCCTGATAAATAAAAAATTATCCCATGCCACAGATTTATGGCTTGTGTGATCAATATTGTGTTCCCCAATAATTCTTTAAAGTGTAACACCAGTTGAGATATTATAAATTAAAGTTTAAAAGGAGGATTTTACTAATACTATATTTTTTATATGGTATAAACTGATTGAGTTCATAGTGATTCCATTCAGTCACATTAATTCTCCTTCAATATTCATAGAATTTATGAATAATGTCTTTATATACAACCTTGATAAAATTTCAGTTTTCTTTAATGATAATATTATCATATAATAAAAAAACAATGAATAACATTAGAGTCATTTGAGTATTGTGTCAAAGGCTTTGAGACAGGATAATTTATATGAAATGTATAGTAAATGTCAGTTTTTGATGGAGCGTGTAATATTTTTGGGACATGTTTTCACAAGGAAGGGGATATATGTGGATCCTTTAATGGATATTGATGATGATTTATGAAGAACATATCATGATAATTAAATCCATTAACCAAAATAAGACAAAAAGTGGGGGGGTTGTCTAAAAGGATGAATGTGAAGAGTGTTTCAAATATTTGAAGAATATGTTTATCATCGTACCTATACTCTAACAACCTAGAAGTGGGGAAGGATTTTTGATATATAGTGATTATTGAAATAAGGTATTAGGTTTTGTACATATAAAAATGATAAAGTGACAACCTATGCCTCAATATAGTTGAAGGTTCATGAGCATAATTATTAGACCCATGATCTGAAGATAACTATGGTAATCCTCACATTTAATATATTGAGGAATTATATATATGGATAAAAATGTGACATACATACTAATCATAAGAGTTTAAAGTATATATCCACATATAAGGAGATCAATATATTCCAATGAAGGTGGTTAGAGATGATCAAGGACTATGACTGGTCAATCCATTACCATCCCAGAAAGGAAAATAAAGTGGAAGATGCACTAAGTAGGAATGATCTAATAACATTATCTATGGTGAGGATTTGGACGGATACGATTTTCTTAGACATGAAAAGGATGGACATGAGGCTCATACAAGTAGGAACCTCATCCTATATTTCTCAAATGATTACATAGGAATATATTCTATAGACGATTAAGTAAGATACAAGGGATGATATGGAGATATAGAAGAAGGTGGATTATATAATAAAGTGTAAATCCTCAATGTTAATCATTTATAAAGAAGGAGTTTTCAGATTTTGGATGTAACTATGCACACCACCAGATAAAAAGACATATAATGATCAATTAATTGATGATCACAATTAAACATTCTCTATCCACCTAGGAAGCACAAAGATGTATAAAGTTATTTTAGAGCACTATTTATGGGACAATATGAATATGGAAATTGCTATATATACATCAACATTATAGGTCTATTAGTAAGTGAAGTTTAAAAGGAAAAAGTACAAGGGTATGATGAAACCATTACACTTAAATTTATTTAAATGGGAGTACATAACCATGGACTTCATCATGGGTCTTCCAAACAAACCCAAAGGATATAATTCCATATGGGTTATAGTGGGATGTCTTATAAAGACTTCTCACTTCATCACCATTTGAGAGGGCTTCTCACATGACCATATTTTAAATATATATATATATATATATATAAGATAAGTAGTGAGGTGGCATGGAACACTAATATAGATTATATTTGATCAATTTATGAGGTTTACCTCAAATTTATGGAAATTTATTCAACATGACCAGACATAATGTTCACCTTCAGTATGGTGTATCACCCCTAGACTGATAAACAATATGATTAAACTATATAGATACTTCAGGATATGTTGAAGACCTACTATGTGGGATTAAAAGGAGTTAAGCATTAATAGTTTACTCTAGTTGATTTCTCGTAAAACAACAACTTTCACATGAGTATTCAGATTGATCCTTTTGAATCTCTAAATGAGAAGAAATATGTAAAACTCAAATATTGGGATGAAGTTTGTGAACACAAGCTCTTAGGTCCATAATTAGTCTATAAAATTTTATAAAAGTTCAACCCCATTTAGAAACACATTAGAACAATATAGAGTTGATAGAAGAGATATGATGGTAATCATAAATTAGACTTTGATTTTGAGGTTGTAGATTAAGTGTTCCATTATATATATTTAGGGAAGAGAGTTATAAATTTTTGAATGAAGGGAAAGCTAAGTCCTTGGGACATTAGCCCCTTTGGGAATCTTGATCACATTAGAGTTGTTCCCTATCATCTAGAATGTCTCCAATACCTATTTGATGTGCATGAAAAGATCCATGGATTTTTTTGAGTAAGTACATACCATATACATTATATGTTCAAAATCCATAGGTGGTACAACTGGATCATGATCTCTCTTATGAAGAGCACCCAATGAAGATCTTGGACTATTAAAAAAACATTATATGACAAAAGACACATCACATGGTTAAATTTATTTAGATAAACCATAAGTATGAATAGGAAAAATGGGAACCTGAAGAATTAATAAATCATAAGTACCCTAATATATTTTCATCTTAATGTATGAAATGATATTTCAAGGGAAATTTTTCAAAAGAATAGAAGAATGTAATGACCTGAAATTTTATAAATGGAATTACCATTCTCAATTAACATAAGTACCATATTTATAAATAGAGTAAATGAAACATACACATTATGATATTAATGTTACAAATAATTATAATTACATCATAGGAAAATTAATTAAAAGTGTAAACAATGAAAAATAAAATGTTTGATGCAAAGAACACATAATTGCATATTTGGGAAAACATATATGTTTTATTTTTATTAAATTAAATTTTATGATAAATTTAAAATCATTAATTTTTACAAAAATGGATTTATATATTTTTAAATAAACGATAATATATTTTAATGTACTCATAAGTAATTTTTATAAGGTTCAAAATTTTCGTTAGACTGTAAAACTTATTATTTTTTGATATATAAAATTATCATATTTATAAAATTATTTTGATAAAATTGATTTAAATTTTTGAATCATCATTTCAAAATTATATTATAGGTATTTGTTTTTATTTTTTTAAGAATTAAATTTTTGGTGAATAGTAAAAATACCAAAAAATATGATATTTCACATTATAAGTTAAATGCATGATTAATTATATATGGGATGATGTAAGAAATGATTAAACTATCCTCACATAAAAAAATTATTATTTATAGTCACACTAATCATCGCTATTTTTATTATTGAGAAAAAATAATAAAATAATGAATATTATATTAAAAAACATTCCTCTCTACCTTTTACAAATACCATTACTCACCATCCCATTTTTCCACACATTTTAATCCCCTTAGATCACCCAAAATCATCCAAAATAGCTCCCCAAACCCCTTTCCCAATTATTAGAGTTATTTTCTCACCAAAATACCATTCTAAAGAGACTTTTGGTGTAGTCTAAGAGAGGGAATCCAAAGGGGGAGGTAATATTCTTAAATGAGATCTTTTAATCATTTCTTCTTAAAACTCCTCCAAATGAATTCAATAAAAATTTAAATAATTAAATTACTGTCATAAATATACTGAAATTTAATTATTTTTATGTAATATACATTTTAAAATTTCCACTAATTTTATTATAAAATGATTACATTGTTCATATTATGGTTGGTTCACGACCTCCATAAACAACACATATTTTTTTTCATCACCATGTTAATGGTTGGATATAATAATAATTTAATGGTTAAACATCATAATAATAAATATATTATATTCTTTTTCTTATTTTTTAATTATTAAATAAATCTTATAATTAAATGAAATCAAATAAATTCAGCATGATCGGAAAAACCACCAAAATTAACTAACCATTAAACAATAATATTATCACTAAATGAACCATACAAAAAATTGAAAAATTATGGATATTTAAGAATTTTTAAACTCTTTTAATTGAATTAAAATCATATAATAATACTTATTGAATCATATCACTATTTCAAAAGATATTCCATAATTATCAACAAACTGTTGTGACCTTGGACTAATGACACGAACCACCTCAAGATAGTGAATATAGCCCTAATATATAAATAAAATTTTTATAAAATTATATAAAATAATAATAATAATCAAATATATATTAAAAAGGTTCTTAATCAAGCATTTAATATACTTAATTTATTTATACGAGAAGTTAGATTAATATACCAAGACAATTAGGACTTGAGGTAAGTGATCTCTCTAAACCACCCTATTTTATTTGCTAAATTATTTATCTCTCTAACTCACATTATCCTTTTATTATTCCAATTAAATTATTATATATTATACGTATATATCATCTAAATATATAACTGCCTTATTCTCCATTTTTTTAGGGCTATATAAATTTTCTAAAGATCCCTTCTCAATGTTCTCTCTAAAGAAAACCCAATTAATGGAAATTTTACTACTAATTATTCCATTTAATGTGAAAATATATTAATTTATATTTCCTTCTATGATATATAAAAATATAATAAATATATTATGGGAACTATTTTTGTTTTAATTATGATTTTATGGAAAAAATTATTCACTCCTAATTTAATTATTGTTTACACTTTTCTTAAAACCTTTCCTAATAGGTTCATTTAAAAACTTATTTCTCCACAAATTTATTATAAATTTAATTCAAATTAATTTCATTTTAATAACATAAAATTCTTTAAAAAGTTATGAAAGTCCAACTATTCTTTAATGCCATATTTTTCATGGGAGTCTTTATGATATAACAGTTTATTATGCCTTAAGGTGAGAATGTGAAACTCATTTCCTTTTCATGGGGTTTTTTATGATCATGTTTGACTACGTTATGTGAAAAATGCTTATAAATATTATGACTGTGGGGGGGGGATTAAATTACCCCTAATGTATTTGGAAATGTTTTTATCTTATTAGATACTATGCATAATGCATGATCATTTATCATAGCATGCTATGTTATATTCTTTTGGTAGTGATCCTTGACTTATGATTATGATGTCATGTTTTATGTTGTTGGAAAATATTTATGATTCCATGATATTATGATGATATTTATATTATTCAGTGATCCCATTATTATAACCCTTCTTTGTATGATATCATGGTATGTCTCTTGACTCATAAGTATTACTTTTCTATCATGATTTACTCAAATTATTCCCTTACTAGGATTTATAGATTACAATTTTCCTATATGTATTTCCCCAGGGTACCCTATGTAGTAATAGATGATCAAAGGGATATAGAAGTATATTATGTATATTAAAATAAATATGTTTTGGTTTATTATTAATTTAATGTTTAATGTATCTAATCTCTCAAAGACACTAAACCTATAGATTTATGGGTTTTATTTTATGGAACATTATGTTAAAAATCATGAATTAAAATGTATATGAGACTCATATTTCTATACCCTTACCTTGATCAATTTTCATATAGAAAGGTGTCGTGCCAAGATAAAAGCACTCAGTTGAATAGGTCTAGTTCAATTCTCTAAGTTTAGGGTGAATAAGGAAGTTGTATGATAAATCTGAGTAGTGAATGAGACATGAGATAACATTGAGCACAAATCTATAGGGATCTCTCAGGTAACAAAGATGCACGAAAGTTAAGTGGTCCCCAACTATTTTTAGAGGAGTCCATGTCCTATTCTCAAGTATTAACAAACACTATATAAAGGATCTAGTGCCCGTTATTCCTAGTATTAGCACAAACAATTCATAATGTTTCTATATTGTATACTATAATCCCCCAACCTATGTATGTGATCTGATTTTCATACAATGTATATTATAGAGTCACGTTTACCTTAGAACTAGATTTTCCTTATTTCAATAAAACCCAATTTTAATGGTGTGGGGGATTTTTTTAACTCCTTTTTTTACAAAGGATGGAAACCATAGTCAGGTTGGGGTAATTCTTGATTAAGAGAAGCTTAAATAGCATATAATTCTGATTAGTCTCCTAGTTTTATTTATTCACATTTAGATACACACACATGTAACCATATGAGGTCCAAACCAGGGAATCACTCTTCGCTACCCCATACCAGGGTGAATCTTTTCCCTACCCCCAAATTAGGGTGATAATTCTCCATACCAAAAAATAGGGTGATGTGTTATAAATGGCCTCAACTTGGGAGACACTTCTATCAAGACATTTACTAGGGTGAGCCTTTTTCCTTCCCCCAAATAGGGAGACCATTCCCCCTAATGGCCTAATAAGGAACAAAATTTTCCTATATCCATGGATGAGTGCACCATCACCTTAATCTCTCACATGTGCACCATACTAATCAAGGTCTCTAACATAGGAACCAATTCTATTAGGCCTTATACCCAGAGCACATATTTACCTATGCCCCTCCCATATCCTCTAAAGATACATGATTGGGATATACATATCAACATGGTACCGTTCTATAATTTATTCCATTGACAAAATTCCTTTTACAGGTTTTCCTCCATGACTGATAGAACCCCCATGATAGTCACAATCATGTATTCCCTTGATAAAAAGGGTCCCAATCATGATGAAATTAGTGAAATTCCCCCCTAGATCACGATATTTGTCTTTGTAATTACATATCCATCACCTAATCAACTTCATAATCCATTGGAATTATTTATTCCACTCAATGAGGCAAAGACACTATGATCCTATTAACATTTATAATTCCCAACTCTCCCCACCTATACTCATGTCACAGACTAGGCTAGGAAGATTTGTGAATCTTATAAAAAATACTCACACATATCCTTCATGTTCCTTAGTATTATAGGGTCTAATGTTCGGTTAAATAACTAACTATTCTTCAATAATACATATTCACCAAGATTCTATTTATCCAACATAGTCTTGTTATCAATTGGAATGAGGAAGACACACATGTATGGGATACCCATTTGTAATCCCTAGATCATTCCTAAAAGGGTTATATTCCCTATGAGTCATTGTATCCTCAATGGTCTATATTACCTTTTATCCTTAATATCCTCAATAGACCATATTCCCTTTGAGATAAACTAGAAAATGGATTGTAATGTGTAGGCCCCACTCAATATCTTACCGTTACCCCTTTTCGAACACAAATTTATTTACCACATGATGATAAATTTCATGTATTGGTCCTATCATATAACCTTAATATACACAACGTAATATACATAAGATTTTATTTCCATTAAACAGGATATATAGGATGCCTCTATGAGGATCAATACCGACTCCCATATATCCAAGATGCTCAAAATTAAATAAAACTTCATTAGGTCATGGATGAACAACCATAAAAGAAACAACAACACTCCTTGTCACAAGACATTAAAATCTATGACATGTCACATTATTTGGAAATAAACTATGTGATTCCTAACTTTCTTCTTTGGGAAATATAGGAAACCAATTTCATTGGCCGTATGCTAAACCAAAAATACACTTACCACCTCCTTGGAGGAATAGAAATTCTAGAGCACCCAACTATGTGGATTTAAAACCTTTTATGATAAAAAAGTAATAAAAAAAATATTAAGAACCATTAATAAATACATATGTTCACATCGATTCCGGGTTTTTATTGATGTCTTTCATGGTGGTAATCAATACCATACTAGGATTTGAGAAGGATTTATGAACATGTCTTAAATATTCAAGAGATTCTAAAATTAGGTGATAATTTCCCTAAAAAGGTGCGATGAGACCGACCTTCTATCCTCTCAAACAATTTACAACCCAAAACATCACTGGTAAATGTCATAGTGAATACTTTCCTTTGTAAAGTTGGTCAACATTGACCTCACGGGTGAAAATGTTCATAAAATATAATGTCAATCCTGATATGAAATTTTGATACTTACACCACAAATGGTTGATTCATATTAGGTGTTAAGAATCACATTTCTAGTGACATGTAATATTGCTGACCCCACAGTTTCACAACATAAATATGGGTTTTGGTCAAGGTCAAAACCCAGTGGTATCACCTCCTTTTCATGAATGGATAAATGAGACTCATATGGAAGACTTGCTATTTTATTCCATAAATTATTTTTTTATATAAATTTTATAATGTGATTACTACTATTTTTACCCACCATATCAATGACTAAATTATTACAATAATATATTAATTAATTAAATTAAGAAAAAAATATCCTTTCAAGTAAAATTAAAATAATTTATCATACTAATCACTTTTATTAAATGGTTATCAATATTTTGAAATGACTATATATTCACTGTAACCATATATTCTAAATGATCTTATATGATCAAATACCATATATTTCTAATGACCACATTACATTTATATATATTCCTAGGAATGATCCCCATGGTAGACCATGAGGATGAATACTTCAATATTTTGGTCTTTTTTACTTATGGTGTTATTCCTATTGTAATTTTCATAATTATGTTTCTTTTATCATTCTTGTAATATTTCATTTTATATTATTACATTATAATTTAATAAAATAATAAATTGTTCATTTTATCTCGATATTTATTGTAGAACAACCCATCCAATTTATCAAAATAATTAAATTGAAAGTTTCAATAAAATATGGAGTGTTTCTTTCTTCCACACTAAAAATTTTACCCATAGAATTTCATTACATATACAGAAATATATGAGGGTATATTTTTCTCAATCTATCTTTCGGTTCCAATGTTGTTTCCTCAAATATATGATTTCTCCATAGAAATTTGACTAGGTGGGTGGTCATGTATAAAAGCTCCAAAACCAAAGGCCCACATGTTCAAAGTAAACAAATTTATTCCAACCACGAGTACCATCCAAGGGAGGAACCACACCATCAAATATACTGGAAGTGATATCTATAAAATCCTAATGTCATACATGTGTAGTGTAAAAAATGGGGCCACAAAACCAAGATATTTTATTAGGACTGACACTAAAATAGAATAAATAAGAGTTGTCTTGTGATAGTATGGCCATAAAACCCATATATTCCTAAGTTCGTAGGTTATATTCTTCTCTGTTAAGGAAAATCAATTTTATATGCTTATGTAGTAAAGACTTCTGGTGAGATTGTAAAGACCCGTACAATTCAAGGGAAATTTTTTCTTAATTTTCTTTGGGATTTTACAAGAACGTAGTTTCTGACGGCACCTGATTCTGAGGCCCGGTGTTCCCGGAATCATTTTTCGAAGTTTAGCTCGGGTACATTCAGTGAACGAACAAGCGGGTTTTTATAACTTTTGAACCGGTGCTCAGAATTGAAATCCGAGGGCACTGATGGAATCACAGCGCCGATATTTTCTTAGGAACACCTTTTCCGGAGTTGCGTTTGCTCGGGTGTGGTTTCTAAATTTTGGGGTTAAGTAAAGGAATAAAATAAAAGTGGTGCAACCAATTTTATTTTATTTTTGTTTAACCTAAGCTAATTGGATGAAGTGGGACCCATAATATCCTACCCACTAGGTAGGATAATTGTGAGGTGGGACCCACACGAGCCCCACCATTTCTTTTCTTCCTAAACCCCCCTCCTTAATTAAGGTAACGTACCCGTACCCCTTATAATTGGAAGTCAACCCTTGCGTTTTTCTGTTTATGAAACGCCTCTATTAATTGGGCGGTTTAAACATTGCAATTAATTCAATTAATTGTTTGATTCATTTTTGAATTTTTTTTAAATGTTTGGCGTAAGTAATAAAATAAGGCAACCCTTATTTTATTATGGTTGCTTGGGTTGTGCGGGAGGATTTTGGAGTGAACGACTCAAAGTCTTGAAGTTATAACTCCTCAACGAAGAATGCAAAGAACGCCGACCTCCGATGACGGATGATGGTGAGAGATGCCTTCCTCGGAGATCGACGACCTAACGCGCATCTCCTTGTTCCTTCTTTCCACGTCAAAGGAAGGGAGATACCGTTCCTCCACGACGCAACGATCCACCTTATTCTACGATGTTCAATTCCGCGACGAGCCTTCGTTCAACAACGCTCAAGGTAGGGGATTATATTCATTTTGTTCGTGATTACTTTCATCGCTGATTTATCGTCTTTTTGGGCTGCCTGTTACCACAATAACAGGAGGAGGTCAGACCACACGAACACGGCCGACCCTCCTCCCCCTTTGATGTGTGTTTTTTGCGACTCGAACAAAGGCGGCGCAGTGCAACGACACCGCGTGGAAAATGAAGGAGTGCGACGAAGGAGCGCGGCGCCGTCGCGCCACGCCGTTGAGGCCGAACCAAACCGCGGACAGAGTCAGGGCTGAAGAGGTGAATTGAAGACTTCTCAGTTGTATATTTGATGTGCGGATCGACGGGAATTGATTAAGTGGGTCACAAAGGCGATTTGGACCCTTCACAGTAACCTACGGGTCCCGGGAGGTCCTTAGGCGCAGACGGCGGGCGAATCGGACCATCAGAACGCGTCCGGTGGTCCGTGGAAGGTGCTGCTGGTGCGCCGCGCCGCCGCGGTGGAGGCGGGACCTCGCGGCCACGCGGTATCTGTTGGGGAAGACGTGGCGACCCTCCACATCACTGTCCAGCAGGAGTGGCCCCCCTCATGGGGCTCGCGGTTTCACATGGGGGGGGGGGGGGGGCGCCCCCCGTCCCCAAACCGCTCGGCCGTTTTGGCCAAGCCACCTGGCCGCCCAGGCCGGGCTGGGCCGTGCCAGCTGGATCGGGCCGCGCCCAAGCGGGCCGGACCCAAACCCGGTTCGGGTCGAACCGATTCGGGCCGCCAGGGGGGTCTCGGGTCGGGTCGGTCCGGGCCTGAAACCCCCACTTCCGGATCTCTTTAGGTCTTTTTACCATAACGTGGGCTACGAACATATGATCGACACACTGTCAGCTGCGATGTGATCCGTGGATCAAGACGGTCGTTTAAGTATATTAAACTCAAGGTTTCAGAGAACTTTGGGTTTGGCCGGGTTGGTTCGTACACAAAACCAATCGGGCCCTCGGAGCGGAAACACTTATAACTTGATCTTCGGATGTCCGATTGATGTGACATCAACTTTGTTGGATTCCTCTTGATGAGACAGAACTTTTGGCATACATCGGCTGAGTTTTGGATGTAGTTGGATAGTGGCCAGGTTGGATTGTACCCGAAATCCAACCGGGCCCCTGGAACGGAAAAGCTGATAACTTTCAGACCGGACGTCCGTTTGACGAACCGTCAGCGGCGTTGGTGATCACGTTGAGAAACGGTCCCTATGAGAATACCCTATGAGAGTTCGGGGTACTTTCAAGATATGTCCAGGTTGGTTCGGACACGAAACCAACTGGGCCCCTGGGTCGAAAAAGCTAGATACTCACAGACCGGGTGTCCGACTAACGTGCCGTCTGTTACGTTGAGACCCCTACGGAGAGGCGGATCTTTGAGATACTTCTTCATGGGACTTTGTGATACATGGAGTATCGACCAGTAGCTCATGGAGAGGACCCTCCCGGTGGCGATCTAACAGAGTACAGAGACCTAGTAGCTGGCTGAGACTTGACGACTGCTGATCTATCGTCTCGGTGTGTTTCAGATAGCCCAGTGGGGAGCGCTTGGTTGTAGCGACAGACCCACGGTGGAGGAGCCCTTGGTTGTAGCGGCAGACCCGTGGTACTCAATATAAGGAGTACCTATGGAGGCTATGAGGGGGAGCGCTTGGTTGTAGCGGCAGACCCACAACGGAGGAGTGCTTGGTTGTAGCGGTAGACCCGCGGTACTCAACAGAAGGAGTACCTCTGGATCCTATGAGGGGGAGCGCTTGGTTGTAGCAGCAGACCCATGGTGGGAAGTGCTTGGTTGTAGCAGCAGGCCCACAATAATCGATTGGTGGTGTACTACAGCAGTCCAAGGTTAGTGGGGCGCGCTTGGTTGTAGCGGCAGGCCCACTGTACTCGACAGAGGAGGAGTTCTCCATTAGCTGTGGTTTCGACTTCATGATTAAATCCTAGTTTGAGCTGAGTCTATGACCTTTTTGTTTACCTCATGATTGAGATGGGTCACTTGATAACTTAGGTATATGTATGGGCATATACCCGGGTAGTGGTTATCTGTTGATTTCATAATCTTTGTGTTTCTTCATGATTGAGATGGGTTACTTGATAACTTAGGTATAAGTATGGGATTATACCTAAGTAAGGTTTATCTGTTGAGATCCTTCTTTGTGGTTATTTTTGTTGGATTTAGTGAGACCTTGAGGGTCTCGGAGTCCCTACTGAGTATCGTATACTCACCCCTGCACAGGCTATGCCCGCACCACGTTGTGTT
This sequence comes from Viscum album, assembly GCA_963277665.1. Classification (NCBI taxonomy): domain Eukaryota; kingdom Viridiplantae; phylum Streptophyta; class Magnoliopsida; order Santalales; family Viscaceae; genus Viscum; species Viscum album. The sequence continues at coordinate 195,036,281 of OY728137.1, read as the reverse complement.
GGTTACAGATGACGGGCAGCGCATACAGAGGCCGAGTGTTTGAGGACTGGATGGTACCCGGAGGTGGACCTCATGACGAGACGGTATCCGGTGGTGGACTTCATGATGAGGCGACACTCGGAGGAGGTTGACAGGCGAGAGCATTTTGGAGGATATCTGTACCTACCCTTCAGGTAGGATCCATGGTGGACGATCCAGGAGCTGTGCTATCTATACCTACCCTTCAGGTAGGATCCTTGGTGGACGATCCAGGAGCTGCTTGTCACCTGCCGGCTATTTTATATTTTTCCTTGTACTTTACAGTTGGGCTTGTATTTCCAACCCCTTTACTTTTCAGCACTTTCCTTTGTTCTTAGTGTATTACTCCCGCTTATACTCTATGTGTTTGTCTACTTATATAAAGGCAATGGCTTGCCAGTTATCAGGATTTACTCCTTTGGCGCTAGTCACCAGCCCCTGTCCTATGGAAGGCGGGCTTGAGGTAGTCACAGAACGGGCCCCGAGGACGGGTCGTGAAAAATTGGTATCAGAGGAGTTGGTTCTACCACAGAACTTATAACTATGATATTTTCTTTCTGTGAAGCAATAGTGTTAAGGGTACTATGTGTGGTTTTCAGTTTAGGGAGTTCAGTGTTGGTGTGGGCGGCTAACATATCCATACACCAGGACCCTGACAACTGATTTCCAACTTTGTGCACGAAAACACTGATTGCGTGTGAGTTTTCAAAAGTTTTTCCCCTTAAAACAGCTCAAACCAGGTCAGCTCACTAGGTATAAATTGTTTGACCGTGTCACGTATGTTTCTTTCAGGATTCATTTCCACAGACGATCACCTAGAGCCCCGAGAGATGTACGTAATAACAGCCTGCCGAGCGACGATGCTTCGGTACAGGGCCCTCTTGCAGTTGAGGCACCAGCGGAGGCACCAGAGGTACTACCACCTATTGGGCCACTGATGCCACCAGCCCTAGAAGCAGAGAGTGCACGTTGCTTGAGCGCACTGCACGAGTTCCAGCGCCAGAGGCCACCCAGGTTCAGGGGAGAGATGGACCTGTAGGTGGCTGAGGATCGGATGGAGGCTATGGTGGGAGTTTTCATGATTGTGGGTACACAAGTGGACTTCATGGTGATCTTTGCTACCAGCCTCCTTCAGGTAGCAGCTGAGAGATGGTGGGGCCACTTGTTCCAGTTTTGCGATGGGATTACTTTAACATGGGAAGACTTTGAGACCTTTTTTAGGGTAGAGTTTGTACCAGTAGCTCTACACCCCGAGCGTGTTCAAGAGCTGCTACCTTTGCCGCGTGATTTTCCATCAGTAGCCGAGTCATCGGTAGGCAGTAGACGGATGATGAAGAGGTCCAAGAAGACCAGGGCCAGCCGTACGAGGATCAGGAAGTGTTATGAATGCGGCAGGAAGGGTCACCTGGCACGTGACTGTCCGACCCCCCGCACAGTTGATCCGCAGGAATTGGAGGAGCCACCGAGGCAGAAGCAGTGGCGGGTGCTTGAGCAATAGCCGAGTGGTGGACAAGGCAGTAGAGCTCCAAGAGCAGGTGGACAGGAGCGGAACTAGTGGATTCCTTTTTTTTTTCTTGGTACTTCTAGTTCCATGTTGTTGTGGTATTTGTGTCTTTGTACTATGAGCTGAAATAATAAAAGACACTTATCCTAGTGACACTTGCTTTCCTGTCCTTTTGTTTGGTTGATACTGAGAGGTTCTGGTTAAAAATTGTTGACTTGACCCTCACTTTCCAGATTTCTACTGGAGGAGACCCAGTGACCTCACACTGATGCTGACAGTGTGACTCGACCCTTGGAGGCGAGAGTGACAGTTCGATCTCTTGGTAGTTACGTCGAGGCCTTACGACGTCATCCATGGCATGGATACATCATTCATGTCAGGATTGACTGTATTAGGCAATGGGTGTGGTTTATCTAGGGGATGAGACCGAGTTTCTCTTTTCGAAATGGGATAAATCTTAGCAGCTCTTACAGATCATAGACAAAGAAGGTGCCGATCATCCAGGAGAAGATTAAGACTGCACAGTGTAGTAAGAAATAGGAAACTGGCACTAGTCTTAGAGACTCGGGCATGTTAAATGTTTCAAGAAGAGGGAGCTTTAAGGAAAGATGAATCTGCAGAGTAGCAGACTAGAAGGCAGAGCTAGGAGAGCAGCATGAGGAGGTGTACATTTCAACATGTTACAACCACCCGCCTTTGTTGTCCCCTCCAGGATCAGGGAACTGGAGGGTGGGGGAAAAGAGTAGTTGCATGCGGTCAAGGAGTGCGACCTAAAAGGGTGCTAAGGATGATTCGAAGCGCGGACTTTGTCGTATACTAGCTGTCGTAGCCACATACATCGATACAAATCATTCCTTCCTTCCATGAATCTTGTCCCAGATATAGAGTTTTCGGTAAGCCGTAGACTTGACCCTCACGTCTGGAGATACCTTGGGAGGAGACTCGATAATCACACTTACGCCGATAGTGTGGTCTGACCCACAAGGTGAGAGTTTCGGTTGGAATCTCTTGGTGGCAGCGTCGAGGCCTTACGACGTTAGTTTGAGTATGGAATGGGCAATCAATATTCATACTCAAATTGACGGTATTAGGAAAACATCAGGAAGGGTTTTCCTTGGTTGGCGAAAAGGAAACCCTAGGCAGCACAGGGTAAACTCATGCATAGGAGGGTGCGGCCGATCACTCTTGAGTCAGCCAACCTTACCCTCGTGGCAGTAGGAGTTTTGAGTTTCAGTTCCAAACAAGAATGGGAGACCTCTTGAGTTCGAGGATGACGACCACATCCTTATACGGGTCTCACCTTGACGAGGTTTAAGGAGATGTGGCCAAGGCGGCAAGTAGCCTCCGAGGTTCAGCGGACCTTTTCAAGTCCTCAGCAGGGTAGGCGAGGTGGCTTACCGCTTGACCCATCCACCTTAGTTGCACCAGGTGCATGACGGAATCCACGTATCTCGACTGGGAAGATACGTGCTTGACCCGACGCATATCATCGACCATGGGGAGCTGGACATTGGCAATGGGGTGACTTTTGCGGGGTTCCAGTAGATATTGAGGATAAAAAAGAGTGGGTCCTACGAGGACGGTCGATTCCTCTTGTGCGCTTTTGTTAGCAACACGATAACCTTCAGGTGAGCACATGGGAGTGGAAGGCTCAGATGCGTGCTCAGTACCGATTTTGTATCTCTAGTTTGTGTTAAAGATTTACAAGGACGTAAAGCCCTGTGGTGGGAGTAATGTAAAGACCCGTAAAAATCAAGGGAAATTTTTTCTTAATTTTTTTTGGGATTTTACAAGAACGCAGTTTTTGAAGGCACATGATTCCGAGGCCAGGTGTGCCCGGAATCATTTTTCGAAGTTTAGCTTGGGTACGTTCAGTGAACAAATGAGCGGGTTTTTAAAACTTTTGAACCGGTTCTCAGAATTGAAATCCGAGGGCACCGATGGAATCACAACTCCGATATTTACTTAGGAACACCTTTTCTGGAGTTGCATTTGCTCGGGTGTGGTAACTAAATTTTGGGGTTAAGTAAAGGAATAAAATAAAAGTGCTGCAACCAATTTTATTTTATTTTTGTTTAACCTAAGTTATGTGGATGAAGTGGGACCCACACTATCCTACCCACTAGGTAGGATAATTGTGAGGTGGGACCCACACGAGCCCCACCATTTCTTTTCTTCCTAAACCCCCTCCTTAATTAAGGTAACGCACTCGCACCCCCTTTAATTAGAAGTCAACCCTTGCATTTTTCTTTTTATGAAACGCCTCTATTAATTGGGCGGTTTAAACGTTGTAATTAATTCAATTAATTGTTTTATTCGTTTTTGAATTTTTTTTTAAATGTTTGGAATAAGTAATAAAATAAGGCAACCCTTATTTTATTGTGGTTGCTTGGGTTGTGCGGGAGGATTTTGGAGTGAACAACTCAAAGTCTTGAAGTTCTTCCTCCCCAACAAAGAACGTGAAGAACGCCGACCTCCGAAGACGGATGCCAGTGAGAGAAACCTTCCTCGGAGATCGACGACCCGACGCGCATCTCCTCGTTCCTTCTTTCCACGTTAAAGGAAGGGAGACACTGTTCCTCCATGATGCGATGATCCGCCTTCTTCTGCGATGTTCAATTCTGCGACGAGCATTCATTCAACAACACTTGAGGTAGGGGATTATATTCATTTTGGTCGTGATTACTTCCATCACTGATTTATCATCTTTTTGTGCCACCTTTTATCGCAATAACGGGAGGAGGTCGGACCGCACGAACATGACCGACCCTCCTCCCCCTTTGACGTGTGTTCATTGCGACTCAAACAAAGGAGGAATGGTGCAATGGCACTGCATGGAAACATGAAGGAGTGCAACGAAGGAGCGTGGCACCATCGCGCCACGCCGTTGAGGCCAAACCAAACCGCGGCCGGAGTCGGGGCTGCAGAGGCGAATCGAAGACTCCGCAGTTGTTTATTTGACGTGTGGATCGACAGACATTGATTAAGTGGGTTGAAAAGGCGATTTGGACCCTTTTCAGTAACCTACGGGTCCCGGGAGGGCCTTAGGCGCAGACAGTGGGCAAATCGGACCACCGGAGCGCGTCCGGTGGTCTGCAGAAGGTGCTGCCGGCGCGCTGTCGGCAGGAGCCGCCGCGGCTGAAGCCGCAGCGGAGGCGGGATCCCGTGGCCGTGCGGGATCCAGTGGGGAAGATTTGGCGACCCACCGCGTCGCTAGCCAGCAGGAACGGCCCCCTCATGGGGTCCGCGATTTCACACAGGGTGGGGGCAGCGCGCCCCCCACCCCCAAACCGCTCGGCCGTTTCGGCTGAGCCACCGGGCCGGGCCGGGCCACCCAGGCTGGGCCGGGCCATGCCAGCCAGGTTGGGCTTCACCCAAGCAGGCCGAACCCGGACCCGGTTTGGGCCGACCTGGTTCGGGCCGACCAGGGGGGCTCGGGCCGGGTCGGTCCTGGCCCAAAACCCCCACTTCCGTACCTCTTTAGGTCTTTTGAACATAACTTGGGCTACATACCTCTGATCGATGCACCGTCAGCTGCGATGAAATACTTGGATCGATACGGTCGTTTTGGTATATTACACTTAAGGTTTTGGAGAACTTTGGGTTCGGCAAGGTTGGTTCGTACACGAAACCAATCGGGCCCTCGGAGCGGAAACACTTATAACTTGAGCTCCGGACGTCCGATTGACGTGCCGTCGACTTTGTTGGATTCCTCTTGATGAGATGGAACTTTTGGAATACATATCCTGAGTTTTGGATGCAGTTGGATAGTGTCCAGGTTGCATTGTACCCGAAATTCAACCGGGCCCCTAGAACAGAAAAACTGATAACTTTCAGACCGAACGTCCGTTTGACGAACTGTCAGCGGCGTTGGTGACCACGTTAAGAAAAGATCCCGATGAGCATACCCTATGAGAGTTTGGGGTACTACAGAGATACAGTCGGGTTGGTTCGCACACGAAACCAACCGGGCCCCTGGGACGAAAAGGCTAGTAACTCACAGACCGGGCGTCCGACTGGCGCGCTGTCTTTTGCGTTGAGACCCCTATGACGAGGCAGATCTTTGAGATACTTCTTCATGGGACTTTGTGATACTTGGAGTATCGACCAATAGCTCATGGAGTGGACCCTCCCGGTGGCGATCTAGCAGAGTATAAAGACCTAGTAGCTGGCTAAGACTTGATGACTGCTGATCTATCGTCTCGGTGTGTTTCGGATAGCCCAGTGGGGAGCACTTGGTTGTAGCGGCAGACCCACGGCGGAGGAGCGCTTGGTTGTAGCGGCAGACCCGCGGTACTCAACAGAAGGAGTACCTCTGGAGGCTATGAGGGGGAGCACTTGGTTGTAGTGGCAGACCCACGACGGAGGAGCGCTTGGTTGTAGCGACAGACCCGCGGTACTCAACAGAAGGAGTACCTCTGGAGCCTATGAGGGGGAGCGCTTGGTTGTAGCGGGAGACCCATGGTGGGAAGCGATTGGTTGTAGAAGCATGCCCACAGTAATTGACTGGTGGAGTACTACAACAGTCCAAGATTAGTGGGGCGCGCTTGGTTGTAGCGGTAGGCCCACTGTACTCGATAGAGGAGGAGTTCTCCAGCAGTCGTGGTTTCGACTTCATGAATAAATCCTGGTTTGAGTTGAGTCTATGGCCTTTTTGTTTACCTCATGATTGAGATGGGTCACTTGATAACTTAGGTATATGTATGGGCATATACCGTGGTAGTGGTTATCATTTGATTTCATAATCTTTGTGTTTATTCATGATTGAGATGGGTTACTTGATAACTTAGGTATAAGTATGGGCTTATACCTAAGTAAGGGTTATCTGTTGAGATCCTTCTTTGTGGTTATCCTTGTTGGATTTAGTGAGACCTTGAGGGTCTCAGGGTCCCTACTGAGTATCATATACTCACCCCTACACGGGCTATGCCCACACCTCGTTGTGTTCGTTGCAGACGACGGGCAGCGCAGACAGAGGCCGAGTGTTCGAGGACTGGACGGTACCTGGAGGTGGACCTCACGACGAGACAGTATCCGGTGGTGGAATTCATGACGAGGCGAAACTTGAATGAGGTTGACTGGCAAGAGCGTTGTGGTGGTTATCTGTACCTACCCTTCAGGTAGGATCCATGGTGGATGATACAGGAGCTGCACTATCTGTACGTACCCTTCAGGTTGGATCCTTGGTGGACGATCCAGGAGCTGCTTGTCACCTTCCGGCTGTTTTATCTTTTTCCTTGTACTTTACAGTTGGTCTAGTATTTCCAGCCCCTTTACTTTTCAGCACTTTCTTTTGTTCTTAGTGTATTACTTCTGCTTGTACTCTGTCTGTTTGTTTACTTCTATAAAGGAAATGCCTTCCCAGTTATCTGGATTTACGCCTTTGGTGCTAGTCGCCAGCCCCTGGCCTATAGAAGGCGGGTTTGAGGTAGTCACTGCACAGGCCCCGAGGAAGAGTCATGACATAGATATTATACATGGGATGATTTAATTTTTTTGAGGTATTTCTTTGTTTTCATGATGATTTCTATCAATTTGTTGTTTAATTAAGGATAATTAATTTGTTAATAATGATGTAGTTTTCAGATTATGATATAGTTAGGTGAGTTATAGAATTATTTTTTCTTTGTTTTTATTCATCCAATTATGTTTAGTGGATATTTTTTTATTATTGTTTCTATTCATGCTTCTTCTTTGATAGCATATTTTCCTACAGGTTGATTCTCTTACTTCCCTTATAGTACATAGATGATTTTTTGGAGATGAAATGGTTGTATTTATTTAATATATTGTTTTATGGTTTGAATATTATATATAATTTCCTAATAAATATATAACAATAATAACTTTTTTTTCACCAAATTTATTCTTGAAATTTAGATTTTTGAATATGTTACCATAAATAACTTCATGTGGTTCTATTTGAATTCTTGAGTGGGAACTGTTGTTATATAGGAACTTCACCAATGGAATATATTGATTCTATCATCCTTTTAAATCTATTAATAAATATCTTAGTGTATCTTACCATTACTAAAAAGTTATTTTTTATTAATCACCATTTTAATGATGATAAACAATGCTAACATTTGACTTTGTATACAATTTTTGTTATAAAATTCCCTATAAATTTGATGTGAACCTTGGTTCTTGATTATATATAATTGAAATTGGAACTTCATGAAATCTCCACACATTATATATATATGTATATTATTATTCTAGTCATGTGAGAAATATTCTCAAATAGAAATGATGTTTCTAACTTTGTAAGGTGATTGATCCCAACTCAAATGGAATTCTTTCCTTTAGAGGTCTTGGTATGTCTTCTAATAAAATCTATGGTGATTTTATACAACTTCTACAAGGTTTTGGGTAATGGTTACAAAATTGACTTAGACTTTAGATGTTTAGACATAAATTGATGATAGAAAAATCATCAAGAGGTATATTCCATAATCTCTCTATTCATGTTGTGCCACTAGAGATGACCCTTTATGTCTCTATAAATCTTTGTGTTTTTTGAAAAAATAGAGAATGATGCGATATGTGAATCAAAAAAAATATATTTAGATCTTCCATAAATAATACACATATTTATATTCCATATCTTATAACTTCATCTTTGTTATGTTTAAGCTTTTAAATATTTCACACCTTATTCTTTACCTCTATATCAACCTTTGGTGCCTCCTCGAACTTCACACATATTGATGATTGAGAAATTATTTTGAAATATTAGGATTTTATTCATTTCCTTATGATTTTCATGTCAATTATCTATATATCCATGTTGATTAGTTTTCTTTTAATCACCATATAGGATAGGGTATCATTCTTTTTTTCTACTCAAATCTTTATATACTTTTTTTTACTTCCCAAGATGGTAATATATTGAGAAATAATAATCTATGATCACTCTAACCAAATCATTTGGTTTATGTTTAGTTCAATTTATATGAATATATACTTTAGGATTTTTTGATTAGTATATATATATATATATATCACAATTATCTCTATATAGACAATTCCACTAAATCTTTAATTATAAAATTGGGGATGCTAACTTTCAATCATGTCTCAAGTAATTTTGTTCATGGGACCTTAATTGAAATGAGGCCTAAGTTATCACTTTATTATTTTTTCACAATAAATAAACACAAAAGTTTCTTTGAATCCAAATTTCATATCACAAACCCTTTTCTAATATATATTATTCTGAGTATATGAGTATTGAACGGCCTCCACTTGACATCCTTGAATTTTTCCTCACTTTCTTTTATCCATAAAAACTTTAATCCCTTTAGTGTTAACAAATTTAATGGAATTTAAAAACAAGATAAATATCTTATAGAGAATATATATTTTCCTATTAATCTAAGAAAAAATTTCATCAGTTTTATAGATATTGATCTATTATACTCATTAATCATATTTATCTTTAAATGATCTATTAATATACCATCTCATGAGATTACATGAACCAATAAGGATACATTTTACCAAAAAAGTTCACACTTTCTAAATTTATCATACATTTGGTCTTTTCTTAATATCTTTTCTAAAATTATTAAATACTCTTAATGCACTTCTTCACTTTTAGAGTATATGAGAATAACATCTATAAACATAAATAAAAATTATCAAGGTAATATATTAAGGATCTATTCATCAAATCATAAAATATTATTGGGAAAATTGTATGTTTGAAAGACATAACTATGAATTAGTAAAATTCACATCTTACATAGAATATTTTCTTAGGTATATCATCCATTTTCACTCTTATCTAATGATATTTATATCAAAGATCCAACATTAATAAGTATTGAGCCTCATAAAGTTGATCAAACATGTCATCAACATGGTTTAGAGGATACTTGTTCTCGATTGTTATCTTGTTATGTTATTGATAATTAATTCAAAGATATTTTTAATAATGAGGATCGGTGGGAACTATACTAATGAACTCAAATGTATAATACCTTTCTCTAAATTACCTTAAATATTCATCTTCAATTCCTCCAATTCAATGGGGTTCATTCTATAAGTACTCTAAAATTACCATAACACCAAGTTTTATTTCAATTTAAAAATCAAGCCTTATAATCTTTGAAAAAACCATGAAACTCTTTGAGAAATACATAATTAAATTCCTATAAAATCTATTTTTCTTCAATATTGAGTTTTTCTAAAACTATTTGAGAAAAATATACTTTATTGTGATTGAAGATCCCATATTAAGGAACTAGTTACCAAAGGTAGTTCATAATAATTATTTCATCAATATATGATAATTTGATGATTTTTATATGTAATTATATATCTCTATACTAATAATAAATATGATCCCTATGTAAAAATATAGTCTATGTTTAATATCACATTGAATTATACTAAGGGAATTATTACTAGATTTTCTAGAAGTATATTCCCAAAAAATTAAATTAAATAAGTATTATATACTTAGAATAAAATCAACACACCACTAATTGTTTTCAATGATAAATAATAATGTAATACTTGTGGTGTTTAATCAATAAACATATCAAACTTACAGGATATGAAGTAAAGTTAATAAATAGAATCAAATATGACATTCCTAGTTCTTAAGTGGATAATACATGTGACTTTCAATAATTTATTTCTATAATAAATGTAGGTGGTAGATATTTAATAGTATCTTTCATGGTCCCTTGGTTTTGGAAAATACTGACATTAAGTTTCATCTTTATCCCTTTTATTGGAGAATTTATTTGTATAAAACCCAAAATCATTACAATTGATGCGTTGATTTGTTGGAGATGCAAAAGTAGAATTTTCTTCTCCTCTATTATGTTATCCATACTCTTCATGTCTCTTAAACAATAATATTCTTGATGCAAAACCCCTTCTCATTTAAAAAATTTTCTCATTCCCTTGAAATAATTTCTTGGGCACTTCCTCTTATATTTTTGACAAATAATAAGTTGATTATTCTTTCCTCTATTATATTTATCACTTGAACTTCCATGAACCTCTATTTTCTTTTTATTACACACAAATACATGTGTATAATGAGAGTCTCTAATTTCTATTTTCACCATAAGATCCCATACAAAAATTTATTTATATAAACCAATATATCTATCCTAGTTTTTCTTAAACTTAACTAATTCCTTCTCAATAATTATGTAAATGGTTCTTGGGAAATATTTTTTGAAGAATATTTTTCTAAAATCCTCCCTTTCAATGGATTCCATTTATTCCTCTTACATTATATTCTTGATCAAAGTATATCATTAGTACTCTTTACCTTCTACATGATAAATGAATACAACCATATTTTCTTGATCTAAATAATTAAGGACCAAAAATATATTTTCTATTATCTTGATACATAACTTAGTAACTAGTGAATAATAATATTCACTAAAGTATAATGAACATTCTCACATGAAGGAATCGATAAATATTTTCTTCTTCTTTTATGAAATTTGGTATTTTATGTAACATATCAACCCTCAACCATTGTATTGGGAATATTTGGATGTGATTCTAGGAAATGGGTGACAACCCCAAGACACAAAAGGATGAAAATAAATGCAAAGGGCTTCATAAATAGTCGGGGGCTGATTCTCTATTTTGAAAATTAACAGCAGATCCAAAAATACTATAACCAAGAGACCACTATATGATGAATGAGAACAGTATAATACAAACTAAAGTATAAACCAATAGAAACAAAACCAAACTACAACCAAGAACCATAAAAAATTATAATTAGAAACCAAACGAAGTTATATTAGAGTACGAAGTCAAAATCAAGACTAACAAGACTCAAAGACCCAAAATACACTAAACAAGAAACTCCCAACCCAATATAAGATCCTAACCCTCAATACATGCACAAAGTATCATGATTAATCACTAAATAAATAATATACCTTGAAATTATCTATCTCTTAATGTACAATATATGCAGATACGCCAAAGTCCCCAAGTAGGGGGTGAGTATAAAACTCAGTAGGATTTATCCAATGACTTCCAAACTCACACCACTAGGATAGAACTTTTCAGAAAATTTATATAAAAAAAATTTAAAAACCTATTAAAATAAGTTTATATCAAAGTTTAAAATAGTTTCCAAACCAAAATAGGGTTTCCATGGAAGTCATATTAACAAGTATTTCAAACCATTTCCCAAATCCATTTGGAATAACACATTCCATTAAACACATTGACACATATATTCCCAAGTGATAGTTCTATACTCATGAGTAGTCTCTCTTTGGTCTACAAAGTCATCACAAGGAAACCATGTACCAAGTTACCCAACAGCACACTCCCCTTACACATGGTCATGTTAGTGAAAACATGAAAACATCAACCGTTTATGCCAAATACCATGCCAAACCAAAAATTAAATTCCATTCTTATAAAAAAATCCTTTATTAAAAACCATTTTCTAACCAATTTTCCATTAAACCAAATCCAACCACATTTTTAAAATAATAATTTTTAAATTATGAAACCAAATTCACTTTCCATATAATAACCAATTTTTACAATTTCACAAACCATCACTAAAGAGGGTTTCCATAAAACATTGCAAATACATTCCACAATTTAAATCAAAAAATAAAACCAATTTTAAATCAATACTTATATTTCTACCCAAGATGAGTTGAGAGTGAATACACACACATTGAAAACTTAGGCAAAAAAAAAGAACAACACATATTATTGAACAAAATGGATTGAAACTCATAGAAACATCATTTGATATTGTTAAATGCCATGAAAACAACCATATTAAATCATGATTGGAATAAAAAAAATAGATCTAACCCCAATGAATTAGATCCAAGAATCTAAGAAGGGTAAGAAGATGAAAACTATGGAAAACAGCCACGAATGGGAACATACCAAGGAATATGGGAATCCAATGCTCCTTAATTCACCAATAAATCACTATATAATAAAGAGGAAGGGTCTCTTCAACCTTTAAGAAGGATTTAAATTTTATTAATGTTAGAATTAATGGAAAAAAGTGAATTCATATGGAAAATTTGAAGTAGACACCCAAAATTAGGATCTTGTTTTTAACACCGCATGGTTAGGGTGCACAATTAGGAAAACCGTATACTGGATGTGTGTTATACACTACATCTAAACACCCTTAATATAGTTAGATCACATGGTAATGAAAATAAGGAACCAAATACTCTAAGCCTTACCATTTCACATTGAAAAGTTCCTCCTAGGTGTCCACACAGTTTGAAAAAATAGTGAGCCTAACCATGGACCTACCCAAAGACCACTATTTCAGTTGTATGGTTTCATAGGAGGTATTTCATGGATTTTACTAACCATTATCAAATCATATACCTCTATAAAATCCCCAATAACATTCCAAAACTCCTCTAAACCTCTTAAAACATAACCTAATTACTTCATATAATTAAAATACATAAATAAAGGGTTAATTACCAAAAACATAGGGAGTTACATTCTCCCAACCATTAGTCCTTCTATCCATAGAAATTAAAAATCCACAATTGTCCTAGAAGATTTCATGCCATTTATCAACCATTTCCTTCTCCCTCTCCTATGTTTCTTCCTGAATCTGACCATGTCACTATAAAACCCACACTAGAATGATGATTTTCCCATGCAATAATTTCTCTTGCCTATCCACAATCTACACTGGCACATGACCCAGTTTAGAATCCAATTAAAGGTCAATGTAATCCCATGAATCACATGGGTAGGATTAGGATGATTCTCTTTCAACTGTGGTACATGAAACATGTTATGCACTAAACTAAACCTTTATGGAAAATCTAACCAATATTCCACCTCACCAACCTGTGTAAGTATCTTAAAAGGGTATATATATATAACGTATATAACTTTACCTTATTTACTAAACAATTATCCCCATTCCTTATAGATATTTCCAAGAAAACATGATCACTCACCTTAAACAAAAAAAACACTGATAATGATCTTTATATGATTTCTGATGAATCTAATCCATCTTCATACTTTTCCTGATCAACTAAATCTTTTCCATTGTCTCATACACAAGGATCATTCCAACCAATGAAATATCACTTTTTCCCAATCAAAAATAGTGGAGAACAACAAGGACACAAATAAAATTCTTCAAAATGATCCATATATATCAAGGAATGATAACAGTTTTTATACAGGAACTCTACAATGGTATGTCCTCCTCCCTTGAGCCACAAAAATCCATTACACAATCCCTAATAATGTCTTAAAAAGTTTTATCATCCATTATGATTATAAATATATCTATGGATGATATTTTATAATCATAGTCAACTCAGTACCAAAGGATTTCTGTAAAGATTTCCAAAAATGAGATGTAAACCTCAGATCTCAGTTCAATACTTTCAAAATTGGTATGTCGTTCCTTTTTACCAATTCTTGGGTAGATATTTTGGATAAGTACTCTACCGTATGAGATTCAAAAATAATAATTAAATGGAAAAAATTTGTGAGATGATACACTATAACCCATATGGTGTCGTGTTTCCAAACCATCCTTGGGAGACCTATCACAAAATCCATGTCCATCTGCTCCATTTTCCAAATAGAAATATATAAATACTGAAACATACCCACTAACCATTGCTTCTTTTCCTTAACCATATGACAGTTAAGCCATGTCATAATAAACTCATCAACTTTTAATTTAATTCCAACCCACCAAAATTTTTATTTCAATGCCTTATACATATTTTTTATTCTAGGATGAACAACCCATTGTGAGTGGTGGTAAACATAAAGAAGTTGTTCCTAAAAATACATAGGTACAACCACCCAATCTTGGAAATAAAACACTAATTGTATATCAAGATTCCACCCCTCAATGGTCTCCACACCATTGAGTTTAAACCTTATAGAAACACTACCCTTGTTCTCATAATCCATGTGCATATCAACTATCAGAAACCTTAGCTACTATTGATCTAAAGCCTCTTTTTCCAACTAACCATATAACATCCTTCTTAATACATCTTCCACCGAATTACCTTTACCTATTATATACATCAAATTAATTTCAAAAATTTGAAGATTCTGCATCCATATTATTTGTCATATATTCAAATCTATTTGTGAGAAAATGTGTTTTAAGATTTCATGATATATAAATATCGTAAATTTCTCACCCATGAGGTAATGATGCCTTGTATTCAAAGCCTAGACTACAAAGGTTAATTCTAAATCATGTGTTGGGAAGTTCTTCTCATTAAAATATAACAACCATGATCTATAAGAAACAACATGATCTCCGTACATGAGAACACATTCCAAACCTGATCCTAAAGCATCACAAAAGAAATGAGATACCCTGACTTTACCCATGTATCAGTGTAAAACATCTGCAAATGCACTGAATTACCCAAGAAGGTAGTGAGTATAAATATCAATAGGTTTTACCCAATTAATTGACAACTCGTGAAACTAGGATAAAACATGATAGAACATTTATGTAAAATAGTTTACAAGCTAATTTAAAGTATTTTATATCAAATTATAAAATAGTTTGCATGAAAATGTTTTTCCAAGAAAAGAAAACACAAAAGCCTTTCAAACCATTTCTAAAATCTAGTTGGCATAACCAATTACATTACACACATTCAAACATGAATATCCAAGTGACATTTATATACTCATGATAGGTAGCTCATGTCATCACAAGGTAACCATATACCATGTTCCCAAATAAAACACACCCTTTCCACAGGGTTACATCAATGAAAATGAACACACGTCAAAAGTTTATTCTAAATATCATGCCAAAGAAACAATTCCATTACTTTTCAAAAAAAAAAATATTTTATGGATAAAATTTTTCCAAACAATTTTCCATGGTATCAAAACAAACCAAAATTTTAAAATCATCATTTTAATATTTTGAAACCAATTGGACTTAAAAAAACCAATTTCTACAATTTCACCAACCATCTCTAAAGATGGTGTCCATCATACATTGAACATACATTCCAAAATTCAAATTAATAAACACAATCAGTTTGAGATATAGTCTTCTAGTTATAATCATGAGGAGTCAATAATGAATCCACATACCTCACAAACTTAGGTGAATGAAAAGAACAACACATATTCTTCAAAAAACCAAATTGAAAGTCTAAGAAATGTCCTTATATATTGTTACTTACCATCAACACAATTATATATCATTACGATTGGAATCACACAACATGTATATAACACCAACAGTTTGGATCCATAAATCCTAGAGAGGGATGAAGATGAAAAATAAGAAGGACAACCAATAATGAGAACTTAACAAGGAATCTGGCCCTCCAGAACACCAAGATTCACCAAAATATAACTCATAAATAAAGAGTAAGGGTCTCTCCAACCCTCTAAAGGAGTGGAATATGATTTAGGGTCAGATTAAGGTAAAAACTACCCATTAAGAGGAAATCTCAATTATATGCAAAAATATGGATCTTGTTTTTAACGTTGCACAGTTTTGGCACATGGTTAGGAAAACTGTGCAGTAACCATTCATTAGAACCTACCTAAAAACACCCCAATTAAGGTTTGATTTCACAGTTAGAAAAACCATGAGACAACCATGTGATTCCTCCCTATTTCACTTAGCACAGTTCTTCCTGAGTGGCTACAAAATTTGTCTGAACTGTGCATCTACCCAGAGCCCACAGTTTTAGTTGCACAGTTTTGTGAGAGGTGTTACATGGTTTATACTAAATGTAATCAAACTGTACACTTTTAAAAAACCACTAAAACATTAAAAACTTTTCCAAACATCCCAAAAATTAACAAAATTAATTTATAAACATAAAATACATAAATAAAAGGTTATTTACCTAAAACTAGGTGTGCTAAATTTGACATGGTTTATAGTATAGTTCTTAAAATGTGATATCTAGGTATATATAACCATATAATTTTCTATATTAGCTATTATCTTATTTGGTTATTTAATGGGAAAATTATTGAATTGACCAGCACATTCATTGTTAACTGTGTTCTTCTTATTTCCAAAACATTTACTGAAAATATAAAATGATTAATGCATGTAGTAAATGATAATATCATCATAAAACTAGAGTAAACAATTACAGAAATATTAATAATAAATCCTTATATTTTATATCCTATAAAACCTTTATTTTAGCCTATGATGCTTTATGTTCAACCAAGGCTACTTAATTTTTTCCCAAACACATTTTAGAATAATCCATAGAACTAACTAAAAATTTCTCTAATTCCAGTTTAGATAAATTATACATAAATAAAATATATTTTACATCATTTCATATAAATAAACATTACATATTATAGATAAAACACAATTATTTAGTGCCTTTATATATTATCTCTATAGATAAATAATTTTTTAGCGGCCCAAATTACCTTGATCCTCTATTTTATGATTTTGGGGTGTTATAGTTGTTTATGATGTGTTTGGAGAAGGATGGTGGGAGTGGAGATGAAGTGTATATGAAATTTCAACTAGAAGCTAAAATCAAGCTATGAATGATAGTGTTGTGTCCTAATTTAGTTGACTATAAGATCCAGATAAGAATTTGGGTTGGACATACCCTAGTTTTAAGGATTATGGTGTAACGATTCATGATTCACCATGATGGTTGGTCCATGAGATTTTGGTTTTTCTTTGGGTAAGTGATGAAAACCTGTTGTGACATGATTATAAGAGATGCATCATGAAGTAATTCACTATGAATTGAGATTGTTGGCCATGATTATAAATTATAAAACTATTAATTATTTTGTCCATGTAGGTTGGAATTATTTTATGGATTTTGTATAGGATTTATCAGGTTTGAGAGAGAAGAACAAGGTTGCACCATGATTATTAGATGTTCGATAATTGATGAATTATAGTATTCATCATAAAATTATCTTTCTTATTTGTTTCAAATTTGAATAGATTTAATCCTTGAAAATTTAGGAAGATAATATTTTGATTATTGGGGTTACACATTATTACAACATGAAACTTTGAATCACTGCCTGATTTTGGCCCCTTGAATTCTACTTATAAATTCTAAATTAATTTGGAATTCATTTTATTAGAATAATCTTCATTTGAAACCTAAGAATACTTTGGATTGATTTTTCTAATCCTTTATCATATCTTTGTGTACTTGATCTTTGAATTCATATGGTTGATTATTTATGAAACAAGGTTCTCTTCTATTGTCTTATATCCTGTTTTACTCTTCCTTTTCAAAAGATCATGGTAGGGGTTTTGGATTTGGTATTGTTGTTTTTTTTCAAGGTCTTGATGAGATTGATGTGTCATAGATTTTTTATTAGTTTTATTAGAATCCACAGAGCATTGATCATCCTTATCTTTCTATTATTTTGAATCCACCTCTTAAGCATTAGTAGTGGTAAGTGATTTAAAACCACTCTTATTTTTATTATGTGTGAATATTGAAATATCATGACTATGGTTTTAGTGAAAAATTATTTGAACTAACCTAAATAATATTATAAAATGTATTAAGTAAAATAAAAATGGAAATATGATGTGAATTTTATTTATTTTAATTCTATGTTATTGCTTATGTATTATTTCTTAGGATGATTGTTAATCATGTTGCTGTGAAGTTATAGTTATTATTGAAATGCCTTATCATATTCATAATTGGTTAAATAATTAAATATGTAATTGGAAGTTAATTTGAAAATTTGGAATTTATATTTTAATATATACATTTTTCAATTATTGAATTAGTATTTAAGTTATAAATAAATATATATATTTTTATGTTGTTTTCCAAATTAATTATTTTTTATTAATATTTATACTATGGATATAATAGGCTTAGTTCATTTGGATTTATATAGTGGTGAATGGGGTGATGCCATGTTGTTGTTTTTGTTGTTGTGGGGTCTTAACATGGTTGATGTGGAACAGAGTAAATGATGTTGTTAACGGGGTAAAATTTATGTTGTGATTATTATATTTTAATATCACGGTTGATAATGCAATGTTATGAGAAATTGACATGGTTGTGCCAAATATACAATGAAATATATAATGGTATTGAACTCAATGAAATAATTTATGGTTTTAAGCTATGTTAATATGAAATTAAGGGGAATAAAAAATTATTTTAATGATATTGAAAGTGGAATAGATTATAGTAGAATATTTATGTGTTATAATTAACAAAATAAAGTGATGGATATTGATGTATATTAAATTGAATAAATGATAATATAAAGGATTTTTCCATGAAATTATTGTGATTTTCAAGTATTTTTGAAATTGAATGTATAAATAAGTGATTCAGTGAATAAATATGAAGTGGTTGGTAATTGAATAATCTAAAACTAATTATGAGGTGTAAACTAGGATATTGTGTGGATTTTATGTGGTGATGGTGGACTTAGTTTGTGAATTGGTTATAAGTGTTAATGATGTTGATGTGAGAAAATGGTAGCTATAACTTAGTGTTGCACGTTTTGTAGTTTATAGTAGTTTGGGTACGTATGATATTATATTTTTGTTTATTTTTTTTATTTCTTATACACCACCACCCATGTTCGATAATAAAATGAATTCCCCTTTGAGGTTTGAGGTGTCCTATTCTTTTCCCAATATAAAGTATAGTGGTGATACAGATGGCTAACTACTCCCTTTTCTCTACTCTCTCTACTATATATATCATAAGTAGTGTTTCTATGAGGTTATAATTTTCATGATGTGAGTACATGGTGGGGGAACACATAGAAATAAGATATAATGAGGTTAAATTTCGTAATGATCTCATACTCTAATGTGATGTGGTTTAGATATGTGGATATATGGTGATAATGTTATATTATGTGGTTATTAGATTATAGATATGATGAGAATATGTGGCTATGTGGTTACATAGATATGGATGGGATGAGAGATTGAAGATGTATGTCATTATGGAATGAGGGAGACTAGTCCAATAAAGGAGTGTATACAAGTTAAATTCCATATATTTTATTGATATTATGAAGCTATACTTATATATTGTTTTGGTGAGTGATCCTTAGAGAGGATGGGTAATTAGTTGACATAGTTATGTAACGAGTTTTGCTTGTTTTATATTCAATTAGTCATTAATCTTTTTCTTCCACATTTTAAAGAGAGGTTTTGGGGATGATCCTATTGACTACACTTGTATGATCACCACTATATTATATATCTTTTTTTAATAGTTTGTGGGATTGAGATGAAAATTAGGCTATACATTAGTAACTAATGACATGGATTTATCATGTGCTTATGGAGTTTCTTCCATATGAGTTTTCTCATGGTATTTATTTTGAAGAAATATTTTAAAAGAATTAAATTCTTTAAGGGATTTTTATATTAAAATTTTAATTTTATTATTGTTTTACATGTTACATTACTTGGATTTTAATAGGTAACGATTCAAACATACAGACACACACACACACACACATTTCATATACTTTATAGTTCCTATATAAGTGTAAGATCATTGAGAGGGGGAGGAGGTGAATTAGTGATTACCTTATTTTATGAATTATTATCAAAATAAAATCCTTTAAAATATGTTATAGTTATCGATCTACTAAAATATTTATCACAACCTCACTAAGCATGCAATAAATATAAAGAAACAGATCATCATACAATGTTTATAAGGTTTGGCCAATATGACCTAGTACTTTTTTTTGGTTATAACCATAATATATATTCTCTACTAAATTCAACAATAAACATGTTTACCCCTAATTTAATACATTATTAATAGATTATACCCCTAGTTACAAAATTCTTCAGTGATTGGTTAAATCACCCAATCGCAAGCCTCAAATAACTGGTTATACCACTTTCCATAAGCTCCTTCTTCAATGAAGATCTAGTGTAGAATTATATTATTTTTATGATGGTCTCCCTCTATAAAAAAGTTGTATTTCATTTTCCTATGTAAAACTTATTCAATTTATTTAAGAAATATCTTAAAATTATACTTATATCAAAACTCCCTTTTAATCTTGAAATACCCACTTGAACATCACTAGAATATGTATGTCTGATAATACTATATCTGGTATTCTAGGTTTGGTAATAATTATTCATATGTGATTCTATCCATTGAACCTATATATGGTACTTCTTTTGGAAGATATTCCCAATTCTCCTCTGTTTGGTCTCCTGTGTCTGGTATGCTGTGTCAGGCATAATTCAGTCGGTTGCACCTCTTTCTGATATACAATGTTCGGTACATCTCTGTCTGATACACCGCTATCCCATGATCCTCTATCTTATACTCATATTATTCAACCAAGTAAATTATCGGTTAAAAACTCACACTTAACTCATAATAATTCATCTCAAGATCAATCAACAATAAGATTTGAATGATCTCACCTAATCTTATATGACTTGATTCCTCAAAGAAGTAAGGATAAAATATGTGATCCAAATTCAAACTTCCCATTGAAACAAAATTTCATTTTAATACCTTCAATTCCCCTAAAATAAAAATCTTCAATATTCTTCATAAAAGTTTCTTCAAATATTAGCTTCAAAAAAATCTTTAAATTTTCCTCAAATATCATCTGGATTTACATGTGTAGAAAATATAGATCAACATCCTAACAATATTTTTCTTTAAAATGTTTTTAATGATCCCCACACCTCCAACTAGTGTACCAAATTTCATGTCCTTTTTGGTACACCAATACACGAACTATTTTTATGAACCTCTTTGTTTTCTATGTAAAAAAATCCTCATTAATTATTTATCCAATGAAAAAGTGAAAATTAATATGGTAAGGAAACATATCTATATCAGGTTATTTTTTATAAACTTTTTCGTTCAATTTTTCTCTATTCAAAAAATCCTCATAATTTTCTCTACATGATCATCTTTATCCAATCAACTCATTCGGCTAAACTCAATATAGTTACATCATAAAGTATAGATATTTAAATTCATACAACAACTCCATGCATTTATGACTTTAACTTTGTAAACATACATCTTTATATGGTGTTTTTTGTATATTTTACTTCTGATAAACTCAATCTAAAAAATTAAGCCAGACGTACTCATTCTATTAACCTCATTCGGGTAGAGATTTTTTTTGAAAATTGTTCCTTTAAAAAATTGTAACATGGGCCATGAATATATTGAGTAATAATGATGTAAGAAACATTGAGTATTAATAAATGCTATTTTTTTACTTATAAAGTTTATCTAAACTATGAAAAAACTCATCTCTTAAAATTTACAAGATAATTATCTTATAATCACTTATTGACTTATTAATGAAAATTTTAACACTCACACTTTAGAATAACATTCAACAAATTTTGTTTTCTTCAATATCCCCACACATATTTGAAGTTAATATGTGTGCTCAATTCTTTCCCTCCCATATGTGAGTGTATTTTATTTCTACCACTTATTGAAAATAAAATTTAATGAGAAACATAGGGGTCTTCTCAACTGTTATTCTTTCATCATAGAATTATAAGAAATTTTACCAAGAGAATAATAATATCAGATGATTATATAAACAAAGAGTCTTTGATTAGACAACTCTATATCTATTTGAGTGAACTTGAAGTAGAAAATTAGAGTGCATAATCATGGTGATCAATGTTACCCATAATAATTATTTTATGTAATGATTTCATCAAATCAATTTCATAATATTTATATCAGGGGATATTAGAGTAAGTTTGTTAATATAAAACCAACACCCATATCAATAAATACATAAAAACAACTTAATTGTATAAACACAACTTCCATTTCATCTCATCTTTCACAAAAATAATCACTACTCTCGGAGGATCAGTTTGATAAACTAAGAAAAGTGTGATAGTATGTAGAGACCCGTAGCTTGACGTACATTGAAATTACATTACATTTGCGGAATACTTAGTACATAACAAAAACACACACACAAGGACCGTAATAGTTTAGTGTCTTTGGAAACTCGGAATAAAATCTTCTAATCGTGGTGAAAGATCTTCAACATATCCCATAAAGATCTTTTTTTTACTTAAAACCTTTCTTTATATCCTGGGGAAAAGAAAACATAAAAGGGTGATCTCAAATTCTCAGTAAGGGTAAACAAAAGAAATATCAATCACATCATATTCATAAGAACATAACATTTTGGAAATCTTAACCTGCAAAAGAGAGCATAATTTCATAACATGGGATAAATCATAGTAGTGAAATGAAATCCCAATAATCATAACTTAAAACATGAAACTTTGTGGCCTACACACATAATCATAGAGAATCATTTCTTGTTAGTCAAGACTCATTTCCAAGACTATCATAGTGGACAAAGTCCCTTTCTGAACCGAGTCACCCTCGTTTCAGTCCTGTTTCACTGAACCGGTATAACCTACCATTCCAGCCATGTCTATCTCATGAGATAAAAAGTCTTTACCCAATGCATTGGAGGGAGATATAGGTCTCACCCATCTCATAATTATACCATTATTATGTGTGCCACAAAATCATAAACCATACATCATAGCATAACCCATGTAATAAAAATGGGATTCTTAAACAACATGACATCATAAAAAAATTCATATAAGATAAAGTGATTCATAAAAATTAATTCCATCACAACATAATCAAATCAATGTAATAATAGGGATATAAACAGAACCATATATTATCTTAGATGGAAAATAATTTTGATAAAACACTTGAACTCCTTTCTTGAGGAAAATATCCTTTCAACTTCAAAAACACTTTTCCTTTCTTAACATGTCATACAATTACAAACTAAAAGAAGTTGATTAAAAATAAAAACGAAAAATTTAAAAGGAATCTTCTTGGAAATAATGTTTTAAAAATCCATTCATGCCATATAAGTTAAAAAAAACATTCTTCTCGTACTTTTGTCGAAAAAGTCAAAAAAGTACCTCGTATGAAAAACGACAAAAGATTCCTTTCATATCTTTTACTAAAAACTCACCGAAGGGTAAAATTGGGTTTAAAAAATTGTAGGTGGACATAAATAATATTACATATTGAGGAAACATGTATGTGGATGATAAAATACACCCCAGTAAATTTCAAAGTATAAACAATCTCGGATAAAAAATGAGATTGTGATATTTTCCCTTACCTTAGGTCCGATTTGCTTCGTAAGTGTCTGAACCTCCTGTATCATGATTTAAATAATGTCATTGACTTATTACAGAATCATATTCATTGTTATGATATCATATATGGTTCACTTATGACTTAATATTACCCGTTCTTTTGTAAATTCCATGTTAAAGAGAATTTTGGGTAAAATTGTTTCATTTGTCGTCCGTGTTTTGACTTGTAATTATTCATATGATTACTTAGATCATGATTACTTAATTCCAGAACATAAAACATGATTTATATATATATATATTCAGAATATACATATATATAATAAATCAGTAACTGGAAAGAAATACACCGTTCATGGAGACGGTAGGCTGTACGTACGCATGAACGCTGTTTTCGTTTCCTTATTGAGTTGAACGGAATTAAGTAGATGACATACATATATATACACAAAAATACAGTATCATTATTATGTCATATATTTCATGATTACTTATTATATATACTTTATAATCATTCATGAATGGTTAAAGTTGAGAATGAATCTTATCGCGTCGTGGAGACGGTAGTCCGTACGTACGCACGAGCGATGATATCGTTCTCATGATCGTGGGACTGTATTGGAGTGTATTTATACTATTTCAGAATCAATATCACTTTAAAATAATAATATATAGTTATTATTTACACCATTATACCCATCCAAGTAAGGTGGTGGTGGAAAATAGATTTCACCACGGCGTGGAGATGGTATTCCGTACGTACGCACGCGCGGTGATTTCGTTTTCCATAGGATGGATAGATGGTGAAATAGGATTGTTTCATACTTATAATAACATATCAGTATATGAGTGATACTGATGTTATTACTTCATAATGAAACAACCTAAGAAGAAGAAGTGTAAGAAGAAATAAAGGTGAAAGAATCGGTAACGGAAATTACCTCTTCTTTGAAGCACCTCTTTGAGACCTCCTCTTAGGGCACTAAAATTGGTCTTTGAGGAAGGCCAGAACCTCTAGGATGTTTCTAGGGAAGTGGAGAAGAGAATTTGTCAGGGTTTGGCCGAGATTGAATGCTTAAAGTTGTGTGAGGAAGAGAGGGAGTAGGTGCCCTTTTATAAGGGAGGAGAGGGGCACCTTTGGAATAACAAAAAATATTATTTTATTATAAAGTCATGTTCGGTTTTAAATAGCTCCAAATTGATTTATTTCTAGGCTAAGGTGGGGATGGGTCGAAATACTCTCATCCAATAGAATTTAGACAAGTTTATGTTCCTATTTTAACCTTATCATTTAGATTTAACATTAAGTTAAATAATTTTACTTTTACCGTGTCTTCTTGTGTTCTTACACTATAAGGTTAATACACTTACTATAACATGACAAAAGAACCCCAAGTTGTTTATTATTAATATATATATCCTTATCTAATTAATTCGACCTAACCTCAGATTTTTAGGAATAAAATAACAATTAGTAATATAATATTTGATTTAAAAACTATTTTGTGTCAATTTTGACACTATTTGATATATGATTTTTGTGAAAGTCATAAAAGAATTATATGTTCTAACCAAGTTGATTAAATCAACACTAATATATCATAGTAACCTATAAAATTAGTGTAATTCATAAAAAGTCTCAAATTACATTTATTTAGGCATTTATAACATCAATTATGTTAACATTTCCTTAAAAGGGCAATTACTGCATCATCGTTGTGTCATAAATAAATTAATTTATTTAAAGTCTAAAAATTATAAATAAAATATCATTATGTAGGAAATCTTTTTATCTTTATAATGAATATTTATAATCGAATTTATATTATATATAACCCTATATTAAAAATGTTTTAGTAAATAAACTTTGATTTTAACTCTTTTAACTCTTCTTTGAATTAAATAATAATAAATGTCCTAATCTAATACAAATGGGACTAAATGATAATATTTTACACTTAAGGTTGTTTTTGGTCGAGATACACTTGTCCAATAGGATTAGGACATGTGTTAGGGTAATATTAATATCATTTTTACCCTTAATTACCCTATTTACTTTTAACCGTGGTAAATAAAAGTAAAAAGTTACTATTCACCAAAAATTATTTTCATCTCATTGAACCACATTTTACTTACTGACATCAACCGTGTCTCTCTGATTTTTGAAATTCCATTCACAGAAGCGGTAAAATTAAGATTGATGAAAAAATTAATTTTTTTAACTACCACTTAGTAGTTTCACTATTCATCAAAAATTGAAGTTTTTCAGAAAAATGCCAAAATTTCACCCTATGATACAATTGATATTCCGAATTAAAAAATGATTTCTATTTTACAAAATTTCCAACATATAAGTTGCATTAATTAATTTTATAATTAATTTCCGCTGTCACAACAAATAGCGTGTTTTTAAGAGATAATAACTATCAAAAGATTAACACTTGTTTATGTCTGGTGTAAATGTGGAATTACATCCAATGACCAACATTGTATTGAATTGTAAAAATATATTCTAAATATACTTTAAAATCACTCAAATTAATAATTTATCACTATTAATTATTTCGATTGAAAAAGTTGTTTTTAATTAAAATTTAGTAATTTTCACTATTCATCAAAATATGAAAGTTATCCGAAAATCACCAAAATTTCACCCTAAGATAATTTAGATATTATGAATCCAAAAATGAATTCCATTTTGAAAAATAAAATTTAAAAAATTTCAAAAAGTGGTTATTACAATTCATAACGGCTAGTTTTAATAATATTTTAATAGCATATCGTTGTTTAGTGAAACTCGGTATTACGTACTACACACGCTATCGAGGAAGGTCGCGATTGCGTGTAATGGAAGGCAAGTCAAGGATGCGTGTTGTGAAAGATTCTTTTGGTGTAGCGTACAACACAAGACATTAATGAAATTAAAAAGAATATTTTTCATAAAATTTCGGGGAGTTACATTCTACCCCCCTTAAAATGAATTTCGCCCTCGAAATTCGTCGGGGTTATAAATGGTTTACTATTCGAATGTTTCTTTAATAGAAACCCACATCGTAAAAAGGAATACCAAAACCAATATTTAAAAACAAAAGTATGAAACGTAACGGTTACCCAAATAAACTAATCACTGGGTTTCCACATAGGTGAAAATATGGACATGGAAGAGAAATCTAATCATCATGTTCTGATGGAGAGTGGTAGAGAACATGGCTATGGAAAAGCCAGAAATCACAAAGCCATAAATTTGTGACGATCTAGGGTACCATCTGATTCATCGGATATAAGGGCACTAGGACAACATTTTTGGTTTTCAAGATCATTTCCCTAAAGTTGAAAATTTGAATTAGAATAAATACTTACTTTATTTTGGTACAATCTCACTGTTGTTCGTGCCTTGAACAATTTCCACTTCATCTCTTAAATAAATGAAGTTGAATTTGTTATTCATGAAGTGTTAGCAGATCATGTGATAGAATGACGAGTCATTCCATCTGTCTCAAACAAAAGGTTAGCAAAAATTATATACATAAGTCGATCTATAGTGATATTAATCATATATGGTTCCTAAAATGGACTTATACTTCATATATCATACTGGTTAATATAATAAAACTAGTTTCTACTAAACAGGGACTTCCTGTAGGCCAGTGGTAGGCGATAAAGGCCAGTCGCACTTCGGTTGTGGGTTCGATTCCCACAGCCCTGTCCGATGCGATGGGCTGTCTCCCATCCTGCAGGTTTTCCTTTTTCTAAAACTATATTACTATAACATCCCATCAATAATATCAAAAAAACTTCTATCCTTAAACAATACTAACTTATGTCCAACATAATCCATTCCAATCTTTAGGCTTATCCATAATACTGCAGTCCACTCTCATAACATAGTGAAAACAATTACCAGAGATTTAATACCATCGTTGAACCCATATATCATAAGATATATTTTGTTGGTCACATTCCAAACATTAAAAGTCCTTAATCATGTATTCTCTTGAATACCCATTGAACCTTAGTGAAAACATGAATGCAGTTAAAAGTTAACACTTTCCACATACCAAAATCCTCAAAGTTCTATATCCTCAAACCATGATATCACTTAGTCCTTATATCAATCATGAGCTCATGAATACTGTCAAATATTTCATTTTCTCGTTTTCCCTTCATTATGTGCATAATATCTCAATCACTTTGAATACCACATTAGACCAATACATAAATATTCCAATACTCCATTATACAACATTATTTTGGAATCCCATTACATAAACACTTAATCATTCTACCACATCGTTGTCATATTCAACATTGCCAATAGTGATCGCATGTGACTTCCATTTGTCCTTTGCCTTAAGCGGTTGCTCATGTCGATCATCACAAACCCTTGGATTAGGGAATTTATTAGCATAATGCCCCATTTCCTTGCACTTGAAGCATTGAAGTGTTGGTTGTGCGTTCTCTGCAGTGTTTGCTTTATTCACATCATTAGAATCCCTTTTTCCATTACTTCGACACTCAGCTGCTCGATGACCTTTTTTTCTACACTTAAAACATTTTCTAGTCCCTTTAAGACAATCTCCACCATGCTTCTTTCCACACTTTGTGCATAAGGAAACATTCATCTTCTTTTCACCATTATTCTGAGATTTCTCCTTGAACTACATCTTTCGTTTCTTGTCAAAACCATGAGATGGATATGTAACACCAACTTCCATTTCTACCTTGATAGCACAACGCACAATTTCTTCATAGCTACTGAAGTCTCTTATAGCTAATTCCCTTCTAAGACTTGGTTTTAAGCCACTGAAAAATCGATCAACTTTACTTTCAGGTTGGATGATAATGCCAGATGCATACCTTGCAAGTCTTGTAAAATTTGCTTCGTATATACCAACAGATTCATCATCCTTCTGCTTCAGCTCAAGAAACTCCTTTTCCATCTTTGTTAGAAGAATATGAGGGAAGTAATTACTGAAAAACAAGTTCTTGAACTCGTCCCATTCCATGGACTCAATTTCATCTCTTGGCCTCGTATTATTGATAAGATTCCACCATTGATTAGCTTCACCTTCCAAACGATATACTACTAAGATGACTTTATCATGCTCAGAACATTGAAGAAATGAAAATATCTTTTCAGTGGTACTGATCCATTGTTCAGCAACAAGTGGATCGAAAGACCCACTGAAAGAAGGTGGACATTGCCTCATGAAGGACTCAATAGAATATTGTTCCCTTCTCTGCTCATTTGGAAGCCCAGAATGATTCATAGCTTGTGTAAGTATAGCAATAAGATTTTTCACTCCATCTCCCATAACATTTGTTTGTTCAGGAGGGCAATCATTTCATTGTCCATTGCATTGATCAACACGGTTCCTTCGGGTTCCAGCCATCGTCTAAAACCCAAAAAGAATAGTGTGAGAGGAAAAAATCATGCTAGAGAAAACTACATAATAAAGGGGGAGTATCCTCAATATCTAACATCTTAGGATAAATTATATGATCGTTACCATAGTTCTAGGACTGTATCCTATACGTATACTTATCCTTAGGGACATCCCTAGACATACCTTAGAAATATCTCTAGGGATCTCACTAAAGTTCTCGCATCCTAGTTTCCAAAGGTTGACTAAACCTTTCCTCTGATACCAACTGTAGAGACCCGTAGCTTGACGTACATTGACATTACATTACATTTGCGGAATACTTAGTACATAACAAAAACACACACACAAGGACCATAATAGTTTAGTGTCTTTGGAAACTCGGAATAAAATCTTCTAATCGTGGTGAAAGATCTTCAACATCTCCCACAAAGATCTTCTTTTTTTTACCTAAAACCTTTCTTTATATCCTGGGGAAAAGAAAACATAAAAGGGTGAGCTCAAATGCTCAGTAAGGGTAAACAAAAGAAATATCAATCACATCATATTCATAAGAACATAACATTTTGGAAATCTTAACCTGCAAAAGAGAGCATAATTTCATAACATGGGATAAATCATAGTAGTGAAATGAAATCCCAATAATCATAACTTAAAACATGAAACTTTGTGGCCTACACACATAATCATAAAGAAACATTTATTGTTAGTCAAGACTCATTGCCAAGACTATCATAGTGGACAAAGTCCCTTTCTGAACCAAGTCACCCTCGTTTCAGTCCTGTTTCACTAAACCGGTATAACCTACCATTCCAGCCATGTCTATCTCATGAGATAAAAAGTCTTTACCCAATGCATTGGAGGGAGATATAGGTCCCACCCATCTCATAATGATACCATTCTTATGTGTGCCACAAAATCATAAACCATACATCATAGCATAACCCATGTAATAAAAATGGGATTCTTAAACAACATGACATCATAAAACAATTCATATAAGATAAAGTGATTCATAAAAATTAATTCCATCACAACATAATCAAATCAATGTAATAATAGGGATATAAACAGAACCATATATTATCTTAGATGGAAAATAATTTTGATAAAACACTTGAACTCCTTTCTTGAGGAAAATATCCTTTCAACATCAAAAACACTTTTCCTTTCTTAACATGTCATACAATTTCAAACTAAAACAAGTTGATTAAAAATAAACTTGAAAACTTTAAAATTAAGCTTCTTGGAAATAATGTTTTAAAAATCCATTCATGCCATATAATTTAAAAAAAACATTATCCTCGTACTTTTGTCGAAAAAGTCAAAAAAGTACCTCGTATGAAAAACGACGAAAGATTCCTTTCATATCTTTTACTATAAACTCACCGAATGGTAAAATTGGGTTTAAAAAATTGTAGGTGGACATAAATAATATTACATATTGAGGAAACATGGATGTGGATGATAAAATACACCCCAGTAAATTTCAAAGTATAAACAATCTCGGATAAAAAATGAGATTGTGATATTTTCCCTTACCTTATGTCCGATTTGCTTCGTAAGTGTCCGAACCTCCTGTATCATGATTTAAATAATGTCATTGACTTATTAAAGAATCATATTCATTGTTATGATATCATATATGGTTCACTTATGACTTAATATTACCCGTTCTTTTGTAAATTCCATGTTAAAGAGCGTTTTGGGTAAAATTGTTTCATTTGTCGTCCGTGTTTTGACTTGTAATTATTCATATGATTACTTAGATCATGATTACTTAATTCCAGAACATAAAACATGATTTATATATATAGATATATTCATAATATACATATATATAATAAATCAGTAACTGTAAAGAAATACACCGTTCATGGAGACGGTAGGCCGTACGTACGCATGAACGTTGTTTTCGTTTCCTTATTGAGTTGAACGGAATTAAGTAGATGACATACATATATATACACATAAATACAGTATCATTATTATGTCATATATTTCATGATTACTTATTATATATACTTTATAATCATTCATGAATGGTTAAAGTGGAGAATGAATCTCATCACGTAGTGGAGACGGTAGTCTGTACGTACGCACGAGCGATGATAACGTTCTCATGATCGTGGGACTGTATTGGAGTGTATGTATACTATTTCAGAATCAATATCACTTTAAAATAATAATATATAGTTATTATTTACACCATTATACCCATCCAAGTAAGGTGGTGGTGGAAAATAGATTTCACCACGGCGTGGAGACGGTATTCCGTACGTACGCACGCGCGGTGATTTCATTTTTCGTAGGATGGATAGATGGTGAAATAGGATTGTTTCATACTTATAATAACATATCAGTATATGAGTGATACTGATGTTATTACTTCATAATGAAACAACCTAAGAAGAATAAGTGGAAGAAGAAATAAAGGTGAAAGAATCGGTAACGGAAATTACCTCTTCTTTGAAGCGCCTCTTTGAGACCTCCTCTTAGGGCACTAAAATTGGTCTTTGAGGAAGCCCAGAACCTCTAGGATGTTTCTAGAAAAGTGGAGAAGAGAATTTGGCAGGGGTTGGCCGAGCGTGAAGGCTCAAAGTTGTGTGAGGAAGAGAGGGAGGAGGTGCCCTTTTATAAGGGAGGAGAGGGGCACCTTTGGAATAACTAAAAATATTATTTTATTATAAAGTCAAGTTCGGTTTTAAATAGCTCCAAATTGATTTATTTCTAGGATAAGGTGGGGATGGGTCGAAATCATCTCATACAATAGAATTTAGACAAGTTTAGTTTCCTATTTTAACCTTATCATTTAGATTTAACATTAAGTTAAATAATTTTACTTTTACCGTGTCTTCTTGTGTTCTTACACTATAAGGTTAATACACTTACTATAACATGCCAAACGAACCCCAAGTTGTATATTATTAATATATATATCCTTATCTAAGTCATTTTTCCGAACCTTATATTTTTAGGAATAAAATAACAATTAATAATATAATATTTGATTTAAAAACTATTTTGTGTCAATTTTGACCCTATTTGATATATGATTTTTGTGAAAGTCATAACAGAATTATATGTTCAAACCAAGTTGATTAAATCAACAATAATATATCATAGTAACCTAAAAAATTAGTGGAATTCATAAAAAGTCTCAAATTACATTTATTTTGGCATTTATAACATCAATTATGTTAACATTTCCTTAAAAGGGTAATTACTGCATCATCGTTGTGTCATAAATAAATTAATTTATTTAAAGTCTAAAAATTATAAATAAAATATCATTATGTATTAAATCTTTTTAGCTTTCTAATGAATATTTATAATCTAATTTATATTATATATAACCCTATATTGAAAATGTTTTAGTAAATAAACTTTGATTTTAACTCTTTTAACTCTTCTTTGAATTAAATAATAATAAATGTCCTAATCTAATCCAAGTGGGCCTAAATGATAATATTTTACACTTAAGGTTTTTTTGGTCGAGATACACTTGTCCAATAGGATTAGGACATGTGTTAGGGTAATATTAATATCATTTTTACCCTTAATTACCCTATTTACTTTTAACCGTGGTAAATAAAAGTAAAAAGTTACTATTCACCAAAAATTATTTTCATCTCATTGAACCACATTTTACTTACTGACATCAACCGTGTCTCTCAGATTTTTGAAATTCCATTCACAGAAGCGGTAAAATTAAGATTTATGAAAAAATTAATTTTTTTAACTACCACTTAGTAGTTTCACTATTCATCAAAAATTGAAGTTTTTTAGAAAAATGCCAAAATTTCACCCTATGCTATAATTGATATTCCGAATTCAAAAATGATTTCTATTTTACAAAATTCCCAACATATAAGTTGCATTAATTAATTTTATAATTAATTTCTGCTATCACAACAAATAGCGTGTTTTTAAGAGATAATAACTATCAAAAGATTAACACTTGTTTATGTCTGGTGTAAATGTTCAATTACATCCAATGACCAACATTGTATTGAATTGTAAAAATATATTCTAAATATACTTTAAAATCACTCAAATTAATAATTTATCACTATTAATTATTTCGATTGAAAAAGTTGTTTTTAATTAAAATTTAGTAATTTTCACTATTCATCAAAATATGAAAGTTATCCGAAAATCACCAAAATTTCACCCTAAGCTAATTTTGATATTACGAATCCAAAAATGAATTCCATTTTGAAAAATAAAATTTAAAAAATTTCAAAAAGTGGTTATTACTATTCATAACGGCTAGTTTTAATAATATTTTAATAGCATATCGTTGTTTAGTGAAACTCGATATTGCGTACTACACACGCTATCGAGGAAGGTCGCAATTGCGTGTAATGGAAGGCAAGTCAAGGATGCGTGTTGTGAAAGCTTCTTTTGGTGTAGCATACAACACAAGACATTAATGAAATTAAAAAGAATATTTTTCATAAAATTTCGGGGTGTTACATAGTAATTCATTAAAAATATATTTACTCACTGTAATGGGTATAACTACATCCCTAGTTATGATGATTGTAATGTTTTAGGAAAGACATATCTTCTTATTGTAATACCAATGTATCACTCAACCAACTCCTCTAGTTCTTCTCCTTCAATTCCCTTCCATTTATTTCAAATAAAAAGTTATAATAGAAACAAGAAAAAACCTCAATGTTCCTTAGAAGTAAAATTCATATTTAGAGTCTTACCCTAGTCTAAATTTTTTATTCTTCTTTTAATACTTAACAAGGGATGTTATTTATTCCTTGTGGATAGCCGTTATGGATTTTAGGATAGATTTATTATCTTTTATTGAGTCTTCAGATGAAGCTATCATCTTAAATTTAGTTTTCAAAATATATTCATTCCCATGAGTTTGAAACATCCATTTCATGCTTCTATAGAGGACAATTCATATAGTCATACAATATTTAGTACCATGCTTATCTTTCTCACATCACTTATATTTATCATCAAACCACAATTTGTAGATAATTTATCATCAACTTTGTTTTCAACTTCTAAATCATGTCTCTTACCTTTTTTCTAGAGTAATATTTTATGATTCATCCATCTATTTAGCCTTGGATATTTGATTTGTCTAGATAAATATGAACTCTTTATTTACTTTCTCAAATTTATTAAGTTCTTAAAATGACTCACTAGAAATTTGACTATTATTAACCCTTTTTTACTTTATTTTCTTCTTCATTTTTTAATGAAAAATTTATTCTTATGTACTTAATATAAATACCCATTGAAATATACATCACTTATTATAAAAGAATATTATGACAGAATGAGTAGGATCTTTGCATAAATATTCTACAGTAACAGTAGTGACAACTAAACCTTGGTTTATCAAACCGATAAAAGTTTTGCTATATTTCTAATTGTCATTGCCTCATTACAAACTGTAGGTGGATATTTATGGGGAAATATTATTGTTATTACAATCATTCATTATAAAATATTTTTTCTCACAAATCTTATTTTAAAAATTAGATTAATTCTTATTTTTTAACATTAATTTTTAGTAAAGGAAGATTTATATTGAAATTGTTTGGTGACAGAATCAATATAACTTTGTGGACCCTCTTTTAACCAGCTTGATAAGATCTACCTTTAACCTCAAATTCTTTTGTGAACTATTCTCTAATATTATTTAAATAACTTTGTGTTGTATGTAACATTTATTTTTTCTTGGTTAAATCTTCCTCTTTCATAGCTAATCATTCTTCGAGACCTTTTACCATCTTTCCAAATTATTCTAACTTGAGAATTTTCTTCTTAATTTCCTTAATAATTTTCTTTTTTTTCTTTAATGAGTTCCTCTTATATATATGTTTTTTATTCATGATATTTCAACTTATTTTATAGCTTATCTACTTTTAGTTTATATTCCCTAGTTTTATTAAGATGTTTCATCTCTTTTTTGATATAGTCATTATTATCAAAAGTTTTCTTTAATGTTTCTTGGTTAAAATGTTTCTTTTCATTCTTCAGTTGTGTAATTCTATTAAGATCTACTTTCAAATTTTATTTTTGAATACAACCCAGTTCTGTCATCTTTTCTCCATTATAATCACTATTTTATGAAACACTATCTTTTTAAAATGAGATAATAAGTCTACTTTAACATTATATTCACAATTGAATGATGAATCATCACTCTCTTTCTTAATCAAAAAATACTTCTTCTTGCTATAATATATTTTGATGTGTTTATTCAAATTATATTTTTTGTGATTGTTATCCTCTTTATCTAACATAGAATAAAAAATAGTATTCTTTGTAAAGCTACCTGAAAAATGACCAATATTATTATAATTCTAAAAGAATAATTGTTTGTTTACATTTTTATTTCCAAATTTCCTTCCTTTTTCTCTATAAAAGAAGACAAATAATTTTATTGAAATTATAATAATACTTATAAGAATTTATATTTCTTGATTCTACTTCTATATCATAAACTCTAAACATCAATTTTAACAAATCTTCGAAAGGTATTTCATCCTTAGACTTCTTCTTATATACTAATAATTATCTCATTTCACATGTTATAATAATATTATAAACTTCATTAAAAGATTGAATATCTCAATATTCTAGAGATGAATCCTTGGGATCAAACCAATCAGAAAATTTTATAATTATATTTTTTATAATAGTATAATAATTATACATCTCACCAAAACATGTAATATTTCTACAAATCTCATTAACTCTTTTAAAGTATTTATCCATATTTTCATCATTATCTATCTTGTTTTCTTCAAACATTCTCTACTATATTTGTAACAAAGCAACCCTAAATTTGAAATTTACTTCATACATAATTATCATTTTATCCCATATCTCTTTTGTAGTTGGAAACCCCATAAATTTTATATAAAACTTCTTAGATAGAGAAAATAAAAACAAAATTTGATCTTTTCCATCAACTTCTAAATTTTGGTTATCGGTAATAGTTATAATATCATCATTAAAGGGAGGAAATCACACTATAGTAGCATCTATAACAACTATTACAGGAGATATAAGGTATGGTAACATACTATTCTTAAATCTATTATAGTTATTTCTATTGGATATAGTAACACCCCTATTTTTAACTGAATTTATATTATTCATCATCAGTAATTAGTTGTATCTTTTAGATGAAACCTTTACTATGATACCAATTATAGTTCCACAACTAATGTAAGAGCATTGATAGGGGAATGGTTGATTCATTTATCAATTTATTTTATGAGTGTTTATCAAAACCTAACATATGAAACATGTTACAGCTTTCAATACACTAAAATATATTTAAAAACATCTCTTTAAATATAGTAAATATAAAGAGATAGATTAAAAGATGTTGTTTACATGGTTCAACCAATGTGACATACTACTTTTCAATATAGTTATACCCCCCCAAATGGATTCTCCACTAACATCAATAGTAATTGATTATACACCCAAATTATTATCTTTAGTAACTGTTTCTACTACCAGTTACAAGCATCATCAAAGATAGTTTATACCCCCTAATCACAAGCCTCCAATAACTAGTTATACCCCCAAACCCAAGATCATTATATAGTATAGATATAGTGTTTAAATATCCACTTATTTATATAGTATTTTCCCATAAGAAGGTTTATATGTTTTTTCTTATGTACAACTTCTTTAGGAAATTCAAAATCTATATGGAACGTTTGAAAGTTCCAAAACATCTTATTTATCTTGGGAGACATGGATATACTCCTACCTAACCTATAATATTCCATCCTATAATACTCTATCAGGTATGATATGTCTAGTGTTCTTCAGTCTTGTGTGTCTATATTCATTACAGTTCAATATTATAAATGTTTTAGAAGCTTCACCTAATTATCCTCAATCCAGTATCCTTGGTTTGATATATTGTGTCTCTTACACCTTCATACAGTAAACATTTGTCTAATATGCTATGTTTAGTGTACCTATTTCTGGTATTCCTCTATTTTATACTCCTCCTATTCAACCAAGTAAATTATTAGTTATAAAATAATTCCGAAATCATAATAGTTCATCTCAAGATAAATTAATAACATCATCTGAATGAGATCTTCTAATTTTATAGTCTCATCTTCCTATGATAAGTAAGTAAAAAAATGTGGGAACCAAAATTAAACTTCTCCATCAATAAAAATTTCAATTTACTACATTCAAATACTCTTAAAATTCATAGTAAGAATTATTGTTCGAGGATTATTCAAATACATATATCAATAAACTCTTCAAATCTTCCACAAATCTAGGCTATATTTATAAGTGTTAAAATTACATCTCAATATCATCATAATGTTTTTTATTTAGAATGTTTTTGTAAAGATCCTCAAATATCCATCTAATGTATAAAAATTCCGGTTTCTATATCCAATATACCCATTTCCAAACTTATTTTTCTAAAATTCTATATCTTATGGGAAACAATTCTCATTAATTATTCATTCGTTGAACTGGAATATCTCCATATAGTAAAAAAACACATCTGCATGTAGTTATTTTATCTAAAATTTTTACTTCAATATTACTCTATCTAGAACATGCTTGGAATTATATCCATCCAATTATCTTCATCTAATCCGCTCAGTCCACTAAACTTAGTCATGTGACATCATAATTTTGGGGATCAAACTTCATAAAACGAAAAATCCATGAATTTATAACTCAAATTCTTTAAAATCTTATTATTTATTTTGTGATGTTATATATTATATTTCCAATAAAATCAATCTAGATAACTATGTTTAGTAGAGTCATTATTTTAACCATGGTTTAGTAAACTTAATTTTTATTACACTTATAGAACATAATATACAGTTACCATTAAAAAATTCAATATGTTTGATAGTTTTCTCTACATGAAACACTGAACCTAAATAAACACACGATATATTTTGATAAAATATAAGTATTTAATTATGACCAGTAAAACTATGAAATTAAATTGGTGTGAATGAATATAAGTAACCGTTTTATGAATTATAGGTATATTAAATATAAAATATAAAATTTACATTTAATATAAATTAAATTCCATTATTTTACCAAAAGTGACTAATAAGATAAGGATGGTATTAAAGGATAAAAATGATTATTATGGTATAATTAAGGTTCTAGTATAACATATTATATAACCTATTAATGACATGATCACAAAACAAACATCGTTAATTGAATCATTTAAAATAAGAATAGTAACAGGATAATGATCCCTTCTTTCTAAGAAAAGTATTTATAAAAATTATCTTCACATTATAATTCTTTCCAAGTTAGAAATATCACACTAACAAGAACCAAATAAGATCATTAGGCTTACGGTTAAATTATGTTATAACAAAATTAACCTATAATCATTCATTGGACCATGGATTGTTCATGTTTAGGTTGGTTCAACCATATACTCGAACAATACTATGAATTTATATCATGAGTGACTATGGGAACATAATAACTGGAATAATATGATATAAATGATTTTCTTTGTTATGGTGACTCAAATATTTTTCTTTGAGTTATGATGTTTTATCTTGAACATTTTCTTCTATACTTGGGTGCTTTGAACCTAATATTTTATAGTATTTTAAAATTATATTTGGAAAAATTAATTTTTAGTATAAATACAATTTTAACCTTTTTACAATGTGGGTATGTATAAAAAATGTCAATTTTATAATCAATTTCATTGGATCCAAATTTCCTATAGAAAAAATTATTTCATTTTCAGGGATCTATTATAAGAGATTATTTTAAAAGAAAATGTTTTAAATGAGTTTTCAATTCACATTTTCAAAGTTCTTATCCCTAATATGCTTTATATTTCACTATTTATACTCTAATATATATATATGTGTGTGTGTGTGTGTGTGTGTGTGTGTAAGGAACTCAAAATACCAAATAATCTATTTTATGATCCCTTCTTGGGTGGTATCATTCATGGATTCTTTTGCAAGGTTGATTTTCATCTATTACAACATCCTTCAAGGTTTCCTTTTTTATTCTAAGAATATGTTCTTTTAAAACCATACACCTTATTTCTCTAGATAGATTATGATCACGATTTTTCTAGTATTGAATTATTCATATACTTATTTATCAATACGGTGAGATCATTACATTCTATATATTTTATATTAGATGATGTTCACCAAGAAAAAATTATATTCTATTGATATTGGGGGAAGTATTTACATTACATATATTATTATTCCAATAAAGATGATTATTTGATACTAACAAAGTTTTATCTTGTGTTAATATTGTATATTCATCATTATATAAATAACCATGTTTTTTTATCCAATGTTTCCATAGGGAATGGAATGAAAGGTCTTGTTAACTCTTATGGTGAATCAATCATATTTAATCTGGTGATGAGTAGGGTTCATAATTATATATCTCATGGATACATTGATAGGTCTCACAATACAAAATAGGTTTGGGAATTATGTGTATGCCTACCTAATTCAGCAAGATGTTTTGACTGTGGTCTCAATCGAAAATAATTTTTCTTGGAAAAAGAAATGGATAATAGGTTTCTTTGTCTGGAGTTATGCATTTCATCGGTATGAGATTAGTATTATTGATATACATGCATTCATTTATTGACATAGATAAGAATTATATTAGTTTCTTATTGATTATGGCTTCATGTTGTTTACATATTCCTACCATTATATTTATGCCATGTTCATTATTTGTTTTCTTTAGTAATATATTCCCCATAGTGGGGATTTGAGCTCACCCCTTCTTATGTTTCTATTTCCCCAGGTTATGAATAAAATAAAAATAGGTGGCATGTTTAGAAGGGTATCATGTTTGGAAGAATTTTTGTGAGATATTAAGACTTATCATGAATTATGATTTTTCTTATATATCAAGACATAAATTTCCATTGTTGATAAAAACATGTTCTTTATTGGATTATTATGTTTCATCATTATCTAAATATATAAACCTAAAAAGATCCTTAAAATGTAAGAAATTGAATAATAGTTACTGATTTTGTAATTATAGATGGTTATATTTAGTCTTGTACAATTAGTTTGAAGACATTTTGTAATGTATATTTCTATGAGAACCAAATTATATAAGTACAGGTTTAGAGCATCATAGTTGGTATAAAATGAATATTTTAGTAAAATTTATAAATAGGGATGTTTATTGAGGAAAATTTTAGGTTTGATAGTTTGTGGTTGATCACGATTTCAAGGGCATAGAAAAACATTTGGAATAGTGTATAATTTAATTTGAAGGAAATAATGAACATTTTATTTATGGATTAAGATATGAAATATTTAGTTAAATATCTTAGAATAATTTTATTTTTTAAATAACATCATGATGTTTTGGTAAATTAGATATTAGGTTGGGTTTCTTAGAAATAAATCCATATATGGATACTAGAAAGTATATGTCACTGTGGAATAAATTCCCCTAGGGTAATCACCCTAGAAAGGGTTGGTTGATCATGGAATTAATTTCCTTTATAATGCACAATGAGTGACACTTGACTTCACAACTATTGAGACACTCATGTGGGATATTCTTTTGTTAATAAAATTATTATAACTAACCATTATGAAGGATTTAATATTTATGTTAACTAATTAGGTTAGATAACCAAAACAAATGACCACTGATAACCCAGGATTGAAAAAAGTAGATTCATAGGTTTATCTAAAATTATCATATGTTAAAAATAAAGGTTTCATAAGGGAGGAAATATTATGAATAATATTTTTCAAATAAATATTTTGATATTATCCTTACCATTTTAGTTTTTTTATTTGGTTAAAACAGGATCAAAAATATGAATCTGAGAAAAGTTTTTATATTGAAACCCCTATGTATTAAAACCAAATCCTGAAGCATGTATAAATTTTTCAGAATTTAATTATTTGTCTATTAAGATAGAAAATTGGATTTTACTAGTCTTACCTATGGTAGTGAGGTTAATATGATAATTAAAATTGATTTTTGAAAATATTTCATTTTTTAAATAGTGAAGTGATAATTACTGATGACTTTTTTGTATATTCCAAGTGTTATTAAAGATTATGTGAACATATAAGGATTATTCCTAAGTAGTTTTAAATTAAAGGTATTGAAAAGTATATTAAATGATATTAATAAGTTTTAATTTTTTTTATGATAATGCTATATTTTGGGGGATAACTATCTGAGAACACATGATCGAGGTATATATAACTCTTATGTTCTAAAAACACATAATTTTTAGATAATAAAGGGTGGTTTGGTTTTTAATAATTTAGTTAGATGGTAATTAGTAACCTTAGTATTGATAGGTGATTCATGATGTTTTTGGAGAAGTTCATCTCATTTATGGTATTATGATATATAGTGACTAGTGTGTGACCTTAGTAACTAGTGGTTAATACCATTTTAGGATTAAATATTGAGTTAATTTTTAGAGAAATATATAAACTTATTGTGGATTAATGTCTTGGTGATTCAAATATGTTTGGGTAAATGTATTTTATTGACATTATATGATTAGAGGAAGTACTAATGTTGTTTGGGGAAGGATAATTTGGGATTTTAGTTAATTGATTTCCCTGATAATTGGGAAAGTTCATGGTAATATGGAATATCTATTTTATGGATTATGTTAATACATGTGAGAGAAATGAACTCAACGTAACATAGGTTGAACTAAGAATGATATAAATTAAACAAATATTGATATTGGTTGATCCTAATTTGATACTAGTTGAGTTATAAGAACTATAGGATAATATGATAGAGTTATAAAGTGTGACATATTGAGGATAAATCTTCATGTGGCTGTTTATGATAATTCTCATTTAATAATTGCCACTTATTTTAACTATTTTAGTTTTTTAATGGATAAATACTTAAGGAACCAAGTTAATAATAGATCCCACAGATAATATGGGAATTTCACCATTGAATAAACTTATGGGATAAGTTTATAAGTGAAAAATATTAATATTATTCAAAATAATCTACAAAGAATTATTATTAATAATGTGAACATAGTTGGAAACCAAAAACTCACCAAAGAAGAGTAGGATGAAATATCATAGAAATTTCGTTGACCAAGATGTGGGAGGAAGCACATAGGGAATTTCTCATAATGAACGTGAATATGATTTATGTGTCTAAAAGGAGTAAATATTTTATCTAAAAATTATATTAACATGATTGATGAAAAAATGTGTTTCCTAGTCATACATAATATATAAATTTAGAAACCTCATTGAAAAATATATCTCCAGTTATATTTATATTTTAGATAACCTTGAATATTTATTTTAGTAAATGATAATTAAAATTACGAGGAAACAATTTATTTAAAGTGGGGGTGGGGAATTTAACACCCGGATATCTTAATATATTATTACCTTTTAATAATTAATTATTCTAAATATTTTTATCCAAACCAACAATGAGCTTAAAAGAAACAATGATATATTTAAACAAAATAAAAATATATAAGTATGAACATTGAAAACTATCCATTGAATTAGAGGGAATATAAATGAGTAAAGTTTTTATAAGTTAGATGTATATAGAAAATAAAGGATACATTTAATTTGAATGAATTTTAATTAGTTTACCTAAAATTAATAATAAGATCATTTATTTTTTTCAAAATTATTTTTTACAAAAATAACCTTTTACATGATATGAATTTATATTTAATGAAAATTATGATTCAGGTTGTAAAATTATGTTTGATATTAATAAATTGTTAACCCCAATTTAGTTGGTAAATGTTATTATGTAATAATAATAATGGTTAATATTTTAAAATTACATTTTCCAATAAAAATGGGTTTTTGTTATATTTTAAAATTTTATTCAAAAAGTTGAATTTATAAATTTTATAATTTTTCATTAATAAAATGAAATTTATTGTTAATTATTAATAAAATAATTAACTTAGTATAAATTTTTGAGTTCTTTCTTAAAAGGTTTTTTAGTTTAAAATTATGTTTTTCTCAAAATTTATTATTTGTATGAACTTATCATTATATATGAATGACCTATAATTTTTTAAAACATTTAATGTAATAAAATTTGGATTTTAGGAATAATAATAATCCTTATAAAATATTATTTGATCTTATAAAACATATAGAGAATTTTTTATAACTAATTGAAATGTTACTTTAATATAGAAAATGTTCTCAGTTTTATCATTGAATAAAGTATATTTCAAGGAAATATCAGTTTTCACTTTCCTTTTAAGCCATACATCCTTCATTTGGTTCATAATAATTCAAATTTATGTCAATATAATTAGTTTCCTAGATAATTTTTACTTATATGTAAATTTTTATATCAAAAATGTTATTTCTATAAAAACTTTTTTACACGTTTAAGTGTTTATATTTAAAGATCAACTTTTCATACCAGTATAAATTTTATTTGATAAAATTGTTTTAAAATTTAAAATTATATTTTTAAAATTAATTAATTAGGTTTATTATAATTTTTTCACTAAAATTAATTACTAATAATAAAAATTAGTTACTATTATAATTATTAAAAAATTTAAAAGTTCTTTTACTCATGGGGATGTAAAAAACTTATCAAAAACAAGTTTCCAAATGGATGGTTAAGGTGTGGATTGACCAAAACTCACCCTCTTTAATTATTTACTCCTTTTAAATACCCTTTACATTTAATATTGAAATTAAAATTTTTAAAATCAATGCCTATATCCAAAACAACACTTATCTTCACTTATAAAACGGTAACAAATTTCCCACTTCAAGACTAACTTATCCTTAACATTTCGCCTTGAAGCTCTACCATTTTTATCCTCCTATAATACTCTTCCATGTTAAAAAGATTCTTTTTACCTATAGTTATATTATGCCTTAACTTCTAATAAAAATTCAATCCCTCGATGTGGGTATTTTCAACCACCTAATTTTTTATTAATTATTTTTTTTTAATTTACTATATCCATAGTAATATATTTATATTATTAATATATATATATATATATTATTTCCCACATAGGATCCAAGTATCATTAAGAGGGTGGGGGTTTAAATGAGTGATATATCATTCTTTTAGGTTTTCTTTCTTTTGAAACAACCTTGGCCACCTTTCAAATATATATCAAATTTCTAAAAAAACAATCACACATCCATAGGAACACCAGAATTTAAAAGGTTTACTACTAAATAATAGTAGATACAACTAATTTGAAACAATACACTAGAAAACAATCATTTTTTGTATACATGAAGTAGGATATGTCCTTACACTTATGTATCACTATATTTAATATAGTA
Source organism: Viscum album (assembly GCA_963277665.1). Classification (NCBI taxonomy): domain Eukaryota; kingdom Viridiplantae; phylum Streptophyta; class Magnoliopsida; order Santalales; family Viscaceae; genus Viscum; species Viscum album. Next base: position 194,991,890 of record OY728137.1, on the reverse strand, counting down.
TTTCATGTGCTTCAAGTAGAACAAAATTATGTAATACAATTTTGTGTAACAAGCTAAGAAACTTTCACAAGTTTCTTAAAAACATGTTATGGTGCTTCCTTATCGACTTTGAAAAATATAAACTTCAAAAAAATTATTCACTTTCTTACCTAGCCATAGGTAATAACTTTTATGGACTTCTTAATGACACCCTATCTGTACGTAGTCTGATCGCAAGTACAATTGTTCAGTATGGAAATTTATGTTTTCCCGAATATATTTGAAACAATTCTGAACTACCTCTATCTCAGTCTGAGTATCTCAATCCGATTTATTGGTTAGATTATCTATTCTAATATAATAATCAGAAAAATATGATCTTCCCATTAATCTTCTTCTTATATCCAAAGAACTTCATCAAGAAATATTTTTCCAGAATCTTATTCTCTCTAAAATCTTTTAGTTCTCCACCATATCTCAAAAATGTACTTCCTCTTAACAATACTTTTATAACCTCTTTAATCAGTTGTTATTTTTTTCATTTCCTTAGAATGATTAATATGCATTAAATTAAGTTATTGGTTTCAACCTATGTTTGATAGATTGGTCACTAATTCACTTTGATAATTGGTGTCAGTGCCAGTCTTATGACTCTTAACCCAATTGAAGAAAACATATCAGAGTTTTTATTTTCATTATTGACCCTATTGAAATTTTTTTTATCTTGATGAAAATGGTTTACTATATTATTTATTGATCTCTTATCCCACTTGGAATTGGTCCCAACAACTTCTAAACAATTCTACCTCTGATTACCTTTTGTAACCATCACTATGTCTGATGATTGGTTCAAAAATTAATCTGATGATTGGTGGAACACCGTGTCCAATAGACCAGTTTCATCCACAACTTCTTTCTTTTTAGGATTATGATACATGTGTTTCCAACATTCATCAACTTCTTTCTTCAAATAATTTTATCACCTATTTTATTGGTCATACTGAAAACCATCATCTTCATCTTATCACATTCTGAAAAAATACTTCTCATCCTTTAAAAAATTCTATGTCTAGTGGAATTCTCATCTATGAGGTGAGTCCATAAATCCCAACTTTCTTCTCTGAAAACTCCTTGTAATCACGACTTCTTTATGACTTTGAGAACCTTAGGATTGGTGTAGCATCATATGAATTAATTTGGAAAGTATGAAAGCTTCCCACACTTCCAGAAAATTATTTTTTTAAATTCAAACCTCAAAAAGATAGGTAGCACATTTTATCACCCTTCCACTCATAAGTATTGCATAAAACATTTTTCAAAAAACTTATGATTTTTGAGAATTATATGATCAAAAAATCATCAATATATTTTCATAAGATCCATTTAGACTATGATACACATCCTCATTACAATCAGAACTTCCTTTCTAAGACCCAAGGTGAGTTTTATGAGAATTTTCTTCCATAAAAATTATTCACAAACTATAGGACTTTCTTAAGAAATTTTTTGTCTAATCAGATGATTATTATTTGGAGTTCAATCATTAAAATTTATAAAGTGAGGTGATTTATTTATTTTTTTACATCAAAAGACATCAAAATTATTCCAGATTCCAAAAACATCTTTTTTGTAACTTTTTCCAACAATATACTATAATTTTACTATATTAAAGTTTTTATCAATTTTTATTCATATATCCCATGAACTAAGGAAAACAAATCTACCATTTGTGCGTTGTGCATACTACAACCTCCCTGATGTAATGCATTTGGTTTTCCTTCACCACCTTATATGATTGGATCTAAGGATGGTTTTATAGGAGAAATATGATTATTATTGTAAAATTAATTTTATATTATGATAAATTATAAGAAAAATTAATCATTTGATTAACTAATGATTATTGTTAATTTAATCATTTAAAATAATTTTACTAAGAGGAAAATGATATCTTATTCCAAGGAAATGTCTTTATATAAATTATAGTTTCATTATAATTCATTAAAATTCCAAAATATCACACTAATAATCACCAAATAATATCATTTTCCTTCTATTATAATTATATTATAATAAAACTATCTCATAGTCATTCATTAAATTAGGATATGGTTATGTTTGGGTCGATTAAACCACCTACTTGAACAATACTATGAATTTATATCAAGAATGAATATAAGAACATAATTAATATTATAACATGAAATAAATGACTAATTTATGTCATTTTGGAGAAGTTTTATCAATTTTTAATTCATTAATTAAGAAAAAACAATTCGATTGCTATGAATCACCGAAAAATGATTCTTATTAATTTAATATTCAAGGATAAGTACTAGAAAACTCATGAAAGTATTTTGTAACATCTTAAATGATTATAAAAAATCCCCATAAGTAACCTTAATTACAAATTAATTATGAAATTTTTAATAATAATGCATATAGACATTGCTGTTATGAAACTAATACAAATGTTCAAGACCATAAACACCCAATGTGGAAAATTAGAATAATTCTTGTAGAGAGTGAATATTAATAAAATTTATGATAGAAAATGTATATTATTGAGATTCTATATTAAGTGAATAAGATATCTATTTTTTTATCTAAGAGGATAAGATATATCCATTGAATTCAATAATGATAGGAAAGAGTTTTCATTACAAATTCTTATCTTTGATAGAATTTTGGTATTATACAAAATATTTCATTTATGCGGCATACATACATCCAATTTGAGATATTATATCCTGAGTAGTCTTTTAATCATGTTATTTTATTTTTAATTATTATCCCTCTCTTTCAAGGGTATTTTATTAAAGTGTTACTCAATATGCAAGGGTTTTCTAGGTCTTAATTCTAATTCTTGGACACAAGTTACAAGTTAAGAACCATGATTACTTTATATTGTGGATTCACTACCCATTGATATGTTTTTATCATTCTATTGGTATTTCGGGGTATTTAATATCCAAATAATGTCCCCTTATTTTATTGGCTATTGATATATTTTTTCCCTAATAGTAAATATTTTTAGTAGCTCAAATCCCTTTCTTTGAGTTATTGTGTTTTATCTTGAATATTATTCTTCCATGTTTGGGTTATCACGCCCTAATATTTAATGGTATTTCATAATCATGTTTGGTTAAAGGAAAATTTTATTCAAATAAAATCTTATTAATCTTTTTATAATGTGGGTTTTTAAAAAAGGAAATTTCAAATATAAAAATACCCCTTTAAAATTCAATTTTTAAATTCAAATTTCTTATAGAAAAAATTATTTAATTTTCAATTTTAAAATATTGGAGATTAATTTAATACTAAAGGTTTTCAATGAGTTTTAACTTTACCTTTTAAGTAAGAATTATGGTGGTGATCCATAACTTCTTCCTTTATTTCAATATTAAAAATGATTTCTAAAATCTATTTTACATTCTCACTTCCATTTACCATTATATTTCAAAAGGTTTTTTTCCATAATATGGTTTATGTTTCACTATTTATACTCTTATATATATATATATTAGAATAATAGAATAATGATACCAAAAAATCCAATTCATGATCCCTTCTTCGACGGTGTCATTCAAGCATTCTTTTCCAAGTGCATTTTTCATCTTTGGAAACATCATTCTCAATTTATTTTTTTATTCAGTGAATAAGTTATTTTAAAACCATATTACTTATTTCTATGCATGAAATATGATCATGATTATTCTAGTATTGGTTTAGTCTTATGCTCATTTATCTATATAGTGTGATCATCAGATTTTACTTTTTTAGATTGGATGATGTTCACCTTGAAATAATGTTATTCTATTGACATGGGGAATATTATTGGAATTTCATATGTTTTTTTATTGTAATACAAATTATTATTATCTTAAAATAAAAGGTGATCATGTATTGATATTCTTTATTCATCATTATATAGATAATGATTGTTTTTATTTAGCCAAATGTTCCTTAGTGAATATGATGAAAGGTGTTTTTGACTCATATGATGAGTGAATTAGACCTAATTTGTGACGAGTGGGGATTGGAATTTCATTGGCCATCAATGCATCAATATTTCTCATGAAACAAAACATGCTTGGCTATTTGGTGTATTTACACCCAAATATAAAACATGTATTCATTGTGATCTCAATGAAAAGTAATGTGTCTTGGTACAAGGAATTGAATTTTTTTATGTATGAAATTATCCTTTACATTAGTATAAGTTCAGTATTATTTATATTCATGTTTTCATTTATTCTCTTGGACATATCATTCTCTTAGTTTAATGTTTATTATTTATTCATGTTTTATTTCTATTACTTCTATAATATTTATATCATGTTTATTCCATGATTTCTTCAGTTATATATTTCCCTTATTGAGAATTTGAGCCCATTCTTTCTTACATTTAAATTTCCCAAAGTTATAAAGAAAACTAGAACATGTGACATGTTTTTTTATAACACATGTGTAATAATTTGTGGGAGATTTTGAAAACTTACCAAGAATTAAGTAATTGTTTATATATGCATGAAAAAATTCCCATTAGTTAAGAAATACATAGGACTTATTAGTTAATTATGTGTCATAATTCTATAAATATATAAATCTAAAAGGACCATTCAATTAAAATAAACTCAATAATTATTAATGAGTTTTTAATTATGGATTTTTATATCAAGTAATCTGTAGCCGACATGGAGAAAGTATGAAAATTATATGTCTATGTGCTATAGATTTTAGGAGTGTGGGTTTGGGGTGCCACAATTTTTCTCAACATTCTTCCTTTGAAAAAACATGGATTGAACCATTAAAACATTGAGAAATCATGATGAATGAGACTTTGGAGATCCGTAAATCAACTTTTGACTTATAAAGTTTCTTAAAATGAATAAAAACTCTTCAATATAATTTTTAGAGATACTTATCCTATAAACACTTATTTTTATATTGATAAAAATGAAACCAAAAAGATTAAGAACAATGCCCTCAGTGATTTTCTCTAATCCATGGCCTATTAGATGCAGGATTTGAGATGTACACTTGTCATTACTGATAAAACAATAGGGGTTCTAGTAGGGAAAGTCGTGACAAAGTGGTGTCAATGATTTAGTAAAGAGTTATAATAGAGTTTGAACTTAGTTACTTGTGATAATTATATTGTTTTTATAGGGTAATAACATTGATAAAACATGTTACACGATGTAGGCAAGAGATACTATCCAGAGAATAAGAAATTAATCCCCCCTATGATCTGATACAAGGACCATAAGATTAGTGAACATGCTATATGAGGTGATTATGATCATAAGGTAGATACATAGGATTTTTTCAGGCATCATGATTATTATTCCTGCATTTGAATTGGGGAAAATGTTGGTAAATTAAAAATAATTTTTTTAAGTGGTGATAATAAATTATTTATTCTTGGAATTAAGGACTATTATAATTTTTAGAGATGTTTTTTTGGAGATTTCTATATGTAATTAAGGTGGTAAAAGTGTAACTTGATACTCTAATTGACTGTATGAGGGTAGTCTAGGAAGAGGTTTGTTCTTAGAGAAACATGTTATGTGAGTTTCAAAAAAATATCTCGCCCAAATATAAAGGGTCTATTTGTGAACAAGATATAGAGTGGTTGTTGGGGGAACTCGAGATAACATTTGATATTAATTTTTTATAAAATGAAGCATTGTCTTTAATTGGATATTAATTTGTTGCATGTAGATACTCATTTGTGGTGGATCTTATATCATGGTGATTATAAGAATTCATAGATAAAATGAGATAAGTTCCACATTCAATTTTAGGTAAAGTTATTATATTTTATTATAAATATAGTGAAAAAATTGCTGTAAATTTCTACTCAATAGGGGATAACTTGTTTTAAGGAGTTTAGAATTTAGATGATGTGAATATTTATTTATTATTCTAACCTTATTTTAAATGAGGAAGGTAGAGTGTGATATTCTTTGGAGGTGTTTCATCCTGAGATAATGTTTTTGGCCACTCCATTAAATTTTTTAATATATTATAAGGTGATAGAAGATGCAGAGGTAATAAAGAATATACTACCATAAACTAATTCATATTGTAAGGTAGGTTATATGAACATTTTATGGATAATATCAATGGATATAGGTTATTGATTATAGGTGTGGTCTATGTTATCATGAAAAGGGAGTTAGTCTCAACAATTATTTTCTCAGTTTTTAAGATATCGTGTTTCTTGCACCTCTATTAAATGTTTTTGAATGTTTTTTTTCATATGGGGTTCATGAGAATCAATAGTCTAATTGTTTAACCTTCTTAAGTGTGTAATGCATATTTGATGTCCTGCTTCATGTGCATGATTTATATCAATTACCTTTGAGGCCTTATCTACACAAATAATAAGTCTTTTTGGGTTTTGAATAGTTGAAAAGAGATGGATTAGGTAGAGGGAAGCTTCATGATATCCATAACCCTTAAGGACATAGGGTATAACACAATCATGGTAGTAGTCTAGATCATTGTCATGGTCCTAATTATACTATGGATTTTGTAGTTCCAGGTGAACTAGATAATGTTCCAAGCACCAAATGTATACCTTCAAACATAGTAAATTCCTTGTTTTAATTGGGATCTTTTCACTCCTTCATTTCAAATGCCTGAGTATGTGTAAGATCTAAGTTTTTATCATGAGGCATGGATCCTTTAAAATTTTCCTTAAACAATTATTTTTATCTATATGAGTTTTCCTAAGAGTTTAATGAAGGGTTTGGGAGCATCTATGGGTTGTTCAAAGCACGAAACTATAGTTTTTGGGAGAAATAAGTTAGGAGCATGGTTAGGTAATGGTTATCACCAATCATGCAACTCAACCATGCGAGCCCTGGAGCGTTTCCCATGGGTTTTTAAACTATTAAACTTAGGCTACATTACTATGTGAATTGGTGTAGGTGGTTTGTTGTGGTAATCCGCAATGCATTCACATGGTTTTCTAAAACTTATATCCATCCATGGAAGGGGGATCTATCCTAGGATGTGAGTTTTTATGACTGGTGCATAGTTTGGTAAACTGTGGCCAAATTGTACTCCCTTTAAAAATGAATGAAATTACATTTTTACCCTTACTTTATTATACCATTATTCCTCATTTTTATTTTCCCATTATAGTAGTAAAACCATCCTACAATTTAAGTGGAATGTGGTCCTTAGAATGTTGAGTCATGACTACATTCTATGTTATCTAACTTTGAATATTTGTAGATTCTTCTATGGATGGGACTGCCAGTCATATGGATTTATACTACACCATGATTGATACTTGGTTCCCTATGTGGAAAACTAAGGATGATCTCAAGAGGATTTTTCATTATATCATGCCTTGGGAGATACTTGGGTTTCTATGAGGAATTGCATATATGGGATTATGGGGTGAAAGGTTGATAGTACACATGGACCAGTACCTAAGTTCCCCATGTGAAATTTCTTAGACAAGATAAAGATGTTAATTATTCTTGTGATGTATCATCCAAGTTAATAAAGATAATTGGATTCATTCTATACATTACATACATGGTGACATTGTTAATTACTTTTTTAACTTCTAGATGCCATGGGACATATTCATCACTTATAGGAATATGATCACCTAAGGATACATTGGATATAAGACTATATCCAAAGACTGTAATATAATTAACATATAATTAATAAATGTTCATAGAAATTATAAAATTGGACGATGGAGGTAGAAATCAGACGAGTGCTCCATGGGAGACCCTTGACATGGGTATTATTTGTTTCTTTTATTAATTTTACTATTCTTCCTGCAAAATATTACATAGTATACTCACATAATGGATGAAATTTTACACCATTGGTGATGAAATACTGATCTTATCTCACACCATGTTCATGATTATGATTTGTATCCAGACTGACTTCTGGTATGCACATAGGGAAAAAGGGAAGAACCTGACTATGGATGGATTATTTTCTATACTGGGAGAGAGTAAAAGAGAATAGGACCGAGTTGATGCTCATAATGCTATTAGAGATAGATTTTAGTCTTTTTTTCATTCTTTTTATATCATATTATAAATTTCTTATGCTTTGTTTCTAATATATTCCCCATTTTTTGTATAACATATGAACATGGCATCATTACATACTTATTATGGTTACAACCTGTCATGCTTTTAGATTTCAATTATTGTTATCATCCAAATGTTTCCATATTATTCACCTAATTTCTTATTATTATGAATTTTATTTGTATATTATTATGTGATGTTGTTACTCTGATAAAATAGGGTATGGTCTCCCTATTATAAAATTATAAATCATCACTACTAATCGACATCCTCTAGCATATAGGGAGGCATGATTGATTCCACATGACCAACTAGGTTTTGTTACATAGTATTGAACTGGGTCTAAGGATTTACAAGTGGTATCAGAGGATAATTCTAGGGAGGATGTAGTTGTGGGTTAGTGTGGTATAACACATAGACTAGATAGGACATCAACTGATAATAGGAGGTGTCTCCATGGTACTACTCACAGAGGTAGTGAAATTCAAAAGACACACACTAAGAGTTATGTGGTGTGACACTAGTGTGGTAGGATAGACCTTAAGAAGCCCCAATGTACGAAGGGTGCAATTAAGTGAAAATAATATTAATAATGGTCCATATTTATTTCTTTTGCATAAATTTTCCTCTTGAATTCAGTAAGAGAATATCTTCACCGATTCCATGTTCATGAGTAAGGATAGTCACTCCTTTCCAGGAAGGTAGTTGGTGTACTATTGACCATTTAGGCTAATGAGGTTTTCATGGTTGAGGGAGCTAGAAAAAAGACATATAGTGTGAGTAGAGAAGACCTTATCATAATAGTCATTTTTTATCTTATGATTATAGATTAGACCAGATTTATATAGTACAACTGATTCCCAAGGGGAAGAGTGTTGGGCCTTCTATAATTCGAGGTATGTTTTTAGTAGCCTCTACTCTAGTATCTACCTTATATGATACAGGCACATCACACTCTTTCTTATATTTGGATATCATGGAAATGCTTGGTCTTTTGATCAAATAATTTTGTGGAGTGATAACTCTTGATACGCCATTTTGAGTGTGATTAGAAATCATATGCCAATTATGAGGGTTACCCTTAGGATAAGTGGATATCATTTTGTATGGAATCTATACATCCTCAAGATTTAGGCTATAACATAATTCTTAGGATGGACTAGTTATCATCTTATCATTATTATGTTTATTGTGATCACTGTAGGCTATCATTTTCATTACAATAGAGAGGTATCTATATTCCTAAATGATAATGGAACTTACTTGAAAATTGAGCTCGAGTAGAGTATTGTCAAATGGGCAGATTATCATCCCATAATTCTATTATTTTATTGAATGATCATGAAATTCCTCAAATATAATTCCCTCTTATAGTTAACCATTTCAGGGACATTTTATTTAAAAAAAATTCTTGTTTACCTCATGTGAGAGAGGTAGAGTTTACTATTGAGATAATACCTAGAGATTCACTAGTGTCTACCCCTCCATAGAGGATGTCACCTACTAAGCTTCAAGAACTCAAGAGATATCTAAATGAACTATAATCCAAAAGGTTTATATGACCTATTACTTCACCTTAGGTTTCACCTTTCCTTTCCACCAAGAAGGTGGATGATACCCTCATAATATTCATCTATTATAAGAAATTAAATTTTCTTAAAGTTACGAACCTATATCCATTAACTTGTATAGATGACCTGTTTGATCAAATATGTGGAGGTGAGCTTCCTTGAAGGTTTATTTGAGGTTGGGATACCATCAAGTATGAGTTAGGACCTCAAATATACCACATACTACTTTCTAAAGAAGATATAACTTTTATGAGTATTTGGTAATGTCATTCGGTCTTATGAACATGCTGACTATTTTCATAAACTTGATCAATTAGGTTTTACTCATGTATCTAGATTCTTTTGTTGTGGGTTTGATGGATGTTATTTTGGTGTATTCTCATACATGACACAATCATGCCAAATGTGTTGATATTATATTGAGTAAACTGAGAAAGAATAGTTTGAATGCTAAGATAAAAAAATTCCACTTTTAGATCAATAAATTCCACTTCTTATTATCTCAGAGGTAGGAGTATCTATTGACCAAGAGAAGGTGATGGTTGTGGTTTCATGAGAGTATCCCAAGAACATATTTGATATTCATTGTTTCTTAGGGCTATGAAGATATTATTGGAATGTTAATTTGGAAATATCGTAGTTACAATATCCCCTTAAGGGATTGACTAAAGAGGGTTTTAATTTCGTATGGCCTGAACCATGTGGGGAGCCCTTTTAGGTGTTGAAAAGAAAACTTACCACAATGCCATTCCTTATTCTTCCAGAGTAGTATAAAGGATATAATATTTTTTTTGTGATGAATCATTCATCTGTCGAGGATAAGTTCTAATGTAAAAAGATATACTCATGTCATATAGGTCTCAACATTTAAGACCTTATGAGCATAACTACCTAATGCATGATCTGAATTTAGCTGCAGTTGTCCATGACTTATATTGGTAGAGAAATTACTTCTTGGGATAGAATTTGGTGGTATATACATGCCAAAAATCCTAAAATATATCATATCATAGCATGAATTAAATATCATTCATGATACATGGTTTAAATACATATAGTCACTTTATTTTTTTTATTTTATTATATAATTGGTAATGGAAATGAAATAGAGGATTCTCTAAGTTGGAAGAATATTGCACATGCAATTTAAGAGGCTAGTAGGGAATGATAGTGTTCATGGATTTGTTTTATGTGATGAATTTAGAGATCAAGGAATATCTTAGGTATCCCATTCTTTCATCATTATTATTACCCTCTTCACTAAAGGATAGCGTGAACAGAAAAAAACATTTAGATCTTGAAGGCTTAGTCATATGGGATGGAATTTCAGATGAGGACTCACTGCTTGGCTGTGTCATTGATGGGGATAAGACCTTGTGCATTCATTAATGTGTTTGGGTACCCATAGATGTATGAGAGGAGTTGATTTGAGAGCCTCATTCCTCTTCTTAGGTAGTATATCCAATCATTAACAAGATGTATCATGGATTACACTACCATTATTGGTGGTAGGGGATAAAAATAGTGATAACTAGTTTCATTACATGGGGTTATGACTATTAGTAGGTGAAGGTAGAACATTAGCGGCTAGTGGGACTCTTATATCCATTACCCATTATGGATTTGAAATGGTACGACATCACTATGAATTTATATTGGGTTTTTAAAGTACCTAGAGGTAGTGATGTGGTATGGATGATTATTGATATGTTTAAGAAATGCTACCTCTTTATACCTATCATAGAGACATTTTCATTAGATGAGGTAGGAAGGATATATGTTAAGGATATTATAAACCTTCATAGAGTTACAAATACAATACTCTTAGATAGATACAATCATTTTACATCATGTTTCAAGTAGGGGTTAAAGAAGGAACTAGGATCACATGTACTTCTAAGAAAAACTTATCACCCATAGATCAAAGGTAAATCCAAGCATAATATATAGGTTTTTGAGGATATGAATAAGGAATTTATCATTGATTTTAGAGTTTTTTAGGAGAAATGCTTACCTATTATTGAATTCTCATATTATTATATATTCTGATAAACTATATGGATCACTCTTTATAAGGACTTATATGGTAGGACATTCCATTCACACCCATGTTAGTTAGAGATAGGACAAATGGTTGTACTTAGACCAAATATCATTCAAGAGACTTTATAGTAGGTAACGATTATTATGAAGTATATGGATACAACATAATCTATTAAGAATTCACATGCAGATCACCATTAATGATCTATAGATTTCAAAGTTATGAATCAAGTATTCTTACACGTGTTGCCTAAAATGTAGAATAGACAGACCCAAAGGCAGGCTAAGAATTCATATAGATTCATCAGACCTTGAAGATGATATATATTGTTAGACTAGTGGTTTATTAGATAGATATTCCATAGAGATACATATCTATGCATGATTCCTTTCACATTTCTTAGTTTTGTTATTACTATCCAGGACTGTATCATGTTCTTCAGCCGAATTTGGTAGATTTAGAGGTTGATGATTCTTTTGTGGAGTACCCGGTTCATATTATTGATCTTACAAAGAAGGCTACTTGAATTAATTTAGTTCTTCTAGTTCAGGTGCAATGGTAGCATGTCCATATACAAGATGATACCTAGGATAGAGAGGTCGATATTCATGCATAGAGTCCAGATTTGTTTTTAGATGATTCTAAAAAACCTTAGAAAGGGAAACATAGGTATGATTTGTTTTAATGAGGGGAGTTTGTAAGATTATAGGTTTTATCATGAGGTATGAATTCTATAAATTTTTCTTAACATTTTTTAATTCATATTAAAGTTTCTAAGAGTTTAAGGAAGGGTTCATAGCATATGAGACTTTCTTAGAACCTCAATATTTGATTTTTGGGATAAATAGGTCAAGCACATGGTTAGAGAATGATTAATAATAACCATATAGCTAAACCATGAAATCCATAAAGGGTTTCATATTTTTTTTAAACCATACACCCTAAGCCACACAACCATGTGAATTGGTGCATGTGTGGTCTAGAAGTGATCCGTATGGGCGAAAGATGGTTTTTTAAAATGTGTTTCTAGACATGTGAGGGGGTTCCATGCAAGGAATTGAATGCACATGGTTGGTGAATGGTTTGGATAACAGTGCTACCAAACTATACACCTTTTAGAAATTAGTGAAATTAAATTTTTAACATTTTTCCATATAAATTTCATCCTCTTTTTTCTTCTCCCATTTATGCACACCAATCTCCTCCTATGATTGAGAGTTTCCCTTTACATTAATCTAAAATTTAAGCCTCATACCTTATATGACATATGATTTGACCATATTTTATCACATTATATCTCCCACTATATTTCTTATAATCTTATTTCCTAATTTCATTGTTTATCTCACCATATGGAATGTAAAATCAGTGTGAGCTAATATGCCCTATTTTAGGGTGTTTTTCTAATTTTAAGATGTTTCCTATTCTAGACCATACAAGAGGCCAATATTGGGTTAAGAGTATTTTACTCGTATAAGGTACATTTATGAATGATTTTCCAAAATTTTCAAGTTAAATATATTATACACCATTGTGTTGTGTTCCGAACATTCAATGCATCACTTCATAAAATTGTTTTTTTCCTAAATAAAATGTTTGGACCTTGACCAACATAACCAATGAGACTCATTAACACCCATGGAGGTTGAACACCATAATTTGAACCACCCAAATAGCTATTTTGTTAAACTATTTAAATTACCTGTGTGATGCTTGTGTAATATAAATTACCTTATGAGGTTAGTTTATTTCCCCATTGAATATTGAATGTTTAAATGAATTCAATGGAATGAGAATTGAAATTCCATGTCTCTTGACCTTTTTTCTACTTACCTATTCTCAAGGAATTCTTTATAAAATAATGTACAACTTAATTCAATAGAATAGTTAAATGTTATGTCTTGTCCATCAGTAACGTGCCCATGAATTCTATAGGGACTGCTTGCCAGAGGGTCCTGTGTTGGTGAAGGCTTCTTGTCATGGCATATTTGCTAGGGTGGGGTAGCTCCGGTAGCTGGTTCTAGTTCTTTTCTTCTTGTGTTGTTCTCTTTTGTTTAGACTGTTTTTGTGGTTTCTCACTTTTCCCTTAAAAGTGTTTTGATAATAAAAAAGTAATTTTCAGTCAGTAGGGATAGAATGTGAGCCATGACTATTCAATATTTCATGTTCAGGGCGATACATGGGTTCCAACTCATAACTCCATTGATGGTATCATCATGATTATTTAATTAAATTCATTATAAGTGAATTTATTACAAACCATGGGTGATTTATTGATTTTGATATAGAATTCCATGGATGGGCTCACCGAGAAAATAGATTTATACTATTCCATGAGTGATACTTTGCTCCCTACGTAGATTTCCAAGGACATGCTTGGGAGGGGGTATGTCATTATACCTGGTCGTGAGAGAAAACTGGGTCCCTATGTGGAATTCCATGGATGGGAATGTAGGGTGACAGTTTTATAGTACACCTGGAGTGATACCTAGGTTCCCTACATGGAATTACATGGGCGAGATTAGGATGCTAATTAATCTAATGATGCATCTTATAAGTCAAATAACATTATTGGATTCATTCAATAATTTACATACATAATGACCCTATATAATTCATTTAATAACTTCTAGATGCCATGGGACTTAGTCATCACTTATATGAGTCTAACCATCTAAGTATGCCTTGGGTGTGACTATGAACCCAGAGGTTGTAATATAATTAAAACATTGTTAATAAATCTTCAGAGACATTATAACATAGGCCAATGTAAGTAGTTTCATATAGGTGTTCCATGGGAGACCTTGACCGACATGATTATTATGTATTTAATTTTCTACTTTTACTACTATACTTTCACATTATTTTGTGGTATACTCATGGTCTAGATGGAATTAGACAACATTGGTGGTGGTCTAAGGAGTTTATCTCACACTTTTCTTGGGATTTTAATTGGTACTCTGAATAAAATTTTGGATGTAGGTTGGAAAAAATGAAAGTTTTTAGCAATGGAAACCTTATTTTTTATACTAAAATGGATTATGGGGGTAGAAGACCAATCCTATACCTAGAATGTGATTAGATATATACTTAGGCCTTTTTTATTTTTTATAATATGTTGTATATGCCTTATACTTTGTTTCTCTTAAATTTCCTTTTTTTTATAGTACATAGACATGACATCATTAAGGATATGTTATTGTCAAGATATTGTCTTTATTTTTTCTTTTGATTTTTGTTATTATCTAGATGTTTAGTTCCACAACACCTTATTCATAATGATTCTTAAATTTCTTAATATATCATTTAGTTTTCCTAACAGTCTCATAAAAGTGGGTATAGTATCCCTACCATACCATTATAGACCCACACTATTAGTCTATAGCATCTCGAATATAGGGAGGCGTGGTTGAGGTCACATGATCGACCAAGTCAGGTTACTTATTAGTTAACTAGGTCTAGGGTTCTATATTATGAGCTTTTGGAATTAAGGTAGAGTAACTTCGAGTTCCCTTGGTGTTGGTGATGCTATTTTGAGGTTACCCTATATTTTTTGAGATTTGTTTGGGTTTTGAGATAATGATTTGGAAACATCAATAAATTGGGGAATTATAATAATATATCCATATAATTTATTCCTTGTCATGTTATTTTTATTTTTTCAAGATATTATTGATTTCTTAAAGAGGAGAGTTTCATTATTTGATGTGGAAGGTGAGTGTGCCTTTATTGTTAGTGAATAAGAGCATGAGATGAATTATCAACATATGGTGACTCTTTTTTCTTAGTTGGAAGGGTAGATGTTGGGATTAGTAGAGGATTGTGATGTGTTGTTTTTAAAGGTTATGTAAGAGTTAACTAATGTATTTAATAGAGTGTTTTTAACCTTATCTAGTCAATGTGATATCAAGTATGAAATACAACCGTTTTTATATATAAAGCATTCATTACATAGTACAACTATAAATAAAACACAATATCTTTTCAGTTTTAGTTTCCTTGAAATTTTAAATGTAATACATGAATAACATAAATAATATTCTAATCCACTTGAAAGGATCCTTCATAGGTTCATCCTAGGTTACTTTTACTAAGTCTCATTTCTTAGGTTAATTCCTCAAAATAAATGAGTGAGCATAAAGCCCAGTAAAAAAATAAGCGAAGAAGATATTTAGCATGTGACCATGTGAAATATCAATAAGGAATGAGCATAAGAACTTAAGTCATATCATAATAGAAAGAAAAGGAATCATAATATGGAAATATGTTCGCAACATAAAAATAATACATTCATAAGAATATCACTATGGTTAATCACTAAGGTGTTATAAATCATAATTACCAAGGTTATTAACTAAGGTATCATAAAACATTTCATTTTTAGATTCTAATTCATTAGATAATGAATTGGAGTTCCATCAGAGTGTACCCTTCATATAACTTAATTCATGGGTGCCACATTGATAAAAAAATAATAATTTCATTAATAACCCATGGAGAATAAATAATGGGTTTTATATAAAATCATTGCTTAAAAAAGGGAAAAAAGACTTGAACAATACATCCTTTTTTAACCCATAGAAAGGGAATTTGGGATTCATATGTGTAAATCAATGAATAAATAAATTATATTTATATCTTGGTGAATACTCATTGATAATAAAATGGTTTTTTTATTCACAATATATGGTTTTTTCATGTGAAAGTGAGAAATTCAATAAATGAATTTGGCAGCATGACATTATAAAATGTAGATTAAGGAAAGGGTAAAATGAAGTGGAATGAAGGTAACCAATTAATAAAACATAATTTTTGATGTATTGGTAAGATAAAAAAGTATAATGAAATAATTTAAATTAACCTCTAGCAGACATACAGAAGAAGTTGTAATTTAATGGAAAAAAATAAGAGGGTAATTCCCTTACCTTGAAGAGTTTCTTCCAAAAAATTGAGGATGACCCTTAAGAGATCAAGGAATCCATTGAGGGACATTTTGGGTGGTCAAATTATCATAAATTCATGGATTATGTATTTATATTAGAGAGTAATGGATAACGGTGGGGTATTTATAATAAAATAAGAGGAATTGCTTAATAATTTATATATATAGATCTTAGAATTCTATGTTGTGGAAATTGAAAAAGTATTGGACTTACCAGGGTTTTTTATCATGATTTTTTACACATGAGTCATGTTTTATGATATTTTAATCTATTTGAAAAAAATCCATATTTTAATATTACTTTAGACAAGGAAAATGATTTTTCACAAAATAATGTCTTCAAAATCACAATTTTATATTTATACTTTGGGATTTTATTTATTGGTTTAAAAATTGATACAAACCCATTAAAAAATAATATTAATTGAATAACATATTTTAGGTCTCAGATTCTGTTTAATTAAATATTAAATCATTATTAAATTTATATTATGTCATAAAACATTCAAAAAACACAAAACATTTTTTTACTATTTATTGAAAAATTATTTTATAAAATTATCAAAAATTCACTCTAACATAATTTAAATGTGATAATTTAAAATATAATGATTATTTTATCATTTTTTTAATTTATTTTAATTTTAAATTTTAAAGAAATAATTTTTTTATAATAAAAATATCATTTTTACAATATAATAAACATTGTGTCACATAAATAAATTTCCAAGAACATTAAAAAATTAAATTATCATTAATATTTAAATAATTTTTTTAAGATACCATTTTATGAAAATAAATTTTATTTAGAATACTTTTGTTTATTATAAATTTTTATATATTTTCTATAAATAAAATTTTATTTGTATCTGAAAATTAAATTATCAAATTTATCTTATTTCGAAAAATATTTTATTAAATAAAATAATTCTTGAAACGGGATTGAAAAAATTACCATTTCATTTATAGAAAAGAAATTAAACTCTTATGATGATATGTTCTTAACACATAACCCATTATTACAGTGGCATAATCCCTAAGGGTAAGGTGTTTGATGGTGGTGTTCTCATGGGGTGGCATAACTAACACTGACCTAATGGTGATATCTACTAACTTGAAATTATCCCATAGTCAATTCCATTCAAGTCTCACTTGTTGATGATACTCTTGGGATTGATCAAGGCTGAACCCCAGTGATGCTACCTCCCTCCCATGTTTTAAAAAATAGGCTTCAAAAGAAAGGAATCTACTAACTGAGTTAATCATTTCTCCATTCAAATACAATTATCATTTTAAATTACCCATATAATGGTAAAATTTTTACTAATCATCTTGGTTTCCAATAGTTATATTGACCAATGGTCAAATTGACGAATAGTCATATTGAAAAACAGGAAGGTAATGATCAGATCCTAATAGTCGCTTTTCAATTTATACAATATATATACTCCATATTTCATCAATATTTACTAATTCATTCCCAAAGGGTTTTTCAAGTCCTCTGATAATTTCAATTATATTCCTAACTTTTTTTTTATTTTAACTATTTTCATCGTAGGTCTAATCTTCCTGATTGAGTTTGATTTTTTGGATTATATCATATCATGGTTGATATTATTTGGTTTTAATCTTCCTATATTATTAATAACTATAGTAATTGGTATCATTACTTGGAATTTAATATTTCTATTATAATAGATTTTATATGTACTTCATTATGAAATAAAATAGTTATTATGGAAAAATATTTCTTTTAATAATCAAAGATGTAATTTTTAAGTCATTAAATTATTCCTTTTAATATATTTTATTTTTGAAATATCAATTCATGTTCTCGATTGAGAATAGATGAGGTTACTTCTTTCTCATTTTTTCCGCTAGTTCCCATGTTTCCTCTTCATATTTATAGTTCTACCAAAGTATTTTAATAAGGCGAGTTGTCTTGTTATATATAAATTTTTCTCTATGGTCCAACATCGTCACTGAATGATCCTCATAAGAGAGTTCATTCTCTAGTTATACCACCTCAAGATTAAGTACATGTGATGAATCAGATATGCACTTTTTTAGGAGTGATACATGAAATAAATCATGAAGTTAATCTATTTTCAGTTGAATTTCTAACTGATAATCCATTATTCCTATGTGATTAGAGATATCAAGGGGTACAATGAACCAAGATATAATCTATCCTTTAATTTAAAACCACATCAATCTCTTAAATGGTTATACTTGAAGGAAAAAATTGTCTCCAATATCAAACTCCATACCCCTTTGATGGTTCTCAACATAACTCTTCTTCCTAATCTGAGTAGCTTTTATATTTTTTGGATGGTTTGAAACTTTTCTATCATCTCTTATATATGATTTAGTTTAGGTATCTATCATTCACTAAATTTATCCTATAAAGAAGGATTTGTACATCCATTACCATATAGAGATTTATATAGAGCTATATGAATACTCTAGTGGATGCTATTATTGTATAAGAACTCAAATAATGGGATATATTGATCCACAACTAGAAACACTGGCTACTTCTATATACCTATACCAATAGTTTTAAAACCCTGGCTATAGGTGGATATGGCCATGGTTTTAAAACCATGTCTATAGGTCATTTTTCCAAGGCTTATAGCCATAGTTCTCAAAACCGTGGCTATAAGCTATTTTTTTGAAGGGTTGTAGCCATAGTTTTGAAAACTGTGGCTATAGGTATCTTGCCCTTGTGCAAGAGAAACCATTTTTTGCCAAAAAAAAGGCCCAAAAAACTATTGCCAACATTTTTAGGCTATTTCGATGGTTTTTAATAATATATATATATATACACACACACATAGGCCTTGGTGTAGTAGTGGTTAGGGTGCTGAAATATGAAGTGAAGGTGCAGGGATCGAATCTGTCTAGGCATAAATTATTTTTAGGCTATTAGAACAATTTTAACCATGGCTATAGACCTAAAAAACCATGGTAATAGATCACCTATTTCCACAGTTAAAACTATGTCCATAGGTCAAATAACACAGTTGACAATAGAGACACCTATTTCTACAGTTAAAACCACGACCATAGGTCAGAACCTACTACTACGGCGATAGAGCCCAAGGTTGGGAAAAACCGTGGTCGTAGCCTACAACCATGATTTTGGGCCCTATTTCCATAGTTTTGAATTGTGGAAATAACCCTTTTATGTAGTTGTGATCCCATCCATATTTATCTTCCATTAGTAAATATCATAGAATTTATTCAAGTGTATGAATGGTCCTTTGATATTAGAAATTAGTTTGGGAGTAATATTTTGTACTGAAATTCAACTCATTATTCAGAGCTTGATAAAAAATGATCCAAAATTTAGAAGTGATCTTTGGATCATGATCAGAAATGATTAAAAGTTGTACCCCATGTTGCCTCATCGCTTATTTTATTTATATCTTAGCATGTTGGTTAGGAGAGATATATTACGAAGTAGAAATGGAGTGATAAGTCTTGGTGAGTCGATCCACCACAACCTATATTTCATTGTTTACTTTCAATGTCTTTAGATGATGAGTGAAAAACTCTATGGTGATGTTATACCATTTCCATTCAGGTATGGGCAATGGTTGCATCATTATCTTGGAATTATTTCACAATGATTTATGTTTTTTACATACTTGGAACTTTTATTTATACTCAGTGATCTCATTCTTCATGTTGTACCATAATAATTACTCTAGAAGATCACGATACATCTTATACTTCTCATATGGATTGAGAAAGATATGATCTATGAATTAAACAATAAATTATTATTTATATTATGTGATTAAGGAACAGAATGTCTATTTCCAAATCAAATGAAATCATTTTCAATTTTTTGGAATTCACGAACCTTACGATATTTTATTATTTCACCTTCATTTGAATCTACAAATCACCCCTTTATGCCTCCTTGATCCACTCTTGGATAGATGGTTAGAAAATGGTTTAATAAATTTAGGATTTATTCCATGAAATTATGATTTATAGTTTTATTCTTTTTATATCCATGAAAATTGAGTATTTTCAATGCGCATCATGGATATAATAGAAAGATATTTTTTTTAAGGTCATTAGTTATATTATTCACCCTCATGGGATGTTAGTGAATAAAGAAATTATAGTACTTGATTATCTTTAACCATCTTAATTAAATCTTGTTGAGATCCTTTTTATGAATATATACTACAAAATCTAGTGATCTATTTATATATCACATTTTCCCATAAAGATAGTGTCTTCATATATTTATAGAAAAGATGACTACAAGTTACCCTAGTTCATGGGTAGAGTTGTTCTGTTCATGAGTTTTTAACTTTCATGAGTCATAAAAAAATCTCTTTTTAATTTTTCATGAGTATATATCAAAGTATGTTTAGGGATAAGTCACTATATATGACCCCCCATTATAGGGTAATGTTAAAACAAGTTCACTTACCAACCTCTTTTTCACTTCATGGAAATTTTCTTCACAATCCTTCATCAAGATAAACTTAATACCATTTCGAGCTTACTTGGTTAGTGGATTGGAAGTCTACGAAAATTTATTCGAAAAAATCTATAGAATCCTAAAAACCAAGTAAAATAAAAATAATGGTTGCAATAGTTGAAAATAACTATGCCTCCTCAACCTTTTTCTAGGCTGGATCCACTAATATTCCTTTACTAGTCACGATGTTCCCCAAGAATGAAATTTATTATAACCAAAACTCATATTTACTGAATTTACCAGGAAAATTATCAATCCTTATATATTTTAATATAACTCTTATATTATCCTCTTTCTCCTCACTACTTTTGTAATATATCATAATAACATTAATAAACACCACCACAAACTTATCAAGGTTATCTTTAAAGTCTCTATTCATGAAATCCATAAATATAGAAGGATAATCATTCTTAATGAAGGGAATAAAAATAAAATCTTAATTCAAATATTTTATTTGGAATGATGAATTTGGGATAAATAATTTCTTCACCCTGAACTAATGATACCTTGATCAGAGGTCAATCTTGGAAAAGAAGTGATCCCCCCAAACTTGTCGAACAAATCATCAATCCTTGTGACATGAATTTTTTATTCACTATGATCCCATTAAATTCTCTATAATAAATTCATGGTATCATTGATCTTACCTTATCAATAGTAGAATAAAGAATTTTAGAGACCTCCAAAATCCATTTCTAAAGGTCTATAACGGCTGCCTACCATCCACCAAATAGAGGATGCTTTAGGCCCGTCAGTGTTGCTAATAGCGTTCTCCATTTGGCAGATGGTGTGGATGAGATGGACATGGGCTATAACAACTACCATTTGGCGGTCTCTATAGGTGCCACCGAAATTACCTATAAAGACTACCAAATGCTGGTCTCTATAATCTTTTTTATTTTTTTAAAATGCCATTAATACGATAAAAAAACCCTATATTTCAAAATAAAAAAAATCCATCCCAAAATATCTAAACTCATACAAACGTAAATCTCTTCATCTCGCCATCTTCCAAGATCCTCATCCATTTTCGAATACAACTACATGAAAGATTTTAATAAAAAAATTAGTACTGAAGAAAACATCCAAACAAATAATTGAAATGAAATAATATATTTTAATTCATGATTAGTGTAACAGATCAAAAGTATTTGATTTTGAAAATATATTAATAATTTTGAATACCTTATTAAAAATTTATAATCTCCAATACTATGGTTCCAATCAGACCACATTTCCAATTGATGTGTAATATACTTTCACCCCTCACCAATAATAATAAATCAGTTTTCCGGTGATTTCAAGTCATTCCAATGTCGTTCTCTATGCATTTGACTCTTAAACACATGTTTTGGTCTTTTATGTCAGGAGAAGTGTGTTTTCGGTCACCGTGGTCACATGACACCTCCTATTGACATGTCTTTTGCTCAACTATTTCAAACTTCACTCACTAGTTGTTATCTTTGGATTTCAAGGAATTCTGAGTTCATTCGGTCGGTTTTGACCACCCCTCGCATGTTTTTCAAGTGCGTCAAAAACATAAAAAATACACATCTAGCCGTACCATAAAAACCACACTTTTTATTGGCATGTCGTCTCCTTATACACATCCTGAAAATTTATTAGATTGTTTTATTTTGATTTCAAGTCATTTAGAGTGCATTCTATATGTATTTGACTATTAAATACTCATTTTTGTGTTTTATGGCACCATATTTTCATTTTTTGTCACCACAGTCACACAACACCTAAGATTGACATGTTTTCAGCCTGAAAATTTTACAATTCATTCACTAGTTGTTTTCCTCTTATTTCATGGCATTCTGAGGTTGTTTGTTTGGTTTTGACCACCCCACACACATTTTTCAAGCGCACCAAACACATAAAAAAAACAAATTCAGCAGTACTGGGCAAACCTCATGTCTGATTGACATGATGTCTCCACATACACATCATGAATAATAATCATATTGTTTTAGTTTGATTTCAAGACATTCCAAGATTGTTCTCTATGCATTTGACCATTAAATGCTTGTTTTGGTCTTTTATGGCACCAAATTTGCGTTTTCAGTCACTATAGTCACACAAAACATCCGATTGATGTGTTTTCTACCTGAAAATTTCAAAATTCACTCACCAGTTGTTTTTGTTAGATTTCATGGAATTTAGAGGTCATTCGACTGGTTTTGACCACCCCACACACGTTTTTCAAGCACGCCAAACACTTAAAAACACATATTCCGCCATACCGCACAAAATGCATGTCCGATTGATGTGTTGTATCCTAGTACATGTCATGAATAATAATTAGATTGTTTTGATGTGATTTAAAGTAATTATGATCATGTTTTCTATGAATTTGACTGTTGAATAGTTTTTTTGGTTTTTTATGACACAAGATTTGTGTTTTCAGTCACTATGGTAACACAATATCTTCGATTGATGTGTCTTCTGGCCGACCATTTCAAAATTCATTCACAGGTTATTGTAATATGATTTCATGGAATTATGAGGTTGTTTGGCTGATTTTTACCACCCCACACACGTTTTTCAAGTGTGTTAAACCCTTAAAAAACATATATTCAGCTGTACCTCCCAAACCACATGTTCAATTGACTTGTTTCCTCCTCGACACATCGAGAATAATAATTATATTGTTTTAATTTGATTTCAAGTCATTGTGATGTTGTTCGCTATGCATTTGATAGTTAAACACATGTTTTGGTCTTTTATGACATGATAAGTGCATTTTCAGTCACCACGATCACAAAAAACCTCTGATTTACGAGACTTCTACTAGACCATTTCACAAAGAATTCACTAGTTTTTGTAGTCTGTTTTCATAGCATTTCGAAGTCATTTGGTCGATTTTGACCACCCCACACATGTTTTGCAAGCACACCAAACTCCTAAAAAACACATATCCCGATGTACCGCACAAAACTCAGATACGATTGACATATCGTCTCCTGTTACACATCATGTATACTTATTAGACTGTTTTAGTTTGATTTCAAGTTATACCGATGTCGTTCACAGTGCATTTGGGAGTTAAATGCATGTTATGGTCCTTTATGACATGAGAAGTGCATTTTGGGTCACTGCGGTCACATGAAACCACCGATTAACATGTCATCTACCTGAATATTTTGAAATTCACTCACCGGTTGTTGTTATCTGATTTCATGGAATTCAGAGGTTGTTCGGCCGATTTTGACCACACCACGGACTTTTTCAAGCACAACAAACACTTAAAAAACACATTTTCAGCCATAGCACACAAAAAATACATCCGAGTGACATTCTATCTCCTCAGACTCATCAAAAATAATAATTATATTTTTGTCCTGTGATTTCAAGTCATTCCGAGCACGTTCTCTATGAATTTGACCGTTAAAAGCTTGTTTTGGTCTTTTATGGCACCAAATTTGTGTTTTCGGTCGCTGCGGTCACATGACACCTATGATTGACATGTTTTATGCCTGATCATTTCAAAATTTACTTTCTAGTTGTTTTATTATGATTTTATGGAATTCTGAGGTCATTCGGCCGGTTTTAACCACCCCATGTCTGCATTTCAAGCACACCAAAAACTTAAAAAACACAAATTCAATCATACTATGCAAACCACACATTTGACTAATGTTGTATCTCCTCTTACATGTCACAAATAAAAATAATATTTTTTTTCATCTGATTTCAAGTCATTTTGAGCACCTTCTTTATGAATTTGACTATTAAACGCTCGTTTTAGTGTTTTATGGAATCTGATTTGCGTTTTCTGCCATCGTGGTCACATGAATCCTTTGATTGACATGTTTTCTACTTGACCATTTCAAAATTCACACACCGGTTGTCGTCGTTTGATTTCATGAAATTATGTGGTCGTTCGGCCAGTTTTGACCACCCCACACACGTTTCTCAAGTGCTCCAAACACTTAAAAAAACACATATTCAGTTGTATCGCACAAACCGCACGCCCGATGGATGTTACGTCTCCTCTTACAAGTCAGAAACATTTATTATATTGTTTAATTGTAATTTAACATCATTCCGAGCACATTTTCTATACATTTGACAGTTAAACTCTCATTTTGGTGTTTTATAGCATTAGATTTTCATTTTCAGTCAACGCAGTAAGAAAAAAGATCCATTTGATGTGTCTTCGACCTGAACATTTCACAATTAATTCCCCGGTTTTTCCCATTTGATTTCATGGAATTATCAGGTTCTTTGGCCGGTTTTGACGACCCCATGCATGTTTTTAAAGCACGCCAAACACTTAAAAAAACACATATTCAACTATACCGTGAAAACCGCACATCTGATTGATGTGTTGTCTCCTCTTACACATCAAGAATAATAATTATATTGGTTTCCTATGATTTCATGTCATTCTGAGCATGTTTGATATGAATTTGACCCTTAAATGCTTGTTTTGGACTTTTATGGAACCAAATTAGCGTTTTCAGTCACCGCAGTCACACGACACCTCTGATTGATGAACCGTCTACCCGAACATTTTAAAATCCATTCATCAGTTTTTTTTCGTCTTATTTCATGTCATTCCGAGGTTGTTCGGCTGATTTTGACCACCTCGCGCACATTTTTCAAGCGCAACAAACACTTAAAACACATATTCATCTGTATCGCGTAAACCACATATCCAATTGACATTACATCTCCTTGTACACATCTTGAATAATAATAATATTTTTTTCATCTCATTTAAAGTCATTCTGAGCACTCTCAATATACATTTGACCATCAAATGCTCGTTTTGGTCTTTTGTGGCACTAGATTTGTGTTTTAGGTAACTGTGGTCACACAACACATATGATTGATGTTATGTCTACCGGAATATTTTAAAATTCATTCATCATTTGTTTTTTTTTGATTTTATTGAATTCTGAGGTCATTCAGTTAGTTTTGACCAACCCACACACGTTTTTCAAGTACCTCAAACACTTAAAAAACACATATTTAGTTGTACCATGAAAAATGCGCATCTGATTGATGTTCCATCTCCTCATATATGTCACAAATAATAATTATATTGTTTTCATGGTATTTCAAGTCATTCTGAACATGTTCTCTATGCATTCGACCATTAAACATTTTTTTTGGTGTTTTGTGGCCCCAGATTTGCATTTTCAGTCAGCATTGTCACAAGAGACCTCAGATTGACGTTCCGTCCACCCAACCCTTTCAAAATTCATTCACCAGTTGTTTTAGTATGGTTTCATGGATTTTTGATGTCATTTAGCTAGTTTTGACCACCCCACACACGTTTTTTAAGCGCGCCAAACACTTAAGAAACACATATTCATCCGTAACGTGAAATAAATGTCCAATTAACAATAAGTCTCATTTTAAATGTAAAGAATAATAAATAGATTTTTTGTCTAATTTCAAGTCATTAAGAGCACGTTCACTATGCATTTGACCTTTAAACACCCGTTTTGGTTTTTTATGGCACCAAATATGCGTTTTTGATCACCGTGGTCACACAACACCTCCGATTGACATGTCGTCTCCCAAAAAATTTTAAAATTCACTCATTGGTTGTTTTATTATGATTTCATGGAATTTCAATGTTATTCATCTAGTTTTGACCACCCCACACACGTTTTTCAAGTGCGACAAAAACTTAAAAAACACATATTCATCCGTACCGTGGAAAACTCATGTCCAATTGACATGTCGTATCCCCATACACACCATAAATAATAATTAGATTTTTTCCTGTGATTTAAAGTCATTCTAAGAACGTTTTCTTTTCATTTAATTGTTAAATGCTCATTTTGGAGTTTTATGGCACTAGATTTTCGTTTTTGGTCACCACGGTCACACGACACCTCCGATTAACGTTTAGTCTACTCAAACATTTCACAATTCTTCCACTGGTTGTTGTAGTATGATTTCATGGAATTTAGAGGTCATTACTCTAGTTTTTACCACCCCATGCACGTTTATCAAGTGCGCCACACTCTTAAAAAACTCATATTCAGTCTTAGTGCACAAATTGCACATCCTAAAGCCCATTATTCTAAACTTATTCCAGGTAATTAATATTATACCAGCAATAAATTGATGTGTGTATACATGAGTGTGATTCTCACCAAAAGGGGCTGCTAAGAAAACCATACAGTTAAACTTAAAATAATGATAAATATTAATAAATTGAAGTGTTATGTAATATATCATAGTTAACAATCAAGTAAACATTAAAAGAATGTATTAAATTACAAGAATTAAAAAAAATAAAACATAAAAATTTTAAATAAAACTAATGGTTCAAGAATAATTAGTCATTCCTAATTAATATATGATATTAAAATGGTAAGGTAAATTACCTCATGCATGGGGTTCATCCTCATCTGGATCACCAATATCATTGTGATGTCCACCATCTATATCTAGAGCTTGAAATATATATCAATATTATGTATCTTAAACATATTAATATAAGTAAATATGAGTATGGTTTTATTTATTGTTTACCTGTGGTTTCACTTGTGTACCATCAACAGGACATTGCGTCATCACTTCATCGATACGTACTAACATCTGTGATAAACTCTCCTCAAAATCTGCACATAACTGCTAAAACCGTGAATCCATATTGCACTACATAGCCTTAATGGTAGCACCTATATCATTATGTGTGTGCATCCCTACAACACTCCATGCACCCATCGCCTTTGCTCTAAGAACTGCATGTCATGGGACACCACCGCCAAAAGTTAAAGAATAACCATGACCGTCACACCCCACGACACGCTGAAATATCTCATCACTATGCACAGTACTATAACATTTCTCCACTTGAAACTTTTCTAACTGAGTGTAAAATTGATCCTATAGCATATACATAATGAATCGGTGAACAAATATTGATAATTTCTATAAAATAAAAATACAGTTATTTGTTAATAATTTTCTTACTATAGCACCAACAACATTGGGATCACCCGCCCTACAACTCCTCACCCATAAGGACATCTGATCAATCAGATAACATTTTTGGTTTAACTATAACAAAGGGGTTCACATTATACTACAATATTTTTAATATATTAATGAATAATGAATTCTAAACTTACATCATGTCTAAGCTGTGACACATGTCGAGTGATAAGTCTCGAAGGCATGCCCTACATTGCCTAATTACATGAATGAAGAGTAGACTCTGTCTACATTAAATGTATTCAATTAATAAATATATGAAAAAATATTCATTTTTAGATTTAAAGTAATAAATCTTACCATCATCACCTCACTCGACCAAAACACAACCAAATCCTTCCACTGTACAGAAAGAATGCATGGAGGGACTCACTATAGAATGTCTGACACACCTACAAATGGTATCCATTGATCTATCTTCACCCTTCCCTTGTAATCCTTCCATAATTTTTTACATTTGGTGATACATACGGCCCAAAAATCATCTGGATAAGATGCAAAATTGTCCTATAAAAAATTGCCAGTAGATGTGATAATAATAAAAAAAATATCATGAAAAATTAAACATTGAATTTACCTAAACCTCCCTCTATAATCTGTCAATCGTATCCTGGTGGAAAGAAGTCCAATAATGAGTCGTTAGAGGGAATCTATGTGGGTCTCTTATCAAATTCCCAAACCAAAGAATCAACATAGTTGCACCTTCTACGAGTGGAAGAAATGTGTCATCAAATAACACATCCAATCAAGCTCTAGAGTTCTAGGATCGAACCCCTCTACCAAGGCCCCTGTGTCTGCTAGAAGACGTACAAGATCCTGATAAACATAAATTCATAATTCAATTACAATATAACTGAATTTTTAATTAAAAAATAGAAATAGTTAGGTAAATATACACAGAAAATTACAATCAATTAATTTAGAAAATTGAAAACATACATACCAATAACATCAGGTGAACAACTCTGACCACCCTGTGACATACTTACATTAAAAAAAATATAGTTAAATCAAACAAATATTAAACATATATAACTCATAAATATTTTTACAAACATTAACTGGGGAAATAATTACAATTTTCACTAATCATGCAAGTCTATCGCATCTCCCTCAATAGTATCTCTGGCCCATTGTATATCTTCATCTAGTACATGTACTATTTTTGGTCATGTTTTGGGTCATCAAATATGAAAACATCAGGTTCCTCTTGGTCAATCACAAGAAACCATCTTCTAAACATTTTCACCACAACTTTCCAATCAGAATCAATGCCAAAAAATTAAACTTTCTCTGCCTGCAATGTCATTATAAATGGATTATTGCTTACTCAGTCATATTTATATATCATATTATTAATTTTTACTAATGTAAATTGGAATTTATCAACTTTTTTTCAAAGAATCGGATCAAACCAATCACACCTTCATAATATGTGTTTTAATCCACGACTATAAATAACCTCAATATTATCCCTCAGTTATCCCTAATAGTAAACTGTACCAACAAAAGAACAAGCAACACAAATATTTTGTGTGGATCGGTTCATGTCAACATCTCTAATATGAAATTAGAATCTGTTAGCATCCAAATACATATAGTGACGAGCTGTAATAAATGGGTAATCAGCTAGTTGATTGAGTTCTTTACTCACAGTATGAGTACATAAATCACAAATGTTTTGAATCTGAAAATTTTACATAGTTAAATGGATAAAGGATTGTAAAAATACACCTATTTTGCACTATAAAAAAATTTAATCAATTATTTATATGTACATGAGACTCAAAACACTCAAGAAATGAGATGAAATGGTATTTTTGGATTTTATAGTCAGTTGCATGGGGCCTTTCACGTGTCAAATCAGCGATATGCATCCTAGATCACAACATAATAAAAGGTAAGTAATACAATAAATATAGAAATAGAAGACACATCAACTATAAAACTTACTATATCAATGGAATAAATAATAGAGTGTTGAACAAAACAAATTGATGAGCTTGAACCCAGTCATCGTTTTGAATATCAAACATTATTACTTATCCAATTGGACCCTCACCATTCTAGGAGGGTTTATCTATCTTTGTTTCAACCTCATCAACATATGAATCACATAAATTATTATAATCATCCAATAAATATCCCTTAGAAATTGAAGTTTCCAGGTGAGCTTTGTTGTGCACATACCGTTTCAATGTATTTAAGTATCACTCTATTGGATACATCTACCTGAATTTCATGGGACCTCCAACAATGACTTCACCAGTTAAATTCCCATTCAAGTGAACCATGTCATCAAAATGATAGGGTGAAAATAGTTTCTCTAGGTCACATAGTGAAAGTATAATCTTTTCATACTATTTTTTCAAATAACTAATGATGTGATTCCTTGAATAGAGCTGTCTGAAAAAATTAGATACTTCAATCAATGGATTAACAACTTGGGTAGGTAAGAAATGATGACTTGCTATAGGAAATAACTATTGAAGTATAATATCACTATAATGACTTTTCAACCCCATTAATTTCATTCTCATCATATTGAAATGAATGGAAATATTAGAGCATTGACCATATGGCACCTTGATGGTCTTAAAAATTGATATAAATGTTTTTTTCTATTTTTTACTCATTTTGTACTATGTAGTAGGCATGTATGCCCGATTACCTTCACCTACCTATATATGTAAAGGTCTTCTCAATCCCATTTATTTCAAATCATGTCGAGCATTAGCACTGTCATTTGATTTCCCCTTGATGCCTAAAATGGTGCACATTATATTATCACAATTTTTTTTTTCAATGTGAATCACACCCAAATTATTTATTAAAATATTATATTTTCAATAAGGAAATTCAAAAAAAATACTTCATTTCATCCAATTATGACTGCACTGTCTATTTGTAGTAGTAATAGAAGGAAATGCAGGAGATAATAAATCATGAAAATAATATATTGTACAAATTTTTTCTTGATCAAGCTGCGCACAAATATGAACCCCAGATAGTATTTGTGGTGATGGGTTATGCTCTCTATTCACATCAGATGACACACAGTCTTTTCGGAAGATTTTCAATGGAGTAATAAATAGCCTGTGACCAAGATATTCCAACTTTCTATAGTGATATACCCATATATATTTCTTAATATTATTACACCAAGGGTAGGTGAATTCTCTTTTTGTACTCTAACCTGATAAGTTAGCATATGCTGGGAAATCATTAATTGTACATTAGAATGCGGCTCTGTGTCAAAACATTTCATTAGCTGCTAAGTCAAAAGTCATTACACTATTAGCCCAAAATTCTTATAGATCATCAATAAATGGTTACATATAATCATTGATTTTATCACCAGGTCCTCTTGATCCATCAATAAGAATCGACAGTAACCAAAATTGTTGCTTCATACATACCCATGGGGGAAGGTTGTATGGAACCAACACCACTGAACACGTAATATGTGTCACACCAACTATGGACCTAAATTGGATAAAACCATCTACTTTAAAACCCATTTTAATATTATGATCAACCTGAGAAATGTCTGGGTGTCTTTGATCAAACTCTTTTCATGCCAAAGAATCTTCCTGGTGAGTTAATTTATCAACTGATTTGTTTCTCTTTGAAATCCAACTCTGCAATTTATCAATTTTAGTTGACATGAAGAATCTTTCCAGTCTCAGTTTCAGTGGGAAATATTGCATCCAGTTTTCATGCATCAATGGTATCATATGTAAATCCAACATCATCGGTTAACTTATGAGCTTGATATAAAGACTTTTGAATCTTTACTCTTGTAGGGAGCACCTTCTTCAATAATAAAACAGCATGTCTAATGAGGTGTCTGACCCATGGTTCAAGGCCTTCAGGTGTAAAAATTCTATGATGAATGATAATTTAATAAATTTAATGCATCCTTGATATAATTCAGTACGTGCATCATCAATAATTTCAAAGAATTTAAATGATTCTCCATATGAAGAATAATGGGAATTAATCGATCCAATGTCATCATTTAAAAAATTACTATTTTCAGGTTGAAACTAACACATTATATCATTCATCATTATGCTCATCAGGTTGACTATTCTCAAATAAAAATATATATGAGTATTTTCTGATAAATTACATGAAATAGAATCTTCTCCATGATGTTTACATGTATTATTGTTTTTCAAAAACCCATTCATAAAAAGATTTTATATAACACTATCTCTTCTGAAGAGATATCTATATGCACTTTTTCTGCATGGAAAACTAATCAAATCACTTATAAATCTGTTGGTAAAATCCGTAAATCGCTTTATACACTAATTATATTCAGAAGAAAACCTATCATTCATATCAATACATCTCTTATCCTTATCTATATTTAATATAAAGAAAATAATTGAAATATCTTAGTTAAATTCTAAAAAAAACCAATGTCATTAAAACTTATAAACCAATAAGTTCAAAGTAGTTTTTAAGGACAAATAAATGAAGTTGATTGGTTTTGGTGATATTGTGACATCTCTATATATATTGTGATCTACTTCAACAAGCAAGAATTATGATTACAATATGGGAGGTGGATCTTGGAGTGAATAATCTCATGATTTCTAAAAACATTGAACTGAAATCAAGGGTAGGGTATGTGATGCACTAACATGATTCATGGGATTTTCATGTTCGGTCTTGAATAAAAAAATATTCCCTCTCTGAGAGATCTATATGGACAATAAAATTTTTATAAATAACCTACATAATTTATTACAGAAGTCAAACAATGACTTACCTACAGAGGAGTTGACTGTGGGTAATGGGGTGCGACTCGATTGAGGATCCATGATCATGCAACAGCTTGACGACATGGGTTCTACGGTCGGACTCAACAGGGGTGGAATGTGTTAAAAGGATCATAACCACTAGAAAAATCACATGAGGGTTCTACACAATGGGGAACGATGGGCCGAGAGTGTTCAACGGAGGTGGGACATGAGGATTCACCAGAGGGGTGTGTCGGGTCTAGGAGAGAATTACGACGGCATGACTGTCTGGAGGTACATCATATAGACAGGGGGTGGGGGTATTGGGTCGCAGGGGTGTTGGGGTTGCGAGCGGGGGGGGGGGGGGGGGTGATAAAACACTATTATATTTGATATTTTATTGATAATAAATGATATAATTTCCTCAAATTGTATTAAATATTTTTAATTAGAATGTATTTGGTATTAGATCATTCATTTGAATATTTGATGAAAATTCCAGTTTTACCCTTTCAAAATCACTGTAGTATTTCAATCATAAATATTTTTATTTGAATTATTTAAACTTAATATTTTTTAACCCTGTTACTTACTTCATTTTATAAAACTTTTATTCAGGACACCTGATAAAAAGAATGCATTTGGATGGAGTAATTGGGCCATAAAGTCAAAGGTGGGCTGGACATGCAAGAATGGAGAAGCTTCTGTATTGCGGACATAACTCCTTCATATGGGATTGGATTGAGCCCAAATTTTTGGAGGAGATAGAGGACAAAAATCACCTACCTATTCTCTATTCCCCCTACGACCTATAGATAAGTGGATCCACTCCAATTCTCCAAACATTTCAATAAGGGTAGCTCTTGAAGCAAGGATCCCTTCGACGATGCCTTCTTCTTCTCCTTTGTGTTGTAATGCTTTTGTTTGTGTAATAAACTTTCTTGTTATTATTTTATTTATTCTCCTTTATTCAATTTTTTTTAAATTTCTTATTCTCTTAATATTCTTATTTGGGATGGAATTCTTGAGTATAATCGTTATTGGGTTATACCCATTATAAACCTTTGGACATGCAAAACGCTTCTACGATGATTATGACACCCATGAAAGAGTAGTTTTTTATGTAATCAATCTAATTCTAACCTCCTTCATTAATTTATTTTGAATAAAAGAGATAATTTAATTATAATAATACGGTCTATTAATTGAGTTTTAATTTAAATGAAATTAAGCAAGCAGGGGAACAATTTACACAAAAACACGCGAGGTCGAGATTTTGTGTAAATTATGAGAGCACAAACTTAATCTGTGAAACCAAGTCACAAGAGATAAATTTGTAGAGCTCAAATATCATCCCTAAACTCAATTGATCCTCATTTCCAGACTGTATTTGTGCCCTTAACCATTGACCATAATCTAGACTTAGAACATTAATCAAAGCAGGGTGCTACGATTGCATGTTCCAAAACTAGCCTAGGGTTTAATTCATTTCATCTTTATGGTTAAGTTAACTCCCGTAGGGTTCAAGGGTTAAAAAATTGGGGGATCATAATTAATTGGATGTTAATTTAAATTATAATGATTAATAAGTAAATGAAGAGGTAGCGTTAGATCGATTACGCCTTTTTAAATATTTTCTAAAAAAACACCTTCTTGTTGTGTCTTTTTAATCAAACTTTATTTCAAAATTAAAAACAAAAAAAATGAAATCTTCTTCCAGAAAACTTCTTCTAGATTTATAAACTCTAAAAAACCTCCATCCTTTTAAGTAGTGTTTTAATTCTATTCTATTTTATTTCTAGAATACCTCTAAAAATTTGTTTTAATTCACTTCCTCCTTTGAGAGACGGCCATGGTCAGCCACTCTGCTGCACCTAAGTACCCCAAAATCACACTAATCATTTGAGGGCGCCCACAACAGCGCTCTTTAAAATTGGTGCCATTTCCAGGGAGTCAAGTAATTATTTCAACCAATTAGAGGTATTTATTTAATTTTACATTTTATTATCTTCCTCTCTTCTTTCTTCCTTCTTTACCCAATCTGATTTTTTCTTCTCCTTTTATTTTATTATACTTATTTTTGGACCATCAACTCAAACTTCTAATTTTTATTTTACTATGGTCCACTTTCCTTCTTTTAATCTTTCATTGATTTATGACAAGAAATAATCCTGAGGATCTCTTAGATCTTGACCTTGAGATTGAATGTAGCCTTCGAACTCAAATCAGACATTCTCAGTCTACGTGAAGTTTCAACATTCAACCAGTTGGAGAATTAATCCAATATTAGAACATTGAAATTGGAAGCAATTCAAATTCAACCATAAAATAAGAACCAATGGCTGAAAATAATGGAAATGAACTTAATAGAACCATTCAAGGATTTTCTTCACCTGATATTAACTATCAACCAAATTGTATTGCATACCCAAATCCTGAAACGGACTTTAAACTAAAATATGGGTTAACTCACTTACTTCCAAAGTCCCATGGCCTCTCTGGTGAGGATCCCAATAAAAATTTGAAAGAATTTAATGTGGTTTGATCAACCTTGAAACCAAGAAATGTATTTGAAGACCAAATCAAATTAAGAGCATTCACATTCTCACTTAATGGAGCTGTGAAAGATTGGATGTATTATTTACAACCAGAAGATGTAACTTGTTGGAATGATTTAAAACGTCTTTTCTTGCAGAGATTTTTTCCAGCATCAAGGACCACTTCCATTCGTAAAGAGATATCTAGGATCAAGCAAGCACAAGGGGAGTCAATGTATGAGTTCTGGGAGCGATTCAAGAAGTTGTGTGCAAGCTGCCCACATCACTAAATCAGTGAGAAACTACCCATCCAGTACTTCTATGAAGGACTCACACCTATGGAGAGAAGTATGGTGGATGCATCAACTAGAGGAGCCTTGGTAGACAAGACACCAGTAGTTGCACGTGCCTTGATCGACAAAATGGCCCAAAACACCCAACAATTTGGCGATTGAGGTGCACCACATGTCAGGGGAGTACATCAAGTAAGTCCATCTTCTCTTGAAAGTCATTTGATTGATACAAAGATGGAATAATTGATAACTATGGTGCGACATATTGCTTTGGAACAAAATACATCCCAACCCCCTCTTTCAAGGCCTTGTGGTATTTGCACTGAGACAAGCCACCCAACTGATTGTTGCCCATAACTCCAAGAAACAGAAGATTGTGCAGCAGTGTTCCTTGTGAGACCATATCAGTAGCAACAAAAACAACCATATCCCCAAAAGAAGTTTGATCCAGTATACAACCAAGGGTGGAAGGATCAATCGGACATGAGGTATGGCTCTGGACAACAACAAAGGCCCTCTTTTCAACAAAAATTCCAGTAGCCTCCACCTTACTAGCAAGGTTTCCAAAAACCCCAAATGAGATTTGAATCTCAAGAATCAAAAAGACAACAACAAGGGAATCCCCCACCCAAGGGATATTGTAACACTGATGATCTTTTGAAGAAAATTTTTCTTAATCAACAGAATGAGCTGAAAAGTCAAGGTTCAAAGCTGAGGGATTTGAAGACTCAAATGAGCCAGATTTCCACCACCCTCCATGAAATTGTAAGTAAGAATTCTGGAAATCTACCTTCCCAACCCACTCCAAATCCAAAGGGGGATGTTAGTGCCATCACATTGAGAAGTGGGAAGAAAATGAATGATACATTTGTACCTACCATTCCATCGGTATTCAACTCAACTCCAGAGAATCCACATTCCATACCAACTGATGAGAAATCCAAAGAGAAAGATAAAGGTAAGAAAAATATTGATGATGTTCCTCTTAAACCCCTTCCTTTTCCAAACAAGGTTGTTCAATATAAGAATATGGCTCAAGAGGCGATGAAAAAAGAGGTTTTGGACACAGTCAAGCATGTTGAGATCAACATCCCTCTACTTAAAGCCATCAAAAAAATCCCAAGATATGCCAAATTCTTCAAAGAACCCTGCACCAATAGAAGAGGGATCAAGGGAAATGAGAGGATAAATATTAAAAGGAATGTGTCAGCACTCATTACACCAACTCTAGCAATGCCAAAAAAGTGCAAGGATCTAGGGACATTCACCATCCCATGCACCATAGGGGAGTTTCACTTTTCTGATGCACTTTTTGATTTGGGAGCTTCCATAAATTTGATGCCTCACTCTGTATTCTATTCTTTACAGGTTGGTGAGTTGAAGCTGACGAGAGTAGTGGTGCAGTTGGTGAATAGAGCTACGACATATCCAGCGGGAGTTCTTGAGGATGTACTTGTCCAGGTAAGAGATGTTATCTTTCCAGCAGACTTCTATGTGCTCAAAATGGAGGATGATCAGGTAAGTTCTCATGCCCCAATTATCTTAGGTAGGCCCTTCTTCAAAACTGCAAAAACTACCATAAATGTCAATGAGGGTACACTTTCCATGGAATTTGGGGATGAAGTTGTGATATTTAATGTTATAGATTCCATGAAGTACCCCTCAGAGGATCACTCTTTATTTTTTATCTCCCATTTTGAACCACCAAGTAAAAAAACGATGGAATTGGATTGTCCAATTCTTAGGGAGATTATAAGTATTGGTTCTAGTTTGATGTTTAAGAGTACTTCCACACCTGTTTCTAAGAAACAATACTCTCTAAGTTTTGATTTTGAAATGAAGTCATTTTCTAATTTTGATCATGTGAACTCTGATTATGACATGGCTGTTGAGTATGCCGATGGATTTGATGCTTTATTCTCTGATTTTGATGATGTATATTCTGATATTGATGCTCTTTGTGAACATATTTAAGTTCCTTCTATGAACCCATCCATACACCACCCCCCTACACTGGAACTCAAGCCATTGCCACCAAATCTCAAATACTCATACTTTTTAAGTGGTGAAAAATTACCTGTTATCATTGCAAACAATCTTTCTTTTGAACATGAAGAAAAACTTTTGAATCTTTTGAGGGAGAACATTAGGGAAATCAGGTGGACCTTGGCTCACATATCAGGTATTTGCCCCTTTATTTTCATGCATAGGATTATGTTGGAGGATGAGGCTAAACCGGTGAGGAAACCACAAAGGAGACTCAATCTAATCCTTCTGGAGGTTGTTAAAAAAAGGTTGAAAAATTGCTCGAGGAAGGTATAATCTATCCCATTTCAGATTCTCAGTGGGTAAGTCCTATTCAGGTTGTGCCTAAGAAAAGTGGTGTTACTGTTGTTAAAGAAGAGAAATATGAGTTAGTTCCAATGAGGGTAAAAACAGTTGGTGTGTGTGTATTTATTATAGGAAACTAAATCATTCTACTCGCAAAGACCATTTACCCCTCCCGTTTATTGATCAAATGATTGAGAGACTAGCTAGGAAGATACACTATTGTTTCTTGGATGGATTTCCTGGATATTTTCAGGTTCCTATAGCTCCAAAGGATCAGGAGAAGACTACATTCACCCGTCCCTTTAGCACATTTGCCTACCAGAGGATGCCATTTGGAC
The DNA here is from genome assembly GCA_963277665.1 of Viscum album. NCBI lineage: Eukaryota > Viridiplantae > Streptophyta > Magnoliopsida > Santalales > Viscaceae > Viscum > Viscum album. Next base: position 194,953,541 of record OY728137.1, on the reverse strand, counting down.
TTTGAAACGCCCCAGATACCTTCCTGAGGTGCATGGCGAGTATTTTTTCTAATTTTATTGAGACCTGCATGGATGTATTTATGGATGATTTTACTGTGTATGGATCCTCATTTGATGAATGTCTAAATATTTTGGGAAAGGTATTGAATCGTTGTATTGAGAAGAATCTGGTTCTGAACTTTGAAAAGTGTCATTTCATGGTAGAGCATGACAATGTCTTAGGGCATGTATTTTCAAAACATGGGATAGAGGTTGATAGATCTAAGAGAGACATTATTTCATCCTTACCATATCCTTCATGTGTATGTGGCGTTAGATATTTCTTAGGGCATGTAAGATTTTATTGGCGCTTCATCAAAGATTTTAGTAATATTGCTCTTCCTATGTCACTATTACTTCAAAAGGATTCTGATTTTGTGTTTGATGATTCCTGTAGGACTTCCTTTGATGAGCTAAAGAAGTGTATGACCACTCCACCTATCATATAGCCCCCACAGTGGGAGATTCCTTTTGAGCTTATGTGTGATGCCTCCAACTTCACAGTTTGAGCTGTCTTATCTCAGAGGGTGGAGGGATGTTCACATGTGATCGCCTATGCATTGAGGACACTGTATTTAGCCCAATAAATCTACACAACCACAGAAAAGGATTTTCTTACTATCATATTTTCTTTAGATAAATTCTGTTCATATTTATTGGGCTCTAAAGTAGTTTTTTTATGACCATGTGACTATGAGGTACCTCTTGAAGAAGCCAGATGCAAAGCCCAGGCTGATCCAATGGATGCTCCTACTTCAAGAATTTGATATTGAGATAAAGGACAAAAAGGGGTCAGAAAACTTGGTGGCGGACCACATGAGTAGGCTTACTCACACACCAGAGGGTGACACCGTGAACTAGGTACCACTTCGGGACACTTTCCCTGATGAGAATCTCTATACCATCTTAGGTACACATTCTTGGTATGCTGATTTAGTTAATTACATTGTTTCCTCTAAAATCCCCGAAAATTTGATGAAGCATCAAGTCCAAATATTAAAAAGTGAGTCTAGGTTTTATGTGTGGGATGATCCTTACCTCTGGCGCATGTGTAGTGACCAAGTCATTAAGAGGTGTGTTGCTGATCATGATTTTGAGTTTGTTTTGAATTTCTATCATAAACTTGCTTGTGGTGGACACTTTGGACCCCAATGGATAGCTAGGAAATTTTTGGACTCTGGATTATATGTGCCTAGCTTATTCCATGATGCCCATGTGTTTTGTAAGTCATGCTCTCGTTGCCAACACACTGGGAACATTTCTAGGAGACATGAGATGCCCCAACAACCCATACTATTCTGTGAGATGTTTGATGTATGGGGCAAGATTTTATGGGTCCTTTTCCTAGTTCATTTGTATTTTTGTATATTTTGGTTTCTTTTGATTATGTGAGTAAATGGGTGGAGGCCAAGGACATCAGAACTGACGATTCTCATTTTGTAGTGGATTTTTTCAAGGCTCAAATTTTCTACAGGTTTGGAGTACCAAAGGTCATCATCAGTGACCAAGGGACACACTTTTGCAATAGGAATTTTTTCTCCCTTCTTTGAAAGTATGAGGTGACACGCAAAACATCAACACCATACCACCCCCAAACAAATGGCTAGGCTAAGGTTTCAAATTGTGAGTTGAAACAAATATTGGAGAAAACCATGCAGCCAAATAGGAAGGATTGGAGAAAGCGCCTGGATGATGCATTGTGGGATTATAGGACAACATAAAAGACACCCATTGGTATGTCCCCATTTCATATTGTTTTTGGGAAAACATGTCATCTCCCTATGGGAGTTGAGAATCGGGCTTATTGGGATATAAAGAAATGCAACATGGATTTGGCCCAAGCTGGAATCCAAAGGAAGATGAAAATTCAAGAGCTTGAGGAGATTAAATTGTCTTCATATGACAACTCAAGGGTCTACAAGGAAAGATCAAAAGCAGCTTATGATAGAATGATCCAACAAAGGGAGTTTCATGTTGGAGAGAAAGTCCTTCTCTATAGTTCACAACTGAAGGTGATTCATGGTAAGTTGCATTCTAGATGGTTAGGTACTTATATTGTATCTAATGTTTTTACTTATGGTGATGTGGAGATCACAAAAGAGGACACTAGAAGGATCTTTACATTCAATGGGAAACTTTTTAAGAGATACATTGAGGGACTTCCTACTGATGCAGTGGATTTTATCACACTGCATGACCCCATCATCACTTGATCACATCAGTCTGTTCCTAACCCTTTAACTTTGTTATTATTTGTCCTATTTAAAATTATACATTTCATGTTCATATATCATCTCATGGGTTCACATTGAGGACAATGCAATATTTTAAGTGTGGGGGAGGGAACCTTTTAGTTTAGTAATTTCAATTGTTTTCCTGATTAAAAAAAAAACAAAAAAATTTGCGTGTTTTTCAAATTTTGTGTTTTGATTTTTCAATTTTCTCTGTGTTTTTGAAATTTTTGATCTTAAATGATTCTCATCACAATTTTGAAATGCATATCAATGAGTGAAACAATTTATCCCATGAAACTGAGCTTAAATGAATGCTGAAAATGACTTTGTTTCATGTTCAAATATTTAGTAATTTCATGAAAATTACATTGAATTTTGAATCCCATGCCACATCTCACTATATTTATATTCGAAACCACTTTCCTGTGAGGCTTCTAAACCATTATTTTCATATTTTTTACATTCACCTCACTTATTTAGAGAACAAAACCATTCTTTATTTTACCAGAATTTGATTTATTTCTGTCAAAACTTGAGGGTTTGAGGTACATATGTTTAAATGATTGAGGCATTTGTTTGGTATTAAAGCCCCTATTTCAAATAATCCTTTTTTATAATGGCCTACCTTGAACATTTAATCCTTGTAGCCCTTAGAATCCATGCATAGCCTGTTAGGTTAGCCACATTACAAGCAATTTTCCCTATCCAACCAACTCTTGAAGTGAAATTGCGTAATCTAGTTGAGCTTAAGTGTGGGGAAAGATATCTTGTATTGTGCTACCAAATTTTGTGATAATTTGGGTAGAAAATTAAATTATGAATAGATGTGTTTTCTGCTGAAGAAAATCATTATATTGAAAGCTGTGCCTTTTCTGGAGCTTCTAATTGAGGTGGAAAGTTGTGCCTATCTGGAGCTTTCAAGAAAATCATGTTTGAAAAGATTGAAATTTTTTATGCTAAAATGATGAATGGTGTAAGCATTCCATGAATTTTCATGATGATGGAGCTTAATTGATACTATGGGGATGGAGGAGAAGACCATATTTAAGTGAAAATTATATTAATGCAATTTTTCTTCAAAAAGAGTCAAGCCCTCCTCATTCGGCCTCAGAATTTTTCACACCTTGATCCTACCAACCGAAAGCCACAGAACAACCCTGAAAAGTCCTCATGATAAACATATGTCTTTTACTAACATCGGGTGTCTATGTAAGTATTTATCAAGCCTATGGTGACCCTTTTATGAGTTTGGATGAGAAAATCATTGCAAAAAAAAATTGATATTTGTGTGATAAGAGAAAATTCAAGCGAGGTAAGTGTTTTGTGAATGGGAGGATAAATGAAGTGGAAATATATTGAATAATATAAATGGATAACTTGAAATAATGATTTATTATGAGGCATGATATCTTTTGTTTCTTGGTGTGTAATTGTGGGATCTCAAGGATATGTGTTTTAAAATTTGTTTTGATTTGATATTGATGTTTACTTGATATGAGGTTTTTCCCAGGAGTGCAAAAGGGTAAGTGTGGGGGAGTTGATAAAACACTATTATATTGAATATTTTATTGATAATAAATGATATAATTTCCTTACATTGTGTTAAATATGTTTAATTAGAAAGTATTTGGGATTTGATCATTCATTTGAATATTTGATGAAAATTCCAGTTTTACCCTTTTAAAATCACTGTAGTATTTCAATCATAAATTTTTTTATTTGAATTATTTGAACTTAATATTTTGTTACCATGTTTCTTACTTCATTTTCTACAACTTTTATTCAGGATACTTGATAAAAATGAATTTGGATAGAGTAATTGGGCCATAAAGTCAAAGTTGGGATGAACACGTCAGAATGGAGAAGCTTATTTATTTCGGCCATAACTCCTTCATCTGGGATTGTATTGAGCCCAAATGTTTATAGGAGATAGAGGACCCATATACACACATATGATCTTTCTGAAAGTCCAGCCAATGCACGATGTTTTGTGGTCAAATGGGTGGTGAAAGTTGGCATAAAATATTTGGCCAGATTCCCCATTCACACTTGAAACCACTTTGAACCTAGCCTCCCCACCACTCTATAAATTGGTGTTTTTATCATTTGGTGGGGTTGGGACGTGAATTGGGAAGTTTAGGGAATAGGAGAAGTGGATACACTCCAATTCTCCCACCATTTCAATAAGGGTAGCTCTTGAAGCAAGGATCCCTTCGACGAAGCCTTCTTCTTCTCCTTCGTGTTGTAATGCTTTTATTTGTGTAATAAACTTCTTTGTTCTTCTTTTATTTCTTCTCTTTTATTATGTTTTGTTTAAATTTCTTCTTCTCTTAATCTTCCTATTTGGGCTGAAATTCTTGAGTAGAAGCGTTATTGGGTTATACCCATTATAAACCATTGCACATGCAAAACGCTTCTATGATGATTACGCCACCCATGGAAGAGTAGTTTTTTATGTAATCGATCTAATTCTCACCTCCTTCATTCATTTATTTTGAATCAATTTGATACTATAATTATAATAATATGGTCTATTAATTTATTTTTAATTTAAATGAAATTAATCCAGTAATGGAACAATTTACACAAAAACAGACGAGGTTGAGATTTTGTGTAAATTATGAGAGTGCAAAATTAATCCGTGAAACCATGTCACACGAGATAAATTTGTAGAGTTAAAATATCATCCCTAAACTCAATTTATCCTTATTTCCAGAGTGTATTTGTTCCCTAATTAACCACTTACCATAATCTAGACTTAGAACATTAATCAAAGAAGGGTGTTGTGATTGAATGTTCCGAAACTAGCCTAGGGTTTAATTCATTTAATCTTTGTGGTTAAGTTAACTTCCGTAGGGTTTGAGGGTTAACAAATTGGGGGATCATAATTAATTGGATGTTAATTTAAATGATAATGATTAATAAGTTAATGAAGAGGTATATTTAGACCGATTATGCCTTTTTAAATATTTTCTAAAAAAACATCTTCTTGTTGTGTCTTTTTAATCCAACTTCATTTCAAAATTAAAAACAAAAAAATGAAATATTCTTCCAGAAAACTTCTTCCAGATTTATAAACTCTATACAACCTCCATCATTTTAAGTAGTGTTTTAATTATATTCTATTTTATTTCTATAATATCTCTAAAAAGTTGTTTTAATTCACTTCCTCCTTTGAGAGACGACCTTGGTCAGCCACTCTGCTGCACCTAAGTACCCCAAAAATCACACTAATCATTTGAGGGTGCCCACGACAGCGCTCTTTCCGGAGGGAAAAACGCCGAGGCAAGGGGGTGTGGGTCACTGGGGTCGTAAGGGTTGTTTGAGGTCATAGGGGGCATAGCACAGAGGCAGGGGGTCGGGGTTTCCTTCTGTATTGGGGTCTCCAAGAGGGTGAACAAGAGATAGGGTTGTGGGGTCGGGGAGGGAAACCCAGGGGAGAGGGAAATTAGGTCACGAGGTCAGGGAGGGTGAATGAGTGGGGATATGAAAAATTAGGGTGGGATGTGTAAAAAATATATCAACCACCATTTTCCTATTGCTAATAATATCAATAGCGACCGCCAAATGGCGACCACTCTAAATAACCCTCATTGAAAGATAAAAATTCATCTAGTGTATTCATTACATAGAAAAAATGTTCTCCCAAATTTTACAGATCTGGTAAAATAAAAATTTTCCCAAAAATATCTTGAAATTTCTAAGTTAATTCATCTAACTCTATATATTTCATTCAATACAAGGAATTTGATATTGTCTTGGTTCCAGGTATGAGTTAAATGGATATATCTACCTATCTCTCTTGGGGAGGTCTAGGTATCTCTCTAGGAAATATATCAATATATTCTTGTTCAATGGGGAAATTTTATAGCTTTATACATTCTCTTTTTTCTTTCTGTTCAATAATCATTTCCATAAATAAATCTATAGGAGGTGTTTCTAGACAGAGTTCAAGATGGGATATATATCATATGAAAAAAACTCTAGGTTTTCCATTCAAGACCCTGAAAATTTACTTTGTTTTATCTTTTATCTTAAAATTATTATTTGTGATCTAGTCCATCCCTAGTGTAGTGTCAAATTTCACCATGGGAATGGATACTAGAGGTGAAATGAGATTGTTCTCGCCAATATTAATATTAGATTTTCTATAAAACTTTTATGCTTGGATAATTACTCTAGTGGTTTTAAATGATAAATATACTTCTAGAAGTTCTGGGTTTGATACTATATTCTTTGCATACAAGGATTAAATAAATTAGTGTGTAGAACCATAATCAATAAAAATACTTTCTATATTTTAGAGTATAAATGGTATACCTTCCACCACATCGTTTGGAGACTCAACTTCAAAAGTTATGATTTTGAAAGCATGATCTTGTTACCTTATAATATTCTATGGTTGATGGAGGTAATAATCCATTATCCACTGATTTAGACATTGATTTTTAAATTGTTCAATCTCTCTACACATAAATCATTGAACTTCAGGCTATCATTGCACCATCTTCCCTTTTTCATTTGAATTGAGATGTCGAGGCTTAACCTCACTATGATATTTATGCGATTTAGGGCCATCTATTTTCACTTTTATCACTTTACACTCACAAGAAATCATTTCCCTAAATCTTTATTAACACTTTTTTTTCATGTCGAAATTTTTAGTTTTTGTCCTCCTCTTCTATGACCATAATTAATTATTTATTTTGGATACATTTTTCTCTTATTATCATTCATCCTATGTGACTGATGAATCTATCCAAACTTCATTTCGACATTAAAATCACTGAAAACTATATTCTTATATGTTTATTAGTCTATATTTTCTATATTTCTCCACAAATGGGTTCTCATATTCCTAATTAACCTATCAACATTTCCCTCAGGGTCCAAAATAATGCAATATGTGTATCGAGAAAGTATCGTAAAGTTAATTTATTTTCATCCCACCGGTTCATTTTCCTTATTCGTCATCTCTAACAATTACTTATCAATTTTTTCACATCAAATTTGGAAAATATTTAATGAAAATAATTCTCCAAAACTCTTCCAGTCTGTAACATCAATATCCTCTCTTGGATTCATGTTTTTAATTAGTGTCCACCAATGATCATCTTCTCATTTTAAAAGGTATAATATGGAAGTTCCTTTCTATATATCTAATTAACGAAGCACAAAAAATATATTTTCAATAGAGGTAATAAATTTTTCATAAATTAATTGATATGCTGATCCACTAAAGGAACACTGTTGTTGATGCATGAAGGAATCAACTGCAAGTTATTCCATTTGAGGTAAATATTTCCACAAAACAGGATTTAGGTTATTATTCATAACCTAAGACAGTTTATTGATCACCCTCATGATGGTTTCCATTATATATTTCTTCATGTTAGGAATTCCATCATAGTATCATTCATTGCGCTCATTATTTACACGGTTCCTCCCATTTCCCACCATTTTTCTAAAAGAAGATTTAACTAGTGAAAAAATGTTACTTTAAAGAATCATATAAATCTAAAGGGGTTTTAAGTGAGAAAACAACACAATTAAAGATGTTATTATTTTTATCTTGTTTAGAAAAAATTATATTTTCTATATAACCTTCACAATGGTTTATAAAAAGAATTTGATTAAGTAAAAGATTCACCAAGACTGTCAAACAAGGTATGTAGTAAGGCTTGTTGTCGTGCAGTAGGTGATAATAGAGTCAATACCCATTACACCCTTTTTGGGTTTATTAACACTAGGTAAAACTATGCCAAAGCTACATCCACTTGTGTTATCCAGATAGGGATTTAGTTTGTGGGAAACCACTCAATTAATACATCACCAAAATTCAAGGGATGTCTTTTCTATATTTAGAATTATTCCTATGGTTCTTACAAAAGTTTTCTAATATTAATTTTCACAAATTAAAAATTGTGTTCTGATACCAAATATATAATCCCACATTTTGAATACATAAAACATTCATTACATAGTACAATAGTAAATAACACACATGTTTTTTTCCATTTCAATTTCTTGTAAATTAGAAACATATTGAATGAATAACCTTAACATATTATAATAAAAATGAATGGATTATTTGTAATATTATCCAATATAGCCTTTAATAAATATCATATCATATCGAAATACATCAAAATAAATGGGTGATCATAAATCCTAGTATGGGAATAAAAAAAGGAGATATTTAGCTTCTGCCCGTGTGACATATCAATAAGACATTAGCATAAGAACATGAGGCATATAAATAATAAATGAGAATAAGAACATGAGGTATATAATAATTTAAATAAGACTAATCATAACTAATAAATGTGGATAAAATATAAAAATGTGACATTAATAATCATATCACCAAGGGTTATCAATGAGGTCTCATAAATAAAAATTACCAGGGCTATTCACCATGTTAACATAAAAGTTCCATCTCTAGAGATTAATTTTTTACCCAATTCATTAGAGAACTATCAAGGTGAACCATTTATATGTCTTAATTATTTTATGCCACAATGATAACAATAAATCAATTCATTAATAATTTTAGAGAATAAAGAGTGAGTTTCATATAAAATTATTGTGTATATAAGTGTTTAAAGGCTTGAACAATACATCATTTTTTAACCCATAGAAATGAAATGTTGGTTTAATACATGTAAATACCCATATAAATAAATTATTTTCACATATAGGTGAATACGCATAAACAAAGATGTTTTATGGTTATTTATAATATAATAATTTTTCCAATGAAAGAGAGAAATTACATAAATGAATTTGGCATCATGACCATATAAAATGTGGATTAAGGAAATGGTAAAATGGGAGGGAATTAATGTCTCACAATAATAAAAGATCATTTATAAGTAATGGTAAGATAAAAATTATATGAAAAAAATTAAATTAACCATTATAGGTTTTACAAAATATGTACTTTAATTGAAAAGAAGAAGAGGGTAATTTCCTTTCTCAAAGAGTTTCTTCTTAAAATATGAATATGGAACCTTGTGGACTTAATGAAATTTTGGAGGGAATATTTGGGTTGTAAAATTACCATAACTTTAAGGTTTATATATTTAGAGTGGATATGAATGTGTTTTTCATGGGTATTTATTATAAAGTAGGTAAAAATGTTTATTAATTTCCAAATATAGGTCTTGGAATTTTAGGTTGTGGAAAATGAAAAAACATTGGCTTTCCATTGTTTTTTTCTCATGGGTTTAGACCTTTGAGTAGTTTTATATAGTATTTTAATATGCTAGAACAAAAAATACATATTTTAATATTAATTTGGACATGGAAATGTGATTTTTTCAACACAATAGTGTTTTAAATCAAAATTTTCTTTTTAGAATTTGAAACATATTTAAAGGTTTTAAAATTGATTTAAATCCATTAAAATACCTGATATTAATAAAATAAAATATTTTAGGTATTTTATTTTCTTTAATTAATTATTACATAATTATCACATATATATGATGTCATAAATCATACCAGGAACACAAAACTGTATTTTTACTATTTATTGAAAAATAAATTATTTTAGTAAATTCTAAAAAATTCAACCTAACCTAATTTAAATTTTATAATTTTAGATATAATTTTTTTTGTCAAAATAATTTTATAAATATGATTTTTTATTTTATAAATAAAAACTCATCATATAATGAAAGATAATTGTTTTTTTGGCACAGTCAAAGTTCAGATGCATAGATAAATTTCCTTTGAAATTATAAAATTTTATTATCATTATATTTAAATAAATAGTTTTTTTTTAAAATAATATTTCAGAGAATAAATATTATATTGAATACTTGATTTTATTAAAAAAAATTATATGTTTTCTGAAATTTTAATTTTATTTATATCTAAAAATCAAATTATCAATTTCATCTTATTTTGAAGAATATATTATGGAACAAAATAATATAAAAAATGTGATTAAAAAAATAACCATTTCATTTATATCAAGGATATTACACTCTTATGATTATAAGGTCTAGAAACATAACCCCTTATTACACAAACAAATTCATAAAGGGTAAGGTGTGCAACAATTGTAGTTTCAAGGGGTGCCTCACCTAACATTGACCTAGTGGTTGTCTTAACATACTTAAACTTCTCCCATAGTCAATTTCATCCACATATCAATTGTTTATGCTCTACATGGTTTTTGTAATGGGTGAACCCCAATTACAATACCTCCATCTCAAGTTATGAAATATGGGATTTAGAAGGATTGACTTTATTGGTTGAGGCCATCTTTTCTTCTTTTTCCTCAATTAAAAATTTTCATTACCATTTATAAAAACTAAATATAATGATAAAATTATTATCAATGTTCATTTTTTCCAATGGTCATATTGATCAATAATCATATTGAACAATGGTCATATTTCTCAATGGTAAGGTAATAGTCATATCCCAATAGTAATTTTTCCCTTTATACCAATATATACTCAGCAATTCATCAATATTTACTACTTCATTCCGAAAGTTTTTTACAATTTATTTAATAATTTAAATTATATTCTTGAATTTCTATTTTATTTTAATTTTTTCGAAGGTATGTTTAATATTCTATGTAGAGTTAGATCCTATGGAGTATACTATGGCATAGTTGACATTATTTGGTTTTTGTATCCCTATACCATTCTTATATATAGTAATTAGTATCATTACTTGACATATAGTATTTATTTTGTAATATTTATTCAATATACTTCAAATATTCAATAAAATAGTCATTATGGTAAAAGAGTTATTTTATTAATCATAGAAGGAATTTTTATATCGTCACATCATGTTTGGGATAAAGTTATAACTCAGTGATTCCATGAATTTGATAACTCATTATTTTATAAAACATTCTATGTTGTGGATTCATATCAATGATATATTTCAAGAGGGTTTCATTCAACCCAGTGTTTCACCCTAGGTGCTTTAGTGTTTTTGTATAAAAGGAAAATAACATTGTGCTATTGTGTATCAATTACTATTAAATGAATCAAGCAAAGATGATAAACCACTATACCATCATGATGATTGATTATTTATTCACTCAGTTTATAGGATATAGTTTGTTATTTAAGTATCAATATGTGGTTCAGATATCATTATATGAGGGTGAAAATGTAGGATATCATAAATACTTCTTTCAAGTGTGGTTATAGACACTTAGAGTTTGTGGTTATTCATTTTAGTTTTATGAACACCCAAAATATCTCCATTGGACTGATGAACTTAATGTTTAATGAGTTCTTGGATTGGTTTTTGGTTTCATTCATTAGTGACATTATCATGTATTTGGGGTTAGAACAGGATAATTATACAAATTTAATGAATATTCTATAGGTCCTTAGATGATATCAACTTTATAGAACGTTTTCTAAGTATAATTTTTAGGCATGAGAGTTGAATTTACTTATTAATGTTTTTTATTTGTAGGGAGTAACTATAATAACTTGAAATTTTAAAATAACACTTTGTTTGATATTGTATACAACACAACACCAATCTTAAATTAACCCCAAACTACTATTATTTGAAAATGACCTTTATAACACAACTCTAAAATTGGTGGCTGTGAAAAGGATTAGAAATGTTTTTAAATATATATAAATTTAATAATTAGTAAATACTAATTAATTAATTATAAGGGAATGATCACCTAATTGTTTTAATTCATTTTATTTACCAAAATTATGTTTCTTGAAAAAACTATTACAATTTTAAGAAAATATTATAACCAATTTCTAGAAAATATATAAATTAAATTTTCAAAAAATAATTTATGTTTAGAAATAATAAAATTAAAATTATATTAGAGTGAATTTTTGGGAATTATTCTAAAGGGGTTGATTTTTTAGTGAATAGTGAAAAATATTAATTTTATTAAGAAATATATTTTTATTTCAAACATTTGAAAAGTAACATTTTATTTTAAAATGGATTTAAGATAAAATTTGATCCAATTTATTATTAATAATCTAGTTAAGTTCATTGGGATCAATTTTATGATTGAATTATGTATAAATTTTTTTTTATAAAAAAATATTTTTTCTGAAAAACATGTTTTTTATTTTATTTTTGTGTTTTGATTTTAAATTAAATATTACCACTCATAGATGTTGAATTAAGTAAAATAGATTTTGTATTTGGAATTTGGAAGCTAAATTTTTCTAAATATGTATCTTTTTTCAATATGAATAGTAACTTTTGTAATTTTTGTTACCTTAGAAAAGGGCAGATCAAGTAATTGATGGTTAAAAATAATTTGATAAGGACAATAAAATGGCCTTAAAACTTACCTAAATGTTATTTTATGAATAAAAATCATCTATAATTATGAAAAGGTTAAATATACGACATCATATTTCCAATTTGATGTGATTATTACATTTATATTATTTTATTTAAAGAAAAGTAAAAAATTTCACACTCTTGTATTTAATATCTATAATATTTTTAACATGGTGAAGAATAATAGATATTTCAGTTAAAATGGTATTTTGAAATGTAAGTGATTTATATTCATCTTGGTATTTTATTTTCAAAATTTAATGAAGAAATAATTATCTTAAATACTAATAAAACATCGAGGAAATAATTATTTAGTTAGTGGAAAAATAAAATAAATGATATTTAATCTATTAAAATTAATATAATTTAAGATAAATAATGTAACACATGAATTTTATATATGACTATGAAATTTTTGAGACGTATTAAAATATTTTTTGTTTGAATTTTGGTGTCTCAAGTTGAAAAGATGTCAAAGTAATGAATAATTCTAGAAATTGACATTAATGATATTTTGAAATAAATAATATTTTATTAAATAAATTAAAATTACTAAAACATTAAATTTGGAAAAATTGTTATTATATGTTTATAATAACAACCATGGTATATTTATAGCCCATTTGTACATTTATAATAACTATATTGACTCTCATAGAGTAAAAATACATGTTGCGGAAAGCGAGAAAGTGGTTAACAAGGTGTCAAAACCAAAAAATAATTTTAGAAATATAGTAAAAATGTAAGTCCCAAAAATTTTAAAATGAAGGACTTTGTTCAATTGAGTACAACATAAACAACACCGAGCTTAAACGAGCAGTATAATATATTATTTAAATGTGATTGTTATAACCTAGTCATTAAATTATTGAGTATGAATATGGATAATTTTAATATGAAATAAATTTAAATGTATTTACTGATACAAATTTATTGAATAATTCTTAGGAAATAATCTCTTAATTTTTATTAAATTCATTTTATTCTTCAAAAATAGGTGTTCTTCAAAAATTATTTTTTCTTGTATTTTATGAGTTAATATTTCAATTTATTTCAATAATTTCTAGAAAATTTATTTGAAAAAATGTATTTAAATTTTTAGTTCATTGTATCAAAATTTTCAGAAAAATAAAATTTGAAATTTTCTTAAAAGACCGATTTTTTAAAGAATAGTGAAAAATACTGACTTTTTCTGAGACATTATTTTTATTATTTACAATATAAAATTATATTTTTAATAGTTTTAAAATATCATTAGGTAATTTTATTTCAAATAAATAAAATATTATTTTTAAATGGATTATATACATGATTTATGTTTAAAAACATTTAATATTTAAATGGGTAATTTTTTGAAAACCTATTGCTCATTTCTTTTAGCAGGTTTAATTTTAAATTAAATTCTACAGTTTTTTATTGAATTTGGAAAAATTTATTCCATTTTTTATGTATTGAGTCAAAATTTATTGAATATTTCTATTTTATTTTTACTTCATGTGAATATTAAACTTAGTAATTTTTGTTTTCATGATAAAGGGAAAATCTGGTAATTTAATGTAAACAATAAAATGATAAGGAAATTAAAATTACATCAACACTTTCTTAAATTTTGTTATATTCTCATATCTCAAAAATAGTCAAACTAGGGTTTAATTTACCACATGTTCGGAAACTTGGATGAGATTATGGATTTTATAATATTTTATTTAAATAATTGGGAAACATACCACACTATTGTTTTTAATGACTAATTTTTTTTACATAAGGTTATCTAGAGAGAATGATTGAAAAAAAATATTTTTAATTTTAAAAGATTAATTTTCATCTTGATAATTTATTTTTTATTTTTAGTGAAGAAATTATTACCTTTAATTCTTACACAACAATAATGCAGTAATTATTCAATTAATGAAATAATTATAATAATTGATATTAATAACGTAATAATAAATATAATTTGAGATAAATAATGTGATAAAAAATTTATATATTACCATGAAATGTTAAAGATATAATTTGATTTTATATTTTATATATTTTATTGAAATTATCTAAGTCAATGTAATGAATGGTTCTAAAAATTGACAATATGGATATTTTATAGTAAATAATACTTTATTAAATGATAAAAAATTAATGAATATCTCAATTTTTTAAAATTGATTAGGATATGGTTTAAATTATAAAATATGGTCCATTTATTTTCCTTTTTTATTTTATAGTGACCATGTTGACCCTTAAATATAAAAAATTCATGTTGTCGCAGTAGGAGTTAAAGGGGTTAAATGTTGGTTATAACCAAACGACAAGGATATCAATATAGTCAAAACTTGTCTAATTTTTATTTTATTATTTTATTTTTACCCATAAATATCTTATATTTGAAATAACTCAGATTTATAACATTTTTAATTGAATATTAATTTAAATGAATTTAATATTTTGTGAAATTCCATGAGTGCTTCTCCACTCTCTAATAAGTTAGACCCTCTTATTCTCATTACTACACATTTAAAACCCAATATAGATAAGAAAAATATCTACCAAAATCCCTTATAAGAATCCATCACCTCATTCTAAAGGCCTTATTTTATGCATAACACCTACCTTTGAAGGCTTAAGTTATTAATTAATGGAGGTTTTCCAAAGAAGAGGTAAAATTTTTATCTGCTTGGTTTGGTTTTGTTTCCTCTTCCACCTCATTAAAATAATATTAAACCATAATAAAATCAGTATAAATCATATATTTATATGATATTATGTTAAAATAATAACCTATATTCTTCTACAAAAGCCATCAAATGGTAGTGTTATTCATCATCCATGTGTGAGGTGGACTACCGCCACATGAACTGATGCATTTTGTTTTGCATCACCATCTCTCCAAACTGGTAGTATTGATGGAAATAAATTTTATATATGATATCAATTTCATATTTATAATTTTAAAAACATAATATATTATTTATCTTATTATCATTTCATATGCTAAAAAGAAATATAACATCGCTCATGTGTACGTGTGGACAAAAACCTCTACGAAGCATTGTCATTAATTTTTCATCACATCATATAGAAAATTTAAATGTAAGTATATTTAAAGAAGTAATATGATAGATATTATATTATTATAATTCTGAAAAGATAAAATAATACTTACCTTATTTACATTTTTTTTAAAAGGTTGGGGTCGAAGCCTCAATTTATTATTAAAGAAAAGACCTCTTTAGACTGGGTAGAGGGTGACCCTTTACATAATTATAATTGAAAAATGGAAATGTTACTCATGCATATATATTACCTACCGTCTCCATGATTGTAAAATAGTTTAATTATCATAACCATATTTAATTTTTGGATTTAAAACTATAATTGATGTATAATTTTTTTTATTATATCTTGATTATTATTATTTAGATGATTAAATAGAGACCTCTTTGACATTAATCAACCAAATGAAGTCTTTTTGGACTTATGTACTAAATATTCTTAAAACATATGACATGAACATAAATGATAAAGTAATTTTATAACATGGTAATTAGTGAGATAAAAGAATAATAAACTTGAAAAAAGTTATTAACAAATAAATTATGAAAATATTTTTTTTAATTCAATAATACCAAAAATGTATGTGATGAATCAAAATTTTGGTAAGAAATCTTCTTCTCACTTATTTATGTGAGACACATGCCTTATACATGACTTGTTTCTTTTTCATAGTTTATATACTACCATAAATGAATTTTATGGAATATTTTAGGAATTTTATAGGGATTTAAATATTCGTATATGTTTATCTATTTCACTGGTATCATTATTCAAAAGTTACCAAACTGGTAATGGTTTATTTCACAATCTCATCATTATTCAGGATAGATTATTTTCATGTCTCAGCAGAGGTATATTTCCCTTCCATGTCCATTTTTTCTAAAAATGTTTTCAAAAAGATTTTTAATATTCACTTAAAACTATTTATAATTATATTCCCCCATTTTTAATTTATAAAAAATGGTTTTAAATTATTATTTTGTATTATTTTACAAATGAGGTACTTTTTTTCAACAAAAATATGGAAGGAATATTTTTTATCTTATGCATAATGAGATTATTTTCCCATTATCATGATAAATCAATTATTTTATGCTTCCTTTTCCATTTTAATGTTTTTAGTGTTTTTTTTTCATTTATACATGCAGGATTTTTTTTAAAAATGGATGTCATTTTAAAATAGAAAAGTTATTTTCCTATGGAATTATTCCAAGTGATATTTTGAAACCATTTTCTATATAAGATGAAATGCTTTGATGTTACATAAGATTTATTACGGATATAATCGAAGGATACCATCCTTATTAATTATATGGTTAATTAATGTTTATAATGATATGATTTTTATTAAACCCGTTACCCTTCCATAGGTTATATTTTTATTAAATGAGGAATTTCAAATAAAAACAACTTCTTTTCAAGGGTTTGGATTTGATGAATGTTGTATAATCTTATGGAAAAAATATGTATAGTTCTCATTATATTATAGTGGTTATTTTATAACTAAGGGTGGTTTTTTATGTTATAACCAATGGTGGGTGGGAGATATATCTCCCTCCAATGCATTGGGTAAAGATTGATATCTCATGAGGTAAATAGGGATGAAATGGGACGTGAACCAAGTTTATTAAGGTAAATTGTCCACTATGATAGACTTGGGATTGAACCTTGACTACTACAATGGTTTGGGTAGTAAACCCATCCCACTATGATAGTCTAAGAAAACATCCTTGACTACTAAGGAAATGATTGTATATGATTATGTTTATGCCAAAATTTTACATCTTTTCAAAATGAAAAGTTCTCATGGCTCATGTTCTTTGATTCCTTTTTTGTTTCATATCCTATGAATTTCCAATATTTATTCCTTGAATCAGGATTATGATATATGGTATATACTGTATTATTTTAAAATGTTATGTTCATGTTCTGATTCCCTTATGATTATGTTACACTTATGTAATCAATGATATATCCCTTGTTTACCCTTACTAGGAATCTAAGATTGCCATTTTCTAATGAATCCTTTCTCTTGATTATGATGAATGGTTTTAAGTAGGGTATGTTTATAAAGAATTCGAGACATAATAAAATAACAAGGGATGATATAGATTTTTATGAACCAGTTGTTTATTTGTCCAATATATGTAAGTGTTTGTCCTAATTCTCTAAAAATATAAACCTAAAAAGAACTTTAGTATAAAAATGATTCAATATTTCCTTTTATTTTTTATGTTTTAGATGGTTTAAATTGGGTCATGTTTATTGGTATCAAATATAGAAATGTAAAGACTATGTTTTTAGCACTAGATCCTTGAGTGTAGGTTATTCACTATTACAATTGGTATCAGAGGTTGGTTTAGAAAAATTTGGAGATTATGATGTTTTTATGAGAAGTTATCTTAAGAGTTTAGATACTATCATTGGTATATTATTTTTTGGTTGACCATAAATTTCGAGTCTTAGACCCCTCTTATGAGGTTCTAAGTGATGGAACTTTAAAGAGGCTAATGATATTTTACTATAGGTGTATGTAACCCTTAGGTTTAACCTGAAGTATTATTTGAGGTAGAATTCCATTAATTTTATTGTACATATATTAAAATGTATTGGTAGCCATTAAGGATTATATGGTCTCTGCATTCGACTGAATTAAGGGTTATTACATTTTTTAGTTTGTTCATCATATTTTGGGAATGTTCTTGGAATTATATAATCATAGTTTTAGTAAAAGGACATACTCAAAATCTGGGGACAACCCAACACATCAATCAAGGACATGAGGTTTGAACCTATAACATAACGGAGACAAGGGTGCATCACCTTCCATGAGCCTACATGATGTAATGGTCAGTATAAAATTATTTATCTTTAATTAAACTATCTGACAGATTATAGTTAAATTCATTTTTTGGGAACATATATTTGATCATATTGATAACCATGTGATTAGAAATTGATTTTATATTAGGTGATTAATGTTATTTATTAATATGTTCACTATTTTGGGAAAAAATTTTATTAATGTAAATATAATATTATGTAATTTTATTTGAGGGATAAAGGATAAATTTTCCTTCAGAGGCATATATAATTTATGGTGATTTGGGTTAATTATGGAAATGTTTAGCATATCTCAGAGATTATATGTTTAAGGAATACAGATTTTGGTAGATAAATACTATGTTTATCTTGGAAGATGAGGTGATCAAATCTTTATTATTTTTTGGTTTCAATATAAGTCTAAAATATTTTGATTAATTTTAATGAAAGTTATTTATTGTGTGATCTTAGATGAAATTTATTTATTTTAGTTTAATTTTGTAGATTAAATTAGTTTTAATTATATAAAGGTTTATTATTTTTTTGAATCATCTCATAGTGTACTAATTTTTTTTGTTATTGTTAATTTACAAATAAAGAAGTAATACATTTTTATTATTTTTTGGATTATTAGTTATATTATAATTTTATTTTAGTGCATCATGCATAAAAAAATAATATTAAATACTCAACATTTGGAGAAAAATATGAGATTATGGTGGAAATTTAATAAAGGATGAAACTCTACTTATCAAGTAAATATATTTCCTCACATTATTAGACTAATAATTAATTTAATTCCTCAAATATTGGAAAAGGATCTTGAAATTAAACATTATTCTTTTATTTTTCTTATAAATAAATAAATGGACTTTTAACCCAACACATAATTATATTTTTGTGATGGTAAACTTTCTCATGACCATGTTTTCTTTCACTACATATCAGTCCTTAGGTTTTTGTTTTCTCTTTCATCTCTATGTTTTAATTTACCACCAATAATATCCTACATGTAAACCCAATTATTTTTTTATTCGAGATGACCTTAGTATTTCCCTTTCTCTCTATTTAAGAGGAAGTTTTGTGGACGCTTTTTACGATGTAGGATTTCAACAAAGGTATTTTGAAAAGTCAAAACCATGGTTAATGAGACTTAGTTTAAATTTAGAGGATAAAATTTATTAAAGTGAAATTAATGTAATATCATGATATTTTAAAAATAAAGACTATATTCAATAGTGTACAAGATACACAACACCGAGCATAAACTACTAAAGAAATATTATTTTTAAAATGTGAACTTTTTAACCTTGCCATTAAATTAGAGATAATTAATTAGAATAACATATTTATGAATGAAATATAAATTTATTTAATAATTATTTGAAAATAATTTCATGATTTTTATTAAAGTCATTTTATTCTTCAAAAATACATTTTCTTCTAAAATTAGTTTTTCTTATTTTTTATGAGTGAATATCACATTTATTTTATAGAACTTATAGAAAATTTATTTGAGAAAATTAATTTAAATTTTGAATTAATCATCTAAAAATCACCTTCAAATTAATTTTAGAAAATTTTCTTAAAAGATTTATTTTCCAATGAATAGTGAACTATATAGATTATTATTGAAAATCATATTTTTATTATTTACAAAGGAAAATTATATTTTGGATTGGTATTAATATTTAATAATTTAATTTTTATTTAAGATAATTCAATTATTTTTTTGAAATATATTTTATAGTTGAATTTAGTATAAAAACATTTTCTCTTTAAAATGGTGATTTTTTGAAAAATAGCTTTCATTGAATTTTGTCTATTTATTTTTAAATTAATTTATAAAAAAATTTATTTAGAATTTTGAAAAATTAATTTCATATTTTGAATCAGTGACTCCAAATTTATTAAATAGTTCATATTTTTTTATCAATATGAATAGTATAATTAGTAATTTTTTTACACCAGTAAAGGGAAAATCAGGCAATTTGAGGTAAAAAATAAAATTATACAGACTATAAAATTCCCACAAAACTTGGATAAATATTATTATATTCTAATATATCATCCATAATAATAAAATCGTTAAATTTATTACCTTTTTGGGCCACATGGATGAGATTATGACTTTTATAATGTTTTATTTAAGAAAAAGTCAAACATGTCACCATCTTGTTCAAAATAATTAAAATATTTTTAACATGGTATTATCTAGAGGTCATTCATGAATATAAATGTTATTTTGAAATATAAATGATTTTTCTTCATCATGTTAATATATTTTTAATTTTTAGTGAATAAATAATTACCTTAAATGCATATATAATGTTAATGGAGTAATTATTCGATCGATGAAAACAATTAAAATAGTGATATTATTTTTTTCAATAAATATAATTTGAGAAAAATAATTTGATAAAATATTTATATATGATCATGAAATTTTAAAGATATAATACATTTTTTTAATTTTATATGTTATCTTGTATTATTAATGTGAAAGTAATGAATAGCTCTAAAAATGTCATTATGGGTATTTTATTGTAAATAATATTTTTTTTAATTCATATAAATTTTCTAAAAATAATAAATTAATTTGTGTTATTAGGATAAGGTTTTAAATATCAACTATGTTCCATTTATTTATTTATTTCATTTTATAATAACTTTATTGAACCTCAAAGAGTAAAAATTCATTTTGTCACGGTAAGAGTTTAATGGGTAAAATGGGGGTTTTAACCAAAATAAAATTGTATAAATATAGTAAAAAAATGTATACATTGTATTGAATATGAATATTTCAACCCATACTTGTATAATATTTTAACTAAATCACTTTTTAGATTTTTTTTAATTTAATATTAATTTATATTAATATAATATTTTGAGAAATTTCAAGAGTGACCGTCCCCACTCTTATAAATGCTAACCTCTTCTTATAAATACTAAACAATTTAAAACAAATTTGTATTGTCCAATACCTAACCATATAACTCAATAAAATCCATATCATCATTATATATTCATTATTTTAGGAAAACACCGACCTTAGATGGCTTAAGGTAATCAATGTATGTTTTCCAAAGAAGATGTATAATTTTTATCAGCTTGTTTTTTCTTCCCCTTTGAAATACATTAAATATTATTAAACCATGATAAAACAATGAAAAATATAAAATAAATATTATTATATGTTATTATGTTAAAACAATAACCAACATTATTCTCTAAAATCCATTAATGGGGAGAAGAATTCATCATTAGTGTGTACGGTGGACTACCGCCTCATGAACCGATGTAATTAATTTTCCATAACCATATATCAAGAATAGTTTTAATAATAGAATTAATGGTTTTAAATGTAAATAATTAAATATTTATCATTCTAAAAATATAATATAATATTTAACTTCTTTCCATTCCTTAGATCATAAAAATGATAATGTCTCTTGTTCGTACGTGTGGACTACCACATCCACAAAGAGATTCAATTCATTTTTCATAAAATCTAATGGATGATATATATATATATAGTTATATGTAAATAAATAATATGATATTAATATATTTCTATAAATATAAAATATCACTTATCCTTTTCAATAAATATCAGTGAAAATTGAAATGTTAGTCATGGGTACGTACGACCTATCGTCTCAATGATTATAACACAATTCATGTTTAATAACCATATTTAATAGATGGATTTAAAATTATAATTTATTTATATAATTATAATTATTTAATTATTATTATTATGTACATGATGTAATAATTACCTCTTTGAACATATTCAACCTACCGAAGTCATTTTGGACTTATGTATCAAATATCGCTAAAAAATCAAACATGAACATAAATTGTTATGTAATTATTATAAAATGGTAATAATTGAGACAACATGAATAATAAAATTTAAATAGGTTATTAATAAATTAAATAATTAAATAATGTTTATTATTAAGGAATAAAAATATTTCACCTGATGAGTTAGACTCGAGGTAAAGGATTTTCATCTCACTTTTATTTTTGTGTGACACATGCCTTATACACCACTTGTTTCTTTTATATAGTGTATATACAACCCATGAATGACATTAATGGTACATATTATGAATATTATGGGGATTTAAATATTTAACTTTTTATATTTATTTCATGTGGGTTTTGATTCAAAATTTACAAAAGTGGTATGGGTTTATTTTACAATCTCATCATTATTTAGTATTGTTTATTTTTAACTCTAAACTGAGGAATATTTCTA
Organism: Viscum album; assembly: GCA_963277665.1. NCBI lineage: Eukaryota > Viridiplantae > Streptophyta > Magnoliopsida > Santalales > Viscaceae > Viscum > Viscum album. The sequence continues at coordinate 194,930,813 of OY728137.1, read as the reverse complement.
TTCCATGTAAATGTTTTCTCTTTTTTTAAAAGGTTTTTACTATTCTTCTATAATTTTTTAAAATCATTTTTAGCCATTTTTTTATTTTTACAAAATGGTTTGAAATAAATCATTTTATTTTTTCCCAAATGAGGTACTTTGTGATTTTTTAAACAAAATTATGGAAGGAATGTTTTTTTAACTTATATAGAATGAGATTATTTTCCTACCATCATGTTTATATTATTATATTGTGCTTAATTTAAATGTTTCGAAGTTTATTTCCAAAGAAAATTTTCTCATTTATAAGTTTATAGTTTCATTTAAAAGAGAAGAGATCTTAAAATGGAAAAGTTATTTTCCTTAATTATTATTCCAAGTGATCTTTAAAAATAATTTTCCATCTAAAGTGATATCCTTTGATATTAATTAATATTTACTAGGGATATTATTCTACTTTAATTCCCTTTTTCATTATATGTATGGAGTATGTTTATGGTGACATGGTGTTTATGAAACCTATTACATTTCCATGGGTTATACTTTGATGAATTGGTGAAATATATAAGACAATCATTGATTTTTATGGTTGATGATTTGATAAATGTTTTATAATATTTTGGAGCATATATGTATGGTTTTCATTATATTATAGTGGTAATGTTATAACCAAGGATGGTGGTTACATTATAACCAATGACTGGTGGGTCCTATAACTCCCTCCAATACATTAAGTAAAGATTGATATCACATAAGATAAAAATTACTAGAATGGGGAGTAAAAATAGTTTAGTAAGTGAAATTTTTCATTATGATATTATTGGGATTAAACCATGACAACAATAATGGTTTGTGGAGGGACCCATTCCACTATGATATTCTAGGAAAAGAGCCTCGACTACTAAGGAAATTATTTTATATGCTTAAGTGTATGCCAAAATTCTACAACTTATGCCAATGTTATTATATCATGAATCATGTAATTTGATTCATTTATGATTTATATCTTATAAACATCCATTATTTATTCAATGACACCATATTTTTATCTATGATATGCATCGTATAATTTTTAAATGTTGTGTTTATATACTTATGGAATTATGCTCATGTTATGCTTATGTAATCGATGATTAATCTCTTGTTTAAACATTATAGGAATATTATCTCACCATTATATTATGATTACATTCCCCAGTTTATTAATTAATATTATAAGTAGGGTATTTCTAAGAAGATTTCTTAACAGTAAAAAATTTCGGGGGATGATATGGATGTTTATGTACCAGTTTTTTTATTTTTCTAAGATATTTAAGAATTTTTACTAACAATAAAATAATATAAACCTGACATGTATTTTTGTATAAAAGTGATATAAAATTTCCATTTATATTTATGTTTCTTATGGTTTAATTTTGGTCACATTTATTGGTATCAAAGATATAAATATAAAGATTATTTTTTTATCACCAGATTTGGGAGTGTGAGTTTTGGGCTATTGCAAAAAACATTTCTAATTTTAATTGCATGAGAGGATTTAGAATCCTTCTTATATTATCTTAAAGTATTATCAAATTTTCTCCATTATACCTCTAAATTAATTTATATTAATTTATTTTCTTAGGAAATTCCAAAAGTGCATTGTACCTCAATTATAAAAACAAACCCCTTCTTTTACTTGTGTACAACACTTTGAGCCATGTTGATCAACCAAAACCTACCCATTACTATTTAAACATCTTTATCCAAGTTCTTGAGGATCTGTACTTTCAAAAATATTAACCTAGGTTCCCTTAAGAAGATATCTAAATGGAGTCCACCGATGAAGAGGTAATCATTTTTACTGACTCTTTCACGTTTTTTTCTTCATTTACTTACTATTCATGTGTGGTAATCATCCTAAAATAATAAATCCCTTATTATAAATATATTTATTTATTATTATGATTATGTTACCACTATATTCTATATCTTTTCAATCCTGTGAAATGTGAAAACATCATTCATGCGTACACATGACTTAGTGTCTCCATGTAGCGGTGTGATTCATTTTCCATCACCACATTACATGGATTATTAAAAATATGGATCTAATGAGTATATATGGTATTTATTCCATAATTAAGATTCCGGAAAGATTAATTATTATTCAAATGTCTCTCTTTTCAACCATTGAAAATTGAATACAACGTTTATGTGTGCGTACGATCTAGCATCTCCATGAATGATGTAATTAATTTATCCATCTATATCTTTATGGATGTGAATAAATAAATAAATATATATATATATATATATATATATATATATATATTCAATACATATTATATTTATACCACAAATAATATTTTTTATAATATATAACCATAATTAAAGTATATGTAACTTAATTACCAAATCAAAACATACTATAAAAATGAATCATTTTTCACCCAAAACAACAATTTATTAAATAATTATTAATAATAGGTGATAAAATTTTATAAATAATTAATTTATTGTATGATTTATATGATTGTGGTATTTAAATTTATTTATAATAAATCAATATTTATTATACATGAGGTTTGAACATGTATGAAGGAAGTTAGACATGAGGTAAGGGTTTCACATCTCAGTTTTTCTTTAATAAGACATATGACATGTTCAAAAATTACTTCATTTGTGTGGTGTATATACTAACTATTTGATAAATTATATCATTAATACCATTTTCCTCATGGTATTTAATGTTTCATTTGAACTTATTTATTTAATGGGGCTTAATATTCAAATGATACCGAAGTGGTAAATGTTTTATTTTACAATCTCATTATTATTTAGCATTGTTTATATTTAAGTCTCCACTGGGGGAATAATTTTTTCCATATCCATATATTTTTTTAAAAATAAATATTATTTTTATTACTCTCTAATTATTTATTAGGGTAATTTTTACTCATGTTTTAGCTTTTAAAAAATGGTTTGAAAGTAATCTTCTTTTTATTTTCCGAACGAGACACTCTTTAACCTTTTTACAATAGCATGAAAGGATTTTTTTTAACTTTTATGGAAAGGAAGACTTTTAGTAAGTTCATGAATGATATTTTTTTAGGATTAAATGAAAATTTTAAAAGGGTGTTTCAATGAAATTTTTTTCCCTTTATAATTTCTTAGTTTTCCAAAAGTATGTGATTTCAAAGTAAAAATGGTATTTTTATCAAGAATTTTCCAATGGTATTTTTAAATTATTTTTATTTATGCCAAAATAATATGTTGAATATTATGTTTAGGATGTACTATAATGCTATCATTCAAAATATTTATTTTTAGGGTTTATGATCATTTTGACTAGGGAATATATTGATATTTTGTATGATCAGTTCTTCTCATATGAACAATTTTTGGTTTTTAAGGTATGCTGATTATGTTGTTTTGTTTATTCATATGAGGAATGAATTGGACTTATTAAGTGATTGGTGGGGATCACTATATCCCCTCGATGCATTTTTTTCTCTCAAGAGATAAAATATATTAGTTTTTTTCTAGGCCTTACCCATTTATATAGATGTCACGACACATGGGCTTGATTGTATTTTCAGATTTCTTCACCGAAGCATTGATGGTATGTTTCAAATGTCCAAAATGATTCTTTAAATAATTATATATCATGTTATTATTTATGTGGAATTAGTTTATTTTAATTTATTCTTTCCATATTATTAATTTTCTGTTAGAATCACCTATATTCATACACTTAATGAGCATTTGTTCTCATCCCTTTATTATGTTTTCTTTTCCCAGGATATTAGGAAGTATGTTATGGTTGATATAAAGGGATATGATAAAGTGAATAATAAATTTAGCAAATAAAATAATATTATTTATATATAGTTTTCAATTGTAATGTAAAACTAAATTATTTATGTTGTTTTCCAAGACTAATAAACTATTATTCCAATTAAAATTTAATCGCTTGTATCATATGAAAATATAATAATGTAAAGTTCGGATCTAGGCTACCAGAGTTGAGATATATAATGTTGGTATCAGATCAAGATTTTTAGAAACCTTGGGAAATAGATTTAGGAAAACATAGAATAGATAATGTGAAATTTTGATGGATCTTGAGAATATTCCCAAAGAAACCAAGATTTTGATTTTGTGATTAGTTATACATTAATTTTCAATTATTGTTAAGTGTTTCACTGTTTTTGGGATTATAAATTATTTCTCATAATTTATATATCTAATATAATGTATTCCATTATGTAGAAATAGTTCCTAGTGTAATGAAAGAAAACCATGTCAATACAAAATATCTATATAGGGATTTCCTTTCTAGGAAGGATAATAAGGTTGGAGCTTGATATGAAATTTGAGCTAAATAAATTATAACTATATTATGATAGATAACTCATGTTATGGTCAGTAACATCGCTCGTATGGATCATCCTATAGATAAAACATGTGGTGTAACAATGTTAGACTGTTTCATGCATAAAAAACCTCCAACATTCAATGTTACTATAAATCCTTTTGTTGCTGATAAATGGATAAGTTCCCAAGGGAAGATATTTCTCACATTGGGAAGTAATTAAAGAGACAAGGTTGTAATGGTTGTTTTTCATCTCTTAGGGGATGCTGATCAGTAGTGGTAATTGTTTCAAAACATGAAGGATGAAGAGGAAATATCAATAATAAAATGGAAGTATACTAAGGAACTTTTGTTGGAAAAATATTTTCCTCATGACCAACGAGATGGTATAGAGATACATTTCGTGAGTCTGAGAGAAAAGGAAGAGGAAAATATTATTAAGTATAAATCTAAATTTACAGGGTTATAATGACATGATAAAAACTATATATGCAATCTAAATAGAAATATTGACCATTTATTTTATAGGCTAAATACAATCCTTCGAAGGGTACTGGTCTCGCAAAAATTCTCCTCATATGAGGATATATTATCATTGTAATGACCCAAACATTTATCAATGGGGATTCCATTATTATCATAATGTCATATAGTATAAATAACCTAAAAACACATATATAATAACATAAAAAAATTATAAATGCATAATAAAGGAAATAAAAGGTATTTATAGAAATTAAGAAACCTATCCCAATGGAATAATAACATAAAACTTGGAAGAGTGACGTGAACAATAAGAATAGTAATTAGGCAAATATAATAGTAACCAAAACTATTAAGATATAAATAAAATTTATTTATCTTATAAATAAAAATATGACAAAATTATATCATAGTATAAGTAAATAAATGTTTTAAGAATGATAAATTAAATTTTGGTATTTTTCATAAATCATAAAGGTTTATTTAAAATTTTATAATTGAAATAATAATTTTAATGAAAATTTATTTCTATAAAATAGATTCATAAATTAATGTTTTGTTGTCTTATGATTATAAGATAATTTTATGATACTTTAATTAATTTTTCAATGTGTCATTAAATCAGTTATAATTTTGAAATCGAAATTTTTCAAAAAATGATGATCTTAAATAAAAATTAACTTTCTCATTTTTAGATACTTGTTTTCATAAAATATATCACATTTTTAAAATCATCACATTTAAATCTTCCAAGGGTTATTTTTTTGGTAATTTTCTAAAATACTTTAATTTTACGATGAATAAGAAAAAAATATAGTTTTTATATAATGGGTGTAAGTAAAATTATATCATTCATGATGTAATAGTGACAAAATTAATTATATAACATCAAGGTAGGATATTTTATGTTTAATTTTAAGAAATATTCATTAAAATATAAAAAACTCAATTTCCAAACATATAAAAAACTTTCCTAAACCTAAAGTCAAAATTGATTCCTTAAAATGTCTATTTCACTTTCTTTCCACTTTACTTTTTAATAAATTAAAAAATTTGGATTACAAAGGTGTTTTAAAGTCTATAAAAAATTAGATTATATTAATATATGATTTATATTTTCAGAAACCACTATTACAAGTCTATCCTTTGATATATTATTTTATTTAATATTTTATTCTAAAAATACCCCTCTCCTCAAGTACAAATAACCCCTCTCCCTCCCATTGGAAAGACACTAATCCCAAAAATTAAAAAGCCTATGTTCAGACCAAATAATCCCTATTAATCATATTATAATACTTGGGGATGTTATTTATATATACACTCCAATCACCATGGGAGTTATAGTATCGTGCAAGAGAAACCACACCGAGGAAAGAGTAAGTCTCCGATTAACTCTTCCCTCTTTTATCCTTCTCATATTTATTTTAAAAATTAATTTAGAAACCACATACTATAAATCAAATTATTTAGTAATTTAACATTAAATTAATTATTTTAACCTACTTTAAGTTTAATATATATGAAACATATAATTTTCTTACTCACTTTTCCTGCCCTTTTGGTAATATCCTGTTGAAGGTTGGTTAACCACCTACAAAGACATTGCCAAAAGGATTTTTATAAGAACATTAATGGATTAAAAATAAAGAATATATATAATATATAAATATGTAACTAAATTTATTCTATTATTATGTAATTAATTATTCTATTTCATAATTTTCATGTAACAAATAGTGAAATCGAGGCAAAATGAGAAATTTTTAAGTAAAACAAGATATCAAAACACTCCAATTTCATCAAAAAATTAATAAATATAATCCAATGATTATAATTGATAAATATATTTATAAAATGGATATAATTAAATTCAGGATGAGGTTTTTAATAAATATAATTTTTTTATTTAGGGGGAACAAAAGCACATAATTAAGCGAGAATTAAGGTAATGGGATTCTCGAACCCATATCTCTTCCTTTGAGTTTTCCTTATTTCACTCCATTTTTTTTATATGGTTGTTAAATTAATGTTTTACAAACATAATTTCATTATCATACCCTATTATTTTATGTATATACTTGTTTGAAATCTAATTTTAGGAAAAATGAAAAGATTTTTCTAAAAGAACGCTTATTTCCAAAAAACAAATCTTTTAATTATTGTGTGATTGTTTCTTCCTCACACATGATTGATGATTATTATACCAAGTACATTTTTACCTCTTTATTTTGGTAACTAAAAAGTTTATTTATTAATGTATTATTTAGGAAAGGAAACCCATACCATTTTATTGGGTAATGTGATGCATTTCATGATATAAAGTAAAATATGTGTGGTAGTTAACCACTAAGACATGATGTTTCGTTTTTATGAATTTCCACATTCCATGCCATTATATAATTCTTCCATTAATAATTATTAGGATGAATCTTTCCTTATATTATGATGATGATAGTTATTCTCACCCATGTTTAATGTCTCTTATTCATCATATTACTTGGATTTCATATATCCCCTTCTTTTGATGTATATCCTCAGGTGAATACTTTTACTAATGAGAAAATGTGGACCCCAATGATTCTTTAGAATAAGGAATTAAATAACGATTTATGTTTATTATGTATAATTTATGTATATTCCTAATTTTCCCATGTTACAAAACCTTTGGATCTTGGTTCTATAATTCATTTATGTTGTTTACCTTTAAAATGATGTAATAATCACGTAAAAAACATTCCGGTCTCTATAATCATGGATATTAATATGGAGAAATAAATCTCTAAGTCATTTGGTCCCTAAAGAAAATAAGAGAAGAAAATGATAGTTGATAGAAAAATTTATAAGTGGATGAATGTAAATATGGATTTTAACACTTGTGATAATTTTGGAAAGAAAAACCATGGAAATTTATTGAAATGAATGAGAGTTTTCTTCTAGTGTGGTGAAAAATCCAATCAAGTGTGTGAATCAAATGGTAAGACAGAATCTTTTACTATTTATTGTTTCAACTGTAAAGATATGGGTCACTATAAAAATGAATGCCCCATGAATCAAGAGAATATAACTAAGAATAATGGGGATCAAGATTAATAATATTATTTTACTACAATTGAAGTGGAATAATTAAAGTGATTATTTATTTGGATTAAAGAATTATGTTTTAGACTAATTTTATCATTATATTTATGATTACACGAATCATGAAATTTATATGGACTATATAATAGTATTTTTTTCCAATAAAGATCTGAAAAAATATGTTGAATTGTACCAATAAACAAAAAAAGGATTTAGTGGTAAGGTGATATTTTTAGAGAATATATTCATTAGGGAAATATTACCCTTAATATGTTCCTGATGTTGAGTTAATTAAAATTAAAGAAGTAAATGGAATTTTATTTGTGATCTTGAAAATGGTTAGTGATTTGATGCTAATGTAATTAATTATAGATTTTACTACACTTTTGGATTTTCAATAATACAATATTTTATTTAAGGAATAATGAGAGAGTTAATTATTGGAAGAATGCGTGTTTTAATTAAGGATTTATGATGATTAAAGTTATTACCATGTGTTGAATGAATCTTCATGTGACATTAATAATCACTTTTTAGGGGATTAATAATAATTTTATTTTTTGAAATTTAGTAAACTTATTCCAAAATCAGTGTATTTTTTAATTTGGTCAGACATATTTTGAAGGATACTTAAGGATGAATACTTTATGGAATGGATTATGTCAAAATTTTGAAATTATGTTTTGAAGTTAATTTATTCTCCATAACATTGGATAACTTGTGACGACAATTTTGGTTTTTGTAAGTATTTAGAGGCTGAAGGAATGACTTATGGATCTTATGATTTATTAAAAGTTCTTCAAGTATGAAAAATTATTCATGAATTTCCATTTCTTGGCATAAGAGATAAAGTGAAAATTGTTCAATGAAAAATAAATGGATGATATTATACTTAAAACATTTTAAGAATCAAGTAAGTTTATTTTCTTGAGTGATTTATCTAGATAGTAAAATAATCCCTTAAATTTAAGAAAAATACATTGAAATAAAAGCATTATATCTTTATTTTTCTTACTAAGAAATAAATAGACTTTTAACCCATCACATATTTATGGTATTTTGATGGTTACCTTTCTCATATCTCTCACTATTAATACTTGGGTGTATTTTTTCTTACATGTAAATATTTTAACTTCCCACCAATGTTTTCTTATTTAGAAACCTAGGTTTGTGAGGACCTTCATATTTTTCCCTATTTTAAAAGAAAGTTGTATTAACCCTTTTAATGATGTGGTTTTTCCATAATGGTATTTTGAAATTTATAACCCTAGATTATTGGTCATAATTTCAAGTTTCCATGATGAAATTTATTGAAGGGGTTGGTGGGATTTAACACCCTCATATTTTGAAATAATACTATGTTTAATATCATATACAATACACAACATTGGGAATAAATAAACACCAAATTATTATTATTTAAATGTGACAGTCATAACCTAGATGTTAAATAAGAGGGTCTAGATAAAATGAAAAATATTATGAAATACATATAAAGGTATAAATAAATAATAATTTATTGACCAATTCTTAGGAAAAAAACACTAAATTTTAGTAAAGTCAATTTATTCTAGAAAATACATTTTCATCAAAAATGATTTTATTGAAATTTATATGAAGATATGATAATTAATTTCTCAAAATTCTATAAATTATATTTAATAAAATTAATACTATTTCTTAAATCATAATATCAAAATTATATTGTGGTGAATTTTTGGTATCTTTTCTGAAAAATTTTATTTTCTAGTAAATAGTGAAAAATACTAAATTTTATTAAAAAGTGTATTTTCCTTCATAAATTTTAAAAGTTGCATTTTAAAATCATATATTTATATATATATATAATTAGATAAAATATATTATTAATAAATCAATTATGTTCATTGAAATCAAATTTTTGATTGAATTTGGTGTGAACACATTTTTATACATAAAATCCATTAATCTAAAAAACTAATTTTTGTTTAATTATTTCATTTTTATTTTAGATAAAATTATACCACTAATAGTTTTATAATTTTATAAAATGGATTATATATTTTAGATTAGGAATTTCAAATTTTGTAAATAGGTTTCTTTTAGTTTCAGTTAATATGAATAGTAACTTTAATATTTTTGTTACTATGGTAATAGGTAAATTTGGTAATTAATGGTTAAAAATAATATGATAATAATTATAAAATGATCCTAACACTTTAATAAATTTTATTTGATATATAAATATGATAAATAATATTCCAATGGTCAAATATAAGACCATTATTTTCTACTTGGATGTTATTAAGACCATTATATTATTGTATTTAAAGAAAAGTGAAAAATGTCACACAATTGTTTGTAAAAAGTATAATATTTTTAACATTGGTAAAATAGAGGATATTCTTAGTAATAATTATTATTGTTAAATATAACATATTTATATTCATTATGGTAATTTTTTAGTTGTTATTATACTAAAAATTACCCTAAATTCTAATACAACCTCCAAGTAGTAATTATTTGTTTAAAGAATGAAATCAAAGAAATAATGTTAAAAATATTTAAAATAAAATAATTTTATATAATTAATGCAATAAAATAACATTATATATTTCTATTACATTTTCTGAAAGTATTCAATTTTTTTTATAATTTATCCTAATTTATTGATTTTATTAAAGTTAATGTAATGAATAGTTCAAAAAATTTACATTAAATATAATTTAAAATAAATAATATTTTACTAAATTACATAAAATTACTAAAAATATTAAAATTAGATAGTTTATTGGGATATGTTTTATAGTATCAACCATGGTCCTTTTACCAGCTTTTTTCTTTTATAATAACCACATTGACCCACAAATTGAAAAATCCTTGTTGTGAGAGTTAGAGTGAAAGAGGCTAACACGAGGTTAAAAATATTAGATAAGTGTAGAAATATAGAAAAAAATTCCAATTTTAATTGTACTAGATTATTTCAACACAAAATCATATTATATTTGAATTTTATCAATTATGATCCATTTGGACCTCGTATTTAATTTATAATAATTTAATATATTAAGAAATACCAAAAAAGTACTGATCACTTCAAATGTAAAAGAGAACATCCTCTTTTATTTCTGTACAATCTAATGACCTAGGTTTGATGTGCATGGATATTACATTAATTTTTTAGAATACTTATTATATGATACAAAAAGATGCCCAAAGACCATATTAGTTTAGTGACTTTGGAAACCTGGAAGATAATATACTAACTTAGTGAAAGATCTTAAGAATCACACATAAATATATCCCCCTTTTGTTTTCCTACCTACTATTATATATATCCTGGAAAAAATAAAACATAAAAAGGGTGATCTCAAATGCTCAGTAAGGGTAAAAATTTAGAACAAAAAAAAAACCATAAACATAAGAATTTAAAAACATGAACATAATGTTTAAAAATCACTAGTCATGAAACAAACATGGTTATTCGTAAGGAATAGATCAATTAGGAACATAACACATGATAAAATAAAATTGGAATAAAATATGAAATTTTTGAAAACAAATAATCTCATAATATGATTTCCATAGTGGCCAATGAATTTCTTCCAATACCATCATAGTGGAAAAATTCCTTTACTGAATTAGGTTTACATGCCATTCCAACCATGTAATACTGAACCAGATTTACTTGTCATTCTAGCCCTGTATTACTGAACTAGATTTACTTGTCGGTCCAGTCATGTCTGCATCATGAGATATAAATATTTACCCAATGTAATGGAGGGAGATATAGTTCTCACCCATCACATAATGAAATCATTTATACATGTTCCACAAAAACATAAATCATTCATCATAACATAACACACAAAATAAAATGGGTTTTTTAAAAATTATTTTATCATAATATATATAAAATTAATGGATTTAATAAAATAATTTATTTATAAACACAATCAAATACAAGTAATAACAGGTATAGAAGCATAACCCTATTTAAAGAGCATCATCTTATATGGAAAATGATTTTGATAAAACACTTGAACTTAATTCTTTAGGAAAATATCCTATCTTTTCCAAAAACATTTTATTTTCTCATAGTTCCACAAAATTTTGAAATAAAATAATTTAGATGAAAATAAAATTCAAATAGTGTAGAGGATTCTTTATGGAAATATTGTATCATTAAACCATAAAAATCCATTCATTCCATATAAGTTAAAAAAACTCTCCTCATACTTTTTCAAGAAAAGTCAAAAAGTACCTTGTATGGTAAAAAACAAAATATCCCTTAAATACCATGTAGTAAAAGTTAAAAATGTTTAAAAATGAATTTAAATATACATAAAATAACATTAGAGATATTATAATAATATTTTTATAATATATGGAAATGCATGATAAATATATCCCTAGTAAGTACTTACGTATAAACAATCTCAAATAAAAATGAGATTGCAAAATTATCCCTTACCATAGGACTGATATGATTTCTATGTGTCTGAACCTACTATATAATTATTTATATAATTTTATTGTCTTATTACATAATCACGGTCATCTTATATGGTCGTATTCTCCTTTGTTTGTTTGTAACAATTCATTATTACTCATTATTCAGGTTTAAACTGCTTTATGATTGTATGCATGTATTGTCGAATAAGTTCTTGTTCACCTTATTGGGTTATATTTATATCCTTATAAAATTATATTAACATAATAGATAACATATTTATTCTTTATTTACATTTATATAATCATTATTTAGTGGTTATCATGTAGAATGAATCACATCACATTATGGAGATGGTAGGCCGTGCGTATGCACGAGTGACGATATCATTCCCATAATTGTTGAATGATATTTATTTTTATGGTGTAATATATTTCAGAATAAATTTAATTTTATAATATTAATATATAGTTATTACATCATTTTTTTACCCATCCAAGTAATTTGGTGGTGAAAAACAGATTACACTACGGCGTGGAGATGGTAAGTCGTACGTACACACACATGATGATTTTGTCTTTCTTAGAATGGATAGAAAGTTGAATATGGTTGCTTTATAATTGTAATAACAAATAAATATATAAGTGATACTTTATTTACTATTATATAATATAAAAAAATCATGAATTAGAAGTATAAGTTGAAAGAAATATGAAAGAATCAGTATAGGAGATTACCTCTTCTTTAACGTGCTCTCTTTAGATATCATCTTAATGGAACTGGAGTTGGTCTTTTGAGAGGACCAGCACCTATAGAATGTAACTACTGAATTTGAAAAGAGAAATGGGTAGGGTATGGATGAACATTAAGACTTAATGATTTATGTATAAATTAGGGATGAGGTTCCCTTTTATAATTTAGGTGAGGGTCACTTTTGGAAACCTCAAAAATATTAATTTATAATAAAATAAAACCCAACACAAAAACCTCCAAAATGTCCCAATTTAAAAAATGATATAAGATAGGGTTTTAATATCTTCTAAATTTTTTTTTACACAAGTTTGTATTTCCATTCAAACATTATCATTTGAATTTAACATTTAGTTATTCTATATCATTTTTACTTGAGTAACAAATATTTCAATATTAAAAGGGTAAAATATTTACTTATTTGATATAAATTAAATAAAAAATAAATAATTTTGAACATTTTTTACTATATCATAATTATTATATATATATATTTTTAAAAAAATAGTATTTTTAAATAATTTAAAAAAACACAATTTTTATAAATAATCAATAGTGTCAATTTTGACAGTCTTTAATTTAATGATTTAAAAAAAAATATAAATATAACAAATTAAATTAAAACCAAATATTTTATTATATTTTTATGAGGTTAAGGTTATCTATAAAATTCATTGGACACATTAATTATCTCAAAATATATTTATTTTAATATTTTTAATATCTTTTATTTTATATCTCTATTAATAAAATAATTACTACAATGATATTGTGTAATTCTTTAATATAATTATTTATTGAGTAATAATTAAATATAAAATACTATGTTTAATTTAAATTTAATATATTTCATGAGAATATATGTATTATAATTTATCTTCTATAAAATGAATAATTAAAAATTTAATACTTATTAAAGTATGAATGTGACAACTGTAACATTACTTTAAATAAAATAATATAAATTTCATAATCTATTCTATAAGGATTCAAATAGTCACTATCTTGACCCTTGGATGATTATGATCTATATATAATTGATAAATAAGAACTAGTCATGTGTTTGGGACATTTTATGGTTATTAGGATTTTAATAAAAAAAGTTTTGTTGATTTCTCATCAATTAATTAATATTTACTTCATCAAAGTATAATAATTTAAGGTAATTATTTATTTCATAAAAATAAAAAATAAATTACCATGATGTAGTTAATTATTTTATCTTTTTGTGTACTATTTATGTTTGAATATATCACCTAGTTATTTTTATTTTAAATTATTATATTTATATGAAATGTGAGTTTGACATTTTGCCACTTTCTTTGGTTTTTAATATCTATGTCATTTTCGTTGTCACTTGGACATTAAATGACTATGTTTCAAAAAAGAAATATTTTACGGGTATAATTTTATTCATCTAATGTGATTTTTTCAGGTTTTAGATTAATTTTATTTTAATTATCATATTATTTGTTATACTAATTTACCTGATTTACCTTTAATAGTCATAAATAAAAATTAACATAGATACTATTCTTATTATACAAAAATAAAAGGGATATTTTTAAAAAAATTGGAACTTATTATTCTAAATATAAAACCAATTTTTCTAAATTCGAAACACATAATTAGCGTAAATTAATTCAAAATTAATTCTCGTTGTCAATAGGAGAAAGTGGGTTTCTAAGAAGTAAAAACTATCAAAAGATTGACATGTGTTTATGTCCAATTTAAATGTGAAATTATATCCAATGACCAAAACTAGATTAAATGAAAAAATAATAGTCCAATTACAATTTAAAACCAATTAAAAAGATAATCAAAATATATAAGTAAGTTAGATGAAGCGACATTTTTGAATTAAAATGCAGTATTTTTTTACTATTCATTAAAATATTAATTTTATCCAAAAAATAAAAAAAATGAAACCAAATTAAATTTTTATGTCTTTATTCCAAATAAGATTTTTATTTTTTCAAAATGAATATATAAAATTTTTAAAAACTAGATTTGAAATCGGTGCGCCATCAAAAGACGGAAAAACTGCATTTTTTTTGAAAAATACTTCTTTTATCATAAAAATTGAATTTTTTATTATATCATGTTATAGATAATACATAAGATAAATTTTAATTTTATAAAAAATTAAAAATGTGGTTAATAGTATTCATAACTTCTAGTTTATATCCCCTTAAATAATAATATTTTTATAATATATCATTGTTTAGTGAAACTCAGTATTGCGTACAACACAAGCTATCGAAGGTGGTCACTTTTTAATATAATGTGAGACAATTCAGTGATACATTTAGTGCAAGATTCATTTGGTGTTGTTTATAACATAATACAAACATAGTTCTTCTATACATTGAACAAAATTTATACACAGTGTTGCGTGGAATGAATTATATCAAAAAACCTTGAAATTGTGTGCAACAGAAGCCAAGAATAGTGTTGTGTATACTACAATCTAATTCGGTGTTTCGTATAGTGAAATAAAATATTTTTTCAATTTAAAACACAAGACATAAAATAAATTAAAAATAATTTATCACATAAAATCTCTGGGTGTTACATTCTACCCCACTTAAAATAAATTTCAACCTCAAAATTCATCGGGGTTTTAAATGGTTTACTACTTGAAAGTTTCTTTTAGGGAAACCCAAATCATAAAAAGGAATCCAAAAACTTCATTTTAAAAAGGAAAATTAGAAACATAACAGTTACCCAAAGTAACTCATAACTAGGTTTCCACATAGGAGAACATAGGTGCGAAGTGAAAACATAGATATGGAAGAGAAATTTAATCATCATGTTCTAATAGATAATGATAGAGAGTAAGGTTTGGATAAAGTTAACTTCCAGAAATCCATACATATGCGATGATTTAAAGGACCATCTGATTCATCAGATAAGAAGGTACTAGGATAACATTTTTTTAAAGATATTTTTCCTAAAGTTGATGATTTTATTCATGAGGAGAAATACTTATTTGATTTCAGTATAATCTCACCATTAGTCATTCCCTAAAAAATATCTACTTCATATCTTATTTAAATAAATGAAGTTGAATATTTCATTCTTGAAGTGTTATCATATCATGTGATAGAATGATAGGTCATTACACCTATCTCAACAAAGAGTTCAGAACATGTTATCAAATATTAATAAGTCCACCTATAGTGAGATAATAAATTAATCTAACAAAATTAAACTTGAATATAACATATACTATACATAGATGGATATCATTACAATCCTTCGAAAAAATGAAAATATAAAGCATTATAAAGTGGTTAACTAAACTGACTTAACAGTTGTCTCTCATATCTCATTTGGCAGTTATTGGTTTTCACATTGCAAACATGTGAATACCTTAATAATACATTCTCTTGAAACATAATAATAACCTGAATTACCATAGAACCTTAGTGAAAACATGCATTCTATACAAATGAACTCTTTCTAGACACTAACAATACCAATCTTTTTATATAATTAAATCACTATATAACTTTGTCCTTATATCAATCATGAGCTCATTAATACTATCAAACAACTCATTATCTCCTTATCCCTTCATTATGAGCATATCATGTGATTTTCAAAAATATTTCAATCACTTTACATGGTTACCGGTACCATATAATTATAGAAAACCACAATGTACCAATACATAGATATTCCAATATTCCATAATACTATAAATGATATTAAACAACACTATTTTGGAATCCCAATACATAAAAACGTAATCATTTAACCACTTTGTTGTCAAACTCAATGTCTCCAATAGTGATCACATGTGACATCCCATTGTCTTTTTCCTTAAGAGGTTCTTGACATCGATCATCATCATCCCTTGGAATAGGGCATTGGTTTGAATAATGCCTCATTTCTTTGCACTTGTAGCATTGAAGTGTTGGTGGCGCGTTCTCTCTAGTCTTGTCTCTATTCTCATTAATAGCAAACTTATTCCCATTTCATAGGCACTCAACTACTCAATGAACTTATTTTACAGACATGAAGAATTTTCTATTCACTTTAAGACAATCCTCTCCATGCTTCTTTCAACACTTTGATAATAAAGAAACATTCATCTTCTTTTCACTATTGTTTTGAGATTTTCCCTTGAACTCCATCTTCTGTTTCTTGTAAAAAACATGGAATGAATGTGTAACACCAAATTTCAATTCTACCATGATAGTGTAATGCATGATCTCTTAAAATATACTAATGTATCTTATAACTAATGACCTTAGAATACTTGGTTTTAATACATTGAATATTCGATCAACTTCACCTTTAGGTTGGATGATAAAACCTGAAGCATAACTTTTATTTCTTGTAATATTGGCCTCTTATGTACCAATAAATTCATAATAATTTTTATTAAGCTCAAGGAACACCTTTTCTATATTTTTTCAAATAATCTGAGGGAAGTACTTATTAGAAAAGAACTTCTTGAACTTGTCATATTCCATGGATTCAATTTCATCTTGCTGCCTTGTATTATTAATTAGAGTCCCCCACTGGTCTGCTTTACCTTCTAAATGATAAACAGCCAAAATGAATTTTTCATGTTCTAAAATGCAAAGGATTTAAAATACATTTTCAATGGTAATGATCTATTGTTTAATAAAAAGTAGATCCGAAGACTGACTGAAAGAAGGTGGATGTTACCTCATGATGACTCAATAGAATCTTGTTCCATTTTCTGCTCATTTGGAAGTCCATAACGATTCATAGATTGTGTATGTATATCCATAGGATTTTTCATTCCATATCAAATAGAATTTGGTTGTTCATGAGGACAATCATAACATTTCCAAGTGCATTGATCATCAACACGGTTCCTTTAGGTTCTTTCCATTATCTAAAACCCAAAAATAATAGTGTGAGAGGAAAAATAATACTAGGAAAACAACATAATATAGGGGGAGTAATTTCAATATCTAACAACTTAGGTTTAATAATAGTTCATTCATGATCATTACCATAAACCTAGGACTGTAAAATATAGTTATACTTAACCTTAGAGACATCCCTAGACATATCATAGAAATATATCTAGGGATCTCACTCATGTGTTCACATCCTTGTTTCCAATGGTTGAGTAAAACTTTACTCTAATACCATCATTAATAAAACCGGATTTATATACATGGACATTACATTACTTTTACAGAATACTTAATACACAACAAAAATATATTTTCAAAGACCATATTATTTTAGTGTCTTTGGAAACTTTGAACATAATCTTCTAACTCGGTGAAAAATCTTCAAAATCTCCCATAAAGATATTTCCATTTTGTTTTCCTTCCTAAAACCATTCTTTATATCCATGGGAAAATAAAAAATAAAAAGGGTGATCTAAAATGCTCAGTAAGGGTAACAATTGAGACCATAAAACAAACCATAAACAAAATAAGGTAAAAACATGAACATAATGTTTAAAAATCATTAGTCATGAAATAAATCGTAAAAGTTCATAAGGAATAGATCATAAAGAAAATTAACCATGATAAAATAGCTTTGGAATAAAACATGGAATCGTGAAACAAATAATCTTGTAATATGATTTCCATAGTAGCCAAGTCATTGCTTCTAAGACCATCATAGTAGAAAAAGTCCAATATTGAACCGAGTTTACATGATATTCCATCCATGTATTATTGAAACAAATTTACTTGTCGTTCCAGCCCTATATTACTGAACTAGATTTATTTAACATTATAGTCATGTTTATATCATAAGATTTAAATCTTTACCCAATGCATTACATGTAGATATATTTCCAACCAATCACATAATAAAATCATTCTTACATGTGTCAGAAAAACATAAATCATTCATCATAACATAACCCAAAAAATAAAATGAGTTTCTTAAACATCATTCAACCATAATCCATAAAAAATAAATAGATTTTATAAAATAATTACATCATAAAAACAATTAAATCCCAGAAATAATAGGGATAGAAACATAACCCTATATAAAGAGCGTCATCTTAGTTGGGAAATAATTTTGATAAAACATTTGAACTTAATTCTTGAGGAAAATATCATTTATTTTTCAAAAATGTTTTATTTCATCAAAGTGCCACATAATTTTAAAAGAAAGGAATTTAGTTGAAAATAAACTTGAAATATTATAGAGGGAGCTTCATAGAAATAATGTGTCATAAAACCATACAAATCCATTCATTCCGTTTAAGTTAAACATACATAAAAGAATTGTCAAAATTTTATGAAAATATTTTTATAAAACATATACATGGATGATAAATATATCCCTAGTAAATACTTATGTATAAACTATCTCAAATAAAAATGAGATAAAAAAATAATCCCTTACCTTAGGTCTGATATGATTTCTATGTGTCTGAACCTCATATATAATGATTTAGATAATGTTTTTAACTTTTTCCAAAATCATGGTCCTCATATATGGTCATATTCACATTCATTTGTTTTGCAACAATTCATTATTACTTGTTATTCAGTTTTTATCTGCTTTATTATCGTATGCATGTTTTGTCGAATAAGATCTGGTTCTCCATCACAAGTCATATTTATATTATTATAAAATGATATTAAAATAATAAATAACATATTTATTCATTCTTTACATTTATATAATCATTCTTGAGTGGTTATCATGTAGAACGAATCACATCGCATCATGGAGACGGTAGGATGTACGCACACAAGAGAGATTATACCATTCTCATAATTGTTGAATGGTATTAATTTGCTTGGTGTACTCTATTTAAGAAAAAATATAATTTTATAATAATAATATATAGATATTAAATCAATTTTTATACCTATCCAAGTAAGGTGGTTGTGAAAAATAGATTACACCACGGTGTGGAGACGGTAAACCATACGTACGCACACGTGATAATTTCAACTTTATTAGGATGGATAGAAAGTTGAATATGGTAGTTTAATAATTATAATAACATATTATTATATAATATATATTATAGTTATTATTATATAGTGAAATAACTCATTATGTATAAGTATAATTATAAAGAAATATGAAATAGTCAGTAGAGGAGATTGCCTCTTCTTCGACGTGCTTTCTTTAGATATCAACTTAATTGAATTAAAGATAGTATTTTGAGAATAAAAGAACCTATAGAATGTAACTAGGGAAGTTGAGAAGAGAAATGGGTAGGATATTAAGGATCTTTTAGGCTTAATGAGTTTTTTATAAATGAGGGAGGAGGTCCCCTTTTATAATTGAGGCAAGAGACCCTTTTGGAAACCTAAGAAATATTAATTTATAATAAAATCAAACACCATTCAAGGACCTCAAAAATGTCACAATTTAGAAGATGAGATGAGATAGGGTTGTAATATCTTAAACAAATAAATTTTAGACAATTTTCTATGTCTATTTAAACCATATCGTTTTAATTTAATAGTTTGTTATTCTTTTTCATTTTAACTAGGGTAACAAATATTTCAATATTAAGAGAGTAAAATATTTAATTATTTGACATAAATTAGATCATAAATAAATAATTTAGATTTTTTTTGATAATATCATATTTATTGTATATATTTAAAAATCTTTTATGATTTTTAAATAATTTAATAAAACACTATTTTGATAAACAATCAATAATGTCAATTTTGACACTATTCAATTTATTGAATTTGAAAAAAAAAATAAAGATAACAAGTTAAATTAGACCCAACTATTTTATTATATTTTTATAATTTCAATGTTATCTATAATATTTATTTTATATATTAGTTATCCAAAAATATATATATTTTAATATTATTAATAATATTTACTTGATATCTCCATTAATAAAATAATTACTACAATGATTTTCTGTAATTAATTAATATAATTATCTATTGTGTAAAAATTAAAAATAAAAGACTATTATGAAGATAAATTTAATATATTTGATGAAAATATTTGTTTTATAATTTATATTCTATAAAATCAAAAATTAAAAATGTTATACTTATTAAAGTATGAATGTGACAACTTTAAAATTACTTAAAATGAAAAAAATATAAAAGTCATAATTTATTATATATGGCCCCAAATGGTCACAATGTTGACCATTGTATGATTTTTAAATAGATAGACTATACCAATAATATTTGGTCATGTGTTTGGGACTTTTTTGGTTATTAGGATTTCAATAAAAATTGTTTTATAGATTTCTCATCAATTAAATAATTTTTACATCATCAATGTATTAAACATTAAGGTAATTATTTATTTCCTAAAAATTAAAATTAAATTACCATGATGTAGTTAATTATTATATCTTTCCATGTACTATTTATGTTAGAATATATCACCTGGTTATCCTTATATTAAAATTATTATACGTATATGAAATTCGAGTTTGGCATTTGTTCACTTTCATTGGTTTTATTAATATATATGTCATTTTCATTATCAAGTGGCCATTTAATGAATATGTTTCGAAAAAAATATTTTAAGGGAATAATTTTATTCCTCCAATGGGTTTTTGGAAAATTTCAGGATAATTTTATTTCCTTTTTCATATTATTTGTTACACTAATTTACTAGATTTTCCTTTGACTGTGGTAAATAAAAATTACCACAGTAACTATTCCTATTATATAAAAATAAAAGGGTCATATTTACATAATTTGGAACTTATGATTCTAAATATGGAATCCAATTTTCTAAATTCAAAAAATAGAAGAAGAATAAATTAATTCAAAATTAACTCCCGTTATCAAAACTAGAAAGCATGTTTTTAAGAAGTAAAAACTATCTAAAGATTGACATGTGTTTATGTCCAATTTAAATGTAAAATTAATTCCGGTGATAAAAATTGGATTATATGATAAAAATTTTCCTAAATACTCTTTAAAACCAATTAATAATATAATCCAACTATATAAATAAGTTAGATGAATATGTAGTTTTGAATTAAAATAAAGTATTTTTACTATTCATTAAAATATGAATTTTATCAGAAAAATACCAAAATTTCAACCAAAGTAAATTTTGATGTCCCTATTCTATATAATATGTTTATTTTTTCAAATATAATATAAAATAGTGTTAAAAATAGTTTTTAAATGGGCGTGCCATCAAAAGGCGGGTAAACTGCATTTTTTAAAAAATAATTCTTTTATAAAAAAATTGAATTTATTCTTATATCTTCTTCTATAAAATAAATAATATGAATTTTAATATTATATAAAATTAAAAATGTGGTTAATACTATTCATGATGTCTAGTTTATATCCCATTAAATAATAAATTTTAATAATATATCATTATTTAGTGAAACTCGGTATTGCGTACAATGCCAGCTATTAAGGAAGGCCAATATTTCATGTAATGCAAGATAAGTCAATGTTCCATTTGGTGCAATCTTCCTTTAGAGTTTAATATAACATAATCTGTACATATTTCTTTTATACATTGAAAAAAATATATACTCAGTGTTGCATGAAATTAATTCTATCAAAAGAACTTTAAATTGTGTGTAATAGAAGCTAAGAATAGTGTTGCATATATTGAAAGCTAATACAGTGTTGTGTATAGAACAATATAATCTTGGTGTAGTGTTAAACACAAGATATCAAATAAATTAAAAAGAATCTATCTCATAAAATCTCGAGGTATTACAACAACACATTAAGAAATCTAGATCTACCAAACCTAAAAAATTGATCTTATAAACATACTTATACAAATTTTTTACGTTATATACCCTACAAAATATCAACCCTAGGTCCCTTAAGTAGTGATATATAGAAATTCCCCAAAAGAATAGGTAATCATCATTACATACTCTTTCAAGTTTATTTCAATTTCTACTTATGCTCTATGTTTTTTAATAATTCAAAAAAAAAATACGATACCCAAAATATATTTAGATGTTATAATGATTATGTTATGACTATATTCCATCTATTTTCTATCATATGAATAGTGAAAACTTCTCTGAAACAGATATATGTCTTACCACCTCCACGTAGCGGTGTGATTTAATTTTCATCACCACTTTCCATTGATGGTTTTCATAATGAACTAATGAGTATATAGATATATATATTAAGTATATATTATATTTATACCATGGATAATATTTTGGAAATAATGGAACCATAAAAAAATATCTGGATCAGAACTACCGGATAAAAACATATATGAAAAATGAAGTAGTTCTCACCCAAAACAATGATTTAATAATTTTTTTAATAATATGGTCTTAAGATATTATAATTAAGTCATATATGTTATGTAATATTTTTATAAATAATCTATACTTATTACAAAGAAGATTCAAACACGTAAAAGGAAGTCAGATCTAAGGTAAGGTCTTTTAATCCCACATTTACTTATGCGAGACATATTACATATTCACCAATTATTTCTTTTGTGTGGTGTATGTACTAACCCATTGATATATTATATCGTGAATCTTTTTTCTTTCTGGTATTTAAAGTTTCATTTGAAGTTAAATATTTCATGGGGATTATAGTTCCAAAGATACCCAAGTGCTAATAGTTTTATTTCACAATCTCATTATTATTCGATATTGTTTATATTTAAGTCCACACTGGGGGAAAACTTTGCTTCCATATAGGTATTTAGTTCAATTATCAAAATAATATTTCTATTAATCTCTAATGACTTATTAATGACCTTTTTATCGATGTTTTACCTTTAAAAAATGTTTTAAAAGAATCTTTTTATTGTTTTCCATATGAGGTACTCTTTAACCTTTTTACAATATTGTGAAAGGAATGTTTCTTAATTTATATGGAATGAATGTATTTTCAAAATATCCTAACTAATATTTTATTTTAATATTCCTTTACATTTTACATGGTTCTTTTTGTATGAAATGGGTTTTCTCTATAATTTCATAGTTTTTAAGATTTTGTGATTTCACAGTGAAAATGTATTTTCCTCAATAATTTTCCAATGATATTTTTAAATTATTTTCATCTATGCCAACATCCTTTGTTGAATATTATGTTGATTATATACACTAATGATACTATTCATCATATTTCATTAGATTATTTATGATCAATTTGAAAATGTAAAGTATTAATGTTTCATATGAGCAGTTATTCAAATGAGGAAAATTATTTATTTTTAATAAATATTAATTATTTTTTATTCTCTATTAATAATGGGAATGTATAATACTTTTTATGTGTTGGTAGGGGACTACTATAGTCCCTCAGTGCACCTGTTGGTCTCATGAGACAAACTAATTTGCGGTTTGTCCAATTCCATACCCATTTGTGTTGATTTCATGGTATAACTACTTCATTATATTTTTAGATATCATGGATGAGTCCTTAACTTTTTGTTTTAGATGTCCAACATTATACATTCCATCATTATGAAATATGTTATTGTTGTCCAAGTGATTATTTAATTTTTTACAATATCCATGGATATGTTTCTAGATCATATGATTATTTATATGACATTACTTGATCATCATTTATTCTTTACATATTATTCATTCCCAATTTTATTCTCTTATACACATACCCTTATTGTGAATACAATCTTACCCTTTCATTATGTTTTCTTTCACTATGATACCTAGAAGTGTTTTATGATTGATATGAATGGATATTTTAAAATGAATAATGGTGTTCTAAAATAAAATACTATGTTGTATTTCTTGTTTTCAAAATTAATGTGGTGCTTATTTATATATTTAGTTTTCCATGAATAATAAATGCTTCAGTCCTTTTGGATGTGATCACTTGTATCTGATGATAAGGTAAGAAAGTATACACTAGATCTGGGTGATTTGAGTTGGGGTATTTATAGTAATAGTTGATCCTTCAAATATTAAAGAGGTTGTTTCCTAGATGGATCCCCAGAATATTACATAGGTTCATAGTTTTATTATCCTTAAAATATATTATAGGAATTTTATATCTAATTTCTCTTGATATATTATTCCTTTGGTAACTTTTAATAGGAAGGTATGAACCTTTTTAGGCTCGTATTAGTGTGACTCTACGTTAAAGAATTTAATGGAGAATCTAATAATCTTTTATTCCCATAATTTTCTATAGAATTGAGTCATATTCAAGTTATTTTCTAATTCTTTTCATCTTGTATTGAGATATTTTCTAATTAAATAGAGGGTGGTGATCTCTTATGAGTCTCAAATTTTTTGAAATAATGAATGAAACTACACTACACCTGATCTCGATCTATTGGTAGTTGTTTTTTCATAAATAAATATAAGAATTATATTATTTTATATAATTTTATGGACTTTATAGATAAAAAAAATACTATGATATATGTTCTCTCAATGTAATTTGAATTTTCATCATTGGAGGAGTATGATTATGTTATTGGATTATGAATTTTAGACCCCCTATATATTGGGGAAATGAAATGAATTTTTTTATATACTAAGTAGGAATATATGTAGAGATGTTTTTTAAGAGTGTGTATATGTGTAGAGAATAATTCAGATGATTGAAACCTTGTGTATTGATATGGTGTAAGTTGATGGTAAATGTTTTCAGTATCAGATGAAAGTGTAATCATCCATGATTTATCAAGTGGAGGAGTCTCGATTGGGAAATCCCAAGGTAGAGGCTTAGAAAGATCATGTGGTCTATAATGTTTCCCTTGAGGTATTTTCAAAGGATGTTCAATACCAGAGTTTGATTAGATGGAATATATTTGTTCCACCAGTGATGTGTGAGGTGATTCTCCTTGTTTTTTATAAATCAACTTCAGGTTTTCACCATAGTATATCCATGATGTATCATTCCTTTACGGGCAATTTTTTGTGGATGGGAATGAAGGGGTTGTAGGCTAAGCTCATATATCTATGTTTAGAAAATTTTAGGGTGAAATCCAAACATCATATTCCCATGAGTCTGTTTCATCTATTAGATTCTCTTCTATGTAATTGGTTGGAAATTTTAATGGATTTCATTACTAGTTTTCCTCAAGAACAGGGTCGATATTATTCAACATAGGTGAGTATAGATTAGTTTATGAAGTTTTATTATTTTATGGTGTTTAAGTATTCAAGTGTATAGATTATTTTTTATAGCTATATATGGATGATATTATGTGCATTCATAGGGTTTTGGGTAAAATCATCTCTGATTGAGTTACTCATTTCACCACACTTGTGTAAAAGGGTCCTCAATTTTATTTTTTCTCTCATTTACACCTTAGCACCACATTACATCATCAGATGGACTTTCAAAAGTAGTGGATAATCTAGATGTGTGATATTGTGTTGTGTTTATGTGTTCTTGATTTTGGCTATTTGAGGATGAATTAATTTTTTTAGTTTTCCAATAATAATAGCTATAACCCATCCATTACCATGGTTCTCATATAAATAATTATATGGGAATCCATTTTTACCTCTTTGATTCTAGGACATGTTTTGTGAATCAGTGATTCATAGACTAGATTTTGTGAAGAACATGATATAGAAGGTGTAGGTGATTCATGAATGGATAAAGGCTAATAAAAAACCATAAATCTTATGATAATCATAGTTAGATACGTTCAGAGTCTGAAGTTAGTGATCATGTGTTTCTGAATGTTTTTACTCATCATAGAAAATGGATGTTCAGTTAATGTAGTAAGAATTATCCTCAATTTTCAGAATTTTTAAGGTGTTGGAAAAATTCTAGTGAGGTGTAATATCAACTAGTTCTTCCTCTATAAATATATTGGGTTCTTGATGTTTCCCACGTGTCATAGTTTCAGCAGTATCATCATGATTACATTCAAGACATTTATTGTTGTGTGTTTGATATTGAGAGTGATGTGACATTTATGGAGTAGTCTATTGAGATCTAGGATCATTTAGAGAAGGTTTGTAATGATAATTTTATTTCTTTAGTTTATGTCATGTAGTGTCGGATTGGGTAATTTGAGTTTACATGATAATGTGGGTCATAGATGAGTTCTTAGTATCATGAGCTATATTATATTTTATACTTATTGAAATGGCATGCTGATATTGATCTTATATTAATATAAATGAAATCTTATTCTATTTATTATGTTCTAATGTGGTTTTATTAATGGAAAGATTCATGTTTGAGAGGTACTTTATAGGGTTTTTAGTTTTGGTTTAATTCTTTTTTCATCATGGAATTAGTTTTTATTGATGATGTGGAAATTAATTTAAGGGGTATTAAAATATAGATTCTTATATTCTCCTGGTCTTCTAATTTTTGGTTTTGGGCTGTTGAATTTTAAAAGATGTTTTTGGACAAAGATAGTCAGGGTGGACAAGGAGTTTAGCTAAAATATTACATATAAACTAAGATTAATCCATGGATGATATTGTTTTGTCATGATTTTTTTAGCTGAAATAGTTATAGAAGAGGGTGTCTTAGTGGCATCATGAATCTATGGATTATAACCTAAGGCTTCCTATTACACCATGATATTTAGGTTTTTATATATATATTTCACTCTAGTTAATTCAAGATAACATATTTCTCCATGATTATAAGTGTTACAACATGGAGGATTCTATTGAATCGTGGAAGTATTGGCCATGATTATTCAGGGTCTTTTTTGCTTGTTCTATTTCACTATAGATATTGGTGTTATGATAGGTTCTTTATACGTGGATGTTCAAGTTTCAAGGATAAGGTTATGGTTTTCACTATGATTCCTAGATGTTTTTATCATTGTAGTATGATGGTTTTATTTACACTATGATATTTTTTGTCATTATTAAATCCAAACAATGTTGAACCCCAGAAATTTGGGGATATAATGCCTTGATTTTAATCCCTTGAGTTTTAATTATAAACTTGAGGTTTCTCTAGAATTAATTATATTCCATTCAAGTTCCTTAGAACCCTAGGAATTATTTGGATCAGTTATCATTACCCCTGGTCATTACTTGGTATATTCTAATCATTTGATTTTTGTGACCGATTCCATATGGTATGTGGTAGAATTATCTCTTGTTTCCTTAAATTATCTTATATTATTACCTATTTAAAGGTCATAGATGTGTTTTCTACATCAATATTATTTTTATTCAGTTAAGGTATTAATAGAGACCAATGTGTCAATGGTTTTTAAGGGTTTCTCTTCAAATCCTAGATAATTTTATCATCCTTCTATTTTCATTCTTCTACAGAAATCAATGAAAAAATGATTAGGGTAAACAATTCAAAAATATCTCTTCTCTTTATTATATGTTAATGTGGATTTATCATGCCTATGTTATATTGAGAATATGGTTTGAATTATCTTAAGGATGATAATGAAATAGATTTAGGGAAATTGAAAGAGAATAGTATTGGGAATGTGCTTTATTTGATTTGTATGTTATTTATTGTGTATTATTTAGTAGGTTGATTGTTAGTCATGGGGTTAAGATATTTTTTAGATATGACTTGTTAAATTTAAAATTAGTTAAATTAGAGAATATAGTAATGTAAGTGAAGTTGAAAATCTAGAAATGACATGTGATTATGTTTGAGTAAATTATTCAATAAGTATTGAAGATATGAATATATAGTATTTTAATATTGTTTTTACTATAATTTTTTTTGTTATTCGTACTTTGGTTAGAATATTCTTAGTGTGTATAGTTTGTTATGATTGATAATAAGGTGATATTAGGTTGTTGTTGCAATGGTTCCTTGACCAAGTCAAAGTGGAATGAGGTTGATGATGTTGTGAAAGTGGTGTAATTGATGTTGTTGTTATTAGAATGAGATATCATGTTTGTTGGTGTGGTTATGTGAGATGTTGATGTATTTATATCACAATTCCTCAAAATAATGGAATTATTTTAAAATTAATAAAATTAGTAATGGGTTTGGGCTTTGGAAATATAAAATGGATTTGAATAAATAAATTATTGAAAGGATGAATTGAATGTTGGATGGGTTATGGTGGAATAATAATGTATTTGAAGTAATAAATTAAGTGATAGATATTATTATGTGGTAAATTGAATAAATAATATTCTAATTTAAGTGTTTATATGAAATTATAGATCTTGACGGTTAATGTTTAAAATGAATTTATAAACAAGTGATTAATTAAAGAAAAAATAAGTGATTGGTAACTAAATAATGTAAACCTTATTATGAGGTGTGAAAGTAGAGGTTGTGTGGTGATGATGAAGGTGTTTTATGAGGTGGTTATAAGTATTAGTGATGTTGTTATGTGATGGTGATAACTGTGACTTTATGTCAGGTGATAGGTAGTTGAACTAAGGTTGGGTATTTTAATTATTACATGTTCATTATAATTTTTGTTATTTTTTATATAGAAACACATGAATTGGGTGATGTGTTTGATTAGAATATGATTTTTTGGGTTTTGGGTGTTTTCCTAAATATACTTCATGGAGCTGATATTTACGGACGAATACACCCTATTCCCCTATATATATTCTAGGTATTTAATATGTTGTGTTTCCCTGTGGATAGAGTGGTTGTGACATGGGTTCATAGTGGGGATGTACCTAGAAGGTGGAGGGAATGGTGTTGACGTATTTCATGATTACATATTGTATCTGATGAGGTTTTGATATGTTGATATGTGGTGATGAGGTTATGGTATGTGGTTATGCAGTTATGTCTTAGATGAGGATAAGTGATTATTTGGTTATGTGGATATAGAGAGGATGAGAGCATTAAAATTTATTCCATTGGGACATAAGGGTGACTAGTCTAGTGGGTATGTTTATGCAAGGTAGATTTATATATATTTTCTTGATATTACATTACTATACTTGTGTGTGATTTGCATGAATGATCCTTGGTGTAACACCCCAGGTAAATAAATAATATGACATTTTTATATTTATCCATATTTGTGAATCAAATATTAATATTACATTAAAGGTGATGCTATGCTCGATGGAATACCCAATACACAACAACGAGTTTCTTGGAAATCTTACATTGCACTCAAATAATAAAATAATATTATTTTAAATGGTAGTTAACACCTAGCCGTTGTAATGGCCGGAATGAACAGAACTAACTACAAAATGATTATATATGTTTGTCAAATATTTTTACTTTTTACAATAAATGTTAGAGTATTAAAAATGCGAATGAATCCAATTTTAAGCGTAAACATTCTAATATTCTTTAAAGGGTCGATTAACCGCCTTTTCATGGAGAACCTCTTTTAAATCCACTTTTTGACAATTTTATGTGTTATATTTGACAAAATAAAATTCTTCTTTAGAATCGGGACATCAAAATTTACTTTGTGTAAATTTTTGGTATTTTTCCGAAAAAGTTCAATTTTTAATGAATAGTGAAAAATGATGTATTTTAATTCAAAACCTCTTTTTAATATAATTTATTTATATGATTAGATTATCTGTTGAATTGGTTTTGAAGTAAAATTAGAATATATTTTTACCATTTAATCCAATAGTGGTCGATGGAATTAATTTCACTTTGAAATCGGACTTAAACTAGTGTCAATCTTTTGATACATTTTGTTTCATAAAAACACGCTATTTGTTTTGACAGCGGGAATTAATTATTAAATTAATTAATGCAACTTATATGTTTTGAATTTTGTAAAATAGATATCATTTTTGAATTCGGAATATCAAATATAGCTTAGGGTGAATTTTTGGTAATTTTCTGAAAAACTTCAATTTTTGATGAATAGTGAAACCACTAAGTGGTACTTATAAAAACTGATTTTCCGTTTAAATGAAATTTTGCCACTTTTGTGTTTTGAATTTCAAAAATCCAACATACATGGTTGTCATTAAGAAGTAAAATGTGGTTCAATGGGATTAAAATAATTTTTTTGGTGAATAGTAACTTATTATGTTTTTAATCGCGATTAAAGGTAATTAGTGTAGTTTAAGGTAAGAATAATGTTTTAATAAAATGAAATGACCTAGAAACATGTCCTACCCCAATTGGATGTGTCATTTCCGACCAAGAAAATCCATTGGTCAACTTGGGGACCCCATGGAGCCACTTTGGTTGGAAAATGACATAAATACCTTTTTATTTAATGATAAAGTAAAAATGACACAAACATGAGATGTTTTACTAAAACAATTTTTACATGGGGTTATAAAATTCAGATTTTTTACTATAAATAGTCATTAGAAAGATAGAAATATTTTCTACATCATAGTATTTTTTTTATAATTTTTAGACATTGAATAAAGTAAATTATTTATGACATCATGATGATGCAGTGATGACGTCATTATTTAACGATTTAAATAAAATAGAAAGATAATGTAATATCTAAGACCTACACATGTACAACACCTATTGGATGGGTTGATTTAAAATTGTTATCACCTTATCCACGAATTATATCAATGTGGGACCTTTTAAATCCGAAACACATTTTCAAATAAAGTAACATTTGCTTACTTTCCAAGAGTGCCCCTCCTCTCCTCTTATAAACGGCCCCCACCTCTACCTCCTTACCCACACCTCTAAAGCCTTTGGATCAGCAAAACTCTTCCCATTTCATCTCTCCACATCCCTCTATAACTCCTTGAAGCCTCACTTTGGGCATAATCTATTCCAAGGAAGCCTTTGAGCTCAAATCAAAGAAAGTTACCCGATTTAAAGGTAATGTCTTCACTTGTGTCATTTTGTTTTATTTTACTTCTCCAAACCCCTAAACTCTTTTGATTCATTTATTTTGTTACAAATACAGTGTCTTCAATATACTAGGATGTTGTTATAATAAGGATTTGAGCTACACTTACACACACCTATATCTAATGGTTAAAGAACATACTGTTTCCGTGGATGGCGAATTTCTGCCTCCCAAAACGATGATTGTTCAACTTTCTTCTAAAACCTTCAAAGGTGGCCATTAAGATGACACTATATTTATATATTATATCTAATATGTTTATGTTTTATTTAATCTTCGGTATTTTTCATTTATGGCATACCTTTATGGTTTCCATTATGGGTAAACGCGATATCTTCATTTAAGGAAGTGCGGACTACCGCCCCCTCAAAGTGATTTGATTTGTTAATACCATATGTGGTACGTATAAAGGATATATTTAATTATATTATATAAGATACCATACTGGATTTAAAATACTATTATGAATCATTATGTTTTAATTCCATTAAATATGAAATAGAAATGGAAGTAGCGTTCATGCGTACGTACGGCTTACCGTCTCCATGAACGGTGCATTTCATTTCTTAACTCTAAATGTTATGTAATATTATAAATGCATGAATATACTGGATATATATGATATATATGATATCTACATCATGAATAAAACTCTGGATATAATGAACCTTTGACCAGATGAACAACATGTAATTGTAAGAAGTCCACTTTCGACTTAAGAACCAAATATCGACAAAACAAACATTATTAACTTAAATGATTACATAATGTTTATGACATGGTAATAAGTGATATAAAAGGAATAATGAACTTGAAAAAGGTTCTTAACGAAGTAGAAATTAACTCAAGTTTATTATTCAGGAGATTAAAGAACGATCGAGTCTAGTCGGACCTGAGGTAAGGGATCCTACTCCTCTCTTTCTTTTTAAGTACACTCTTTTATGTCATTCCTTTTAAGATCATCTTTATTATGATTGGGATGTTCTTTTATATTACTCTTACTGTAATTTTTATGTTCATATGATGATATACCCTATTCTCTCTCATCAATCCATTTTGGGAGTTTTGAGTGGCGCAGTTAGGCTGCCGAATTTTCGTAAGAGATCTAACCTCTCTCTTTCTTTTTAAGTACTCTCCTTTATGTCACTTCTTTTAAGCTCCTATTTTTTATGTTGGGGGATGTTATTTTATATTAATCTTTCTATAAACTTTATGTTAATATGATGAGAGACCCTATTTGATCTCATCAATCCATTTTTGTAAGTTTTATGTGGCGCCGTTAGACTGCCGAGTTTTCGTAAGGTATTTTTCATCTCACCTTTATATCCCTGAGATTTATGCTACATTTACCACAATTTCCTTTGAGTGGTGTATGTACTGCCCATTATTTTACTAATTGTGTAATATACGTTCATTTATGATTATTTACATCAATGTTGTATTGTCCTTCTTTCACGGGGTGTGTGTCTCGAAAGATACCCATGTCGGTAAGGGAACCTTTAACCCTCCTCTTTTTTTAAAATACTTCTTTTGTTATGTCTTTTAATTCACATACTATTATGTTGGGATATGTTATTCTATATCCTTATTTATGTAAATTATTTGTCCAAGTGATGAGATCCCCTTTATCTCTCTCATCAACCCTTTTTGTAAAATTTTATGTGATGCCGTTAGGTTGTCGAATTTTACCAAGTGAACTTCTTAACCCAATTTCGATTTCTTTGGGTTCAACATGTACTTATTGAATATGTCATCCTTTGAATATGTGTGAATAACCTTTGATTATTTTACACTTAATATCCACTTATATTGAGTGTATTTATATTTGTCACACAAAATTATGAGATTGATTTATCCTTAATTTAAGGATACCTTCTTTATAATAGATTTCATCTCATTTTACATTTCTTTTGAGACTTCATTGTTGTTATGCACCAATTCACACTTATATGGTGTGTATAATGTCCTTTGACATATTATATCATTAATCCCTTTATTCTCATGATATTATAAAGTTCGGATTAAATGTTATTCCACTATTATTTGTATTCAAGAGTCTCTCATTTTGTTAAAAACTATTTAACAGAAATATCATTTTAAATGTTTTAAAGATTTATTTTTCTAAATATTTATCTTTAATGTCCATGTTTTCAAAATGGTTTTCAGTATTTATTTATATGGACATTAATCTTTTAAAATTATAATTCCATTAAAAGCTTCAAAGTGGTATGGCACACTTTGATTCAAAAATCTCTTTTAAATGGTTTTTGAAAATGGATTGATTAATTCAATATCTGGGAATTACTTATTGTGATTGCAAATGAAATGTTGTTATTGAAATGTTTATATTTTCAATATTTTATGTGTAATGATGGTACTTGGAAATTTTACGGGTGGTGACGTGATAAACCATATGACGGGTGGTGCCGTGAATACCAGGACGGGTGGTTACGTTATAACCTCCAATGCATTGGGTATGGAAGTCGGTCGTATGGCTATTCCATTAAGTATGAATGGAAGTTGTCCGAATGGATATTCTGTTATGTGATATGTGTGGAAGTTGACCGTATGGTTATTCCACTTAAGTATGTTTATGTCCCAAGTTACCTTTATATGTTATGTGATCTTTATATGGGTTCTATGGTAATCTTTTGGTTACAAAAGGGTAAGTAATGATCTTTTTTTCAGTGAAGATTTTTTACTACATCATAAAGTTGAAAAGTATTACTTTGATAAAGTATACATGGTTTACTTATTGTTTTGATAAACTAACAGTTTTCATTCTTTGTGTATCCCTTACTGAGCTTTTTATGCTCACCCCATGTTTTTTTGAAATGTTTTTCACAGGACTTAATGTGGAATAGGGTCAAGGATTGGATCAAGGGAAAGTCATGCTATCTAAAACATGGAACTAGACATGTTTCTTTTTAAGAGTTTTTATTTTATGGAAACTTAGTAGAAGTGTGTATTTTGTAATCTTTTGAGATGTAATAGTTATGTTCTAATTCTCTAAAACTATAAACCTAAAAAGATCCTCAATGTGAATTATTCATTTAATTCAAAATTAAGTAAGGTTTAAGGTCGGGGCCTTATAGTTGGTATCAAAGGTCGGTTGAGATAACTTTAGAGGTTAGGGTATTCTTTAAGCATAAGTGACATTACCAAAATGGTTATGATTTCAGAAAGAGTCCTAATTTTAGATAAAGTGAATGAGTAAGTATATCTTAGTGTTTATCTTCCTCATTAGTACATGATGGTTTTGTTGATATACTCACACTGACCTTTTTGGTTTTAGTAAATGGCTGGATCTAGCAGGCACCAAAGTAACAGTGGATGTGAAGGAAACTGTGACAGTTTTTTGAGCAAGCAACTGAATGATATGGGAGATTCAATGAGAACTCTTGTGTTTATCCTCAAACAACTATCTAGAGTCATGATTGACCACCTAAACCTTGGTGATTTCTATAAGGAATCATATATATGAGAAACAAATCCCTACGGAACTACGGGTAAAAATCATAAAGGTAAGTATGTTCAAAAACCTGTGTGTCAAAGATGTGGAAAGAAACACCTAGGAAAATGTTTCAAAGGGACAGAAATATGCTATAGATGTGGAAATGAAGGTCATAAAGCAAGAACCTACCATGGAAAAAGGAAGCATCCAGTTGACTCGAGGAAAGGGAAAGAAGTTCTTTCTGAGGGATCAATTGAATGTTTTAAATGTGGTGTGCATGGTCATTATGCAAACACATGTCCTATGAAGAAGTTTCGTGAATGGGATCACCAAGATTGTACAAATGTTCGTTTACCAATACGTAACGCCATTCCTATTGAGGATGAAGAAACTGAAAATGACCAATAAAAGGTATGGATTATTTCATAACTATTGTTTTCCTATTTTGGAATCTTAGGATACGATTCATGATTTTGTTTGTAGGAAAGAATTATTTTTGAATAAGTTGGAAAGGAATGGTTAATGGATCATGAAGAATGTTGAATGAGTAAGAAGTCAACATATAAGGGATTCAAGAGTTATAGTGAAATTCTTAAGAGTATTAAGTCTCTTTTGATGATGGGGTTACATTAGAAGACTTTTTATAGTATGTGTAACCCTGATGTTTAATATATGAAAATTTTATTCAAGGAATAGTTATCTGTTCTTTTGTGGACATAGTTATAAAGAACCATTTGGGTTTATATGATACTTACTTTTGAGGTAATTATGGGTTACTATATGTTATGATGGAAGTGAAAGGCATGAGATAAAATTGAGGTTAAATTATGTTATGGTTATTTTTGATTATTTTATCCTCTTTTTGGCGAATTATTTTAGAATTATATAGTTTTGGAAAAAGGACAACACGCAGACCGTGTGACAACCCGCCGCGTCGGACAAAGCTGCGGGAATCGAACCCACAACCAAAGTGCAACTGGTATTTATCGCCTACCACTGGACTACATGAAGTCCCTGGTTAGTTTGACCGATTATTTTAGTTAGGTGATTTTATCTATTAAGAGTAATTTGATTTTGGGTTATCTATGGAAATATATTAACCTATCATGGAGGATATGTGATTAGGTTAATTACTTTTCAATACGAGACATTAAGAGAAACTGATGTTGTTTAGAGATAAATGATATGATTTAACTTGGAAGACTATGTGACTAAATCCTTCAAATATTTGGGTTTCAATCTTAGTTTGGTTTACTTTGAAGAATTTTATGGAAAAATTGATTATCGAATGGTCCTCGTTGAACTTTGGGTTTTGTTGGACAAATTTTTGAGGTTAAGAATATATTTTCTTTTTATAAAGGGTTATCCTTTTCTGGATTATCTGATCTTGTACTAACCTTTTTGGTTTTGGTTTTGGTTAAAGTCTAAAGACATGGGAAGTATATAGTTCTCTTTTTTGGAATAGGTGATTCTCTAGAAGTTGATTATAGTACTCTTAATGTGAACAAGTCTTCCTAAATACTCATATTTTGAAGAAAATATGAGTTTGTGTAAGGAATCTAATAAAAGTTGAAAGTCAACATGATAGGTGATTATGTTTCCTTATGAATAAATTCCTCAATAAAAAGTAACTTAAAACAAAAATTTTGTATATTAACTTTTCCTACTGGGGAATCGAATACCGTTTAACCCATCACAAGTTTGTGATTTTCTTGTGGTTAACTTTCTCCTAAACATGTTTTCTATCACTCTCCATCAGAACATGACCCTTTGTTTTTTTACTCCATGTCCATATTTTCATACTTGTAATCCTAGTATGGGTTAACTCGGGTGACCTTTGTACTTATCTTTCTTTATTTTAAAGTGATTGTTTTACCGACTCTTGTTCCGATGTGGGACGTTCAAGGATGTTTCCAAGCTCAATTTTAAAATTGCGAGGACGCAATTTCTAAAAGGGGGGAAGGATGTAACACCCCAGGTAAATAAATAATATGACATTTTTATATTAATCCATATTTTTGAATCAAATATTAATATTACTTTAAAGGGGATGCTATTCTATATGGCATACCCAATACGCAACAATGAGTTTCTTGGGAATCTTACGTTGCACTCTAATAATAAAATAATATTATTTTAAATGGTAGTTAACGCCTAGCCGTTGTAATGGTGGGAATGAACAGAACTAACTACAAAATGATTATATATGTTTTTCAAATATTTTTACTTTTTACAATAAATGTTAGAGTAATAAAAATGTGAATGAATCCAATTTTAAGCGTAAACATTCTAATATTCTTTAAAAGGTCGATTAACCGCCTTTTGATGGAGAACCTCTTTTAAATCCACTTTTTGACAATTTTATGTGTTATATTTGACAAAATAAAATTCTTATTTAGAATCGGGACATCAAAATTTACTTTGTGTAAATTTTTGGTATTTTTCCGAAAAAGTTCAATTTTTAATGAATGGTGAAAAATGTTGTATTTTAATTCAAAACCTCGTTTTAATCTAATTTATTTATATGATTAGATTATCTTTTGAATTGGTTTTAAATTGAAATTAGAATATATTTTTACCATTTAATCCAATAGTGGTCGATGGAATTAATTTCACTTTGAAATCGGACTTAAACTAGTGTCAATCTTTTGATACATTTTGTTTCATAAAAACACGCTATTTGTTTTGACAGCGGGAATTAATTATTAAATTAATTAATGAAACTTATATGTTTTGAATTTTGTAAAATAGACACCATTGTTGAATTTGGAATATCAAATATAGCTTAGGGTGAATTTTTGGTAATTTTCTGAAAAACTTCAATTTTTGATGAATAGTGAAACCACTAAGTGGTACTTATAAAAACTGATTTTCCGTTTAAATGAAATTTTGCCACATTTGTGTTTTTAATTTCAAAAATCCAACATACATGGTTTTCATTAAGAAGTAAAATGTGGTTCAATGGGGTTAAAATAATTTTTTGGTGAATGGTAACTTATTAAGTTTTTAATCGCGATTAGAGGTAATTAGTGTAGTTTAAGGTAAGAATAATGTTTTAATAAAATAAAATGACCTAGACACATGTCCTACCCTCATTAGATGTGTCATGGCCGACCAAGACAATCCATTGGTCAACTTGGGGACCCCATGGAGCCACTTTGGTTGGAAAATGACATAAATACCTTTTTATTTAATGATAAAGTAAAAATGACACAAACATGAGATGTTTTACTAAAACAATTTTTACATAGGGTTATACACATCAGATTTTTTACTATAAATAGTCATTGGAAAGATAGAAATATTTTCTACATCATAGTATTTTTTTATATAATTTTTAGACATTAAATAAAGTAAATTATTTATGACATCATGATGATGCAGTGATGACGTCATTATTTAACGATTTAAATAAAATGGAAAGATAATATAATATCTAAGACCTAAACATGTCCAACACCTATTGGATGGGTTGAATTCAAACCGTTATCACCTTATCCACGAATTATATCAATGTGGGACCTTTTAAATCCGAAACACATTTTCAAATAAAGTAACATTTGCTTACTTTCCAAGAGTGCCCCTCCTCTCCTCTTATAAACGGCCCCCACCTCTACCTCCTTACCCACACCTCTCAAGCCTTTGGATCAGCCAACCTCTGCCCATTTCATCTCTCCACATCCCTCTCTAACTCCTTGAAGCCTCACTTTGGGTATAATCTATTCCAAGGAAGCCTTTGAGCTCAAATCAAATGAAGTTACCTGATTTAAAGGTAATGTCTTCACTTGTGTCATTTTGTTTTATTTTACTTCTCCAACCCCCTAAACTCTTTTTATTCATTTATTTTGTTACAAATACAGTGTCTTCAATATACTAGGATGTTGTTAAAAGAAGGATTCGAGCTACACTTACACACACCTACATCTAATGGTTAAAGAACATTCTGTTTCCGTGGATGGCGAATTTCTGCCTCCCAAAACGATGATTGTTCAACTTTCTTCTAAAACCTTCAAAGGTGGCCATTAAGATGACAGTATATTTATATATTATATCTAATATGTTTATGTTTTACTTAATATTCGGTATTTTTCATTTATGGCATACCTTTATGGTTTCCATTATGGGTAAACGCGATATCTTCATTTAAGGAAGTGCGGACTACCGCCCCCTCAAAGTGATTTGATTCGTTAATACCATATGTGGTACATATAAAGGATATATTTAATTATATTATATAAGATACCATACTGGATTTAAAATACTATTATGAATCATTATGTTTTAATTCCATTAAATATGAAATAGAAATGGAAGTAGCGTTCATGCGTACGTACGGCTTACCGTCTCCATGAACGGTGCATTTCATTTCTTAACTCTAAATGTTATGTAATATTATAAATGCATGAATATACTGGATATATATGATATATATGATATCTACATCATGAATACAACTCTGGATATAATGAACCTTTGACCAGATGAACAACATGTAATTGTAAGAAGTCCACTTTCGACTTAAGAACCAAATATCGACAAAACAAAAATTATTAACTTAAATGATTACATAATGTTTATGACATGGTAATAAGTGATATAAAAGGAATAATGAACTTGAAAAAGGTTCTTAACGAAGTAGAAATTAACTCAAGTTTATTATTCAGGAGATTAAAGAACGATCGAGTCTAGTCGGACCCGAGGTAAGGGATCCTACTCCTCTCTTTCTTTTTAAGTACACTCTTTTATGTCATTCCTTTTAAGATCATCTTTATTATGATTGGGATGTTCTTTTATATTAATCTTACTGTAATTTTTATGTTCATATGATGAGAGACCCTATTCTCTCTCATCAATCCATTTTGGGAGTTTTGAGTGGCGTCGTTAGGCTACTGAATTTTCGTAAGAGATCTAACCTCTCTCTTTCTTTTTAAGTACTCTCCTTTATGTCACTTCTTTTAAGCTCCTATTTGTTATGTTGGGGGATGTTATTTTATATTCCTCTTTCTGTAAACTTTATGTTAATATGATGAGAGACCCTATTTGATCTCATCAATCCATTTTTGTATGTTTTATGTGGCGCTGTTAGGCTGCCAAGTTTTCGTAAGGGATTTTTCATCTCACTTTTATATCCATGAGATTTAAGCTGCATTTACCAAAATTTCCTTTGAGTGGTGTATGTACTGACCATTATTTTACTCATTGTGTAATATATGTTCATTTATGAGTATTTACATCAATGTTGTATTGCCCTTCTTTCACGGGGTGTGTGTCTCGAAAGATACCCATGTCGGTAAGGGAACCTTTCACCCTCCTCTTTTTTTAAAAGACTTCTTTTGTTATGTCTTTTAATTCAAATACTATTATGTTGTGATATGTTCTTCTATATCCTTATTTATGTAAATTTTATGTCCAATTGATGATATCCCCTTTATCTCTCTCATCAACCCTTTTTGTAAAATTTTATGTGACGCCGTTAGGCTGTCGAATTTTACCAAGGGAACTTCTTAACCCAATTTCGATTTCTTTGGGTTCAACATGTAGTTATTGAATATGTCATCCTTTGAATATGTGTGAATAACCTTTTATTGTTTTACACTTAATATCCACTTATATTGGGTGTGTTCATATTTTTCACACATAATTATG
Organism: Viscum album; assembly: GCA_963277665.1. Classification (NCBI taxonomy): domain Eukaryota; kingdom Viridiplantae; phylum Streptophyta; class Magnoliopsida; order Santalales; family Viscaceae; genus Viscum; species Viscum album. The sequence goes on along the minus strand of OY728137.1, from coordinate 194,889,986 downwards.
AGATTGATTTATCCTTAATTTAATGATACCTTCTTTATAATGGATTTCATCTCATTTTACATTTCTTTTGAGACTTCATTGTTGTTATGCACCAATTCACTCTTATATGGTGTGTATACTATCCTTTGACATATTATATCATGAATCCCTTTATTCTCATGATATTATAAAGTTCAGATTAAATGTTATTCCACTATTATTTGTATTCAAGAGTCTCTCATTTTGTTAAAAACTATTTAACAAAAATATCATTTTAAATGTTTTAAAGATTTATTATTCTAAATATTTATCTTTAATGTCCATGTTTTCAAAATGGTTTTCAGTATTTATTTATATGGACATTAATCTTTTAAAATTTTAATTCCATTAAAAGCTTCAAATTGGTATGGGACACTTTGATTCAAAAATCTCTTTTAAATGGTTTTTGAAAATGGATTGATTAATTAAATATCTGGGAATTACTTATTGTGATTGAAAATGAAATGTTGTTATTGAAATGTTTATATTTTCAATATTTTATGTGTAATGATGGTACTTGGAAATTTTACAGGTGGTTACATGATAAACCATATGACGGGTGGTGCCGTGAATACCAGGACGGGTGGTTACGTTATAACCTCTAATGCATTGGGTATGGAAGTCGGCCGTATGTCTATTCCATTAAGTATGAATGGAAGTTGGCTGAATAGCTATTCCGTTAAGTGATATGTGTGGAAGTTGACTGTATGGTTATTCCACTTAAGTATGTTTATGTCCCAAGTTACCTTTATATGTTATGTGATCTTTATATGGGTTCTATGTTAATCTTTTGGTTACAAAAGGGTAAGTAATGATATTTTTTTCAGTGAAGAGTTTTTACTACTTCTTAAAGGTGAAAAGTATTACTTTGATAAAGTATACATGGTTTACTTTTTGTTTTGATAAACTAACAGTTTTCATTCTTTGTGTATCCCTTACTGAGCTTTTTATTCTCACCCCATGTTTTTTTTGAAATGTTTTTCACAGGACTTATTGTGGAATATGGTCAAGGATGGGATCAAGGGAAATTCATGCTATCTAAAACATGGAACTAGACATGTTTCTTTTTAAGAGTTTTTATTTTATGGAAACCTAGTAGAAGTGTCTACTTTGTAATCTTTTGAGATGTAATAGTTATGTTCTAATTCTCTAAAACTCTAAACCTGAAAATATCCTCAATGTGAATTATTCATTTAATTCAATATTAAGTAGGGTTTAAGGTCAGGGCCTTATACTTGGTGATGATGGGGAATTAATTGACCTGGCTATGTAATGATTTGGGTATTCTTAACTGTGGAATTTTCATGATCTTCTATATTTTCATGAGAGATTTTGGGGAGGGTCCTATTGAATATACTTGTATACTTACACCTATATTCAATATCATATTTTTATATGTTTTCAAGTGATATTAGGTGATTATTTTGGATATTACTCACTCATGAAGTGGAGTTAGCTAGTTTTTTTTGCAGTTTCTTCCATAACAGTTATCTAAATGTATTTATTTTGGAGACTCTGTTTTTTATGAAATTACATGCATTGTGGTATTGGATTTATTATTGTATAGAGTTTATTTTTTGATTTCATCTTATATTCATATGGGTTAAGAGGGTAATCCCCCCCATATTTATTTTTTATACCCTCAGTGCTAGCCTCTAATCTATATCTTATTAGAGGTAGGCTTAGGGGATCACACCTTTTTTTACCACCATCCATGGAACATTTGTAGTGGGGATGGATCATAACCTATTTTTTTTGATGAAATGTACATTTATTCCAAAACATTATTTTTATAATTGTTTTAATATATGTATTGAAAATAATATTCTTATTTATGACCTAGGGAAATGTGAAGCATAATAAAACAGTGAGTTTAAATTCTTAGTAAAGGGATAAAAAATGATTCAAACAGTTATTATCGTCAGATCATTTACATGAAAATAGAGAAAATGATAATATTAATTAAATAATATCTTGAAATCATAATATGTGAACATGAGGCATGATAAAATAATCATAAATTACATAATAAAGATATAGAAACAAAAAATGATGACCATGAATCTATACCATATACCGTAGTATAAGAATTTGAAATCATAAGATAATATTCATTTTACTTGGAGACATAAATTGGGAATGTGGAATAATAATAATCATATAAATTCATAACATATGTCAAGGATATCTATTAATGCTATCGTAACATAATTAATTAATTTAACCATGTAATTTCCATTTTCAACATTATGAACATCGACAACCACATCATATCTATGCATAATATTGTAAATTAGATAACTTCATCATGTTATCTTATTACATAATGATTTTAGGATATATAATCTTTTCCTAATAAAATTGGATGACTATATAATTATAGTCCCACCCATCACATAATGATATAACAATAAATATGTGTTCCATATGATATCAATTATACATCATATCTTTATTAACCCTTGGATATAAAATGACTTACATAACATTTTAAAAAGGTATCACATAATAAGAAATTAAAAATTAGATCAAAAGACACCTAAAATAAAATCACAAAAAAAATAAACATAACTAAATAGTATTTATATGCTGATGGATGAGTGATATTAAATATTTACATACATTGGATCATCTAGAGAGAGAAAATAAAATATGAGAGACATAATATAAATAATTTGTTTAACATTTTGGTAATGTTGTTTTAAAGAAACAATTTTATAAATATTTTTTATTTTTTTTTGAAAATATGGGAAAATAATTTAAAATTTTATTTTAATAATAAACATCCTAATAATGCAGCATTAAAAATAAATAATCGTAATGTACAAGAATAATTTAGAGAAAAATTGGAAATTATAACTAAATTAAAAGAATTATTATATAATTTTTTATAATAATTCAAAATAAATGAAATAAATTTAGATAATATAAAATTAAATTTTGAATAAAGATAAAGATAAATATAATAGAAATAGAATTGAATAAAAATTTAACTTTTTAAATAAGAAAAAAAATGTATGAAAGAATATGGATATGTTAGAGAAATACCTAAAATAAATGGTAGAAGTTTTAATTTACATTGACATATTTATTAAGTAAGAAAAAAATGAAAAAGTATAATTTAAAAAGGAAATTTAATTTATCAAGAATGAAATAGAAAAAACTGATATAGAAAAGTTTTATAATACATCATTCTTGTAAGAACATAGTAAACAAAGAAAAAGTATGACTCATTAAAAGATGTTTTTTCTTAAAAATCCTTACATTGGATTTTCACTTGCTCGAACACACTCGAAATTTTTGTATAATCAAATTTTTTGGGTTCTTAATTTATAAACTTTGAATAAGTATATTTATGTTTTTTATTAAATTCATTTATAATTTTTTATTTCATATTTATTAATTGTTCATAATTAATATTTATAGTCATGTGTTAATTATTCCATTTGTTCTACGCTAGATTTAGTATAACAGTTTTGGTCCATTGTCCTTGATCATGAATTCAAAAACTTTTTAAGTATCATATAGATTATATAGATTTTTTTATTAATTTATTTATTTTGTTCATTATTTCATTGATGCTACAGTAATGATTTATAAATAACTATTAGGAGTTTTTCCTTTTTGAGGTTATTTGAATTAATCAATAGAACCAATTTTATTAATAAATATAATGATATATATCAACATTATATAATAGGAAAAATAATTTAAAATAATCATTGTTACTATATATTACTAGAATTCAGTTTTTTATACACATCTATTTTGAAAATTTAAATATATAATGCCTATAGTGATTAAACTAACACAAATAAGGACACATAAAGGTTTAATGGATGATTATTAACTAATTTTATTATAATATAATTTAAATAGAAATATAATTATATTAGTTATATTATATAATAAATTTAAATAATTTTTATGAGGTGTAATCTTGATAATATAGTAAGAAAATAAATAGAATGCGTTGTTACTAAGTTGAAAATTTAACTTCTTTGGAAGCCTTCTTTGTTTTCTTATAATTTAGAGATCATTCTTGAGACCTGAATGTTAATATTTTGGAAGTGGTTTTTAGTGAAGTAATTTTTGTAAATATTAGAGACAAAACCTACGTATAGGTGTTGATGGAAGTGGGTAAAGGAGGGGTGTAACGACCTATGGATTTTAGATTTAGATAACTTAGAGATGTGTTAGACCCCCATCAATTTGATAGACCATAGAATTTGATATTTTGATTACAGTTCAATAAATGTGTGTTGTAATCCGGATTAAAATTAATTTTGGGATATTTTGGGTTTTTTATTTCATTTGGAAAACACCCAATGTGAGATATATGATTTCAGTGGTTGAAACAAATGTGAGGGGTGGCTATTATAGGTCACCAAGTACCTGGTTATATACCATTGTGGTAATCAATGTTTTAGGGGGAGATTTTCAAATAGAAAGGAAATAAGTGGATATTTCCCTACATTAAGTACCCAATGGAGTCATCAGTTACCTAGTGAAGGAAAACATGGAATCTTATAGGGTTCTTCCTAGTTTTTTTAGTGGGGTAATAGTTGTTATTTGAAAATTCTGCACCTTGTCTAATTTATGTGATTAAAGGGTGGGGGAGTCCATTTTGGCGAGCCTCTCCTTCTTTTTTCTTCCCCTTTAGTTCCCCCCTTGTCACCATTTTTATAAGGTCGATCTGAGTTTATTTATCTCATTTAATCAAGTTGTGTTAGATCCCCCTTTTTCCTCATCCCTTCCTCTCCCTTTACATTGATTTTGGTTAGTCTATTTTGGTTTTAGATAGATAATTCCACAAAATCATTATGGGATCATAAAAATTCACATTGTTTTAATTTTTAGTGAAAGGGGGAATCTGATGAAGTCTATTAGTACATAATTTCAAACAACATATCATGTTGTATGTAACCCATTTGATTTAATTATTGATCGTGGAAATTTGGGGAGAAATTAATGGTTGTTTTAGGTTTGTTAATTGTGTATTTTTTATATGTCTCATCCTTAGGTGTGAATCTAGAGTGAATTGAAACCCATAAATTTTTATTTCTCCTTTGCAGGATTTCATGATGTGTATGGAGTAAATTATTTTATTGTGTTTTTCTATTTTTAATAGTTTATTGGTTAATTTTATAGTGATAGTAGATAATATATGTGCTTTTGGGCTGGGTAGAGGCTAGTATGAACTTGAGATGATTTTATAAACCACTGATCACGGTTTTTTGAATTTATATTTATGAGTATCTTTCTCATTTATTGATTTTAGGTTCATGTCCCATTATTATTTTTATCATTAATAAGATTTTTTGGCATGGTATGATCTTGATCCATTATTTGGGAAGTGTTCAGGTCATTTTAAGAGCTATAAAGGGTCATAGATCTTGTTAATTTGTTCATTGGTGGCACCTTGTGTGAATGTGTTCTGATGAACCTCTATAGATTTTATGGTGGTATGACATGGATTTTGAATGTTAAATGGATTTTACTTTTTAAATGTGAATTCAAATTGATATTTGGTTTAAAGTGGTGTTTTAATAAAAAATATTGATTTTAAGAAATGATTTTGAAATAGCATTGACATAAAATTAGGGGGTTTTAAGGAATATTTCAATGTGTATTTTGGCCATGGTGCTAGCATGAGTAAATATAGTGTGATACACTTGTCCAAGGGGTCCAAAAAAAGAATTTTTTTTGGTATTTTAAAGGGAGGCTATGATAGCTTGTTTTGATAAATTTTTGGTTTGTTTGACCTCATGTGTGTGAAACACTATTTTATAAATAGTTTTCTACTTAGGTATGTTTTTTAGTATGGTTATTTTGATTTTTTCACCTATTTCATGATATAATAGAAATAAAAATAGAGAATTTCTCTTGTATAAGGGTATGGATAGATCAAATTGTGATGTTTTGTGGTGTTTCAATTGGAATAGTTCTATAGGTACCTTGAGACACCATTGGGTTGTGTTTACGATGCTACGATGGATCAAATGAGGGGTGTATTTTTATATTTTTTCCTTGGGTTGTTTTAAATATTACTAATTACTTGTAAGGCCTCCTTAGTTTATTAGCGGAGGGACTCGAGTTTGGTCTTACTGGTTATAGTGGGAGTTAGTCTTACTATTTTTTATTGAAGACTTAGGATGCGTTCATGGGATATAGTCTCCATAGAATTGTGATCATTAATGTGGAACCAAATATGGGATAATATATGATTGATGTATTCTTATGTTATGGAGAATAGTATGGTGAGTTCTTCCCAAGTTGACATGGTGTATACCTTTTGTTTAAGAGTGTGATAATCCATACAACATGAGAGGTAGTATGATTTTTGGTGCAAATCATATGATGAAGTGTTGGCACAAATTGGATGTTACATCAAGGATAATCTTTAGGATCAAAATTTGGATCAAAGAGAATTATATTATTTATGAGGTCTCATAAATTGATGTTTTGATTAATTAGGATACAAATCAATCTATATATTTGTCTTCCACAATAGTGTTTGGAAATAGAGTGATGAATAATTAAGATATAGGAAGGATAGTAGATGAACCTTAAGAGGTGATGGTAGGCTATATAAGATAGATATGAATCAGATCCTTCCAAGGACTCACATGAGTTAATAACTTGTCCATAAATTTGGGTTTTTATATTTTTATGATGTTTTCATATGTGATCAAAGTGATCAGTGTGAACATGAGTTTTTGTGATCATGAAAAGGGATCCAACCCCTATGTTGACTTGTGATACATGGGATAGAGCTATAAATACACTATGGGTAGTTAGGTAGATTACTTTGATGTGGTTTGGTGAGACGATATGGATTACAAATTGGTGCTGAAAGTTTTATTTCATGTGGTTGGGATCCATTATTTAGTTTCCAATTTATTATCATGTGATTCATATTTACTATTATTTTATACCTTGGGCCCTCTTTGGATACTATTTTTTGGTTTTTTATTATTTTATATTTTTTTAATAATTTTCCCCACTTTGATTTCCCACTTTTGTGATTCTTGTCAGATAATTATTTTCCATAACATTTTTGGGTTGTTTATTGATGGGAAGTGAGATGACTTATGGGTCATGTGGGATTCTAGTGAGAAAGTTATGTGGGTATAGTGAGACCATTTATGATTCTGTTTGTTTAGACATGAGTGGTTTTGAGGCATGTCTGTTGGTTTGCTAGGTAATATGAGTTATCAATGGAAAGAGGGTGTGTATTGTCCTAGATGGGTTGTTTTATCAGGAGTTATTTGGGTTTATGTGTCTTTTAGTCACCTAAAAAGAAGTTTTATCTATATGTGAATTGTGTTATATTTTCAAGTGGATGAGTTTAAATAATAACGACATGAACACCCTCATGATTTTAATGCTAATATATTTGATCACAACAACACTCATTGTGTCGAGGAAAATTAGAGAATCAAATAATGTAATTACACTCACCCCTACCCAGATACATGAGATAAGTATTTATGTATATTGGTAGTCTTAACATTTTTATTAGGAACAAGTATTGACTTGGAGATAGAAATGTGGTTCTAGTCTATCACGTAGTCGGAGGCTGAATAGTCAGTAAGATATAAATTGTGAGTTTTGCCGAAGTCAAATGTAATTATACTTTTTAGTTTGTCTATTATTTATTTGTATTTGACTCATATTATGTATATCAATTTTTGATATTTTTATTTTTGATTCATTGTGTAGACTGATTAGTTCTTTATAGTGTGGACTATAACGGATCTCCAGGATCCTTGTTATATGTTTATTGGTTTTAATGATTTTCACCACATGGACATGCCATGCCAAATTTTTGATATATTCAACAATGAACATTGGGATTTATTTTTAGTCAATAGCCTACTCATGACTATATTGGGCTCTTGAGACTAGTATAAAACCATTGGAATAAGAGTATGTGTATCTAAGGATTTAAAGTGATCACTTATTAGGTTCTATTAGAGATATCTAGTCCAGGGAATTGTAAAGTGGAAACAAAGATATGTTTTACTGGGAAATATTTAGTTAGAGAAGAAGATAGAACCTTAAGACCTGGTAATTACACTTGGACAATCCTAGGTCAAAATGGATTAGGTGGAAACCTTAGTTACGATGAGATATTTAGGTTTAGAATTAGATAATATATATGTGAGTTATTTTTTTGACTAAGTTTCCCAATGTTGGAGGGTTAAGACTCAGGATGATTTATAGGGCTTAACAGAGATCTAGTGAGTTATTATTGCATCATGATAGACGAATTATTAAGACATGAAACATGTTCCAATGGGTGGTGTTGTTTGAAATTTCACCTCTTTATGATCCAATATTAGTTGAAACAACTTATAATCTATTCAATATTTTCATGAATTTATTATAGGGGTGATTGGAATAATATGGTTTTGAGAGGATTGTTTAATTAGTTAATGATTGTGTTTGTTTGACCTTTATTGGGAGATGATTTTTGCGATGTTCTTTTTTTGTAAAAAAATTGAAAGAAAAAATATGTTGTTTCATGAGGAAAGGATAAAATGGTTTTGGATTCTCAAGTTTTTATAAATTTTGGGGGACCAATTATTTAGAAGGATTTTGAAAGCATCATTAATATTTAAAGAAAAATATGTTTTATGCTGGTGATTTTTGGATTTTTACTTTTGGTGAAAACCCTGAGATGTTGAGGAGAATTTGAAACTCATGTGTTTTTATGTCTATATAAATGGATCTGATTTGGTTTTAAAAGTAAATAGCATGTGCGTGTTGTGAGGTTATTATGATTTTTAGTGTTTGGACTAGGAGTTACATAGAAGTTAAAAATTATATAATTCAAGAATTTTGTGATAATTTTTGAGAGATTCATGTGTTTCGTCTCGTGTAATGTGTGTTTATTGTAAGGGTTGAGTATCCAGATTTAATTTTTAAGATTAGAATGGATGGTACTTCTTGGTTTTTGTTTCATTAAGAATTTCTTATAGTAGGGACCACCACTAGTCAAAATCGGTTGTTTGTTTTTGAGTTTTATAGTAAGGATCACCGTAAGATAATAAATATTTTATTTATTGATGATCTTATATTTTGGTAGTCGATGGGTCAGTTTTTGTAGCATTTCATATTTTTTATAATGGTTGTGAGTGGGGTACTCAATGAATCAGTTTTGCAATCATAATGCATTTCTTCTTATCTTTAATAGAAGTTAAAATAATGAGGTGATGCAAATCATTGAAAGAATATTTCCTAGTGAGTACTTGGTGATAATTTTAGTGAATTGTTTGTTTGATTGTCAACATTTCTGATCAAGTTCACATTTTGAATTTAGGAGTAGAACATGATGAATTTATGTTGAATGGATTATTGGTGATGGTTGATATTTTCTATTAGAGGTAATTTTGAGTTTATGAAGACGAGAAGCCTTATGGTGGGGAGTTTTTTCATTAATTGAGGGTCTTTGATAAGATAAATTTTAGACCGATTGGATCTTCATTAATCTCATGGGTAGAAGAATTTTTAATTTTTAATTTTAATTTTATTGAGATGTTTGTTGGTCATGTTTAGAATAATTTTTGGGATGTTTCATGTATGAATGTTTGATAGAAAATCGTATAAAGAATGATCTTGGGTTTTGATTATAACACCCTAAACATAACTATCCCATAATAAAATTTTTTATTGAAAATATAAAACTACATAAACACCCAATACCTTTTTGTTTTATAATTTGAAATAATAATTAAATAATCCATTACAAAAAACCCAAACTTAATATCAAAAGAAAATTTTCTCCAATAAACTAACCCATTCAAATGATACACCTACTTCATTCAAGTATAAAATATAAATCCATAAAGGAGTAAAGTAAAGAGTCAATTAATAATAAAGAAATGTAAAAAATTATTTTAAACTTTCAGGAACATGAATTTGAGTCACATAAGAGAAATATGAAATAGAATAATACTACTTGAAAATAATGGAGGCTCAAAAATAAAACCATTATAAAGATCACAACTTTTGAAGTAAGAAAATATCAAGGAAAAATTATGTGAAATCTATGTAAATACATATAAAATATGTGAAATTATAACATAAAATGGTCATATTTTATAATATATATAATCTAATAACAACATTGTCAATGAATAAATGATATAAATCAAAGAACTGAAATTGAATTTAAAACCCCCTTACCTCAAGTCCTAAATTGCCTCATACATCCTCTAACCACCTGGATAATAAAATAATATTAATTATTTAATTGATTAAGAAAATTTTTCATTTTTATTATCTTATTATTATTAAATTATAATTATTTTATTATAATTTTTCTTTAATTTACTAAATCAGTGTAGTTTATATTGTTCATTTTGAGGTCGTTAGGTACAAAATATCTATAACTAATGCAGAATAATTGTAATTCAAAATATTCATTTTTCTAATGGTTATATAATCTCTATATTTGTGAAGGTATTATGTCTATATCATTATATAATCAATTAAGTTCAATAGGTTATCAAAATGTTACCATTCATATAATTATCCTCGATAAGTTTCTCTCTAATAGTTAAAAATGACAATGATCATTTAGTTTTAATTTCATTTCTATGATGGATAATTTATCATTCTAGAATAATAATCATGAAATTAATTGATTAATAATGTTAAATTAAATAAAAAAATATATTTTTATGAATATCTGAGAAATAAATATGTTTATGAAAACATAATCGTTCCCTTAGGTATCATAAAACGACCATGGCATTCGATGATTTTTAAAAGAGTTTTAAAGATGGGAAATAGAATTAAATATTTGAGTGTTATAAAAAATTATATTATAAATAATATAATATTTTAAGTTTAATTTAAATAGTAATCATTTTATTGAAAAGTGTAAGAGTATAATCAAACTAAAAATATCATTTTGATAAAACCATATTTTGACATAATAACAACTTATTAAAAGAGTTTGGTGAGAGGAAATAGATGATATTATATATGTGATGGATAAAAAGGATATAAATAACATAATAATGTAAGCATGGAAAAATAATAATCATAATGTTAAATAATTTTGAGACAAATATTTATAATTAATAAAAGTGAAAGATATTTTGAAATCCTAACCATGCACTTTTAGTTACCTCCTTTGGATTAAGACTAAAGCCTTCAAAGAAAGGACTATTTGAAAGAATAGAGCCATATATCCTAAAATTATATTTTTATAGATGTTTTTGGGAATAATATAAAGATAAAACCAAAATTTAGATGTGTTTTATGAAGCTCAGAATGGGTCTTATTTCATAGTCAAAATTTGATGTTGTTTTTACAATTATTCAGTCATTTATGTAATAAAATTAATTTTAAAGTGTAATGTAGATAATAAATAGATAATATATCCTATTAAATACCATTATAAATTAAAAATATAATCTTAATAAGTTTTTATGTTTTTTTATTAATTTATTATTAATTTTTAACATTTAATACCCTTTAAATTCATTTTTTTATTATTGTAATTTGATGTTAAAAATATCTAGAATCCTATGGAGTTAAAATTTAAATATATTGATAAATTCACAACAATCATATTCATCTTAAAAACCCATGATATAATATTATTCATTTAAATATTATAACTTTATATATTCCAAAATACCATTAAATTTTTCTTCCTTGCACAAGAACTGTGTTAATGCTGCACATGAATTTTGGAATAATATAATATTATTTAAATTTAAGAGTAAATAATAATATAAATATAATTTAGTAATTATCTTTATTATAATATATCATTATTCATAATATATTTTTATCCATTTTTATCATGATAACAATTTTGAGATAAGAATTTTGACTTTTCTTACCATGCATGAGCACTGGGTAAACATTTGGATAATTTAATTATTATATAATTTTATAATTTATAAATATAAACCAATAGAATTAATTAATAATAAAATATATATCTTAAAATTGATGAAATTATTATCCTTTCAATGTCATATCTATAAGCCATAAATCTTGAACTTTTCTATGATATAAATGCACTATGTGATCACTAATAAATGTGTTCATATTTATCATTCCATAAAATTTGATTTATATTAATTGGATAATAATTTTTTAATGTTTTTACTATATTATGATATAATACACATTACATAGGTTTTATTAATTTTTAGGTCATATTTATATCCGGGTGATGTCATAAATGTTTTTGAATTCATAAAAATTGTATTAATTAACTCTTCACTAAAAAATAAAGTTATATCGAAAAATCTAAAAAAACACCTTAACATAATTTTGACATGATGTTACCAAATATAAATTAAATTTTATCAAATTAAAATTCTAAAATTTATAAACATTACTTTTAAATAAAATCATATAATAAATTGACAATAATTAATTTAGAGTACAAACACTTTTTTTTTGAATGAAAAATAATATTCTCACTACATACCTTGATAGGATTATTTCTAAGATAGTAATAAATATCAATATTAATTTATTGAATTAATCTGATTATTTTAATAAATTTTTTTTAATAATTTAACAATTCTTTAATTATACCCAAACAATAAATTATCAATAGGAAATATATTTAACCTTTAAATAAACCATCCCTTATGAGATGGAGTAAACACAATATTATTAAACGTGTAATGAATATCTGATTGATTATATAACCTCATTTTTTGATTATATATATATATATATAAATTAAATATTTAAATTCCTAATCATGAATAATAATAAACCATAAATGTGATATATTATTATAAATACCTAGGTCATCAGATTCTCCCCCTTAATGAAATCTAATCCTTATATTTTATTATTTTTTACCACCAAAATTATTGTATATTAAAATAGGAATAATATCAAATATAAAATCTATTATGTACTTTACATTTTAGGTTAATATTAATAAATTTATATTATCTAAAATAAATATTTCTTAAACCCAGTATGTACCATTATATGACACACACTTGTGAATTCATTATCAAAGGTGTACCTTGATAGCCTGATAATGTTTTCGACATAACTCTCAATAGTTTTATATTTTTTTTTTGAGTTTTTGGAATTATTTTTCCATAAATATTGATATTATGAGAGAATATACTTACATAATTTCTATCCATTCCTTAATCTGAATTTCATCCTTTAATTTTCAGTTTTGGAATGTGTCCACCACTAAATCACTTCATATTCCAAATAAAGAAGGATAAAGATGATTTTTTCATAATTTAAGTAGAAAAGTAAACTATAAATGTGCAATGTCCTAACCCAGGTCCCACACACTGGTGTCCCGAACTGGTCGGTCATATGACCCCAGGCGCACCTCCCCATACGCTAGTGGTTATCGACTAGTTTCAAGGGTCTATTATCAATCATGGTAAGACTGAACCCTATTTATCAAAGTATAAAAACAATGTAAATAAATAAGAATAACCAAATGATATAACCAAAATACAAACCAAACCAGTTTCACATGATGACCCAAAAAGGAGTACAATATCCAAAACTAAATAGTACATATGGAATGATCAAATATGTGTAAAGTGTTAATATATAAAAACCCAAAATAAATAAAGATGCTAAAACCATCAAAACAGGTTTCAAATAGAATCCAGTTCCCTCATCCATGATTCATCCCAATGATAAATTTGACATCAAACCTTTTCCCTTATGTTATTATATAAACATGATATCCATTTTGGTACCATTCAGGCATTCCGAGTGGGGTGTGAGTATAACTCAGTAGGCCACCACCAACAGAATATAAAAAAATATTCAGTTAATAACTGTGTTTATAGTTCCATAAATAATTATGTACAATGCATAAGTATATAGTTATCACATTTACATTATTCATTAATTTAAGCACATAAACCACAAGGTTTCTGAGGATACCTGAACCTTAGTACCTGCTTTAGCCCGTGCTAGAGTTTGAACCATATCACAGCATATTGGTTATCAATTATCAATTGATTTCAATTTATCTTATAGAAAATTGGAACTATGGTCCAATGCCAAAATTTTGTGCCTAGATCTCCATGCCTAGGACCCCATGGGTATTTTAAATAGCAGTTTTTGACCCACAACTCATTTATCAAGAAATCACACAAGTGGGATTTTGAAGAAGAAATCAATTTCCCACACTCATTTATAAAACAATTACACAAGAGAGATTTTGAAGTAGCAGCCCATGTCTCACACTGATATATTAGTTTATCACTATGGGATTTTGAAGTAGCAGTATATGTCCCATACACATATATCATTTTATCACTATAGGATTTCTAAGTAGTAGTCCATTTCCGCACACATATATCAGTTTATTGCTATGGGATTTTAAAGTAGTAGTGCACATTCCACACACGTATATCACAAAATAAAATTTACCACAATATCACAGATATTAAAATTTCATAAACATCAATGTTAATCATTATTTACTTTCTTTTAAAACATTCTCATCAATGTATACCATTTCTATTTACTATGTAAACATGGTTAAACACTTTAATTCACTTGGAATAGTATAACAAGTCACCATTAAACTATTTATAATTATCTAATCATATAAGTTGTCAATAATTTAAGGTTAAGTTAAACATACAATAATTCACATTTTCAGTTATTTCATAATCACATTAATTGACTAATTCCATAATCCCAATATTCCATTAATTAATTCACCAATTAATTAATCCAATTTCATAATCCCAATATCCTATAAATTATAAATTCACAATATTCCATTAATTAATTCTACAATTAATTAACCAAATTTTACAATCCCAATAATTCATTAATTAATTAACCAAGTAATTAATTCCAATTCTACCAATTTCAATTGTCCCAATTTAAACCCAAATCATTATCACATGGAAACTAAATTGGATCAATTCAATCATCAATGCAATTTCCAAATCATGTAAATTTATAATTTTATAATTAAATATACGTAATTAAATAAAGGCTGGGATTCAAAATTTAGACCACCTACCTCAAAATTGATGACAAACACTCACCAACAGAATTTCCCAATTGAAACGGAATAACCAAGATCATGAAAAAGAATTATATCTAGGTCCAAAACCAAGATCTATGAAAAAATAGATTATATCTTTGAAAAAATATATCTATATCCACAAAAATATGGGAAAACACCCTATTAAATTATGAGAGTAAGATGGGAGAAGAAGAGGAAACCAATCAGGGTGAGATTCTCTTACAGAGAGAGGTGTGGATCTTCAATCTAGGATTTTATTCATCAATAAAATTGTATATAAGGCCTAGGAGTTGATCCTGGAGCCTCCAAAATGAGAGAAATCATTTAGGTTTGAGTTAGGGTTGATTTAGGGCGAATTGTGGGTGTTTGGGTTTTTCAATCTAATTTTTTGGGGTTTAAAATCTCAAACGTTCAGTTTCTTATACATGGAACATAGTTTCCTATAACCATATGCTCTATGAGTGTTCCACATCTAGGGGTGTCATGTGATTAATCTTAATAGGTCACAAAATTTTAGAAAACCATTCATCAACCATGCATGTCCTTTCTTCCTTCCAAAGACTCTAATTTTTCACCCAAACACACACAGAATAAAACCCAAAAAAGTTCTCAAATCTAGGAAAAATAATACCCATAATAAAGGTCAAGAAATCTTTAGAAAATTTTCAGATCTTACAATCTCCCAACCTTATAACAGGTCATCCTCAAGCTGTATTCCAACACATATATAAGATTATGATCCAAAAAGATTGAGCCACCCAGCCCACATATCTACTTCTCTCTCCCATGTTTTCTCACGAACATGCCTATATTTTCATGATACAAAAACTAATTACATGGTATTTACCTAAAAAACTTTCTCACTAAAATCCAACACATGTATTAGATGCTCCTCAAAGGACGCATCATTCTCAAGCTCAACCTCATGAATATCGATCACATGATAAGGGTTGAGGTGATATCATTGAAGCTGTGACACATTGAAAAAATCATTCATAGCACTATACCTCTATGGAAGATCTAATCTGTAAACTACTTATTGATCCTATGAAAAACCTCAAACACTCCAATAAAACTGGATTCCATCTTTCCCTATATCCATATCCTATGGTGAACCAATCTAGGATAAAACCAAATAAACACACAATGACCCTCTGTAAACTCTAGGGGCCGTTGATATATACCAATGTATGAATTATATATACTCTAAGCTAAATCCATACACTTTATAATTAAATGAACCTGATATGATGTCTCCTTTATGTGACTCAATCCCAAAATCTCTAACACACCTTCCTTCTTCTTGTATAAAGGTGATATATATGGCCTACCATAATGACCCTTGTATGGTGCCATCTGAATCATCACCTGATAACTATTATTATAGGTGACCTCAATGAATGATAAGTGATTCTATAAAGACCCACTAAATGCAAGAACACATACTCATATAATATCCTCAAGCACCTATATAGTACATTCTAATTTCCCATATGTATGTGGGTGGAATGTCATAGTCAATAAAAATTGTGTTCAAAGAACCTTTTGAAAGCCTAATAGAATCCTGAATTAAATCATGAGTTATGGTTTAAAACTATACTCTATGGAACACTCTGTAGACAAAATATCTCTCGAACATAGATATTATAAAAATGTTCCACTGAAAAATTATATTGTATATGAAAGAAATGTGCTACATTCTACAGTCATCCCAAAACCACCCAAATTGCAATCATTATTTCAAGGCATCCTTGGGAGACCCACCAAAAAGTACATAGTAATAGTTTTCCACTTCTATTCCAAAACATGAAATAGTTTTAGTAAATATCTAGGTTTTTTGCTCAACCACCACCTATTGAAAGGTGTAGAATCATATAAAAAACCCTACTATCTCTTTTTTCATGATTGGGAACAAGTATTTCTGATGTTGGTCATGATAAATTTTGATCAAACCCAGAAGTACCACCCACATAGGAGCATGAAATTAATGCATTAAATCCCCCCACATACTCACACAAAAACACAATTCCCCACATAGATGATCTCATACTCATCTATGGTCCAATATAAATGTTACTCCACACCTTCAAGGATTTCCCTCAAGGACAAACATTTCGGATCCCCATAATTTTTATCTCAAATCTAGATCAAAAGAGTAGACTTCATTGAAACAAATATGAGATTCATCTTATTTTTACTCTCCTGAACTACAACATGCATCTCAGCTAGTAAATTCATCATATTCCACTTAACACTAGACTCCTAAACAACCAGAGTCTATGATTTCCTGATTAAAGAATCAACAACATTATTTCCCTTTCTGAGCATATATTCAAGATCAAAATCAAATGAAATCATATACTCAACCCACATCTGTTTCCAGAGATTCAAATATTTCTTCAAATATATACTACTTTAAACTCTTATGGTTAGTATACACATTAAAATTTTCTCCCAACAGATAATGCCACCAATACTTCAAGGCAGAAACCACTACAACTAATTCAAAGTTGTGTATATGGTATTTCAGTTCAAGTGGCCTAAACTGCCGAGATCCATACACCAAAACTAGATCTCCCAATGTCAACACTACTCAAATCCTGATCACATAAGTGTTACAAAACACCATATACTTCAAACCACACTCAGGTATGATTAAGATTAGTGCTATTTTCAAGCAGTTCTTCAACTCTTGGAAAGAAATTTGACATGCTTAATACCATTAAAACTTTACCCCCTTCTTGGTCAATCCTGTAATAGGTGCTTCAAATTGGGAAGAGTCCTAGATGAACCTCTGATAAAATCCTGCTTACCA
This sequence comes from Viscum album, assembly GCA_963277665.1. Lineage (NCBI taxonomy): Eukaryota > Viridiplantae > Streptophyta > Magnoliopsida > Santalales > Viscaceae > Viscum > Viscum album. The sequence goes on along the minus strand of OY728137.1, from coordinate 194,872,125 downwards.
CAAAAAACAATTGATATCAAAAACATTCTTCACATTCCCCTATAAAACCAATGACTGGAATTTCTCTAGGTCTACCGACTCACCATCCTCTGAGATGATGTGACCCAACAAGTTTACCTAATCAATCAAAACCTAAAATGTTGATATCCGGGCGTATAGCCGATTCTCTCTCAGTATATTCAATGTAATTTTCATATGTTGGTATTGATATTCATGAGTCTTAGAGTACAACAATATGTTATCCACAAGCACAACCAAAAATAGATCTATGTATGAGTGGAAGATTATGTTCATCAAAGATATAAACATTGTTGGAGCATTCTTCAACCCAAACAGCATCAAAACAAACTCATAATGAATATATCATATTTTGAAATTAGTCCTCTGTATATTTTAAGTTCGAACTCTCACCCGATGTTACCCTGATCTCAAGGTGATCTTAGAAAATATGATTTATATCCTCAACTGGTCAAAAAGGACTTCGATATATGGAATATGATACATGTTCTTCACAATCATCTTGCTCAAATTTTGGTAATCAACCCATAAGCATAGAGTCTTGTCAGCCTTCATAGAAAAAAAACTAAAGGACCCCAAGATGACGTACTCAGATGGAGAAATCCCCTATATATCAAATCTTCCAGCTAATTATTGAGATCTTGAAGCTCTTTAGCTTCCATTATATATAGTGGAAAAGAAACTAGTGCAACCACCAACATGAACTCAATTCTAAATTCCACATCTCTCTCATGTGGTATCCCTGAGAAGTATTTTGGAAATATATCATGAAACTAGTCCACTACTGGTGGCAAGACATCCTAATTTAAACCTATATCATCCAACAGTAGACTAAAAATTTGGGTTGTGAGCTCCCCTAGTTTTCGATTAACTGTACCTGGATAATGTGCCTTGATATCCCACTCTCCATAATGAATATAATTATCACCCTTAGAAGATGTAAAAGTAACTCTCCTTAGGTAACAATAAATTTGTACATCGTATTATACTATCCAGTCCATAAACATAACTAGGTCAAAGGATCACCTATCCAGAATGTAAATATCCCAAAGGAAATGATACTCCCCAACCTCAAGAGAACACCCTTTTCAAAAATAGATGTATATCGACCGTACACACAACAAAATATCAATATTAAAAACCCCGTTAAAAAACTCCACCTCAATGCTCAAAAAAATCATAATATGTGAAGATATAAAAAAATAAGATGCACCGGTATCAAATTAGGCACTAGATAGTCTATAAGATACAAGAATAGTACCTTTAACTATCTATGGTCTGGCTACACTATCCACTAATGTAGGCTGAATTACATGTAACTATCCCACCCCTATTCCTTATAATGCAACCTGAGTCCCATAAGCTTCATCACATTTCATATATGGGCACACTTTCTCAGATGCACCTTTTCCATTGCCTCTACTACCAAGGCCAATAGAACTCCAACTTCCAGATTGATATGGTGTAGAAGATCCCCTTCCCACACTCTAATTATTCATAACTACTACATCAATACTCATCTATCATGGGTTACTATTGAACCTATATATATGTTCCATATATCCACAAGATAATCACTCCACTGACAATTAGAGGCACTATCTATAAAATTGACATGACCTACCACACCGGTGGCAGATCACTTGAGTGAGATCCTGTGTAACTGACCCTTCCCCTTGGCAGATCTTCTTTCAATAACCTTGGATAAAATTATCATAGATATTCTTTATACTTTTGAAATATTTACCTTTGTTTCATACAGTAGAAACCCCCTATCATCCATCGAATGTCTTCTCTAAGTTCCCCTAAAAAACGTGAGTCTGATTCACCACTTCTGAAAACTTATTCTGTCTGAATATATTCACCAGAGACTTAATTTCACATTAAATCCCATCCTAAAACCAATTTTCCTTGGTCACCTTATCTCCTTAAAATTCTAGAATAATGTTCTGAAAATCCTTAAAGGGACCAAAATATTCCAACACTAACATATTCCCGTGATTCAACCTCATAAACTTGGCTACTCTCTCTTTCTCGAGTGTCTCAGGGTAAAATTACTCTATGAAATTATCCTAAAATTAATTATACTACATAATATCTAGTTTTTTATACCATGTTTGGTCATCCCACCAATGGTTTTCTTGACCACATGACATATAAGCATCCAATTTAACTCTCTTCTTAGAAAGAGTCTCCAACTGGTCAAATATAGTCTATAGAGACTCAATACATAACTCATCTACCTTAGGTCCACACTCTCTAGAAAAAATTGGTGTGTGATGCAACAAAAAATCAAGTGTCAGATCAAACATTTGTTCTAAAACCCACCTCGGGTCACTTTCTATAAACTATATGAAGTGACCAATGTTTTCTTGGAACTACTCCCTAAATTCCTCACTTGGAACTATCGGTGCCTCGTGTTCCACTGTTGGAAGACCATTTTAACCCACAACAATTTTTTGTCCCTTCTACAAGAATTTACATGGAGGAAAATCTCTATATTTATAAACACACACATTAGGAAACATTATACAGCATTATCATTTTAACAAGGTGATTTCACAAAAATCACCACAATTCATCCCATTTTTTCCTGCCACATGGTCAAAACTGAGGCGTTATTACTACCCTTAATCATCATACATCTTGGTCATGGTTAACAAAGGGTAAAATCATTATAATTGACCATGATTCTCATTAAAAACCCATTTATTCACATATTCCATCATTTTAAAACATTCAAGTCATATTAGGAACCTTTTTTATTTTAATTACACAATAAAGGGAAAAAAATTCAATTTGAAAAAATTACCCAACACACATTTTATAATGCATGCCAAAAAAAATAATATATGTCATGATGAATCTTGAGTACCTATAATGATGCATGTTTACTCAAATATCATTACATTTTATAAAAAATAAAATCTTAGAAAATCTAAAAAATAATAACCACATCACAAAAAAGTGCATCACTCAATGTGAACAAACATCAAAATATAACAATACACAACAATAACGAGAATCCCTCCCAGGGTACTTAGCATTTACCCTCATACATGGGTTAGCTACTCCCATGAATGATCACTTAACCAAGGCCCGAAAGATCATATTCTCTTTTATTCCTTTCCTAAATAGTAAGAAAAGATAAAAGAAAAGAAAAATCATTTTATACCACATTGTGATTTCCTGAACCGGGTGCCACACATCAGTGCCTCGAGCTAGTCGGTTACATGACCTTAGGTGCACCTCCCTACATTTCATAGGATACTGACTAGTAGCGATGATCTATTATTGATCATGGGGATACTATACTCTCTATATCAATGTCACACAATTGTAGAAACAAATACAAACAGCCAAATGATATAACCAAAATCCAAACCAAACTAGTACCACATGATTACCAAAAAAGGAGTACGGTATCCAAAACTAAATAGTAGCTATGTCATGATCAAATACATGTCAAGTGTCAATATGTGACTACCAAAAATAAATAAAGACACTAACCACTCTAAAATAGTTCCTGAATCATATTTAGTTGCCTCATCCATGCTCCATCCCAACAACCCCTCTAATATCTTTCTCTTGCCCTTATCCTACCCTGAAAACATAAATTTTATTGAGGTACAGTTCAAGTAGCCCAAGTATGGTGTGAATACAACTTAGTAGGCCAACAAAAATGGTTTCAAAAATAGTATCCAATTAATAATAGTTCATGTATTAATATAAATAATAATGTACAATGCATAAGGAATCAATTATCACATTTCAATTATAAATTAGTTTAACTATATAAACCCCTAGGTTCCCAAGGAAACTCGAACCTTAATACCTACTTTGGACCATGATGGAGTTTAAACCATATCAAAATATCAGGGTTACCGATTATCAATTCATTTAAATTCATATTAATGCCAATTAAAACTGTGGTCCAATGCAAGCACTTTGCACCTAGAACAAGATGACTAGGACCCTATGGGTATTTGAATCAAAAGTCCATAACCCAAAATTCATTTTTGAAACAATACCAAAGGTGATATTTTGAATTTGTAGTCTATGTCCCACCCTCATTTATCAAATAATCATTGAAGTGAGCTTTTGAGGAAGTAGTTCGTGTCCCACACTCATTAATCACTGTGGGCTTTTGATAGAGTAGTACATATCCTACAAATTTATATCATTTTATCATTAGGGTATTTTGAAGGATCATTCCATGTCCCATGTAAATATATCATAAAATAACATATATCAAAATATTACACATATGGTAATTTCAAAAACATCATGGTTAAGCACTATTAACTTTCTTTTCGAACATTCTCATTAAAGTGTACCATTTTAATTAAATAAGAAAACAAGGTTCAACATTTTAGTTAATATGGAATAATATGAAAATTCACCATTAAACAATTTATCATTATTTAATCATATAACCCATAAACCATTTAAGGTTAAGTCAAATGTCCCATAATTCACATTTCCATTTAATTCATAATCTCATTAATTGACCAATTCCACAATACCAATATTCCATTAATTAATTCACTCCATAATTAATCAAATTTAACAATCTCAATATCCCATAAATTCAATATTCACAATATTACATTAATTAATTCACAAATTAATTAATCCAATTTCACAATCCCACAATATCATTAATTAATTAACCAATTAATTAATTCCAATTCCAATAATTCCAATTTCCCCAATTTAAACCTGAATCATTTTCAATTGGAAATTAAATTGGTTCAATTAAATCATGAAATTAATTTTCCTGTAATAGAAATTTCTATTTTCATAATTACATATATGTAATTAAATTGAGACAATGGGATTCACAATTTAGACCACCTAACTCAAAACCGATGACAAAAACTCACCAATTGAATCCCCAATTGAAACAGAATAATCAAGATAAAAATAAAGAATGATATGTAAATCCAAAACCTAGATCAAAGATCAAATAGATTTGATCTACCAAAACCGGGATTTAGACCCACAAAAATAGGGGAAAATTCCTTTTAATAGATGATAGAAATATGTAAGAACATTGAGAAACCAATCAGGGTGAGATTCTCTTTTCGAGAGAGGTACATATCTTCAATATGGGATTTGATTTGTCATGAACGGTGTCTAGAAGGACTAGAAATACACCTAAGAGCCTAAAAAATGAGATTAATCATTTAAGTTTGAGTTAGGGTTCATTTATGGTTAATTGTATGGGGTTTTTTATTTTTAATCAAAATTTTTGTGGTTTAAAATCCCAAATGCACATTTTCATTATAGGGTGCATGGTTTTCCCTAACTATGTGACCTAACCATGCACCTAACCTAGGAATTTCACACAATTATTCCTAAGGGGGAACATATTTTGAAAAAACATGTTCCAATCCTGTGAATCCCCTTTTCCTGGGTTTTCATGGTTTGCTGCCTTGGGAGCACGTTTTAGAAAACCCTGCACCAACATTGCACTACCCCTCTTCCTTCCAAAATATCAATATTTTCACCCAAATGAACCCAATATAAAACGAAAACAAAAAGTTCTCAGACTAAGGAAAAATAGTACTTGAAAATGAGCTCGATACATCTTCTGAAATGTTTGGTATCTTATGAAATGGATCATGATATCCACGGAAGGATAGTGTTATTTCTTGTTTAAAGGATTTGATAAAAAATTATTCTTCAAGTTCCTAGTCATTTACTAAAATCCAAAATGTGTAGTATAAGTAATGATAATACCCAAATAAATTATATAATAATTTGACCATAAAATATGTCATTTAAACAATACCACTAATTCAACATTGATTATTATTTTTTGTTTTTTCTACAAATTCTTATTTTCTTTGTACCCAAAAATAATAAAATCCAAAAATCAAGGAAACCTAGATTACATGTTCCCCAATAATTAAAATAAACTTTATCCAAAATTAATATAACCTCAAACATCCCTAAAAATATTCCTTAATATTTTATAGACCTAAAATTTATTAATATTTTCCCAAAAAACATAAATCACTATGATATAAAACCATTAAAAATTATATATCCTTCAAAAAATTATCTATAAAATAATATCAAAAAGTTGAACATAAAGTCACCCACTAAAAATGATTATATATATATATTCTTTACCCATTTATATTCCCAAAACAAATTACTAAATATTTTCCCAAAATAAATTTAATCACCCTAACACAAAATAACTTCTCAATATTCAAGGTTATATATACTACACAACTTATATTACCAAAATTAAATAATCATTTTTGCAATATAATAGTAATTACCACAACATCCAATCACATAACAACACTAAATGTTATCTATATATTAATCATTTCATATTAATAAAACCAAATATATGTCTTCCCTAATATCATTAATCTCCTTTAAATCCAATAATACAAAACCTCAGAATTATATCTATGCCTCCTGTGTTTTCTAAAACCTTATTTTGATAACAATTGTAACACCGAAAACTTAACTATCCTATAATTACAAGATGTATTAATATTATCACATAACATACATAACTAAGACATTTTTGGTTTAGTGTTTTATAGAATTTTGAAAAAAAATTAATTATATAATTAAAACCCACACATTACATTAATTGGAAAAAAATTCCACCAAACTAAACCCTCAAAATTATACACCACCTTTATTCATGGAAAAAATATAAATGAATAAGGGTTGAAATTAGATAATAAATTCATCAAAAATAAAGGTAAAACAATAATGTAATATTTTTAATACATGAGTTTCAATCATAGAATAAAAAATTTGAAATAGAATAACAATACTTGAAAAAATGGAGGCATAACAGGAAACCCCTAAAAATGATCATAAAATTTGAAGTAAGATTCTATCAAGGAATATTTAAATCATTATAAAACATGTTTAAGTAAGACATAAAAAATAGCTGTCATAATACATGAAATAATAGAATAAAAAAGTCAATGAAGAAAAGACATTAATAAATGAAAATAAATTGAGCAAGTAATCCCCATACACTAAGTCATGAATCTCCTCATATATCCACTAAGAACCTAATTAAAAAACATTATATTAATTAGTTATTTTTTTCTTAACCATTTTCTAGTTAAATTCCATTTTAATTTTATATGTATAACAAATATATAATTAATAATTTATCATCAATGAACCAATCCTGAATAAAATTAAAATAAATATTTCTTGAATAAATTAAAATTTATAACAAGAATATTAATTAAATATAAACCTGGTATATTATTAAAAAACATGCGGTTTTACATCAGTTGTGGAAATAAGGATAGGGTGGCATATTTAGGTCACCTAGTACCTAGTTGGATGCCACTAAGTATGTGGGGGGGGGGGTCAAGGGGTTTTTGTGTCCTTGGATAGGCCACTTGGTAGTCTGTGACCCACACCAAGTACCCCGTGGAGTCAATAGGTACCTAGTAAAGGAAGAATAGATACTCAATGGGGTGCTACCCTATTTTTATGAGGGTGAACAACCATATTTTTACATTTTTTTCCTCCCTATTATATGTGGTTGGATCTCAGGGGAGGACATTTTTGATGTCATCTCCCCCTCTTTTCTTCTTTTTGGGACCCCTTTTTTCCTTCATTAATGTGAGGATGATCTATGTTCTATGATCTTAGTGATTAGGCTAGGTTAACTTCCTCTATCTATCCTCATTCATTCCTTTACATTTTTTATGATTTTGGTAGGCTAATTTGATGATTTTATAGAGATAATATAAGTAGATCATGGTGAAATCATCATACTTCAGGGGGTTCTCATGTGCAGTGTACAGGGGAATATTAGAAAGGGTTTTCATACACCATTTTACATTGTTTTTGTAGAGGTAATTCACTTTATTGATTTATTTACCCATTTTGGAAAATTGTTATAGAATTAGCAGTTGTTTTGGGTTTATTAATTGGGTATTTTGGGTGACTTTGTTGTAGGTGACATATGAGAGTGGATTGTACCCTGTTTCTTATGGTGCCACCATCATAAGCATGATTATGTTATAGTTGATTATGAAATAATTTTTATTTATTATTTAATGGTTTATGGTTAATTTAGTGGTTTTAATGGATGAGATAGGTGATAATGGGATTGGTGGAGGCCATTTCAATATTAATATGATTTTATGGATCACTAATTGAGGTATGTTACCTTTAAATTACTGATTAAATTTATTTTTTGGTTATTTTATATTTGTCTTCCATTATTATTATTATTAGTATTCACATGATTATATAAAGTTGTGTGATCATAATTCATAAAATAGTATGATATGGAATTAACATAAGAGTCATAAATGATTGTATAGCTTGAAAAATGGTTTATTGGTGGGTCCTCTATTGAATGATTTATGATTTCCCAATTTATGGATTATTTGGTGGTGTGTAGTGTTTTTTAAAATTAAATGAGTTTTGGTTTAGAATGATGTTTTAAAGGAAAAAGGTGATTTTAAGAATTTGCATTAAAAAAAATGTTAGATTCTTTCAATTAATATTTTATTTCGGTATTTTTCTAAGGGACTACTTTGAGTAAAGGTAACATGAGATTCATTTATAAAGGGTCTATAAGTGGGTTTGTTTTGGTATTTTAAAATGATTCTATGAGGGATTTATTAATACATGATTCAATCCTTTTTAACTATTATGAGTGACACCATATTTTTTAAAAGGTGGATTATTGTGTAAGATTCTTGATATGTTTTCCTTCATGTTTTCTTAAACTAAGTGGTAGTATATAACCATGAGAGAGACCTTCTATTAGGTGATTGGTTAGTTAGATCTAATTATGATACTCTATGGTTTTTCATTTAGCATAGAACCATAAGAATATTGGGACACCCTTTAGATGGGTGTGTGATATTATGATGGATCAAGAAAGGGGTGGCATGTTTACTATTTCCATTTAGGTAGTTTTATATTCTCGATGAGTAATATGGCATCCTTAGTTCCTTAGAGTAGAGCATCAATATTTTCCTCATTTTTTGAGGTGGGAGTTAGTCCATATATTATTTATTTTAGTGTTAGGATAAATTCATGGGATATAGTTCTTTAGGAATGAATATTTGTGATATGAACCTAATGATGGGATAATAGATAAGTAATTCCTCCTTATATTGTGGACAAAAGAATGGCGTGTTCCCTTATAATTAACATGGTGTGTATATTTTTCATGAAAATTCGATTGAGCACATTGATGGGGTAAAAGTACTATTTAATGTGATGGACATCATAATACTTCTTTGAAAACCTAGTTAGGTGATTTCTAAGACAACCTTGATTATTATAGTTTAGATCAAGGAGAATGTTATTTTGGTTTATGAGGTCACGTGAATAATTGTTTTCCCAAGTTTAGATATGGTTATCTTAAGAGGTTTATCTTCCTTGTTAGAATATAGGCATAAAGGAATGGATTAAAAGGATATAGGTGCATTGGTAGTAGAAAATTTTACATAAATGGCTAGTTTCATTAAATAAATCTAACCTAGATCTTACCAAGTACCCACCTAAAGAAAATCTATGTCCATAGACCATACTTATTAGTCATTTGATGATGGTTTGATGTGTGATTTGTAAAACTATTGTTAATTTGAGGTTGTGTACTCATTCAATGAGATCTAACCCCTATTATTACTTGTGATTCATGAAAATTAGACTAAGGTGATCTATGGTTAGTCTGAAATATAATTTTAAAGAGGACCCATGAGATAAGATGGTGAAAGTTTTGATAACCAGGGTTGTTATTTCATACAATCTTTTCTCATTATTTAGTTTCTTATTGTTTTATCATGGGATTATGTTCAGTGTTATTTTATTCTTTAGGAGTTATTTGACTTGATATTTCTTATTATTTATTGTTTTATTGTTGTTTTAATGTTTGGACACTCCAATTTTTTTATTCTTGTTTGATCAGTGTTGGTGTTGGAAAAAATCGGGCATGAACTTTGATACAAACACCCAGATATAAATCTAACTTGAATGAACTGAATTTAACTGAAGATAAGAAAATGTATCTCCATTCATCAATAATACCCATATGATATCTTAATGTGATTCATGATTTATCACTCACCAAGCAATGGATAATCCTAGAAACATTTCCTATTATGGTGACTTGGTGGTGAGAACCACCCATAAGGAGTGGGATATGAATTATTCCATTGAAAATATAATGTTTATTAGAACCAAAAAAACCATTTTAAGGGACTTATGGAAAAAAATTTCATTAGAAAATACACGTTATAACCAAAACCAATAACTGTAAGATTTTTTTGTTTCATAGGATTCAATTTTACATTTTGTGACACCAAAACAGACACTCTGTTAAAAGGTTATACAGATTTTAATTTTATATTATTTATGGCATGAGTTAATTCTATTTAATGAGTTAAAATTACATGGATGTGAATAATTAATAAAAATATTCATCATTTTGTATCATTCAACTAGTTATCTTTTGAACTACTAGATTTATATATAATTAAAAAGTCATTTTTGGTTAAAAGGTGGTGATATTTTGTGGTCGTGAATGAATTATGTTACCCAAAATTAGTATATAGTGTAAATGTGTGAATACTTCGTTTTCATGAAATAATAAAAAATATCATTCATCATTTTATTTCTCAATATAAAAAACTTTCTTATCCATTGTAATTTTAAGAGAATTCATCCTTTTTATGATATGGAGGTAGAATTATTATATGGTCATAATAATCTTATGTGGATACTCTATAATTTATCAACCATAAGTGGTGATCCCATATGTCTACAAGTCTTATTTTATTAATGGATAATCATTTTTTGGTGTAAAGGAAATATTTTTATGTGATAATGAAATTTTTTATTCAATCAAGGTTCCCCATATCCTGATATAAGAGGAAAAATGTGATAACCTATCAATAGGCCACTTGATACACATTTTTACACATTTTGATAATTTAGAATATTCATAGGAACATAGTTTAAAAAATAACACAATTTATGAGAAAATACTTCTGAATAAGTTATTTGGAGAATAATTTTCTAATTTATACTTGAAATCAATGTATGAATAGAGAGGAGATACTCAATGTAAAAATTTAATACCCATGTATTCTCCATGTAAAAAATTCATGGGATGATTAACCTAAAACCTTCACAGTTCCCCCTTTGTCTTCTATATAAATCTTCCATGGAGGTATTCCCACTATGTAAAACATAGATAGTGTCTATTCTAATACCCCCATTATTCCTTGAGATCCATTTTATTTCATTTAACCCAAATATTTTTTAAAATTGGTGCTTCTTAAAGAACTTCTAACTTCTTTATAATGTTCTACATCCATGTAATATTAGACATAGGGTAACCTACTTCATGAAATATTCCATTTATAGGTGTCTAAACCCCCTTTTGTGGATTATAATCATTTCATTTTTACCAAATATTTTGTAGGATTATTGCATATTGTAACACAATTTTCAACCTTCTAAATAGTCTACTACTATATAATATTGGGCGTAGGTTGACCAACTTAATGAATGATTCCTTTTATAGGTTTCTAGGATTCGTTCTATAAAAACCCCTTTACTATAAACAAAATATTTATCCAAACTCTATAATCTTGTAGAACAAGTTAACCCCTTCACAAAAGTACCCCACCACATATGATTGGGTATTGGGTAACACATTTCGTGAAAGATTTCTCATTTGGGTAGCTTTATCATAATTCCATTACAAATACAATAAGTCATGATCCACTAATTTGTTTTTTCTCAAATGGTTTAAGTTGATATCTTACTCTTGGTTTTATTAAATCCCTTTAGCAAAGATCCTCCTTTTTGTTTTAATAAATTACTTGAGTCAAGATACTATTCTTGGTTTCTTAAAGAAACTTGTGTCAAGATCCCCCTTTTGATTCCTTAAATTCATTGATTTGAAATACTCTTTTTAGTTTCATAAAGAACCTTGAGTCATGATTGTCCTCTTGGATTCCTAAAATGACTTGAATCAACACACTCATCTTGGTTTCCAAAATAACCTTGATTCTAGATCCTCATATTGTTTCCCAAAAATGCCATAAGTTGAGGTCCCCATCTTGGTTTCCTAAGGATACCTTAACCCAGATCATCTTATAGGATAACCCGAAAACGTAATCTCATGTGAAATTACAAAAAAATCCATTTATATGTGTCTTTCCCAAGTATTCCAATTCACATGAAATTCAACTTCATGTAAGTTGTTCTGGATGAATAACATTAAAATTTACTCCTTTGGTCATGGATTTAAGACCATAAAAGGAACCACTGTAGATATTTTAGTTACATACTCATTTTTTTTAAAGATAATGAAAATTTATTTTTAAATAATTTATGAGCATTTTTATGTGAAAATTTTAAATTTTCAATAAAATCACTTAATAAATTATTTTTAGTATTTATGTAAGGGTGAAATCTATGTTAACACTTTTTGAATATTCTATGTAATATTTTCGGAGTCAACCAATAAATTAGTGGGGAATTTTGAGGCCTGTAAATCCTCGATATTGATTTAATAAAAATATTAAAAATATTATATTATATACATGTTTAATTTTTTCAATATAATGTAATATCTCCTAAACGGTGTCTCATATGAGAAATTAGAGACTACAGTTTGGTCCAGGATATGGGCTTTACCCTAGGTGCGACAAAACCATTATGTGTGTTGATAATTTGGTCAAATCCCATGTAGGGAAAATTTATTTAATATTTTTATTATATATTTTCAAAAAAATAAAGAAATATATCCTAAAATGTGTATCATATGAGAAATTTGACACCATCGTTTGGTTTAAAATATGAGTTTTACAGTAGATGTGATATACTCTTTGTTTGCATCAGGTATTTGGATACATCGAACACAAGATTAATAATAACTGTATTATTATTGTAGTTGGGGGCCTACCTGAGTGGTAAAGTCTCCTGCTAATACTACATTAGAACTATGTTCAAATCTATGTGGGAGTGAATTTCCACTGATAGGTAGTGACACAGGCATGACGCAGGCATGACCAGGTAGACAGTGACATAGGCATGACGCAGGAAGGCAGTGAGGCAGGCATGAGGCAGGTAGAGGGTGACGTAGGCATGATGCAGTCATGACACTACATTGGGTGTTTTGGTTATTTTGTGGCCATTTTGTCCATGTAATGGACTGCATGCCAACTGGTCCTTCTGTCCATGTACTAAATAATTAAGGCTTCATGAGTGGGCTATCCCTAATGGGAGTAATAGCCTTCCTTTTCAGCCTATGTGTGTGGTGTGTTTGTGTTTAATGTAATAGTACCCCCAAACACCAATATTAAGAATAATTATATTATTATTATTATTTTTGTTAAAGAAAAAGAAAACAAATAACATTATAAATAATTTTTTAATTCAACTAATTGATGGGAAAAATTTCACCTTGGGTGGGGAGGTTATGTAATAATATATATATTATTACTTTTACAAAAATAAAATAAAATTATGTCGATAATAAAATTATTTTCATTTAATAAAGTCTCATGAAGAAATGTTTATGGTGATATTATTACCTTTTTCCACATAATATACACTACATGCTTAATAAAAATGTATTTATTATTAGCATTATTTAAAAGTAAGCTGTATTTTTAAGTGTTAATGGTGGAAATGTTATGAGATATTTTTTAATAAGAATAATATATTGTTGTTATTATTATTATTATTATTAATTTAAGAAAAATAATATTTATGTGAGGAAAATTAAAATTGAGTATATATTTATTTATTTATTTATACTAGAAAAATATATGTTTGTGTATATATGTGGTTATGCATATATATATATATAATGTAAATATATATATGGACATATATATGTGGGTTTATATATATATATATAATGTTTATATATTCAGTTAAATGTGTGTGTGTGTGTGTGTGTATGGGTGACTTTAATATATATTTCTACAAATCATTTAATGTTTTTAAAATAGGGATTTTTTTTAAAACGTGTAAGATTATTTGGGGGTGGTGTAATGCTTATACATAACAAAGAAATAAAAAAAATTGATTGAATAAAAAATAATATAGATGGAAAATAATAAATGATGGATTGAAATATATATATATAAATGTGAGGGGAATAGGCACCTAAGGGGAATTGATTTGGAGGATTCTCACGTCTCCCTCTATCAATCTCTATCCCCCCTCTTAGAATTTCTTTCTTATTTCATTTTATTATTATTTTTAAAACTTCTCACTTCAATATTTCATGTGATACTGACTGGATTAAATTCCATCAGTGTTGTTGAATTCATCTCAACTATAAAATTTAAACCATTTTTTTCTATTTTCGATGGCAGTGAGATGATTTTTTTGAATTAATTTAATTATTCCTTTTCAAGGTTTAAAATAGAAAATATGGCTATGATTTTAAATCATGTTTAAATGGTAATGCTTCAAGAATTTACTGGTGAAATTCGACTCTTTTAACCACCCTTGTCAATGGAATATTGGTGCACATAAGGTGGGAAGTTTCTTAACTCTTGGGCTCTTATTTACACATGTTTCCATATTATATATTTAGTTTTTGAATAATTTATATTTTTTATTGATTAGGATCTTATGTGGATGTGTGTAGGTGTTATTTTGTTCTCTATACTTTGGTTTTTGTGAACATTTATTGTCATGAGATATAAGGTTCCCCACTTTGGAAAAATAAGCTTTGGTTCAGGTTATGTCATGATTAATAATGATTCTTAATTAATTAATGGGGCATGACTCTTAATTAATTAACTAACCAATTCCTAGTAAATTTACAAGTTTCCATGTTCTTTTTTGGTCCTTTTGTGTTGGTTTATTGTATGGCTACTGATTGTTGAGGCTTGGTCACATATGATTCTGTTAGACTATATGTACACCTGAGGTGAGTTGATGGGATCTTTTTATAAATGGTTCAATATTATATTTTATGTTTTGGAATATTGTTATTAATGATTGACTTGTGATTTCATGTGGGTGTGTGTGCAAGCCATGATGTTGCATGATATAATTTCATGAGATTAATGTGATAGATTGATTCCTTGATGATGTTTTATTCACATGTTTATGTATATTATGATGTTATATTTCTCATGATGTGTTCTATAGTTTTTATCATTATATGACTAGAAATATTTTCCTTTGGAGGATTTGTAAGTGTATCCATGATAGGTGAACTTAGAGCTATGATTACACCTTGTGGGGTATGCACATGGAGTTGTATAAATAATGAAGGTGGTGCATGATATCCTTGTAACATGGCCTCTAATTGATCCCTTGTGGATTTATGAGTATAATCCAATACTCAATGCCTTATGGATAATGGGTTTTACCTAATTCCTTATATATTCCAGATAGTTTAAATATACTTAATGCCTTGTGGATTTCAGAGTATTACTTTAATGATCTGACCCAAGTCGGGGCTTGAACCACAACCATACCAAATCTGCCTCTATAGGCTAGGGGGTGGAGACTAGAAACAAATCCATAACTAACTCTGGGAGGCATTTTCCTAAGTACAAGTATGCACACACATAACCATATCAATGAAAAAGTTTAGAGGGAAAGAGTAAAATATACAAAAATGCTATAAATTAAATTAAGTGTGCACGAACCTCTAGATATTTCAAAAGTATGATAGTGTACACTGAAACGTAAAGGGTAAAAATATACACCCAAATAGAAATATATCCCAACAGGACAAAACTAGGAAATAAAATAGTTGAGAGATCCTAGATCTTGAATTTCAATGTATGACCACCATGCATGATCTAAACACCCAGTATCCCTATGTTTCTCTATTATTATAGTTGACTTGTCCACCATCTTCATAAGACATGAAATGTGTTGGAAAATCCCATACATGAGTGTGTGTATACATACCTAGTAGTAAACTCTATAATATTAAGGGGCAAAGAAAGAGATTGAAAAAGAAAGTATAGATGATATATGAAAGATACATTCAATGTGAACATATAAACCCAAACCAAGAGTAAAAATTACCACATCCAAGCAGAAGGGGCTCAATAAGGTGAGTAGATGAACTACACATTGAGTCTGCGCCACATATAATAGGTGAGTTGACTCATCTTACCTAGAGAAGCTAAACATAGAAATCACGAGGAATAGCCCACACGTCTTCGGCTCTCTTAAATGCCGAGTAACCAAATATATAGTCTGGATATAGAAAATATATATATATACTCAATGAAAGGAATCCCAAATTAGAGAGTAAGGGTATATGTATCTTACATCTTAGCCCAAAAGGAAGAGTAAAGTCATCCAAGCATAAGGGGATCGACATAGTGACTAGATGAACTACACATCGAGTCTTCACCACATATAACTAGAGTTTAGACTCGTCCAAATATAATAATATAAACATAGAAAGCATGTGTCATACCTTTTACATCTTTACCTCTCATGGAAGGAGAGTATACAATAGTTCCAAAAGTACATGAATGATTCCTAGCATCTCGCGTGTCTACCCAGAAGCAACTGTCTGAGTCTAACCACACCTTGTCAATGTATCGCGTAGTTTAAGTGCCACAAAATAAAAGAATATGACCCATTACCTAGTATGTTAGGGGAGTAGGGTGTTCTACTATGTAAGACATCATGGATTCCACTGCCTAGATTTGCTGGAGGATAATATTGGTCTTCATCGAGTACCCACTACCTGACTATGGTGGAGGGTTATATCGATATCTGTTGATGACTCCACTACATAGATACACTAGAGGTAAAAATTGGTATCCATTGAGGAAACCACTACCTAGATATATTGGAGGATCAAATCAATATCCCTAAAGTATTCCACTACTTAACTATACTGGAGGGTCGACTTGGTATCCATTGAGGATGCCACTACCCAACTATGCTGGAGGGCCTACTCAATATCCATCAATGAAACCACTACCCATCTATATTGAGGTTCAAATAGGTATCCTTAAGGGAATAGACTTATTAGAAATGATATAGGTTCAACTCCGTATCTATTGAGGACACCACTTCCAAACTATACTGGAGGGTCAACTTAGTATCCATCGAGGAATAGCACTTCTCAGTCCTACTGAAGGGTACCACTCAATTGTTATCAAGGAACTCCATTAACCAACCCCTCTTAAGGGTACCACTCTATAGTTATTGAGGAACTCCACTGTCCATCCCTACTAGAGGGTAACATTCAGAATGTATCTAGTTATCTGGCATGATCACTTCCATCATAGAGTATTTCATAACCAAGGATCATGCCTATAAAAATAAACCTAGTATCTTTAAATCCACAGTAGAGGGAACCATCATGTTCTAAACAAAAAACACTTGGGACAGGCTACTCACATTCTAAAATATGAGTTAAAATGAAGAAGATACAGAAGATTTAAGATTCATAACGTAGTACACAACATGTAAGAGAACCATATAGTTGTTGTCTTGCTCTGTTTTTGGGACATTTACTTTGCAACAAAAAAAATTTTGGGCAGCTAGTACTATATGAAGTGTAAGGGTAATACATGAAGTCTCAAGAAAAAAATCCGGATGAATTCATGAAGCTCTTCATCGGTATGTGGGAAAATTGTAATTCTATTAATATGCCTCTAAAAACATCCTCTGATGGACAAACAGATCACGCAACTACGATACTCATAGAAAATATCTCACGATTGGGTATTCACATTCCCAAATTATACACCCATTGAAAAAGTTACATTTCACCATATTATTCAAAAATTATGGTTCATGGGTCCAAGCAATGAGTGTAAATTAAAGCCTTGTTATTGTTTTTGTAACATACACCTCATTATCAGGGTTGAAATGTCAAAGACACATCATCAATCTGACACTGTATGAAGAAGATACATCAGATACAAGATTCTACAATAATAATAATTTTATTATTATTAGGAGTTTGGGTGACCTAAGGAATGAGTCCAAAAAAGGTGTCCAAAATTGGTCTTAAAATGACCTTGCTTATTTCAGGGTCATACTGCCACTAACGGTTCATTAAACATATGTTGTTTGGAGGATTTATGACTAAAAAAAGTTTTTTACAAAAGTAATAATAATAATATTTTATATTTTTATTATGTTAAAACCACATTTCACTAGAGGAAACCCACACTCCAAATCCCCCAACACCTCTTCAAGGGAGAAATACATCTCTCTCGATATTTTTTTTTATTTTAATCAATAATAATATAATTATAATATAATTATTATCATGTTTAAATATTTAAATGAGGAACCATTCTCCACCCCCCAAATTTCTCATGTGTAGTGCGCCTGGGGGGGCATGCCTCTTCCCTCTTATATCTTTGATATCTATTTTTTCCTTCAATATTACTATAGTTTAATAACAATATTTAATATTACAACTCCCAATAAATTAAACTTATATAATTTTATTATCCAATGACACTTTTTACGCCACTAATATTTTTATTATTATTTAATATAAAAATATTAACAATTAATTGATTAATTTTTCTATCAACTCATCACCATTTTTATTAATATTAATAATAATATTAATGGTCACCACATTGAACATATCAAACTACCTCATCATAGATTCAAGCTCGGCCACCATCATGTTCACACAGAGTAGCCCCCGACCTGATACCCCACACAAAATCTACCCCAGAAACCAATTCCATCACACTATATGTCATTATGATGTGCCAACTAGGAAAATAGGCATCACTGACCAGATTCTAAACAACCACTGATCACTAACCCACACCCATGTGTGGATCCTATCCATTCACAAAACACAATCCCACTCATTTCTCAATCTTTCCCAAAACCATCGATCGACATGTTGTTTGTGCTAGCACAATGAATCTAGGGTTTTTAATGCACTCGTACCCGCTCCCGGAATGTTGAATTGTTATCCCGTGGTCCAGTGATGAATAATTTAAATAATGGTGGGGGAAAAGAACCAATAAAAAAGGTGATAAACATCATTGGTCTTGTGTTCTTGGACAATTATTTCATAATTGTGAAATTGGTGTGAGAAATATGAAATAAACAACAAATAAATTTTAAGTATAAATTATTTTGATACATGGGATCATATGAAGGTTCATTTAAATTTATAATAATGAGAGTGAATTAGTCATGATCAATATTTTAATTATAAGGTAGAAAAAAGATATAAAAATTCTAACCTTGATTATGGTTCATTATTTGGTGAATAATATGTTCACCAGTGAAGAGGAAAACCAATTATGATCTCTACACATTGATCCACCTCAATTAGATCACCATTTTTCATTTGATGTGGATCCATAAATGAAGAAAACTATCCTCCAACTCTTATATCTAACAACGGTCATGAGAAAAAAACCTTGAAATTTTTTTATAAGAGGGTATTTATATAATATTTAATTAGGTAGTTTAATAAAAACAAATAAATAATTTATATAGTTATTTAAATTTAAAGTGCCCGATAATGGATACCTCATCCAAATATCTCATGAAGACCAAATTTAGGATGAACCTAGAGTAAAAAATGCATTCCAAACTCAATGTTAGTCGCATATTTCCCATCAGAGTCCCCTTCTATGAGTTATTTGGGTTAGGGTTATTAAATAAATTAATTTATCCAAAGCCTCTACCGATCATTATTCCATCTGAACGTTCAACTCCGATGAACTTTAGGTTACCTCTAGGGTAAAATCTACATTCCAGATTCAATTGTGGTCTCAGATTTCTAATACAAGACTCCATTAATGAGATATTAAACTTTTATAGGAAATCATTGTGTGAAAAAAAATATTATTTTTATAAAATTAACTTCTGGCTCACTAAGCTCGAAGTCGTGTGCCATCTCAAGGCCTAGATCCAAAAATATTCCTTTAAATATTCAAAAGTATTATAGGTAAAAACTAGATTCTCTACATTATTTACTTATATAAATATTTTCTTCTTTGAAAAGAAAAAACTAAGAGGAAAAGGAGGGGACACTATTCCCACATCTGACACTTCTATACATTGGGATATATAACCAAAGGAGAAAATTGAAACTCCCTTGTCACTTCCACTAATAATGTGACTAGAATTTCAATCCATCCCTGAAAAAGGATTATAAGATTCCATTCTTTAGAAAATCCATTAGGTGAAACTCCTAAAGATATTTTTTTCACACAAAATATCTCAATCAATATCCTCAAGTTGTACTTCTTTAACTTGTTGAGGAAATAGAGGGGTAACAACCATCAACTAGAGGTAGGTTACACCATACTCACCCACAAGAATAAAATACAAAGTGGTTGATTTCTCCATCACCTCGATCAGAAAATGTGTCTGGAAAAAAATTCTATGAGCATCTACTATGATGACCATGTCTTGGGTGGCCTCCAAGATGAGGTAGCCTAAACCACTGAGATCCACTTGACCCCAAACCACTGGTTGAAGAACTCAATGATTCTCGGGGGTTGATAATCATACTCAAAACTACTATATTAGTTATCAATAAGCCACAGATTCCCTCAATCTCTAAAATCCCCATGGGTTCATCTGATGTGCTAGAGAAAGCATCAGGACATCCCTGGTGGAAGTCTATACAGTGGTCCAACTCTCAGTGGGGAGGTAAACCCGACACATCATTATACCCCACCAACATTGGAGGGAGTTGAGATATTATAATAGCCACCATTACAAGGGTAATTCTATAAAACTATTGAATCAACTGTAGCCTCCTATGAATGAGAACATCCTTCTCCATATGGGGATCACTCCTCATTAAGGTGGAAAATTCTGTCCCATATCCCGAAAACACTATGATACTTATTGGTAGGAAAAACCTAATCATGGATGGTTGAATACCAATACATACTGAGGAAAAACATTGTTGGGTATCAATAAAACTATGAATGGATTTCATGCGAGGATCTATATCTCCTCGTAGTGTCAGGTCACACTGTCAGAGGAAATTGGTGACCATTGATATTTTATGTAGGACACTACAACACAAGGTCAATAGAAAAGGGCCTCCACTCATATCAATTAGTCTCAAAAGTGGTCTATGCAAAGGTAAATGTGGAATCCAAATCTTTTCTAACAACTGTTGTTGAAGAATTAGTGACATTGGTCGAACCCCAAACCATACTCGAGCCTCCTAGCCAGAAGGTCCATATGAAGAGAACTCATCCTTCCCCTTGAATTCATTCTCTCCTAAACCAGGGCCTTCTCTGACACCCCATCACATCTATAAATCCCGATCAAATAAGATAAAGGAACTCCCTCACCACACCTTGATACTATCCCCTTTAAGACTACACTAAATCGCCCACACAATTTCAAATTGCATAACAAGGATGAATATTGTTGGGGGAAGTTCCCCTCTTCCTTTCATGTATAATTACATGATAATCAATATCCATATCAGGACTCTAGTGACACCAAACATCATCTTGTTAATGTATCACTATGAGGATCCCCATCGAATGGGATCCTAACTCAGTAGGATATTCAAACCACAGGATCAGAACTGACCTCAACAACATGAAAAAGGATTCTTTCTCAAAATGATATATGGATGATATTTTTTTCCAAAACAAACAATACACACTCATCATGGGTGTATAATCTACTAGTACCACTGGAACCAAATATAACTCTATGAAGAGCACTAGTTTCAATTAAAAACATCTGATCGTTCAAGATCTATAGAAGTCTGAAAACTCAGATCACTGACTCTAGCCAAACATTAATTACCTAGGAAATTGAGTCATCATGGAACCACGATGGACACTAGTAATGGATATATGACTAATGTAGGTAATTCAAAGACTCAATCCTATTTGATTCTCGTACCATTGATCCCTGTAACCAATGTCTCAGTATTCTATGTTGACAAGCATGTAGTCAAGATCCTGGTGAATGGATATGTCGGACACCTGCACCATCAGTAGAATCCCTATACTAGGATACGTACTCGAGACACATTGAAAATATTTTCCTAAATCCAATCAAAATAATTTTATGGGGGAATAGTCTGAAAAAAATCATAAGGAATGAACTTCCTCAAATACCAATCTTTCATGACCCAACCCAAGCCGAGGATCGAGCCATAACTTCCTAAAGCCTACCTTAATTAGACAGTGGGTGGAGACCAGTGCCTATGTATTAACTAACTCAAGGAGGGTTTTTATTAAGTAACTAAATTTAGAAACATATCCATCTCAAATAAAAAGTGTAGAGGGAAAGTGTAAAAGATGCAATAATACTATAAATAAAATTAAGCATGCATGAACCTCTAGATATTAAAAAAGTATGTTAGTGTAAACAAAAAAGTAAAGGGAAAAAATACACAGCAAACTAGAAATATGTCCCAACTTGAAAAAACTAAAAAGGAAAATAGCTGAGAGATACCAGCTTTTGTATCCTAAGCTATGACCAATGTACACAGTCCAAGAACCTAGTATCTTTAAGCTCCTCTATAGTCATGGTCAACCATTCCATCATCTACATAAGACACAAAATCTATGGGAAAATACCATGAAGGGGTGAATATATACATACCCAGTAGGAAACCCCAAAATATAAAGGGTTTGCAGTAAGATATACAATAAAAAAGAAAGATGGTAGATAAAAGATACAACCAAAGAGAATAGATCAACCCAAACCAAGAGTGAAAGGAACCTCACCCAAGAACAAGGGACTCGACATGGTGAGTAGAATTATTACACATTTATGCTTTTCCACCTATAGTAGGAGAGTAGACTCATCCAACTATGAGAAGATAATCTTGTAAAGTATATCAAATACCCCATACATATTCAACCTACCCTAAAAGGAGAGTAACAAAATACAAAGCATGAATATAGAAGAATTATATATAAAAAGAGTCAAGAGAATCCAAAATGTGAGAGTAACGGTGTATCCATCTTACAGTTTAGCCCAAGAGGAATAGTAACCTTGTCCAAGCACAAGAGGCTTGATACGGTGATTAGATAAACTACACATCTAGTCTTCTCCAACTATCATAGGAGAGTAGAATCATCCAAATATGAGAAGATAAACATAGAAATCACGTGGCATAATCCGCGTGTCTTGACCTCTCATGGAAGGAGAATAACCAATAGTTACAAAAGTATATCAATGATTTCTATCTTCTCATTCATCAAACTAGAAGTATTTATCCAATTATAACTACACCTCATCACCGTGATGCATAGTGGAAGGTCCAAAAACATGAAGTAGAGGGCCCATTCCCAAGTACGCTAGGGGGGTTCACTATGTAAGCCATTGAGGATGTCATTTCCTAGATATACTAGAAGGTCAACTCAGTATCTGTCAAGGATTCCACTACACAACTATGTTGAGGGTAGCTCAATATTTTTTAGGGACACCACTGCCCAACTACGCTGGAGGGTCAACTTGGTATATGTCGAGGATGCCACTACCTAGCTCTACAAGAGGGAAAACTTTGTATCTATCGAGAATGCCACATCCCGGTTATACTGGAGGGACAACTCGATATCTATTGATGGCCCCACATCCTTGATATTCTAGAGGATCAAATCTGTATCAGTCAAGGATTCCATCACCCAACTATAATAGAGGGTCAACTCTGCATTGATCAATGAATTCCATTACCCAGCCCTACTAGAGGGGGGAACTCTATAGTCATCAAGAAACTACACTGCCCAGCCCAACTGAAGGGTACCACACCAAATTCATCAAGGAACTCCACTATCCAACCCTATTTGAGTGTACCACTCAAAAATCTCTAATTATCCTTCCTAGTCACTTCCATCATCAAGCGTCACCTACCCAAGCATCATGCCTATAAAACATCACATCGTATCTTGGAAGGAATAGTAGAGGGCGTCATAACTTTGTATAATGAAAAATACCAGATATAGGATACTCAAGGGACAAAATAAAACTTCAAACAAAGGAGACACAAAATCATAAAGATTCATAACGGATTAAGAAAAATGTAAGGAACCCACATGATGTGTGGTCCCAATATTCTACCAGTTCCTATACTTTTCAGCACACAGTTTTCTATCCATGTAGTTATACATGGAGTGTAAGGGAACTACATGACATATCTCGACCAAAATCTAGATGAACACATGTGGCTCATCATTGGTCCAAGGGAAAAACATAATTCCACTAAAATTCCTATACAATTAGTCTCATATTTTCAAATGAAGCACCCCATTTAGATCCTCATGGAAAATAAATCGAGATAGGATATTCACTTTCCCAATTCAGTCTCCCATTGAAAATGTCACATTTCACCATATAACACACGAATGATGGTTTGTGAGCCTAAGAAATGAGTATGAATTAAACTCCAAATATTGGTCGTAAAACACCCGCCTGAATATCCGGGTCACAATGTCACAGACGGTTCATCAATTTGAAATTGTATGAAGAAGGTAAGTCAGATACAATATTCCACAATAATATTTATTTTATTATTATTGAAAATTTCATTTTCCTGAGAGATGAGTCTATAAAATGCATCCAACATTGGTATTATAATGGGAGTCTTAATTCTAAGGTCATGCTTCCATTGATGGTTCGTCAAACTGATGTCTTTTGGAGGATTTATAACCGAAACAAGGTTTTGACAACAAAAGTAAAAATAATATTATTTTATATTATTATTATTTTAAAACTTTATTTCACAAGAGGAGACCAATGCTCCAAATTCCCTAGCCCCTCTTCAAGGGAGAAACCCTTTCCTGTATATTTTTTTTTCTAAATGTTCATTTTATTATAATCAATAGTAATATTATTATAATATTATTATTATCATGTATAAATCACCAAATGGGGAGCCATGCTCCATCCCCCCAATTCCTCATGTGCAGCATGCACGAGGGGGTGGGGGGACACCTCTCCCCTCTTATATATTTGATTTCCATTTTTTACCATCAATATTATTATCATTAAATAACAATATTTAATAATAAAAATTACATTAAATTAAACATAATTAATATTATTATCCAACCACAATTTTTATGTCACCACTTCTATGATTATTTAATTTAATAATAATAATAAATTATCACTTAATTTTTTTATCAAATCATCACCATTATTATTATTATTATTAATGCTCATCACATTGACCACATTCGACTACCTTGTCATCGTTGCGAGGACAGACACCCCCACATTAGCATTGAGAATCCCCTACCATGATACCACATACATAATCTCCACTTGGAACTCATCCCTTTACATTACCGGTAATCCTCACATGACAATTGGTAAAATAGGATCACCGATCTAATCCCGAACCACCTTCGATCACTAACCCACACCCTCAGTGTCGATCCAATCCATTCAAAAAACACCATCCCACCCATTTATCAATCTTTCCTTAAACTATTGATCAACATGTTGTTCATTCTAGTGCAATGAATCTAGGGATTCAGACTCAATTTAACCCAACCCGATAATCTTGAATCGTGATTTGATATTCAAATGATGAAGAACGTGAAGAATGGTGTGGGAAAAACACCAATAGAAAAGGAGATAAATTTTTTTGGCCGAACTTTCTTGGTGAACGATTTCATAGTGGTGAAACTAGGGTAATAAATATGGAATAAAAAAATTGAATGAATAATTTATTTCAATACATGGGCTCATGTGAAGGTTCATTTAAATGTAGATCAAGGAGAGGGAATTGATCATGAAAAATAATTTAATTATAAGAGAGGAAAACCACATATAATGAGACCTACCATGAATATGGATTGATCATTGGTGGGGAATACATTTGAAAACATTGAAGAATACCGACTATGATCTCTACTCATCGATCCACCTTGATCCGATCATCATTTATCGTTTGATGTTGATCTTCCAACGAAGAACACTCTCCTCTTACTGTTAGATCCAGAAAGGGTTATGCGATCAGCCCTTGTAAAATTTTCATAATTGGATATTTATAGAAGATTTAATTTTGTATTTTAATAAAATAATAAATAATTTATTTATTTATTTTAATTAATCATACCCATCCATGATTACCTTATTTGAATGTCCAGCGCCAACCAACTTTAGGTCGCGCTTAGGGTAAACACTACATTCCAAACTCAATGGAGGTCTCTGATTTCCCATCCTAGTCTCCATATGTGAGTTATTTGGGTTAGGAATATTAAATAAATAAATTAAATTAATCTATTTATCCAAAGTATCCACAAATGGCTGCCCCATCTGTACGTCTCGTGCCAACAAACTTTAGGTTGCACCTAGGGTAAAATTCACATTTGGATTCATCTAGGGTATCAGATTTCTAATATGATACTATATTTATGATATATTCCACTTTTTCATGAAAATGGTGTGAATACAATAAAAAGATATTTATATTTTTTATAAATTTAATTCTTGGCTCACTAGGGATTGGAATCATGCACCATCTCAATATATGGCTTCGAAAATATTCCTAGAAATATTCTAAAGTATTACACAATAAAACCAGAGTATCTATAATTACTTGATGCCTTGTGGATTCTTCACAGGCTAGGTACTCAATGCCTTATAAATTTCTAAGAAAAACACTAAGAGCATTATGGTTGGTTATTATCTCTTACTGACACATTGTACATATTGTGGCATGGAGCTGAAGCAGGTATGGCAGAGTGTTTGTTTTCATCTTGGCTAGCATACTACCACTTATCTTTGGATTTTTTATTTATTATTCATGCATTTATTATTGTTATAAAATAAAAATGTTATACTTGATCACACTAGGTAAATATGCATTGATGGTATCTTACTAGGACTTGTACTCACACCCTACATAAGAATTTCGATGAAATTTTAGATTTCATGAGAGATCCTATTCAAGAAAAAGGCCCTGGGGTGGATAGATGAGCAGGTGGAGCATGAAGCTAGAGTGGATTGGGATAAGCACCAAATGGACCCATAATTCATTTATTTATTATCGACTTTTATTACTTCAGAAAATTTTTCACTTTGGGAGCTCTTATTTATATACCGTGTATTCTATATTTAGTTTCAAGATTTACTCTTCTTAATCAAGATATTATATTGTTTATTATTATATTACATCATTTATTTTTCCTATCCTATATTATAAAGCGTATATACTTACCATGGTTCTATGTGTGATTGTTAATAATTTCCAGAAACCTCTTTCATATAAGGAGGCATGCATGAGGTCATGTGGCACTCTAGCACGAGCCTAGTATCTTAGGCCGGGATGTTAAAAAATGGTATCAGAGCACCTAGACTCACTACCTTTTTTCTTCTGTTTCAATTGATTTGGGATAGGGTAGATGAGGGATTGGATGATTTTGACTCAAATAAGGTAACTAAAATAGTGTTTTGCCATCACTATATAGCAGATCTCCACGTTTCTATAATGTGTGTATTTTTTTTTTCTATTGTTGTTGATTAAAATCACATTGGGGGATGCACATGGTGTTGATATATGATTCATGAGATTTTTTTGTGCTAATACATGATGACTAGGCACATAGGGTCACATTTCATATATATATATATATATGTTGTTATGCATAAATGTTCTTTAATTAAATTCTTAAATTTGTGCGCTCTGTTCAGGATATAATATTTTTTGTTTGATATATCAATATTTTTCATGTTTCTATGATATATCATTATTGGAATTAATTAGTTGAGCTGAATATGAAGTTGTGTTATTATATATATGATTACTGTGACTAAATGGCATGGAGGAAAACCATGTTTAGTGCTTAGAGGTTTATACATTGGGTTAATATTAGACTCCCAAGAGAAACATATTTTATTCTATAGACTGGATATGATATTTTAATGTCCCAAATTTTCCTCATGTTATAGAGAAATAATATCAAGAGTGTAATTTTTGAACTTAGTGGCCTGAGTTGTTCGAACAAGACCACTCGAGATACTTCTTAAAGATGAGAAGTCGATAAATGGAGATAATTGTATGTCTTTAAAATTTTTATGGACAATAAGTCCCTATTTTTAGATAATTTATGAGTATTTTTATGTGAAAAAGGTAAATTTTCATTAAAAATCAATTAATAAATGATTTAATGGATTTATATAAGGGTAAAAGATCTGGTAACACTTTAGAATATTCTATAGAATATTTTTGGAGTCTAGAATTGAGTTATCATGAAATTTTGAGTCCCATAGAGCCTTTATATGTCATTAATAAAAACATTAAATATATATTATTATTTATACATGAAATTATTTCAAAATAATGAAATATCTTCCGAATGGTTTCAAATATGGTAAATATGAGAACATAGTAATGTTCGTGATGCTGGGTTTATCCTAAGGGAAACATAAAACTTTTTCTCATCAGGGGTTTGGTAAAATCATACATGAGGATAATTTATTTAATATTTTTATTGTGTATTTTTGGTAAATAATCCAATATATCCAAAATTGTGGGTCGTATGAGAAATATAAGACCACTATCAGATCTAGAATATGAGTTTTAACCTTTCTAGGATTGACAAAAGTTGTGTTTATGTTGAGTGTTTGGATACAAAAAATTAAATATTTATAATAATTATATTATTATTATTTGCATTGAAGAAAAAAAAATTAATTACATTTGTAATTAAATATAATTTTTAAATTCACTTAACTGATGAGTGAAGTTTCTTCTTGGATGAATATTTATGGGGAGATTAGTTAATAATATCGATATTATTACTTCTACAACATAAATAGAATTATGTGTCAAATAAAGTTATCAATATTTAATAAAGGTTGTTGGAAAACATTAGTGGTGATATTATTACAATGTGCTACATAAATATAATTGTGTGATTAATTAAAAAGTTTTTATTATAAAAGACATTTAAATAGAAGTTTTATTTAATTATTTTAATTATAGAAATATTATAAGTTATTTAATTATAAGAATAATATATTGTTATTATTATTATTATTAATATGATAAAAACAAGATTTTTGTGTGGAAAATTTAAAGTGAGTTTATATATAAGGGTTAAATATATGTGTATATATATATAAGTAGGTGTGTATATATATATTGTATGTATTTATATATATATGATTTAAATATATATTAATATAAATATAAATATATAAATATATATTTGTGTTTGTATATATATAACATCTATATATTGGGTTAAATATATGTGTTTGTCTATATATATATATGGATGAATTTAATATATATTTCAATTAATCTTTTAATATGTTTAAAATAATGAATTTATTGAAAAAAACATGTAATATTAATTGGAAGTGGTGCAAGGATTGTACATTAGAGAAATATAAAAAAAATGTTGGAATAATAAATAATCGACATGGAAAATAATAAATGTTGGTTTTAAAAATATAAATATAAAAGAGGGGGAATATGCACTTAAGAGGAATTTATTTCGAGGATTCTAACATTTCCCTCTCACAATTTCCATCCCTCTATCTTATATTTCTTTATTTCTTTATTTTTTATTTTTTAAAAACATATATATTTAGTATCTCATGAGATATTCATTGGATTAACATGCCATCTATATTATTGTGTTCATCTTGATGAGCATAATTTTAAATCTTTTTTCCAAGGTTAGTTAGGTAACTTTTTTCAAAATTTAATTTAATTCCTATTTTTACATGTTTTAAATAACAAGGATAGTGATTATTCTAAATCATATCAAAATGGGAAAGGTTCTAGGATTCGGTGGTACAATTTGACTTGATTAGCAACCCCTATCATTGAAACATTGCCGCACATTAGGTAATAAGTTCTATACTTATTGGGATATTATTACACATGTTTCCATGATATATTTTATGTGTTGGAATAATTGATATTTACACTTGATTATGATCACATGTGGGTGTGTGTAGGTAGTATTGTGTTCTCTACACTTTGGTTTTTAAGCATGTTTATTGGCATGATATATGACATTCTTCACAGTAGGAGAATGACCTTTAGTTTATGTTGTGTTATGAAAAATAATGATGCTTAATTAATTAATGAGGCTTGAGTATTAATTAATTAAATGAACTATTTCTAATAAATTGGCATGGTTCCAAGGGCCACGTTGGACCTTG
This sequence comes from Viscum album, assembly GCA_963277665.1. Lineage (NCBI taxonomy): Eukaryota > Viridiplantae > Streptophyta > Magnoliopsida > Santalales > Viscaceae > Viscum > Viscum album. The sequence goes on along the minus strand of OY728137.1, from coordinate 194,842,002 downwards.
TATGCGAGCTTATTGTCACACCACTGTCATATGAGGCTTGATCACATATGAGTGTGTTATACTATAGGGAAACCTTGAGGTGTGTTGCAAGGTTTTTTTAAAGATGAATCCATGTTATATTTTTTGTGTTGGAAGATTGATATTAATGCATGAATTTTGATCACATGTGGGTGTGTGTGTGTATGTATCTGTATCCCTTGATATGGTATGATTTTATTACCTGAGATTGATTTAATTTCTAGATTCCATGACGTAGTTTGATTCTCAAGTTAATTTATATATTGATGCTATATTTCTCATGACATATGCTATTGTTATTATATTTATAGGTCTTATCATGTATCCCGTTATAGGATTAGTATTTTTATCCATGATAAGTGACAATAGAGGTGCGATTACTCTGAAAGAGCACTGTCGTGGGTGCCCTCAAATGATTAGTGTGATTTTGGGGTACTTAGGTGCAGAAGAGTGGCTGACCAAGGTCGTCTCTCAAATGAGGAAGTGAATTAAAACAAATTTTTAGATGTATTCTAAAAATAAAATAAAAGAGAATAAAAACACTACTTGAATTGATGGGGGGTAGTTGCTTATCGTTTATAAAACTTGAAGAAGTTTGCTGGAAGAAGATTGCATTTTTTTGTTTTTAATTTTGAAATGAAGTTTGATTAAAAAGACCCAACAAGAAGATGTTTTTTAGATAATATTTTTAAAAGGAATAATCGATATAACTCTACATATTAATTTACTTATTAATCATTATCATTTAAATAAATATTCAATTAATTATGATCCCCTAATTTTTTAACCCTCAAACCCTAAGAGAGTTAACTTAACCACAATGATGAAATTACATAAACCCTAGGCTAGCTTCGGAACACACAATCGCAACACACTGCATTGATTGTTGTTCTATGGTTAGCTTATGGTTAGTGGTTAATTAGAACACATATACATTCTGGAAATGTGGATGAATTGTGTTTAGGGATTATATTTTAACTCTACAAATTTATCTCATGTGGTCTTGTATTACAGATTAAGATCGCGCTCTCACAATTTATACAAAATATCGACCTCATGTGTTTTTGTGTTAATTTTTCAATTGCTTGATTAGTTTCTTACAATATAAAAACACAATTATTGGATCAAATTAAGTTAACTATAGTATCTCAATGATTTAAAATAATTAAATGAAGAGGGTAGAAGATAGATCGATCACTAAAAAAACTACTCTTCCATGGGTGGTGCGGTCATCGTGGAGACGTTTTGCATGAGCAAAGGATTGAAAGGGAAGAACCCAATATCGTATCCACTGTTGATTCCAATTAAATTAGAATGATTAAAATAAGAATAAAATTTATGAACACAGAATATTATTTGAAGAAAAATTCAAGCTACAAACATGAATGAAAAGAAATACAAAGAGGAGGTGGGAGAGGGGAGCCTTTTTGGAAGAAAGGTTTGCACAAAGACTTACTTCATACAAGAGTTGTGAGGGGATAAAAAGAGACACACTTTCGTAAAACCCTTCCCAAAGCCTCTACCAGCCCTTCTAAAGTGTGAAAACCCCCTTTAAATAGAGTTTGTGAGGGCTAGGGTTACATATGTTTTTAAGTGTGAAATGAAAACTCGGCCAAATATTAAAGTCCATGTTGAACCATATAGTTGACCTCAAAAACGCATGAATTGGCCAGAATTTTATGAGGATGATTTGTTCCAAATCATGTCCCCGATATTTCCTCAAAATCTGGCCTCAATATATGTAAGGATTAAGAAGATACAACCCAAATGGGGAAGTAATGTCCAATCTGGATGGTTTTGTCCACCTTTGTCTTTATGGCTCATTTACTCCCCTCAAATGCACGATACAGCTCCCATGTCCTAAATATAATTTGTATCCCATTAATTAAGGAACATAGTTACAAAATTTTATGTCAAAATATTTAACATAACAATATTTATACCCAAAATACTACAATAAATTTTAAAAGTGTAAAACAAGATTTTTCCTCGAATTTGCAAATGAATGATCTAATCCCAAATATTTCATTATTGATCATATTTAGCATAATGTGAGGAATTTATATCATTTATTATCAATAAAATATTCAACAAAATAGTGTTTTATCAACTCCCCCACACTTACCCTTTTGCACACCTCGGAAAACCTCATATTAAGTAAACATTAATATCAAATCAAAACAAATTTTAAAACACATATCATTGAGATCCATCAATTCCACACCAAGAATAAAAAGATATCATGCCTCATAAGAAACCTTATTTCATGTTCTCCATTTATATCATTCAATATATTTCCACTTCATTTATCCTCCCATGAACAAAACACTTACCTCGCTTGAATTTTCTCTCATCACTCAAATATCAATTTTTTTGCAATGTCTTTCTCATCCAAACTCATACAAGGGTCACCATAGGCTTGATAAATTCTTACATTGCCACTCGATGTGAGTCAAGGACATATGTTTATCATGAGTACTTTTCAGGGTTGTTCTGTGGATTTCGGTTGGTAGGATTTAGATGTGAAAAACTCTGAGGCTGAATGAGGAGGGATTGACTCTTTTTGAAGAAACATTGCATTAATCTAATTTTCACTTAAATATGGTCTCCTTTTCAATCGGCATAGCACTGATTCATGTTCATCATCAGGAAAAATAAAGGAATTTTCTCATCATTCAACATTTCAGCAGTAAAAATGTCAATCTTCTTGAACTTGATTTTCTTAAAAGCTCCAGATAGGCACAGCTTTCCCCCTCTATTAGAAGCTCTAGAAAGGCACAACTTCTTTTATCATGAAAGCTACAGAAAGGCACAAATTTCAATATAATTTTTTTCTTAAGGAGCAAAAACATGTCTTCAGAATTTAATTTTTCACTCAAAGTATCACAAAATGTGGCATCACAACACAAGATAGCTTCCCCAACACTTAAGCTCAGCTATATTATGCAATTTCACTTAAAGAGTTGGTTAGATAGGGAAAATTGGCTTGTAATGTGGCTAACCTAACATGTTGTGCATGGATTATAAGGGATAAAAGGATTAAATGTTCACGATAGGCCATTATAAAAAAGTATTCTTTGAAATAGGGGCTTTAATACCAAATAAATGCCTCAATCATTTACACATAAGTACCTCAAACCCTCAAGTTTTGATAGGAATAAATCAAATTCAGGTTAAATCAAGTATGGTTTGGTTCTCTCAAGAAGTGAGGTGAATTTATAGAATATGAAAATAATGGTTCAGAAGCCTCATAGGAAAGTGATTTCAAATATAAAGACAGTGAGATGTGATATGGGATTAAAAATTCAGTGTACTTTTCATGAAATTACTAAATATTTGAACTTGAAACAAAGTCATAACAACATTCATTTAAGCTTAGTTTCAAGGGATAATTTTTTTCACTTATTGATATGGATTTAAAAATGGTGATGAGAATAATTTCAGCTCACATGTTTCAAAAAAACACAAAAAATTAAAAAAAATAAACACACAAAATTTGAAAAAACACACAATTTTTTTTGTTTTGTTTTTTTAAATAGAAAAAAATTGAAATTACTAAACTACAAGGTTCCCTCCTCTACACTTAAAATATTTCATTGTAATCAATGTGAAACCATGAGATGATATATGCACATGAAATGTATAATTTTAAATAGGAAAAAGAATAAAAAAGTTAAAGGGTTAGGAACAGCCTGATGTGCTCAAGTGATGATAGGGTCAGGCAGTGTGATAAAATTCACTACATCAGTAGGAAGTCCCTCAATGAATCTCTTAAAACATTTACCATTGACTGTAAAGCTCCTTATTGTGTCCTCTTGTGTGATCTCTACTGTACCATAAGGAAAAACATTAGTCACAACATAAAGACCTAACCATCTGGAACGCAACTTACCAGACATCAGCTTCAGTCGTGAACTGTAGAAGACTTTCTCTCCAACATGAAACTCATTTTGTTGGATCATTCTATCATGAGATGAATTTGATTTTTTCTTTATAAATCCTTGAGTTATCATATGAATACAATTCAATCTCCTCAAGCTCTTTACTTTTTAGATTCATTTGGATTCCATCTTGGGCCAAATCCATGTTGCATTTCTTTATAGCCCAATAAGCTCGATGCTCAACTTCCATAGGGAGATGACACGCTTTCCCAAAAACAATCTGAAATGGGGAAATACTAATGGGTGTCTTGTATAATCTCCTGTAATCCCACAATGCATCATCCAAGCGCTTGCTCCAATACTTCCTATTTGGTTTCACAGTTTTTTCTAAAATCTGTTTCAACTCACGATTTGAAACCTCATCCTGGCCATTTGTTTGGGGGTGGTATGGTGTCAATGTTTTTTGTGTCACCCCATACTTATAAAGGAGGGAATCCAAATTTCTATTAAAGAAGTGTTTCCCTTGGTCACTCATGATGGCCTTCGGTACTCCAAACCTGCAAAAAAAAAATTCCCTTTGACAAAATCCACAAAAACATGAGAATCATCAGTCCTAGTGGCCTTAGACTCCACTCATTTACTCAAATAATCAACAAAAACAAAAATGTACAAAAACCCAATGGAACTAGGAAAAGGACCCATAAAATCTATGCCCCATACATCAATAAATCTAACCGAATAGTATGGGTTTTTGGGGCATCTCATGTCTCTTAGAAATGTTCCCTGTGTGTTGGAAATGAGAGCATGACTTACAAAAAACATGGGCATCATAGAATAAGCTAGGCCAATATAATCCAGAGTCCAAAACATTCCTAGCTGTTTTTTGGGGTCCAAAGTGTCCACCACAAGCAAGTGTATGAAAAAAATGTAAAACAGACTCCAACTCATGATCAGGAACACACATCCTAATAACATGATCACTACACATGTGCCATAGGTATGGATCATCCCAAACATAATACCAAGACTCAATTTTTAATTTTTGGACTTGATGATTCTTTAAATTTGTAGGGATTATAGAGGTAACAAGGTAGTTAACTAAATCTGCATACCAAGGAAGCCTACCTAAGATGGAATAAAGATGCTCATCGGGGAAAGTGTCCCGAAGTGGTACCTAGTCCAAGGTGTCATCCTCTAGTGTGTGAGTAAGCCTACTCATGTGGTCCGCCACAATGTTTTCTGACCCCTTTTTGTCCATTATCTCAATATAAAATTATTGAAGAAGGAGCATCCATCGGATCAGCCTGGTCTTTACATCTGGCTTCTTCAAGAGGTACCTCAGAGCTTCATGGTCAGAAAAAACAACTACTTTAGAGCCCAATAAATATGAACAGAATTTATCTAAAGTGAATATACCAGTAATAAACTCCTTTTCTATGGTTGTGTAATTTTATTTGGCTAAATTCAGTATCCTCGATGAATAAGCAATCACATGTGAATGTCCCTGCACCCTCTGAGATAAGACAGCTCCAACTGTAAAGTTGGAGGCGTCACACATAAGGTCAAAAGGAATCTCCCACCATGGGGTTTGTATGATCGTTAGAGTGTTCATAAACTTTTTTATCTCATCAAAGGAAGTCCTTCAAGAATCATCAAACAAAAAATCAGAATCCTTTTGAAGTAATCGTGACATAGGAAGATCAATCTTACTAAAATCTTTGATGAAGCACTGATAAAATCCTTCATGCCCTAGGAAAGATCTAACATCACGCACACGTGAAGGATAGGGTAGGGATGAAATAATTTCTACCTTAAATCTATCATCCTCTATCCCATGTTTTGACACTACATTCCTAAGGCAATGCCATGCTCTACCATGAAATGACACTTTTCAATGTTCAAGACCAGATACTTCTTAGTACAATGATTCAACAGCATTCCCAAACTACTTAGACATTCATCAAATGAAGGCACATACACCGTAAAATCAACCATAAATACCTCCATTCAGATCTCAATAAAATCAGAGAAAATACTCACCATGCATCTCTGGAAGGTACCTTGGGCATTGCAAAGTCCAAATGGCATCCTTCGGTATGAAAATGTACAGAAAGGAAAAGTAAATGTTGTCTTCTCCTGATCCTCTAGAGCAATCAGAACCTGAAAATATCCAAAAAATCAATCCAAGAGATAGTAATGTGATTTCCCAGCAAGTCTCTCAAGCATCTGATCAATAAATGGGAGGGGGAAATGGTTATTGTGAGTATATTGATTTATTTTCCTATAATCAATACACACAAGCCAACTGTTTTGCACCCTCATTGGAACTAACTAATATTTATCATTTTTAAAAATAGTAACACCACTTTTCATAGGCACAACCTGAATAGGACTTACCCACTGAGAATCTAAAATGGGATAGATTATACCTACCTCGGGCAATTTTTCAACCTCTTTTTTAACAACCTCCAAAAGTGTTGGATTGAGTCTCCTTTTTGGCTGCCTAACCGGTTTATCCCCATCCTCCAAATGAATCCTATGCATGCAAATGGAGTGGCTAATACCTAATATGTCGACCAAGGTCCACCCGATTTCCCTGAAGTTCTCCCTCAAAATATCCAAAAGTTTTTCTTCATGTTCAAAAGGGAGATTGTTAGAAATGATAACAGGTAATTTGTCACCACTTAACAAGTATGAGTATTTGAGATTTGGTGGAAATGGATTGAGTTCCAGTTTATGGGGGTGGTGTATAGATGGATACATAGAAGGAACTGAAATATGTGCACAAAGAGCATTAGTATCAGAATATACATCATCAAAATCAGATAATAAAGCATCAAATCCTTTAGCATACTCAATAGCCATGTAATAATTAGAGTTTACACAATCAAAATTAGAATATGAATCCATTTCAAAATCAAATCTAAGAGAGTATTGTTCCTTATAAACGGGTGTGGAAGTTATTTTAGACATTAAACTAGAACCAATACTTATAATCTCACTAATAATAAGACAATCAAATTCCATGGCATTTTTACTTAGTGGTTAAAAATGGGATATAACAAATGCAGAATGATCCTCTAAGGGGTACTTCATGGAATCCATAACATTAAATATCAAAACTTCATCCCCAAATTCCATGGAAAGTGTACCCTCATTGACATTTATGATATTGTTTTGCAGTTTTGAGGAAGGGTTTACCTAAGATAATTGGAGCATGAGAACTTACCTGATCATCCTCCATGTTAATAACGTAGAAATCTGCTAGAAATATCATGTCTCTTAATCAGACAAGTACATCCTCAAGGACTCCCGGTTGATATGTCTTAGCTCTATTTTCCAACTCCACCACTACTCTCGTCAGTTTTAGCTCACCAACCTACAAATAAGAGAATACAGAGTGAGATACCCCATTTATGGAAGCTCCCAAATCACAAAGTGCATAAAAAAAGTGCAACTCCCCTATGGTGCATGGGATGGTGAATGTACCTGTATCCTTGCACTTTAATGGCATTGCTAGAGTTGGTGTAATGAGTGCTGATACATTCCTTATAAGTTTGATCCTCTCATTTCCCTTGAGCCCTCTTCGATTGGTGTAGAATTTTTTTAAGAGTTTTTCATACCTTTTTATTTGTTTGACGGCTTCAAGTAGACAGATGTTTATCTCAACACGCTTGAATGTGTCTAAAACCTCCTTTTGCGTTGCTTCTTCAGCCATCTTCTTGGATTGAACAACCCTGTTTGGAAAAGGAAGGGGTTTAGGAGGAATACTATTAATCTTTTTCTTACATTTATCTTTCTCCTTGGGTTCCTCATCAGTTGATGTGGAATTGGAATTTTTTGGAGTTGAGGTGAATCCCGGTGGAATCATAGGTGTAGAAGCATTTGTTGTTTGCTTCCCACTTCTCAATGTGATGGTACTGACATTCCCCTTTGGATTTAGAGTGGATTGGGAAGGTAGATTTCCAGAATTATTACTTACAAGTTCATGGAGGGCTGTGGAAATATGGCTCCTTTGAGTCTTCAACTCTCATTCTGTTGATTTAGAAAAATTTTCTTCAAAAGGCCATCAGTGTTAGAATCTACCTTTGGTGGGAGATTCCCTTGTTGCTGGCTTGTTGATGTTTTGGATTCAAATCTCTTTTGGGGTTGTTGGAAACCCTACTGGTAAGGTAGAGGCTGCTGGAAGTTTTGTTGAAAGGGTGGCCTTTGTTGTTGTCCAGAGCCATACCTCATGTCCGATTTATCCTTCCACCCATGGTTGTATGTTGGTGAAAAAGAATCAAGCTTCTTTTGAGGTTATGGTTGTTGCTGCTGATAAGGTCTCCCTGGGAATACTGCTGCGCAATTCTCTGTCTCTTGTAGTTGTGGGCAATAGTCAGTTGGGTGGATTGTCTGAGTGGAAATGCCATAAGGCCTTGAAGGAGGGGGTTGGGATGTATTTTGAGCCAAAGCAATCTGTCTCACCATAGTATTCAATTCTTCTAACTTGGTATCAATCAAATGACTCTCAATAGAAGAAGGACTTACCTGATGTACTCCCTTGACACGTGGTGTACCTCGATCACCAAATTGTTGGGAGTTCTAGGCCATTTTGTCATTCAACGCACATGCAGATAATGGTGTCTTGTCCACCAATGCTCCTCTAGCCACATCATCCACCATGCTTCTCTCTATAGGTGTGAGTCCTTCAAAGAAGTACAATATGAGTAGTTGCCCATTGATTTGGTGATGTGGGCAGCTTGCACACAATTTCTTGAATCCCTCCCAATACTCATACATTGACTCCCCTTGTGCTTTATTGATCCCAGTGATCTCTTTATGAATGGAAGTGTTCCTTGATGCTGGAAAAAATCTATGCAAGAATAGACGTTTCAAATCATTCTAACAAGTTACATCTTCGGGTTGTAAATAATACATCCAGTCGTTCGCAGCTCCATCGAGTGAGAATGGGAATGCTCTTATTTTGACACGATCTTAAGAAACATTTATTGGTTTTAAGGTTGAGCAAACCAAATTAAATTATTTAAGGTGTTTATTGGGATTCTCACCTGAGAGGCCATGAAATTTTGGAAGAAGATGAATTAATCCAGATTTCAATTCAAAGTCCGATTAATGATTTGGGTATGCAATACAATTTTGTTGATAGTGAATATCTGGTGCAGCAAATTCTCAAATGGATATATTAAGTTAATTTCCATTATTGTCAGCCATTGGTTCTTGTTTTATGGTTTAATTTGAATTTCATCCAATTTCAATGTTCTAAAAGTGGAGGACTTCTCCAACTGGTTGAATATTGAAACTTATCGTAGACTAAGAATGTCTGATTTGTTCCCTAAGGCTGCATTCAATATCAAGGCCAAGATCGAAGAGATATTCAGGATTAGTTCGTGTCATAAATCAAATAAAAATGAAAAGAAATAAATTGTACCATAGTAAAATAAAAATAACAAGTTTCAGTTGATGGTCCAAAAAGCAGTAGAAGAAAATAAAAGAAGAAGAAAAAAATTAGACTAGGTGAAGAAGGAAGAAAGAAGAGAGGAAGAGAATAAAATGTAAAAAAAATAAATACCTCTAATTGGTTGAAATAATTACTTGCCTCTCTGGAAATGTCACCAATTTAAAATAGCACTGTTGTGGGTGCCCTAAAATGATTAGTGTGATTTTGGGGCACTTAGGTGCAGTAGAGTGGTTGAACAAGGTCGTCTCTCAAAGGAGGAAGTGAATTAAAACAACTTTTTAGAGGTATTTTAAAAATAAAATCAAAGGGAATAAAAACACTACTTGAAAGGATGGGGGTGTTTTTTATCATTTATTAAACTTAAAGATGTTTTCTAAAAGAAGATTGCATTTTTTTTTGTTTTTAATTTTGAAATTAAGTTTGATTAAAAAGACATAACAAGAAGATGTTTTTTAGAAAATATTTTTAAAAGGTGTAATAAATCTAACTCCACATATTCATTTACATATTATTCATTATCATTTAAATCAATATTCACTTAATTATGATCCCCTAATTTGTTAACCCTCGAACCCTAAGAGATTTATCTTAACCACAAAGATGAAATTAATTAAACCCTAGGCTAGCTTCGGAACACGCAATCGCAACACCCTAAGTTGATTGTTGATCTAAGGTTAGCTTATGGTTAGTGGTTAATTAGAGCACATATCCATTCGGGAAATGAGGATGAATTGGGTTTAGGGTTTATATTTGAACTATTCAAATTTATCCTGTGTGGTCTTGTATTACCGATTAAGACCGTGCTCTCACAATTTACACAAAATCTCGACCTCGTGTGTTTTTGTGTTAATTGTTCAATTTCTTTCTTAGTTTCTTAAAATTTAAAAACACAATTAATGGATCATATTATGTTAGTTACAGTAGCTCAATGATTCAAAATAATTAAATGAAGAAGGTAGAATATATATTGATCACTAAAAGGACTACTCTTCCATGGGTGGTGTGGTCATCGTGGAGACGTTTTGCAGGAGCAAAGGATTGAAAGGGTAGATCCCAATCTTATCTCCACTCTTGATTCCAATCCAATTAGGAAGATTAAGAGAAGAAGAAAAAGTATGAATACAGAAGATTATTTGAAGAAAAATTCAAGCTACAAACATGAAAGAAAAGAAATACAAAGAGGATGTGGGAGATGAGAGCCTTTTTAGAAGAGTGGTTTGCACAAAGCCTTACTTATTACAAGAGTTTTGAGGGGATCCGAAGAGACACCCTTTCAGCCACACCATCCCAAATCCTCAACCATCCCTCCCAAAGTTTCGAAACCCCCTTTAAATAGAGTTTGTGAGGTATAGGGTTACATAATATTTTAAGTGTGAAATGAAAACTCGGCCAAATATTTTATTCCAAGTTGAACCACATTGTTGACCTCCAAAACGTGTGAATTTTCCTGCATTATAGAAGTATGATTTGTGAAAAATCATTTCCCCGAGCTTTCCTAAAAATTTGGGCCCAATCCAAGCCCTAATTAAGACGATATGGCCCAAATGGTGAAGTAATGTCCAATCTAGATGATTCTGTCCACCTTTGTCTTCATGGCCCATTTACTCCCCTCAAATGCACAATCTAGCTCCCATTTCCTAAATAGAATTTGTATCCCATTAAGTCAGGAACACATTTAAAAAAATTTATGTCAAATTATTTAACATAACAATATTTATTACCGAAATACTACAGTGAATTTTAAAAGCATAAAACTATATTTTTCATCAAATTTGAAAATGAATGGTCTAATCCCAAATATTTCATAATTGATCATATTTTTCATAATTTTAGGAATTTATATCATTTATTATCAATAAAATATTCAAAAAATAGTGTTTTATCATACTCCTTGTAGGGTATACACATGGAATTGTGACATTGATGATGGTGGTGCATGATAGCCTTATAACATAGCCTCTCCTAGATACCTTGTGTATTTCTAAGTATATTTCAATACTTATTGACCTGTGCATTTTCAAGTGTTACCTATTGACTTATGGATTCTGAGTAGGTTAAAAATACTCTATGACTTGTGGATTTCTAATAATTACCCGATTCCTTGAGGATTTTAGGTGGGTTAGTCACTTGATTCCTTGTGGATTTCTGAGCGACACACCAACAACCATATGGGTGGAGCCTTGTGGCTAGTTATTATCTCTTATCAAAACTTTGTAAATATTCTAGAGTGGAGTCAAAGTAGTTATGTATGGGGGTTCAGAGGCACCTTGGTTAGAGCACTACCATTCAGTTTTTGATAGTGTGTTACACTTACTCCATTTATTATTATCATGGAAAAAACTTGTTATACTTGAGAACACCAGGTAACGATGAATTGGTGGTGTCCTACTGAGTCTTGTACTCAAACCATACCCTATTATATCTATGTACTTATAGATTTCATGAGGGACCCAATGAATGGAAATGGCCCTATGGTGGATGTCTAAGCAGTTGTATCACAAAGTTTGAGTAGACTGATATAGATATTAGAGGACCCCATAGTTCATTTATTTATTATTTTCTTCCATTACTCTAGAAAACTTTCTACTTTAGCACATATTATTTATATTCCATGTATCCCACCTTTAGTTTACACATTTACTATGTTTTATTATGTTATTATATTGTTTTTTATTATATTTGGTTATTTATTTTTCATTTTATCTTCGATGAAGGATGTAGTCTCCTAATGTTTCTACTTGAGAGCCTCACTGATAGCTGGAAAACTCTCACATACAAGGAGGTACACATGAGTTCATGTGCCACTCCAACTGAGACCTAGTATTTTAGGTCAATATGTTATACTTTTCACATGAACATTAAATGAATGATATTATATATTAAATGAAACTGAAATACATATGTTATAATTCACTTTATAAGAATATGTAGGAAGCTGAATTCTTGGGCATGATCTCACCATCACATCACTATTTTCCACCTTTAATAAATCCCAAAACCTCTTTAAATGGGAAAAAATTCTTGAGTACCTTACTATATGGTTTTAAGCTATTGATTTGTCAAAAATTTGGATCAGATTCTAGGAATTATAATCCATAGGTGTAGTTTCCACTTAGATGAATGTTTTCAGTAAATAACATTCTCTAAAAAGAGTAAACAATATTTTTATTTGGAATAATTCCATATACATGTCTTAAATCCATGAGTCATATACTAGAAAAAACCTCCATGGATGAGATAACCTCCCACCCTATCATATGAAAAAATGCACCATCATCACCAACCATGATGATTAAGAGGTATCCCACATTTGTAAAATTATGGAGTCGTGTAAGACTTGAAACAACCAAAATTTGATCATGAGAAATAAATCCATTAGAAATAATCATTATTTCTAATATTATGTTTGGGTTGTTTATTGATGATAAGTGACATAATTTATAGTTTAGGTGGGACAATGATTAGAAATATTTATAGATATGATGATTCCCTTAATGATTCAGTTTTTTATATGAGATTGGCTATAAAGAATGATTTGTTTGGCTATGAGGGTATGTGATTTATCAAAGGAATATAGGTGGGTCCTATCCAAATAGGTATTTTTAGTGTATGTTGCGAGGGTGAACATATATATTCCAGATATGTGGGCACTAGATTCTTTTATATGTGTGTTTTGTTATATTTTCATATGGGTGGGTTATACTATGCCGGAGTTAAACTCTCCCTTGATTTTCTTGCACATAAATTTGATTATAGAAACACTCCATTAATTGAGGTTAATGAGGGAATCCTTATAGGTCATAGGACATGCTCACTTCCCATGTAAATTATGTGGGTTTTAGTATATTATAATTGTATTCATGTCTTTTAGAATATTTATCAACTTGGAGCTTGACACATGGTTCTTGTCTAGTCGATAATTGGACATCAATAGGTCAATAAGAGATATATTGTGAGTTGGGACGTAGTTGAATGTATATTTAATTCTTCATTTCGTTATGGTTTTATTATATATATATACATACATACATATATATATATATATATTATTTTTTCATTTTTGATGCATCATGTAGACTAATTACCCCATTTTACCATTTATCGCCATAATTACATTTTACCTTTATAAATTGTTATTTTTTCTAAAAAAATAAATTTAATTTATTATCAAATTTTTAAAAATTGATTCAAAATAGAAAATCCATTTTAAAAAAAAATTTAATTTCTAAAATATATTTAATTTAATTTTAAAATAAAAACAGTCAATATCATTTTTTTAGAAATATTTTTTTCAAATTAAATTATCTTATTCTTATTTATTAGAAATTATAAATATTACTTGAATATCATTTTATATATATATATAAATTAAATTTAAATAAAATAATTATTTAAATATGATATATTTAATAAATATACATAATGTTTATAAATAAATATAATTATACTAAAATGAAAAAATATTTTATTAATATGTTTTAAGAAAACAATAATCACATGCTGATAACCTTAAAGATTTAAATTAAAAACCCTCATGACATCTACATATTATCTAAGGGTGATAAATATAGTAGTCATAGTTGTTTGTGGTGATTCCACTATCATGGATATCATAATTATTTTTATGATCTTGAAGTTTTCATATTGATAATTTCTCTCTATCCATACTTTTTGAAGGTAAAATTAAGTTTAGTTTAGGGTAAACCCTATTGATTGTACATCCTTCCCAATATCTAATAAATAAGCCTCAAATAAGAATAAATATACTACTTTATTCCATAAATTCTTTATTTTTTCACTTAAATTTCACAATGTGATTAAAACTATTTACACTCACCATATCAATGATTATAATATACTAGTCACATCAGTCAATTACTTTAATTGAGTATCCAATACTATTTCAACTTAAATTAAAATGATATATCACATTACTTAATTTTAAAAAAAGGTTATTTTTATAGCCAAATGACTATATATTCCATGTGATTATATATTCACAATGATAATATATGTTCAATTACTATATATTCTCAATGACCATATAATGATCAAAATACATTCCTTTATATTTTATCACATAATACTATAAAATCATTCATCCTATTTAATTCTTTAAAAAGTCTACAAAATTTTTATTTTTCTGTATTCTTTCTATAGTTATACTCAGTGACCTGATCTTCATAAGATACAACAAGGATAAATACTTCATGATTTTAGTCCCATTATTTAGGTTTTATTCCCATTTTTATTTTCATAGTTATATTTCATGTATCTTTCATAAATAAATTATATTATAATATTATACCTTAATAAAATAAGTAATTTTTTAATTTAAATCATAATTTCAGGTATAATAATAAATCTACTATATGGAAATTATTAAAGGGGATTTCAAACAAAAAAATATGGGGGTGTTACACTATAGAAAAAAATATCAGGGATATATCTATAGTAAGAATAACTCAATTATTAACTATTAATTCCCTATCATCCGCTCACAATACATGACATTCCTCCATCAACATAAAATGACCTCCAACTAGTTTACTCAATACCAAGGGTAAAATAAGTTTTTCTTTCATAACCCCCAAAAATCTAACTGAAACAAATGAAATAAATGAGTGGAAAATCCTATGTTGACCAATTCATAAGAAAATGTGGAATATAAATATATGGTTCTTTATTGATTAAAAATTGTTTAATGGTATCTATATAACCCCCTTGTAAGTTCACATGATTATTTTTCATATCAATGAGAAGTTTCCCTAATAATCTTCATAAGGATGGAATGTCCCCATATGGTTACATATTCTATCTATACAAATATGATATATTCCTAATGTCCTTTGATTGGTGTGTTTCTTACTCTTAGGAAACTATCATTCTTCATAGAATTGGGTCCCTACTTAAAGTGCATTAGATGGAATTATAATTTCTCCCCATCAGCCAATTCCCCTAAGATCATCTAGTAGGTGATCAATTTATCAAATCATGAATAGTATGAGAATAAGATATATAAATTTTAATTCATTTAGGAGTTTAGAAATAATATTCTACCACACCTATCCTAAACTCTAATGGGTACTTAGATACACATTATCCTAAGATTACAATTAAAAGTAAACATATTAAGAAAATACTTATAGAATAGAGTCCCATGGGTATAGATTCTTCTAGTGGTTATATGTTCAGGCTCTAGACTCTCTCATAAAGTGAAAATCTCATAACAACTATTCCCGTTTCATGGAATCTTTTATTTGTACTTCCTCCCACCTAAAAATATCTCTCTATTTTTTCGATGTGTATTTAAATAATTACAAATAGAACATAATCATTCATTACATTGGTTCATCTATACTACCTTTCCCATGTAGAGATCATTTTATGTCACTTTCCATATATCAAACTTTTTATTTTATTTCATTATTTGTTTTTGGAAATTTATATGTGGAATACTTTGGTCCTTATAAGTAATTAGTGTGATTCACATGGAAACTCCCGTAATCAATGGATCATAAAACACCACCCTATTATCTCCATTCTAGATTAAGAATTTATAATTATTCTTAATTATTTCCTAAACTCACCAATAATTATTGATTATTCGTAGAATTAAACTTGCTGAACTAAAAGTTCTATAAAATTTCAACCGTTAGTATACCTTGAATTCAATAAATATTGTGTAGGAATCTTATATAAAATTATCATAGAAACATAGTCATAATATGGATTCCACAAGATTGTATTAGCGTGACAACATATCATGTGTTTTGGCTTGAACTTTTATTGAGTCATGGACACATCCCCGAGGAGTGATGTTGGTCACATTGAAGTGCGTGTGGCTTTTAGATGTGACATGGGCCATATAGTCTTGTAAAAAGGTAGTTATTTATGCAAATTTTTATTAATATTACGTTTTTATGTGTTTTATTTTTCATAAAAAAAGAATAAAGTATAATTAATGATATCAATATATAGTGAGAAGATATTCTTGGAAGGAATATGTTATTCCCTATAATGGTGAGAAGATGGTTTGAAGTCCTATGAAAGGTGTCACTTTCCACTTAGAACTTTACGTCATACATGAGTATTAGAGGAACGTGTGGAGCTTGGAAGTGTGATATTTTTCCATGGATGATGTGTTATAAGAATTTATTTTCTTCTAATTTCTTAAATAAATATGAAAGATGATTTTATGGGTTTTTATTGGAGACCCATTCACATGTTAAGGAAAATTGAAAATGCCACTACTTGAATCTGGTTAAAAATATTTGGACAAATTTATGTTGCAAGGTTTCATGGAGTATTCATATTACTAGATAGTTTAACACTATGAAGCAACTGATGAAGAATATTTTTTGAGGAAGTGAAAGTTAATTAAAATATTATAAGGAATATTTAAATATTGTATTACTATTTATAATTATTCTAGTATTGATTAAAAAGGAGTCAGACTTATGCCAAATTGATTTGAAGTAGCTGATATTTCATGGAGAAGATTTTCAGAGGATTTTAAAAATTAAATGTTTTTGTGAAATTAACAAAGAAAAAACATAATATATTTCAATAATAATTGAAATTGGAAAAGGCTTCATGATATAATGAAACTTGTGTAATTTTATTAAGACTTTCTATGATGAAAGTAGAAAATGGAATGTCTTGATGATTTCATGAATCTTATAAAAATTTTATAAGACTTGTGAAAATTTTCTAAGACTGGTAGTGATTTTATAATTATATGGTAAGATTTTATAAGACTTCTATTATTTTTGTAAATGTCATAGAAATTTTGAAAGACATATTTTTTTATAAGAGTCTTCCTGAGTAGAATTTATAGAAATTTGGAAAAGGAATTCTATATAAGAATTTGTTTTTGAAAATATAATACTTATTTAATAAGATTCAATAGTTTGTAAAAAAAATAAAATTTAGAGTTATAGAAATTAAATTTCTTGAATATAAACTAGGAAATAATATGTTATTTTGAAGAGTATTAAATATCATAGTCTTGAAATAAATGAATGATTTTATTTTATTTTCATGGAGTATTAACAAAAATAATTTTTTTTGATCCATAAAGGAGAAATCCATTTCATGAAGTTAATGGAAGATAAATACTATATAAATAAGGTTATTCTATTTTAGAGGTATTCACACTATGGGTAGAGAACCATTCCAAAGTACATGAGGAATATATTGTTATGAGAGATATTCACACCATAAAATTTGATTCCATGCCATGAAAATATCATAACATGTTTTCCATTTGAGTCATGGATTATATATAAATTACTTATATGGAAGATTTTGAGAAAAATAAATCCTATGTTTCTAGAATTTATAAATTAATATATTTTAATTGTATTTAAATTAAAAACATAGAGGATATGTTATACCAAAAAAGAAGAGATATTTACATATTCAAAATGGGTAATATATTGGTGATATTTTTTATGGTTATGAAATATAAATTAATAATAATAAGAAATATGTGAACCATAACTATAATTCTCTTCTATGTAATAAAAGTTAAATAAAACAAAGATAAGGGAGCTGATACTCTAATATGTTCTATGTCCTGAATGTTAAATAGATAGAGATACGAACATGAGATCATGATGTAAATTTTTTGTGTTGAAAAGTTGATGAAAAAAAAACTATTATTAAGGTTATTATCCATATGTATTGAAGAATATGATGAAAATGAGTTTTAGACTAAAAACATATATGTTGATCATAATTTTGGTTAAAGAATAAGTTCAAGGATCCTAGCATAAAATATATTTATATTGTAAATTTTAAATAAGATAAGAATAAACAATTTATTATTTAATGTGTGAGATAAAATATTGATTATTATTTTTGAGTAAACCATAGATATTGATATATATTAAGGAATATGATCAGATCCTTCTTCACTATGATTGAAACTGGACTTATCTACTAATATACTTCAGGGATATAAAATATTTTTTTAAGAATGTTCAGTTTGGTGTTTTCATTGTACTTGGTTGATGTGAGGAATACAGGTTCAAAGATATATCCCTACCCATTATTTTGTTGATAATAAAAGAGGATTTGTGTGTGAGTGAGATAAAAAACAACACACATTGGGGACATAGTCTTCTATTTTAGAGGCAAGCCTCATTAACAAACCTTAGTTTTCTTTTTTTTGTGAGTTTCCCCATTTATTATTACATGAATGAAAAAATGAGCTAAATTGTGAGATATGTATCCAGGAAATAATCATAGAGGAAAATAATAGATATGAATTTAATTATTAATAAATCACTAACTCTAATTCCCCCCAAATTTTAATGCCATCCATATCCCACGTAATACTAAAAATTTACATTGAAGCATAGTTTACGAATTTAATTATATTCTCAATAGTCTATAGATTTTTTCTAAAGTTTATCATTAAAAAGGATCTATACTGTGTTGATTTAAAGTATTGTATGAGTTATATTTCAATGATACCATAGAAGAGATGTGTTTTAAGACAAAAAATAGGCCGAAAATAGATGAAAATAAAATGTGGAAAGCCTTATCAATGAAAAAAGAGAAAAAAGTCTATACTAAATAAAGTTAATAAAAGTAGATTTTATTCTACTATAACTATTGATAATCGATCTATTGGAAGAATTTATGATGATAAGGAATCTATCTTATACGAAGGGGAATAAAAATAAGTTTCTGTATACTACAAACATAATAAATATAGATTAGGCATGGAAAAAAGAAAATTCAGGGAAAGAATCCACTAATAATGAGATGGAAAACCTTTTTACCTCATTATTTTCAGACCATTCATGTGATCAAGAGCTAATTGAAATATTTAATAAAAAATATCCCCTTGATGAGGCAAAAAAGTGTATAAGATCATATTTTGAAGATTTATAAGATAAAATTATAGATGCTTTAAAGGATATATTGGATAATTATCCCAAAGTGATAGTATATTTTATTTACAAATAAAAAAATAATGTAGGAGGAGATGACCCCCTAAAGATGATTATAAATTTCTGAAGAAGTAATTGGTGCAAAAAGTGTTGATATATGTAAACTTCTCCAAGGATGTTGGTTCCCTAAGTGATATGAATATGATGCTTGAAGTTAAGTTATCTACATTTGATAAAGAGTATCTAATTAAAATTTATGAAGTTGAATAATCTTAGAATAGTATTAATGAAAATTCATGTTAATTAAAAAAATGTAATGACTATTAAGGAGGATCAATTGGGGATCAAAGAGAAAATAATTAAAGATGATGACATTTTATTACAAGAAAATAACCAAATGTTTTCCAATAAAGTTGATAAAATTATAAAACATTGTAATTATATATTGAACTTATTAAAGGATGTTAAAAAGATCATTAATATAAAGTTCCATTAATTGGAGATCAAATGTAAAAATATAAACATGACATAAGTTGATTCTTCAAAAATAAGATAAGAATAGAGAAGCCTCTATACACACTTTTATAGAGGATTATTATTCTAAAAGAAATATGTTAGGTAGAAAATATATTTTGCGATCATCTAATGATAAATATATAGTATAATTAAAGAAAATGATAAAATCTAGACTACAAGATAATGTTTATGTTAATTATTATTTCATGTATAGTGGTAGATTCAAAAAAATCCATATAAATCTGGATGAATCAATTTAATGAGGAACACACCAATAAAACTATGATGTATGTGAGAAAGTATTTAAGGATATATTCCCCAATGAAATCCTAAATAATGAATAAAATATCACATAATAGAAAGTATTCAATTATCGAGATATTATAACTTGAGAGAAGGGAGAGAGATTTTTTTGGCTATTCCTAGTGATGTTAATGGTTTCAAAAAAAAAGATATTTTTGTTGACATGATATTTCATCATATTAAACATTGAAAAAATCTAGTATTAGGGGGGGGGGTTGATACATAATAAAGAACACAAATTAAGGATCAAAATATATTAATCTCAATTATATTTTAATTTATAGAAAAATCCTTAAGAAAATATAACATGAGTGGTCACATTGAAGAAGCATGTTTGTATAAATCAACCAAGAATTTTTTGAATGTTCATTAAGATAGAAGATAAAAAATTAAAGATAAAACTCAAGTGATGATTTATAATTAGTTTCCCTTCAACAACAAAGAAAAAATGGATATGTTGGTTTTATTATAGATTAAGAGGACTCATAATTGTCATTTTAATTAAATAATTGAATATTTATATAGATGTAAGAAATAAGAAGTAGAATGGAAATATTTTACCAAAGAATAATAATAGGTTTAGTATTATGAAAAGAATACTTGAGAATATATGTGAAATATCCCAGAAAGTAGAGTATTCTATTAAATAATGCTTTGTTAATTATCTAAAAAAATTGGAAATTGAATGAAAGATAGAGGAAGAACAATTAAAGGTGAGTGATAAATAGAAAGTAGAAATTATATATTATGAAGTTTAATTTCTATGGATTTTTTCAAGTAATGATGACCAATGAATTTCGGAAGATCTATATGGGAAGTGAAGGAACGTTAATCACGAATCATGCGAATGCATAGTCATATTCTCGGATAAAAAATATATAAAAAATGAAAATATTTAGCACTAAAATAATCATTTTATATAATGACTTATGAGGAAAAAAACGTTCTTCATAAAGAAGGTGTTAAGAAAAAAATGATGTCCATGAAAGCAAAAAATGGACATTTCTAGTAAAATTAGAAAAAGAAGCATGAAGGGTTCTCTAATTTATTGATATTAAAATAAAAGAGTTTCATGGTTAATAAGAAACACTAAACCTTGTTTATATCACTAATTATAAAGGGATTTCTAACTTATTCCCATTTATCATGTTTGTTATTTTTATGTTGGGAATTCAAGTTGATGTAATGTTAAGGGGGAGAACTGGAAAAATTGAGAAACATAGAATAATGTTTATATACTTGTAAAATCCACCATCTTTATATAATTTAAGAAAATTATTTTCATAAATATTATATGGTAAAGATATCACTCTTTATGATGTAAAGATGTTGTTTAACCCTTGAGGGAGAGAGTCTGAGTATCTTCCATAACCTTATATTTGTTTACAAATCAATATTTCCTAGAAATATCTAAAAAAGAAGTTATTGATGCGGTATGTATATAAATTCTCATATACTTGTTTTTAATTAAAAATTATTAGTGTTAAGTGGGAGAATATTAATTAATCAAAGACATGAAAATGAGAAAAACAAGGACAATGTGTTATCTAAAATATTTTAAGTAATTTTTAAATGTTTTTAATCCATGTTTTGAGATGTGTATTAGAATTTTAGGTTATAATTCTCAAAATAATATATCAATCAATTGGTGTAAACTGATTTAATCTAAAAATATATTTATATACCTTGGATCAATATATCAGTTAGTATCATATTCATATTAGTTAATTTAATACATTATTATCTATATCAAACCTTTCATTTTTCTACAATGAGCATGGATCATGTGGATTTAGAGTATTATCATTGATGAAATATTTCTATAATATAAGTGATACTATCCCCTATGAATATTACTTATATTTAATTTTAATAAGGGGAGAGATAAAAAATATAGAAAAATACATAGAAGGTATATTAACTTGTATTTTCTAGAGCTGTTATTGATAGTGAATACAAAAGGGGAGATTGTTAAACCCTCTTTTTGATGGTCTTGTATTTATTTTCATTGAAGAATAAGGTAGACAGAGTGGTTTAAATATATATTAGTAATACCTTCTTGGTATAAATATGTGGTTCCTGAGTATGATGAGAAAATGGATTGAAGTCTCATGTAAGACATCACCTTATGATGAGAACATTACCTAATTATATTTGGATTGAAGGAAAATTTTGAGATTATAAGTGTGAAATATTTCCAATATTTTAATGGAAGAGCGAGTGAGTTTCTTTTAATTATACATATTATAAAGGAATATGATTTCATTGGTTGTTATTATGTATCCTCTCAATTTTCATACAGGATTAAAATTTAAAAATGTTGAATACAGTTAAATATATTTGGAGAAATGGAAGAAGTAGTGTTATTTGGAGTATTCATAGTGATGTATAGTTTAAATCTATGAATTACATAATGAAGAATCAAATTCCAATCAGTTAAAGTTTATTAAATTATTCTAATTAATATTTTTTAGTGTAATTAATGATTAGAATAATTCAAGTATTGAGTAAAGAAGAGTTTATGTTATCCCAATGTTATTGGAAGTAACTCATAATGATTGGAATGATTTGGGATAATTCTAAAAATTGAATACTATAATAAATAAAAAATACATAAATACATAATATATTTATAGGTGAAGTAAACTTTTTCAAGTCCTGAACATTTCTTAATACTAATGATTTTTTAGAATTTCTATGCTTAAGATAAAAAAAATTCTATGTAATGAATATTTCAGAAGACATATATAATTTCCATAAGACTTGTGGTAATTTTTAATGTATTGGGGATATTTTGAAATAATTGTGGAATAATTTATAAAAATTGTGGCTTTTTAGTAAGTGTCATGGATTTTTTGTACAATTATTGAATTATCAAAAAACTTTGGTTTTTTCAATAAGATTATTCTTGAGTTGGAGATTAGAAAATTTGTGAAAGGAATTGTTCATATTAATTTATTTTATAAAAAATAGACCCCTTTTTTCTAGCAATAAATAGTTATGAACATTTTGCTAAATTGTTGTTTTTTAAGTTAATGTTCTAAAAGGTAAACTATAAAATATTGTGCTACTATAAATATTTTTAGAAATCATGGGCTTGTAATTAAGTCACGATTCTAGCAGATATTCATATAATTATGTTGTAATTTTTAAGAGATTTAAAGTATAAATCCATGCCTTGATGATATTTGGAAGAGAAATACCAACTAAAGATATTTTTACTATTTAAGAGGCTATCACATTTTGAGGATATAATTATGATATAGTTCACAATGAAGATATTTTTATGAGATAGTTGAGTGATAAAAAATATGATTCCCATAATTATAATATCACAAAATTAATTCCCCTATTGACATGGATTATAACAATCAATTTTTGAAGAATATTTTAATAAGAATAAATGGTATTTTTTTGGATGTTTTAATGGAGATATTTTATAGGGATTCAAATTATAATTATTATGGAGATACATTTATATAAATAAAGAATATTTTTATATTAAAAATTTTATAACATATCAATAATATTTTTTGTAGGAATAAAATATATGAATAATGATAAAAAAAGATATGAAAAAAATATACAGTGATCTTATATATCTTGTGAGTCAATGAAAATGAAGTAAAGGGAGATGATACTACAATATATTTTAGACTCTTAGTATCATAGAAAGAGAGAGGGATAACTTTGAGATTATGTTTCTAATTCTATGTGTAAAATAATCGAAGAAAACACATTCTTTTGTAGATGAGTTTATCTTTGTATGTTGAACAAGAAGAAGAAGACGTGTGAGTGAATAGTCTGTCATCTGTTGATCACTATTCAGGTTAAAGAAGTAATTTTAGGATTTAATCTTTTAAAATCTATATATTGTAAAATCCAAAGATGGTAAGATGGATCCCTTGATTATTTCATGTGTGATACAACTAAATTATTTATGTGTTTGAGGAATATCTTGATATTGTTGCACATTGAGGAATGTGATTGGATTCATCATGTACACGAGGGTCACTATAATTTACTATTGGTCTACATCAAGGTGGTATAAGAAAAATATTATAACTAATGAATCTAAAATTGTGTGTTTTCATTGTACTTGGTTGGTCTCTTGAATATAGGTTCAATGATATACCATTTCCTGAACTTTTCTTGATAGTAAAAGAAGAGCTATTTTAGACTGGGATAAAGACCACCACACACTAGGGATATAATCATCCATGTAAGAGGAGAACCTCAATAACAAAGCTTGATGTCATTTTTGGTGTTTTTTGGGTTTATCATTACATTCATGAAAAAAATGATAGAAAGTGTGAGATATCCATTCATCGATGAAATTTAGTGTTTAAGAAGATATAAATTTTTAATTGACGAGGAGTCACCAACACATATTCTACCCCTCTTAGTGTTTTCCATATGCCAAGTGATCGTACCACTTTTTAAATTCCATATAACATGATAATTTAAATTCTTCTTATGTTAACTCAAGTTCATAAAATACATTATCTCTTTAGAATACATTAAGTCTCAAAAAGATGTTTCATTGGATCTTTCTATACAACATTGTTAGTGATAGTTCCTTGGAAATTCCTCTCACAAAACATTATTACAAGAGTAGTCCTCATAAGTTTACATAGTGGATGTAGTCACATGATGAATAATATGGGATAACTTAACATACTCTTAGGACCTAATACGCGGCTCTATTATCCATGAAGTATTCCCAAGACCACTTTTATGGGAATATGTTGGATGTGATGGATGCATAGGGTTGTTTACAGTGTAGTTTTAGTGCATTTAATTCTAATAAGGTGTTTAGTTGACACTATGTTAGTTAGGGGACATAGAATTATGTTTAATAAAGCATGATATATTTTAATTCTATTTATTATTAACCCCAAAATGTGATTCTTATGACGATTTATTCATATTCATTTATTTAATTCACAATATTATCCATTATAGCCAAATACATCCTAACAACACTAAATCATATCCAAACATATCATGATTCAAATTATAGCTTGAATGAATATAAATAAATACATTAATGTTTTATATTTATATTATAATCCCAAATCATATACAATTATATGAACTATCATGAACTATTAAAAATTTCGTAAAAAATTCACAACCCCACACTTTATTGATGTCTTCTCATCAAGTAATTTCTCTCAATATATTTCAAAAATATCCCAAATCATATAAAATTCAATTCCAAGTTCATTGAAGTTTATATGAATAGAATTTAGTTGAATCATGATTTTAACATGAAGCACCTTCAAATATCCATATACTTCAAGTTTCATATAAACTATTTATCTTCTCACATCCTTGATACATCTCAAATAACAATAATTCAATTCATTTTTCAATTCTTCATTAAGGTTCAATATTTCTTTCACTATCCATTTATTTGAAAAATATAGCTCAATAATATATTTATGTTCTTAATACATGTATGTGATTTTCAATTATTGGAGGAGGGTGATTAATTTGAAAATAAACCAATTATTAAAGGAATCTATCAAGGTTATTTTTTTAATTAGGGAATTGAAGTATGATAAGGGAAACTAAATCTTAGACTGCGATTTCACTCTAATTCATTAATTTTATTTCACAAACACACACACCTAGTGCCTAATAGTCAAATAAAGTTTCAAGTGGGATCCAGACTTCTCATTTTACTCCAATTAAAAATACATATTATTTTATTTTTATGTTGGATCCATGTAGTTTCATTCCAAAAAAAAAGACAAGTCACCTAAATTCAAATTCTAAATTCCACCCCATACAAGTCAGATACAAATCATCATTAAATAATTTCATTTAATGTTAAATAAAAAAGTTAAAAACTAGAGTAACATTATTTTTAAGGTGATATATGTAACAACCCAATATTTTAGGATAGATTTCTCTTCAAATAAATTTTAATTTTTCAATAACCTGTGATATACAAAATCCTATGTCTAAATGAACCATAATATAATATACCATTATAACCTAGCCATTAAAATTGGTGATAATAATAGGAATAGAAACATTATTAAAAATATCTATAATAGTTTTATGAACTTCATAAACTAATTCAAGATAAATATGTACTCTATTTTAAGTAAAGTCATTTTATGCATAAAAATACATTTTTCTTCAGAATTAATTAATTTCACCAAATATATATATAAATTAATTTCTACCAATTTTAGAAATTTTATTTTATTAAAATTATATAATTCTTTTAATCATAAAATAAAAATTATATTTGGAGAAAATTTTGGTAATTTTTCAAAAAAGACTTATTTTCTGTGAATAATAAAAATACTTCTTTTTATAAATATGTGATTTTTTCATTGAGAAAGTACTATAATGAATTTAATTTCATCATAATTTAATATAATACTCATTTAGTTTGACATAATATAAATAATTTAATTAGAATCATCTATATACTTGATTTAGGTATAAGTTTATTTTCATATATTAAAAACACATTTATATCAAAATGGGTTTTATTCAGATAATGTGATTTTATCATAATAAGTTAAATTATTCTCCATTGATGAATAATTTTAATGAAATATATTTATTATATATTCAATTTAATAGTTTAACACTCATAAAATATTTTTTATGTGTCTAGGAATTAAGTTAAAATTTATTTTGTTATTAAAAATGAATTTTCATAAAAACATTTTTCATTGCGTTTTGAGTGCTTATTTTATAATAAATTTCTTCCATTTATAGAAATAGAATATTTTAAAATGTATCTCGTGTTTTTAATCTGTATAATTATAATAATTTAATAATTTTAACTTAATTTTTTTTTCATATTGAATTTTAAAAATTGTAAAATTTGGTTACATCAGTTAAGGTTATAATGGGTTTATCAGGGGTTAAACTTATAGATAAGGGTGATATTTCCATTTAAACTTGTATAAATCATATTTTATGTAAAAATTTAACCCTATATCATATCTCCTTTAAATACGAGTCATTTTTAATAATTTATATTGAGTATGACATTATTATATTTAAATATTTTGAAAATTTCAAAGTGTTTCCTCTCCATCCTTTAAAAAAGGATACCACTTATCATCTATTATGCACACATCATGGGAAATTTTTCATGGAAAATCCAGAACCTAATACCTTTCTAAAATTCCTACCCAGATCCTAGAGCTTTAGGTCATTCCAAAAGAGCATACATTCAAGTATGCGTGTGTAATCCAAAATAGGTTTCTCAACAAAGAGCATATTTGAATGCGTTTGAATAAATATGAGACTCAAGGTAAGGTATTTATGTTTAAATACCATTTTAATAGGGATTTATTATTCTGTAATATCCATTGAGGTAATTATATGGTCTTTATCTGATAAACCCCTTTTATTTTTCCTCTCATCGGGTAATTTCTAAAATTATGAAGTTTTACTACCACTTTTTTATCCTCGGTACTAAAAAATGGATTAAAAATGTTTTTTAGAAAATAGTATCTTATTTTCCCTCCTTTATTCAATAAAACTATTTATTACAAATACATGTTATATAAAATGTTTTTAGGAATTTTTCTTCAGAATTCTTGAATTATTTTTAAAATTCAATTTTACCCATGTTTGACATTTTACAAAATGGTTTAAAAAATCTTCTAGACATTTTTTGAATGAGGTTCATTTTACCAAAGCCATGAAAATAATTTTTGTGTTGAAGAATATGAAAAGAATAAAATACCCCACTCTCCAAATTGATCAATGATTTGTGATATCACTTAAATGTTGCTGTTGATATTTTCAAATATAATGTATTATTTAATATTTTGGAATGATTTGGATTTTAAATAAGTCATGTCAAAATGAAAAGTTTATTTTCCTCAGAAAATATTCTAATAATAAATTATATAAAATTTTCATTTATGATATGATACATTGATT
Source organism: Viscum album (assembly GCA_963277665.1). Taxonomy (NCBI): domain Eukaryota; kingdom Viridiplantae; phylum Streptophyta; class Magnoliopsida; order Santalales; family Viscaceae; genus Viscum; species Viscum album. Next base: position 194,813,989 of record OY728137.1, on the reverse strand, counting down.
TGGATTTTTTTAATGTGTATATTATCCATAGATATTAACTTTTATTTTTTCTGTTGGAAGAATTATTATTATGATAATGTTATGTTTTAAAAACCCATTTATTTTCCATGGTTTATGAAATGATTAAATGATGAAATTATTATAAAATCAAATTTATTTATATGGGTTATAATATGATGATATGATGAATGTTTTATGATCTTATGGAATACATATTCAGGATTTTCATCATGTTTTGGTTGGACCTGAAATCTTATATCCCTCCAATGAATTGGTTAATGATGGATATCTCAAGAGATAATAAGAACTATAATGGGGAGTGAACCCAATTTAGTAATATATTTTATCTACTATAATAGTATTGGTATTGAAACTTGAAAAAGGATATGATGGAATGGTGAGTGAACAAAATCAACTTTTACATTCTTTCTTATGATCCTTGAATAAGGATGTGATTTTATTTTAATATATATTTATGTAAAAAAATTATTTCTTATGTTTATGATATGTTCTCATGGGTCATGATTAATTGTTGATGATTATTTACACCTATTAATTATATATATTTTTATGAAAAATGATTATAAAATAATTTATGATTATTTATCTTTCACTAATTTGGTTTGATTATTGTAATTTATTATCATGTTTTTATACACTTATACATATGTTATTCTCACTTTTGGTCAGTGATTGATATATATTGTGTTTAATATTATTGAGCATCTAAGATCACAAGTTCTTATTTTTTATTTTCATTGATTATGAATAATTTTGTCAAGTAATGTATGTCTAATGATATTACTATATGAGAAGATATTTATATGATATTTTGAACATATTTCAGTAAATAATCTAAATATATATATTGTCAACTAATAAAAGAAACATTTACAGTTCTAGCACTGATTGTAATGTTTTTTATTGGATATTAATATAATAATCAATAATATTTATTTATAAAAATTTTGGGTTACATTATTTGGTCTTTGAGTGGAGTTTATTTAATATATAAATATTAGGATTAGATATATTTGTTGAAAAAAATTAGAATGATTATATGTATAGAATAGCATCCTAAAGTTTTGGTAAGGTAGATATTATATGGTTTTCCTATTAGTACGTCGTTTTCGAGATACAACATGTTGATTTGGATTTTAGACTAGATGCATATAGGTGTAATAACCCCAAAATATTTGGTTCTGTATATCTCAGTCATCATTCCTATTCTAGTGAATGGGCCCTTAATGAACACATATTTTTATACTCCAGGGGGATATTCTTGGGTTAACTCACGTTTTCTTTATTAACTATTATGAATTATTTGAATAAATGATAACTAATGATGGAATAGGTTAAACCTAAGGTGATATATATTAAAAATAAGGATTCATGAATAAGAAAACCTATAAATTATTTTTCCTAATTATTTGGTTTCTCACTATGATTATTTTTCACAGAATGTTTTTTTGGGTTTAGTCCCTAGATAGAACCCAAAGGAACATTGTTAATACTGAAAATGATTAAAAACGAAACAATTATCCTCCCAAGAAAACAAATTCAATCGGATATAGAATGAAAAATCTTATTACTATGTTTACACAACTTTATCAAGCTATGTATCAAGTTACTAATCCAAATAATAAGGGAAGGGTACAACACTATATTGAGTTCTTCATAAGGAAAAATCTACCATTTTTAGTGCATTAACTTATCCACTAGTTAATAAGTAATCTATCATTACAACTAAAAAGATAATTTTCAGTCTCTAGGGTTTGGAACTTGAAAAAGTTATTTTGAAAAATTATTATTTGGATGGAGAAGAAAATAATTTCTATAATCTTATAAATAATATGCAGAAACAAGTGGATATTGTATAATGACCCGTAAATTTCAAGGGAATTTTTTTTTCTAAATTTGCTTTGGAATTCTACGAATATGCATTTTCTGACGGCGCCCGATTCCAAGGCCCGGTGTGTCCGAAATAATTTTCCGAAGTTTAGATCGGGTAGGTTCAGTGAACGAATGAGAGGGTTTTCTAACTTTTGATCCGGTGCTCAGAATAAAAATCTGAGGGCACCGATGAAACAGAAGCACCGATAATCACTTAGGAAGACTTTTTCTGGAGTTGAGTTTGCTCGGGATGATATGTTAAAAATGTGAGGAATAAAAATATAGTTGTTTTACAATTATATTTTTATTACTCCACTAGTGGTTTATGAGTTATGGGAAAGGAAGTTGTGAGAAAGTGGGATAGGGCCCACATGAGCCCCCACCTCCTTAAATTTCCTAACACCCCATTAAACACCCTCTCCCTCTTTAATACATGTCAACCCCTCAAGTTTATGAGGATCCTTCCTCCCTATCTTTAATTAAATGCCAACATGTTTAATTAATGATGACCCTTCCTCTCTTTTTAATGTTCCACCATAGCGGATTAATTGAGTGGGGCCCTATGTTGTAAATCCCTCATTTATGACTTGCATGCCAATGACAAACCCACCACTCCTATTTAAAGGAGGCTAGGGGAGGAGTTTTGGATGACTTCTTTAAGCAGCGGAACGCTAGCAGCGAAGCACGATGCCCGGCACTTAGAGAGTTTTCCTCCTCCTCCAATGAATAATGAATAATGCCGACGCCACCCTCGGCTTCATCCTTCCCGACGTTGATGGAACGATGCCCATCTACCGCGACACCGTCTACCCCAACACCGACAAACGCCTTCTTCGAGGTAGGGGTTTGGTTTTGTTCTTGAATATTCTTTGTCATCTAACGTGAAATTCTTAGCCTCTTGATATTGAAGTAACGGGAGGGGGACGGACTGCAAAAACATGGCCAACGCTCCTCCCCCGTTGTTGATGTACTCGTTACGTCACGAATGAAGGTGGTGCGGTGCAACGCCACCACGCGGGAACAAGGAGGATCGCGGTGAAGGAGCATGACACCGTCACGCCACGCCGTTGAGGCCGAAAGAAGCCGCGGCTGGAGTCGGGCCACGGCGGAGGGGCGCGGTGCCGGAGAAGCATGAAGAGGCCGCGGAGGAGGGGCGCGGCCCCGTCGTGTCACGCTGATCGGACGAGGCCACAACATATTAGGGATCGGTTTTCGGAACCATTAGCGAATGGAAGGCGGGACTCACAGGGGGTTCCCGCGGCGGCACACCAGCCGGCCAACTCAGACGGACGGTTTCAGAAATTCCGGGGGTCGTAACCCCCGGCTGGAAAGAGGCGGGCCCCACATGCGGGGGCCATTTATTCTTTCACGAGGGGGGCAGTGTGCCCCCACTTTCCATTTCCCGCTCGACCAAAACGGCCGAGCTGATTGGCCACACGGGCTGCGCTCGCGATGGGCCAACCGGTCGCGCCAAGCGGACAGCCCGCGCAGGGCCGGCCCAGCCGCGCTGGGCTGGACCCCTGTGCCGGGCTGGGCCACGCCGGCTGGGCCGGGCCGTGCCCTAATGGGCCGGACCTAGACCCAGGTTGGGTCTACCTAGTTCGGGCTGACCCAGGGGGTCTTGGGCCGGGTCGGTCCGGGCCCAAAAGCCCCTAAAAACGGACAACTTCATTCAAAGGCCCATAATTTAGGCTACGAACCTCCGAATGACGCACCAACAGTTATGATGCGATCCTTCAATCGAGATGGTCATTTCGGTATATTATACTGATGGTTTTGGAGAACCTTGTGTATGGCCGGGTTGGTTCAAACACGAAACCAACCGGGCCCTTGGAGCGGAAACGCTTATAACTTGAGATCCGGACGTCCAATTGACGTGCTGTCGACTTTGTTGGATTTCTCTTAGTGAGATGGTTCTTTTGGATTACTCCGCTTGAGGTTTGGATGCAGTTGGAGTACGGTCGATTTGGGTTTGACTTAAAAACCAACCGGGCCCCCGGAACGAAAAGGCCAATAACTCTCAGACCGGGCATCCGATTGACGCGCCGTCTGTCGCGTTGAGTTCCTATTGACGTGAAGGAACATTGCAATACATAAACTATGGACTCTGTGACTGTTGAGGTATCGACCCCTTGGCTCATGGAGTGGGCCCACCTAGGATGAGCGTGCTGTGTGCGGGAACCCTAGAGCTGGCTACGACTGCGATGAAGAAGACTACCGTACTGGGATTCTCTGTGGGTTCGACAAGGATGACTTCCGTACTAGGATCCTCCATGGGTTCGACGAGGATGACTTGCATACTGGGATCCTCCTTGGGTTCGATGAGGATGACTACCGTACTGGGATCCTCTGTGGGTTTGATGAGGACGACTACCGTACTGGGATCCTCCGTGGGTTGGACGTGGACGACTACCGTACTGGGATCCTCCATGGGTTCGACGAGGATGACTACCATACTGGGATCCTCCGTGGGTTCGACGAGGACGACTACCGTTCTGGGATCCTCCATGGGTTCGACGAGGATGACTACCGTACAGGGATCCTCCATGGGTTCGACTACCATGCTGGGATCCTCCGTGGGTTGGATGACGATGACTACTATACTTGGATCTTCCATGGGTTCGGTAGCGACGACTACTAAACTTGGATCCTATGTGGGTTGGCAGAGGAGATGATTCAGAGGCTACATCTAATCATATCCACCCCTCTTCATGAGTAGTATACCTGTGTGAGTTGAGTCTTGAATTTCAATCATTACCTTCAATGTGATTGACTTGATGTCCTATGTGGATTGGATTATGTTTTCCTATGTGGATTGCATCATACTTTCCTGTGTGGATTAAGTTATACTTTCTTGAGTGAACTGGATTGTACTTGAGCTCGTGAGTTAGAGCTGAACTGGATTTAATGAATTAGGTATATGTATGGGAATATACCTAAGTAGTTTTGGATGATACTTTGTGATTTTATCTTTTCTTTGTGGTTTATCCTTTGTGGATTCAGGGAGACCTTCAGGGGTCTCGGGGTCCCTAGTGAGTATCGTATACTCACCCCTGCACGGGCTTCGCCCGCACTAAGTTGTGTTGGTTGCAGATGACAGACATCACTGATCATGGTTGAGGCTTATAGAGCTGTAAGGTACCCATAGGAGGATCTCATGACGAGTGGGTGCCAAGAGGTGGATATCACATCGAGTCGGTACCTGGAGGAGGATTTAATGACGAGTCGGTACCCAAAGGAGACGGACGGATGTGGAGTGCTGAGGAGGAGATATGTACCTACCCTTCATGTAGGAAGCCAAAGGACAATCCAGGAGCGGCTTGTCACCTTTTAGCTATTTTTTCTTTTCCTTGTACTTTACTTTCAGTTGTAACTCTACCTTTCTTTTGGGCTTGTATTTCTGGCCCCTTGTACTTTCCAACACTTTCACTTGTACCCAGTTTACTTAGTGTATACTTCAGCTTGCTTACTCTGTGGTTTTTGTTTACGTTATAAAGGAAATTCCTTCCCTTTTTATTGGTATTTACGCCTTAGGTGCTAGTCGCCAGCCCCTGGCCTATGGAAGGCATGCTTGGGTTAGTCACGGCACGGGCCCCGAGGACGGGTCGTGAAAAATTGGTATCAGAGGAATTAGGTTCTACCACAGAACTCAGGACTCTGATCTTTCTTCTAAGTGAAGTAATATTGTTAAGGGTATTGAGTGTGGTTATCAGTCCAGGGAGTCCAGTGTTGGTGCGGTGGCCGATGTATCCATACACCAGGACCCTGACTTCTGATTTCCGACTCGGTGCATGAAAGAATTGATTGCATGAGTGTTTCAAAATTTTTCTTTGTGATTACTTTATGTCATCTTACCAAGAATACTTTTTTGATCATGGCGCACCTGTTTCTTTTTAGGATTTCCCCACGATGACAGCCAGCTAGGGTTCCGAGCATTGTGTGAGACACTATCCCACCGAGCGATGAGGCCTCGGTGTGGGGCCCTATTACAGCAAAGGCACTGGCGGTACCTCTACCCTCCAAGCCACTGATGCTACCTACCCCAGCCGCTGAGAGTACACATCGCCTTAGTGCACTGCATGAGTTTCAGTGTCAGAGACTGCCCAGGTTCCACGGGGAGACGGACCCTCAGGCAGCTGAGGATTGGCTGGAGGCTGTTGTTCGAGTTTTCATGTTAGTGGGGAAACCATCTTTCCTCATGGTGATCCTTGCAGCGAGTCTCCTACACGCGAAAACAGGCAGATGGTGGAGCCTGATTCTCCATGTGCATGACGAGGCACCAATTATTTGGATGGAATTTTAGAGCCTCTTCCACTCAGAGTTCGTCCCAGCCACCCTCCATGTGGTGCACATTCAGGAGTTACTACAGTTGTGGTAGGGAAGCATGACTATGGCCCAGTAGTCGGTGAGGTTTACTGATCTCTCACGCTACTCTACTGATATGGTATGGGACTCATTCTTCCGGGCATGGACCTTCGAGCAGGGACTGAGGCATGAGATCAGGGCTTCGATGATCTCCCTCAACATTTCGACACAAGCAGGGGTGTTAGAGAGTGTCCTTCTAGTGGAGATTTTTCTCGCCGAGCAGTCACCAGCGGCGGGACCCTCCGCAGGACGACCCATAGCGGAGTCTTCTGTAGATGGCAGTAGATAGATGACGTAGAGGTCCAAGCGGGCCAGACCATCAGATGAGAAATCTTAGGATGCAGATTCAGTTGTGTGGGGTACATGAAGGAGAGCCAGCCACACGAGGAGCAGAAAGTGCTATGAATGCGGCGGGCAGGGTCACATGGCTCGAGACTGCCTGACCCACCCAGCAGATGAGCAGTAGGCGGTAGAAGGACCTCCCAGGTAGAGGATCAACCATGGTGGTCCGCAGGGAGCAGGTGGACGAGGCAGAGGAGCTGACCGAGTTGCGGGTGGTGGGCGACGCTTTGAGGCCCTAATACCACCACCACCACCAGGGAGACCACCCTGATCACAGGGAACGGGTGGACAGGGAAGAGCTCAGCTTCAGGCAGCTGAGGCTTACAACCATGGAGCTCCGAGAGCTGATGGACAGGAGCGGGACTAGCTCTTGTCATGAAGACTTTTGTTCATGTGGCTTCTGGCCTTGTTGATGTTGTGTTTATTGATGTTTTTTGTCTTTGTACCTTGAGGTACAGTAATAAAAGACACTTTTTCTTGTGATGTTTTCTTCCCTGCCCTTTTTATATAGTTGATACTAAGAGGTTCCAGTTTAAAACCATTGACTTGACCCTCACATTCGAGATTCCTACTGAAGAAGACCTAGTGACCACACACTGCTGCCGACAGTGTGACTCGACCCTTGGACGCGAGAGTAATGGGTGGATCTCTTGGTAGTAGTTTCGAGGCCTTACGACATCATCCATGGCATGGATTAGTATCATTAATGTCATGATTGACTGTATTAGGAAAAGAATGTGGTTCATCCAGGGGATGAGACCATATTTCTCTTATCGGAAAAGAAGAAATATTTTTAGCACTTGTAGGACCAGAGAAGGTTCATGTCATCTAGGAGCAGATGAGGACAGCTCAGTTCTGACAGAAGTCTTATGCCAACAAGAGTTGGAGACCACTAGAGTTTGATGATGGTGACCACGTTTTCTTAAGGGTCTCACATCAACGTGGATTACGGAGATTTGGCCAAGGTGGAAAGTTATCTCCATGCTTCATTGGAACCTTCTAGGTCCTCAACAGGGTAGGCGAGGTGTTTTACCACTTAACCCATCCACCTTAGTTGCACCAGGTGCACGATGACTTCCACGTATCTCAGCTGAGGAGATACGTACGTGACCTGACTCTTATCTTTGACGATGGGGTGACTTTTGTGGAGTTTCTAGTGGAGATCGAGGATCGACATGAGAGGGTCCTATGTGGATGGTCGATTCCTCTAATTTGATTCAGGTGGCAGCACGAGAATCTCCAGGAGAGCACTGGGGAGCGGGAGGCTCAAATGTGTACTCAGTACCCTCTTTTGTTTCCCGATTTTGAGATGTATCTTTATGGGGATGTAAATCCCTAAGGTGGGAGTAATGTAAAGACCCGTAAATTTCAAGGGAATTTTTTTTCTAAATTTTCGTTGGAATTCTATGAGTACATATTTTCTAACGGCGCCTGATTCTGAGGCCCGGTGTGCCCGAAATAATTTTCCAAAGTTTTGCTCGGGTACGTTTAGTGAACGAACGAGAGGGTTTTCTAACTTTTGATCCGGTGCTCAGAATTGAAATCCGAGGGCACCAATGAAACTGTAGTGCCGGTAATCACTTAGGAAGACTTTTTCTGGAGTTGTGTTTGCTCGGGATATTATTTTAAAAATGTGAGGAATAAAAATATAGTTGTTTTACAATTATATTTTTATTACACCACTAGTGGTTTATGAGTTATGGGAAAGGAATTTGTGAGAAAGTGGGGTGGGACCCACATGACCCCCCGCCTTCTTAAATTTCCTAACACCCCATTAAACACCCTCTCCCTCTTTAATACATGTTAACCCCTCAAGTTTATGAGGAACCTTCCTCCCTCTATTTAATTAAATGCCAACGTGTTTAGTTAATGAGGATCCTTCCTCTCTTTTTAATGTTCCACCGCAGTGGATTAATTGAGTGGGGACTTATGTCATAAATCCCCTATTTATGACTTGCATTACAATGAAGAACCCACTACTCTTATTTAAAGGAGGCCAGGGGGAGGAGTTCTGGACGACTACTTCAAGCGGCAGAACGCTAGTAGCGAAGCATAACACCCAACAATTAGAGATTTTTCCTCCTCCTCCAACGAAGAACAAAGAATGCCGATGCCACCCTCGGCTTCATCCTTCCCGACATTGATGGAACGATGCTCATCTACCGTGACGCCGTCTACTGCGACACCGATGAATTCCTTCTTCGAGGTAGGGGTTTGGTTTTGTTCGTGAATATTCTTTGTCATCCAACATCAAATTCTTAGCCGCTTGATATCGAATTAACAGGAGGGGGTCAGGCCGCACGGACACAGCTGACCCTCCTCCCCCACTGTTGATGTACTCATTGCGGCTCGAATAAAGGCGGCGCGGTGCAACGACACCACCCGAGAACGGGGAGGAATGCGGCGAAGGAGCGCGGCGCCGTCACGCCACGCCGTTGAGGCCGAAAGAAGCCACGACTGGAATCGGGCAGGGGTGGAGGGGCGCGGCGCCGTCACGCCATGCCGGTCGGACAAGGCCGTAGCTTAAGGTTGCAGCGGTGCAGGGAGTGGCGGCCAGAACCGCCGACCACCAGCGCATGGAAGGCGGGACCCACAGGGGGGTCCCACGGCGGCCCACCGGTCGGCCAACTTGGACTTCCGGTTTCGTAAATTCCGGGGGTCATAACCCCCTGCTGGCAAGAGGCGGGCCCCCCATGCGGGGGCTGTTTCTTCTTTCACGAGGGGGGCAGTGCGCCCCTCTTTTCGTTTCCCGCTTGGCCGAAACTGCCAAGCTAACCGGCCAAACAGGACGCGCCCACTCCGGTCCGGGCCGCACCCTAATGGGCCGAACCAGGACCCGGTTCAGGTCAAACCAGTTCGGGCCGACCTAGGGGGTCTTGGGCCGGGTCGGTCTGGGCCCAAAACCCCCTAAAAACCGACATCTTCGTTCAAAGGACCGTAATTTGGGCTACATACCTCTGAATGACGCAACGAAAATTGCGATATGATTCTTGGATCGAGATGGTCATTTTGGTATATTATACTTATGGTTTTGGAGAACCCTGGGTATGGCCGGGTTGGTTCGAACACGAAACCAATCGGGCCCTCGGAGCGGAAACGCTTATAACTCGAGCTCCGGAGGTCCGATTGACGTACCGTCGACTTTGTTGGATTCCTCTTAGTGAGACAGTTCTTTTGGCTTACTCCGCTCGAGGTTTGGATGCAGTTGGAGTATGGTCGGGTTGGTTATGACATAAAAACAAACCGGGCCCCCGGAACGAAAAAGCCAATAACTCTCAGACCGGGCGTCCGATTGACGCGCCGTCTGTCGCGTTGAGTTCCTATTGACGTGACGAAACTTTGCAATACATAAACTCTGGACTACGTGACTGTTGCTGTATCGACCCCTTGGCTCATGGAGCGGACCCTCCCTAGACGAGCGTGCTGTGTGCGGGAACTCTAGATTTGGCTGCAACTGCGACGAAGAAGATTACTGTACCGGGATCCTCCATGGGTTCGACGAGGACGACTTCCGTACTAGGATCCTCCGTGGGTTTGATGAGGACGAATTCCGTACTAGGATCCTCCATGGGTTTGACGAGGACAAATACTGTACTAGGATCCTCCATGGGTTCGAATAGGACGACTACCGTACTGGGATCCTTCGTGGGTTCGACGAGGATGACTACCGTACTGGGATCCTCCGTGGGTTCGATGAGGATGACAACCATACTGGGATCCTCCGTGGGTTCGATGAGGATAACTACCATACAGGGATCCTCCGTGGGTTTTACAAGGATGACTACTGTACGAGGATCCTCTGTGGGTTCTACTACCATGCTGGGATCCTCCCTAGGTTCGACGACGATGACTACTATACATGGATCCTCCGTGGGTTCGGCAGCGATGACTACTAAACGTGGATCCTACGTGGGTTGGCAGAGGATATGATTCAGAGGCCACATCTAATCATATTCACCCCTCTTCGTGAGTAGTATACCAGTGTGAGTTGAGTCTTGAATTTCAATCATTAACTTCGATGTGATAGACTTGATGTCCTGTGTGGATTGGATTATGCTTTCCTGTGTAGATTAGGTCGTACATTCTTGTGTGGATTAAGTTATAATTTCCTGAGTGGACTGTATTGTACTTGAGCTCATGAGTTATAGCTGTACTGGATTTAATGACTTTGGTATATGTAGGGGCATATACCTAAGTAGTGTTAGATGATACTTCGTGATTTTATCTTTTCCTTGTGGTTTTTTCTTTTGTGGATTCAGGGAGACCTTCGGGGTTCTCGGGGTCCCTACTGAGTATCGTATACTCACCCCTGCACGGGCATTGCCCGCACTACATTGTGTTGGTTGTAGACGATGGACATCACTGATTATGGTTGAGGCTTATAGAGATGGACGGTACCTAGAGGAGGATCTCACAACGAGTCGGTGCCCGGAGGTGGATATCACGTCGAGTCGGTACCCGTAGGTGGATTTCACAATGAGTCGGTACCCGGAGGAGACAGGCAGATGTGGAGTGCTTAGGAGGAGATATGTACCTACCCTTTAGGTAGGAAGCTGGGGGATGATCCAGGAGCATCTTGTCACCTTTCATATGTTTTGTCTTTTCCTTGTACATTACTTTCAGTTGTAACTGTACCTTTCTTTTGGAATTTTATTTCTAGCCCCTTGTAATTTCCAGCACTTACTATTGTACCCAGTTTACATAGTGTTTACTTTAGCTTGCTTACTCTGGGGTGTTTTTTCACTTTATAAAGGCAATGCCTTCCCTTTTTATCTGGATTTACACCTTTGGTGCTAGTTCCCAGCCCCTGGCCTATGGAAGTCGGGCTTGGGGTAGTCACAACACGGGCCCCGAGGACGGGTCGTGACATATTGACTCTATGGAGTGGGTTTTGTTTATATGTATATTTTTCAAAAAATAGATTTCCTATATTATTTTTATAAAAATGGGGACGGAATTTATTGACATAAAGAAAATGGGTGATGAATCTATTAGCACCTCTGAGGTGAATTTTACAAGACTTGTGATGTATAATTATAATATTTTCATTGAACTAAAAAGTAATATAGGTCAATTACTCAATAGATAAAAATCAAGTATCTGAAGGGTGTTAATGATAAGAGAAATAATTTTCTATTGAGAAATTATTCAATGTGATACGAAGATAGAAATAGATATTGGAGTTACCCATCAATATCATGGTTTTGATAAGAAAATAAAGATAAAATTCAAAGTATATTTTAATACTAAAAATCACAGAGAGGAAGAAGATAATATTTAATTTATGCTCGATGTGTTGAAGGAAACATGGTATAAATTTACATAATTGTACTGATAAATGTTTTAATCAATGAAAAGAAGGACATAAATAAAATGAATTATCAAGTGATGTGGAGAGGCAAGTTAACAAAATAAATAATGAGAAATCTCAATATAATGAACCACCCACACTCTTGTAATTCAAATGAAAGGATTATATGAATTATAAAAACTGTAGATCACATACAATGGTTTATCAGGATGATCCAAATTAGTAACCTCTTACGATTAGAGACAAAGGGAAATCTCATGTGATCAAAACTATTGTAGTGGGTCATGATAATGAAATTAAGTAAGGTAAAATATATATCAAATCTATAATATAAAATGTATTATTAGATTCATAATCCACCTACATTTTTATATTTAAATTTTATTTAAGATTATCACTTCACCATATCAATGATTATATTTTGAGTTAGTAATAAAAACTTCTAATGGTATGATGAACACATCTAATGTTTAGAGTTTCTCTCTGATATAAGATTTTAGGAATGCACTTCCTAAAGATAATTTGATTCTCACTATAGTTGAATTTGATGTGATTTTGAGAATGTATTGGATCTCCCTATATAAATACTCTATTAGTTACCATGGAAAAAGTTTATTTTTTATTTTCTGAATTAATCTATGGTCCTCTTTCGTGTGAAGAGGAAGATGAATTTCCATGGGATATTAATTCCATTTTGTGGCTTTTACTTCAAATTAATGAGGGTTGTTTATCTCTAAGAGTTGGGGAGAAACTAAAATTAAAATATTTCACTATTTTTTGGGATTACACTAATTCATTTCTTCAATACTTTCCTAGTATTCCCCTAAATAAGGATGTTGAGTTTTAAATAGAACTCAAACTTGGTGCTACACCTATTTGAAATAACCCTTGTGTAATCTCCCAAATTTAGTTATAGTAATTTAAGAATAAACACTCGTAGAATCATTATAATTGATTCATATTCATTAGTCCATCACAATGGGGTGAACTTATTCTTTTCTATAAAATGAAAGGTGGATCAGTGTATATTTTCATAAATTATTATGAATTTAATGAAATCACTATGAAGAATAAGTATCCTAGAACTCATATTGATGATATGATTGGTCTATTATGGAGAGATAAATAGTTTTACATGATTTATATTTGATCTGGATATCATTAATTTAGAGTTAAGAAGGACGATATACACTAGGCAACCATTCATACGATATATGGTCAGCAGGAATCTATAGTATTTTAAGTTGGACTTACCAATTATCCTACTATCTTCATGGATTTAATAAATAAATTCTTTATATGTTACCTTGATTATTTTGGGTATTATTTATTGATGATAATATTATATATTCAGAGATAAATAAAGATCATAGAGAACAATTGAGGATTATGATGAAGACCATGGCGAAGGAGAAGCTATATGCTAAATTTACCAAGTGTAAATTTTTGATGCTAAATGTCTCATTATTGGGTTATATATTTACATGTTAGGGAATATCAATGGATCCTTCAATGATTAAAGTTACTAAAGAAGGGACCTATGGAGACTCATGTTTTTATAGACTATAAAATTCAGAAGAAATTTGAATTTTTCTTTTAGATTCCTATGGGGGATAAAATGGTATTTTTACCCTAGAAGATGATCTCAGATAATTTTTCAAACCAGTTCATTGCACACAGAATATGTATTTACCCTAGGATAGAAGTTTAGTGGAAATCTGAGCCATTAAAATATTCAAAAAATAATTAATAACTAATAATTAATATTTTTAATATTAATTTATTCACGATCATTTATTCGTAGATATATTTTTAATGGTATGTTGTATTGAGATTCCATCTCTACCATTGAGTCCAGAATGGGGGATTTTTTCTAGGTGAGGCATAAACTCATTTTGGGCGTATGATTCAAGCCAGAGTATAGCGACCCTACTTTTCCTTACATTAATATTACATCATTTTAAAGATAAACAACATAATAACATTACATATCTTGGATAAAATGGTTAAGTGTCTTGAGAAAATTAGGACCACACATAACCTTTACATAATAAAACCTAAATATTATTTAATTCTTTATTCTCTAGTTTCTTAGTGACCATCGCATTCTTCTTAGTACAAGTAATAACATAAGGATATACATCACATAAACGGGTGAGCTAAAATTATAGTAATATGATAGATAATAACATGAATAAATATAACATGGGGCTATCATAATCATTATCATCATAACATATGCATAAGATCATAATCATAAGAGGAAACACTAAATAACTGGTTATAATGTGGGAATGCATAAAAATGAAACATAATATCTTAGTGGTAAACTATCACGCTTATTTCACTTTATCTAATTAGATTCACCACATTATGAAATTCATTGGGGCACTATATAATTATAGGTTCACCCATCACATCATAACATTTACATGATCTATATAATTCTGGGAACACCCATCACATCATAACATTTACATTATCATGTATGCCACATAGAATATATATCAATCTTGGAATAAAACCCATGGAAAGAAATGGGTTTCATTTCATATATAACAAATTCATGAATAAATATTGGAGTTCCCACTGGGAATATAATTCTTGGTATCAATCTTATGTGAATAATAAACAATCTCAAGTGTAGTAGAAGATGTGTTTTTAGAAGGACGAGTTTTTTTAATGAAATCTTAGCATTTTTCATTAAACTATATTAGAAAAATTTATATATAAGAAAATATAAGATAATTATGATGAAATGATATTTATTGACACTAAAAGAATATTCAAACTAAAAATGGGGTGAAATAGGGAAACCCCCAAGAAAGAGAGTTGGGTTTGAGAATTCCCCTTACCATAATTCCCACTTAATTTTTTCACTTTTGTGCCTCCTAAATAATAAACATATGTTTATAAAAAACCAATAAAGAAGTTAATTATAGTAATTTTTTAAAAATATTAATCAATTATAATCATTGGATTATATTTCTTTATTTCTATTGATGAAATTGATGCATTTTGATTTTATATTTTACTTAAAAATTTCCTGTTTTGAACGATTTCTCTATTTTATTAAATGTAATTTATACATTAATAAAATTAATTACAGAAGAATAAAATACATGTAATTATTTATTAGTATATTATATATAATTCATACTATCCATCCATGAAGGTGGTTATAATGATTGTCTTGGAAACATCTCTGTTGGTGGTTAACCGACCTTTAATGGGATGTTATTGAAAGTGAAAGAAAAGGAAGTATGGCATTTATATTTGTAATGAATATGATAATTAAAGCAGGTAAACATAATTTATATAATTTTAAATTACTTTATAACAATTTTTTTGCATTAATTTTTGAAATGGGGAGTGTAAAAAAAGAAAAGAGAAGAAGAAAAGAAGGAAGAGTTAGTAGAGACATACCCTCTCCTCGGTATAGAATCTCTTGTATGACACTATAACTCATTAGTGTTTGGATTCAAGTTGATCCAAAGGTTCCATATGTATTATATGGGGATATAGAGGTAGGATTTTGGTAGATCTCATTCTTTGAAATGGGTGGAAGGAGTTGTTTTTCAAGGGGACGTAGAGGGGATATTTATACTAGAAGAGGGGGGTAATTTTAAAATAAACTATTGAATAAAATAATATATAAAAAGTAAAACTTGTAATAGTTAATTTTTGGGATTTTAGATCATATATTAATCTAATATAATTACTTTAATAGTTTAAATCCTCTTTATAATCCTAATTCATTAATTTATTAAAAAGGAAAGTGGAATGAAATAAATATTAATATCTTTAGGAATTACTTTTAACTTTAGATTTGGGAAAGTTATTTTTAGGTTTCGAAATTGTGTTTATTTTATTTTTATGAAAAAATTATGAAATTAAATATTCCATGGTAGAATATAAAGTTATATAAATTATTATATCTCTATTACATCATGAATGATGTAATTTAAGATATACTGGTGATATGAAAAAACTGAATCTTTACTATTTACTTGGGAATTGAAGTATTTTCAGAAAATTACCAAAAAAATAACGCTTGGAAAATTTTGATGTGATGATTTAAAAAATTAACACCATTTTTTGAAAATAATATCTAAATACAAAAAATTTAATATTTATTTAAAATAATAATTTATTTGAAAAGAATACAAATTTTAATATTATAACTGATTTTATGACACATCCATAAATTAACCAAGGTATAATAAAATTAATTTTTAATGATTATATAAAATAATATTAATTTATGAACCTATTTTTTGAAAATAATTTTTATTTTAAATCATTATATTAATTATAAATTGTAAATAAATATTTACAACTTATAGAAATATTAATACTTAATTTATCATTTTTAAAATATCTATTTACATTTTTATGATATAAATATATTATATTTTCATTCATAAGAAACCCAAAAATTATTTATAATTTTAAAGGTGAGGTTACTATTCTATTGGATTGTTTAATATTCTTAATGGTCACATTATTATTCAAAATGTCAAGTTACTATTCCATCAGTATAGGTTCCTTAATTTTTAGAAGTACCTCTTATTTAATTCATTCATCATTTATAATTTTTTTATTATGTAATATATGTAATTTTATGTGATTTGTAATATATTAAATTATTATAAGAAGGGTGGCATTCCATTGATAAAAGTTTGAGTCGTTATATTCTTCCCCCCTTTTGAAATTTCACCCTCAAATTTTCATTTTACATAAACATGTGAGGGTATATATCCTTCATCACCTCCTTCAGTTCCCAATTTTCTTCTTTATACTTATGGTTCCTCCACAAAACTTTGAAAAGGTGGGTGGTTTTATTGTATAGAACATTATATATCCGGTCCAGAATCTTTTCCGGCTACTCCTCATAAGAGAGATCATCTTCCATCTGTATTACCTCTGAGTTTAATACTTGTGAGGGATTTGATATATAATTTATCCGGATGGATACATGGAAAATGATATGAATTTGATCCATACTTTGTGTTATTATATGTTGATAGGCAACTTCTCTTTTGCAATAAAGGATCTCAAAGGGGGAAATGTAACTTAGGCTAATCTTACCTTTCTTTCCAAACCTCATGGATATTTTCCTTGGTGATATTTAAAGGAAGACTTTTTCTCCAAAGTCAAAATCCATGTCCCTTTAATGTTTGTCAGCATATCCCTTTTTTCACCTCTGATCATATTTAATTTGTTTCTTTTTTGATTGAACCTTCTCTATAATTTATTTCACATGATCACGTCCAAGTAGAACCATTCGATGACTTCATCTCAATAGGTTGTAGTTCTACATCACATTCAATACAAAACTTCACATGGAGACATATGAATACTCGAGTGGATGTTGTTGTGGAATGAAAACTCAACCAATGGAAGATTTTTATCCAATCCACATTTCAATTCCAATAACTAGGCTCTCAGCATGTCCTTGAGAATCGAAATCATCCTTTCAGATTCACCATCAATTTGAGGGTGTTTGGCTAAGCTGAAATTTATTTCAATACTCAAATAATATTAAAGACTTATTTTTAATTTAGATGTGAACCTTGGATCATGATCATATAAAATTGAGAGTGGAACCCCATGTAGTCTCACCAATTCCTTCACATATATTTTAGAAAGTTTCTCAAGTTATATATCTTCCAAAATAGTAATAAAGTGGGATGTCTTGGAGATTCGGTCCACCAAAACCCATGTTGCATTATTTCATTTGAATGTATTTGGTGGACCCGTGATAAGCTCCATAGTGACACTCTCCCATTTCCACATGGGTATAGGCAATGGTTTCATCATCAATTTGGAATTCTATCACTCTTATTTAACTTCCTAAAACACCAAGCACCCTGAGATATAATCTGAAAAACACTTGTTCATGGTATCCCCCCCAAAAGGGTTCTCAAATATCATAGTACATCTTGGTAATCCTAGGATGGATAGAGAAAGTTGAGCTATGTAAATTATCCAATAGATCCATATTCAGATTAGGTAATAAAGGCACACAAATCCTTGTTTCAAATAGAATCACACCATCAACATTTATATGGATCTCTTTTAACTTCCATTCCTTTATTACATTCTCCTTCTTTTGAAGCTCCATATCATTCCTTTATTCATCCTTGATCTTTACCTGGATATATGGTTGGGAAACAATTTTGGAAGGTAGAATTTATTCCTTGCTGTTATGATTTCCAAATCCATCCTTTGAATGTCAAATAAGATATGGTCTTTCTCATTCTACAACATGTATAATGTAAGAGGTTATTTTCTACTAATATCATCAGCTACCTTGTTCTCCTTACCAAGATGATAGTGAACATATAAATCGTAGTCTTTGATTAGATCTAACCATATCTTTTGATGCATGTTGAGATCATTTTGTGTGAATATATACTTTAGGATCTTGTGATCTATATAAATGTCACACTTCTCACCATAGAGTTAGTGTCACCAGATTTTCAAGGAAAAAATCATAGCTATTAGCTTCAGATCATGATTCAGGTAGTTCTTCTCATGGATCATCAAATTCTATGATACATAGTGTATCACTTTATCATTTTTCATGAGTAAACAAACTAATAATTTCTTTCAAGAATCACTACATATCACAAAACATTATCCATGTGTAGAAAATGTGAGTACAGGTGTAGTGATAATCCTATTTTTTAGCCCGTTGAATCAATCCTCACATTATTCCATATATAAATACTTTACCCCTTTACTTGTTAACTTAGTTATCAGGAGTGAAAATCATGAGAAATTTCTCATAAAACATCGATAATACACTTCTAATATAATAAAACTAATGTTTTTCATGGAACTAGATGGTAAATGATATTACTCAATTGCCTTTTATTTTTATGGTTCCATATAAAATCCCTCACTTGTGATCACATGTACCAAGAATGTGACTTTCTATATCCAAAAGTCAAACTTTATAAACTTAGCATACAACTTCTCCTTCCATAATGTTTCCAACATAAGCCTTAGATGTCCTTCGTGTTTCTCTATTATCTTGGAGTAGATAATAATATCATCAATAAACAATACCAATAAAACATCAAGGTAATCTATAAAGACTCTATTCATAAATTCTATAAATATTGGAGGAGAATTAGTAAGTTTGAAGGGAATCACCAAAATCTCATAGTACTCATACCATTTATGGAAGCTATCCTTCTGAATATATTCCTTCATCATCTTTAGATTACGATATACTAAATGGATATCCACCTTTGAGAAGTACTGGGATCCTCATAGCTAATCGAACAGGTCATAAATCCTTGGAAGAGGATACTTTTTCTTTATGGTGACCTTGTTGAGCTCCCGGTAGTTGATACACAACTACATTGTTCCATCCTTTTTCTTTAAAAAGAGCACTATCTCACCCCTAGGGGATGCACTAGGGCATATAAAACCTTTTTCTACAGAATCTTTTAGCTACTTCTTTAACTCCTCTAGTTCGATTGGGGTCATCCTCTATAGGAATTTTGAGATAAGAGTCGCTCCATGTATGAGTTCTACGGAGAACTCTACTCACGGTCTATGAGAAGGATGGGTAAATCTTCAAGAAATACATCACTATATTCCCTCCCAATAATAATTTCCCCAAGTTTGATACTTTCCTTTGAATCAACCATTTGAGAGAGGTATGATTCTTCAAAGAGAATTAATACGCACACAATTTTTGTATTTTATAAAGGATATTCATGATCATCCTTTCATTTTTATTGGATCATGGGATGGTTCAGAATTTGAAAAGATATTTCCTTTTACCAGCAACTGATGTGTTCTCTATATAATGATATTCAATCCATCTACAATGTAGAATCAAATTCCACCAAGGGAAGTATGATGAGATTTTCTGGGAGAATATTCCCACATACGTCAATAAAAGAAGATTCCAACACATGGGTTGCAATGATCGCACCAGAAGATGTTTTTATGGATATATCTACTTCTAGATTGTAGCAATTTTATTTAATAGTTCTAGAAAACTTACAAGATATAAAATATGTATAGAACCATTATCAAATAAGACTTTTGGAATTATTGAGTGAATTGGAAGTGTACCTTGTACGGAATTATTCTCTTTCTCCACTTTAGTAGTAGTGATGGAACACTCATTCCCTTATTCCTTTCTATTTTGTGGATTATGAAACTGATTAGCCTTGAATACTTGAGTTTTAGTGCACTGGCTTGTATATTTCCATTGCTCCTTAAAGTTGAAGCATTAGACCATGGGTGGTTCTCTCTTTTTCTCCATTGTATCGACCAAATTATTTATGTATTTTAGACATTCATGAGCTTGGTGGACTTATCTCCTACACTTATAGAATTTCCATATCCCATTGAGATAGTTCCAAGGATTCTTTTTCCCACTTTTTTGAAAAGTGGGGGGTTGGGATTTCATTCCAAATTTTTCATTAGATATCCCATTTTAAAACTTCATCTTTTATTTTAAATCACCTTATATATGGAACCATTCTCCAAACTATATATCAAATTTGAGAGCACATCATAAAAATTATTCATAACTCCAAATATATCAAATATATAGGGCATTTTGAAGGTGTGGTTTTAATACACTAAAGATTTTAACAATTTTTCTATCATTGTTGATAAGAAAACCTGATTGTACCATGACAGCTGTTTAAAATTTTCTGCATAAATCATAAATGATTCACATTCCTTTATTAGATCTATGAATTATCTCTCTAAATTTTTATAAAGAGTTTTAGTAATGACTTGTTAAAAAATATATTAAATTCTTCACACTCTAACTCTTCAATTTCGTAGTTCATCTTGGTGTCCTTAGTCAAATCCATCCATCGATTGACCTCTCCATATAAATGGTAAATATCCAAAGTCACCGTACCTAGATCAGAACAGTGAAGAAAAAAAAAAGATATTTTCCATTGAGTTGACTAACTATTCTGAAACTAGTGGATTAGAAGATCTACTAAACATTGGTTGGTGTTTCCATATAAAACATTTGATAGCCAATTTCTCCCTCTTATGTGAACATGTTCATTTCACATTATTGAGGTTATTGTTCATAACATGAAATGGAAAAGTAAGCAGAACCCTGAAATTTTGAACTCCACCACCCAATGAATTAGTGATGTCATTCAGGTAGTTGTTGCATTGTCCCTCACATGGGTCGTTGGCCAGATTTCTCCAATTCCCCACAATTTTATAAAATAGAAAATGTTAGAACAAAATATAAGTCAACACATCATGAATAATTTAACCCTTTGTGAAATTAACTCTAAAGGAATATATTGGGGATCCATGTGTTTAGAATTTTCTAAATCAAAGATTCTTGGATTTTTACATATACTTAGTCTCATACTAAGGGTTTTCACTAAGGTTCTTTAATACTAATTCCAAAATTTACTAAATAGTGCTCTGATACCAACTATAGAGACCCTATTCTTCCTTAAATTACTATTACATAATTTTAAAGAGAATATACATAACAGTGTTATATATCAAAGATCAAATAGTTTAGTGTCTTGGGAAATTTTTGACTATACATAAATTTAAAATAATAAAACATAAACATTATTTAATTCCTTCCTCTCTAGATATTTAGTGGCCATCACATTATCCTTAGTACAAGTAATCACCAGAGTATATACATCAAAGAATGGGGTGATATGAAATCCATTTAAGAGTATATAAAATAACATGAATCAATATAACATGGGGTGATCATAATCATTATAATCATAACATAGTCATATGATCATAATTATGAGAGGAAGCGCTAAATAAAGTCTTGGAATGTGGAAATGCATAAAAATGAAACATAATGTCTTAGTGGTCAAATAAAATTTTTATTTCACTTTATCATATGAGATTAATCAAATTAACTAATCCAAAAGAGAAATATGTAATTATAGGCACACCCATCACATCATAACATTTACATTATGATGCATGACACCTAGAATGTATATCACTCATGGAAATAAAATAATCCATGGAAATAAATGGGTCTCATTTATTAAATCATACATTCATAATGAAAAATTGTTATTCCTAATGGGAATAAAATTATTTGTATCAATATTTAGTTAAGGATAAACTATCTCAAGAGAATTAATAGATTTTTTTAGAAAGAAGAGTTATTTTGGAAAAATCATTGCATTTGTCATAAATCAAGATTGGAAGCATGTATATCACAGAAAAGAAAATATAAGGATGTTAAATTTATATTTAAAGAACATTAAAGTAATATCCATATTGAAAACAAAGGTAAATATTGAAAACCCCAAATAAAGAGAGTTGGGTTCGACAATTCCCCCTACTTTAATTTCTTCTAAATTTTGTTGTTTTTTCACCTATAGAATAATAAAATTGTGTTTATTAAAATAATAATCCAGAATTGAACTATATTAAATTTATAAAAATATTTATAAATTATAATCATTGGATTATATTTCTTAATTTACATTTATGAAATTGAAGTGTTTTGATATCAATTTTTACATAAATTTTCCCCATTCAACAATGATTTTTCAATTTTATTAAATATAATTTATAAATTAGTATAATTAATTAAAGAAGAATATAATACATGTAATTACATATTAATATATTATAAATAATTCATACTACATATCCATGAAGGTGTTTATCATAAATATCTTGTAAATTTCTTCGTAGGTGGTTAACTGACCTTTGATGGGACGTTGTCGAAAGAGAGAGAAAAGGAAATATTGAATTTATATTTGTCATAAATATGATAATTATAGTCAGTTAATATCATTGATATAATGTTAAAATACTATATAATCACATTTTTAGTATAAGATTCTAAAAGGGATAGGGTAAATGAAGAAAATAGAAGAATAAATAGAAGAAGAAAATAGGGAAGTGTTATTATAGACTTACTCTCTCCTTGATGTATCTTCTCTTGTATGAAACTATAAATCCTTGGTGTTTGGAGTTGGATTGATCTAAAATATCCATATATATTTTAAAGGGTTTTATAGGGACAATTGTTTTATAGATTAGGCTTTGTCACAGGTGGGAGGAGTGGTTTCCTAGGGGAGGGAGTAGGGTTATTTATACTATAGGATGAGGTATTTTTATAATACAATATTGAATAAAATATTGAATAAAATAATATATCAAAGGTAAAAATTGTATTAGTGAATTTATGAAATTAT
The DNA here is from genome assembly GCA_963277665.1 of Viscum album. Classification (NCBI taxonomy): domain Eukaryota; kingdom Viridiplantae; phylum Streptophyta; class Magnoliopsida; order Santalales; family Viscaceae; genus Viscum; species Viscum album. The sequence continues at coordinate 194,790,871 of OY728137.1, read as the reverse complement.
AAATAATATATATATATATAATATAATGTGTTTAATAATTTAAATAACTTTTATAACTAGAATCCTGTAATTTATTAAAATGGTAAGTGGAAAGAAAGAATAATTAAAATTTTAAGGAATCACTTTTGAATTTTGGTTTTGGAAAGTTATTTTTAGGTTTAGAAATTGAGTTTATTGTTTTTTAATGAACCATTTATGAAATTCAATATACCATGTCCAAACATAAATTTATATAATGAATTATGTCACTATTATATCATGAACGATGTAATTTAAGATATACTGTTTATGTGAAAAACTGTATTTTTACTATTAACCTGAAAGTAGAAGTATTTTTAGAACCTTACCAGAAAATCAGCCTTGGAAAATTTAGACACTGTGATTTTAAAGATGGCACCAATTTTTGAAAATAATTTTCTGAATATGATTAATTTTATTTTTAATTTAAATAATCATTTATTTCCAAAAATACCAATTTTAATATTATAACTGATTTTATGAAACAATGAAAAAATAACTAAGGTCTCATAATATTATATTATAATAATAATAAAAGAAAATATTAATTTATGATTTTATTTTATGAAAATAAATTTTATTTTAAATCATTATATTAATTATAAAATTGTTTATAAATATTTACAACTTATAAAAATATTAATACTGAATACACCATTTTTAAATTATTTATTTACTTATTTCATGATATAAATATATTATATTTTCCTTCATAAGATACCAAAATTTTATTTATACTTTTAAATGTTTGGTTTCAATTATATTGGACATTTTCCTATTTCTAATGGTAACATTACTATTCCAGTGGTCATGTTACTATTCTATCGGTAGAGGTTCCTTAATTTATAGAAGTACTTATCATTTCATTCATTTATCATTTAAAAAGTATTTATTGTTTTCCCTATGTAAGTTTATGTGATTTATACTATATAAAATTATTATGTGAATGGCGAAATTCCATTGATTAATTTTTCAATCATTATAGTGAGCACCTTTTTCTTTTTCTCTCTTTTATTTCCCCCTTTTTATTTTTCCTTCCCTCAAGTATCACATACACCTCATTGTGGGATTAATTTTACATGGTATACCGTTAACATGTATTGATATATATATATATATAGGTATAGGAAGATATGTACATGCATGGAGCTCAGAAGGTGCTGGATCATCGTACGACAGCTGCAGATCATGGAAACAAGTGAAGATGTGGAATATTCCACCCAAAGGTTGGTTATTTTATGTTTTTATTGCAAATCCACATATATTTACTATTTTTTCAGGACTAATTATTGATTCTAAGTACCCCTATTGTGTCAATCAATGATTAAATGGGAGAAAATAGGGAGTTTGGTTCTATAATAGGGGTTCCTATTCAGAAAATCATGATCGCATGATGTATGGTTCTATATATAAGGCCCCAGCCTTAAACCTTACTTAATCTTGAGCTATTACAATATTAAACATTGAAGATCTTTTCAGGTTTAGAGTTCTAGAGAATTAGATCATAACTATTAAATCTCAAAAGATTACAAAGTAGAAACTTCTACTAAGTTTCCATAAAATAAAAACTCTTAAAAAGAAACATGTCTAGTTCCATGTTTTAGATAGCATGACATTCCCTTGATCCCATCCTTGACCCAATTCCACATTAAGTCTTGTGAAAAAAATTTCAAAAAAACTTGGGGTGAGCATAAAAACCTCAGTAAGGGATACACAAAGAATGAAAACTGTTAGTTTTTCAAAACAACAAGTAAACCATGTATACTTTATCAAAGTAATAATTTTCACCTTTTCAAAGTAGTAAAAACTCTTCACTAAATAAAAGTTCATTACTTACCTTTCTGTAGCCAAAAGATTACCATAAAACCCTTATAAAGATCACATAACATATAATGGTAACTTGGGACATAAACATACTTAAGTGGAATAACCATAAGGTCTACTTCCACACATATCACTTAATGGAATAGCCATTCGGCCAACTTCCATACATAATTAAGGGAATAGCCATACGGCTGACTTCCATACCCAATGCATTGGAGGTTATAACGTAACCACCCGTCCTAGTATTCATGGCACCACCCGTCATATGGTTTATCATGTAACCACCCGTAAAATGTCCAAGTACCATTATAAAATTATAACACATAAATCCAACATAAAGCAATGATACCATTTCCACATTTTAATCACAATATATCATTTAAATATATTGACATAATAGAATCCATTATCAAAAACATTTTAAATACCAAAATACATAAAAGAGTATATGGTATTTATTTTATTTTAAAAACATTACGTCTTGTTGAGGAAGCCAAAGATCAAATAATACTCGCGGCGGCGGAAAAGGTCCTTGTCACCGCGTACGTTAAAAGAAACATTCCTTTTTGTCGTTTAGTAAAACGCTTCGTAGAAAAGAGATTCATTTTGTATAAAAGAAAATTTCAAAGGGGTTTATACACCGTATAAAAGAAAGTTGTATATAAAACAAAATATGCCTCAATGAAAGGAGATTGAGATGAAGTCCCATACAAAGACGGTATCCTTGGTTTAAGGATAAATCAATTATATAATTATGTGTGACAAATGAATACACCAAATATAAGTGGATATTAAGTTTAAAACAATCAGAGGTTATTCACACATATTCATAGAACGACTTATTCAAGGGGTATAAGTTTATCCCAAAGAATCAAAATTGGGTTAATAAGTTCCCTTGCAAAAATTCGACAGCCTAACGACGTCACTTCAAAATTCAAAAAAGAGTTGATGAGAGATAAAGAGGGTATCTCATCACTTGGTAATAAAATTTAAATCAATAAAAATATAGAAAAACATATCCCAACATAATATTATGTGAATTAAAAGACATAACAAAAGAAGTCTTTTAAAAAGAGGAGGGTGAAAGGTTCCCTTACCGACTTGGGTAACTTTCGAAACGTACACCCCATTGAAGAAGGGTCATACAATAAATATGTAAATACCCATAAATGAAATTATATTACACAAATAGTATAATAATGGGAAGTACATACACCACTCAAAGGAAATTGTGGAAAATGTAGCATAAATCCCACGGGAATAAAAATGAGATGAAAAATCCCTTACGAAAACTCGGCAGCCTAACGGCACCGCTTAAAACTTCCAAAAATGGATTGATGAGATCAAATAGGGTATCTCATCATATTACAATAAAATTTACAGAAAGAGGAATATAAAATAACATCCCCCATCATAACAAAGAGGGGCTTAAAAGAAGTAACATAAAAGAGAGTACTTAAAAAGAAAGAGAGAGGTTAGATCTCTTACGAAAATTCGGCAGCCTAACGGCGCCACTCAAAACTTCCAAAATGGATTGATGAGGGAAAATAGGGTATCTCATCATATAAAAATAAGAAGTACAATAGGTTTAATATAAAAGAACATCCCAATCATAAGAAATATGAGCTTAAAAGGAATGACATAAAAGAGTGTACTTAAAAAGAAAGAGAGGAGTAGGATCCCTTACCTCGGGTCCGACTTGACTCGATCGTTCTTTAATCTCCTGAATAATAAACTTGAATTAATTTCTAATTCCTTAAGAACCCTTTTCAAGGTCATTATTACTTTTATATCACTTATTACCATGTCATGAACATTATGTAATCATTTAAGTTAATAACAGTTGTTTTTTCGTTATTTGGTACTTAGGTCAAAAGTGAACTTCTTATATTTACAAGTTGTTCACGTAGTCAAATATCCATTATCTCAATAATGATATTCATGATTTGGATATCATAGATATCATATATATCCAGAATATACATGTATTTATAATATTACATAATCATTTAGAGGTAAGAAATGAAATGCACCGTTCATGGAGACGGTAAGCCGTACGTACGCATGAACGCTACTTTCATTTCGATGTCATATTAATGGAATTAAAACTAAATGAGAGATATGTATATTTTTAATTACAGAATTATATTAATCCTTTAAATGTATAATACATCATATATATCCATTATATGTAGTTATAATAGTACATTACATTTGAGGATAAGAAATGAAATGCACCGTTCATGGAGACGGTAAGCCGTACATACACATGAACACTACTTTCATTTCTATCTCATACTTTAACGGAAAGAAAACAATAATTATATAAAGTTATATTATAATTATAGTATAAAATCATATATAGAAAACTTTAAATCCATCCTTTATACATCCCACATATGGCATTAACGAATCAAATCACTTTGAGGGGGCGGTAGTCCGCACTTCCTAAAATGAAGATATCGCGTATACCCATAATGGAAGCCATAATGTTATGACACAAATGAAAAATACAGAAGCTTAAGTAAAACATAAAAATATTATATATCATATATAAACATAGGGAAATCTTAATGGCCACCTTTGAAGGTGTTATATGAGTGTTGAACAATCATCGTTTCGTGAGGCAGAAATCCGCCATCCACAGAAACAGTATGTTCTTTAACCATTAGATGAAGGTGTCTGTAAGTGTAGCTCTAATAATTATTATAAAAACATACTAGTATATTTAAGATACTGTATTTGTTAAAAAATAAATTAATAAAAAGAGTTTAGGGGGTTGGAGAAGCAAAATAAAACAAAAGAGCACAAGTGAAGACGTTACCTTAAAATCGGGTAACTCCCTTTGGTTTGAACCAAAAGGGTTTCTTGAAGAGCTTCCATCCTAATTTAAGGCTTCTAGGATGAGGATAGGGATGTGGAGAGACAAAATTATCAGAGATTGGCCGAACCAAAGGCTTGAGAGGTGTGGGTAAGGTGGTAGAGGTGGGGGCCTTTTATAAGAGGAGAGGAGGGTCACTCTTGGTAAAGGATAAAATGTTACTTTATTTTCAAATGGTTTTCAGATTTCAATGGTCCCACATTAATGTGTTTCTATGATAAGGTGATAAGGGTTCGAAATACACCCATCCAATAGATTTTTTACATGTTTAATTCCTATATTTTGCATTATCTTTCCATTTTATTTAAATCGTTAAATAATGAGGTCATCACTGCATCATCATGATGTCATAATGAATTTAATTTATTTAATGTCGAAAAATTATAAAAAAAATACTATGATGTAGGAAATATTTTTATATTTCCAATGACTATTTATAGTAAAAATTCTGACTTGTATAACCACATGTAAAAATTGTTTTAGTAAAACAAATCATGTTTGTGACATTTTTATTTTAACTTTAAATAAAAGGCATAAATGTCATTATCATACCCAAGTGGCTCCATGGGGTACCAAAAATCGACCCATGAGTTGTCTTGGCTTGCCATAACTCATTCAATAGGGTTAGGACAAGTGTCAATATATTTTTATTTTATTATAATATCATTTTTACCTTAAATCACACTAATTACCTTTAATCGCGATTAATAAAACTTAAAAGTTACTTTTCATCAAAAAATATTTTCATACCATTGAACCAAATTTTACTTAACATTTAAAATCATTTAAATTGGATTTTTGAAATTCAAATCACAGAAGTGGTAAAGTCCCATTTAAACAAAAACTCAAATTTTGTAACGACCACTTTGTGGTTTCACTATTCATCAAAAATTGAAGATTTTCAGAAAAATACCAAAAATTCACCCTAAGCTATATTTGATATTCCGAATTCAAAAATGATGTCTATTTTACCAAATTCATAAAATAGAAGTTTCATTAATTAATTTTATAATTAATTCCCGCAGTCAGAGCAAATACCGTGTTTTTATGAAATAATAAGTATCAAAAGATTGACACTAGTTTAAGTCCAATTTCAAAGAGATATTAATTACAATGACCCCCATTGGATTATATGGTAAAAATATATTCTATTTACACTTTAAAACCAATTAAAAAGGTAATATAATCATATAAATAAACTACATTAAAAAGAGGTTTTGAATTAAAATAGAACATTTTTCACTATTCATTAAAAATTGAACTTTTTCGGAAAAATACCAAGAATTTACACAAAGTAAATTTTGATGTGAAGATTATAAAGAAGAATTTTATTTGGTCCAATAGAATGTATAAGAGTGAAAAAAATTATATTTAAATAGGGTTCTCCATCAAAAGGCTGTTAATCGACTGTTTAAAGAAGATTTATGCTTAAAATTGGATTCATTTGCATTATAAGCCTCTAACATTTATTGGATAAAAGCATAAATACTTCACAAACATATATAATCATTTTGTAGTTAGTTCTGTTCATTCCCGCCACTACAATGGCTAGGCATTAACTACCATTTAAAATAATATTATTTTATTATTAGAGTGCAACGTAAGATTCCCAAGAAACTCGTTGTTGCGTATTGGGTACGCCATCGAGCATAACATACCCTTTTAAGTAATATTAATATTTTATTCACAAATATGGATAAATATAAAAATGTCATATTCTTTATTTACTTGGGATGTTACATCCTTCCCCCCTTTTGGGAATTGCGTCCTCGCAATTTTAAAATTGGGCTTGGAAATATCCTTGAAAGTCCCACATCAGAACAAGAGTCGGCAAAACAATCACTTTAAAATAAAGAAAGATAAGTACAGAGGTCACCTGAGTTAACCCATACTAGGATTCCATGTAGGAAAACATGGACATGGAGGAGAAAACATAGGGTCATGTTCTGATGGAGAGTGATAGAAAACAAGTCTAAGAGAAAGTTAACCATGAGAAAATCACAAACTTGTGATGGGTTAAACGGTATTCGATTCCCTAGTAGAAAAAGTTAAGAGACAAAATTTTTGTTTTAAGTCACTTTTCATTGAGGAATTGATTTTTGATCTTAACTAAATCATAATGAAACATACTTACTTGTCACGTAGACTTCCAACTTTTACTATATTCCTTAATCAAACTCATATTTTCTCTAAAAGACGAGTATTTAGGAAGACTTGGTTGCATTAAGAGTACTATAATCAATTTCTAGAGAATCACCTAATCCAAAAAAGAGAACTATACACTTCCCATGTCTTTAGACTCTAACCAAAACCAAAACCAAAAAGGTTAGTACAAGATTAGATAATCCAGAAAAGGATAACCCTTTATAAAAAGAAAATATATTCTTAATCTCCAAAATTTGTCCAACAAAACCCAAAGGTCAACGAGGACCATTCGATAAAAAATTTGTCCATAAAATTATTCAATGTAAAATAAACTAAGATTGAAAATATTTGAAGGATGTAGTCACATAGTCTTCCATGTTAAATCATAACATTTATCTCCCAACAACATCAGTTTCTCTTAATGTCTCGTATTGAAAAGTAATTAACCTAATCACATATCCTCCATGATAGGTGAATAAATTTCCATAGATAACCCAAAATCAACTTACTCTTAATTCATAAAATCATGTAACTAAAAAGAATCATTCAAACTAACTAGGTACTTCACGTATTCCAGTGGTCGGCAATAAATACCCATTGCAATTTAGTTGTGGGTTCGATTCCCATAGCTTTGTCCAACGCGACAGGTTGTCACACAGTCTGCGTGTTTCCCTTTTTATAAAACTCCAAAAATAACCCTAACATGTTTTAACCTCAATAGTTTCCTTATACCTCTCATTTTCATCCAAATTCATTACAGTCTCAACATCTTAACTCTTGAAGTCTTATTTCACCACCATAAGATAAAATAAAACGATTCCCAAAATGAATAACATCATACCTTGATCATGGAGTCCACTCGGTTTCATCGTCATCTTGATCACATATGTAGAAGTCCCATTCATTACAACAATGATTTAGAGATCCTTCAAAATCATTTGCTTCCTCCATCCAAATATACCTTGTACAACATGGGTCATATGGGTGTTCACAGAAAAACAGTTTTGGAAAATAATCATGTATGACAGATAATTCCAAAACATCTGATAAAACATGATTTCTATAAAATAGTAAGACATAATTTGAGTTGAAACTTTCTATTATTGGTCCTTTTAAAATACCATAAGTATGTGCTGAGAGACTATATTTTAAAATCAAATATAAATAGGTTGCGCAAGGGTCTCCTTCCTCAGCACCATCTTTAAATCATAATATGCTTCAAATTCTTGTGATATGGTAAAATATTTGAAAATACCTTGATAATATTTAACTTTCTTGAAAATATGAGAATATTGTGAAAATAGTATTTGTCTAAAAACAATCCATGATCCAAGATGATAACGAGGTATAGTGGAGGTGTTTGATATCTCAAACAACTGCTTGCAAGTGAGTTGTATGCTAGAAAAAGTTTCACAATCATCCGAACATGACTTTGCAATGATTATTGCAAGCATGTCATCAAGAAGAGATAGGAATGTCATTTGAGATCCTTCTCCTTCCATTCGTAACTGACTTTAATTGACCTGAAAAAAAGTTATAAAACAAGGATTTAACAGAAATAATAGATATAGGGACTAATCATGTGTCTAACAAAAACTCATAATCCCTAAAGTTGTCTAAACCAACCTCTGATACCAACTATAAGGCCCCAGCCTTAAACCTTACTTAATCATGAGTTATTACAAGATTACACATTGAGGATATTTTCAGGTTTAGAGTTTTAGAGAATTAGATCATAACTATTACATCTCAAAAGATTACAAAGTAGAAACTTCTACTAAGTTTCCATAAAATAAAAACTCTTAAAAAGAAACATGTCTAGTTCCATGTTTTAGATAGCATGACATTCCCTTGATCCCATCCTTGACCCAATTCCACATTAAGTACTGTGAAAAACATTTCAAAAAAAACTTGGGGTGAGCATAAAAAGCTCAGTAAGGGATACACAAATAATTAAAACTGTTAGCTTTTTAAAACAACAAGTAAACCATGTATAATTTATCAAAGTAATTATTTTCACCTTTTCGAAGTAGTAAAAACTATTCACTGAATAAAAGTTCATTACTTACCTTTCTGTAACCAAAATATTACCATAAAACCCTTATAAAGATCACATAACATATAATGGTAACTTGGGACATAAACATACTTTAGTGGAATAACCATAAGGTCGACTTCCACACATATCACTTAATGGAATAACGATTCGGCCAACTTCCATACATACTTAATGGAATAGCCATATGGCTGACTTCCATACCCAATGCATTGGAGGTTATAATGTAACCACCCATCCTGGTATTCACGGAACCACCCATCATATGGTTTATCATGTAACCACCTGTAAAATGTCCAAGTACCACTATAAAATTATAACACATAAAACCAACATAAAGGAATGATAACATTTCCACATTTCAATCACAATATATCATTTAAATATATTGACATAATATAATCCTTTATCAAAACCATTTTCAATACCAAAATACATAAAAGTGTATATGGTATTTATTTTATTTTAAAAACATTAAGGCTTGTTGAGGAAGCCAGAGATCAAATAATACTCGCGGCGGCGGAAAAGGTCGATGTCACCGCGTACGTTAAAAGAAACATTCCTTTTTGTCGTTTAGTAAAAAGCTTCGTAGAAAAGAGATTCCTTTTGTATAAAATCAAATGTCAAAGGAGTTTATACCCAATATAAAAGAAATTTGTGTATAAAATGAAATATGCCTCAATGAAAGGAGATTGGGACGAAGTCCCTTACAAAGACGGTATCTTTGGTTTAAGGATAAATCAATTACATAATTATGTGTGACAAACGAATACACCAAATATAAGTGGATATTAAGTGTAAAACAATCAGAGGTTATTCACACATATTCATAGAATGACTTATTCAAGGGGTACAATTTTATCCCAAAGAATCAAAATTGGGTTAAGAAGTTCCCTTGCAAAAATTCAACAGCCTAACGGCGTCACTTCAAAATTCAAAAAAGAGTTGATGAGAGATAAAAAGGGTATCAAATCACTTGGTCATAAAATTTAAATCAATAAGGATATAGAAGAACATATCCCAACATAATATTATGTTAATTAAAAGACATAACAAAAGAAGTCTTTTAAAAGGAGGAGGGTGAAAGGTTCCCTTACCGACTTGGGTAACTTTCGAAACGTACACCCCATTGAAGAAGGGTCATACAATAAATATGTAAATACCCATAAATGAAATTATATTACAGAAAGAGTATAATAATGGGAAGTACATACACCACTCAAAGGAAATGGTGGAAAATGTAGCATAAATCCCACGGGAATAAAAGTGTGATGAAAAATCCCTTACGAAAACTCGGCTGCCTAACAACACTGCTTAAAACTTCCAAAAATGGATTGATGAGATCAAATAGGGTCTCTCAAAATATTAAAATAAAATGTACAGAAATAGGAATATAAAATAACATCCCCCATCATAACAAATAGAGGCTTAAAAGAAGTAACATAAAGGAGAGTACTTAAAAAGAAAGAGAGAGGTTAGATCTCTTACGAAAATTCGGCAGCCTAACGGCGCCACTCAAAACTTCAAAAATGGATTGATGATAGAAAATAGGGTCTCTCATCATATAAACATAATATTTTCAGTAGGATTAACATAAAAGAACATCCAAATCATAATAAATATGAGCTTAAAAGGAATGACATAAAAGAGTGTACTTAAAAAGAAAGAGAGGAGTAGGATCCCTTACCTCGGGTCCGACTTGACTCGATCGTTCTTTAATCTCCTGAATAATAAACTTGAGTTAATTTCTACTTCCTTAAGAACCCTTTTCAAGTTCATTATTCCTTTTATATCACTTATTACCATGTCATGAACATTATGTAATCATTTAAGTTAATAATGGTTGTTTTTTCGTTATTTGGTACTTAAGTCAAAAGTGAACTTCTTATATTTACAAGTTGTTCACGTAGTCAAATATCCATTATCTCAATAATGATATTCATGATTTGGATATCATAGATATCATTTACTTCCAGAATATACATGTATTTATAATATTAAATAATCATTTAGAGGTAAGAAATGAAATGCACCGTTCATGGAGACGGTAAGCCGTACGTACGGATGAACGCTACTTTCATTTCTATGTCATATTAATGGAATTAAAACTAAATGAGTGGTATGTATATTTTTAATTCCAGAATTATATTCATACTTTATATGTATCATACATCATATATATCCATTATATGTACTTATAATAGTACATTACATTTGAGGATAAGAAATGAAATGCACCATTCATGGAGACGGTAAGCCGTACATACGCATGAACGCTACTTTCATTTCTATCTCATACTTTAATGGAAAGAAAAAAATAATGATATAAAGGTATATTATAATTCCAGTATAAAATCATATATAATAACTTTAAATCCATCCTTTATACATCCCACATATGACATTAACGAATCAAATCACTTTGAGGGGGCGGTAGTCCGGACTTCCTAAAATGAAGATATCACGTATACCCATAATGGAAGCCATAAAGGTAAGACACAAATGAAAAATACAGAAGCATAAGTAAAACATAAACATATTATATATCATATATAAAAATAGTGACATCATAATGGCCACCTTTGAAGATACTCTAGTTGTTACAAAAGAAATGAATAAAAAGAGTTTAGGGGGTTGGAGAAGCAAAATAAAACAAAAGAGCACAAGTGAAGACATTACCTTAAAATCGGGTAACTCCCTTTGGTTTGAACCAAAAGGGTTTCTTGAAGAGATTCCTGCCTAAGTTAAGGCTTCTAAGATGAGGATAGGGATGTGGAGAGGCAAAAGTATCAGAGCTTGGCCGAACTAAAGGCTTGAGAGGTGTGGGTAAGGTGGTAGAGGTGGGGGCCTTTTATAAGAGGAGAGGAGGGTCACTCTTGGAAAAGTATAAAATGTTACTTTATTTTAAAATGGTTTTCGGATTTCAATGGTCCCACATTAATGTGTTTCAAGGATAAGGTGATAAGGGTTCTAAATACACCCATCCAATAGGTTTTTGACATGTTTAGGTCCTAGATTTTTCATTATCTTTCCATTTTATTTAAATCGTTAAATAATGAGGTCCTCACTACATCATCATGATGTCATAATGAATTTAATTTATTTAATGTCTAAAAATTATAAAAAAATACTATGATGTAGGAAATAATTTTATCTTTCCAATGACTATTTATAGTCAAAATTATGACTTGTATAACCACATGTAAAAATCGTTTTAGTAAAACAAATCATGTTTGTGACATTTTTATTTTAACTTTAAATAAAAGGCATAAATATCATTATCATACCCAAGTGGCTCCATGGGGTACCAAAAATAGACCCATGGGTTGTCCTGGTCGGCCATAACTCATCCAATAGTGTTAGGACAAGTGTCAATATATTTTCATTTTATTATAATATCATTTTTACCTTAAATCACACTAATTACCTTTAATCGCGATTAATAATACTTAAAAGTTATTTTTCATCAAAAATTATTTTCATCCCATTGAACCGCATTTTACTTAATAGTTAAAATAATTTAAATTGGATTTTTGAAATTAAAATCACAGAAGTGGTAATGTCCCATTTAAACAAAAAATCAAATTTTGTAACGACCACTTTGTGGTTTCACTATTCATCAAAAATTAAAGATTTTCAGAAAAATACCAAGAATTCACCCTAAGATATATTTGATATTCCGAATTCAAAAATGATTTCTATTTTACCAAATTCATAACATAGAAGTTGTATTAATTAATTTTATAATTAGTTCCTGCAGTCAGAGCAAATACCGTGTTTTTATGAAACAATAAGTATCAAAAGATTGACACTAGTTTAAGTCCAATTTCAAAGAGATATTAATTACAATGACCACCAATGGATTAAATGGTAAAAATATATTCTATTTACACTTTAAAACCAATTAAAACGATAATCTAATCATATAAATAAACTATATTAAAAAGAGGTTTTGAATTAAAATACAACATTTTTCACTATTCATTAAAAATTGAACTTTTTCGGAAAAATACCAAAAATTTACACAAAGTAAATTTTTATGTTCCAATTATAAAGAAGAATTTTATTTGGTCCAATAGAATGTATAAGAGTGACCAAAAATATATTTAATGAGGGTTCGCCATCAAAAGCGGTTAATCGACCGTTTAAAGAAGATTTATGCTTAAAATTGGATTCATTTTCAATTTAAGCCTCTAAAATTTATTGGATAAAAGCATAAATATTTGACAAACATATATAATCATTTTGTAGTTAGTTCTATTCATTCCCGACACTACAACGACTAGGCATTAACTACCATTTAAAATAATATTATTTTATTATTAGAGTGCAACGTAAGATTCCCAAGAAACTCGTTGTTGCGTATTGGGTACGCCATCGAGCATAACATCTCCTTTTAAGTAATATTAATATTTTATTCATAAATATGGATAAATATAGAAATGTCATATTATTTATTTACCTGGGGTGTTACACTATGAACACATGTCATTTAACATTAATTTATAGAGAAGATGCTTTTTTATAACTACACCCATGCAATGAGAGTACATGATGTATAGTGGCTCTTGGTGTGTGGTCATGTATATGGTCAGACAACCCATGTAAGGGAACTTGGCCATGTAGGGTACATAACCAGACTTCATATGGGAAGAACATTGTGTAGGAGTACACAATTAGGAAAAAACACAAGTTCAGGCTATCCATGGTACAGAAGAAGGTACCCAATGTAGGGTACATTCTGTTTACATGTTTTAAACATCAGATAAATAGGCTTTACATTCCAATTACATCCTAAGTACAAACCGAGGTGAGGCTTTGATAGTACACATTGTGTACTTGGTTATACACATCATGCACTTCATATATGCCACTATTTTAGGTGGTTTTTAGTTTTCACACCATGTAGTCATAATGTGACATAATAAAAGTCTATATTGAGTAATTTTAGACATAAATCATGATGTTTTAACCCTTAAGTTTATTTGAGGATTCATAAGAGGTGTTTTAGTGGTGGGTTAGATTTGATGGAGATGTTCTTCCTCAAATTTTTGACTTCAACTATCTCCAAATAGTGATATGTGGGATGGGACATAGATTATGGATATGGAAATTATTATAGGACATGAAATATGATATCATATGTCTTCATCTAGTGTATCTTGTGATGCTTCCAGGTTAAAGGGACCGAGTTCCATTTTGAACAAGACAAATAAGATGGGAATTCAGACCAACCTACATTTAACATTGATATTGAGACTGGCCATAATACACCTCCCTATAATGATTCCTGAGTAACTTTTCCAATGATTAAATCTCTCTTAAGAGGTGCTACATTTTATTTTGGGTTGATATGAGTTGTTATAGATGGGTGTTGGACCAAGACACCAGTTATAACCAATGATTCCAAAAGGGATGCCTATGCTTATGCCCTTAACCAAGGGATTCCATAAGGGATTCCTCCACTACATCTGAAACCTAGAGTGTGATAGGTAGAATGAATCTAGTTTCCTACTCTGTTTTAGGGTCCCAAGGGGGAAACCTCTACTTATAATATTATTTAGTGAATCCCCTAAGAGATACCTCTGATTTATTTCATTTCTAAGGATCCCATGAAGGATTCCTTCAATTATGTGGGGACCATAAGAATCCTGAGTAGGATTCCTCGCCTATTTTTAATTTATAGAAGCTAGTGAGTTCCCCAATGTTTGATTGACAGTAATATATAGAGTCAGGGGTTTGGTTAGTGATGATTGTGGGTGTAACCCTAGAACACATACAAAACATGTAATCTCAAGGTGATATTGTAGTAGGGATGGTTTAGGGATTCTTCAAAACTCACACTTTTATTTATTAATTCACTCTATTTTTTAATACAACTATGATTTGTAGATGTTCCACCTAGAGTTTTTACTATTATCATGAGGTATTGTGATGGGTTTATGAATTCTATACCATCATTATAATTTTCATACATTCACTCAATTACTATAGAAATAACTAATAATCATAGCATGTTTCCTAGAACTCATCCCACAAGGCCTGATTCGATGTGGTTCTAGGATGGGTTTTCCCATAGGTATTTCTTGTGATTTGGCTATTTATCCTTATTTATCAGAATTGTAATATGTACTTTGTGGGATCTGGATGTTGAGACTTTTTAATCGTTATTTCAAGACATACTTCATGGGACATAGCTAATTAAAACTTGAGATATAATAGGATTCCTCATATAGAATGCCTTAAATGGGCACAAATGTTAAATAGAATTATATAATTCCTTAGGCGATACTTGTGTTCCTTATACGAAATTCAATGGATGGTCTCGCGCGGGTAATGTAAAATATATTATGCCTTGAGAAACACATGGGTTCCCTATGTAAACTGCATTGGATGGGATCAAAGGGATGATGGTATCTATTACAATGTTAGGTTGCTAGGTGAATCTCAGATTCCCTATTATATAGGGTGTTACCTAGTGGATGCATTGAGGGATGATAGAAGGTTTTTGGGTGAGTTCTTTTCCCCTGGTCTTTAGATATTCTCATGGATTGATGATGATCTCCCTGAGAAATGCTGGACATTTTCCACAGGGTTGAGGTGGATGCACTATTTTTTTCTTTACTTTCCTGTAAATGGGGATCTTGATCCATTTATTTGATTTGGTCATGACATATTACCTTAGACCAGGAGAGTATTCTTTACACATCTCTTATAGTTCATCCCCATTGGGGATTATCTAATTTCCAATGTGGTGACTTACTAGGGACTAGGACCTCTCAATAATACACCATACTATATTCAAATAGATAGAGTGGTATGATATCTAACACCATCCCATATTAATAGGATTTCCATTTGATACCAGAAATCATTCATTATATTTATTGGAGTCAAGCATGGGTGATCCTAGGGCTAGGATTTGTGACTCCCTATGGTGTCATAGCTTGGTCCAAGAAATTATGGCACTAGATAAAGTAGTCATCATCAAACATTATTATAGACCCAAGGATCATCAAGATTATACATGGAATGAGTGCTAAAACATCAAGAAAAATGCCTTATTATAAAAATCTCTAGACTATTGGGATCAAAGGACCAAGGACTGGTTGTGTATTTAATTTTTTTTATGTTATATGTTGTCTTTATTATTTTTATTTTTCCTTGGCTAGGATGAGAATTTTGAATGAGCATGCACTTATGGAAGCATTTTACTAGTTCACCATTGGGGGTGGCCTGTTGTGATATATTTTTAATCCCTTATACATAGAACATGGTGTGAATGCAGAACTTATGTCTACTTTTCAGTTTGGAATAGATGTATAATTTATAGGGAGTGGGCAAATATTTTATTATGGACTGAATCTTCTAATGTGGATTCTTATGATCAATATGTAGTAGCTCTATCATATCATTAGAGAATATCTATATGGTTTAACTCGATGGAATCAATAATCCCTTTTATGTTTATCTATTTTATTTTATTCTTCTATACGTGACTGTCCCAAGGGTGTTCATCATTTTATGTATGACATGGTTGTTCAAGATTTTAGTGAATTTAATTTATTATTAAAAACTTGTTTTATTTATGGCTTCGCCACTCAAATTATTTTCCATTATGAATAATTTTTAGTTATGTATTCTATTTTCCTAATCTGGTAGGAGGGAATGGTCTCCCCACTATAACACTATAGGCCCTTTATGCTAATCAATAAACTCTAGTGTACAGGGAGGCACGTTTGTGGCCTTGTCGCTAACTGGTACAATTACAGTTTATAGATTGTTTCACAATGGGATGTGAAAAAATGGTATCATAGAAGTTAAATTACTATTTTATTACTATTTGGTATATGATATGAATGATTATTAAGAATTTTTTGTTTCATTTGATTGATATCATACTAGTTCACTGGGAATTATATTTTTTATAAAATGTCTAAGTTAATAGGGATATGAGATTTCCTTTCTTAATATGTGAAGTTACATTTTTATTTGATCGTATCCTTGAGACACACACATGTTGATATGTATTTTATGATTTATTTTTTATTTATACCTCTCATACCACTGGAAATATTCCAAGGATTGATTATGACTGTTGGACAACATTGTGAAGAGGTGTCTCATTCATCATACCTGGCATATAGGGACAATATATTATAGGCCTTCTAGTGTGAGATTCTATTATGAACAGCTAAGGTAAATTATTTAAAGTTTAAAAAATAACCTAAATGGTGTTTTTCCATATAGGTTATAAGTGTAGTTATACATAGTTATACCAACATGTATATTTATTTCCTTATGATTGAAGGTTATGTTGATCTATATTGAGACGTTCAACTGTGAGGATGATGACTCTGTCCTCTTGCACATAAGGTGTAGAGATCCCATTAGGTTAATACGGCACATGATTCCAAAGTGTTAAGCCCAAAATAGAGCATTGTTACTTATGTTATGTTATTTAAAGTATCAATAACAACCCATGCGTTGTTTTCCCACACATCTTGGAATGAAATTATACTTAACTGGATCATGTGACTGTAGTATAACATAGATCATTATGATGATGTTGTGTGCATCCATTCAACTCATTCAGGTCATTTTTGGTAGCTAATTCTTTTATTATAGACCATTTTGTGTGTATCCTTTTCTGTTATGGTTATCTAAAGCATAATAATAACCTATATTGAGTTTTTCCATATTGATTACAATAATATTTTACATAACTATCCTTCATTTATGGTTATCTAGTCAGATCCTTTAGTACAATACTAAAAGGTACCTACAAATGTATAGTAAATTGGAACCTAGAGGGGTTAATACCATATAAAAATTCCCAGTGAGGGTTAGTACCTATCATTTTATATGATATTATGACCTACATGGAGCAGTTCAGTATACAGATGTTAAGAGGGGATTCACGTCGAATAGGCCGATTCTTGGATGGTGATTTGATGTCGATAGTTTTTTACCCTCATAGGTAAATGTTATCATTACCCCATAATTAAGGGTTTACATTCTTCATATATTACTTGTATTAAGGTGGGTGTGTATATGAAACATTGTGAGATGTGACCTTGGTGAGAGGTTTGACCTATGGGCTAGGTGGTCATACCTAGTGACCTATCATGAGATTTGATTGGTAGGGTTATGTGTGAGATCAATGGGCCCTTAGTCTCGACACATACCAATGTAGATCAATGTTTGGTTTGATCTAGGGAAACCTATGAGAGGGTTTGGCCTAAGATTAAATATTCCTTTTTATATATTGGTCTTGTTGTATGCTCTTGTTCGGACTGATTCATGAGTGGTGTTTATGTTTTTATATAAAGGCATAATGATTCATTTGGGTTTGGATAAAGTTTATAGGGTGATTGTGTATAAAGACTAGCTTCAACTGGTAAGATTTTTAAGTTCCATGGCCCTGTTAACTAGTGGTTATATAGGGTAATCTTTAATTTTTGAAAATAAAACCATGAGACATGAGGATTTTTTATTAAATCAGGGAACATGTGAGGTTTTTGAGATTGAATTGGAGTTATAATGGATCATCAAGGTTAATGTGATTGAAATTATATGTATCATAGTCTTCCTGGTCTTCCTGTTAGATGACTCCTGAGAGCATGGTTTGAGTTTGTATAGGGTTGTATGGGATAATACACATGTTGTGCTAGGTGAGTTTGCGTATGAATTGGTTGCACATGGTACTATTTAAATCATTAATCATGGAGAATTCATGTGTGATACATGGAATGGGGGTTTCAAATACTTATCCTAGGAATGGTTTCATGGGAGTTGTGATAAAATGAGAAATGTCCCTTTGTGGTAGAGGATACATAAAGAATGGATTGAGTGTTGTAGAATGGATGATAGTGTTTAATCCTAGCGAGGTATTAGAAGGATGGTCAGAGTGGCTCACTGGGAGTGACACACATTTTATGTTTTATGTAGTGAATGTTTCACTCAAGGATTGGTATAAAAAACTCATAGGGTGGGGAGTTCACCATTGTCCATTTTAGAGTGTTGACCATTGTAATGAGTTGAAATTTAGGGTTTTTCATGGAAACAATTATCTGGAAGTGGGAATAAGAAATCTTTTGATGTTATGGGGTTTTTTTCATGAATGAGTAGTTTTAACCACCATAGTCATCATCTTGGGTGATGGATAGATTTTGTGCCATTGAACATGGAGATTATTTTTCAGGTGATGGTAAGGATACTCATATAGTGGGGAGCATCGTGCCCATCTTGGATGAATTTCTCCTATTTTGAGAGAGAGATGTGGATTCTGAGGGACTGGCCATTGGATGGTAAAAATAACATAGTTTTACTGATGAATAGGATGAGAACATGGTTGATATTTGACCACAAAGGATTATTAGAGAATAGAAGGGTTACTGTTGGGAGGATGTAAAGACCTATATTTTTCTGAACTATGAAATTAAAATAAATTGAAATTTTTATTTCATATTCTTTTGAGAGGTAAAAAAGTCTTTTTCCACTAGAATATAATATTGAATTATATTTTTGAGAACTATATAGGTATTGGAATCTGTTGTTTACCCTATGGTAGGAGTTTGGTGGAAATTCGAGTCATTTAAATTTTCACCAAATAATTAATAAGTAAAAATTTATTAATTAATTATTAATTTATTTTCTTGGATTCATTCCAAAATTTCTATTGAATGATACAATGGATTGAGATTATATATCCAAATTGAGTTTAGAAACATATATTTTTTACTAGGTAAGACAGAAACTCATGTCAGGAACCATGGCCAGGGCCAAGCCCCCCTTTCATTTTATTTTATTTTTCTTTCTTTTATTTTTCTATTTTTATTAATTTTCCATCCATATATTATCACATATTCCCCCATATGTTATTCCTTCACTATTAAACATAGATAAAAGGGAGAATAATATAGTGTGGGCGAAAGATAGGTTCCACTACAGAGCTTGGGAGGATTCAGATCATCATACGATAGACACAGATATGGAAATGAGTAAAGATTCAGAAGATTACAACCAAAGGTGGGCCATTTTTTTTGTTTTTTCACAAAGACCCATAGATTTAAATGATTTTTCTTTTAATTACCTATTATTATTTCAATTTTCCCCTATTTGGTCAATCAATTCTTAAATAGGGGAAAATAGTAGTTTTATGCTGATTACATGGGTTCTCGTCCGGGAAGTCCTGATCAAAAAATGTGTGATTCTATGAACACATGTTATGTACTATTTCTATTTAAAGAATATGAATTTTTAGAACTATAAAATGTGTACTAGGAGTATACACCATGTATTTCCATTCAACATGTGGCTGGTTACTTGGCCAAACATCTAACATAGGGGTGCATGGTTGTGTAGGCTATACATCTAGACATTGTGTGGGATACACACCATATATGGGTGAATAAATAGATAAAAACACATGTAAATACCATGTGTGGTACCCAGGAAGGTACCATGTGTAGGGTACACATCATATTCATGTTTTACACGCAGTTTACTTGGGTTTTACAAGCCATGTTTGGTTGAAGTACACACCCATGTGAGTCTTTGAGAGTACAAATCATGTTATTGGGTATTATAATGACCCATTATTGACATAGATTACCATTTAATAACTTTTTCATAATAAATAAAAAATTGCACAAACAGATGCACGAATATCATACTAGTATACCGCCTTTGGAAACATGGAATGTTAAACACTAATACATAAATGAGCTACATAATCTTCCACTAGGTTCTTCTTGAATAGAACCCTTCTGAGACACATCAAACATAATAAATATATTCATAACATGGGGAATGAAACATAAGAATTATTGAGATCAAATTCTCATTAAGGTTAAACAAGGGATACATTTAAGCATAATCATGAGTATAAGTATAAGAGAACATGATCAAAAAATATAAAAACATACCCTGCATATCAAATATCATAAACATGAATCATGGTATAAAATTGGAAGTTCATAAAAAATGAATAATAAGGAAATATAGAACATAATACATAAAATCATAAGCTAGGAATGAAACATAGAATTGTGGTAGACACATAAGCATATAATATGAATTCTATAGTAGCTAAACAATCACTTCAAATACTATCTTAGTAGTATAGGTTCACTCCCAATACCAACTTGGTAGTAATGGTTCACTCCCAAGGCTATCTTGGTAGTATGAGTTCACTCCTCATACCATATTGGTAGTCATGCTTCGTTCCCATGGACATCTTAGTAGTCCAGGATAATTCCCAAGACCATCGTAGTCTATCTCATGGGATATAAATATTTACCTAATGCATATGAGTGAGATATTGATCCCACCCATATCCTAATGAAATCATACATACATGTTACAAAAGATAATAAATAATCAAATAATAAAAAATGAAATAAAATGGGTATTATAAACATGTAATCATATAATAACCTGGGTTAAGAGATAAGTTTCATAATCATTTCATCATAAACATAACTCATGAAAAGAAGCAGGTTTCCAAAGCATATAACCTATAAATGTGAAATGGGTTCCATAAAGAGAATTACATAAATACATAATACATTTAGAGAAAGAATATGAAGGTAAACATTGAATATATTCCCCATAAAGGAATGATCAACAAAAATGGATGTTATCTTGGATGGGAAATAATTTTTTAAGATCTCTTAAAAACATTTTGTCGAGGAAAATATCCCTTTTGCTTTGAAAACGCCTTTTTTAAAACATAAAACCTTTTTGAAAACATTTTAATTGAAAATATTTTTTAAAATATAATATGTAATCTTTGAAAAAAATTATTTTCCTTAAATTATTTTTCCTTGAAAATGATCATCAAGGTTCTATTGAAAACATATTTGAAGAAATTTTTTAAAACATGGTTTTTGAATACAATAGATTTCCGACCAAGAGGGAGATGATAAGATTTTACATAAAAATAATATTTTATGTACCAAAGAGTGAAAAAATTGAACTAAAAAATAAGGATATATAGAATAAATAGTGGATATGTAATCTCATGAGAAATCTTGAGATATGGATGCAAATATTTCATTAAAGGAAGCATAAACGTAAACAATCTTGAAAAGTAATGTGATTGTCTTGATAAACTCTTATAACTACATAAATTGGGGTCATACTCTCAATATAAGAAAATAAAAGTTTATGAATATTAAAATATCATGAAAATAAGTATATTCATGTCATAACATGTAAAAAAAAGTATATAAACTTCGAAAAATATTTTAGGTGCATAACAAAACATGAGTCTCAAAGAAGGAAAATTGAGACAAAACATTTTTACTAATTTGGAATGTTTTGAAACCTAAACCCAATGAATGAATGTTTATAAAATGGATATGTTAAAAAAAATAAATTAAGGTATATGATACATATAATACAATCATGGTAAGTACATAAACCACAAAAGAAAAGAGTGGGGAACATAGAATGTATCATATGGGAATAAAAATTGAGATGAAATACCCTTAACTTGTGTCTTAAATCTCATCATGCTCACTAAAAACTCCATCTTATTAAATATAAATTTATAATAAATTGTTCAAATAACCATATCATTATATATAATACAATATTTTTTTTATTATGACCTTATGTTACCCGCTTTTTAACGATCCTATGTTAAGGTTTCACTTCAGGTAATATTATCTTTATTATTTGCATGTATCATAATTTGTTATATAATTGGTCATTATATGTATATAATTATTAAATAATGTTAAAAAAGATATAAATATCATTTATATACATTATATGTATGTTATAATAATCTATAGAATATTTAAGTATGAAATGGAGAGCACCATTCAAGGAGACAGTAGGTCGTTCGTACGCATGCATGTAATTTTCTTTAAATTGCCATGTTGAGAGAAAGAATGTAATATATATATATATCATTATTAATTTAGATTTATTATATCATATATATATATTCCCTTAAATTATCCTTAATACAATCCATGTAGTGTATGGGCGAATCATATCTCTTTGAGGGGGTGGTAGTCCACACTTTCAAAAACAAATTATAATATTTACATAAGATGGAAAGTATAAAGTTATGATCTAAATAATAATTAAATAAGATTAAATACATTATAAATATAATATATATCATATAAAAATAGATTTTCCATCATAATTTCGACCATGAGAGGCGGTAAGGAAAATTGAACGATCATCGTTTAGTGAGGTGGTAGTTTACCGCACACATAAATAGTATGTTCATTATTCATTAGATAGAGGTGTGTGTAGCTTTAGGTTGAATACATATCATAAAAGCATCATAGTATATTTTTTTAATAATTTTTTTATACAAGCATGGTAAAAAAAAATTTAGGGGTGGAGAAAGAAATTAAAAAAAGGACTTGAGAGAAGATGTTACCTTTTGATTGGGTAACTCTTTTTGGTTTGTGCCAAAATGATTCCTTGGATGGACTTCTGACCAAGTTAAGAATTATACGAGTTAGATAGGTATGTTTTTAACTATATTGGGAAGGTATTGTCTGAACATAATAGGTTTTATAGGTGTGAGGAAGTTGGAGAGTTTATGGATTTTTATAGGGAAGGAAAATGACTCACTTGGAATTTTTAGAAAAAAGTTAATTGTACACATGGTATTACCTAAAAAAGTCATAAAAAGCAAAATAAATCTATAATTGAAGGTTTATGTCCAAAATATGAATAAAAAATGGGTTTTGGACATGTTTCTAGGTCCTTTTTTCTCTTAATGATAAGGTTTATTCCCTAATTAGGATTAATTTGGCTTTAATCATTGTGATTATTTTTTATCACTTTTTATTAATCATTTTGGTCAAAAATTAACTTAGTCTTATTAGAAAAAAATATTATAATTAACACAATGGTGTACATTAGTTTTTCAAAGTTCAATTCACAAAAGTAGAAAAATTAAAATTAATTCTAATCCTGTAAACAGGATGAAATAACGAGTTTTTAAAGTAGAAATATGTCCAAAAGCTTGTTAAGAGTTTATATTAAATTTCAAAATGAAATTGATTTTATTAATTAAATTATATTAATAGATGTAATATTTATCATATGTGACCTTAAAAAATTTATAATATCATTTAACATTAGTAAATAATCTAAAAATGGAAGTCTTTAATTAAAAAGCAGTATTTGTCACTATTAACCAAAAAATGAAGTTTCTCAGAAAAATCCAAAAAATCCACCCTATGATAATTTAGAAATTATAAATTTAAAAATTAATTTAATTTTATCAAATTTAATTTCTAAATGTGTCTAAAATTTATTTTATTATTTTATGTGGTTCTTTTGAGAAAATGGTATTTTAAAACATAGAAGTAATTTACCAAAAATCATATCATTCATTATCAATGTGTTTTATTTATATAAAATAATTGTAAAGAATATTTTGAAATTAGTTATTACTATTCATATTACTATGTTTAAAAACTAGGTTATAATTATATCATTTAAATAATTACACCATTAAAATGATATTTTGTAGAAACTATCTGTTGTGTGTGATGCACACTAAGTCAATGTTGCATGTATCGTATACAAAGTTGGCATTTCATATAACATATTCCAAGTCAGTGTTTCATGTAAAATACAGTGATTTTGTTCTATGTGGAAGGAATATTTGACTTAATTCATTGTAAGACACAAATGAATATTAAATTTATTTAAAAAAATGTCTATAAAAACATGGGTTGTTATATTCTACCCCCATCAAAACAAAATTCACCCTAAAAATTCTTCAGTCATGTAAAAAAATAAAGTTAATTCTTCTTTATCATATCCTCAAGTTCCCATATATCTTCTTCTAACTAGTGATTTCTCCACAAAACATTAACCAGGTGAGTGGACTTGTTTCGTAGAGCATTCTCTAATAGGTCCAGAATTTCAACAGGTTGTTCTTCGTAAAAAATATATGTCTCTAGTGTTATGACCTATGAGTTCAGTACATGTAAAGGTTTAGGTATGTACTTCATCAAATGAGATATATGGAACGCATCATGGAATTGAGAGATATTTGGAGGAAGTTCCAAGCTATAGGTTATCATCACAATATGATAAAGAATCTCAAAGGGACCGATATACCTAGGGTTTAGTTCCCTTTCTTCCTGAATCTCATAACATTCTTCCAGGGTGAGATTTATAGAAATAGATTTTTAATAAATTTTAATTCTGGATCACACTGATGGTTATTAGCATAATGTTTTGGCCAACTTTGAGCTACCATGATATGCTGGTGAATGGTTCTATCCTTCTCAAACATTTTTTCAATGATATCAGGTCCCAATACGTTCTTTCTCCAACATCATCCTAGCATGTTGGAGAGCTACACTTCTTCCCATAATGGGATTCATAAGGTGCCATATGAATGGTTGAGTGAAATCCATTCGTGTATGAATACTCAGGTAGAGAAAGGTGTTGATCCCAACAACCTTAAAATCCATAGAACAAGATATGAAAATATCCTTAGGGTTTAAATTGTTCTTTTAGACTGACCATCTATATGAGGATGATAAACAGTGCTGAAACTCAATTCTGTATCAATTTATTTTTGAAGACTTCCCTATAACTTTTAGGTAAATCATGAATCTCAGTCTGATACAATAGAATGTGGTACTCCAGGCAACCTTACCACTACCTTAATGTATATCCTATCAAGTTGATCCCAAGAGGATTATTATCTAATAGTGATGAATTGTGCTATATTAGTAAAGTGATTGACTACCATTTATATAACATTAAACCCTTTATAGGTTTTGGGTTGTCCAAAAACAAAATCCATAGTGATGTTTCCCATTTCCATTCTGGTATGGGTAATGGATGCAACATCCCATTTGAGTTTTTTTCTTTTAGACTTAACTTTTTGTAATACCAAGCACCGAGATAAAAACTCTACGATATCTATCTTCATGATATCCCACTAGAAGTATTCTTTCAAATCACTATACATCTTTGTACTTCCTAGATGGCTATAGAATACAGAACAACGAGATTCCTCTGATAGATATTTAGTCAAATATGGTACGGAAGGAACACATAAATGGTTCCTAAACCTCATCATTTAATCATGATCAAGTTTAAAATTAGGAACATTTTTGAATTTATTTTGTTGCTCAATATCATCCATTTGTGCCTCATTAATCATTACTTGGATAGAGGTTTAAAGATTCATTTGAAAAAGAAATTTTTTTCCCCTTCTATATGGATTTCCAGATCCATCATTTTCAAATCCAAAAATATTTGATCTTTTATGATCTTCATCATGGATAATCTAGCATGATCCTTCCAACTTAAAACATCTCCCACCTTTTTCACTTTTCCAGGGTGGTAATGTATTGAGGAGTCATAATCCTCTATCAACTCTAACCATCTTCTCTGAATCATGATTAACTCTTTCTGTATATATTTCAAACTTGTATGATCGGTATATACATTAGAATTTTCCCCATAAAGATAATGTCCCAATATCTTTAATGCAATAATTACCACTTCTAACTCCAAATCATGAGTTGGGTAATTCTTCTCATGAATCTTCAACTGTCATGGGGAATATGCTACAAACATGTTATTATTCATAAGAGAACACCTCAATACCTTCTTGTTGCATTTTTGTTGATTACAAACCCTTATCCTCTATAAGTAAATGTAAGCACAGGTGAACTGACCAACCTTCTCTTTAGTTCCTTGAAATTTTCCTCACATTCTTCTGTCAAGAGGAACTTGACACCTTTCTGAGTTAACATGGTTAGAGGATTAGATAGTCTTGAGTAATTCTCCACAAACCGTTGATAATATTTTGCTGGACCAAGAAATCTATGGATCTCAATTACTGTGGTTAGTCTATGCCAGTATTCAATAGCCTTTATCTTTGATGGATCTACTACTATACCATTTCTTGAGATTATATGACCAAAAAATGTAATATTTTTTAGAAAAAATTCACACTTTTTAATTTTTTTATATATTCTCTTTCCTTAGGGACTTTAATACAATTCTCAAGTGATATTAATACTCTTCCTTAATCTATTAATAGATAATAATATCATCTATAATAACTACCACAAACATATCAAGGTAATATATAAAGACATTATTCATTAAATCCATAAAGATAGGAGGGGAATTAGTAAGACAAAAAGGATTCACTATATATTCATAGTGTCCAAACCTTTTACGTAATGTCATATTGGGTATATCCTCTTTCTTGAACCTCAGTTGATGATATCTAGAATGAAGGTTCATCTTTTAAAAGTATTAATCTTTGTGAAATTGATCAAAAAATTCATCAATATGGGGGAGAAGTTACTTTTTCTAGATTGTGATCTTATACAAGTACCGATAATTAATTCACAGTCACATTTATCCATATTTATTTTTCTAAAAAAGAATTGGTGTACCCCAAGGTGACACACTAGGTAGAATGAATCCCTTATAAAGGTTTTATTGGAGATGCTTATTTAATTCCTACAACTCAATCAGGGCCATTCTATAAGGAGTCTTTGAAATTGGTGTGGAACTAGGTATGAGTTCTATTTGAAATCAACTTCATGTTTTAGTGGAAGGCTATGAAAATATTTTAGAAATACACTCACAAAATCTCAAACAATAGGAATACCATCGATTTCAATTCTCTTTCCAATCATTTGAGAGAAATAACCATTTTGAATGCGAATTAGGACCCATACACTAGATGTCATATCCATAAGATGGTCATATATATCATCACATGGATAGATGATCATAGTAGGGTTTGAAATATCAAATAGAACTTCCCTTCCTTGAAAATATATGTGGTATTTAAGTAGATAAACATAATCCATGCCTAAGATGACATCAAATTTTACCAAAGGAAGAATGATAATATTTTAAGGAAGTACACTCCCACAAACATTAATCGGAGAGAAATTACAGACTTGAGATGAAATCATCATGCCAATAGAGGTGCATATTGTTTATTCCACATTTAATTGTTTTGTAGGAATATTAACAACCTTAAAAATTATTTAGATATGAAAGAGTGGGTAGATCTAGAATCAAATATTATATTATAAGTTATAGGTTGGATGTTAAGTGTACCTTTCACCACATCATTATCGCACCCCTCATCAGAAATAGTGATTTCATGAGATTTTCCCTTGTCGCATGGCATAATAAATTACTGAAATCTATAATCATCACTAGACCTTGGTTTTGGGAATTGGTTAGTATAATTCCCGTTCTCTTTACACATGTAACACTAAATCATGGTAGGTGTGTTCTATGAAGATTTTTCCACATTTAAAATGGTATCTACCTTCTTCCAATCACTTTAGTAATCAATTGCATGATGGCCTTCATTTCCGCACTTAAAATATTTTTTAGACCCCTTAATAAAATTTCCTCCATTCTTGTTCCCACACTTATAGAATAAAAGAAAATATCATCTTCTTTTCTTCAAGGTTTTTAATTATTTCATTTAAACTCTAACTTCTTCTTCTT
This sequence comes from Viscum album, assembly GCA_963277665.1. Classification (NCBI taxonomy): domain Eukaryota; kingdom Viridiplantae; phylum Streptophyta; class Magnoliopsida; order Santalales; family Viscaceae; genus Viscum; species Viscum album. Next base: position 194,762,441 of record OY728137.1, on the reverse strand, counting down.
TTCAAAACCATGAGATTTAAATGTGACTCTAAACTTTATTTCATCCTTGATTGTACAATTCAAAATATATTCATAGATACTAAAGTATATTATGGAAAATGCCCTTTAGATATTTGGTTTAATCGACTAAAGAAATTATCAACTTTAGTTTTGAGTTTGATGATAGTTCCTCAAGAATACCTCACAAGTCTCATGAAATTATCCCCATGGGTACGAACAGATTCATCATCTATTTACTCCAACTCAAGAAAATATTACTCCATATTAGTACAAAAAATATTTGTAAAGATTTTATTGAAAAATAAGTTATTTAACTCTTCACAAACCATGTATTCAATTTCATATTTGTTCCTCGAATTCTTGAGTAAAGTCCACTGTTGATCAGCTTTTCCTTCTGACCAATATACAATCATAATGAATTTCTCAGGATGTGAACACTGAAGAATAGAGAATACCATTTTAGTGGTACTGATCTATTGTTTAGTAAGAAGTGTATTAAAATACCCTCTGAAAGAATGTGGGAATTGTCTCATGAAAGACTCAATAGAATGTTGTTTCCTCCTTTTCTCATTTGGGAGTTCACCATGATTGATAGCTTGAGGAAGTTGTGTGAGCATAGTAATGAGGTTTTCTATTATAGCTCCAATAAAATTTTGTTTCTTAGGAGTAAAATCATTTCATTGTCCTTTTCAATCACCATTAATAGGATTCCTTCACCTTCAATCCATTAACTAAACACAAAATCATAAACTAAGAAATAGTTATCATAATAAGGAATCAAATAATCCTAAAAAATAACTTATAGGAGTTAAAAATTTTGACACCATCCTTAATCTATGAAATCTTTGTTTTATCCTAGGTTATTCATAGACAACATCTATTTAAATCCATCCAATTGGTTCGTGAAGAGTTTGTGAATTTCTAAAGCATATCCCCTAGGATTTTCAAACTATGTGTGAATAAAGGCCTGTTTTCTTATACCATATTATCGTAAGTCAGGCATAGAAAAAATTTAGAGTCATTAACCCATGGTATATCTAGGAAATACCCACATCCACTAGTAGTACCCTTATAGGGATGTATTTCTATAATACCCCTAACTCTATACTTTACTAAAATTCCAGAAAACATTCCTAAACATTGACTCATCCTTATAATTATCCTTATACATGTACTTAGGGTTCGCAATATGGGTTTCTCAGCCTAGATTCCAAGTTTTAACAAAAATTTTCCTCTGATACCAACTATAATGACCTAGTCTTTACATACATTAACATTACATAACTTTTGTGAAATGCATAAAACATTTCACAAATAGACGCATGAAGAACATACCAGTCTAGGTAATTTAGAAATATGGAAACATAAACACTGGTACATAAATGAGATACATTATTTCCTTCTTGGTACTTCTTGACTAGAACCCTTATTAGAAACATCAAAAATAATATATATCTTCATAACATGGTGGAAGAAATATAAAAATGGGTGAGGTCAAATGATTAGTAAGGTTAAATGAGGGAGACATGTAATAATAATCATGAGTATAAGGGTATGGGAACATGATCGTGAAAAGAGAAGATCATACATTTTATATCATATATCATATACATGAATCATGGAATACATATTAATTGTTCATAAGAAATAAATAATAATGAAATAGAGGAAATAAGACATGAAAGAATAAATTAAGAATGAAACATGGAATTGTGGAAGACACATAAGCATATAATATTATTTCTATAGATTCAACGGAATCATTTCTAAGACCATCTTGGATGTATAGGTTCACTCCCCATACCATCTATGATTTCATGGTTCACTCTTATGACCATGTTGGTAGAATCATTTCACTCCTCGTACCATCCTGGTTGTCCCGGTTCACTCCCATATCCATATTAATAGTCGAGGTTCATTCCCAATGACATATTAATAAATATCATGAGATATAAATCTTTAACCAATGCATTGGTGGGAGATATAGGTCCCACCTGTATCATAATGAAACCATACATACATGTGTCACAAGATCATAAATAATCATATCATAAACCATGAAATGAAATGGATATTATAAACATGTAAACATATCATAACCTATAGAAGGATATAGGTTTCCTAATCATTCCATTATAAACATAACCTGGGAAAATAAGTGGGTTTCAAAAGCATATAACCTGTGAATGTGAACCGAGTTATATAAACATAATTTCCTCAAAACATAATCAATTAAGGAAAATAATATGAATGTAAACATTGAATAAATTTCCCATTAATTCATGAGTAACAAAAATAGATGTTATCGTTGTTGGGAAATCATTTTTAAAGATCTTTTAGAAACATTTATAAAGGAACATATCCTTTCTGTATTGAAAACACTTTTGTTAAACATACAACCATCTTGAAAACATTTTTTTTATAATAGATTTGAAAACATAAAAAAATATATGAAAAAAATAAAACTTTTTTTAAAATCCTTTTCCCTTGAAAATTATCATCAATGATCTTTTGAAGTCATTTTTTATGATTTTTTCGATAAAATGGGTTTTTAAAACAATTGATTTACAACTGAGAAAGATAAAATAATATTTTAATTAAATATATTATCTTATGTTAAAAAGAGTGAAAAAATGGTTCTAACACATTATTATATGTATAATAAATATAGGAGAAGGAAACTCATGAGTAATATTTAGATATGAATTATAATATTTCATCAATGAAAGCGTAAATGTAAACAATCTCGAAAAGTGACGAGATTGTCTCAATAAACTCTTATAACTTGGTAACTTAATATCATACTATTAATGAAAGAAAAGGAAATTAAATTAAGATTAAAATATCATTAAAAAAAGATATTCATGATATGGCATGTAAAATTGAAGTATATACTCCTCAACAAATAGTTTAGGTGCATAACAAAACATATGTCTCAAAGAAGGAAAATTGAGACTAAACATTTTTAATGATTAGGTAACTTTTGAAACGTAACCCCATGAATGAATGTTCATAAAATGGATATTTTAATAACCATAAATTTAGGTATAATATACATAGAATAAAATTATGTGCAGTCCATACACCACATAAATGGATAGAGTGGTGATCATAGTTTTTATCTTATGGGAATAAAAACTGAGCCCCTTAACTTGTGTCTTGACTCTCATTGTACTCACACAAACCACATGTATAATAAATATAAATTTATTATAAATATTTTAAATAACCATATAATTATATCTAAAAACATATATGTTTTTATTATGACCTTATATTACCTTCTAGTTAATGATCCATTGTTAAGGTTTCACTTCGGGTAATATTTTTTTGTTCTTCACAAGTGTCTTAATTTGTTATATCGTTGGTCCTTATACTGATATCAATACTCCAGAATGTGAAACATGACATAAATATCATTTATATATAGTATATTTTAATTATAATAATCTATATAATATATAAGTATGAAATAAAAAACATTGTTCATAGAGACGGTAGGCCGTACATACGCATGGACGCTAATTTTGTTTAATTTTCGTGTTGAGGTAAAGAAAGTAAAATATATATATGAATATATATATATAATTATTATAGTAGATTTATGATATAATATATATCATATATATATGATAAAACCATCCTTAATACAACTCATGTATTGTATGAATGAATCATATTGCTTTGAGGGGGCGGTAGTCCAGACTTCCTCAAGAAAAATTATTATATTTACATAAGATGGAAATCATAAAGTTATATTCTAAATAAACATTAATTAAGAGTAAAGTGTAACAACACAACCATAGTTACCTAGAGATAGTGCATTATTATAAAACATTGGCACGATCACAAGAGATCAAGTCCCGAAACACCGATCAGTTTGGTATATTTGGATGTACTAGATACATACCTATGTTTTACATTATGAAAAAAATTGTGTCTCATTTTAACACACTCATATCTCTTAGCCTATCTCTGAAGGTTAGTCATAATATATTTCTTTTCATCCTAGGATGAAGAAAATATAGAAAGGGGTGAGCTTAGATGCTCAGTAAGAATAGAAATGTAGTGGAAACTATAATAAATAAGCATAAAAATTTAATCCAATGTATAAGACTAAAACCCAAGACTTTTAAACATAAACCTCATCATAATATGGAAAAGATAAATTAAATAATGAAATTTACTTATTCACATGGATATTTTACTATATGAAAAATCATGTATAATATCAATAGCTAATCTCATAATGATGGAATGCATAATGCAGACATCATAACCACATAATCAAGGCCTCATTACAAGAATACAAATAAAAATATTGTAAAGTCATTGTTCCAAGACACTAATTTGTCTCATGATACCTACCGATGCATTGAGAGGCTATAGTAGGCCCCACCCATCACTTACTATGTCCAATTCATTCCTCATATGAAAAGATTGAAATATAACATAAACATTTGTATAAAAAAATATCATACGAAATGTTATTAATTTAACCATAAACTATTAATGGTATAAAAATAGCGCATCCACAGTCAAAAATATCACAAAACCTTTAATACAATATGGAATATTATATCATAACTAATGATCTTCAAACAAGCATAAAATCCAACAAAGGATGTTGACATAGATGAAATCAATCCAAAATTTTTTGAGTGAAATATCTCTTTCTACTTTGAATTCATTTAAAATTAAAGAAAATATTTATTTTGAAAATATTCTTATAAGCTTGTATGGGAATATTCGAAGGTGTTATAATGACGAAAAATAGCTGCACCTACCGTATAAGTTAAAAAAACATTCTTTCCTTAATTTTTCAAAAAGATCATAAAGTAACTTATTAGGAAAATGATAGAAAGATTACTTACAAATCCTTTTATAAAAATTCAAACAAGTGTATAAATGAATTTAACCAATTGTCTAGGAAATAGTAAAAAATATTTTGAAATAAATTTTTAAGAAACATGGATGTGGATGATAAATAGGCCCCAGTAGATACGTACGTATAAAAAAACACGAATAATAAAGAGATTGTTAAATTTACCCTTACATGTCATATTCACCTAGAAAATTCATAGATGTAATCAAAAGATTAAATTTATATTAATTTTGATATTTATAATATCAATTATTTTAATCTTTCATTAATAAGGTAATTAATGCATCATCATTGTGTCATAACTAAATTTAATTATTTAGTATCTAAAAATTATAAATAAAATACCATGATGTAGGAAATATTTTTATTTATCTAATGAATGTTTATAGTTGAATTTATATTATGTAAACCCTATATGAAAAATGTTTTAGTTATTAATCTTTGAATTTAACACTTTTAACTATTCTTTAAACAAAATATCATAAATGTCCTAATCTTATCCAAGTGGATCAAAAGGATCGTATTTTTGTCCTAAAATTTATTTTTGGACTAAAATAACTTATCCAATAGAATTAGGGCATGTGATGGGGTAATTATAATATCATTTTTATCTATAATTACCCAATTTACTTTTAACCGTGGTAAATAAAATTCAAAAGTGACTATTCACCAAAAAATAATTTTCATCTTATTGAACCAAATTTTACTTACTGATGATAACCATGTCTATCATATTTTTTAAATTAAATTTAGAGAAGCGGTAAAATTATATTTTATGCAAATTTGCAAATGTGCCTAGAAGGTGGGTAAACGACGTTAAACAGTTCAATAATATTTTATATAGCTAATCTTATTATAAAATGAATCCAATTAATTACATTGGACTAATATTAGAATTATGTATCTATTTCGACTTTAAAATAAATTTAAATTTAAAAAATAATTATTTAAATAAAAAGTCAGTTTTAAACAATAACACATTATTTTTCACTATTCCTTAAAAATTAAATGTTTTCCGAAAAATACCCTAAATTCACCGTAAGATAATTTTGATATTCCAAATCCAAAAATGAAGTCCATTTTGAAAAATAAAATTTATAAAAATTCAAAAAATCTGTATTCTTATTCATAACTGCTTTTTTAAATGGCTGGTTTGATTGGTCTGGGTGTGTCAGAACTCAAGGCTACGTACAATGCAAGGTATTAAATTATCCAATGAGAAACATATCATCAAAGCTTGGGGTGTTACATTATTCCCTACTTCAAATAATTTATTTCTCAAAATTTCTATAATATTACTACATAAAAATACTCAAGTGGTTCTTCATCATAATTTACTCATGTTACTATATTGCATCTTCAATTTTATGCTTTCTCTAATGATATTTTACCAGAATATTTCTCTAGTTTCTCAACATTTATTCTCTGGTATCAAGAATCCTGATAGTCTCTTCACAATAAGAAAGATTAGGTTCCAGTTCTATTTCTTAATAGGTGAGTGTATGCATTGGGCCAGGCATGTATTTTCTCAACAGTGATACATAGAACACATCATGAACTTTGGAGGGACATGTAGGCATTGACAACCGATAAGTTACAATTCCAATTTGTTCTAGTATTTCGAAAGTTCTGGTATACCTAGGACTTAATTTTCCTTTCTTACCGAAGCGTATAACACCCTTCCATAGAGATAACTTCAAGAAAACATGACCTCCTACTTGATATTATAAATCCTTCCTTCGATTATTGACATTTATATTTTTCTAACTTTGAGCTTATTTGATGTGGGTTTTGATAATCTTTAACTATTCTATTGTTTCCTTAACAAGTTCTAGGCCAACAAGTTTTGTTTCACAAACATCATCTCAAAAGTTGGTGTGTGACATCTCTTTCCATATAATGCTTTATATGGTGCCATCTGAAAATTTGAATAGAATTTGTTGTTATAGGAAAATTCTACCAGAGGTAAATACTGATCCCACATACCTTGAATGTCAAGTGAGAAAGTTCTCAACATGTCTTCTATGGTTTGAATAATTAGTTCTGATTTTCCATCAGTTTGTGGGTGGTAGGCAGTGCTCAAACAAAGATTAGTGTCTAGGGATTTCTGAAGACTTTTCCATAATTTTGATGTAAAATGGGCATAACGATTAGAAACAATTTATAGGGGTACATCATGAAGTCCTAAAACTACATTAATATACAGTCTTTCTAAACATTCAAGTGGTAAATCTTCTCTTATAGCAAGAAAATGTGCTGACATGGTAAGACGATAAAAAACGACCCATATTGTATCATTCCTTTTAGGAGTCTTTGGTACCCACCTGACAAATTCCATTATAATATCGTCCCATTTCCACTCAGGTATGGGAAGAGGTTTTATGACTCCTCTTGGATGTTTTCTTACATCCTTCACCTGTTGACAAATCATAAATCTTGAGACATAATTAGCAATCTCCCTCTTCATGTTGTCCCACAAAAAATGATCCTTCAAATCTCTATACATCATAGAGAAACCATGTTGTATAAAGAAATTGGAGATATGATAATCATACAACAATTCCCTTTTTTGATTAGGTATGTCAGGAACACAAAGCCTCTTCCCAAATATCAAAATTTGATCTTTATATATGAAGTAGATCAATCTTCCTTTATTCACAGCATTAATTTTTTTTGAAACTCCTCATGATTAGTCTGAGAACTTTTTATACTTTCTAGTAAATAAAGGTTGGTAACCATTTGAAAAAGTATTGATTTCTCACCATAAAATATTATTCCCATATAAATCTTTACTTGATCTAGAAACATAGGATCCCTTTCATATCTCATCTTGTTCAAAACTCTATGATCCTTTCTACACAAAGCATCTGCCACCTTATTTGGCTTCCCCAGGTGGTAGTGTATTGTGAAATCGTAATACTTGAGTAGTTCAAGACATTGCATTTTCCCCATGTTGAGTTATTTCTATGAGAAAATATACTTTAAACTATTGTGATCAATATATATCTCTCATTTTTCACCATAGAGGAAGTGTCTCCATATATTCAGAGAAAATATTACAGCTGCTAACTCAAGATCTTGAGTGGGATTGTTTTGTTTATGAATTTTTTGTTGTCGTGATTCATAGGAAATAACTATATAATTCTTCAAAAGAATGAAACCATGTTCTTTTATTGAATCATCACTATAAATAACAAACCCATAATTCCCCGATGACAGTGTAAAGATAAGAGAATTGACTAATATTCTACTCAATTCTTAAAAACATTCTTCACACTATTTTCTAAATACAAATTAAACCCCTTTACATGTAGTATTGGTTAATGGGTTTTCCAATCAAGCAAATATCTAGATGAAACACCAATAATAACATGCTAAACCAATAAAATTTTGTACCACAGATATATTCCTCGGTGATGGAAATTATTAGATTTCCCTTGTCTTTGAAGGATCAATGAAGATTCAATCCTTACAGACAATATCGCCAAGAAAAGAAATATTATGAAGCCATAATTCACACTTGATAAACTTCTCATATAATTCATTTCTTCAAAGAGACATTAGAATAGTGTGCATGTGATTTTCATTATCTTCATTGCTTTTAGAGTATACCAAGATAACATCAATAAATATAAGTAAAAATTCATCATGATATTCCTTGAAAACTATATTAATTTGATCCATGAAAACATTGGGTGCATTAGTATTCCAAAAGACATTACATTAAACTCGTAATTCCCATACCTAGTAACAAATGATATATTTAGAATATATTTCTTCTTCACGCACAACTGATGATATCTAGATCAAAGGTCAATCTTTGAAAAATATTGAGCTCGATGAAGTTGACTGAATAAATCATTAATGAGTGGTATGTAATAATTTTTCTTTATTGTTATAGCATTGATCTTCCTGTAGTCAATGCACAACCTCATAGATCCATATTTATTTTTAACAAAAATAACAGGGGCTCCCCATGAAGAAACACTAAGAGGAATAAATCCTTTATTACTAAATTCCTCCCGTTTTTTCTTCAGTTACACTAATTCAATAGTAGCCATTATATAAGGGGTTTTTGATATGGTCCATGAACCAAGAATTAAGTCAATGGAAAACTCTATTTCTCATTCTAGAGGATTTCTAGGTTAATCCTCTGGAAACACATCAACATATTCTTACACAATAGGTAAATCCTTTATTTGAACATTACATTCCACACCCATAGTTTTTTCACTCTCTTCCTCCCTAATAATTTAATTTAGTAGAGCTACTAGGGGTAGATATAGATGAGAATTATATGGAAATTTTTCTACTCTAATGATAAGGAATTACTTATCATCATTAAAAATTGTAACCTTTTTATTATTACAATATATTTTCTCATCATGTTCTGAAAGCCAATCCATAATAAGGATTATATCAAATTTAATCATGGGTATCACAATAAGATCATTAGATAAATAACATTTATATTTTATAATGGTAATTTATTAATAAAAAATTGTTGCAATGATACTTCCTTTACGATTTTTGACTGACAACTCCTTTAATAATTCAAATTAGATATATATAATTTTCTTGGAAAACCAGGAATATATGAAAGAATGCAATGATCCAGAATCAAATAAAGCATCAGATAATTTTGAGGAAACAATTAAAGTACCTGCCACCACGTCATTACGAACTTCAACCTCAGTATTAGTGATCACATAAGCTTGGCCTTCCTCTCTTTTCTTTTTCTGAGGTATGTTTCCTTGACTTTTAAGAAATTAATTTGGATAATTCCCCATTTATTTACAATTGTAGCATTCAACATTGATATACTCTTTCTTATCATTGCAATCATTTTCCTGGAGTCCTTTTTCTCCACATTTTTAACAAACTCCCTTCTTTTTAGGCATGTACCAGGATGTTTCTTCCCACAATTACTACAAGATGGAAATTCAAAATTTCCCTTATTCCCTTTATTTAATTTTTCAGAGTGTTAAGTAGATCTCTTCTTCTCTTTCTTCTCTTTAAATTCATAATACTTAAATAATTAATTTTCTATATTGATAGCACATGTTACTATATCTTTTTATGAAGAGAAGGATTGTTAGACAAATTTTCGACGAATATATGTTTTTAACCCATCAAAAAATCAATCAATCTTATATCTTGGGTTTTGTATATAATCTGTACCATGAATTTCTAACCTTATAAAGTAAGCCTCATAATTTTCAACATTCACATCCTCCTTTTGCCTCAGAGTCATAAATTTCATTTCCATATCCGCTCAATGTTTACAAGGAAAGTATTTTTCTAATAAAATATCTTTAAACTCCCTCCATTCCATATTTGATACTTTTTCATCCGCCTTTGTGTTATGATATAATGAACACCATTTATCAAAATATCTTCTGAGGCGATATACTCCCATGATAACTTTTTTACCTTTTGCTACTCCTCAAAGTATGAAATATTTTCTCTAAAGAACTTATCCATTTCTCAGCTACAAATGGATTTTTAGTCCCATTTAATTTTGGTGGGTTTTCTCTCATGAAGCGTTATAACATTGATCCTCCATGTTGTCGATCAGGATGCTCCATACTGATATGGTTATTATTTATAACGCGAGTGAGTTATCCCAGTATGGTTTTTATCTATTCATCACCAGTTGCATCACTAGCTCCACTATAATTAGCTTGAGTAGGAGGGAAATCCCTACATGGATTACATGTGTTGAAATGGTTTCCATTACTTCCACTAGGAACCATTTCTAAACAATGGAATACATTATATTAGTTCATGAATCGCAATGCATAATTACAAACTTGTAAAATACTTAACATATATTGAACAGTTTATGAATATAATCCATAATCATAAAAAAGTTTTCTTTGGGGAATTATTTACTCATAAATCCTTTTTAACGGTTTTCAATGAAAATGTGAATTATCCAAAGAATATCCCCTAAGTGTGTCAAACCAGGTGCATAGTAAATCCCATTTTCATGTACAAGGATACCCTGGGTCAAGCCCAAATCTCCTTGTCAGATTTTTCGCTCCTGGGTACATCTATTCTAGAACAATGTCCACTTGTAGTATCCAGACATGGAAGTATTTCTTGTAAAACCCAAAAAATATATACATTACCAAAATTATAGGAAGTTCTTATAACGACACATACTTTACATACATTGTTATTACTTCATAATGGAAGCATACTTATTACAACATATAACAAAACCATGATAGGACCATTTAGGTATAGTGTCTTTAGAAACTGGAAAACATAAACAACTGGTTCATAAAGAATCTACATTGTCTCCCATTTAATTCATCATATCTAGGGTCCCTTTTATCATATCCTACTTAATAACCTTCTTTCTGACCTGGGGAAAAGAAAACATAAAAAAAGGTTGAGCTCAAATGCTCAGTAAGGGTAAACAAGGAAATATAAATCATATAACATTTTGAAAATCTTAACCTGCAAAAGTGATCATAATATCATAACATGGGATAAATCATACTAGTGAAAATGAAATCCCAATAATCATAACATAATACATTAAACTTTTTGGCATAAAAACATAATCATATAAAATCATTTCTTATTAGTCAAGACTCATTGACAATAATATCTTAGCGGACAAAGTCCATTTCTGAACCGAGTTCACTCCTCTTTCCAGTCCTGTATCACTGAACTGGTTTAACTTTTCGTTCCAGCCATGTCTATCTCATGAGATATAAATCTTTACCAATGTATTGGAGGGAGATATAGGTCTCACCCATCTAATAATGATACCATTATTATGTGTTCCACAAGATCATAAATCATACATCATAGCATAACCCATGTAATAAAGATGGGATTCCTAAACATCATGAATTCCTAACATAATCCATAAAAAATACTTTACAAAAATAATTCCACCATAACACAATCAAATTAATTTAAAAATAGGGATAGAAAAAGAACTCTATATTATCTTAGATGTAAAATTATTTTGAAAAAACGCTTGAACTCCTACATGAGGAAAATATCATTTCTTCTTCAAAAACATTTTTCCTTTCTTAACATGTCATACAATTTTACACTAAAAGAAGTTGATTAAAAATAAACTTAAAGACTTGTAAAGGAATATCCATGGAAATAATGTTTTCTGAAATCGTAAAAATCCATTCAAGCTGTATAATTTTAAAAAAATATTCTTCTCATACTTTGGCTGGAAAAGTCAAAAAGTACTAAAAACGACAAAAGATTCCTTTCATATATTTTACTAAAAATTCACCAATAGGTAAAATTGGATTTAATCAATTATAGGAGGATAGAAATAATATTACATATTTAGGAAACATGGATGTGGAAGATAAATATTCCCCAGTAAATTCTGAAGTATAAACAATCTCAGATAAAAAATGAGATTGTGAGATTTTCCCTTACCTTAACTCCGATTTGCATCGTACGTATATGAAACTCCTGTATAATGATTTAAATAATTTCACTAACTTATTAAATAATCATATCGTTTCTATGATACTATATATGGTCATATTCTTATCTTCTTATTATTAATATTTCATTGCTACTTGTTATTCGGGTGTTCATTGCTTTATGTTCTTATGCATGTTTTGTAGAAAAAATTTTGTTTATTGTTTTTAGGTTATAGATACCTCATTTACATAATGGTATTAGTATAATATATATTATATTTATTTATTCAATTCATTTATATAATCATTATTCTATGAAGACCATGTAGAATGAGTCGCATCCCATCGTGGAGACGGTAGGCCGTACGTACGTACGAGCGATGATATCATTCCCATGATCGTGGAATTGTATTGAAGTGTATGTATACTATTTCATAATCAATATCACTTTAAAATAATCATTTATAGTTATTATTTAAACCATTATACCCATCGAAGTAAGGTGGTGGTGGAAAACAGATTACACCACGGCGTGGAGACGATATTCCATACGTACGCATGCGCGGTGATTTCATTTTCCATAGGATTGATAGAAGGTGAAATAGGGTTGTTTAATATTTATAATAACATATTAGTATATGAGTGATACTGATTTTATTACTTCACAATGAAATAATTAAATAAGATGAATTATAAGAAGAAACAAATTGAAAAGGATCAGTAATGGATATTACCTCTTCTTTGACGTGCCTCTTCTGAACCTCCTCTTAGGACACTAGAGTTGGTCTTTGAAGAAGACTAGGACCTCTAGGATGTTTCTTGGAAAGTGGAGAAGAGACATTGTCAGGGTTTGGCCGATTTTTATGGCTCAATGTGGTGTGAGGAGGAGAGGGAGGAGGTGCCCTTTTATAAGGGAGGAGAGGGGCACCTTTGGAAAAACTAAAAATATTATTTTATAATAAAGTCATATTCGGTTTATAATAGCTCCAAATTGATTTATTTCGAAGCTAAAGTGGGGAAGGGTCGAAATAATCTCAAACAATATGTTTTAGGCAAGTTTAGGTTACTATTTTAGCCTTATCATTTAGATTTAACTCTAAGTTAAATAATTTAACTTTTACCGTGTCTTCTTGTTTTCTTACACTATATGGTTAATACACTTACTATAACAAGGAAAAAGAACCCCAAGTGGTTTATTATTAATACATATATCCTTATATAAGTCGTTTTTTCGAACCTTAAATTTTTAGGAATAGAATATCAATTAATAATATAATATTTGTTTTAAAAACTATTTTTTGTCAATTTTGACACTATTTGGTAATTTATTTTTGTGAAAATCATGACAGCATGATTAGTTTGATAAAAGTTAATTTAATCAATAATAAAATTTCATAATAACCAAAATATTAGTTTAATTCATAAAAAGTCTCAAATTACATTTATTTGGGTATTTATAACATCAATTATGTTAAACTTTCATTAATAAGGTAATTACTGCATCATCATTGTGTCATATATGAATTAAATTATATAATGTCTAAAAATTATAAATAAAATACCATTATGTATGAAATATATTTATCTTTTTAATTAAAACTTATAGTCGAATTTATCTTATGTATAACACTATATTAAATTTTTTTTACTTATTAAACTTCGATTTTCCCTCTTTTAACTCTTCTTTGAATTAAATAATAATAAATGTCCTAATCTAATCCATGTGGACCTAAATGGTCAAATTTTATTCCTAAGGTTTTTTTGGTCGAATTAAACTTGTACAATAGAATTGGGACATGTGTTATGGTAATAATATTATTATTTTGACCCTTAATTACCCTATTTACTTTTAACCGTGGTAAATAAAAGTAAAAAGTTCCTATTAACCAAAAATTATTTTCATCTCATTAAACCACATTTTACTTACTGACATCAACCGTGTCTCTCAGATTTCTGAAATTCTATTCATAGAAGTGGTAAAATTATGTTTTATGTAAATTTGCAAATTCTCCTAGGAGGTGGGTAAAAGACGGTGAAAAGTTCAATAAAATTTTTATATATCTAAAATTATTATAAAATGACTCCAATGAATTACATTGAACTTCTATAAGTATTATGTATCTATTTTGAACTAAAATAAATTTAAATAAAATAAATTATTATTTAAATAAAAAGTCATTTTAACCAAAAACTCAGTGTTTTCAATATTCATCAAAAATTAAAAGTTTTCAGAAAAATATCAAAAATTTACCTTAGGCTAATTTCGATATTCAGAATCCAAAAATGAAGTCCATTTTTAAAGATAAAATTTATAAAATTTTAGAAATTTGGTATTACTATTCATAACGGCTAGTATATATATTATTTTAAAAACATATTGTTGTTTAGTGAAACTCGGTATTGCGTACAATGCAAGCTATCAAGGAAGATTTCTCTAGCATGTAATGCAAGCCAAGACAGTATGTAGTGAAATATTCCTTTGGTGTTGCGTATAACATAATACATAAAAACAAAATATTTCTCATAAAATATGAGGGTGTTACATTCTACCCCCCTTAAAAAGAATTTCTCCCTCGAAATTCTTCACTTCGTAACAAATAGATGAGGATACCTATCCCTCAGCATATCCTGAAGTTCCTATTTAGCTTCTTCTAATTGGTGGTTCCTACATAAAACATTCACCAAGCGAGTGGTCCTGTTCCATAGGACTTTTTTGCTATGATCTAGAATCTCTATCGGCTGTTCTTCATAAGAAAGATCTTGCTCCAGCGGTACAACTTGTGAGCTTAGTACATGTGAAGGATTGAGTATGTACTTTCTCAGGAGAGATACATGGAACACATCATGAACTTTAGAGATATTCTGTGGAAGCACCAATTGATAAGCTACCTTCCCAACACGATCCAATATTTTAAAAGAACCAATACACCTAGGGCTCAGCTTTCCATTCTTTCCAAATCTCATTACTCTCTTCCAGGGAGATATTCATAAGAAAACTTTATCACCCACATCAAACTCTAGGTATTTTCTTTGATTTTCGGCATAACTTTTTTTTCAACTCTGAGCTGCTCTTATGTGTTGTTGAATAGATCTTACCTTTTCTGCCATTTCATCAACAAGATCAGGTCCTAATAGCTTTCTTTCCCCAACTTCATCCCAGCAAGTTGGAGTCCTACATTTATTTCCATAGAGAGATTCATAAGGAGCCATATGAATACTGGAGTGAAAGCTATTATTATAAAAAAATTCCACCAAAGGTAGGTGTTGATCCCATCCACCTTTGAAATCCATAGAGAAAGCTCTCAACATGTCTTCTAGAGTTTGAATTGTCCTCTAAGACTTAACGTCTGTCTAAGGATGATAGTGATGAAACTCAACTCTGTATCTATAGTATGCTGAAGACTTCACCAAAACATCGAGGTAAACCTTGGATCTCGATAAGATATTATGGAAAGTGGTACTCCATGAAATCTTACCACTTCATTCACATATATCCTGGCAAGATGATCAAGAGATAAATCCTCTATAATAGTAATGAAGTGTGACGACTTCTTAAGACGATCAACTATGAACCAGATAGCATTATTTCCTTTGGATATTTTAGGAAGTCCAGTGACAAAGTCCATAGTGATGTTTTCCCATTTTTTTTCAGGTATGGGAAATGGTTGTAACATCCCCTTAGACTTCTATCTCTCTGCTTTAACTTGCTGACAAACCAAGCATCGAGAGACATATTCAACATCATCTCTTTTCATGCCATCCCACAAGAAGTACTCTTTCAGGTCTCTATACATCTTCGTGCTTCTAGAATGAATAGAGAATGAAGATCTATGAGTCTCATATAACAGCTCCTTCTTTAATTCTGGGATGGGAGGAACACAAAACTGATTCCTGAACTTTATTATCCCATCACAATCAAGGTTGAATTCATGAACATTTATCACCTTCTTTTGTAACTCTAAATCTTCTTTCTGTGCCTATTTAATCTTCACATGTATATATGGTTGAACATTCATTTGAGAAAGATAAGATTTTTCTCCTTCCATTATAATTCCAAGATCCATCCTTTTTAAATCCATAAATATTGGATCTTTTGTGGTCCTCATCATGGATAATCTAGCATGGTCTTGTCAACATGATGCATCTGCCACCTTGTTTGCTTTCCCAGGGTGATAATGAATTGAGCAGTCATAATCCTTAATCAGATCTAACCATATTCTTTGGCACATATTCATCTCCTTTTGTGTGACAATATACTTTATAATTTTATGATAAGTATAAATATCACACCTTTCACCATAAAGATAATTCCCCCAAATCTTTAATGCAAATATTACAGCAGCTAACTCCAAATCACGAGTTGGGTAATTTTTCACATGGATTTTCAACTATCGCGAGGCATAATATATCACCATATAATTTTTCATGAGAACACACCCCAATCCTTTCTTGGATGCATCACTATAGATCATAAACCTTTCTCCACTACAAGGCAGTGTGAGAACAGGTGCACTGGAAAACCTTCATTTTAACTCCTTGAAATTCTGTTCACATTCCTCCGTCCAAACGAACTTAACTCCTTTTAGAGTCAACAAGGTGAGTGGATTAGATAACCTTGAAAAATCATTCACAAAACGTCGATAATATCCAACCAGACCAGGAAAACTTCGGATCTCAGTTACTGTTGTCGGTCTCGACCATCTTTCAATAACATCTGTTTTTGCTGGATCCACATATATCCCCTATTTTAAGATTATGCGACCCAAAAATGACACTTTTTGAAGCCAAAATTCATACTTGGTAAATTTGGCATAAAGCTTCTCCTTTCTTAGGGTCTTTAATACAATTATAATGTGATCATTATGTTCTTCCTTGATCTTTGAATAGACAAGAATATCGTCTATAAAGACTACCAAAAACTGACCAAGATGGTCTCTAAAGACTCTATTCATTAGATCCATGAAGATAGAAGGGGAATTAGTAATACCAAATGGCATCAAAATAAATTCATAGTGTCCATACCTTGTACGGAAAGTCGACTTTGTTATATCCTTCCTTTTGACCCTTAATTGATGATACCCTGAACGAAGATCAATCTTGGAAAAGTATTAATCTCCGCGTAGTTGGTCAAATAAGTCATCAATGTGTGGGAGAGGATATTTTTTCTTTATAGTGATCTTGTTATGTTCTCTATAATCAATGCAGAGTCTCATTGATCCATCTTTCTTCTTAACAAACAAGATAGGTGCTCCCCAAGGTGATGCACTAGGGCGTATGAATCCCTTATCAAGATTTTCTTGGATTTTCTTCTTCAATTCCTGCAACTCAATTGGGTCAATTCTATAAGGTGTCTTTGAAATGGGCATAGCATCCAGTATGAGTTCTATTGAAAACTCAACTTCAAGATTTGGTGGAATACTTAGAAATTTATCTGGAAAGACATCATCAAAATACTGTACAATGGGAATATTCTTAATCCTGAGTTTCTCTCCAACCATTTGAGATAAATAACCTTCATTTATTGGAATCAAGACCCATTAGATGAACTAAATTTCCACTGGAAGGTTATATTCATCCTTGCATCGATAGGTGATGATAGATTGATCAGGAATATGAAATGTGACTTCCCTTCATTGACAATCGATTGGAGATACATATAAGGAAAGCCAATCTATGACAAGAATCACATCAAATTCTACTATAGGAAGGATCACAAGATTTTCAAGAACCACTTTCCAACAAACGTCAATTGGATAAGAATTATAAACTTTTGATGCAACCGTTGTGCCATTAGATGTTGTCGCAGCTAACTCAACATCTAATTGTTGAGGTAGTATGGCGATACACTTAGAAAATTCTTCAGAAATAAAAGTGTGGCTTGATCCAGAATCAAATAAAACATTTGATACTTTAGAGTGGATGGTAAGTGTACCTTTCATCACTTCGTTATCATACTCCACATCACCGGTAGAAATTTCATGTGACTTTCCTATGTCTTTGGCCTTAATAGTTTGTTGACATCGATCATAATAAAAAACCCTTGGATTAGGTCATTGATTAGCATAATGCCCCATTTACTTGCACTTGTAACATTGAAGTGTAGGAGGTGCATTCTATGTAGACTTTTTTTGTTCACATCATTAGACATCTTTTTTCCATCATTACGGCATTCAGATGCCCGATTACCTTTTTTTCCACATTTGAAACATTTACTTGTCCCTTTAAGAAAATTTCTTCCATGTTTCTTTCCACACCGTGAGCATAAGGGAAAACTCATCTTCTTTTCAATTTGGTCTTTATATTTCCCTTTGACTTCCATTTTCCTCTTCTTATCAAACCCGTATGACTGATGGGTTACTCCAATCTCCATCTCAACCTTGAGAGCACATCGAACAATTTCCTCGTAGCTATTGAAGTACCTTATGGCTAACGCCCTTTGAAGACTTGGTTTTAAGCCACTAAAAAATCGATCGATCTTACTCTTAGGTTGGATAATAATTCCAGAAGCGTAGCTTGCAAGTCTTGTAAAATTTTCTTCGTAGGTACCAACAGATTAACCATCCTTTTTCTTTAGTTCAAGAAACTCCTTCTCCATCTTTGTTCGAAGAATACAAGGGAAGTACTTATTGAAAAATATGTTCTCGAACTCATCCCATTCCATGGAATCAATTTTATCCCTTTACCTTGTATTCTTAATAATATTCCACCATTGATCAGCTTCACCTTCCAAATGATATACTGCTAAGATGACATTATCATGTTCAGAACATTTTAGAACTGAAAATATCTTTTCAGTGGTACTGATCAACTGTTCATCCACTAATGGATTAGTAGACCCACTGAATGAGGGTGGACGCTGCCTCATGAAGGATTCAATAGAATATTGCTCCATCCTTTGCTCGTTTAGAAGTCCTGCATGATTAATATCTTGAGAAATTTTTGCAAGCATGGCTACAACATTTTTCATTCCAGATTCCATAACATTTTGTTGCTCAGGGGGACAATCATTGCATTTCCCATCACATTCAGTATTAACACAGTTCCTTCGGGTTCCAGCCATTGAATAAAACCAATAAGCATAGTGTGAGAAATACTAATAGGAAAACCACATAATCAAGAATGAAATTTCACACTTAAGGTCTTATCATAGGTTATTCATGGCCATTTCAAAAACACTAATATTGTGTTCCATGATTAGACATATCCTTAGGGTTCTAACTAAGGCTTTCACATCCTAGTTTCCAAAGGTTGACTATACCATTCCTATGATACCAACTATAATTACCCATACTTTAAATACATTGTTATTACTTTATAATGGAAGCATACTTATTACAACATATAACAAAACCATGACAGGACCGTTTAGGTATAGTGTCTATAGAAACTGGGAAACATAACAACTGGTTCATAAAGCACATATAGTGTCTCCCTTTTAATTGATCATATCTAGGGTCCCTTTTAGAATATCCTACTTAATAACCTTCTTCCTGACCAGGGAAAAAACATAAAAAAGGGTGATCTCAAATTCTCAGTAAGGGTAAATAAAGAAAATATCAATCATATATCATTATGAAAATCTTAACCTGCAAAAGAGATCATACTATCAGAACATGGTATAAATCATAGTAGTGAAAATGCAATCCAAATAATCATAAAATAAGACATGAAACATTGTTTCATATACACATAATCATATAACATCATTTCTTATTAGTCAAGAATCATTGCCAAGACTGTCTTAGCAGATAATGTCCATTTTTGAACCGAGTTCACTCCTTATTCCAGTCCTGTACCACTGAACTGGTTTAACTTGCCGTTCCAGTCATGTCTATCTCATGAGATATAAATCTTTACCGAATGAATTGGAGGGAGATATAGGTCCCACCCATCTCATAATGATACCATTCTTATGTGTTCCATAAGATCATAAATCATACATCATAGCATAACCCATGTAATAAAAATGGGATTCTTAAACATCAAGCTTTCATAACATAATCCATAAAAAGGACTTCTCAAAAATAATTCCACCATAACCTAATCAAATTAATTAAAAAATAGGGATAGAAACCGAACTCTATATTATCTTAGATGGAAAATAATTTTGATAAAATTATTAAACTCCATTCTTGAGGAAAATATCCTTTCTACTTCAAATACATTTTTCCTTTCTTAACATGTCATACAATTTTAAACTAAAAGAATTTGATTAAAAATAAACTTATAAACTTGTAAGGGAAGCTTCATAGAAATAATTTTCTCTGAAATATTAAAAATCCATTTATGTTTTATAAGTTAAAAAAATATTCTTCTCGTACTTTGGATGGAAAAGTAAAAAAGTATCTCGTACTAAAAATGACAAAAGATTCCTTTAATATCTTTTAATAAAAATTCAACAATTGGTAAAATTGGATTTAATAAATTGTAAGAGGATAGAAATAATATTACATATTGAGGAAACATGGATGTGGATGATAAAAATTCCCCAGTAAATTCTAATGTATAAACAATCTTGGATAAAAATGAGATTGTGAGATTTTCCCTTACCATAAGTCCGATTTTCTTCGTATGTATCCAAACCTCTTGTATAATGATTTAAATAATGTCATTGACTTATTTCAGAATCATATAATTTCTACGATACCATATAGGGTCATATTCTTATCTTCTTATTAGTAATATTTCATTGCTACTTGTTATTCGGGTGTTCATCACTTTTTGTTCTTATGCATGTTTTGTCAAATAAATTCTTATTATTATTTTTAGGTTATAGATACCTCATTTGAAGAATGGTATTAGTGTAATATATGTTATATTTATTCATTCAATTCATTTATATAATCATTATTCAATGAAGTCATGTAGAACGAGTCGCATCACATCGTGGAGACGGTAGGCCGCATGTACGCATGAGTGATGATATCATTCCCATGATCGTGGAATTGTATTGAAGTGTATTTATACTATTTCAGAATCAATATTACTATAAAATAATCATATATAGTTATTCTTTACACCATTATACCCATCCATGTAAGGTGGTGGTGGAAAACAGATTACACCACGGTGTGGAGACGGTATTCCGTACGTACTCATGCGCAGTGATTTCATTTTCCATAGGTTGGATAGAAGGTGAAATAGGGTTGTTTCAAATTTATAATAACATATCAGTATATTAGTGATACTGATGTTATTACTTCATAATGAAAAAAATTAAATAAGAGGAAGTAGAAGAAGAAATAAATTGGAAAGGATCGGTAATGGATATTACCTCTTCTTTGACGCGCCTCTTCTTAACCTTCTATTAGGGCACTAGAGTTGGACTTTGAAGAAGACCAGGACCTCTAGGATGTTTCTAGGGAAGTGGAGAAGATAAATTTTAATGGATTGGACGAGATTTATGGCTCAAAGTGGTGTGAGGAGGAGAGGGAGGAGGTTCCCTTTTATAAGGGAGGAGAGGGGCACCTTTTTAAAAACTAAAAATATTATTTTATAATAAAGTCATATTCGGCTTATAATAGCTAAAAATTGATTTATTTCAAAGATAAAGTTTGGATAGGGATAAATCCTCTCAACTAATAGGTTTTATACAAGTTTAGGTTACTATTTTAACCTTATCATTTAGATTTAACTCTAAGTTAAATAATTTAACCTTTACCGTGTCTTCTTGTTTTATTACACTATATGGTTAATAAACTTAATATAACACAAAAAACGAACCCCAAGTGGTTTATTATTAATATATATATCCTTATATAAGTCATTTTGCCGAACCTTATATTTTTAGGAATAGAATATCAATTAATAATATAATTTTTTTTAAAACTATTTTATGTCAATTTTGAAACTATTTGGTAATTGATTTTTGTGAAAATCATAACAGCATGATTAGTTAGAAATAAGTTGATTTAATCAATACTAACATTCCATATTAACCTATAAAATTAGTGCAATTCATTAAAAGTTTCAAATTAAATATATTTGGGTATTTATAACATCAATTATGTTAAAATTTCATTAATAAGGTAATTACTACATCATCATTGTGTCATATATGAATTAAATTACATAATGTATAAAAATTATAAATAAAATACCATTATGTAGGAAATAACTTTATCTTTCTAA
Organism: Viscum album; assembly: GCA_963277665.1. Taxonomy (NCBI): domain Eukaryota; kingdom Viridiplantae; phylum Streptophyta; class Magnoliopsida; order Santalales; family Viscaceae; genus Viscum; species Viscum album. The sequence continues at coordinate 194,740,010 of OY728137.1, read as the reverse complement.
TAAATATTTAAAGTCTAATTTATCTTATGTATAAGCCTATATTAAAAATGTTTTACTTATTAAACATTGATTTTTACTCTTTTAACTCGTCTTTGAATTAAATAATAATAAATGTCCTAATCTAATCCATGTGGACATAAATGATCATATTTTATTCCTAAGGTTGTTTTTTGGTCGAATTAAACTTCTCCAATAGAATTAGTACATGTGTTAGGGTAATAATATTATTATTTTTACCCTTAATTACTCTATTTACTTTTAACCATGGTAAATAAAATTAAAAAGTTACTATTAACCAAAAATTATTTTCATCACATTGAACCAAAATTTACTCACTTACATCAACAGTGTCTATCAAATTTTTGAAATTCAATTCACAGAGGCGGTAAAATTATGTTTTATGTAAATTTTCAAATTCTCCTAGGAGGTGGGTAAAAGACGGTGAAAAGTTCAATAAAATTTTTATATATCTAAAATTATTATAAAATGACTCCAATGAATTAAATTGAACTTATATAAGTATTATTTATGTATTTTTATGTAAAATAAAATAAATTAAAATAAATTATTATTTAAATAAAAGTTCGGTTCTTAACCAATAATTCAGTGTTTTCACTATTCATCAAAAATTGAAAGATTTTAGAAAAATACCAAAAATTCACCCTAGGCTAATTTAGATATTCCGAATCAAAAAATGATGTCCATTTTGAAAGATAAAATTTTTAAAATTTCCAATAGTGGGTATTATTATTCATAATGGCTATTATATATATTATTTTAATAACATATTATTGTTTAGTGAAACTCGGTATTGCGTACAACGCAAGATATCGAGGAAGATTGCTCTAGCATGTAATGCAAGCCAAGACAGTATGTAGTGAAAGATTCCTTTGGTGTTGTGTATAAAATAATACATAAAAACAAAATATTTCTCATAAAATCACAGGGTGTTACAGTTCTTCTATACTAATCCTCAAATTCTATCTTAGGGTAATGTTCTCTAATCATAGTGTTCTTAAATCTAGTTACCATGTTTTGTACTAAACTACCTCTGATACCAACTGTAATGCCCGAACCCTCGTTACCCAGAGTCGGTGCATTATTACATAACATTGGCATGATCACAAGAGATCAAGTCCCAAAAATACCTACCAGTTTAGTATCCTTGGAAGTACCGGATACATACATAAGTTTTATATTACATTATGAAAAAAAACATAGTGTCTCCTTTGAAAACACAAATACCCCTTAGCCTATCACTACAGGTCAGTCATAATATACATCTTTGCATCTTGAAAAAAAATTAAATCACAGAAACTGGTGATCTCATACACTCAGTAAAATTAACAATATGAAGGAATCTATCATAAATAATCATAAACATTTAATCCAATGTATAAGACTAAAACAAAATCCTTTTAAACATAAAATTCAGTATAATATGGCAATGATAAATCAAATAATTCGATTTACTTATTCACATGAATATTCTAATAGACAAATAATCACATGTAATATCAATAACTAATCTTATAATGATAGAATGCAGAATGCTGGACATCATAACTACATAGTCAAGGCCTCGTTCCAAGATTAAAAGTAAAAATATTTTCAAGGGCTTGGGCCAAGACACTAGTTTGTCTCATGAGACCTATCGATGCATCGAGTGGCTATGGAGGTCCGTGCTCGTCACTTACTTTGTCCAATGCATTCCTCATATGAAAAAGTTAATACATAATATAAAAATTCAAATTATAACTAGTATACAAAATGTTAATACTTTTACAATAAAACATGAATGGTTTACAAATATTACAGCCATAGTCAAACATATCACCAAACCTTCAATATAATATGGAATATTGTATCATAATAAATCATCTTCAAACAAGTTTAAAGTCCAACAAAGGATGTTGACATAGATGAAATCAATCAAAAAACTATTTGAGTGAAATATATATTTCTACCATGAATTCATTGAAAAGTAAAGAAAACATTTATTTTGAAAATATTCTTATAATCATGTAATGGAATCTTCAAATGTGTTATAATGTTGGAAAATAGCCAAACCTTCCACATATGTTAAAAAAATAATTCTTTAATTGGTTGAAAAGGTCATAAAGTACCTTGTTTTTAAAATGATGGAAATATTCCTTTAGAATAATTTTATGAAAATTCAAACAAGGTAATAAATTCCTTTAACCCATAGTCTAGGAAATAGTAAAAAATTATTTGAAATACATTTTTAAGAAACACATATGTGGATGATAATGAGGTCCCAATAGATACTTACATATAAACAACCTCAAAAAATAAAGAGATTGTAAAATTAACCCTCACATGTCATATTCACCTAGAAAATTTGTGGATGGAAACAAAAGTTTTAATATAAATTTATTTTAATATTTATAAAATCAATTATTTTAATCATTCATTAATAAGTTATTTAATGCATAATCATTGTGTCGTAAATAAATTTAATTATTAATGTCTAAAAATTATAAATAAAATACCCAGAGGTAGGAAATAGTTTTAACTTTATAATTAATATTTATAATCAAATTTATCTTATGTATAACTCTATATTAAAAATGTTTTAGTTATTAAACATTGAATATAACACTTCTAACTCTTCTTTAAATAAAATATAATAAATGTCGTAATCTAATCTAAGTGGATCAGAAGGATCATATTTTTTTCCTATGGTTGATTTTGGTTGAGAAACACTAATCCAATAGAATTAGGACATGTGTTGGGGTAATTATAATATCATTTTTACCATTAATTTCCCTATTTACTTTTAACCATGGTAAATAAAATTCAAAAATTACTATTTGCCACAAATTATTTTCATCTTATTGAACCAAATATTACATACTAATTATAACTATGTCTATTATAATTTTTAAATTAAATTCAAAGAAGTGGTTAAATTACATTTTATGAAAATTTACAAATGTGCCTAGAAGGTGGGTAAAAGACGTTAAATAGTTTAATAAAATTTTATATAAATAATATTATTATAAAATGACTCCAATGAATTACACTACAATAATATAGGTATTATGTATTTATTTTTACTTTAAAAGAAATTTAAATTAAAAGTCGTTTTTAAACAATAATGCAGTTCAAAAATTGAATATTTTAAGAAAAATACAAAAAATTCACCATAATATAGTTTTGATATTACGAATCCAAATATGAAGTCCATTTTAAAAAATTAAATTTATAAAATTTCAAAAATTGGTTATTACTATTCATAACTGCTTTTTATAAGGCTAGTTTGATTGGTCGGGGTGTGCTAGAACTCAGGGTTGCTTACAATGCAAGCTGTTACATTATTAAAAGAGAAGCATACCATGGAAGATTAGAGTGTTACATAAAGACATTATAAATATAATATATATAATATTTAAATATATTTTATATCATAATTTCCACCAAGAGATGCAGTAAGGAAAATTGAGCAATCGTCATTCAGTGAGGCGGTAGTTCTCTATACACATAAACAACATGTTCATTATCCATTAGATAGAGGTGTGTATATTTGTAGATTGAATAATTAGAATAAAAACATCCCAGTATATTTATGATACTATTTTTTATAAAAAAAAGGGAAAAATAAAGAGGAGGGGTGTTGAAAGAAAATAAATTTAAGGACTTGAGTGAAGATGTTACCTTTTGATCGGGTAACTCCTTTTGGTTTGTACCAAAAGGATTCCTTCAATTACCTTCTGCACAAGGAAATGATTCGAGAATATATATAGGTATTTTGGGAAGTTTATTGGGTAAGTATTGGCCAAATGTAAGATATTTTATAGGTGTGAGGAAGTGAGAGATGTGGTGGCTTTTTATAGAGAAGGAAAATGACTCACTTGGAATTTTTTGAAATGAGTTATATGTACACATGATATTACCTAAAAAAAGTCATAGAAAACCCAAAAACACAATAATGGAAGGTTTATGGAAGAACTAAGGACATAAAATGGGTGTTGGACACGTGGCTAGGTCAAGTGGGTTCTTATTTTTAAGGTTTAGCCCCTAATCAAGCTTAATTTGTCCTTAATCGCTGTGATTAATTTTAATCACTTTTACTAATAATTTTTGTAAAACATTAACATGGTATTATTAGAATATAAATATTATACTGAAAATAATGTTTTATGATGCTTTTTAAAAATTCAAATCACTACAACAGAAAAATTAAGATTAATGCTAATCCCATAGACACGACTAAATAACGTGTTTTTAAAGTTGAAAAATGATCGAATGTTTGTTAATATTTTATATTCAATTTCGAAGTGAAATTTATTCTAGTGAATTAAATTGTCTTAATTTCTTTAATATTTATCTATTTTTATTTTAAAATAAATTTATAATATCATTTTACATTAAAAATTAATTAAACAAAAATACAATCATTAACTAAAAAGCAGTATTATCACTTTTTATCAAAAAATGTTGTTTCTTAGAAAAATCCCAAAATTTTTGCTTAAAGACAATTTCAAAGTTATAATTTATAAAATGATATTTATTTTAACAAATTCAATTTCTAAATGTTTCTATTTTTTTATTTTAATCATTTATTCATGAAAAGAGTATTCTAAAATAAATATGGACTTTACAAAAAATCATATCATTCATTATCAATATGTATTATTTATATAAAAAAATTATAAAAAATATTTGAAAAGTAATTATTAGTATTCATATTAATATGTTTAACAGTAAGGTTATAATTATCTTATTTAAATAATTATATTATTAAAATGATGTTTCGTATAAACTTTGTGTTGTGTATGATGTAAGCTAAGTCGGTGTTGTGTGTATCTTATGCCAAGTTAGTGTTTCGTGTAATGTATTCCAAGTTGGAATTTCCTATAAAATATACTGATTTGGTGCCATGTGGAAGGAATTTTTTACTTAATTAATTACAAGAAAAAAATGAATATTTAATTTATTCGAAAAAAGGTCAATAAAAACTTGGGGTGTTACAGGTATACATGTTTTGTACTAATACCTTACTACACCTTTTAGGGGTTTTAATTTTCTTATAATAAAGAGTTATAATGAGACATAAGAGGATCCCATTTTGAATATTTTTCTATATAGATTTTGAAAAAGGAAGCCTTGGGTTGATTTTAGGACTCCTTTGAGGTATTCTGGGTTGAGTGAGATTTGATAGAGATATACTTCCTCTAGTTTTTGGCATTAGCTATCTCCTAAGAGTGAGAAGTTAGATGAGACATGAATGAGGTCTGTGGAAATATTCGAAATACATGGAATGGGATCTTCACTGTCTTAATATGATTTACATTAAAATAGTATGTAGTTAGTGGTAAAGGTTTCCTTTTCAAGGAGACAAATGTATTGTGAATTCAAGCTATCCTAGAGTGAACCTTGAGATTGAGTTATTCCATGAGAATCTCTATATACCCATGATTGAGTATTTTTTACCTTGAGGATATCTCCATAATGATATGTTCCCTTTTTTCCTTGGAGGTTGTGAGTTATTAGAGATGGGTGTTAGCCCGAGAGGCCTTTTGTAACTGAGGATTACAAGAGGGAATCCTCTATATATTCCATAACCTAGATGTTTCCATTAGGGATTCCTACACCCCATTTTACACATATAGGGGACCATATATGTTTCATCTCATAGAATAATCCTTTAAATAGTCCCAATATAGATGCATCCGCTTATAATTCGATATAGAGGATCCATTATGGGATTCCTCAACTTGCTTTCATCTAAAAGAATCCCAATCGAGATTCATTTACTTTTGTGTGGAACATGAGTATACCAAGTAGTATTCCTTTTATGGGATTGATTTAAAGGACCTAGTTGTTCCAATAGGGTTTAACCAACCTTAATCTAGATATTTATGGTTTTGGGTAGAGATGGTTGTTGGTGTCATATAATAATCCATACCAAATATGTAATACTAAGGGTCAGTGGAAGTAGTGATGGTTTACAGATGCATCCAAACTCACTATTTTATTTATTCTTTCAATTATTTTTTTAACATATATTTGATTTTCAGATGTGATTCTTTGAGTTTGTCCTAGGGGCCTGATGCAAAGTGATGGGTTTAGGCACTGGCCACCCTCACTATTTTTATTCTTCCATTCACTCAGTTACAACTGATGTAGTTATGAATCCAGGTATTCTTCTTAGAAATCATCTCATGTGGCCTGATAATATTTGATTTTATGATATGTATACTAAGAATAATATCCCTCAATTTTGCGGTTGAGCCTTATTTATAGATATTTCTAGATGTACTTACTAGGATCCGACTATTTTTCTTTGTTTATCAGGATTTCCCAATGTACATCATGGGTTTTAGATTTTTACACCATGAGAGATACATGGATTACATATAAAAAAAATCTATTTATAGGATCATATCTTAAATGTAATTACATTATTCCTTGGAGTGATACTGGGATTCTTTATACGGAACACATTTTATATGCTCATAGAGAAAATAAAAATTATATTATTCCTTGAGAGATACATGGGTTCTTAATGGATAATTCCTTGTATGAGATTATTGGGATGATGTATTCATTTCATATGTAGGTTGTTATGTGAATCTTAGATCCCCTCTTATATAGGGTTCCACCTAGTGGATTCTCCAAGTGATGACCAAAGGCTTCTAATTTGGTGATTTCCAACATGATTTTGATGTTATTATAGGATTAATAAGGAACTCTTAGAGAGATTCTTGAGAAACTCCACAAGGATGGGTTAGATGCACCATTAATGCATTTTCTATAAATTCCTTGAAATGGGGTTGTTAATAAATTTATTTATTTTGGTTGCGAGACATTAACTCAGATCGAGAGATTATTCCTTAACCATAAATAATGGTTTATCCCCCATAGTTGTTATTTGAGTTCCAATATTGTGATTGGATATGATCCAGGACCTAGGACATAGACATTAGACTAGATTCACATGGACATAGTGGTATGAAAACTAGATCTATACCATATTTACCTGATGTATTGTTGATTATGAAAATCCATCATTATATTTATTTTAGGAAAGTATTGGTGATCACAGTTCTAGGAAATGTATCTTCCTATGGTGACATAGTTTACTCAAAGACATTCAAGAACAGGTCAAAGTAGATGTCATCAATTGAAATTATAGACCAATGGATTGATAGGATTACACATAGCATTAGTGGTATGACATCTAGCTCAATGCCTTATCCAGAGGATTCCCAGAGGATCAGAAACACAAAACTAAGGATTAAATATGGAGTCACATTACCTATGATATCTATTAACATTATTATTTCTATTGTTTCTTGACTAGGTTGAGTATATTTTAGGAGAATGCACTTATGATAATAACTAATTGGTATGTCATTGGGGTGGCCTGATGAGATTTATTTCTCACCCCCTTCACATGTACCATGGCATGTTTATAGATCATGTGTATGTTTTCATGTTGAGAGGAAAGGTATTATGGATAGGTAGAGTCAAAATATTTCATGATCGAGTGGATCCACTCATGTGGATTCTGATGATTAGGATTTGGAAACTCAATAGTGTCATTGGAGACTAGGTATGTGGTTCAAATTTGAGGCAACAATATAGACTTGTATGTTTATTCATTTTTTATGCCTATATATGTTATTGGAATAGTAGAGATAAAAAATGTATGTATGACATGGTTGTTCAAGATTTACTATAACTCGTTTAATATTATGGCCCTACCATATTAATTTCCTCCACACTCGGTTTGTTTACAGCTAAGAATGAGGTTTAGGTACTTACACTATTTTCCTACTTTAATATCAGGTCATAGTATTAGAACGGTGTCACCCTAAACCCTCTCTATTAGTCAATAGCCTCTGGTATATAGGGAATGATGTTTTCGGCCTTTTCACCAACTAGTCTAGTTACTGTTAATATAGTGATCTAGGTAGGGATGTGACATGACCATACAAACCCTGGTAACTGAGATCTATAGTTTTCGTGGGTAAGATGGATACTTCCTACTTGCAGTGAGAGATTAGCCATGAAAATATAATGCAATATAAATTTTGACTTAGAATGTATGCAAGTTCCTTTAGACAGACGAATGTGAAGAAAATTTCATGGAGATGAGGAAAAGGTTGGTCAACACACCAATACTTACACTAACCTAAAATAGAGAAGGATTATTAATCATTAGTGAATTATAAAAGAATGGATTGGGGTTCATCATCATATATAATGATATGGTGATAGCTTATTCCTCATTCCAATTAAAAATTGATAGGAAAAAATAATGAACTCATTATTTGGAGTTGGCTGTAGAATTTTTTTCATTTAAAATATAGATAAATTTTACTTATCTTAAATGGTGTGATATATATATTGATCATAAAATATCAAATTATGTTTTTATGCTAAAAATATTTTAACATGAACTAAATTATATGGATAGAGTTGATTAAATATTATTACTACTTAATACATTACCACCCTGGGAAAGAGAACAAGGTGGTCAATGCTATGAGTTAAAAAGACCATACTAGTTTATCTATAATGATGATCGAGAGAGATAAAATATTTATATATTTAAAATAATATGGATCATGAAATCATGAGAATATGGGACATAACAAATCTTTATCAGATAAATGTACAACCATACATCCATATGAGGATTAAAGAGGCACAAAAGGAGGATGTGGAATGGGAGAAGATTATCATAAATGTTCTCGGGTTCATCCATGATTTTGATGGAATGATATTTTTTCAGAATTATGTATGTGACCCATAAGTACTAGATATAGTGAAGGATCTATTGGATGAAGTTCATTGTTATTAATTTTATTTTATTTATAGAGGTACAATGATGTATAGAGACCTAAAACAGTATTTCTCATGGGACAACATGAAGAGAGATATCACAAAGTGTATATCTCAGTGATTGGTATGTTAGAAGGTTTAGGTTGAGAGATTTAATTCCAAGGGGTTTTTAAAACCATTACCTATAACAGAATGAAAATTTGAAAACATTACCATGGATTTCACCACCAAAATCCCCAAAACAACTAATGAGAATTATTTTATTTGGGGTTTAGTCGATGAGCTTATGAGTTTATAACACTTCATTACCATTAGATAAGATTTATCTCTTGATTATCTTTACAATATATACATTTAGAATGTTGTAAGATTCCATGGAGTACCACATATTTTTGTATCTGTTCAGGATATATTATTTACCTCAATGTAATGAAGAATTATTCCAAACTCATTAGATACATACTTGAGTCTCAGTAATGAATATCATCCTCATTAAGATGGTCTGTTTGAGATGTCCATTCAATCTCTTGATGGAATGTTGAGAGATTTATTCATGGATTTAAAATGTGGTTGGGGTTAAAACCACTCTTGTTGGAGTTTTCGTATAGAAATAGTTTTTACATGAGCATTTAGATGACTCCTTATAATGTTGTATAAAGTAGGAAGTTAAGAACTAAAATATATTGGGATGAAGTTGGATAAAGAATTACATTGGTACATGAGCTATATAATAAGTTATCAGATAAGTTTAAATCTATTAAGTAGCATGTAAGGTAAGTTTAGATTCCACATAAAAGTTATGCTGATAATCATTAGTGAGATCTAGATTTTGAAATTGGTGGCAATGTATTCCTAAGAATATATCCTTGAAATAAGATTACCATATTTGTAAAAGAACAGAAATATGAGCCCTAGATAAATCAGTCCCTTTGAAATTCATGATCATGTAGTAACCCTAACCCATGTATCCTAGAGATGGTGCCTACTTTATTAATTTATCATAAGATATAACTAATTACTTCATGAATGGATGAATAGTTTTTAGTCTTTGTAAAATAGATACATATACGAGTCTTTCATTTTTCTGGAACACAAATTATAATTTTTTTGAGAATAAAATTATTCCCTCAAGCATATCCTTTCATATTAAGTGTAGAAAAATTTATAGATACATGATAAAGGGAAAAATAAGGGTGAGATAAAATTCTATGTAAGGGTTAAATACACCAAAATCAATCAAGAATTAGTGGGCATAATAAATATAGAAGGTAAATAAGTGGAAAAAATCCCATGTAATCAATAAAACGAGAAGTAAGTGCATCCTTATATAATATCAATGTAAAAATATCAAGGATAGAAATCAATAAAGAATGTTAAATACCTAAAAACACATAAAATTTAAACAATTCACAACTCTCATAACTAGATACAGTTATATCAATATGGAAAGGTAAACAATGGAGAACACATTCAATTTAATCAATAAATTGAGAATTAAATGAATCTAGAGACAATATCACTATGAAAATTTCATGGATAATAATAAAAAAAATTCTTAAAGAAGTCAATTATTAATTATTGGATTCCATGATCTAAGGCATCATGATACCTCTACTATGAAGACCTTTCCCAATATATTTTCATCTATATGAAAAAAACCCATTTAATTATATCTTAATTATTTATCTCATGAGACTACCGAGGAATTAAGGACCCATATAATACCAGAACCCATCCATCACTAAATATCTAAATCATTTCTCATATATTGAATAATCAATTTAATTCATGAACAATGTACCTTATTGTCAGATATTTGTATTGAGTAAAGAATATTAATTCATAAATATTTCTCCCAATATAAAAAAATAAAATATATAACATAATATGTAGAAATTATATATGGTTTAATAAATAAATATATATATGATAAATTACGTGGATAATTAGAAGAAATTTAATGTCTAATAATCACATAAAAGTGAATATTTCAAGGGGAATTTAATTACTACAAAAACGATTCAAGGAAGTGAATGTCAATACTATCCTTGGTCAAAATAATCATAAAACATCCATATGAAGAATATGTATGGTATAAACTCAAAATATAACCATTTGAGTAAGAATAATGTTTCTTGGTCATTTATGAATATTAATTCCATAAAATATCATTTAGAAAATTCTTATGGAAAATAACCTTTTTATTTTGAAAACAAACTTTTAAAATATAAAAGATTTTGAAAATACTTTTCTTCGAAAATATCTACTAAAAATTAAAAATTTCCATAATATTAGGGAAAAATAATCTTTTAAAAATCCTTTTAAAATTGACAATGAAGCTTAAAATAAATGATGGTGGGTAATTTCGTAGATGATTTACAAGTTAAAAATAGTATTCAGTTTTTTTGTAAAAAGTTTATAAAAGTTCATTGTTTAGAAAAAGATAAGAATATTCATTTAATTTAAAAAAAATAATATTGGGTAATAATTTTATTTAAAAAAAGATAATTGTAAAAAAATGAATTTTTTATCAAACATTGTTTTGAAAGAAAACATATTTCTGACCGAAGAGAGAAATGAAGTTGAATTTAATTAGAAAAATTTGCTCAATTATTTTGAGTACTAAAGAGTGAAAAATGGTACTATTAATCTAAGATATCACAAATAAAAATCAGAGTATATAATGGAATGATTTTACTATATAATGATCAAATAATTTCCTTTAACTGAAATGCATGTATAAACAATCTCTATAAGATAGATATTGTGAAATAAACCATTAGAATTATCATAACATAGAATTAATAATTATTCAATTAATAAATAATGACTATAAAATATAAAACTACATAAAATAAGTGGAAGTAAATTAAATATAATTAAAATTCATTACACATACAGTCTTAGAATGTCAAAGTCAATAGAGAAGTAATGTAACCCAATGAAAAGGAATTGAGTTTTGAAATTCTTTACCACTTGGTTAATTTTAAGTCTAATAGAATTAGATAAAATAATAAAAAAAGAAACTTAAAATACAATTAATAATTAAGTAATCATGTTATTACAAGTCAAAGGTGATGTATATACAAAATATCAATGAAACTAGGTGCATAAAATTACAATAGGCCTTGATGAAATGAAGTTGAGACGAAATCCCTTAGAAATGTCATATCATTGAAGTAGAGATTAATTGGTTGATTAATTATGAGTATAGAAATTAAATACATATAAAAAAGTGGAGATAAGAAATAAAATAATCAAATATCATTACACACATACTATTATCATGACATAATCAATGAGTTATATGTTTAACCAAATTAATGGAAATGGAGTTAGGAAATACCTTACCGCACACATCCTTCTGGTTTAACCGAACTTAACCTCTATTATAGTGGTTTTAAACAAGTTATTAACTTATTTAACATCCATATTAATATATATAATATCATATATGATCCTTTCATAACAACTTATTAACAATTCATTAATAATTTTTCATTATTTTCATTGTTTCGAGTATTTATTTTCTTGTTTTCTCATTCATGATTTGTTATTACATTTTTGGTTCTTAAACATATTATATAGCTATATAATATCAATAATATTAATAATAGTGACATAATTATCATATTTATACATAAATTTTACTTTTAAATCCAATTAGGAAAGATTTTTACGAAAAATGAAGTACTTTATGATCATGGAGACGGTTGGTTGTATGTACGTATGAGTAACGTTTACATTTTAGCATGATAATTATGGAATGGGAATAAGCAATATATTATATTTACTTAAGGATACTAATATTACATATACCACATATTTTCTTTAAATACAGTTATATTTATCATCCAAGTGGTGCAGTTATGAAAAAAGAGTCACATCGTTTCGTGAAGGTAGTATTCCACACGTACACATGAACAATGTTATCATATACCATAAATAATGGAATATAAAAACGTATCTATGATATGATAACTACATTATTATAATTATGTATAAATTTCATATATATATATATATTTATATCCATTATCATACTCAATCGTTAGAGGTGGTAATGCAAAAATAAATGACATTAGTTTTCATAAACCATTTGGTAGAAGTGGGGATCGTTGTAGGTCATGCTTGTAACAAAAAAATAATATCATTATATTTAAGATAATGATTTTATTATATCATCATGGTTTAATAATAATTGACATATGAGGATGAAGAAATTAAAAAACACAGTTGTGGAATAATACTACATCTTCTTCAAGTATCCTTCTTATGATTATACCAAAGCCTTCCTAGGGAAGATTTATTCCAAAAATAAGGCTTCTAGGATGAGGGTATTAAATTTGGTAATTTATTTGGGATGTTATTGTTAAAAAATAATTTTTATGGTGTAAAGAAGATAAGACAGGGGTGAACATTTATAAGAGGTGTGAGTGACACACATATAATTATTTAAAAGAATGAATTGCACCCATGTTTCTTCATAATTCAAGGATCCAATAATGGTCAATTTTAAATCATAGAATGGATAAGGTAAAAATATGTTAATAAAATAAATATTATATATGTTTTACATCATTTTACCTCATATATATTTATTTTAACCCTAGATAAATCCATTTTACCACTTGCATGATATTTTTTTTATGTTTTCACTATTAATTTTTGGTAAAAAAAATTAATTTCACTATGTTAGAAATTATATACTATGATGATTCAAAATACAAAATCCATTTTTATGAATTTAATTTATAAAATTGAAAAAATTTATTTTAAATTTAATCCCACAGACATGATGAGAAAGTAAGTTTTCAAAGAAATATTATTCAGAAGTTTAGAACACTTTTATATAAATATTAATAATTAAAAAGATAAAAATATTATAAATTATATTAATAGATATATAATTGAGATTTTATTTAATTTAAAATAAATTTATAATCTATTTTATCTTTATAAATTTTTTTGATGAAAAGTGTGTTTTTAGTTTAAATTTTGAATTTTTCACTACCCATTAAAAAGAAAACACTCTAGAAAATCCAAAAAATTAATCCTAAGATTACTTTGATATAATGAATTAAAAAATGACATTTATTTTTTTCAAATAATTTTTCTGGAATTGGTAAAAAAATATATTTAAATTATTCCTTCAATGTGTGATTAAAGAATCCTTAAAAAAATAAATTTTATCAAAAATAATTTCTTTTTATTTAAAATGAATCTTATTTTATTTTTATCCAATTTATAACCATAATTTTTATAATTAAATTAGTAATATTCATACCCAATAATTTAACTCCCTGGTTACAATAGTGTACTATATTATGGTTCAATTAGACTCGGGGTTTTTTTTTAATCTATCGACAAGATTAAATTCCATGAAATATATTTGAACGGACATTTAAGATAAGTGTTACATGTCACATTAGATATCAAATACAATGTTCTTATTTTAGAATTTTGGGGTGTTATATTCTCCCCACCTTAAATAAATTTCTTCCTTGCAATTTAAACGTGATCTTGGTAATTAAGTGTTTGATATTTGAAAATTATTTTGATTAAAGCCCACTTGAAAAATAGAGTTGATAAAGTATCTTCTTAATAAAATAGAAATGAATGTACAATGTCCGTATGGAATAACACATAACTTGGTTTATAGTTAGTAAAACATTGGTGTTCAGTGATGATATGGACATTAAAGAAAATTGTAAATAATTATAGAGACTGATTAATGTCATTGATCAAAAGTAAGTGAATGATCAAAAAAATGTTAAGGGACTGAAACTTATAAATATTAAATGATTAAAAAGACCATCTAATAAACCAAATACTAATATAATATGATATTTTTTTTTCAAGATCATTTTCCTAAATTTGAGATTTTTTTCTATCAATGAATATAAGTAAGTATACTTATTTGATATATCATTATTTAATAATAAATATTTCATCCATTGGTTGTTATTTGATGAATTTAAAATTCATCACTTACTCTGGGAAATGAATATCCCAAAATGTTTTTTACCCTGAAGCATAAAAAATCACTTTTCAGAGATCATAATATGTACAAATGAGTCAAAAGTATTTCTTTCAATCTCTAAATACTATCTAAAACCAATATTGTTAGAAAAATTTATCCTATATAATACATTAATATATAAACCTATAAATTAATACCACTAGTTAATCAGTAATATTTATTTTTAAATCATTTAATTAATCGGTACATCATGTAGCCCATTGGTAGGTGCTTAAACCTTTATCTACCTTTAGTCATGGGTACAAGCTCCACGGCCATGCCACACATGATGGGATGTTTTCAAGAATTTATGTTATCCTTTTCTAAAACAATATAATTTAATTCCTATAAAATTTCCAAAATATATGATGGAAATCCTTGAAAAAAATCATTAAATAACCTTTTTATGAAGGTTTTCAAAATAACCCAAATACATAAACACTTTATCTATTTTATTTCCAAACTGGTCCATCCTTAGTCTAGGGTTTATCCTTTAGAATATGAAATTGAAAATGATAATTATAAATTTATCCAAATTTAATACAATAAACAATAAATAGATCCTTAGGATGATATTCATTTCTTTATATCATCCATCCAATGGACCAAAGGCATTCATTTCTTATTGATTTTTGATAATCAACCTTTCAAGGGGTGAAATGGAACCCTTAAAAGTCCAGTAGGCATAAGTATTACATGGACCGTATTCCTTAGAGGAATTAATTGTCCCATAGGCTTCAAACACTACATACAACCCAGACTAACTACTTGGAACTACTCCTCCCCATCATCTTCATCGTGAAATCAGCCCTCCACCTTCACATGGCTATTAGACTAGGCATTCCCTTCCTTTCTGAATATATGAAAATTTACCATTCCTTTGATGTGCATTATTTTCAATATATGTCACCTTTGTTTTAGACTATTTCATTCATTGTCATCATCTATTAAAATCCTTCATAATTTTTTGTAGGGAAAATGTGAATTATCTTAAGAATATCCCCCAAGATTGTCAAACTAGGTGCATTGTAAGGCCTATTCTTATACACCAGGTGCTGATAGGCTCAAGCCCAATGCACCCTTTTTGGCGTTTTTACCCCAAGGGACATCTTTTCTAGAACCAACACGAATTTTATTATTTATATAGGGATTTATTAATTTAAAAAACCACCTTATAAGATTCCCGACCTTAGAGACACTAAATTGGTGCCCCGAGTTGGGTTGCCACATGACCTCATGCGCGCCTCCCCCTACTCCAGAGGTTACCGTCTAGTAGCAAGGGTCTAAAAGTCACATGGGGATACTATTACCTATTTACCAGAGTAATCCATAGTAGAAAAAAATTGAAAATTGGAAACAATATAGAATAATCAATGAACATGAATAAAAAACCATTTCCAGAAACATGGTACAAATAACAACCTACAGTAAGTATGCCATGTCCTACTACAGTACCAAGTGAAAAAACCCTAAAATAAATACAATAGAAGAATAAAAAAAATGGTCCTCACTCTATGTAGAGAACTTGATCCATGCACATCCCAAATACAACTCAACACTCGAGCACCAGACCTTTTCACTTTACCTGACCTTCAACCATGAAATATTCTCGGGTAACTGATAGTGTCTCAATCAGTGTGTGAGTAAAACTCAGTAGGCCACCACCAACTATGTCTAAAAATTACCTAGTCTAAATAGATATCACATGCAATTGTTAAATAATGATATGTAAATAAAAGATAGTTCATGTAGCCATTAAAAATAATATTTCTCCTAATATAAGCCACCATTAAATTTTGATCTAATAAATTTAACATATGAATGATTAATTCACCCTTTTCATGTGTTTAAAGGATTATGTTTTTTCAATGGTTGCAAGGAATATGGGAATAAGTCAAGTCCAATATCACTAGGTCAACACATCATAACAACCACATTATCCTCACCTCGAAGACTCAATCATGGTGGAATGAAACTGTTAGAGAATACAACGCCATCCCCATCTGTAACTAGTTCATTAAGGGGTAGATTTTAGAGCGACGGTCCAACTTGACCGATGGGCGTAGAACCTCAGGTCTATACCCAAATATACAAAGCCATGCACACATTGTTGTTTATTCTTTCACCACACATAACCACATTAAAACCAATCATGACCAATATCATTTGTAATATCACAAAAATTAAAACTAAAATGGGAATCTATATTATGCCACATTCCATTAACACATTTATCATTTATATCACCTAAAAATTTATCCAAATTTCCATTCCACATGCCTAATGCACTATACATATTCAAATGTAAAACATGACTCATTAACACATTCCCATTAATCCCATTTATCCCATTCACATGCCAAACCAAACAATATAATATCCATTATCCACAAATAGAAACATCTACCAATAATCTATTATTAAACATTACATTAACTGATTTACACTTTCACTAAGGGCTCTACTTAATCACATGTCTATTTCAGATGCAAATTTTTTGTTAACTATGTTTGGGAGGGTCGTCACACCCAATGGGTGGCCTCAAATTCACCAATTTATCCTCTATACATCCCACATGGATCATGAGGTGGTTAAATTAGTTATTTAGACACTCAATATAAATAATATTGCAAACAAAATGAAGAACACATCAAGGAAAGAACAAAAACATAACCCCATATACAAAAATCTATGTAAAACCCATGGGATATAACTTGTGGACCACCTACATAAAATCCATCTATAAAAAAACTAATAATAAAATTCTTAAATATTGATTCAACCACCCTTTAAATCCTCAAACTAGATCTCACTAGAAAATAAGGGTTTGAGAGATTTGGATATAGATAAGAGAAGGATGCAAAACCCAAACCAAAAAGTGTGGAAATAGAGGGCTTATACTTACCCTGATCATTGATCCGCAACCTACGACACTACAAACTACCTATAGATTAAGGAGAATTAACCTCAGAATCCCTTGGGAGATCTTATTTGTTAGTAGGTTCAAAGGAGAAGAAATTTGATTATAATTAGGTGAGGTTATTAAATCCCATTATGGCATTTTTGTAATTTTTCACAACATTATAGGGGAACACACTTTACCCACATGGTTTGAAAAACAACTCACAAACTATGTTCTAGCCACTATCCTAGGATAGATGGGTCACAAAATTACCATGGAAGGTCGAACGGTTTGATAGATCGTGCACCAACTGTGTGTTATGCCTCTGTCCAAGGTAACACGATTACCTATGAATTCGTCACGGTTTTCTTAATCATGTGCCAACTGTGTACCTTGAACAGATTGGCCTAGTTCTCAAATTTTTCATGTCCCAAACCATTAGAACGCCCCAAGACTTGACATATTCCATGGAGACATTTAATTTACCGAAAAAGAGAGATAAAAACTAAAATTTAAACATTAACATAACTCCAATAAGTATATGATCATATAACCTTACCATCTTATGATGACTCATCCTCAAGCCGCTCTTCTAGAGAATTACTGATTTTCTAAATAAAGGGATTATTCCACTAGACCCTCATATCAAAATATCACTCCCAATTTTAATCATGAACACTTCCATGTTTCCATAAAACTCAAACTAAGGTCAAAATCTGGCCCTATAAGAATTTATCATTGTGGTCCACAATACAAACTGGAAGCTCCTCGATGGACACATCAGCCTCCAACTCTACATCCTCAATGTTCATCATGTGAGATGAATCAGGGTGATATTGTGGGAATAGTGAGACATGGAAAACACCATGCATGCCACCATACTTCCATGTAATATCAAATCGATAATCCACTAGTTTTATCCACTCCATGATCATGAATAGTCCCATATACCTAGGAGCTAACATGCCCTATTTTCAAATTTCACAGTGACCTAGCCTTGGAAACACTCAAAGAAACACACTATCACACACTATAAACTCAAGAATATATGATACCAATCTGAATATGGATTTTACCGACTCTGATCCATTCTCATTTGCTTATGAATAAATCAAATATTCTCTGACCTATACAACATGATACTTGGTCCCAGTATATCAGATTCCATAGCTTCTAACCAGAACAAGGATGATCTACATGATCATCCATTGACTGACTCAAAAGGATCCATCTGATCATAACCCAATATATATTTTTTTTGGAAAAATCAAAAAACCGATAAGTGTTTTTCCCATGAACCACTGAAATCCCAAATACAAGATCTCAATATATCTTCTAATACTTGAATCATACTCTCTAACTATCCATCCATCTACGAGTGATTAGTCATACTTAAAGAAACTTTAGTACCAAGTTCCTTCTATAATCCATGATAGAATTATGATGTGAAACATAGATAATGATAAGAAACTATGGTTTTCATTACACCATACAACCACACTATCTATCGAACATATAAACCACCCAACTAATAAACTATATTTGGTCTCCTGGATTGGTAAGAAATTGGATTCCTTAGTTAATCTGTCCATAACTACAAAGACTGCATCATTATTCTGGGAATCTTCAGAAGACCCACTACTAATTACATCATTACGTCATTCCACTTCAACTCTAGAATGGGAAATGAATGTAACGAACCAACTAGGCGCTGATGATTAGCCTTCAACTATTGACAAGTATGGAATTGTTCCATAAAACTGCAACCTCCTTTTTCATTCCCACCATAAATAATTCCTATGAAGATCTAGATACATCTTAATCAAACTAGGATGTACAACCCCATTAGATGCATAGAACTCCTACATCAACTCGTCCCATATACACATTGGTACAACCACACAACCATGAACACTGACAATCCCATCATCACCAATAGCCGAACTAGAAGGTGAATCCCCAACTTTAAGAATTTACTATATATCGAAAGACTATGGATCCACTAGATGTGTCTCCCTAACCCAACTAAAAAGAAAGGAATCAATCTCTATAGAAGTAAGGGTCATTTTTTCATTCAGATCCTACACTTCCTAGTGCATCTCAACAATTAAATCCATAATTTTCCACTCAGATTTTGATTCTGAACCACCTTATTCTGAGTCTTCTAGATTAGAGCATCCACAACACTATTCCCTTTTCATGGTGTGTAATCTATCTTGAAATCAAAGGACTGTAGGTACTCAAGACACCTCTGCTGCCGAATGTTCAAATAACTCTGAATGAAAATGTACTTTAGACTTTTATGGTTGTTAAACACCATATAAAATTATCCCAATAAGTAATTCCTTCATCACTGGAAGTAATAAACCAAAAAAACTAGATCTAGGTCATTATTAAGGTAATTTATTTCACGAGGCCTCAACTCCATTAACCCATATTCCACAACTCAATCATCTTTCATCAACACTTCCCCAATTCCAACACCAGAAGCATCAAAAAACAATGTGTACCTCTTACATGGTTTGGGTATAATCATAATCAGTGTGGAATTCAACCACTTCATTATCTCTTGAAAATCACTCTCACATGCCTCTGACAACTCAAACTTAACTTCCTTATTTTTCAAGCATGAGAGTGGTCCTGCCAAATGAGAGAAATATGTAATGAAAATTTGGTAATTACCGACCAAACCCTGAGAACTATGAACATTAGAAATGATCTTGGGATTCTCCAAAGACACCATAACCTACACATTCCTTGGATCCACTGAAACACCTGACTCAAAAATGATGTTCCCTAAGAAACTAACTCTACAATCTAGAACATGCATTTTTATAGTTTGGCGTAATGCTTATGATCTCTTAATGTACTCAAGATTGTGCCATGATGTTTGTCAGGATCGTTAAGAGTTCTTGAGTACCCAAAGATGTCATCAATGAACATGACTACAAACTGATCCATATATGTTTGGAATATCTAGTTCATCTTGTCCATGAACACAGTCGGTTCATTGGTCAACTTGAATGACATTACCACAAAATCATAAAACCCATACCTGTTATGGAAATATGTCTACGCTACGTTAGAAGTTATAACCTTCAACTGATGGAATTATGATTTAAATTAATCTTTGAGAACATCGAGGCACCCCTCAGTTTATCAAATAGGTCATCAATTCTAGGGAGTAGGTATCAGTTCTTAACCATTATTTGATTCAACTTTATATAATCAACAGATAGCCTCAATGATTTGTCAGCCTTCTTAGAAACTAGTATGGGAGATCCCCAAGGTGACATACTTGGATGGATAAACCCTTTACTATCGAACTCCTCTATCTTAACATTATGTTCCTAATGGTATTTTGGAACAATTCGTTACAGTAGAATTGAAACTGGATCAACTACAAGCAGAAATTCAATTGTAAACTCAAATTCTCTTTGAGGTGGTAGACCCATGAAATACACAGGAAACACATCATGAAATTGATCCAAAATTAAAAGAAAGACTCATTATTCCATTCCCCCTTAATCTAGCATAAGGCAGGCCACCTGAGCTTTGAGTTCTCCTAACAGTTGGGGAATAGTCCCTTTATAGCCTACTCGAACGTCCCACTCCCCATGAAAGACATAAGTATCTCCATTGAGATACATGAACATCACCTAAGATATGAAATAGTTGATATGGGCATGATGCAACACCACCAAATCCATACCCAAAATTAGGTCAAAACCTAAAATCTCTAAGATGAATAGGTTCCATAGTAAATGATATCCACCAACTTCCAAGGCACAACCCTTACACTATCCAATATCCTAAACTTGTACCCCTAATATAGTATCATGTGAAATAACTCTACACACACTTTCCTAAGTTAATCCTGACACAACTATGAAATGAGGAAAACCATAATAATTCATATCGCCCATATAAAATAGATAACTTGAAATTGTGGAAGCTATAAGTGACATACCTTGAATAGTAGATAGTCTTTCTTAACCACCTTGTGATATAGACTAAACCGCATGAAGATGACCTTCCCCTCTACCCTAGGCTCCAACCTATGTTCCCTACACTGCACTACCTTGTTGGTATGTATAATGTCTCCATGGAGTTCAATAGTCACCACCCCAATAAGTATGACCCATGGATCTCCAACTGCATTATTGATATGGAGTCATCAACCCTCTTCCTATACTGAACATCTTCCTCTAACTTCCATCATTTCATGACATCAATGGGTTCCTACAAAACCTCTTCACATGGACCAGCCTATCACATGTTTGGAACTTGATTGGTAATCGGGGACACTGTCCACACATGTACCTCATTCTACCACACTGGTTACAGAACACCTGGCCACCACCCTAAGAGGCCAGCCCTCTCTTTTGGATACTCTGTGCACTTCCACCATAGTGGATATTCCCATAAAATGCTTTCTAATCTCAGAAGCTATACCATTTGCCCGCCTGACTGGAACCACAACACCATAACATGAAGGACCCTTCAAGTTCCATTATAAGATAAGTGCCTAATACACTAGTTTGGAAAATATTTTAAAATGGAATATGTTCACAAGGGACCGTATCTCATGTATCAAACCATCCTAAATTTTTTTTCCATAGATTCATCATTTCCTACAAGTGTCATAATGAAGCAACATAGATCAATGAAATGATTGGAAGAATCCATTACTGACATTTCCCCTTGAGTCAAGATCATATAATCTATGTCCATATCATCCATCAAGGATTCTAGATACAAGTGTTTTATGAAATTCTCTTCGAAATCATTGCACATCATTCCTTTGGCTTGCTCTATCTGAACCATGTTGTCCCACCAACTCTTTCCATGACCTCACAACATATAGGAATCTAACTTGATGAGCTTATCAAGAGAATTATCCATATAATCAAGAATGTTATATATAGACTATATCCATAACTATTATTCTTATGGACCATCCTCTCTGGTAAAGTTCAGAGTGTTTTGAAGCCGAAACACTATGGTCAACTCGAACATACTCAGTGTATCCCACCCTAGGTTCTGCTCCATTATCTGTATGAAACAGTAAAAGTTCTGACGATACTTATCTTATCTATTTTTCTAGATCACCATATACTCTAAACCTACTATGGTAGTAGTGTTCTTGGAAACATCCTTATATCTCCCAACCGGAACACACCTTTATTGTGGCATTTCTCTACAATGCAAATCACGAGCTTTAGAACAAAGACTGTAATGATTTCACAATATATAAGGAAATATTTACCAATTTCTATAAAAAACAATTTTTAATACAATAACTAAACATACCTGAGCATACCCAATAACAACCCTCAACCATCCCCACCAAGGTCATGGATGACACCAGATAACCAACTCACACAGTTACAATTCTTACCTTCTACTCAATCCAAAACAGTTTCTATTTCACAACATAATATAAAAAATAGTTTACTTAACTTACTTACCTTTATGAAGAAGAATTGTTTAATTATTATTTAACATCCCATTTTTACCGATTTTCATCATCTCATTAGAAATAATTTTGTTTACTTTCAAGAAAATCAAATGCAGCATACCCTTTATGCTCTACACACTCGTCCCGTGTGTGCCTACCATGATGCATGTCTCCTATATACCTAGGTGACTATAATGATGCATGAATGCACAATTCCATGACTTCTTTTCCCTGAGAAAAATATTATAAAATAGTCACATCACACCGCATTTGCATCACCCAATGGTGAAATATCATCAACTATAACAATGCATTACTATAACAAATATTCCTATCTTGGGTGACCTGGGTTTTCCCTCCCTCTTACATGGGTTAGATAATCCTAATATTGAGATCATTTACAAGTCCCAATACCTTCCAAACCTGTAGTATTCCATTCTCAAATATAAATTCATAGAAAATACCTCATTTGATACCACTTTGTAACATCTCTAACTCGAGAGACACTAAACTCGTGGCCCAAGTCAGGTCGCCACATGACCTCAATCACGCCTCCCCATACATCAGAGGTTTTTTAATAGAATAGAGGTTATAAAAGAAACATGGGTATACTATAACTTCTTTACCAGAGTAATCCATGGTAGAAAATCAATTGATGGTTAGAAACAACATTGAATAATCAATGAACATGCATAAAAAACCATTTTTAGAAACATGATACAAACCAAAACCAATAGTTAGTATGATATTTCATTCTATAGTATGAAGTGAACAAAACAAAAAATAAAGAAAATATAAGAATTCCCAAAATGATCTCGACTCTAAGTCTGGAACCTCATCCATGCTCATCCCAAATCTAAGTAAACTCCCAATCACCGAACCTTTTCCCTTTACCTTACTTACAACCATGAAATCTTTTTGGGTACCCAATAGTGACCTAAGAAGGGTGTGAGTAAAACTTAGTAGGCCACCACCAATGATTCCTACAAAATACCTATCCTAAAAAGATATCACATGCATTTTCTAAATAATGATAAAAAAATAAAAAACAGTTCATGTAGCCATTATTGATAAGGTATCCCCTAAAATAATCCACCGTTAAATTCATATTCAGTACTTATAACATCTTTGTGATTAATTCACCATTTTCATGTGTTTAATGGATTAGGAACGTTCAATAATCTCAAGGAATATGGTGATAAATTATGATCTATCTTACTAGGGAAACAGATCACAACAACCACATTATCCTCACCTCAAAGCCTCAATTCGGGGGGAATGAATGCATTAGGGGAATAAAACTCCATCCCATTCTATAAAATGTGCATTGAGGGGTAGAGTTTAGAGACTCAGTATAACTCAACCCATGGGAATATAACCTCATGTATATACCCCACTCAACAAAACCATGGTCACATGTTTATTTATTCATTCACCACATATAATTACATAACAACCAAGAATAACCAATATAATTAATAATATCACAACAATAACAACTAAAATGGGAATTTATATTATTCCATAATCCATTAACACATTTATCATTTATATCACATTACCATTTATCCCAATTCCCATTTCTCGTGCCTAACTCACAATGTATATTAAAATAAAAAACATGATTCATTGACCCATTACCATTAATCCCATTTAACCCATTCACATTCCAAACCAAACTATCCCTTATAAATTATATATAACTAGACACATCTACCCATAATCTTTTTTTAATATATATATTAACCCACTAACACATTCACCAAGGGATATACTTAATCAAACATCAATTTGAAAAATTACATATCCATTAACAAAATTCGGGATGGTCGACATACCCCATGTGTGGCCATAAATTGGTCAAGTCATCCTCCTTACATCCAATTGGGATCATGATGGGGTTAAATTTTTTATTTAGAAACTCAATAAATAAAATATTTCAATTGACACTAAGAACACATCAATGAAAGAACATGAACATAACCCCACATGGAAAAAAACAATGTAAAAATCAAGGGATGTACCTTTTATACCACCTACATCAAATCCGTTGATGAATGCACTCCTAATCAATGCCTTAGATCTTGATTCACTCACCCTTTAAAGCCTCAACCTAGATCCGATAAAAAAATAAGTCTTTCATAGCTTCATATAGAGATAAGATAAGGATTCAAACACTAAACTAAAAAGAGAAGCAAGAGAGGGATTAGAGGTACCCAGATCTTCAATTCGTAACTGATGACACTCGAAACAACCTGGGGATGAAGAATAATCACCCTTGGAATCCCTTGAGATCTCTTGTTATTAACTAGGTATTAGATGAGAACAAATGGGAGGAAAATTAAGTGATTCTCCTAATCCTGTAATGGGATTTTAATAATTTTTCCCAAATTACAGGGGTACAAGTTTTACCTGCACCATTTGAAAAACCATGGGAAAACTATGTGCTAGCCCCTATACAAGGAAATATGGGTTGAATGGTTACCTGAGAAGGCTATATGGTTTTAAATACTGTGTGTCAACCATGCATTATCCCTCTATCTAGGGTTTCATGATTACCTGGGGTTTATCCACAGTTTTCTTAACCATGCACTAACCATGCTCCTTTCACAAATTGGCTTGGTTCTCCCCATTCTGGTGTCCCAAACCTTTATAACACCCCAAGACCCAACATACTATTCAAAAACCATTTCATTAACCAAAAACAACAGATCAAAACCAAAATTTATATAGGGACATACCTCTATGACGTATGAGATATTACAAACATAATTTCTTCCTTACCAAAACTTTAGGATGTTATTTTATACTTATCCTTAAATACAATCTTAGGGTTATGGTTCCTAATATAAGTTTCCTTTAATCTATTTCCAAAGGTTTCTACTAAAATTCATCTAATACCAACAACGGAAACTTTAGCCCCTATATCCGAGAGTCAATGCCTTATTTATTACAATGTTATAAGATACAAGGAGTCACATCCTGAAGGACCAAATAGTTTAATAGTATTGGTAAAATAGATAAAAACATAAGCCTTTAATATCATTTCTTAACAAGAATTACAACATTTTTTTCTGAATAACATTATTCCCTCTAGAACATCCTTTTATATCAAATATATAAAACTTCATGGTTTCCTAAGAATGGAAAAAAATAAGGGTTAGATCAAATTCTCAATAAGGGTTAAGTATAATGGACAAAATCATGAGACAATAATCATAATAAATAGGCTAAACTTAATAACTAAACACAAATGCCATATAATCAATAAGCTGGGAAGGAAGTGAATCCAAAGATAATATCAATTAAAAAACAACATAGATAATAATCATTATAGAAAGAAAAACTTCTAAAATCACATTCTATGTAATCATTCCCTGACTATGATAATTGGATAGGACCTAATAAATATGGTAATGTAAATTACTAAGAACAAATTCCATTTAATTAATAAATTGAGAATGTAATACATCTATAGATAATATCTTTAGGAAAATATAATGGATAATATTAATTGAATTATTAATTATTGAAATTCTTAATTATTGGATTCCATGGTATCATGATACATCTACATTCTATACCCTTCAAGAAGATAGTTTAAACCATAGGAAAAAAACATGTTTAATCTTAGCTTACTTATTCCTCTCATGAGACTACCAATGCATCCAGGGCCTATAGGATATAGAGCCCCATCCATCACTTTATCTTCAAAGTATTCCACATATATGAAAAAATTTATTAAATTCACAAACAACATGCCTTATCATCAAATATCTGTATTGAGTGAAGAATACATATTTATAAATATTTCTCCAGTTATATAATTACTTTAAATTTAGAACAACTTATGAAAAAAAATTTATTCAATTTAAGTAATAAAAATTTCAATGATAAATTATATGGATAGTTATGGGAAATTTTATTTCCATTCGTCATAGGAAAGTTCCTATTTCAAGGGGAATTAAGGACTATAAAAATGAATCAAGTAAGTGAATGTCAACTCTATCCTTAGCCAAAATAATCATAAACCATAAAGATAAAGAATAAGGATTGTATCAATTCAACATATACAGACTTTTGTAAGAATAGTGGGTGGTTCTCATTGATGAATATAGATAACATAATAAAATATTTTAATTTTTTTTGAGGAAAATGACTTTTTTATTTTGAATGAACCCTTTTAAAACATAATTTTTTTTGAAAATACTTGTCATTGAAAATATATTTTAAAAACTAATAACATTCATAATATTTGGAAACATTTTTATTTATAAAAATCTTTGTAAAATTTCAAAGAAATATTAAAAAATGATGGTGTATAATTCAAGACATGTTGTACAAGTTAAAAAGAACATTTTTTCACTTTAGTTTTTTTTAAAAAGAGACTTGTTCGTAAAAATAAAAAACGGTTCCTTTAAAAAGGTTTTGTAAAAAGTAAATAAGGTTAAAAATTAATTTAAAAAATCATAGTATAATTGTAAAATATTTTTGAAAACATTTTTAGAAAGCATGGGTTTTAAAGAGAACTGATTTCCGAGTGTAGAAAGAAAATAATATAAAATTTTAAAAATACAATTTATTAATTAGCTTAAGTAAAAAGAGTGTAAAATGGAACTATTACTTGAAAATATCATGAATACCTATAGGATAATAATATTATATGGGTTTATTATACAATTATCAAATAATTTCCTTCAACTGAAATTATTGAAAAAAAATTCTCGATGAGAATGAGATTGTGAAATTAATCCTTATAATTATTATTACATTGAAGTGAGAAATAGTCAAAAAATCAATTATGTGTATAAAATATAATCACACATAAAAAATTTGAAATAAAACATAAGGTAATAAAAATTCATTACAGACATAGTATTAGAATATCAAAGATAATGAAGAAGTAATATGACCCAATGAAAGGGAATTGAGTTATAAAATTATTTACAACATGGTAACTTTTATGTGAAATCCCCTTAGATGAAATAATTAAATGTGAAACTAAAAATAACATTAATAATGAATTATTAATGATATTACATGTCAAATGGTATGTATATACAATATATAAAAGAAAATAGGTTCATAAAATAACAATATTCCTCAATGAAATGAATTTGAGACAAAATTCCTTACAAAGATCATATAATTGAAGTTGGGATTCATCAATGAATCAATTATGTGTATAAAATATAAATAAACATAATATAAGTTTTAATAAAACATACAATAATCAATGTTAATTACCAAAAAAATAATCATTTATTAACATAATCAATGAGGTATATGTTTAACCCAATAAATGAAAATTAAGTTAAGAAATCCCTTAACTCATACTTCATTTTGGTTGAACATGATTGAACCTCCAAAGTCATGGTTTTAAACATGTTATTAAATTATTAAAAAACCAAATTAATATTTATAATACCATACACGATACTTTTATAAGATTTTATCAATTTCTGGATAATAATCTTTCATTATATTCATTGTTTTAGGTGTTAATTATCTTGTTTTATCATTCATTCTTTATTATGAAAGTTCCAGTTTTACCACATAAAATATTTTTCTATCATATATAGAATAAGAATAGTGACATAATTATCATATTTATACATGAATTATACTTTTATAACCAATTATTAAAGATGATTATGAAAAATGGAGTTTGTTACGATTGTAGAGATTATAGGTGATCATAATGTATTTTATAAAATATAATTTATTTAAATATAATTATATATTTCATCCATGTTTTGTGGGGATAAGAAGAGAGTCACATCACCCTAGTGAAAAAAACATCATTTATGTTGGTTATTTTTAATTTTTTAAGTCGGTTTTTAGCTGACGTTAATACAGACGACGTTATAAATATTGTTTCTAAGCCAGTTATTTAAAAACCAACATAAAAAATATAACATAATCTTGTTTATCATGTGGGTTATCTAATAACCAATGTGATAAACCATTTCCCAGGATTTTATCACGTCAGTTATTAAATAACTGTTGTGAAAAACCAGGGGGGTTTATCATGTCGGTTATTTAATAACCGATGTGATATATCCAGTGCGGGGGGTGTTTATCACGTCGGTTATTAAATAGCTGATGTAATAAAACTCACCGGTTGTTTTTCAAATTTTTTATTTAAAAACATACGTGATAAGCCAGTTCGGGGGATGTTTATCACGTCAGTTATTTAAGAACCGACGTGATAAACCAGTTCGGGGGTGTTTATCACATCAGTTATTAAATAACCGGTGTTATAAACACTTAGAAAATGGTTTATCACGTCGGTTATTTAATAACAGATGTGATAAAATAGTGCGGGGTGTTTATCAGGTCAGTTATTTAATAACTGACATGAAAAACCAATTTTTTTAAAAAAAAATAGAAAGCAGTCCTCTGCTCTCCCCATAAACAACCAAAAACCAAACCAAGAATTCATACCAGAAAAACATAAGTAGACCAAAACAAGAACCAATTAAAAATTAAGCATTTACATTGATAACATTTAAAACTTACCCCACCAGACAGCCCCCACCACCCCCTGGACAGCCCCCTCACCCCACTAGACAACCCCCACCACACCCCTGGACACCCCCCACACCCCTGGACTGTCCTCAACCCCCTGGACAACCCCAAACACCTTTGGACATCCCCACCACCCCTGGAAATCCCCCCACACCCATGTAAACCCCCCACCCATATGTATACCCCCACCCCCTAGAAAGCACCCCTACACCCCTGGACAGACCTCCCAAACCCCTAGAATAGGACCAAAAAGTTACCAAAAAACAGATCAGAACCCCCTCACCCCACTGGACTGCCCCCACCACACCCCTGGACACCCCCAAACACCTCGACATCACCACCACTCCCTAGACATCCCCCACCCTCCTGTATAACCACACCCCCTGGAAAACACTCCCACACCCCTGGATAGCCCTCCCACAGCCCTGAAACAGACAAAAAAGTTACCAAAAGAAGACCAGAACCCCCTCACCAAACTGGACATCACCCACCACACCCCCACACCCCTAGACTACCCCTCCCCCTAGACATCCCCAACACCCCTGGACAACCCCCCACCCTCATGGATACCCCCACACCCCTGGACTACCCCACCACCCCCTGGACACCCCTGGACTGCCCCCTACCCCCTAAACAACCCCTGGATAGCTGGTGTTGGGAGAGGAGGTGCGGCCATCCCTCGGAGGGGCATGCCATTGCAAGGTACTCATCACTCCCACATACGATGCTTGAGATCTCAAAATGTTTCACAAGTGGGAGTGTTGAGTACCTTCCAGCGGCGTTCAGCCCCCCGAGGGATGGCGAAGCCTCCTCTCCCACCCCCTGGATTCCCCCCCCCATCCCCATGGAAACCCTTAACCCCCCACCCCACTGGACAACCCTCCCACACCCCTGGAAACCCCCCTCACCCCAAAGAACACCCACACACCCCTGTAAACCCCTAGATAACCCCCCACTCCCCTGGACAGTCCTTTCACCCTCCTGGAAATGCTCCCACCCCCTGGACTACCCCCCCCCCCCACTCTCATGGACACCCAGGATACCCATCACCCTACGGGACATCCCTCCCACAGCCCTGGATACCCCCCACCCCATTAAACACCCCCACACCCTTGGAACCCCTCCTCCCCAAACCAAAATCCATACCAGAAAAACTATCATAAGTAGACCAAAATAAGATGTAGAGAAAATTAAACATTCACATATATAACATTCAAAACATACAATGTCAAGTTAAAAAAACTAAATCCATCCAAAACTACTACCAAATACACAATTATAATGACAGTATTCAAAATTACATTTTACACTACCAACAACTAAAAATCAATCAAACTTGTAAAATAATTTGACCATTCTACTTGTAAGTGTTTGACGTCTTCAGCACTATAGGGTTGAGGGTCATCAAATAGCAACAAATTAAAAGGATAGTAGTAAACTTGTATAATGAATATATCAAATGAAGTATTATGGAAAAGTTTAAAAGGAAATCTTACCAGGTAAAAGCTCACAACTGTCCCAGTTGTTATTATTTCCTACATAAATCTTAACATATAATATCTGCATTCGATGAGACCATGTTGTTTGTGAAAATTATGTTTTAATGAGTGTAAATTCAATATATTATTTGTATGTAATAAATCAAATAGTACAAATTATAAATGGATATTTACCTTTACATTTACATATTTGATCTTCGCACTCATTTTCTTTGTGCTTTTTCGAAAGTAGACCCATACCCTGTTAGAAAATAATACGAATGGGATAACTTTAAAATTCATTATAATATAGAAAACTATTGAGAAATTAAAACTTACTTTTCTAACATTTTCTTAAAACTTTCCCGCACATCACCATGGACAAAGCATATCCAATAATGTTTTTTCTCCCTTGGGCAAAAAACCCCTAAGATCCAATGATCACTGATAAAAAAAATTAAGGTTAGTGGTTTTTTATGTTAAAAGATAATGAACTCTTTTAGAGAGATGTGTTCCATACCTCTCACAGAAAGGCATCGTCCAACATTGTGTGACTTTATTCTGTTCAAGTCTTTCAGCAATATAAACCATTCTTTGTTCCTCATCCAATGCACATGCTTCAGGGGGGATCAAATGTGGGTCCATGAACCCATATACATATGTCCGCTCATTATTCTCACAAATGTTATAAAGATACCTAATACAAAACAGACATAAGTATATATTTTTTATAAATATAACGTAGGGAAAAGATGTTAAGACTTACATGGAAAAAATCTACACCATGTTTATGCCCAAATTATTACCAGTAACAAGCTCCCTGATATCAGATTTCATAATCCACACAGTTATTTCACATCCACAAACAAGATCTTCCATTGGATACTCATAATGATCCACTAACAAATTTAAATATCTTGACAATCTGTCAAACCCACCAGAATCTGTATATGATGTCATAGCCATTTGCCTTTGTTGTTGTTTATACAAAAAAAATTTACCTTTCAAGTATTCCTGTAAAAATAAATAGAAAAATATATTATTTTTCAAATGATAAAACAACTTTAATAAAAAATAGAATAAAATATATTACATACATACCTCTATGGTAATGAGTCGAAGAAGTCTAGATGGAGAAATTAAAAAATTACCGATAATATGTCCAACTGTCATCACCTCATCTATAGGTAATGGTACTCAAGATGATCTATCAATAATATCCTGTATAGTGACCCTATGATTCTATACCTCTAATTATTGATGATGAACTGTATCTCCTATACAATATACCAACACATATGTAACTATATGATGTCGAGGACCATCAACATACAACTCTCAATAAGTTGGATGCTGCGGCGGAGGAGTAGGATAAAAAATGGGGTCTATGCGGTGGGGGAGTGGGAGATACTGGTGGAGGTGGAGGATAAATAATGGGGTCTGCAAGGGGAGGTGGAGGAGTGGGAGATGCAGTCTGAAATTGTCTTTGCATGTCTGCAAACATAGACTGTACTGACGCTCTAATATTTTCCTCCATCGTCGCATTAATATTATGAACTTAAGCCTCTAAGGATCTTATTTTTTTATAAACACCATCAACATAAGTAGTTGAGGAATGTGGAAACACTTTTCTTACCGATACACCTGCTGAATATCCTCATACACGACTAGGAAGTTTGGGCTTTCCCAATGTTGTAGATAAAATATCTTGCCTCCCAGCAGCTCTAAATACCCCCTATGAGCTCCACTCCTCAAGAGAATCCTATATTATTTAATTGAACATTTCTATAATGATTGAAATTATAGGGATAAAATAGTGAAATTAAATAAATAAAATAGATATCTTACAATCCTATCAGCTACGATTCTCAAATCTTCCAAAAGATATTTCCCTTTTTCCCATCTGAGCTCTCTTCCAGTTTTCATGTCTAGATGGAGGGGATAGAGGGGCCACCTCTCCAGAGCTTGAAGACTCAGCTCTTAGTTTTTGTAATTTTTCCACCATCATTTGTTCTTCCAATAATGTATACCCTCCCTGAGATAAACTATGAGGGTGTACATTTTTAGATTGGATCTCCTGATGATATTTCCTTGTTTGCTCTAAATTAAGAATAATAAATCATTAACAAAACAATTATAAGATCATTTATATAAGAAAGCTTATAAAATTTTACATTTCCCTTACTAAAAATGATTATTTTATTATACTTTCAACAAACTGTATCCATGTGTCTTCATCTATGAAAGGATATATACGACATGGATTGTCATGACTCCTATGAACAAAAATGAAATCAGATGTGAGGGTTGATTTGAAATCCCTCCATCTCCTGGAAGCCATCAATAAGCATTTCTTCCTAACTCCTCCAGTGTCTGGAATATCAAATGTCATCTGATAAAGAAGAGATTAAACATATTATATATACTATAAACATTTAAATAATAGGAAAACAATAGAAAAAGATCTTACCAAAATCGTCTCCCACAACTGAGGGATTATCGCTTTTTCCACACTTCTCCAGTCATCATAATCTACTCCAACATTAACTTTTTA
Organism: Viscum album; assembly: GCA_963277665.1. Taxonomy (NCBI): domain Eukaryota; kingdom Viridiplantae; phylum Streptophyta; class Magnoliopsida; order Santalales; family Viscaceae; genus Viscum; species Viscum album. The sequence goes on along the minus strand of OY728137.1, from coordinate 194,706,245 downwards.
TTATTATTTCAAGATGGGAAAATCCCTACACAGAACAAACCTAAGGAGGTCTAATGTATTAGATACCCAATGAATCTACCCTAACAAAGTTACCACATGCATGTGGAAGAGACCCCACCCTGGAAAACAAAAAATTACAATCACCATTAGTAATTCCTGAGGTATGGAAGTCAGCCCCCATGTTCCCCTAACGCCATGTGTGACTAATAATCACCTGTGGATCCAATAGACATTTGCACTTATAAATGATGTAGACAATGGTCCAAGGGATTTGGAACTTCCACTACAGCGAACCATGGAGGATAGCCGAATCAGTCTCGATCGATTATAACTTAATATTGTGCGAGTGACAAAGCTCAATACCATTCAGCATCGTGGAAGCTTCCGCCATGAGGGAATCTCCCACTCTAAAGCCATAACTAAAGGCCAGAATCAATTCCCCTTGGGAATCACGAACCACTCCCCCGCCCCTCATAAAACCAAACACACATGACCCGTCCACGTTCAGCTTCCACCCACTGCTCGGAGGATTCCACTTCCCCCATCTGCCTCACCTATTAGCATCTTGTAAGGTGCGAGCAGCAGAATTACCTACCATGAAAACTCTCAGTGTAGGAATATTCCAGTCATCATACAAAATGCATACTTTTATCTTACCCTGAGTGGATACAAAACACTTCAAATATTTTTCATTTGGACCTCTAGGAATATCATCCTCATCAGACTCAATTAGTATCCTCTGATCATGCGTACGAGCAAGTGATAATTTTGGTAAACGTGTGCACGCACATTTTCCAACTCTTGAACTCTTTGTAGTAATGGGAAACCATGAGGAAGATTGGGGAACATCAAGAGGAGCATGTGAATGTTCCTCCCCAGAGGTATGACCAATATGCTCATCTCCAGAATCATGTGGTTGATCAACTGATTGATCTGTCATTATCTTTCAAATTGAAAAAACAAACATTAATTCACAAATATACAAATTCAAATATTTTAATACTAATGTAATCAAAAAATAGAAAATTGTACTAAGTTATGTAATAGTAATCATGGTTAATATGGTAAGCATGTTAAAAAATGGTAAATATGGTAAAGATAGTCAAGATGGAAAACACGGTAAACATGGTAAACCTGGTAACCCTGGTAAACATGGTAAACAGGTTAAAGTAATTGTCACTAAAAAATATTAATAGATATATAATTTATGTAATGGTAAACATGATAAAGTAAACTAAACAAAATTAAAACATAGTAAACCTAGTGAACATGGTAAACATGGTAAACTAATTTTCACCGAACAAAAACAATAGATATATAATTAATGTAATGGTAAACATGATAAAGTAAACTAAACAAAAATAAAACAAACAAAAACTGATACTTATTTTGTTTTAATGCATGTTTTAATAAATAAAAAACTTAAAATATCTACCATTTTATGAAAATAATAAATGTAAAAAAGAAATAAACAAATGTTACCTGTAATTTTAGGAATGTACAAGTGGATTGTTTTCCCAAATTCCTTTGTCGCGATCGTTATTTATGGCACAAACCATGTCTTTAACATGCTCATCATTATGTTATGTTAGTCTTTTTATGGAAGTAGGGATATCACATAAATCGATATCTTTATCAAGTTCATCCTCACCAATATATTGTTTTTTCTGTTGTAAATCTATAGCCCACTGCATATCTGATTGATCTACTACATAGAATTGTTTTTACATGTGTTTCCATTATAAAAGAATCAGTTGTGTCTTCCAATCTATTCAGATTATCAACTGTCATTCCAAATTCATCGTGTCTGATACTGTTGTTACTAATAAACCATTTACAGTTAAAAATAGGAACTTTAATTTTAGATTAATCCACCTCCCATATGTATTTAATCACTCCATAATATGCACTTGATGCAGAAATTGGGTTTTTGTCCTTATCACTTGAAAAATGCATTGCTTCTGAAAACACCAATACACCACTATTCTGAACTGCACTTCTGTTATCCCGAGCTTTTGTATGCAATTTATAGCCATTAATGTCATAACCAGACCATGTTATCACATTTAAACATGGACCACCCACTATCCATTTTAATGTCTCTGATACATCTGATCTACCAAGCAAGGTCTTTTTAAACCATGGAAAAAATGTTTTGTTGTGCTCATTCAAAATCTAAATTTCTTTCTTCTTTAGATGACATTGTTTCAACTCATTAATATGAAATGTGATATAAGGTTGAGCATCAGCTATGTTATTAAAGATGTATGATTCTAAATTTTTCATCTATTCAGCTGAAAAAGATTTGAATTTCAAGCCACAAATCCCCTTTCCCTCATTATTTACTCGTTCATGGCGAGATGGAGGCAAACCTATGTGTTGCTCCGCAACCAAGTATCTCGTACAAAACCCTGCAACCTAATCAGAAATATACTTTTCAATAATGGATTCTTTAGGTCGATATGGATTCTTAACATACCCTTCAATATTTTCATATACCTTTCAAAAGGATACATCCAACGAATATATACAGGTCCACAAAGCTTTATTTCTCGAACCAGATGAATCATTAAATGCAGCATTATATCAAAAAAATTTGGAGGAAAATACATTTCCAATTGACAATGTATAAAAATTGAATCCTTTTCCAAAATGTTCAAATAATTCACATCAAGCAACTTATTACAAATTGAATTGAAAAAATAACACAAATTCATTATAGTATTTCTAACAGTAATGGGAAATATTCCACGCAATGAAACTGGTAGAAGTTGTTGCATTATGAACTGACAATCATGAGATTTCATACCAATGAACTAAAATTCCTTCAATGAGACAAATTTTTTTACATTTGAAGAATAACATTGAGGCACTTTGATATCATGAAGACACTGACAAAAGCTAATTTTCTCCCTCTTCGATAATGTATGACAAGCCAGGGGAAGAAATGTGCATCTTCCATTAAGAGTGGGAGCTAACTCCAAATGTATTCCCATTGATAGTAAGTCTAATCTTGACTTCAACCCATATTTTGTCTTTCCTTTAATATCTAACAATGTTCCAATCAAACTATCACAGATATTCTTCTCCACGTGCATGACATCAATATCATGTTTAACTTCATGTTATCTCTAATATGGTAGCTCAAAAAATATTGAAATCTTCTTCCAAATATGTCTATCATTACCAAATTTCAGTGTCTTTCCCAATTTCACATCAAGGTTTGTCACCCTCTCAAAATATAGATCAGGGGATAATGGTTTTTAAGCAATATAAAATTCTTGTGAGCCATTGAATTCCTTTTTTATTCTTCTATAAGAGTGATCCATAGGCAAAAACTTTCAATGACCCATGTACACTGTTTTCCTCCCATGATGAAATTGACAATATGACGTCTGTTGTTCACAAATTGGACATTCTTTATGCCCTTTAACACTGTATCCAGACAAATGTCCATATACTGGGAAGTCATTTATAGTGAAAAAAGCACTGCTTGCAGTTGAAAATATTCCATTTTATAAGAATCATACACCCTAATACCATCCTCCCATAAAATTTTCAAATCATCAATCAACGATGACAAGAAAACAACAATATCATTGCTGGGTTGTTTCAGACCAGATATCATTATATTCAACATGAAATATTTGCACTTCATACAAACTTCATGACAGAGTTTTAGATTACCAATAAAATAGGTCATGAACTATGTGTGCTACTGAGGGTCCGATATGAATTCATTCCATCTATGCACAACCCTAGTCTAAGATTTCTAATTTCATTTCCAAATGTAGGATACTACTCATCAACTTTCTTCCATTGTGGACAAATAGCTGGATGAAGTATTTTTCCATCACATAAACACTCATCATCATGCCATCTTAACCTTTTCTCATCATGTGAATTAGCAAATAAATTTTTGAAATTATTAATTATAGGAAGATAACAAAATACCTTTGAAGGGATCTTTGTAATCTCTACATTAGCCTGTGATTTTTCTATCACCTTATACCATGATGTCCCACATTTAGGACACTCTTAAAAAAATTCATATTCCTTCCTATATATCATACAGTCATTCGGAAAAGAATGTATTTTCTTTTATCCCAATCCCATCGGGTATAATATTTTCTTGGCCTTATAATGTGAATCTAGAAGATCATTTTCTTTTGGAAGAATGTATTTCATCAATAGTAGAAGCTTAGTAAAACTTTTGTCATCCCATCCATGTTTCACCTTCAGGTTAATCAATATTAACACCACCAAAAAAACCGTAAAATCTGTACAACCAGGATATAATGGGTTTTCAGCATCACCATATAGATGCGCAACTATCAGTTCTATCTCAATTTTTTCTGCTACAATATCACGAATCATTTCTTCAATTTCATCAGAGTCACCATCTTGCAAATCATCATCATCAGTGAAATTCTGTCCAGTTTCACCATGCCAAATCCAATGGCTACAACTTAGATTAAAACCATGACAAATCAGATGATCTTTTATCTCTCTACTTTTCAACTTCTTCATATTCAAACATTTCAGGCATGGAAAGAGAAAAAATGTCACTACTTGGAACATTTCGTTTAGAAAATTCCAAAAAGGCATCAACATCTTCCTCATATTCATTTCTCATTCGATGTGCTGTAATCCAACTTCCACTTATTATTACCTATAACAAATATCAAAATTATTCATATTTTTAAGATAATATAAATATATGTTTATATGAAAAAAACATAATTTGAATGTAAAATAATTTTGAAATATAAAACAAATCTATGCATATTTAAAAAAAATATTCTTGAATATGATTTTAAAAAAAAATTATTAGATATAACAGTTTTAAATTCCATGGAATCAAAGAAAACCATGGGGCCTCCAATAGTGGATAGGAAATTGGAGAAAATCTAGTTAACCTGAGAATCAAATCAAATTTAAAATAAAAACTTGAATGGAGAAAATGACAATGTAAAGCCAATCATCATGGCACAATGGGGCCAGGATAACAACGCATATTTGAAAACCACAATATGGTCTCCCCCATAACCCATAATTTTCTCATAGTCGATGATTGGTCAAAATATATATAACCAAATAGAATCATATTTCAACATTAATATCCATGAAACAATACAATCATTATGTCATAATATCACAAACCATGATGAAATAGTCAATCCCAACTGACACTTATCCCCTACCACCTTGGACACCCCCTGGACACCACCACCCCCCTAGACAGCCACCCACCCCCTGGACACCACCCCCACCTCCTTGGAGACCCCCTGGACACCACCACCCAGTTGGAAAACCCCCACCCCTGGACACCACCCCCACCCCCTTGGACACCCCCTGGACACCACCACACCCTTGGACAACCCCCACCCCTCATGACACCACCCCCACCCCCTAACAGCCCCCACCCCTTGGACACCCCCCCTCGACACCCCCAACAATCTAGACAGCCCCCCGGACAACCCCCAAACCCTCTGGATATGCCCCACCCCCTTGGACAGCCCCCACCCCCTTAAACACCCCCACCCCTTGGACCCCCCCCCCCCACACACACACACCCCTAGACTGTCATCCCCCCACCTCCATGGACACCCTAAACACCCCCCAACCCTCTGGATAGCCCCTCGAACCCTCTGGACACCACCCCCACCCCTTGGACACCCCCTGAACACCACCACCCCCTTGGACAGCCCCCACCCCTCTGGATAGCCCCCACCCCGTGGACAGTCCCCACCCCTCTAGACAGCACCCCTACCCCCATGGACACCCCCACCCCCATGGACACCCCCACCCCTTCTGGACACCACCCCCACCCCTACCCCCTTAGACACCCCCTAGAAACCCCCCTATCCTCTGGAAAACCCCCACCCCCCGGACAACCCCCCAAACCCTCTAGACAGGCCCCCACCCCCTTAGAAAGCCCCCACCCACCCACCCCCTTGGACAGCCCCCCACCCCCTTGGACCCCCCCACCTCCATGGACACCCTAGACACCCCAACCCTCTGGAAAACCCCCCGAACCCTCTAGACACAACCACAACCCCTTGGACACCCCTAGACACTACCACCCCCTTGGATATCCCTCACCCCTCTGGACATCCTCCCACCCCTCGGACAGCCCCCAGTCCTCTAGACTGCACCCCCTCACCCTTGGACACCCCCACCCCTCCTAGACACCACCCCTACTTCTCCTGGACACCACCCCCACCCCCTACCCCCTTAGACACCCCTTTGACACCCCAACCCTCTAGATATCCCCCACCCCCGGACAACCCCCCAAACCCCCTGGACAAGCCCCCACCCCCTTGGACAACCCCCACCCACCCACCCCCTTAGACAGCCCCACCACCCCCTTGGACACCCCCACCACCTTGGACCCCCCCCCCCCCACAGACACACCTAGACTGCCCCCCCCCCACCTCCATGGACACCCTGGACAACCCCCAATCTTCTAGATAGCCCCCAGATCCATGGGATTTTAACGTCAAGCTACTAGTTTTGGCATATATATGGATTTTAACCTCAAGCTACTAGTTTTGGTATCATGCCATTATTCAAAATGAGAACCATGAACTGTATCTCCTACTAGTCTAAAATGCTCTATTGTTCAATGAATAGGGTTTTAGTAGAATATGAAGACTTATAATAGTCCATGAGAATAAGTGACATAAATCGTTTATGGAAAAACAAAAAGTGATACCCAAAATAGAAACAACCAAGGATCCAAAACAAGAATTCCACCTTAAAGAACCATATATACTTATAAAATAAATCACACTGGTACACGGAATGGGTGTATCACAATGGTTTAGATATAAATTTCAGTAATATAGGTGAATGAGATCATTAGTGGTCAATGACAACAAATATTTCCATAAATTTAGGGCATCTACGAAACAAAAATAAATGAAATAGAAGTAGGTGAGTCTTACTTGAATATTGCGAGTAGATCTAATAGATCTGGTGATAATAAATAATATGATGATGGAAAAACGAGGTAATAGGGTTCGAAATCAAATAATCTGACCATGTTTAAACAAAAAATCGCAAAACATAAATATAGACTATTCGGGAACAAACGAACGAAATAAAGTCGTGGGAGGATTAACTGAGTGTTGCGTGTGGAGATGATAGATCTAAGGAGAGTAAAGATGATAAAAAATGATGGAAAAAAGAGTTTAACTCAACAAGATCGAAGAGTCGATTCTAGGTTTTCTATGTGAGAGAGATGAGTAGCAGGTCTGTCGATCAAAAAATCAGAAAAGACAATCCACAGGGCATGATAAATTTTTTAAATGTTTTATAACGTCTGTTATTTAATAACCGACACTATAAACTATATTATTACATTTAAAATGTCGGTTATTATAATAACCGTAGTTATAAATGTATCAGATGACACATTTTTTACATCGGTTCTTTTATAACCGACGTAAAAAAATCCGCGAGTTGGTTTTTTACGTCGTTTATTCTATAACCGACGTAAAAAACACATCAGAAACCACAGTTTTTACATTGGTTATAAAATAACCGACATAAAAACTGTCGTGTGTTGGTTTTTTATGTCAGTTATAATATAACTGATGTAAAAAATTCTGCGGGTTGGTTTTTTACGTCGGTTATCAAATAACCGACGTCAAAAAGGCCTCAACTGCCACCTTTTTTACATAGGTTATTTCATAACTGACATAAAAAATTCATTAGATACTGGATTTTTTATGTCAGTTATCAAATAACTGATGAAAAAAATTTACTCTCAGTATTTTTTACGTCGGTTATCAAATAACCGACGTAAAAAATGGTGACGTTAAAAACGTTTTTTGCACTGCTGTCATTTTATGAAGGTGGTAGTCCTTAAATAAATAAACGATGAAATCATCATTCATTGAGTGAAAAGGTAAAAAAAATGATAGATATTTTATTTTAATAATTTGAAATATGTAACTAATATAATAAATATTTCATGAAATACACATATAATCATTAACTTTATCCTTATCACCTTCTATGTGAAGTGTTAGTGAAAGATGAATCACATCTTTTTGTGAGGTGGTAATCCACCACACACAGAAGTGACACTATCATATTCAGTATAGAATGTAAAGTAAAAAAATTAATATATGATATAATAAATAAATATATATAATAATTTTATAATTATCACATATATACTTTAGGTCCTTCATCATACCCAATTTTGAGAGGTGGTAATGGAAAAATGATTGTCATCAGTTCGTGAGGTGGTAGTCCATCTCACACACAAATGATGATTTCGTAACTGATTTGATAGAAGTGGGTGTGGTTATAGGTAATTAATTTAAATTTAAAAATCTAATTAAATTTAATATATTGAGGTAATTATATCATAATGTTTTAATAATAATTTATAGAGGTGGATGAAGAAATAAAATTAAAATAATGGCTGAAGAATGCTACCTCTTCTTCGGGTATCCTCCTTTGCTTTTCAACAAGGCTTTCCTAGGTTAAATTTTTTCCAAAAGTAGTGGATCTAGGATTAGAAATTTGTTTTTAAATGTTATTTGGGTATGTTTTTGAAAAAACAAGTGTTTTAAGGTTTGAATAAGATAATATAAGTTCTGATCTTTTATAAGTGGGGTGAGTGTCACAAATGTAATTTTTGAAATGAATAAAATCCACCCATATTGTTTTTATGTTAAAAGACTCCAATAGTAGAAAATTACTGACAATATAAGGTATAAGGTCATAATAGTTTTATAAAATATATTTTATACATGATTTTAGTTCATTTTAAGCATTATCTTTTTAAATTGACCCTCGATAAATTCATTTTACCTTAAACGTTGTAATTTATTTTTAATGCTTTCACAATTCATTTTGGTAAAAATTAATTTTAAAAAAAATTAAAAAATTATTCTGATTATAAATATGTAATCCATTTTTTCAAATTAAAATCACATAAGTGAAAATTTTAATTTAAAATTAATCCTACAGATGTAATAAGAAAGCAGATTTTCATAGAAAATTTGTTCAAAAACTTAGAATGCTTTTATATCAAAATTCTATATAAAAATGATAAAAATGAAATAAATTGTATTAATATACATATAATTAATATAGTTACACTTTTAAAAAAATTTATAACATTTTATGGCTTTATATATACTTTTGAAGAAAATACAGTTTTCAATTAAAATTCAGTATTTTTTACTATTCATCAAAAAATGAAATTTTTTAGAAAATTACTAAAAAATTACTGTAGTATAATTTATATTTAATTAATTAATAAATTAAGTTTAATTTTGAAAATATATTTTCAAGTAGTGATAAAATTTTAATTTTAAATTAAGTGCGTAAAGAGAGACCAAGCCGTCTTTTAGAAAAAATATAGTTTTCAAAAAAACGTTTATTTTTTTCATTTAAATGATTCTTATTTTATATATAATAAATATATAAACACAAGTTTAATCATGTAATTATTACTAAACATTCTATACAATTTAATAGAATGGTTACAATGTTATACAATAGTACAATTCATTTAAACTCGGGGTTTCATGTTCCACAAGCTATCACGATGATTAAATTTAATGAAATATGTATTCTTATGTAATTCAAGCTTGATGTCATGTTTCACACACACTATATAATAAATGTTTTTATTTTATAATTTTAGGGTGTAATAGATCCTATCAGGATAGTATCATACCTTTTGACACTTCCACCGAATCACTACCGAGTTCATGATGTGTTTCATATATCTCCCCTGAGAAAGTACATACCGTATCCTTCACATGTATTGAACTCATAGGTCATACCAATAAACTAATATCTCTATTATGAAGAAAAATTGATTTTGATTTTGTATCACCGAGATAATGTTCGACGAAACAAGACCACTCCCTTATTCTAAGTTTTGTAGTGAAACCATAAATTAGAGGAAGCATCGCAGGAATTGGAGAATGTGATGAGGAAAAAACTCCCCTCTATTATTTTAATCAGAGTGGTATAATTATATGGTAGAAATTATTATAAGGGTTATAATTTAACAACCCATGATTTTATGATACATTTCCCTAAAAAAATTAAATTATATTATATTTTTCAATACACGCAACCCCCAATCAAAATGAACTATAATATAGTATACAATTTATATAGAAGTTAAAATTGGTGATATGAATATAAATATCCATATTAGAAAAATTAACTCTTTATTTATATAATTAATTTATATATTCATAGTAAATAAGCACTTGATTTTCATTAAAGTCGTTTTACGCTTAGTAATACATTATCTTAAAAAAAATTGTTTTCATTTCTCTTTATGATTGAATATTATAAACAAATTTTTTCCATTTTTTCAAATTTTATTACATTTAAAACAATATCATATTTCAAATAATTATATCAAAATTATCCAAGGGCGAATTTTTTTATTTTTCTAAAAAATTTATTTTCAGTGAATTGTGAGAAAATACATATTTTGAATAAAACTTTAATTTATATTCATTGAAAAAGTCCCAGAATGATTTGAATTTAATAATATATTATTATAGGAATATTTTTTTATAAACAGTATATATTTTTATATGGGAATCAACTTTATACATTATATTTTTATAAGTTATTTTTTTTTGTGAAAAAAACACATTTTTTAAAAACTATTTTTATTTAGAAGATTTATTTTAACATTAATAAATTAAACTCATTCCTATTTATTAATAAATTTAATGAAATTTATTGATTATATATTACATAAAATATTTTACACTGAACTTAATGTTTTATATGGTAATTAATGAATGTAAACTCAATTTTATGGTTAAAAATGCATTTTTTCTGAAAATGGGTTTCGTTCCATTTTGAGTGCCTATTATAAAAGGATTATTTTTCACTTAAATAAATATAATCTTGTAATATGGATTAATTTTTTAGAATAATATAAATTAATATAACTTAATGAGGTCAATTTAATTTTTTTCAATATGAATAGTGAAAATAGTAATTTTTTTACCTCAATTAAGGTTATAATAGGATTATCAATAGGGTTAAACTAAGAGATTATAGTGAGATTTCCATTTAAACGTTTCTAAATATTATTTTATGGGTATATTATCACCCTATATATGACAAAATTCAAATATTAGTTATTTTTAAGTATGTACATGGAGTATGGATTTTTATATTTTAATATTTAGAAAATTTTCCAATGTATTCTCTTCTTATCTTGTAAAAAGTTACCACTTCTACTCTATTATCTACACTTCATGAGCATTATAGCTTTGCTAAGAAAAACCCTAATACAATTATAAAATCTGTCCTAATATCTTAGATATTATGTTGTTGGTAAAAGACCATAATTTTAAGGTATAAGAAATGTAACCCAAATGAGGTTTCTCAATAAAGAGGTGATTTTAACATGTATGAAACATCACATGACTTGATGTAAGAGTTTTACAATTAAATCCAATTTTAATCAGGATTATATATAATTAAAATTATGTGGAGTAAATTATATGATAATTATCTTATAAAATCATTTCAGTTTTCTTCTTTTCTTGTTATTTTTGAATATAGATGATTTAGTACTGTTTTCTATCTCTCTGGTACTCAAAATGGTTTAGATTTTTCTTTAAAGTATAGATGACATTATCTCCATTATTTCGATTGGGAAACAATTTTATTCCATATCCATGTTTTATAAAATGTATAAAATAATGATTTGGACTATTATTTAGTGATTTTTTGAAGTAAAGTTTACCCATGTTTTACTTTTAAAAAAATGTTTACAAAGAATATTCTAGATGTTTTCTGAAAGATATATTTTTTCCAAATGTTTGAACAAAATAATTGTGTTCAAAAAATTATATATGAATATAATTTACTACCAAATTTAATAATCAATTATTTTAGGATTAACTAACATGTTTTTTTGTTCTTTCTAAAGAAAATATTTCCCATAAAATTTTGAAAATATTTAGATTTTGAATAAGTTATTTCAAAAGGAAAAGTTTATTTTCCTAAACAAATATCCCAATGATATTTTAAATAAATTTTATATTTATGATATCATCCTCTAATGTTAATTATAATTTTTATTGATATAATCCAATCAAATCATACTTATTAATTCTCTCGATGGTTTATGATTTTGATTATGTTATGTTTTAAAAAACCCATTTATTATCCTTGGGTAATGCTATAATGAAATGAAGAAATTTTAATAAAACCCATTTCCATTCCATGAGTTATGATATTATGATATGATGAATTTTTTTCGATATTGTGGCACACACATGTATGTTTTTCCATAGGTGGAAGTTTTCCAAGGAATTATATATCCCTCCAATGAATTAGTTAATGATGGATATCTCATGAGATAATAAGAACTCAAATGGACAGTGAACCCTTTTCCATAAAGGACTGTATCCACTATAAGGGAAATGTGAGTTATCCTTGAATATGGATATAATGGAATGGGAAGTGAACCTAATCAACGATGGTAGTATTTTAAGTTATCCTTGATTAAGGAGATTATTTTAAAAAACATAAGTGTATGCCAAAAAATTTTGTCTTATGCTTATGATATGTTCTCTTATATTATGATTAATTACTGATGAATTTTCACTCTTCTGACTTATTTATTTTGTTTTGAAAAATACTTATTCTATGGTTTACGATTAATTATATTATAATGATTAATAATGATTATTGTAAGGTATAATCATGTTCTCATACCCTTATTCTTATCATATACTCAATTGTGATCACTAATTTATATCTATTATGTTCACCCTTAATGAGAATCTGAGTTCACCCATTATATGTTTCATTTCCCTAGGTTATGAAGAAGGGTTTTATGTTTGATATGTCTAAGAATAGTACTATATGGGATGATCATTTTGGGAGATGTTGAAGATATATCATGAAATAGGATAGGTATGTATATAGTCTCCAAATATAGTGAAATTTTATAGTTATAAAATTAATTGTATTTTTAAGATTTAATATTTTTCAACAAAAATTTTTAGTCATTATAGTCTATCACCTAGAGAAAAAATGTATAAAATTATCATTAATTACTCGAATAGTGCACACATCACAATCCCTCATAAATTATTTTTCCTCAAAACTCAATTTGTACATATGTAGGTTATTTAAAATATTATATATTAATGTGATCAAATAAATGAGATATAAAGATTATAATACACCCATTTCATGTTTTTTTTGGTATTTTTATGGTGTATTTATTTAATTTCTTATAAATTTACATTTTTATTTCAATCCCAAATAATGAAATTGACACACTTAGTGGGAAAAATGATATTTCTTTTAAATCAAACAAACAAATAATGTTAAAAGGATTGGGTTTCATCAAAATTGTTCTTAGATTATATTTATTATCTTGAATCTTAACATTATCAATTTTATTGTTTTATGTTGGAATATTAATTCACCTTAAACCCTTTAATTTATAGTTTTAGTCTCTATTCATTCACAATGAATATATCTTCTTTGTCTCTACAAACCAACATTACTACATTTAGTTTTTCGTTAAATAATTTTATTTCCTTAGACTACTTGGAATTTGGATTACCTAGGAATAAATATAACCTTGAATATTATCGAAGAACTAATATTCCTTAAATATGTTTTTTTGAATCATTTTTTCATCAAATAGATTTTTCTTCTATTTCAAAATCATAGAATTTTCATATGAATAAATTCTTATTTATTCTAATTTATCTAGATAAAACATCTATTTATTAACAACGCTAATGTAATATATATTGGTAAGATTAGAATACTTGAAGGAGTTTTTCTTAATAACTACTTGAAAATTTCATGTTTTCCAAAACTATTCTGTAAGGTGATATTCCAATGTGCGTGTTATAAGAAGTTATGTATTTATATATTACATATTCCAATTTGTAAGATAAATTATTCACTAAATTATATTTTATATAATTTACTTTATATGATTGTCATTTACTTTATCTTTTCCAATGTTCTAATGATGGTAGATTATTCTATGTCTATTCCAACATACATTATTCCCCATAAGAACTCTAAACTGATAATTCTGAAAGTTCACGCCATTACCACTAATTATTTCTTAAAAAACCACATATCATCCAAATATTTTATTTATAACATATTTTACCACAAATTATATCAAGATTTCTAGTTGGGAGATTTCTTAAATTCATCTGGTTTAATAAAAAAAGAATTAATACATTGTAATTCCATTGATATTTGGGATTGATCCCCTGAAATCTAGTCCTGGAGTATCAAATATTTTAACTTCCAAAATTACTAATTGCTTGATTTTTTTTTCATTCTTCTTAAATTTCAAATGATTTTAAAATTATAATTTTTTCTGAAAAAATCCCTAGAATTCCTTAATAATGAGGTCTTTTGGAAACCACTTACAATTTTAGCATATATTTTTAGATTTCATTAATGCCCACTACTTGGATAAGTGTGGCTGTGATTGAGAATAGATAACACATCCTCATCTTCGATACATCATCTAAAAATCCAATCAATCCATTTATTGAATAGAAATGGATCATACAAATGAGAGTACATCACATCTAACACAAATCTCTTCTTATCACTCTATTTCAACCCTTTTAGTTTTTTTGTGAGGAACATGGATTTTGAAAATAAGTTTCTCTAAATTAATACTCTCATTGACAGATTATCTCACAAGTAGGAACAAATTAAAATAATCTATGACATATTCACTAAATAATGTTAAGGAAATTTATGAATAATAAAAACTATGGTAAATAAAATATATTAATAAATTTTAAATTCTTATACTTAGAAGATAAATATTTAATTTTAAAAGGGATTGTTTTTTTTTTCAAATAACTATTTTTAAGTGTAGTGTAATTTAACATAATAAATAAAATTAAAATATTTTAAAATATTTTTATAGCAATTTATTATATTATATTTTACTAACTAATATTTTAATATTATTTAAATTATATATTGGTATGAAATAATATTAAAAAAACTTAATGCCCAAAAGGACACTTTTCAATAAAAGAGGTTTATCTTCATATTTTATATTTTCATCAAAATGATAGATATAAAATGTTTAAAATAATAATTTTTTAAAACAAAGAAAAATTTTTCAACTGAGAATGAAAAAATGTTCTTAGTATCCTTTTTTTGGATTTTTCATAAATAATTAAATTTTATGTAAATAGTAGAAATCCTAGTTTTTACTAAAATATAATATTTGATCACTTTATCAAAATATGAGAAAGAACTAGAATATTATAAAATCTTAAAATTTATTAAATATTTCTTTAATTAGTGGAACTATTT
Organism: Viscum album; assembly: GCA_963277665.1. Taxonomy (NCBI): domain Eukaryota; kingdom Viridiplantae; phylum Streptophyta; class Magnoliopsida; order Santalales; family Viscaceae; genus Viscum; species Viscum album. Next base: position 194,690,897 of record OY728137.1, on the reverse strand, counting down.
ATTTCCAAAATACTGCTGTGAATTTATAAAACCTAGGATGAACAACTTATGTAATATTTTCAAATAAAAATTATTTTTAGTATTTTCTTATAATTAAATATTATTTAGGAAATATTTGTTTTTTTATTTATTTTAATGCCACAAAAAATTTATTTGTTTTTAAAATAACCAATTTATATCATGAAAATAGATATTGAAAATTTTATCATACACATAAACTTTAATATTAAAAATACACGTTTTAAAAGGGGTTTTTACACATTACATGTAGTATTGTTAAGATTAAATTTTATTTAAAAAATGTCTCATAAAATTAATTTCATATTAGGAATAATTAAAAAATATATTTTATAATATCCATTTTATTTTTATTAACTAAAATTAAATTAGTTAGGCAAAAAGCAGTTACCATGGTAAAACCAAAAATTATAAAAGTGAGAATTCTGAAAGTAATGTACTTAAAAAAATGTTTATAAATTTTTATAAAATGAATGTATGAAATATTATCATCCTTTAATCATTCCCCACTCTATTATTTTCAATTTTTGATTCATCGTGACATGTGAATCATGTTCTCTCTTTATATTAAGTTGAAATATTTACAACATTACCATTCTCACAGCATATAAAAGGGTCTCTCACCACCCCTTTCAAAACACCAATAAAATTATTTTTACTATTGAAAATATAACATGTTTTATTTCCATATAATCAAATTCTTTATATTTGAGCCTTTGTCCAAAATATTTTATCCTAAGGCCTAAATTTCCAAGGAGTCTTCTAAGGGAAAGCCCGAGTTCTCCACATGAGTACCTTTCCCCTAATTTTACCAATTTTCCTTCGTAAATTCCCAAAAATAAATATCAAATTATGATATAATAGAATCATTTTAATAAAATTAATTTTATTATAACAATTTAATAAATAATAAACACATTTTTTTATTCCCATTAAGAAAAATTAAACTGTCATTTGTGCGTTGTGCGGACTACCGCCTCCATGAAGTGACACCATCTATTTTTCACTACCACTCCTATTAAATGGTTATAAGGATTTAAATAGAAAGAAATTAGATATATATAATATTATTTTGAATATAAAAATTATAAAACCCTTTATTACCCTTTCATTCATTGATAATTGAAAGTGTTAACCGTTCGTTGTACGGACTATCACATCTATGAAGTAACTTATCACATTTTCCATCTAGTTTATTTTTTATTTATTAAAATATATTAAAATATGATTCAAAACATATAATTATCAATAAAATTTAAAAAATATTATTTATTTATTATATTATGAAAAAATAAATCTGTTTCATAATCATAACCATTTATATATTATAGCATTTTTGTCTTTTGGTCGGTCTAACCACCTACTTGAACAATGAAATAAATTAATATTTGGTGTGAAATTGAGAACATGATTACTAATATTATATTATATAAATAAGTAGATAATTTTTTATTTTTTTATATAATGGTAACCTTAATATTAAACTCAATTATTTAGATACTAACATCTGTTGGTTAAAATTCACCAAAACATGCTCATCTTTGATATAATGTTAAATTATCATAACAAAAAATACAACAGAATGAGATTATAACATTATAAATAATTACAAAACATCAATTAAAGTACCTTGTATGTACTAGGAATGAATTAAATTTGGATTAATATTTAATAACATCACCGCTAATATGAAACTAGTTCCAAACTATCAAGATTTATCATACCTGATATTGAAAATGGATAATAACTAACTAATATACATGTTGAGAATAATTATAAATGAAATTTATAAATTATATGAATATAATAATGGTTATTAACTATGTTATTAATATATTTATTTTTTATATAGGATCTTTCAGTGCATTCGACTAATCGGGGAAAGAAGTTAAATGCTTCTTCTCTCATATTTCACCAATTTAGAAATATTTGTTATTATAAACAATGTTTAATTTCAAATGGTGTGTCTATTTCTCTATTAATATTTTATATCATTATACTAAAATTATTAATGTTATTTAATTTTTTATTTTACATCATATCATTAATGGGTTTTGAGTCAAATGCCTCTAAGGTTGTATGGGTTTCTTTGTCTCATCTTCAAATCAATGGGATTTTCTTCATTTTTCACTTGATAATTTTGTATTAGATACTGTATCCAAAGAACAATTTAATTAAATTATAATGAATTTTTATCATCTCATGATATTTGAATTTCCATCTAATGGAAACTTCATCTTGTTCTTTTTATTCTTATGTTACAATTACTGTATGTGTTTTTTATAACTCAACTCCATTCATTGACTTAGAAATATTTTTATTAAACTTATTTCACCCAAGATTGGTTTCTTCCAAACAAAGATTTTATTTACTTGTACTTTATCTTCCTCTATAATGAGAATGAGTTATTAATAAGTTTTTTTTACATTGATCAATATCTTACCAAAAAATTATATCATTGTTAAGAAAAATTCACATCCTTTTTAATGATGGTTCCCTTCTTTATCCATATTTTCCTTTGATTCCAATGTTATATTTTATAATTTTAAATATAATTATGTTTTATCTTATATGAACTCTATATTTTCCTTACCCAGTTTTAAAAAGTTTGTTTTTTATTCTTTCTATTATGTGGATTTTTAACAAAGATATTTAAAAAATATATAAAAAGGTATCCATCCTTTCAAAATGAAATGTTTCATCGTCCAACACACATTTATTTTGAGAACTATTATGCATTTTAAAGGATATATTTGTGAATATTTATTTCAAAAATTAATGTTTTTATAATGTTATTACTTTACTTTTTTTGAAATAACTTTTGATAGAGAATACAACTTTTTTCTAAGAATATTTTAAAATATATATTATGAAATATATTTCTTAATGATTTTTATATAAAAAAATATTTAATACACCTTTTTAATTTCATATTATATTTTATCTCTATTTTTTATGGTTTCAGAAAGGATTTATTTTAATTTTAGTTTTATAAAATATTTCTTTTAAAATTATTTCAAAATATAAAATATATTTCTTATTCCCAAAGTGGTTATTATATAAAACCTAAATAGTTTTTTTTTCATCCAAGTCATTTTCGTTTGACATATCTTATTAATGATTAAGGATATTATTAAAATTTTACCATCCAAAATTTTTCTCTAGATGAATAATGAAATGTTATTTTTTATCATAGAAGTGTCCCTTCACTTCTATTTTCTTAACTAGCCGTCGATGGTTTAAAAACTTAATTTTTCATCCAATATATTTCCAAGGTGTATACTTTTTTACCATATCATTCGTTAAAGGGTGTTCACTAAGATTCTATAAGATAATTGATTAGAAAATTATTGACTAAATTGTATACCCTTTATATATTCACTGTAAATACCATATTCTCTGTAATATTGACTAAATGGTTTTTACCTAGAAATATATTAAATATATTTGGACACCCATTTATTTTACATGGCTATATAATGTTACTATTATTGATGGAATTATGATTTTTTTCTTTATGTGATTCTGTTTTAAAAGTATGTGAAATCAATATTCATTCAATGTGTCTTTTTTGATGAATGATTAATTTCTTGTGAAACACATATGTAAGGATGATTATGGATAGAGTCTTGTATCTCCCTCAAATATATTGGTGGATGTTTATATCTCAAGATATACTCACACAAGGACATAATGTGCTAGTTCACATAGGAATGGGTAAAATGAGTTCTCTCACACTTTCTACCATGAATATAATGAATTTTCTCACATAGTCATGGGAATAATGAGTTCTCACAAAAGGTTTTCCTATTCACATGGTTGTTTCATATCTCTAAGTTGTTTTCTTTTTGTTCCATAATTCTATGATACTTTTAATTTCTGGACAATACTGTATTTCCATGTTTATAAAATTTTAATAAGATATTATTGAAATTTATGTTATTGAAGGCCTTATTACTTGATTTAAGATATATGATTTATTGAGAATAACTTTATTACGTATCCTGATTATACTGGTATGATCATATTATTCTCACTTATGATATTTAATTATTATCAATTATATTTACCTTTACTAAGTATCTAATCTTTCCCTTTATTATGTTTCCATTTATCTAGGTGATAATAAAAATAATAAGTATGATGCTTCTAGAATATTATCTTATGTAGAGAATTTTTGGGAGATTTTAACGACTTTTTATGGACCAAGAAGTCTCTTATATAGTGAGAAACATTTCTATTTGATAAAAAATACACAAGTTTAGTTAGTAAATGTTTTTCCTTATTCTATAAAACTCTAAACCTAAATTATTTATTGAATTTATTTTATTGATATTTTTCCTTAATGTCATGTAAATGAGATGGTAACATTAGTAGATAATTATATTTTGTTAGAAACAATGTAATTTTATAAATTTTAATTCCATGAAATCCCATTGGTTATAATAAAAAACATATTATTATTTGGAAACTCTCACATTATAGGATAAATAATATCTTTTTTGGTCCTCCAAAATAGATAAGTAGTAAATTACACGATTATAAACTCCCCGTTTGTATTTTATCTCCAAATCAAACTCTTATTATAGTAATACACATATGATAATCCTTTTATTAATTTTTTTTCTTTAACTATAAATAATTTAATGATGAATGGTATGTACTCAAAATCAATTTATTTTGAATAAGGCAGCACTTGATTTTCTCTGTACTGGAAACATAATCTAACGTCTTTTTCTCCATTTAATTATAAATAATTTGTTCTCAATTCAATAACTTAACTACGTAATATATGATATATTTCATTATTTATCATTTCTACCCAAGAAATACTCCCACAAAAAGTCACTAGAATCACACATGACTTAACATGGTAGATTCTAATTAGATGATGTGATGATAAGTGTTGAAATATTTTCCTTATTTCAATTAGTTGTATGTTTCAAGATAATTATTATCAAAATTTAACATTTAATCCTTAACTAGTAATGAACACATTTGTCAATAATCTTTTAAAAGGTACATTATAAATATTTTATAGAAACCCAAATATATAAGGAAAATTGTCCTTGAATTAATAGTTTTTGGTGGAGATGATAATCAAATAAATTCTATTTTTGCCTTATCATCCTTAATTATAACCTTAGAAATTCCATATCCCAGAACTATAATAGCTCTCACCATGAATCATAATTTTTCCCAATTTAAAACCATGTTTTCCCCCCTTACTTCTATATATAACCTTTAATGGATTCTCTATATAATATTAAAATTTATTCTTAATATCATAACCATCATTTATAAATAGTTTATTGGCCTTCACTACCTTATATATGAGAAAATAAGAATCATATATCACAAAAATAGGTAATCCACATAGTCTAAATGAAATTATAATGTAAAATAGTTTACATTGTGACCATGTTGTTGTTTTATTCTCTTGGTAAGAATGATCAATTGACACTTGGTTATAAAATGAATATATATCCCATAGGGAAATCATCTTTCATCATTGACTTATTCGAATTTTTGTAGTCAATATGGACTCTCTAATCTATTATGATTCGTGCTGAAATTTTATCCTACTTATTATTTGATACCATAGTTAAACCACCACTCTTGTGTACCACATGAATATGGATTAACTATGTTCTACATAACACAGAATTAATTATCCAAATATCAAGTAACTTGATTATATTATCCATGAATATATCTACTACTTTTGTATTGAACTTTCTTGTAATTCAATAGCTAAACTCACCTCATCCTCCCTGAGAATTTCATATATATATATATAGAATAATCCTCCTAATATATGATATTAGCCAAGAAAGTTTTGTCATATTTTTATTTAACATCTTAAGAATATTTTCTTCAAACTCTACTACTAAATCAACTTCTAAAATTATAGATAACATCTATTTCTCACACAAATATTCATACCTCAATGTAGTAGGGAATTTCATCAACTGAAAACATGGTTCTTACTATATAGATGGGTGAAACATGAATCTATAATTATTTACTTCGTATTATAACATCCTAAATGATTCTTCCTAAAATCTTTTATCATCAGTTACCTTATATTCAACATAATTTGTGGGCTATTCAATTATATTTTTAGCGTGTTAATCTATTTTGGCATGCTCATATTAATTTTATATATTAAATTTATTTTTTCACCTCCTTATTAATTTTATGAACTAAGTTGAATTAATTTACCCTATGAAACACTAATTATATTTTACTCAATAGGGAAAAATAGACTTCTTAATATTACTAGAAAATATTTATCAGTTTCCATATATAGCATCATGAAATCATCTAGTATGACAATACTTTTCACTCTTACCAATAAATATTCAATTACACCTAATGTATATATATAATATATTATACAATTCAAATTATGTAGTCATGGGGTTAAGCATTCTAATTATATGTCTATTATATTATAATAGTGGAATAAATTTAATACCATCTTTTAAATCTACTGATAAAATAATTAATTCCTTACCTTAAAATTTCTAGGGAATCATAAATATTCTATGATCCATAATCTCATTATATATTTTTATATAAATAGAATAATTTCCTTTTTAGTGAGTGATACCATGGGTAACTCCTCAAGCCTAATTTTTAGGTTTAAATGTTTCAATAGCTTTTAATATGATGTTATTCTGAGATGTTCCTTTGTGAAAAATATAAAAAAATTGATCTTTTGAAACATTTGATTAAAAATATTTAAATACTTTTCTTAATGTATAAGAAGTATCTACCTATTTTAGGGAATTATATAGGTGGCTCATAAAATTTAACATACCTACTGGAAATCTTGAGCATCACTCAGTAATAGTATCTTTCTATTTTTCTTATTTTTATGAATGAACATAACTCCCAATAAATTTTTTTCTTCAAACTATCATTTTCTCCTTTTATAATATAATTTATTTATCTGTTTTAGTTTTGAATCATGGTTCAATAAACTATTATTATAATCATCCCTTAAAAGTATCACCTCTTATTGTTTTAATTTATATACATCCATCTCTTGGATTTTATTTAGTAGTGCTATGAAGTTTCCCTTTTCCTATCAATGTATTGTTTAAATGTTTCCAGAATCTCATATCTAGATTTTCTATACTATCTTGTATCCCATTTATCAAAAAAAATATCCTAGAGATGTTTGAATTTGGTCTTAGTAAAATCTAATTAATAGTCATTTGACTACCCTTAATCTCCAAAAGTTTTTCAATGATTTTATCTATTACAAATTTTGTTTTCTTAAATGTTGAAGACTTTTCCCCATAATATCCCTAATAATATCTAGCTTGATAGCCATATTTTTTGATTCCCTTGAAATTAAAATTTTCATCCTTTTTTAATGATTTATTTGACCCTTCTAAGATAAATTTTTGTGATTCTTCCATCTAGAATTATATATGTCATAAAGTGGATAATTTTACATGCCCCATATCCCATAATTACCCATATTTCATTCTTTGAACACTTTATTATGTGATGTTTCTTGGGCTGAAGTTTCATAATTCAATGTTTAAAAGGAATTATGGCTATTTATTCAATAGTAATTACATGGTTCATTTTCTATTTGATTATTTGATACTATAAATTTCATTTTCTTTTGTAGATCATAAATCTGACCATTGAAACCATTCATCACTTTCACCTCAGGAAAAATTGATCTTATTCCTCCAATTTAATTTTATATATAACTAAAAGTAAGTATTTTTTTATTCATCAATTATTTTTTCACTATAGTGTAATCCTAATATATTAACCACTGATATATATCCCATAACACTCAATCATTATAAGAAAAATTGAATTAAATGAGAGTAATGAAATTAATGATAAAGACACTATTGGAATAAAGAGAAACAAACTAAACATGACTTAAAAAAGGCCTCAATATCTTGATTTAAATAACACATCCCACAAATAGTTGCACAACCTAGGGACTAAAAGGTTTAGTCTCTTAAAGATCATCTATATAAAAAACATATTTTACAACACTTGATAACATTTATACAAAATCATGTTTCTTAAGAACCTTTCTATAGACATCTCACATGATATAGTCATATTTATAACTTGGGTAATGGAATAATAAGAAAGGATTGAGATCATATGCTCAATAAGGGAAAAAACATATCATAACATGAAGGAGAACATGATAGATAATTAAATATAATAATAATATAACAAAATACAATATATTATTATCATAAAAACTTTAGGTTATATATAAGATCATACATATATTGATAGAGAATCATAAAAGATATGACATTGGTCAAAATACATCTCTATGATCATATACCATGTGATCTTGATATAAAATTACAGAATACATTAAAATAAAGCATAATTATGAAAACATGATATTTCATGGAAATGAAATGCATCTTTTAATTTTTTTCATAACATGTCAAACAACTTAGAAAAGTGTTGAAACATTATAATATTAAAATAGTTGTGAGAAAACCAATTATTCTCATACCTATACAAAAAAAATCATTATTTCCATGTTTGAATATGTGAGTAAACTCTTCATGCATTTGACTGTGTGAAAAATATTATTATTCATGTGCCTTTCTATATTATGATATTTAAAATTAAACCAATGCATTAAAGGGTTATATAGAAACCCACCCTTCATCATTATGTGTTTCATATAAATAAATCATAAAAATATCTTAATATAAATAATGAATTGAATGGCTTTCTTAAGAACCCAAACGTAATTCATTCACCCTTCATAAAGAACCTGTGGAAATAAAGTGGGTTTTATAAAATATCTAAATTCCAAAAAATAATGTCATGAATTAAATTATTTTATACTAAAAACATTATCACTAAAGATAATCACATAATAAAAGAAAATATATGGTGAAATATGAGACATAACCCCATTTAAGAATAATCTATTGAAAATTGATTATAAATAAAAAATGATTTTTCTAAAATAATGTGTTAATATCATCTAAAAAAGAATTTTATCTTCAAATAACTTTCGTAAAACCATTTTTTTGAAGATTAATAGACCATTTGTTTTGAATTTACACCAAAAAAATTCAATAAAGTACCTAGATTTGAAATAAAAATATGTAAAAATGTGAAGTAGAAGGGATGTATAGAAAATCATGTTAATGAATGTCCTTCTATATTTTTCTAAACATATTTATTAAATTCCCACATTGTTAAAAGGTTAAATAATACTATGATTGAAATTGAACAAAGGGGAATAAAATTATCATTGGAGATGTAAAAAAATTGAGCTTTCATAAGGGTAAAGAGATTATTATCTAGAAATGAAAATATGTATATAGATGAAAATCCATTTAATGATATCAAAATTATTCATAAAAAATGAATTTTATAAAAATAATAGAATCATAAAGTAAGAACACTATAATGTTAAACATGTTTTCAATAGAATATAATGTGTAAATATAGTATCATTATAGAGTATAATAGATCAATCTTGAAATATAATTTTCAAGAAAGAGTGATTATGAATGAAGAAAAATATACGTCACAAAATCTCTTAAATCTATTCCTTCTTATTTGAGTACATTATAAGATCATGTTAAAAAATAACTATCTTAATATACTATTTTAGAACCAAATTAATACCTAAAACCTTCTATAAATTAATATATAATCATTATCTACAAGTATATTAGATATTTTTTCCTTATTTTTCCACATAATGGGAAATGACCATGACCCCAGTAACCCAGAGCCAGTGTTTACTTTATTAAATTATCTTATGATATAAGGAATTAATTATAGAAGGGAGGAATAGTTTAATAGTGTTCCTAGACTAGTTATATTTATTATTCCCATATTATAATTGAATAAAAAATTACAACATATTTTTCTTCAAGAATATAATTATTCCTTATAACATATCCTTTTATATCATTTATAGTATAATTCTTGGATTCTTAGAGAAGGAAAAAAATAAAGGGTGAGTTTAGATGCTCAGTAAGAGTTATGTGAATTGGAATCTATCATGAGTGAATTAAGAATAATCAATAAGGAATAGTCAATTTGGAATTATAAATATCTAAACACATATTCTATTGAATCTATAACTTGAATATCTTAGATAGATAAGGAATAATAAATATAGAAAAGTAAATATATGAACACAAATTACATTTAATCAATAATTGACATTCATGAATTGAAAAGGCAGAATCAATATAGAAAGGTAAATAACTAAAAACACATTCCATTTAATCGATAAACTCTGAATTAAAGGCATCAATAGTAGTATCATTATAAAAATATGATGGATAATAGATAAGTAATAATAAATATAGAAAGATAAATAACTAAAGGCACATGTCATTTAATAACTAAACTTATAATGACATGAATCTAGGGATAATTTCATTATTAAAATGTCATAGATAAATATAACTAAATTCTTAATAAAGGAAATTATTAAGTATTGGATGTCATGAAATCAAGCATCATGATACCTCTACTATCAATAACTTTCAGAAGACAGTTTAGAACTGATGGGTTGGTATACAATAGAAACCCATTTATCTAATTCTATCCAACTAATTCATATCAAGAGACTATTGATGCATCAAGGGTGTATCTATAAATAGTTCCCACCTATATCTACCTATACAAAGCTTTCCTCATATTTTTAATGGTCAATTTAATTCATGAACAATATTCCATATCCACAAATTTATTTATCGAGTAAGGAATATAGATTAAAAATAATTTCCCCATTCAATTATATAACTTTAAAAGTAAAATAACATATATTAAAAAGATATATGGTTTAATAAATAAGAATATCCATGATAAATAATACGAATATTTTGGGGAAATTTAATGTCCAATGATGATAAGAAAGTTAATATTTGAAGGGAAAGATAAAAATTAAAAATATTAATCAAGAAAGAGAAGGTATATACTTTTCCAAGTCAACTAGATAATAAATAATCCAAATAAACAATAAGAATAGTATCAATAAAACATATACCTGGTGCATCATAATTTTAATAAAGGTTAGATATGTTTGTTGAATATAAATACAATAAAAACATCATTAAAAATATTCTTGAAGAAAATAACCTTTTCACTATGAAATTTTTTTAAGTAAAAGTTGAAAATAAATATTTTGAAAAATATTTTATTTTTAAATTACCTACGAATATTATAAATTATGATTTAAAAAATTTATTGGTCATGATGTATGGAAATTAATTTTATGTTGTAAATGTGAAAACAAATATTCATTTCATATTTTTTTTTCTAAAATCAAAATTTGGTTTGTTTGAAAAATATATGAAGATCCCATTACAAAAATATTGTTTAAATTCAAAAAAATATAAAATTCTTTTAGTAAAAAAATATATAATTTTTGAAATAATTTTTGAAAACATTTTTATAAAATATGGGTTTGAAAGAAAAAATATTTTATAAAGAATAGATAAATAATTTCATATTTTCTTAAAAAAAATATCAATAATTTTAAGTACCAAATAGTGGAATATGGTAATATTTTAGGAAAAACCCATCAATAAACATAGTAAAAGAAAACTAAATGAGATTATTACACAATTATAAAATAATTTCATTCAATTGAAATTCTAGTATAAACATTCCCAATTAAATTTTGATTGTAAAATAAACCCTTACATAAAGCATAACATTGACATAAAAATTTATCAATGAATAAATTTTGTGTATCAAATATAAATAAAAATAAAATGTTGTAAATAAAAAATAATATATTCAAAATTATGTACACACATAATCTTGGAATTCCAAATATAGTGAATAAGTAATATGACTTAATGAAAAGAATTTGAGTTATGAAATTTGTTACCACTTAGTAATTTTCAATTCAAATACCCTAAGATGAAATAATTAAAATTAAGACATAAAATACCACAAAGTAAAAAAATTTCATTATATTACATGAAAAGGGGTAGTATATACCCCATATAAAATAAATTAGGTTCATAACATTACAATATGCCTCAACGAAGGGAAATTGAGAAATAGTCTCTTACCTCACGCATCCTACTGGTTAAACATGATTTTACCTCCTATATAATGGTTTTATGAAAGTTATTAATTTAAACCAAAAGAATATTTAAATTTATAATATCGTATATGATCCTATTATAACCTTTTATCACCCGTTTGTTAATAGTATTCTGTTATCATAATTATGTTTGTTGATAACTTCCTTGTTTTCTCATGAATGTTCTAATTTGAAAGTTCCAGTTCTTAAGGATATTATATAGTTCCATCATGTAAAAAATGATAGTAATGTTAAAAATATAATATTGACTCATTATATACATTTTTTAAATCATTTCAGAAATTGAAAACGGATAATAGATTACATCGTTTGGAAGATATGGTAGGCTTTAAGTACGCATGTGAGATATTATCATTTCTTTAACAGGTGAAATTATAAAAAATTGTGTAAAACCCATAGATTTTGTGAAATATTTTTTTAAAAATTTATTTAATTATTTTGAAATTTGTTTCAAAAAAAATATCTTATTTATCTTATGTTACATTCAATCACCATGTTTTCTTGTATTATACGCAATAATATGTTTCATTGATATCTTGCGTTACACATAAGAAAGAATTATAATTAAACATAATATATTATTAAATTATTATTTAATACATATTCAAACCATTATAATGGTGGATATTAATATTAGTACATAACTTTTTAAAATATATAGTTTACAAACACTTTTTTAGTCATTTAATGATTATATGTAAAATATTAATCATTTGAAAGAGAAACAAATGTTTTCTGAAAAACAATATTTTCCTAAAAGATGGTTTTTTAACTTTTTTCACACATAATTGAAAATTAATTTTCAAAACTTTTAAAAAATTAATTTTATAAATTAAAATTAACTTTTTGAATAATCATGTCAAACTTATCTTGGGTCGAATCGTTGATATTTTTATAAATTGTTTTCTTTTCATATGAATGGTAAAAAATAATGAATCTTAATTGACAATTTTTTTTTGTTCAAATCGTTTTTGAGTTAAGTTATATTTTAAATAGTTTTTAAAGGAATATTATGTTAATTATAAATAAATTAATAAAAAAATTTCATCTTAATCAATTTTATATTGATATTGGATATAATAACTTGTGAATCTTTTGAACATTCTCATATAAAAAAACTTGTTTTCTCATCACGTTCGCCAGATTAGTTTTAAATTAAATTATTCCACTTATGTGAGTAGAATATATATAAATGGATTAAATATTTGGAATTATAAAAATTTATATTATCTAATAATGTTATCCAAATTTTGTACCATATTTTTCATTGGAGACATTTATAATATAATACTTTGATTAAGGTTTAAATGGGGTATTGCGCATTAGATGTGTTTGTATTAAAATTGATTTTACTCACACACCAATTATTATTATTTAATTAATTGGATTTAATATTTAGAATAATTAGGTCTACATTATATAATAAATATCATTTTAATTTTATTATTAAATGGTAAACTAACTAGGTTAATAAAAATATACAAGATAACATGATATAAAAATAGGGTAAAAATGAGTAAACTTAATGACAAAAGAATAACTTGATAAAATTTTGTTTCTTTTTTTAGTAGAGTGTTTTAATGAAAAAATCACAAATAAAATAAATTTTTTACCAATTTTGGTGATACATGAGGTAAGAGGCACCTCCCAATAATGAATACTTTTGGGTACTTACTAGAATTCCAATCCACCTCAATTAAAAAGGGCACTTAGTCTCTTCACACCTTCACACCCATAAAGCATTTTTTATCAACCAAAATCAAACAAAATCACATAAAAAATTCCCAACCATAACTATAGAAGAATCATGTTTTTTAATAAGCCCTTCCATGGAAGGATTTTAGTGAAAACCTAAGGATGATACCTAAAGAATAGGTGATGTTCATCAATGAGAGTTTTTGTTTTATTTATTTCTCCACCCTTTCAATTAATCTTATATAATAATTGTATTATAAAAAAATATATTAAATATAATGAGATTTTGTTTTTATAATTTAATAACCTACAACCATCTCCAGTTCCATCAAATGGGTTACAGAATCATCATTCATGTGTGAGGCGTACTGCCATCTCACGAACATATATCATTTGTTTCTCCATTACCACCTTTCATGGTTGTAAATAATAATGGGTTTATAGTTTATATGCTATATTAATTATATTTATTATGTTATAATGATTATTGAATTATTATGTCACACAGACCTTCATAGTCTCTATTTTTTTGGAATACTATAACATTATTTGTGTGTACATTGGACTACCGCCTGATAAAGTACTACGATTCATTCATGTTTTACATTGAATGTATTAAATATGGTTTTAATAGAAATATGTGATATATATGTAATAAAAATGACTCTATAATTATAATATATCATTTCTTTATTTTATTTCAGTTAGACAATAAAATGAAAATAGCGATCATGTGTACGTATGACCTACCTTCCCCATGAATGGTGTATTTCATTTTCAATAAAACAATTATGTATTAATATAAATACATAAATACAAAATATATATGATATTTATATCATGGTAATATTTTTGAAGATTATGGAATCATGATAAAATTAATAGCACCCAAAATATAACAGATCAAAACATATATATAAAAAAGAGGTTATTAGTGGAATCATTACATTAACATGGAATTGTTATTAAGTGGGATAATAACTGGTCATAATAAAATAATATATGGTATGAAATATGTTAATATTATTATTTAATATAGTTATAATAAAATTTTATTTATTATAATCAGGTTTTAATGAGTATGAAGGAAGTGAAGACTTAAGGTAATGGGTTTCCATCTCAGTTTTAACTTCGATGAGAAACATGTCACATTAACCAGCAATTTATTTTATGTGGTTTATATACTAACCAAGAATGTATATTATGATACTTATCTATAAAATATTTGATTTTTATATATAAAATTTATGATCTCTCTTTCTTGGGGTTTACGATTCCAAGTTTATCAAATCCATGGAGTATTTTTATATCAATTTCAATTCTTTGAGACATAAGTTATTTTATTAACCTATCCTATTCTATGAGGTATATATACATCCCATTTTACATGTTATATCATTAATATACTTATTTTCATGATATTTTATGTTAATTTTACCTTTATTATTTCATGGGGTTTATGATTAAATGTTACCAAAGTGGTAATTGTTTTATGTTACAATCTCATCATTTATCAAAAAAAATTATGATTATGATTCCAAAAGATGAAATATTATGATATATATATCAAGAAACTCATTAATTTTATTACATTATAGTTATGTTTTGAGATTATATTTTTTCCATTTATTTTCCTCTCTTCAGGTGATCAAGAGGTCAAAAATAATATATTTATGAAAAAATTACTTTTCAATTGAAAACACTTTTTCTTCCGAAGCCATGTTTCCAAAAAAATGTTTTTAAAATTTTTTTTTCAAAGAATAAATGATATTTACCCTAAAAAATATTTGAAACTATTTTTAAAGCTTCCTTTGTATTTTTTCATTGTTTATTTTATAATAAACATATTTCTAAAATGTTTAATGTTTTAAAGAAATAATTTTCAAAGAAGATCTATCATCTTCAAGAACTGTCCCAAACAATCTTCCAAAATTATTTTATATCTATGATGACATCTATTTATGTTACTAATGATGTTCTAGGTATATGAACCAATGTATAACATTATTATCTTTCTCTGAATGGTTTTTGATGGATATTTGTTTCTAATACTTATTTCTCTTCCTTGAGTTATATCATGAAATAATTTTTAAGAAACCCACCTATATACCACATATTATTATATTATGAAATTATGTAATGATTTTGAAACATGTCTATTTTCCATAGGTTATGATAATATAAAATTTTTATGAAACTCATTTCACTTCATAGATTATGATATGATGGATATTTTCGGACATTTTGGAAATCATGTGTACAATTTTATTTATATGATGGTTTGGACCTATATATATACCTCCAATTAATTGGGTTATAATAAATTATGTATGAGCTTGGAGGGTATATTAGTGGTTAGACCGGTCCTAAAAAGGTGGGTACACATGTAGTTATCCAAAGCCCAAAAAGGATGGTACATTGGTTATTGGACCAATCCCAAAATGGTGGGTACATGGGTGGTTAGACCAAGCCCAAAAGGAGGGTAAATTGGTGGAAATACTAAGAAAAATAATGAGGGTACATGGGTGGTTAGACCATGCCAAAATTGGAGGGTAAATGCATGGTTAGCCCAAGCCCAAAAAGGTTGGCAAATTAGTGGTTGTCCCAAGGACAAAAAGGATAGTACATGGGTGATTGGCCTATGAATAAAAAAGACAGTACATAAGTGGTTGGACCAAGCCCAAAAGAAGATACATTAGAGGACATACCAAGCTTCAAGCTAGTACATGGGTGGTTATCTCATGCCTAACCTATTATGATTGTCTTGGTGAGTAGCATTGACATAATATTTTCTATGATTATATGATACCAAAAATATATATCTTATATCAATGTTATTCTCTCATGGCTCAAGTTTTTTTATTCCATTATGATTCATGTCTTATGTACTACTAATATTTATTCCATGACTCATGTTTATGATCTTTGAAAAGTTGGGTATAAACATAAAATATTATTTTCATTATCTTGTACCATTATTCATATATTATAGATTACTATAAATACATATATACTGAATATATATAATATTTTTATCATGGTTATAATTCTTGATATTATTGAACCATGATAAAAAAATATGGACTGAAAATATAAAAAAATCAAAATATACAGAATGAACAAAGATGTTATTATCGAAAACCTAACATTAACATGGAATTGTTAATTAATGGGTAATTAAATATCATAAAAATTGTATATAGTAAGATATATATGAATATAGTTTTATAATATATTTATAATAAACTTATATTTGTTATATAATATGTTTTAACAAGTACGAAGAAAGTTAATACATAAGGTTAGGGAATGCCATCTCACTTTTGACTTCCATGAGACACATGTCATATTCACCACCAATTACTCTTATGTATTTAAAAAACTTCCCATTAATGTATATTGTTGTTCTTATCCTAAAATATATTTCTGTTTATATATCCATTTATGTATATCTCTTTCATAGGGTTTATGGTTCAAAATATTACAAATCGATAAGGGATTTTATTTCTCAATTTCCATTCATTGGGAAATAAGTTATTTTATTCACGTTTCTTCTTTTATAAGTTTTATATACTTCCCCTTTGACATGATATATCAGGAATATCATTATTTAAATTATTTTTTATGTTTCATTAAATTTCATTCTTTCAAGGGGCTTACAATTCAATGTTACTAATGTGGTAAGAGTTTTATATTGCAATCTCACCATTTATCAGAATTGTTTATGATTATTCTTGAAAAAGATGAAATAATATGATATATATCCCAATAAACTAATTATTTTTATCTCCTCTAGTTATTTAATGTGAATACATTTTTTCATTCATTTTCCTTTCTTTATGTGATTAAGATTTTAAAAGATCTTTTTTATGAAAAATCACTTTTTTGGTCGAAAACTTTTTTTCTTCCAAAACAATGTTTCATAAAACTATTTTTAAAATGTTTTTTCCCAAATTAAATGATAATTTTACTCAATTATTGTTTTAAATGACTTTTCAATATTCGTTTGTATTTTTTAAATTTTATTTTCAAATAAAAGGAATTCCAAAATGTTTAATGTTTCAAAAATTGATTCTTTATGAAAATCAATTTTCCTCAAGAGATATCCCATGTAATATTTAAAAATTATTCTCCAAAAAATTTTAAATACCGTAATGTTACGTAGGATTTACTGTGGAAAATATCCAACGATTACATTCTTATTCTTTCTATAAATGTGTTATGATGAAAAAATGTTTAGGAAAAGTGTTTCTCTTCCATAGGTTACGTCATGATAGAGTTGATAAGAAACCCTATTTTTTCATGGGTTATGCTATGATGAAATTATGAAATTATTATGAAACATTTATATCTTCTATAGTTTATGATAATATGAAATATTTATTAATCCCATTTCATTTCATGGGATATGATATGATAAATGTTTTATGATCTTGTGGAAAACATGTGTATGATTTTCGTTATGTGATGGGTGGGAATTATATCTTCCTCAAATTAATTGGTTAATTATAAATGTTATTTGAACTTTTACAGTACATGGGTAGTACAAAAAAGATCAAAATGGATGTTACATAAGTTTTAATCCCCATCCCAAAAAGTATAGTATATTGGTGATTAGCCCAAGCCAAAAAAGAGGGTACACTGGTGGTTAGAAAAATCCCAAAAAGGAGGGTACACTGGTGGATAGTCCAAGACCAAGAAAGAGGGTACATGGGTGGTTAGACCATTCCTAAAAAAGAGGGTACATTGGTGGTTATCCCAATATAAAAATGGTGGGTACATGGTTGGTTGGAACAAGGTTAAAAGTGGGTGAATGGTTTGTTATACCAATACTAGGGGTACACAAGTGTTTGGACTAAGCCCAAAAAGGGTACATGAGAGGACATACCCACACTAAAGTAGGTACAAAAGTGGTTATCCAAATCATATTTATTAATATCTTTGTGGGTTTACTTTTAATGATATTTTCAAAGCTTATATATATGGAACAAATCTAAATATTATGCCAAAGGTATGCTCTCTTGGATCATGTTTTTTAATTCCATTATGATTCATGCATTACAAGCTTCCTATATTTATTCAAAGACTCATGTTTAAAATCTAAGATAGGATGGGTATTAAATTCCTATTTTTTTATTATCATGTTCCTTTATTATTATTTTATTCTTTCATAAGATCATTAATTTATATCTCCTATGTTTACACATATTGAGCATCTAAGCTCACCCTTTCTTATACTTCCTTTCCCCAGGGCATGAAGAAAGGTTTTATTTGGGGTATTTATATTAAGATTACCAAGTGATAAGATAAATTTTGGAAATATTGAATATATTTCAATAAATTATAATATTGTGTTCAAATATTAATAATGCACTAAGCAATTACAGTTCTCGGGCTTG
Organism: Viscum album; assembly: GCA_963277665.1. Taxonomy (NCBI): domain Eukaryota; kingdom Viridiplantae; phylum Streptophyta; class Magnoliopsida; order Santalales; family Viscaceae; genus Viscum; species Viscum album. The sequence continues at coordinate 194,671,676 of OY728137.1, read as the reverse complement.
TACTTTTGCAATATATTTAATATTCATCTAAAAATTAAAATATCCATGTATGAAAAGCATGAGTCACTATACAGTTTGTGATATATTATTTCAAGAGAATCAATATAATGTCATATATATGACTTATATTCATTAAATGTATCCTTATTACCTTCCATGTAAATTTTATGTGAAAAATAAATTACATTACTTCGTGAGGTGGCAGTCCGCTATACACACAATGAACATTATCATATTTTAAACAACATGAAAAGTAAGATTTATATGTGATATTATAATTAATAAAGTATTATAATGTTATAAATATCATATCAATATGTTAAATCCCCCATGATATCAAAATTTTAAAGGTGTTTATGGAAAATATATTACATCGGTTCGTGAGGCGGTAGTATGTCATACTGATGGCAAACAGTTTTGTTTCCCTATAGATGGAAGAGGGTATGGACATTGTTAATTAACATAACATAATAAATTATCTGTATATTTAATCTACAATGGTAATTATATAATAATTTGTTAATAATATTTGAAGGAGGTGGAAGTAGAAATAAAATAAAAACACTCATTTAAGAATTTTACTTCTTTTTTGGAAAACATCTATAGGTTTAAACCCAAATATCTCCTAGGTTTTATTTCAAATAGAAATAGATATAGGATGTTTTAAGTGGAGTAAGTTATTTTTATCAGTATTTTATAAAAAAATGGCTTTGGAATATTGAAAAGGGGAGGAGAGAGGGTGGCCTTAATAAGTGGGGGAGATGACACACATGGAATTTTTAAAAATAATAAATTACTCCCATATTTTTTATGATGCCAGAAGCCCAAAATAATGGATATTATTGGAAATTATAGGTTATAAGGTTTACGTATTCCCATAAAATTTCTATTGGAAATTTTGAAATGTTATTCTATCCATATATTTATAATCTACCCCCAGTACATCAGTTTTTACCTTAACCGTGGTAATTAATTTTTAATTATTTTATTATTTATAAGGGTGAAAAATTAATTTGAACTTATTATATAGTATAAATTATTATTATTAAAAATATGGAATCCTTTTTTCTAAATTCATTTCACTTAAGTGGAATAATCCAATTTAAAATTATACTTGCAGACATGACCAAAAAGCGAGTTTCAAAAAAGAAAATCCTCATATACATTGAAGGTTTTAAAAAAAATCTATAATAAATTTATTAAAATGAAATAAATTAGTTAAATATTAATTTAATTTAATTGATTTTACATTTAAAAAAATTAAAATATTACTCAACCATGTAAATTATTTAAATAAATATACTATTTTCCATAAAAATCAGTATTTTTCAATATTCATCGAAAAATGAAACATTTGAGAAAAAATCACCCTAATATAATTTAGATATGGTTATTTTAAAAATTATGCCCATTTTATTAAATAAATTATCTATATTTGGTTAAAATTAATATAAAAGTTTATGCTCAAAGGTTGACTAAAACGTTTTTAGAAAAGTATAGTTTTTCCTGAATTTTTTTATTATTTTAAATTTTTATTATTTTATTTCAAATAAATATATAACCATAATTTTCATAATTTATTTATTAATATTTATACTGTCCAATTTAATGGTAGTTTTATAATAGTATACTATATTATTATTCATTTAGACTCAAGGATGTATGTTCCACAAGCTATCAACAAGAACAAATTAATTTAAAATGAATTATATAATAAAGTATTAGAGTGTAACATTCTTGACTAAGATTGATGTTGTGTATCATGTATTCTATTTGACCAAAATATATTCTTTTAAACTCACTTGGTGTTAAATTATCCACACGGTCATTAAATTATTTATTAAAATTTTAACTTGATCTCGAAAACCAATGTTTTTAAATGTAAAAATCCTTTGTTGAATACAAACATCATAAAAATGGTTAAAAATAATTCATGTTAAAATAGGGAAGTAAGAATATAAAACATCATATAGAATAATAAAATTAGGTTTCTAAGTATAATAAAAAATTTGGGGAGTGAATATATGGACATGGAAGAAATGAGTCATTCCAAAATAATAATGGAAGTTGATAGAGGTAGTTGATCAAAATAATGTGAATGATCATGAGAAAGTAAACAAAAACAAAACCATAAATATATGATGAGTCAAAAGACCATTTACTCATCAGATATTAACGTAATAAGATACCATTTTTCTTTCAGGGTACTTTTCCTAAAGTTGAAGAATTCATTTACTCTCTATGAAAATAATGAAATATAATTACTTGATGCATATCTATTTTATAAGAACAATTTAATCCTTTGGTTGTGCTTTAATAAATTTCTACATAATATCTTACTTGAAAAAATGAAAAACAAAAATGAATCTTCATTCATGAATCCCTAAAATTAACCATCAAATTATATTGATATCTACAAAAGAGGAATGAGTCTTTCCACCCATTTCATAATATATTCAAAAATAAATATGGTTAGAACCAGTTTTCTGTTACAATACATTATTCTCTAAACCAAAATACTAACACCATTGGTTCATAATTAATATTTATTCATCAAATCATTTTAAGTTAAAAAATGAAATATTAAATAGAACATCACTTAGGCTAGACATAGGTGTTAAACTATTATTATCAATCAATTGTTGGTTCAAGCCTCATAGACTTTTTTATGCAGGGGTATGTCACCCTATATATTGGTTATCATTTTTCTAAAACAATGTTAATATAACTCATATAATGTTCCCAAAGTGTAATAACCCATAATTAAATTAACATCAAAGATAAGATAATTATTAAAGGATACCAATACCTTTAAACTTATATCCACAAAAAAGTAATGGAATTATTACTTAAATAATGACTTTACGAAAGCATACAATAACTCAATGAGTGGTATTTCTATAAATGTCTCCCAAAATATCATTAATCTGGGTAGACTCCTATCACATAAAACATAAAAGGGGTGTTTAATACTTTAAACTTTTGATTAATCTTAGACCAATAAACCCATTATGGCATCCATAACTCTTATGTTAATGAAGAAATATATGCTTATAAAATTGTGTACATTTCTTAAATGTTTCATCACCCTTAAAAGAAAAATACCATAGGTAAAAAAATACATCTATAATTTAATTCTTTGAGTACCAATACATAAATATTTTAACCATTTTATTTCAATATAGGAATTTCCTTGGTCTAGGAGTTAACTTTTAAAAGAGGTAATTCACTTGGATAATTCCCAAGTTACCCAAATTTAATACAATATTATATAAATGGATCAATAAGATGAAATTATTTTCTTTCAATCATACTCTTAATTTTTTCTCAGAAATTCATTGCTTTATTCTCTTATTTTTGACGTGTAAAAATTCTCTCATTCTATTTTAAATACATCCATGGGCGTCTCTTTCCAAATTTTTGACATGAAAGAAATTAATCATTCTTTCCTCCATAGTCTCCACCACTCGATCTATTTTTGAATTCCATAATCCTATTCTTTTTTGAGTCTAATAGTTTATTAATGTTTAGTTTTTTTATCATACTTTTGAATAACTAATTAGGAATGATGATAATATCATTCCATCATGTCATCATTCCATTTTGTTTCTCATAGTCCCCACATTTTCCTTCACATTGAATGCTAAAACGACTCATTCAGGTTCAATCTATTGATTAAAACCAAAAATCATTGTGTTCGAGAAACAAAAATCATAGTAGAAAAACCATATAATAATTTATAGAATGTCTAAATTATGACACATTCTTTTCATTCGAAGACACCTTAGGTTTTACCTTGGTTATTTTCTATCATTCCTTATACAAATCCTTTATAATAGTTTATAATGAAAATATAAATTATCCAAATCATATCCCCTAGGAGTATTAATTCAGGTGCATAGTAAGTCCTATTTTCATGTACAATGTAATGCTCAATTAAATACCGAATCTTCCTTTTTAGAGTTATCACCCCTAGGTACATATTTTCTAGAACAAAGTCCACTTGTAGTATCTAGGAAGATATGTATTTCCATTAAAAACCATTTAATAAAAATCATACTAAAACCTTAGGATGTTTTCTAATTCATATCCTAAAATTCTATCATATGGTTAGAATCCATAATCTATGTTCTCCAAATTCTTGTTTCAAAGGTTTCTACTAAAATTAATTTGATACCAGCTGTAACAACCCTAAATATAGTATCTTGGATTCAATGTTTGTTTTATTATGTTGGTATAAGATACAAGGAATGATATCCCAATGGATATAATATGTTTTTTGTTATGGTAAACTAGATACATACATGATTCCCATATTACATTTGAAAACAAATATGAAAACATAATATTTTTTCATGAATATCATTGCTCCATCTATTATATACTTTCATATCATTCATAGTACACTACCTAAATTCTAGGGAAAGTAAACAAAATAAGGGTGAGCAAAAATTATTAGTAACATTTACACAAATCAGAAGCTATTATGAGTAAATAAAAAATAATAAGTAAGCTATAATCAATAAATAAGGGTAAATATATGACCACACATTATATTTAATCAAATACTTGAATATCATGAATATATAAGGCATAATCAATTTGTCTCTGTAAATATTTAAACACACATTCCATTTAGTCAATAACATGACTACTATGAGTAGATAAAGCCTAATCAATATGAAAAGTTAAAATACAAGAAACACATTCTCTATAATCAATAATTTAAGTATTAAATTCATCTTGAGATAATATCATTTAAAAATCTCATGTATAATAAGATATGGTATAATCCACATGGAAAATAAAAAATAAAAAACACATTCTATTTAATGGATAAACTAATATTGAAATGTATGCACAAATAATATCATTTTGAAAATCACATAGACAATAATAAATTAATTCTTAATGAAGGAAATGCTTAATTATTGGATTTCATGATTTCAGACATCATGATTGTAATGACCCAAACATTTATTAATTAAAATTCCTCTTAATCTAGTTAAATATTTTATTATGTTAAATGGTTATATAAAATATATTCAGTTCCATAGTTTTAGGTTTTTGGATTTCAAAATATGGTTAAGAATTGTTATCGTTGCTAATATAGTCATTGAATAGTGATAACATGACTAGTATAAATATAAGGCTTTAACAAATCCAATATACTAAGACAAAGAAAGTGATGGCCTCATCTAGTATAATTGTCCATATGAAGCTAACTTTTCAGAGCTCAAAATGAAGGTAGTGTCACTGGGCTTCTCTCCAGACCAAGCCCATGCTGAGATTCAATATGTTAATCTTGAACAAAATCACCCACAGGAGATGTTGAAATTAATAGAAATTACCACCCGAGCGATGTTATTTGAGCCTCCCCAAGAGTTTGTCACCATCATACACCTTACCCTTAGATCTTATGTGGGTGTTATAAGGGCTTATATAACAATACCCTAGAACTATAATTATGTTCATTATTTTTTACAGAATAACGAATATATATTCATTTTATTATTGTTACTTTGTAAATGGTTATTAAAGAAAAAATAATATTTTTAGTTAATATTCTATTAAGAAAACTATTTTGATGAATTAATGGATTTTTTAAATTAATAATATTTTAATAAAATATTATTAATAAATTTATTTTTATTTAATATATATGATCGTATAATTTTTTATAATTGTAATTTTTATTAAATATTGAAAGCTGTTTTTTTCAAAACCCATGAATTTTCAATAAATGTAAGTTTTTATTTTAAAAGTGAAAATTCAAATATTTAAAAAATTATTTATGAAAAATGAATAATATTTTTGGATTCGGGACGTACAAATTATCTAATGGTGAACTTTTCATAATTTTCTGAGACAATCAAATTTTTGGGTAAAAATTAAATATCGTTTAAATATATAATGTGTTTTATGACATCATAATGAACCAATAGTGATGTAATAAAAATATATAAAAGGCATATTCGTCCAATGTATGTTTTACCTTTAATATAATGTGATTTTAGTTTTATTATATAAATTTTACAATGCCTTAGTTGACCCACCATGACTTATATAATATTTTAACATTTTAAAATGATATCCGTGAGAGTGTGACTCACTTTCACATAATCAAACATAATATTTCAATATTTTAGGCCATTGGACATATAAAATAAAGTTTTCCACTCCCATTTGGAAAAAACCATGGTAAGAAACCATGGGATGGTTTGTGGTTTTTAATATTCAATTATATAGATTCAAAAAACTAAATTTGGGATATATTAAAGAATTCGCCTCTCATTTCCTATATAAACCCACCCAAGATCCTACTTCATTTTACTAAAAACCCTTGGAGCACATCCCTACTCTACAATCCACTCTCTATAATCCTCCCAAAGATACCGAATCTCCCATGAAGCCTCTCTCAATCCTCTCCCAATCATTCTGGGATTGCACTCTCAAGTTAGGGATCCTCACTTTCATTCCTTCCTTATTTATGTCCAAGTTTCCTTATACTATTACACCCATTTATTTTCAATTAAAAATTCTGGGGTTTTATTTCAAACCACCCCTACACTTCTCTCCTTATGTTTTAATGATGAAATTCCTCCTTTCTCTCTCATTAATACCTCCCATACACCCCCATTACCATGCTAAATTTCCGTAAGGGATTTCTCTCTCCACATTTACATTCAAGAAATTATATTATATTATGCATATAAATTCCATTTAACATGTTGATATATTATGTTCAATAACCCCTATAATTTCCATTTCTTGTATAAATGATTAGAGACCATTTTATCTCTCATCAACCCATTTTCCAAATTTAGTTTGACGTCATTATGCTACCGAAGTTACACCAAAATTTTGCATCTCAAAATCATCATGTAAGTGAATACCAAACCCATTTATCTTTAAAGGGTATTCAACATTATGAGCATTTACCTGTTGATTGAGAACATAAATTTATTTATTACACATTTCTTATTCATAAGAGAAAATATGACGTTTAATGAATCCTTGTTTTATGATATGTGTGGCACACATTTACGCATGAGATGAAGTGATTAAGAAGGCTGCGCCCTGATAGCTCTCAAATTAATTGGGAAAAGAATATTACCATGATACATTAGGTGAAATTTGTGTCAAATCATGATAATTCATTTTCAATTAGGGTTTACTGATTCTAATTTATGTTCATGGACGGTTTACTAATGCTCCATGTGTAATGATCCTGGGCTCGTGCTAATATCATGTTAAATGTTGTTGTCTCATCTCCATGTTATGATAATCATGCAATATCATGAATTCATGTTCATGTTTACATTTTTATCCATTTATGTTCCTATTTCCTAACAGGTATTTTATTCTTTACGTTATTCCTTTATTACTCCCTTATTGGGATTTATAGCTCAATATTTTCATTTGTATGTCCTCAGGTTATCTTATGCAATTCTAAGTATGAAAAAAAGTTATAGTCATGTAAAAGATGTTTTTAATAAAGTTGTTGCATTCTTATGTCCTGAGTTGTCATTTAATGTCCCTAATTTCCCAATACACCAGACCTCTCGTTGTTCAGAATTTTCTGAAGTGCAATTTTATGTAATAAATCATGTTAATGTGTGTAATAAAGATAAGGGTTGTTATTGTTGGTATCATAGGATAAGTTTAGTTATTTTTTGGATTAGGATTATAAAACCCTAGTGAAATCTTTAGGGATAAAAAAAAGTATAATTAAAACATCTCTAAATTTTGGTGAGTATAGAGAAAGTGTTTTATCATGCAAATACATCTCTTTCTGGATACGAACAAATAGAAGTATCTCTAGAATAGATGTATCTATGGGTAAAACCCAAAAACATCCATTTGAGCTAGACTCGAATGAGAAATGGTGCACGGAAATTGTCTTTGATGCACACTTGGTTCAAAACTCCCTTTGGATATGCTTCGGTAAATGCATAAGCTTAGTATGAACCATTATCAAGGGAATAAGAAAATTTCCCTAAAAATATATATTGGGAAGTAGATCATGGATAACATATATTGAAGCCAATAAAATTATATGTTAAGTAAATACTTGTAATTTATAATATATCACTTTTTTTATTGCATTACCATTTATGTGTTACCCATAACATTCCTTTTATTCCTTCAAATGGGCAGTAATAGGAGGACTCGGGCTAACAACCAATGTGATGATCAATGTGATGACTGTTCTAACGAGATACCAAATCTGATGGGAGTAGGAATTGCAAACTTTTTAATGATACTCTCCCATATAAGGTCTATTTTGAATAGAAATATGGGTCAAGATAAACATTTTACAACCCTAATAAAGAACAATCCACAATCGAGAGATTTATTAGAAAAAGGACTCCTACATTCACTGGATCATTTGATCCCTCAATCACTGAACAATGAATGAACTACATTGAGAATATCTCTTCAATTGTTAAATATTTTTGAAAATAGAAGGTTCTTATAGCTTCTTATCATATGTAGGGTGAATCTGATCAGTGGTGAATATTGATAAAAAATAAAAAGCCTAAAGAAGATATTGAGGTGTTGGGATGTAAGGATTTACATAAAATGTTTTTTGAAAAATATTTTCCTCAGACCCTCCAACTTAAGAAGGAAAGGGACTTCATTTACCTCAAGTAAAAATATGAAAAATTCATTCGAGAGTATGAGGAAAAAAACACAAGCCTTGCATGATATGCCTCTGAATTTTTCATTACCTCAAAATTCAAGGTTGACCACTTCTTTGGTGGGCTAAAACCTAACCTATGGAATGACCTAGTGATCCGTGACATCGATAGCTATGAGAAAATATTCTGATGTTCCCTCAAAGTTGAAATGGAGATCAGATAATCTCTAGGGTATCCTGGGGATCAGAAGTGGAAAATAGACTTTATTTTGGGTTGTTCGATGGATAAATCCAACGGTATTAAGAAATTCCAACACCACACTTGATAAAGGTGCAGAAAGAAGCACCCCAAAAATTTCTTGAAGGGGATGAAGACATGTTTTAGGTGTGGAAGAGAAGGTCACTTGGACATTAATTTTAGACAAAAACCCCATTGCTGTAATAGAGGAGAGGAAATGATCCGTTCAACCCTCAACACATTGTTCATTTCTTCAACTACAAAGAACGTGGGCACTTTTCAAACTAGTTCCTTAATCCAAAGTCTTTCAGAGGCATCTAATAACATCCACGGAATAAAGGGAGATCTTTTTTCCAGTACTACCAACAAATATAACCCTAACAATGAAGTGGTGATAGGTACACTAGTTATTCATTCACTAATAGTGAATGTACATTTTGATTATGGTTATACACATTCTTTTATTTCTTGAATGTTTAGTAGAATGATCCTGAAACCACCATGAATCATGGAAGTAAAGATGTCAGTGAGAGTTGAAAATGGGTAAGTTATTGCATCCATGAATATAACTCTTCCCCTATCACAATTTGTGGATTGTACTTCCTAGAAAACCTCATCATACTCCCTCTGGTGGAATTTGAGGCAATTCATTGAATGGATTGGCTTCCCCTATATTGAGAGTACATAAATTTATATGAGAGGTAAATCACTCACCATATGGAAAATCAACCCTTGATTCTATACAAGTGAAAGGAGAATGATCAATATTCTTTATCCCCTTCATCTAATGTGTGGATACTACTACCCTATGTTCATGTGTATCTTGCTCAGATGATGGATTCTAAAGAAGAAACCATCCTTGAAGTCATGCCTATTGGGATGGAATCCACTAAAGTGTTTCCCAAGGAACTGTCTAGTCTTCCTCCTAGATGAGATGTTTAATTCTCAATTGATCTTATACTTGGGGATTTTACAATATCCAAGACTATATATAGAACGGATTTTGTGGAGTTTGAGTAGATAAAGAAACAACTACAGGAGAATATGGGAAAAGGGTTTATACACCCAAGTGCATCACCGTGGGGTAAAACAATCCTCTATCAAGAATAAGGATGGGTCAATGTGCCTTTTCATTGACTATTGTGAGATCAATAAAATCACGATAATGAAAAAGTATCTTCTACCATGAATTGATGACTTGTTTGATCATCTACGTAGAGAACAATACATATCCAAGGAGAATCTGTGGTCGGGATATTACCAAGTATGGGTAAAGATGGAGTATATCCCCAAGACTGCATTTCGTACAATGTACGAGCACTTTAAATTCATATTAATGCCTTTCAGACTCACTAATTCTCTATCAATCATCATGTACTTGATGAATAGAGTCTTTAGATATTACCTTGACAAATTTGTGGTAGTCTTTATAGACGATATTCTAATATACTCCAAAAAAAATTAGGAGCATGTGGATTATCTATGAGTTGTACTAGAGACCTTTTGAAAGGATAAGTTATTTGATAATTACAAAAAGGGTGATTTTTGGTTGAAGAATGTATCATTCTTGGGTTATATAATCACAAGCTAAAGGATATAAGTGGATCCCTCTAATAAAAATTCAATTTAGGGATTGTTGAGGCCAATATCTGTGAAAAATATTCATAGCTTCTCTGGGTTAGTTGTATATTATCACTGATTGGTGATAAATTTCTCATTATTGTCAAACCCTCTTAGCAAGTTAACTCGGAAGGGATTCAAGTTATCTTATAATGATGAATGATAAGAGATATTCAAGGAGTTGAAAAGGAGTCATATCACTACACCCGTGATCACACTACACATAAGTGGAGAACTTTTTGTGGTATTCAGTGATTCTTCGAAGAAAGTAATAGGCTATACATTGATCCAAAATGACAAATTTATTTTTTATTTTTCAAGGAAATTGATAGTTCATGAGAAAAAATATCCAAAACATGATCTAGAGTGGATATAATAATATTTTAATTAAAAATTTGGCGATATTACCTCTTTGGGGAGAAGTGTAACATATATATAGATCACAAAAGCCTCAAGTACATATTAACATAGAAAGAGTTGAATAAGGTCCAATTAATATGGTTAGATCTGGTCAAAGACAATGATTTCACCATCCATTACCACCTTGGGAATCCAAACAATGTGGAAGATGCTCTAAGTAGAAAGGACCCAACGATTCTATAATTGATGAGAATTGAAAAGGATCCAATGTTATTTGATTTTATAAATATGGATATGAGAATTATTAAAAAGTGAACATCATCAATCAATTCACAAATTATTTCTCAACCTTCTCTTTTGGAAAGGTTAAAGGATTCTCAAAAGGATAATATAAGAATTCATAAGTAAGTGGAAACAGTCATAAAAGGGAAATCTTCAGAGTTCAATGTTAATGAATATGGAATTGTGAGATTTGGGACAATACTATGTGTTCCATTAAATCTGATGTTAATGAAAGAACTTTTGGATGATTCAAATAGTTCAAATTTATCCTTTCACCCAAGAAACAAAGAGATGTATCAAGATATCCAAGAGCCTTATTAGTGGGATAACATGAAGAAGGAAATCTCTAAGTACACATCAATGTGACTTTTATGTTCGAAATTGAATGCTGAAGGATAGAAGCCTAAGGGGTTGATGGAACCATTACCCATACTAATGTGTAAATGGGAGAAAATCCCCATGGACTTTGTTACCTGACTTCTGAAGACATCCAAAGGAAAAAATTCTATCTAGGTTGTTATGGATTTTCATAAAAAGTCTTCACACTTCATTGAAATTTAAGTCGATTTCTCATTTGATGAACTAGCATGGATATACATCAGAGAAGTGGTAAGGATGCATGTAGTACCACTATCTACTGTATCTAATCGAGATCCAAGATTCACCTCTATGTTCAGCAAGACTCTCCAACATGCTCTGAAAAATGAGCTGAACTTTTAGTGTGACTTATAATCCTCAAATTGATGGCCAATCTGAGTGGACTATCCAAACACATGAGAAAATGTTGAGAGATTGCTCAGTGGACTTCAAAGGAGGATGTGGTCAACATATTACTCAAGTTGAGTTCTCTTACAATAACAGTTTCCACTCAAGAATCCAAATGGCTCCTTATGAGACTCTTTATGGAAAGAGGTGCAGATCACCAACATGTTGGGATGAAGTTGGGGAATGAAAACTCCTAGTTCCAGAAAGTGGTACAAAAATGGTGGAGAAGGTTACGACCATCCAACATCACATTAAAGCCGCTAAGAGTTGATAAAATATCTATTCTAATAATCATCAATGACACCTAGAGTTTGATGTTGAAGACATGATATTCATCCACATATCCCAATGTAAGAGAGTTATGAGATTTGGTAAGAAGAGAAAACATAGTCCAAGGTACATCGACCCTTTTGAGATCCTTGATCACAATAGAGTGGTGGACTCTCGACTAAAACTCACACCAAACTTGTCTCAAGTACATGATGTATTCCATGTATCACTCTTGAGGAAGTACATACCTAACCCATTGCATGTACTAAATCCAGAGGTGGTACCATTGGAGAATTACCTCTCATATGAATAGAAGCTAGTGAAGATCTTAGATCATTGGGAAAAAAGTTATATGAAATAAGAAAACTTCCCCTGTAAAGGTGATGTGGCGAAACCAGAAGTTTGAAGAAGCAACATGGGAATTAGATGAAGTAATAAACCAGAGTTACCCTCATATATTTTAGTGTTAGAAAAGGAAATTTCTAGGGTGAAATTTATTAAGGGGGAAAGATTGTAATAACCCAAAATTTTATTAATGAAAATTAATCTTGAACAAATTAAATGTCTTATTATGTAAAATGGTTATGTAAAACATATGCACTTACTTGGTTTTATTTTTTTGGATTTTAACATACCATTAATAATTTTTACCCTTTCTAATATAGGAATTGAACAATGATCACATGATTAGTATAAATATAAGGCTTTAACTAATCCAATTTACTCAGACCAAGGAAGTGATGACCTCATCCTGTAGAATTTCTCTATATGAAGACCATTTTCTTGGAGCTTAGAAGTGAGGTAGAATTATTGGGCTTCACTTTTGAAAAAGACCAGTCCAATCTTCAACATGTTAATATTGAACAGAATCACTTATGGGAGAAGTGGAAGTTAATAGTGATTACCACCCAAGCGATGTTATCTAAGACGCCCCAAGAGCCTTTCACCATCGCACACCTTAACCTTAGGTCTTATGAGGATTTTATAAGGGGTTATGTATCTATACCCTATCACTATGATTATATGAATTATTTTTTATATAATAAAGAATATACAATCATTTTATTATTGTCACTTTGTATATGGTTATTAAAGCACAAATAGTACTTTTAGTTAATATTCAATTAAGAAATATATTATGATGAAATAATGGATTATTGAATTAAATAGTATTTTAATAAAGTATTATTAATAAATTAATTTTTATTAAATATAAATGATTGTATAATTTTTATAAAATTGTAATTTGTATTAAGGTTTGAAATCTGTTTTTGTCAAAACCCATGAATTTTCAATAAATGTTTGTTTTTATTTCAAAAGTAAAAATTCAAAAATTTAGAAAATTAATTAGATAAAATGAATATTTTTTTGGATTCTGGGTTTCAAAATTATCTAATGTTTAATTTTTCATAATTTGATGAGATAGTAAAAATTTTGGATATAAATTAAATACCATTTAAATATATAATATGTTTTATGACATCATAATGACAAAATAGTGATGTAATAAAATAATATAAAAGGGATATTAAGAAAATATTTGTTTTAAATTTTAAATAATTTGATTTTAGATTTATTTTGATTAATTTTACAATGCCTTAGTGGACCCTCCAAGACTTATAACACATTTTTACATTTTAAAATGATTTCTGTGATAGTATGAGACACCTCCAAATAGAAAAGCCTAATATTTTCATAAGTTCAGACATTGTATATATAAAATAATGTTTTTATCTACCCTTTTCCAAAAAAAAGGGAAAAAACCATGGGATGGTTTGTGGTTTTTAATATTTAATTATATATATTTCAAAACCTACGTTTGTGAAATATTAAATAATTCTCATCTCATTTACTATATAAACCCACTCAAGCTTCAACTTATCTTCACTAAAAACTATTGAAGAACGTCCCTACTCTACCCTCATATATCTATAATCATCTCAAGTCACAAAAATCTACCAATAAGGCTCTCTCAATTTTCTCTTATGCCTTTCGGATCACACTCTCAAGTAAGGGATCCTCACTTTCCTTCGTTCCTTATTAATGTCCAAGTTTCCTTATATTGTTATGCCCTATTATTTTCTATTAAAAATTTTGGGGTATGATTTATAACCTCCCCTATACTTCCCTACATATTTTTTAATGATTAGACACTCTTTTATCTCTTATTAATGCCTCCTATGTACACTCGTTACCATGCTGAAATTCCGTAAGGGGTTTCTCTCTCCTCATTTACATTCAAGAAATTATTTTATATTATGAATCTAAATTCCATTACACATATTAGGATATTATGTTCCATGAGCCTCATACTATCCATTTAATTTATAAATTATGAGATACCCCTTTCTATATCATCAACCCATTTTATAATTTCTATTTGACGTCGTTATGCTGCAAAAGTTACACAAACATTTCCCATTCCAAAATCATTATTTAAGTGAACACCATAACCATTTCTATATCAAGGGTATTCAAATTTATAAACATGTAATTTTGGATTTAGGACATACATTTTGGTATTCCACATCTCTTATTCATGGAATAAATTATTATTTTTAATGAATCCATATTGTATGACCTTTGTGGCACACATTTATGCATGAAATGAAATGATTAAGAAGGGTGTGCCCTAATAGTGCTTCAATGAATTGGGTAAATAATAGTATCATGATACGTCATGTGCAATGAGTGTTGACACGTGATAAATAATGGGAAATGAGGTTTTACTCATGATAATTCATATTCAATGAGTTTTTACTCATGCTACATGTCCAATGAGCCTTGGATCATGCTAATACCATGTTAAATGTTCTTGAAAATTTTCCATGATATGATAATCATGCTATGTTATTCCTTTATGTTCATGTATCTCTTATTCCCCATTGATATACCTATTGCTCAAAATGTATTATATTCTTAATTTTATGCCTTGTTTACTCCCTTACAGGGCTTTATAACTCACCCTTTTCATATGTATGTCCTCAGGTTATGCCATGCAATGCTAAGTAAAAAATAATGTTGTTATGTAAAAGAAGTTTTCAACAAATATGTTATATTTTTATGTCTTGAGTTGTCATGTAATGTCCCTAATTTCCCAAGAAACTATACCTCTCAATCATTATAATTGTCTTAATTGGATGTTTATGTAATAAATAATTTTAAAGTGTGTAATAAAGAGTAGGGTTGTTATAATTATACCTCTACTTTGTGGACTTTTCACAAGACAATTTAAAAATGATGTGTAAGTATACATCAGAAACCCATTTAACTAAGACAGAACAAATTAATCATCTCATGAGACCTCCAATACATTACAAGTATATATATAATGGGTTCAAACCCATATCTACATGTTTAATGAATTCTTTATATACGGAATGATCGATTTAATTAATAAACAATATGCATTGTCAACAAATTTTCATGTTGAGTAAGGAATACAGATGAACAATAAATTCCCTATTAAATCCTATAACATTCAAGGTAAAATAAAATATGTATAAATGATATAAATTTTATGTAATTTTTATATCCATGATAAATAATATAGGCAATTAGGAGAAATATAATTTCTAGTGATGACAAGAAAGTGAATATTTCAAGGTAGAGTTGAGGATCTCAAAAATTAATAAAGAATGAGTATATCAATACTTTCCCTGGTAAAATTGATCATAGAACAACTAGATAAATAATAAGGATGGTATAAAAACAACATATCCATAGTGGATCAAAATTAATATAATGGTTTGATGTTGTTGATGAATTGAAATAAAATAAAAATGTCATAAAAAACATTTTTGTGGAAAATAACCATTTAACATTGAAAGTATTTTTTTAAACTAAATGTTCAAAAAATATTTATAGAATATTTTTCATTAAAAATAAAATTTTAAACATAAAATTTAAGTTATAAAATACTTATTGGTAATGATGACTAGAAAATCTGTTCATGCCGTACATATTAAATAAAGATTCCTTTTAATTTTTTATTAAAATCAGATTTAGCCTTGTTTGAAAACCAACATAAATATTCAATTAGAACGTTTCATAAAAAGGAAAACAAGGGTAAAATTGTCTTTAATAAATAATTTTTAGAATATATAATGACAATGTTGAAATTTTTTTAGAAAAAATATTTTGGGAAGAAAAAGGTTTTTCAACCAGAGGGTGAAATAAAGCCAGATTTTCTTAAAAACATTTTCTCAGTAATTATATTTACTAAAGAGAGGAATATGATAGTATTACTTGAAAACATCATGATCAAATAAGGGAGAATATAATTAAATGTTATTATTATAAAATGATCAAATAATTTCCATGAATTGATGTTTAAGCATAAACAGTATCAATTAAAATGAGATCAAATGGTTTTAAAAAGTGATTTTTTAAATTTTGTGATTTATAAATAAGTGTAAGTTAATACACCATATCATTTTGAATATAAATATTATTTAAAATATTTTTTATAATTTTCATAATTTTAATAGGGGTTTAAGATTTCCCTATGATCATGGTAAGAAAGAACATATTTTTTCTTTAATAACGCTATTAATAAATTATAAATTAATCCAACTTGACTTGATAAGAAAATTTCAAATTATACTATAATTTTTTATATATATGTTGATGGTATTATTTTTGGTTCTCTAAATGTTTTACTTTGTGATGAAATTTCTATATTGATGACTTTTTAATTTGATATGAGTTTAATCGATGAATTAAAATCTTTTCTTAGACTTCAATTTATTTAAAGACCTAGTCAAATATTTTAGACTCAATGTATGAATGATAAAGTAATAATTAAATGGTTTAATCATGATTCTATTAATAATTTTATAACAAATATGACTAAAAAATCTAAATTAAATTTATATTAATTAAGAAAAAATTTAGATAACATACTATTTAGAGGTGTTAGTGGATGTTTTTTATACTTAGATACTTCTAGAAATAATATTATGTTTATTGATTACATGTGTGATCGACTTTAATATAATCATAAAGAAAGTAATTTAAATTATTCAAAAAGAATAATTATATATATAAGTGGAACAATAAAATATGGATAATTTTATTCTATAAATAACACTTTTTATTTATTTCCTTATTTTAATTTTAATTTTAGAGTTTGTATAATTGATAAAATAGTATTTAAATTGGTTTGAATCTATTTTACGAAACATATTTAGAATATTGAAGTTTATTATTATTTTTCCCATATTTTTTAATCTATTATAGTTATTTTAATTATTTTTATGAATATTTATTTATTTAAATATTAATTTGTTTATTATATTTCTCTATTTTTATATGTTCTCAAGAAATTTTTATATATTGGAATATTTAGAAGTTTAGATATTTTTAGTATTTTATATACATTATTTAAAATGTATTTATGCATTAATTAAGGGGGATCATAAATGTTTCCATGTTTATAATATTTTACCATATGTGTTTTTGTATTATTATTTACTTGTCTCAAAAATTTAATCATTACAATGGTCATTTTTTATTTGAAGTAATAATGGTGGAAGGTTTTTTAATAAATTTTAAATTTGGTAAACTTTTTGATAAATTTAAAAAGGGGAATATTTTTTTAAAAAATCATGTTGAATTTTGAAATTTTCTAATAATGGTATATAATTTGTGTTACACTTTATTAATGGGGTTATTTTTTATGTTGATGTATATTTATTATTTTGATTTGAATATTACTCACCTCATATTATAATAAATTAAATAATTATAAATTGGTTAATTATAATTTCTCATTTGATTAGTTATTAGTTGATTAAATCATATCTTCTATTATTTATTTCTATATGTACTTATTATAAATAATTTTTCAATCAATATGTTTTTTGGTGTTTTTAGTATTTTAATGTTTTTCAAAAAGTTTGTAAAAACTACTCATATGAATATATTGGATTCATTATTACATAGATTTTAAAATAATCATTACACACTTATAATATTATCCTTAAAAAATTATTTTTTATCTTTATAAAGAAAGTAATCATGTTTAAAAAAATATTTTCTGTTTATATAGTTATAATTCATGATTATGGAGTACTAAAATTTATCCTTACATAAAATTAATGTTACATTGATTTGATTCTTACATGATTTCATCGTCTTATGAGTTTTCTATCATGTGATATTACCCAATCATACAAATACTATATCATATAGGGTATTTATATCATACTAGAATCAATATTTTATAAAATATTAGGTATTATATATATATATATATATTTTATTTGTGCGTTGTTTTGTTTTCCCAAACTGCAATGGTGTGAGTATTGGAAAATATATTTTAAATGATAAACATACTTCTAAAAATATGTAAACCCTTGTTAAGAAAATCGTCACTATTTTGTGCTCACCATTGAGAGTTTTTTATAAACCGAGATTAAACGAACCAGTTATAGGTGTGACACAATTGGTACATGTGGTAAAAGTGATTTTTTTGATATGTAATTATATGTGTTGAAATTTATATAGTAACTATTGTTATACTCTGTGATCATAAAGGAGAATAAACATATGATCCTTTTAGAGGTTTATTGGATTTACTTGAAATTCATTTCATTATTCTTTTTATTATAGTTTTAAATGTTTTATAATTATTATTTTTTGTTTATTAATATCTCTTGGTTTATGTTTTTCATCAAAAATATGTTTTATTTTTTATACCGACATAATAAAAGTAATATTTATTGTGTTTTTACTCTCATAAAATTTTAGTTTTTTTAGTTTCACCTTATTCATTAGAAAGGTAAGATTGGTTTTTTTGGGTTTATTCCTTATTTTTTTGAAAAAGTAGGAAGTTGTAAAAGGTTATCACATCCATCCAAATGTGAGTTTTTAGTGGTTTTGATTTCTCTTTTGTTTATAGAAGGAGTGAAGAGTATATATAGGATCACATTGTTTAAAACTACTATAAAAATTCGATGGTTATTTTTTTAATTTCTAATATATATATTTATATATGATTTTCATAATGGAGCTATATATTTTGTTACATGATTAAACAATTACAGTTATTACCATAAATATTAAAAAAATTATATTTTTTTCTCTGTTAATGTAAATTTTTATATCTATCATTTAATTTTTATAATAATTTTTTTTACCCACCAAACCACCTCCAAATTCCATCTAAAAAATCACACCATCTTTCACAAATCCAATAACACACCACAATTCCCTAAAAATGATTCTATATTTATAATTGGATTCATCAATACAGGATATAAAGAATTATTTTACCTATACTCTACACATCCTTGTATAATATTTTGGGATCTCTTAAACATGGGAGGAAATATATTTTTTCTCAATTTAAAAAATAATTATAACAAAAATAATTATATGTAGAGACACTAATAAAGTGGTGGTGTGAAAGTTAGTTGAAGTGTGAAATTATGATACAAGGGTGATTTAAATTTTAGTGATTTTAAAATACACATTCTTTCATGATTGAAAATATTTAACTTATCTTGATTAATTATAATAATAATTATTCTAATTAATCTTATCAAGAAGTCAAGCATTAATGATTCTAATTTATTATTTATTAACTTCAAATACAAAATCCATAATGAGAATAAGTTATAAATTAATTCATTAAAATCAAATTTTCATTCAATAAAAACATGATTACTCTTTATGGAAATAAGTTACTTAATTTAAATGATATTAATATGATAAGTTTTATTTAAAACTATTGAATCCAGAACAAAAGCACTGAAATTTCCTCTTGAATATAAAAATAATTTTTTCTATGAGAATTATATAAGGGAAAGAAATATAATTAAAAAAATAAATTTAAATAATTAATTTTGAAAAATAATGACATAAAAATAATATTCTCTTAATGATATCTAGGCATATAATATAGTTTTTTTAGAATAATATAAAATGTGTTTCATTTGAAAAATAACTAGAAATGAATAAAGAGTTTAGAAGAAGATGAATGTTTTATATTAAAATGTTTTTATCCATTCATAAAACCGTATGATTCTAGGAGTACCACTCCCTGTCTAAAGCTCTTGGGTTTCTTGAATTGTCTTTGGATGTCCCCAAAAAGTATTTATGGTTACCCTTTAATATTCTTTAATGAACCGATATAATGTTATTACAACTAGAGCAAAAAACATAAATGAATCATATTTCAATGCTTCCACCATAATGATTATTATTATTTAAATATTTTAAATATTGATGAATCCAATGAAAACAATAGAGTTATATACTTAACTTCAATTTGATTGAAATTTGGGTGGTCTCTTTCCAACTAGTATTAACTTGTCTCTATTAAACTTCTTTCAAGATGAAATCCTTTTAAGAAATTCGAAACGATACCCAAGGACAGCCTACATCAACATCATCTATTATCACACCCGAACCCCATGTTTATTTCATCTATAAATATTAAACCTCATTAAATGATTACTCGGAAAGGGTACCTTTGGTCAGAAATGTACCAATCCTCCTAGTTAATTATAATTCTTCCAGAAAATACAACCAACTAAAATAAATTCCTTTATTCTAAGGCTAGAAATTCTTTCTTGTGTTATAGATTAGAAAATTAGACTCAATTGAGCTACCATGAATTACTATTCAACCTATTCCTCAGTTCACTTAAATTTAAACTCATTATATTGATCAATGTCTATATAAACATGCATCAATAGATCAATAACTTGTTTTATTCAAATTCACCCATCAACAACATCGACATACCATAATAGGTCTGACTCTACAGTCTATAACCTCAAACTGTTAAGTGGGTAAGTAAATAAATTAATTCTCTAATTGAGAAAACATTGATAAGTCATATCATCAAATAGTTTATATGAAAAGAAATATTTATTTGATCTTACGAACTAGCTCTGGACTGACACTCTAGCCTTTATCATCAATGCAACACATAAAAATATAATGCCATAAAATTTTAATATTATTCTCTTACATAGACCTTCGATGTGAAAATGTATTTTTCATTTGAGCATAATGTATACTTTCCCTAAAAAATACTTGATATGTGAGGTGACTAATTAATTCTGATCACCCTAAAATTATATCAACTCAAATACTATAGTCTTAATCTTAAATTATCTCATCCATACCATCATTGTAAAATGACCATTAGAGTTTTATATCTATTGTAGATATATCTTTAATTTTTTATATATCTTCCACAATTTAAATTCACAAAAACACATTATAGACTCTTATATCTAGCTATCCACTCCTATATTCAATATTTTGTCGATAATCCAGCTAGTCCCCAATCATCATTCTGCCTAATGATCACATATACCCCATTCTCTTATTGAAAATAGTTTCCATATAGGTCTGACCAATACCCTATTAAAGTGGATTTTAAATATTTGATACCTTCATGAACTGATACTTTTTCTCTTTTGGGTGTTGGATATATTGGGAGAAGTATTGAGCATAAAATTTTGGTGTTTAAGTTAAAAATTTATATATAATGTACTTTAATAATATATAAGTGTATGTTATGATTTTAAGTTATAGTAAAAATTATTGACCATGGATTTTACTTATTGGTTACATTGTAAGACCATAATAGGTCAGATCTAGTGGTTTTATAAGTTTGAGGGTCTCTACAGTACATGGTATAGGCTATAGAAGGGAGCCTCATTGGTCAAGGATCTTATCTCTACCATTTTGGAGACTATAGTGGTGTGACATGTCAATTTCACTATAGCCATTTCATGGGCTAGTGGGATCTTTGATAAATATGTAGAGTGATCTTAAATTCTAGTTTTACATAGGGTCATTATGGTATAGTGGGATAGGTTGAATCATGTTTATGATGGGAAACCTATACTTTTCATCAAAGCCTTCATCCTTTCTCTGTGAGAGACATTTTTATTATATGGGTATAAATTTAGAGGCCCTTCCAAATCAAATCCATTTTTCATTATTTATCTTTAACTCTTAGGTGTCCTGGGTGTGATTTTGGGAGGCTTTTTATCCCCTATTCTATGAAAATGATTCTTGTCCTTGGAAGAGTGCTTATCAAGAAATTATGATGATTCTTTCTTCATTTATTATTTATTTTTTCGCCATTCATAATCTAGAGAATGTAATGGTAGTGGGATGTAGTTAAAATTTATTAGGTTGAAGTTATAAGATTATAATGGGTGTTGCAATTTAGTTTTCTAAAGGATTATATAGTGTGAACTCAATATTAAAAAGGTACATTCCCTTCCATTCCTTTACATATCAGATTATGAAAATTTTATTGAGGTTGGGGAATCAAGAACTCCCCTTTATTCAATATAAATTATGAGATCTTCAAGATATTTTTTTCTTTCATAGAGTTTTATAACATGAATTAATTAGGATAGTGATCAAAACTAAATTATGTTTATATAGAAGGTAATATTTTCATGGGTTTCACTAGATTTTATATAATAATTGTTATGTTTGATTCTTCCTCACTGTTATTTCTAAAATTCATTCATATCGATGTAGATTTTATGTTTACAACATATTGTTTTCTCATATTCACCATTAATAAAAGAACAATTTCATAAAGATGATAATTTAATCAATTATGAAAAAATTGTAAATGGAATGTTCTTGTTTTATATGAAAAGGGGTTTCAATAGTTGTTATTTCTATAAATGATTTCATGTACTTGTTATAATTGTTTTTCACTTGTTGAAAATTTGTTGTGGCCATGATTATTTGATTTTGTGGAGCTTTTTACATAAATATTTCAATATCTTGGATTGCAAGAATTGAATTTTATTTTTTGGGTATTATGGATGTGTTGGTTAGTGTGTTTTTGGTCAAAGAACAATTTTATTTACCATCGGGTATCATGTAGGATATTTTTTGGTGGTCAGTAGATTTGGGATGGGTTGTTAGCAAGGGTTGTAGAGAGGGGCTATGATATCCTTGCATTGGTTGGAAATACGAGAGTGGATTTTTTGTGAAGTGATTACATAGATGGGTTTTAATGTATTTATATTTTATTTTGGTAGTACATGAATATTATTAGTAATCGTGAACCAGAAATTAAAATTTATAATTAGGAAATAATTGGTTATTATTAAAAATAGAATATAAACGTGCTAAACATGGATTTGTTGGTAATGATAATATGATATGTGTGAAATAAAAATTTAAAGATGATAAATATATGAAGTATTTAGATGTATTCCATGTGTGGTAAAGTGGGTTAGTTTGTGGTATGTTATTTTTTAGAGGTGGTAATGTTTGGTGGTGGAATAATGATTCTTTTAGTGGATTTTTATGATGTTTTATTTATGTGAACATGTTAGGTTGGTATTGTATGTGGAAAAATATATATATATATATAAATTGATTTATTTTCCTATCATTTTAATAAACACCTTACCTGAGATGGGAAAACATATAAAAAAACTATTTTGGGTTTTGGGTGTTTACCCAAACATCCTAGTTAGTGAGGGTGGATGGTTGTATACCCCTAATTCTCTACTCTCTCTTAAGAAATAGTGTGACATGGTATTTTTACATGATGGGGGTCATTAATTGTAATACAAGGTAATGAGGATGATGTATTTCATGTTCATTATACCTAACTTGGATAGAAACAGATGTGATAAAATAGGGTGGGGGTGTTCCTGAAAGGAGGATGGCATCTGTTTTATGTCATTCATTTTCATGAAACCATAATTTGGTAGACATGTCATGTGTGGATAAAATGTGATGTTTGAAAGTGGATATTGTAGGATGAATATGATGTTTTTATGTCATGTTATATGGTCATGGTTTGTATATATAGATTTTAGCATAGGATGTTAGACCCTATGGGGGGTTCGGGTAGGTAGGTTTGGAACCCGAACAACAATCATATTGTTGGGATAAAGCATATTTTATTTGATGTTATAGTAATGATATATTGAAATAAATTTTATGTTTTTGTGTGTTTCATTTTATAAAATTTCTTAACATTATTTAAAAAAATTAGATGTGATATTTGGTGATTTTTCCTTGTTGTAGTTGGGAGGTAGTTCACCAAATTGGTGTCAGTCGCTTTTGAAGTTTCTACAATAATAAAAAAATATTCATATGAAAAATTTTAATGAGAGTTATTGGGTATGATACTACTAAATATATATGTTATTATCACCCCTATATACACAAAGATTATTTTTCTAGATTCCAGGGTGATTTTGGTTATGAAGTTTGACAATACTAACTTGAAGACTGGGAGTGATTGTAGAGTTCATGCCTAGTATTTTATTAGAATTTTATTTTCAGAATTTTATTTATCAGAAATGATCCTTCATTGTGGGATTATTGTGGTCATTTGTTTATTACTATCATGGAATTCATTTGGGGTTTTATTTATATATTCTAAAGATATATAAGTTTCATGACTCTTATATGAATGTTTTATACCCTTGGTTCTAGTCTCCAAATAGGGGATTAATAGAGGTGGGGTTTGGGTGTAACTTTAATTATCACTAAAATCAATTGAGAAATTATCAATTGGGGTGGTTCTTAAGAGAGGGGTTTTATACCATTTGTCTAATATTTTAGATGGTGGAGTAATTTATCCACTCGTGATAATTTCATGGGTTGGTGTGGAAACATTACTAGCTGAGATTGGTCCATAAAAAGGTTCTTAGAGACCGACTAAGACATGATATTTTTGGGAACCCCATGATCAAACCCAAGGACTCATATTTTGTGGAATGTATTATTGGAATGATGAATTTTAATGGTTACAGACCTATGAGAGGTAAAACAAACATGTCTGATTATTCTTGGGTTTTTTGGGATGATTTTTTGGAAGATGAAATAATTCTAATTAAATGGATTTTTAAGATAATTGTTTTTATAACAAGGTTTGGGGTTGGGTTATCTATTTTCAAAGATACTGGTTCGGTTTTTTTCAAGCATGGTTTGGGTTGGTGAGGTTCAACTTTCCAATCAAGTAAGTTTTATCAAATTGATAATGATATGGAATAAAGGAAGACCCTCTGTGAGTTTCAGAATTAAGGATTAGTGAGGTATAAGTGGAAAACCCTAATATAGATCTAAAGAACTATCTAGAGAATCTCAAGGTCATATTACTATTTTTATCTAAGCTAAGAATTAGTATCATGTCATATTTTCCATCAGTCATATATTATGAATAGGGAATTAATGTTGGATTTTATAACTCAAGGAGAAGAAAGGGATTTATTTTTCATGGAAATATATTAATTGGAAATTGTGAAAAGTGTTGTTTTATTTGAAAATGAGGGTGGAGAAGAGGTAGGTGATTCTCTCTCTTTAGTTGGGGGCTTGAGTGTGTGGGAAAATATGATGATGTTTAATGAACTTATTTTCTTTATACTCAATTTGTATCATGATTAGGAGACTGGAGATCATAACATAGAGAAGTTGTTGTATCCCATGATTTGATATATGTTTAAAATATATATGTTACTTATATATTCGGAGGTTCATAATAATGATATGGTTATTAATAGGATACACACTCAGTAAGTATAATGTTGAGAGGGAATCTGTTAGGTTTCATTAAAGAATATGGCTACTGGTGGTGGATCATAGAAGTCGAGGGTTTCATATTGATGGGAGTTATTAAAAATAGTTTTATTCCTACCTTTTCTACAAGGATGGAGTTTTATGTTCTTATATTGATCTTTGTGCCTGTTTTATTTTTCTTTATAGTTTATGTTTATCACGGTTATCTGTGTCAAACCATTATTGGAGATTAGTACAGTATGGGTGGTTAGATATCTTATCATCCCTAACAGTAGTAGTTTACTCGGAGGTCATATCATTAATAAGGGTAGTGGAACTTATTTACCCAAAGGGAGATAGATATCTCATTTATATTCCAATTATTTCTGTTTCCCTTAAGTATGTAATTCTAAACATGACCATTGAGGTGGTCATCAACATCGTGGAAAAGACTTAGGATTGGAAATCTTCATGTTATGGATTTACTGGTGAAAAATGGACAAAAAATAATTCAATTAACCATAATATTTTTATATGAAATGTTGAGTTCTTAGTTTTATTCTATATAATCACACTACACTATGATACCCACCTTGGCCCATTCATTTGAACTCAATTTATAGAGGTTTTTAGTAACCGTAGTTTTGACTAGGCCAATTGGAGGCTATGAGAGTCTACATGATGGGTGTCTTAGTTATGATAACTTCCTAAGAGTTACTTATACATTAGAAAAAATAATATAAAATCAACCTTGGAATAAAAAATTGTATTCTATGTATGTTGTTATAGACTGATTCTAGAAGAGGGTGGTGTTATAGGATGAGGAGGTCTGTCATGTGTTGTTTATTGGAGAAAAGAAACATAATATGAGTCATATATTTTCAAAGTTGTTATTATATTAATTTTCATAAATATAATTTGTTTTAGGAGATATGAATATAGTAAAATTACCTAGGGATTTATAGGAGTTTTGAGATATTTTCCCATGTAGGTTTTTTCTTTACTCCCTCATCATGACATCGATTACATGATACAATTTCAACACAGTGTCTCAATGATTTCTCTAGAACTCTTTTAGATATAACCTTATGAGTTATGGGAGTTGTGGATCATTGTAATTCATTTAATGTAGAATGGATTTATCCAACCAATTGTGTCACTATGGTGTTATCCAACATTTTTCTTCTAGAGGGTATATCTTGGTTTGCAATTATATATAGACTATCGGTAGTTTAATTAAGTGATGAGCATGAATTGTTACTCAATATTGAGGACTGATGATTTTTTCAACCAATTAAAGGGTTATAGTTGGTTTTTGAAGGTTGAAAATTAGTATAGAAACCAACGGATGTGGTTTAAGGAGGATAATATCCAATGGGATACCTTCGGGTGTTGTAGTTGGAACTTAAAGTTTATTTTTATGTTTTTTGATGTCATGAATAACCAAATATATTCATTGGAATCATAAAATCAATTTTTTATACGTTCCTATATCAATTTTCGACCATGTTCATCAATTAAATACACATTTTTAATGATTATAGAAGGTGTATTCTGATCATATTTGGGCTATTTTAGAGATTCTAACATCATGTCCTTCATGCTATTTTTTCAAAGGAAAATTTTTGGACATGATTGGTTCATTTTCATAGGCATCAGGTGTCTTGGAAGGGAGTATTAATGAATCTATCAAATATTGAGGTTATTATTTATTGTGTAGTACTAAATACTGTTAAATAGGTTCATAGTTTTCTCAGTATCATGGGATAATATCAAAGGTTTGTGTCTAAATTCTCTCATTCCATGGCCCCATTGATAGCCTCAATCAAAAATAATTATCCTTTTTATAGACTCATCATTGTTAGGAAGTGTTTGACTACCTGATGATGAGATTGATCGATAATTCCATTATTCACCTTCCAATAGAGGGAATTATTTTTGAGGTTCTTTGTGAAACGTCCTATATTGTCTTTAGTTTTTAAATTAATTTAATTGATGTTGGTGGTATCATATAGATCATAGTAGTTACTCCCCCATGAGTGTAATTATTCCACTAATGATATTTAGTAATTGTCAGTGGATTTTTATCCAAATTTTATATTAATTTACCTTATATTATTGTGTTGTATGATATTTACTGATCAAAATATCTTGAGATATGTTTTCACCCATTGGGATTTCAATAAAAAAGAATGTATGTGGGTGTAGTTTCTCCTGACTATGACTTTGAGATCTCCTACAATCTAAGGAAGGGGTATGTGTTCATTGATGTTATGAGTACAAAGTCATAAGTGGGTGATTTTTAAGAGTTTATAGATTAATTATGGTCAATGGAGTAAATTTTGGCAATGTATATTGATGAAAAGGATTCTTATGGAATATTTTTTCTATTTCATATGGATATAATGTCACTTCTAATGTAGTGGGTGCATGAATCCTAGTGAAGAGACTCAAAGATATAAGTGATGTATAATTGTGCCATTCAAGATGACTCTATGAAATTTTTTTATAGGGATCACTGGAATAATATGATGTTTTATAAGAGATTTCATGATCTATCAGTAGTTCATGAGGAGATTCTACATATAGTAATAGAGAAATGGAATTAAACCTTAGTGCGTCCAAGATCTATCATGCCTTGAGAGGATAGATTTAATTTCCCATTATGAAATTGTCAGTGGAAAAGTTTGTATCATAGTTATAGGTTCATTAGAAGGTAAATGATGAGCATCATATTCTGGTTAGTTTAATATAGACATTGTATTTTTTAGTTGATGTGGGAGTAAATATCGAAGGATTTTTTCATAGGAGAACCATAGGCATAGTGGGGATATAATACTATATGGGTGATTATGGATTGGTTAATGAAGTCAACCTACTTATTAGAGATTATGAAGTCATGTTTTATATAAATTATTGAGAGGCAATATGTGTAATTGGTGGTGTAGCTTTACAAGGTGTTTAAGAACATCATTTTTTATCAGAATCATTGTTTTAACTCATGTGTTTGTAGAGGATTTGAACATGATTTTGGATCCCCAGACTTATGGGAACACCATGTGAATTATCCAAACACTGTAAGATATATTTCAATATTTTCTTGATTTTTTTGGATCATGGATGATGAATTTTCGCTAGTTTGAGTTTTATTATCACAATATATTATACTATTCCATTTAAATTAATCCATTCAACAATTTTTGTGGGTGGTCTTACCAATATCTATATTATGGGAAATATATTTGGGAGTCAAAAAATATCTAACATGATACAGTGAAGTGAACTAAAAATACGATTCAGATGGTTTGGGTTCAAATGAATGAAAAAAACACTATCAAAATTCATATACGGATTGATAGAGGAGGTCTCTAGAGTTTGGGTTTAGTAATCGTGTGATCCTGAGGGTTTAACCACATTAAAAGAATTAGAAGTTTTTCCAAGGGTGTCATATATGTCCCAATCTAGTTCACCACATGACCATAGGTGCACCTCCATGTATGCCAGAGGATTCCAAAAAGCATTGAGGGTTTGGTAAGTCAAACTCGGAGAGACTATACCCTCTTTTATCAGAGTAAAACACCCTAGTAAGTGAACAACAAATAGATGAATCCTATATATATCCATAAAAGAACAATTTCATAGGAATAACCAAGATAAGAAATACAATACTCTACTGAAAAGTAATCATGCAATGCCTATATAGGTATCAAGTGTCTAAAAATGAAACTGGATGAAAAGATGCATGTAATTCCCAAGAGGGTCCCGAACCACATTTGGTACCCTCAACCATTCCCTATCCCAAATCCACAGTCTAATATAGGCCCCTTGACCTTATGTTGTCATTTAACAACAAATTCTATTTGGGTACTGATCAGGTATCCTGAATCCGATGTGAGTATGACTTAGTAGGCCACCACCAATAGTGTCAAAAAAATATAGTCAATAATAAGTGTATGAAACTGTATAAAAAATATATTTAAAATTCATAATTTAATAATTATCACATTATCAATTAATGTTTATTAAACACATAGAGATATTAGGTTTGATTCATGTCATACATTCAATTCAAAAAAATTTATACATATTTATCCAGAGTGTAGAGCTCTTTATCTAACACTCAAAATCCCATCATTGTAGAATTATATGTCTAAAACCCAAAATACCATTTATTATTATTTATTATTTGTGTATAATTCCATGTATAACAACCAAATTCTCAATAATAAATATTGATCAATCAGTGGTGTAGAACAATATATCTAACACCCAAAACCCCATTGGTGAAGAACGTTGTACCTAAAACCCATAATCTTATTAATTTATTTATACTATAGGTGTAGATTTCTATGTCTAGCACCATAAATACCATCCATTAATTAATTCATAAATTAATTAATCAAGTCATTAAATTAATTTAATAACTAATAAAAAATCAATTTCTTGTTAATTAATTCTACAATCAATTAACCCTTAAAAATTTCAACATTCAATAACAAATTAAAAAATTAATTATTCTTGACCACAAAAGGAAAACATGATAAGTGACTCAATATTTAATTATACCAATATTTTAACCCTTTACATAGATAATTAATTTACCAGTTAATTATCTTTATTTCTCATTCAAATACATGACTTTAAAAAAATAATTAATCCTCACAATTAATTATCTTATTCTTGGAACCCTATATCATATAATTTCACAAATTTCACAATTAATTAATTTACCACATTAATTAATTCAATAACAATTATCAATTGCTAAAAAAATATAGAAATACTCAAACTTTCAAATACGATAGCAAATCATGACTATGGGATTTAGAAATTATCCCACCTACCTTATTTCAACGATGGTCAATGTGCTAAAAATCGATGTGTTTTATGGTCTGGTTTGAGCGGAAATGAAGTACAAACAAACACCCGAAAACACACATGTCATCCACTGATAAATATCTTATAATAATATCATATATAATTATCATGAAATAATTCCATAGTATTTACTTATAATAATATTTTATATTATTTCAAAAATTAAAAAAATTATAATTATTGAAAGATTATTTTATCAAATCATTCTTTCATAATTTTTTTTGAAAAATTAGTGAAATTATCATTTTTTAAATAGAATCATAATTTATAAAACAATCCATATTTTTATTTTGTAGATAATTTTTTAAAATAATTTTTGTAAATGCATAGAAAATAGATATAATAAAAAAAGGAAAACCTAGTTGAGGTGCACTAGGTTGAGGTGCACAATGAAAAAATGCGCAACCAGTTCTTGCACCGCTTCTCCGTGGAAGAAGTAGAGGAAGGTTGGATCATGTAATGAACAACCATGAACGTTCTTACTTGACTTGATGTAACAAGATACACAAAAAATGGTATATTTTAACAAGATATCTCAAACTGTTCACCATTAATAAAACACCAAAATTAAAACTCCTCATTTAATGTCCATTTTAATCGGTTTTTTTGGAAGAGTGATTTATTTCACCCCTAAAAGATGTTTAAAGATTTATTGTGGTAAAAACTATCCATAAATGATGAATCCATAATCCAAGGTGGTAAAAAAGGACAAAATTCTATTTGTAGAATATGATTGAATAGTGAAATAATTTTATTAATTACTTAATTTAATTACTTAATTTAATTACTTAATTTAATAAAACAATATTAATCGGTGAACATACTAATAAAATAATTACATATAAGAATTATACATGACCGAGGGTTAACCCCCCATTATGGACCCATCAGTGGTCTCATATTTCTTGTATGATGCACGATTTTGGATATATTAATGATTTATTATTTAAAAAGTGGAATAAATAATCAATAGAAATGAATAGGGTTATTTTTGGGAGCAAAGTATCAAAATGCCAGATGCTTAAAAATGTTAGGTCCTCTCTATGGTAAAACCCTCATTCTAGACCCATCGGTGGTCTCATATTTCCCATAAATCACACCTTTTTGGAGATATTTGATTATTTTCAATAAAATGATATATTAAATATTTTTTAAATACTTTATCTCATGAGAGAGGAATTCAAATGTTCAGCACCTTCAAATGTTATTCCGCACCTAGGGTAAATACAATATTTCATACATAATAGAGGTCTCTGATTTCTCATAAATCCCACTATTTTGGAGTTATTCAATTATTTTAAACAAATTTTCTTTTCTTTTAATAATATAATTAATAGATTTATTTTTCCTTCACCGAGGATTTTCATGCCAGAAAATCTCACACTACTCAGTGTCTGAATCTGTAAATATTCCGTTAAATATTAGAAAGTTTTAACTAGATATTTTCTATTATTTAAATCCTTTAAAAAATTTATTATTTTATTTCACTAGTAAACCATTTTTTAGATATAAAGTATTTATAAATTATAAAAATAAGATCTCAAAGGAAAACATACATAGAAAAAGGAAAGAATCTTATTATCTCTCCACCTTTTAATAGTTCATCCTCAAGCTATACTACAAAGTCTCTCTAATATTCTAAGCCAAAAATTTAAATCCACTTGTCGCATATATCTTCCTCACTTTCCCATGTCTCTTCCTTCACACATCATGTTTCCATAATACACAAACTAATGGTACAATATTTTCCAACAACACGTTCTCACTGTGATCCAATACACTTAATAGATGCTCCTCAATGGATGAATCTATCTCAAGATTGACCTGATACACATAGAACAGATGAGATGGGTTGGGTTGATACAACAATAGTTATGATATATGGGAATAATCATTCATACCAATATATTTCTATGGAAGAGCCATTCGGTATGCTACCGATGTGATTATCTCCATGATCTCAAAAAAGATTACCAAACCTAGGTTTCAAACTTCCCTGACTTTGTATCCTGTGGTGAACCAACCTAGGATACACCCGAATGAACACACGATCACCCTCTGTAAAATCTTGGGGCCATATCCATTTGTCAACATACGACTTTTTCCTACTCTGATCCGTAGGCATACATTTCTGAATCACCTAAACCATCTTTGTCGTCTCCTGCATGAGACTTGGTCCAAACAACTCTAACTCACCTACTTCCATCCAGCATGGAGGTGATCTGAATGAACTACCCTAAAGAGCCTCATATGGTTCCATATTAATATTTTCCTAATAACTATTATTATAGGAAATCTTCACTAAAGCTAAGTTCCTTTCCCATGACCAACCGAAGTCAAGTACACAAGCTTTAAGCATATCCTTAAGAACATTTAAAGTACGCTCAGACTATCCATCTATTTTTGTGTGGAAATTCATTCTCAATAAAATTTGTGTACCAAGTACCTTTTTTAGTCTCAGACAAAAGAAAGAAGTAAAGTGTGAATCACAATCTGAAACTATATTCTATGGTACCCTATGCAAATAAACTATATCCCATATATACAGTTCTTCCAACTTTATTATTGTAAGGGTTTCCCTTATCGGTAAGAAATTTGCTACCATTATGAGTTAATCTACAATGAACCAAATATAGTCATTCTTCATCGGTGTCATTGGAAGACCTACCATAAAGTCCCTTGTCGCATCATCCCCCTTCCATTTAAGGATATACAAAGGTTGTAGTAAACCTCCAGGTCATTGATTCTCTACCTTCACAAACTGAAAGGTGTATCATCAGGTCACAGAACTTGATATCTCATTTTATATGCCTGAACACCAAAACTATCATTGTAGGTCATGGTCCATTTTGGTCACAACTAGATTCACCTCTCAATTTGAGGCATGAAATTTACTCTTGAGCTCCTATCATAGGCTTATAGGCACAACAAATCGATTCTTCACATAGATGATCACATCCTCATTTATATTCTAGTTAAAAGTTGTCTCCCAAACTTCAATGATTTCCCTCAAAGCCAGGCACTATGGGTCCTAATATTATCTATCCATAATCCATCTCAAAATTTTAGATTCCAATGAAACTGACATATGTTTCATCTGTTCCTGACTCTCCTAAACCACAATGTGCATCTCATCTAGAAAAACAATAAAGTTCTACTACGCACTAGTTTCCTAAACTATCTGAGTAAAATTTTTCCTACTCAAAGTACCAACCATATAATTTACTCTTACAGGTTTATATTCCAGCTCAAAATCAAAATACTTCAAATATACAACCGATATTCACTATCGATGATTCAAATAACACTGTGAAAATATATAACATAAGATCTTGTTGTCAGTATAAAGGATAAAAATTTCTCCCAAGAAGTAGTGTCTCCAACACTTCAAATCATAAACTGTTTTTGGAAACTATAGGTGTGTTAGTGGACCCAGAGAAGGTGTTAGTAGTGTTTTATTGGGATCATCCCAAGAATATTGAGCAATCAGGGGAATAGTTTTGAGAGAACATCGCTCACTTCATGCAATTCGTTGATAGAGACCTGGGGCGGGTTGTGAAAAACATGTCCTATCTGATTAGGGTGTTTCTATTGTATCACCCTATGATGTTTACTAGAGAATGTGGACCAATGGAAACCTAGTTTTGGGTTGAGTTGATCCAAACTATACTTGACCACTTGGATAATCCTATTGAGAAGAGAGTCAAGATGATAGCTTACATATTGTATAGTCAAGTGAAACATTTTTGGGACATCCATACTCGGGATGGATAACTAGATGTTACGGAGTGGATGGAATTTTTGGAGATGTTCTTTGACAAATTTTATCCAGAGATTCTCATATAGTAGAAAAAAGCTGATTTCATAAGCTGACTTAGGGGAATAAATTTGTGATTAAATATACTTTACGCTTTCCAGAATTACAAAGTTTTCAATAGAATTTGCAGTATATGAGGTTACATCAGAAAGATGATTCTAGGATGGAATTAAATGTTAAATTATTTCACATGTAAATATTTTCAGGCTAAATAATGTTACGGAAGTGGTAAATCAGGATCTCATTTTTGAGGGGAACCTGAAGGAGGCTTCTAGTGGTAGACAAATTATTCTTGTTGGATAGTCAGGTGGTATGAATTTTGAGAGCAGGAAACAACATTATGATCATGTCATCCTATGTAGTGGGAAGTAGAGTGGAAAGTTAGGGGGATAATTTACCCATGATCATACACATGTGCTTTTCTATTAGTGTGGTAGGACGACAGAAATTCAGAAACATTATTCCTAACCTCTATTAGAGTGTCGACACTGGGTAAAATGGGACCACTATAGAAGTTATAAAGGAACCTAGATATCCATGTAATGACGGAGGATCTAGATGGAACCAAAGTGTGGGAAGTGGGTATTTTTCACAATACCAGTCTGGCAGTTGGAGTTCTACTGGACAAGGCAGTAGAGGGATTGGACACAGTGCTTTTGGTAAAGAGATCCCATATAAGTAGAGTGGTACAAGTCAGGGAAGTGAAAAAATATCATAGGGAAGAGGTTTAGGATAGTTACATGTAGTGAAACATACACTTTTTGGTAGTATGGTTGTACCATTGTTAGTTAGAGGGACTATTCTTGTAGCTTCTACCATAGAAAGTGCCTTATTTGATACTGATGCTTGTCATTCCTTTATATCTACAAAACATGTTAATAGTTTCATTATGACGGTGGGGTTTTTGAGTGGTGTTATGATGATATATACCACATTATGGGTATGTTATAGAGACATATTTATGTTCATGGTATTTTCTCTTGAGATCAGGGAGTACCATTTTTGTGGGATCTCTATATCATTAACATGATAGGCTTCGACCTAATTCTTGCTATGGACTAGGCCTACACTAATAGTTACCACTAGAGTGTGAAATTTATTTCTCTTTCAGGTGACCATTACATTCACCATGGTGAGTGAGATATCTATGTAGGTCGATTAGGACCAAGTACCCGACATATGGGAGAGATCCCATCCCAGGTTTCTAATCTTTTACTTAATGATGAAGGTGTAATGAAAATTTTCCTTCCACTTGTGGTGGAACTATTTCAAGATGTATTTTTAGAAGAATTCTCAAGGATAACCCCTAATAGATATGTGTAATTTACTATTGAGATCATTTTGAGGGTTGATCTAGTATTTATTGCACCATACATAATGGAACCGGTAGAGCGTTAATAACTCCAGGCTCAGCTGGAAGACTTAAAGGATAAAGGATTTATCTATCAAAGTACGTCTCCTTGGGGATCACCTGTGTTTTTTTCAAATAGGGTTGATGAGAGTTTATGTTGGTATGTTGATTATCGTAGGATTAATAAGATGAATTTGAAGAACTGACATCCTCTTCCATGTATTGAGGGCATGTTTGACTAGATGGAGGGAGCTTGTGTTTTCTCAAAGATCGACTTAATATCATGGTATCATTAGTTGTGAGTTTGGAATTCTAATATAAAGAGGACTGATTTTAGGAGTAGGTATGGGCTTTATGAGTTTATCATAATATTGTTTGGGTTAAAAAAATTACCAATAGATTTTTTGGATAAAATAAAAAGGATCTTCCATTCGTACCTGGACCAGTTGGTAGTGGTGTTTGTGGAAAAAATCGTGGTGTACTCCAAGACTCATGATGATCATTCCCAACATCTTGAAATAATTTTCATTACATTGATAGAAAATTAGATATTTTCCAAGCTATCAAAGTGTCAGTTTTGGATTGACCAAATACACTTCTTGAGACACATCATCTTGGAGGAAGGTGTGTCAATGGACCTAGAGAAGGTGCATGTAGTTTTTTCTTGGCAGCATCAAAAGAATGTTTTTGATATCTTATTCTGTCTAGAGTTAGTTGAATATTATAAGAGATTAATCAAATAATTTTAATATTTAGAATTTCCACTATTAGGATTGACAAAAAATGGAGTAATGTTTGATTTGTTTGAGGCTTGCGAGCATGATTTTCCCGAGTTGACGAAGTGTTTGACATCAGAACCAATTTTGGTCCTACCTGAGTCAAGTGAAGAGTACCCTTTGAATTTTGAAAATTATATGGTAGGACTCAGTGCTGTGTTGATGTAATGGGATAATGTTGTGGAATACGGGTCTCAGTAGATGAGGTCACATGAATGGAATTACCCAATGCACGACATTGAGTTAGAAGCAGTGGTTTATGCTTTGATGTGTTGTAGAAAGTACCTATTAAGTGAGAGTTTTAAAGTTTATACTATCAAAAAGAGCAAGGGGTATATATTTAAATAGAGATATTTGAATATTTAGTAGCAAAGATGGGTTGAGTATATGCAATCTTTTGATTTTGAGGTGGCATATACCCTCAAAAAAAGAAACTATGTGGTTGACATTTTGAGTAAGAAAACTCAAACTCAGATGGTTTCATAATATTGTGATATTTGGAACATGATGTTGTTGCTAGATGAGATACACGTAGTGGTTCAAGGGAGTCAGAAGCATGAGGAAGTTGTGTTAGTAACAGTGGAATCTACACTTTAGCCATAGATTAGGGACATGCAGTACGACGACCCATAGTTCTTGGATTTGAGGACAATAATTTATGGTTGGGAGACACCTTTTGACTAGAATATATACGATAATGAGATCATATATGTGAATAATCGGGTTGTTGTTCTTATGAACACATGAGAAGAGTTCATGCAGGAATTTCTTGCCTCAATGTGGGTGGTGAATCTAGGTGTTACCAAAATGTACTGTGACCTACGACAACATTTTTGGTGGCTAGGAATGAAATATGAGATAGAAGATTTTGTAACATGATGCTACACCTATCAGGATGTGAAGCCAGAGCATCAACGATCTGGAGGTTTGCTAAAAAATTCTATTCTAGAAGATAAGTAGGATGACATGACTATAGAATTTTTGGAAAGTCGTCTAAAGACACTTAAGAAGAATGAAACTATTTGGGTAATTGTAGATGGACAGAAAAAGGTAGATCATTTCTTAGCTATATGGGAAAATTTTATATTAGAGTAGTTGGGATAACTGTATGTATAAGAGATAGTTCATTTTCATAGGGTGTTAGATAATATAGTTTCATATTGTGGTTCTCTCTTTACTTAAATATTCTGGTAGGTCTTGCAAAAGGCACTTGGTACCCAGGTTTTATTGAGTATATATTTCCACCCACACATAAGTGGATTGTTAGAGCATACTATTCAAGTGTGTGAGGATATGATGAGAGCATGTGTACTTGAATTTGGTCAGTCATGGAAAAAGAACATGGATTTAGTGGAGTTTTCCAATAACATTATTTATCAAGAAACTATTCAGATGGCACCATACAATGTCCTTTATGGTATGCCATACAGATCATTACTATACTAAATTGAAGTAGGTGAGTCAAATTTGTTGGGACCAAGTCTCATGCAGGAGATGATAGCGAAGGTTCAGCTAATTCAGAAACAAATGGATATAACTCAGAGTCGGAAAAAGTTGTATACTGACAAACAAATATGACCCCTAGAGTTTATAGACGGTGATAATGAATTATTTTGAGTGTCACTTAGGTTGGGTCACTATAGGATATAGATTTAGGGAAATGTGACACCTATGTTTGTGGGACCTTTTGAGATCGTGGATAGAATCGGGCTGGTAGCATACTGATTGCATCTTCCACATAAATACAGTGATATGCATGATATTTTTCATATATCATAACTACAATGGTATCAACCCAACCCTTCTCAAGTGATCGATGTGGATGATATAGATCTGGAGATAGATGTGTCCTTTTAGTTGCATCTATTATGTGTGTTGGATCATCATGAGAAGGTGTTGAGGGGAAAGACTATACCGATAGTTTGTGTATTGTAGAAATATGGATGTGTTCCAAAAGATACATGGGAAAGGGAAGAAAATATATGGGCTCAGTGGCCCAATCTAATTGGATCGAAATCCTTAATTTACTTGGGAGTGCTGCTCATGGAAAAGCTATTATATGGTGAAGAGATTGTATGATTTATTCCTTTTTTCATGTATGTTTTTCTTTGAGTTTTTCTTTTTATAATTTATAAATACTTTATGTGTAAAAAATGTTTTGTTTATGAAATAACATAATAAATGGTTTAAAGGATTTATGAAAGATAAAATGTCTACATAAAACTTCGGAATATTTAGTGGAATTTTTTTGGAGTCAAACACTGAGTAGTATGATATTCCGAGGCCCAAAATTCCTTAGTGAAGACGAAATAAAAATATTAATTATATTATAGTAAGCATAGTCAATTTATTCAAAATAATTGAATAACACCAAAAAGGTGTGACGTATGAGATATCTAAAACCACTATTATGTCTGAAATATAGTGTTTACCATAGGAGGGGTATACCATTCTAAGGCGCTAAACATTGGGATTCCTCGCTTATCATAAAAAGTTCTTAAATAATATTTAATATATTATTTTATTAAAAATAATTAAACATCACCAAAATGGAGCGTTGTATGGTAAATATGAGACAAACAATTGATTTAGAATGAGGGGTTTACCAAAGATAAGGTATAACATTTGTATGTGTCCGAAATTTTGTTACCTCGATCAAAAAAATAACACTTTTTATTTTAATTAATTATTTATTAGTTTTTTAAATAATAAATCATTAATATCTCACAAACTTTGCATCATACAAGAAATCCAAGACCACTGATGGGTCTAGAACTGGGGGTTTACCATAGGAAATGTATAATTCTTATACACAATGGTATTATTAGTAATTTCACTGATTAATATTATTTTATTAAATTAAGTAATTAAGTTAAATAGGTAATAAAATCATTTCACAATTCAATAATCTTCCTCAAATGGAGTTTTTCCATTTTTACCACCATTGATTCTAGAAACCTCTCTTATGGATCATTTTCACCACAAAAAAGTTAGAAATGTATTCTAGGGGTGAAATAAATATCTCTTCCAACAAATACTAGTGGAAAGAGACATCAAATGAGGAGTTTGAATTTTAGGTTTTTATTGAAGATAAATGGTTCATGATATCTTATTAAAATAGAACATTTGTAATGTTTCAAGTTAGATCATGTTGAGTTTAATCATTCATGGATTTTCATTGTGTAATCTAACCTTCATTGTCTTCCTCTGTGGAAACCTGGTGCCCGAACCTACTGCATGTTTCTCCCCTATACCCCTTAGCCTAGTGTTCCTCAAACAGGTATTCCTTATTTTAATATTTTTTTTAATTTATTTTATTATTTTTATTTTCTCTCCATTTACAATAATTATTTAAAGAAAATTTAATGGAAAAAACTAAAAAGGAGGATGTTTTTATAAATTATAATTCTTTTTTTAAATGCTAATTTCATAGATTTTTTAAATGAAATTATCAGAGAATGATTTGATAAAATAATCTTATAATAATTATCATTTAGTCATTTTGTGCTATAATATCAAATACAATTATAAATAAATACTATGGAATTATCGCATGATAATTATATATTATATTATTATAATATATTTATGAACAAATAACATGTGTTTTTAGGGTGTTTGTTCATACTTCATTTCCACACAAACCAGACCATACCACACCTCAATGTTTGATGTGTTGATCATATTTGGAATATGGTAGGTGGTATAATTTTTAAATCCCATAGTCATGATTTATTCTTGTATTTTAAATATGTAGGATTTCTAGATTTATCTAGAAATTGAGACATCTTATTGTATTAATTTATGTGGTAAATTAATTAATGGTGAATGTTTTAAAATTGTGGGATTTAGGGTTTAAGGAATTATTTAATTAATTGTTTGGATTAATTATGTTTTTCAAGTTGTGTATTTTAATGAGAAATGAGGATAATTAACTAGTAAATTATTTATCAATGTAAATGATCAAGAAATGGGATAATTAAATGGTTAGTTAAGTATCAGTTTTCCTTTTGTGATCAAGAATAATTAATTGGTTAATTAATTATTTAATGTCGAGATTTTGATGGTATAATTGATTATGGAATTAATTAATACAAAATTGATGTTGTTAATTATTTTTTGAATTAATTATAATAATTGATAAATTAATTTATGAATTAAATAATGGATGGGATTTGGGGTGTTATACATGGTGATATAAAATAATAATATAAATAAATGAAAGAGATTTTGGGTGTTAGACATGGTGTTCTTCAACAATGGGATTTTGGTTGTTAGAGACGGAATTCTACACCACTGATAGATCTATGTATATTGTTGATAATTGGTGTGTTAGAACTGGAATTCTACACCCCTAACAAACATTAGTAAATAGGATTTTGGGTGTTAGAAATGATTTTCTGCACCGATGGGATTTTGAGTCTTAGACATGGATTTCAACACTAACGATAAATATGTATTGAAAATCATGAATTGAATGTGTGACATGATTAAAGCCTGATTTTTCTATGTGGTTAATAAAGATTAATTGATAATGTGATAATTGTTAAATTATAAATTTTAATTATGTTCTTTATACAGCTACATACACCTTTTGTTGATTGGATTTGTTTTAGACACCATTAGTGGTGGAATACTAAGTCGAAATCACACCCTATTCAGATTTCCTGATCGGTACCAGAATAGAATTTTTTGTTGTAGGATAGGTTAAGGGAAAGGGCCCTAGATTAGATTACTGATTGGGGACGGAGCTTGCATGGGGGTACTAGAAATGGTTCAGGACCCTCTTGGGAGTCACTAGCATCTTGTCTTATAGTTTCATTTTGAGACACTTGATACCTATATAGGTATTTCATGTTTCCATTTTAGTTGATTATTGTATTTCATGTCTTGGTTATTCTTGTGAAATTGTACTGTTATGGTTATATATATTCTTCCACTATTTCTTGTTTACTTCTACTGGTGTTTTTCTCTAATAAAAGAGGGTATAGTATCCTCATGACTAACTTACTAGAGCCTCACTTCTAGCCATTATCCTCTAGAATATGAGGAGACACACCCAAGGTCATGTGGCAAACTGGTTTAGGGTACCATTATGTGGCACCCAGAATAGAATGTTACACTCATGTTAATAATTTATTTCTATTCTCAAATCCTGAAAAACATATTTATGATAATTTTCATGTCTTATATATGGAATAATTTCATATCAAGAAATATGAATCATTCTTATAGTATCTATTTTAGAACCAAAATCATTTAAAGAAGTTACGGCAAGGGTGATCCATCTCTTAAGTTCATGTTTTCATGAGTCATGGTTTCAGGGTGGAGAGTACATGGGCATGTGATTAACCGATGATATCTCAATATAAAAATCTATTTTGATTTATTTTTTCATTATTTATTTTATGTTTAATATTATATTTAATTAAATGAATTTTTTATTATAGGTTTTTTGGATGATTTGTTTATCCTGGTATTATGTGTTTGGGTGATGGCATCATCTTCTTTGAGATATATCTGTTAGTGTAGTGTTTTATGATTTCGAGGTTGGTTGTTCTATAATGTGTTGGTTTTGATTATCAAGGATTAGAATCATTTGAGAGGTATCAAATTTAATGGTTTATATTTTCTTACCCCATTACATTGTATTTTTGTGGTGTCATATATATCGAGAGGAGGATTGGGGAAAAAATGGTAGAGTTTTAGGGTATTTTTAGCTGAAAAGTGATTTTATAGAGTGGATATGTTTGATGCACCACGAGGCTCTCATAGGAAGGACTGGTTGTGTAATGAATATTTTGTTTATGTCATAGTAAACTAGGAGGTCAGATTAGTTTTTTTGTATGAGGGTTACTAAAGATTAGTGTATAGGCTACAACATAGAGACCCAATGGTCGAGACTCTTGTCTCTTCTATTTGGGAGACCACTATGGCATGATATATATATATATATATTATGACACCTATATTACTAAAATTTTAAGATCTCATATGAATATATAACTTTTTCTTTGAAGGATGGTTTGACTTAGGGTCATTGTGGAAGATTGGGATTGGTGTCCCCATGGTTTTTGGTGGAGGATCTAGTGGTTGCAGCGTATCCTTAATTTTTTGGTATTCCATATATTTCTGAGTATGGTTATAAATTTAGAGGTATACCCAGATCCAATTCATTATTTTTTATTTCCCCTCGACTCATAGGTGTCCTTGATGCAATTTTGGGATACCTTTTAGAACCTCTATTTTGACACTGATCCTTGACCATGTGATATTTGTAACTTGTGATTGAAGGTGATTCATTCTCCATTTTTATTTTATTTATATTATTTAATTATCAAAAGAAGGTTTTTGTTTTGGGATGAGGTTAGAATATGTAAGGATAATGTTAGTTGAAGATTATGGGTGTTATAATTTTGGTTTCTAAATATTTCCCTAGTGTGAGCCTAATACTTGAGTCATCACTCCCATGCCTTTTATTTTTAAAATGGACTATGAAGTTGAATTTGATGTAGGGGTCACAATAACTATCCTTTATTTTATATAAATTACAGAATTAGCAAGATCTTTTTTTCTTTGGGTGATTAGTATATATTAACCTAATGATGATAATGTATCATACTAAATGAATTTTATTTGAAAGGGTATATTTTCAAGAGTATTACTATCATCCATGTTATGTTTCTTATCTTAACAAATTCTTTATACTATTTGTAAAAATATTTTATATCATTGGATATTTTTTTTGTTGATGGCATGTGGTTTTAAAATGTACATATTTAATAAAAGACTAATTAGGGAAAGATGAAAATTAAACTGTTTATGTGTTAATTGGTAAAATAATGTTGTTCATTACTAAAAAAAGGGGCTTCGCTAATTATTATTGATATAATTGGTATTATAAAATTATTAGGATTATGTTTCCCTTATGATAATTTTTTATTGTTTTGATTGTGTGGTGATGTGGGGGTTGTTATGTTTAGTTTATGTTGGTCTAGATTAGATACACTGGTTGGAATGTGTTGTGCAGTAGTGTTACATTGTTTAGTGTGTGTTAGGTTGATGGGCTTTATTGGTTATCATAGGTCATATTTTATGATGGTGTTTTAGTTGCTGGATGATGTTAGATACATTATTATAAATGTTGGTGTATTAAGGATATGGTGGTATAGATTCAATTGAAAAAATAGGGAAGCATTCTTCATTATAATATGATGGAACAGATGGAGGTCATGGGATTTGATGGGGTTTCCTAGTTGTAGTGGAATATATTTTGTAATAATTATATTCAAATGAAATGTATAATTTCATGGGAATGGATGATTATAAATACAGAATATAAATTTAGAAAACATGAATTGGTTAGTAATGGAAATAATCCAATGGAATAATGGTATATCTAATTAGGAAATTTATGAATGATTTGGGTGGATATTGTGTGTGGGAGAGTGTGATGGTTTGTGGTGTGATAGTTGTAAGCAATGGTAGAGTGTGAAAATTGTAGTATTATATTTTTCGTGGATGATGATGATACTATATTTATGTGATCCCATAAGGTGGTTTCTATAACATCCTGGTGGATTAGGGTGTATAGATGATTACCACCTATTCTAGTATCTCCCTTCAGATGTAGAAAATCGTGGTATTTTTAGACAATAGGGGACATGGATAGTGGGAGGAGGTCATTAGGTTAATTACATTACTATCTATCATACACATATGTGATGGGATGTGGTGATGGTAATGCATAGTAGTTGGAGAGGGAAAGGTTGATGTCCTTGATATTCCTAATACCCTAATATACTAAACATGTGATGTGTGGATTAGATTAAATGTTTGATATGGAATATGGGTTGATGGTGCTAATGTAGATGTGCCTTGTGATATGGTTGTGGATATAATTTTATTGTATTATTTCCAAAATTGGATGTTGGACAATATTATAGGTTAGGTTGGGGTTGGTAGTGTTGTTGCCTAATCCACATCACTGT
Source organism: Viscum album (assembly GCA_963277665.1). NCBI lineage: Eukaryota > Viridiplantae > Streptophyta > Magnoliopsida > Santalales > Viscaceae > Viscum > Viscum album. Next base: position 194,627,169 of record OY728137.1, on the reverse strand, counting down.
TGCAGTTCTTTAGAATGATACATTTAAAAGGTGTAGCATGAGATAAAAAATTAATGGGGAAGTGGTCACAAAGTTATTTTTATTAAATTCCATGAAATTATTTTATTACATTGGATATGATATTTACTGAGTGTTCCTTGGTGATTTTGGATGGTATTTGATCTGATATATGGTTTTTGGTTCTTCTATTTGTTCACTAATGCATTAACATTCCTCTAAAACATATTTTTGAGAGGACATGTGGCTGATTTTTCTAAGTATACATATTATTTTCACACTTATATATATATATAAATTGTTTTTCATGTTACCGTGTTGATGTTGGTGATTGACATGGATAATACAAGATTTGAGCATTGGAGTGGTTATGATGTTAATACCTTGGATTTTATTAGTATTTTATTTTTTGGATATGCACTTTACTGACACACTCATGAATTGTAGGATTATTATAGATATTGGTTTATTTTTATTTGAGAATTGGATGGAGGTTTTATTTATGTATTCCTAGGACATATGAGTTTAATGCCTCATATATGTATGTTTTATACCCTCTATGTTAGTTTCAAAATAAAGTCCAATAAATGTTGAGCTTTGGGGGTCACTCTTATTCTCACCATAGGCCTAGTAGAGTTTCATAGTGAGTGAGGTTCATGAAATGATTTATATGAATATGTGGTAAATAATATTCATCAATTCATATCATTCATATAGTAAGATTATAATTTATAAAATAATTTAATGTTATATCTATTCTTAAAAATTCATTTTTATTATGCGTTGTTTTCAAAATATTATGTGATCTAGATTAACATAAATATATTCTTATGAAATACAATGAAATTACTTATATTTCCAATATTTATTTTAATATTCTAATATAATAATAATTTATTCATAAAAACTAAGATTCAATTTAATTGTACAAAACCATTAACTTTGATACCAACAGACACTTAAAGAAAAAATAAATTAAAATAAATTATAATATATCAATAAAAATATAAATCAAAATTTAATTTCATAAGTTATTTGAATTATAGAATAAAAAATATAAAAAAAAATTCAAAAAAACCCATTTTTAATATTTCTTTCGGAACAACTAATTCAATTTCAATCATATTCTCTAAAATAATATTTAAATGACATCTACAAATTATGAAAGAAACCAAATTCATTCAGTAATTAATATTTCAAATTATAATCACCACAATCACTTAATATTTTATTCATAATTCATTTAAAAATTTTGAATTATAACACCTCATTAATTTAGTAAAAATTTATATTTTCAAAAATAATTTAAAAGAAAGTCCTTTTTACAATGGATGGCCATCTATCAATAATATTTAAATTAAATAATTATTAAGTCACAAAAACACAATGAATTATACATAAATGATGTGGAAAACATGTATAAAATAAGGTCACATCACCATCAATGTCACATAAAACTAACACATAAAAGATCTATGGAATATAGAACTTTCCAAAACACAATACATGATTTACCTTATATTTTTCACAACCATAAAGAGAATATTTATTAACAATAAAATCCCTTAATACTTTGACTTCAAATCCTCATAACTGAGTCTCCCATACATATTGAATTAGTAGATAATGCACCACCATCTGATAATAACATCTTCAACTACCAACCTCATCCATATCAAAGTAAAAATTCTTAAGTTGATTCATCATCTTTACTTCATCAATTTTTCTCTTAAAAACATCACAATGTGAATTACTAATTAATGAATAATCCACCCATTATATTTTCCAAGATTATATGAAATAATAATGTTATAATCCTAGATGAACTCCACCCATATCTATGGATTTTTTTTTTCAAATCCATCAGATATAATATATAATGTAAACTAATATGGTTAGTGAATACAAAAAATAATTCTCCAAGAAGGTAATATCTTTAAAAATCATATAAAACAATGTAGATTGAAATTTTTTATTAAATTCATCATAATTTAATTTCTGAGGTTAGAAATATTTAGGAATATAATGCATAACTTACCATTCCCATATCAATATACTAACCAAACTATTTTTCAAATAAATATAATAAAAATCAAAATTATTATTTAGTATGTAAATTCTATTATTGGGGCACTAGAAAACAGATTATTAAAACATTAAAACATCAATTCCTACTATGATGTCAAAATTAATTCTTGAATGTTATTGGTGGTTTCAAAATCCAAGATCAATCAGATACAAACTTCTGATAGTATCTAATTTTGTGGAGAAAGATATGAACCTTGGAGACCTTATTTATCACTTATCATGTTTCAACCACAATGATATTATATATTTCTATAATTAAATCATTTAAAGAAATGAAATTCCAAAGAAAATGATTCACATGTCCATATAAAATTTTATATATTTCCATAAAACGGATGTTGAAAACGAAACTCCAAAAATATACACAAATGTCCAGTATGATCTTCCTAAATCATTGAATAAAAAATATCTCTATAAGAAAAACTAATATAGAATGACTGAGATAAATCTTAAAATTATAATGTGTTAATCCTATAGAATCATAGGGTGAAATTTTTACTCCCAAGCGAATTACTATGAACTCAAATATCAATAATGACACTAAAGTGATATTTTTAAAATAACCTACCCTTTACGCACATGTGATGGTATCCCAGATTTTACTGTATATTTGAAAACCACTAACATTTTTTTGTTTTTAAATCATGTAATTAATCCTTAGTTAAAGATAATAATTTATCAATATCACCAAAATCTATCATTGATAATCAATACCCAACCAAATAATTCCATATCCCTTCTTAAAAAAACATTTCTCCCCATAGGTATAGACTAAGATGAATTAAAACCATCAAAAATAAATCATTAATGTGAATTAAAATCATTTAATTGTAGAAAGATATATCTAATAAGAAAAAATATAAATTTATTATTATCCTGAACATATTTTTATTCAAGACTCGATATCTCGCATCATTGGTAAACTGGAAGTCTCTTTAGGAAAAAAATCAATAGAATCGCTTAATAGTCACAATGTATCATTCATCTATACTACATATGAAAAAACAATTAACCTTATAATTGTATATGAATTTTTTAGGTATTATTTTATGAAAACTATCCTTTGATCACTTTCTCCAAAAGATACCACATGATCTAAATCCTTGTTATAATAAATAAATCTTCTTTACTATTATCCAATAAACTATCATAAATAATGATACCAATCCATTAATATTATTATATATTTTTGTTTCATGTGAAAAAAATAAAAGAACACACATAATATAGTCATATCTTATGACCATCTATCACCTATTAACCAACTTAACTTGCCTCAATCAAACCCCCACCTGAGTAAATAATTTTGAGAGGTTGATCAAGCTTTTCTTTTTTTAATTACATCCTTAATAAAAATACTAAAATAATGAATGAATTTAAAGAATCATAATTATTTAAAATTACAGTATGGTCCCAAAATACATATCATACCTTGCAACACCTAGGGTACTCCATGATCACCACCCTTTACAACATAAAGTTTCATATGAACAACTCCTCATCCACATTATTCTTCCTACCTACTTCCTCCATTCTTATGATCACTCCCCTATTTTTCAGTTTGAGGAATACTTAGTCAAAAACTTATACCACCACCACCTACAACAATGATCTATCATCTCTATAATATTATTTCAACTAGAATAGCTAATAGGATAGGGTACCTAATGGGTTTGCCTATCCACCATCTAAATACACGCAGGTTCATGGTGATTTCCTTGATATGAAGGATAAATAAACTAATGACATCCGCAACCGAGGAATTAATAATTGTTCACATCCTTGCCTACATCCAAGTGATATTAACTACTTGATCTTGAAAATCAAAAATTATGGGTTCTACAACAATGACCTAGTTTACCTATCATCTAGTTGATATTTATTATAACTCCACATTAAATTAAGATTTTTCATACATACTCAAGAAAAAGAACTAGTCATATCTAAATTCCACTCGATGGAATATTCTTTCCTTAATATCTTTATATAATTTTCTTTGGAAATAACCTAACTCATCATTGGATCATTAGTATATCCTCTCATAAACTAGGGAGTTATACATCACTCATTAGCTATAAAATTTGATAAATATCATAATATAATCATGAATTTCACACTATACTCAAGAACACTAGAGTTTCCCACAAGAATAGAAAATATCATACTAATACACTGTAAATTTTGTATAACAATAAATAAATCCTTTAAACAAGTATCTAAATTTTTTTTTCCATATAACCTTAAATGCATTGTTGTATCCATGTTATACTGTCTAGAACTATCATGTTTCCCATTACAATAAGATCACCAATTGAAAAATACACTTCTCCACTACCTCTTGGGAAAACATAACTTCTACAACTAGTCTCTCCAACCAATATTTGGTGTAGGATCAAAATAATGATGTAGATGCTCAATATATAAGAGGGGGTGAATTGTACACTTTATAAATTTCATTAAACAAAGTTAGATCTAAGTTACAAAGTTAAACTAATAAAATTCACAACACCTCTAACACCAATGAATGATTGGAAGAAAGTATGAAGTTATAAACTTCTAATTCTATGCACTTGCTTAAATCTGGAAAGTGATTCCGAAAAATAGGTTCTGGAAATATGGATCTGGAAAATGAAACTTAACCAAAGTTTACAATATGAGATTCTACCTTAAAGCATATAGAATATAAATGAATCAAAGTACAAGTGTAAGGAAATATAAGAAGGTTATACTTTCCTTATAATACAAAAAGTAGCGGAAAAACATGTATTAAAACTACAAGTAACAAAGAATAACTCTTTTAACCCAAAGAGAAGGGTATCCAACAACCTTGGATAAAGGTCCCTGAATTTATACTTTCAAGAAAGTTTTTCTTACCCACAGCAGGGTAAGCCCTCGATACGAAGATCGGAGTCTCTGTCTTGCTATTTCCATCAGCCCTCAACTTCAAGGGAGTTGGAACCTCTTTCTTCCTATCCCCGGAGGCCCTCAAATGTAATCACCAAAATTCGGAGCCACACAAAGCAAGTCTGCACAAGGAAAAGTTTGAACGAGTTGTTCAAACTTTCTTCACAAATCTTGAGATTTAATAAGAGAATATCTCTCTAGAAATAAATTCAACATCATGTAAGCACAAATGTCATAAATCAGTATTGATCTCTTTCAAATGAGCTCCCATTTATAGGCTAGGTTGGAATGGTCGACTCCCTCCTCCAACGGTCATATTTTACTTAAATTTTGTAGGGACCTGTATGTGTTTCACTCAACCAATGGTTAGTTAGAAATAGAATAGATGACATCGTTTTATAAAAAAACATGTGTAACTGAAGGCACACCATCGTTTTATAATGAAATGAGTGTAATCATAATAAAATCTGTAGTTCAGAATGTAAGAAAATAAAAGTTTAGAGTCTAACCAAAATGGAATTTAGAGTCTATAATAAAAATATATTCGGATTCTATTTTATAGTAATTCGGAACCAGAATACTGTAGAAATATGGATTCTGTAATTCTAAGGAAACTCAGAGTCTGATTTCACTAGAATTAAGAATCTGAACTTACAGTTTTTGGAGTCGATCTTCATAGAAGTTCAGAGTCGAACTCCTAGAATTTTGGAGTCAAACTCATAGAAGTTGGGAGTCTATAATTCGAAGTGGAACCTTATGAGAGTTTGTGTCCATAATTCAGAATGGAACTTTATGAGAGTTTGTATCCAGAATTCAGAGTTGAACTTCATTATAGTTTATAACCAGAATTCGTAGTGGAACTTCTTTACAGTTCGTATCCATAATTCGAAGTGGAACTTCATTACAGTTCCTATCCAGAATTCAGAGTGGAACATCATTACAGTTCGTATCTAGAATTCGTATCTGAAAATAGAATACTTCATATGTAATCATTATATGATTATGATGTTTTGGATATGAATCCGATTTTTATACTTAAGAAAAATATTGATATGTATAAGGAAATCTAGGTTAGGATAAATTTCCTTAAGGAAGGAAATTTTCCTTAGAGAAGTTAAATATAGATTTTCTTAAGTATAAGGTGTTTGTGATTTTCAAAACATGAAGGAATGGAAAATTCATAAGGAAAACCTTATTGACTCAACAATCTCCCCCATTTTGGAAAGCACAGACAACCATACGAAAAATAATATAAGTACTTTGAAAAAACATTAATTAGACATTGAAATTAAAACTTATCTCCATTAGTTCATGGATGATAGTGAATACAACTAACTCCCCCTTAGACATTGAAACTCTAAGGATTGTATTCTGGATTTTCGGAATGGAGTTATCATTATCATGGGAATGAAAAACTTCATAATGAGGAACTTCCACTTAGAAAAGATTCCCCTTACTTAAGGATGTTTCTTGACTTCGAAAATTTTCTTTCTCTCTCATTTGAGTAGTTCTTTTTCCTTCTCCCCCTTTGTGATTTTCAAAAAGAATTTAAGGGAATGGAAAAGAAATAAAGTACCTGAAACATTGGTACACAATAACAAAAGATACAATCAACCAAAAATTTCATTATATTTGAAATAATTTTTACAAGAAAAGACAAATTCAATAAAAGATCGGATTGAGTCTATTTGCCTTCCTTTTCCTTCGGGATTTGATTCTTCAACAAGGTTTTCAAATTCTTTAAATATTTTTGATCCTCCTCAGCTTGCCTCTCCAAAGCTGTGATCCTTCCTTGTTGGGAATTCAGCACCTCTGCCTGAGCCTTCATGGCCTCTTCCTACACCTTCCCTAACTCATCTTTATTTACATGTTTTTCTTAGAGATCAATCAAGAGATATCTATCCCTTTTATAATTTTTAGCAAGATATTTAACATTATCATTAAAGTCTTTTACTTGATGATTCTGAGAATTTTGTTCAAGGATTAGCTTCTCTTAGAGATTCTTTATCTTTGCATCCTTGGTATCAAAATCATCTTTTACCCCATTCTAAAAATTATCAAACTCAACCAAGTCATCATCCACCTTCTTTGACCAAAGGGTGATTTTTTTGCAATATTTTCTATGAACATCATAATTGATGACAAAATTTCTATGGTCAGCTTCAATTTTCACACACTTATCCATCATCATGGATAAGGATTTTGATTTCTGATTTAGACTATCTTGAAGCATTTGGCACCTTGAGTCTATGGTGGGAAAAATTGAAATGGTGTCCACCAAATTTTTCAAAAACTCGACAACAAAGTCATGACCCTATGCTGATGATTCTGAATCAGACACTTTTCATGGGGAATGTTCTTCTTCAATTTTCACCAGCTTCCTTTTAGAGGAACCACCAACCTCATTCTTTTTTATAACATCTTTTGTTGGTTTATCCATGAGCACTTTCTTACCTTTATTAGGTTTCAGAATGAGTTGATCATCTGGAGATTCTTCCTCACTCTCTGATAGTTGAACAATCTTGTCTTCATCTATTTTTTCCTTTTCTGCTCCTTCCTCAAGAAAATTATTCTCATAGGATTCTTCTTCAGATAAAACATTTTCCTTATCTTCCTCTTCCTTATCATCATCCTTCCTAACATATTTCTCAACTCCCTTTCCTGGAGTGACATTTTTTTTCAGATTCATCCTTTACTTGATAATATTCTACTTGTTTGATGAAGAAATCTATATCATCACTTCCTTATTCTTCTTCTTCTTCCTCTACTTCTTCTTCAACAACCTCTTTCCCTTTGGATGTTTCAGGAGTGAAGTACTTTTTTCCAGGAGACTCTGGTAATGGTTTAGTAAGGAATGTTTCCAGAACTGGAATCTGTTCAGAAGCCATCTCTGTTGCTTTCAAAAGAGATTGAACAATTTCTTCTTCTGACAACTTCTTCTTTAATTTCTTTTCTTTTACATGTCTTTACAACTCATTAGCAGATCTCTCTTTTAAGGCCTTAGCCTCAGCAGGATCTAATCCAAACTGAGGGTTCATTTCTTTTATCTTCTCCTTGTCTTCCCTCCACTTAACAGCCACTTCATCGGAGTAGGATTTTTGTTTCTTTGGCTTGGGTGGTGCAGATTGAGTTTCCTTAGCTTTCTAGGTCTTTTCTTCAGCCAAAACTTCTTTCAAATTTCTCTTGTTCCCAACCTTTTTAGATACTTCCAGAGTTTGTTGATCTTTTTGAGCAGCCTTACCCTCTTCCTCTGGTAAAGGGTAGAATTCTCTAGATTCAATAGAAAAATCCATCTTCATCCTCTTTAATGTATCATCACTAACCAACATTACCTTTCAATTTCTTTTCTTGGAAGTGAAAGCAACTTTAATGAATCAAGACATCTGATAATAAGCTTTGAAAGCAAGGCTGGATACATTATGATCTTAGCTTTCAGATTCCCTTTTTTAATATTTTTAACTATAATCAAAACACGCCTCATTAAATTCAACTTCCTTAGATTTACCAAAAAATCTAAGATGTAAATACCACTCTTCTTGAGATAATCCTTATCACCCCTTCTTGGTATGAGAAAACCTTGTAACCACAGCTGTAGAATCCGATTATTCAGAGAGAGATGAGCAATCTTAGAAGTCTTGGTATCTTTAAGTCCAAGGAATTTTAATGCTTTCACATTGTTTAAACTTCCTTACTCATCCAGAAGCTTATGTGAACAAAACACAGCTTTGCCTTCATAAGATGAACCCACCAAGATTGCAGCCTTGGTGTATGAAAATTTTCAAGTCTTCCCATTATACTTGAATGAAAATAACTCTCTGTCATCTTCTTCAAGGAATGAAACAGACTCGTAGAACTCAACAAGAAAATCTGTATAAACTGGATCCTGTTTTGATAAGCAAACATCCTCCCAGCCATTCAATCTGATATTCCTAGATATAAGAGAATCATACTTGTAGAAACTCTGATGCACTAACCTCTCCCTATAAACTAATTATTTTTATATTGTCTTCGTAGTTGACAAATCATGAGAAGTTTCTTCAACAAACAATCAGAATGAAGAGCTTTGGAAGATTCGGAATGGGCTTTTAAGAAGGGAGGAAGAGCTTCAACGCGTGAGATCTTGAAGATAAATGTGGGACAACCATCAGGGGTCCCCTTTATATAGGTGATGAATGTGACCTTTAAGCTTCCAAAAACCATCTAATGGTTGAAAAACTCTCTGATCTGATCTGACGGTTGAAAACATTCCCGCAAAGAAAATCTTGAATCCAATCTTTTGAGGTTTTAAGAAAATCAATCAGATTTAAGAAAACTAGAATTCGAAAAATTTTAAGACTCATAAGAAAATTTCAGCAAGAAAAATATGACTATTAATGCTTAAGTAAGGAAATAATACCTTTCGGATTGGCCAGGAAGTTTATTCATAATAGGTGATATTCTTCTGGAATAAAAATTTTGACTACGAAAAACTAACTACTAAAAAAATAATTTTGAAGAGGATTTGAGTACCAAAAACATTAATACAAAAAGTATGGGTACGAAAATCCTAGTTCGAAAAGTTTGAGTAAAAAAATTTCAGTACGCAAAATATGAGTACAAAAAATTCCATTACAAAAAGTTTGAGTACGAAAAATTCCAGTACGAAAAGTTTCATTATGAAAGTTCCAGTTCTGAAAATTTCCATTACGAAAATTTCAGTTCTGAAAACTTCATTACGAAAATTTTAGTTACAAAAATTTGAAAAACTGACTACGAAAATTTTGATTAAAAAGGTATTAAAATAAATGACTACAAAAATTTTGATTATGCTAACAAGAAAATGTAATCCCCTATGAAAAGGATTTTATTACTCTAATGAGAATTGTTCAACAAGAAGTTAATAAATAAGGATTACCTCACAGTTATCCTTCCTAACTTTTGTTTAATGTATTAAAATCTATTAGAGGGTAAAGATTTTGTGAAAATGTCAGCAAGTTGATCTTGCGTTCCTATAAATTGAAGAATAATATCTCCTTTTAGTGTGTGATCCCTAAGAATGTTATGCCTAATATCTATATGCTTTGCATGGGAGTGATGTGCAAGTTTTTTACTAAGGGAAATGGAACTTGTGTTATCACACAAAATTTGAGTCTTAGTAAAACTCAATCCATAGTCTGTGAGTGTGTGTTGCATCCACAACTCTTGAGCACAATAACTTCTAGCTGCTACATATTCAGCTTCAGTAGTGGAGAGTGCTACTGAGTGTTGCTTCTTGCATGACCAAAAAACTAACGAATCTCCTAATAAATGGGATGTTCCAGATATACTTTTTCTATCCATTCTACATCCTCCAAAGTCAACATCTGAAAATAAATTTAAAACAAAATTATTTCCAAAAGTATAAAATAATCCTAGATCCATGGTTCCCTTTAAGTAGAGAAAAATTCTTTTCACTGCCTTTAAATGAGATTCTTAGAATTGGATTGATATCTTGCATATAAGCATACTGAAAACATCAAGTCTGGTCGACAAGCTGTTAGGTAATGTAAACTTCCAATCATACCTCTAAAATATTTTTGATCTACTGGTTTCCCAGCTTCATCAAGATCAAGTGTGTTTGAGGTACCAATAGGAGTACTTATACTATTAGTATTGTCATAACCATACTTTTTAAGAAGATATTTAATATACTTATGTTGGGATATGTAGATTCCTTCTTGTTTTTGAGAAATTTGAAAACCAAGGAAAAATGTTAACTCACCCATCATACTCATTTCAAACTCATATTTCATTATACTTGCAAAGGAATCTGTTAAATATTACTGAGTTGAACCAAATATGATGTCATTAACATATATTTGAACAATCAAAACATATTTATTGCCTTTCTTTATAAAAATGGTTGGATCTACATTTCCCTTAACATAGTTATTTTGAAGAAAAAATCTTGTAAATCTATCATACCAAGCTCATGGGGCTTGTTTAAGGCCATAAAAAGCTTTGGTAAGTCTAAAAACATGATCCGGATGTTTTGTATCTTCAAAGCCTAGAAGTTGTTCAACAAAAACTTCCTCTTGAACATAACCATTAAGAAGAAAAAAATTCACATCCATTTGAAAAAATTTAAAATTGAAGAATGCTACAAAGGAAAGTAAGATACAAATATATTCAAGTCTAGCTACTAGAGCATAGGTTTCTTCATAGTCTATTCCCTCTTGATGATTATAGCCTTTAGTAACTAGTCTAGCTTTATTTCTAACAATGACTCCATTTTCATCACACTTATTTCTGATGACCCATTTTACTCCAATAACAGAATTTTCCTTAGGTCTTTCAACTAAGGTACAGACTTTATTCCTTTAGAATTCATTTAGATCATCTTTCATGGCTTTGATCCAATCATCTTCACCTAAGGCTTCATCAGTGCTTTTTGGTTCCAATTGGGAAAGGAATGAAAGATGTTCTACTTAATTTCTCAAGGAACTTCTAGTCCTTATAGGTTGATTCACATCACCAATGATACTATCACTAGGATGATTCTTTAGAAACCACTGGATTGGGTTTTGTAAAACATGTTCATCTATATAGGGTAGGAAATCTATTTGGGTAAATGTTTCAGAAGCATCTTCTTGAACATTTTCCTTATCAGAAGGATTTTCTATCAAAAGTTGATAATCAATTTTTGAAAACACATCCGAAGATGTAGGTTGGGATGGTTTAAAAACAAAATGGTCAGACTCATCAAATTTTACAAGTACTGTTTCCTCAACAGTACACATGTTTTTATTGAAAACTCTATAAGCCTTAGAAGTGTGGAGTAGCCTAAGAAAATTCCTTCATCAGATTTTGGTGCGAATTTGTGTAAGTTATCTTTAGTATTCATAATGAATACTTTGAAACCAAAAACCATAAAGTATGAAAGTCTAGGTTTTCTACCATTCAATAACTCATAAGGATTTATATTAAGAAATGGTCTAATCAAAACTCGATTTATAGTATAACAAGCAGTACTTACAGCTTCAGCCCAGAAATTTCTAGCTATAGAATATTCACTCAACATGGTTCTATTTATCTCTTGAATAATTCTATTTCTTCTTTTAACTACACCTTTTTGTTGAGGAGTTTTGGGTGCTGAAAATATGTGAGTAATACCTTTTCTACTACAAAAAGTTTCAAAATTAGAATTTTGAAATTCTCCTCCATGATAACTTTGAATCATTTTCAATGGAAGGTTTTTCTCATTTTTAAATTGGGCTCAAAAAAATTTGAAATAATAAAATGCTTCAGACTTCTTTGCTAGAAAATATACCCACGTAAATCTAGTGTAATCCTCAACTAGAACAAAAAAATAGTATTTTCCCCCAATGCTTCCAGTTTGTGTTGGACCAAAAAGATCCATGTGCACAAACTTTAGTGCATCAGTTGTTGAGACTTCACCAATTGATTTAAAACTAGATTTATGTTCCTTTCCATATTGACAAGGATCACAAACTTTAGAAGAAGCAAATCTACGCTCCAGTATATCCATAACTAGTTTCTTCTTAGAGAGTTTACATAAGTTTCTAAGGTTACAGTAACCTAGCCTTCTATGCCATAACCAAGAATTACCTTCCATTTCACTTAGGCAAGGTATGTCTTGGATCTTAAGGACTTCTATGTTTAATGTGTAAACATTCTATTTCCTATAGGTAGAAAGAATAAAATCTTCCTTGGAATTGTGTACTAAGAATTTATCATTCTTAAAATTCACAAGGTATCCTTCATCACATAATTGACTTATGCTAATGAGGTTGTGCTTAAGACCCTTTACAAACAAAACATTTGAAATCAAAGTTTTACCAAGAAGAACAATATTACCTATACCAACAATTTCTCCTTGAGCATTATCTCCGAAAGTTACCTTACCTCCTTTCATTTTGATAATCTTTTCAAAATAGTTTTTGTTACCAGTCATATGTCGGGAACATCCACTATCCATGTACCATGTATTGTTGTTGGTACTTCCTTTATCTTTCTGAAAATAAGGAAAGTATTAGACTTTTGGAATCCAAACTTGTTTGGATCTGAGATTTTCAGATAACGAAATTTTGGGTATCCACATTTGTTTAGAGAAATATGCTTTATGAAACCCAAGATATGGAACACTATTCAAAGAATAGTTTTTCTTCCAATACCCACCACTTTGACACTGAGAGAGAAAAGGGGCTCTAGAAGAAATAAAATAGTTGTTTTTGAAAACTGGTTTTTGGGGAGTATAACTTACTCCAGTAGTGTTTCCATGAGGTTTAATTTGAGAATACATCTTGTCAAAATTTTCCTTCCCATAAGTAAATTTTGTAATAATCTTCTTGAGAGAAAATATTTAGGATTTTAGTCTAATGACTAAATTCATATCCTTAGAAATCATTTTCTTAGAGTTAGATTTTTCCTCAAAAACATTCATCTTTAAAATAGCATTCTTAAGATCTTTTGAAAGTTCTTCTTTATCAGAATTTTCTTTCTCAAGGTCATTATAAAGTTTTTCTAATAACTCTTCTTTATCTTTAAGATCTGAAGAAAGATCCAAAATCTCTCTTTTATGAATTTCTTCCCTAGTATTTTCCTTGTCTAATTTCATATAAATTTTACATTTTTTTTTCTTCAAGTAACTTGGAAAATCTAGATACTTCTTCATATGAAGGTTCTTAATTTTATGAGGATTATTATCTTCATTAGAAGTACTATTTTCGGAATAGTAATTCTTATCAAGAGATAAATTTTTTAAAGCCTCGGTAGAGCGTACCTTGGCCATAAGACATGTATGTGGAAAAGAAGTATTAGCAATGAATCCCTTATTCTTCTGAGCTGATGAATCATATTATGAAGATTCACTTTCTGAAGAGTCTCCACAACTAGCACTCCAAGTATTAATAGGTTTCATACTTTTCTTAGCTTTATCTTTGTAAAACATCTTTTTGTTCCATTTAGAATGTCTCTCTTTTCGTTATTTCTTTTTAAGCATCGGGAAATCAGGTCATATGTGTCCACTTCTCTTGCATTCATAGCATGTGACCTTTGAATCTTTCTTATCTTTCCTTTCCTTTTTCTTATACTTGTATTGGAAATTTATTTGACCAAATATCTTGGTCATCCTTCGATAAAGATTAGCTAACCCATTTTCTAATACTTAACTCCCACTAGATTCGGATTGGATGGTAACCTTCTTAGACTTGGATCTAGTTATTCTCTCAGGAGTCTTAGCTTTCATGTGATTTGATGTTGTAGTAAAAGCAACAGTACCATTCCCATTATTCTTTTTGAGGTTGTCAGCATCTCTCTTCATCCTTGTTTCATGTTGGAGAAGAGTTTCAAATAGTTTATATAGAGAAATTTTAGTTACCTTTCTTTTCTCATCAATAGTTGTTCTCTTTGATTCACACTCATTGGGCATAATATCTATGATCTTATCCACAAGGGCTTCATCATCCAGACCTTTCTCTCCCATATATTGTAAGCTATTCACGATAGTCATAAACCTTTGCTGTACTTTGCTTATAGGTTCTCCATAAGGAAAGTTAAAACCATGATACTCAGCTCTAAGCATAGCACTTCTAGTCTCAATCACTTTGGATGTACCAAAATGTGTAACTTCAAGTTTCTTCCATATACAGTTAGCTGTTTCACAAGAAGAAATTTGGATATATATGTTCCTAGTCTTTGAACATAGTAGAATATTGCGTACCTTATATTTTAACTGATAATCATGCTTCTCTTGGTTTGTGAAAGCACATACTTCCTTATCAGGAATTTTATATCCACTGGTAAGAATAACAAAATTATCTACCCGAGTATTGATAACTAAAGTCTTCATTCGATCTCTCCAGTATTCATAATCATTGCCATAAAAAATTGGTGGTCTTTTAGGATTTAGGTTGTCAAGGGAACCAACATTGATTCCTGTCATCTTAAAAAACATTCTACACAAAAACTTGTTAATAACAAAAATTCGGATTCAAGGAGAATATTCCTAAACAAGGAAAATATAGAACAATGAACAAATGAGCAAAAAAACTTATATGTGAGTATAAGTATTTTAGAGACCTCTTATGATACCAATTTTTGGATTGAAATAATGATGTAGATGCTCAATATAAAAGAGGGGGGTGAATTGTACACTATAAAAATTTCCTTAAACAAGGTAGGATATAAGTTTAAAAAAGGTAAACTAAAAAAATTCACAACACCTCTAACACCAATGAATGATTGGAACAAAGTATGAAGTTACAGACTTCTAATTCTATACAATTGCTTAAATATGGAAAGTGATTCCGAAAAATAGGTTCCGGAAATATGGATCCGGAAAATGAAACTTAACTAAAGTTTACAATATGAGAAACTATCCTAAAGCCTATAGAATTTAAATGAATCAGAGTACAAGTGTAATGAAATATAAGAAGGTTATACTTTCCTGACAATAAAAAAAGCTGTGGAAAAAGAAGTAGTAAAACTACAAGTAACAAACAATAACTCTTTTATCCCAAATATAAGGGTATCCAACAACCTTTGAAAAAGGTCCCATGATTTATGCATTCAAGCAATTCTGTCTTACCCACACCAGGGTAAGCCCTCGATACGAAGATCAGAGTCTCTGTCTTGCTATCCCAATAATCCCTCAACTTCAAGGTAGTTGGAACCTCTGTCTTCCTATCCCGGAAGCCCTCGAATGTAATCACCAACATTCGGAGTCACACAAAGCAAGTCTGCACAAGGAAAACTTTGAACGAGTTGTTCAAACTTTCTGTACGAAGCATGAGAGTTAATAAGAGTCTATCTCTTTAGAAATCACTTCAACAACATGTAAGCACAAATGTAAATGATCAGTATTGAGCTCTTTCAAATGAGCTCCTATTTATAGGCTTGGTTTGAACAGTCGGCTCCCCCCTCCAACGATCATATTTTCCTTAAATTTCGGAGGGACCTGTGCACATATCACTCAACCAACGGTTAGTTAGAAATAGAATGAACGACATCGTTTCATACCAAAACATTTGTAATTGAAGGCATGACATCATTTTATAATGAAATGAGTGTAAGAAAAAGAAAATATGAAATTTTGAATGTAAGAAAATAAAAGATCAGATTCTAACCAAAATGGAATTTGGAGTCTATAATAAAAAGATATTCAAATTCTGTTTTATTGGAATTCAGAACCTGAATTTAGTAGAAATCCAGAGCCTGTATTTTTAAGGAAATTCGGAGTCTGATTTCACTAGAATTCAGTATCTGAACTTACATAGTTTGGAGTCGATCTTCATAGAAGTTTGGAGTCAAACTCATAGAAGTTCGGAGTCGAACTCATAGAAGTTCAGAGTCGAACTCATAGAAGTTTGGAGTCCATAATTCGGAGTGGAACCTTAGGAGATTTTGTATCCATAATTTGGAATGGAACTTTACTAGAGTTTGTATCCAGAATTCGGAGTGGAACTTAATTATAGTTTATATCTAGAATTCGGAGTGGAACTTCATTACAGTTCGTATCCAGAATTTGGAGTGGAACTTCATTACAATTCTTATCCAGAATTCGGAGTGGAACATCATTACAGTTCGTATCTAGAATTTGGATCCTAAAACAGAATGCTTCATATCTAAGCATTATATGATTCTGAGGTTTTGGATATGAATCCGATTTTTATACTTAATAAAAATATTGATATGTATAAGGAAATCTTGGTTAGGATAAATTTTCTTAAGGAAGGAAAGTTTCCTTAGTGAAGTAAAATATAGATTTGCTTAAGTATAAGGTGTTTGTGATTTTCAAAACAAGAAGGAATGGAAAGGTCATAAGGAAAACCATATTGACTCAACAATTGGTTTCCTTATTATAAATTAAAACCTCATACTTTGAAAAGTTCATATAATGGATATTTTATAAGGTAACTCTTCACACTTTAACCATTGTTTGGTTTACCATCTAAAACCCACCGTAGGTCCCCACTATAATCCCTATTCCTATAATTCATTATTTTTATACAAAAAGATCTTAACTACAAGAAATAAAATATATAAACCCTATGAAAATGTGGATATATCTATTTATATTTCCTTGATATCAATCATTTTTAATAATTAAATACATAGAACCTGAACTCATTGTGACTTGTTTTTCTTTGATGCGGGAATCCACACCTATATACATTCCCTATTAATAGTAAACCATCCCTCTAATATTTATTCATAAAAATGTGTGTTAATAATTGGAATTTTAGGCTCTTTAAATGTCCTTAGTCATTTTCCCAAGTCTAGTTCACATGCATAGTTCAGGTAATACAACTTCATAACTACTCAACCATCTTCCACATACTATGTCTATTTTCATCTATAGTTAATCAAGATTCATATTAAATATGTACCCTTAAATGTATTAATGACCATATTAAATTAAATGTAAGACAATTATATGTCATATTCTGGATAACAAGACTGCACTTATTATCTCATTATTCTACTCAATATCATATTCAAGATTCTACTCACACTAATATTAAAATATATTCATAACCTATAATACTATGTGATGTGAATAAACTAGGTATGGCATAAAGACCTACTATAAGGGAATTTTATAATTTTTTTATTATGTAATATATATAGAATACATAAATTAATGTTAAATTGGATGTTACTTTATTATAAAACCAAGATAGATTTTAAAACAATTATATCTAATCTCTCATGTATCTAATACCCATAGATTAAACACAGCCTTCATTATTTTTTTGTATTTAATTTCTTTTCAATGGATCTATTACATTCTCATATTTATCCACCCAATAGAACATTACATCAACACTCTCAATAATATCTCAAATGAGATCGTATTTTTAAAGGATGTGTTTAGTATTTTTGTTACAGCATAATTAATTAAATTGAGAAATAAATCTATTAGTAAATATGAATTACTACATTAATAATTGAACCATACAAAGTTTGATAATGAATATCATGATCTAAATAGCTAACTTTGTAGCATCTAA
This sequence comes from Viscum album, assembly GCA_963277665.1. NCBI lineage: Eukaryota > Viridiplantae > Streptophyta > Magnoliopsida > Santalales > Viscaceae > Viscum > Viscum album. The sequence continues at coordinate 194,609,188 of OY728137.1, read as the reverse complement.
TATAGTGATATAATTTGCCTATATTATTAAGTTTTCTAAGATGGCTTGTTTGGAACTCTTATAATAGATAGACATGTCAATGAGGAATGGAACCGAACCATATTGAGATCTCATATCAACATTATTGGTTTGAAAACTAGTATTGATATAACCCTTTGGAATTATACCAGCCTTAACTCAAAAGTACAAGAACGCGTGTATAATTTTTCTCAAGTACATTAAAGGATATTCCTGGTAGTATTCAAGTGACTCTAAATGGGATTAGATTAGTATGTACTAGTTATTCTCAGACAACAACAAACATTCGGTCGATAATATACCATGATATAAATGAAAGATAAAATAGAATACATTTATTTAATCTTATCTTCCATTATTAACTATTTAGGGAGATCATGATTCTTCTTCATATAAATTCAAATAAACATTAGAAAAGACCCCTTCTTAGGTGATCTCTATACTAGAACTCCTTATAAATTTAGCAATATATATGCTTTGATTGAGTCCAAGAAATGTATTTAATATATATATATATATATATTCACACCAAATATATAGAATAATTCTCCAATGTATTTCATTGAGAATCACTTACCAAACCACACCTTTAAATAATTTTATATTGAGATATCATTTAAAATATTTATTATGTAATCCATATAAAATATAAAAAGTACTAAATAATCCCACTAATATACTTGTAAACATAATAATTATTGAATTTATTAATAAAACCAAAATTTTTTATTGTATCATCAAACAAGATTGTCAAACACTCAGTGGCTTTCATTAATACATTAATAGACTATTAAAACATGATAAAATTAGTAGACTCATTTGGATAATAAAAACCATTGAGTTATAACATATAGACATCCTCCACTAAATTATCATTATAAAAAGTGTTTTTGAAATCCATTTGATAAATCTCATAACCCAAATAGTTTTTTTTCAAAATAAATATCTAAATGGGATTTATTAAAAAAATTGGTGAAATTATCTATTTATAGACAATATTTTGAGTTTTTTATATAGATTTTCCTTCAATAATGATTTATAGGATGAAACTCTACTATCCATGCTAGTATTATTATACAGATATAACATTCAATATAATGGCCTAGACTTTCCCTGAGCATTTCTTATATACTTTAGAGATGTTTGGTGAAATTTATATGAAGGGAAGAGGGGTTGGATCTAATATTTAATGTGGAAAATAATTTCCATGGTGTGTTGATGGGTATAGTATCTTGAAGGGTTATATAAGTAAGAGAATATTTTATTATGTTTGGTGTGTCAAAACATAATGGGTTCAGTCAGAATATGAACAACTATGGTAATGGAATAGACTGGGTCTACAATGGAATGAATGTTCCAAAAATTTTACTCTTATATAAATAAACCTAACGTTTTATCCTATATAATATCCATCATGGTGTAAAGGTTCTTGTCATAGTGTGGGGAGTTTTAAAAGGAATTTTAATAAAATAGATGAAACCATATATATATAAGGGAAATCATAAACATATATTAATAATCATAAATTGTGGAATTTCTAGTTTTATAGTCATGGTGTAGGGTATGTTTGTTTCATTATTAATGCCTGAAGATCAAGTTCCTTGGCTTTACCTTTTTATATGTTTTTTCATCGTGGTGATCCTCTTACATAATATATTAGTTTAGTGTTATTCCATGTTCTTTATATGTTATTTTGTATGGAATGACCACATTAGTAAAGATTCATATCACAGTTGACCATATTTTGTGGTTACTAGATACAATTTATTGCATCCAAAAGTACCGAATATTTTAGTAGTCTTGCAAAATGATAACATACATAAAATCCACATTAAAATTGAAAAATTGGAACAAAATATTGAATTTTCTTTGAAAATAATCATGTAAAAAGTTAAATTAATCATCAAATAAATGAGTGGTTATGATGGTGGGTAATTTATTACATGTAATATAAGTTAAAAATCATTCCATTCACACTGTTGTAAAAAGGATTAAAAAGTAAGTCATTTAGAAAAAGACATGAAATTTCCTTTAAAACCTAGTTGTAAAAATTAAAATAGGGGTAAAAGTTACTTTAATAAATCATTTTTTGAATGTTAACAAGATTTTTTTAAATATTATTATAAATTATGTAAATGGAAAGAAATGGATTTTCATTCGAAGAGAAAAATAAAGTATATTTTTCTTAAAAACAATTCTCAATCATTTTAGGTAAAAAAGATGGGGAAATAGTATAATTAATTGAAAAAATATTTAATAAGAAGGGTATTAGAAAATATATTGGGTTGAAGATAAAAATATCAAGCAATTACCCCAAGAGAGACTTAAACATTATTAATTTTGAATAATGATGAGATTGTCAAATAAACCCTTACCACTTTGGTAACTATTGAATAATAATACCAATTAAATAAATAACCTAAAATTGAAATTAAAAATAACATAAAGATAAATATATTAATGATATAAAATGTCAATGCAGGATTATATACACCACACAAAATAAAGAAGTTTTAAATTTTACATATGTCTCATATAAATAAAAGTGAGATGAGAAACTCTTACCTCAAGTTTGATTTCCTTACTATGTGTTCAGAAATATTGTACAGTAAATATATATTTATTAAAAATATATTAAATAACTATATAAATATATATTATACCATATATTATTTACTTATAACTTTTTATTACCCATTTATTAACAATTCTTTTTTAAAATTATTATTCTGTGTGATAACTGCTTTTTTTCCTGTGTGTTTTGGTATGGTAATTAATTTTATTGAACATTGATTCTGGTTTCATAATATTAATAATATTAATCATGATATAAATATAATATATAATCATTATATAACTATTTTTTTCTATACAATATAGATATTGAAAAATGTGATACAAAGTTCATGGAGACTGTAGGTCGTTGATATGCATGAGGGCCATTTCAATTTTTTTACGGGACATAACAAAAGAAAGAAAAATAATATCTCAAATTGGTAGAATAAATATTATATAATATATATAATATATATTAATTAAATATATATTCACTAAAATTAGTGTAAATATAAAATTTAAAAATCTACGGCATCAATTTGTGGAGGTGGTAAACCACACATATGCATGAGTGTTGTTAGCATTTTTTTAAAGAATTGGAAGAAGATAAGGTAGAGGTAATATTGAAATTAAGTAAGTGTAATTATATCATAAATAATATATATATATATATATAATTATTACATCATATATATAGTCGTCATAGGTTGTGATGGAAAAATGAATTACATTGGTTCGTGATGCGGTATTCTGTTGTATGATAGACAGTTTCGTTTCCCATTTGATGAAATAAAAGATTGATATATTTCATTACATTAACATAATAATATTTTAGTATATGGGAGAAAATTTATATTATTATAGTAAAGTGGATGTATATTTAAAGTAGTTAAAGGTAATAAATAAAATTCAAACGCATTGTTAAGAACAATGCCTATTTACAAACAACCACTTTAGGTATACACATAAGCCCTCTTAAGCCTTTTTATAATAAAAAAATGACTCTATGATATGTTTATTGATGTAGTTAAGTGGTTTAGTTTATTTTTTGATGATCCAAATTTCTTTTTAAGTGTGGAGAAGAAAAGATATAGAGTTCCCTATTCTATGTGGGGGATAGGACACACATGTAATTTTTGAATAGAAAAAATTATAACCATGTTTTTTAACTGAAAAAGGATTAATAATGGCCCATTATAAAACAATAGATGATATAGGGTTGAAATTATTATATAAAATATAAATTGGATATTCTTTTAACTCATTTTAACCCTTATCTTTATAGTTTAATGACATGGTAAACCGTTTTAACCATAACCACGGTAAATAATTTTTACTATTTTTAATATTCATTATGAAAAAAATCAAGTTAATATTATTAAATAATATAAATTATAATAATTCCAAATATTAAATCCATTTTTTTAAATTGATATCAAATTATTGGAAGAAATTAATTTAAAATTAGAACTGCAAAAATATCAAAAATAAGTTTTCCAAAGGTAATGTTTTCTTAAATATAAATAGTTTTTATAAAAATATTTATCATATATTTGATTAAAATGTAGTATATTTTATTATTTTTTATATAATTTTTATAATTTTAATTTTTTTTAAATAATGTAACTCGTAAATTCTTAAAATGATAAAGTTGTTTTTAATAAAAATTATGTACGTTTTCACTAGTCATTGAAGAAATAAGATTTTTAAAAAATTATCAAAAGTGAACTCCAAGATAATTTTGAAGTGATGATTTAATAAATGAATTTCATTTTTTAAAATTCATTTTATAAAGGAAGAAATTTAAAATTTAATATAAGTGTAAAAAACATGATGAAACAAATTTTTTGAAAAAATAAGTTTTAAATTATAAAATTGCGTTATTTCTTATATAATTGTTAGAAAAATATTACATTAATAATAAAACTTTTGATTGAATTTATAATATATAAATCTAATTAAATATATTTTCTAATCATGATTAATTTAATCATTTATGATAATAACACATTAAACACATATAAACAATTTTTTATTAATATATTTCATTATCATTAAAGTAATTTTTATTTTTATTTATAATCAATTTATAACTACTAAATTTATTTTAGACTTGTGTAAAAAAATATTTTTAATAATACTGTATGTTTTTATTTTTTTGGAAATGACATAACCGTCATATTTAAATAATATATTTTGCGGGTTATTTATTCTTGTTGTTGTGTGTTGTATATGCTATTGAACACAATGTTATTATCCAAAAATATTGGGGTGTTAAATTATCACCAAATTCAATAAATTTAATCATTGAATTTATAAAATAAACTCAATAAATAAGTATTTTTTATAATATACTACATTTATTTAAATTTCATATTTAAAAAAATGGATAATAAATCTTCATCCTAATAATAGAGAAAGGTAAGTACGAATTTTATCTAGAAAAACACATTACTAGGTTTCCAATTTCGAAAATGTTAGTAGAAAATGAAAACATGGATATATAATAAAACAACAAAAATAGTAATTGAGATTTATAGGGATCACTGATCACAGTAAATTTAATAATAAATATAAAGTTAATGACCAAAAAAACATAATCTATAGATTTGTGAAAATTACCATTTGATTCTTCATAAATGAAGGTAAATGTATAAATTTTTTATTTTAAGATCTTTTTTATAAATATTTTAGACTATTTTACTATCAATATAGTGAAGACCAAAAGATATACATACTTGATATATTTTTATTTCATAATCACAATTTCATCCATTGGATATTATTTTATTAATTTCCAATTAATTTTTTACAACATGAAATGAATATCGAAGATATGTTTTTTTAATCATGATCCACTAAAATTAACTTTTAATGGCTCATTAAACCCATAAAATAGTTTCAAGTCCTTTTGTATGTATTTAAATATTTAAAAAAATTAAAAATATCAAGCACAATTTATCCATCATAATAAATTAATTTCTAAACCTCGGTAGTGACAATAAAAGTTCATCTTAATCCATTCCATAAGTATTTATCCCCAACCCCTTTTATTTACATATCTAAAAATATAATAGTATTCTCACCAAATAATCATTTATGTTAATCATAATGGTTATATGAGTATATCAACCTAATAAAACATCTCCCAAACATAATTAATCACTTAAAAATCATTAAAATTAAAAAATATGTGATAAAATTATGATTGAACCTTGAAAAAATTTGAGCAAAAAAAAATCATATTAACTAGTACATTACATAGGAAACTGGTAGGTGTTTCACCCATATCACTCTTCATTTTTGGTTTAAGCCCTATAGACTTTTTGAATGTGACTGGTTGTCACCTAGCATACTTTTTGTCCTTTTCCTAAAAATTTTTTAATATAATTCCCATAATCTTCCCTAAAGCATGATAAACATGCTTAAATATAACATTTGTAAAAAAAAACACTTTTTAACAAAAAAATATTTTCTATAAGACTTTTTTTTCAAAAAATTATGATAATCATAATTGACTATCATCACCATAATATTTATGATCATATTAACCTTAAAGGTTATAAATACTTTTAAACTCATGTGCACAATATTAATTCATATTCAAACAACTTTTTCACTAAATTCCATACTGATCCCAAGGGTTATATTATGGAAATATCTCCCAAAATACTATTAATTATCTTTGAGTCCCATTACTTAAAACATAAAAATGTGGGTCTGAGACATTGAAATTATCATCAACCATAAACTCACAAACCCATGATGGTATCGCAAAATATTATGTTAACCTTAGATGATGACATATATGCTTTGAAAAATTTACCCAATTTGTAGATGCATTACGATTCCTATAAGAAAAATACAATTGATAAAATTATATCAACAACCAAATTATAAAATCCCAATACATAAATACTTCAAACCTTTTACATTAATAATAATTCCTTCCTTGGTATATGATTTTTCCTTTTAAAAGTCAATATTTACATGTATAAGGGCTGGGTTCCACAAATTCATGATAATGAACTATAAATGGATATCTAGGATGAAATTTGTTTCTCTCCATTAAACTCATCACAATCCCTTGGAAATTAATTTCTCTATGATCTTTTTTTACAACCATAATTTTCTTACTAATTCTTTGATATATTCTTCTGGGTGTCTCTATACACATTTCTAACATGAAGAAAATTGGGCCTTCATTCCTCAACTTTCTCAACCACTGGAGATCTCAATGAACTCCATTATTCTATTCCTTGATGAGTCGTAGAGTAGGTTAATGTGTAGGATGTTAACAACATGTCATGATATCTAATTATAAATAATCCCAATATATTTTAATCTCGACATAGTCCCATTTGGTTGCTCATAATTACCATATTTTCCATCATATTAAATGTTAATGTGATTCCTTTTGGTTCTAGCCATTGACTAAAACCAAAAATCATACTCTAAGAATCAATAATCAAAGTAGAATATCGTATAATTAGTTATTGGATGTATAAATCATGAAAACATATTTTCAATCTAATACAACATATGTTAAAACTAGGTCATTTATATTCATAATATTTTCAAATAATTCAAGATGTTTTATAATGATAATATAAATTAACATAAGAATATCCCGCATGAGTGTCAGAATAGGCGTGCAATAATGCCCATTGTCCTGCATCAGGTTATGATCAAGTAAAATCCCATTATTCCCATTTCATATTTTTTTACACCTAGGTACAACAGTTCCATATCCATATACACTCATATTATCCTAATATGGATGTATTTTTAGGAAAACCCGATAATCAATACATTACCAAAACATGAGGCTAATATCCTCTACATTGAATTATCCACAAAGTTAGTCATAGGTTTATTCTCTATAATATATTTTTTCCAAAATATAGTTTACAAGGATTTTACTAAACATTATCTAATACAAACCATAAATACCATGAATCTAGTAGCCCAGAGTTGGTGGTTACTTTATTGCAAGGGTGCAAGATTCAAGTGATCACATCCCAATGAACCCAATAAATTTGTAGTCCCAGAAAACCAGATGCATACTTGAAATTAAAATTACATTTGAAAACATGAAATAATAAAAATAATTTTCTTTCAGAATAACCATCGACACTTGTAAATAAATATTCAAATAAATTAGTCCTCATGATTATGGATAACTTCATACGTGTCATATAAGTTAAAAAAATAATTTCTTCCACACTGTTGTAAAAATGATAAAATGCACCTCATTCAGAAAATCACAATAACATTCCATTTAAACCATTAAAAAAATTAAAATAAGTAAAACATTATTTCATAAATCATTTTTAGAATGATAAAAATAGTTTTGAAAATAATTTTATAAAATATGGATATGAATGGAATAAGATTTTCATCTAAAGAGATAAATAAAGTCATCTTATCTTGAAAACATTTTCTCAGTCATTTTCAGTACCAAAGAGTGTAAAATAGTAATATTATTTGGAATATTAGTGAATAAAAATATGAGAAGAAAATATATTTGGTTTATGATAAAAATATTAAACAATTCCCCCAATAAAGACTTAAATATAAACATAACCAAATAATGATGAGATTGTAAAATAAACCCTTACACTTTGGTATCTTTTAAAAAATTATCCCCATGGATTAAATATATTCGAATTAAACTTTTAAATATAATTAATATATATATATACGTGACCTGAAATATCAATGGGGAAGTATATACACCACACAAAATAAATAAGTGGTGAATGTGTCATATGTCTCATAGAAGTAAATATGAGATGAGAACCCCTTAACTCAGGTCTAATTTCCTACAAATGTGTTCAAAACTCATGTATAGTTAATATAGATTTGTTATACATATATTAAAGAAAAATAATAATATATACCATACTATATATTATTTAATTATAGCCTTTTATCATTGATTAATTCACAATTATTTTTTCAAAAATATATTCTGGGTGTTAAATGATTTGTTTTTTATATAACTTTTGGTTTGGTAGTTTTAGGCTGTGTATATTGATTTTGGTTTCTATTACACCCTGACCTCAGATAATCATCCATTTTATACTTTTATTATTCATGGATATTTTGGTTGAGGATTGGGTTTGAGTCCTTGTATAAATTTTTTGTTTTTGATGTTCTAAGGTAGTTTTTTCTAGGAGGAGCACATTTATTACATAGTTATGAGAATCTATATGGTAGGTGTAGAAAATCATGTGGTAGAAAAATTATTAGAAATAGCCTACCACATGGTCAGCTCACTATCATGCGGTTGATCCCAGGAAACTGTGCGCCAGTTCATCCTTATGAAGAGGGGTCAACATGGTTACTGCACGGTTTGAAAAACTATGTGGCCAAACCATGAAATTGTGCCACGTCATTAAAAACCTAATCCATACTTTCCCTATCTCAACTTTCTAGAACATTTTCAGGACCTTTACCCCTTTCCACCTAAGGTGCAGTAGGGGTCCTCCAAATTCTAGGTCCCTTGCTCCCCTTCCTTAATGGAAGTTCATTAAAGGTTCCAAGGTTAGGTTTCGTGGATTTTTGGAATTTTCTCCCCTCTTTCTATTTCCCCCATTGGTTTATAAGTTTTTCCTTTGGCATTTTTCTATAGGATGAACTATAATGGATAGGGTTTGTGCTTCAATTTTTTTTATTTAGGCCATGCAGATCTTCCTCCAAGCCCTAATCTTCTATTCCAGAGAGTTGTGTTGTATCCGAAATTGGTTAAGGTAGTTGTTTCCATGCCTTTCCTTTTATGATTATCTTCATAAGATGCTTTGGTGTTTTTAATTATGTTTTAAACATGGTTCTCACCACCCTAATTCTATGGCTTAAATTATTATTTTGTTTTCATGGTCGAATGAATTGTTAAAAGTAGAATTCGAAGTGAAACTTTAGTTATGCCTATGTTATTTATGCCAAATGTATGTGGTTAAATGTTAATTTTTTTTAATATTGAATTTGGATGATTATGTGTTGTTTTTCCTTATACTTTTTTTGTTAAAATGGTTGGATTGTAATTCAAGATTTTATGTGAAGAAAAGATATTTTGTGATGTGAATTGAAAGTTATTTGGGAATTTTTTATCAGTTTCTAAAAATTTCTGTTGTGCTTTTGGAATGAGGTGGAATTGATTAATAGAGTTTGAAATAAATTTTATAGTCTTAAAAATGGTTTTGAGTCCTTTAATGGAACTTAAACGTGTCCTTGGATGATGGAACATCCATGGGTGCAGCAAGTGCACACATGGATGTTCACTCAATTGATAAGGGAAGTTCAAAACAAATTCCCCTTCAAGAACTCCTTTTCTCCCCTTTTTTTATATTCCCTAAAATGGCTCCATGTTTTTTTTAAAAACCATAAGGGGTACTTATAGTGTTTTATAAATGATTCTAAGTGTGTTTCTTAACATAAGGCCCATTTAGAAAATTCATAAGGAAAATAGAATTTCATTTTATTGGAAATAGTTTTTAAAGTATTTTTAGTAAATGTATTAGGGGTGTGTAGAGAATAAGGTCCCATTTGCAGTTTTTTATTTCAAATGGGTGTTATGTTTTTAATTGAGAAAAAATGTGGTTTAGAAAATGTGTGTGCCTAGTTGGAAACCTAACTTGTCTTATGAAATGGTTTGGATGTGTATATGGTGGAGAATCTCGGTTGGCACCTTGATGATGTGACAAGTTTTCATAGATGTATATTTATATATTGGGAACCTCCAAAGGAGTGATTCCCTTTATGGGTTATAATTAATCAATGACCTTATTTGGGGTAGGCAAGTGCGGTGACAATAGGTAAGATGATTCATGGGTGTGTTTCCCTCCTACTTACACAATTTTACTACCACCATGGGTTCCTATGCATCTTTTAGATGATCGGGTGATAGTATATTAGTAGTCCCGATTAAACAGGTTGATACCCTTCTGGATTTGTAGATAGTCCATGAGTGTTGTGCCACTATTGAGGCTTGGTTAGAGAAGCTAGTTGGTTATTGATTAGGGGCTTCACCATATGCCGAATGGTGGTTCTAAACCGAGTACGTCCATGGGTCTTCTGGGGATGTCTATGATCACCCATGGTTATTATTTATATCTTCTTTGTGTATCATTTGGTACTTATTTTTTTAATATTTATTTTTAGCACAACCATATTATTAATTGTTTTATGTTTTGATTGTAAAATAGTAATTCATTTTTGAAATGAAAGGTGGCATGTGTTGGTTTAGAAATGGTAAATCTATATAGATTATTTAATTGTTAAAAACAATTTCTATAAGTGTTTTCCAAACTAATATTGATGGATATTTTTTGGAAAGGAAACAAATATATTCTTTGGTGGTTGCTTACCGAGCTGTCTAGATCACACCCTACTCATACCACTTGATGTTGGTATGATCAATTTGTTTTGTAGGTTTAGATTCTTATTTAGGATTATATTTCATCTGATCATGGTTGGAGCGGGTTTGTTGGCGAATGGTGGTGACCTTGATGTCCCATAGAGGTCATGTTGGTAGTAGTCTAGTTTATATTTGTTTTATTTTCACTTTTGTTTCTATTTAGTTTTATATTTTATATGGACCAAATTTAAATTTTTTTATGATTAGTTACAATTTTCATCTTGCCATATTTACTTTGTTGATCTTTGTTATTTATTTTGGTCTTAAATCATTCTCACTTTTATGTTTTGTTGCTCGGAAATGGTTACTAGACCATGGGGACTGAGAATGCCCTTTGGGGCATGTCGTGGACCAGTTCAGGTTTCAGGTCAGATGACATCCCTGGATGGTTTGTGATAAAATGGTTTTAGAGTAATATCTTTCTATTTGGGATGTCTGGTAGTCTGAGATTAGGATTTTTGGGGCTTAAAAGATAAGTTATAGGTCGGTTCCAAATCACCATTACTCATGAAGAAACATGAGTTACCATGGGTAGTCTGGGTTGTGATTCATTGTCATTGTTTTGGATTAAGGTATGAAGATAGGTGAGACCTGGTGTTCTGTTTGGATTTCACATGGAGTAGTGGCCCATGAAGAGCTTGAGTACATGGTTCTATGTTCCTCCTAGTCGTTGTTTCTTACTTGGGTCATGGCTCACTACCATGTTAGCGGGTTAAGCATAGATTCTAGTTCCCGATTCAGGTAGTTTGGAAGGTGTTGTGTTTCATTATGGTCTTGGTTGATGTGAGTAAGATTTTAAAATGAAAATACTTTTTGAAAATGAAAATTATTTCTTTCAATGGTTTTGGGATGGGAATATGTGTTCAAAAAAAGTGTTTTGGATTGATATTTGGTAAATTATTATGTTTTTATGAGTAAAATAAATTTGTGAACATTGGTACACCTTATGAATGTTCACATATGTGAGAGTATGTAAAGAGAATGCAGGTTGGCACATGTGTGTGGTTGATGTAAGTATATGTGGATGTAAACATTGGTGATGGTTCATAATATTCCATAGGTGGGTCATTGAAATATAATGCATGACCTTGTTTTTAAAAAGTGAATTTGAAAGTTAAATTTGATTTTGTAAATTGTTTTTTGTTTTAGAATATGGATTTTATTTTGGGAAAAGTGGGGTTTGTTATTTGGAACGTGGCCTTGGTAAAAAGATGTTCTGAATTTTAAAATGAATTTTTATTGTAAAGATGAATTTTAGTTGTGTTTGTATATGTTTGGTTTGTGAGCCTTTTTTTGGCTTGATATGTTCCTTCTTGAATGTTCTATGGATTTATGTGGGTGTTGTATTAGTGTTATTTGTGTTGTTCAGATTATTCTACCCTTACAGGTCTCAATAATTATCAATGATACATGCCTAGTTTTTTCTTTTTCTAGAGTGTTTCCTATGTTTTATGGTGTTAGAGTTCCATTAGAGGAAGTTATACAACTTAAATAGGTAGAGTATTTCATCAAGGTGTGGGGAAGTCCAAAGGTTATAATGGTTCATTCATGAGGAGGAGAAGTTGAGGAAGGAGGTAGTGTTGTAGGATGTTTGGTAGGGTCAGTGGTTGGTAATGTTTCACATTGACCACTTTAAAAAGCTAGTTCTGGGGGTGTAGTCAGTGATGGTTTGAAATATGGAACCACTCAATGTTTTTAAGGGTTCTTTATGTGTAAAGAAGTGCAGGATGAAGAAACCATTCCATAAAGAGTATTCTTTATTGGTTCGGGAATCTAGTTTTTCAGAAAACATCATAGTGTGACTCTAGTGTGGTGGTTTTAAGAATTAGAATCCTTCGTGTCATGTACATACAATGTCCTTCTGTCACAGTGATCGTTTAGGTCACCAAGAGAAGGAATGTAGGAAGCTTCACATGAAGAATGAGTTGTGATTGGGTGATACTCATGACTGAATGTGAGGAAGGATATGCTTTAGCCATCAAATCCCCAGCCACTTGTCTCAGGGTGAAGCTTGCACACGGTTAAGAGTTTATGAGGCTGTGTAAAAACTTGTTCCGATTATTTTCATTAAGCATTGGGAAGGAAATGTTAAAATATTCCATGTTCATGTTTTCCTGACATTATAAGATCATCATTTCATTGTAATGTTATGATGAATTTCTTCTGTTTTTTCTAAATAGTTATAACTGTTCGAATGTGTCTTTTTGAGTCATTCATCATTCTAAGGGGATATTTTGACCTCGCATGGGTTGGTTTCACTTTTCGTTTCTGTTGTACTCATTTAGAAATGTAAGTATTTTGGAAGATCTAGGTTTTTAGGTGTGTTTAGGTCTACTGTATGGTTCTAATTTCTTTCATTAGTTTTCCCTAGTATTGGAAAAATTGTCCAGTGTGGGGAAATTTAATTCCAGCAATGATATTGTTCTCCCTTGTGTGGAGGGTTATTGGTCCTTGTAGAAAGTTTCCCCCGTTTCAGGGTCTCAGTATGACAGGTTGTTTCATAGTAGGTTCTCTACTTGAGTTCATGGTGGAGTTGTTTTATGCATGCTAAGGATTCTGGTTAAGTTCATGCGAGGAGTCACCTAGTTCCCAGTTGCAGTGAGGGTGTTGTATGGTTAATGTGAATAGGTTAGGTTGGATCCCCGATATCATGGTTTAATGGGTTTATTGTAATAAGGTGTCCCAATTGAATCCTAGTGGTGTAGATTAATTTTGTGGAGGGGTTTAGTTACATCATGTTTATAGTTCCTGCATTTCCCCCCTGGGGTGGGGCATTTGGGTTCTTAGGATTTCTATTATATTTGAATTCTCAGGGTGGGGAGACCCCTCCCATATTCTCCCCTCAATATTGGGATTCAGTTTCTCCTCGAATAGGTTGGGTGTGACATATGGAGGTTATGGTCATCCCGAGATTCGTAGTTTTCCTCAGATTTGTATGGGCATTGACTCGTGTTTTGAATAATTATCAGCATGGTCACGTTATGGAGGAGATTGTGTCTGTGGTAGGGAGAATTATCACACCCCACCCTCAGATACTCCTCAATTCTATCCTTTTATTTCTCTTTGAAATTTTGGTCGAGGTTTAGGTTTGAGTCCCGGTCAAAAAAATTTGTTTTTTTATTTTTCAGGTTGTTTTTTCTGGTGGAGCACGGTTACCGCATGGTTAGTAGAAAGCATGCAGTAGGTGCATGAAATCATGCAACAAAAAAATACTCAAACATTTCCTACTGAACTAACAACATACAACTATGTTGTTATTACCAAGTAATAATGCACCAGTTCATCTGTGGGAAGACGGTTTTTCATGGTTACTACATGATTTGGAAAGTTGTGCTGCCAAACTATATAGTTGTGCCAGGTCATTAAAAACATAATCACTTCCTTCACTCTCTCCTCTTTTAGCCCATTTTTGGGTCTCCTTCTCCCTTGTCCAACCATGTCACAGAAGGGGGTACTCCCAAATCCCACTCCATTTCTCCCCTACCTCCATGGAAGGTTCTTGGGGGTTCAAAGGTTAGTTTTCTTTGATTTTTATCCATTTCCTCTCCTGATTATCATTCCCCCTTCGGTTTCTAGGGTTTTCATTTGGGAATTTTCTTATTGGTTGTAACCTAAGGACTAGGGTTTGATCTTGGCTTGTTTTTATTTTAATTTAGGGCATGAAAATAATCCTCAAAGCCCTAATCTTATGTTCATGATAGTTATTTTGTATTTGTGTGTAGATGAGGTATGTGTTTCCATGCCTTTCATTTACAATTCACTTCATATGAAGCTTGGGTGTTTTAATTAATTTTTAAACATGGTCTGCTTCCTAATACTCTTGGTTAAATTATTGTGGTGTTTTCTTGGTGGAATGAATTTCTAAAAATAGTTTTCGAATTTAATATTTAGTTATTCCCATGCTCTATTATTCCAAACATGTGTGGTGGAATTTTTATTCATTTTTAATAGTGAATTTGGATGATTGTGCATTGTTTTTACTTATACTTGTTTCATGAAAATGGTTGGGTCGTAATTCGGGATTTATTTAAGGCATGGTGATTTTGTGATGTGAAATGAATGTTTTTTGGAAAAGTTCTATTGGTTTCTAAAATTTTCATTTGCACTTTTGGAATAAGGTAGAATTGATGAGTTAGGTTTGAAAAGAAATTGGTAACTTTAAAAATGGTTTTGGGTCTTTTCATGGAACTTTGATGGTATCTTTGGATGATGGCATATCCATGTGTGAAGAATGTACACACATGGATTTGCAGTAAAATGATAACGGCACTCTAAAACAAATTCCCCTTCAAGAACTCCATTTCTCCAACTTTTCTATTTCCCCTAAAATGGATCCTTAATTTTCTAAAAAATTAGTGAAGTGGTGATTCTAGTGTTTTAGAAATGATCCAGAGTGTGTTCTTTAAAACAAATCCCATTTAAAAAATTCTTAATAAAAATGTGATTTCACATTATTTGAAATGGATTTTGACGTTTTTTGGTAAATGTATTTGGGGTGTGTATATCATAAGTGACTATTTGGAATTGTGTATTTAAAAGACTTGTTTTGTGTTTAATTTAGAAAATAATATGGTTTAGAATATGTGTGTTCCCATTTGGCAACCTAAAGTGTTTTATAAAATGTTTTGGATGTATATATGGTATAGTGGACCCATTGGCAGCTAGAAGATGTGAAAATTTTTGATAGATGTATATATATTGGGAACCTCTATAGAAAGTATTTTCCTTTATAGGTTATCATATATTGCTTTCTATGTTTGGGGTTGGCAAGTGTGAGGATGGCGGGTAATATGAGTCATTCTTGTGTTGGCCTTGTACTTACATACATTTACTACCAACATGGGTTCCTAGGCATCTTTCAGTTGATCGAGTTACAATAGCTTACCTTCCCTGATTAGATGGGTTGGTACCTTCCTATAGTTATATACATGCCTGGAGGGTTGTGTCGTTGGTGAATCTAGGTTAGTCTAGCCAGTTGGTTATAGACTTAGGGTATTTACCATACGACGACTAGTGTTTCCAAACCGAGTATGTCCAGGGGTCTTCTAGGGATATTAAGGATCGTAATGGTTATTATTTATATCTTCTTGTTGTATCATTCTACACTTAGTTTTTCTAATTATTTATTTTTATCATAGCCTTATTATTATTTGGTTAGGGTTTTGATTGTAAAATGGTAATTCATTTTGTAAATAGAAGGTTGTGTGTGTTGGTTTTGAAATAGTAAATATGTGATGTTTAATGAACTGTGAAAAACCTATTTTTATGAATTTATTAAAAACTAGTGTAAATGAATTTGTTTAGGAAAGGAAACATATGGATTCTTTTGTGGTTGAATTCCGAGCTATCCTGCTCACACCCTACTTGTACCACTCGATGCCTATAGGGCCGAGTTGTTTTGTAGGTTCCGAATCATGTTTTGGTTTCTAGTTTGTCCGCTTAATGTTGGAGTGGGTTGGTTGGTTGATGGTGGTGACCTTGAGGTCACATGGAGGTTTTAAGGTAGTAGTCTAGTTTAGCTTTGTTTCAATTTCAGTTCTGTTTATATTCAGTTGTAGGTTGTATCTGGACCAACTATTTATTGGTATATGATCAACTACCATTGTTTACTTTTCCTATATAAATTTTTTATCAGGGTTATTTATTTTGGGCTTAAATCATTCCCACTTTTATGTTTTGATTCCCGAAACCTATTTCTAGACTACGAGGATCCAGAATGCCCTTCGGGCCATGTCGCAAACTGGCTTAGGTGCCAGGATGGATGACTTCTCGAGATGGTTCATGACAGTTACATCATCTCCAGGATTTTAATCATGATATAAATATCATATATATTCATTATTGTAATTATTAATGATACTATATTAAATATAGTGATAGGAAAATGTGTTATGTCGTTCATGGAAACGGTAGTCTCTATGTACGTATGGACGTTGTTTTCATTAACTTAATGTATGAAATGAATTTTTTCAATAATATTTCACTTTTCAAAAAATATTATTATATCCCATATATCTTATATATTCATTAATTATCTCCTTATATACATAAATTATAAAATAAAATGAAAAACAATTCACATCGCTTCATGGAGGCGGTATCCCACACGTACACACGTGTGACGTTATCACTTTTCAACTGATTGGAAGATAAAATAGTAGATATGATAATTTAATTAGAGAAGTTTAATTATTCCATAATATATATATATATATATTAACTCCAACATTATATCCAGTAGTGACAGGAAGTGACGGAAAAAGAATCACATCTGTTTGTGAGGCGGTAGTCCGTCGTACACACGATCGAGGATTTTGTCTCCCATTAGATGGAAAAGGATATGGATATAGGTCATTACATTAACATAATAATATATATTTTCATTTTATACAATAGTTATATTATTTTCCAATAACTTAAAGATATTTTATGAAATTAAAGGAATAAATAACAGGAAAATTTATGTTTAAGAACTATACTTCTACTTCATAAACCCTCTTTTGGATTATACCTAAAGCCTTCACAGGTTAAATATATGTTCAAGAAAATAACTCAATGATATGGATAGGGTTGTATTTAAGTGATTTTTAGGGGTTTTCTGAACCAAATGGATTTTGAAGTGTTAAAGTGAGGGGATTTGGCGTTCTCTTTTATATACAGGGGAGAGGAAACACTATGAATTTTTGAAATGAATAAATTTTATCAATGTTTTTTACATTAAAAAATGATTAAAATGGTTAATTAAAAATTCTTATATGATAAAAGTTATATATATTTCCATAAAAAAATTTATATGTTTCAGGTTATTTTATTCCATATCTTCTAAGTTTAACCCCATTTTAAAATCATTTAAACCTTAACCGCATTAATTATTTTTTAATGTTTTTATTGTTAGTTAGACCAAAAATTATGTTGAACATATTATGTAATATAAATTATGAGGATTCCAAAATTTGAATCCATTTTTTAAATTAAAATTATTTATTTTGCATAACATAATTCAAAATTAAACCCGTAAGCACCTTAAAAATGGTTTTCCAAAGGAAAGGTTTTCTTAATTATAGAACGTTTTTACTTCAAATTTTATCATATAATTGATTCTAATAAACTCATTGGATTTATTATAATTATTTTATTTTTAAATAAATTTTAAAACATAAATGAACATTAAAATTATAGAAATGAAAAGGTAGTTTTAAAAAAATCAGTATTTTTCACTATACATCAAAAAAGAAATATTTTGTAGATAATTTTAAAAAATTAACTCTAAGATAATATAAAATTATAATTTAGATAATTAATTTAATTTTATAAAATACATTTTATTTAGTTTTTAAACATAATTATTAATGTAAGTTCACAAAATGAGGCGAAATTGAATATTAGAAAAACATAGTGTTTAAGCATAAAACTGAATTTATTATTTTATAATTTATAAAAATATATTTGATTAATGATAAAATAATTGATTTAATATATAATATATATATTTCATTAAAATAATTCACCAATTATAATTAATTTAATTTATTATGATCAGAACACATTTCACACATAAAAATAGTTTTTTCAGAAAAATATTTCTTTTATTTTCTTATGATTTTTATTTTTATTTATAATTAATTGAAATATTTTTTTTACACATATGTAAACCAAATAATTTTCATAATTTAATTATTCCTATTCATAGACATAAATTTTACTTCTACTTTATAATTTTCATATTTAAATAATATATTTTGATAAACATTTAGGCTAGGTGTTGTGAGACATATATTATATTGAACACAATGTTTATGTTTTAAAATATTAAGATGTTAAAAACAATTATACACTCGGGATTTATTTAAATATATTTATTTTGATGGTCTGATCACAATATTTGTGGGAGATATATGAAATCATAGTGTGACTTAAAAGGGTGTGATTGACTTTACAACATCATAGAATGACTATGACCTGTCACGCTCTCATTTCTTCAAATAAACATTTACATATAAATTCACAAGACTATAAAAATTATTATATAATCATCTATTTTTCCAAAATTTCTTGTAACTAATGGTTTTTACTTGGAGATAAGTGAGTTCTCTTTGATTGTATTTATCCCATTACTTTGAGAGATCAGCCACTATGTGATCCAAGGTGAGTTGTACATCCTTTCTCTTGGGTTATATCTCTATCATTATTAATGATAAGATAGTAAGAATAGATTTATTTTACTTTTATTAGCCTTAATTCATGGATTTTTTGTATTCTATTATGATCTAGGTTTTTGAGGGTTTATTCACATGAACTTATCCTCAAGATCATCTTATTCTCCTTATTCATTAATAGAAATCATAATATTATAGGTTGAGGTAGGAGACTCAATACTTCTACTTTTATACTTTGTGTAATTTATGTAAGTAACTTGATTTTTTTGTTAGGATGGATGGTAAAGATCAACCTGATGGATATAATTAATTTTTTTAAGTGAAAACTGAAGGATAGGGATGATTTATATGTGTTTTATGTATTTCATTGATATTTAATGCGATTAAATTTTGTTTTATGTTTCTGCTATGATTTTTTTGTTATGATATATGTGTTGTTATCATCATTAAATAATTATATTATATTCCTATAAAAGGATAATTATTTATTTATTTTAACTAATTTCATGAAAAAAATATAAAGTAAAGGAGATGATTCTTATGCAAGACAAATTGAATTAATATTAAGGCATGTTAAAAAAGGGAGAGTAATAAAGTGTTATGTTATTGAAATTGGTGTTTTTTGTTACTAATGGGAATAGTTTGTATTGTTCTTATTAGTGTGGTCTTGGTGTTTTTTATATGAATTTAATTGGAGTGTTTATTTAGTAAATATATGATAGTGAAAATTGGAGGGGTTTTTTACATCATTGTGGTGGAAGGATTTAGGTGGTTGATATGGAAATAGTTGAATTTGTTATATGTTTATCAATTTTGGGTTTTTCGGAGGTTATTTTTATATGTTTCAAAGCGGCTATTATATATGGTTTTCCCTAGTAATCATGTAGGTTATGTGGTTATTTTTGAGGTAGTGAGGGATGGGTTGTTCTATGATTTGAAATGGTGTCATGGTTATTTGTATGAAAAGGAAGTGGGTTTTTAATTTATTGGTGGTTTATTTGTTGAGTTATGGGGTTATTTATGGATTGATTTCTAGGTTTTTTTGGGTTTTCATTATTTAGTCCTGAAAATATGGAATGTGGTTGGTAAAAATGGTATTGGTAACGTATATGATTTGTAATTTAATAAGTGTTGGTTATAATAAAATATTCATTTTTGAAATGAATGGGTAATTGATAGGATGCATGGTAGAGATGGCTAATTAATGTTTTGACATTAAATATGGATGATTTAATGTTATAATGAATAGAATTAGGCTAGTAAAAATAAAACTCTTGAAATTAGTAGTGACATTATTAAATGGGAAAATGATGTGTTTTTGTGGTTACTTTGAGTTAGAATATGGGTTTGGTCAGATTATAGTGGTAGAAATGATTGATAATTGATGTGGTGGTCATGTGGCAATAGTTATGGGCTATAGTAGTGTTGTTTTGAGGTGAAACTTTGTTTTTGGAACGTGTGTGACTAATATTTGTGATATTTTCATTAAGATTTATTATACAAGCCACCCAAGTCATCATCATCGAGTAATTTTTTATTAAGATAAAGAGGCATAAGGGACACAAGAAAACAGGGCACATGGAGGCCTAAAGTAGTGCAGACCGAGGGCATCCCCTCAAATCAAATTGACCCCTTTGGGTTTTAAGGAAATCACATTGTGGAGGACCAGGGTGTCAGGGCCAATAACATTGAAGGAATCAAGGTAGTCCGTGACTTGGTTTCCCTTCTTCTAAGTGTGTAGCACCATGGTATTTCTATGTAGAATACCCATGCACTTTATAATTATGTAAATTATCTACTAGGGAGAGGGGTTGAGGGCCAGCAAAGCATTGTGCAAGATCTTGGAGTTATTTTTAACCTCAAATAACTGAATTTTTTTCTGATGGGAAAGACTGATACACTAGAGGAGAGCCTTGGCCTCCACTTAAAGGGAAGAACCAGGGCCAAGGTGGGAGGAGAAAGAAAGTATCACAGACCCCTTATTGTCTCAAACCATGCCTCGACCGCGAAGGACCCCCATGCAACAGGAACCGTCAAAGTTAAGTTTGATACGCCTGTAGTGGAGGATCCATTGGACCTAGTGGCCTCTGACGGTGCTTGTTTCTAAATTGGTTTCATGTGAATTACTTTGATGAAAATGAAGGGATGGCACTTCCTACCAGTTTTTGAAAATATGATCCAAATCAAGTAGTAAGTTTTTGGTCCTGATGATGATGTTTCCACTAGGTTAGGAGACCCAATTATTCCTTGACATGTTTATTACATTCCAAACGCTCTAGAAACTGGCGTGCAGAATAGTGGTACGTGCCTCCCTCTTCAAACCCTTGTCTCCCATGTCATGGAACCATCGATCTAGGAATGATTCATCAGCTATGATGGGGATAGAAAGGGCTATGAATTATCCAAGGGTTCTCCAAACAGGACATTCCCAATCACCCTATAAGAAGAGGTGATCAACCGTTTCTTCTTTTTTATTTCTATAGTAGAGACACTAGGAAACCCAAAGGATACCATAACATTTGATGTTATCATTCATCAAGATTGTGCTGTTTTGGATATGCCAAGATAAGAAGTTATATTTCGAGGGGAGAAAATTGGACCAGAGGGTTTCATCCCCAGGGTATCGATCCTTCCTGAGGGGATAGTGTGTTATGGATGTCCTGGGTGGAGAAGGACCTCAAGTAGGATGAAGTGAAGATACAAAATTCAGGCTATGGGAGGAGTTAGTTGATATTGAAGGTGTCCTGCAGATAGTCATCCAACACCTCTTTGGTGAAATCTGGATAGCATTTCTACTCTGTAAAATAGAAATTAGGAGAAGGGAAACCTGAGAACCCAATGACCTCCCCAGCCTAGTTGTTGTGCCAAAAATAAATATCTCTCATCCTTATGATCCATCGAGAGTGCGGATGAAGGCTAAAAAGGAGGGGGTGATTGGCTAATTAGAGCAGAGATCCTTGGTAGGCCTCTGTTGGGGGTTTACAAAGGTGCGGGGAGTACATGGTTTCCCCCCACAATGTATGTTGTTTAAGGATTTCCTAGGATATTTTTTCATGCATGTAGAGGATGGTGTCTTTAAGGGAGCTGATATTGATTCCACCTTCACTGGATGGAAGAGAAACCTTCCTCCATGATTCCCAGTGTTGTTACCCTTCTCAAGTATGGTCCCAGATGAGTCTTTCCAATATATTTTCAATGTTGTGGATCACCCCTGTGTGAAAATGATAGAATAAAGAACATGTACTAGTGTTGCAAGAAGCACACTATTAATAATCACAACTCTGCCTCCAAAAGAAAGTTACTTGTTTTTTCAGTTTAGAATGCGTTCAATGATCTTGCAGGTAAGAAATTAAAAATCTCTGATGCGGACTCTACCCAAAGAAACATGGTCTCCGAGATAGTTTATGAGAAAATATCCACCATTCATTTCAAGGGTCTGTTGGACCACGGTGATCTGGCTGGAATTGTAGGTGTTTGAAATATATGAGGTACTTTTGTCTTTTCTGATCACTTGGACACTCAAGTGGTTTTATTCCTCAAGTACCTTCTTGAGGCCCTTGATTGATTTGATCACATCATTCATGAAGATGAAGATATTGTCCACGAACATAAGGTGGGATATGGGGTTTTCTCTCAAGATTATTTTAAAAGGGGTCAACTCTCAATTTTTGAATCTCTTGATGATGTGGCGACTAAGGATGTCCTGAGAAAAAACAAAGAGACTTGGAGAAATTATATTCCACTCTCTAAGCCTATGAGTGGATTTAAACAAGCCGTATGAGTTTTCCATAAAGGTGGGTCCCATCCATGAAGAGCTGAAACACCTTAAAATAACATTATTTTCACCCAAATGTTTTGGATTTATAGTGTTTCTCTAATATATGGATTATTGAGGGAGTGGATGGGTGACCACTTACTCTTCAATGGTCATTATATCCTGCTTCTCTATGTGGTAAGGGTATCATTACATGAGGTTATGACTCATGGGTTTTTAAATATAGAGGTTATAGAATAAATTATGTGATACAATGATGATATGATAGAGGTTATGCATGGTGGTGGTCATGGATAGTAGAAGGATGGAATCAGGTTAATATGCTTTATGTTTAGGACACCCTACCATGATAAAAATTTAATGTGTTTGTATGATGTCAGGATATATTGATGTAGTAGGTACGATAAGGTAGAATGCAGTATGATGTGTTATGTTGTATATTTTGGAATGTTGTATGTGGTGATGATGATTCTATGGTAATATTTAGAGGTGGTATGTATGATTAGGTAGCATGTGGTATGATGTGGTATTTAGAATGATGTGGTATGTTGTATGTGGTGATGATGATGTTTTTTTTGTAGTGTATATTTGTTATATAAGCCAAGAATTATATAGTTATATGGAAGGCATGGGAGAACTATGTTATTTGTATGTAGGGAATAAGAGTGATAAATCCGAAAGAAAGTGTTTTTGCGTACCTACATTCAATATTACTTAAATAAAATGTCATTATAAATGGATTTGATATTTTTTTGGGATATTTATCAAGGTTGGGTTATATATTACTTGGCATAAGTGTGTGATGGTTATGCTATTTATTCACGAAGGCATTAATAGAACTCTTCCACATTTTTATGAGACGTATTAAGATGGATATTACTTAGTATAAATGTATTCTCAACCCAAAATATAAATCAATTATATAGGTTTCTAGGAGGGATTCATTTTTTAAGTTATACATCACTCGCTTGAGGTTTGAAGCTACTATTGGAGTCTCTTTTGTTAGATTTTTCTTTTTTCATTTCATTGTGGATACATTTTATAGTATGGAATTATATGAATTATGTGATTTTGTCTTTAATTTTATATCCTGGATTTGACTAGTTGATTTATTTTTATGTTCCTAGGAATATGGGGGTGATTCCTACCCTTTGTTTTATACACTTGGTGTTAATCACCAATTATTGTCCAGTTAGAGGTGGCCTTTAATGATCATACTCATCTATATGATCAGACCAGGAGGGGTTCACATTATGGAACATCCTAAATGGTGGCATTATAGATTTTTTTGAGAGGTAGGAATGATTTTAGAGTTAGGAACTGGTGTTGATTTCATGGGTTTAATAGAGAAACAATATTAGTAAAACCTTATATGTGATGTATAATGGGATACTGGATAAGAGAAAAATAGGTAAGATCCCTTTGATATAATGAAATGACATTAATTTTAATGAACATCGTACATGAGATAAAATTGTTTTTAGATTAAAGATCTAGGATAGTTAGATGAATCATATTTTTATGCTAGTGGTTGAATTAATGTGATTTTAGGGGAGTTAAAATAACTTTAATCAAATTATATTTAATAAATTTCATTATACCAAACATATGATTTTCCATTATTTCTTACAATGTTGGATCCTACCCATTATCCAAATCATGTTTGGATTAGTGAGGAGTGGTAGGGTGATCTGATTAACTATTACAGGGTCGGCCCAAATGATGTTGAAAAGTATTATAGTTGGATGTTGTGATATTTGTAATGTCAGGGTTTGGTTAAGTATGAGAGTAGTGTCTCTTATATAGATATGGAGAACTGGTTGATTGATATAGACATCACCTTCATCTTGATCGACACAACTATTGAGAATTATGTTGAATTTTATGTTTGATATTAGAGGGGACCTTCCATCTAGTGGTAGATAATATTTATCAAAGAGATAAAGGGGGAAAAATATTTCATGTTTCATATTATAGAATTGAAACTATGTAGGGTTCCTCTCAATTGTTATAAAGGAAGTGAATAGTTAGGTTTTTTGTCTCTTCTTTAGGAATGTCTAAGCATATAGTAGCATAAGATTTTATTCAATGATCTTCTTCTCTTTTCCCTAGATCATTTTCTAGATGAGGAATCTTGAGTGTGGTATTTTGAAAAGGTGTTTCATCTAGATATTTAGTTTGTAGTAATCTGATTTATCTTTCCTACATATATGGAGGTGTTAAAGAAAGCATAGGTGATTAAGAGGATACATGTGTAGTTTCCATTACATTGAGTCGGTAATTGTCAAAATAATCGAGGAAACAAAAATACAGTTAGAGAATATCTGATGTTGACAGAATAAAGGATCCAACCAATAGGTAGTCATCCTTAGCAATGATCCTCATGTTTTTCTTAGTGTTTTTTGTTCCCTTTTATAAAAAAGTTTCTTTATTTCATTTTTTTTCTTTATATAACTCATAGTAATTGGGAATTCCAATTCCCAACAATTTTTGGTATCTAATATAGAATAATTTGTCAGTTTATAGTTCAACATTGGTGTCAGTTTCTTTAGAGGCCTTACTAATCAGAGGGTTAGTAATATTTTTTTCTAACAAGGGGATATATTATAGGAAGAGGATGGATTTATGATATCTATTGAACTTAGGGGAATATGGATGAGCATGGATGTAGAGGTGTTCATTATTGGGGATAATAGGGTATAATATATCATCACAGTCAGTTGAAAATCTAAGATATTTGAGTTTTAGGAAGTCCAAATATGATTTGAGGTACCAATTATATATTATCTACCCTATATATTAATTAATTTGATTACATATCCTTACATATATTTTTTAAACCCATCATGGTATACACTTTGGGTCTCAGAGTGAAAAGTATTTTCATTCCCATGGTGTTGAATTTTCTAGTTAGAGGTTTGTATAACATTATTGATGTGTTGTGGTGTTTCAATATGATGATGAAGTGACATTAGTAACTGATGGATTTCATGTTTCTATAGATACAACTAAATAATGTTATCCTTATCATTGGTTAATTGTATTCTATGTATATTATAATCAATTTACTCTATAGGAAGGATTTTTCTATGATGTGGATAACAAATGTTTAGTGTTCATTATTTAACAAGAACATTTGATGGGTCATAAACATTCTAAAAAACTTTTTATCATCTATAAAGTTGTTAGTAAGATTAATTAAGTAATGGGGGGTGGAATTTCATAGTGTTTTTTAGTAATTTTGTGACATTTTCTTAGAATATGTTGTGATTATACCCTATTGACCTGATATCAAGTTGAAAAGAAATTTTTATTCTAGAAACTTTTTGATTTGAATGAATTTATATTAGATAACAGCAATCATAGATGTAAGGGTTAAGGATTAAAATTAGACCTTTTATATGGAAGGATTTTTTTAACACATTATATTACCATGGTTTCTATTTTTCTATCATCTAATAAACAAATAGTGGCATATGGTTGTCTATAGACTATTTATTGTTGATAAAATTGATAGTCAAGAATTTTAATCCCCTTTTGAGGCTATATTATTCATTTTATCAATTTAAGGGAGCAAGATGGTTTTCAAATTGTTGTTATGAGTATCATTAGATGAGTATGAAGAGTAAGGATATGACTAAGACTAAATTTAGGTGCTGTTATCAGATCATGAAGTTCTTATTCATTTTAATCGGTGTTATAGACACCCCATCTATATTCCTCAGACTCATGAACACTGTGTTTCATGAGTTCTAATATTAGTTCATACTAGTGTTCATCGATGACATCCTCATGTACTGGAAGTCAAATGAGGATCATACTAAGCATCATAGAGTTATTTCAAAATTCCCTTTACACCATTAAATCATTGGAATGTTCCCAAAGTGAAACTTTTGAATTGTTTAAGTTCATTTTCTTGGGTATGTGTTTTCTTATTAGGGAATATTAGTTGACTCGTGTAAAATTGAGATGGTTATTTCTTGGATAGTACTAAAGAGTTATGTGTATTTATATAGTTTACATAGTCTCATATAATATTAATTGTGGTTTATATATTATAATGATAGTATTCAATCCCTATTAATATCCTTAAAAAATATTGATGATGCTTCTATATGGTCAAATAAGTGTGGGTAAACATTTTATTACCAAAACGAGAAGCTGATTAGTTTTTCCTATCTTTAGTATCAATATGAATGAGTGAAATAATAGGTCCTTATGAAACTTATTTTATTTTCATGGGTTTCAAAATGATACAAAGGAGGGATTTTATTTAATATGGGTCTAGTAAATTATATCCCCATAAGCATAACTACACTACAAAAGCTATTGACTTTGATGTTTTTTTTATTCTTTGAAGTTTTGGTTGTATTACCTCATCAATGAAAGATTTTTTATCTTCATTGATCACAGAATATTTAGGTATATCTTACCTCAACATCATATGAATTTTCATAAATACAGGGTGATGATTTTATTGAATGTCTATGATTTTAAGATCACAGAAACCCTTGGTAAAGAGAACATATTTGTTGAGACATTTAGTATGAAGTTGAGAAAATATATTATTTTAAGGTTTGAGGATTCCCAGAGGATGATGGAGGAGCATAAAATGATTTTTATTGATGTGTAATAGGATAAAGTAGATGTAATATTTACTACATGATATTGTAATCCTCCTTTCATAGACATTATATGTTTCTCAGTTAGGAGACTCAAAGGTATAGGTGATGTGTGATCACATATTTTAGGGTGATGCTCTAGGAAAATTTTCATAGGATTATTGACATCAAGTGTTATTCATGGAAATGTTTTTATACCATTAGAGTCATGATATGTGGCTCATCAAAAGATTGATAACACACCCTTGGCTATTGATTAATGGTATACATAATTTATAAAATTCCTTAAGATGTTTATTCTGGTGGTTGAGGATGATGTAGTTAAGTGAGGATTTTATGTTTTAGGGTTCGTTGTTTCAGTAGGTTAAGTCATAGAATCATGTCCATAGTGGTTTTTTGTAGCCATTGGGTTTCCCAAATGGAAGTGGGGGGCATCTTAATAGATTTATCCACAATATTTCCTTGAAATCAGGGAGTATGTGACTCAGTATGTTTGATTTTGGACTGGTTGATGAGGTTAAATTATTTATTGGGGATTAATTTGTTATCTGTTGTGAATATGTTATAAAGGAAGTATATGGATGAGATAGTGTATCATCATTGGGTACTAAGGACCATAATCTATAATTAATATCCTCATTTTAACTTATGATTTTTGGGATGTTTTCATGATGATTTTTTTCTCAGCTACACTATTGAACTACCACCCATCCTTAGACAGTAAAATATATAGAGAAAAACATTAAAACACTAGAGAATATGTTTCAATCATTTATTTTAGATTTTGGTGAATAATAGGTTAATCACATATCCTTGGTTGAGTTTTTTTATAATAAAATCAACCAATATTCCATTATCATGGTTCTATTTGAGGTATTATATGGTCATCCTTTAAAAACATAATTATATTAGACTAATGATGAATATTTATTAGTCGACAGACTAGATATATTACAACTAATGACTGAGAATGGTCAAATGATCTGATAGTAGATTATGGAAGTGAAGGAATATCAGAATTATTATAATTATTAAAGGTGTAAATATATTTTGTTTAATATTAGAGATCATGTGTTTTTAGGTATTAACCTTATCATGTTTAGTAAATATTTGGAATGGGGAGTAATCTTTCTACCAAGATAATTGATCCTTTTGAGGTATTGGAGTGAATAACTGACATTACATATCGAATAGAATTTACTCTATAGTTGGTTTAAATATATGATTTTTTAAATCTGTCACTGATTCATTGATATTTTTACAATTAATAAAATATCATTTATTAGAGGGAGTTGGATTTATAATATTACATGACATTTATACAGTGGTTGGTTGAGATTCAGGACTCTTAGGAGAAGTTCATTTATGGGAGTGGCATACCATTTGTGTTTATTTTGTGGAGGTGTGGTTATTTGGATTAATGTACACAAAAAAGTGAGTAAAATATTCATATCAATATCTAAATATGTTTTAAATATTATTATTCCTTATTGATGAGGTGATTGTCTAGTGTTGTTTTAGTTGAAACTATTTTTTATGATCAAATATAACTTGGTGATGATATTGTATCAATTTTCGAGTTATCTCCGAGGGAGTTTTAGGTGTTTTTTATTGTTTATTATCATTCCAGGTTGATTTTGATTCTATATGAAAATATAAATTCAGCGCTATCAAATTTAATGACTACATGCTTCTTGTAATGATACTTTTCGTTTTATAGATCCTTAAAATCCAAAGAGATTGTTGGAGGAAGGTAAGGGGAGTTAGATATTAGATTTCATTTGAAAACAAGGTTTCATAGTGTGTGGATAGGTCTTTATCCAAGAAGGGTTGGCTATATGAGGGTGTGATTTTTTATTTTAGTGTGCCACATCCAGAAGGGTTTATGTCTTAGCATGAATGGATTCAGTTTTCACATTGATTGTGTTTATTATATTTTAAATGTGCCTCATGTTTCACTTATATATAATTAATTATTACGTAATATCCTATATGGTATCCATCAAGGCCTGGAGGATATTTAAATTTATTGTATTGTTTTGTGATGAATTTTAGAAAAGATGGTGAATACCTACATATAAAATGGAAACCATAAGTATGGGTTATTACTTCTAAAAATTTAATTTTACACTTTCCTATCCCTGACATTAGGTATGTTTTTCATGTTTTGAGTATCCATAGGATGTTTTCCATGGTTCTAAATTTTTAGGTGTCATTTTTTTATGGTGTTCGGTTATACCATATATTGGTTTGGGATTATATCATGTCCATTGGAGGGATTTTTTGAATGTAATGACCACATTGGTTACAATATGAATTTATCTTAATTCTTATAGTTGAGATAATTTTGACTATAAATTTAAAGGGGGGATATGGGACATCAATATGTTATGTCTAGGGGTGTTCCCAACATATTTCTATCATGGAATTAACATGACCTTTCATTCAATGATTTCTTAAAATTGTAGTTTGATTATAATTCAATAAAACTATCTTACTTCTTATAGATTTATTTGTTTTTCCTAAAACCTAGTTAACTAATAATGTATCATTATATATCATTGAGTTTTATTTGATTGGATTTACCCTAAATCTTGACAGAAAATCCAATTTGTAATCTAAGGTTACTTTTCCTTCATTTAACTATAATTTTCTCTCTATACATACCCTTGGAGGGGTTGTGACAACAATTTATGATCAATAATGTATCATGGGTTTATGCATTTGATAAAGGTTATTCTGATATAGGTTGATGAGTTTTTCTTCACATGATCATAGACTTTTTAGGATCTTTCCCTCCATGTTCATGGTAAGTAATTGTAAATTATTTGGTCTAGGTAGGGGGATTTAAGGCTTCTCCTTAAATTTGTGTTAGTTTTGGAGGGAAATGTATTTTCTTTCATTGGGTATATTGTATGAAATACCCCAATGAAGATAATGAAATATGATAAATGTGAATTTATGAGTATGAGTGATTTGAATGTGTTTTTATGAATATATGGTATTTCATGTCATTAGTATCTATTTGATATTATTGTTGAGTATTTTTTAAATCATTTGGATATATGTGATACTTATATGATTTAATTATTAGAATCCCCCCTATAAAAGCATAATAATTTAAATATGGTAATTAATTGGTTTTTTGAATTCTGAAATGAATGAGGATCTTTATGTAGGATTTTTTGAATTAATATTAATGAATGTTTAAAATGGAAAGATAATGAAGTATTTAACTATTGAAATTATCTTTTTTTACTATAAAAATGCCTCTTTTTATTGTCGTGATTATTTTGGTATTAGTGATGTGTTGATGTGTCTAGAATTGAGGTATTGATAATGTGAGGCTATTGAGGTGTAAATTAGAGGAGTGATGTTGCAACATTATTTTGGACAACTTCGTTTTGTTATCAGTTTGGGGATTTTGTAGTGGTTTTTGGTATGTGTATGATAATGAGTGTTGATGCCGGTTTTACTTGGTTGGCATATGAGAGATTTGGTTGTTGATATAGTCATGGTGGATTAAATTTAATTAGATTTGAAATAGTGGAATGGATAGATAAGTGGAAAGGATGTGATTCTGCTGGAATTGGTGGATATTCGATTATTTTTTGGGTTGGATCATGTTTTTATTGGTTTTTTGTTGTGGGGAGTTTGTTATAAATGCTTGATGGTGTATAATGTAGTTTTCAAACTGCACATGGTAATGGGTTTATGAAATAATTTAATAAGTGGTGGTTTGTAATGGACTACTAATATTTGAAATGAATTGGTAATGTATGGGATTTATTTCAGTGATGGATAATGAATGGTTTAAAATTTAATATGGGTAAATTAATGGAAATTTTTTGTGGAATTTTTGTGTGTGAGAAGGTGGTTCTTATTATTGTATAGAAAAAGATAAAAACATTATTAGATGGGATGATGATGTGTTTTTATGGAATTTTTGTGTGTGAGAAGGTGGTTCTTATTATTGTATAGTAGTGGTAGTGGTTGATAGTTGTTGTAGTAGTCATGCGATAGTGGTTATGATATTATGTAACTCCATTTTTGAAATCAACCCTACTTCAGTAACCTAGATATATTGTCTTACATTATTACATTTCCATAAGATGCATGTAATTATATTTTGATGGACTGAATAGTTTAGTAGTGTTGGTAAACTAGCTACCTAACTAATTCTTATATTATATTTGAAAACCAAAATTACAACCAAATTTTTTTCAAGAGTAAAATTATTCCCTCTAGTATATCCTTTCATATCATTGATACTACACTTCCTAGATTCTTGGTAAGGGAAAAAATAAGGGTGAGGTCAAATACTCAGTAAGGGTTAAGTACATAAGAATATATCCTAAATCAATAAGCATATTCATGGAAGGGTAAATAACTAAAGACACATTCTATTTAAATAATTTGATAGTTATAATCAATATTTTAAGGTAAATAACTGAAAAAAATTCCATTTAATTAATAAAAATAGAATGGAAGGAATCCATAGATAATATTATTATGATAATCTCATGGATAACAATAAAAAAATTCTCTATGAAGGAAATTCTTGATTATTGTATTTCATGATCTTAGACATCATAAAAACCTCTACTATCAAGATCATCCTCAAGATAGTTTAAAATTGATGGATATGTATACACTAGAAACCCATTTAACCAATACTAGATAACTGATTCCCCTCATGATACAACAATTCATTGAGGGGATATCTATAATGGGTCCCGACCCATAATTATATGTCAAAAAAACATCATGTATATAAAAAATAAATTTAATTCAGGAATCAATATTAATTATCAACAAATATATGTGCTGAGTAATGTATACAGATCAATCAATATTTATCTAGTTAATCAAATAACTTTTAGTGTAATCACCATATGTAAAAAAGCATATGGTTTATGAAATAATAATATCCATCATAAAATGATATTGATATATAAGAGAAATTTATTGTATAATGAAAAACTATCAAAAGAAATTGATAGTTTTAAGAAAAATT
Source organism: Viscum album (assembly GCA_963277665.1). NCBI lineage: Eukaryota > Viridiplantae > Streptophyta > Magnoliopsida > Santalales > Viscaceae > Viscum > Viscum album. The sequence goes on along the minus strand of OY728137.1, from coordinate 194,576,625 downwards.
AAACAATAAAAAAATGAGATTGGACAATAAATTCTTTATCACTTTGGTAACTTATAAATTGTAACCCCTAGAATAATAAACAAGAAAAAAACACTAATAATATCGAATAAATAGGTATTCTATTTAAATATATAAAATTTTAATTATATACATGATTGTAAAGTGAATAGGTGAATAATAAAAAAATGTATCAATGAAATAGAAATCGAGGTGAAATCTCATTCAATGATCATGATGATAATGTGAGAATTAATAAATGAATACATTATGTTGATAAAATAAAAATTCGCATATAGTATGTTAAAATACAACACATGATAATAAAAATTCATTGTTCAATTAATCTTATAATATGAAAGGAAAAAAAATCAGTAATACAACCCAATGAAAAGAAATTAAGTTATGAAATTCTTTACCACTTGGTAAATGTCATGTAAAATCACGTTGGATGAAGTAATTCAAATTGAAACATAAAATACCAATAATTATTATTTAATAATTATTTACATGTAAAATGGGAAGTATTCACAACATAAAAAATAAATTAGGTCCATAATACTCTAATATTCCACAATGATGATAAATTGAGATAGAGTCGCTTACCATAGTCATAACATAGAAGTGGAAATTATTCAATGAATAAATTATGTTTATAAAATTTAAATCCATATAAAATAATTTTAAATAAAACATAATATACTTTATATTCATTATACACATAATATTATAATATTAAAGGCAAATGATAACTAATAAAACCCAATGAAAAGAAATTGAGTTACGAAACTCATTACCACTTGGTAACATTCATTTAAAATCCCCTTGGATAATATAATTCAATAATAAAATTGAAATATCATTAACTAGTAAATAATCATGGTATTATATGTAAAATGTTATATATATACCCCATATAAATGAAATTTGTTTCAAAATAATACAATATTCCACAATGAAGAGAAACTGAGATGAAGTCCCTTACCTCTTGCTTCCTTTTCGTTGAAGGATATTTAAACTTGTGTATAATGGTTTTAATAATGTTATTAATTTATACCTAAAATATATTTATATTTATAATATCATAATTATCCTATTATAACATCTTATTATTCATTCAGTATTAATCCATAATTATTTTTATTATTTCAGGTGTTAATTGTCTGGTCTTCTCATGCGTGTTCTGTCATGAATGTTCTCATTCCTAGGTATGGGGTATAGATCCATAATATCCATTAATAAGTTAATTTTATAAGTTCAATTGTTTCATTATATACATTTTTATAATCATTATTGAAATCTGAACATGGAGAATAGATCACATCGCTTCATAGAGATGGTGGGTCATATGTACGCATGAACGACATTATCATTCCCCTAAGAGGTGAAAAGTTTACGGAATTGGATGATATATTAATCTTAAATAATAAAGTTCATATTATATATATATCAGTTATAATTATTAAATTTATCATTATTTCTTTCCATGAAATTTGTATGTGAAAATAGAATCACATTGCTTCGTGAGGTTATAGTTTGTCGTACACATGAACGACATTATCAAATATTAAAAGGAAAAGAAAGTAAGAAGTTATATGTGATATTATAAATGAATAAGAATAATAATATCAAAAATATAAAATAAATGCGTTAAATTATTCAATATATCCATCCTTTAATGGTGGTGATTGAAAATGCATAATATCAGTTCTTGAGGCGATAGTTCAATGTACTCACGATCAAGAGTTTAATTTACATTTTTATGGAAGAGGATATGTATATAGGTTATTAAATTAACATAATAAAAACTAAATATACGAGAGATACATTTATTATTATATTATGATGATTATATTATATTTTATAGATTTGGAAAAATAAATAAAATAAATACACTCATTTAAGAATGTCACATCTGCTTCAAATGACCACTTCAGGTTTGAACCAAAAACCTTACTATGATGATTTTTGGACCAATCTAAGAACTCTCTGATGTCATGATTATAGTAATTAAGTTATTTTTAGTGAGTTTCAGAAAAATATTCTTTGTAAGTGTGATTATGGGGGAGAAGTGGTGGCCTTTTATAAGTGGGGGAGATGACATACATGGATTATTTGAAAAGAATCAATTATACAGACATCTTTTTTAGGAAAAATTAAAAAAAATGGTTTATTATCAACCCTCAGAGGAGATAAAATATACATATATCCAAAAAACTATGTGTTTGAAAAGTTGGTAGGTCATTATTTATTGTTATCTTCTTAGATTAACCCACAGGTAAATTATATTTTACCTTAACTACTACAATTAATTTTCACTGCTTTTACTATTCATAATGGTTAAAAATTATTTTAAACATATAAAATAATAAAAATAATTTTTATTCCAAATATGGAAACTATTTTTTCAATTTAAATTCAATGAAGGGGAAGAATCAAATTTGAAATTATACCCACAGATGTAATGAAAAGAAGGTTTTTAAAAAGAAAATTCTCATAAGTATATAAGGTTTTAATATCGAAAATTCAATATTAAATTTATTTAAATGTCATAAAATTGCCAAATTTTATATATAGTTGAATAATTTTTTCTTTAAAAAATTTTGAAATGTAATTTTACATTTTTAATTATTTAAATTAAAATTCTGTTTGCAATAAAAATTAGTATTTTTCACTGTTCATCAAAAAATAAAACATTTCATAAAAATATGAAAATTTTACCCTGATATAAGTTTGATATTATTATTTAAAATTGAAATTTAATATTATAATATATAGTTTCTAAAAGTGTTAAAAATGATTTTTATATTATATGCAAAAGGCGCAACTAAAATGCCTTTTAAAAAAGAAATACGTTTTAAAAAAACATTTCTTTTTATTTTAAATGATTATTATTTTATTTCAAATAATTTTATAATAAAAATTTTCATAATTTTGTTACTAATATCATACCTTAAATTTCAAAAACATGTTTATAATGGTATACTATATTTTGGTTCATTTAGACTCAGTGATGTGTGTTTCGTAAGCTATCAAATATATTAAATTTAAAGAAATATATTTTTTGGGTGGTTTAAGATAGGTGTTTCATGTCACATATGCTATAAAATACAATGTTATTATTTTATAATTTTTTTGTGTTAAATTATTCCCAAATTATATAAATTGTTTCCTCGCAATTTTATCTTTCACGTATAAATGAAGCATTTGATACCTAAAAATTATTTTGTTCAAAACTCGCATTCTAAATTGGGTTACTAAAACATTATATTAATATGAAAGAAAGTGAAGTAAAAAATTTAATATTGAATATCAAAAAACTGGATTTATAAGTATAAGAACATTGGTGGAAAGTGAATATATAGACATAAAGGAAAATCATAAATAATTATAGATATTTATAGAGGTAATTAAATGATCAATAGAATGATAAGGACCTCAAAACCATAAATATATTATGATTTAAAAGAGAATTTTATCCATAAGATATAAAGGTGATAGAATTGAAATTTTGTTTCAAGAAACTTTTCATAAATAAGTGGAATTTTTATACTGTTTAAAATATAAGTAAATATTCTTACATAATAAATTTTTATTTCTTAAACATAATTTCATCCTTTCACTATACTTTGTAATATATTTAATTCCTCTCTTACATTAATAAATATTTTTTTTGTTCTGAAAATTTACACAATCCTTAGATTCCTGATAATTTATTTAACCAAAATTCCACTAGTAAAAAAAATTCTAAAATTTAATTCTTAAATCCCAATAAATAAATACTTCATCCATTTTATTTAAACATAGTTCCTGACTTAGTTAAAGGGTTTTCATTTAGATGTGGCCATGGACTAGAATAATTCCCAGTTTCCCCACATTTAAGATAATGAAATATAAATGGATCCCTAGGATTATATTTATTTCATTCCATCATAATCATCATTTTCCCTTTGTAATACTATGCTTTATGTCCTTATTTTCCACAGGTAAACCAATTTCCCATTCATTTGAGACTCTTTCATTGGAATCTCTTTCCAAATTTCTAACATGATTGAAATAATTCCTTCATTCCTCCAACGTCTCCTCCACTCAAGATCTAAGTGAAATCAATACTTATATTATTTTCTATGTCTGGGTGTTGGTTTATGAATCAATTGTTTATCATATTTTGGAATAAATAATTATGTGTAATCATGATATATTTAAATCCAATGATCATCCCATTTTTTTTCTCATAAGCACCACATTTCCATTCCTATTAAAAGTTAACATAGTCCTTTTAATTCTATTTATTGACTAAAAAATCATAGTTTGAGTAATAATAATCTTATTGATGGAAACCATATATGCATTTTTAGGATGTCTAAATCATGACACATTTGTTCAAGACAGGACACCATATGTTTAACCTAATTTATTCACTTGAATCATCTATTCAAATCCTTTATAATGGTTTGTAATGAAAATAATTATTATACTAACTGTATCCCCCTGGAGTATCAAACTAGGTGTTTAGTAAGACCCATTTTCATGCAATAGGATATGGTCTAGTCAATCCAAATGCACCTTTTTTAGAATTATTAAACCTAGGTTCATATTCTCTAAAACCATTTTTACTTTTATTATCCATAAAAAAGTTTTTTCCAATAATAACCACATAATGTATACCTTACCAAAACATTAGGACATTCTTCTATACTTTACCTTAAAGTTTATCATAGGGATATGTTCCCTAATCAATGTTTTTATAAATCTGATTCATAGGGTTTATACTAAATTACTCCAATAAAAACTGTAATGACCCCAAATCCAATAACCCAAAGATGGTTTCCTACTTTATTATGATAGCAAAATATATAATGAATCCCATTCTGAAGGAATAAGTAGTTTAATAGTCTTGGAAAACTAGATATATACGTGATTCCCATATTACTTTTAAAAACATAAATTAGAACATAATTTTATTCCACAATAAAATTATTCCCTATAAAATATCCTTGAATATAAGTCAAAGTACAATTTAGAAATTCCTAATAAAAGAAAAAAAATAATGGTGATCTCTAATTCTTAGTAAGGTTTAAGTATAGTGGAAGCTAACATGAATCAATAAGCATAATCATAGATTGGTAAATAATTAAACACATATTCAATTTGAATAATTTTTATGGCATAATATATATAGAAATTTGAATAAATAAAAATAAATTCCATTTAATAAATAACATAACTATCTTAAAAAAATATGGCGAGGAAAATAACTAAAAACACATTCCATTTAACAAACTAAAAATGAAGTGAATCTAGAGATAATATCATTCCAAAAATATCAAGGATAATAATAACTAAATTCTCAATGAGGTAAATTATTAATTATCAAGAATTATGATCTCATGTTTAATAAAAATCTCTACTATTAAGGGATTCAATAAGGGAATTTAAATTTCATGGGTAGGTATACCCCATAATCCAATTTAACAAAGTATATCCAACTGATATGTATCAAGAAACTACCAATTAATTAAGGGGATATATATAACCAGGCACCACCTATAACTGTTATTCTAAATAATCCCTCACATATAAATTTTTTATTTAATTCATGATTAATTATACCTTATGACTAAACATTCATATTCAGTATAAGATACATATTTAAAACTATTTCCTCAGTTAATCAAAGAACCCTCAAATTAAACACCATATCTAAAATTTTTATAAAGGTTATGAAATTATCCTATAAATCATAAATTTATATGGATATTTAATATAAATTTAGTTTCCCATGAAAAATGATAAAAAGAAATTGATTTTTCTCAAGATAAATTAAATAATCAAGAAAAATTGATATTGTACAATAACATTTTTACCTCTTTGGAAACATATAAATTGTAACCCCTTAAAGAATAAACATGAATAAATAAATTAATAATCTTAAATAAATAGGTATTAATGTTAAATATATTAAATGGTCAGTATATACACCATATAAAATGGAATATGTGCATATCAATAATTATGTTTCAATGAAATGGAAATTGAGAAAAATATTGAATTATGATCATAAGGTTGAAGTGATAATTAATAAATGAATGGATTATGTGTATAAAATGTAAATCCACACATAAAAAGTTTAAATACATCATAAGATAATCAATATCCGATATAAATGTAATCTAGAAAAATTAATGGAAAACAAAGATGTAATATAACCATGTCTAATGAAATTGAGTTATTAAATTATTTACCACTTGTAATCATTCATATCTAATACCCATGTATGAAATAATTCAAATTGAAACATAAAATACCATTAATTATTAAGGAATAATATTATTACATGTCAAAGTGGTAGTATATACACCATATAATTGAAATTAGGTGCATAATCTTACAATATGCCTCAATGAAATGAAATAGAGATGGAGTCCCTTACAATGATCATAACATTGAACTGAAAATTTATAAATGAATAGATAATGTGTATAAAATTTAAATCCACATAGAAATTTTTTTAATACAACATAATATGATAAAAATTCATTATACTATAATCCTATAATATTTAGAGTTAATGAATAATTAATGTAACCAAATGAAATAAAATTTAGTTATAAATTTATTTATCACTTGGAAACTTTCATGTCAAATTACCTTTATTGAAATAATTAAAATTAAAAGATAAAATACAAAGAATTATTATAGAATTCTGATATTACATGTTAAAGGATAATTATATACACCATATAAAAGAATGTAGGTGCATGACATTAGAGAATGACATAGTGAAGATAAATTGAGAGGGGGTCTGTTACGATGATCGTAACATCGAATTAGAAATTAATAAATAAATAAATTTTATATATCAAATGTATATTCAATTAAAAAAATTTAAATATAATATAATATAATCAATATTAATTATAAACATAATCATATAATATTAATGGAAAATAAAGACATAATATAACCCAATTAAAAGAAATTGAGTTATGAAATTCCTTCCCACATTGTAACTTTCATGTAAAATACACTAGGATAAAATAATTCAAATTGAAACATAAATTACAATTAATTATTAAGAAATAATTATATTACATGTTAATGGGTCAGTATATACCCCATATAAAAGTAATTTGGACATCCCATTATAATATGCCTCAATGAAGAGAATTTGAGATGAAGTATATTACCTCATATTTTCTTTTGGATGAATGTAATTTAACTTAATTTATAATGGGTCAAACTATGTTATTAATTTACCCCAAAACCATATTAATATTTTAAATATCATATATGATCCTTTTATATTACCTTATCACACGTATTTTCTTAATGTTACATTATTTTCATTGTTTCATGTGTTAATTACATTAATTTTCCATGCGTGTTCTATCATGAATGATCCAGATCTTGGGTATAGGATATATATTCATAATCTACATTATTATATTAATATTATAAATATATTTTTTCTTCATTATAATTTTCTTAATAATCATTATTGGAATTTGTACATAGATAATGGATCACATCACTTTGTGGAGACGATAGGTTGTACGCACACGAGCAACATTATCATTCCATTAAAAGGTTAAAAGGTTAAGGAAGTGTGTGATATATTAATATTAAATAATAAATATCATCTCATATATATCCCATATATTCATTAAATTAATCCTTATTACTCTCCATGTAAATAAAAAGTGAAAAATCAATAGCATCGCTTCATGGGGTAATACTTATTCATACACATGAGATATATTATCATATTTTAAATGGAATAGATGGTTTGAAGTTATATGGGATATTATAATTAAATCATTATAATAATATTATAAATATAATATAAATATTTTAAATCCTTAAATATATATGTCCTTGAAATGTGTTGAATTAAAATGAATTATATCAGTTCACGAGACGGTAGTCTTCCATAAGCACGATTGACAGTTTTTGTTACCATCTTATGGAAGAGTATATGGATATAGTTTATTAAATTAACATAATAAAATAATTGTATTTGGAATATCATGGATTCATTGTATTATCATGATTAAATAATATTTTATTGATGTGTAAGTAGGAATAAAATAAAAACTCATGTTTAAGAACATAAACTCTTCATGGATGACCATCTTAGGTTAAAAAAAGACTTCATAGGATGGATTTATGATCAAAACATGACCTCTAGTATGTTGGGAGTGGATTAATGATGTGATTTTTTCATATATATTCCTCAAAAAATTTATTTATATGTGTAAAGATGGTAGGATAGGGGGTGGCCTTATATAAGTTGAGTAGAGGACATATATAGAGTTTTTCAAAAGAATCAATTACACAAAAGTTTTTATACTATAAAAATCTTCCAAAATGGGTCATTATAAACCATTATAGGTGATAATGCCAAAAACGTTATATCCAATGGGTGTTGAACAAGTTGGTAGGTCATTTTAAAACAATATATTCTTAGTTTAACCCCAAGTAAATTAGTTTTTACTTAACCATAATAATTAATTTTTTACTTCATTTACTATTTATACTGGTCAAATTTTAAATTAAGATAATTACATAATATAAATTATGAAGATTCCAAATATGGAACCCATTTTTTTAAATTAAATTTACATTATTGGTAGAATCTAATGTAAAATTATACCCACATATGTGATGGAAAATCAATTTTTAAAGAGAAAATTATCATAAGTATAGAATATTTTAATATTAAAATTTAATATGAAATTAATTCTAATGACCTAAAATAGTTAAATTTTTACGTAATTTTACTAAAATTACTTTGAATAAAATTTAAAATATAATTTATCAATGTGAAATATTTAAATGAAATGGGGGTTTTTAATAAATATCAGTATTTTCACTATTCATTAAAAAATTAAACATTTCAAAAAAATACAAAAAACCAGACTAAGATATTTTTGATATTCTAATTTAAAAAATAAATTTAATTTTATATAATTTTTTATTATAATAGTTTTCATGATTTATTTTAAATTATGTGTGGAAATAACTACTATGCCGTCTTTTAGAAAAAAAATACGGCTTTTTGGAAAACATTTCTTTTTATTTCAAATGATTCTTATTTTATTTATGATTAACATATAAACATAATTTTCATATTTTATTTAGTATTATTGATGTATAAAAATTTAATATAATGTTTATAACACTATTCAATATTACGGTTCATTTGGACTATGGGTTACGTGTAACATGCCTAGCCCCCATAACCCGAGGCCAGTGTCTTACTTTATTACATTTTCATAGACACACAGGGTAAAATTATGAATGATGAATTAGTTTATTATCTTTTTATATCTAGATATATACATGATAAAAATTTTACATTAGGAATATTGATTAAAATAGAATACATAACAAAATAAACTGAGCAACATCTTTGAGAACTCTTTCTAAGATTTTTTTCTTCATATCTGAGGGAGAGGAAACAAAATAAGTGTGAGGTCAGATGCTCAGTAAGGTTTAATTACAACAAGAGCTATCATAAATAAATAATAATAACCAACATGTAAACCTAAATAATTAAACAAACATTCCATTTAAATAACAAGACTATAATGATAAGAAAAGACACAATAAATATGGTAAGGTAAATAACTGAAAACACATGAAATGTATTAAATAACTAAGAATTAAATGAATACAAAGTTAATATCATAGGGAAAATATCATGTATAATAATAATAACTACAATAGTAATGAACTAATTTCTTAATTATTTATTGTAATGATCTAATAAGTAATTATATATCTACCATCAAGATCCTTTATAATGATATTTTAAAACTACTCAGTAAAAACCCATCTAATTTGGCCAACTTATTTGTCTCATGAAAACTTTCGATGCATCAAGGGGATATCTATGAAAATTCCCCACACATGTCAGCATGTTCATAAAATTTATAAAATATCAAATGATCAATTTAACTCACTAACAATATTCCCAATCAATAATTATTCATATTGAGTAAATGAAACATATTTATCTATATTTCCCCCAATTAATCAAATACTATTCTTAGTACACATTTTATGTAAAAAATGGAAATAAATTTAGAAAATAATCATAAAAATCATAAAATAATATTTATATTTATTATAAATATAATTAACAATAAAATTAGTTCAAAATAAAGTAATTTTTTTGAGATAAAGTTAACAATCTCATAATAAACTTATATCGTAATATAACTTTTACCACTAGTAAATTTGCATGTCAAATCCCCTTAGAAGAAATAATTAGAATTTAAAATTAAAATTAAATGAATTGTTAAGGTTAATGATATTATATATCAAATTGGAATTATATTCACTATATAAAATAAATATGGTTCATAATATTATAGTATGCATTAATGAAGGGAAATTGAGATAATGTCTTTTACCTTGAGTCTGACTCATCCCATATGTTCTTTATATTTTTGATTGATAATAATGTTTTAATTATATAATTACTTAATAAAAATCCCAATTTTTATTATTCATTTTATTTTACTTATTATAATGTTATATATGATTACATAATCAATTAATTATATGTTGGATGTATCGACGATATTTGGCTTATGCTTCAAAAATAACTTTGGAAGGTTGACTATTGTTAAAGTAGTCATTATTAAAAGATATAAAGAATAATAATAACGATATAATTATAATATTTATACATATATTATAATTTTATAAACAATTATTAAAAATATTTATTAGAAATGAATTATTTTATGATCATTGAAGATGATAGGTCGTATATACACATGAATAACGACCCTATTTTTCTATGATCTTTGTGGAAAGAAGATAAGAAATATATTGTCTTAAAATATTGATAATAATAAACTAAATAACATATTATGTCTTTAAATTTACTTATATATATCACCCATATGTAATGGTGATGAAAATTGAGTCACAATGCTACATGAAGGCGGTAGTCCAAATGCACACGAAAAATGTTATCATCATTCAGTAACTGAAAATGTAAAACAGAAAATATGGATTATATTTTTAGAATGATTAATAAGTGATGAATATTATAATTACTTCATTTATATAACTTATATTTATTAACATTATCCTTATAATTTTCCAGGTAATGTGTTATAAAAAGATGAGTTACATTAGTTAACAAGGCAGTAGTCCGCTGTACACACGAGCGACATTATCACATCCCCTATAAGATAGAAAGTAAATAAGTTGTATATGATATAATGTCTCTAGAGGTATAATATATACATTATATTCACCATTTCACACAACCGTGAGAGGTGGTACTGAAAAACAAATGACATTCGTTCGTAAGGTGGTTCCCTACCGTACAACCAAATGATGATTTCATAATTAATTTTAAGGAAGTGGGGATGGTCAAAGGATGTGGAACTAACTGAGAAAAAATTATTTATATATAAGATACTAATTTTATTTTTCATAATGGTTTAATAATAACTTAATGAGTTGGAGGGAGAGATAAAATAAAAATTCTCATTAAAGAACACTACCTCTTATTTGGGTAACCTCTTTCAGTTTTCACCAAATTCTTTACAAGGATGGATTTATACAAAAATTAAAGCTTATATAATGAGGTAATGGGTTTTGTAAATTTATATTGGTACTTCTTTCCTAAAAAATGGTGTAAAGTTTTGAAGAATATAGGATATGGGGTTTCCTTTTATAAGTGAGGTGAGTGGAGCACTTGGAATTTTTGAAAGGAAAATGGTATACACACATTTTTTACATTTAAAAATGGTAGAGAATGTATTATTCCCTATAATAATTCATTATAAGGTCTATAGTTTTCCATGAAACATATTTTATATAATTTTTGAGATCATTTTAACTATTATATTTTTAGTTCAACCACCATGTAAGCCCATTTTTACCTTAACTGTTGAAAACTATTTTTACTTTTTTTACTATTAATTATAGTAAAAAATAAATATGAACTTATTAGATAATATAAATTATTCTTATTCCAAATAAGGATTCTATTTTTTCAAATTCAATTCATATTATTGGAAAATTTTAAAATAAAATTAATCTCGTAGATATGATGAGAAAGCCAGTTTTCAAAGAGAAAATGTTCAAAAGGTTTGAAAGAATTTATATAAAAAATATATATGAAAATGATTGAAATAAAATAAATTGGATTAATAGACATATAATTGAGCTAATTTTACTTTAAAATATATTTAAAATATCATTTATATTTATAGATACCATAAATGAAAATGAATTTTTTAATTGAAATTTAGTATTTTTTACTATCCATAGAAAAAGGAATCATTTTATAAAAATATAAAAAATCCACCCTAAGATAAATTTGATATGACGATTTCAAAAATGAATTTTATTTCTTCAAATAAATTTTATAAAACTTGGAAAATTTAAATTTAAATTATGTATTAAAAGCATCACTAAATGGGTTTAAATTAAAAAAATACTATTTTTCAGAAATCATTTCTTTCTCGCTTAAATGATTCTTATTTTTATTTATAATAATTAGATAAAAAATGAAAATGTGTAAAATATTTATTTTTAATCATTTATTTAGTTATATTCGTACATGATAATATAATTTCTAGGTTATAATGGCCATTTGTGCATTATATTTTAATATAGTAATTTGTTTCATTTAAACATAGTATTACTTGCATCACAAGCTATTAAAGAAATTAAATTTATTCTAAAAAATATATATTTTAATGTTTTGGGTTGTTATATTAATCCCCCGTGAAAAAAAAATCATTCCTTAAATCTCATAGATATTATATTATAAATTTATTAGGTGAGTTCTTATCTATAATATCCTTTTGTTACCAAGTTGTTTCCTCTATTTTGTGATTTATCCGAAGTAACTTTACTAGAAGAGTCATCTAATTTACCAATAATGTTTCTCTATTTTCATGAATTTAATTGGGTCATTAATATTAATATAGATCAGGATCCGATTCTATTTGATCACAAGTTGCCAATATTTTGTGTCTAGAATGTACTTTTTTAAGAATTGTATATGGAACACATAATGTACTTTTGAGAGATTTGGTGTAATTTACAAATGATAAGAAATAAATCCAATTCAATCGAGAATTTAAAAGGGAAAGATGTACCTTGGTTTCAATTTCTATTTCATATAGAACCTTATAACACCATTATATGGATAATGTTTAAAAAAACATGAATTCCAACTTGTAACTCCAAACCATTCGCCTGATTGTCTACCAAAATCTTATTAATAATTTTACATATATTAATGTGAGCTAGAATAGACTTTACCATTGTTATTGTATCTTCAAAAAAAATTAGTCTTATAATTTTCCATCCCCCTGACTTCTTCCCAACTAAATGGAGCATGGAATCTTTTTCCACATAATTCTTCATATGATGACATTTAAATACTTTAATAGAAAATAGTGTTATAGGAAAACTATGCCAAAGTTAAGTATTGATCCTACACATCTTAATGTCAATTTAGAATGATCTCACATGTATTCCATTATTTGAATATTGCTTTGAAACTATCCATCAATTTGAGGATGCTAGTTTGTGGCCAAATGAATATCGATATAAAGATCCTTATGATGACCCTTCTATAACATCATTTTAAAATGGAGATCATGATCAGAAATAATTGAAATAAGTGAACCATTAGGTCCCAAAACATCATTAATATAACACCTTAAAATGTTCTCAAGTGGTAAATCTTACCTTATAGTAATGAAAAATGTATATTTTGTTAGGAAATCACAATAATCCATATTTCGTTGTTTTTTTTAGGAGTTATTGGTAGTCTTGGAAAAAAGTCCATCGTATTGTCATCCCATTTCTACACTGGACTAGGAAGAGGTTGAATGAATACTCTAGGATGTTTTCTCAGATATTTCAATTATTTAAAAACCAAAAATCTAGATAAATAATCATTAATTTCTTACTTCATGTTATACAACCATAAATGTGCAGTACAATCCTTATAAATGGTTATGCTCCTAGAGTGTTTAGAGAATATTCAGCTCTGATTTTCAGCCAAAAAAATCCTTTTTTTATCAGATATATATGAAACACATAATCTACTTAAAATTTTCAGAACACTATATTAACAAGTTAAATCTTCTAACTTATTATCATTCAAAGCTTTAATTTTATTCTAAATGTTTTGATCAGCATATTGAAAACATTTTACCTTTTATAAAAAAATATAGATTCACAATAATTTCAAAAATTAGTGATTCATCCACTTTCGAAATAGTTTATATATCCATATTTTCTTGATCAATGAACATATGATGCCTCTCAATCCAAATTTGGGTTATAACTCCATGATATTTCCTACTCAATACATTTTCTACATTATTTTCATTCCCTGGGTGGTAGTGTATTGATAAATCATAAACCTTGAGTAGCTCAATACATGTCATTTTCCTCTTATGGAACACATTCTTTGAAAAGATTTATTTTAGTCTTTTATGATCCATGTATTTCTTACATCTTTCACCACAGAGATAATGAGCTATATTTTCAAAGAAAATATTATAAATCTAACTCAAGATCATGTTGGATAGTTCTATCTATGAGACTTCAATTTCATTGATTCATTTGGAATAACTTTATCATTTTTCATTAAAACACAACTAAGTAACGTTTTGATGCATAATTATATATAAAAAACCCATCATTTCAAGATAGAAGAGTTAAAATTAGAGCATTGACCAATCTTCTCTTTAGTATATCAAAACATTCTTTAGATTCTATTTTCAAAACAAACTTAACTTCTTTTCTTGTAAGATTGGCTAATAGGTTAGCCAATCCAGAAAAAATCTAAATGAATAACATATAGTAAGCTTCCAACCCAATGACATTACATAACTCAATTATTTCCATTGTTTTAGGCCATTTTATTTCTGCCTTTATCTTTGAAAGACCTACTAATATTTAGTCATTAAAGAAAATATGTTTAAGAAAACAAACATACTGAGTCTAGAAATAACACTCACTAAATTTCCCATAAAAAAATTTACTTATAAGTATCTTTACAAATATCCACATGTTATTATCATGGTTCTCATAATTTTAAAATATACTAGAATATCATGAATGAATTCCACAAAAAAATCATTAAGATATTCCTTAAACACTCTATTCATTATATCAACAAAAATAAAGGCTGAATTAATCAATCCAAATGAAATTTATTTTAACTCATAATGTTCATAAAAAATTTGAAATACTATCTTCAAAATGTCTTCCTTATTTACTAACTATTTATGATAATAAGTACAAGTACCCAACGATAAACATTATATAATCTTGAGTTGAAGTAAATAATTTAATTTATTTCACTTTTAGGATCTTATATGGTTTAGTGTTTTAAAGAAATCCATCATAATTCATACATTAAAAAACAATATAATTAAAATTGGATACTTCCAATAAGTTTCCATTTCACCCCATAAAAAACACTTTAAAACATAACACTATTTAATTCATGAAATTTATTCATGAATTTCAATATGACTTTATCCTTTCCATTATCCATTTGGTGAAAAAATTTAAAAAGTGGGATGATCACAAGGGTCATAGTAAAGGATATAAATTAAGGGAAACCTCATGTCTAGTGAAAACATGAAAAATCATATAATATTTACAATTAACTGAAAAGTTTTTTGAGAATATGAAATAAATCATTTTTACAAGAAAAACACAAACACGTATTTCTTAAATAAAAATAGTAAAACCTATAGAAAGTTTTTAAAACTTCTTTTAGTAACATAGATAACCATATAATGAAAATCATTTCAAACTCTTTTAATTAGAATAATCATATAGTTGAGATCAAATATTTTCAATTCCCAAAGTGTTGAAGTGCTATATGGATGCACCCACTAATTAAGTTATAATCAGATCACACAACACTATTTATTCCACCCCATATTTTTTCCATAGTAGGAATACCTCGCACTATCTAGGTCATCCCATGTTTATACTGTAATGAGCTCTCTCAGTTCTATTTGGTCCACCCCTTCTTTAAGCTGTAACAGGATCAACTGATGCTATCTAGAAACACCCATTTTTAATGTATAATGATAGAGTACCATATAATTAATAAAAAATTTTATTCTTTCACTTTCCCATTAAAAAACATTTGAAACCATCTTTTAAAATCATAAAAAATAACTTTTAGATTCAATATTTACATTTCTTTTAATAATCATTTTCATTACCATAATACCATTTTCTTCAAAAACACATTTTCAATACCAAAAAATCACAAAAAAAAAATAAAATAGGTTTCATTAATAAAATCTTAAATATTTAAAAGTAATCCTGAACTAAAATAATGTTCACATTGTCAAAAATTTATTGTTTAATTGTACATTACGAATAGATCATCCATTTTATAGTTTTTGAAAACATTCAATATAAACATGTAAGAAGAATTATTTTATAAAATTTAAGTAAAGTAAATATATATATAAAATATACATATAAAATCATTTAAAAACATAGACCTGGGAAAGGAATATTTGGAAGGAAAACATTAAAAGATAATTTTTTTAAAGAAAGTGTCCTTTTTTTTATTCCAAAATATTTGAATCACAATCCCCATGAATGGATAAAAATAAACCAAATAATTAAATACCATAAGAATAGATAAATTCTTGATATAATATGTCAAATAGAATATATATAAATCTCATAAAAGAGTGTATGTTTATAACATCAAAATACTCCTCAATGAATGAAGATTGAGATGAAGTCCCTTACCATGAGTCTGACTCATCATGCATGCCTTTATATTCCAGAATAATAAACATTAGTTAATTATTTACATGACCTATAAGCTTATTAATGTTTATTATTACTTTTATTACACTAATGAACAATTTATATTCAATTACTTAATCAATTAAGTTTAAGTCATATGTTTTGACCACATTCGGTTTATGTGTCCAAAATAACATTGGTTGGTTGACTATAGTCAAAAGGATCCTTATTTAAACATACCAAGAATAATTATAAAATCATAATTTTCATACATATACAGAAATTTTAATTTTAAAATCAATAATCAAATATGGTTATGAAAAATGAACCAATGATATGATCATGTAGATGGTAGGTCGTACGTATGTATGAGTAACGTTTCCATTTTTCAATGATCAATATAGAAGGAAGGTATGTAGTATTTTACCTCGATGGAATTATAATTATATCAAAAATAATATATTATGTAAATATATATACTTATATATATCATTATTGTGATTTGGTGTTGAAAAAAAGAATAATAACATAGCTTTGAGGAGGCAGTAGTCTACACATTCACGAACGATGTTGTCACTTTTTCAGTATGTAAAATGGTAAGAAGATAATGATATATTATATTTCATGGAAGAAAATTATTTCATTAATACTATAATGATGTTATTTATATCATTTATATTCATTATAGTTGCCATTTTTCCATTCATATAACACATTTGTGAAAAACTCTTCACATTTCTTCGTGAGGCGGTAATTTGTTGTATACACGAGCGATTTTATTATATCACCTATGGTATGAAATATAGAAATGGTGTATATGTTATAATGATTAAAGAGTTATAATTATGTTGTAAATGTAATAATTATCATATATAAATAGTATTTGTGTAATTATTACCAACCATGAAAGGTGGTAATGGAAAAATGAACAACATCGTTTCGTGAAGTGGTAGTCCACCGTACACACGAATGGTGATTCTATACCCAATTTGATAGAAGTGTATATGTATTTATGTAATAAAATTAACATAACATCATATTACTATATTTAAGATACTTAGGTTATTATATAATCGGGGTTTTATAATAATTAATTGGGGTATAAAAATAAATAAAATATAAATGCTCATTGGATAATGGTACTTATTCTTGAAGTATATGATTTTGGTTTATACCAAAGGACTTCCTTAGATATATTTGTGACCAAATTAAGGATTATATGATTAGTATAGGATAGTGGAGAATTTATTTGGGTGGGACTTGTATGAAACAATTTATTTTCAAGGTGTGATTATATGATGAGAGTCGGTGGGGTTTTATTAGTGGGGTGAGTGACAAGCTTGTAAATGTTTTAAATAGTCAATTCCACCCATGTTTTTTTAGTTAATCTCGAATCAATAATGAACCAAACTAGACACATGGTGGGATAACGTTTATTAAGGTAATAAAATGGGTGATTTACTAGTTTCTAGGTTTGTTTCACCCTTATGACAGAATTTTTTCACTTGGTAAACTCATTTTTATCATAATCATTGTAATTAATTTTAATTTTTTTTAATAATTACTTTTGAAAAAAAATTCATTAACCTTATAGACACTATATATAATTATTATTCCAAATATTTAATCCATTTTTCTAAATTAAATTCACATAATAGATAAATTTTAATTTAATAATAATTCCTCAGACACGACGAGACAATAATATTTTTAAGAATATTTCTGTACAAAAAGATGATTCTATATTAACTCTATGACTAATAATAATCATTAAATTTATATAAATTAATATTTAGAAATATATATTCTATAAATATCATTTAATATATACCTCGTTTTTAATTATTTTAACTAATTAAAAATGAGAAATATTATGCATCTTATAATAGTTTTTAGAAAAACTTGTATGTAAACCCAAAGAACAAACTTATTTTAAAAAACAATATAATATTGATTAATAAGTAATTAACTGGATTAAATATAACCAAATAATACATAATTTACATGAAATTATATTCAAAAATTATATTTAGACTTAAATTACATAATTTATTAATAATAAAATACATTTTTTAAGAAATCAGTATTTTTCACCATTCATTGAAAAATCAATATTTTCTGAAGAAACCCTAAATTTATCACAAAGTAAATTTTGATATAATGATTAAAAATTATATAAATTTTCTTGAATTAAAATTATAAAATTCTAAGATTAATCTTCTGAATAAAACTTTATAAGAAATGTTTTTAATTAAAACAATTTCCGTTTAGATTAAAAATTGATAGTTAAATATATATATATAAGATAACTATCTAATTCATATTTATAGATATAAAAAATGTTATAATCTATCAATTTTTTTTTTAAATTATTCCCCCTTTTAAAAATTGTATCCTCTTAATTTTACTGACTTATTAAATAAGTGGGGATATCCTTCCCTCGTAGAATTTTTCAGATTCTTATGTTTCCTTTTTAACCATTTGGTTGTTTCTATAAAACCTTAAACTAGAAAATAACCTTATTCAAAAACACATTATCTCTGTATTTAATAATGTGAAATAGTTATTCCTCATAAGAAATATTCTCTTCCATTTGAACTACTTTAGGGCTTAGAATATGATATGAATCCAGCATGAATTTCCTTAACATTAAAACATGAAATACATTTAGTACCTAATATAAACTTTGAGGTAAGGCAAATTAGTAGGAAATTGATCCAATTTTACCTAGGATTTAATATGGTCTAATGGACCGTTGAATCAGATTTTCCTTCTTACCAAAATTATTCAAACTTTCCCCTAGAGAAACTTTGAGAAATACATAACCACCTACCTCGAAAGAAAAATCATTCCTATGGTAATCCACACAACTTTTCCACTTTCTCTGAGCTATCCTCACATGTTATTGAATCAACTACACATTCTCATCCATTTCCATTACCAATTATGGTTCCATTCACATTATTTTTTATAATTCAACTGAAAAAGCTAGTGTTCAACAGTTCTTTCCATACAATTCCATTAATGGTTTCATCTATATACTAGAATGAAAATTCTTATGATATTTAAAATCAATAAAAGAACGATATTGATCCCAATATCCATGGTTATTAATTGAGTAAAAAAATAATGTACTCCATACACTGAATAATATTATCACACTATCTTTCAGATTGAGGATGAAAAGTTTTACTGAAATTTAATTTATTACCCTATGACTTCTAAATTCCTTCCCAAAAATTAGATGTGATCATGGTATGACGATCAGATACAATAGTGATACAAACTTCTTCTAATTTGACTACCTCTTAGATATAAATTCTAAAAAAGATAACCATAAAACATTTTATCCCAAATGGTTTTTAAATTTTAATATTTATTCAATCGATAAATAATAACTCAATTATCATTATATCCTTGATATTTCTTCAAAAATCCAACCAATAAAATCCATTGATATATTTTACCATTTCAACTCCAGAACTAGAAAAGGTTGATGGTTCCCCTTCAGTAACATTCATTCTTATTTAACCTACTCACAAGTAAAACACTTCAAGGTAATGTTACAAATATCTTTTTTCATTCCATTCCACCAGTAATACTGTTAAAGGAAATTGTATATCTTGGTGATGCCTAGATGAATATAAAATAGAGAACTATGAGCTTTAGTCGATAAAAGTTTCCTCAATTGGGAATTAGAAGACACACATAATCTTTTTCCAATAATTAAATCACCTTTTAATAAATAATAAAATCAATAATATTACCTTTCTTAATGGATTATAAATTTTCATTCAAAGATTGATCCTCCTTTAGAGATTTCTTAAGTGTTTCTGATAGATTAGCCTATATTGAAACCTAAAACAAAATGGAGGATATCACTGCAGCCACAACATAAAGTCCAAAATTTTTCAAATCATTAATCCAAGGTTCATAATCTAATTGTAAAATGGTTGATTTATCATTTCTTAACTAATATAATAATCGAATTTGTTTGATTTTCCTGGATCTTAATTAATCGATCAATCAAAATACTTGATTCATTTCCTCTGTCTTATTTTTTTCATATTAAATTATTTTTGGATGAATTTATAATTAAAACTATTATTATTAGTATATATTTCAAACTTTAATACATAAAAATTATTCATCTAAATTTTTAAAGAAAAAACCACATAATCTAATTCAAATCCATGTAGAGGGTAATTAGAATCAAAAGGTTTAAACTATCATAAAGAATATTCAATTACTTAAGTATTCCACATTAGCAAAAAAGCAATTTGTTTCAATAAATCATAACTATTGATGTAGTATTTACCATTTATATATGGCAAGTCCAAAACCGAAGCATTCGCCATTATTTTTTTCAATTCCTTAAAACAATAAACATATTATTTTTTCTAGATGAACATGACTCATTTTTTAGTTAACTTAGTCTTTATACTACAAAATAGATCAATGTTTTCAACAAACCACAGGTAGTAAACTGATAATTCTATAAAACTATGAATCTATATGATATTTTTGGGTATTTACTATTCCTTAAAAACTTTTTTTAGCTGGTCAAATAGTTATTTCGTCTTTAGAAAAAATATATCCATGGAAATAATTTTTTTTACAACAAATATTCATACTTACTAAATTTCCCAAATAGTTTTTTGATGTTTTCATAACAAACATTATGTTATTTTTATATTCCTCTTAAATTTTAGAATATAAAAAAATTCCATCAATAAACAAAGCTATTTTTCCCCAGAACTCAAGAAAAAATTTATTTATAAGGTCCAAAAATATAGTAGGATCATTATATAACAGAAATAGCATAACTAGAAACTCATAGTTCCCATATATAGTTTAAAAACAAGCCTTTGGAATGAATACTTCATTCACTTTCAACTAATGGTACTTTGACCTCAGGTCAAACCTTCGAAAAATATTTAGCTCTCAAAAGATGATAAAAAAGATCATTAATGTGAGGAAAATGATACTTTTTCTTAAAAGTGACGTTATTCAAGGCTCTATAATCAATGAATACTCTCATTGAACCATATTTTTTTCAATGAAAAAAAGAAGTATCACTACACAGTGATGTTCTAGGTTGGATGAAACCTTTATTTAATAACTTATGCAATTGATTTTTTTAATTCTAAAAGTTCTACATGATCCATTTGATAAGGGTGGTTAGAAATTGTATTAGCATTAAGAAATAATTCAATAGTAAACTCATCCTCCCATTCAATAATAACACTAGGAAAATCATCAAGAAAAACACCTAGGTTTTAATTTACTACCAAAACATCATATATTAGAAGACTTTATTTATATTCAAAATTATGGTTTGGGTAACAATCACTGCCATATCTTATTATTTTCTAGAATCTTGGTAGGTTATTAGAGGAATGAAATCATTAAACACAACATTCATATTATCGAATTCTATCTTAAAATCATAATCTAAAATCTGATCCATACCAGGATTGATATCAAACTCTATGTGGTTAGTTCAATAATATTTTCATGATAGAACATATCACTAATAACAGTAGGAATAATCATTTAAATATTGGATTCTTTAACACTTCCACCCAGAGTTTTAAAAAAAATATAACTTTTCTTATTTAGGTGATATTCCAAATTATATTTCAAATTTATCGGAAATGAATGAATGAGAAGATCCATATTCAAACAGGGTATTGAAATAATTTGAATATAAAAATAACATAACTTTCACCACATAATTTTTTGGACCAAAATCAATATAGTCATATCAAATGGCTCTTCTATACATTTCTATTTTTGATCATGATGATTTAAATTTGTTTAAACTTACTTCAGACATGAATTAACATAATGACCTAACTCATTTCAACTGAAAAACATCACCATTGGATGACTATTGGTTTCACCATTATTTGGATATCTAGGGATCATTTCATTATAGTCATGAATCCTATGACCAAACTAACCACAATATAATGACATTATACATCCTATCAAATATTATTTTAAATGTTTTTTTCCACACTTGGAACATTTAGGGGGATTACCTCCAGAATTTATATCAGGTTATTTCACTCTTTCATACCACCTTGACCTTTTCTTACTATTGTCATCTTGAAGAACATATGTGTTATAAAAATCCATCTCAACTTTCTTGGAACAACAAACCATTTTCTAAAAACATTTAAATTATAATGTGTCAAATTACCATTGTAAACTTAGTTATAGCCCTTATAAAATCTTATTAATATTTCTATCATTGTCCTAAATAAAATACATCACATACATATCCAATATTTTGATGTTTTCTTCAAATGCATCCACATGATATTCAACTTTCTACCTCAATTTGAGGAATTATTTTTCGTCTGGATTCGAACAACCATTGGGAAATATTTCTCAAGGAAAATATCTATCAATGTTTCCTATACCATGGAATCAAGATCATATTTCTCTCCGATATTCTTTACCAAATACCACCATAGATCTGCTTCACCTTCAAAATAATAAATGGAAAGGGTAACCTTTTAAATTTATAAAAATCCCATGATATGAAATATCTTTTCAAGATCATTGATCTATAATTCAACTATCACAGGGTAAGATGATTCAATAAATGATGGGGGATGTTGCCTAAAAAAATCCTCTATAAAATACATGTTCTTTCATGGTAGATTGGGTTCCTCTCTACCATAGATACTACAAAAATGTATTTCTTTTATAAACTAATCCATCACTACAAAAAAATTTATATTCTGAATCCATCCTTATTGGGATATTGATTTGGAAGTATATTCTTCACATGGTTCCTTCCAACATTAGCTTCCCTATTTCCTCTATGTAAAATCATTCTGAACATAAATAGTTTAGTCTAAGAAAATTTTTAATTTTAAATTCTATTCCATCTTAACTTAACCCTAAGGTAAAATATTATAAGGGAATGTTATTATCATTATCTTAACTACAAAAGATATATAAACTATCCTTTGATACCAAATAAATTCTCAGCATTTAATATTGCATAATCATGAGTTTTTCTTAAGAAATTACTTTCTTTCACTTTAAGGATATTTTCATGTTTAGTGTTTTAGATAATTATTCCATAAATTATACATTACAAAACCATATAATAAAAATTAGACACATTTAATTATTATCTATTTTTTCCACAATATAAAACTCTTTAAAACAAAAAATTATTTATTTAATAAAGAATATTCATGAATTTCAACATGAATTAACACTTTCCCATTCCCATATTATGAAAAAACGTTAAAAATGTGGGATGGGAAAAAATATCAGTAAGAGATATAAACAAAATTAAATCATTAGTCCGGTGAAAACTTGAAAACTCAAATAATGTTTACCTTTACCTTATAAGTTATTTTATCAAATGAAATAAAACATTTTAACATAAAAAACACACACATTTTCATCTCAATGAAAATAATTAAAACTTATAGGATTAATTAAATCCTATTTTAGTGACTTAGAACATCAGTGAATAAAACCATTTCAAACACTTTTCATTACAATAACCATATGGATGACTTCCAATATTATCATTACCCAATTAATTGGAGAGATATCTGAGTACACCTATATTTTAAGATATAACGAGATCACTTGGAAATATATAGTACACACCATGTTTAATATATAATGGTCTTACTCGAAAGTATCTGGTACACCCCAGTTTTAATCTGTAATGGGCTCACCCAGCACTATCTGGGCCACCCCATGTTTAAGCTGTAACAGGATCACCCGATGCTATCTGGGCATACATATTTCACATTGATAATTTTAAATTATCATATAATAAATAAATAAATTATTCATAAACTTATCCATTGTATAACATTTGAAAAAAGTTTTTAAACTTGGAAACTAATCACTTTTTGATATCTAATTTCATTTTTATTTTAATAAACAATTTTCAATATCATAATTCCCTTTTCTTTGGAAAACAATTTTTAATTCCAAAATAACCAAAATAAAAATAAAAAATAGGTTTCTTTGATTAAAATATGAAAAATTTCAACGAAAAATATAAATAAAATAATTTTAATGGTGGAAGATAAGTCATTTTTTTCATATACATTAAGAATATGACTTCGATATTATTATTTGTCCAAATATTCCATGTAAAACACATAAAATTATTCATTATGAAAAATATTTAGATAAAGTAAAAAATAAAGATAAAATATAATTTATAAATATTTTATGTGCATAATATCATTTAAAACATATACATGGGAATGGAAGAGTTTGAAGGAAAACATTAAAATAGATTTTTTTTAAGAAAATGTCCCTTATAACTTCGAAAATATTTGAATCATAAGACACGTGAAAGGATAACATTAAATAAAAAATTAAAATGAATTTAGTCTAGATGAATTAGTGTAATAAAATGTATATGGGTTCATATATACCCCTCATAAAATATTATAGGTGTATAAAATCAAAATACCCCTCAATGAAATGAGATTGAGATGAATTCCTTACCTTGAGTCTGATTCATGATGTGTGTATTTATCTTTTAGAATAATAAATTTATGTTAATTATTTTATTTCATGATAAATTTTTAAATGTTTATTATTACTTTTATTCCACTTATTAAAATATTATATTCAATTATTTAATCAATTACGTTTATGTCAGTTTTTTGACCATATTCAGTTTACATGTTAAAAACAAATTTGGTAGATTGACTATGCTCACATGTGTCATTATTTAAACATATATATAATTATAATCATGAAATAGTTTTCATATATATACATAAATTATAATTCTAAAATAAATTATCAAATATGGTTATGAAAAATGTCCCAACGATACGATCATGGAGATGGTAGGTCGTATGTATACAAGATTAATTCTTATATTTTTCAATGATCATCGTGGAAAGAAGGTATATGATATTTTAAATTTATAGAATGATAATTATATAATAAATGAAATACTATTGAATTATATTTAATTATGTATATCATTATTAGGATGTGGTGATGAATAAAAGAATAATCGTATTGCTTTAATGAGGCATTATTCTACACATCCACGAACGACGTTATCACTTTTTCAATGTGTGAAATGGTATAAGAAAAATGATATATTATATATATAAAAATAGAATAATTTCATTAGTATCATAATGATTTAATTTATATCATATATTCTCATTTTATTCACCCTTATTACCTTCCCTGTAACACAATAGTTAAAAATTCCTCTCATCACTTCGTGAGGCTATAGTCCTCCATACACACAAGCGATGTTATTATATCTCATATGGTATGAATTGTAAAAATGGTGTATATAATATAATGGATAAATAAGTATAATTAGTTTATTAATATCATAAATATAATATATAAATATTATTCCTATCATTATTCATAACCATAATAGGTTCTAATGAAAAAACAAATGACATCGTTTCACGAGGCGGTAGTCCGTCATACACACAAATGATGCTTTCATATCCCATTTGAAGTAAGTGTCTGTTTTTGTAGGTCATACCTCTAAAATAACATCATATTAGTATATTTATGATAATTAGGATATTATATAATCATTTTATTAGAATAATTTAATGGGTTGGAGAATGAAATAAAATATAAACGCTCATTGGAGAATGTTACCTCTTCTTCAGGTATCTCCTTTTGGTTTGTACTGAAAGACTTCTTTTGTTGGAATTTTTCCCAAATTGAGGCTTTTATAATGAGAGGTTTAATATTTATAAGTTAATTGGGAAGGAATAGGACGAAAAAATTGGTATTTAAGGTGTTAATATAGGAGGATAGTTGGTGGCCTTTTATCAGTGGTGTGAGTTTCAAACTTGTAATATTTTTAAAGAGTGAATTCCAACCATGTTTTCTATGTAAATTAGTAAAAAAATGCACCAAAATAAATAATATGAGGAAAAAAGTATTAATATGTCCATTAAATTGGTGATAGAAATTTTTATATTTCTTTTTGACCCTTATGCTTAAATTTTGGTCACATTGTAAACTAATTTTTACCTCAATCGCTGTGATTAATTTTAAACATTTTCACTAATAACTTTGGTGAAAATTATATTGGAATTATTATATGTTGTAAATTATTTTTATTCAAAAAATTTAATCCAATTTTGAAAATATAATTCACATAAATAGAATATTTTAATTTAATATTAATCCCGCAGACACGTAGAGACAAATAGTTTTTAATAAGAATATTTCTTTACAAAAAGATGATACTAAATTAACTCTATGACTTACAATAATATATTATATGAAACCAAATTAAAATTTTATGATACATATTCAATGAATTTCATTTAAAACATTCTCTATTAGGTTTTATTTTGAATAATTAAAAAGAATAAACATTATTCATTTTCAAACAGTTTTTAGAGAAACCCAGTTTTAAAATCCAAAAACAAACTTATTTCAAAAACCAAAATAAAGTCTATTAAAAATAATTAAGTGGATTAAATATAAAAATAAAATAAATTGGTAAATTTAAATCATATTCAGAAAATATTTTAACTCTTAAATTACATAATTCAATAAAAACAAAATGCTTTTATAAATAATCTATATTTTTTCTATTCACTTAAAAATAAATATTTTATAAAAAAACCTCAATGTTCAAATAAAGTATATTTTTTATTTATTATTTCATAAGAATATAACAATTTTTTTTAAATTCAACCTCCAAAATTTATAAACTTTTATTTTAAATAAATACTTGTATGAGAAATGTTTAATTAAATAATTTCCTTTCTGATAAAAAATTACTTGATAGTTTTATAACTAATATAAATATCATATCCACATTAATAAATATAAAAAATAATTTAGTCTATAACTACCTAGGTTTTTATACTCAAAATGAAGGTAAATATTTAAAAAATATTATGTTCCATGAAGATGATTGAATATGTCCTAAATGTGAGGCAGAGTATACTTGGTCTATATCATATTAAATTAATTTCCCTACAATCAATGCATAGCCTCATGGATCTATCATTCTTATTAAAAACGAAAATAGGGTCTCCCCATGGTGGAATAATAGGGATAATTAATAACTTATCGCCCAAATCCCCTAGTTGTCTCCTTAACTCAAATAATTTGAATTTTTCCATTCTATAGGGAGTATTAGGAATTTATCTTAAATTAGGGATTAAATCAATAGAAAACTCATTTTCACACTATCGAGGATGTCCAGGTAAATCCTTAAGAAATACATCAATGTATTCCTATCAAATAGGTACACAATAAATTCTAATATTACCTTCTTTATCCCTATATTTTTTTCTCTTATTCTCAAATAATTTTATAGAGTAGAGATACTCAGGGTAGATCAAGATATGATTCAGATAATAAAGTCTTCTATATAAAGATAAATAATTATATGTCTTACTCAAAATAAAAATTTTATTTTTATATCAATAATTTTTTTCATAATATTTATAAATAAAGTCCAAACCATGGATTATATCAATGTCAATCATATGTATGATAATAAGGTTTACTAATTGATCATGTAACGCCCTGAAATTGTAAAATAAGAACATTGTATTTGTTATAGTGTATGACACGCAACACCAAAAGAATAAGGGAATACAATATCCCAAGAATTTACAATATATCAAATTAAATAAATCTATGATATAGTTTTAAATGAACGTGATACTGAGTTAGCATGTGTTACATGCAATAATGAATTTCTTTGATGACTTTCATTACACACCAGACAGAGTTTACCCAAAAAAATATTGTTAAAATATTATTATTTAATATAATAAGATATAACCTAGCCATTAAATTAGTGGTTATTAATATTATTAACTAAATTAGGAAAATATTTGTTTTTCACATATATAAAATGAATTCTTTAGTTACAAAGTTAATCAGAAATGAATATAATAATTAATTGAATATAAAGGGAATGTCTTTATAGAAAACCATTTCTGTGATCATGAATATGTCTTATAGTAATTAATTAAATTAATTAAAATTAGAGAGTGATATTAATTTAATATATATGTTATATATTAGATAATTTTTTTATTTATTAAATAGATTTTATTGGAATAAGATAAGAATAAACCCAATTTTATACATAAAAATCTATATTCTTATAAAGGAAAGTTTACTACTTTTTAATGGTGCACCTATATTAAGTATTAATTTTTATAATTTTTTAAATTTAATATGAAAAAATAAACTAAAATTTTCAAATATTGGAATCAATATTAGGTTAGGGTGATTTTTTTTGTATGTTCTATGAAGATTCATTTTTATTAAATAGTGAAAAATACTGAATTTTAGTTCAAAACTATATTTCATATAATTTATTTATAAGGGTAAATTATATTTTTTTAACTATTTTTAAAGTTTAATTAAATAAATTTTATATTAATTAATCCAATTTTGTTATTTGGAATAAATTTAACTATGAAATTGAAAATAAAAACACAGAAAGTTTTTGAATGTTTTTACTTCAAAATCCTACATTGTTGTCCCTCGTATAGGATTAAATATAAATTAATTTGAAAAAAAAATATGTGATTTTAATTTATATTAATTAATTAAATATTTGGAATATGAATAATATAAAATTTCTTATTTGTTTAAATTAGTTTTTGGCCAAAATTATTAGTTAAAGTAGTTAAAATTTATTAAATCAATTAAGATAAAATTAAGCTTAACACGAGACTAAACCTTAGTCTTAAAGTGAAAAATGACCAATAAACTTGTCAAAAATATATTTTATGGAAATATATCTACCATGAAACCTATAATAATTCAAAATTTTCCATTTTTGCACTTTGGGAACAAGTAATACTTGGGGAACATACAATTATTTTCAAAAATACCAAGTGTGTCCTTTCCCTCCACTATAAAATGGTACCCAAACATCCCACTTTCTCACACCAATAAAGGAATTTTGGATTGAGCAATATCTAACCAAATTGATCCTAAACATCCTTAAACTAATACTATAAGCTTCAACTTGGTAATAAATTCAACCCATGAAGTCCTTTGGTGAAAAACAAAAGAAGTTACCCAAATAAGAGATAACATCCTTTCTAAGGTTCTTTAGTATTATCTTCATTCTAGAAAACCTAATCTATTATAATTACATGATTAAATCATAAAAAACAATAAAATATATATTGATATGTTTTAATTGTAAGTTTTTACCAACACTTACAATTACTTCTATCTAATGGGTAACATACTTACTGTTTATGTGTACGACGAACTACCGTCTCAAAAAACGATGTTGTTCATTTTTTTCTTCTCTCATGGTATAAAATTATTTTTGAAATACAATTTATTTGTTATATATAGGGTATTTATAGTTTATTTATTATTTTTAAATTAAAACACATGATTTTATTATGTCTATTTTGTGTAAATATGATAATAGCATTTATGAACGTATGGACTACTGCCTCCTCAGAGTGATGTCACGCATTCAAACAATACATGAAAAATATAAAGGATGGTTTTAATATACATATGTAATATATATGAAATAGATATTATAATTTAATTACAATATATATAATTTAATGCTTATTTGTTTAATACAATAATAAAATTAAAGTAGCGATCATGTGTACGTACGACCTACCATCTCCATAAACGGTGCATTCCATTTCTTATCTCCAAATTTTATGATTTGTTATAAATACATATATGAAGAATAAATATGATATTTAAATAATGTTTTAGATTATTGGTATTATTAAACCGTGACATAACTAATAGGAACCACAAGTAACAAGTTAAAACACACTCAAAAAAACAAGGCAATTAATACTCAAAATATTTAAAATAATGAATGATTATTAACAAATGGATAATAGTTATTATAATAAAATAATATATGATACTATATATATTAATATGGTTTTGGAATAAGTTAGTAACATGTTTAAAACCATTATACATGAATTTAATGGACGTTCACCCTAAAGGAGACATAAGATAATGAATTTTTATCTAACTTTTTTCATCCGTGAGATAAATGCCATGTTCACAACTTACATATTTTGTTTGGTGTACCTATAGAACATTTTGATATACTATATCAATAATTGACCTATATTCATTTTATTTTAATTGTTAATATGAATTATTTCTTCTAAGTTGATTTCAATTAAAATTTCCAAGTGGTAAATAACTTCGTAACCCAATTCCTCTTTGTTGGGTTATATTACTTTCTGATTATCTTCAATATCCAAAGATTATGTGTGTGATAAATTTTTACAATATATTATTTCATTTACACATGATTTATGTGGATTTAAATTTTACACACATAATCTATTATTTTATCAATTCTCACATCAATGCTATGGAATTTTCAAGGGTTTACTTCACATTATCATTTTGTTTGGGATTGTTTACACTTGAATTTCAGTGGAGACAATTATTTGATCACTATCTAACAAACCCTTTAATTTTCATCTACTCTATTTATTCATGACCTTTTATAATATCAGTTTTTTTTATATTATTTGGCACTCAAAATGTTTTTAAAATTTTATTATGAAAATATGACTTTGTTTTCCTCCTCAGTTGAAGAACCGGTTTTTTTCAAAAATAATAATTTTCTAAAAACAATTAAATAATTTTTTAACATTTCCAAAATTATTTATTAAATACATTTTTACCTATTTTGTCTTTTGAAAATATTTTCAAATGAATATTCTTTTTTCTTTCTAAAAAAATTATTTTTCTAAACTTTTACCTTGCAAAAGAAATGTTCTTTTTACCATGTACGACATGTATAGATTTATTTTTTTCATTTAATTGAACCATAATTTTCATGATTAAAAGGATCATTTTTAAATAATTTTTTTAAAAAAGTTTTTTTAATGAAATGTATATAATTTTTTTTAAATAAATAGTTTTTTTCCCAAATAATATTTTTCAAAGATCTTTTTATAGTACTTTTGTTCCTCAACAACAATAACCATTTATTTTTTTACACAACTTGGGATATGCAGTATCGATAGCATCATAATTATTCCTTTTTTTGGTTTATGATATCTTTGACCAAGATTTTTACTGACATTGAGTACCTTGATTCCTTTTGGTCCATTTCAAATTATATTTATATTATTTTAAAAGAATGAAGTCTTTTATGTCGGTTAACAAACCATCATATTTCAAAAGGTAGAAATTATTAAACACATAACCAAAGGATGATAAATTTTTAACTACAACCAATAACCTACAAAATGTACTTGTCAATATGTCATTATTTCTAGTTGATAAATTTAATGAATAAATATTAATTATCAAATAATAGTATAAAGTCCTAGGTTTGTAGATTAATCTATTAAACATTTATTTCTTTAGATGATAGATAGATATATATAGTTAGAATTTTCAATCTTTTATAGGTCATACAACCCATTACATGTTTATTTTAGTTCTTCACGAATCTAAGTTAATTTTTGGATAACAATTTCATGAAGTAATGAATGATTTTTAAATTCATTGAAGCCCAAAATTGTGATGAAATTTTATTTATAGAAATATATTATGTAAGTATATTTCTATATATTATTAGGAAATAAAAAAGTACTAATAATTAGGTAAATAAACAAAAAAAGATAAATTAAACGTTTTCATAATACATTAATTTTTATTGAACTCGTTTTTTTCTAAATCATTATTGATTTTTCTCTTTGAGGCCCTCAACTTTAAATGGATATTTCAATTATTAGTGATTGATGTCTTCCATCACACACTATAATTATTTAAACCTTTCATGAATGTATGTATCTCTACTTTCCACTAATGTTATTATACTTAGAGACCAAGATATATGTTAGCCTATGTGACCTTTGTACTTCTCATTATTTTTTTATAGAGGATGTTTTAAAAACTCTTCCCATTATGTGGGATTTAAATACAGTTAATATAAAACAATTTAATACCATGGTTGAGTTTAAATATTGAGGATGTTATTTTATTAAGTTGGAGAGAATGTGACACACAAAAGTTATTAAATAAGAATATTGTATTTGATAATTTGTATGAAACGCCACACTAAGTGCGTAATGGAATATAATATACTGATAAATTACAATATATTTACTCTTTTAAATAAAATCAATCTATAATATATTTTTTAATTAATGTGATACTGAGTTAGTGTGTGTCATATTTGACAACTAGTTTCTTCGATGGCTTTTGTTACACATAAAACTAAGTTTTACATAACAAATATATATTATTAAAATATTATTAGTTAATATAATTCGATATAACATAGTCATTACATTAGTGGTTATAAATATTATTAAATAAAATATGAAAATATACGGTTTACACAAATATTAAATTATTTAATTGGTAACAAATTAATTATAAATTAATGTAAGATATAATTAAAGATAAATGGATTTTTTTTATAAAAAACTATTTGTATGTGCATGAAGATGTTTTATCCTAATGAATTAAATTAATTACAATTAGTGAGTGATATTAAAAATATATATATATTATATTCAATAAAATATTTTTTATACTCAATAAAATATTTTTTATATTCATCCAATATATTTTATAGGTATAAGTTAAGAACAACCCCAATTTTATATATAAAAACATATAATTTTGTAAAGACAATGTTATCGCCTTTTAATGGTGCACCTTTTTTTAAATATGAATTTTGGAAAATTTATAAATTTAATATGAAAAATAAAAAATATTTTTAAAATAGAGACACCAAAAAAATTAGAGTGAATTTTGGTATTTTTTTGTGAATCACACTTTTTGATGAATAGTGAAAAAATATTGAATTTTAATTCAAAAGTACTTTTTCATATTATTTATATATAGGGTTAAATTATATTTTTTACTAAGTTTAATGATTAAGTAGATAAATTTTATATCAAATAATCCAATTTAGGTCATTGGAATTTATTTCAATTTGAAAGTGAAAATGAAAACCAAATCAAACTTTTGGACATTTTAACATTATAACTCGCATTACCATCCTGTCTGTGGGATTAAATTTTAATTAATTTCTTCCACTTATATTATTGGAATTTGAAAAACTGGATTTTAATTTTTGAATCATAATAATTAATAATTTATAATAATGACAAATTTTTTTTTTCAAAGGATCCGTGAAAGTAATTAAAATTAATTTTGTTGATTAAAGTAAAATTAAGCCTAACAATGGACTAAACCTTAATATTATGGGAACAAGTGACCCTTAAAATTTTTTAAAACATATTTTATAGATATATTTATGAAAAAAATACTATATGGTTCCATAATGGTCTTTTTTTACACTTTGGGAACAATTACTAATTGGGGAACACAATATTCTTTTCAAAAATACCAAGTGTGTCATCTCCCTCAACTCTAAAAAGGAACTCAACCCTCCAAATTTATCACACCTACCAAGAAACATTGTATCAAAAAAATATCTAAAAAAATAGATTAAAACAATCCCCTCATAATCCTAGAATCCGCACCTTGGAAAAAATCTCTCCAAGGAAGTCCTTTGGTGCAAGACAAAACCACTTACCCGAATAAGAGGTATCATCGTTCCTCAAGCTCTTTTGTTGTATTTTCAATCTTGAACTCATAATCTATATTTATTACATGATTATATAACAAAAAAATATAATAAATATACTTAGATATTTTTATTATAATTTTTCTACCTAAACATAAACACACTTCTATCTAATGGGTAAAGAACTTACCATTTATGTGTACAACGAACTACCGCCTCCCAAACCAATGTAGTTCATTTTTATTTTACCACCTCTCATGGCCGGTCATTATGATATAAATGATATTTGTTACTATATAAATGATATTTCTAATTTATTTAGACATAAAAAATTTATATAAAATTTATTCCCTTTTTCTTTCTATTTTTTATATGTACGATAACATCGTTTGTGGATGTGTGGATGACCGCCTCCTCAAAGTGATGTGACACATTCACACTATACATGAAAGTTATAAAGTATAGTTTTGATATAAAAATTTAATATATATGAAATCAATATGATACCATAATTATAATATAAATAATTTAATTTTCATTCTTTAAAAATGAAAAGGAAAGGAAATAAATATTCATGAATACGTACAGCTTACCATCTCCATGAACAAGGCATTCCATTTCTTATCTCCATGTTTTATGATTTTTTATAAATAAATATATTCTGAATAAATATGATATTTATATCATGGATTAAATTATTTATATTATAAAAGAATGACCTAATTAAGAGTAAATCAAGTAACAAGTCAAAGCATACTCTAAAAACTAGACAATTAGCACCCGAAATAGTGAAAATAATGAATGAATGTTAACATATGGGTAACAATATATTATAAGAAGGTCACATATAATATCATAAATATTAACATGATTATAAAATAAGTTATTGAAAATTTTAAAACCGTCATACAGTAATTTTAATTACGTTCACTCTAAAGGAAGCACAAGGTAAGGGATTTTCATCTCACTTTTTACATCCATGAGATAAATATCATATTCACCACTTACTTATTTTATGGGGTGTAAGTACTTGAAATTTTGAAATATTATATCATTAATTTACTTATATTAATGGTATTTTTAATTTTAATTTTATTTCCTTCTTATATGGGGATTTTAATTAAAATTTACCTGGTGGTAAATAATTTACTAACTTGATTCCTCTTTATTGAGTTATACCACATTCTCATTATCGTTCATATCCCAAGATTATGAGTGTAATAAATTTTTACTATATATTGATATATTTCCACTTTATGTATGTTTATTTACATTTTACAAACATAATATATTCATTTATTGATTCTCACACCAATTTTATGGTCTTTCTAGGGGTTTAATTCACAATATCAATTATATTGAGATTATTTACTCTTGAATTTAAATAAGAGAAAATTATTTGAACATTGGATAATAAACCCTTCAATTTAATTTAAATATGGTTATTTATGACCATTTCTAAGTAATATTAAGAAATTTACATTATTTGGTTCTCAAACTATTTTACAAAATGTTTTTAAGAAAACATGACATAGTTTCCCTCTTTAGTCGGAGAACCAGTTTTTTTCTATAGACTCATTCTTAAAAAAAGGTTTTCAGAATGTTTTAACCTTTCCAAAATTATTTATTAAATTCATGTTTACAATTTTCATCTTTTACGTATGTTTTCAAAGAAATCTTCTTATCACTTTAGGAAAAATTCACTTTTTAACCTTTTACTGTGAAAAAAGGAATGTTCTTTTTACCTTGTATTAAATATATGGATTTAGCACTATAATTTATTTGAATATTCCTTTTAATGTTTAAAAGGATAAATTTTAATGAAAATTTATTCAAAAATTAAATGAAATTTATTTTTAAAAAAAATTCCAAAATAAAATGGATATTTTCCTCAAGAATGTTTTCTAAAGATCTTTTTATAGTATTTATACACATAAACGAAAACTTCAATTTATTTTCTACCCCACATAGGATATGTTGTATTGAAACTATCTTTATTCTTCCACTAGATTATTTATGATTTCCATGACCAAAAATAGTATTTATATTTAATACCTTGATTCCTTTTAGTACCTTTGAAATATTCAATTTTTTATGATCATTTTACAATGAATTTCAACTAATTATCCATACCATTTATCATGGAAATTTTTATTTCCTAAACTATATATCATTTATACATATGGTGTTTACTTTGACATGGTATATCATGAATCTTCTTTTTCTTGGG
Organism: Viscum album; assembly: GCA_963277665.1. Lineage (NCBI taxonomy): Eukaryota > Viridiplantae > Streptophyta > Magnoliopsida > Santalales > Viscaceae > Viscum > Viscum album. Next base: position 194,540,050 of record OY728137.1, on the reverse strand, counting down.
ATATTTTAAGTTTACTTTAATTCATGGAGAATTATGATTGAATTGTTTCAATGTGGTATGGGAAAATTTGGAATTTTTACAGATTATTTTCCTTAAGAATTTCTTAATGATATTTTAGTGGTTTCTATATCATCCTTTTCAAAAACAATTTCTTTGTTACTTATACCCCTATGATGAAATATTTATAAATCCATATCTTCTACTCTATATAGTTATTTGATAAGTCACATAGTTAAATCTATTATTTGATATATAAAAATGATTTGGATAGGTATGACATAGGTGTTCCTAGTTATATATAGCACCTTTATGCATCAATGGTCTCATGGGACGAGTCATTTGGATGGATTTAGAAGGTTTTTTTCTAATATGTTATAAAATAAATTTATAAAGGTCTTAATGGTAAAGGTACCATGTACATAGGAAATGTGGAATCCAATAATTAAATATTTACCTCATCTAATATTAGTTATTATTAATCCATGTGATTTTTCATCCACATATCTATAGAGGATTTTCATTCTTGTTTTATTGATTAAATGGAATTTGTTTCAATTATTTTCCCTTCTATATTTAGTATACCTTATTTAGTTATTTTAACGGAATGTTTTTTTATAAATTACCTTTCCATAATTTTTATCCATTGGTTTTGTTAATTACATGGAATATGTCTTCAGTTATTACCTTTATGTATTGACTATTCTGATTTATTTAATATTGCTTCCATAGTAGTTTACCCTTACTAAGCATTTGAGATCACCTTTATTATATTTCCTCTTCCTAGTAATCCAAGAAGTGTACTATGAAATATATTCAAGGATACACTAGTTGGAATAATGTTATTAACCATGAATGAAAAAAAATCATGTTGTAATTGGTGTATTTATTTGTAATACAAGACTCGTATATGTATCTAGATTAACCATACTATTAAACAGTTTAGTCCTTCAGGGTTTGATTCATTATAATCATGCTAATGTAATGGTAGTAGAATTCATTTTTGGGATTTCTAGTGTTGATTCGCAACAAATAATGTTTATGTACCATAATTTAGACTACTTGACACATCCTTAACGTAGTGAGACTTCCCCTATGAGTTTTTATTAACAACTCCCTTCTTAAATTAAAAAGTTAATGCCTAATTTTCTTGTAAAACTAGGTATATATAAAATATTATGAGGATCCATAATCAAAATAATCATTATCTAAACGTTAATATAGGATTAAATTACTTACCACTACATTATATGGTACCTCAACCTCAGCTTTAGTGATCAAATATGATTGGATTTATCCCATTGTCCTCTTCTATGGTAGATTCCTTTTATTAATGGGTAATTAATTTGTGTAATTCTATATCTACTTGTAGTTGAAATGCTGAATAAAAGGTTTTTCTTTTGTTACCTTTTTATTAGTTATCCTAGTGACCCTTATCTCAACACTTATAACATTCTCCCAATCCCATCAGGCATTTCATAGGGTTATTCTTCCCATAGTTTTCACAAGGTAGAAATCACTCTAATCACTTCTTCTTCTTTGATGCTTTACCTTTTTAATGGTCTTCGTATGTCCTGTTTTTATCTCTATTTCCCTTGATTATGTAAGATCTAGATAAATCCTCCTCTGTTATGATGACACAAAAAACTATTTTATCATATAAAAAAATGTAGATCAGTGCCCTTTAGATACTTTTCTTATGCCCACTAATAAATGGTAAATATTTCACTCTGTGTTTCATATATAATTCATAAAATACAATGATAACCTTGTAAAGGTAGCCTCATACTCATAAACACTTTCATCATCCTTTTTCATTAAGCTAAGGAACTTTCTATTCATTTTTGTTTTTTTCTCATAAGGTAGATATTTAAAAGGGAATGTATCTTTGAAATCCATAAAATCTATTAGTTCTATTTCATCATCCCCACTAGTATTCGAGATCATCGGCCACTATTGATCAGCATATCATTTTATACATTATACTTGTTGTGAACGCTTTAGTTGGGGCGCGCATCCGTCTATGTTGGAGGGTGCGCTGACTGTTGCCCTGTATTCCCAATTTCCAAAGTCCAGCGACATCCATTGCTTATTCAAGGACATTTTCTCTTTGATTGAAATGGGATGATGGGATGTCAGTTCCTACTTCCATGTATTCCTCCTTGGAAATCATTACCTAGTCCTGGTCTCCCTCATAGATTAAGATGTTGTTTGTGAAACTCTTCCTAGTGTCATGTCTTCAATTATGCCAGTTAATTACAATGCTTCTATCCAGACATTCCAAGGGGTTTGGTCAAGACAGAAACCATCAGTCGGTGATAGTAGTCACATTGGACATCATCAGCATGTTTGGACACTGAAACATTGGTGCGTCTTGGTTTCTTCCCCTTATGATAGGGCTTCTCGAGGGTGCAGAAACCTGAGGCATCCCACGTCGAGTGCGGGGAATTATATGTCATAGTCATGTCTCTAAGATTTTCCGTATCTTCCCATGTTTAACTTATGGTATTCCATGGGTTTAACTTCTAGAGAAGATGGATCAGACTGATCATAACACTGGCAAGAGTGGATCAGGTGGGTGGGACCCCTAGAGGGATTGCTGATGCAGGTAATAACATGTGGTTAGTTACCTGATTGCTTCTAAGAGAATCGAAGAGGTGGATGACATGATCTCACCAGGATGTGGTGGCCCGGTAAGAATCAAGATGGATAAGGAATGTTGGATGAAGTGATGGGAAAATGAGATGGAGTTGACGTGCGGGTGACATTGATATTGGGCTTGATCCTCGAAGAGACTGCCTACGTATCCCCATGGTAGGGAATCAAAGTCCACATTGTTTAGGATCGAGGGCATATATTGGGGTGTATGTAGAGGGAAACGACCCGATGACATGTTGGGGGCTTACGCATGGTTATAATCCCTAGTTTATTCTGACGCTCGATGGGTGGACAAGAGATATGGTTCCCAACCTAGGAGACTACAATGGATTACAATCGAATAGGGAGAACAATAGTTTACCGCTGGTTTGGGTTGACAATAGTATACCACTGATTGGGGAACATAACATCTTATCATTGATTGTGGGACATAACTAATTACTACTGGTTAGGGAATACAACAGCTTACCATTCATTGGGGAACACAGAAGCTTACCATTGGTTGGGGTTGACAAAGGATTATTGTTGTTGGGGTTACAAAGGCTTATCATTGATTTGGAGACACAACGGATCACTGTTGGTTGGGGAACACAATGTCATACCATCGGTTGGGGAACAAAAAAACATACTATTGGTTGGGGAACACAACAGCTTACTGTCAGTTGGGAAACGCAATGGATTACTGTCAGTTAGGGTGGGACCTTTGAGAGGCTTCCTATGTACCTTGCCTAGGAGACAAGGATCAAATCCCATGTAGTTAAAATTGGTATAGTTTAATGTCTTTCAGTATGAAAAGGGTCATATAGTTTAACATCATGCAGGATGAGGGTGGACCGGTGTGGAATGGTTGGGACCAATAGGTGTTGTGCTTGATCTTCAGGGAGGCTTCCAACATACCTTTCTTAGGAGACAAGGATCAAAGTCCACATAGTTCAGGATTGTTAGGTAAATCGATGGGAAGGGGTTCGAGACCAATAGGTGTTGGGATTAAACCTCAGGAAGGTTTCATATGTACCCTGCCTTGGCAAGGATCAAAGTCCACATAGTTCTTGGATGGTTTGGTGAACCAACGTGTAGATGGTCGGGACCAATAGGTGTTGGAATTCAACCTCAGGGAAGCATCCTATGTACCCTAACATGGAAAGGATCAAAGTCCTCCTAGTTCACAGATGGTTAGGGCTTACACACTAAGGTGACCCCAGAAGGATGTCATTGTCAATTATTACTCTAAACCTACTTGAGTCATGCTCGGTGTGAGAAACAAGAGACATCAAAGACCTAATAATCACATCGTGAAAGGGGATTCTATGGGAATTGAAGTGGGTCTTACATGTGGTTAGCGGAGCAAAAAGTAAACAGGGGGTTAAGCATGGTTCACAGCATAGGGAGATAGAGATTGGGACTTACTACAGGATGGAGGCCCGGGTGGCGACAAAGCCCAATGGGAGAGGGACGAGATAACAAAGGTCCCAGTGCCCATATCTCCTCTAGTATTTGGAACCAAATAAGAGAGGAGTATTATAGGTACCACCTCATGCCAGAAAGGATATGGGATTACACCGAGGGGGTTTCCCTTCCCTGAGGACAGGAACCACTAGAAAAGAGGATCTCATTTCATGTGAAGAAGATCTCACTCTTAGAGAGATGAGAGGCTATAGAGAATGTCCAAGATGGGGCACCGCACGTAAAGTGCATGGGTTGAGGTCACAATTTAATGTCATGTGCTGAGAACGATTTTTCTTGGCAGTTTAACATCCTACATCTCGGATGAGGGGAGTTCACACTACACCCCTAGGACATACATAACTGATACCCTCCCACCCTTAGGGAAGGGAAAGCATCAATAATCCCATAGTGAGGGAGTGTCATGGAGTGATCCATTTAGGGTACCATGTTAGTGTGGCTATGAGAAGAAGAAATAGATGTTCATGTTCCAATGAAAAGAATCATATAGATAAGCAACACAACATGAATAACCACCTAGGGGACCTTGAAATCACTTCGTACAAGCCTGGAGGGTTGTATGGGAAAAGGGTATTCAGAGCAAAGGGGCTCACAGGAAGTGGCCTCGTGAAGCTCAGGAAGTCCATGTAGTGGAGGGGATTCATGAAGTGGTATGCTTTTCGATGTGAGGGGTACTAGCCTAGTCATGGGTTATAGGTGCATATGGAAGGTGATTCGTGAAGTGGAGAGGATTTCGTAAAGTAGGGATTCACAAAGCAAGGGTTCCCTATGAATAATAACACCAAGAAGCAATGTTCTTCACGAAGAAAAGTGACCCTTTCTTAGCATAGGGTGTATGTGTGCATAAGGGGTACGTCATGAAGAATGAGTGCTCTGCAAAGACCTGAGTCCCATTAGGGATCCCCATCCTTTACAGAGGCCCATGGGCTCCGCGAAGGGCACCCCACTTTAAAGAAGTGTTGAATTTAAGCTAAGGGAAAGGTAATTTGCAATGCTCAAGTACCTTGATGTGATCATTTTTCGTAGAGTAGAAATTGCTTCTCAATTTTTGGGCAGAGAAGAAGAAAGGTCAGAGGATCCGTCCCTTGGGCTCAAGGGACTCAGTATTTATACGTTAGAGGCACCACGAAGCAGGGGTTTATTTATGCAAAGCCACATGGTGCTTTATCGTAACCACAAAGCCTCTCTCCTCCTGGATTCGTGGAATCTTTGTAGATGTCAGGCAGATCGCAGAGCCTCCCGCATCCTTGGTTTCCGGCGGCTTTGCAAATGTCAGGTAGATTGTGGAGCCTCTAGCCTTTTGTCTTCACGACGCCTACAAGGGGGGTGGGGGAGGGGCTTCGTGCTGGTCGTAATGCCATGACACTCTACGATTGGTCTTCCTGAGGCAGCCTCTTTGGATTTGGATTTCTGTCTACATCATTTTCCTCAACACATATTTTTGGTGCCAACAAATGTGCCCCTCAGACTTGGTGCTGAGAAGAAAATGAGGGTCTAAGTCTGAGGGTCAATTTCCATAACATTTGGTCAATCACAAAGAAGGATCATGATGGAAAGTTGCGATGCAAAGCGACGACGTACGGGTTGAGAGCGCTATGAATGTTACCACGGATGGATGCATCATGAAGCACAAGGGGTCATCACCTATAAATAGGGGAGGATGACCTCTCTTTTTTCCTTTCTTAGCTCCTCATTTTGGTGATATTTATCTCGATTTTTGAAGCTCTGTGAGCTCTTCAAGCTCTGCGATTTCTCTACAAGAATCAAGCCTTTATGCTTCGTGGCGCACAATGAGTCCTTTGACTCCATGAGTGTGTGCTCTATGGCTTGTGTTTTCTAGAGCGAGGACTGTTCTTTGTGATTTCTTTATGGAACCGAGCTTCTTGAACGGTCTTTGAAGATGGGATTTACGAAAGAGATTCACGAACAAGAACAAAAAATCCCAAATTTAATAAAATGAATGGCCCAATAGGGATATTCTAGGGGGTTTTATGAAGATTCCACGTGAAGGTAAGAAACAGTGAATATCTCGGGTGTCAGAGAATTCATACGAAGCCATTCAGACCATGATTAGCTAGTGGATCTATTATTAGAGAGCCATAAGAACTACCTTATTTGTGAGAGGCTACCTCTGTACAAATTTTTACTTAGGGATTATGTCCTCATCTTTGAAGAAATCATGGACTAGATATCTTACTTGTTCAAGAATACGTTCTTCCAACCCAAGTGGTTCAGGAGGCTGACGACCATATTTGGGAGGATTTCACACATGTCAATGTTGACTGCCTATATAACCATGTGAATAAAGTTGATGGGAAATTATTGCAGCTAGAGAAATATCCCCTACTATACCAAAATATCCTAAAGGATCCCCTTGGGATCCTGGAGAAGGGGTGGAACGATGTGTGGGATCTGCATGATGGAAGCAACATTACAGATGATTGGGCCTGGGCCTACTGGGAGGGTGCCTTGTGCGAGGATTTTGGGTAGAGCTAAGGTGAGTGGGCCTGTATGAGGAGGCTTGGTCCTCTCAATTATATATATATTAATCAAAGAAACGGATACATGAGTTTCTGAGAAGATGGTCATCAGGGACCAACACCTACCATTTTCACCATAGAGAGGTCGACATCAGCCTATGGGACTTTCACAACATATCGAGGGTCCCAATAATGGGGAAAATGTACAATGAGTTCCTCCTCATTGTTAGTACATGGGAGGACCTCGAGAAAATGCCTCTATTCGAAAGGTCATTAATGGACCTGGTGATGGGAGAGGACAAGGAGTCGGTGGGAGATGTCCATTTTAAATGGTGGTTCAAGCAATTTCTAAACTTCTCAGAAGATGGGAAATTACCTGTGAGGCCTCAAACCAGCCCGAAGGGGGTCCAACGAGGCAATGAGCACTCATAATGGCGACTCTTGGAGGACAACAAATGGAAAGCCTATGGGTTCAATGTCTATACCGAGCAGCAACTAGTGGTTAGGTTGGTTACATTAATTTCGGTGCTTATCTGCAGTTGGATCCTAATAGTGAAGAACAAAAACATGGGAGTGAAATCGACAAATTTTATCATGATGTCCATGTTGGAAGCATGGAGAAGGGTCAACCACAAGATCATGATGATTGCAATGTTGTGTAAGATTTTGTGGAATATCTGTGAGGGGAATAAGTCGCAGAGGATATGCGGGCCGTTTCACCTTCTATATGGGTGGATAGTGGCACATATTAGGGGTATCTAAAAATATCCAAACCCCATCTCTCCTCTAAGATCGACATTTTTCCAAGCCATTCTGAATACTGTGGGGAGATTTCTGACCAAGCTGACCCAACAGGTGGTGCTGAACCGGGTTTGGAAGGTATACGAGTTCAATTTCAACCCATTCATGTTTCCAACAAGTGTATTCTATGATGACATCCAGGGAACAGAAGAGCATCAGTTCAAGATCCTAGCCTTTTGGGGTGGAGTCCTGGTGGCGTAGGTGGATTGAGAGTCCCTATATGAGTCATACATCATGAACCATTATGCGAGGTAGTTTCAGTGCATGCAGTGACTGACCCCACATGTCTACTTGGGGGTGCTCCATGGGGATCACCCTTGTGTGAGGAGACATATGTAGCTCATGTTCACATTGGAAGATGGGAAGATGCGTAACAAGTGGCCTCCACCCAGAACCATATTAGGGTTGATAAAAGAATATTCCAAGATCTTGGAGGCGACATACTCAGGGGAGACGCTGAAGTAGTAGACCGTTCAGGTTAGTGATGAGTTGTCTCCCCAACCATGAGGTCGGGGCCGGAAGGTGGTGAGGATATCTCGTGGTGGAAGGGATGCAGTGGTGCCGAGGACCACACCATTCAAAAGGGGGGAAATAGCAGTGGATCCAATGGTCCCAGAAGAGTAGAGTCATCCTAAGGGGATGCTACTCAGGGGATTCCACAGGTTATCCACCCAAGCTCTAGGGAAGCGGCTGCGCCATATAGACATGCTAGAGATGCTATCTTCAGAGAGTCCTAAGACATCAGGGATGTCAACACGCAATTCCTCAACCCATTAGAGATGGAGAAACACATTAACCACCTCGGGATGGATTGGTTGGGGATCGACCCTGTCAGGTCTGGCTTTGCAGTATCCCAGGTGGAGGTGGAGAAATACCTAGGCGTGTTTAAGGACTTTGTGCACTCCTGGGGTGCCCCACCTCCAATAATGGATTGGGTAAAGGTGTTGCTGGATCAAACAGCCACTCCACGGTTTTTGTCTATAGAATTAGGGGAGCAATTCCCTCTACCAGAAGAATCCGATGAGTCCCCTTAAGGGAAGATTCTGGTAGAGGGAGCCCTCTGGATGAGGGTGAAGTCAGCGATTCAGACCTGGATCTGGAATCATTTGTAGAGGCTCTTGAGGTAAAATCATAAATGACATACCCAAAGTCTTTATATAGGTTTTCTAGGACTTATCAACTGATATCTGAACTGTGCAGGAGGGCCTTATATGCAAAACCCACTCCCAACTAATAGTATATGCAGCTGGGGGGCCTTTGGGATCTGCGCCCATGGCTATGATGATCATTGCAATGGGAGGTGTTGTGACAACCAGGGTGGTCATCATGAAGCCTTCGGACATCCCAAAAATATATGGAGGGCCTCCCTTCGATGTTCTAATGGCAGTAACCTAGTAAAGAGACCAATTGTTTGATCTCCATAAATATCCTTCATAGAATATGTAACTGTCGTCCATCGATTATATTAAATGATTCTTGTATGCCTCTTGCATGAACAATTCTTCAAATGGTATGGGCTACCTTGGCACAGGTTGTTGGTGGTCCTGGTGATGCCTTTCCTAGGGGGATTCTAGTGGTTGTGGAAGAGGATACCCAGACAGACCAATCCACGATGCCCCTAATTATATGTGGGACTGTCAGTAGGACATAGCTTTATATCTTTGAGCTGTGATCTGACAATGAGGATTGATCGGACAACACGGGTCCTGACATACCTGATCAGACACCATATATAGAAAATGTTGATGAGTTTTTTGGGGTGTTTCACACATATAAACATGCCGAACCCGCATATTGGGACGATAAATCCTATGATGAAGAGGATAGAAAAATCGATCGTCGTCGTTCATGGAACCTGATCAAGCGCTTCATCGATGAGACCCCTTAAGCACAATGGATAGACCATATGGGAAGCCTTTGTTCCCAGCTATGTGAGCTGTGCACTGGGGGAGTGGATGACCAGTGTCCTCACATGCTTGTCCGAGATCTCATGGAAGTGACGATTTGGGTATATGACCACGGCCTTGGTGTGGGTTGGCAGTGTAGAAAAGTGTTGAACATCAAGAGGATTAAAATTAGATTCAACGTCTACAGGTTTAGGCTGATGAACATTCTTCTTTCCTCAATGCGCATCCAAAGCTTATATCGTGGATGAAGGCTTATCTGGCAGAGGCCGAAGAATGGATGAATCAAGCATCCAAGGAGATGGTGGTCATCCAGAGCGATGAGGAGTGATCCCAGATTGTGGCTGACAAACGACACCACATTTTCACTGAAGAGAAGCGGGAACTAAACATGCAGCATTGAATCCTGGATGCCACAAGCTGGAGAGTGGCGGAGCTACAACATTCTTTTTACGGGGTCAACCCATCTTGATAGGGGTTAATCCTCTGGTACTTTAATGCATGTTACTTTTGACTGTGCTTTCATTATTTGATTATTTATGCTAGACACATGCTTGAGTTTCGTTATTTTCTTCGGCCTACTACATGTCTGCAAAATTCGTGATAATTCGGCGATCAATCCCTAAGATCATGTGGGTCAGGCCCGATTTGAGAGACAAGGGATGGACACCTTGTTATTCCACCCAAATATGACTGTGTCAATGAAGCTTCAGGCATCCAGGGTTTGAACAACCATTCCATATTTCTAGTAAAAAAGAGGGAGGCCTGACTAGAGAATGAAGGTCTCATAATAGTCGAATTTCCATTTTCCCAATGTGCAATAGTGCATGAGTGGGACAATGCCAGGGGTGTTGAAATTAATCCAAACATAGGGGAGTGGAATGTGTGAATCAATATTCCTAAAATTCAGAAAACTATAGGGATGGAGTGACTAATAAGGATAACTTTTGACCATGTTTGATACACAATATCCCTATTGTGTTACCCGGTAAATGGGGATAACAAATGAGGGAAAACCGCTGACCATGTTCAAAACACAGGGCCTGGAACAAGATGCCATCCATTAGTTTTCTAAAATATTTGACCTGAATAGTATGTGAGCCTTAGGCCGAGAATCCGTACTATTATGGGGTTCCTTTAGACATGAAATATAATTAGGGTCCGAATAAAGGGTATGGAAAGTGTGAGGGTTGGAGTGATGGATTGTCTGAATGGAGTCCAACACTCTTGAAATTATTCCACCCTGGTAGAAACACTTTAGGTGGGTGCATCAGTCTGATCTGGGATCTAACTTAATTACAAATAGGACCTCTCTGGTAAGGACCTAAGATGCTCTGTAGTTTTACGTCATACAAATAAGGATGATAGACATGTTGTTTAAATGTCGTACGGTGAGAACGATGCACATAGTTTAAAGGTCATACTGCCTAGACAAAGATTGGGGCTGAGGGGAAAAATGGTTAATGACCCTTGGGCTGGGCCAATGGAGAATTTCATGGGTGTCACTACGTATCCCATATGGATGAGAGACAAGCCAAACATAGTTCTTAAAAATAGCGTAGTCAGAGACCCATGCTAGTAGAGGGAACCTTCTCTGGTGAGTAAACTGGCAGATCCCATAATTATTACAGGGAATCCTGAATTTTTTTAGGGTAGAGCGGCAGTTACATGGTCACCCATAATGGGAACTTGCAGCGCGATACATATCCTGATGTGAATGAGACCCCCAAGAGGACCTTGTCACACTACTTGTTCCTGGAAGAGTTTGGGCCAAGGGGCCGAAGAATAGAGGTGTTAGGATTTACGATTCTCAAGGATGGACCCGAGGATAGAATATCCAAGTGTTCATATGTAACCCATGATGATGGGAATAAATCCACATGTAGTTCTAGAATGTTTTCTTTATGCCTTGTAGTAAGGACATAAATAGAGATCTTAGATTAAGTTCTTAGAGCTCAGACCAGAGATGGTAAAAAATGAGGGAGATTCAAGTTTGGGAAAGAATAACACCCAACGTGAACAAGGACCTAGATCCCATATCGCGATGGATTTCTTGGGGAGGTCTCAGGTTGAGGGACCAAAAATGAAAGTTAGGCTGGGTCCGAGGAAAAGTGTGTAGGTGTTCCTACATACCCCCATGAGAATGGGAATCAAGCCAGATGTAGTTCTGGAAGTGGTATGGTAAGGTACTAGTTCTAGGGATGATAAGGTCATACGGGTTTGGTCCACGCACCAAAAGAAGATACATTTGATAGATCTTGATTGTCCTTTAGGATGATGTGAGTAAATTGTTTTTATGATGCAATAACAAGAGGATAGAAAATCTTGGTGGCGGAACAGGAATCAAGCCACCTATAGGCATTGAAAATGGTACGGTGGACAACCAATACACAACCTGATGTCCCCTCGAGTGAGTGCATCACAATGTAGTGCCATTTTTTGTTGTTCTGCCAGGAAGATAATATCATAGTTTATGGTCATATGATAGGATCAACCATGCATTTTAATTTCATGCGTTAAAGACTCAATATTTTAAATTCATGAGGGACCAGGAGACATAGTTTAACGTCATATGGATTGGACACATACAGATGGAATGAGGTTTTAAAATAGAACATGCATGGTGTGATAAACCTTACTCGACCTGAATGAGGATGAGGTCCACACCACACCACATGCAATTCTAGGGAAGAAACCTCAGGTCGAGGGGCCAAAAAAAGTCAAAAAACATGGGAAATAAGGATGAAGCGTCTAGGTGTTCTTACGTATCCCATGAAGATGAAAATCAAGCCATATGTAGTTTCGAGAGTGCAGTTTAACGTCATGTAGGACAAGAGGTAGGAGAGACTAGCTCCTATAAGGGGAGTACACGGTGAGACTATTTCAAACCCTATGTGAATTAGGGAATAAGCCTGCACATTCCCCACTAAGAAATCCTATAAGGGTTGGGGCCTAAAAGGCTGAACAAAAGGGATAATTAGTGGAACTTGAGCTAGACCCAAAGATGAGATGTCCGGGTGTCCCTACGTATCCCATGAGCATGGTAATCATGAAAAACGTAGTTCTTAGGAGATGATGTATAAGGAGATCTTATTTTACATTCTTAGAGCTCAATCCATGGAGAAGTTAAACTATTACAAGTGAGTGCAGACCTCGATCTGATCCCTAAGCCCACGTGTGTCAAAATCGGTGCTGGAAATAATGGTGAGAGAGGTCTTTGAAACACAAGAGATACACGTAAAGTGGAAATTGGTGCAAAGCCCCAAATGACGCCTTACCACATCTTTGCCCTCCTAACATGCAAATGTGCACTGAGGGATAGTACCAATAGTTTCGAAATTCTACTTGGACATGATGGGTTGGAATTGATTTGAATTGTGAAACTGATATTTTGGGCTTGATGTGGTTGGCGTGATGATGGAGGATAACTATTGACTATGTTCGAAACACAGTATCCTTATCATGTGACCTGAAATGGGAACAACAAACAAGCATCAATTGTTGACCTTATACCCAACGTGGGACTTATATTAATATTTTTTCGAAACCCTCAAGGACATTGGCCTGAAATGGTAGGAGGGTGAAACGCACGACCTATTTTCACCTATCGACTAGTCAAGGTTCCAGTGCTCTGCTACTGTGTATAGAAGCACTCGGGTTGAATCCTCGGTGATGATACTTTGTAATAGTCGTTTGTTTTTAGTTGATTGTATTTTGATTGGGGGTTTTTTTGCAAAGATTAAATGAAGAAATTAATGATTGGTCTTTGATTTTAAAATTTGATAAATATTGGGGTGAGTTCATTTTTAGGGAGATAATCTTGTGAGATCCTGGACCATTGCTTTATACCGCAGTTAATTTAACACCCACTTTGAAAGATAATGTTGATTGGAATTACTAAGTGTTAAGGCTTTAATCCAAGCCTTAACTTAACTTAGTGTTCTAATATCAATCAGATATTGTTGATGGTAGTGTATTTATGTTTCCAATAATTAATGGAAACCACACGTTAATCAAAACAAGTCTTTAATCCATGACATGTTAAGTCCAACATACACAATGTCAAATTAAAGAATATTCATCGAGCAAATACTCTCAATCACTTAACATCCCTAAATTTTGACTCACCCCAATAATATATTCACTCAGCCATTGATATTAATATTAATCTGGTTTATATATTTATGATTATGAATTAACAAGGGAATAAAAATAAAGGGATTAGAAAAGAGTGGTATGTCAAACACACACACACGAACAAGGATGATAATTAAAAACAGGTTTTTGATTGAATGAGGAAGCAAAAGAAGGGAAGGGGATTCAACTGAATTTCAAATATTTTAATAAAATTAATATTAAACTATAGAATGTGGATGAGAATAAGATATATTGAATAATAAATTTTTGTTAAAATAGAATTACAAAACACAAACTTACAAGTTTACAAATGAAGAACAACACAAAAGTGAAATGAAAAAATGAGAGGAGGAAGGGTATCTCAAGTGAAAACATGAGTATAAAAGGTCCTCCAAAGCCCTTATAAATTATTTTTTCATACCAATATGTGCTCCTCTCTTCTGAAATGCCAACCCCTTTCAAGGAGAGGAGGGGGATGTATTTATAGCCCAAGGAAGTGGATTGTTTGGATTCCCAGTCTGTCCCTAAAATTGTCTTGAGGATTTGGACATCGAGAAAGATGAATCTTGAGATATATCCTTATTCAAAGTTGAAGATAATAATGTTTTCAAACTACTCTAAAAATTTGGAGGCATTTGGAAATATGGATCCAGTGTTATGGCTTCTTGATTAAACAATTTTAATCTATCCATTTCAATCTAGTGTTTCTGAAGTCCAAAATATGAAAGGGTTTTGGAATAGTAATACTCCCTCAAAATGCAATGATGTATTCAAAAAAGTAGTCCAAATATATCTTCTATTTCACACTAAAGAATCTCAGATCAAAATGTTGTCTATATCAGGATACATGTCATCAACACTGTATTATTTTTAATTCCCGACCAGAATGGTGGTATGAACTTCAAATCATTAGTTGGGAACCTTATCTTTAGAGTTGGGACTTGAAATTTTTATCCAATACTCCTTTGAATATCCCTAGAACTTTGGAGTAGAATAAAAGAATTTGGATTTCCTTATTGAGACTAGAAATTAAATCTTCATGGCTGGTCCAGTTTCTTCACAGATTCTGTAGGCCTCCTAGTTTGGTCCATATGGACCTTAAAATGGAGAAATTAGCCCATGGTCCCTTCTAAGGAAATGTTGTATATTGAATTAGGAATCCTCAGAAACATTAACCACACAATTTAGATCAGTAGGATGAGAGTTATAAATAAAATAGTAAAATGAATCAATTGGACTACTTCTAAAAATGCTCAAAAATTATACTTAGTATTAAAACATTAATATTTCACAAAAATTATGCATTTTTAATATAAAATTAGTGAAGGGAGTATTTAATAAGTCATGAAAAAAATTAATAACATCAACTCCCCCAAACTTAGTCTTGTTCATGTCCTCATGTGCAAAAAATATAAAAACACGACAAAACCATTTTCACTCACCAACAAATATTAAAAAAAATCTCCAATCAGGGGAGGTTTAGACTATTTCACTCATCCATTTCAAATTACACCACATATTGTTACAGAAACAATTTTCCAAAACTAATTCATTTTTTCATGCTTAAATTTAGAAATGGAAAAATGTGGACACTCAAAACTCACACCTCTCAAGATGATAAAATTCATTTGTGGAGGTTCACTCTTTCACCAACCAAAAGTGAAAATCTTAGAGTTTGAAAGAGCTATCATCTTCCAACAACTATAAAAAGTGCATAATAATAAAGAGGTCTTTTTAAGGGGTTTTTTTATGGCTATGGGATGGTAGGAATATAATGTCCAAGTGAGAGAAGAAGATGGTTAAAACACCAACATAGAAAAAGAAATGCACATATTTTTGAAATAAAACATGGAAGGAAATGAAGACACATATTTACAAGGGAATGATTGTGTGAAGAAAGACACAATAGAGGAAGAAAAAATGAAGGTAATGAGAAGATGGAATATTTAAAAAACACAAAACTTCTCCCAATAAGAATATAATGCAAATGTTCTTATTTTTTCTTTTTTTCTTTTTTTTTCGAAAGTTGACCTTGAAACAGATCTGACACTCATATCCCAACCCATGTTTAATCTCCTCATGACACTAATTTTAATATTTATAACATGGTAAAAGGTTTAGGAAGAGTGATTTTTGACCTACCCAAGACACAACCAATTTTTTCAATTTTTTTAATTTTTTTTCATCATTTTTGATTTTTTTGAACCCTTGTCAATAACATTTACAAAATTACATAAATGGAAGTATATTACATTCCACAAAACACACTTAATTACTACATCTCAAAAACACTGAAATGGATGCTTTCCCTCAAGAAGATGATAACTCGTTGAAAATTAATAATATGGTACCCAAATAATGAAATCCATTCCCCCCACACTTAAATTTCAAAAAATTATGCAATGAAAATACACGTTGATATTAGGTTGGAAACAGTATTGGGCTTGTAATGTGGCTATCAAGGAAAAGGTTTTCAAAGGCTCGAAGGGGATTTCAAAAGGAGGATTAATGTATGGTGAATGAGAGGCTATTTGGATATTATAGTTCTCATGTGGATCAAAAAAATGCCTCTATCATATTAATGCACACTAAAGTAAGAAATTCAGATCAAAGGTCCAAAAACTCAAGATTCACAAATAGAGGTTAAAAACAATCATTTTGAAAAGATGGGCATAGGTAGCTGTGGCATGAAATCTAATGTTGGATCTCATGATTGGGGAAAATCATTTTCCAAATAAAAAATTGATTATTAAAAATTTGATGGTTTTGACACAAAATTATTTATTAAAAGTCATTATGAAAATATAAAATTTGTGATATGAAAACATGTCTTTTTTCTCCCCAAAAAGGTTGGACAAAATTAGAAAATTGGAAGGTGAGTAATCATGACTCTTGATTTGTTTGTATATATTTTTTTGTTATGATTATTTTTTTGTTTAGTTTTTTATTTAGTTTTTAATAAAGATACACCCACACAAAAGAGAAAGTGAAAATTAAAGGTTTTGATAAAGAAATTGGTAAAAAATGAAAGAGAGATGAAGAAAAAGAAATAGGTAGAGAGAGTAAGAGATATAGAGATAGTTAAAGGGAAAGAGGTACCCCCTGGGTTGGATTTAGCAGGTTTCCATCTCCATATATTGGTAGGTCGACTGGAGAAGTTGTGGATCCAGTGGAAGTAAATGTTGATCCAGGATTGTGCATCCTCTCATGGTGATTCTTTAACCGATGTCCATTAACCTTGAATGTCCTTTTGGAAGAGGGGTCTTGGACTTGCACTGCACCAAATGGGTAAACATTGTTAATAACAAAAGGACCTTCCCAATGAGAATTAAGCTTACCTGGTTGAAGCTGAAATCGAGAATTGAAGAGCATTACCATTTCACCATCATGGAATACCTTTCTCAGGATGTGTTTGTCATGGAGTACCTTAGCCTTTTCTTTGTACAAATTGGAATTCTCATAGGATTCAAGTCGAAGCTCCTCCAGTTCATCCAATTGCAACAATCTTTCTTCACCATATTTTTCAAAATCAAAATTATAGGTTTTCACAGCCCAAAAAGACTTATGTTGGATTTCAACTGGTATATGACATGCTTTACCAAAAACTAGCCTAAAAGGAGATATCCCAATGGGGGTTTTATAGGCAGTTCGATAATCCCAATGTGCTTCACCAAGTCATTTAGGACAGTCTTTTCTAATGGGTTTTACAATTCTATCAAGCACTCTTTTCACTTACCTATTAAAAAGTTCAGCCATTCCATTTGTTTGGGGTTGATATGTAGTTGAGGTTTTATGTACAACCCCATTCTTTTTCAAAAGAGATTCTATGGTTTTATTACAAAAATGGGTTCATAAGTCACTTATCAAGGCATATGGTGTGCCAAATTGGTGGAAGATGTGTGTCTTTAGGAACTCACTAACAGTATGTGAATCATCCTTTCTAGTGGGTTTAGCCTTGACTCACCTAGAAACATAATCAATCAAAAGAAGAATGTATGAGAATCTATTGGAAGGGGGGAATGGTCCCATGAAATTCATGCCCCAAACATCGAATATCTCGAAGAAAATTAAAGGCTTTTGGGGCATTTTATTTCTCTTAGAAATTGTGAAAAACTTTGGGCAAGTGGGACATGATTGATAGAACTCATGTGAGTCCTTGAAGAATGAAGGCCAGAAAAATCCATAGTTTAGGACCTTTCGGGAGGTCATTTGTGGTTCAAAGTGGCCACCCCCAGGCATTGAGTGACATAATTCTAAGATAGAGTAATGTTCATCTTTATCAACACATCTCCTAATTACCATGTCTTCCCCAGTTTTCCAAAGTTTATTTTCTTCCAAAAAATAGTGTTTTGAATCACATTTCAACTTCATTTTCTGTTCTATTGAAAAAAATTCAGGAAAAACACCAGAAACCAAGCAATTTACAATTAGGGCATACCATGGTAACTTTGGAGTGAGATATGAAAGGTGCTCAGTGGGGAATTCATGATCAATGATTTGAGAATGAGAAGAATTAAAAATTCTACTCAAGTGATCAGCCACAGGGTTTTCATTTCCTGGTCTATCATTCATTTCATGGTCAAACTCTTGGAGCATTAGGATCCATCTTATTAGCCTCAGTTTGGAAACACTTTTCTTGAGTAAGAACTTTATAGCAGAATGGTCTGTGAAGATGATGATTTTAGAACCTAAGTGATAGGGCCAGAATTTATCTAAGGCAAAAACAACTGCTAAAAGTTCCTTTTCAGTGACAGTGTAGTGAGATAGAGTTTCATCCAATGTTTTTGAGGCATAATAGATGACATGAGGAAGTTTTTCTCTTCTTTGACCAATAATAGCCCCAACAGCTCTATCAGAAGAATCGCACATCAACTCAAAGGATAAGGACCAATCTGGGGTTGGATTATTGGGGCAGATGTAAGAGTAGTTTTGAGTTTAATGAAGGCTCTCTTGGAAACCACATCAAAATGGAAAGTGACATCATTTTAGAGCAACCGAGTGAGTGGGAGGAAAATTTTACTTAAGTTATGGATGAATCACCGATAGAAACCGACATGACTGAGAAATTAACAGATACCTTGAACAGAAGTGGGTTGAGGAAGTGATTTGATCACTTCAATTTTGCTAGAATCAACTTCAATATCATATTTTGAAATTATGTGCCCTAGAACAATCCAATTTGTAACCATGAAGTGACATTTTTCAAAATTTAACACAAGGTTACACTTGACACACTTTTGGAGGACTAGAGAGAGTGAATTCAAACAAGATTCAAATGATTCACCATAAATGGTGAAGTCATCCATGAAGACTTCCATGTAGTGTTCAATGAATTCAGAAGAGATACTCATCATACATCTATAGAATGTTTCAGGAGCTTTGCAAATGCCAAAAGGCATTCTTCTATATGCATATGTACTAAAGGGGCATGTGAAAGTAGTATTTTCTTTGTCCTGGGGTGCAATTGGGATTTGGAAGTAGCTGGTGTATCCATCAAGAATGCAATATTGTGACTTTCAGGCTAATAGTTCTAGCATTTAATCAAGGAATAGAAGAGGGTAGTGATCTTTTCTTGTTTCAACATTCAATTTCCTATAGTCAATGCACACACACCATTTGTTCTTCACTCGTGTTGTGACTACCTCTCCATATTCATTTGTGAAAATAGTTATCCCACCCTTCTTAAGTACAACTTGAATTGGACTAAACCATTCACTATCAGAAATTGGGTAGATAATACCATCTTGATGAAGCTTGGTGATCTCTTCTCTAATTACCTCAAGGATGAGTGGCATGAGACTTCTTTGTGGTTTTCTAATTGGTTTGGATGATTCCTCAAGATGGATGTGATTCATTCAAAGGGAAGTGTGGATTCCTGGTATGTCATCTAGGTTCCACCCTAAGGCCTTTTTGTTTTCCTCTAACACTTGAAAAAGTTTGGACTCCTCAGTTTTGGTAAGTGAAGAAGAGATAATGACAGGATAAGAGTGATCATAGAAAAGGAATACATATTTCAGGTGTTCAAGAAGAGGTTTCAGATCAGTCTTATATTTTATTTGTGGGTTAGAAAACTCATGAATGGAGGAAGGGACTTCAGTTGCTTCAAATTCATTCTTCTTAATACTTTCCAAGGTGGAGTAGTAGATATCAGAGTTGATGTGGGATTCAAGAGAGTTTTCAAGTTCCTCTAGATTGATAGAGTCTATGAATGAGAGCTCCACATAAACATCCCCATTTATGTATTGGTTAATCATGGTGAAGATTTCACAAGATCCTTTGTCATTATAACATAAAAAACATGGTGGATTGGGGATCTATTGAATCTTAGAAGTGTCCTCAAAAGCATGGATTGAGAATGCAGAGATGGGTATCGCATGGCTTGGAAAATATTGAACTTGACCAGTTGGTCACCGAATTCCATGGATAAAAAGCCAGAATAGACATCATTCTTGGTTCTCATAGTCCTGAGGAATGTTCTTACTAGAATTAGGGGAGATCGAGAAGAGTTCGTCTCACCTTCCATGTCAAGGACATAGAAATCAGTAGGGAAGATAAGATCATTGACAAGGACAAGGACATCCTCAATTATACCCTCAGGACTGGTTGTGCTTCGACTGGCTAATTGAATGACAACACCCATTGGATTTAAGGGACCTAGACCAAGGTTGTAGAATATGGATTTGGTAATGACATTAATTGAGGCTCCTAGGTCTATGAGTGCATCATCAAAGTTGGAACTTCCTATTTCACATGGAACCGTAAAGGTCCCTAGATCTTTGCACTTTATATGAGTAGACTGCTGGGTGGAAACATTTTCTATAGTCCTAAGTTGCCTCTTGTGGGTACACAACTCCTTGAGAAACTTGGCATACTTGTGAATCAGTTTTATGGCATCTAAGAGGGGAATATTGACTTCAACACGTCTAAACATGTAGAGCATTTCAGGATCACTTTCAAAGGACTTATTTGGCTTATAAATGGCTTGAGAAAAAGGTATTGTGTTTCTAAGTGGAATAGAATGAGGTGAGTGAATGGGTTCAGGATCCTTTTTTAGTTTCTTTTTCTTTTCATTTTCTAGGTCAAAATTTAAAGGGGGTTGGAGGACTTATTTTGAGGCATTACAATTTTCTTTCCTAGTCTAAGTGCAATTGCACATACATTACCCTTGGGTTTGGGTAATGGTTGAGCTAGAAGTTTGGAAGAATTGGATGGTTGCTGCTGACTTAGGTGGGATGCAAGTTGACCAATTTGGGTTTCAATATTCTTGAGGCTAGAATGGGTGAAAGAGGCAACATCTTCCACTGCACTTTCCCATGGTTTCTTAGAAGAGGAGTCTTGTCCCGAATTAGGATTACCTTGATTTTGGTTCTTGGGAAAGTGGTTGTATTTGTTTTGGAATTGGGAAGGCTCACTAGGATAATGGAATCCAGGAGGAGGATTGTTTCTTTTGGGGTTGAGGAATAAAAGGATAAGGTTGTTGGAAGTTACCAATACCTTGACCATATGGAAACTAGCTTTGGTTATGAGGAGGGAATTGAGGGGGATGAGAAATGGTATTCCCATATCTCAAGTTAGGGTTATATGGAGAAGATAAGGGCTTCGAGTGGGGTTGGTTGAAGTTTCTAACAAACTAACCTGATAGCTGAGGGTTGGTGTTCTGCTGAGCATATGCTGCATTAAGCTCCATTGGTCTAGATGAATCAGATTTATCCTCTTAAAGTTGTGGAAATGTGTCAATTGGATGAGATGGAGAGTTGCAGATTCCACAGTTTTTGACAGGTCTAGGAATCATTGATTTTGGAGAAGATGAGGTTGGGGATTTGGTAGCCACAGCTAGTTGTCGCATAGGACCTGTAAGTTCACTCATCCACTTGGTCATCTTTTTCAGCTCAATTGATTGATTATATTGGGCTTTTTTGACTTGAGCATGTTCTCGAGTATGGAATTGTTGTTTGTTTTCATCCATGTTACTTATGAGATCTCTTGCAGCTACAGGAGTTTTATCAACAAGAGAACCACCACTTGCAGCATCAATGAGAGTTCTCTCCATAGCCAATAACCCCTCATTGAAGTATTGGATAAAGAGTTGGTCAGGAATTTGGTGATGTGGGCAGGTTCCAACAAGCTTTTTGAACCTCTACTAGTACTCATGGAGTGATTCACTTTGGAATTGATGAATACCACTTATTTCCTTTTGGATATAAGCAATACGAGAAGCAGGAAAGAATTTTTATAATAAAAGTAAATTCATGTCATTCCATGTGGTTATGGAACAAGGAGGAAGGTAGTAAAGCCATGACTTAGCAGTGTCAGTTAGGGAGAAAGGGAATTCTCAGGGTTTTAATTGTTCCTCAGAAACCCCTTGAGGCATCATGGTAGAGCACACCACTTGGAACTCATTAAGGTGGAGATGTGGATCCTCGCAAGCTATCCCGTGGAAGTGAGGGAGAAGATAAATCAAACCTGATTTGAGATTGATGTCATCTTCTATGTTTGGATATTGAATACCAAGAGGTTGGTAATTCGTATTAAGGGCAACAAGTTCTTTTAGGTTTTGTTCCCTAGGATTGGCCATATCTAATTCAATTGGTTGGACAAGGACTGGTTCTTGAATTATTTGATTTTCTCCTATGTTCCTCCTAAGTTGGTGATGTGTTCGCTCAATTTTAGGGTCAAAAAAATATTAGGGATTGTTTGGGAGGCTACGAATAATTCAAATAATTTTGGAAGGAAAATAAATATGGTTTTTTATTTGTGTTTTTTCTGTTTATGATTTTTATGAGAAGACGAGTTTTTCTTTGTGTTTTTTTCATATTTTTTTTAAAAAAAAATTTAGATAACCAGAAACTAATGACTAATTAAAGCACCATACCCAGAAACGGTGCCATTTTAAATGCATGACTGCTTTTTGCCTATCGACCGGTCAAGGTTCTCGTGCTCTGCTAATGTGTATAGCTGCACTCAGGTCAAATCCTCGACAATGATACTTTGTAATGGTCGTTTGATTTTAGTTGATTGTATTCTAATTAGGGGTTTGTTTGTAGAGCTTAAATGAAGTGATTAATGATAGGTGTTTGATTTAATAATTTGATAAATATTGGTGTGAGATCATTTTTAGGGAGTTAAGCTTGTGATATCCTGGAGCTTTTCTTTATATTGCAGTAAATTTAACACCCACTTTGAAAGATAATGTTGATTGGAATTACTAAGTGTTAAGGCTTTAATCCAATCATTAACCTAACTTAGTGTTCTAATATCAATCAGAGCTTGTTTATGGTAAGGTATTTATGGTTCCATTAATCCATGGAAACCACACATTAAACAAAACAAGTCATTAATCCATGACATGTTAAGTCCAACATACACAATGTTAAATTAAAGAATATTCATCAAGAAAATACACTCAATCACTTAACATCCCTAAATTATGAATCACCCAAATAATTTATTTACACATCCATTGATTTTAAAATTAATTTGGTTTATATATTTATGATGATGAATTAACAAGAGGAGAAAAAGAAATGGATTATAAAAGAGTGGTACTTCGAACACACACACACAAACAATGATGATAATTAAAAACATATTTTCGATTGAATGAGGAAGAAAAATAAGGGAATGGGATTCAAATGAATTTAAAATATTTTAAGAACATTAATATTAAACTACATAAGGTGGATGAGAATAAGAGATATTGAAGAAGAAATTTGCATTAAAACAGAATTACAAAACACAAAATTATGAGTTTACAAACGAAGAACAACACAAAAGTGAAATGAAACAATGAGAGGAGTAAGGGTATCTCAAGTGAAAATGTGATTATAGAAGGTCCTCCCAATCCCTTTTCAAGGCTATGGTCGTGCCAATATGTGCTCCTCTCTTCTGAAATGCCAACCCCTTTCAAGGAGAGGAGGGGGATATATTTATAGCCCAAGGAAGTGGACTGTTTGCATTCCCAATTTATCCCTCCACTTGGATCGACGATTTGTACATTAAGACAGCTAAATCTAGAGATATCTCCTTCTTCAAAGTTGAAGATAATAATGTTGTCCGACTACTCTCAAAATTTGGAGGCATTTGGAATTATGGAGCCAATGTAATGGCCGGTTTATTAAACAATTTTAATCTGTCCATTTCAATCCAGTATTTTTGAAGTCCAAAATGGGAAAGGGATTTAGAATAGGAAGATACCCCCAAAACCGAATTATGTCTTCAAAAAAGTTGGACGACTATTTCTCCTCTTTCACAATACCAAATATTAGCTCAAAATGATATCTATATCCAGATCCATATCATCAACACTGTACTGATTTTAATTCCCATCCAGAATAGTGGGATGGACTTCAAAGCATTAGTTAGGACCCTTACCATTAGATTTGGGAATTTAAATTTTTATCCAATACTCATATAACTATCTCCTGAACTTTGGATCAGAATAAAAGAATTTGAACTTCCTTATTGTGCTCAACAATTAAATCTTCATGTCTAGTCCAGTTTTTTCACAGACTCTGTAGGCCTCGTTGTGTGGTCCATATGGGCTTTAAAATGGAATAATTAGACCACCTTCCCTTAAAATTAAATGTTGTATATTGAATTAGGAATAC
The DNA here is from genome assembly GCA_963277665.1 of Viscum album. Taxonomy (NCBI): domain Eukaryota; kingdom Viridiplantae; phylum Streptophyta; class Magnoliopsida; order Santalales; family Viscaceae; genus Viscum; species Viscum album. Next base: position 194,516,002 of record OY728137.1, on the reverse strand, counting down.
TAAAGAACAAGAACCAAACAATTTGGATTAGTAGGGTGAGAGTTATGAATAAAATAGTAAACAAACTCAATTGAACTACTTCTAAAAATGATCAAAAATTATACTTAGTATTAAAACATTAATATTTCCCTTAAATTATGAACATTTCATATAAAATCCGTGAAGGGAGTATTTCATAATTCATTAAAATATTAATAACATCATAGGTCCCTTGGGTCGAGCATCCATGCCATTAGGGGGTCCTTTCGGATGTGAAAGACAATGAAATCCAAAATTAAGAGGAATACGAACCCTAAAAAATGGTTGATGACATGTACATGAAGAATTTAACACTCTAGGCCCTGAATCAGAGTTCTCTTGGTCACATTGCTGAACTACCAAATAGGGTCGAGGGGCATGACTCAATAGCAGCCGACTCAAAAAGATGAGTATAGAACAGGGGGACTAAGAGCTCTCAGGAGAAAGATGTACGTGGAGAGGTTATTACAAACCCGACGTGGATGAGGGAATAAAACAATTCTACACCACACACCATCTCTTATAGAGTAATCATGCCAAGTGGCAAAATAGATGAATAGGTTTCCAAGAAATAGGGTCGGACTCGAAGGTTAAATGTTTGTGCGGTCCTATGTATCCCTTAAGGATGGGAATCAAGACACACATAGTTTTAGGGGATGTTGTTTAGTTTCACATCTTGCAGAAAGAATGCATATAAGGGTAGGATATATCAACGGGAGATGTTCATGGAACAGTGCGTAACCTGACATGGATGAGGACACAAGCTCATAAAACACCACATAGTCCTAGAAGAGAACTTTGGCCAGGGGGTGACAATATTGAAGACAAGAGTTCCTAACCAATTCATAGTTTAACTTCTTGCAATGAGGATGATGGTGGTCATAGTTTATAGTCATAGGGCTCAGACCATATATGCCTAGTTTAAAGTCATATTCATGGTACAAGTTAGTGGAGAGGAAAAATCATCCTCCCTAAGGAAAACCACAAAATGGAAACAATGATAGAGGATAACTGTTGATCATGTTCACAACACAATATCTATATTTGTGTGACCAGGGTCTGGGGGAAAACAATTGATCTTTGACCATTGACTGCATTTGAAACATGGGACTTGTATCAATTTTTCACTCAAAATCCTCTAGGATGTTGGCTTGAAATGTCATGAGAGCCCTTGGGCTGAGAATCCATGAGATTCAGGGGTCCTTTTGGATATGAAATATGGTGGAAAACTCAAATGATGGGATGCACAAAGCATGAGAGGACATGTGCTTGTGGAAATGAAGATAGATGAAGAAGGGATGTCTCAAGGGGATATGAGTGATGTGGAAAGAATAGTCCGTCGAGGATGTATATCCCTACCACACTGCACAATCCTAGATGAGAAGATAGTACAAGGGGCCGAAAGGGGGTGAGGGACCTGAAATAGGAAGTCCTGGCCGGTTTGTGGTTTAATGTCCTATAATGAGGAAAATAGGGATCTTAGTTTAAGGTTGTAGATCTAGGAGAATAAACACATGAAACTTCATGAGGGTATTTCCATTAAATATTTCTAAGTCCACGTGAGCAATGCTCAATGTGGGAAACATGGAATAGGACCCGGATCTCCCCAACATATAAGGGTCTGACAACTGTACTCGCACTCCAACCTGAGGCAGACTGATGTTTGAAGAGATTTCGGGACATAATGAACCACTAAAACCAATACATGGGACATATGGGGGTGGTGAAAAGGACAAAGGATATTTTTTGACCATATCTCAAACACATTATCCTTATCATGTGACCTGAAATGGGAACAACAAATTAGCATCGACCACTGACCATATTCACAACGTGGGACATGTATCAACATGTTGTTCGAGGTCCTCGAGGGCATTGGCACGAAATGATAGGAGGGACCTTGGGCCAAACATCTATTCCATTCGGGGGTCCTTTTGAATGTTAAAGATAATGGGGTCCCAAGTACATGGAGTGTGTGAAGCATAAATGTTCCCATGCAATTCATCATCAAGAAGGATAGTGAAAGAGGTGAAGATATTATGGAAAGGGAATATATGGTGTGGTCATGAAGAACCTGGTGTAAAAGTGGGAAACGTCTGACACCACACCACGTTTTCTGACCCAAGGAGAGATCCTGACATTTGGGGTTGGGCCGATAGACAAAATGGTTGGGTGTTCCTATGTAACCCATAAGGATGGGAATCAAGCCACACGTAGTCCTTGAAGGTCGTGCAGTTTAGCATCGGTTGGTGAGGACGTGCGATAATATAAGAATGGGGAGGGGGAACATGGTGTAGTCATTATAATACTAACATTAGTGGGTCCAAATAATCCTACATGACTCCATAGAGGATCCTCCAAGAGAAATACACCCAGGGGAAATTCAAAGAGAAAACAGGGGTTGGACTCAAGATGAGGCATTTTAGAATTCTTATGTATCTCACAAGGATAGGAATCAAGCCATATGTAGTTCATGAGATTCAGTTTAACATCTTTCAGTACAACATACAATTTAATTTAATGTGGGACATTAAAATAGAAGGATTTAAGATTCTTAGAGATGGACCTAAATACGGAATGTTTAGGCATTCCTACATATCCATGAGGATGGGAATCAAGCCACACATAATTCTATGAGATGTAGTTTATCATCTTGTAGGATGACATGCAGTTTAATTTAATTCGGTACATAATAGTTCAAGGTTGTGTATGACCCCATTTTCATAGGTGAAGTATTGCTTAATGAACATGGCATTGGTGGGGGGGAGTTATATTCTCACCATTATTGGTAACTAGGGAGTATTCTCTATTGGGATAAAACTTATAAATGTTGTAATTTGATTCCCATTTGGGCTCCATTTTGGGTGGTTTCCCACCAGGTATCATTGGTGGTCTCAAGGCCAACACCAAGTCACCCTACAAGAAAGAACGAAGGTGATATTTCTTTTTGAAAGCTCTAGCTATCTTGTTCTGATGGATTTACAGATTGTATAGGCCATGAAGCCTGTTCTCATTGAGTGCTTCCAATTCATCCAGAAGGATTTAAGCTACTTTATCTAGTGCTTTCGGATCATAGAAAGTTGTGCATAGTGAAAGCTACTGAATCTCAATGGGAATGATGGCCTCTATTCTGCACACCAATGAATATGGCGTCACCTGTTCGGAATTATGTGTTGTTGTCCAATAATCCCAGAGAGCATTGGTGATCTTGAATGACTAACTATTTTTTTCTGAAAAAATATATTCTATATAATGTTAGAGAGGGTTTTGAAGAATGCCTCGATCTAGAAATTCTCTTGTGCGTGATAACATGAGGTATGGTTAGAATGGATGTTGTACTTGGAATACAATTTCTTCATCCCAACTGCACAGAAGTTCATGTCGTTATTAGTGAGGATGGTGTAAGGAACTCCAAACTGGTAGATGATATTGGATCTCACAAAGTCAATGATAGAGCGAGCATTTACTTTTTTTAGAGGAACCACTTCTTCCCACTTAAAAATGAAATCCATAGAGGTCATGATGAACATGAACTAGTGAGATTTTACCGGTGGATATGGTCCCACAACATCGAGTCCCCACACCACAAAGGGCCAAGAGTACTTGGTAGTGTAGAGAGTGTTTTGAGGCCAATGCAAAAAAGCTGTCTTGAATTTAGTACACATGGAACCCCTTGGAAAACTCGATGCAGCCACAAATCATGGAGGGCCAAAAATACCCAAGTCTCTTGCTCTGGTGAGATAGTTTATACCGATCTGATGAGCCCCGTAGGAACCAGAATGAACATCCTTCATGACTTGAGATATCTCAGTCCCTTGAATGTAATGGAGGAGAATCCCATCAAGACTATTCCTGTAGAGAATCTACTTGAGATTAGGGCCACTCTGGGGGTACACTGTAGTGCGTAGCGTTGGGTATACTCGTGCTCAGCTCGATCTTCTAGGAGATTACCATTTGAGAGGTACTTTAAAAATGAGTCTCTCTAGTTGGCTTCACTTCAATCACTGCATCTAGGGGACCTGGAGGTCCTGCTATAGAGGTTCTAGCAGTAAGGTGGCTTACTTGTGGGGTGTCATCATCATATGGAGTGATGGGGGCAATGAATCTCTGGTTTTCCACATGGATAACCAAATCATCATATTCAGGCTCTACAAGTGATTTATCTAGGATGGCCAAAGTGTCAAATCAATCATTCTGGGATCGAGGGATATGAGTAACTTCAGGTCGAGATAGGAACTGGGCCATCAACTAGAGGGTGCATTCCAATAGTGGTACGAGTTCTGGCTTTCTGAAGACATAGTCACCATTGATTTTCTTGATTATTAGTTCATATTCCCCTTTAACATGTATGTGGGGAACTCAATATCGATGTCCAGCTCGAGGCCGGTGATGAGAGCCTGGTACTCCGCCTCATTGTTGGTGCAGCATTCTGATAGAAGGAATGAATACGGAAGAAAAGATTGTGCTGGGTTAACTAAGAAGATACCCATACCTACTATGTTGAGTGTGGGCTCATTGAGCCTTCTTCTAGTAGGGCTCTGTAAGGTACCATCAAAGTGCATTTTCCAAAATGGGATGATTTGTTCTACTGAGGGAATTGCCTCATTAAAAAATTGTGGTCCGTAGACTGGTCCATGGGAGCTGGATGGGCAGCAACAAAATCCGTCAATGCTTTCCCCTCAATAGCCTTCTAATAGATGAACCTGATGTCGAACTGCATAAGGATAACTACCCACTGAGCTAAACGACCTGTCAGCATAGGGCATTTTAGGATGTACTTCAGCGGATCCACCCAAGACAATACTTGTACCTCGTGGTGCTGAAAGTAATATCACAATTTTTGTACTGTGAATACCAACATAAAGAAGATCTTATCTATAAGTTAGTATCTAGTCTCCATATCAAGGAGCATGTGGATGAGATAATGAAGACTATTCCTTATTCCTCCATTGTTCTTCGAGGCAATAAGGGCACCAAGAGATCATTCCAGAGCAGTCACATAAAGGAAAAGTGAATTTTTGGAAACTGGAAGTATCAAGACCGGAAGATGGAGTAGATACTGCTTGATTTCCTCAAAAGTTGTCTAACATTCTTTATCCCACTAATAAACAGTGCCTTTCTCCATGAGCTTAAGAAAAAGGTCTTACACTTTCCAGCCAAATTCGTGATGAATCGGTGTATGTAGGCCAAGTGGCCTTTGAAATCTCAAAGCTTCTGATTGTTGCTTTTGGGAGGCATCTGCCTAATGGACTTGATCTTCTCTAGGTTGATTTTGATGCCCTTGTGTCTAACAATGAAGCTGAGAAACATTCTAGAGGTGACCCCGAAGGCACACTTCAATGGGTTCATCTTTAGGTGGCAAGAATAGAGGAAGACAAACACTTTCTCAAGGTCTTTGATATGGTCCTGATGTTGGAGAGATTTGACCACCATATTGTCCACATATCATTCCAATAATTTCCCAAGGATCGTCTTAAATATGCGATGCATAGCTCACTGATAGGTGGATCATTCATTCTTTAGACCGAGGGGAATGTTTTGGTAATAGAAAGTACCTTGTGGTGCCCTGAAGGCTGTAGAATCCTCTTCCTCAGGGGCCATTCATATCTGTCTATACCCAGAGTACCCATCCATGATGGGGAGGGCTCGGAACATAGCTGTAGCATCGATCAACAATTCCATCATAGGAAGGGGAAATCATCCTTCAGACAATTATGATTGAGATATAGGAAGTCGATACAGACTCCAATCTATCTATTTTTCTTCCTAACAGGCACAATGTTGGATAGAAATCTAGGGTACTGGACCTCCTTGACGAAAGTTTCTCTGAGGAGCGTATCAACCTCGACCTTGACAATGGAACTGTGAGAGGGGTACATCTTTCTGGGAGGTTTCTTAAACCCGTGGTGATTTTATGGGAGACCAAGGCGATGGATGGCTACCTAGGAATCTAGTACTGACATCTCATTGTAACTCCAGGAGAATACATTATGGTGTTTCTTTAGGAAGTCCATGTACTATTGTTTCTCTTTGACAGTCTTGGTTGCACTGATCAATGTGTGTTTTGGATCCACCTCGCTACTGAGGTTCATCTGTACCAATTCATCAACTGTTGTGGAGATACCCTCTAAAAAGGTGGGAGGAGAATCCTCTAAATCATCTTCTTCACTTATTGAGGAGGGATCCTCGATGGGAGAAGTTTCTTCTAAGTCAGCCGATCCCGATGGTCGACTGTTTCTAGCCTGAGCGGTAGTGGACACTACATTGGGGGACTCCAGTGCACCCAACACCATGGAAATGAATGTTGTTGATTGAATCCCATATGTTCTTTGGCACAATGGGCCAAATTTTATGATATCAAATAAATAATGGTGAATCGTCCTTGGCTATTTTATCCCATCCAGATAAACAAACATTAAGCTGCATTGTCATTTCCATGGGGCAGACATCCCAATACCTTATGGGAGTAGGGGGATCTCAGATCACCAGGGTCTAATATGTATAATAATACGATGTGATATTCTGTTGTTTCTTATAATTTTTAATGTGATTCCCCCTCATTCCAAAAACAAAGAAGTATTGTCCTATATCAAGGGTTGTAGCCTCTAATTGATGGATTAGAAATATGTAGGCATCATCCGTATCTTTCTACAGGTCGGTCACTGTCATCGCGCATTCGACATTGTTAGCCTGAATTTTCTTGTTCTTTCCCTTGTAATAGTCGGAATCCAGGGAGCAGAATACATAAGAGGAAATGGGAGATGCATCACCTAGAAGTACACCCACTCGACCATTAAGGGAGTACTTGAGGAAATGGTGATACGATGAAGGGACCACTGAATACAGGTGGAGCCATGGTCTGCCCATCAATGCATTATAGGAAGTGTCCTGAGAGACAACCATGAATTCGGTTCTGGCTACTAGGATACCGAACTGGGTCTTTAGAAGGATAATTTTGACTAGTGTCTATTTCTTCTTATCATAACCTTGGATTTTCAAGTCAAAGGGACTCAGATCATCCTCAGAAAACCTCATTTTTCGTAGTGCCTGAGTTGAGATTAGGATGATCCCAGAGACAGTGTCGACAAGACAGTGACGAAAATACACACCATTAAAATGGCCAGTGATATACAGTGGTAAGATATGCCCCTGTATGATAGATCCCTCATCTTGTCCATATAACGAGATGATGACTAGGCATTCAGCATGCTCAACTACCTCATCATGAAATGATTATGTGGTTGCTACCTCTCCAATGAACTGGAGGGGGCTTCTTAAAGCCTCGGTGATGGATTCAAACATATTTTCTAACAGGCGAAGGGACTAAAGGATGAGGATACTTGTTGGAATGATGGAATTATTTTTGAGGACATCATACTTCTATTCCATGCGTGATCATCGGCTTACAGGTGGTCGCTCTATGACAGGAGGTATAGAGGACCTTGCCAACTGGGTCGGCAGCTGACTGGTGTTGGGAATTTCTCGATGCTCACTCGATGAGGCCTATGGAGTGACTACTGAATAAGAACCAGATGACTGAGACTGGTTCATAGCAGTGTGTGGCTGATCACAACGTGGTCGAGGTCGATCTGCCTGATCAAGCAACACAGACGATGGTGAAGGCGGATCTGATGACACTAGATGAGAAGGCTGGGCATACTGACACTGATTTATTGTTCAAACAAAAAAATGAACAATGAACATTAGAATTCCATATAAAGGAACAAAACTCTCTTATGGAATTAATCAATGGGGGTGTGATTGGAATACAACTAGTTGATTCCATGAATAACATCATAAAACCATATCAATATAAAAAAATAAATATACAAACCATTAATGATACCCCATAAACACATTACAAACCAAATAAAATCATGTAGACTTTACTAATCTCAAATTGGTGTGGTAAACATAGGGGAACTGGAAGCCTCTCCACTTTGATTCCCAAGGTAGGCATAATGAAAAAATATGACAATCTAGAATCAAACAATGAATAATTCTAGGTTTGTGATAAATATATGGAATCCCAGATAATATATGGACCGTTTGGAACATGTATCCCTATAGCATGAAACTATATATGTGTAGTTCCTCTGATACACTACTAATAACCACCTTAATGCACATGATCAACTTATATCCCAATGGGAGAATAAAATCATGAGGATAACTTTTTACTACTTCATATCCTCATATATGCCTAAATTCCTGCTAATATTTCCATATATAAGGAATTTGAGAAAATTACTACTAAGTATGGAATGGAAACTGATTACCTACACTACTCTAGCCTCTAATTTGGTTGTACTTAAATCACTGGTGACCATTTCAACCACTTCTTAAGAACACATCAACTAAGCTCCCAAAAAAACTGAAGAGAGATACCAGCTCTAAATAACTGGTAAGAATAATGTTGAGGCCCACTACCAACTAGATAGAAGCTTGACTATTTTTATATTAGAGATTCTCAAACTGGTGTTTGTCTTCTCAAGAATCCATGATGGCTCCCTTACTAGGTAATCCTCATTGTGCACGCACCCTCTTAATAAACAATTATATTATATATATATATATAAGTAATATTATTAGGTTAACCACATACTAAATAACGGGACATAGTGCATCCTCCAAACACTATGTTCTAGACTCCTCATTAGGGAAAGATAAGTTGAGAAGAGAATAAGGGTTTTGAATAAAATCTTGAGCTTCCATAGACCTAGGATCATGTGCTATAAGAAGATAAAACATTCTTATGTTTCACCCTCATCATCGAAGAAATAAACTCTATATGGAAATTCTTCTAAAAAATATCATTAAAGCTTTAACTCTTTCAACTCTTGAAGATATAAAATCCATCGCTCTCAAAACACCATTAAAGTGCGAATATGAACTAGAAAAATCCTACATTATTTCATAGAAAAAATAAAATTTAAGGTGATCTATAGCTCCACTAACCAACACTCTGTTTCTAAATCGAATTTATTATCCTAATACATCACCTAGTATTAATTCTAAAACATTCAGAACTTATTCTTCCAAAAATCAACTTTCTTAGAGAGGTCTATACTCTTATAGTAAACTAAATCATCCTAATTAACCTTGTATACATGAACCACATGGAAATGAAAACTATCATGTATATCTACAAATATAAATGAAACTCATAGTCCTGATATCATGGAATTCATCATAGTATCATTAAACTATGTTCATTTTAAATTTCCCAAACACCACCCAAATTCAATCATCAGCACAAACTTGTATACCCCTCACATGTATCTATGATAAAATTATTATTATCTCACTGAAGGTGGTCATGAGTCTTATGTTTGTTGCATCAGATTATATAAGTTCCTAATTTTTGGTTTACTAGTCATTCTCCCTATGTATAGAGCAAGTTGTGTTTGACTAAAACCATTTCCCTACCAAACCTCTGGAATCTAAAATATTTTATTAGTCTAAAAATCATCATATATCTCATCCATATATCTGATACCACAATGTCATGTACCAACCCCACTAGGAACCCCACATTATCTTATAGAGAAGATGATAATGACCCTTAAGGCTTATCTTCAAGAGATCTCAGACTTGGGACTGGCACCAAAGTAATTAAATATGAAAATTAGAGGAATTTACCTATTAATCCCCAAAACATAGTAAGTAAAAAACTAATAAAAACTATAATATGAAATAAAATAAATAATCTATAGTAAACCATAATTTACAGAAATTTCATACAGGTGTAAGTCCCATTGATAAAATACTAAAAATAAAACTCTTATGTCCACAAATCCAACAATAATTCCAACCAAAAATCCAATATTTAATATAGTAACTTCCAACTCAATCTCCAAGATCTCCCTAAAAACCTGAAAAATATATTTATATATATAGAGGTGAGAATATAAGTATACACAGTAGGATCATCCTTAAAACCAGTCATTGAAAAGAGGAATAACTATAATAATTCCTCAGTGAATAAACAACCAAATTAATTTGTATAGAAGTATATTCAACTAATTCATTACCAAAAAAATAAACACTCTAAAAAATATCATCCTAGTATAATTACACAATATCAAAAAATATCAAGAATGAATAAATAAACCACCTCCTCAATGGGTTTTAACTGTCACTCCCCATGTTAAATGTCCCAGTTCTCCCATTCACTTTCGAGGACATGTCATAGAACATAATGAATCATATCATTCCTAATACAACAAACTAAAACCACATTATCATCATATTCACATATCCACCACCATATTCTATTATATAGACACAATAGTATAATCATCTTATATAATCGCCTCATCACACATCTATAACAATAGAGTATCTTGAAAATGAAAGAAATTAACCATAAACCTTCCTCCTACCATGAATAACCCCAAACATGTATCCTTATCACTTAAATATATTTATGTTATAATTTAATCACATAATATAAATTTTCCCACTATAACCTATATTATTATACCTATAGTGCTCCATCAAAACTTGTACTACACCTCAAAGGGAGATCAGGGGATTGAGGGTATTCATTCATTCATACCCATGAAAACCTATATGTTGGGGAAAGATAGGGAACCCAAAAAATTTGGGAATATGTGTGGCTATACGACTTGGGTGGGGTCTATATGAAATCACAATTAAAATTCAAGTATAATAGAAACACACATATGATAAAACTAAATGATACACACCCAAATAAATTCCACCCCTATACAAACCACTACACTATAATTTCCACATGCTACCACCATTTCAAATTAATATACCATGAAATAACCCTACATTACACAAAAAACAACCAAAAATAATAAAAAAATTCTGATTTAATCACAACCCATTCTCTAAAAAATAGTCATGTTTAGACTAGGCATTTCCTATCCATTTCAATTACTAAAATTGAATTAATATACCATATTTATTCAATTTCATTCCATGCCAATTTTCATTTTAATTACTACCAATAATTTTTTTATTTTGGTTGGGAAAATATAAAACAACCACACATCACACCCCTTACTACAATAAAACTACACTATAATATAGGCCCATAGCCCCTGTGATTACCAAAAACCATCCCTTTCCTATACAACCTACCAAGAAATCATTATGCATCATAAACCACATCTCTTTCTGAAAACCATGGAAATATAGATGAAAAACTACTATGCAACCCATATCTACATCCCAATTAGCCAAAAGTATAAAGCAACAAAACCAAAATGATCATAGCATCAACATCTAGTGTATCAGTCACATATAAAAATCATTTTTAAGCATTAATAATATCAATGATTCAATTTTAATAATATTCCTTCATATTTGTTAAAAATATCTAATATGTTTCACAAAAACACAATTACATATTTCACATAATTGGTTCATTAAAAATTTAAACATATGACCTTTAATTAATAAGTATTTCAAAAAAATCAATCAGAACCACCAAAATTAATATCACTTTTGAATAATGTTTCTCAACAAAAATAGTAATAAATCATAATAAATTTTAAATAATTTTGTAAAAATATTTTGGATTACCCAATTACTTTTAACATCCTTTATCATTTTTATATTTTTTTTAATTCATACCATCCACCCAAATTTAGCGAAAGCATGAAACCTCTGTAATTTATAGATAACTAATAGTGATATAAAATCCCCTAGAATAAATAAATCTTTAAATATAATGTTGAGTAATTTTGTGAGGAACTCATGATCAACAAGATGAAATCACACTAGTGAATCATCAAGAATATAAAACATATGAATCCTCATCAAACATGTTTCCCAAAATTACTCAATACAATCATTTAGGGGTATTACAGCCTTCCCCAACTAATATTTTACGTGAAACTAAGAAGTAAAGAAAAAATATCACCTTAGAATTGTTATTTTATGTAGATTTTAAATATCGAGTGAATTTACCATTAAAAAATCAAACCAAAAGGAAATGGTAAATTCATATAAAAATGATTTTTAAAAGATAAAGAGATAAACTGAAAAATTTTATATAGTGATGAATTGATAAATATTGATATGTATTTAAAAGTTTTTTTTAAATATATCTTAATCGAGTATGCATAATGTATAACCAACATATAAAATTTATGAAATTATATGATTGGAGATTAAATGGTGCAATGCACAAAATTAAATAGATGGAAAACAAAGTTTGATGATGGTATTTGGAAATAACCTAGTTTTATCCCCAATGTATCCTCCTATCATGTTGAGAGGTTTATGTAATTACACCATTTATCTTGATAGGGATAAAGAAACCCATCCCTAAAAATTAAGAATTTTTCTAACCCTCAAGATATTTGTTGGTATCCAAGGTACCCATCCCTTAATTTTTTGCCAATATAAACCCAGTTTTGAAGGATATGACAGGTAGAAGCTTTTCTTGGCACTAACCCACTACAATGTCACTCTATAATCTCTCATAAGGATGCAAACAATTTGAGATGAGATATTAATAGATGATATAGGAAAGGGGAGCCTCGATATTAATGGATAAATGTGATTGGATTTGGATCTTTGAGAGGGTCTTCTATAGCTTCACTTATTGAGAGAAAAACATGAATCAAGGATCATATAGGAATTTTATAAAAATAGTAGATCTTAAAAGTCACCAAGGTAACATAATTATAGTATCAAAATGGTGTATAAAGGTAATCAAATCCACCATGGTCGTTAAATACACTGAGGACAAAGATTGATTCCTTTTTTACGACATTAAATTCTACCATGTATCTATTGTATTAATTCCACTATCCAACCTATGAACCTCACCACATGGATAATGGGACACTTGGAACTAGTTATATATGGAAATACCAAGATGGAGAGATATTTTTGGTAAGTGTCTTGTTGGTGTTCCTCTAATAGAATTATGGAAACTAGATAGGTCCCCAGCTGTTCAAAGCACCTCCACCAGCTGGTTTGTGGTCGTGTCAGATATGGGAAATTTTTTCCATATGAAACCCATTGGTTGGTTCCCTTTACCAACTATCCATTGTACCATGAATTTTTCCTTCACCCACTAGATCCTCCTATACATTCCTTAAAATCATCAAAAAAGAACATACAATGTCATTACATGGATATATCACATCAAATAATACTTCAATAATATCATCAAATACCTTTAATAAATTACATTTAAAACCATTGGTTCATCAAGAACATAATTTGGTATTCAATATTCATAATTGTTAAACACTCAGGGAGATTATTTTATGTATATAAGAGTGTTTGTGATCATGAAAACACCATGAGAGGGATTTATAATATTTTATCTCATTTTGATGATCACAATAACTGAATGTAAAATAAATATTAAGATTAAACCACCAATGAAATACATGAAAATGGATTCTACAGTGAAACATGTAGCAATGCAATTAATTATATTCAACATGCTAAAAATATTAACTATAATATATTCAATATACTAAATAGTATGAGGGAAATATTTTAATTTCAAACAAAAGAGTGAATCATTTAACCCCCTTTATAAAATAATTAATAAATAGTAAACAAAAACATTCAATAAATTTACCCCCCTCTAATGTCTAATAAAATCAACAATAATCTCCCCAATTGTGATTATAAAAAAAAATCAAAATTAGGATATGGAATTAAAACATAAAATGAATGATTTTATAGAAAATGAAATATATAATGTAGAACAGTTTTTAACAAATTAAAAGTGTGATAAAAAGGGTTCATGGGAAGAAAAAACCTATTTACTAATAGTGATGTAAAATAAAATGATAAATTTTTTAAATATATATCTTAGCTTCCTAAATCCACATTAATGGGATAGAGAGAGAGATATGGAAGTTTAATATAATTTAATTCTAAATAGAGAAAAATTATATTTATAAAAGGGAAAAGAATAAAATAAATAACGGAATAAAAGAGATAGAGAAAAGAAATAAATAAAATTAGAGAATAAAATGAAATTTATAGAAAAAAATAAAAGGATATGAAAAAAAATTAGGTACATATATTTACCAAGATACTAATTTCCTCAAATAATAGTTTTAACATTACTAAATAATTCTTTTGTAAAAAATCATTGAATATTTTCCTTTGAATGTGAAAACATACCTCTATGGAATCCTTATATTTACATTTTGTCAAATAAAACATGAAAAATTAATTACAGAGACAAGTATAAGTAAGATTTTTACTCATCATTAATCTTCCTCTAAGACACATAAAAACATTAAAAAATAAACACAACATATATATAATTACTCATATACTTTTAAATAAGTATTAAAATAGATAAAAAATAACTTCTTTTAAATTTTGAATATATTTTTCAATTTAAACATTAAAAAAGTAAACAAGTAATTATTTTAGAAAATATGTATTTTATGTTTGACAACAAGGGGAAAATATTTTATTATTTAAAAAAAATTATTGAATAGTTTCATCAGAAGTAACATTTTATAATGTAATTGATAATTATTACACTCAAATAAAAGTGAAAATTATATATAATAAATATAACCATAAGAAAATATTAATTAACACAAAATAATAATATATAAAATAAAATTTTGAAAAATATTGATCATGTTTTCCTTAGTCAAATGGAAGGAATCTTATATGAACTAAAAATAATTCAAATTTGATGAAATCAAACTGGTAATGTAAAATAAATTTAATAAAAATATATATAGATTAATATTGTAACATAAAAAATATATCATAATTTTGGAAGTGGTATCTTATATAATGGTGCCTAAGGTCAATTTGATTAGTGAGATAGTACTGGAAATTATTTTTTAAAATATTTATTAGACTAGTGTTATCATTCCTATTATGGATATGGTTATATGCAATCCTAAAGTATAAGAGAGTGTGTTTCATCTATATAATTTTTGTGTAAAAACTAACATAGGCTATGAATTCAACTTTGGATAGTGAAACAGAAATAGAGTTTCACTTATTCTACTCCATAACATTCAGGATTTTCCAAGTAGGTTGAAATCCCCACTTGTACTTTTCCACTCTAGATGGAAACCACCCAAATTTTCATCCAAAAAACTAGATAATTCAATATATATTACATTTGGATAAAAAAATTATGATTTTTAACTCCATTTAAAATTCAAAAAAATAAAAAAATTAATATGATATTCCTATGATTTTGATTGAAAATGAGCATAAAGACAAACATCGAACATGATTTTAGGTTAGGTCACATTAAGAAAAATTATACTTCTAATCACACCTCTATAAATCTTGTTGTTGTCCAACTGACATGCTACATCCAATATTAGTTTACAAGTTGTACAATGGGTCATATTAATTTCTTATCCATGATCCTTTATGAATCGTTTTTATAGTTTATTAGTGTATTTTTCTTAGTTTAGAATAATACCATCTTTTCTCTGAGAAATCCAAATACTCATAATGAAGGTCAGTTAACACAAAAAACTCATCTCAGATAACTTTTTACATAAATTGAAATTTTTAAAACAAAGAGATTCATTAGTTGAGCATATAATTCACATAATAAATATAATATTGGACAAGTAACAAATCATTTGAAATATATTTTAGAAAAATAGATGAATAATTTTTTCCCATTTTGAAACCATTCGACAAAAAAAATTGATAAACGATCCTACAGATCCTGAGGGTATTTTTTTAAAAAAAATAATGAAATTTAATTAATTTGATAACATGATTTGGAAAAATTGGGTCTTCAAAACAATGTGGTTTTTTATGAATTTTTTTATTCAATACTAAAACTATTTAAAAATATTTATTTGACATCGATTTTAAAGAATTTTAAATTAAGGTGATTGTAGAATTCTAGAAAGAATTTAAAGGATTCTAAAAATGTGATGAGTGAAAAGGATTCATCGTAAATGATTCCTTATTAATAGTTATAATCTTTAGATACTAGTAAAAATTTATTGTTAGTTATATTACCAATATCATATTACTTATTCTTAAAACCCATTCAGATCTAATTATATAATGATAATTAGTTCTTTCCCATAGAATCTATACATCATCCAGAGTTAATTGATTTAATACCTCTAAGATTGAAGGTGTGATGCATCAGACATGAACTCATGAATACAGTTCCATAAACACTTACTTTACTTACTAATTTTGATTCCAACAATAAATTATCTTCTAAAATTATCCCATAATTAAATGAATTATATAAAATAATTCATTACATACATTCGTGAGACCATTTAGTTTTTGATCATAAGAGATTTATATAAAACGTACGCTAAAAACATATATCTTTATCAACCAGATGATATTTTTTCCTGCTATAAAAGAAACCATGTAATATATAAGGATTCTTCACCATCTACCAGAAATACTTCTACATGTGTTATCCTTCTAAACATATCACATGTACGGATTTTATTAATAACCTAGGGAATATAAACATAAAAAAGGGTTGATATCTTACACTCAGTAAGGGAATCATAAATCTGAAGCTATCAGAAACATAATTATGGTGTACACTATATCATAAGAGTGAATAATTTAACAATTCCATAATCAATATAAACTAAGATCTTTCTATATTCATGATAATAAATGAAAAAATGGATATCAATAATATTGATCTCTTATTGATGGAATGTATATTTTAGGATATTGAAAACATGTTTTCAGTGCCTTATTCCAAGATATTATACTGATATATAGAGTGGAATACACCAAAACCCAACATGTTTTGTATCAAGGGAACCACTGATGCATTGAGGGGCTATATAATGTCAGTCCCAACCAATCACTTGTTTAAGTATGATGCATTCACCAAAAGAGTCAATAAGACATTTCATACCATTCCCAAAGGAACCTTTCTCTAAATAAAAACATGGTTATCCATATAATGATACAAAATATTGAATGACAATACATAACGAACCTACTTTTGTAGTCAATAATCATTAATAATGTCAATACTTTTCCCCATGTTAATAAAAGGTATAACGTGATAATAACTCATCCAATGAAAGAAGTTGGATGGTCAACCAATGCATTTTCAATTTTCTAATAATCATCCATATTCAAAAAAAAATATACAGAACCCCAATTATTTTTCAATATTAAATAAATAAACATTATTTCATAGTAAACGTCTTCCAATATTAATTTTATAAAATGAAGTGTTCACACCATATATTTTAATGAGTATGCGATTAAGTCAATTCTAAAATATCATGACCAAAATCCATATAGAGAAATAATGTTTATTTTTGAAAAATAATATGTCCCAAGTGAAAAAAGGGAAAAAATGGCAGTGACATAAATTAAAAACACCTTAACAAAAATAATGCTTCAAATTGTATAAAAAAGTAAAAGATCAATAATCGAATTATTTAATATGAAGCTTTTAATCCCAAAAATGATTATATATAGGTATATCAATTTTTTGTGTTTTTATGCATGTGTTAGTGGTTAAATCATTAAACATAAACCCTAGTATGGAAAATATTTTTGAAAATTTTATGGAAAATGGAAATGAAAACATGAAATATATTTTAGAAAACATTTTTAATTACCGGTGTAAAAGAAAAATTTATATGTCACTTTGAAAGGGTAACTTTTGAAAAGTGAATGTGAAATATTTTTAAAAGATTTAATTTAAAAAATAATCTATAATAATTATTCCTTTAATAGACATAATTTTTATCATGGATAAAAAAGAAAATGAATTTAAAACATATGGAATAAAAAGGAAAATTCCTTTTATTATTCTTGAAATACCATGGTTCTAATAAACAATTATAGAAATTGTAGAAAATAATTATATTATAAAACTATATCACTTACCCCATATTGGTATATATATTAACATTAAATAACATATTTTATTGGGATAATTAAACCTTGGAATAAATAAATTTCTGATGAAACATTATAACTCCACAAAATGATATTTAAGTTATCAATATATTTTATGGTAAACATAATCCATGATGATTGAAATATTTAAATAGGGATTTTTTTTGTTAATATATAAAAAAATGAGAGAATCATTCATAATATAGTCATATGGTGTAATGTAAAAAACATATATGAAATAATTTTAATTTAACAATCATAACTTAATGAATGAAAAATGAGTTAATAAAAAACTCTTACAGATATGGTAACACTTGATTAAAAATAAATTTCAACAAAATAAATTTATTTTTTAATGCACATAATAAAATAAAAGAAAATAATGTTTATGATAATCTTGGTATTGTAAATCAATATGATACCATTCCAGGGAAACATGGTGTATAACACGTAACATGGGTCAAAGAATCATAATTGAGGCCAAGAAAACCCATACGAATCGACTAAATTTATAATAAAAAATACTTGAAAGAGATGGATCATAATTGAACATAAAATAAAATTATTAAGGGATAATTAATTTTATAATATCTCAAATAGGTAGTACAAGCACTACATAGAGAAAATTAGGTGCATATTACTAAACATTTCTCAAAGATATAAATTTTAGATTAAAACCCATACTGCAGTACTAATCTATTATGAAACATCACAAAAAATCATAAATAATTAAATTTGGTTTTTAAAATAAATAACCAATAAACTTACTCATAAATATAACTATATATACTTATCATTAACAACTGTTCAATATATATAATTTCAAGTTACTTTTTTCCAATTTTCAACATTGGGTGTATGTAATCTTTATCACATTGAACTAGATTGGTAAACACTATTTTAGTATCCATTCTTGTTACAAATATACTCATTAAAATAAAATTAATGGTACCAAAATATATTTTCCTTTATATTTATAAAGGTATTATTTTTTTACCTTGTGGTTTTTGATACAAAAATTGTAGATGAAATCGGCAGCGCTCATGTTTCTGGGATTCTTCACAAATAAAATGTTTTTTCTTAATTAGTGAGTTAAAATTTGATATAAAATTTCAATAAAAAAATATTATTTATTATTTTATATCTTATTTAAATAGTAAAAAATATCTCATATACATCCATGATATAAATTCATAGTATTGTTGAAGTGAGTGGTTAAATCGACAAAAACATGAACCTAGAATGATTAATGGATTATTGTGATGTGTTTTAGCTGTAATATTATTTTAACAAAAAAATAATGATATTATTTAGATTCTATTAGTTTAATATATAATAATATTAAATAATTAAAAATTGAGTATAATTTATATATAGTCATTATATAGAAAAAAGTGATAATTTTTTATTAGTTCGCACATTTTAAACGATTGAATTGAAAATAATTGATTATTTATCATATAATTAGTTGGTTCTGAAATTAGTTATATCATATAATAAATTTTATCATAAAAATAATATTTATCATTTAATCTAATCCTTATATCCATCCATGAAATTTGCTAATAAAAAATGGAATACATCATTCCTTGGAGGTGGTAGTTTGCATATACGCATGGATGATGATTTCATTTTCATAAAAAATAAATAAGGTGTTACATGATTTTTTATTTAATAATAATATAAATGATATAAATATAAAAATTATATATTAAATTAAAATTTTAGGTTATTCTTCTAATGCGATGAATGAAAATGAAACACTATGTGTTGTGGAGGCATCAATTTTCACAACACACAAATTACAGATTCATTTTTCTTAATTAAAAGGTGAAAATGTGATTAATGGTTATTAACATAAAATAATAAAAATCAATATATGAAAAATAATTTTTTTCATTACATAGTTATTTGAAAAAAACAATTTTAAATGAAAAATAGAAAGGAAATGTGTTAAGTAATAATGATTAATCACATTGAGAAAATTTATATATTTTTAGAATATCCCTTTAGAATGTATGGAATATGATAATAAAATATGGCCATAATCTGAATATAGTGAAAAATAAATATATTTCATTTAAAAGTGATATTTAGTCATAAGGAAACCTAATTTTTATGAGTTCTTTGAAGGGATTGTGAGATACCCCTTTTATAAGTGGTGAGAATGGAAATGTTTTATATACTTCAACTAAATATAAAGGGAGTACCTGTTAAACATGTGAGATGGAAAAAAAATTGAAAGATAAAAGATTAGGGAATATATAAGGTCAATAATATATTTATGAACTCAATTATTGAAATTTTTTCATCAAATTTTAATCCCTTTACCCATTGAATTATTTCTTTTATAATTTTAGCTTTTATTATGGAAACTAGTCTTTACCTAGGAGAACTAAATATCTTTTCATAAAAATGTTGTGCTCATTATATGATTTAGAGACATTTAATATATATTTGAAATTAATTTCATTTTAATTAATTAATAATATTTTTAAAAATTATTTATTAATCAAAAATTTATAATGTATTAAAAACATTTTTTGAAGAAAATTTACTAATGTTCAAAAATATCAAGTATGGGTTTATAAATTAAATTCATAATTTTTAAAATTATAATGTCATATAAAAATTATTATTTTTTCTTTGAAAATGTTTCATGAATTTATATTTCATAATTACATTCAAAAAAATTCATAAAAGTTATGTTATTGTAGGACCAAATATGTATAATGATATTCTCAAATACAAGAGGGGGTGAATGGTATTTTTTAAAAATTCCTTTGGAAACATTAAAGTAGATATAGAAATTTCTTAAATAATGTTTATTAACCTTAAGGAAATCTATTTCTTAAGGTTATCTTATAACTTTAAGAAAACTTAGTTTAACAAAGTTAAACAAACATTCACAAAACCTATTAAAAAAACCTTATCTTAAACTTTACAACCTTAAGATAAAAACAAAAGAAAGATTTTTCCAAAATAAAGATTATATCTTAAAAAGTATATAATCAGAGTAACAAAATTAGAAATTATAATAAAGTTATACTTTCTAACTTTAGAAAAATTAGAATATAAGTGGAATAAAAACAACTTGAAATTGAAAACAAGTAACAATAATATTCTTTTAACCTAAAGAGAAGAGTATCCAATAACCTTGGATAAAGGTTCCTTGATTTATACTTTAAATAAAGTATGTATTACTCAAACCAAATTAAGCCCTCAATTTGAAGATCGATATCTTTCTTGTTATCCCCGCAATCCCTGAATTTAGAATAAAATTGGATCCTTTGTCTTCCAAATCTAGAAGGCCTCGATCAGCATGACCAGAGTTTGAATAAAGAAAGTCTGAACAAGTTGTTCATGCCTGAACAAATTGTTCACAACATCCGCACGAAATACTGAGAGTTTTAAGAGCCTCTCTCTCTATAAATCACTTCACATACATTGATCACATTTATATTTATTGTTCATCATTGAAGTTCACATAGTACTTTTCTCATTAAAATGAACTTGTATTTATAAGAAAAACTTCTCAACAGTCAACTCCACTCCAATGGTCATATTTTCCTTAAATTTTGGAGGAACTTGGACATGTGTCAAATAGACAATGGTTAGTTCTTAAAAAGTTGTATGACATCGTTTCAAGTATAAGAAATGATGTTATGTGTAAGATAAATGTTAATTATAAGAAAACATAGAATAAGATAATATTGGAATGATATATTAAGCAATTAAAACATTATTAAGAAAACCCATTCTTGAGAAAATGAAAATTGGATTGAGAAAAATGGTTTCACTATTTTTGGGTATCAGTATCATAAAAACAGTATGAAATTTTTACCAAATTTGGTATCGTAAAAACAAAATAACATTCGTACCAGAATCGGTATCATGAGAACAACATGGAATTTTTACTGGAATCAGTATCATGAAAACAACATGACATTTGTACTAGAATATATGTCATGAAAACAACATGTCAAATCAGTATGTAAACGTAATGAAAGATTCATAAGTATAGTAGAATGATAATTTTGTAAGTATAATAGAATGAGATTTATGTAATCATACATAATGAGAATTCTGAAAGTATAAAAAAATGAAAAAACTATAAGAAAAACGGAATGAAAAATCCAGAACATAAGAAAAGGTTTATGTGATTTTCAAAACATAAAACCATAAGGAATGTATAAGTCATAAGACAACCTTGTGGACTCAACAAACCCCCCTTTTTGGAAATCACAAACAACTTTGCTAAGGAAGAATATATTGACTTTGATAAAAAAGTACAATTATACTTATCCCCATTTTTTAAAAGAAATTTAGGATGAATATGACTAACACCCACATAGGTTATGTTCCCCAAGGATCATATTCTAGATCATTAGCATATGGTTTTCTTTCTTAAGGAAATATCTCCCCCTTAGATAAAAATTTCATCTTAAAATAAACTCCCCCTTACTTATGCATTATTTCTTACCATACTCTACCTTGATAGATTCTCCCTCTGTGGAATCTTCATTAAATTTTTCCTTCAAAATAAATTCTTCCCCTTTGTGATTTTTAAAAAAGAATTGAGAAGTATAAGATGTACCTGTTAGGTTAAGTAAACATGCACTCAAAAACAAAATAAGGATATGTAAGAAATTTATTAAGTAAAATTTTGAAATAAAATTTAAATTACTAAAAAATATCAGAATGTAAAAAAAATCATCCATCCTTCTTCTGCTCAGACAATATTTTCTTTATCAAAGCATTAAGTTTCTTCACTTGCTTATGATTTTCTTGAAGCTTATTCTACAAGATCTCTAGATCCTGATTCTTCTTTTTTATGGACAATATCCTTTCTTCTTGAGCTCTGATTATGTCATCTTTATTTTTAATTATCTCTTCTTGAACAACCATCTTTTTTAGTAATTCAGCTCTAACTTCCTTCTCACTACTTATAGACCGAGCAATTGAATTGACATAGATAAATTTCTCTGAAATGGAATCCCTAACTTTGTTGAACTTATATTCACAAGTATTGAAATATTTTTTTGTTGAATCTATGAAGTCACTGAACTATCTAAGTTCTTCATTTATGGTTTTGTTGCAGTTAAAGACTTTCTTACAAGTCACCTTCTGAGCATTGTAATCAATCAAAATATTACTGAAGTCCGCTTCTTGATTGACCACCATGTCTATAAGAATATTGGTTGATTCTATTTTTTGATTCAGGTTCTCTTGAATCATTTGACTCCAAGCATCTATATTTTCAAGAACTGGAATAGTGATGACCAACTTTATTAGAGACATCTTGACAAAGTCATGCTCAATTGAAGACGAGGATTCAGAATCTGAACCATCTTTTCCTTTCTCAACTCTTCTGGGAGTTAAGGAATATAGTTTCTATATCCTTTTGAAGACTTTAGATGTGTTTCTTTTTCTGATGAGGAAACCTAAACACTCTTTCCTTTGATAAGATTTTGAACTAGGGTTTGTTCATCTGATACATGGATAACATTAAGAACTCTCGGTTCATTTTTCCCCCTTAAATCTCTTCTTCTTGTGTTCTTTCTTGTCTTTCTTCTTCCTGGATCTCTTCCTCTTCATCAGTTTATTGTTCAACCTTATCTTTCTCTTCTTGTTCCACTTCAACCTGAAATTCATCATCAAATTAAAATTCTTCTTCATCTTAAACTTCTTCTTTATTCACTTGATCTTCAAAATCGAAATTAGAATTTGAACTCTGAGGAGTTCCAATGTAATCATCCAATTACATTAAAACACCATCACTATCTTCTTGAATGATTTGATATTCCATTTCTTGAATAGGCTCTGATAATGTTAATATATTATTGGATTTTGGGATTTCTGGAGTGGTAACCTGTTTCTTAAGAACAATTTGAGGTTCCGGTACTTGTTGAGACTTATTATCTATAAGTTTTAGTAAATATTGACACACTTGACCTTCCAAGGATTTCTTCTTCAAGATCTTCTCTTTCTTTTCTTTCTCAATATTTTCAGCTTGATTTATTTTTAAGACCTTAGCCTCAGTGGGGTTTAAGCCAAAGGAAATATCAACTTCTTTTCTAGTACCTCCCATCTTTCTATATTGTACGAGGGTTGCATCGGAATAGGATTTTGGCTTTTTTGCAGGAGGACTTGCTGATACCAGAACATCAAGAATTGGTGCTAGTAAGCTTGGTTCTTCATGTTTCCTTTTCTTGGGTACTGCTTTTGAAGATTCCAGAACATCACCCTTGTTCTAGACAACCATTTCTTCAAAACTTTTGGATTTTAGTAAAAACTCTACCTTCATTCTCCTTAGAGTATCATCGCTGAGCAAAAAAAATCTTAAAGGGCTTCGAGGATTATTGGCAAGGGTCATTCATCTCTTGAAGGAAGATAAAAATTATCCTTGAGATAGTTTCTAGATACATAAGAATTGGAGATCTGATGGTTCCTCCTTTTACTACCTAGACAGTGAGAAAGATATACTTGATCAATTTGATCATCCATACAATGAAAGGATAGTCTAAAATAATGATATAACAGATCTTTAGAGATTCCTTATCACCTTTCCTTGGAATAAAGAAACATTGTAACCAGAGAGCAACCAACTTGTGATTTGTTGTTAGATTAGTAATATTTGAATTCTTAACATAGTTTTGACCACTGTAGTCCAGAGCCTTGTATTTTTCAAAAGAACCTTCCTTCGTGGGAAGTGTGTGAGAGCATAAAATAGCCTCTCCTTCATATGGTATGTTATGAAAAATTCTTGCCTTTTAATATGAAACAATATAAGCCTTGTCATACTATTTGAACTTGAACATATCCTTACAATCCTTTTGAAAGAATGAAATGGATTCATATAATTATATGACTAGATCAGGGTAAACCGGATCCTGCAATTTCTCCTTTTCCACACATACACTTTCCCATCCGTTAGTTATTATGAAATTAGAGATAAGGGAGTCATAATTTTCAAAGAAGTTAGGGAATACCATTCTTTCCCTAAATATGGACCAATCCTTTTTTCCTTGGTAACAAAAATCTAATCTGGTGAGGATTCAAGAGTCATTCGGAGTGAAAGAGATAAAGAAATTGGATCGTAGTCTTGGATGGAAACATAACATTAGCACAGAGATCAGTGAATATGGTGTGATGCTCATAAATGAGGAACCCATTATATAAAAAACCTATGACTTTTCAACTTCCATAAGATAATAAGACATTTGAAAAACAAACTAATCTAATCAGATTGTTGAGGATGATTGTAGAAAAAAATGAATTATGATCTATTGAAGTAAGGTAAAACAAGATTTAAATTTTTTGAAATACCAACTATTGAAATTTAAAATTAGGAGATGAAGAGTAAGAAAGCGTACCTTTTGGAACCCTTTGAATAATTTATCAGTATTATAAGAATTCTCGTTGACGTTTTAGGAACCGTGAATTTTTATTTCAAGA
Organism: Viscum album; assembly: GCA_963277665.1. NCBI lineage: Eukaryota > Viridiplantae > Streptophyta > Magnoliopsida > Santalales > Viscaceae > Viscum > Viscum album. Next base: position 194,490,661 of record OY728137.1, on the reverse strand, counting down.
ATTTAAATTCTAAGAATTTCAATTCTAATAATTTTAATTCCAAAAATTCCAATTTTGGGAATTCAAATTCTGAGAATTTCTATTCTGAGAATTTTAGTTATGAGAATTTCAATTCCAAGAATATCAATTTTGAACAGAAAGGTAAAATGGATTTTTATAGAGAATATTTTTAAGGAAAGATAATTTTTTTTGAATTATAAAATGTAAGGAAAAAACAAAAAATCATATATACTCTCCCTGAAATAAGGAGTAGCTTAATGTTAAGAGGTGATTTAAACAATTATTATATATGAATGATTAACTTATAGTGATCATTCCTAGATTTTGTTTAATGTATTAAAATTTATCAGAAGGTAAGTGTTTTGTAAAGATATCAGCAAGTTTTTCTTGTGTTTCGATGAATTGAAGAATAATATCTCCTTTAAGAGTGTGATCCCTAAGAAATTGATTTATAATATCTATGTGCTTTTCACGGGAGTGATGTGCAGGATATTTACTTAGATAAATGGAACTTTTGTTATCACACATTATTTGAGTTTTATAAAAACTCATACCATAGTCTGTGAGTTTCTGTTGCATCTATAACACTTGATCACAACAACTTTTAGCTGCTACATATTCATCTTTAGCAGTGGAAAGTGCTACAGAATGATGTTTCTTGTAAGACCAAGAAACTAAGAAATCACCAAAGAAATGATATGTTTTAGATGTACCCTTTTTATCCATTTTAAAACCACCAACGTCAGCATCCGAAAAAATTTTATGTTCAAAAGCATTTACAGAAGAATAAAATATTCCCAAATCTATATTTTCATTTAAATACCGATTTTTTTACAGCCTTTAAATGGGATTCTTTAGGATTTTCTTGGTTTATTTTACATATATAGAGAACATTAAGTCATTTTGACTAGATGTTATATAAATTAAACTTTCTATCATTCCTCTATAAGTTGTTTCATCCATAGGTTTCCATGATTCATCAATATCAAGAGTATTAGAATATCTGATAGGAGTACTTATACTCTCAGAGTTGTCATACCCAAATTTCTAAAGAAGTTATTTTATAAACTTATATTGAGATATGTAAGTTCCTTCTGGTTTTTGAGAAATTCGAAAACCTGGGAAAAAAGTTAACTCGGTCGGAATGGCCCACATGCCTTCATTTTTTTATTATTTTGAGAATCCATGTTTGAAGGGGTGAGGTGTAACCATTATAAGGCCTGAAGGCTTAGAGACAATAAAATGACCAGTAGGTCTTAGGGGGAATCACCCAGACAAGACAACTTGAAACTGCTCCTCCCCAGCATATGTCAGGAAATCTGCACTCTACTTTCACAAGGCTGGTCAGCTAACTATCCTATGCAAAGTTTCACAGGCCCGGTACAGATGGCAAAGCCATACCCTCCCATTCTTCTAATTATGGTTAGCTCTACACCATATAATATGCTTTCCTAGATTCCTCATCTAAAGCCTTATCCCTGGTAGTTTGATTGGTACTTCTTCATTCGAGTGGCCTGAAGGCCTTAGGGTGGCCCTTTGTCCTTATGGTGGCCTCAAGGCCTTAGGAAACAACTGGCCCGAAGGCCTTGGGTGGCTCGAAAGCCTCGCAGGAAACCAGGAACAAACCTGTGGCCCAAAGGCCCATATGGATGAATAGTTATGACTGCTACAGTACTGAATTGTGACTGCTACAATACTACTACAGTGCCTGGAAATTTGCCTCCACCCGGATTTGATCTCGGGTCTCTTGGATGCACCTGCCGAGTCCTCACTAACCGGGCTGAGGCTCATGTGCGGGAAAAAATTTAACTCACCCATCATACTCATCTCAAACTCATATTTCATAAGATTCACATTGGAATCAATTAAGGATTTCTTATTTGATCTGATTATTATGTCATCAACATAAATTTGAATAATCAAAACATCTTTATAGAATTTATTAATAAAAAGGGTTGGATCAGCGATTCCCTTAACATAGTTATTTTGAAGCAAAAATCATGTAAGTCTATCATACCAAGCTCTTGGGGTTTGTTTAATTCCATATATAGCTATGATAATTTTGTAGACATGATTAGGATGTTTTGTATCTTCAAAACCAGGGGTTTGATCTACATAGATCTCATCATATACATAACCTTAAAGGAAAGCACACTTCACATCCATTTGATAATGTTTGAAATTAAGGAATACTGCAAAGGATAAAAGAATATGCCTATATTCGAGTCTTAGTACAACAACATAAGTTTATTCATAGTCTATGACTTCTTGTTGATTATAGCCTTTAGCAACTAATCTTGCCATATTTTTTACAATAATTCCATTTTCATCGCATTCATTTCTAAAACCCCATTTTCCTCCTATAACATTAGTCTCCATTAGGTTTTTAAAACAAGGTCCAAACTTGATTCCTTATGAATTCATTGAGTTCACCTTGTAAAGCCTTTATCCAATATTTATCACCCAAGGATTCTTCAGAAGTCTTTGATTCAAAATGAAAAATAAAAACAACATGTTCAACTTAATCCCTTAAAGAACATTTTGTTCTTACTAGTTGAATAATATTACCAATGATATTATCCCTGGGATGATTCCTATGTAACAACTGATTTGGGTTTTGAAAAACTTGTTCGAAAATATAGGGTAGAAAATATTCAGGAGTCAATGTCTCAGAAATATTTTCCTGAACAATTTTATTATCTAAAAGATTTTCTATAAAAGGTTGGTGATTAGTTTTATAAAATATATCAGAAATAAGTTCATGTTGTTTTAAAACAGAATGATCAGTTTCATTAAATTTAACATGTAATGTTTCATCCACATTACAAGTGTTTTTATTAAAAACTCTATATTCCTTGGAGTTAGTGGAGTAGCCTAAGAAAATTCCTTCATCATATTTGGGTGAAAATTCATTTAATTTATCTTTAGTATTCAAGATTAATACTTGGAAACCAAAAGAATTTAAGTAAGAAACTTTTGGTTTTCGGCCATTCCATAACTCATAAGGAGTTTTATTAAGAAATGGTCTTATTAAAACTTGATTTATAGTATAACAAGCAGTACTTATAGCTTTAGCCCAAAAATGATTAGATATATAAAATTTACTCAACATGGTTCTAGTCATTTCTTAAAGAATATTATTTCTTCTTTCAACAACACCATTTTGTTGAGGAGTTCTTAGAGCTAAAAAGTTGTGAGTAATACCTTTCGTACTACAAAAAGTTTCAAAATCCGAATTTTCAAATTCTTCACCATGATCACTATGAATAGTTATCAATGGTAGATTTTTATTATTTTTAACTTGATCTTTAATGTTTTTGAAATAATAAAACACTTCCAATTTCTTTTCTAGAAAATAGACCGAATTAAATATAGTATAGTCATCGGCTAAGACAAACACATAGTATTTTCCTCCAATACTTCTTGTTTGTGTTAGACCAAATTATTCAATGTGCACAAACTGTAAGGAATTATAATTTGTAACATCACTTATAGATTTAATGCTAGATTTTTGATTCTTTCAAAATAGAAAAGGATCACAGAATTTTGAATAATCAAACCTATGTTTCGGTAGATACTTAACAAGTTCTTTTTAGAAATTTTACTAAGATTATTTAAGTTATAATGTCCTAGTCTTTTATGCCAAATCCAGGATTGATCTTTAAATGCAATAAGGCAAGTTATATCTTGACTTATAAGTTCTTCTAGGTTTAAGGTGTACACATTCTCATGAGGAAGTGCAGAGAGAATAAAATCATCCTTGGAATTGTGAACTAAGAATATATAATTTCTATAATTCACATGGTAAACTTCATCACATAATTGGATTATTCTAAAGAGTTTTTGCTTAAGGCCTTTTAGAAAAATAACATTTGAAATAATAGCTTCAACAAGAAGAATAATTTTACCTATACCGGTAATTTCTCCATGAAATTTATCCACAAAAGTTACTCTTCCACCTTTAGTCTTTAAAATATTTTTGAAATAGCCTTTTTTACGATTCATGTGCCGGGAACATCCACTATCCATATATAGTATGTTGTTAGTACTTCCATCATTATCTTAAAAAATAAAGAGCTCAATTTTCATAATCCAAACTTTCTTGGATCCAAAATTATTAGATAATAAAATCTTGGGTATCTCCATTTGTATAGAAAAGTATGCTTTATGAAACCCAAGGTATTGCAAATTATTTAAAGAATATTTCTTCTTAAAATTCCCACCACTCTGACATTTAGTGCAAAAGGAAGCTCTTGGAGGAACAAAATAATTGTTTCTAAAACTTTTTTTCTCACGAGAATATCCAAATCCATGATTATTATCATGAGGGTGGATCTGAAAATGCATCTTATCAAAATTTTCCTTACCAGAAGAAAATGTTTCAAGAAGTATCTTTAAGGAAAATATTTTAGATTTTAGTCTCAGGACTAAATTTTTAACCTCTAGAATAATAGGTTAAGAGTTAAGTTTATCCTCTAAAAAATCTTTTTCAAAAAAATTATTTTAAGGCCCTTAAAAAGTTTATCCTTCTCAGAATTAGCTTCCCTAAGTTTCATAAATTTTTCTCTAAAACATTATTTTTCTTATTAAGATCTTTGGTAAGATTAGAAATTAATTTTGTTAAAATAAACTCTCTAGAATATGCTTTTTCATGTTTTATAGAATCTTTACAATTTCTTATCTCAAGAAACTTAGATAATCTAGACACTTTCTCATAAAAAAGAAAATCATTACTATTGTCTCATGGAGTGGATTCTTCATCTGAAGAAAAACCTTTATCAGGAAAATTTTCACTTAAAGACATATTAGTTACAAATTTTTCAATTTGTACCTTAGATATAGGACAATGATTTTGAAATGGAGCTCTAGATATTAGACCAATATTATTTTTCTCGGAAGATTCATATTCTGAAGAATCATCAGAAGAATCTCTACCACATGCACTCCAAGTGTCATTGCCATTTATAAATTTCTTATGATTTGATCTGTAGAAATTCTTCTTATTCCTTTCATATTTCCTATCCTTATTTTCTCTTTTCTTAAGAAAGGGACAATCGGGTCTAATATAACCAGTTAGTCTACATTCATATCATGTCACTTCTCCATATTTCTTTTCATTTCAATCTTTCTTATTGTATCTATATTGAAAGTTATTCTATCCAACAATATTTTTCATTCTCCAAGAAAGATTTGATAACTCATTTACTAAAGCTTCACTTTCACTAGATTTAGATTGAATAAAAAACTTCTTAGATTTAGATCTTGTAACTCTTTCAGGAGTCTTTTCTTTTATATGATTTTAAGTATTTGAAAAAGAAACACCTCTATTTCCATTATTCTTCTTAATATTATCAACTTCTCTCTTAATTTTGGTTCATGTTGAAGAGGAGTTCCAAACATCTCATCAAAAGAAATCTGAGTAACTTTCCAATTCTCATTTATAGTTGTCCTCTTGGAATCACATTTGTTAGGAATGATGACTATAATATTGTCTATAAGAATATCATAATCTAAACCATTATCACCCATTCATTGTAAGATGCTGAATATAGTAATAAATATATGTTGAAGCTTACATATGGGTTCTTCATAAAGAAAATAGAAATAATGATATTCAGCTCTGAGCATGGATCTTCTAGTTTCAATGACTTTAGATGTTCCAAAGTGGGATAATTTATGATTATTTCAAATGATATTTGCAACTACACAAGATGAAATTTGGATATATATATTTCTAGTCATGGAAAAAATCAATGTATTATGTACCTTGATGTTCAGTTGGTATTCCACCATTTCTGGATTAGTGAAGGTTCTAAGTTCCTTATCAAGAATCTTATAATCTCACGTCAACGTCATGTATTTTTCTACACCTATGTTTATCCCAAAGGTCTTCATTCTTTCTCTCCAGTACTCGTAGTCATTACTTTTTAAAATTTTCGTTCTATTAGGATTGAGATTGTCCATAGATCCAACATGAATTCATGCCATACTTAAAAGAATATTTCTTTCCACAAAACATGTCAGAAGTAAATGTTTGTAAATAATGATTAAAAACTATGAGGATGTTAAGAATAATGAAATCTTTAGAAATAAAACATATATATGAATATAAGTTTTTCATAGACCTCCTTTGATATCAATTTTAGGATTTAATGTGTATAATGGGGTGCTCAAATACAAGAGGGGGGTGAATTGTATTCGTTAAAAATTCCTTTGGAAAAGTTAATGTAGATATAGAACTTTCTTAAATAAAGTATCTTAACCTTAAGGAAATCTGTTTCTTATGGTTATTTTTTAACTTTAAGAAAACATAGTTTAACTGTGTTAAACAAACATTCAAAAACTTATTGAATAATCCTTATCTTAGACATTAAAACCATAAGATAAAAAATTAAGAATAATTTTCTTAATAGAATGATTCTACTTTTAAGTGTATAGAATTAGAGTAACAGAACTAGAAAGTATAAGAAAGTTATACTTTTTATCCTTAACAAAATTAGAATATCAGTAGAATAAGAACCACTAGAAATTGAAAATAGGTAACAAAAAGATTCTTTAACCCAAAGAGAAGGGTATCCAATAACTTTGGATAAAGGTATCTTGATTTATACTTTCAATAAATTATGTCTTACTCAAACCGAAGAAATTCCTCAATATGAAGATTGGTATGTGTCTTTCTATCCCTGCAAGCCCACAATTTCGAAGAAAATTAGAACTTCTATCATCCAAATCTGGAAGCCCATGATCAGCATGAGCATATTTTGCACAAACCAATTCTGAACAAGTTTTTCACACCTGAATAAAGTGTTCATGACATCCACATGAAATACTGAGAGTTGTAAGAGCCTCTCTCTCTAGAAATTACTTCACAAACTTTGATCGCTTTTCTATTCAGTGTTCATCATTGAAATTCACTCAGTACTTTTCTCAATAAAAAGAACTAGTATTTATAGGAAAAACTTCACAATGGTCGACTCCACTCCAACAGTCATATTTTCCTTAAATATTAGAGGGAACTGGACACGTGTTAAACAGACAACGGTTAGTTTTTAACAAATTATATGACATCATTACAAGTATAAGAAACGATGTTATGTTTAAGGAAAATGTAATTATAAGAAAACATAGAATCCAACAATATTGAAATTATATATTAAGAAATTATAACATTATCAAGAAAATAGATTCTTACCAAAATGAAAATCAGATTGAGAACAACGGTATCACTATTTCTGGGAACCAGTATCATAAAAATGGTATGGCATTTGTATCAGATTCAGTATCGTAAAAACAACATGAAAATTACACCAGAATTCGTATCATTAAAACAGTGTGACATTTGTACTAGAATAGTAATCATGGAAACAACATGTCATTTGTACCAGAATCGGTATCATGAAAACAACATGTCAAATCTATAGTTAAACGTAATGAAAAATTCATAAGTATATCAGAATTATAATTTTGTAAGTATAATAGAATGTGATTTCTATAAGCAAACGTAATGAGAATTCTCTAAGTATAATAGAATGAAAAAACTATAAGTAATACAGAATGAAAAATTTTGAACTTAAGAAAAAATGTTTGTGATTTTCAATACATAAACCATAAGGAATTGAGAAATCATAAGATAAAATTATTTACTCAACAGTTATTTGTAAAAATAACATTTTTCATTATTCACACAAAAATCATTCTTTTTATAAATATCCCAAAACATACATTAATGAAAATATTTCAAATATAAGTCCAAAAATAATTTTAATTTTTTAAAATTAAAATTATAAACATTAGAAACATAACATTGAAATAAAAATGTGAGATATAATAAAAAATTGTTTTTATAGGAAAATATTTTTTAGAATATAAATCATTCTCATTCAAATTTTGAATTACTTTCTAAAAAAATTGTGTTAAAAAATATTTAATATAAAATATATTTTATTATAATTCATCACAATTTTATTGAAATATAAATAAATATCATAGAGAAAGGAAATATTTTGAAAAATATGTTTTCCATCATAAAATGACAGTATTAGTCATTTTAGATAGACCAAATGAATATAATTTATATTAAATGTGGAGTTTATTTAATATATATATTTATTTCATAAAGAGGTTTCTCCTACTTATTAAAATTAATTAAATGGTTGGGTTTTAATTTTATAATAATATCATAATTTTATTTTAGATTGGTTTTGTGTGTGGTGAAAGCTATCAAACAAAATGACTTATTTAAAGTTATTCATATATTAAAATCTTAGGGTTTTATAGGGATAATCCAATTTCTATCATGAAGGGCATAAATAACATGTTGGGGTTCTAAGTAAGATACTAAGGGAAAATGCTCAACCATATTTAAGACCAATATTCTAGTATGATTTCCCACATAAAAATATCCAATGACATTTCCAAGGGGAAGGTATTTATATTTTTTAAAACAATTAGGAAAACAATTTGGTAGAGGTTATTTTTCAACTTTAACTTATTTAGATTAAAAATATTAATTTTCAAAAAAAATAGAAATTATTTTGGGAAAATTTTCATCAAAAATAGAGTGTATTGATTGTTCAAATGTTTTAGTCTCTTTTTAGGACTTGGTATTGATTGATTGAGTTAGAGTAACCAATAAATATACCTTTATTGGATCCTGAATCAAAATTTTAATTATTTTCATTTCTATTTATAAAAAAACATTTGTATCCAACAAAATTTAAATCCCTATGTTTTTTTCTAGTGTTAATAATGTTTTTTAACAAAATATCTTATGAGAACATGATTGTTGATAAAAAAATTATATTCATGACTTTAACCCAAACATATTTAGGTAAATTAAAATCATTTATAATATTTCAAGTGATATCTTGTTTTGTTTTATTTCACCTCTATAAAACCCTATTTTGTTGTGGGGTTCATGAAATAGAAAAAAGAATGATTATATGCTTGATAAGATCACAAATCATCAAATTCAGTATCTTTGAATTCTCTACTATGATCACATAAAATTGAAATTATTATATTTTTTTTATATTATTTTTTAAAAAAACTATTAAGTATTTGAAAAAATCACCTTTATGTGATAATAAGTAATCCTAAGGGAACCTTGTACAATCATCAATAATACAAAAAAGTATAGGATTTAACTCACAGATATTCGATTTTGAATTTTTTTTAATAAACTAGGAGTAGTTTATTCAAGATCTTTAGAATAGTAAATCCCTTTATAGATTTAAAATAATTTTTTTGATTACCATATTGGATTGCATCATAAAACATTTCATCTTTGAAATGTAGTTTTGGAAGATATTATACTAGTTAATAATGTAAAATTTTGAAAATTTATTGTGTAGTATAGCGTAACACCCTAAAAAATTAGTTTAAAAGAATATTATGCCTTATAGATTTTTTAACATGAAGTATCAACATTTAATTGAACAATGATATATTATAGAAATGGTAATATTTAAATTTGTTCATTATAAACTACCTGTGAAATTTGAAGGTGTAAATAGTAATATCCACAATATGAAAAGTATTTATGTGGGTTCTACATTTTGGGAACATTTTGGTTGATTCATAATAAATAATTACCCAATTTTCAGTAATGTAATTTAATGCTTCAAAAATATATTTTCTTTAGAAATGGTTTTAAATTAATATTTTAAACAAACATTATAATGAACTTTTACTAATTATATAAAATTTATTTTATCTATTGATATTTTTCAAATCACCGTATGAATATTATCTTAGAGTGAATTTTTCAAACTTTTCTAAAAACATAATTTTCAGTGTTGTAAAAATTATGATTTTATAAAATTGTCATCTCTTTCAATTAGATCAAGTAATTTTTTAGAACCATTATAATTTTAGTTTTAAATTAAAGTAAAACAAGTCTCATGTAATTATAAATAATCTAATTAATTTTGTGGGAATAAATTTTATTCTTAATTTTGGTATAAGTTCATTTTTTCTCTTAAAAACACATTATTCTGATAAATATTTTTATGTGCAATGTTTTTTAATACTAATTAATAAAATTAACCACAATTGATTAATTATATTAATGGAATTTATATATTATTTATTCAATAAAATGTTTTAACATTCTTTTTACAGTTTTTAATAAGAAAGGTATTAGAATAAAATTAGTTTTATGCATACTAATGCATTTTTAAAAAAAAAAGTTTTCATTGCTTTTTTCACACTCATCTTAAATTGAATTTCATAAAAATAAAAAAGATAATCTCATGAAACAAATTAATTATTTTTAATAATAATAATTATTATAATATAATAGGGTAAACTTCATTTTTTCATAATAAATTATAAAAACAATAAAATTGAGTAAACACTCTTAAGGTTTAAAGAGGTTTACTAGGGTTAAACTAAAATAAAAGGGTAAGAATTCCACATAAAATTGTTTAATTATTATTTTATGAAGATATTTTGACCTTATAGCATTCTTACCTGGAGTTATTTTACATTTTATGAAAAATTCACAAAAAAATTGACATTACATTATTAAATTATTTTTATGTAATTCCATGTGTGTTCATCCTCTCACTAAGAAGTGGACACCTCTTATCCATTATTCACATAATGTGATCCTTATTTATTATAAAATACCTAATCTTAAATAATAAAATATTAATTCACCTCATCTTAGAGCTTCTGTTCTTACCGTAAGTCAATCCTGAAGGTCTTAAGGTGTAAGATAAAGGATGTCTCTCAATGTAGGGGTACATCTCTTAGTTGGGCTCTTTTAATTTAATTTATTATTAAACCTTTTATAATCCTATTATAAACATCATAAAATAATGAATAAAATATAATAAATATACATTTTTGGACTATAATGTTTTCACAAAAATTTCTATATCCCTTCCATACAAATGGAAGCCAAATATTTTCTCATGTGTTTATATGGTTAACCATCTCCACAAAGTAGTGCAATTCATTTTTCACCACCACATTACATGAATGGTTATGATGATATAAATAGTGAATATATATGGTATAATTATTATTTTTCAAATATAATATATTATATACTTTATTACCCTTTCACCCATTAAAAAATTATAATGTTGTTCATTACAACACCGACCCGAGTAAACAAGAGCCAATGGTTTCTTAATTACATTAACACAAGATACAAGTGATAGAATTATAAGGGATAGAATAGTTTATTAGTATAATAAAACTATATACATTATAGAATATCAAATTTAATTTAATAACATAAAATAAAAAACAATATTTTCATTGAGAACATTATTATACCCTTTATCATATCATTGCATTTCAATAATAATAAACTTTCTAGAATCATGGGGAAATGAAACAAAATAAAAGGTTGAGCTCAGTTTCTTAGTAATGGAATGAATTAATTGGAATATATCATAGAATAATTAATTCATGAATAATATATTGGGAATAAATTTGGATAAAATAATTTCATATAAATAATCACAAGATCTTAAAACTTATCAATGGATAACAAAACTTTTCAAATAATCACATAGACATCAATAACAGATTTCATAATATTGGAATTCCTAATAAGTAACATCTTAAACAAAAATTTAATTCCTTATTCCAACATGTAATATATAAACGGGTAATTCATATACTAAATACCCAACATGTTTTCTCTCATGGTGCCTACTGATGTATTGAGGGGCTAAGTAATCTTACCCCAGTAGCTTAATAATTCAAATGCATTCATTATAAGAACATACACTACAACTTAATCAATATTATTTAGTAATTAGCAACTCTCTATATTATTATAAATAGTACATAGAATTTCTAAACTACTACTGATAAAAATATTCATAAAAATAGAAATAAATATAGTAGATGGAATCATTAAATTATATACTCATTAAAGAATTATATTTATTAAAGTATGTTGACATTGATGAAAATAATTTTAAAATATCATTAAAACATTTATTGAGTCAAATTTCCTTTTTTGTTTTGAAATAAGTTATTAAAATAGTAATAATTTATAAAATATTAATTTAAAAAATTATTTGAAAAGAACTATTGATACTTTTAAAGTACTCTAGCGATAAAGTAGTAGGCATGATGTTGGGGAAAAATTCTTATGATAAGTGTAAAAACAAATATTTCTTTCAAACATTCTGTAAAATTTTCCTCATTCCGAAAATGATATGAAGAGTCAATTTAAATATTTTTATATAAATTCACCATGATTGTGAAAATTACATTAATTAATCATTATAATTGACAAAATAATAATTTATATCATTGAAATAAAAATATAAACATGGAAGAAAAAAAATTCAACCGAATTGAAAAAAGTTTGTTTTCCTTTAATATTTCTTTTGTCCTTTTTGTATACCAAAAAAGATAAAAACAGAAATAATACTAGAAAACTATATAAATAATGATAGGATAATAAAATATCTGGTGTTTAATATAAAAAATCAAAAGTTCCCCCAATGGAAACATTTACATAAAAAATACCGAATTAGGCTTATATTGTGAAATAAACCCTTACCACTTGTCTCACTTTCTCTATAAGTGATTTTGGCCTCATTTATAATAAATTTTAATTTATTGTAATTATATACCATAAACATATGCATAATTATAATATCATATATGATCCAATTATCATATTTATCCCCCTTTTATTAACAATTCATTATTAAAATAATCATTTATGGGTGTTTATGTAAAATTTATACACTTATATCTTACTTTAACTCTTGAAAAAAATTGTTTTATCCCTAACTACAGTAACATTATTTTACTAATTTACTATTCATTGTGAAATAAAATTTAGTTCAACATATTAACTAATATTAATTATACCAATCAAAAATATGTAATCCATTTAACAAGATTCAATTTTAATAATTTTAGTAAATTAATTTTAACACAAGTTTGTAAAGCTTAACGAACCTTATTTTTAGAAAAATGATTATTTGAAGCACAAAAATGACTTTATAGAAAAATAAATAATAATATTAATTAAAATGTAATTTATTTCATTATTTTAAATAAAAGGAATGTTAATTTTAATTAAAATAAAATAATATAAATTAGCCTTATAAATACTTGATAAAAAGAGAAGAACTAAAAACAATTTTTGTTTGAACCAAAAATTACATAGATTTCCAAAATATATAGCATATATTTCTATGTTCATCATTATATTTTTTATGAATTATATTACATAATAAATATATATTTAGTTTATAAATTATTTTCAAAAACATTAAATTTATTCTTGTATCTTTATAATTTCTTGAAATTAACATGTTTGTGAAATCTGTAATTTTTCACTATTCTACTAAAAATAAAATATTTGTGAAAAGATCTCAAAAAATTATCCAAAAGATAATTTTGACATGATAAATTCAAATAATAATTTTATTTCATAAAATTAAATTTTTATAATTTTGTAATTCACATTTTAATTATATTATTGAATATTTCTATTTGTATTATATTATTGTTTGTTTAGGAAGTAAAACATACTTACTATACGTGAATCTCATATGTTACATTATCCACCCCTTAAAATATTATTATTATTGATTTTTCTATAATATGACCTCATGAATATATTCGTGTTGTTATTTAGTATACGTTCTTCAGTTTCCTAATTCTCCTATCATATCATTTGACTTTTCCAAAAGTATGATTTCTAGATGAGTCTCTTGATTCCTCAACACATATTTTTTAGTATCAAGAATCTAGGTAAGATTTTTAAAGTATGATGAATCTATTTATAGTTGTATTTATTTATATGTGAGCAGATGTGTTTGGAATGGCATCTAGTTTTTCAAAAAATAGACATGGGGGAACATCTTGAACTTTATAAGGGCTAGGTGTAATTTCCAAATGGTATGTTAAAACTCATTTTATATCTAGAATTTAGAAATTACCTGGGACTTGGTAAACCTTTCTTAGGAGAATATATAAAACCCTTCCATGGAGATACATTATATAAAACATGACCTCTACTTAGAATTACATATCCTTTGTTTAGTTATAAATATTGTTGTTTTGCCTTTTTAGGTTACCTTAATATGACATTGTATAATATTCCCTTTCATTGTTGTTTCCTCCAAAATATATGGGACTATAATATTTATTTCACAAACTAAATCCCAAAATAATAGAGTAAAATTCCTATTACTATACAACGCCTCATATGGTAACATTTTAATTCATGAATGTAATCTATTATTACAGTTGAATTCCACCAAAGATAAATACTAATCCCATATACTATGAAAATCAATTGATAATTACCTCATAATATCTTCTAGTCTTTGAATTGTCTTTTTATACTTCCCATCAATTTTAGGATTACTGGTGTTGCTCAAGCATTGATCGAATTCAAAATTCAATTAAAGACTTATAAAATTTTGATGTAACCTATGGAACATAGTTAGATAAAATTAGAAGAGGTATACCATGACGTCTCAAAAAATAATTAATATATATTTGTGAAAGGCACTCAAGAGGTAGATAATCAATTATAGAGGGTGAATTTAGAGACATGGTAAATAAATAAATAATAACCCATATGGAATCATTATTTATTAAATTCTTTAGAAACCCAGTGAAAAATTCAAAATTAATATCATCCCATTTCCTTACATGAATAGTTAATGGTTACAAGACTCCATTGAAATGTTGTCTCTTGTAATTGTGCTATTAGAAAATCAATAATATTGATATATAGTCTGCAATTTCTCATTCCATATTATACACAAAAAAATGTTCCTCCAAATTTAGATTCATTTTCATACTTCCACTATGTATAGATAAATTTATGATATGGGCTTCATTTAATAGTCCACATTTTAGCTCAAGTATGGATGGGACACATATTATCTTTCAAAATTTTATCATACCCACTTTATAAATATTATCTTCCCATTCCTAATCATTAACAAAATTAATTTTCTTTTGTAAATTCTTATCATCGAGTTAGGAACATTTAATATTTTCCAATAAATATGGTTTGGAAATCGTTAGGAAAAGAAGATATGGTACCCATTCTATAATAACTCTCATATCCATCTTTAATATATTCCAGAATAAGGTATCATTTCCAATAAACATCATTTTCATAACACCATGTTCTTTAACACTGAATCCATTAATACTTTATTACCATATCCATTTTTACTAATTCACAAAATAAATATTGGAGGACTTTTCTTAAAGTACCATTACACACACACATAACCATCTCAATGAATAAGTGTAGAGGAATCATAGTAAAATAAAACAACCTTTATTGTAAAAAACCATTTATGTAATTATCACCAGGGAATACAAATGAGTGTGACAGAATATACCAAAATGAGAGGGAAAAAATACATGCCCACATATAATGGATGTCCTAACCTAATAACAACTTGAAACAGAAATGCTGAGAGAGTCTAGATTGAGATCTTCTGGTGCAACCACTGTATGTGGTCTATAATCCCATGTTTCCCTAAGCTCCTATCAAATCACCATTGATCTTTACTTAATCTGTATAATATATGACACGTGTGGTAAAAGACCCATTTAGGGGTGGGTATGTACATACCTAGTAGGAAACCCTGAAAACTGTAGAGATAGAAATATGAGACACGACATAAGTAATCATCTCATCCCAAATCAATAAAGAAAAAATCAATTATATAAATATAAATATAAATATAAAAATATTTATATATATTCTCATAAAAGAAACCCATATGATAGATAAATGGATATCAATCTCATAGAACCTAGACTAGTACAATTATTCTTCCAAAAATTAATAAACTACATCATTGACTCTCTACATCTAACATGTTTATCAGAAGAAGTTACCATGTGTAGGACCAACACGATACCATTGTGCCGCAAAATCAGGGAGGAACAACCTAATAGTATAGTACCTATTCCCTAGTCTGTAAGGTGTGTACCTCAGTATATAGATATAGAATCCATTCCCTAGTCCATCAGGGGTTACCACTCAGCAGTTAGATAGCGGACCCACACCTTAGTCTATCAGTGGGTACAACATAATAGAAAGAGGACCCACACCCAATTATTTCTTGAGGTACCTCTTCGTAGATATACAGAGGACACAATCCCTATGGGGGTACTTCTAAATAGATAGATAGAGGGCCCACACCCAAGTCCATTAAGGGGTACCACTCTGTAGGTAGAGAACCCACACCCTAGTCTGTCAGTGGGTACCACTTAGTAGATATAAGACCCACACTCTTGTCTATCAGGGGGGTAACACGAAGTAGACAAATATATTAACCATACCCTAGTCCATCTGGGGGTGCCACTCAGTCCTCTCTCTAATGATCCTTCCTGATCTCTATCATTTTCGAGTCAATCTAAAAATGTTCCATTCTTAGAACATCTCACATCATATCTCAAAAGCCACTATAAAGGCCACTATCATGATCTATGTGGATAAATACTCATGATATGTTACTTGTGGGCCAAAATATGAGTCAAGTCAAATTGAGATACAAGAGGTTGATGTTTCATATAAAAGTATACAATGTTTAATGGGTGAACATGGAATGAGTCCCCTCTCATCTTCTAGTATGTGTTCATTCTAGAACATAACTTTCTATTCATTCTATAATACCTAGAGTGTAAGAGTACGTAATGGCATGTGTCAGCTACCCAGGGTAAGCCCATATTCTCACTATAGTGGCCATGTTTCCAAGCTGTGTCTATGTGTTTAGTTTTGTATTCCCAAAGTACACACCGACCACCAACATTGGGTCACATGGATTTTGGGGGTCCCACATGTAATTTGATACTTATCTCAACCTATAAATCCTACCATCATTGAATTCAATGAATACATCAAGTGTATTTCCAAACTACATGACATATAGTTTCAATTTTCACTAAAACTATAGATCTCTACCTGTTATTCCATCTCTATATTTTCATCATAGTATATTTGCACCAGAGTCCCTAAAAATGTTGGTGGACATACCTGACCATCAATTCTTCCCCCCGTAGCCGAATATTGAAATTTTTTCTTTTTCGGAGGTCTATAATGCATCCCATCACTACTAAAAAAATAACCTACACCCATGGTTCAAAACCATGTGTATAACACCCAAAACTGTGGGAAACCAAAGCATCTAGATAGGTCTCTGACCTATTCCCATGGTTTAAAAAATCTGTTGGTATTGATATTTTTTACGGTGTTATAGGCACATACCCAAGGTTCCAAACTGTGGGTATAAATGTCATTAAAATTCCTATACCCATGGTCCGGAAAATCGTGGGTATAAAATAGCAGAAAAACAAATCAAATAGTTGTAAAATGTAGCCACTGGGTATTAATTCTGTGACCTGAATATTGACACCCTACAACCTAACCAAGTCAACTGCTTAAGTTATATATATATATACATCTACATTTGAAAATATATATTAATATACATCGCCCATCCAGGAAAAAAATCATTATGAGAGTTTTAATTCAGAAATCTTCTGCTCAAAATAACTTTGTCTCACCAACTCAGGTGTGTTAATTACGTTTCTGGTTTTATATATCTACTTAATAATATTAATTTTAACTGCCTGTACAAAAAAAGAAACAACGGGTTTCAAACACGCACTGCAGTGATGCCGCTAAAGTCCATTACCACTGGGCCAATTATAGTTTATTGAATATTTAGATATTTGTTGTTATATATATAAATTTAAAAAACTAATTAAATAAAACATCAAGTGAAATATTAGAACCCATGTTTCTCTTACAAAGAAGAACCAGCTTAACACTACAGTAAATGTAATTATAGTTTTATATACATATTTTATGTTATATATATGTTTTTTCACTCAAAAAATAAGAGACTATATACCAATAGTTTAGTAAAACCATGGGTATAAGTCCATGATATAACCACGATTTGTGAAAACAATGGGTATAGGCTTTAATATCAGTGGCTATACCCACAGTTTCTATGAATAGTTGTTATAAGTGGAATTTATACCCACATTTTATAAAAACCATGGGTATAGATTTATATAATGAAGGTTATACCCACAGTTCATGAAAACTGGAGGTATAGATTTTACCTATACCCAAAGTTTATATTAAACCGTGGGTATAGGTTTTCTCGCGGTATTTCCGCGAAATTTTTTGGCTTCTCATGCTTACCCGATTACCCTGTACACCTGGTTTAGAAAAAACCATGAGTATAGGTCAGAAAAGGTCACCTATACCCATGGTTCATAAAAAATGTATTTATAGGTTAGTCTATGCCCACAGTTTTTGTGAATATTGTGGGTATATACCCATTTTCTAGTAGTGTATATAACTGTTCTCATTGTTGATCAGTCCTATATCCCAGATCCAAGTGATTCATTACCTTTATTTCACAATGAACATTGATCCATCCAAAATATAATCAACCCATTCATCAAATAATAATCTTCTTTTAATTTGTGTGTCTGATCATGCATGAACCCTCTTAGAAAAGTCGAATCATTACCCTATAGGGCAACAATGAATACCGAGTAGAACAATGGGGAAAACAGAAACAAAAAAGTGTGATAGACATCATTGGCCAATCTTTATTGGAAAACAATTTCAAAGAAGAAAAAACAAGGTGAGATCATGGAACAAGGAAAGATAATAAATTAAATAATAAATTATTCATTAATTGGGATCATGTGATGGGTGTGAAATCATAGAATCAAAATCATATTACAATACATAGTTCAAATATTTAATCAAAATGGGGGGAAATCCAAAATTTAATATTCTTACCTTGATTATGGATCGATCCTTAATGGATAATGCATTCATTATTAGAGGGGAAGATTCAATGTGTTTTTATCTCCTGATTCACCTTGATCCAATCAATGAGCATCATTCGATCTCGATTCACCAATGAACGCCATCATAGATCCTCTCAGAAACCTCACATGATTATGCTGTTATACTATAAAAAATTAATAATAGAATATTTATAGAGTTTTAGATTTTAGGATATTTAAATTAACATAAAAAAATTATACATTTATTTTAATTTAAACACACATGCCAATGACTGCCTCATCCAATCATCTACAGTCAGCCGACGTTATGTCATGCCTAGGGTCAAATTCATGCTTTATATTCAACAATAGTCTCATATATTTGATCTACGATTCTTTTCATTAGATATTCCATTATTTTTTCAATACTATGTCTATGCGATATACAATATATTTATCATTTTTTTATAAAATTACTTCTTCACTCACCAAGCCTTGAAACCATGCGTCATATTAGCACTGAGCTCAAAATGCATTCCTTAATATATTTCAAAGTCATATAAGGTAAAAAAGAGTCCCAACATTATTTAATCATTAAAAAAATTCCCCTAAAATAAAAAACCATGAAAAAATATGGGGATACTGAGCCCACATATGGATCTCCTACTCCGAAGAGCTCTCATTCATGCTCACTTTTCACCATAGCAAAAAAACCAATAGAATGGTCCATCTACATATGATCCTCTCTTACCAATACTTCATTTACCATAGGTTCACCTTGAAGGTCGGTCCTATATCAATTTCCATCTCACCCAAGTCTATAACAAGCATAGGATCATTGATGTATCTCTAAGTCTGAAACAAATAGAATGATTTATCCACCCTCTCCAACAATGGGGGTTAGGAGAGGTGTTATGTAACCTTTACAACCCTCTACAGGATCTTGAATGGTCTGATGAACCTTGAGGATAGCTTTCTTCTTTGGATGAATCTCTAGAATCCTCTTCCTGGGGAGAGTCTCAGCTAAACATGGTATCCCTAATCAATCTCCAAGGTCCTAAAATGTCTATCTACATAAGATTTAGGCCTACTTTAGGTTAAACTAGTCTGCTTGTGGATCACTTGAAACTTCTTAGTCATCACCGGAAATATCTCTGGATAAAAAAGAGATGTCTCAGTAATCACAATCTAGAATATAGGTGGCCTCATGGGTATCCCTTATAAGTACTTTAATGGTTTCATGATGATATAATAGTGATTTATATTATTATAAGAAATCTGTAACAAAGGAAAGTGATCCTCCTAAATCTAGATAAAGTTTAACATGAAATCCCTTAGCATATCCCCCCACTCCTGGATATTACACATAGTCTCCCTGTATGTATGGAGGAGAAAAGCTATACACATTCTCAACATGGTCCCAAATTCCACATATATGCCTTTCCATAATAGTGATCTGAACCATGCATCACAATTAAAGACAATAATTAATGACACCCATGAAGTTGAATGATCTCCCTCATATAAAGCTACCCCAAAATCTCCACTAAACTCTTATCCTTTATAATAAAGAAAGTATGCTAACTTGGTAAGTTAGTAAAATAACACCCATATGGAATCATATACCCTCACTATCCGTGGAGTTCTATAACAAAATCAATTGATATTCCATCCAATTTCCACTCCCAGATCTCTAAAGGCTATAACAAACCTTCTGGAACATGGTGTTCAGCCTTTGCCTGTTTACATATGAGATACTGAGAGACAAGCTCAAAGACACCATGCCTCACACCATCCCCCTAAAACTAAAACTGAAGGTCTCTATACATATTCTCTACACTGGGATGTATTGTCAAAGGAGTAGTGTGAAATGCCCTCAACAACTCCTCATACATAATGGTTCGAACCCGCATCTGTCCCTCAAAATGATGATTTTATTTCCCAGTTAAATATATCCATATGGTGAATATACTTTGGTTATTTCATCATGAATAACCTCACTTTCAATGTCTCCCAACTGATCCCCCCTAACAAACTGTAGAATAAATTTAGTCAAAACCATCAAATAAAGAAATGTTGTGCCCCTGATTTCCATCAGGTTCAACTATAAGGAAGCCAAATACTCAGATTCATCCTCTAACAAATTATAATGGAACCACCTATTAGGGGAATCTACCACAATGTTTCCCTTCCAGTGAGTAAAGACTATATCAAAGTCATATTACTGCAAGAACTCCAACCAAAACTTCGGTTTTAGGTTCAGATCTCTCTACATGAAGATATACCCAAGACTTCGATGTTCTAAGTAAAAAAACAAAAGTTCTCTCCCAACGGATTTTTCCTCCACATCCTCATATTAAGGACTATCATTTCAAACTCTGGGTCATGAGTCACATAGTTCTACTCATGGTGTCTCAACATCCATGACTCATATGCGATCACTACCAACCTACACATCAATATGTAGCCAATCCTATCTCTAAAGGCATATCAATACACCACATACTCCATACTCTTATCTGATAGTTTGAAAATAAGATAACTCAATAGCCTCATCCTAAACTCCTCAAAATTTATATGAAACATCTCAGTACATGTCAACATATTCCCTTTACTCATCAAGGTGGTTAAAGAGACTACAATTCTAGATAGTATTCCATGAACATGTAGTATCCCACCAATCCCAGAAAACACTGCATATTTGACAATCTCTATGGTGGATCACAATAAATAACTATATCAATATTCATTAGATATATAGCTAATCAATTATCAGAAATGACATTCCCTAGAAAGTGAACCTGATGTATCTATTACTAGATCATCAAGAGCTTACCATAAATATGGTTCTCCCAAAGAAAGTCTATAACTATCCTCAATTTATATTCATTCTCATCCTCATAAGTAGATTAGATACATATATCCTCAATGACTATAACCATAAATAGGTAAATGTTTTTCTAGAAGATCTATTTTATCAAATCCATAAACGTGAGGAGGAAATTCAATACACCCAAAGGAATCACCAAGAAATTGTAGTGTCCATAGTGACATCTGATTAAAAAATTTAAAATACAAGCCTTGTGAAAACTCAACTAGTGGTAGTCAGGCCGGATATCGCTCATCGAGAACAATCTTGTTCATTGAAACTAACCAATATGGTCTTCAATCCTTGGAAAGGGATACTTGTTCATTATCATGGTCTGGTTCAAGTGATGATAATAAACAAAATTACTCAAGATCTCATATGAACTTTTAATAAAAGAACCAAAGGTTCTAGGGGGCACACTAGTTCTAATAATTTCTTTCTCTCAAAGGACCTCCAACCACACCCTCACCTCCCATAGCTTAGTAGGGGACATCCGATATGATATAAAAATATAAGATCAGTCCAAAGGTGTAAGTTAATGAAGAACTCGATTTTTTACCATCGAGTTAGTGCCAAAACATCCTCAGGTAAGACGTCCATATAATGCACCATGAATGAAATATCCCAAATTTATAAAGATCCCAATACATTAAAGGATAAAATTTCAAAATGTTGAGATATGGGTTATAGATTCCTACTCAGAAAACCCAATCTCTCATCCATGAGATCACTCTCACCCACAATGGAGAATCTCATCTCATCAGTTCATAGAAATTTGACTCATCTATGGTGATAGTCAATCTAGTCTCAGACTGTGGAAAACTAGAATATACGCAAGATGATGTCATACCTTTTCATTGTGATAACCAATAGGTCTGATGGGATACTCTCCCCACAAATAAATTTCTCACTCTATAGGAAGATAAATAATATAAAATAAGTGTTCCCTATATGAACCTCAATCCAAAGTAGTTAGGATAAAGTCTCAACTGGTAGCTCTAGGTCTTGCAATACGAGTATGGATATAAATGACTTACTTTCAACTATGTATATTAGTTCTGAATAAATAGTAAAATAATCACATATCATACCTATAATAATCTGATGAGATACTTAATCATAAGACTTAATAGCTTGTTGATACTCAAGACAGTAACTTTCAGCTCCCTAATCTTGGTATTAGACTCCTATTGGTGCGGTGGTGGTGGTGTAAGTAGTTCATAACAACATCCAACCCCACAAGATCCTTCTATAGGGGCCCTAGCTTCTCCTATATCAACTTCAAATCAATGAGGAAACCCTAGCTATGCTTGGGAGAACCATGATCTTAACCTTTTCTATGCTCTAGGGGTCTATCTATTGTTGTCCTTCCCTCCTCATAAAATAGGGTCAGGATATCAGGCTCCACGTGACCTCTCCCATCACAAGCATAACATCTCCCCTCTCTCTAGGATACCATGGTCCTTTATATTTTCTCTAAGCTACATGAAAACATGCCTAACATTGAGCATGAGGATATATCCTATGTTAATACCCTATAGATTGGAACCTTCTAGAATATATAAATGAATCAACCCCATGACATCTATAGTCAACACCAACTGCATGGATTCCCTCAAGTAATAATCTCTATACCACTATCAATCACCCTAGAACTCCTTCATATTTTTTAATTTATAGCGGAACCAAAATAGAACATATGTATCTACATATACCCTGCTCAAACTTCCATCATGGTCTTCACTTGTCCCACACACCCCCATCACTACCGATCAGTCCCAAATCCGAATTCTATGGAAATAATCAACTATATCCCATAACAACCTTCATTCCATCGACAAATATCCTATTTGTTAATTGTATTTTATTTTTTGTGAGCCCAAGGGTTCAATCATGCTCGAAAATTCCCAGAAAAGATGAAATATGACCTCATAGACTAATAGAGAAGAATGTTAAGAAAAATAGAGGAAAAACCATAAAAAGTGTAATAAAAATTATTTTCCAATCAGTATTGGTAAAAAAATTGAAAATTGGAGAATTCATGGTGATATCATGAAGTAATAAGAGATAATAAACTAAATAATAAATTATTCATCAATGAGGCTCATGCGGTGTGTTTGGAAATGCCAAATCAAAATTAGATTACATTCCATGCTTCAAATATTTAATCAAAAGGGGAAGAAAACAAAAATTGATGAGTCGTACCTCAATTATTTATTGATCATTGGTGAATAATGCATTCTCTAGTGATGGGGTTGATCTTCTACATTTTCAATCTATCAATTCACCTTGATCTAATCATTAAGTGTCATCTGATCTAAATTAGCCAATAATGGTCATTAGATCTCCTCTAAAAAACATCTTATGGTTATGTAATTAACCATGGATAAATTTCAAAAAAAAATGTTTTTATAGGATTACCTTTTCATCATTTAAATTATAATAAATATATTAATAATTTATTTTAACTTAAATAAACCCACCCATGGTTGCCTCATCCAAACATATGGCACTGACCAACATTATGTCACACCTCGGGTATACCCCATACTACAGATTCAACTGTTGTTTTAGATTTTTTATTCAAGACTTCATTAAATTTTTATTCCATTATTTCTAAGTTAATATTTAGACATGTTATTAATTATATTTAAATGTTTTTATAAAATAAATTTCTAGCTCACAAACCCTTGTAATCGCGATCTTCTTGAGCTCCTAGTCTCTAATAATATTAATTAATATATTTTGATTCCTTAAAAGTAAAAAAGAGTCTCTACACTATTGGATTATGATAACATTCTATGGGATTCCCATAATTATGATATGTACTTGGGGGGACATGACCACCATTAGGTACACTGTATGACCTTTAAGGGAGTCCATTTTAGAAGGGTAGTCAGGCCACTTTCTAGAAGTAGTTGTAATTGTCTCAATGGAAATTTCAATAGTAGAGACTACCTAAACTACATAAATAGTTGAGTGAAGGTATATTTTTGTAGAGAAAATCCTCATGATTGTCCCCTTACTTAGGGACCTATTATATAGTGCGATTGTGGAGGCCGAAAAAAATATATATAAGAGTATGGTGTAGTTTCATGTATAGGATAGTAGTGGCAGTACCGAAAGGGCATGAAGTTTTCCAAGATATGATAAATTTTTTATCTATCATTGATTACGTCATGTTTGATTTAGGATCTTTAGGATCCTTTATTACTCATACATTGGTCCTTACATTGGAACTAAATGTGAAGAGGCTTCCCGTGCCCCAGTTTTATCTACTCTAGTTAGAGACCATGATACTTTTTTTAATGTGTTATGAGGATGTATAATGTTGTTTAGGTAGCACTAATCATTAGCAAAATTATTATTTTTATATATTTATCAATAATATTTTATCCTTGGAAAATATTAGTTGTATTTTATAACTTCATTTATCAAATTTTTCCAAAGGATTATTTCATTTTTTATGTGGAGGGATAGCGAGTGATGTTTGTTAGTGAGTAGAGTATTCAAATTGGTGGCATGAATGTTGATCCTTTTTTCCTATTTTATTGAGATATCAATGAAAATATAGGAAGTGTATGTTCCTAGTATTTTATAAGAATTCGTGGATGTGTTTATGGATGAGGATATGAAACCACCCCCTCGGCACAATGTTGAGTCTGAGTTACAGCTCCAACTAGGTGCATATCCTATTCTGAATGATTTATATCAATGGAGACTGTAGAGCTATGTGGGTTGAGACTACTAGTTGATGATATGATGCATATGGGTTTCATAGGACCCAATGTATCTGTTTTTTGTGCTCAAATATTGTTCAATAAGAATGTGAATGGTATAATGATGTTGTGCATACACTATCATAGTTTAAACCTGGTGATGGTTAAGAACTACTACCCCCAACTGAGGATAAATGATATGTTCAACCAGATGAAGGGAGATAGTTTCTTCTCAGAGATCAATTTTTGATCTAGAGATCACTAGATGAGGGTGAAGATGAGGATATCGTAAATACTGACTTATAATATAGACATGGACACATTGAGTTCATGTTCATTCCATTCAGTGCCACAAATTCACTAGCTATGATCATAAGGATAATGAAATTCTATTCTATGAATTCTTAGACCTTTTCATATTCATGTTCATTGAAGATATCTTGATCGACATGTGGTCATATAGGGATAGTTTTATTCATATTAGAGCATTATTCAAGGTTTGTTGACACTACCTGATGTATAGAAAATTATCCAAGTGCGTGTTCTATATGAATTAGGTTTATTTCCTTAGGAATGTGGTGTCTTATTAGTGTAATTCTGTTGATCCATCAAAGGTTGAGGAATTTTTTTCATAGGAAACATCCCAAAATGTGAAAAATATTACTATATTCTTTATTTTTTAAGGCTATTATTGAAGGTTTGTATATATTTTCTTATTTTTTGTGGCTTCAATGATAGTGTAGACTAGGAAGTAGCATATTTTTTTGGATTGATCTATTTTATTAAGTGTTTGTTTACATAAAGGTGAGGTTCATTAGTGATTTAGTACATTAATTTCTTAACAAGGGTGTGGTGTTTATGGTCTTATGTGACACGTCCCATCTTGTATTGGGAGGTTTCTTGATGTAAAAGAAGGAATTCAACTCTTATGGGTCTAGGAAGTAATTTCCACATGATTAAAATTATAATACCTATAATTTGGAGTCTATGGTAGTTGTTTTTATGATAAATTTATGGAGGATTTACATTTTTGGTGAGAAAAGTGTGGTTTTCACATACCATAAGAGCCTGAAATATGATTTCTAGCAATGGGATAAAAAAACTATTCCATTAAAGGTGGATAGAGTTTCTTATGGATTATGATTTTGAGATCTCTTATACCCTATGAAATGGTAATGTTGTTGTCATTTCATTATGTTAGAATACCCAAGAAGATGTGGTTTAGGAATGTACAGATGTTTGAAAGGAGATAGAGGATGTTGTAGTGATTTATCATGATTCTAGAAAAAGAATTTATTGAGGTTTTATTCATTATATGAATGTGGAGCCATCCATGATTTAGTAGGTGGAGGAGACTCAACATGGAGACATGAGGTAGAGTTTATATAGGACTGTGTCGACCATGGGTATACCCCATAGGGATTGTAAGAGGATGGTCAAAATAAGATTTTTTTTTCTATGAGAGAATGTTTGTTTTGTTATAAATGTTCTAGGGTATTATTTCTGATTTTACTAGATTATATATAGCGATGTGTTTTAGTTTGAATAAGATGCATCATGGTTTGAGTATGTGCCTTTAGTGTCCTAGTACGGTATGGTCAGTGGAAGAGTATGGGAATAATTTTTTATTTTTTCAGTAGGTAAAGGGGAAACACCATATTCATGGAGGTTTGTTTCATCCCTGGTATATACCAAGGTAGAAATAGGATGAAATATGAATGGACTTTATCATTATCATACCCTAATTTTAGGAAAAATATAATGTGATTTAGGTTATTTTGTACCTTCTAATGAAACCATCTCATTTTTCGACATTCAGTGAATCAAGTTCCCTAGATATTCTAGTGAGGTGGAATGTAGGTGATGTAGTTAGGCATCATGTGGTACTAAGGACCGCATTCTCTGATAATGAACCCCATTTTACTATATGTTTATAGAGATAATTGTAGCATTATTTTGGATCCAAATTGTACCTTAGAACTATTTTCCATACACAAAAAATATATTCTATTATAGCAGACCATCCATACACTAAAAGATATGTTACAAGCTTGCATATTCGCCATTGGTGGATCCTAAGATATAAACCTATGTTTGGTTTCCACAAAAATAATATCTATAATTTATTCATTAGAGTATATACATTTAAGGTATTTTATGGGGAGACTGTTTTGTTCTCTATTATATTGGTAGGTGTTTGGGGAGTCATCAGTTCTTTTTCCAATGTGTTGTAGAGCATGACTGAGAAGATCCAAATGTTCTAAAGAGTGGATAAGGGATAAAAAACCACCACAAGGCCATGTTGATCACAGGAGGAGGCATATGGGGTTTGGGGTTAGATATAATTTATTCTCAATGATCTCCCTTTGATGTGATAGTAGATTTTTGTTAAGGGAGGTCATCATTATGCCTAGTTCGTTAGGCTATTTAAGGTGTTGGAACATTTTGACATAATGGAAAATCAATTTGATCCTCCACTTCATCTGGAAAGGATTCACAATGTCATTTATGTGTCACAAATTCATTGGTATCTTCACAATGAAGACCATATTTTTTTAGTGAGGAGAGATAGATATTGAGAATGAGGAAACATTCATAGAGTGATTAGTAGGGATCTATTATCATTAAGTTAAAGTGTCTTGTGGATGAATCGTCCAATAGGATTTTGTGTAATGGAAGAATGGTGTCTTGGAGGAGAGTACTTAGGAGTGTAAAATATAGATTCACGCCTATTACCCAATGTATTTTTTATTTTTTTCCTTGATTATATGATGTTTGAACTTCACTAATTTACGATATGTGAGTTTTCCCTTCTCGAGGGTGTGCATTATGGATTAAACTACCCAAATAAGGGTAAAAACATTCTTAATCAATACATTTATTATTAAATACATGTTTTAAAATCATGTGGTCTAGTCATTATAATTTAAAACAAACAATATCTTAATTTAGAGGGTGGGATTCCCTAATTTGAGCGCTTGGGGATGTTTTCAGCTTAGGTTATATGGAGGTTAAAATGGTTATGCAAGTGGGTATGATAGATAATCGTTCCTTTTTCATAGTATCAGGTATTGTGGCTCTATGACTAATTTAGGATAGTGATGTGGTTGTGTGGTATGTTTATAGATGTTTTGTCAGGGATTGATGTGTTTCATAAGTAGTAGCACTTGTAGTTTAATGACATCCCTGATAGGTATATTAGGGGATGGTTCTTTGGACCATTCCTCTTTTTCTTCCAGTTTTATTTCAACTCATAAGGATGAGAATCATTTCATAGGTATTTAATTTAATGTTATTTTCCTTCTCAAACTGTTACTTTACTGGCGTGGAAGTTTAAGGTCTTTATAGGTGGTTAAATGAGGTTTTAATGGATTTTAGAGTAGTAGTTCTAGAACAGTGGGTAGTTTGTGATGTGAACATCTGTTCACGGTGTGAATTGATGATCATAGATTAGAGTATATTGATTCATGTATTAATGTTTTAAATGGGAATATTTTTATAATGAACTATTATGTAAAATAATTTTTCATGGTGTTAATTAATTCAAGGCTGAGTCACCTTAAAATCGATGAATCTTCATTGGGCCTTGAGTTTGAGGAGTTCATAGCCAAAATGTGTTTCCAAACCTGAATTGGTGGGGCTCATGAAAAATCATAATGTGGATATGGGATTTGTGTCATGAATGTTACAAGTTCCATCTTGATTTTAAATATTATATCTCACCCAAATTGTTTTATCTATATCATTTTTTTGGGAAAACCCTTTTTGATTTTGGTAGAGTTTCTATCCCTCCCATATTTTCTTCGATACTTGGATTCCATAGGTTCATATTTGGTAATATATAGTGAGTAAATAAACATTTATCCAATATTTTCATTGGTTCCCATTTTTTAGTTTCAATCAGGTGATGTTATTATAATTCAAGGAGTGTATGAGATATGAATTTGACGAGACTTTGGCATGATTCGTGTTGAGTTAAGGTTTCCTTATGTATTTATTGGATTTTGATTATTTCTCCTTCTCTTTATTGAGTTTGGAGATTAAAAAATACTTTTTCTTGTAGGGTATCCTTTTACACTCTTATTTATATGACTAGGCAGGGATTGCATGTTTTTTTCATTTCACTGGATTGATAGAAAGTGTTGAATTAATGAAAATAAGGAATTTTCTTAACTAAAATTGATGGGGATATGGATAAATTGTATAAATTACTACATTTGATTTTATAATTTATCATATTATATATTCTTTTTACTATTTATGAAAATCTAATCTATTGTATCCTTTTTTGTATTTTTTGTTGATATTATTGTGAGGACCTTTTTACGTGATTTATTATTATCACTATGAATGAAATGAATAATCAAATATATATAGCTAATGATTTTGTTTCCTAGGGAAATCAATAATTTTTTTGAGAATACCTAATTTAAGAAATGAATTAATGTAAATAAATCCTTTTTTGAATCTGAATATCAGATGTTGATGTGTATTGAAATATTTGGATTTATTGGTTGGATAGTTAGTTGGAATGGTATGTGATATAGATTGTTTTAAGGTGGTTGTGTGGTGTAGTGTTTATAAAACATGGTGGTTATGATGAGAATTGGATGCGATGTAGATTGAGGTGTATTAGTTATGATGTGTAATTATTATGGATATATTATTGCAGTTTTACGTAGATGGTTCGGTGTGTTGTGTTATGGTATTGGTTGTTGTTAGACGAAAGAGTTGTTATGTGTGGTGCGTTTGTGTTAGTTTCTCTATAATCTTTGGAAAATTTGCATTGCTAAAAATAAAAAAAAAATCATGGGTTGTTAAATGAATATGAATGGGCTAGAATTTATGTGGGATTTTTGGATTAAATGAATTGAATGATTAAATAAAGGTATGTGTAAATATGAATAAATGTATTAGTAAATGGAAGTTAGTAGAAACTTGTTAAAATATATAAAATGGTGGAACCTATAATTGGATGTGTAATTGTTTGGTTATGTGTTGCAATTTTTTGTATAATGAATTTAGTAGTGGTGGAAATCATGATGGATGATGTGTAGTGAATTATTATTGTTGTGGTGAATGCTAGTGCAGTTGATCTGAACTCATAGGTTGAGAATATGTTGTTTTCTAACTATCATATATTTTATGATATTTCTACACATTCCCCACCTAAGTTGGATAACCTTACCAACACCCAATTCTTTTGTTCTTGCATGTTTTTTAAAATTTTCTAGTTGGGGGTGTTATAGATGATTGGCCACCCTCTCTTACATACTATACATTCAGTATTAATTATGATATGGGGTTGTGTTAGAGGTTATCTAGTGATTATATAGGTTAGTGTTGGAGAATACACAATGATGTTATAGGTTGATGTCGGAGAATAACTAGTGGTGACGAGGTTGTTATATGTGGGGGAGGGGGGTATGTGTGGAAGGATAATAGAAATAGATTGATATCTTACACATTTTTCAAAATATACATCCCTGGTTATGGAATGTGTTTTTCATTTGATGCGATGAGGATGTGTTGTAAGGATTACTAGTGCTAGCACCAGATTATATACTTTCCATGGTTTTGGTAGGTAGGGATGCATCACAACCCACATGAATGATGACTTGATATCTGATGATATTTATTTGGAAGGGATTAGAGTATAAGACATTTGATGTTGGAGCATGAAAGTGGAAAATCAGGGAGGAAGTGGTTATGAGGTAACAATGCTATGTGTTCTTTTGATACTATGTTACTATATTGGATGCATGATTTGCTGAGAAAGTCATGGTGAGGCTGGGACTTGTTAGTTGACCTATTTAGGTGCACATTTGTTATGGTGTTTCCTTATTGGAATATTATTATTCTCTTTTCACATTTTCTCCTTGTAATTTTGGTATGATGCTAATTACACTACTAGAAAAACAGGTATTTGCGACGGGATCCCGTCGCAAATGGCTTTTTGCGACGGGGTCCCGTCGTAAATGACCCGTTGCTGAAAACGGTGTCGCAATAACATTTTTTTGCGACGGGCCCGTCGCTAAAGCCCTTTTCCGCGACGGGGAGAATCCCCGTCGCAACTAGTACTCCGTATATTTGTAAAAAACTAGTTGCGACAGGGCCCGTCGCAAAAACTATTTTTTAACAAATAAAAAAATAATAATACTATTTGCGACGGGAATAGTATCCCGTCGCAAATACTATAATAAAAATAAAAAAAATAAAATGTTAATAAATTATTTTAATTAATATAATAATAATCCAATTATAATTCAAAAATAAAAAATAATAAAATATTAATAAATGATTTTAATTAATATAATAATGGAATTATAATTCACAAATAAAAATAATAAATTATTTTAATTAATATAATAATAATAGAATTATAATTCAAAAATAAAAAATAATAGAATATTAATAGATATTTTATAATGAGACAGAAACTACGAATAGAAAAAAAAATCATATTTTCATTTCACAAATTTTATAACATAAATACAAACACTAATCTGAAGGAGGGGGGGAGGGGGGGATCTGCAGATGGTGGTGGAGGAAACTCCATCCCTAAAGCATTAGTGAGTCAGCGCATGTACTCCATCTGCTCCTGATGCTGCTGCTGCCACCGACTCGTCTGCTCCTCGTACAGCTGCTGCTGGCGTCGACGCTCCTCCTCATGCTGCTGATGCATCTGCTCCTGCTCCTGTCGGAGACTCTCTATCAGTGCAGTCTGAGATCGCAACTGATCCTCATACTGTGTAGCAGAAGAAGATGCACGAGCTCCTCTCGATCTGGATGCCGATATCGCAGCACTGCCATAATAATCTCTGGGAGTCAGTCGAGAGCTGATACAAACTACCCAGCCCTTCTCGAAGGCATACTGGGTGGCCTGCATCCATGCCGCCTCATCAAACTGACGGCCAGTGGTCTGATCTGATGACTCGGCCTGACTCTCAGGCCGGGCCTGTGACGCTGCGGCCTCATACGACTCCTGTAGTTGCAATTTAAAATTAAAATTGTGAATATATTATATACAGTTAATTTTTAAGCTTGAAAACAAATAATACTAACCACGATGTGATGCTGACGATCACCTCTGATCTCCCCAGTAGCAGGATCACTATACATCCTCCGATATACGTCGTACTCCGTAATATCGGGGTGCTCGACAGCCTATAAGAATAAAAAATAAACTGTTAATATTTATAGTTATATAAAATATTTATAAATAATGTATGTACCAGATACTGTCTATGAGTACTGAAGGAACGGCTCCCAGCTCGATGAGTCACTTCCTGTCTCCTCCGATTCTGCATCCCCACCGATGATCTCCTCTGAAAGGCACCACTCAACTAGTGCGCACATAATCCATCCCATACATTGGATGAAATGTACTCTGGTCGGTGTGCTCTACATGACTCGTCAAAATCTGACACTCCTGCTTTCTTCATCGCAGCTTTTCTTAAATTGTGCAAAAACTGACGAAGGCGATCACGCATGGCCACCTCCCATGCCTCGTGGATGGCGTCACGCATGGTATCCTCGATCGGATACCATAAACCCTACAAATAAATCAAAATATCAAGTTAGAAATGAAATAATTTTCAAAATAAAAATTATTTATTTACGTACGTACCAACCAATGGCCGAACATGGCCTGCTGCACATCAATGGGAATCTGCTCCCATATGGTCCACGGCTGAGAGAAATAGTTGCGCAAAATAGCGATGCCCTGTCCGACTACTATATGCGGAAAACTGTAAAAATAATAAACATTTATTATGTGAATAGATTAATGAAATCTTAGTCAAATCAACAGGTTATCACACCTCCGTGTGCGTGGATCAAACCCAAGACGTGGACGTCGCTCGGGGACGGGGTCACGAATCATCAATCGTGCAAGACCGCGACCCCTCCGCGTACTCCCTGGAGCGCCTGCAGGCTGAGGGTCATCTGGCAGCAACTCATCCACATCGAAAGTCAGGTCAACATCCGCCAACTCACGAAATGTGGCATCGTCCATCTGAAACAGAAAATGTTAATGTTGTTAGCAAATAATTCATAATTACTATTATATATACATATATACATATTATGATTGTATATAAATACCATGGAATTCTATCAGTGTTCATCTTCATCATCATCTTCATATATGTCAATGTCATCTTCATATTCCTCCTCAACATCATCGATATCCATTCGAGTTACAGTTGATTCATCTATTACCATTTCAAATTCATATGTGACATCATTAACATCATCGTCATCACCGACTCTTAAATGTGGGGTGTCGTCATCGATACTCATGTCTCTTTGCAAAAAAGATTGATTTTGAGTACTCTCTTGAAAAACTTCAATTCTTTGCACATCAGTGAAAGCACATTCACTTTGACTAAACTGATTGTCTCGAATTTTTATTTTTATTACACTCCACCAATCAGTCAAATCTCTTGATGTAGCACAGTACTTTGGGTAATAAACTTGATGTGCCTGTTGAGCCAATAAGAATGGTTCATTTACTACGAGAACAATTTTACATTTAATATCGATGATTCCATGAGTCGGATGAACACACACGCCTCTCTCTGTATCCAACCACCGACATTTGAACATGGTTATGTAATGTTGTCCAAGATAACAGAGTTCAATGATTTCATCAAGTATGCCATAAAAGTCAACTTCATTTTCTCGATGATGAGATCCTCTCAAGCTAACTCCACTGTTCATTGTTTTTTTCGATTCCCCATATGTATGTGTGTGGAATCGAAATCCATTCACCACATATGCATTATAAGTTTTAACAAGTTTGGAAGGTGGGTTACTCAATACACACAGCCGTTTGTTAATTTTATCAGCATGTCAAGACACCTGAAAATTTGTGAAATAATTATCAATATAGTAAACTATACATTGAATGAGTTGCTAAAGGATAAAGAATTTATGTTACAAGTTTTTGAAACCACTGAGAGAAATTTTTCAGTCGACGTTCTTCGAGAGCAGCTGCTGTAATTTATGGAATTTGTTTCTTGATATGATTATCATACAACCTATAAAAACCAAAGTTATTTACTGTAACATAAATGAGAGAATAAGTGATATAAACACTTACAGTACAACTGATGTCATCTCTTCACAGTTGAGAAGAACATACGTATAAGCTCTATGATGTTCATCATCTAAAAGCCAGCGTTCATAAACCCCACCAAAACCAAGCTCTGACTGGTTGAAAACAGATAATTGATTGTTGATTTCATCAATATTCCTCTCGTTCCGTCCCATTCGGTTGTGTTTTGAAGGATACTCAGATTCAAAATAATGGGAGCAGAAAAAAAATATTTCCTCTTGCAAATAAGCTTCTGCAATAGATCCTTCAACAGATGCTTTGTTACGTACTTTTCTTTTCAATTTTTGCATGCATCTTTCAAATGGGTACATCCATCGAAATTGTACTGGACCTCCACATTTGGCTTCATATGGAAAATTTAACATCAAATGTTCCATTGAGTCGAGGAAAGACGGTGGAAATATTTTTTCCAGTTTACATATAATTACAACAACATCTTTTTCAAGTTTTCCTAGAGCATCATAATCTGCTGTAACCGCACAAATTTCCCGAAAAAATTGAGACATGTCTGTTATGGAATCCCAAATCACAGAATTCAACAGACCTCTTAATCCAATGGGTAGCAGTCTTTCCATTATAACATGACAATCATGACTTTTTAATCCAGTAATATGACCATTCTTTACACATCTACCCAAATTGGAAGCACAACCATCTGGAAGTCTCAAATCTGCAATCCACTAACAAAATAATAAACGGTTTTCTTTAGACATTGTATAAGCTGCTTTTGGTTTCAGTAACCTTTCTGTTCTGACATTCTCAAACAGTTCCAATTCTGGACGCCTGCAAATTTGGGCAAGATCTAAACATGCATTTACATTGTCTTTGCTCTTTCCTGGCGTATCCAAAAATGTATGAAACAAATTATCAAAACAGTTCTTCTCAATATGCATGACATCTAACATGTGTCGGACCAACAAATCAGACCAATATGGCAAATCCCAAAATATGCTACGTTTAATCCAGTTGTGTTCTTTCCCAAAACCAGAAATTTTCTGTTGGTTTATTGTGGGACCAAAAGTGATGGGAGGTAATGAAAGTACAACTGATTTTAACTCCGAACCTGATAGCATTTTTGTAGGTTCTTCCCTTTCAACTGTTCCTTTTCTGAAATGAGATCTGTTTCTGTGAAAAGGATGATCAGCTGGAAGAAACCTGTGATGAAAGTCAAAATAACAAGGTTTCTTTCCATGAATGAGCATAAATGCTTTGTTCTCTCCCATACAGTAAGGACATGATTTCTGACCATGTGTACTCCAGCCAGATAACATCCCATAAGCCGGGAAGTCACTTATTGTCCACATAAATGCTGCTCTCAGTATGAAATTCTGTTTCGTTGCAACATCATATGTACTGTCACCAGTACTCCACAATAAATTTAATTCATCAATCAATGGTTTCAAATAAACATCAATATTTTTCTTCGGATGTCCTGGAATTAGTAAAGTCAAAAAGATATATGGCTCCTTCATCAACATCCATGGAGGTAAATTGTACGGAGTTAAAAAAAATAGGCCAACATGAATATTGACTACCATAAGATCCAAATGGACAGAAACCATCAGTGGAAAGCCCCAGTCGAACATTTCTAGCTTCTAAAGCAAAGGATGGATGCACTCTATCAAAATGTTTCCATGAATCACCATCGGCTGGATGATTCATGCTTTTATCGGTTGAAATATTCTCTTTATGCCATTACATCATTGTCGCTGTATTCTTAGACATGAATAAACGCTGGAGTCTGGATGTAAGCGGAAAATATCTCAACTGTTTTACAGGAATCAAACCAGACTTCCCGTGTTTTCCTTCTTTATATCTCAGTTTCCCACATGTGGGACAACTATCCAACGACTCATTTTCCCCAGAATATAAAATGCAGTCATTTGAACATGCATGAATCTTCTGACAAGTAAGTCCCAAATTTCGAACCAGCCTCTTACTCTCATAGTAATTTGCAGGTAAAACATTTCCTTCGGGTAACAGTGTTTTAAGCAAAGAAAATATCTGGTCAAAACAGGTGTTTGACATTCCGTTATCTGATTTGATAGCCATAAATTTTGCAACTGCTTATAATTTGCTCATCTTGCAGCCAGGATATAATGCATCCTCAGCAGACTTCAACAACTCAAAAAATTCAGACGGTGCCAACTCAGGATTTGAAGCTATATCAGCCGGAGTTTCTGTATGTTGAACAGATGAACCTGCAACATCATGTACTAAATCTTGAAACCGGGATGGATCCGGAATCAAGTTGGTATCACCTTC
The DNA here is from genome assembly GCA_963277665.1 of Viscum album. Taxonomy (NCBI): domain Eukaryota; kingdom Viridiplantae; phylum Streptophyta; class Magnoliopsida; order Santalales; family Viscaceae; genus Viscum; species Viscum album. The sequence goes on along the minus strand of OY728137.1, from coordinate 194,453,901 downwards.
TTTGGAACTGCGTTCACCGTGTTGATACCAAAATACATAATCTAGTTGAAAACCAAAACGCAAGAGATGTTCTCCCACTTTGTCAAACGTGTCAAACGTTCTCAATGCACATTTTCTGCAAGGGCATTTTATTTTGTCTTCTGAAACAAATTCTGGATTTGATGCCGCAAATGATAAAAAAGTCTCCACACCCTCTACATATACTGGATTTAAACCAGAACCGTTTGGATTTCTACGTTGATTTATCCATATGCGGTCACCTAATAATGATTGTTGATGACCTCATTGTTCCATATGTCTCTATAAAATATAAAAGCATTACTGGTTTTGAATAATTTGTTAGAAAAAACACTCAAGCTAGGATAATTATAGAGTTTAGATCATACACGACTGACGCAAACTTTTTTTTGAGATAGACCTAATTATTACTAATTATTTCTAATTATTACTAATTATTGGTAATCATTACGAATTATTACTAATTATCGATAATTATTGGTAATTATTGGTAATTATTACAAATTATTGGTAATTATTACTAATTATTGGTAATTATTACTAATTATTGGTAATTATTACTAATTATTGGTAATTATTACTAATTATTGGTAATTATTACAAATTATTGGTAATTATTACTAATTATTGGTAATTATTACTAATTATTACTAATTATTGGTAATTATTGGTAATTATTGGTAATTATTACTAATTATTACTAATTATTACTAATTATTGGTAATTATTGGTAATTATTACTAATTATTGGTAATTAATACTAATTATTGGTAATTATTGGTAATTATTAATAATTAATGGTAATTATTGGTAATTATTTCTAATTATTGGTAACTATTACTAATTATTGGTAAATATTACTAATTATTGTTAAGTATTACTAATTATTGGTAATTATTGGTAATTATTACTAATTATTACTAATTATTGGTAATTATTACTAATTATTACTAATTATTGGTAATTATTACTAATTATTGGTAATTATTACTAATTATTGGTAATTATTACTAATTATAGGTAATTATTACTAATTATTACTAATTATTACTAATTATTGGTAATTATTACTAATTATTACTAATTATAGGGAATTATTACTAATTATTACTAATTATTGGTAATTATTGGTAATTATTACTAATTATTGGTAATTATTACTAATTATTGGTAATTATTACTAATTATTACTAATTATTGGTAATTATTACTAATTATTACTAATTATTACTCATTATTGGTAATTATTACTAATTATTACTAATTATTGGTAATTATTACTAATTATTACTAATTATTACTAATTATTGGTAATTATTGGTAATTATTACTAATTATTGGTAATTATTACTAATTATTACTAATTGTTACTAATTATTACTAATTGTTACTAATTATTGGTAATTATTACTAATTATTGGTAATTATTACTAATTATTGGTAATTATTACTAATTATTCTTAATTATTACTAATTATTCTTAATTATTACTAATTATTCTTAATTATTACTAATTATTGGTAATTATTACTAATTATTGGTAATTATTACTAATTATTGTTAATTATTACTAATTATTGATAATTATTACTAATTATTACTAATTATTACTAATTATTACTAATTATTGGTAATTATTACTAATTATTATTAATTATTGGTAATTATTACTAATTATTACTAGTTATTGGTAATTATTGGTAATTATTGGTAATTATTGGTAATTATTACTAATTATTGGTAATTATTACTAATTATTGGTAATTATTACTAATTATTACTAATTATTGGTAATTATTACTAATTATTACTAATTGTTACTAATTATTACTAATTGTTACTAATTATTGGTAATTATTACTAATTATTGGTAATTATTGGAATTTATTGGTAATTATTACTAATTATTGGTAATTATTACTAATTATTGGTAATTATTACTAATTATTGGTAATTATTTCTAATTATTGCTAATTATTTCTAAATATTGGTAATTATTTCTAATTATTACTAATTCTTACTATTTATTGGTAATTAATACTAATTATTGGTAATTATTGGTAATTATTTCTAATTATTGGTAATTATTTCTAATTATTGGTAATTATTTCTAATTATTAGTAATTATTTCTAATTATTGGTAATTATTACTATTTATTGGTAATTATTACTAATTATTGGTAATTATTACTAATTATTACTAATTACCGGTAATTATTTCTATTTATTACTAATTATTTCTATTTACCGATAATTATTGGTAATTATTACTAATTATTGGTAATTATTACTAATTATTGGTAATTATTACTAATTATTGGTAATTATTACTTATTATTGGTAATTATTACTAATTATTGGTAATTCTTACTAATTATTACTAATTGTTACTAATTATTACTAATTGTTACTAATTATTGGTAATTATTACTAATTATTACTAATTATTACTAATTATTGGTAATTATTACTAATTATTGGTAATTATTACTAATTATTACTAATTATTGGTAATTATTACTAATTATTACTCATTATTACTAATTATTGGTAATTATTGGTAATTATTACTAATTATTGGTAATTATTACTAATTATTACTAATTATTGGTAATTATTACTAATTATTACTAATTATTGGTAATTATTGGTAATTATTACTAATTATTACTAATTATTACTAATTATTACTAATTATTACTAATTATTACTAATTATTACTAATTATTACTAATTATTACTCATTATTGGTAATTATTACTAATTATTACTAATTATTGGTAATTATTACTAATTATTGGTAATTATTACTAATTATTGGTAAGTATTACTAATTATTGGTAAGTATTACTAATTATTGGTAATTATTACTAATTATTGGTAATTATTACTAATTATTGGTAATTATTACTAATTATTACTAATTATTACTAATTATTACTAATTATTGGTAATTATTACTAATTTTTGGTAATTATTACGAATTATTGGTAATTATTACTAATTATTACTAATTATTACTAATTATTTGTAATTATTACTAATTATTGGTAATTATTACTAATTATTGGTAATTATTACTAAGTATTACTAATTATTGGTAATTATTGGTAATTGTTCTTAACTATGACTTATTAAATGAATAATTACCAATAATTAGGAATAATTACCAATAATTATGAATAATAACATTATTAGTATATTTTATTATTAATATTAAAATAATATAATTTTCTAATTTATATACATTTCTCCTTTCATCTGTGTGTTTTCTATCTCCATATACAAATAATACATATGAAGACAGCAAACACACAGATGAAAAAAGAACTGTATATATATAAAAAATTATATTATTTTAATATTAATAATAAAATATATTAATAATTAAATAATGTTATTATTCCTAATTATTATTATTTATTACTAATTATTAAGTTATAAAACAATGTAAACAATATTAAATTACAACTAATTAAGAATAATTAAAACTAATAAAACATTAAAAATAAATATGAAATTAAAATAAATATAAATACATTGAAAATTGATCTGAGGTTGATCTCTGATCGTTCTTCAAAACTTCAATACCAACTCCGGATAAAAAAATTAAACTTGAGAAAAACTGAACTGTAGAAATAAAATCTTGAGAGAAGAAGAAGATGGAATTTGAGAATGATTTGAAAAAAACATATGGGGGTATTTATAGGTTAGATTAGTTGCGACGGGCCCATTTGCGACGGGAACCGTCGCAAATACCTTAGCCAGCATTTATTACGGTCAACGGTTAAATAGTTATTTGCGACGGGATCCGTCGCAAATAACCACCTGCCGACATACTATTTCCGACGGGGGAATATTCTCGTCGCAAATACCTTTTACCGCCGCCGATTATTTGCGACGGGGGAATATTCCCGTCGCAAATAGTTTTCCCGCGATTTGGCGCGCAAAGGGCGCCAGTCCTTTTGCGACGGGATAGCCTTCCCCGTCGCAAAAGGCTACTTATTTGCGACGGGCAAATACCCCCGTCGCAAATAAGTTTTTAACAGGGGTATTTGCGACGGGATTTATTCCCGTCGCAAATAACCCGTCGCAAATACCCATTTTTCCCGTAGTGTTATAATACATGTTATACTCACCCTGCAAATATAAACCTTTTTTCAGGTTTCGAAGAAGAATTTTGGGACTAAAATAGACATTACAAGAATAAATTTTGGATTTGTTATTGATTCACTTTCAAAGGACCATATTTTTTGTATATACCAAGATATTTGTATCATTATTTATTGAAATTGATTGTACATAATAGGCTAGTTTGGTTTTATCATTTTATTATGTATTAGAGTTTCTCATTGTTTTATTATCCAATCTTTCAATCCTATATTATACAGTTTGTAATGTCTCTCGTATGTGATATTTTTTATACCATTAGTTATAGAAACCAAACAAGGCCCTACTAGAGGTGAGACTTGGGGGGTCATTATTTATCTTCCTTCATTTTCGGCTTGAGAGGGGTGACTTTGGATGAAGGTATCATGATATGGAAACTTATTGAAACACTCAAACAAAGGATGAAATTACATTTATGGATTTTAATAAATCTAGTAATTATTTTTTCTCATATTCAACGGAAAAATAATTCCTAAATTCTAGGAAAAATTAATTTGAAAATCAAAATATTTCCCTTTTGAAAATTATTTCTAAATAATTTATATACTTTTAAAACCTCATTGTATTATTTTTTTGTGGTCAATAAAATTCCTATAAATATATTCCTTATCATTCTCTATTATTGTTTAGATTATATTTCTCACACATGTATATAATCTCACTTATTTCTAATTTTATCCAAATATTGAGACATGATTATGTGTTACTTCAAGTATCTATTATATTCCCCAATTCCCCTATTTAGAGGAATTTCTGTTATCCCTTTGTATGATGTGACTTTTAAATAATGATATGATAAAATATTAAACTCTTGATTACATACATAAAAATTGTGGGGAAAAAAATTATTTAATGTGATGGGAGAATTTAACACCATGAAAATTTAGTTTAAAATAATAATATGTTTGATATATCACTTAACATGCAACACTATGAATTATGAAAACTATTTTAAAGTACAAAAATAATATTATCTCAATGTACATATTATAAACTAGCAATAAAATTGGTAGGTATGAATAGTAATAACCACATTATAAAAATATGATTTTTTTAATTATTTTAAATGTAATTTTTGCTTAATAATAAATAATTACTCGATTTTCTATAAATTCATTGTATACTTAAAATATGATTTCTTTACAAATGGATTTCACTACATCTTCTGAATGTATATTATAATTTATTTCTATAATTTTTAAAATTTTATTTGTGGTAAATAAAATCATTTATAAAATTATCAGGTAATAATTATCATTGGAAGAAGTTTTTTTATTTGTCTAAAATGAATTATTTTTTAGTGAATAGTAAAAAATAAAATTTTATGTAAAGTTATCATTTATTTTTATTAAATAATGTAATTTAAAAGACCAATTATGTTTTGAATTTGATTTTAAATTTATATAATACTTGTTTAATTATAAATAATAAAATTAATTATATAACAATCATTATTATACTTTATTTTGGTATAAGATCATTTTTTGGGATTAAAAACACTTTTCTAAAAACATTTTTATTATGTTTTTAGTATATTTTTTATAAATTAAATAAATATTTATTTATTTATTATAATTAATAATGAAATATATAAATTATATATTCTATGAGAAAAATTAACATACTTTTTAGGGTTTTTACAAGGCATGGAATAAGAATAAATCCATTTTTTTCACGAAAATGCATTTATCAAAAAACCTTCCTTGTTACGTTTTGTACACTTATTTTTAAAGGGATATATAGAAAAAATAGAAATTAAATATTTTAAAATTGATTCAATATTTTTAATAATTATAATTAATATTATTTTATTGGGTTAACTTAATTTTATTAATAATGAATAATAAAAATAGTAAAAAATCCATTGTTAATGCTAAAATAGGATTACTAAGGGTAAAAATAAGAGATAAGTGTTCTAATGACACATAAATTTTTATAATTATTATTGATTTAATATTTTTAACCTTATATTATCCTAAATTTTATTTTATTTTTGATTTGGAGAAATTTTCACATGAAAGTGACCTTATATTATTGAAATTGTTTAAGTAATTCCATATGTGTCCCACCCCTCATTGATGAAAGGGATTCTATTCTCATTCATCATTGAAATAATTTGAGCATTATATATCGGAAAATACCTAATACAATACCCTCATATATTCCATAAAATAATCCTTTATCTTTTTTTTCACCTAAGGCCATATTAAGAAGGCTTTAGTTGTAAGTTAAAGGAGGGATCACAAAGAAGAGGTATAAATCATAACTAAGATCTTTCAAATTCATTTATCATTCTAACTTATATAATAATATTTTATAAATAATAAAATTATGAATAATGTATCATAAATATTATTATATTTCATTATTATTTTGACCCAATCGTTTCACACCTCATTTTCATACTATAGAAAATAAAAACAACACTATTGTGTATGTACAACCTTCCATCTCCACATAAGGGTCTATTTTTTTCATCAAAACATTAATTAGATGGTTATTAAGATGTATATAATGAATAAATATTATATTAATTACATGATTATTATTTTTAAATAATATATATCATCTAACTTCTACCCTTCCACTCGTTAAAAAGATAATATCCATCGTGTATTGTGTGGACTACCACCTCCAAAAAGCAATGTGATTCCATTTTCATGTCCATATATCATGTACGATGATAAATATGTATAAAATAAATATATATTAAACTTATATCATTATTAAAATTATTGATATGTTAAAACAATGATCAATAAGCAAGGACCATTACTGATGAATTAAAACTCACATGAAAAATAAAGCAGTTAACACATGAAATCATGATGATAATTAAAGATTGTTAATGAAAGGGTGCTGAAATATTATAATTAGATCATATATGATATTATAGGTATTAATATTATATTTTTTATATAATTATAATCAATTATATTTATTATACATGAGAAAAAAAATAAATTATTAAGTATGTCGGGCCTAAGGAAGGCGTTTCTCATTTCACATTTTTTCTTATAAGGTATCTAAAATATTCACACCTAATTTCCTTCATGTGGGGGTATATAATTAAACATTGATATTATATATATATATATAATATTTTTATATTAATTATATTCAATCTTTTACATAAATTTATTTCTTTCATTGGGGTTATGATTCATAAGTTACCAAAGTGGTAAGGGTTTATTTCACAATTTAATCCTTATTCGGGATTGTTTATGTTTTAGTTTCTTTTAGGGGAATTACAGGATATTTATAAAATAACTCCCATATTTTTTCTTATATTATTATTTTTTTAAAAATTATAAGCTTTATAATCATTTTTATCTTTCAATTAATCAATATTTTGAAAGAAATTTTTTAGAAAAACAACATTGTTTTTCTAATCAGTTAAGAAATTTTTTATTATATATCAGTATTTTACTTAAAAAAAAGAAATTTTTTTTTATTATTATAAATTCAATTATTAAATTTAGTTTCACCCATTTTTTAATTTCTATGAAAATTTTTAGAGGGAACATTCTTGCCATATTTCAAATGATCCACTTTTTACTGAAGGTGTGAACATAATCTTTATTTTAACCCTTACCACCAGAATTACCAGTCTCACTATCATTAATATTATTTTTTTTGTGAAGTATCATATTCAATTTTACTCTGTTATATTGAAATTAAAAAGTTCCCTAATATTTTAAATTTTTTAAAATTTAATACATGTTATTTCAAAATGAAATGGTTTATTTTCCATAAGAAATATTCCAGTGATCTTTTTAAAGTATTTTAATCTATGTAAAAATCCATCAATAAATATTATAAATTATTTAGGATACACTATAATGGTACCATACACGTTATTTTTATATATTTTTTATGATCATGTTTTTATGTTAATTGATTGGAAAAAATATTAGCATTTATTATTCGAGTTATTTAAAATAAATTTTTATGTTGATTATGTGTTTAATTTTTACTCTCCCCTTTTATAGATGAATTAATTGGACTTAGTAAGTGATTGTAATTTCCCAATATATCCCCTTGATACAATATTATGTCTCCTGAGATAAATATTTCTGGATATTTTGTGTATTATTTACCTATATATATATCCTTTCTTGGTACAAGGTATTGAAGGTAAGATTATGATATCTGAAATTATTAATTGTGTCATTATGAAACCAATTAATATTATTCATTCGGTTATTTATTTTTTTATGTCATCCTACCATTTAATCCTATTTTATAATATTCTTTATATAGAATATTAAACTATTTTTTATTATTTCCATATTATACATGTTTATTTATTCCACGATATCTCTTATTGTTCTCTTTCAATTATTAAACATATGTGATAACCATTTATTAGGTTTACCTTTGTCCAGGATAAAAAAAGGAATCAATGAATGATTAATAGGATTTACAATAATAAATAATAATGTTCTAACTTCTAATTTTATGTTTTACAAAATTTATTTGTTGTAAAATTAGAATCATGTATGTTTCCAGTCTCTCATGACTATTAACCTATTTAATTATTTAGGATGTGATCCCATATTTTTTATGACAATAATGTTAAACAACCGTTAAACCCAGGTTTTTGGAGTTGGGGCTTTACATTAAGTGACCAAATATTTTTTTCCAAATCCAAAACATAATAACATGTGCACTCAATCATTTTATGTTTTGTCTTGTTAGAGATTTTCAATAAATTGTACAAGAAATATTTATATCGATATTCAGTGATAAAAGATTTATTATTGAGTTAAAAATGTTTAAGAATTAATTTTTCAAATATATTTTAAAATCACTATAATATAATTTAAAAATGATAAAAAATAATTCACGCCTTTTTAAATATTTTTTTCGAATCAGATAAGATTTAGAGAAAGTGAAGGTACCTCCATCGATTATCATACCCTTAGAGTTATTACCAAATATTTCATAAACCTTATCTAGTTTATCTATTTTATTGAATTCAATGAGATTGAAATATATGTGTCATGAGATACTGCTACATAGGTACCATAGTGTGACTTCATTTTTCCTTGAAATAATATTTTCCTAAAATATAAAACAACTAATGTTTTTGGAACCCAAATGAACTTATATCCTCTATTGTTAGAAAATAATTATTTATATATCCATATATGATTAGTATTATATTTTATTTTGAATACATTAGATTAAATATGAATTGATTTTAGTCTCCCATATCATAAATTCATACAACAAAATTAATTTATTAAATTTCTAATTATTTAATATGATTTATAAAAATTATCTTGTGAAAAAAATTTAATAAAATTATTTTTCAATATATTTTTGGAGTGTTTACAAGATTTTAGAAAACAAAACCAGTCAATTAATTTCAATTTCTTTAGATCCCCAAATTTTTATTTAGATTATTTTCACCTTGAGTGAATTTGGAGAGAGGTATCTTGAGTTAATTTAATATAGATTCAATATTATTAACATTAGGTTGATTCTAAATGTTCATGGGAAACTTTTCCTTTTCCTTGGTGATTTTTTCCTTTTGTTTTGTAAAATGTTATTTTACAATAATCACATTCTTGTATTTATTATTAAACTCATTTTATTATTATTAATGTTCAAGAAAGCTATGTTCTAGTTGATTAAAAGTGTATTTTATATCTTCATAGTTATAGTGAGATGATGAGAAAGAGGAACAGAAGACAGGGGGGAAATTAAAATTAGAAAATGAAGAGTAGGAAATGGGAATAGGGGTATTAACCTTGATGACGCCATGAACATGATTTTTAAGGAACTTTTGGATTGAGTTACTTGAAGAGGTTTAGGAAACTGTGTACATGGAGTCATTAGTTACTATATAAGTTTTAACATTAATATATTTCGTACCATGTTTATTTTCATTAACCATAGTTTTTGTTGATGGGACACTTTGGATTAATGTGACCCCTTTTTTTCTTTCATAGCAGGTCACTTTTGGTCTCACTTTTTGGTTCAATTTCTTGGATCATTTCAAATAGTTATCTTTCTTGAAAAAAATTCATGTTCCTTGTGAGTTAATAATATATTTAACATCACCTCTAGATGTATCATCATTGGTAGCCTTGAAGATTATTATTTTCATTGCATATTTGTCTTAATTGGAAACCTTATCTTGTCTCTTCATAGTAATTTTGTGTGTAATTTGGGATATAATAAGTTCTTAAACCACTATTTTCTTCACATGCTTATCTTCTTGTATAGAAAATAATTTGGGTTCCCAATTTCATGGAAAGACAAAGAGTGTCTTTTTATCTGAGGTTTTTATAGACAAATCATCACAAAAAGACTTTTAACCATTGAAAAGTTTAGTAAAACATGAAAACATACTAGTAATGTATTAATTTTTTTACATAGAAAAACATTAAAAATCATACTGATACATTTTTAATCCAGTATCTTCAACTTTGATAGTTCTTTTATGAGTGATATATATCAATTTCCATATTTCATGGTATCTTTTTCTTATAGAAACATGGTTAAATTAATTTGTATCAAGACAAAAATGCAGAGAACTCATAGATTATCCATTAATATAAAAGGATTTAATATAACCAGGTGTCAACTTAATATCTGGTTATTTAATATAAATATATTCATGCATAATGTAACAACCCAAGATTTTATGAATTATTATTTCCTAATTAATTTATATTTTTGATATTTTTGGTTTCACATGAGCCTATAAACATGTATTTATATACATAAATACATATATTAAAACATGAATTTAAAAATTCCATTCACATGACAATGACTTGGATTGTCCCACAAACAAAACTAACATGGTTTGCACTACCTGCAACACCAACTTGACGTACGTTACGTGCAACACAAATATTTCTACTAAACGTAATTATGCTTTTATAATTATTTATATGAGATAATGATAACCAAGTCATTAAAATATGTTATATGAATAGTAATAACTAATTTTAAAATATTATTTATAATTTGTTTATATAGATACAACATATTGATAATGAAAGATTTGAGTTTTGGTAAAGACCTTTATGTTTAAAAATATTGTTTTCTCGAATGAACCTCTTTTAATTACAAAATTAATTTTAGAAAAATATTGAAATTCAGTTTGATTAAATAAATATAATTTTTAAATTTAGTATACCTAAATTAGCTTTGGTTGATTTTTGGCGATTTTTCAAAAAACTTTATTTTTTGATGAATACAGAAAAATGCAATAATTTAGTTAATAACTTCCTTTTTGTTTAAATAATTGTTAATGGTAAATTATACTATAAAATTTTTAAAGGTAAAGTTAAATAAATTATACATTAATTAATAAAATTTAATTCGTTATAATCAATTTGACTTTGAAATTTAATATAAGAAACTTAATAAACTTTTAAACATCGTTTTACTTTAAATGCCGGTAATTTCAACCCATCTGCAGAATTAACTTTAATTTTGATTTTTCCTCTTATGTGATTTTCATTTGAAAAAACCAACATAAACAATTTTAATCATTATAATATTTATATACTAAATATATCATATTTATTTTTTACTAAAATTATTAGAAAAAGTGATTAAATGAAATCACATTGATTAAAGTAAAATTAAGCTTAATTAGGGACTAAACCTTAATATTCGGAGCCCAAATAACCAATTCAATTACAGATAACCCATTTCATAGACATATCTAGGTCATAAAACTTTAATTATTAATATATTTTGGTTTGTCATTACTTTTTTTATGTAAGAACATGTGTACACCTAACATGTTTTTAGAAATTCCAAGTGAGTCCTTTCCCTTCCTTATAAAAGACCACCAACTATCCCATATCCTCGCACCACCCAAACCTATTAGGTATAGAAAATATCTTGAAAAAAATTCCCAAAAATCCTCCCTTACTCCTATAAACCATCTCTTAGGTAGAATGCAATCCTATAAATTCTTTTTCCATAAATCAAATGGAGTTACCCGATTAAGAGGTTACATCTTCTCTCAAGTCATTTCATTTATTTTATTTTTCCACCCCTATAACTTTTATTCCATGATTGAATAATGAAAAAAGTATAATAAATATACTATTATGATTTTATTTTAAATTTTCAACTTACGCTTACACACACACTTCCATCTAATCGATAACGAACATATGATTTTTGTGTAAGGGGAACTACTGCCCCACTAAACAATGATTGTTCAATTTTTATTACTGCCTCTCATGGTGAACATTATGATGGAAACAATATTTATATATTTTATATATTATATTTATTATGTAATCAATTCATTGTTTTAATTTTACAATAAATTCATTTTTCACTTTCCATTTTGTGTTAATACGATTATTTTGTTTGAGGAAGTGTGGACTACCGCCCACTTAATGTGATATGATTCGTTCATACACTACATGGATTTTTTAAGGATTGTTTTAGTGAATATATAAGAAATTTAAAATATGATAAATCTAATTTAGTAATTATATATATATAAATATATATACTTATATGTCATTTACTTTAATTTTTTCACCACGATAATAAAACAGAAATAGCGTTCATGCGTACTTATGACCTAACATCTCCATAAACATTGTTTTTTGTTTCATACTTATATATTATATAAATTTTTATAATTAAAATATAATTTATATAAATAATATTTTTATCATGGATTAAATTATTTAAATCATTACAAAAAGTATAAATACAAAATATATAACAAATTAAGACACTTGCAAATAATAAAGCGAATATCACCAAATGTGAAACACTAACATAAAATTAATAAAAAGTAGGTTATATATGTTTTTAATCAAACCATATTTGTTATTAGATATAATAATATGGTTATTTAAAATATTTATAATTATTTTATATTTAATATACATGTGTTTTTATTGATTACAGTTAGAGTCAAGACATAATGTAAGGGGATTTTATATCACTTTTTTTCCTTGAGATACATGTTATATCCACCGCTCTTTCCTTTTGTGTGGTGTTTTTAAAGACCATAATTTTATTATATATATCATATAAATTAATTTATGGGTATTCACGTATCCAATATATGATCCTTCTTTCATGGGGTTTAAGTTTCATATGTTACCAAATCGGGAAAATAGTTTTTTCTAAATTTTCCTTCAATGAGGATCATCTTCTTTTATGATTTAAATTATCTTTAGAGGAGTTTATACATCTATTTGACATGTTATGTTACAAATATCCTTTATTTCATGTCATTTTATGTTTCATGTAATTTTATTTACTTACATAGATAGTATAATCCAAAGTTACCAAGTTATAATGGTTTATTGAGACAATCTCATTTCTTTTCAAGATTGTTTATGTTTATGCTTCCTTTGAAGAAATATTATGATCCATATCTAAATAAAATTAATTAATTTTCTTATCTAATTGTTATTAATGATTTATTAATATATTTCTTTTCTTTTATTACACTCATTGGTATATAATATAGTTAAAAAAATATTTTTATGAAAGCCTGACTTTACCCTCTCTTCAGTAAGAAATATGTGTTCTATTAAAACCCTGATTTCTAAAAGGATTTCCAATTATATTATACTAATATCCAATGAAAATTAAAAGAAATTTTACCCTTTCTTCTTTTAATAATTTTTTCAATGGAATCTTCTGGTCTCTTTTCGGGCAAGGAACTTTTCTAACCATTTTACCGTGAAAAAGGAATATTTTTTGTTCATCGTAAGACATGTATGGATTTATCCACACTCAATTATTTGAATCATTATTTTCATGTATAAAGTCTAATTTTAAAGAATTTTTTTTAAAATATATTTTCAACGAAATGATTTTCAAAATGATTTCAAGATCTTTTTATCAGTTTCTAAGGAAATTGTTTTTTCAATATGTATTCAAGATAATTTTACAAGTTTTACTGGATATTTTTTAAAGTGAATTTTGTTATATTTCATGTAAAATGGGTTTCAAAATGTTTTAAAGATTATTTTATAAGTTTTCTAGAAATATGGTTTTCTAAATGTTTTATATCTTATTTTATGAGTTTTCAAGAAAAATTGTTTTAGGAATTTTCTCTATCCTTATTTATATGTTTTAACATATTTTCAAATGAAATGGTTTCCAAAAGATTTTATGTTCTAAAGGGTGTTTTTCAATGAAAAAAATGATATTTTCCTCAACAAATGTTTTAAAAATAACTTTATAAGTTATTTTTCTTATATGATGACATATCTTGATGTTACTCATTCTATGATATAAAATAATCTAAAGCATCCCTTTTTATTATTTCGTTAATGGGCTATATTTTGATAAAATGATGCTTAAGACACTCATTTATCAATCATGGGTTATATTATTTTGAAACCTGTTTATTTTCATGGGTTATACATTGATGAAATCATTATGAAAACTATCTATTTTCTATATTTTAGGATGTGATGAAATTTTAATGAAACCATTTGATTTCATGGGATATGATTGGATTCTTATATAGCCCATATCTTTTTATGGGTCATGATATGATGAATGTTTTATATCCTTATGGAACAGGTACGAATGGTTTTATTATGAGATGGGTGGGACCTATATCTACCTCAAATTCATTGGCTAAAGATGGATGCCACATGGGTATAAATGTTATGTGTGAAACTAATTACATGATCATAATGTCATACATGGACCTAGTTTCATGTCCATAAGCTTATGCATAAACATGATTACATGTTCACAATGTTATGGGTAAACCTTATTAAATATTCAAACTATTTTCAATGGACCTGGTTTCATGTCGAAAAGTTTATAAATGAACCTGATTACATGTTCACAATGTTATGTGTGAACCAGATTACATGTTCACATAGTTATACATGGACCTTGTTTCTTATCCATAAGGTTAAGTGTGGACCTGATTACACGTGCACAATGTTATGTATAGACCTAGTCGCATGAACATATGTTTATTCAAGGGCCTAATTTAATATCCTTAACTTAATTGGTGAACCTATTTCTACTTATACATATTCACAACATTATAAAAAATTCTACATGCCACAAATTCCATGTCTTATTATGATGTTATGCATTCATGACTTATGATCTTAATACTATTATGATATATTTCTTATGAACTTCTGATATTATTATGATATCTAATTTTGAGGGTATGATTTTAAATGTTATCCTCAAGTTCCATACCCTTTTTCTCACGTTATTCTTATGCATTTAATTTATTTACCCATACTGAGCGTCTGAGCTAAACCCTTTCTTATTTTTTCTTTTCCCCATGTTATGAAGATAGGTTTTAGGAAGATTTACTAAAGTTGGAGATCATTATCAAAGATATATAATATCTTTCAACAGGATAGAATATTATGTTTCCATGTTTCAAAAGACACTAAACTATTACAGTCTATGGGCATGTATTTTTTGTAATGTACTGAGTTTTCATCTAAAATGATATATTATCCATATATGTTAGGCCTGGGTTGATATAGTAGGTATCAAATGAATTTTTTATTCAAACTTTGGAAACTATGATGAGAAATATTGAGTGATATCCCTAGGTACATTTCTAAAGATATGTCTAGGGATGTCTCTAAGTATAAGTATAAGGATGAGTTAAGGTTTATGAAAATGTCCTGGAATTTTGGTAAAGGATTGAGTGAGTGGTTTCCTTGAAATAAAACCATTTCTAGAGACTATAAGTGTATGTGTCTCTGAAATATATGTACCTATTTTTAACAACTCCGACATGATATTTTGGTCTTGACTTGGGGTAATCTGGTATATGACAATGGGCCTTACTCTACACCTGGTTTTCAATCTCGTGCGATATTCATTGGGAAGTCACAAACTCTTCATGAACAACCTTGAATAATTTAAATATATGTTGTCTATTAATAGCTGATAATAAACCTAGGGTGTCACAGATTAAGGAAGGTGTCATGATTAAGAAATCCTATAATTAATTCTTTTCATGGCTACGTGGTTTTATGCTATGATAGGTAATGATCATTCTATTCCTTCCAGTTTTAGTCAATGGAGGGAACTCTATGGAACATGGTTCACATTTAGTGTTTTAAATTTAGAAAGTATGGGAATTTTGTGAATTTATTTCGCAATATTAAATATCATAAATAGAGTCAAGAAGGTGGTACCTGTATTGGTCATACTTATATAGATAAAGAGACCAAAAATGACATGTGGAAGGTATGTAATGTTCTCCTAGTATTGTTTTCATTAAACATAATAAGGAAGAATAGATTGAGGTTTTGAAACCTGAAGAAATTATGTATATTTCAAATTCTAGGAAAGATATTTTAAGTAATAAGTTTATGAATCCTAAGTTATAGTTTATGAAAAAAGTTTGAGGAATGAAATATTTATGTCTTAGAATTCAAAGAATATGTTATATGAATGATGAAATATATGATTATTTTTAGTATAGGTTTTCAATAAAGATTGAAAAGGACAAGTTGGATGGATATTACGACATACAAAAATGATTTCATGGAAAAGTTATATTTTGATTAAGGGAAGGTAACTCTTAATTAATGGATGACATTGAGATAATGACATTTGAATGAAGATATACTTGATATGAATAAGTAAATTGGAAAATATGGATTACCCTAGAACTGATTATTGACAATGTCCCCAATTTCATAAAGGATGTAGTTTATAACTTCTTGAATTTAATGAATATATCCAGTAATCATTGGAGAAAGGAAGCATTCATGTTTTCAACAAAGATTTATGGTAGTTAATGTTATTACCATGTTTCAAGAGAATATATGATGAGGGTATTTACTTCTTTAGAATGTTATAACCGAGAGATACTTTGTGATATATGGGGGATCAATGTTTATCTGGTTTTGTAAATTTATTTCTATGGTTATGGATTTTTATCTTTCAGAAGGGTTATAAGGTTTTCCATTCTTTAATAGTTTAATTAAAACATTGGAGGATGTATTTATTTATTGATATTATATTGAGAACCTTGGTCAAAAAGGCTATTTTGTGATTAAACTTATTTAAAGTATTTCCATCGTATTTTTTAAATTATATTAGTACGGTTTTATAAAAGGACGTCATGTATGTCGGGTGAAAACTAATCAAGTCTGGTAAGGTTGTGGGTCTTGATGCCATGACTGAAGGACAATAAGGGTTTCACATCTACCACTAGCCTATGCAATTTCTTGGTTAATTTATAATTATTTTTTATAAATAATTATTTATGATGAAGCAGTAGTGTTACTTATTATTTTTAAAGATTAATGTATTAACCATATTAATTTTTAATAATATTTATAAAACAATATCTAAACATTTCATTATTTTATGAGACATAAGATTAGATAAAAGTGTATCTTAGCACTTCAAGCATAAATGTTTATTTTTTTTATTCCCATTACACGAAGTAATGGATGAATTATACATTTATAAAAGAAAAACTGAAGTGTGAATTTTTTTTATAAATATTTCAAGTAAGTATAGTTCTTTATATTCTTGGTCAACAAATGAATTAATAAATTTTAGGATAATTATCAAATGAAAATATTTTGTTGATTATACCTTAATTTTTTTGATCTGATGGCCATTTAAATCATCACAAATTTATGACATTGAGGCCCTCAACTTTTATTTGATAATTAATCTTTTTGTTATTGATGGCCTCAATCACTCCATATAAATATTTGAACTTTTCATCCATTTCCAATATTCACTCCCAACCTATGTTCTTTTATGTGTAAACCTAGTTATATGTTACTTTGGGTACCCATTATGGTCCCAACATTCCCTTTTAAGGTATTTTTTAGTATTCATTTTCACGATGTGGGTTTATATGAATGAAACATTCCAGTATTAAAAATTTTATATACTAGATGAATTTGGAGTGTAAGATTCATTTTAAAGAGGGCAGAATGTAACACCCAAGATTTTGTGAATTATTTTTTTGAAATTAATCTGTATTTTTAATATTTTTCATATCACGTGGCACTAGAAATGTATATTTATATATATATAATAAAACACTATTTCAAACATTCTTTTCACACAAAACTGACTTCTCTTGCACTGCACACAAAACTGACTTGTCTTTTACTACATATAATACCAACTTGGCTTACGGTACCTGCAACACCAAGTTGGCGTACATTACACGCAAAAGAGATGCTTCTAAGAAACATCATTTCATTGGTTTAATTATTTAAATGAGATAATGAAACCTAGTCCTTAAACATAGTTATATGAATATTAATAACTAATTTTTAAATATTATTTATAATTATTTATATAGATACAACATATTGATAAGGAAAGATATGATTTTTAGTAAAGTTCTGTATGTTTAAAAATATTTTTTTCTCAAATGATTCTCTTTTAATAATAAAATTAAATTTAGACACATATATAAATTTAAATCGATAAAATAAGCATCATTGTTGAATTTATAATACTGAAATTAGATTAGGGCGATTTTTTTTATTTTTCTGAGAAACATCATTTTTTACGAATAGTGAAAAATACTAAATTTTAGTTATTAACTACCTTATAGTTTAAATAATTATTAATGTTAAATTATACTATGATTTTATTAAGGTCACATTAGATCAATTATAAATATATTAATACAATTTGTGTCATTAAAATCAATTTCACTTTGAAATTGAATATAATAACTTAAAAAAAATTGAACTTCTATCATCTTTAAAAACACGTAATTTCATCTCGTCGGTGGGATTAGAATTAATATTAATTTTTCGAATTATTAAATTCCAATTTTTAAAATCCAACATAATAAAATATAATTATTATAATATTTAGATTCTAATTAGATCATGTTTATTTTTAAATTAATTGATTCATAAATGGGAATTAATTAATCACAACAATTAAGGTCAAATTAATCTTAATTAGGGACTAAACCATAATCTCAAGAGCCCAAATGACCTAGGCAATTGTAAAAACCCCATTTCATGGAAATATTTCAGTCCTAAACCATCCATTATTTATTTTTTTTGGTTTGGTATGACATTTTTAGTTAATAACATCTGTAAACATATCTTGTTTTAAAAAATCCCAAGTGAGTCAATTTCCTTCCTTATAAAAGGCCACCACCTCTCCCACATCATCACACATATCGAACAACATAAGTTCAGAAAATTTATTCCCAATACACTTAACATAAATCCTACCTTCCTTCAAGAATACTTTTCTTGGGAAGAAGGTAATCCATAACATCCTCTTTCACAATCCAAAAGGAGTTACCCAATGAAGAGGTAATGTCTTCTCTCAAGTCCTTTATTTTATTTTATTTCAACACCCCCTCAATTTTTTCCCATGAATATATAAGAACACCAGTATCCTCAATATAATTGGTTTTTTTATTATAATGATTCACCCTACACTTACATACACCTCCATATGATAGATAACGAACAAATATATTAGCTGTACGACGAACTGCAGCATCATTAAATGATGTTTATTCAATTTTCCTTACCACATCTCATAGTGAAAATTATGATGAACACTCTATTTATATATATTATATTTTATATTTTTTTATATATTTAATTATATTTACCCCTCTTACAACACATTTTTTACATTCCATTCAGTGTTAGTATGATAATTTTGTTTGAGGAAGTGTGGACTACCACCCCCTCAAAGCGATATGATTCATTCATACACTACATAGATTGTATTATGGTTGGTTTTAGTAAACATATAATGTATACATGATTTAATAAATCTAATGTAATAATGATATATATATATTATATTTCTTTTACTTTAATTCTTTTAACATGACAATTAAACGGAAGTAGCGTTCATGCGTACATACGGCCAAACGTCCCCATGAGCTGTGTATTCCGTTTCGTGCATATATATTTTATAGATTATTATAATACACATATCATTTATATAAAATATTTTAATATCAAAGTTTACATTCTGTAAATTGTGATGTAATTTATAAATACCCAAGATATAACAAATTAAGACACATGATAATAATAAAGTGAATATTACCTGAAGTGAAACCTTAAAATAAAATTGTTAACAAGAGGGTTATATAAGGTAGTAATAAAACTATGTATAGTATTATATATAAGAATGTTTTTCTTTAAAATATTTATAATAAATTTATATTTATAATAAAACTGGTTTGAATGGCTACAATGGGAGTCAAGACACAAGGTAAGGGGATTTCATCTCATTTTTTATTTTCGTGAGATACATGCAATTTTCGCCATTATTTAATTTTGTGTTTTGTATGTAATTCCCATGATTATATTCAATGTATATTATAATTAAATTTATGGGTTTTTACAAACCATTATATGATCCTTATTTCATGGGGATTATGTTTCAAAAGTTACCAAATCGGTAAAATATCTTTCTCTCAATTTTCCTTCTTTGAGACTCATGTTTTTTATGCACCTGAATTATATTTTAAGGTGTATATAAATCCATTTTACATATTATATCATGAATTTAATTTAATTCATAATTTTATAAGTTTCATTTAATTAAATTTTCTTACATGTAGAATATGATCCCAAGAAACCAAGTTATAAGATTTTCTTGAGACAATCTCATCGCTTTTCAAGATTGCTTATGTTTTTTACTCCTTTTATGAAATATTATAATCCATATCTATATAAAATTAATGAACCTATTTTTCATATGGTTATTCCATATTTATTCATATATTGGAACCATTTATTCTAATATTTGGTTTATAACATAGTTAAGAAAGTGTTTTTATGAAAGCCTGACTTTACCCTCTCTTTGGTCAGAAATATATATCCCATTAAAACCATGTTTTTTGAAAAGGTTTTCCGAGAATATTATACTAATATCATATAGTCAATAAAATAAATTTTTACCATTTTGGTCTTTTACTAATGTTTTCAAAGGAAATATTCTTATCACAATCCAAATGAGACATTTTTCTAACCCTCTTACCATGCAAATGGAATGTTCTTTTTTACCTCATATGACATGTATGGATTTATTCATCGTCAATCCCTTGAATCATTCTATTCATGTTTAAAGGTTAATTTTTAAGAGTTTTTCTTAATTTATATTTTCAACGATATGGTTTTAAAACTATCTTCAGGATTTTTTTATATGTTTTCAAGGAAAATGGTTTTCAAAATGTTTTCAAGATTATTTTATAATTTTTCAAGGAAAATAGTTTCCAAAATGTTTTCAAGATTATTTAATATGTTTTCAAGGAAAATTGTTTCCCAAATATTTTCATTATTATTTTGTGTGTTTTTATGGAAAATGGTTTTCAAATTGTTTTTGGGCTTATTTTATAATTTTTCAAGGAAAATGGTTGTCCAAATGTTTTCAATTATTATTTCTGTGTTTTCAAAGAATATTCAAGGAAAATGGTTTCAAAATGTTATATTTTTTAAAGATAATTTTTCAATGAAGAAAGGATATTTTCCTTATGAAATTTTTTCAAAATATTTTTCTACATTATTTTCTTTCTAATATTACATAGGTTGATGTTAATCATTCAATTTTATGAAAAAATACCAAGGATTCATTCATATTATTTTTGAATGGTCTATGTTTTGATGGAATTATTTTTATGACACTCATTTAACTTTCAAAAGTTATATTATTTTAAAACCTTCATCTTTTCACAAGTTATGATTTGATTTAATGATTATGAAATATATCTCTTTTTCATAGGTAATGATGAGATGAAATGTTAATGATAACTATTAAATTTCATGGTTTATGATTTGATATTTATAGAACCAATATATTTTTATGGTTCATGATATGATGAATGTTTTATTATATTGTGTAACATTTATGAATGGTTATATTATGATTTTGGTGGGACCTATATATCACTCGAATGAATTGGGTAGTGATGAATGACTCATGAGTATAAATTTTATTATTGAACCTAATTTCATATTCATAATTTTATGCATGGACCTGATTTCATACCTATAATTTTTTGCATGAAACTGATTACAAGTTCACAATGTTATGAGTGATCATTATTACGTGTTCAAAATGTTATGAATCGACCTGGTTTCATGTTCTTAAGTTTATACCAGAACTTAATACTTGTTCACAATGTTATGTCTAAACCTGATTACATGTTAACAAAGTTATGTATAGACCTGGTTTCATGTCCATAATTTTATATTTTAACCATATTACATGTTAAAATTATTATGAATGGACCCAATTTAATATCTATATGTAGATGTGGGGGCTTAATTCCTTGTCCTCAACTTAATGAGTGATCCTATTTCTACATATACATGTTCAAAATGTTATAAAAAATGTGCATGCCAAAAGGTCCATTTCTTAATACTATGTTATGATCTCATGACATATGCCAAAAATACTCTTATGATCTATGTCTTATAAACTTCTAATCTTTATTAAGATCCATAATATATAGGGTATTTTCTTCATATATTATCCTTAAGTTTTATACCCTTTGTTTCAAGAAATTCTTACGCATTTATTTTATTTACCCCTATCAAGCATCTGAGCTCTCCCCTTTCTTATGTTTCCTTTCCATAGGTTATGAAGAAAGGATTATGGTATAAGTACTAATGGTAGAGATATTCATGGGAGAAGTTGAAGATCTTTCACCAGGATACAATATATTTTTTCAAGGATTCCAAAGAAACTAAACTATTATGGTCCTCGAGAATGTATTTTTGTAATGCAGTGAGTATTCATCTAAAATTATCAAATGTTAATATATTTTAATCTTGGGTCTATATATATAACCATATTCCAAATAAGTTAACATATGATACTAAGAAGGGTTGACATATTAATTTTCCTATAAGATTAATTTGTTCTATCAATGAATGCATCATGAGTATAAAAGATAGATGATATCATAAAATCGTACATTGAAATTGATTGATATAAAAAACTAATTTTTTTGAAAAATAAATTGATATTTTTAATAAAAAAAATATTACTTTGATACCAATTATTATTTATATTTCAATGGAAAGAGGTGGTGAATTTTCCTTTTAAGAATTAATGTTAAAAAAAATATTATATTCAAATCCAAATGGTATTGATAAGATAAATAGATACATTCATAAATCCATTATGTATTATAAAGTTAGTTTCAAGATAGATAGAGTGAGTATGAAATGAGTAAAATGAATGTATCAAAATTATGTGATTATGAGAATTTATATCAAATGATTTAATGTGAGGAATTAGTGGGATATAAAACATGGTTTGAAAAAGGAGTAAAGTAATAGCCCAGTGTGAGACCCTATGTATCCTCCCCTTAAGTTGGGACATTTATGTTATTACTGCCTTAATCATGGAAGTGTTCAATTAACCCATCCTCATAATTATGGTTTGTGATAACCCTCTTAAGATTTGATAATACCTATGTAACATATTCTTTACTTTTATAGTAGTGAGAGTCTATTGAAGAAGGATATGAGATGTGTACAATTTTGTATATTGTAAACATGTTACAATGTCACTCTTCAATATCTCATAAGGATGTATAAAATTTTAGATGAGAGATTCATAGTTGATTTAGGAAAGGAGATTCTTTTTTTATTGATGGAGAAAACATATTTGATTTGGAACTGTGAAAATATCTTCTAGAACATCACATTTTGAGGTATAAACATGAATCAAGGATAAGAGCGGCATTATTGGCAACCAGTAGATTTTCTAAGAAACCATAGAGACAAATTTTTAGGATCCAAAATTTCTAGAAAGGTTTTATAATTCCTAGGTATCATTAAAAAAAATGAAACAAAGAATAATTACTTTTGACCAAATTAAAAACATCCTTAGATATGTTTTCTCGACCTCATTGGATACCTAATGATCCTCAATGGCTGGCCGGTGGGACACCATGAACTATATAGATCTATAAATCCCCCACTGGATGTCCCATACTATCCAATAGTTGGATGATGGTCCTATAGAAGAATTATGTAATAGAATATGGGTCACTAGATGACTAGTGGTCATCCACTGGCTAGTCAATAGTCCTATTATAGCTGGGATCTTATGTCCATATAGAATCAGTTAGCTAGTATAGCCTGGAATCCCCCCTTCAGCATCTAAAACATTGTCAACATTCTTAAAATGACTTTAAAATGTCTTTCATCTTAATAACATGTTTCCATCTCATGAAATAAGAATTTAATAATATCCTCCAAGAAATTAAATAAATATCCTTCTATGCAATTAAAACCCATCACTTAATCCATCAAGAACATGAGTTGGTATTAAAAATTCACAACTGATAAAAACAAAATGAAATAGTTAGATACCTATATGCGTTTTTTTGTTCATGAAAACACCATTGGATAGAGAATAGAACAAAAATATTAAAACTCATGTATCCAATAAAACCAAGGGATATGGAAAATCAACCGACACTTGAAGACATCTAAGGAAATGCCTCTAATCACATGAGTTTTGAGAGTAATTGGGGTGATCTGAATGAAATTTTAGTTAACACTGAATTTTTACCATAACAAGAAACTATAGAATTATAGTGTGATAGGTCATAATAATTCCTTTTCTATGTTAATTGAAATTAAATATAAATATCTATTCCAAAATCTAGTCAACATTTCTCTATTTAAATCTTGGTGAATTATTTATTTTTATGTTATTGAAGAAGGGTCATGTTGTGACCAAGGCATCACTATAAGAAATTATATAGTATATAACCTCAAAAATAAAACATGTAGTCTCCACAAAATGCATCTACAGTCATGATATAAATCCCATTCATGTAAAATATAAAAAATTCTCTAAGTAACATTCACATAGTGACCAAGATCTCCACATAGTGACAATAAAATTGAAAAATGGGAAATTTTTAGTGTAAAAAACATCTTTGATAAGACTGACCAAAATTCTATAAGATTAATCCCAAAAAAACATAAGACGTCCCCCTTTTCTGAAATTCCCCCTTCAAACCCCTCATGTCAGGACCCACATATATCACAGTTCAACTAATATTCCTCTCCAAATAAGTGGGAACTCTAATTCTCTTGGTCTATGATTCAGGATCACAACACCTCTCCCACTTTGTGACTCACTAACTATATATATCCTCCCTCTATATAATCTATCCCTTTGCACTAAAACATAGTTTGAAAATAAAAAACCTCTTTTTATAAGATAAAATATCAATTTCGAAAGTACCTCTCTGCTTTAAATATTCTCTTGTCACCACCAACAACCATAATAATCAATGTATTAGTGAAATAAGGGTTAGTTCATTACATGTGAATTGCTCATAATTATTAATTTCAATTATTCTGACTAATGAACTTATTTAGGATATTATTAAGACATCATCAAATATATTTTTGAAGATTAATTTGATCATGGTTTACTTAAATATAATAATGTGATATTAAGATTATGAAAATAGTTTACAAAATATAAATTGAATTATAAAATGTTTATATATAATTTATCATCATATATTTAAATTTATATTCTAAATAATTAATAAAATTAATGTTTCTATATTATCCAATCAATATAATGTGTTTACATTAAGGATTATGGAATTTCTATAATGAATATCAAAAATTAAAAATTATTTATTATTATCTTTAAGTTAATAATTTTTCATAAATTTTTATCTCATGTTTTAATATATTAATTTCACATTTATTTAAAATTAATTTTCCAGTTTATTATTAATGAATATAAATTATTTATATTTCCACTTTATTTAAGAATTATTTTAATGTTTTTAAACTAGTTATAAATATTAACATATATCAAATTAGTTACCATATGGGAAATTTAATTCATTTATTATACATATAACTTGAATTTAGATTGTAAAAAAATTATTAGCTTAAATTTATTTATTAAATATAGTTTATACCTATTAAGTATTATAGTTATGGTGAATTGGGAACTCTTGAATAAAATATCTTTTGATAAAGGGACTTTGGATCAAACTTCCCAATAGTCTAGAATCTTATACCATGTTCTAAAAAGGTGGTGGTTTTATATATATGGATTTATTTTTACAAATTATTGGTTGAATATTTTCATATAATTATAAACATTTATAGGAAAATTTCATATACCTTAACCATCATATTAATTCAGATGTATGAAACTATGTTTTTCTTATATCCTTAGGGGTGAAAAAAAATTGTGAGTTGTGTCATGAGTTATACATTAATAGGGTTTGAGAATATTAGTTAAGTTGAAGGAATATAATTTAAAATAAAATTACTATACTTTTGAAACCATAAAAGAAATAACTTCAGATAATATTGTGATATTAAATCCCGTTCAAAATAATATGTTTTGGGTTATTTATAATGTATTGATTTTTAAGACCATAATCATCTAACTGGGTTGTTCATACAACATTTAGGTTCCTCATATTATCTAGTGTAAGGGAAAAAAGTAATAGGTGACCCCAATAGTATTACTTTTATGTTGTTTATGTTTTATTTAGGCTAGACATAATTTATATACCCTAATAGGATTAGGTTACTAGAGGAATAGTGTTGAATTTATCAACATTATGAATTAGAAAAAGAGTTATTATCTTATCTATTTAACATTCTAATATGAAATAATTGGGATGATGTCCTACCTAAATAGAAAGGTGAAGGGAAAAATTATAAATTGACCCAAATCATATAGAAATTTTGATCTTGGACCAGTAATGGATTTTATGGATTTAAAAGGGATCATCATTAATATTGGATACCTTTTAATAAAATTCATTATTAAATGTGTATAAAACATGATACTCTTCTAATGAAAGATTTTTTTATAAATAAATAGCATCATTATAATAAAATAATTTATATTCATGATCAATATTATTATAATTAAAATACTAATTTAAGATACTTCTAGTATTTTTAAATTAATAAGAGTTCCTAAGTACATTGAAATTCTACATGATAGAGAAAAACCTTCCTAAGTATGAAATTATTGAAGTTTCTCAACTGTGAATCTAGATTTTTGTATATCAAAAGATGATACACTTATGGATTAAAAAGCACTAAATTAGAAATTCACTAATGTATTTTAGCCTTATTTACTATATATGATTGGGTATGTCAATGATACTCAATATTATTTAGTATTTTAATGACTTTTGGAAAGATATTATTTTATTTAAGACTTTTTCTGGTTAAGGAATTCATACTATTTTGATCGATTGAATTTTTTTGACAATTCGAATGAGTTGATAAAATTGACACACAATTTTGAAAAAAATTTTATAATAAATGAGCTTAAAATATGATGAAATGTTTTTCATGTTGTATATATAAAAAAGTGGGTAAATGTTCGAACTATATAAAGAAAATTTAGATAAATAATCCAAAAATATTTCTTATAGTAGGTAGTTTAGGACATTGAAAATTTGAGAAATTAGGAATAAATGAGTAATGATTCCCTAGGATTTAATTTTTTTTATTACTAGAAGTTTTTTTAAAATTAAAATGTATTTACTTATTAAGTATCAATGTTATAGAAATTGGGTCTTTTTAAGGGTTGTTGATAAAAATGGTATGTTTCATGATTATTATAAGCATAAAAAAGTTCAGAATGAGGAGAAGAATTGGTACATAATGTAGATATCATTCAATTAATGAATCAAAGAGTTGTTATTTAAAATAGTTTAATGTAAAGGAATATATCATATTCATATGATACTAAATAAAATATATTTTTAGTCATCTTATAGAACTTATATGAGAAGAGTAGTTATTTTTTAAAATAATGTTTTATTATTAACAATGTGAGATGATATCTATAATTTATGATTTATCAAATTCTATAACAAGTTTTTAATAGAAGATAAGGATAATAATATTTTTATTAGGATAAATGTATTGTTGAGAAATTTATTAAAATATAGGGTATGTTGTTCCCACAACCCATTATTGGTATATTGTAAAAAATCAACTTTTAGAGGAAAAATAATACAAACACTTTAAGTTCCATATATCATATGGAAATATTATTAAAATTTTAAAATATTCCTACTAAAAATAAATACATACTATTTGTTAAATATAAAGGAATATTTTATATTAGAATGATATTTTGAAGATAATATAGTGTTTAAGAGGATAATGGGAGTGTGTTTAGATGTATATAAGTTCAAAGATAGAAAATTTAATATAATACCCATTAATATTTTTAAAATGGTTTTTACCTAATATCATAAAGATTTTAGGTTGTGTGATGATAAAGAGAAATTTAAAGTGTTATATTTAGTTACCAAGAGAAAATGTGTATAACTTTATTAAAAAGGATTATATTAGTGAAAATTAAAAGTTAATTTCACTTAATTTACTAAAAGAGATTTAGGGTATGGTGGTAAAGATAAATGGAAAGTGTTACTTCTAGTTGAAATAATAAAGTGAATGTCACTTTATCCCAAAGTATTAAGGGATGTGTTAGTAAGTAATACTGTAAATAGTTACATTAATTGTAATATTGTATCATAAGAAAGTATTGATGGAATGATTCCTGAGGATAATGATGTTAGACTTTGAAAGAGTTATAAGTTGGCTACATAAGTTAAAATTGTAACATTTAATGTTCTGAATTTAATGAATTAGAATATGGTCAAAGAATTTAACATTATGAATATGATTTTTAAATCACACCAATAATAAAACTAATATTCTTCATAGATTTTTCTCACTGAATATTTTAATGGGACATTTTTATCACATGGTCACAAAGATATTTGGATGAAATTACATTTTGATGTAATGAATTAAGAAATATATAGAATGTGTAGATAATATAAGGATGGTATATAAGTGCTAATATGTGGTTTTTTTAAGTATTATTAAAATATTTTAAGAATATAAAATGTATTATATAAAATAAATTACTCAATTTAACATTCATTTAAGTTCTATATATATAAATGAATATATTTATATACATTTCATGAAAACTAAGGGTAATTTACGTCTCAAAATATGACAATTAGTGATCCCTAACTGTTGTTTTTCATAGAGTATTTTGTGTTATGACGAAATTATGAGGTTAGCATGAGTAAGATACTTTTATGGAGATATTATATATACTCATGAGGACTAAAATGTATTTATGTTCACAAAACTACCCAATAAGTATACCACATAGTCTGTAATACACTATGTATATAGTGTGCATGGATTATATTTGGAGTCATTATTACCTCAGGATAGTGAGATACCTATTTTGATAACCATCATAATTTAATATATCTCTTATGAAATCTTTTATAATTAGCTAATCAGGGTGTGGTTGGGTATTTTTCCAATCATTACATCAATTGGAGCTCAATCAATATTGGATTGTCCTTCCCATGTGATGATTATGAAATCTAGGACCTCAATTTAGATATAATGTGGGTTTTGTGTTCAGGTGTTCATAATAAATATGATGTGATTTTTTATTCAGGAAAGGGACATGTAATGTGATCGTCCATAAAGGTAAATGATATGTGATGTATTCCTAGACTATTCTAGTCTATAATCAGAGAGAAGTGAACATATGAGTTAGATATATGGGATTTTCATAATCTATGGTACATGGTCACTGATGTCTTGGACAAATGGAATGTCAGATAATTCATGCTTGTTTTTATACAACTAGTGGACATTGATATATAGATAAATAAAATTAATTGATATCATTACAGATCTATCTGAGGCTTCAGTAGCATAAATTATTTTCTAGAGTATTCTATTTTCATACATTTATAAACACAGATATTCAAATCTATTTTTTGATATATCAATGCATATGGGGTCACACTTTATGGTTGACAAAATAGGGATAGATTTTCAATTAGAGATACTCTATACACATATTTTAGAGTTATTCCAAAAGTTTTTCGGATGTGTATTCATAGGGTATTGCATATTATGTGATACACAGTGGAGTTGATAATAGCTTTTCAAAAATGTTTTGGAAGATATCCAAAAGGGTTTTGGTTAGGATTTAACAATTTATCATATATAATATGATATAAAGTAAAATAGAATGATTTCTATTAGAAAATAGTGAAAGTGGGATATTGATGGATATATTCTCTAAAGTCTTCACATATGTGATTCTTTTGGAATATGTCATACGATATGATATAGACATTTCACATGGTATGGCATGTAAAAATTGATGGTTTGTTATATTATGGGATATAATTGTATCATATCCTTTAGTCAAGGGATGTTGTAAAACATCATTGCATTCTATAACCTATAACTTCCTTATTTTACAACTAATCAATATTGTATCGTAGAGAATTTGATATAATTCTACTATTATGGATTGGTTCGGGGAATTCAACTAATAATAATTATCATTTAAGAAGATAGTCCATGAAGTATATCATTAATAATTGTTTCACAATGTGAAACATATATTGGTTGCATTCATCTTCACTTTTTTTCAAACAGGGGTTCTTAGTGGTATAAAGTAATGAAATTCAATATATGGATCTCACCTCTTCAAGTGCATAAACTATGTTTCAATATTGTTTTTCACACATTTCTTACATCTCAAATTTCATGGATTTTATCTATATCCAAAAAAAATTACACTAAATGGCCTCTTAGTGGGTATTAGAGTTATTATCTATAAAAATTATTTTATGTGAATTAACCATGTGAAATCTATAACTCTCAGGATCCTAAAAAATGCCACCAATCCTTTAAGGTTAATTTATAACCTATGTAAGTTATTCTTCTGAAACCATTTGTGTAATTGTATTATCTATCATCTTAATAAAAATTCACATTTTTTATTCTTTAGCTTCCTTGAGTTCAACCCCAGCCCCACAAACTGACTCCTCTATTCATGTATTACTTCATAATAAAAACACCATTTTGAGACACATGCTTTTTTACGTATGAGTATATAAGTAATATCTCATCATTTTTTTGTGATAATAAATAATTAAAAAAATTTAGGAGTTAATGATAAGTTTCTCAAAATATAATTGGATACATATTGTTTAAAAGCCCAAATCCTCATAAAATAAAATGTATAATTTTTCTTAGTACATATTTCATATATTGTAATTATTAATTCTTTATATGGAACATGGTTAAGTATGGATTCATTAATCTCTTGGTCATATCCTCATAAAGATATAGGAAATTCACACTGACAAATTATTTTTCAAACCATGTCCATAAAGTAATGATTCATCCTCTTAGATACATTATACCACTTGGTGTTCTAGGAGGACTGAGCTATGAAATGATTATACAAACTCTTAAATAATTAGTAATTTCCAAGATCATGTATTGACCACCCTGATCTGATCTAAAAAATATTAATACTATCTACCATTTTATTATATACATAAATTTTGAAAACCCTGTCCTTTTCAAAGGATTCAAACTCATGGATCCTTAAAAACAAAAATTTATTCCAAATAAAGTCATTAGTGAAGTTTAAAATGTTCTTATACTCACCACTATCTTGAGTACTTAGTAGTCTACATATATCACTATGTATAAGATCTAATAGTCCTTTATCACTATCACATTTTCTACTAAAAGTTTATTTGGTTATTTTAACTAATAAACAATATTATCATGTATTAAATGATTCATAATCAAATGATTTAAACTAACCATCTCAACAAATATTTTTTATATATTTCTCATTAATATGACCTAATAGACAATGCCAAAGATAAATGGTGTCACAATAAACCATGAACTTATTATCTTGAATGTTATAAATAGGATTTCCATATAAAAAAATATATAAACCATTCACCAAATTCACTATTCCATAAAAAATTTAATTCATATATATTTATAACATCTCTTATTATTCATAATGATTGAAAAATATTTTTTTCTAAAATAAGATATATAAATCAAATTTCTATTTGTGAGAAGAACATGATAACAATTTATTATTTTCAAAACTAATCCACTTCATAAACCTAGATCATATGTTTTGAGCCTAAATTTAGTAAATGTGATCCATTTCCAAAAAGAATGTATACTTCAACATTAGTTAATTATCTCATATTTATGAGTCTTTGTTTATCATAAAAAATGTGAGATATACACCCATTATCCAATACCCATGATTTAAAAAAATCTATAACATTCACGTATATATTTTTGAATTTATTCTCTATTAGAGTAGTTCTCAAAATTATATAGAAATGTAAATTTATATTATACATAATTATTACAAGAGAACTCAAATTGATAATCTTGATGAATGTTATAATCTATAACAAATAATTTTATATAAATGAGAATAATGTTCTATATTTTTCATTATGGGTTTTTAATGAATGTATCCACACTAAATGTAATAAACCCAACCAACATATCTATTTAGTGGGCCAAGATCCATATTCCACTAGTAATCACTACTCTTTGGTGTCAACCACATCACTTTAGCTATTTAGGTCTAATATTTTGGAAATTATATAAAATATGACACTTGGAAATTTTGGTGAAAAAATATTTTCCCAAATTAATCTTATGGATAATACCTAACAATATTCCTATGGAGTTCTAATGCTTAATATTTCTAAGATAAGCATCACAAAAATATCACAATGGGATAAATTTACCTAACTCTTAGGGTTATCCACATCCAAAAAGTTGTACATAATATGATACATGAGCACCCTACTTTGGAGTAAACCCACATGATTGGATAATTCATGTTTTGACATGTGTTATATCTATGATGAATCTCATAGTTATTATTTTCATGGTCTTTTAAATATAAATATATCTATATACATCACAAACATATTAAATCCACAAATTCCACATAACATGAAATCTTTATTTTCTCTTTTTTATTCCTATATGCATTCAATGTTATAATGATATACTATTTAAATATTTATTCCATCCACAAAATTTATGTGTTAAAACCATAATAATATGTACCTCATTACATAAGTCTTTGTTTTTATTACAACCCCTAAATAAAACCACATATATCTATGGATATCCAAATGTATTGCATGGACAAGTTCTACGGACCCCTTCATGTAATGGTTTTAAATTATATGAAATTATTAATCCCCATAATTGTAAGCATGGAGTGATTAATAGCCAACCATAGATTTTATAAACAATTTATAAGCATCCAATCAAATGAGCAGTCTGAACTAATATTTCACTACCCACAGCTCTTTACTTGTGAGAGAAGTTAATTCCATAATTATTATAAAAACTAACATGTAAAAACTATATTTAACGTATAATTTCAATGACATAACTCCATAACAAAACAAGTTCAAGGTAGAATAAAAGCAAATCTTATATTATTTTACTGAGTATATAATAAAAGTTATAATAATTTATAAGAACCAATTTAAATAATGTAAACTAAAACACACGGCATTCACATTTTATAACTAATTTATATACTTGAATATTTTAATAAGAATTAATTTAAATACATTAAAAATTAATATATTTAATATTCTATATCACAACTTTTCATATTCATAATAATCAAAACCACATTTTATATGGTCAAAAGTCAATGCATATAGTGTAGCCCCTTTGAAACTAAATCAGTATTGGTTTTATTGAAAAAAAGAAAAAACTATAAATTATTTTTACAGATAATGAAGTTCTACTATACCATAGTCTAGTTATCCATGTAGTTTTAGTCCTATGAACCATATATATACCATTCAAAATTAAAAAACCCCAACCCATTTTGTCATTTTATTCATACCAAGGACCATGGTACAATCTAAATCTATTTGGATAATATTTTTTATTAATAATATATTTTCGTGCCACCATATATTTTGGTGATCATTACATTTAATACTATTTGACTCAAAAAAATGGCATAGAATCTATAATTTCAAATTTTTCTTAGTTCTTAATCCCTATAGAAACCTGAAATAATATTTTGAGAAATATTTATCATGGTCGGACATTGTGGTGAATTAGATTAAAGAATAGAGATGGGTTAACCATGGCATGAACATGTTGAATATGATGCTTTAATTTTTATAATAATTTAAATAGATATTTTTTCATTGGAATTATCAATTTCCCTCAAAAACTATAAAGATTATGTGATAGTACATGAGAAGAACCCATTTCTGGTTTAAATTATGGAACTTTATCTTTGAATTTATTTCTAGTAGTTTCTCTAGTATAACTTATAGTATTTTTGGGATATCTTAATTCCCATTATCATTAGATTAAAACATTAATTACATACCATAATACCCCCTAAGATAAAATAATAGAGTAAAATGACAAAATGATAATACATGTCGAGGTGCCCCAAACTATCATTTCTGGATTTGGTGCTAAAAACACATTCATTAAACATGGGAATTGGTAAAAATTGAGTTAAATTGAGTTAAACTGAGATAAATATATATATATTTTGCATAATTTACATTTCATAAATATTTCATCAAAAAATAATCTCACAATCCCAAGAATAGAAGGTTTAGTGTCTTTGAGGATAATCAAATTAATGTTTTTTTACAATAAATGTGAATATTTCTCCGTAATTGAACCCCTATTACTGTCCTTCTAGAATGATCATAATTTATACGCATATTTATAAGCTGGGTGTTGAAAAAATAAGAAATTAGTGACCTAAAATATACCTTATTTGAAGAACTCATCTACATCTCATCAAGGGTCATATAATAAGATAATGAGAAAACATGAGTAGGGGAAATTATCTTATTAAAAAACACAGAACAATAAGAGTTGGTCATAATTCAAGATATAAACACATCAATTCTAAATTGATTTTTTTAACATTAAATAAGAGTGTGATGTATAAAAAATTAAGTGATACCCTGTGATTTTGGAAGAACATTATATTCGATAGAGCATACAACACCCAACAACGAGCATAAAAAAACATCAAAATATTAATATATAACTATTACATCTGATATACTTAATTGGTGATTATAATTAGGATTAAAAAAATATGAAATATATATACATCAGATATATTAAATAAAAACATATTGATTAATTATTATAAAAAAAGAAATCAATTTTTTTAAGGATGATTTTTTTCAAAATAAGTTTTCTTCAAAAATGATTTCTATTGCTTCTAGTGAGAGAATATTATAATTAATTCTTGGAACAATTAAAAAAATTATTTGAAGAAAATAATATCATCTTTCAAACCAGTATACAAATAATTATCTCTTGTTGGATTTTTGGGACTTTTCTAAGAATATTGATTTTCTAGTGAATAATGAAAATACTTATTTTTATTAAAAAATTTAGTTTCGATTCTTAAATTTAAAAAGTACAATTTTTAAAAAAAATCAAAGTAAAATAATTTCTATTATTTTATTAATAATATAGTTTAGTTCCTTATATTCATTTGTATGGTTGAATTGGATATAAACAATTTTTATGCTTAAAAATGCACTTTTAAAAACAATCATTTCGCTTTACTCATTAATATTAAAATTAATTTATGGAATTTCTAGAAAAATAATATATATTTTTTTAACTATTTAAAAATAGGAGGATGAAATTTTGGTAAATATGTTGATTTTATTTTTAAAAATTATGAATAATAACCATGCAAAATTTATCAAATCAATAAATATTAAATCAGGTAATTACAGTAGAAAATAATTTTATAAGCATTAAAATATAGCCAAAACATGAATTTAATTTATTTTATGATATTTATTCGACCATATAGATTCCAATTTTTAATCTATGATATTTTGGTGTCATTTTACTTTGGTAGTGACATTTATATTATTTTAAGTCAAAAAAATTCCAAAATGTCACTCCCATCCTTTATAATCTTTTATACATTCACATAAGGATACGAATAAATTAATATGGAATATACAATATTATTTTGAACATAATTAACTTATTTTTACCATTTTAATTTATTTTTTATTATTAGTTATTGAATTATCAGCTTAAATGCTTACACAACACTGATAAAATATTTATTCAACTAATAGAAAAATACAAAATAAATGATTTTAAAATTTTTAAATGTAATATACTTGGTATGAATTATTATGATTCAACAATTTTATAGATTACTATACAACTATTTTGTTGATTATATATAAATTCCAACTTTGTCTTGATTTTTTAATGTCAAATTAAATCAATAGTACCAAAATTGACATTAACAATATTTTTGGAAGGTGGTATTTTATTAAATTATTTAAAAATACTAAAATATGAAATGGGCCTAATATATGCTATAAAATTTCTTATCATTTTAATTTATATACCATTTTTCCTTTTATGTAACATTTTTTACCCTTAAAGAGAAGAAAACATTTATATTTCTTTAATTGTCAAATGGATTAACAAGGGTTAGAAGTTAGATATTAGCATGAAAAAATAAACAAAACATATACTAATATAATCTAATGACAATAGTTTGACTCATCCACACTATATATTCTATTTATATTAATTTTTATTCTTTTTTACAAGAAAAATAATTTATATTAATTTAATAATTTATCAAATTCCAAGAATGACCATCCCCTCACTTATAAAAGGAAACATATTCTCTCTTTTCTTTACACCCACAAACTTAACTTTTTTATTATCAAAAAACTTTTGAGGGAAAAGTGAGAATCCATATTGTTCAACCATAAATGACACCATAAAAGGACATAATATATTCATTGAAACATAATTTTATCCTATTAGAGACCTTTTCTCTATGTAATTTCCTAGATAATGTACATACATGTGTTTCTAGATCTTCCCTTATAAAGTGTTCAATGTGGTATGTCATTTTCTCCCTTGTTTGATTGTACTCTTCACAGTTGATCCTCCCTTCATTAAAAAATCTTACCAAAATAAAATCCTATTTATCAATCAATTCAATCTTCTCAGTATTGGTCTTCACTTTAATCCCTCTTTTAATCGTTCTATTCGGTTTCTCTTCTGTGGCCTTGATAATAAGGACCTTCTCCCTTATATCTTCTTCTATTTTCATTATAAAAATTTGAGAAAAAAATATAAAAAAACTATTCCCATTTCAATTATAAACATCCATAAAAAATTTATATAGTTTATGGTCTTCAAAAATTTGTATATGTTTTTCCCTTAAGAGGATATCTAAAGGAAGCATACTAAAAAATAAGTAGCCATTTTATAATGGATCTTTTGAATTTATTTCTTTTTTGTTCTTCCTCTAGATTTTTTTTGAATATACTAAAATAATAATCCCAATAAAATATATATAAAAATATGTTATTATGGTTATAGGATAAGAAAATTCTAACACTTTTCTATCATATAATTACTGGAGACATCGTTTGTGCATACGTACAGATTACCATCTCCATGTTGTGGTGTAATATGTTTTCCAAAAGAACACTGCAGGGATGTGTATAAAGATTTAACTAATGAATATATTAGAGAAAATTTTAATTATTAAATCTTTTTAGATTAAGGAACTATTATCAAAGTACAAGGTTCTAAACTACCAAACCAAAACATATTAGAAAAATGAAGCAATTACCACCCAAAATAGTGATTTTAATTAAGAATTGTTAATAAAAATGTAATGAAAGGTTATAAGTAAATAATATACGGTATTATATATATTATTATTGTTCTAGGATAAATTTATAATAATCATATATTTTTTATTTTGGAGTTTCAAACACGTAAGAAGGAAGTCAGACCTGAGGTAAGGGTTCTTCATCTCAAAGTTTTTTATTGACACATATTTTATTTTAGAAAACTATTTATATTTATGAGGTCTATATACTACCACTTTTATATTTTATATCATGAATATATTTATATTCATTGTTTTTAATGTTTTATTTTAAGTTATTTCCTTCATGGTTTTCGTGATTCTAATATTACAAAAGTGGAATGGGGTTTTTAAATTGAATTTCCATTCATTAGGTTATACTTACACTTTATTGAAAATGTTATGACATCTGTATGTCTAAAATGAACGATGATTGTCTTATATTTTATTTTCACTTTTTATTAATTAAATTTTTTACACATAATGACTTCATTGATTAATCCCCTCTTTAATGATATTATCTTTCTGAGTGAGTTTTTCTTAATATATACTCCATTAATATATATTTTAAATTATACACCTATATAATTCCATGTGATGTATATAAGACCCCAATGAAGTATATAAAAATAATATATATTTATTCATGATGATTAATAATTCAATTCCATTTTTATTTCTATGAGTAATCTTTAAAAGAAAATATGATCTTTCTTCTTTTTTTAATCAGGTAAATTTTTCTTCCATTCCATATTCTTTGTTAGTGTATATAAAAGTAATTTTTATTTAATAAAATAATTTATTATGTAAGTTTTATGTTATCATTTAATTTTTATATAGTTTCAAATAAATATATATAATGTTTCCCTAAACGGCCATTTTAAAATTTCTTTAAAAAACCAAAAGAAATGTTTACTTTTAATTTATGAGATGTTTACAAACTTTCTCGCTCCCATAATTTTTTTAAACCCAAACCTTCTTCTAATGGTTTTCAATGGTTTTAAAACTAAAAATATTTAATGAAAGTTAATTTTATAATTTTACCTCTGTTTCATTTATTTCTCCGATGTACTTGATTATATTAAAAAAATCTATATTTATAATGAATTGATAATCATTTATTACATCTTATTAATTTTATGGTCATTAAATTTCTCTTGAAACATTCAATTCATTGTAATCCTTTGACATTAAATTTATTATAAATATCTTTATTATTTTTAATATAGATATAATTATTTCCTAGACCATATACTATTTCAAAATATCATGGTTTACTTTGAATTTTATTTTGTTGACTATAGAAATATTGATATTCTATATTATTTACTTAATATGAACATTTTTTGATAAGGAATGTTGATTATGAATTAAATTGATCATTCAATAAAAGAGGAATTAAATGAAAATATTGTGATGTGTGGGGTCTAGAATTATATAGCACCTTGATGCATCGATATGTCTCCTAAGACAAATTAATTGGCCAAATTAAATAGGTTTTTAGTGTTTGAAAATCTGCATTTTATACATTATTTGTGCAAGGTGTTGATGGAAAATAAATCATGATGTTTGAGATCATGATGTCCACAATTAATCATTTATTTAATTTAATGTTTAGTTTTTTATCATAAGTGAGATTACTGCAATGATATTATCCATGGATGTATTTTAGTCCCAAGTTATTGGTTAAATGGAATTTGTTTTCTATTATTTACCTTTCTATATTGACCATGACTTTTTTAACCATGATATATTTTATTTCACATAAACTTTACTAATCATTTGACTTATCACTCACTTTATTTTCCTTTCCCCATGATATTAAGAAGGAATAACTAAATGTGTTCAAGGATGGAAATTTTTTACTTTAGTTATGTTTTATATTTTATTAATTCTAACATAATATGAGCATAATGTATGTGTCTAGTTTACAAATAATAATTAAATATTTGGTCCTTAAAGAAAAAATACAATGAATCTAGTTCCAATTTAATAAATATGACACCAGATGTTACAACCCAACCCAATAGGGTTTGATCCATGACTACCCAAAGCTTGCCTCCAATAGGCATGTGGTTGTAAACCAGTGATGAATAGGCATATCCCACAAATATGATGCATTACCCTAATTTACTTTTACACACACACATTCATATCCAAGACCACAAAATGAAGAAATATAAAACAAAAAATACAAATGCATGCATACATCTAGAATCCAACAACCAAAGTATGATAGTAAAGTAGTGTAAGTGAGGTCCAAATACAATACCAAGAAAAAACTATAAAGGGTCCCACCTACTCGAAGGGAGAGAAATAAAGTCAAATGAAATCTCTTAGAAAACACCTCAGTCTAAGTAGCTCAATCTATGGTCAACCATATCAGTATCCTCC
Organism: Viscum album; assembly: GCA_963277665.1. Taxonomy (NCBI): domain Eukaryota; kingdom Viridiplantae; phylum Streptophyta; class Magnoliopsida; order Santalales; family Viscaceae; genus Viscum; species Viscum album. Next base: position 194,413,764 of record OY728137.1, on the reverse strand, counting down.
AGGGACACCATAAAAAGGTCATCATCAGAATAAGACATAACATGTGTTTGTTGAGCCAATGCAGGTGTGAGTATAATAATATCAAGTAGAAAATACAAAAAAAACTAAAAAATCATCAATTATAGTTAGATAAACACAATTATATAACAATTACTATATAACATAAACCCTTAGATAAACTTAGGAAAGATTCCACCCCACCAGACGGTCATAAACAACTTCCATCCATAGGATTCTGCTTGAAGCAATACTCATGACTAGAGAATAAAATCCACGAGCCATGCTATCACTGGATACTCTCACCTGAGAGGTATAGATCATTAGGCCCTACCTAATAAATCTCACTAGTCTAAGAAGATCCTGATACTAAAATAGGGGGTCACACCCAGGACTGTTGGGGGATACAACAAACTGCAATCTAGATCAACCCATTTTTCAAGGGATCATATTCCAACAATACCAAAAACTCTAAAAATGTGGTCCAATTGATGGAGGATAAACTCCCCTCTTAGATTGGTCACACTAATTCCATAAATCCCATCGAGGGTGTAAATGTGATAGAGGACCACACTCTAGTCTCATAGAGGGACACCAAAAACTCTATCTGAGAATTGGCCTCCATATGGGATCACAATCCAGTGATGTGAATTAAATTTCACATTGTACCCTCAAGGGAATGTACCAAGGGAACATACTCAAGAATGAATGGTCCAGACTAAGGAAACGAAGAGCTATAGACATTATTTTAGGGGATATATGACATATACTTATGGGTACACTTTGTGTCCAATTATCCATATGTCTTCCAATGTGGTTAATCCTCACAGAACACATAATAAACTAAATACATTGGGTGTAAGAAATGTATAAGTCATTTATAGATCACATAGAACCTACCCATGTTCCACTAGCCATGTCTGTGTACCAGTGGTCATATATGTGTACTAGTCATTGTGTACCCGATTATGCATGTGTTCAAGTACATAGTTTTCCACTAGTAGTGTACTTTTGGCCATGTTAGTGTACTTCCTGAAGTACATGTTGAGCCATCACGAAGGGGGCACACCATATGTGACCTTTTCACATAGTGTGTGATACTTATCTTGATGTGAAAACCCTCACATCACATAGGGGGCTTCTACAAGGTGTGTAACGTCGAGTTACATATTGTGTAACCCGAGATTTGTCATATCATGTAGCACTCCTCTGCATCACATGTTCATGTCACCACCACTTCCATCCTCACTAGAGATTATAGATCAATGGTAAGATGAGCCTTTTCTCCCCTTAAATTTGGAATCCAATATTAAAATCCACTCAGGAATCACCTTGTCGATCCTCCTGCACCATGCATCAAAAAATGAGAAGAATAGAACCCAAAAATTCATTCGATCTGCATTAGATCATCCCCCACCATCATCACACCTCCTTCGTTAGTCCATTTCAACACCATAAATCATGAAACAAACCAGTGGTAATGACCTGTTTCTCCAAAGAATGATCACATAATGATCAAATATTTGTTATTCATTGAACCATAAGCCAAAAGAAAAATCCATAATGACTGTGCAATGAATGGGGGAAAAACCCATACGCCATAATATGTTAGGAATTAACTTAAGACTTCGTTCATTCGACCTCAATACATTAATGTAGAGAAAAATGAGATAATAGGAATAAACACAACGAAATAGATATAATTCCATCATGTTAATTCTAACGATGTTTCACATATTAATTGTTTTTGAGGAATGGATATTTATTCTTTTTGGATTAACAAATGATATGGAAAACACATAATAAAATATCGTACCTTTTTTTGCATCAATATTTGATGAAGAATGGTTTTTTCCTTTGTTGAAGATATCCATGATATTATTAGGTGCAATGATCCACGCTTCCATCTAGATCTGATGTTGGTTTCCAATAATGATCTCCTTTAGCGGTTTCTAGGTCTCCATGTTTTGACATCCAATCCAATGAAAAAACCTATAACTATATATTTATAAAAAACCAGTCACTATATCAAATAAAATTAATTAACTCTTTTAATTAATTTATTTTATCATTTACATGATTGTGGCTACTTTTACACAAACCACATGAACTAAAACAATTTATATCATGCCTTGGGTAAAACCTTCAATCTAAACTCAACGATTCCATCAAATTTCTGATCTAGGACCCCATTCAGTATTTGTTATCCTATTTCATGAAAACATTATGAACATGTTATTTAATATATTTAATATATTTCAAACATTTATTTTGGAAACACCATGCCTCAGAATTGAATGAAGTATTAGAAATTGGTCTAAAAAATAATCAAAATATATCCAAAAATAATATATATAAATATAATCCATTACATTCTCCCTACCTAAGGTATTTCCATCCAAAAAGGGGAAAAAACTACCTAAACAGATAAAAGTGTCGGGCTTGAATCTAGGTCTCTCACTCCCATGTGCTCTCCTAAAGATGTTACTACTACAATCAAACATACACTAGGGGACTCAATCACTATAAATCATCCTATCTTACCAAACCTCAATATCTATAGGGTACTCTACCAAGATACCTCCATCCTTGATGTCAAGCTCATCCAAGTTGATAACATGCAATAGGTCATGCAAGTACCTCCTTAATTGAAACACATGGAAGAGGTCATTTTCCCAGACCAACTGTGGTGGTAGATCTATGTGGTACACCATCTCACTAAATCTATATAGTATCTAAAAAGAAACAATTAATCTTGGGGAAATCTTTCAACCATGGAAATATCTTCTTAATCCACATTAAGGTGGGACCCATAAAAACACAGTGTCTCCCCTATAACTCCATAGGTCTCAATCATTAGTCTACATAATAATTATAATGTATCTATGTAGTCTTCAACCACTCTAGGATTATTTAAACCTTCCCATTAGTATCTCATACCAGCATTAGGTCCATGAGTGCTAACTCACCTGGGTCAGTACAACAAAGTGGTGACCTATATGTTTTCCCATTCAAAGACTCGAATGTTGCCATAAAAATGGAGGAATAGTAGTTGTTTTTATATGAAAACTCCACCAATGGTATATAATACCTTCAATTGTGGCCAAATTTTGACATACATTCTTGCATCATGTCTTCTAAGGTTTGAATGGTTTGCTCAGTTTGGTCATCAATCTGGGATTGAAAATTCATTCTCAAGCATAACCGAGTCACAAAGGCCTCATACATTCTTATCTAAAATAATGATGTGAAGTGAGCATCACATTTTGAAATAATCATCGATGGTACTCCATGGATTTATACTATCTCCTTTATATAAAGGTGTCCCAAGATCTCTATTGAACTATTTTATCAAATAGAAAGGAAGTGGGATGACTTGGGGAGTCTATCTATAATCACCCATATGGAATCATGTTTCTTCAATGTATGATTTAACCCCATAATGAAGCCTATAGATATCCTATTCCACCTCCACTTTGGCACCTCAAGGGTTTTAGCTAATCTTGCTAGAACCTGGTGTTCAACCTTCACCTACTGACAAGTTATGCATTGAGAGACGAACTCTACAACAAAAAGATTTAAAATATGTCCCAAAAAATGAATTTATAGGTCACGATACATGTTCACCACACCTAGATGTATCTTCAACATGGATGTATTAAACTCCATCATCACCTCCTCTAGAATCACTGAAGGTACCATTTTACTCCCTCTTAAATGGATAGCATTCTCCCCACTATTATAATATCCTTTAAGAGAATATTGGGTGGATATATGAGTACATAAGGTATCACATTCGGTATATCCTCTCTAAGAATGCCTATAATGCTATAAAAGTGGTGGGGGTAAAAACCATTGATTACAGATATGAAGAAACATCCTTGTTCACTAAGTAAAAATACAGTGAGGATAACTTCTCCTACTCATTCGTCAATAACTAAGAAAACAATCACATTCTAAGAGTGTTTCTACCACATTCCCCATCAAATGAGTGCAGACAGTTTTGAAGTCAAAGTCCTAGAGGAACTCTAACCATAATCTATATCTCAAGTTAAGATCCTTCTTTGAGAAAATATACTTGACACTCTTATGGTTTGAGTAAATGATATATTTCTCACCAATCAGGTAGTGTCTTCACATCTTCAGTGAGTAGACTACCAAATAAAACTAAAGTTCATGGGTTAGGTAATTCTTATCATGTGGCCTCAACTGACGTGAACCATAGGTATTCACCACTTTCCTATGAATCAAAAAAAAACCAATCCTGGTTTCAGATTCATCAGAGAACACTATATACTTGACACCATCCTCCAATAATCTCAATATGGTATCACTCATCAACCTATTACTTAACTCCTAAATTCACTATTTTCACCTTTTCGTCTACATAAAATACATACCCTTTCATGTCAAAGATGAAAAGGGTGCTTCCACTCTGGAAAAATTAGGTATAAACCACCGATATTACCCTTCCAACCCAAAGAATCTCTGCACCTCAGTAACACTCTTGCATGGTTACAAAGTAGGAACTTCCTCAAACTTAACTAGAATCACTGCTACTCCTACCTCTGAGATGAAGTGTCATAGAAAGTGGACCTCTAGAATCCAAAACAGAAAATTTCAGAGATTCTTATAAAGATGGTACATATAGAATGTAATTGGGACCATCATCAAGTGTCTTGCATTCTCCTCCTCAAGCGATGAGTGCACTCAGATTTAATTAATGAAAACCAAAAAAATAGGTGTATGAAGGGTTGTAAGATATATTTCATGAGTCCCATGAAAACATTTTGGGGAATTCATCATGATGAACAACATCACCAAGTATTCATAGTGAGTTTAGTGACACCAGAATGTTTTCTAGGTCATATTCTCATCATATACTCACAACTCATGATATCCTAATATGAGGACATTCTTCATGAACCATTATTACCCTCTCAACTAATAAAATAATTAATTTATCCTTAGTAGTGGATAATTATTCTTCATGGTCACCTTGGCTTAGTGCAATTAATAAAAACATAACTCCAAGATCTCATTGATATACTTTCTGAACAACACAGGGGATTACTAAGGTTAAATTCTGAGTCTCATAAATCCATTCACATTCAATTCCTCAAAATGCACCCTTATCTCACAAAACATTATGGGATACATCTGATATTTTTGTGAAAATATCAATGTCATCCTTGAATATAAACCAATACATATGTCAATCTCTCATAAGGGAGTTAAAGTAAGTAAATCCCCAAAACATTCGTCACCATGCTCTACCACTACTACTGGGAAATAATAAACTATGGAATCCACTACTCCAAGAATCATACTAGATAATTGGTGAGTAATCGGATGCACTCTTCTATGCATGTGGTCATCTTTCTATATAGAGTTTTCCTTTTCCCCATAAAGGAGAACATCATTCCATCACTATGGACGCAATACAATCTCCACCTAAAACAGTCAATATGTGTATGTATTGTGGTCATCCTTTCCATACCAAATGCCTCAACACTTCTATAATGATATCACATGAAAAACTCTCACCTACAAGTGTCATATCACACTATCATCATATGTTCATAATCTATGAGTCACCACATGTCAAATTCTCAATCTTTATTTGCCTAGGAAATAACACCTTTGGAATCTCAAATTTATGAACCAGGGAAGTGGAAAGGAAGGAATGAATCAAACCTATGTCTATCAGTAATTTGAATAAAGTAAGAAAGACACAGATCAAACCATTTATAACCTCTAAATCCTCAAGCTCATAGGCAACCATTTCATGTTGCTGGCCTCATCCCTAACCACTAGCTCCCTATGCCAGATATGGACAATTGGGGGTGGTGATAAGTAAAACCTTTAACCACCTCCTATTAATCTTCCTTCCCATCATCAATTTCCATCTCCTTGAAGACAACCTTTCTCCTGTCTCCATATCAAACTCAAAATACCCTCAACCATCTCACGTTTAGCTTTACAATGGGTTATACAATTCTCATCCAAATTTCCTCGACTGTATCAGGAGAAACGTGGCCTCTCCATCGGCTGATTTAAGTCATCTTAAGAGCCATGTGCGGCTAAACCTATGTCATGTGATAAAATTTTGATTAATTTGACATGCTTGGATAATTGTGACTACCATCAACTACCTTTTATCGAGGTATCTTCTTCTGGGTGCCAATTTTCAACACTCACTATTACTTCCTTGTCTTCCAAGAATCACTCTGCCACCAAGGCCTACTCAAGAAACCCAATTTAGGTGGATATGTAATGGGACAACACTGAATCCCTGATATCCTAGAACACAACCTACTCAAATGTATGAGCCCTGAAGAAATGAACCCATACCATAACTAAGTAGTATTATAATAGATTAGTAAACCACAATGAGTACTCCTCCATGGTCAAACATCTGTATTATAGATACAGAATCTCCTACATGTGTACATATCACAAAATGGCTAGATATAACATCTCCATGAAGAGATTCTCAATGTATGACAAAGGGGGGGATGAGTCATATTTTGACTGAGTCCCTAAACTCCTCTATCTACCAACAGATCCCTGAAGAAGTCATGTTGTAAGGAATACCATTTAATCTTTCAACATCCTCACAAGTTGAAAACTTCAAGTAACTTTCTATAGACAATCCTCTAACAGTTGGGTTCTAGATCACCCAAAAACCTTGGAGGTCACTTCATATAAATATCGTGCAATTTACTCAACTTGTGTGCACTATATGCGGGCACAACTAGCACTGATATATCCTCAAAAAGTGGTGGTATAACTGGTAAACCACTCGGAGGTTCTATCTTCGATACATGTCCCTATACTAAAGAATCATCATTGGGAGGAACATTATTATGATAACATAAAGGAATCATGGCTAGATGTCTGTGTGGATACATCCTAAAAAAAATAAGGCACACCAATATTAAAAGATTATAATAGGGTAGCTGAATCAATAACGAAATGAAAAACAAAACACATTATTATATTATTCATGTACTAAAATTTATCATTAAATTAATTTATATATGTACTAAGTTCAAATCAAAATGGTTAGAGTCTTTATGTATGGATATGTTGGTCGATGAACAAATAGTGGAGTCCCTAGCATAAAAACAAACTCGAAAAACTAACTATTATTTCCCCAAACCAATCTCACCAACTCTGACCCTATGTTAGAAATAACTACTTTGATGCCAATATGTCACAACCTAATCTAATGGGTTCCAACCTGTAACTACCCCATGCCCACCTCCAACAGGATAGGGGTTGTTGACTGGTGCCGAGAAGGAAAATCCCATGAATGGGAGGCATTATCCTAGTGTACCTTTACAAATGCACACATCTCTAAGACCACACAATTTTGAAAGGTAAATCAAATAAAATCAATGCATGAATATATCTAAAATCCCACAACAAGAGTATGATCGTAATGTACTAGATGCAAAAGGGGGTGCAATAGAAGTATGAAAAAAACTGTAAAGAGTCCAACATTCTCAAAGGTAGAGGAATAAAGTTAAATGAGAGCTCTTGGAAAACACCTCAATTTGAATATCTCAAGTTATGATCCACTAGCGATATATCCTCTAAGGGAATTGTCAAAAGGGTCACCATCTTCATAAGAAATAACACGCGTGGGTATAGCCCATGTGGGGGTTAGTATAACAATACCCTGTAGGATTCCATGAACGAACTACACACAAATAACCATATATAATTAGGTTAATACAAGTATATAACAATCAATGCATAACGGAAACACCCATATATTCTGAGGAATCATGTCATGCCACCTGATAGTCAAAAAAAACTTCCAACCACAGGATTCTACTCAAAGGAACACTCATTCAAGGAGATTCTACTCCAAGATCCATGTTATCACAAGAGACTCTCATCCAATATCTTTAGATCATTTGGATCTACCAAAGAAATGTCATTATTCTAAGAATACCCTAATACTTAGATAGAGGCTATCTTCCCCCACCGATGGGGGACACCATGAACTATAATCTTAATAAACCTGCTATGTAGGGGACCATATTCCAATGATACCACAAACCCAAATGATATAGCCTACTAGATGGAGGATCAATTCCCTAATTAAGGAGGTCATGTTGATTCCACAAACCCCACCTAGGTTGTAAAGATGAAAGGTGATCACACTCTAGCCTCATGGAGGGACACGCAAAAATCTATATGAGACTCGACCTCCAAAGGGGATGCCAATCCTATGATATGGATGCAATTTCACACTATACCCTTATGGGAATAGTCCAAGGGAACATACTCAACAAATAATGCTTTATAATAAGGAAACAAAGATCTATAAACAATATTTATGGGGGGTATACGGAGTGTACTTATGGATACGTGGCGTTTCCAGATATCCCCATGGTTACCCATTTGGTAAAGCCTCACATGCCATATAATTCTCTTAATACATGGTGTGTAGGAAAGGTACACTGAATGTATAGATCACATAACACCTTTCCATGTACTGATGTTTTTGTTCTGGTACTGGTGGTTGTGTTTGTTTATCCGATCTTGTACACCTGGCCACATCCATGTTTGAGTACATGGTGTGCCACTAGCCATGTAATTTTGGTTGTGTCTATGTACATATTGAAGTACTCACTGAGACACCTTGGAGGGGTCACACATCATGTGATACTTATCTCAGTGTAGAAACCCTAGCACCACATGAAGGGATCCCACAAGTTGGGTAATGATAGGTTGCATGTTGTGTAACCTGGGATTTTCTAGATCATGTGGATCTCCACCACATAACCTATTTATGCCACTTATGCTACCATCCTCTCCAATGATCATAGATCGAGGGTTGGATGAGCCTTTCCTTCATCACTACATGGAATCTGGGCTTTGAATTCGCTTGGCAATCACCCCATTAATCCTCTTTCACCACACATCAAAAAACTATGAATAGAAGAACCTGTAAATATGTTCATTCCACCTCTAATCATCCAACACTTTCATTTCACCATTAAAACACCATTAATCATGAACCTCACTCGGGGTATTGATCCATAACAATAAATAACAGTCACACAATGATCGAATACAGTGTATTTGTCGAAAAATGGGCCAAAATAAACACCTTTGATGAATATACGAAGACAAAGGGAAGAAAACAATAATCCATAAGATGTAAGGAATGAACCTTGGCAATTTTTTTTGGATCACTCAATTTTCATATAAAAGTAATAACAAATATGAATAAACATAATGAACAAGTTATAATTCCATCAAGTTAATTTTACTGATTATGCATATATCAATTCTGCTCATGGGATTGAACTATGTACATATAGGATTAATAATTGGGATGAAAAACACATAATAAAATGTACTTCCTCACGTTTGGATCAATCCTTGATGAAGAATGGTTGCATTTTCATTGTTGACCATATCCACAAACAATGTTGGTGCAACAATCCATGATCTCGTCCAGATCCAATATTGATTTCAAAGAACGTTATCCTCCAGCGGTCTCTTGGTCTCAATGGTTTAGTGTCCAACCCTATTCCAAAAGCTATAACCATGTATTTATAAACTAAACTAGTAACTTTTTCAAATAAAATAAATTAACTCTTGTAATTAATTTATTTTATTATTCCCGTACCCAGGATGGCTTTTCCACAAAAAGTCTATACTGAAAAAGTTTATATCCCACCTAGGTTAAAGCTTATATTTTGATATCAATGTTTCCATCATATTTCTTATCTTGGTCTCTATTTGGGAGATATTCCCCTTTTTTAAGAAAATTTTTAATGCGTGCTATTTAATATATTTAATAAATTTCCAGCATTTATTCTCGGAACATCGGGCCCCGGAATTGTACACCTTCTTACTGTATAGTCTAAAAATAATCTATATAATATTCAATAATAATACATGGAAAATCAGAGTCATTATACTGGGTTAGGGTTACAAGAGATGGGGTTTCTAAAATTGTCTATTAGATAAAGTTTAGTAGAAACCTTGGTAACTAAAATTTTTAAAATATATCTTAGAGAACATACCCCTATGAAAGACTTTGAAGATATGACTAATTGTATAATAAGAATATAATTTTCTTGTTTATGTTGAGATAATGTGGTTTTTGTAGTAATACATACATTTCTGGATACTGAAAATGGATAGGGTCTTAACACATATGCATCCAAGAGAAATAACCCTGAAAAGAGTTTCTTGGGCATATATAAACCATCATTATGGTGCATGGTGAGTGTACCCTTACTATAAACCTAGTTTGACACTTCCTATAGATATTACTAGGTTAATTAATTTTTTTTGGGAAAAAATTCCTCATTGTATCATTGAATCATTTTTGAGGTGATTGTGTTTGTTGACAATGTGTGCCTCCGTGTTGTGTTTGTTCACAAAGCAGACCACAATGTAGAATTTGTTGACAAAGAGGGTTTATAAGGTGATTTTTTGGGTTAAATAGATGTTGTTGGCTATACATGTTTGATCTAAGAACCTCAATAAAAGAATGAATGATCTGGATATGGTACAAAGAGAGTAGACACAAGGTGGTTTCGTTTTCCAGTATTTGCCAAATTTTTTGTCCTAAAAATTGAAAAATAGAGAGATGTGTTTCTGGAAAAGGGAGGTGTTTGAAAAATTATTTTGGTGGGTGAAATATTTGTATGGTGTGAAAAAAAAGATTTTGGTGTGTGAAATATTTTTCTAGTGCATGAAAAAGGATTATGGTGTGAGAAATATTTGCATGGTGTGTGAAAAAGGAAAGTGATGTGTGAAATATTAGCGTGGTGTGTGAAATAGAGGATTGGTGTTATTCGCAAAAAATGTGTTTCGAGATCAGAAGCTCGAAAATTGGCAAAGGCATGAGGTGCATGAAAAATTGGAGTAGCATGTGAAATACGGTGTCGCGCGGAAGAGGTGTTTTTCGCGCTCAATTAGAATTACATGAGGAAGAAGGGTTTTTCGCATAGGGGTCAATTTTACCTACAAATATGAAGTGACCCCCCTCATTCTGTGAGTCTCTAGACTTCGAGAGTATCCGAGCTCTAGCGCACGAAATTTGAGTGCACAAGGGAGTTGCGCGAAAATGAAAAGTTTTCACGTAAAAGAATTGTTTGCGTGTAAAGGAAAGGTTGCACGAAAAAGAAGCATGTTGAACGTAAAAGAAGTGTTTTCACATAAATAAAGGATTTCTGAAAAAGAATTTGTTGCATATTGAAGGTGTGTTTCACAAAAAGTGGATTTCACACAAAAGTAGGAAATTACGCGCAAGGACCAGTAAAGGTTACACGTAAAAAGTTGAGATGCCTGGTGCACCCGATTCAAAGTGAAATTCATCTCTGGGTGAAAGTTGGATGTCAACAGAGCATCTATCCATAGTTAAATATGCTGATTTCATTAGTGATAATGAAGATAACTACATGTCTATAAACTATGTGTGGATCCTTTCTAGAGCAGTGAACAAAAGAAGAGGAGGAAGGTGATCCTATCTACTGGTAGTGAGCCAGAGAGAGAAACAAGAAGTAACCCTTGGGAACACTGTGAGCTAAACCTAAACATTGTAAAGGCAGTGGGCCTTCAAATAGAAGTGATCTAGCCCCAACTTTGTAAATATCAGTTCAATTTTAGTGGATTTGGTACATCGTCACATCGCCGGTTTATGCTCCTTGGACGTATCCTAGTGAGGGTGAACCAAATTAAAATCATTGGGTCCTATGCATGATTTAGTTGTTATTTATACTTTTCAATAGGAAAGATAGAAAAGAGAGTTTTTCTTAACAGTAAAACAAGATCAATAGGGGAAGTTGTTTTAATCTATCATACCCTGATTCACCCCCCCCCCCATCTCAAGGTATCTAACCCAGTGGACCTTAGAAATTTTTATTTATTTATAATTATGAATAATTTTAATAGATTATAACTCTGAATGACCTAGGTTATATCAAAGGAGTATTTGATTGAAAAAAAATGTTTCATGGTGTAGACATCCTTTAAATGATTTTCATGATTATTTCATTTCCCACAATGATTATCATTATTAATTCTATATTTTTTGGTTTTATAAAATGAATTCATCTATGATGAATCATATTAACACAGAATGTGAAGAAATATGTAGTGACTACAAGGCACCAAATGGGATGATTATTGGAGTAAAATATATTTTTATTATTCCTAATCAGTTATAAAGATATCTAATTGACAACATAAACCATAACCAACTCTCATACTCACCAAAGAAGATATAGCTATAGTTTTCTGAGAGCTTAGGTAGAAGAAACCATGATGGAATTAAATCAAAATTTCCCTCATGTATGAAATGTGGAATGATATAACCTTGAAAATGTCACAAGGTAATGGTAAAAGGTTTTATGTGTGTAATATAAGAGTATAGATCAAATAATTTTCATTGAAAATGATGAGTTTGATAGAGGGATATGAATTTTATTCCAAGATACCATTTAAAGTTCTAATTATGTGTAGGTAATATACAAATTATCGAGGATTATTCCCTAATATAAAGGGTAACTCCAAGACCAAGAAATGACATATGTTATGCTAATAATTAAAGTGTAAGGATTAAAATTTCTATGTATTGGGATTTTAAAATTATGTTTTACACATATTGTATTAATGATATTTAGGATAAAATAATAAAAAAATAATCTAAGGATTGTTCAATAGTATACTTTTCTTATGTATTTAAAAACATGTGTTAAAAGGTACTAATAAACAAGAAAATTGATTTTTTAGTAATGAGATAATGTTTAGTTAGGATAAATAGATGATTTAATGTGTTAAAATAAATGGGATAGTATTGGTAACCTTGAAATTGGTTACTGAAATGAAGACAAAGTGGTTTTGGTCATCTTTTAGGATGTTTTTTTTAATTTTTTTATTTCTTGAAATAGACTGTGATTTTAATTAAGGAATATAGATTGTGTTAGTTTTTTGAAGAATACATGTTTTAATATGTGAATTACATAATAGTTATAAATAAAATCATGGGTTTATATGTTTATGTTTTATCAAAAGTACAATGGAATAAATACAACTTTTGAGGTTTTATGTAATATCTTTTTAAGATGGTTGATGATATTTTGCGAGATGTCTTATTAGATTTAGGTATATTTAACCTTTATGTTTAACATGATGGATTATTTCCAAATAATTTTATTACATTTTTTGGAATTTATGCTGAAAGTTGGGAGGAATTATTTGAGTATAAAAAATTATTTAATTATGAGGTTATTGAGGTAATTTGGGACATAAGTTTATTTATTTATGAAATTTTCCATATTGACCAATGGTGTTATTTTTGAATTTTAGAGGTAATTATATAAATTCTTCATCTTATTTTTTATTCATTTTGAAATTATATTACCATGTGATAGCCATATTGGTTTTGGTTAATGTCTAGAAATAAGAAGACTATCTTGTTATCATTTTGTATATTATTTTATCCATTAGAAATTAATTTTAGTTCTGCAAGCATAAAAAACTAATCTTTAATACTCATCATTTGAAAAGAACATGAAATTTTGGGGAAATTAATTAATGGATGAAATGATAATTTTCATGTAAGAACATTTCATTATGCTCTTAGTCTCGATGGTATAGAAATTTCTATACTCTAGTAAAAGTATCTTTATACAAAAAATGTTATCCTATTACCTTCATTTTTTATGAATTAATGGTCATTTTCACATCTCTTTAGTTTATGATTTTGTGTTAATTAAATTTTTCTTGATCCTTAAATTTCATATGATCAATGATATTGGTTAATATAACATCCCAGAACCCACACTCTTAAATTCAATGTTGAAATCATAAACATTACATTTTTTCTTTGATTTTGATAAGTATGACCCAGTTTTTTTGCATCCAAAACTCACTACATAAAAAGAAAAAATCAGATCACATAAATTATTGAAAAAAATTAGGTTTCTAGTTTTACATAATTACACACAACTCATACATAAATAATTTATATGACCTTAAGTGAGTTTTTCTCCTACTTAACCAAGATTTTCTTTTTCTCATTAAGAATCCATATTATTCAAATGAAATACCTTCTAGAAAAAAATCATTCTACTCTTTATTTATTAGCTGGGGGAAAAGAAACATAATAGTGGTGAGTTAAAATTCTCATTAAGGAGAAATTTAAGCATTAACAAATAAATTTCACCAATGATAAATAGAAGATCATAAGGGTATGATGACATGATCAATGTTCATGAGTATAACATACAAAAATTCATTCCCATAAATACTAGTATTATTAAATATTAAAACATGTAATAAGGAATTTAAAAAGGGGAAATTCATAAAATCAAAAAAATACATTCCATTTGGAATTAATCTAGATCAAAGGAAACTAAATAAACAAATAGAAAACATAGAAAAAACTTATTGGTATCTTGGAACATCATCTTGTAGAACACATAGAGAACCCTTTCAAATTGGAATAACCATAAAACTTACTTGTAATATAATTCCCTATATAATATAATCATTACTCAATATAATGGAGAACTATCTATATACACCCATCATATAAGCTATAACAGGCTCACCAGGTGCTTTTTCAATGCACCTGTCATTTATAGTGTCCAATAAATTAATAATAAATGATGAAAATATAGAATTAATTTCATCATAACTCATTCACTAATGAAAATGGAGTCTTTCCCAATGGTTCTGAACCATTGGGAAAGCCTGCAGAACTGTTGGTCTATGTTATACCAACGGTTTTTCAAACCGTAGGGAAGTAATCTGTTTGAAAAAGTTATCCCAACAGTTTACAAAGAACCGTTGGAATAGGTTAGTAAAATTTCCAACTGTTGGCATAAGTTTTACCCACGGTTCTCCTTGAACCGTTGGAAAAAAATTCCCTAGGTCTTTCCCAATAGTTTTATTAAACCATTGGGAAAGGTAAATATATAAAAATGATTTCCTGCAGAGGTTTTAACCCACAAACTCCATGTTATAAATCAATTATTTTACCACTATCCTAGAGTATCCTTTGTGAATATATTAAGATATATATATATTTATATTTATGTGTAATTTATATATTGATGTATTTGATGATATTCGGACAATTTACTCATAAAACCTATCCCAACGGTTCTCAAAACCATTGGGAAAGATAGGTTCCCACCCTTTCCCAATGGTTTGGCCAAACTGTTTGGAAAAGTGGTGGACTTTTCCCAACGTTTTTCCGAAACCATTGGGAAAGCCATGCGCAAGGGACTTTTCCCAACAGTTTCACCAAACGTTTGGGAAAGCCATACCATTAGTGGGATTTCCCAACAGTTTGGCCAAACTTTTGGGAAAGGGGGCCTATACAAATGGTTTTTACAACCGTTGGTACAGAAGCGATGGGAAAGGTCAGGATTCTAGTAGTGATTTAAACAACCTTTATTCCTTTCAGAACATGATTAAACTTTGTAAAGGAAACAAGATCCATAATAATATCTTTGAAACATGGTTAACCTATAAAAAAAATTTGTTTCATAAAAATATCTTCGAAAAAATATTAACCCATTTAAAATAAATGGGTTCCATGATAATCTCTTTCATACATGATAAACCCATAGCAAAGAAATAGAGTCCATAAAAATCACTTTGAAATATGATTTACCCATACAGAAGTAACAAGTTGCATAAAAATTTCTTTAAAACATGATTTTTTCAAGGAAAAAAAATGATTTCCATAAAAATATATTTTAAACATGATTGAACCATGGAAAATAAATGGGTTCCATTACAATCTCTTTGAGATATTATTAAATCATGGAAAAGAAACATGGTTCATAAAAATATCTTGGAAACCAACATTATCCATTCAAAGAATGAATGGGGATGGTAACAATTAAAAATATACACAATGTAGGATAAGTAAAAATAATTTTTTTGACATTTATGAATGTAAATGCCATTAAAATATCATTAATTATTTTTAGGAAAATATATATATCATTTTTTAAATCACTTTTTAAAACATTAAAAACTTTGGAAGTCCATTTTATTTAAAAATAAACATTGAATATTATAAAGAAATATTTTAAAAAAATTAAGACAAATATTGAGGAAAATAATCTTTTTTATTTGAAAAACTCTTTTTAAAACTTTTTTAAATCATTTTTAGAAAACATGGGTTTGGACGAAAAAGTCTTTTTGGCCTAAAAGATGATTTTTCATAAAAACTCTATTTTAAACTCTTGAGTAAATAAAGAGTTGAAAATGAAGGGAAAATTTAGTCTCGTGAAACAAAAATATGAGAATAAAATTCATGGAAATTATTTAGAAGCATATCATAAGATATCAATATTGTATACTTAATTACAAACAATCCTAATAAACGATAAGATTGTAACATGAATCTCTTACCAATTTGGTAACCTTAAATTATAATGCCCATTGAAGAATGAAATTTAATGAAACTTAGAATATCATGAAAATAAATATATTCCTGATATAAAATTTCAAATTGGTAGTATGTATACATCATAAAATAATATTGGTGTATATCATAACAAATGTCTCAAAGTAGACTAATGGAGACACAAATCCCATATCGCTTCAGTAACATTGAACCTGTAAAACCCATGAAAGAGATATCATAAAATGGATATGTAAATACACATAAATTTAATTATAATAAAAATATAACACATTCAGGGGAATTATATATACCATAAAACACAAATAAGTGGTTAATATGGCTTGTATCTCATAGAACTAAGGGTAAGATAATAAGAACAATTTCATTTAGTTTGATTCATTATGTTTGTTCTTTATCTTCCTAAATAATAAAATTATGTTAATTATTTACTTTCTTGATAATGATTTTTATTTTTTCATTACTTTTATTTAACTTATTACCATGTAATATACAATTACTTAATCAATTGAGTTTATATGAGATGGTTTTACCCTATTTGGAATATGTGTCGAAAAAGAATTTTGTAGGTAAAATTGGTCAAAGGGTTAAATATTTAAACATAATCAGATTAATAATAATGAAATGATTATCATATTTATACATAAATTATACTATGTAATCTCACATTTTTTTACATAACATTTCGTTACATTGTACAGAAAGAGGATATTTTAATGTTTAGTTTCTTGGAAAAAATGTACATAATAAATGAAAACATAAAAAATTAATATAATCATCCTAAAATTCTTATTAAAAGATTCTTATTATGTAAATTTAATGAACCTTATAACCTGGGTACATACATAAAAGTACATGGGTGAGTATAAGGACCAACAAGATAAATCAAGGGAAACACTTCACAAGTGATCCTAAGAAATATCAATAAGAACATGAGGAATATTATTATAGCATGAAAAAAGAAACATGAGGCATATCATAATAAAAATAACGTTAAAAATAACATTAAAATGTGGCTATAACATTTAAATGAGACATTAATAATCATATCACCATGTTTTGTCACTGAGGTGTCATAGAAATTACCAAGGTTATTAACAAAGGTATCAAAAACATGTCATCTATAGAAATTAAATTCTTCACCCAATGCATTGGATCACTATCCAGGTGCACAATTAAAATTTATTAATTAATCTGATCCACATATATTATAATAAAACATTTCATAAATAACACAAGGAAAATAAAATAAATAGGTTTAATATATAAAACATAGCATTTGAAAAAGAAGTTAATGAAAAAATCATTATGGAATTTTTATCCCATGTAAAGGGAATGAAAGATTCATGTATCTCAATACAAAAATAAAATAAATCATTTTTAAATCATGGGGAATACAATTATAATTGATAGAGGTGTTTATATTCACAAAAATAAAATATAATATAATTTCTTGAAAAGAAAAGAGAAATTTTGAGAAGTAAATCTCAAAGAATAACAAGTAGAAAACATGGGTTTATAAATGGTAAAATAAGAGGAAAATAAATTATCTCATTTATAAAATACTCTTATTATATTAATGGGATAAAATAATGTTTAAAAATTCCTTTTCTAGAAATTGGAAGTTATACCACAAAAAGAGAGAACTTTAATAGAAAAGAGAAGTGTAGATTTCCTTTACCTTAAAGAGTTACTACTAAAACATGAGGATGCGGACCTTTAGGGATTGAGGAACCGTGGGAGGACTCCTTGGGAGGTAAAAATACCATATTTTCATGGAGGATAGATTTTTATTAAATGGAAATGGAGAAATTGGTGGGTATTTATTTCAAAAGTGGATGATATGTTTATTAATTTCTAAATGTTGACCTTCAAAAGATAAGTTGTGGAAAATGAAAAAAACGAGATTAACTATGTTATTTACTCATGGTTTGGGATAATAACATTATATTTTATTTTATATTCATCCATGGTTTTCAATCACTGTTTTATGTTACTTATTTTGGCATGTAAATATTAAGTTTCCACAAAAATAATGTTTTTAATGGTAACATTTCCATTTTAGACATTAGAAAGTATGTTAGTAGTTTTAAATAGATTAAAATCTATTAAAATACATGAAATTAAAAAATAAAATATTTTATGTTGTTTATTGCAATTAATTAGTTATTACTGGATTACGAAATAATTATGAAGTCATTAAACATTCTGAAAAACTCAAATTGAATTTTTACAATTAAAAAATAATGTATTTTAAAAATTTATCATAAATTCACCCAAATATTTTTTAGGTGAATATTTGAAAAATTATATTTATTTTATCATAATAATTCCATAAATATAATAATTAAAACATTTAAATATAAAAATATTTTTTTTTTAAAAACTGTATATTTAAAATGTGTAGAAAAAATTCTAAAAAATGAAGAAAATTAAATTATATTCTTATTTATATTTAAATAAGACTATTTTTATCAAACTATTTCATTTAAATATGTATTGTTCATAATACATTTGTTTATTAAAAAAATTAAATCTCTTCTAGAAAGTACAATTTGGGTCCAAAAAGTCAATTTATTAAATTCGTTATATTATTTTATTATGAATAACTATTCTTAAAAAAAATCAATGAAATAAAAATTTTATTTATACAAATGAATTTCTATTTAGGTAAGGAATTGACATATAGAACCTTATAACACCTGTTTAATACCTAAGGGTGAGGTGTTTGATGGTGATAGATTCTTGGGGCAGCCTAAATAATATTGACTTAGTGGTAATTTCAACTAACTTAATCTTTGCCCATTGGAAATTTCATTATAGATTCACTTGTAGAATTTCATCTTGGGATTGGTCAAGAGTGAGCCCCTGTAATTCTAACGCCCTCCCACGATTTAAAAAATGGACTTCATTCAGAATGACTCTACTAGTTAGGGCTATCATTTCTTCTTTTGTCATTATTTATCCATTAACATTTCTACATAAAAATTATACTTTAAATATTATTACCAGGATTATAGCTTCCGATGATCATATTAAACAACCATTATATTGAAAAAAAATCAAGAAACAGCTGAATCTCTATAGTCACATTTCCCTATATACTCACTTCATTGTTGAAAAGCTATGATTTTGTTGTGAGTGATAAAATATAAAACAAATTTTCTCAGGAAAAAAATATTATTTAAAAAGTTAAGGTCGTTACATTATTCCCCCTATAAGAAATTTCAACTCTGAAATTTCAACTGATTTTCTCTGTTGAAAAAAGGTTTGGGTACATCTATCACATTTCCTCCTCTAGTTCCCACATCGCTTCTTCAAATATATGGTTCTTCCACAAGAATTTTCGTAGGTGGGTAGTTTTGTTTCATAGAACCTTCTATCTATGGTATGAGATCTCTATTGACTTCTCATCATAATATAGTCCATGTTACAATTACACCACCTATGATTTTAGTATGTTTGAAGGATCAGGTATGTTCTTCCTCAAGAGAGATATATGGAATACACTTGAACTTAAGTTAGATTCAGTGGAAGTGAAAGCTGATAGGCCAGTGTTATTATATGATTAAGGATTTCATAGTGGCCAATGTACCTGGGGTTAAGCATCCCTTTCTTCAAAAATCGCATAACTCTCTTCTATTTTCATATTTTAAGGAAAACTTTTGTCACCAACATCAAACTCCAATTCCATTCGATGATTTCCATCATAGATCTTCTACCAAATATGAGAAGCCTTTATGTATTATCAGATGGCATGAAATATTTCTATTATGTTTTGCATAATATTATCCCTAAGAAACTTTATCTCACTAACATTATCCAAACATGTATTAGTTCGAAATCTCTTCCCACATAGAGCATCATATGGTGCCATTTGAATACCCAAATGTAAGCTTTTATTGTATGAGAACTCAACTAATGGGAGATGTTGATCCCATCAAACGTTAAATTCCTTTAATGTTTTTATCATCATGTTCTTGACTATTTCAATAGTATTTTTATATTTTCCATCATTTTGGGTGTGATAGGGCATAATAAGGTTCCATTCATTATTCATAGCATACTGAGGACTTCTAAAAACATTTATATGAACCTTGGATCATGAATAGAAATGATAGAATGTTCTAACCCATGAAACATCACAACATCCATCATGTAAATCATGGTAAGTTGGTAAAGAGATACATCTTCCAAAATATCAACAAAATGGGTAGACATGGTGAGACTATCCATTATAATACATAACACATTATTTACATTTAATTTTTTTGGGAGACGAGTGAAAAATTAAAAAGTGATAGTTTACCCCATCCATGTTGGTATGGGTAGTTGTCATAATACTCTATTAAGAAATTTAACACTTTTTCTCCAATTTTTAACACACAAAGCACCATATAGTGTAGGCGGAATTCTACCTTTTCATTTTATCCCATCGATAAGGAACATGGTGGTCCCTATGAATTTTAGTTCTACCATGATATATAGAGAATATATATTTATGAGATTCATCCATTAACTCCTTATTTATTTCTAGAATAGATTGGACACACTATCTTGTAAGATATTTTAGTACACCTATTTAATCAATAATGAACTTAGGAAACTTTTCATTCTTCATAGTCTTTATCTTCTTCTATAATAAAGAATCTTCTCCTTGATATTTCTGGATCTTCTCTTTTAATTATGGTTGAGATATCATTTTGGATAGGGTTGTTGATTCCCCTTCCCTTATGATTCCCATATCCAATTTACATGGTCTTTAATCAAAGGATATCCTTGAATTCACATCATTTCTTGTACAATAGGGGCTTTCATATATAATACATTAGTGAATCTATTTTCTCTACTCAGATGATGATGAACAGAACAATCATAGTATTTTAGAATATCCAACCATCTCCTTTGTCTCATATTCAATTATTTTTTCCTAAAAATATACATAAAATTATTGTATTCCATTTATATTTCACATTTATCCCCATAAATAGAGTGCCTCCATATTTACATAGAAAAATAACTAGAGCTAGCTTTAGGTCATGTGTAGGATAATTCTTCTCATGAGGATTCAACTATCGAGATGAATAAGCAATAAATTTTATTTTTTTTAAGATGAAACACATGATCCCTATCAAAGTTGCATCAGTAAAAATAATGACTCCTTCTCTGATAGAGGGTGGAGTTAACATGGGAAAAATAAAAAATCTATTATTCATCTCTTTGAAACATTCATTAATCTCCTTTTTCTAGATGAACTTATCCCCTTTTTTGAGTTTACTTGGTTAGAGGATTATAATGTCATGAATTTTTTTTCACAAACCTCCTATAATATCCTTCTAAAAAAATGAAACTATGAATATTGTTAATATTGTAGTTTAAGGCCACTCCTCCAAACCATTGTCTTGGTAGGTTCAACTAAGATTCCATCATTTGTTATAATGTTCCCAAGAAAAAAACATTTTACACACAAAATTTACATTTTACAAACATTCTAAATAGTCTCTCGTTCCCCATAGTTTTTAATATAACCTTTACATGATCAACATGCTCCTCACAAATTTTAGAATATATAAAAATATAATCAATAAAAACTATAAATAAATTATAATGGTAGTCCATAAAGACTCTATTCATAAAATCCATAAACATTAAATATTGTTAGTCAAGCCAAATGGCATAATAACAAACTCAAAATGACCATATATTGATTGGAGGTAGGTCCTTCGAATATCTTTTCCCTTTACCCTTAATTGATGATTACGCAATCTAAGATCAATATTATAGAAGAATTGAGCCCCACAAAGCAAGTTAAAAAATCATCAATCTATTGGAGAGGGTTCCTTTTCATCACAACGATCTCATTAAGTTCTCTATAATCATTTCACAGCCTCACTGATCCATCCCTTTTATTCACAAATAGAACATGCTCAACCAAAGGATACACATTTTTTTAGAAAAAACCCACTTTTGAAAGACCGTGAAGTTTTTTCTTTAAATACTCAAGCTCTATATTTTCTATTCTATATGGGGTCTCTAATATCAGCTTGGATCCAAGAATGATTTCAACAGATATCTATACCTCCCTTTTTAGGGGAGGTCTAGGTAAATCCTTACGAAATACATCAATGTATTCCGGAATTATGGGGAAATTTTCAATACATATACTTTCATTTCCTTCTTAATATTTACCGAACATTTCTAAAAAGAAGGCTATGGGATGTGATTCCAGACAAAGCTCAGGTTACAATATATCTTCATTGAAAATAACTATAGGTTTTCCTTTCAAAACCACTATGATTTCTATATTTCTTCAGTTGATATTACCATTGTAAATTGAGTGTCAGTTTATCCCTAGTATAGTTTTTAATTCCATTAAGGGAATGACTACTATATTTTTTATGATATTGTGCTTACTAAAGTAAATAATAGGATTTATTTACACTATCGATGCTTGGATAATCCCTCCAAGAGTCTTGACTGATAACTCTAATTCTATAAGTTCAAGAATTTATTCAATATTCTAAACAAATTTAATGGAAATAAAGGAATATGTAGAACTAGAATAAAACAATGTGCTTGCTAGAACTGAGAGAACCACGAGTGTACCTTACACCACATCATTTAGAGCCTCTACTCCATCCGTTGTGATATAAAATGCCTTAAATTTATCCCTTTTCCTAATATGAGATTTATGGTGATTCCCCTCCATTACCTTATTAATTGAACATTGATTGGCATAATTACCAAGCACCCACACTTATAGAATTGGACTTCTAGCTGGACATATCCAATATTTACCTTTTTCATTAGTGTTGAGAGGTTTAGGTATCACCTCACTATGAATATTTCATGCTATATGGTCATCTCTTTCACACATGTATACTTTTTAACTCCTGAATAAGTAGTTTCATGAATGATTCTTCAAAAAAAAATTGAATATAGAAAATTTCACTTTCCTTCCACCTTTTCCACGATCAAAGTTTCTCGTTATTTTTGGCTCCGAATATCTCTTATTTTCATTCAATTTATGTTACTAATGCATCTCTTGGAACTCCAGTTCAACCTTCATTGCACTCCACAATATCTCCTCGTAGCTATCATAGTCTCTACTGGATAGATTAATCATTATATGTGGTATTATTCCACTAAATAATCTATTAAACATTCCATTAGGATATATAACAATGATAGAGATGTAATGACAAAGTATCGTATATATCATATCATAGCCTCTAATAGATTCATTTTCCTTATGTTCCATCCCTATGAATTATTTATCCATTATTATTTGCATCGAATGGGGAAAATATTTATTGAAAAGGATCAAATAAAATTCTCCTACTAAATATAATCAATATACCTTCTTGGCATTGTGTTGTAAATTAGTTCCCACCTCAAATCAGCTTCTCCCACTAAGTGGTGCACTACTGAGGTGACTTCTTCTTTTTTTAAACAACAGAGTATAAAAAAGATCTTTTCTATAGATATTATCCATTTTTACTCAATAAATGGGTTATTAGATCTATTGAAAGAAAGTGGTCATTGATTCATAAAGAGAATAATGAAAATTTGTTCCCTTTTAGGTGAATATGGTATCTTGTCTTGAATCAAGTTATTGTTCATAACTCGAGTCAGTTGATTCATCGTTTTTATGATGTTTTCCATTATAGAGTCTATCAAAGGGATATTAGATCATGGTTCATTGGGATCACTATTTATGTTGTTCCTCCTATTTACCATTATCTTCTAAAGGAATAAATCCACAGTGATAAACAGGTTTATTTTAAGAATATTACAATTCAAAAGAAATTTTATATCATTAAACATCATGTTTAAATATGTTATTCTTTAACCATAAATACATTTTCTATATATTGTTTATAATGATTCATAAAAATATTTTTATTGACCAAACAAATCCCTCATGAGTGTCAAACTAGGAGTAAAATAAGCCTTGTCAACATGCACTAATTCTCATTCAAGTATATCTGAAAGTAGTGTTTTCTGGTGTTACCCTAAGATATATATATGCTATAGCCAAATCTGTTTGTTCATATCCAGACATGGATTTCTTTTCATGAAAACCACTTACTTAGTACATCGCCAAAATCCCAAGATGTTTTCCTATATTTAAACTTTTCAATAGGTTTCTTTCTACAGTTTTAAATCCATATTTTCACAAATAATTATATTATCCTGCAATACCTACTATAGAATCCCACCTTTTTATTTAAAAAATTTTCATTACATTGAACAAATAGAGGATATTTTAATGTTTTAACTAATTAAATTTAATATATCTCATAACATGGGTATATACATCAAAGTAAAGGGGTAAGAATATGACATAATAAGTGAAATAAAGGGAAATAGTTCACAAGTAATCTTGAGGAATATCAATAAGAACATGAGGAATATCATTAGGGCGTGATAATTGGAACATGAGACATATCATAATAAGAATTAAACTAATCAAGATAATAAAATATGGCTACAACATTAAACTAAGACACTCATAAACATATCACCATGTTTTTCTGCAATGTGTCATAAACATTACCAAACTTATTCACAAAGGTAACGTAAAACATGTCATCTCTAGAGATTAAATTCTATACCTAATGAATCAATGTGTTATCAAGGAAGACCCATAATATTTCTTAATTTATTTTATCCACATATATCATGATAAAAAATTTCATAAATAACCTATGTGAAATTAAATAAATGGGATTTATATAAAAATTCATGGTGTTTTATAAAGTTATAAAGGCAAGGTCTTTATATCATTTTTTACCCATAGAAAGGGAATGTAGGTTTCATGTATGTTAATCTCAAAATAAAATAAATAATGTTTACATATATTTTAATAAATATGGAACATAATGATGTTTGAGTATTCAAATGATAAAATAAATGATAATTTCTTGTGGAAAAAAGATGAATTTTGAGAAGTAAATTTGGTGGCATAATGGGTATAAAACATGGTTTTAGAAAATGGTAAAATAAGATGGATAAAGGGTTTCCCATTCATAAAATAATAATATTATAGTAAATGGATAAAATAAAGTGTATACAATACAAATATTTGTAAATTGGAATACATACCAGATAAAAAAGGGATCTTGGATAGAAAGAGAAGTGGATATTTCCCTTACCATAAAGAGTTAATCCTAAAACATGATGATTTGAACCATGGGGGTCTTGAGGAATCCTTGGGAAGACTCCTTGGGAAGTAACAAATACCATATATTTTTCTAATATGGATGATATGTGAAATAAAATGGATAAATGGGTGGGTATTTATAGAAAAAGTTGAGGATTTGTTTATTAATTTCCAAATATATTGCTTAGAAACCTAGGTTGTTGAAAATGAAAAAACATGAGCTTTACCATGGTATTTTACCATGGGTTTGAACACGTGGGTAATATTTTATGTAATTTTAATACGAATTTATAGATCTTAAATTTATATTACTTCTTTTGGCATGTAAAAGTAATGTTTCAGAACAAACAATTTTTTAATGTTAATGTTTCCATACTAGAATTTGGAAAGTAAATTATTGGTTTGGAAATTGATTATAATATATTAAAATAATTTATATAGACAAAATTACATATTTTAGGTCATGGATTGTTGTTAATTAGTTATTACTCCATTATGAAATAATTATGAAGTTATTAAACATATCAAAAAACTAAAACTCTAATTTTATTATTCAAGAAAAAAATAACCTATATTAGAAATTTTTTGTAAATTCAACCTAACTAATTTTTGAAATTATTATTTAAAAAATTATTTTTTTTATAAAAAAAATCAAAATATGAGAATTCTAGATTTTAAGTATAAAAAACCATATTTATTAAAAATAATAGCGGATTGAAAATTCATAGTAAAATCTCTGACACTTAAAAAATATAAAATTATTCAACCATTTATATTAAAAAAAATATTTGTATCATACTATTTCATTAAAATACTTATTATTCATAATACAATAGTTTATTAAAAAATTATATCTCTTTTGAAAAGTAAAATTTGGGTTTGAAAAAAACTATTTACCAAATTCTTCATATTATTTTATTATGAAAAAGTATTCTCAAAACCAAAATGATGGAATATAAATTTTATTTATACAAGGGAATTACACTTTAAGTAACTAATTCCTTTGATCAAAACCCCATATAAAACCTACAGATGACCTAAGGGTAAGGTGTGTGATGGTGATAGATTCATGGGGGATCATCTAATGTTGATCGAGTGGTAGTTTCAACTAACTTGAAATTATCACATAGGAAATTTAATTCTTGGTTCACATTTTCAATCTTGTCTTGGTATTTTTTATGTGATATCCCCATTTATGCTACCTCCCTCCCTATCTTTGAAAAATTGGTCTCATATGGCACAACTTTGTTGGTTGAGGTTTCTGTTTATATTTCTTTTCTTAATTATGATTTAACATTTCTACATACTAATTATAACATAAAAATAATTATAGAGATGATAGTTTCCAATGGTAATATTGACCAATGACCATAATTGACCAAGGATCAAAAAATGGTGGAATCCTGGTGGTCACATTTCCGTTTAAACTCACTTTAGTATTAAAGAGATATGGTTTTGTTGTGTATGATACATTATAACGCACATTTTCTCAGGAAAAAAATATCATTTCAAAATTTTGGGTCGTTACATATTCTCTTAAATCCAATTATGTAAAATGGGTTTGAGAAATGAACTAGACTTTTGATTAGGAAGATGGTAGGCTGTACATAGGCATGAGTAACGTTTCCATTTTCTAATGATGATTATGGAAATAAGGTAAGTAACATTTATCTAGCCAAAATTATAATTATATCATAGAAACATATTATATAATTATATATACATATATGTATCATTATTTTAATGTGGTGATGATAAAAATAAAAAAATTAATATTTTAAGGAGGCGATAGTCTAAACGACCTCAAATGATGTTATAACTTTTCCACTACATGAAATGGTAATAAGAAAACCATATATTATATTTATAGGAAGATATTAATGTCATGAATATCAAATTGATTTCCTTTATATGATATATATTCAAAATATTTGTGCTTATAACCTTCTATTTAACACGTTATTGAAAAAAGCTTCACAATGCTTCTACCATACACACAATTGATGTTATTGAATCACCTACTGTATAAAATGTAAAGATGGTTCATATGATATAATGACTCCATAGATATAATTATGTTATTAATATCATATATAAACAGTATTTACATCATTATTCCTAGCCATGAGTGGTGGTAATGGAAAAACAGACGACATCGTTTCGTGAGGCGGTAGTTTTTCATATACAAAAATAACGATTTCATAACCAATTTAATTGAAGTTTGTGTTTGGTAGTTCTTTTACCATTAAAATAACTAAATATCATTATATTTAAGAAACTTATTTTATTATAAAATCATATAATATGAATAATTAAGGGTTTGTAGAGGGAAATAAAACAAAAAAAAACTTTTTTGAGTGTTACCACTTCTTCAGGTATCTCCGTTTGGTTTACCAAAAAGGCCTAACATGGTTGGATTTCCTCAAAAATTAAGGATGAAATGATGAAATGACAACAATTTAGAAGTGATTTGGGAATGTATTGTTTGAACCAATTTGTTTTGACATTGTAAATTGAGGAGGATAGTGGGTGGCTGTGTATAAGTGGGGGAGAGGACACACTTGGTATTTTTCAAAAGAAAGTTAGGTGAACCCATGTTATTACCTAAAAAAGGATCCAATAATGCACAAAAATTGATAATAGTTGTTTAAAGGTTTAAATAATTCCATCTAATGGGTTATTGAAATGTTTCAAAGTCATTTGGCCTCTTATGTTTAAATTTTAGTCATGTGGTAAACTCATTTTTTTCCATATTTATTATTATTAACATTAATTTTATTCCCAAATGACTTTGGTAAAAATTTAAATTTAAATTAATATACATTAGAAATTATTATGATTCCAAATATTAAATCAGATTTTCCAAATTCTATTCACATAAATGGATAATATTAATTTAATATTAATCTAGTAGTTACTACAAGACAGTGGGTTTTTAATTAGAGTATTTTTTTCGAAGAAGATGATTATATATTAAATCTATGACTAATCATAATAATTTTATCAAAATTAAATAATATATAATAATATATATTATTTAATTTTTATTTAATAAATAAATCATTATTTATTATTTTAACTAATTAAAAAAGATAAATTTTATGCATTTTATCATATTTACAAAAACCTCGTCTTTAAACCCAAAAACAAACTTATATTAAAAAATAATAAAAATTTGATTCTAAATTTTTTATGAGTAATAAATAAAAATAAATAATACTCAGTTTAATATAAATCATATTCAAAACATTTTGGGAATCCAAAATTACTTGATTTGCTAAAAAATTATTTTTTTTACAAAATTCGGCATTTTCACTATTCACTAAAAAAAGAATATTTTGCAAAAGAATCCCAAAATTTAACCCAAATTTATTTTTTGTATTATTTTTCCCTAAATGAACATTATTTTTTCAAAATAAATTATAAAAATTTTACAAATTAGCATTAAAATAATTGCACCATAAAAATTCGACATTACAATTTTTTTGAAAAAAACAGTTTTAGGCATAAATTTGGGTTTATTTTTATATTGTATCTAGAAACCACATATGATGAATGTTAAAAACTTTCTTGAATATATTATATATAAGTTTCTTTAATATAACCCAATAAGAGTTATTTGTTTAACTAATTTTTATAGAACACATATTTATGCATTTAAATACATTTTTCAAAAAATATTAACTATTATTTTCAAAAGGGTTTTATTTTCATTTCTAATTAACTGGTCATCATATAATTAGTAATACAGGGGTAAAAAATATTTTCACAATTCACATAATCATGTCCCGAAAAGGCATTCTAATGTCTTGGTGATAATTATCTCGTTAACTTCTAATATTAATAGTATATTTTTTTCTAGTAAAACCCATTCTTGCGTGTAATCCATGAAATTGATAAAACTCATTATTGTGTGTGTAAAAAGGTAAATTTAGTTTTGTGTAACCTTTATGATATCAAATATAATTTTTTTATTTTAAAATCTTTGGGTGTTACATTCACTCTCTGAAATTATTTTCACATTACATTTCCACCATGTCCATATATTCATGTCCAACTAATGTTATTCTATTTTAAAACATAGTTATGTGTTACTCTTATTGACCTTTACATTTGCCTTTTTTTAAGAGGATGTTTTTTTAACACTTTTTATGATGGGGGTTTTCAAAAAATTAATTTTCATATTTAAAATAATTGATTACAGAGAAGAAGTTAAAATATTGATAGTGTAATTTATTAAAGGGGAAGAATGTGACACCCAAAGATTTTATAAGATCACTATGATCGATAACAAGTACAAAACACAGCACTGTGATTAAAAAAACTATAAAATATTATTAAATAATCATTATATCCATTCTTTGAAACTATATGGTATGAATATGATTATAAATTTTTTGATATATATATATATATAGATCCTACACAATAAAAACTTATTGATTAATTATTAGGAATTAAGCACACAATTGTTTTAAATAAATTATATTCTACAAAATTCATTCTCTTCAAAAAATGGAATTTTTTTATTCTTGTGAAAAAATATTGTAATTAAGTTATAGAATTATAAGAAAAATTATTTGATAAAAATGATATTATTTATTAAATTACGAAACCAAAATCATCTTTTGTTCAATTTTTGATACTTTTCTAAGATGATGGATTTTTTAGTGAATAATGAAAATGCTGATTATTATTGAAAACTATAGTTTTGAATCATGAATTTACAAATCAAAAATTATTTTAAAATGGGTTAAAAGTAAAATTTTTAACATTATATTATTAATAATTCAATTATATTCATTTAAATCAATTTTATGGTTGAATTTGATTATAAATCATTTTTATGGTTAAAACACGTGATTTTTTAAAAACAAATTTTCATTGTTTTTTACATATTTATATTAAAAGTGATTTTTACACCTCTATAGAATTTATATTTAATACTAGATACCATGTTATTAATAAATATTTTCAAATTTATAAGTATTTTTGTTTTTTTAGCCATTATGAACATTTTTCATGGTAACATTTATCACATCGGAAAAGGGTAAGTCAGGTAATTAAGGTTAAAAATATTGTGATAAGGCATTAATAATCAACCCAACATTTGTATTTATTTTATTTCATAAGATTAATTAGGCTATGGGAGTCATAAATTATATTATATGTGATTTTGGATTCATTTTACCATGTTAATGTCATATATATTATTTCAAGTAAAGAAAATTCCAAAATTTCACTCTATTATTTTAAATAATTTCATATGTTCACATCAGGATAATAATATTATTTTAAAAATAAAAAATTTTATTTTTAAAACCATTAACGTTTTTTATCTTGTTTATTTTTTTTTATTTTTTTGAGTTTTCATAATTAGCTTAAATGCTTACATAATGATAATACGATATTTAATCAATTAATAGAAAAATAAAATGAATGAATTTAAAATATTAAAAGTAAAAAAATTTGGTTGTATTATTTTTCCACACTAATATTATAGATAAATATAACCTATTTTTTATATTTAAAGTATTATATTTGACTTTCATATTCAGTTTTATGTTTTTAAATTCAAAATAAATGAATAGTCTCAAAATGAAAATAATAACATTTTATGAAAATAATCTTTTATTAATTTTATAAAAAAGACATAAAAATATTAAAATATAAAAATTGGGATAATAGATGGTCTAAAAATTCATCTTTTTCAATTTATAGGTAAATTTTCTTTTTATGGTAGCATTCTTAACCCTTAAAGGGTAGAAAAATTTTATATTGTGTAAATTGATACAAGGGTTAACAAGTGGTTAAAACTATTATATAAGCGTAAAAAAAAATAAAAAATTTTAAAAATTTATCATATAGGGTTATTTAGACTCATAATCATTTTTTATTTAAATTATATAATTTTTAGCCATTTTACATGAAAACTAATTTATATTAATTTCATAGTTTAAGTAATTCCAAGAATTTCCCTCCTCACTCATTCCCTCTTATTTCCCCAACATTTAGAAACATAGATTGACCAAAACCTAATACATTATATTATAAAGATACTTATAAAATTTTTAGAGGTTCCATTTTTCTCAAAATACAATCCCTAAGTCTTTTAATAGGATATCTAAAGGAAGCCTACCAAAGAAGAGGTAATCATATTTTCTGACTCTTTCTAGTTTATTACTTATTATAGTTCCTATAAATATATTGTAACAATCATAAAATAATAAATATAAAATCATAAATATACTTATATTTTATTATCATTATGGTAAAACTAAAGCCATCCTTTTTCTATACTATGAAATGTGAAAACTTCTCTTGTGTGTACATATACCTCATCATCTCCACAGAGCGGTGTAATTTTTTTCATTACAAATATAGTTGGATTGTTATAAAGATATAAATAATGATTATATATGATATATAATTATTTATTAAAAAATTTGATATTATTTAACCATAATCAAAGTACATGGACAAAAACTAATGAACCAAAATATACAAGAAAAATGAACCATTAATCACACGGAATAGTGATTTTAATAAAACAAATTGTTAATAAAATCATCGTCAAATATTATATTTAAATCATATGAGGTATTTTATATGTTATAATAGTTTTGGGATAAATTTATAATAATATTATATTAATTATACATGAGGTTTGAACACGTATGAAGGAGATTAGACCTAGTGTAAGGGTTTTTTCATCTCAATTTTGTTTTATTGAGACATATTTGATGTTACACACAAATTTAATTTTATGTGGTATATATAATTTCCCTTTGATGTGATATATCTTGAATCCATTTATATTCATGGTTTTTAGTGTTACATTTGATGTTATTTCTTTAATGGGTGTTGGGATTCAAAAGTTAAGAAAGGGGTAAGGGGTTTCTTAACTCAATTTCGATTCATTGGGTTATACCATTATTATCTATATTATGACAGGGTTGTATTTGAAATGACCTATTATTTTATTCTATATTATTTAAACTTTTTTATTAATTTAAATTTATTACACATAATAACTTCATTCATTAATTCTCTCATCAATGACATTATCTTTATAATAGATTACATCTCAATTTCCACTCCATTGAGACATATTTGGAATTATAAACCTGTTTAATTTTATATGGTGTATATAATAATCCTTGTAAGTAATAAACATGAAAATATATATTTTTCATAATACCATAGTTTATTAAAAAATTACCTCTCCTCTTAAAAGTACTATTTGGTTCTAAAAAGTTAATCTATCAAATTCTACATATTATTTTATTTTGAAATGCAATTCTTAAAACAAAATTGATGAAATAAAAATTTTATTTATACAAATGAATTACCATTTTTCTAAGTAAGGCATTGAAATATAACCCCTAATTACACCCTCTTAGTACCTAAGGGTATGTTTTGCGATGGTGATAGATTCATGGGGCAGTTCGGTTAACATTGACTGAGTGGTAATTTCCACTAACTTGAACTTTTCTAATTGGAGATTTTGTTCTAACTTCACATGTTAAAGCTCATCTTTGGATTTGTCAAGAGTGAGACCTAGTGATTCTTACTCCCTCCCAATCTTTGAAAAATGGAATTCATATGAAAGGAATCTACTATTTGGGTCTATCATTTCTACTTTCATCATTAATTTTCCATTATCATTTATACATAAAAATTATAATATTAAAATTATTACCCGGAGTATAGTTTCTAATGATCATATTAAACATCAATTATATTGAACAAAAATTTATTAATGGTCTACTATTGATAGTGAAATTTTACTTTATACTCACTTAAATATTAAATGGATATGATTTTTATGTTTATGATACAATATAACACATATTTTTTCAGGAAAAAGATATCATTTAAGAAGTTCCGGTCATTACATTCTTAACCACATATGAAATTTCATCT
Source organism: Viscum album (assembly GCA_963277665.1). Classification (NCBI taxonomy): domain Eukaryota; kingdom Viridiplantae; phylum Streptophyta; class Magnoliopsida; order Santalales; family Viscaceae; genus Viscum; species Viscum album. The sequence continues at coordinate 194,380,246 of OY728137.1, read as the reverse complement.
CTGAAATTTCAACTCATTCTCTCATTTGAGAAAAGGTGTGGGAACATCTATCTCATTTCCTCCTTGGGTTCCCATGTCACTTCTCCATATATATGGTTCCTCCACAATAATTTTACTAGGTGGGTAGTCTTGTTTCATAGAACCTTATATCTACGGTCTGAGATCTCTACTAGGTTCTTCTCATAATATAGGCTATGTTCCAGTTTCACCACCTGAAGATTTAGTATGTGTGAAGGGCCAAGTGTGTACTTCATAAAGAGAGATATATAGAATACATCATGAACATAAGTTAGATTTAGTGGAAGTGAAAGCTGATAGTCCACTATTTATATACGATCAAGGATTTTATAGAGGCCAATATAGCTAGGGTTAAGTATCGCTTTCTTCCCAAACTGCATGGATCTCTTCTATTTTGATATTTATGGAAACATTTACCTCCAACATTAAACTCCAATTCTCTTCGACGATAGTTAGAAAATACATTATACCATCTCTAAGAATCCTTTATGTATTTTGGGATGGAATGAACAATTTATATCACCTTTTGCATAATATTAGGCCTAAGAAACATTATCTCATTAACTGTATCCCAAAAAAGTAGTATTTTTACCTCTCTTCCCATATAGAGCTTCATAGGGTGCCATTCGAATACTCAAATTTAAGTTATTATTGTATGAGAACTAAACTGATGGGATAAGTTGATCCCATCAACCATTAAATTCCTTTGATCATGTTCTCAGCAGGTACTCAACTGTTTTAAAAGTCCTTTTATACTGGCCTTCATTTTGGGTGTGAAAAGGAATAATGAAATTTAATTCATTTTTCAAAGCATATCGAAGACTTCAACAAAACTTTTATGTGATCCTTAGTTCATGATTATAAATGATAGAAATTTTTACCCCATGAAACTTCACCACATCATTTATGTAAATCATGGTAAGTTATTAAAGAGAGTAATCATTCCAAATAACGACAAAATGGGAAGACATAGTGATACTATCCACTATAATCCATATCACATTATTTCCTTCGGATGTTTTTGGGAGACCCTGCAATAGTTATATTTTCCCCTTCTAAGTTGGCATGGGTAGTGGTTTTAATACCCCATTAAGAATTTATGACTATTTATTCACTTTTTAACACACCAAGAACCATATAGTGTAGTCAGAAGTCTCCCTTTTCATGTTATCCCACCAATAAGGATCATGGTGGTCCCTATAAATTTTAGTTCTTCTAGGATATATAGAGAATATATATCTATGAGCTTTATCAAGATGCTCTTTCTTTATTACTAGAATATATGGGAAACATAGCCTTGTATAATATTTTGTTTTTCCTTCTTAATCAATATTGAACTTAAGAAACTTCTCATTCTTCACAGACTCTACCTTCTTCTATAATAAACAATATTCTATTTGATATTTCATGATCTTCTCTTTTAATTATGGTTGAGAAATCATTTGGTATATGGTTGATGGCTCCCCTTCCCTTATGATTCCAATATCCAACTTACATGGTCTTTGATCAAAGGATCTCATTGAATTCACATCATCTCTAGTACAATAGGGTCTTTTATACTTAATACATTAGTGAATCTATTTTCTCTTCTAGGATGATAATTAATACAACAATCATAGTCTTTTCAAAGTTTCCACCATCTCCTATTACTCATATTCAATTTCTTTTTCCAGAAAATATACTTCAAAATATTGTGGTCTATATATATATCACATTTATATCCATAAATATAGTGCCTCTATATATTTAGAGAAAAATAACCACATCCATCTCTAGGTCATTCATACTATAATACTTCTCATGAGGATTCAACTTTTAAGATGAATAAACAGTAAATTTTCATTTTTTATGAGGACACACACAATTCCTCTCAAAGATACATCACAGAAAATAATAAATCCTTATCTAATAGAGGGTAGAGTTAAAATTTGTACAGTAACCAATATCTTCTTCATCTCTTGGAAAGTATCATTACACTCATTTATTCATATGAACTTATCCCTTTTTCGAGTTAATTTGGTTAGAGGATTTGAATGTCATGATTTTTTTTCACAAACTTCCTATAATATACTTCTAAACCAACAAAACTATAAATCCTAGTTATTGTTGTAGGCTGAGTCTACTCCTTCAAAACCATTTTCTTGGTAGGTTCGACTATCATTCCTTTATTTTTTACAATGATTCCCAAAAAATAATATTTTTGTAACCAAAATTTACATTTTATGAACTTTATAAATAGCCTCTCCTTCCCTAGCATTTTCAATATAACCCTTATATAATCCCCATACTCCCAACAAATTTTAGAAAATATCAAAAAATCATCAATAAAAACTACAAATAAATTATCATGATAGTCCTTAAATATTCTATCCATGAAATTCATAAATATTAAAGAGCATTAGTTAAGCTAAAGGGAATAATAACAAACTCATAATGACCATATCTTGATTAGAGGGAGTCCCATGGAATATATTCTTTCTTCACCCTCAATTGATGACAACCAGATCGATGATCAATTTGAGAGAATAATTCATCCCCAAGAATTTTTTTCAAATAAATCATCAATCTATTGGATAGGGTCCTTTTTCATCACTATGATTTCGTTAAGTTCTCTCTAATAAATTCAAAAACTCATTGATATATCCTTCTTATTCACAAATAAAAAATGTTCTCTAAAATGAGACACATTTTGTTAGAAAAAATCCACCTTCAGAATACCTTGAAGCTTTTTCTATAATTCCTCAATCTCTACATTTTCAATTATATACGTGGTATTTGATATTAGCTTGGATCCATGCATGATTTCAATGGATAACTATACCTCCCTTTATAGGGGATGTCTAGGTATGGCCTCAATAAATAAATCAATGTATTCCTAAAGAATGTGGAAATTTTTTATTCATATACTTTAATTTATTTATTCCTATTTAACAATCATTTCAATAAAGAATGCTATGGGAGGTGCTTCATTGGAATGACTACTGGATTTTTTATGATATTGTTCTTACCAAAGTTAATAATATGGTTTCTATACACTATTGATGCTTGGATAATCCCTCTAGGAGTCTTGAATGATAACTCTACTTCTATAAGTTCAAGGATTGATTTAATATTACTTGAAAATTTGGAGGAAATAAATGAATGTGTTGAACCAGAATCAAACAATGTACTTTCTTGAATTTATAGAACTATACGAGTAACTTAAAAACATAATTTAAAGCCTCTACTACATCTTTTGTGACATAAAATTCCTGAAATTTCTCCCTTAATATGATATGATATTGATGGTGATTCTCATTCCTTACCTTATAATTTGAATATTTATTGGAATAGTTTCCAAGCCACCCACACTTATAGCATTGGACTTCAGGTTTGACATACCCCATCATCACTTTTTCATTAATGTTGAGAAGTTGAGGCTTCACCTCACTACGAATGTTCTGAGTTATATGGTAATCTCTTCGACACATGTTACATTTTTGACTCCTGAACAAGTAGATTCATGAATGCTTCTTCCCACAATTGTTGCATGTAGTATGTTTCTCTTTCATTCCTCCTATTCCACGATCAATGTTCTTTCCAATGTTGGGCTGAAAATATCTCTTATTTTTATTTTATTTATGTAACCAATGCATCTCTTTGAACTCTAATTAAACATTTATTTCACTCGAAAATATCTCTATGTAGCTGTCATAGTATTAATTAGATAGATTACTCATTAAATATTGTCTTTTTCCAATAATAAATCTTTTAAACATTACATTATGATCCATAACAATGATAGAGGTGTAATGATAAATTCTTGTAAAGTTCATCTCATAAATTCTAATAGATTCATTTTCCTAATGCTTCAACTCTAGGAAATATTTCCCCATTTTTATTTTCATAAAATGGGGAAAATATTTATTGAAAATGATCCCCTAAAACCATCCCACTCAATAGGATCAGTATCCCTTCTTTTCTTTTTGTTTTTAATCAGTTCCCACCACTAATCATCTTCTCTCACTAAGTGGTACACAACCAAGGTGAATTCCTCTTTTTTTTAATAAAGAAGTATAGAAAAGATCTTTTCTATAGAGATTATCCATTTTTCCTCAATCAATGGGTCAACAGATCCATTGAAAGAAGGTGGTCATTGATGCATAAAGAACTTGATAGAAAGTGGTTACCTTTAAGGTGAACACGGTATCTCTGCTTGAATCAAGTTATTGTTCATAAATCGTGTTAGTTGATTCACCATTCTTATGAAATTTTCCATTCTAGATTCCATAAGAGGGCCATTAGATCATGGTCTATTTCACTAACCATTTATGTTGTTCCTATTATTTCCTTTCATTTACTAAAGTAATATATCCTAAGTGATAAAAAAATTTCTTTTAAGAATATTACAATTAAAAAATAATTTTATATCCTAAAACATCATGCTTAAAAATGTTATTCTTTAACAAAAATTACATTTTATATATATAGCATATAAGGGTGCAGAAAAATCTTGTGATTAACCAAACATATCCTACATGAGTGTAAAACTATGAGTTAAACAAGCCTTGTTGTCATGCACCAATTCTCATTTAAGTATATCTCAATGTAGTGTTTTCCAGTGTTACTCCAAGATATGTCTATACCATAGCCATGTCTACATGGTCATAACAAGACATGTATTTCTTTTCTCGATAACCCCATACTTTGAAATTCACCAAAATAATAGGATTTTTCCTATATTTAATATTTCTTCTAGGTTTCTTCTTATAGTTTCAAATCCATGTTTTCACAAATAACTAAACCATCCATTGGAATCAACTTTAGAATCCCACCTCTTTATTGCAAAAATTTTCATTACATTGTATAAATAAGGGATATTTTAAATTTTTTACTATGTAAATTTACTATATCTCATAACATGGGGACATACATCATAGTAAATGGGTAATAATAAGGCCTAGTAAGTGAAAGAAATGGAAAAGGTTTACAAGTATTTTTGGGGAAAATCAACAAGAACATGAGGAATATCATTATGCAATTTGAATGGGATCCTGAAACATATAAAAATACGAATGAAAGTAATATTAATAATAAAATATGGCTACAACATTTAAATAATGTGTTATAGACATATCACCATATTTTTTTCACAGAGGTGTCATAAACATTACCAAGGTGATTCCCCAAGGTAACAGAAAACATGTCATCTCTAGAGATTAAATTATATACCCAATGCATCAGAGTGTTGTTAAGGAACACCAATAATATGTCTAAATATTTGTGATACACAAATATCATGATAAAAAATTTCATAAATAACCCAGTTAAAATATAAATCGTTGTCATATAAATTTTTTTGGTGTTTTAAAAAGTGATTAAAGACAAGGTATTTATATATTTTTACACAAAAAAATGGAATGCGGGTTTCATGTATGTTAATCACCAAATAAAATAAATTAATTTTACATATATTTGAATAAATATGTAAAATAATGATTTTTGGGTATCCAAAAAAATAAAATAGAAAATAATTTCTTAAGAAAAACATATAAATTTTGGGAAGTAAATTTGGTGGCATAATGGGTATGAAACATGGTTTTAGAAAATTATAAAATGAGAGGGATAAAGGTTATCCCATTTATAAAATAATCTAATTATAGTAAATGGATAAAAAATGTGTATAAAATAACTTTTTTTCTAAATTGGAATACACACCACATAAAGAGAGAACTTTAATAGCAAATTGAAGTTGATATTTCCATTACCTTATAGAGTTTATACTAAACCTTGATGATTGGGACCATGTGGGATTGAGGACACCTTGGGAGGACTCCTTGGGAGGTAACAATAACCTATATTCATTGATGATAGATTTTATGTGAAATAAAATGGATAAATAGGTAGGTGTTTATTGAAAAATTTGAGGATCTATTTATTAATTTCAAAATATATGCCTTGGAAACCTAGGTTGTTGAAAATGAAAAAAGATGATCTTTCCCATGGTATTTTCCCATGGGTTTGGACACATGGGATATATGTTATGTAATTTCAATCCAAACATGTCAATAATCAATATATACTACTTATTTTGGCATGTAAAAGTAAAGTTTTCATAAAAATAATGTTTTTAATGTTAATGTTTCCATGCTAGACTTTGAAAACTAAATTTTTTGCTTGAAAATTTATTAAAATATATTAAATTACTTTATATTGATAAAATAACATATTATAGGTCATGGATTGTGGTTAATTAGTTATTATATCAATATGAAATAATTATGATGTTATTAAACATATCAAAAAACTCAAACTGTATTTTTACTATTTAGGGAAAAAATAAAATATTTTAGAAAATTTTCATAAAGCCAACCTAACCAAATTTTGACATTATTATTTAAAAAATTCTTTTTTTATAAAAAAATTATAAATATGATAATTCTTGATTTTAAATATAAAAAATCTTATTTATTAAAATGAATATCGGATTGAAAATGCATAATAAATTTTCTAACACCTGAAAAATATATAATTGATTTACCATTTATATTCAAATAAAAAAATATTTATCATACTATTTAATTAAAATAATTATTATTCATAATACCTGAGTTTATTAAAAAAATTATCTCTTCTGAAAAGTTAAATTTGGGTCTGAAAAGTCATTTTTCCAAATTCTTCATATTATTTTATTATGAAAAACTATTCTCAAAACCAAAATAATGGAATAAAAAATTTATTGATAAAAATTATTTTCAAATTAAGTAACTAATTCCTTTTCATATAAACCCATATAACACCCACATACGACCTAAGGGTAAGTTGTGCAATGGTGATAGATTCATGGGGGAAACCCAGCTAATATTAATCGAATGGTAATTTCCGCTAACTTGAAATTCTCTAATATATGTCATTCTAGCATCACATGTTGAATATCGTCTTAGGATTGTTCAAGTGAGATCCCCATTTATGCTACCTCCCACCCAAGCTTTGACAAATGGGTTCCATATGGCATGACTCTACTAGTTGAGGTTATTGTTTCTTTTTTCTTTCTAAATTATGATTTATAATTTCTACTTACAAATTATAACATAAAAATTCTTACTGAGAGGATAGTTTCCATTGTTCATATTGACCAACAGTCATACTTAACTTGTGGTGAAAAAGTGGTTGAATCTTAAGGGTAACATTTTTCTTTGTACTCACTTTAGTATAAATGAGATATGGTTTTGTGGTGTATGATACATTATAAAAAACATTTTCTCCAGAAAAAAACACCATTCAAAATTTTTGGGTCTTTACATATACTCTTAAATCAAATTAGGAAATGTGGGTATGATAAATAAATTAACTTTATAATCAGGATGATGGTAGGATATACGTATGCATGAGTAACGTTCCCATTTTTCAATGATGATTATGGAAAGAAGGTAAGTAACATTTATCTTTCTAAAGTTATGATTATATCATTAAACCTATATTATTAAATTATATGTATATATAAGTATCATTATTGTAATTTGGTGATGAAAAAAGACGAATTTTATTGCTTTGAGGAGGCGTTAGTCCAAACATCCTCGAACGATGTTATAACTTTTCCAATGTGCAAAATTGTAAAAAGAAAATGATATATTATATTTCTTGAAAAATAATTATGTCATTAATATCACATTTATGTCCTTTATATCATATATATTCAATATAGTTACCCTTATTTCCTTACATGTAATACATTAGTGGAAAAAGCTACACACTTTTTCGTGAGGCGGTAGTCTTCCGTACACACAACTAACATTATTATATCACCTATTGTGTAGAATGTAAAAATGGTGCATAAGATATAATGAATCTATTGGTATAATTATGTTATTAATATCATAAATATCATATATAAACATTATTTTCATCATTATTCCTATCCATGGAGGTGGTAATGGAAAAACAAATGACATCGTTTCGTGAGGCGGTAGTTTTGTCATACACACGAAAGATTATTTCATAACCCATTTAATTGAATTTTATGTGTGGGTGTAGTTGTTACCATTAAAATAAAAAACATATCAGTTTGTTTAGGATACTGAGATTATTATATAATCATGTTATAAAAATAATTTAGGGGGGGTATAGAGGGAAATAAAATAAAAAATGTATGTTTATGATTGTTACCTCTTCTTCAGGTATCTCCTTTTGGTTTATGCAAAATGCCTTACATGGTTGAATTTCATCCAAAATTAAGGATTCTAAGATGATAGTACAAAATTGGAGAATTTATTTGGGTAGGTATTGTTTGAACCAATTGTTTTTGACATTGTTAATAGAGGAGGAGAGTGGGTGGGATATTAAAAGTAGGGGAGAGGAGACACTTGGTATTTTTCAAAAGAAAGTCCAGTGAACCCATGTTGTTACATAAAAATAGATCCAATAATGAACCACACATGATAATAGTAGATTTAATGTTGAAATAATTCCATATAATGGGATCTTTAAATTTTTCTATACCATTTGACCTCTTATGCTTAAATTTTAGTCATGTAGTACACTCATTTAATACCATAATCCTTATGATTAACATTAATTATTTTCACTAGTGACATTGCTAAAAATTTAATTATAAATTAATATAAATTATAAATTATTATGATTCCAAATATGGAATCAATTTTTTCTTAATTCAATTCACAGAAATGGAAAATTTTATTTCAATATTAATCTATCAGTCACGACAAGACAATGGGATTTTAATTAGAGTATTTTTCCAAAGAAGATGATTCTATATTAAATATCTAACTAATCATAATAAATTTATGAAAATAAAATAATATCTATTGATATATATTATTTAAATTTTATTTAATACATTCCTCGTTTGGTATTATTTTAAAAAATTATAAAGGATAAATTTTATGCATTTTAACCCATTTTTTTAAAAAAACCTCATCTGTAAACCCAATAACAAACTTATATTGAAAAACAATATAAACAAGATTAAAAATTTATTAAATATAATAAATATAAATAAATAATACTTGGGTTACTTTAAAATATATTCAAAACAGATTGGGAATCCAAAAGTACTTAATTTATTAAAGAAATTACTTTTTTAACAAAAAATCGACATTTTTCATTATTCACTAAAATAAGATTATTTTGAAAAAAAAACCAAATTTTCAGCCATATTTAATTTTGGTATTATTATTCCCTAATGAACATTATTTTTTAAAAAAATTTTATAAAATTTTTATGATTTAGTTTTAAAATAATTACACCATAAAAGGTTGACAAAACTATTTTTTAAAAAATTAAACAGTTTTAGGCGTAAATTTGGATTAATATTTATATCATATATAAAAAACACATATTATGAATATTAAAAAAATTAAATTTAATATATTATATATTAATTTACATAATACAACCCAACAGGTTTAATTTGTTTAATTAATTTCTATAGAACACACATGGGCGCATTAAAATACTTTTTCAGAAAAATATTTACTTTTATTTTCAAAAGGGTTTTATTTTCATTACTAATTAATTGGTAACCATATAATTCATTGTACATGTGTAAAACATATTTTAATAATTCAATTAATCATATCTTTAACATCCATTCTAATGGCTAGGTGATAACTATCACGTTACCTAATAATATTAATAGTATATTATTGTTTAGTAAAACTCATTCTTGCAAGTAATCTATACAATTGATAAAACTCATTGTTGTTGTGTAATAAGATAAATTTATTGTTGTGTACCCTTTATGATATCAAATATAATTTTTTTTTATTTTAAAATCATCAGGTGTTACATTAACTCTCTGGAATTATTTGAACATTAAATTTAAATCATGTCTGTATATTCATTTCCCACTAATGTTCTTCTATTTTTAAACATAGTTATGTTTAACTCCTGATGACCTTTGTATTTCCAATTTATAAGAGGAATTTTTTTAACCCTATTTATGATATGGGTTTCAAAAAATAATTTTCATATTTAAAATAATTTATTACTTAGAAGAAGTTAAAATATTAAGGGTGTAATTTATTAAAGGGAGAGAATGTCCCACCCTATGATTTTAAAATATCACTATGCACGATAACATATACGACTCGTGACACTGTTATTAAAAAATAAATGGAATACTATAAAATAATTACTATATCCTAGTTGTTGAACTGTAGTTTATGAATAGGATTATCCAAATTTTGATATATATATATATATATATAACCTATTCAATACAAACTTGTTGATTAATTCTTAGGAAATAATAACACAATTATTTTAAAGAAATTAAATTCAACAAAATTAATTCTCTTCAAAAATGGAATTTATTGATTCTTATGAGAAAATATTATAATTAAATTATAGAAGTTGAAGAAAAATTATTTGACTAAAATAATAATATATTTTAAATTATCACACAAAAATAAACATATGTTGAATTTATGTGATTTTTCTAAGAAGATGTATTTTTTTAGTGGATAATGAAAACTAGTAATTTTTATTGAAAACTACAGTTTTGATTCAATAATTTACAAAGACACAATTTTTTTTAAATGGTTTGAAATTAAAAATGGTAATATTATATTATTAATAATTTAATTAATTTCATATGAATCTATTTTATGGTTGACTTTGATATAAAAACAATTTTATTATAAAAAACACAACATTTTAAAAACAAATTTTCACTATATTTTACAAATTTATATTAAAATTGATTTTTTATACCTCTATCAAATTTATATTTAAAAGTAGATACCATATTTTTTAAAAATATTTTCAAATTTTTAAGTATTTTTCTTTTATGTTTATCCATTATGAACAGTGGTCGTGGTAAAGTATATCACACTGGTAAAGTGTAAATCAGGAAATTAAGGGTAAAAATATTAGAATACAACATTAATAATCAACCCAACATTTTTATTTATTTAATTTTATAGGAGTAATTAGACTATGTGCATCATAAATTCTAATATATGTCATTTTGGATTCATTTTACCATGGTAATGTCATTTATATTATTTCAAGTAAAGAAAATTTCAAATTTTCACTCTATTATTTTAAATTATATAATATATTAACATAAGGATAATAATATGATATTAAATAATAATAAAAGAATATTATTAAAAAAAATTACTTATTTTTATCTTGTTTATTTATTTTTTATTTTTAGTTTTTGGATAATTATCTTAAATGCTTACCTAATTCTAATATGATATTTAATCAATTCATAGAAAAATAAAATGAATGAATTTAAAAAATGTAAAACTATTTTATTTAATTATTCTTCCACACCAATATTATTGATAAATATAACATTTTAGTGATGTTTCAAGTATTATATTTGAATTCCATATTTGTATTTATTTTTCAAAATTCAAAAAAAATGAATAGTTGCAAAATGACATTAATAACATTTTTATGAAAAAAATATTTTATTAATTATTTAAAAAAGACTTAAAAATATTTAACTAGGAAAATGGGGATAATATATGGTCTAAAAATTAATATTTTTTCCATTTATAGGTAAATTTTCTTTTTATGGTAACATTCTTGGTCCTTAAATGTATAGAAAACATTTATATTGTGTAAATTGTTACAAGGGTTAAATAGGGGTTAAAACTAATATATAAGTGTGAAAAAACATCTAAAAAATTTCAAAATTTTATGGTATAAGTTTATTTCAACTAATAATCATTTTTTATTTAAATTATAATATTTTTTAACCATTTTACAAGAAAAGAAATTTATATTAATTTAATAGATCAAGAAATTTCAAGAATGTTCCTCCTATCTCATTCCCTTATTTTTAACAACATTGAGAAACATATCTCGACCAAAACCTGCTAATTTATCTTATAAAAGTCATTATAAAATTTTTACAGGTTCCCTTTTTCTCAAAAGAGAAACCCAATGTCATTTAATAGGATATCTAAAGGTGGTCTACAGAAGAAAAGGTAATCATTTTTGCAGACTCTTTTGAGTTTATTACTTATTATAGTTCCTCTAAATGTATTTGAACAATACTAAAATAATAAATATAGTATCATAAATATAATATTATTTTTTTATCATTATGGTAAAACCAAATTCCATCTCTTTTTTATCCTATGAAAAGTGAAAACTTCTCTCGTGTGTACGTATGACTTATCATCTCTACATAGTGGTGTAATTTTTTTTATTGAAAATTTATTTGGATGCTTATAAAGATAGAAATACTGATTGTATATTATATATAATTCATTATTAACATTTTGGATATTATTGAACCATAATCAAAGTACATGGACAAAAAATAATCAACCAAAATAATCTAGAAAAATGAAGCATTTATCACCTAGAATAGTGATTTTAATAAAAATTGTTAATAAAAGCATGATAAAATGTTATAAGTAATTCATATATGGTATTTTATAAGTTATTATATTTCTGGGATAAATTTATAATAATATTATATTAATTATACATGAGTTTTTAAAATGTATGAAGGAGGTTAGACCTAAGGTAAGGGTTCTTTCATCTCAATTTTGTTTTGTTGAGACATATTTGATGTTACGAACCAATTTAAGTTTATGTTTTATATATAATTTCCTTTGATATGATATATATTTAATTGATTCATATTCATTGTTTTTAATGTTACATTTTATGTAATTTCATTCATGGGTGTTATGATTCAAATGTTAAGAAAGTGGTTAGGGGTTTTTTAATACAATTTTGATTAATTGGGTTATACTATAACATTATCATCTATGTTGTTCCATGATTATGTTTTCAATTTATAATGATTTTATTATATATATTTTTAACAATTTGAGGCATTTAAATTTATTACACATAATAACTTCATTGATTAATTCTCACATTAATGATATGATATTTACAATGTATTTCATCTCAATCTCTACTCCATTAAGACATATTTGGTATTACGGACCTGTTTAAATTTAAATGGTTTATATAATACTCCTTCAAAGTACTGAATAGAAATATATATTAATTAATGATGATTAATAATTCAATTATAGTTACTCTTTCATGAGTAATGTTTAAATAAAATGATGGTCTTATTTATCTTATTGACCGATAATATTTTTTCGATATCTATATTTTTCAAAATCTTTTTTCAAAAGTAATTTTTCTATAATCAAATGATTTATTAAAAAAAATTGTTTTATTGTTTTATTTTTACATGGTTTGAAATAAATATTTCTAATGATTTCTTGAAAGGTTAATTTCAACATTTCTTTAAAAATAATTAAAAATAAAATTTACTTTTAAAGTATACCACATTAACAGATTTCCAATGGCTATAACTGTTTTACACCCTTAAGCTTCATCTATAAATTTTCAATGGTTTTACAAAAAAAATCTTTACTAAAACGTTGATTTAATATTTATCATACATTTCCTTTATTTCTCTATTGGAAATTTTTTTATTACAAAAATTGTATTTTAGATGAATCAATGGTCATCACATACCTCGTATTAATTTTGCGTCCATTAACATTCTATTGAAACACACACATTATAGTGACTATAAAACAATATATTTCTCTTAAATATCTATATTAATTTTTATCATGAATATTATTGTTACCTAAAATGTATACCATTTCAATATATAGTGGTTTCCATTGAATATTATTTTATTGTCTATAGAAACATTGATATTCCATCTTATTTACTCAATATGTACATTTTTTGATAAGTAATATTGTTGAAGATTTACGTTTATCATTAAATATATGAGTAATTAATTGGATATGATTTGGAGGATTGGTCCCTTCATTATATATCCCCTAGATGCACCGACATGTTTCATTAAACAAATTAGTTGTCCAAATTAAATGGGTTTTTTGTGTACTCTTACCCATAGTTTAAGGTTTCTTAGTACAAGGTCTTGGCGGTAAATATATCATGATATTTGATACCATGACATCTAATATTAAGAATTTCTTTCATTTAAATTTCAATTATTATTATCCATGAGATTATTTACACTATATTATACATAGATTCATTTTGTGCTCAATTTAATAATTAAACGAAATTTGTTTTTAGATAACTACACTTCTATATTGATTATGTATTACTTAGTCATGATAGATTTTATTTTACATAACCCTTACTGAGTATTTATTCTCACTCTTATTTTTTTCTCTTTCCCGAGGATATGAAGTAATAATCTTTCCATGAGTTCAATGATATAGATTTTTTTACATTCATTATGTTTTATATATTCATATTTCTAACTTAATATGGAAATAATATAAGTATCGAGTTTACCAATACTACTAAATTATTTTGTACTTCAGTATGTGCTTCCTTATAACTCATGATAATGTATTAAATCTAAAAATCACTCTAGATTTCTGGATATGGGGTCAAAACACAAGATCCAAGGATTATAATCATAATCATGTGATATAAAAATATAGAAAAATAATTGGAATATTAAATCATAATATTGTGAACAAATTTTAGAAAATTATTTTTTAGGAATAATCTTTCAAACTAAGAAAAAGATGATCATATACATGCACAATCATGTGAATATATATATATATACTATAATGTGAAAAAATTCTTATTTATCATTTAAATGATTTGTGTGCACATACAACCTTGAGAATAAGTCATAACATGGTCATATACATGAAAAACCCTGTTAACAAAATCACAAAATGATCATTTCAATGCACAACCTTGAGAATAAATAATAACATTATCATGTACATGCAAAACCTTTTGAACAAAGAATGTGAAAAACATACGAAGAAATAAAAATATAATCATGACTATGAATAACCTTATGAACAAATCATAAAACAATCACGTCCACTTTCAACCTTGTGAATAATGATTAACATGATCATGTCCATATAAAATACTCTTATCTTATGAGATATAAAAAATAACCAATGCATAGAAGGAATATATAAGACCCCACAAGTCATCATCTATAAAAATTGTTTCTATAAGAAATCAACCATATATCATATCATAAAGAACCCATGGAAAGAAAATAGGTTTCATAACATTTTCATATGGTGCCACATAACTGGGAATCAAGATATTGATTAGTGGATACCAAAAGTTCAATCTCTCAAAATAAGTATTTCATTATAGTATTTTGAGGTTTATTCATAAAACATAACTCTATAATATATATATTTTTTTTAGATAAATAGGTGAATAGAATCAAACTCATAATAGCGTTTGTAGAAAATATTTTCATTTTTTTATCAAAAAAGAAGACATAAAAAATTATATTAAAAAAGAATTATCAAAAAGTTGATGTGATAATTTTGAAAATAATTACCTTTAAAAATAATATCCAATAACAAATCCTTAAAAAATAAATCAAGTATTACAAAATATGAGGTGAATTTTTTTACAAAATTTTTATTTTTAAAACAATTTTCAATAACTGCATCTTGAAAAGGTCATAAATTTAATCTTGAAAAAATGTGGACTGTTAGATGATACATATACTCATAAAGGGAAAAATATTTTAAAATAACTTTGTTTAAAACCCACATAGTAAATAGAGTGATATATCAACCAATTTAAAATAACAATAAATAAGATAAAATATTAATATAAATAAAACAAAATTTCATATAAAAAATAATACATTAGAATATTCATAGGAATAGTGAATATGTATATGCAATAAAAAGAGAAAAATTGGAGTGAATGAGAATTAATCTTCACATCATAAATGTTTGTGAAGAAATAAATACATATATTTAATTCCAAAATAAAATATGAAGGAATTTAATTATAATATCATCAATGGAAATAAGAAATTAATCTTATGAAACCTTAATCAATTAGAATCATTTATAACTCAAGAAGGAAGTTGAGTCAAGAAAAACACCATACAATATATAAAATGTTTTAATAAATCCCCCTAGAAAGATATAGCATGATATTGTACTTCAAATACCATGAATAAAATATAATTCAGGATTATATATATATATATAATTGGAAGTATACTTGCCATTTTAATGAAATTATGTGCATAAAAAACATGTCTCAAAGAAAGGAAATTTAGATGAAATACCCTTACCTTGTATTCCATCTTAATCGAACGCACTCTAAAATCATGTATAACAAAAAATGATTTATTAATAATTTATTTTAGAATATTATTCATATGTATTTATTTTTAAATTATCAAATTCTAATTATTTATTAAATATTTACTAGTTATTTGAATTTTATTTTCAAAATAATCTTTTTTTAATTTTATTTATCTTGAACATGATTTGTAATATCAATATCCATTCAGGTTCTTTCATACCATGTTCATAAATCCCAGATTATTTATATTTATAGAGTAGTTGTTTTAGAATTACTGGTAAATTTAAAATTTTATTCCATGATAGTTTTGGTTACGGTTCTTGGATATGAAAGAAGTGGTGTTCTTATTTCAGTAAATGTTAATGAACACAGGGTGGTATAATAAAAATTAGTTAAATATTAATATAACCTTTATATAACCTTAAATCATACATTTTTTTATCTTTTAGGTATAATAATACTAGTATTTATTTTTCTACATTCATCCCTGATATTAATTTATAATATTGTCATCATAGGTGGTTAGACTAATATAAACAGGAACATACTAAAATAGATGGGTGATTTTTGTTATGAAATTTATTATTTTTTCGTAACATAATTCTTAAAAAAAGTTTAATAGTATTATTTATATTTTTTAAGATGTTTAATTTTACTTTAGGATATTGGATAATGAATAATACTCTAGGTGAAAAACAAAATGTGTTGCCTCATGGAGGCAATAATCTATACGTACACACAAGCATCATTATTCTTTTCCTTAGAACATAAAGAAGGTGAGAATTTATTTATATTTTAAAAATGTAATTTATTTTTAAAGAATCATATTTATTCAAAAAATAAATTTTTTCATCATCTGTGTAATTTGGTTATTAAAAATAGATCAATTTACTTATGGATGCAGTAGCCTGCACATAACACAGGTGGAATTTTAGTTTTATTAATGATTGGGAGAAGGGTTGTAAATTATTGTCCCAAAAAAATAATAAAATTTAAATATAAATATGATACTAGTTTAATTATATAATCATTGGAATGTTATATTTGAAGGACATATAAGGATAATAAAAGGAAAAAAAGGAAAGAGAAAAAGAGTTATTGAGAGTGTTAACTAACTCCATAGAAGATATATTTTAAAATTTAGATTAATGATTTCTGATGGGGTATTTTGAGAATAGAAATACATCTAATAAGTTTGTAGAATGTTTTTAGAATAATTTAAGTAGATTTTTTTCAAACTTAAGAGGCTTGGTGTGAGAACAGAAGTGGGGTGGTTATGAATCCTTTATAATGGTGAGGATTGGAATTTTAGAAATAATATAAAATGTTAATTCAATTTTAAAAGGTTAATAAGATCCAATGATAAAAAATAATGGAGTGGGAAAGTGGTTAAGGTTGAAAAATTCTTAAAAATTCATTTTTAACATGTTTTTAATACTTTTACTCTAGTATTTTTCAATTTAAACATTTTTTGGTTTTAACATGGTATATAATTTTCTATGTGGAAAATAATTTTAACTGATGTAATTTAGTTTTAATGCCAATAAATAAAATAGTCATTATTATATAATTTAAAACTAATCAATAAAAATATAAAATATATTTTTTTCAAAAAAAATTTATTAGGTTGATAAAAATTAATTTTAATATGAGTGCACATAACATGTAATAATCCTCTTTTAGAAAATTGTATTTTATGATTAAAATTTTTGATTAAATGTCACGACCAATCCTTGGGGCCCGTACCGTGACTACCCCAAGCCCGCCTTCCATAGGCCATGGGCTGGGGACTAGCACCAAAGGTGTAATCCCTATAAAGACGGAATGCATTTCTTATAACCTGTACACACACACAGCCAGAACACAAGCAACAGAGTACACAACTGGAAGTAAACACCATGTAAAACTGTAAACAAAAGAATATACTGAAAGGAAAGGGGTCAGGAATACAAGCCCAATAGTCAAGTACAATAACTGTAAAGCTAGTAAAACTGCAGAATGGTAAACAAAAACTACTGAGTCGTCCTCCGGGAATCCCACCTGAACGGTTGGTACAGATGGCCTACTCAGCACCCCAGCTTCGTCCGTCTGCTCCATGTACGTCTCTCCAAATGGTCCACCCCTAGGTACTGCCTAGCTCTACAACTCTCTGCCTCAATCAGTGCAGTCCTTCGTCTGCAACCAACACAATGATGTGCGGGCATAGCCCGTGTAGGGGTGAGTATAACGATACTCATTAAGGGACCCTAAGACCCCCGAAGGTCTCCCAGAATCCATGAAGGATAAACCGTAGAAGTAAGATACAATCACGAAGTGTGAACCAACCCTACTTAGGTATATACCCATACATATACCTAAGTTACCAGTCACAGTCTGGCTCCAACTCTCGATCCCAAGCACTACCTAGTCCACATAGAAAATAAATTCAATCACATCGATGATAATGATTGAACGACAAGACTCAACTCACACAGGTATACAACCTTCGTATATAGATAGAGATGATCAGATGTAGTCCCTGATTCATCTATACTATCAAACCCATACAGGATACAAGATCAGCTAAGCTGTCGGACCCACACAGGATACAGGACCAGCTATTATTTCGGACCCACACAGGATACAGGAACAGAAGTCAGAACTGTCGGACCTACGAAGGATCCCGGTATAGTAGTCGTCGTTGTCGAACCCACGATGGATTTTGGTTTAGTAGTCATCGTTGTCGAACCCAGAGAGGATTACAGAATAGTAGTCATCTCTGTTGAACCCACGAAGGATTCTGGTACAGTAGTCGTCGCTGTCGAACCCACGGAGGATTCTGGTACAGTAGTCGTCGCAGCCAACTCTAGGTTTCGGGCACACATCACGCTCGATTCTTAGAGGGTCAGCTCCACGATCCAGGTGTTGATACATAAACTATCACAAATTCTTGAGTTAATGTATCCTGTAGTTATGTCTCATCAAAAGGAACCCTATGTGAGAAACGACGCGTCAATCAGATGCCCGGTCTGAGAGTTATTGGCATTTTTGTTTCAGGGACCCGGTTGGATTTACGCTTGATCCAAACCCGACCATTTTCAAAATTTGACCAAAACTCACTTAGTGTATCGAAAAAGGACTTCCTTATCACGAGGGTCCCAGTGTCGTAGACAGCGCGTTGATCGGACATGTGGTCTAGGAGATATTCGTATTTGAGCGATGTCGGGCCTGGCCCGTCAAGCCCAAGTGGGCTGGCAGGTCGGCCCGCCCCGGCGCGACGGCTCCGACCTAGCTGGGAGGTCGGCCCAGCCCGACATGGTGGGTCTAACTCGGCTGGGGGTCGGCAGGGCCTGGTGGGGCGTGGCCCCCCTACGGACCCGGCCTACGCTGTGGGCGGTCCGGTTCACCCGGCACCACCAAGCAGCGCCGCCTCTCCCCTATCCAGCCAGCCGTTTCTGCAAGGCGCATGCAGCCTGCAAAGTTGGCTGCAGTTTCACCCACGTGGTGCCTGCGGGCGATGCGGTTTTCTAGCCCGGCCGGCAGGTGGCTGGTCGGTTCGCCCAGCAGAGCAGCCCACAGAAGCGGGCCGCGACTCCTCCATGCGGCGCCTGCGGGCACTGCAGTTTTTCAGCCCGGCCGGTTCGGTTCGGCCGAACGGCCCACGGATGCGTGCCTTGTCCTCCTCCAAACGGCCAGCGCGACGGTGTCGGTCCTCCACCGTCGCGGCCCGGCCTGGCCACGGCCTTCGGCTCCACAGCGCGGCACGACGGCGCTGTACATCTTCATCTACCGCGGTCCTCCCGTCCTCGGTTCCTCTTCCGTCCGATGCGGTCCTCATGGCTGTGGTTATTCACCGGCGCGGTACGAAGGCACCGCGCCCTTTCAGATCTGTCTCTGATGTCATCAAATGGAAACAACAAGAGGGAGGGTCGGGCCATGTTCATGTGGTCTGAACCCTCCTCGTCATTTGATAACATTTGTTTTTCCAAAACAGAATTTTATTCGATGAAGAACGAAGGTGTAATCTCATATTTAGAATTAATAAAAAATTCCCCAACCTTGATTTCGATGTTCTCTTGATGGTGTCGCGGAAAGACAGCGTCATTCCATTGACGTCGGGAGGAGATGACGCCGTTGTTGGCGATGTTCTTCACGGGCGACGTCTACTCCTCTATCGCGGATGGAGGATGTTGAAGATGTCCTTCGTGTTCTTTGTGTTCTTCATGGAAAGAATGCTTTCTTTCAAGTTCTACAAAGCCTCAAAAGGTATTATGTCCATCTAACATAAAATAAAAACACACCACTTATTAAAAGGATGGCTTAATGAATTCAAAGAGATTCAAATTCATTACGTCACATCCATTAATTAAAAAGTGGGTTGGCTCATTAAATGGGAGGGAGGAGATGAAGAGGCTCCAAATTAAATAAAGGGAGTTTCATCCTCCTTAATTGGGGGTTCAAGGAGTTAAAGGGGAGTTGAAAAGTTTGAACTCATGTAGGCCTCACCACATAATATCCTCCCATGGAAGGTGATGTGGGGGTGGGCCCCACCACCAACCTCCCTTTGGTGGTTTCAACTACCATCCAAATAAAATTATGCAACACATAATTTTATTTAAATTTTACTTAGAAACCCCAAAAATTAACTTCCACTCCGGATAAAACACAACTGCGGTAAAGGTCTCCTTAAGAGAATACCAGCGCTGCGAGTTCATCGGTGTCCTTAGATTTCAATTCCAAGCACTGGTTCAAATGATAGAAAAACCTGCACATACGTTTTCTGAACGTACCTGAACAAAACTTCAGAAATTGATTCCAGGCACACCGGGCCTTGGAATCAGGCGTCGTTAGAAACCGCAAACTCATAAAATTCCCATGTATTTAAGAAAAAAATTTCCACAGGATTTCTGGGTCATTACACACTACGGGAAAAATGGATAATAGCGACGGGGTATTTGCGACGGGAATTATTCCCGTCGCAAATACCTTATGCAAAGGCTTATTTGCGACGGGAAACTATTCCCGTCGCAAATAAGCTGTTATTTGCGACGGGTTTCTTTTACCCGTCGCAAATGGTTTGGCACCAAATACGCGGCAAACCGGCCAAAATTTATTTGCGATGGGGTTAGAACCCCGTCGTAAATAACCGGCGGCGGTGAAAGACTATTTGCGACAGGTTTCTTTTAACCGTCGAAAATGGTTTTGCGCGAAAAGCACGCGAAACCGCGCGAAGTTTATTTGTGACAGGATTAGAACCCCGTCGCAAATAATCGGCGGTAGGGGTTATTTGCGACGGGTCCCGTCGCAAATATCTGTTTTAATGCCGCCCATATTTAAATGCGGTCGGGATTTTTTGCGATGGGCCCCGTCGCAAATAAGCCCGTCGCAATTAATCTAACTTATAAATACTGTCAACCGTTACAGTTTTTTTCACTCTAAACTTCTTACGACGATCAGTTGTAAAAAAAATTTTCCGACTTCAAGGAGTCAGTTGGTGGTGTCCTACAACTACAGCGGCTCGACATTGACATCAAGTTTAAGGTTTTTATCTGAATTTTAATTTAATATTTATTTTATTTATTTATTTTTAATTTTTTAATTTTTTTTTCTTATTCCTAATTAGAAATAATTATGAATAACTATTAATAATTAACATTAATTAGAGACAATTAAACACTAATTAATTTAAAATAGTTAGCTGTAATTACAATTAATTAGCAGTAGTTATGAAAAATGAAAATTAATTTTAATTAATTAATAATAATTAGAAATAATTAACATTAATTAGTAATAATTAATAAAAATTAACAATAATTATCAATAATTATGAATAATTAGTAATAATTAACAATAATCACCAATAATTAGTAATAATTATCAATATTTACTAATATTTACCAATAATTGTCAATAATTGTCAATTTTTTTCAATAATTACCAATATTTACCAATATTTACCAATAATTGCCAATAATAGTCAACATTTACCAATAATTAGGAATAATTACCAATAATTAGGAATAATTACCAATAATTAGGAATAATTACCAATAATTAGGAATAATTACCAATAATTAGTAATAATTACCAATAATTACCAATAATTACCAATAATTACCAATAATTTCCGATAATTACTAATAATTTGTAATAATTAACAATAATTAGTAATAAATAGTAATAAATACAAATAATTGCTAATAGTTGTCAATATTTACCAATAATTACCAATACTTGTCAATATTTACCAATAATTAGGAATAATTACCAATAATTAGGAATAATTACCAATAATTAGGAATAATTACCAATAATTAGGAATAATTACAAATAATTAGGAATAATTACCAATAAATCACAATAATTACCACTGATTAGTAATAAATTACCAATCATTAATAATAATTACTAATCATTAACAATATTTACCAATAATTAGAATAATTAACAATCATTAACCATAATTAACAATAATTACCAATAATTAACAATAATTAGGAATAATTAGGAATAATTACCACTAATTAGGAATAATTACCAATAATTAGGAATAAGTAGAAATAATTACCAATAATTAGGAATAATTACCAATAATTAGTAATAATTATCAATAATTACCAATAATTTGTAATAATTACCAATAATTAGGAATAATTACCAATAATTAGGAATAATTACCAATAATTAGGAATAATTAGTAATAATTACCAATAATTAGGAATAATTACCAATAATTAGTAATAATTATCAACAATTACCAATAATTAGTAATAATTACCAATAATTAGAAATAATTACCAATAATTAGGAATAATTACCAATAATTAGGAATAATTAGAAATAATTACCAATAATTCGGAATAATTACCAATAATTAGCAATAATTACCAATATTTAGTAATAATTACAAATAATTAGTAATAATTACCAATAATTAGTAATAATTACCAATAATTAGTAATAATTAACAATAATTAACAATAATTAGTAATAATTACCAATAATTACCAATATTTAACAATAATTACCAATAATTAGGAATAATTACCAATAATTAAGAATAATTACCAATAATTAGGAATAATAACCAATAATTAGGAATAATAACCAATAATTAGGAATAATAACATTACTAAGTTATTAGTATATTTTATTATTAATATTAAAATATTATAATTTTCTATATTATATACAATTTTCCTTTCATCTGTGTGTTTCTGTCTCCACATGTAATATTGGCATTCTTTTTCAAAATTATCAACCTACTCACCAATGGAGAGGTGAAAGTGAATGCAAATATTACATGTGGAGACAGAATGTTAAACACACAGATGAAAGGAGAATTGTATATAATATAGAAAATTATATTATTTTAATATTAATAATAAAATATACTAATAATGTAATAAAGTTATTATTATATAATTAATATTTATGAAAATATAATATTAGTATTATTAAAATATTAAAAAATTTATATAATATTAAAATTATCAATATTTGTAACAGGTTTTGCTTTATTCTTAACATGTCCAATTCTTAAAGGGTCAATTTTTAGGTCTTTCCCAATAATTAGGAATAATTTCCAATAATTAGGAATAATTAGCAATAATTAGGAATAATTACCAATAATTAGGAATAATTACCAATACTTAACAATAATTACCAATGATTAGTAATAATTACCAATCATTAACAATAATTACAAATAATTAGGAACAATTAAAAATAATTAACAATAATTAACAATAATTACCAATAATTAACAATAATTACCAATAATTAGGAATAATTACCAATAATTCGTATTAATTATCAATAATTACCAATAATTAGCAATAATTACCAATAATTAGTAATAATTACCAATAATTAGGAATAATTACCAATAATTAGGAATAATTAGTAATAATTACTAATAATTAGGAATAATTACCAATAATTAGTAATAATTATCAATAATTACCAATAATTAGTAATAATTACCAATAATTAGGAATAATTACCAACAATTAGGAATAATTTGGAATAATTATTAATAATTACCAAAAATTTGGAATAATTACCAATAATTAGAAATAATTACCAATAATTAGTAATAATTAACAATAATTACCAATAATTAGTAATAATTACCAATAATTAGTAATAATTACCAATAATTAGTAATAATTAATAATAATTACCAATAATTAGTAATAATTACCAATAATTACCAATATTTACCAATATTTACCAATATTTACCAATAATTACCAGTAATTAAGAATAATTACCAATAATTAGGAATAATAACCAATAATCAAGAATAATAACATTATTACATTTTTAGTATATTTTATTATTAAATTAAAATAATATAATTTTCTATATTATATACAATTATCATTTCATCTGTGTGTTTCTGTCTCCACATGTAATATTTGTATTCTTTTTCAAAATTATCAACCTACTCACCAATGGAGAGGTGAAAGTGAATTAAAATATTACATGTGGAGACAGAATGTTAAACACATAGATGAAAAGAGAATTGTATATAATATAGAAAATTATATTATTTTAATATTAATAATAAAATATACTAATAATGTAGTAATGTTATTATTATATAATTAATATTTATGAAAAAATAATATTAGTATTATTTAAATAATAAAAAATTTATATAATATTAAAATTATCAATATTTGTAACAGGTTTTGCTTTATTCTTAACATGTCCAATTCTTAAAGGGTCAATTTTTAGGTCTATCCCAATAAAAAGTTTGTGTCATTCGTGTATGAAGTAAACTCTATAATTATCTTTGCTTGAATGTTTTTTCTAACAAATTTTTCAAAAAAAGTTATGTTTCTATATTTTAAAGAAAAATATGGAACAACGAGGGCATTAACAGTCATTATTAGATGACCGCATATGGATAAATCAACGTAGAAATCCAAACAGTTCTGGTTTAAATCCAGTATATATAGAGGGTGTGGAGACTTTTTTATCATTTGAGGCATCAAATCCAGAATTTGTTTCAGAAGGCACAATAAAATTCCTTTGTAGAAAATGTGCATTGAGAACGTTTGAAACGTTTGACAAAGTGGGGGAACATCTCTTGCGTTTTGGTTTTCAACTAGATTATGTTTTTTGGTATCAACATGGTGAACGCAGTTCCAGAGTAGGTGATACCAACTTTATTCCGGATCCATCCCGATTTCAAGATTTAGTACATGATGTTGCAGATTCATCTGTTCAACATACAGAAACTCCTGCTGATATAACTTCAAATCCTGAGTTGGCACCATCTGAATGTTATGAGTTGTTGTGGTCTGCTGAGGATGCATTATATCATGGCTACAAGATGAGAAAATTTGAAGCAGTTGCAAAATTTATGGCTATCAAATCAGATAACGGGATGTCAAACATCTATTTTGACCAGATATTTTTTTTGCTTAAAACACTGTTACCTGAAGGAAATGTTGTTCCTGTAAATTACTATAAGAGTAAGAGGCTGGTATGAAATTTGGGACTTACTTATTAGAAGATTCATGCATGTTCAAATGACTGCATTTTATATTCTGGGGAAAATGATTCGTTGGATAGTTGTCCCACATGTGGGAAACCGAGATATAAAGAAGGGCAACATGGGAAGTCTGGTTTGATTCCTGTAAAATAGTTGAGATATTTTCCTCTTACATCCAGACTACAACGTTTATCATGTCTAAGAATACATCGACAATGATTTCATGGCATAAATCAAATATTTCAACCGATAAAAGCTTGAATCATCCAGCCGATGGTGATTCATGGAAACATTTTGATAGAGTTCATCCATCCATTTCTTTAGAAGCTAGAAATGTTCGACTGGGCCTTTCCACTGATGGTTTCTATCCATTCGGATCTTATGGTATTCAGTATTCATGTTGGCCTATTTTTTAATTCTGTATAATTTACCTCCATGGATGTTGATGAAGGAGCCCTATATCTTTTTGACTTTACTAATTACAGGACATCTGAAGAAGAATATTGATGTTTATTTGAAACCGTTAATTGATGAATTATGTTTATTGTGGAGTACTGGTGTCAGTAGATATTATTTTTCTATGAAACAGAATTTCATACTGAGAGTAACATTGATATGGAAAATTAGTGACTTCCCGGCTTATGGGATGTTATCTGGCTGGAGTACACATGGTCAGAAATCATGTCCTTACTTTATGGGAGAGAACAAAGCATTTATGCTCATTCATGGAAAGAAACATTTTTATTTTGACTGTCATCACAGATTTCTTCCAGCTGATCATCCTTTTCGCAGAAACAGATCTCATTTCAGAAAAGGAACAATTGAAAGGGATGGACCTTCAAAAATTCTATCAGGTTCAGAGTTAAAATCAGTTGTATTTTCATTACCTCCCATCACTTTTGGTCCCACAATAAACCAACAGAAAATTTATAGTTTTGGAAAAGAACACAATTGGATTAAACGTAGCATATTTTGGGACTTTCCATATTTGTATGATTTATTGGTCCACCGCATGTTGGATGTTATGCATATTGAGAAGAACTGTTTTGAGAATTTTTTTCATACAGTTTTGGATACACTAGGAAAGAGCAAAGACAATGTAAATGCACATTTAGATCTTGCCCAAATTTACAGGCGTCCATAACTGGAACTGTTTGAGAATGTTAGAACAGAAAAGTTACTGAAACCTAAAGCAGCTTATACATTGTCTAAAGAAAACCATTTATTATTTTGTCAATGGATTGCAGATTTGAGACTTCTAGATGGCTGTGCTTCCAATTTGGGTAGATTTGTAAAGAATAGTCATATTACTGGATTAAAAAGTCATGATTGTCATGTTATAATGGAAAGACTTCTACCCATTGGATTAAGAGGTTTATTGAATTCTGTGATTTGGGATTCCATAACAGACATGTCATATTTTTTTCGGGACATTTGTGCGGCTACAGCAGATTATGATGCTCTTTGAAAACTTTCAGAAGATGTTGTTGTAATTATATGTAAACTGGAAAAAATATTTCCGCTGTCTTTCTTCGACTCAATGGAACATTTGATATTACATTTTCCATATGAAGCCAAATGTGGAGGTCCAGTATAGTTTCGATAGATGTACCCATTCGAAAGATGCATGCGAAAATTGAAAAGAAAAGTATGTAACAAAGCATCTGTTGAAGGATCTATTGCAGAAGCTTATTTTCAAGAAGAAATATCTTTTTTCTGCTCCCATTATTTTGAATCTGAGTATCCTTCAAAACACAACCGAATGGGACGTAATGAGAGGAATATTGAGAAATCGAAAACCAATTATCTGTTTTCAACCAGCCAGAGCTTGGTTTTGGTGGAGTTTATGAATGTTGGCTTTCAAATGATGAACATCATAGAGCTCATACGTATGTTCTGCTCAACTGTGAAGAGATGGCATCAGTTGTACTGTAAGTGTTTATATCACTTATTCTATCATTTATGTCACAGTAAATAACATTTCTTTTTATAGGTTGTATGATAATCATATCAAGAAACAAATTCCACAAATTACAGTAGCTTCTCTCGAAGAACGCCGACAGAAAAATTTCTCTCATTGGTTTCAAAAACTGGTAACATAAACTCTTTATCTTTTAAGAACTCATTAAATGTATAGTTTACTATATTGATAATTATTTCACAAATTTTCAGGTGTCTCGACATATTGATAAAATTGAAAAACAGCTGTGTATATTGAGTAACCCACCTTCCAAACTTGTTAAAACTTATAATGCATATGTGGTGAATGGATTTCAATCTCATACACATGCATATGGGGAATCAAAAAAAAACAATGAAAAGTGGAGTTAGCTTGAGAGGATCTCATCATCGAGAAAATGAAGTTGACTTTTATGGAATGCTTGATGAAATCATTGAACTCTGTTATCTTGGACAACATTACATAACCATGTTCAAATGTCGGTGGTTGGATACAGAGAGAGGCGCCCATGTTCATCTGACTCATGGAATCATCGATATTAAATGTAAAAGTGTTCTCGCATTAAATGAACCATTCTTATTGGCTCAACATGCACATCAAGTTTATTATGCAAAGTACTGTGCTACGTCAAAATACTTGACTGATTGGTGGAGTATAATAAAAATCAAAATTCGAGACAATCAGTTTAGTCAAAGTAAATGTGCTTTCACTGATGTGCATGAAATTGAAGTTTTTCAAGAGAGTACTCAAAATCAATATTTTTTACAAAGAGACATGACTATCGATGAAGACACCCAACATTTAAGAGTCGGTGATGACGATGATGTTAATGATGTCACATATGAATTTGAAATGGTAAGAGATGAAGCAACTGGAACTTGAATGGATATCGATGATGTTGAGGAGGAATATGAAGATGACATTGACATATATGAAGATAATGATGAAGATGAACACTGATAGAATTCCATGGTAGTTATATATAATAATAACTAATATATATGTATATATAATAGTAATTTTCAATTATTTGTTAACAACATTAACATTTTCTGTTTCAGATGGATGACGAAGCATTTCGTGAGTTGACAGATGCTGACCAATCTTTCGATGTGGATGAGTTGCTGGCAGATGAACCTCAGCCTGCAGGCGCTTCAGGTAGTACGTGGAGGGGGTGCGGTCTTGCATGATTGAGGATTCCTGACCCCATCCCCGAGCGACGTCCAGGTCTTGGGTTTGATCCATGCACACGGAGGTGTGATAACCTGTGGATTTGACTAAGATTTCATTAATCTATTCACATAGTAAATGTTTATTATTTTTAAATTTTTCCGAATATATTAGTTGGATAGGGTAGCGCTATTTTGCGCAACTATTTCTCTCATCCTTGGACCACATGGGAGTAGATTCCCATTGATGTGAAGCAGGCCATGTTCGGCCATTGGTTGGTACATAAGTAAATAAATAATTTTTATTTTGAAAATTATTTCTTTTCTAACTTGATATTTTTATTTATTTTTAGGGTTTATGGTATCCGATCGAGGATACCATGCGTGGTGCCATCCACAATGCATGAGAGGTGGTCATGCGTGATCGCTTTCGTCAGTTTTTTCACAACTTGAGAAGAGCGTCCATGAAGAAAGCAGGAGTATCTATTTTTGATGACTCCGGTAGAGCGCACTGACCATAGTACATTTCATCCCACGTATGGGATGGATTATGTGCGCACTGGTTGAGTGATGCCTTTCAGAGGAGATCATCGGTGGGGAGGCAGAATCAGGGGAGACAGGAGGTGACTCATCGAGCTAGGAGTCGTACTTTCAGTACTCATAGACAGCATCTGGTACGTACATTATTTTAAAAATTTTATATAACTATAAATATTAAAAGTTTATTTTTTATTCTTATAGGCTGTCGAGCACCCCGATATTACGAAGTACGATGTATATCGAAGGATGTATAGTGATCTTACTACTGGGTAGCTTATAGGTGATTGTCAGCATCACATCATGGTCAGTATTATTTGTTTTAAAGTTTAGAAACTAAATGCATATAATATATTCACAATTTGAATTTTAAATTACAACTACAGGAGTCATATGAGGCCGCAGCGTCACAGACCCAGCCTGAGAGTTAGGACGAGTCATCAGATCAGACCAGTGGCTATCAGTTTGATGAGGCGGCATGGATACAGGTCACCCAGTATGCCTTCGAGAAGGGCCAGGTAGTTGGTATCAGCTCTCGACTGACTCCTGGAGATTATTATGGCAGTGATGCGATGTCGGCGTCCATCTCGAGAGGAGATCGTGCATCTTCTTCTACTACACAGTATGAGGATCAGTTGTGATCTCAGACTGCACTGATAGAGAGTCTAAGACAGGAGCAGGAGGAGATACGTCAGCAGCAGCAGCAGTAGCAGCATGATGAGGAGCATTGACACCAGCAACAGCTGTACGAGGAGCAGATGAGTCGGTGGCAGCAGCAGCAGCAGGAGTAGATGGAGTACATGCACCGACTCACTCGTGCTTTAGGGATGAAGTTTCCTCCACCAGCATCTGCAGAACCCCCTCCCCCCTCCCCCCTCCTTCAGATTATAGTTTGTTTTTATGTTATAATGTTTGTTAAATCAAAATATGAATTTTTTTCTATTCATAGTTTCTGTCTCATTATAAAATATAAATAATATTATATTTTGAAATAATAATATTAATATGAATAATAATATTATTTATATTTTATAATATTAAATTTTATATATATATTAAAAATATATAATATTATAATTTAATTATATTTTTTGTAATATTTGAATTATTTTAATATTTGAATTATTTTAATATTTGAATGTATTATAATTCTATTATTATTATATTAATTAAAATAACTTATTAATATTTTTTTATTTATGAATTATAATTCTAATATTATTATATTAATTAAAATCATTTATTAATATTTTATTATTTTTTATTTTTGAATTATAATTCTATTATTATTATATTAATTAAAATAATTTATTAATAATTTATTATTTTTATTTTTGAATTATAATACTATTATTATATTAATTAAAATCATTTATTAATATTTTTTTATTTTTTTATTTTTGAATTATAATTGGATTATTATTATATTAATTAAAATAATTTATTAATATATTATTTTTTATAATTTTTTTATATTATTTGCGACGGGATACTATGCCCGTTGCAAATAGTATTATTATTATATTAATTAAAATAATTTAGTAATATTGTTTTTTTAAAATTATTTGCGATGGGCCCGTCGCAAATAATTTTTAAAAACTTTTTTTTAAACATAACGACTAATATTTGCGACGGGAATATTTCCCATCGAAAATAATACTTTTAGCGACGGAACCGTTGCAAATAATTGTTGTTGCGACGCCATTTTCTGCAACGGGTTATTTGCGATGGACCCCCATCGCAAAAGCACATTAGCGGCGGGATCATGACGCAAATGGCCCATCGCAAATGTCCTCATTTCCTGTAGTGACATTCTTACCACCTCATATATTTACGTCCCTGAAAGCTACAACACACAGCAAGGGAAAAAATGAGGGTACTGAGTATGCATCTGAGCCTCCCACTCCCATGTTCTCTCCTAGAGGTTCTCGTGCTACCAGTGAATGCACAATAGAGGAATCGACAGTCCACATATGACCCGCTCCTGTCGATCCTCAATCTCCACTAAAACCTCGGTGAATGTCGCCCCATCATCGATGTCTATCTCCCCATGGTCAATGATGTGGGATGGTTCGTGCACGTGTCTTCTCAGCTGAGATACGTGGAAGACGTCGTGAACCCGGTGCAACTGAGGTGGAAGGGCCAAATGGTATGCCACCCCGCCTACTCTGCAGAGAACCTGGAATGGTCCAATGAATCGTGGAGATAACGTGCCACCTCATCCAAATCTCCGTAGACCTCATTGAGGTGAGACCCATAGAAATATGTGGTCACCATCCTTGAACTCTAATGGTCCCCCTCTCCTATCAGCATAAGACTTTTGTCTGCTCTGTGCAGTCCCCATATGCTCCTGGATGATCTACACCTTTTCCATTGTAGCCTGCACCATCTCTGGTCCTACAAGTGCTGACTCCCCTAGGTCAGTCCATCACAGAGGTGATCTACAAGGTCATCCATACAGTGCCTCGTAAGGTTCCAACCCGTTGGTAGAGTGGTAGCTTATATTATATGCAAACTCTACCAAGGGAAAGTGATCCTCCTAGCTGTGATCAAAGTTGGGGATGCATTCACGGAGCATGTCCTCGAGATTATGAATGGTCCTCTCAGTCTAACCATCCGTCTGTGGGTGGAAGGCAGTTCTCAAGTGAAGTTGTGTCCTGAAAGCTTCATGTAACCCCTTCTATAGCTAGGAAGTGAAACGAGTATCTCGATCAGATACTATCATTGATGGAACACCATGAAGCCATATGATCTTCTGTATATAGAGGCATCCCAATCTCTCTACTGAGCCCTTCTCTTTGATCGGTTGGAAGTGGGCCAAAATGGTGAGTCCGTCGATAATCACCTAGATAGAGTCGTGTCCTCTAGATGTACATGGGAGTCTTGTCACGAAATCTATGGTTATCTCGTCAAACATCTACTCTGGGTCCTCTAAGGGCTGAGCCAAGCCTACTAGAACCTGGTGCTCCGCCTTTACTTGCTGACAAGTGAAGCATCATGAGAAAAACTGTGCTACTGCCTTTTTCATACCCGGCCACCAGTAATGTCGTCTGAGGTCTTTATACATCTTCTCCACTCTTGGATGTACCGCTAGAGGGGAAGTGTTAAACTCCCTCAACACCTCCTACTATAAGGCTACTGGTACTATGGTACGCCCTCTGAATAGGATGACATGCTCCTCACCTTCAGAAAACTCTTCAGGTGCCTTCCCTGAGGATATCTGAGCATGTGGCATCCCATAGTCAATATCCTCACACTATGCCTCTCTGACTCACTGAATAAGTGGTGGAGTGACTGTGAGAGACTGTAGAAAGGATACTCCATCTCTATCCACAAAGGATATCTGCAACGCGGCTAGCTGCTCTGTCGCCTCTCCTAGTAGTTGAATACCTTATTCTCTACTGAGAAATTCTGCTACAATGTTCCTCTTTCCAGGAGTATAGACTATCTCAAAGTTGTAGTCCTGGATGAAATCAAGCCATCATCATTTTCTCAGGTTCATGTCCTTCTACGTGAAGATGTACCTGAGACTCTGGTGGTCAGAGTAGACTATAAAACGCTCACCTATCAGATAATGTCACCACATCTTCAAGAAGATGACCAGTGTTGCTAACTCCAGGTCATGGGTAGCGTAGTTCTCCTCGTGCTCTCTCAACTGCCAGGAATCATATGTGATCACTGCTTGCTCCTGCATGAGGACACACCTGAGTCTGGTCCCTGATGCGTCGTAGTAAACTACACACCCTACACCCTCCTCTGGTAGACTCAAGATGGGTGCACTATTCAATCTAGGCCTCAGCTCCTGAAAGCTCTTCTAGCATATCTTTGACCACACGAAGGGTTTCCCCTTCTTAGTCAATGCTGAAAGTGGTGCTGAAACTCTAGAGAAGTCTGGAACAAATATCCAATAGTACCCAGCCAGACCCAGAAAACTATGCACCTCTGTCACACTACTGGGTGGCTCGCAAGAAAGTACTGCCTCGATCTTCACTGGGTCCACTACAACTTCATCCTTCGAGATGATGTGTCCCAAGAAGTGAACCTCTCGAATCCAAAACTGGCACTTCGAGAGTTTACCATATATCTGGTTCTCTTGGAGTGAATCCAGTACTACCCTCAAATGATAGGTGTCCTCTTCCTCAGTAGTCGAGTAAATCAGTATGTCGTCGATGAAGACTATGATAAAGCAATCGAGGTAAGGCAGAAAGATCAGGTTCATGAGACTCATGAACACTGTGGGAGCATTGGTTACGCCGAAGGGCATAACCAAGAACATGTAGTGGCCATACCAACACCTCAAGGCTATCTTATGCACATCCTCGTCCCGAACTCTGAGCTGGGGATAGCCTGACCTGAGGTCTATCTTTGAGAACCATCGTTCTCCCTTGAGCTGATCAAAGAGGTCGTCAATCCTCGAGAGTGGGTACTTGTTCTTCATAGTCACATGATTCAGGCAACAGTAGTCGATACACAGTCGTATGCCCCCATCCTCCTTCTTGGAAAACAAAATCAGAGATTCCTAGGGTGAAACACTGGGTCAGATAAATCCCTTCCCCTGAAAGTCCTCCAGTAGTACTACCAGCTCACGAACCTCAGCGGCATCCATCCAATATGTTGGAGTAGATATGGGTGATGTACTGGGGTACATATCAATGTAGAAGTCTACCTTTCTGTGATTAGGTAGTCCTAGAACATCTTCAGGGAAAACATCGACATACTGATCCAACAAAATAGGAAAACTCGGACTCCGAACATCAACCGCTCTTAGGATGAGACTAGACAACAGATGTGTGATCAGCTACCCCCTCCTTTGTGTTTTTCCATCCTGTGGTGAAAAGGCTCCATTATCGCCGGTGAAGGAGAACCTGGTTCCATCTGTGCAGTTACACCCCACTTTATGCCTAATACAGTCAATCTGAGCAATAACTGTGGATAACCAGTCCATACCCAAGATG
Organism: Viscum album; assembly: GCA_963277665.1. Lineage (NCBI taxonomy): Eukaryota > Viridiplantae > Streptophyta > Magnoliopsida > Santalales > Viscaceae > Viscum > Viscum album. The sequence continues at coordinate 194,346,037 of OY728137.1, read as the reverse complement.
ACGTCGTAAGGCCTCAACGCTGCTACAAGAAGATTCCAGCCGAAGCCCTCGCCTCCTAGAGTAATCTCACACTTCCGGCACCAGTGTGCAATCGTCGAGTCATCTCCCTTAGTAGTCTCTATCTGTAAGGATCATGACAACGACTCTGTTGGAATCTCCGAGCTCCGAATGAGGTTAGTGGAAATAAAATAATGACTCACACCTGTGTCTATAAGTACTACAACAATGGTGGAGTAGACACAGATAGTACCTCGAATCATCTCAGGTGTGCCGTGGTCATAGGCCTCGAATTCCTAGAGCTGAGCCCACCTTTGTCCGCCATCTCCCTATGGTCGGGGTGGAACTCCTGGTGGTGGTGGTGGTAGAGCCTCAAAATGTCGTCCACCACCTGCTGCTCGGCTAGCTCCTCTGCCATGTCCGTCTGCTCCCAGTGGACCACCACGGTCAAACCTCTACCTCTAACTGGGAGGTACCTCTACTCACTGCTGCTCATCTGCATGGTGGGTCAGGCTGTCATGAGCCATGTGGCCCTGCCCGTCGCATGCATAACACTTCCTGCTCCTCGTATAGCTGGCTGTGTCTCGTGTGCCCTGCACAACCGAACCTATATCATGGGGTCGCCCACATGATGGCCTGGTCCACTTGGACCTCTGCGTCATCTGTCTACTGCCGGCTGTAGAAGACTCCGCTACGTGTCACCCTGTGGTGGGTCTCGCCGCTGGTGACTACTTAGCGAGAAAACCCTCCACTAGAAGGGCTTTCTCCAACACCCCTGCCTGCATCGGAATGCTAAGGGGAATCATCGAAGCCTTGATTTCATGCCTGAGTCCCTGCTCAAAGGTCCGAACCCTGAAGAATGGGTCTCGTACCATATCCATGGATTTGAGTGAGAGGTCAGTGAACCTCGCTAAGTACTGAGCTACTATCATGCTACCCTGCTGCAGATGAAGTAACTCTTGAATCTGCACCGCACGAAGGGTGGATGGAACAAACTTTGAGTGATATAAAACCTCAAAGTCTATCCACAGTAATGATGCCTCGTCATGCACCTGGATCATCAGGCTCCACCATCTTCCTACTTCTTCATGCAGGAGACTCACGACTAGGATCACCTTGAGGTCGACTGGTGTCCCTACCAATATGAAAACTATCACGACAGCCTCCATCCAATCCTCAGCGGCCTGTGGGTCTGTCTCTCCCTAGAACCTGGGTGGCCTCTGGTGCTGGAACTCATGCAACGCACTCAGGTGGCTTGCACTCTATGCTACTGGAGCTGGTGGTATCGGTGACCCAGCGGGTAGTGATACTGCTAGTACCTCCTCTATGATGGCGCCCTACACTGAGGCCTCATCGCTCGGTGGGCTACCATCTCGTACGAAACTCAGAACCCTAGCTACGTGCCTTCATGGGCCCATCCTGAAAATAAACAGGTGTTCCATGGTTACAACAATATACCTGGTGAGTAGACACAAAGTAATCACAAAGAAAACATTTTAAAAGAAAACACATATGCAATCAGTGTTTTCATGCACTGAGTCGGAGATCAGATGTCAGAGTCCTAGTGTATGGATATGTCGGTCACCGCACCAACACCGGTTTCCCTAAACAGATAACCACACCCAAAACACTTTACACTATTGTCGTAAAAATAATCAGAATCCAATTTTTATGGTTGAACTGACTCCTCTAATACCAATTTTTCACGACCCATCCTCGGGGCCTGTGCTACGACTACACCAAGCCCACCTTCCATAGGCCAGGGGCTGGCAACTAGCACCAAAGGCATAATCCCTATAAAAAGGGAAGGTATTGCCTTTAACCTATACACACACACAGCCTGAACACAAGTAGTAGAGTATGTAAATGGGAGTAAACTCTAAGTAAAACTGTATACAAAAGAAAGTGCTAAAAGGAAAGGGGTCGGAAATACATGCCCAATAGTAAATTACAACAACTGTAAAGATAGTACAACTGCAGAATGGTAAATAGCAGCTACTAAGTTGTCCTCCGGGAATCCCACCTGAAGGGTGGGTATAGATGGCCTCCTCAGCACCCTAGGTCTGTCTGTCTGCTCCGTATACGTCTCGCCAAATGGTACACCTCCGAGTATCGTCTAGCTCAACAACTATCTACCTCGATCAGTGTTGTCCGTAATCTGAAACCAACACAATGATGTGAGAGCATAGCCCATGCAGGGGTGAGTATAAAGATACTCAGTAAGGGACCTCGAGACCCCTGAAGGTCTCCCAAAATCCACGAAGGATAAACCACAGAAGTAAGATACAATCACGAAGTGTCAACCAAACCTACTTAGGTATATTCTCATACATATACCTAAGTAACCAGTCACAGTCTGGCTCCAACTCTTGATCCCAAGCACAACCCAGCCCACACAGGATGTAAAGTCAATCACATCAGTGATAATGATTGAAAGACACGACTCAGCACACATAGGTATACATCTTTCATATAGAGATAGAGACGATTAGATGCAGTCACTGATTCATCTAAGCTGTCGGACCCACACAGGATACAGGACCAGCTAAGCTGTCGAACCCACACAAGATAAAGGACCAGCTATTCTGTCAGACCCACAGAGGATACAGGAACAGAAGTTTGAACTGTCGGACCCATGGAGGATCCTGGTACAGTAGTCATCGTTGTCAAACCCATGGAGGATTCTAGTTCAGTAGTCATCTATGTAGAACCCATGGAGGATTCCGGTACAGTAGTCATCCTTGTCGAACACACGGAGGATTCTGGTACATTAGTCGTCATTGTTGAACCCACGGAGGATTCTAGTACAGTAGTCACCGCAGCCTGCTCTAGGGTTCTCACACACAGCACGCTCGATTCCGGGAGGGTCCGCTCCACGAGCCAAGTTTCAATACATCAACTATCACGAAGTATCAAGTTGATGTATGCCATAGTTCTGTCTCATTAAAAGGAACCTATGATTACATACGGTGCGTCAATCAGCTGCCCGGTCTGAGAGTTATTGGGATTTCTATTCCAGGGTCCCGGTTGGATTTACGCTCGATCCAAACCCGGCCGTTTTCCAAATTTGACCAAAACTCACTTACAGTATCGCAAAAGGACCACCTCGTCGTGATTGTCCCAGTGTAGTAGATGGCACATCGATCAGACGCGCGGTCTAAGAGATATTTGTATTTTAAGTGAAGTAGGGCCCGACCCGTCAAGCCTAGTGGGCTGGCGGGTCGGCCTGACCAAGCTCTGTGGGTCCGACCCAGCTGGGGGGTCGGCTTGGCCCGGCTCAGCGGGTCTGACCTAGCTGGGGGGTTGGCGGGCCCAATGGGGAGCGGCCCACCTACGGACCCGGCCCGCGCTGTGGGCCTGTCCGGTTCGACCAGCAGAGCGGCCCATAGAATCGAGCAGCAGCTCCTCCACATAGAGCCTGTGGGTGCATCTGTTTTTCAGCCCGGCCGGCAGGCGGCTGGCCGGTTCGGTTTGGCTGATCACGTGGCTGGCACGATGACTCCTGTCCTCCACCGCCACGTCCCAGCCTGGCCGGGGCCTTCGACTCCACAGCACGGCATGACGGTGTCACGCCTCTTCATCCGTCGGGGTCCTCCTGACCGTGGTTCCTATTTTATCTATCACGGTCCTCCTAGCCACGGTTATTCTTCAGCGTGGTGCGACAACACACCCTTTCAGCTCCGTCTCTGACGTCATCAAATGGAAACAACAAAGGGGAGGTTCGAGTCGTGTTCCTGCGGTCCGAACCCTCCTCGCCATTTGATAACATTTGGTTTTCCAAACCATAATTTTATTGGACAAAGAACGAAGGTGTAATATCATATTTAAAATTAATATAAAATTTCCCTACCTTGATTTCTATGTTCTCTTTATGGTGTCGTGGAAAGATGGGGTTGTTCCGTTGACGTCGATAGGAGATGACATCGTTGTTTGCGACGTTCTTCACAGGTGGCGTCTACTCCTCTATCACAGATGGAGGATGTTGAAGATGTCCTTCATGTTCTTCATGTTCTTCGTAGAAAGAATGCATTCTTTCAAATTCTCCAAATCCTCCCAAGGTATTATGTCCAACCAACATAAAATAAAAACACACCACTTATTAAAAAGATGGTATAATGAATTCAATGAGATTAAAATTCATTACGTCACATCCTTTAATTAAAAAGTGGGTTGGATCATTAAATGGGAGGGAGGAGATGAAGAGGCTCCAAAGTAAATAAATGGAGTTTCATCCTCCTTAATTGGGGGTTCAAGGAGTTGAATGAGAGTTGAAGAATTTGAAATCGTATGGGCCCCACCACATAATATCCTCCCATGAGAGGTTATGTGGGGGTGGGCCCCACCACCAAACTACCTTTCTATGTTTTAACTACCATCCAAATAAAATTATTCAACACATGATTTTATTTAAATTTTACTTAGAAACCCTAGAAATGAACTACCACTCATGATAAAACGCAACTGCGGTAAAGGTCTCCTTAAGAAAATATCGGTTCTGCGAGTTCATCGGTGTCCTCATATTTCAATTCCGAGTACTGGTTCCAAAGATAGAAAAACTTGAATGTATGTTTACTGAACATACCCGAATAAAACATCAGAAATTGATTCTGGGTCCACCGTCCTCAGAATCAGCTGCCGTTAGAAACCACAGAAACGTAAAATTCCCATTTATTAATAAAAATAATTTCCACAGGATTTTCGTGTATTTACATTAAAATAGAATGATCAATGATGTAAATATTTATTATAATAATTGGTATATTATTTAATAAATAATAATTTTTTTATCTAAATCAAAAAAACTAAATTCCACCTTATAGATACACAGTTAAAAGGAACATAGAAAAAATATTTTTTATTTGAGTATAATTTTAATTAAGTGTCCAAAATACTAAACATGGGTTTTATAAATTCGACATTATATTTTATAATTATTTAATTTAATTTGTATTTTTTATATAGGAAATGTTCCATAGACTTTCAAATCAATATTTTATTATGGAAATTTTTTACAACTGATAGTATTTGAAAAAAGGGTATTTTTCACTTTTCACAAAAAATTCAACCTTTTCTAAATAATATTGAAAATTAATCATAACATATTTTTGAAGTTATAAATTAATAAATAGTGATAATTTCATAAAATTAAAATTCATAAAATCATAAATTTAACTCTTAAATGAAAATAAAAAATATAAATAAATTTTTTTGTTGAATTTTTTTTATTAAGTGTTATTAATATTATTTCATATCAATTTTTAATTTAACTAATGTTAATATATTAGTACATATATAATAATATTTTAAAATTGGATAATTTTATTTATAAGATTAAAATATGAAACACATTAAAAAATTTGTTATTTTAGAAAGAGAAATCATTTTAGTATTAAATCATATTAATTATTTATCCCCAAAATGTAACCAATTTTTATTGATTAATATCTTTTTATTTACTATAGATTTTATTATTATTGTAATTTTCCAAATAATATTAATCTAATATTTTAGGTCACATTTTAGTATGTTGTTGCATGTGGAGTATGTCATTAATATCATTATATTAATTTAGTAGAAAGATATGTCGTAAAATAATAGTTTATTACAATCTCCACCGTTAAATAAATTGAGTCCTTGTAATTATAATTAATTCCTACTAAATAAATATTAATGGTTTTTATAATATATACATGAATCAATATTTTATTTACAATTACGTATCGATCATATTTTCTTTCATTATTATAGGAAACTAATCTATTCTTTTATACTATATATATTTCACAATACTTAGTTTCCTCCTAACCATTTGTGAAAAATATTCCTTATGATTGGGTGTTAAGGCCTATGTATTGGAATTAATTTTCCAAGATATACCATAGTTATCCTTGTAGGTATAAGTAATCATAAGTTGATTTGAGACATCAAATATGATTTACCTACTTAATTAATACAGACCCTTTGTGAAGATAGAAAATTCATTTACAAAATGCATTAAATTCATCAAAAGTAGGGATAATATTATATTCATGATGCATATTCCATTAACATAAATTTGGGATACAATAATAATAGTATTTTTTAATTGGTAATGTCAAATAATTAAGGTGGTGATTTTATTACCTTAGAGAACATCCTAGTTATGCTAGAGTGGCTATACCAAAATCAATTTAGAGATCTCGTGTGAGGGAGTAGTGTACATTTCCCACTAAAGTATCCCTCACCAATTCAATATTATTATTTTCATAGGGTTTCTATAATATCTTGGTTTAGGATATTTATTAGGTTCATAATCCTTATTATCCATTGGATTAGGGAATTAATATGAATAATTACTAAATTCATTAGATTTTAAGCATTGGAAATTATTCCCATTCATTTAATTGATTATTTTATTCACCCCATCTCAACAATCAGAATATTTATGGCCAATAATTCTACACTTAAAATACATTTTCTCAATCCTTTTAAACTTTCCTTAGTTGCTTCTCCCCACATTTTTTGACATGTGGGAAGTATAATATTCTTTAGTTCATCATTTTCATCACCTGATCATCTATGATACATCTTCATCTTTTGTGGTGTGTTTGGATATTCATAAAGACTCATGTTGTTATTCAAAAAATATGATTATTGTGTGATTATAACCACTATATTTTCAACACCAACTATTATCCCATTATGTTTCTCATTAATACCATTGTCTCATTGTCCATCATTTCCATTTTTAACTAATTTCCTCCTTTACCATCCATTTAAAAAAATAAAATTATATTGAGGCATGAGGAAATTAATAATTTCATAAAATTAAACAATACAAATATAAAAAGTAATTAATAATGGTCATGAATAACCTATCTTATGGATCCATAATTTTTTATTTAGTTTATCCATTTTCATTTCATATTGGGTTATCTAGCCAAAATATATTCTTATCCCACATAATAGTTCATAAAGATAATGTGAATTAACCAAATCATATCCCCCATTAGAGTACAAAATGTTTTATAGTTAGGCATATTTTTCATGCACCTAGTAAAGATTGAGTTAATATCTAGCTATCCTTTTCAGGGTTATTACCTATTGGTTCATCTTTACCAAATCATACATCTACTTACTATATCTAGGAAAGGATTTCATTTTATAGAAACCAAATAATATATAATTAAAAAAATATCAAGATTTTATCCTATATTGATACTTGTACCTTGGTATTTCACAAAATTTCCCTTATCTTAATCTATACAATTAACTAAACTAGTTCATAAAAATAACTAAACATTTTTCTGATACTAACTGAGCCACCCCATACCCGCACTCCTAGATCCAATGCTAATGGGAGATTATTTAAATACTGGTGTTGATACTAAGTGATATAAAGAAATATAAATATACAAATATTTCACATAATTTTTATAACATAATATTTTTATATAAAAATAATTTCCCAATCCCAAGAACAATATTCTTAATTTTAATTGAGTATATACTACCCAAGATACTTTTTTACAATACATGAGAATATTTCTTGATAATTAAACACATTAATACCCCTTCTAGACATCTCATGAGTTATTATCACATTCAGAACATGAGTAATAAAAACATAAAAAGGGTCGATTTTCGGTAATCATTAAGGAACAAAAATCATCAACATTTCATCATGGTTTAGATCACAAACATATGATAAAACATGTGTAGGGAATGCATATCTTCTTAAAAAGAACATAGAAAACTAAGAGTTCTTTATAATTAATTTTTTGGACACGTATAATCTAAAATAAAAATTCATGTACCATTTAATATGAGTGTGAGATAATAAACATGATCCATATAGCATAATCATCAGTATATTATTAAAATATTGAACCCATAGTTCAGGATACGGTGTAAAAAACATGTTATTTACATTTAATCCTTGGATACCAAAAAACATGACCTAATTTTAAACATAATAAATATATAATTGAACTAAAATATTAAATCACATACATACATAAGAACCTTTTAGGTTTATATTTTTTTGATAATTAGGATGAAATCGTACATAAAAACTTAAATACATAAACAACTGGACCATAAAACCCTATATCATCACCTACTGAGTAATTCACATTTAGAAACCGTGTTAGGAATAACATACTTGAAACCTTTCTTTAAAACATGAGTGAAAGGAAATATAATAAGGGTGATGTCAAAAACATAGTTAGGTTAAAAATAATAATTAACAATTGAATGTCACCAGTGGGCATAAAAAGATCATAAGGATATGATGACATAATCATGTTTCATGAGAATAACATAAGATAATTCATACCCCTCAAAACCTATATCATTATACATATGACATGGAATAATTTTTTTACAAAACCATGAGTCCTAATAATTAATAATCATGATATTTATGATGTTAATCATGAACATAGGAAGCATTAAATATCCATAGAAATAATATAGAAATCCTTTTATGAAATATAGAAAGTATTCATATTGGATCATTATATTCATAACCCATGTAAAACTCATGTTAGATTTGACTGAATCCTAGTTAAATTCATAGGATAAACCACACTAGTTTTCTCCCTCATTCTTTCCATTGTAGGTAATAAACAATAAAAAAAATTATTAGAGTCCTAAAATGGGTTCATCCAATAATATATTATGTATCAGGATCACCATCTCTTATAAGTATTTTCAGGCTCACTTTTTTATCATCTATAATTATCATGTACCATATCTTAAATGAAACACTTTAATATTCCACCATTTCATCATACAACCATTGAAAAAATTATTATTCCAATATAGCTTGTTTGAACCTTCCAAACAAAATAGGTTTCTTGAAAATCTCATTAAAACAATCATCATAAGCCATACATAGAAAGACGTTGGATAATATAATAATATGATAATCCTAGTGAAGTATATGAATCATTAATGGATGAGTAAATATTGTAAATTACCATTAAAATAACATTTTAAACATTTCTTTGAAAACAACATAAAATACCCTTTTTACTGATATTTTTAAAAATTATAAAAAAATATTAGGAAAATTATTTTAATTAGAAATATCCACAAAAAATTATAAATAGACACATAAAAGAAAAAAAGGTCAATATGGTGGAAAAATTTATTCATTCTCTATATATTAAAAGAAAACATCCCTTTCACAATCTTATAAAAATTCAAAAAAAAATGTTCCATTTATTTTCATAAATATTCCTTTTTAAACCATTCTAATTAATTCCAAAAATAATTTAAATAAACATAATATATAACTTAATTTTAAATATAAATATTCTTCAGAGCATTTTTATAAATTATTGATATATAATAAAAAGATTCTCAATCTTAATGAAGATACAATATTGGAATAACTAACAAACAACATTCTAGATGTTTCTTTAATAAATAAGGGGAAATGGAAACTAATAATAAGGAATAAATTAATAATAGAAAAGAATGAATCATATTTGGTTCATGAAAATAATATTATATTATTTCAAAAAAGTATCCTTGAACATAAACATTGCTAAAAATAAAATATATTGTAACATAAAACCTTTATCACCTAGGTAACTTTGAAATTAAAAATTCATTGAAAGAAAAAATATGATATGAATCTATAAATATAATTAATAAAATTAATTAATATTTTAAAATTCATTCATAGGTCATTAGTTACACTATAATAGGAAACCTGGGTGCATTACATGAAACATGTCCCTAGTAAATTAGAGTGAGAAAAATAAATCCCTTGAAAATATCATAACAATTTCAGTGATAATTAATCAATGTAATGACTATATGGACATATGAAAATAAAAATAAATAAATTTTCAATGAATTATAAATATATTTAGATATAAATTCCAAAACAATCAAGGCATTACAATGTCAGTGAAAAATAAGTGTAACCAAATGAATGGAAATTGAGTTAAGAAATCCTTTACCACTTGGTAACTTGTGAGTCAAATCCTTTTAAGTTTAGTAATTTATATTTTAATATAAAACACCATAAATTATTAAGTATTGATGATATAATTTAAAAAATGGGTGTAATATTTACCATATAAAATAAATTAGGTGCATAACATTAAAATATGCCTCAATGAAGGGAAATTTTGAAAAAATCTATTACCTTGAGTCCACATATTCCATGCATGTCCCTTACTCTTATAAAATAAACTTATATAAATTTTTTTATTTATTAATATACATTTATGGGTTTATTCCTTAATATAAAAAACATATATTTAATTTATTTTAATGTCATATTTTATCACCATATTAGTTATTTCCACATCAGGTGTTTTCAGAATATTTGGTTCATAATTCATAAATGTATTCAATAGGATGAACATAGTCACATAATTTATTAGTCAATAAACTCTAGAATAAAAATCATGAAATAATTTTAATTTTTATAAATTAATTATACTATTGAAGTAGACCATATAATATAGTTACAAAAAATAAACAATGTTATAATCATGTTGGTGATAGGTTGTACAAACACATGAGTAACATATCTATTTTTCAATGATCGTAATAGAAAGAAGTTAAGTATTATTTTTTGTTTTTGGAATGATGATTATTTAAAAAAATTATTATACTATCTATAAATATATTATATATAGAATTATTGTGATTCAATGAATAAAACAAATCACATTACTTTGTGGAGGTGATAATTCACATGTACACATGAACGATCTTATCATTTTTCAATTGACAGAAAGGTAATAAATCGATGATATATTACTTTTTTATAATGATAAATATTTCATGAATATATATATATATATACATATATATATATTAATTCCATCATTATAACCAGTAGTGAGAGGTGGTGATTGAAAATAGATTATAATGGTTAGCGATGAGGTAGTCCTCCATACACATGAACGATGGATTAATTTCCCATTTGATGGAGTTAAGAGATAGATATATGTTAGGAAATTAACATAACAACATATGAGTATGTTTATATTACAAGTTTTATTATCTCATCATTATTTAATATTATTTTAAGGATGTAGAAAAATAAATAGAAATAAAACATTCAATTAAAATTTATACCTCTTCTTCGAACAACCTCCTTTGATTTACAAGTCCCCCCTCTAAGGATGTTATTCATCCAAAAATAATATCTCTGGAATTTTATTAGGGATTTTAAAAAGGAATTTAGGTAGGTATTGGATGAACAAAATGGTTATTGACGTGTCAATAAAAAAGGGTTGGTGGTTACCTTTTATAAGTGAGGAGAGATTGACTCTTGGGTTTTTTTAAAGTATTAATATAAATTAATTTATTATGAAAAATGGATTAAAATTGAAATAATACAAATATTACATGATGATGAGTTAAAATTCTCTCATAAAATAAAATTTGGATAATTTTAGGTGAGTTTTTTACACTTTTGTATTTTTAACCCCCCCCCAATGACCATTTTGACACTTATCATGACATTAAAGTTTTTTTTCACTAAATGAGTCAAAATTGTTACTATAAAAAGAAAATTGAACCATTAATGGAGTATTTTTGGTATTATAAACTATAACCCATTCACATGACTAATGAAATGTTTTTTTGGGTATTTTAAATAATATAATAAACCATTATTTATTATAAAACATCATTAATATCCTTTTTAGAACTATTCATTTAATTTTCCATTGAAAACAACATGACACCAAAAGAATTATCATATAATACATTATCACATCCATAATATTTTATATATATATATATATAGTTAACTGGATACTATAACCAACCAAAAATATTTTACTTTAGTTTATTTAAAATAATTATCAAGATTTTTCTACTCCTTGCATGAGCATTGTGTTGACGTTGCGTAAGAATTTAAGGTAATAATTTCATCAATAAGAAATAAAAATAAATTACCATGATAAAAAATAATTTATATTTTAAATAACCATTAATAAATGAAAATAATTTGTTTGTATCCCAATACTAAAATTGTATAGATATTAAACATAAGAGTGTGACATTTTTACATTATATTTACTTAAAATAATATATGTCATTTTAAAATAAAATTTGCACAATAGTGCTATAAATTCAAATCTTAGATTGTAATGATTTTACCTAAATCATAAAATATATTAAAGTTATGTATTGGAGATATTTTTTGCCCTTATAATATTATTTGTTACCTTAATTACCCGATTTTCCATAACTTAGGTAAATTTTTTTACTAGAGTTACTATTCATAATGTCAAAAAAATAAAAGGGACCTATTTACCAAATTTTTAAATCCTAATTCCAAATATAGAACCCATTTTTACATATTCAAAATCACCTTAATAGAGTTTTTATATGCATATTTGAAAAATGATATCATCTTTATGAAATAAATTTTATTTAAGTTCCATAAATTAATTATAATATTCACTCAAAAAAATCGATAAAAATCATTTTTGAAGATAACATGATTTTGAAGAATAAAATTATTATACTAAAAAATGAGTTATTAAATACTAAGTATTTATCAATACATTTTTTAAGAGAACTATTTTACATTTTTTATATTGTATTTAATCATGTTCTTACCCCCCCCCCCCAAATTTAATGGATGGGTTATAACTATAACATTTAAATTTTAATATTTCATGGTTCATTTAAGCTTAGTGTTGCTTATTGTATATGCTATTAGACATAATTATATTAAAAAATTTCAGAATATTTCATTCTCCCACTATAATAAATTGAATCCTCATAGTTTTAACTAGATATTAGTAATCATGATTTTGACATTTGAAAATACCTATATTGAAATCCCACATCATAAAAAGGGTTAATAATACTTCCTCTTGAAATGAGGTTTAGGGAAATATGAAGGTCATATGGAACAACATGGAACTAGGTGTCCAAATTGGATAACATTAGTGGGAAATAGAAATATTGAAATGGTATAAAAATGGAATATATAAATAATTATGTAGAGTGGAATATATCATTGATCATAAGAAAGATAAAGATTCTGAGAAAATTAAAAACCAAAAAATTATAAAACAAATTAATGTGAAAAATATCATTGATTCAATAACAACTAAGGTAATATGGAAATTTTTTTGTTATAAGATCCATTTTCTAGATTTGAGTAATTGTTTTACTATATAGTCTTATGAACATAAGAAAATATAATTGAAAAGTTTAATTTCATAATTTAATCAAATCTCACCCAAACCTCATCTTTTTCTCTAAAAAATTAGTATTCAAGATGAGTTTTCATATTTCAAGAATTAAAATCAACTTATAACAGATCTCATAATCCACAAAAGAAAACAAGTTAATCCTTCTACATTTATGAAATAACAAAAATTGAAATGGTTAGAACAAGGTAAGATAATTCTCAAAAATAATGAAGCTCTATATGAAAAAATACAACATTAATTTCAAATTCCTTCACAATAAACCCAATGGTTCAAAAAATATATCATTGCATAAATAAAAAACCATATATCCTCAAATAACTTCAATAATATCAAAATAAAATAAGATTTTAACCTAAATGATTATCTCATTCCTGTAAGTATATATCCACAAAAATGAAATACTATTATTATAAAATAATCCTTTACATTAAACATAATGTTTACATATGCCTTAGAAAAATAAAAAATCTACCAAAATATCATTAGTATCCTTGAAATCCCAACATTTAATACCAAAACATGGGTGTTTATGCCTTTGAAATTATGATCAATCATAAACTTATAGTCCCTTTATGGTATCCATAGATCTTAAATTGACATCACATGAAAATAAACTAATCTTCAAGGTTATATAATCCTTTATATTGATACCAACTATAAAAACCCTCAACCCACACTCCCAGATCCAGTTCTAAAAACATGATCTTTATATTTATTACATAAACATTAATAAACATTACCCATTTTAACCACCCAAAATCTATAACATCAAACTAAATTATTGGGTAACTTATATACCAAAGGATATTTTATGTAGAGTTTAGATAATTAAGAAAAAATCTTCCATAAAAACATAGATACATAAACAAATTCATAAATACCAACGCCATATCTCACTATGGTTTTCACATATAGTAACCTTTTTAAAAATAACATACTTAATCCCATTATTTACAACGTAGAAAAAAATAAATATAAGAAGTTTGAGCTCAAATAATCATTACAGGAAAATAAAATAATTAACAATTGAATGTTATTAGAGAGTATAAGATTACCATAAGGGTGTGATGATGTAATCAAAGTGAATGAGAATAACATAATATAATTTATACTCATAAAAACCTGGATCATTAACATGTGACATGGAATAAATTATTAATAAAGGAAAGATTCATAAGAATCAATAATCCTTATCCATGTAGTGTCATTCTTGAACATATAAAACATTAAAAATCTATTCCTAGAAAATAAAAAAAACTTTGAGGAAACAAAGAATACTGGAATATTATAGTATTATTTTTACAGTCTGTGGTAGTATTATTTTAGATATAATTTATCTCAGTTTAATCAATAGGAAAAAACCACGCAAGTTAACATACTTCTTCTTACCATTGAAGACAAGAAACATTACCCAATGTATTAGAGAGAAATTAAGGTCTCACCCAATCATATAAATTGTATCAGGATCACATGTTCATCATATAAAATTATCAAGTTACATATCATTAAGGAATCATTTTACGCTTGTACATTTCCATTATATAACCCTTTAAAATAACCATCATTCCATTATGGCATGGTTAAACCATTGGGAAGAAACGGGAAACATGAAAATCTCTTTAAAAAAATAATAATCTATCTAGAAAAATTATATATATGGTATCATAAGATCATTTCCCCAGTGAAGATAAATAATAATTAAAGGATCATTATAGGGTGTAAAATACCTTTAAAATAACATTTAAATCATTTAATGGAAAACAATGGAATATAACCTTTTGAGTTATATTTTATAAAAAAATTAAAACATATTGGGCAATATATTTTATTTTAAAATAACAATTAAAAATTATTATTTAATCTTAAAATAATATATGGATCAAGTTAGTGGTAAAATTTATTTATTCTATATATTTAAAATAAAATAACCCTTTCACGCTTTTGTAAAAAGTCAAAAAGAACATGTTCGAAAATCTTTTAAAAATAGTCTTATTTAATATTTTTTATGTAAATTCAATGATAATTTATAATGAAAATAATAAATATTATATGATTAAATTAGAAAAATCATTAAATCATCTTTATAAAATATTGATATTGAAGAAAAGGATTCCTGATCTAAAAGAAGATAAAATATTGGTAACACTTACAAAAAACATTATTGATGTTTCATTAATCATAAGGTTGGAAATATAAACTAAAAATATAATTTGAATTCATAACCAGAGAATAAGAAGATATATGTGGTTTAATACAATAAGGTAATATAATTTCCCACAAATTATCCTTGAACATTTTTAATACTTAAAATAAAAGAGATTGAACCATAAAACCTTTACCATTTTGGTACCTTTAGAAATAAAGATTCTATGAAAGAAAGAATATGATATGGATCTATAAATACCATGAATATAAGGAATTAATATTTCAAAATTAATTCATGTTTTAGTAAGAACACCATACACTCAAATCATCATGCACAATGTGAAACATGTCCCAGGAAACTATGATTGAGATAAAGAAACCCCTTTGAAAGATTATTACATTTAAAGTTATTATTAATACTTTTATAGATTATGTGAAAATTTTAAATATAAATAAAATGAATAAATATATAAAAAATATAATTTAGAGATTAATTCCCACAGAATATATTCATAACAAAGTAAATTATGCAGAATTATAACCCAATAAATAGAAATTTAGTTAATAAACTCCTTACCACTTGAGAATTTTAATTTCAAAACCCCTAAAATTAACTAATTTCAATTAAAACATAAAATAATATTCATTATTCATTATTTGTTATATTATGTTTAAAATGGTTAGCATATACACCATAAAAAAATTGGGTTCAAAACAGTAAAATATGCCTCAATGAAGGGAAATATATACAAAATCCATTACCTCGAGTTCAAACAATCCATGTATGTCCCTTACTGTAGTATAATACACTTATATAAAATATTTTGATTTACAATAACCTTATGTATATTTAATAACTTATAATTAAACCATTTATTACAGTTATATTAATTAAATATTTTATTTCCTAATCAGTTCAATCTACATCATGTGTTTTGAGGATGTTTGGTTCATAATTTTAAAAAAGATTCAGTGGGGTGTACATGGTAAAAATATGACATTAGTTTTTCTAATATAGAATAATAATTATTAAATATTTATAAATTTTTACATTAATTTTACTTTTAAAACTACCCATTAAATATGGTCATGAAATATGAACTACGTTACACTCATGGACACGGTAGGTCGTACATACGCATGGGCGACGTTTCCACTAAATGATCATGATAAAAATAAGGTAATTATTATTTAGTATATAAATAATAATATTTATATCATAAATTCTATATAATGTATTTAAATAATTTATATATATATTCAATGTTATGTGGGGATGAAAAACAAATCGCATCGCTTCATGGAGGTGGTAATCCATATATATGCGCGAATGACGTTATCATTTTTAAATGGATAGAAATATATAAAATTAGATGACTTATTAATTTCCTATAATGAGAAATTTTTAATTAATATCAAATAAATATATGTTAAATCTATCATTTTAACAAACTGTGAGAGGTGGAGATAGAAAACTAATTACATCGGATCATGAAACTATAATCCTCTATACACATGAACGATGGATTCATTTCCCATATGATGGAAGAAGGATATGGATATAGGATATTCCATTAACATAATAAAATTATAATAATATGTAATATAAATGTGTTATTAATTCATCATTTTTGAATAATATTTCAAGGAGGAGGAAGATAAAATAATACTAAAACACATTTTTAAATGTAATAACTTTTTTTCGAACAACCTCCTTGGTTCTACACATTAATCCCTCTAAGGTCAGTATTATACCATAAATAAGACCTCTAGAATTTGGGTATGTATGATAGGAAGTTATTTTTATATTTCTTTTATGATCTAAAATTTTTCTTGAAGTGTTACGAAAATAGGAGATGAGGTTCTCTTTTATAAGTGAGGGGAGGGGAACTTCCAGAATTACCTAAGGTATTAATATAAATTATCTTTCACTAAAAAATGGATCAAATTGATATATTTAGAATAAAGGGTTATTATTAGTTGAAATACTATCATATAATAAAATTTGGACAATATTATGTTAAAATTTTAGCATAATATTATTGTTTTAACACCTTGTTACCACTTTTGTCACTTACCGTGTGTAGAGACCCGAATCCTGATGTACATGGACATTACATTACTTTTGCAGAATACTTAGTACAAAACAAAAACACACACACAATGATCGTAATAGTTTAGTGTCTTTGGAAACTCGGAATATAATCTTCTAATCGTGGTGAAAGATCTTCAACATCTCCCATAAAGATCTTCCTTTTTTTCCTAAAACCTTTCTTTATATCCTGGGGAAAAGAAAACATACAAAAGGGTGAGCTCAAATGCTCAGTAAGGGTAAAATAAATATCAATCACATCATATACATAAGAACATAACTTTCGGAAATCTTAACCTGCAAAAGAGATCATAATATCATAACATGGGATAAATCATAGAAGTGAAATGTAATCCCAATAATCATAACTTAAAACATGAAACATTGTGGCATACACACATAATCATAGAGAATCATTCTTTATTAGTCAAGAGTCATTGCCAAGACTATCTTAGTGGAGAAAGTCCATTTATTAACCGAGTTCACTCCTCGTTTCAGTCCTGTTTCACTGAACCGGTATAACCTACCGTTACAGCCATGTCGATATCATGAGATATAAAATCTTTACCCAATGCATTGGTGGGAGATATAGGTCCCACCCATCCCATAATGATACCATTCTTATGTGTGCCACAAAATCATAAACCATACATCATAGCATAACCCATGTAATAAAAATGGGATTCTTAAACAACATGACATCATAAAACAATTCATATAAGATAAAGGAATTCATAAAAATATTTCCATCACAACATAATCAAATCCATGTAATAATAGGGATAGAAACAGAACCCAATATTATCTTAGAGGGAAAATAATTTTGATAAAACACTAGAACTCCATTCTTGAGGAAAATATCCTTTCTAATTCAAAAACACTTTTCATTTCTTAACATGTAATAAAATTATAACTAAAAGAAGTTGATTAAAAATAAACATTAAAACTTGTAAAGGAAGATTCTTGGAAATAATGTTTTAAAAATCCATTCATGTCATATAAGTTAAAAAAACATTCTTCGTACTTTTGTCTGAAAAGTCAAAAAGTACCTCGTACGAAAAACGACAAAAGATTACTTTCATATCCTTTACTAAAAACTCACCGAAGGGTAAAATTGGATTTAAACAATTTTATGTGGATGGAAATAATATTAAATATTGAGGAAACATGGATGTGGATGAAAAAATACACCCCAGTAAATACCAAAGTATAAATAATCTCAGATAAAAATGAGATTGTGATATTTTCCCTTACCTTAGGTCCAATTTGCTTCGTAAGTGTATGAACCTCTTGTATAATTATTTAAATAATGTTATTGACTTATTCCAGAATCATAATTATTCTTATGATATCATATATGGTCATATTCTTAGCTTCTTAGTAGTAACATTTCATTGCTACATGTTATTCGGGTGTTTATAACTTTTTGTTCTTATGCGTGTTTTGTCGAATAAATTCTTATTCTTCTCTTTAGGTTATAGATACCTCATTTCCAGAATGGTATTAGTGTAATATATATTATATTCATTCATTCAATTCATTTATATAATCATTATGAAATGAAGATCATGTATAACGAGTCGCATCACATCGGGGAGATGGTATTTCGTACGTACGCACGAGTGATGATATCGTTCCTATGATCGTGGAATTGTATTGGAGTGTATTTATACTATTTCAGAATCAATATCACTTTATAATAGTCATATATAGTCATTATTTACACCATTATACCCATCCAAGTAAGGTGGTGGTGGAAAATAGATTACACCACGACGTGGAGACGGTATTCCGTACGTACGCACGCGCGGTGATTTCTTTTTCCGTAGGATGGATAAATGGTGAAATAGGGTTGTTTCATAATTATAATAACATATCATTATATAAGTGATACTGATGTTATTACTTCATAATGAAACAACTAAATAAGAATAAGTGGAAGAAGAAATAAAGATGAAAGAATCGGTAACGGACATTACCTCTTCTTTGAAGTGCTTCTTTGAGACCTCCTTTTAGGGCACTAAAATAGGTCTCTGAAGAAGACCAGAACCTCTAGGATGATACTAGGTAAGTGGAGAAGAGATTTTGGCAGGGTTTGTCCGAGCTTGAATGCTCAAATTGGTGTGAGGAGGAGAGGGAGGAGGTTCCCTTTTATAAGGGAGGAGAGGGGCACCTTAGGAAAATCTCAAAATATTATTTTATATTAAGGTAACATTCGGTTTATAATGGTTAAAAAGGGTCTTATTTCTAAGATAAAGTGGGTATGGGTCACAATACTCTCATCAAATAGGATTTAGACAAGTTTAGGTTATTATTTTAACCTTATCAATTAGATTTGACTCTAAATTAAATAATTTAACTTTTACCGTGTCTTTTTGTTTTCTTACACTATATGGTTAATAAACTTACCATAACAAGCCAAAAGAACCCCAAGTTGTTTATTATTAATATATCTATCCTTATCTAAGTCATTTGACAGAACCTTAGATTTTTAGGAATTAAATTACAATTAATAATATAATATTTGTTTTAAAAACTAATTTATGTCAATTTTAAAACTATTTGGTACATGATTTTTATGAAATTCATAACAGAATGATAAGTTCTAACCAAGTTACTTATATCAACAATAACATGTCATAGTAACCAAGAAAATTAATTTAAGTCATAAAAAGTCTCAAATTACATTTATTTGGGCATTTATACCATCAATTATGTCAATATTTCATTAATAAGACAATTACTGCATCATCTTTGTGTCATAATAAATGATAATTATTTAATCCCTAAAAATTCTAAATAAATTCCTATGATGTAGATAATTGTATTAGATTTTAGGAGACTATTCATGTTCAATGTTTCATGAATATTATCACTAAATTAAAATTATTATACTTAAAAGATTTAAGAAAGTGACATGTTGTCACATTCTTTGGTTTTAATAATAATTAAATTATTTTCATGGAAAAAAGTCCATAAAATGAATCTAATCCGACCCTTAGGTTATATGGGTCTCCTTTTATCCATCCAATAGGATTTTTCCAAGTGTTAGGGTAATTTTATAATCTTATATTTACCCTTAATTACCCGATTTACCTTTAACTATAGTAAATAAAATTTACCGCAGTTACTATTCACAATGCCCAAAAATAAAAAGTAGCTTATTAACATAATTTGGACTCACTGATTCCAAATATGGAATCCATTTTTCCAAATTCAATACACAAGAGATGCAGAAATTAAATTAAAATTAATCCCGTTGTCGAAAGAAAATGGGGGTTTCATTAAAACATTGCAAAAGATTGAATTGATTTATCCTACGAATTCAAGGTAGAATCAATGCTAATGACATAAATTATATTAAATGGTAAAAAGATATTATATTTATACTTTAAAACCATTCAATATTATAATTTAACCATATAAATTATTACTATGAAAAAAAGTTGTTTTTCATTAAAATATAGCGTGTTTTTACTATTCATCAAAATATGAAAGTTACCAGAATAATATGAAAAATTAATCCAAAGCAAAATTTTTATTGCTTAATTCCAATGAAGAATTTTATTTTGTCAAATTGAACTTATAAACATGTCAAAAACTAGATTTAAAGTGGGTGCGCCATCAAAAGGCGGCAAAACTACATTTTTTTTAAAATACTTATTTTACCTAAAAAAATTTATTTTGTTCTTATACCATTTTCTGAAAAAATGTGTAAGATGAATAATAATGTTATAAAATTAAAAATTTAGTTAGTAATATTCATAACAGCTAGTTCATAATAATATTATAATAATATATCGTTGTTTCGTAAAACCCGGTATTGCGTACAACACACGCTATCGAGGAAGGTCACGATTGCGTGTAATGAAAGACAAGTCAGGGTTGCGTGTTTTGAAAAAATCCTTCGTTGTTTCATATAACAGAATCCAACCATATTTCATTTATACATTTAATATATATATATATACTCAATTTTGAGTAGAATAACTATTATCAAAATTTTGTGTAACACTATCCAAGAGTAGTGTTCCGTATACTACAAGCTAATAAGGTGTTGCGTATAGCGCAAGGTAATCTTGGTGTAGCATAAAATACAAGACATTAATGAAATTAAAAGAATATTTTTCATAAAAAATCGGGGTGGTACATTCTACCCCCCTTAAAATTAATTTCGCCCTCGAAATTCGTCGGGGTTATAAATGGTTTATTACTCGAAAGTTTCTTTAATAGAAACCCACATCGTAAAAAGGAATACCAAAACTTGGCTTTAAAAACTAAAGTATGAAATGTAATGATTACCCAAATAAACTAATCACTGGGTTTCCACATAGGTGAAAATATGGATATGGAACAGAAATCTAACCATCATGTTCTGATGGAGAGTGGTAGAGAACATGGCTATGGAAAAGCCAGCAATCACAAAGCTATAGATTTGTGATGATCTAAGGTACCATCTGATTCATCAGATATAAGGGAACTAGGACAACATTTTTGGTTTTCAAGATCATTTTCCTAAAGTTGATGAATTAAAAGAAATAATTACATGAATTTGGTACAATCTCACTGTTGTTCAAGAATTGAACAATTTCCACGTCATCCCTTAAAGAAATGAAGTTGAATTTGTTATTCATGATGTGTTATCAGATCATGTGATAAAATGACGGGTCATTCCATCTGTCTCAAACAAAAGGTTAGAAAAGTTATCAAAACATACATAAGTCTATATATAGTGAGATTAATCATATATGGTTCCTAAAATGGACTTATACTTCATATATCATACTGCTTAATATAATAAAACTAGTTTCTACTAAACAGGGACTTCCTGTAGGCCAGTGGTAGGCGATAAAGGCCAGTCGCACTTCGGTTCTGGGTTCGATTCCCACAGCCTTGTCCGACACGATGGGCTGTCGCTCGTCCTAAAGGTTGTCCTTTTTCTAAAACTACATTACTATAACATCACATAAATAATATCAAAAAAAGTTCTATCCTTAAACAATACTAACTTATGGTTAACATAATACATTCCAATATTTAGGGTTATCTAAAATACTTCAGTCCAAGCTCATAGTATAAAGAAAACGATTACTTGAAATGTTGTCAACCAAGCATGTGAATACCATCATTTATCCCCCAATATATCTTGTTGGTCACATTCCAATCATGTAAATACCTTAATGATGTATTCTCTTGAAAAATAAATACCCATTAAACCTTAGTGAAAACATGAATGCTGTCAAAATTTAACTCTTTCCACATACTAAAATCCAAAAATTCTATATACTCAAACCATGATATAACCTTCTCCTTATATCATTCATGAGCTCATGAATACTATCAAACATTTAATTTTCTCCTTATCCCTTCATTATGCGCATATCATCTACATTCCAAAAATATCTGAATAAACTTTCATGGATACTGGTAACATTAATCATACACTTTCAAAAATCAAGGAAAGACAACAGTGTAACAATCCAAAGATGTCTCTTTATTCCATAGTACCATGAGATTACTTATACAACATTACACATGATAAACATGTAATCATTCCACTACATTCTTAAAACATTGACCGAGCTTCAACAATTCTTTCATCTCACATATCATTTGTAGTCTCTTCAGCATCATCCACATAAATACTACCCATACGACCATACTGATTCTCTTCATGAGACTTTCCCTTAGGGCATTGGTTTGCATAATGCCGTACATTCCACATTTAAAACATTTAACCATTGTTGATGTCGTAGCAATACCATTATCCTCATCCCTGGTGTTAACTGAACCTTTTCCTTTGCACTTACTGGATTGGTGTTCTTCTTTTCCACACCCAAATATCTTCCAGTTCCGTTGAAACATTCTCCTTGATGCCTCTTCCCACATGATTTACATAGGGAAAATTGAACTTTCTTTCCTCTATGATCATCATGAAACTCCATCTTTCTCTTATTAGCCGAGTCAGGAAACTTACCAAATTTTACTTTATTGATCATATTATGAGATTGATGATTCAGCATAATAACGATGTTTGGACTTCCAAATCCCATTTCATTTGGTTTCTCATGAAGAATATCATTCCATTGTCCATCATATCCTCCACTATCGTGAATCATCTTGTTTCCAGCCATTTTCTAAAACCCAAAAAGAATAGTGTGAGAGGCAAAAATCATAATAAAGGGGGAGTAACTTCAATTTCTAACATCTTTGTTTTAATCTAATATAGTTACCATAGTTCTAGGACTATATCCTATACGTATACTTATCCTTAGGGACATCCATAGACATACCTTAGAAATATCTCTAGGGATCTCACTAACGTTTTCGCATCCTAGTTTCCAAAGGTTGACTAAATATTTCCTCTGATACCAATTGTAGAGACCCGAAGCCTGACGTACATGGAAATTACATTACTTTTGTGGAATACTTAGTACATAACAAAAACACACACACAAGGATCGTAATAGTTTAGTGTCTTTGAAAAACTCGGAATACAATCTTCTAATCGTGGTGAAAGATCTTCAACATCTCCCATAAAGATCTTCCTTTTTTTCCTAAAACCTTTATTTATATCCTGGGGAAAAGAAATCTTACATAAGGGTGAGCTCAAATGCTCAGTAAGGGTAAACAAAGGAAATATCAATCACATCATATACATAAGAACATAACTTTTGGAAATCTTAACCTGCAAAAGAGATCATAATATCATAACATGGGATAAATCATAGAAGTGAAATGTAATCCCAATAATCATAACTTAAAACATGAAACTTTATGGCATACACACATAATCATAGAGAATCATTTCTTATTATTCAAGACTCATTTCCAAGACTATCTTAGTGGAGAAAGTCCATTTCTGAACCGAGTTCACTCCTCGTTTCAGTCCTGTTTCACTGAACTAGTATAACCTACCGTTACAGCCATGTCTATCTAATGAGATATAAAATCTTTACCCAATGCATTGGAGGGAGATATAGGTCCCACCCATATCATAATGATACCATTCTTATGTGTGCCACAAAATAATAAACCATACATCATAGCATAACCCATGTAATAAAAATGGGATTCTTAAACAACATGACATCATAAAACAATTAATATAAGATAAAGGAATTCATAAAAATATTTCCATCACAAAATAATAAAATCCATGTAATAATAGGGATAGAAACAGAACCCAATATTATCTTAGATGGAAAATAATGTTGATAAAACACTTGAACTCCATTCTTGAGGAAAATATCCTTTCTACTTCAAAAACACTTTTCATTTCTTAACATGTCATAAAATTATAACTAAAAGAAGTTGATTAAAAATAAAATTTAAAACTTTTAAAGGAAGCTTCTTGGAAATAATGTTTTAAAAATCCATTCATGCCGTATAAGTTAAAAAAACATTCTTTGTACTTTTGTCAGAAAAGTCAAAAAGTACCTCGTACGAAAAATGACAAAAGATTCCTTTCATATCCTTTACTAAAAACTCACCGAAGGGTAAAATTGGATTTAAACAATTTTAGGTGGATGGAAATAATATTACATATTGAGGAAACATGGATGTGGATGATAAAATACACCACAGTAAATACCAAAGTATAAACAATCTCAGATAAAAATGAGATTGTGATATTTTCCCTTACCTTAGGTCCGATTTGCTTCGTAAGTGTCCGAACCTCCTGTATAATGATTTAAATAATGTTATTGACTTATTCCAGAATCATAATTATTTTTATGATATCATATATGGTCATATTCTTAGCTTCTTAGTAGTAACATTTCTTTGCTACTTGTTATTCGGGTGTTTATAACTTTTTGTTCTTATGCGTGTTTTGTCGAATAAATTCTTATTCTTCTCTTTAGGTTATAGATACCTCATTTCCAGAATGGTATTAGTGTAATATATATCATATTCATTCATTCAATTCATTTATATAATCATTATGAAATGAAGATCATGTAGAACGATTCTCATCACATCGTGGAGACGGTATTCCGTACGTACGCACGAGTGATGATGTCGTTCCTATGATCGTGGAATTCTATTGGAGTGTATTTATACTATTTCAGAATCAATATCACTTTATAATAGTCATATATAGTCATTATTTACACCATTATACCCATCCAAGTAAGGTGGTGGTGGAAAATAGATTACACCACGGCGTGGAGATGGTATTCCGTACGTACGCATGCGCAGTGATTTCTTTTTCCGTAGGATGGATAGATGGTGAAATAGGTTTGTTTCATATGTATAATAACATATCAGTATATGAGTGATACTGATGTTATTACTTCATAATGAAACAACTAAAGAAGAAGTGGGAGAAGAAATAAAGATGAAAGAATCGGTAACGGACATTACCTCTTCTTTGAAGTGCTTCTTTGAGACCTCCTTTTAGGGCACTAAAATAGGTCTTTGAAGAAGACCAGAACCTCTAGGATGATACTAGGGAAGTGGAGAAGAGATTTTTACATGGTTTTGATGAGCTTGAATGCTCAAATTGGTGTGAGGAGGAGAGGGAGGAGGTTCCCTTTTATAAGGGAGGAGAGGGGCACCTTAGGAAAATCTCAAAATATTATTTTATATTAAGGTAAAATTCGGTTTATAATGGTTCCAAAGGGTCTTATTTCGAAGATAAAGTGGGGATGGGTCGCAATCCTCTCATCCAATAGGATTTAGACAAGTTTAGGTTATTATTTTAACCTTATCAATTAGATTTAACTCTAAGTTAAATAATTTAACTTTTACCGTGTCTTTTTGTTTTCTTACACTATATGGTTAATAAACTTACCATAACAAGCCAAAAGAACCCCAAGTTGTTTATTATTAATATATCTATCCTTTTCTAAGTCATTTTGCCAAACCTTAGATTTTTATAAATTAAATAACAATTAATAATATAATATTTGTTTTAAAAACTAATTTATGTCAATTTTGAAACTATTTGGTACATGATTTTTATGAAATTCATAACAAAACGATAAGTTCAAAAAAAGTTACTTATATCAACAATAACATGTAATATTAACCAATAAAATTAATTTAATTCATAAAAAGTCTCAAATTACATTTATTTGGGCATTTATAACATCAATTACGTCAATATTTCATTAATAAGACAATTACTCCATCATCGTTGTGTCATAATAAATGATAATTATTTAATCCCTAAAAATTCTAATTAAATTCCTATGATTTAGATAATTGTATTATATTTCTGGAGACTATTCATGTTTGAAGTTTCATGAAGTTTATCACTAAATTAAAATTATTATACTTATAAGATTTAAGAAAGTGACATGTTGTCACATTCTTTGGTTTTAATAATAATTAAATTATTTTCATGGACAAAAGTCCATAAAATGAATCTAATCCAACCCTTAGGTTATATGGGTCTCCTTTTAGCCATCCAATAGGATTTTTCCAAGTGTTATGGTAATTGTATAATCTTATATTTACTCTAATTACCCCATTTACCTTTAACTATAGTAAATAAAATTTACCGTAGTTACTATTCACAATGCCCAAAAATAAAAAGTAGCTTATTAACATAATTTGGACCCACTGATTCCAAATATGGAATCCATTTTTCCAAATTCAATACACAAAATATTCATAAATTAAATTAAAATTAATCCTGTTGTCGAAAGAAGACGGGTTTTTCTTTAAAACATTGCAAAAGATTGAATTGATTTATCCTACGAATTCAAGGTAGAATCGATGCTAATGACATAAATTATATTAAATGGTAAAAATATATTCTATTTATACTTTAAAACCATTCAATATTATAATTTAACCATATAAATTATTATGATGAAAAAAGTTGTTTTTCATTAAAATATAGCGCGTTTTTACTATTCATTAAAATATGAAAGTTACTAGAATAATACGAAAAATTAATCCAAAGTAAATTTTTATTTCTTCATTCCAATGAAGAATTTAATTTTGTCAAATTGAACTTATAAAAATTTCAAAAACTAGATTTAAAGTGGGTGCTCCATCAAAAGGCGGCAAAACTACATTTTTTTAAAAATACTTAATTTACCCGAAAAATTTATTTTGTTCTTATACCATGTTCTGGAAAATGTGTAAGATGAATAATAATGTTATAAAATTCAAAATTTAGTTAATACTATTCATAACAGCTAGTTCATAAGAATATTATAATAATATATCGTTGTTTCGTAAAACCCGGTATTGCGTACAACACACGCTATCGAGGAAGGTCGCGATTGCATGTAATGCAAGCCAAGTCAGGGTTGCGTGTTGTGAAAGAATCCTTCGTTGTTTCATATAACAGAATCCAACCATATTTCATTTATACATTGAATATATATATATATATATATACTCAATGTTGCATAGAATAACTATTATCAAAATTGTGTGTAACACGATCCAAGAATAGTGTTGCGTATACTGCAAGCTAATACGGTGTTGCGTATAGCGCAAGGTAATCTTGGTGTAGCATACAACACAAGACATTAATGAAATTAAAAGAATATTTTTCATTAAATATCGGGGTGTTACACCGTGGTATTAAGTTTTTTATACTAAAGGAGTCATGAAAGATACGAAAAAGGAATAAATAACATAAAAATGGCCCATGTTTTGCATTATAAACCATATCACATTACTTTGTCTAAATATAATATTTTTATAAATTATAAAACATTTAATAAAACATTATTTTTTATATAATATCATTAATTTCATTTTTTGAACTATTAATTTAATTTTACATTGAAAAAAACATGAAAACAAATATTTTTTAATATATATCATTAACGCATCCATAATATGTTATATCTATCTATAAAATTCTTAGAAAACAATAACATACCTAAAAAGTACAAATTTTAGTGTTTCTAAAGTTAGATACTTTATTTTTCTACTCCTTGTAGAGGCATTATGTCGATGTTGCGTAAGAATTTAAGATAATTATTTTAGAACTAATATTTAAAAATAAATTAATAGGATAAATAATTAATTTATATTTTAAATAAAAATTTATAAAAAAATATTATATCTTTTAATCCCTATCATAAAATTTTATAGATATTAAAAGAAAGAGAATGACATTTTTTACTATATATTTACATACAATAATATATAAGTCATTTAAAAAAAATTCCACAAAAATTCCACAAATTTGAATCATAGATGATTATGGTTGAACCCCACTGATAAAATATAATAAATTCATGTGTTTGGAAAAAAATTTCCTCATTATGTAATTTTTTACCTTAATTGGCTAATTTATCCTTACCGATGTGACATATATTTACAACGATTACTATTCATAATGACTAAAAACTTATTTACAAAATATATACATCCTAATTAAAAATACGGAATCAATTTTTAAATTTTTAGTTTCTTAAAGTGGTAGAAATTATTTTAAAATTGAAATTCAAAATGAAATGAAAAATAGTTGCTAGAAAAATGCCTTTTTAATCCCAAAAATTAACTTGTACAAAACTTAGGTATAATGATGTTTATTATGAAATTAACTAGATTAGTTATAGTTAAATGTGGATTAAGTTATTTTAAGATCATCTTATACCTTAAACTTATTTTATTTAATGAAACTAATTTATAGTTTTACAAAAATACCATTCACTGAAAAATTAATATTTATTAATAAAATCACAAGTTTCCACAATAATCTAATTTTGATACGAGATTTAAATTTTTTTATCACTTTTATCAAATAAAATTTATAACAGCTCCCTAAATTGTTTATAATATTCACCCAGAGAAATTAAATAAGTCATTTTTGAAGAAAAAATACTTTTAAAGAATAAAAAGACTTTACTAAAAATTTATATATTGTTTACTAGACATCTATAAATATATTTCTATTGAGTAGGGTAATTATATATTTTTCATAATGTGGTTAATACTATTCATTCACACCAATTTAATGTCTAGATTATAACTATATTATTAAGATATTAATATTTCACGGTTCATTTAAGATCATTGTTGTGTGTTGTATACATTATCAGACAAAGTTTTACTTTAAAATATCAAGATATTATACTTATTGAAAAAATATATGTAATAATTATAGTTGTATTAAATTTGAATATTATGAATAATGTTAAGAACAATTTTTCCAGGAATAATCTAAAAAACAAAGAATCATGTGATCATGTCCACACACAGTCTTGTAAACAAAGTAATATGTGATTAGGTTCTTTCCCTATAATGTAAAAAAACTACATTCAATGATGTATATAAACCATAATTTGAAAAAATAAATATGTGATAATGAACATGGAAAACCTTTTGAACAAATCATAATATAATTATTTCCACACACAACATTCTGAACAAAGCATAAAATGGTCATGTCCATACACAAACTACTTAATAAAGAATAAAGTAGTCATGTTCATGTAAAACCTTGATAACAAAGAATAATGTGATCACTTACACCTAAATTATAATAAAAAATTAAAAATATGATCATTTCTATGGACAACCTTTTGAGAAAATCATAACACAATCATGTCCTCTTACAACATAATAAACAAATCATAACATGATCATGTTCATGAAAATCATTCTTATCTCTTGAGATATAAATACCTAACAAATACATTGTAGGGATGAATCAATCCTAAACCATAATTTTACATATATATGTATTCCATAACATCTCACTCATTTAGAATTTCATAAAGATTCAATAGAATGAAAATGGGTTTCCTAACATTTCTAAATGGACCTCAAAAATTAGATCAGTGGATACCAAAAGATTAATCACCCAAAAAAAGTATTTCATAATATTATTCTAAGGGATATTTTTAAAATAATAACTCAATATGAGTATGATATTTTGGTGATAAAGATTAAAATGGAAGAAAAATTGTAAAATATTTTTTTGGAAAAGGTTTTTAAAATTATCATAAATAAGAAGTTACAAACCATATTCAAAAGACATTATCCAAAAGGTAAACTAATAACTATTGAAAAAATTTATTTTTAAAAATAATAATCAATAATGTTTCCTTGAAAAAGACCTAAATGTTTTAAAAATGTGAAGTGAAGCAATATTAAAAACATTTACTTCTTGAAATACTTTTTAATAATGGATCCTTGAACAGTTATGGGTGCCTGAGTGGTAAATATTTTAATTATACATCCAAAATAATATGTTAAAAATCCTAGATATCCCCTTGGGAGATTTATGATGCAGGTGGTGAGGTAATAATTATGTGGGAAGGCGGTGACACAAGAATGATGCACGCCTGATGATGCAGTCATGATGCTACTCTGGGCCTTCGGGCCATGTTCATTGGCCACTTGGCCTTTGGACTATGGGATATGTAATGGGTATCCCTATACACATATATAAATAGGTATTTAATTTAATAATAAAAAGATGATTCAACCCTAATTTAAGAAAAACTGATCCTTGAAACAAGCATAAAATTTATCCTTAGAAAATATGGAGTATAAGATAAAACATACGGTTATGAAGGGAAAATATTTTTAAATAACATAGTTGAAAACCACTTGATAAAAGGAATAATATATCACCTCTTAAAAAATATTTAAATATAATAATAAAGGTCACAAAATACAAAAAAAATTTACATTTTCCAAATAAGAAAAGAGAACGTTAACAAGAAGAGTGAAAATGGATATAGAAGAAAAAGATATCCCTTAAAGAGGATGAAAATTATACTTAATATAATTATATTTTATGAAGAATGAAATACATAAATTCAAATCCATAAAAAAAGAGTAATGAAATTATAATATCAATATATGATATAATAAATCAATCTTGTAAAACCTTAGTCAAATTGGATCATTTACCACTCAAGAAGGAAGTTGAGTCCAGAAAAAATCCATTATGACATAAGACATATTTTAATAAAAACCAATTAAATGGAGAGCATGATATTGAACTTAAAAAACCACGAATAAATGATAAATCATTATATTATATATCAAATATTTAATAAAATAAAAATGTATCAAAGAAAAGAAATTGAGGTGAAACACCCTTACCTTGTATTCCCACTAAGTTGAACAAGCTCTAACAACCTGTGTAAACAATAGAAATATTAATAACTTATTTAATAATATAATTATTATATATTTTTTATATTCATATTTTATAATTATATATTACACATTTACAATTTAGTTATAGTTTATTTTCAAATTCATATGTCTGTAATTTTAATTGTTTCTTAAAAGCTCTGTAATATTGATGTTGATCCCCATTATTTGATACCAAGTTAATTATTATTAGATTATTTAAGGTACTGTAATATAAGTATAATAATAATTGATAATGTTACAATTTTATCCCATGATATTTTTTATGGTTCATGGAGATGAAATATGTATCATTCTATTTTCAAAAAAAAATTAATGAACAAACAATGGTATGTTAAAAATTAGGTAAATATTAATATAAAATTTATAAAATTATAAAATAAATTGTATTTTATAATTTATTTATAATAATAGTAGTATTTAAGTGTCTATATTCATCCATTTTTTGATTTTATATCATTTTTCTCATAGGTGGTTAAACTGATCCAAATAAAACATGACATTTTGGTTTTTCGGATGGTTGAAAATAGGATAGAAAATTATTATCACATAAAAAAAATAAAATTTCTGAATAATTAAAATATTGATTTTATTATTTCAACAGGATTATATTAGATTCAGAGTAGGAGAAATAAGTAGTAATGAAATAGTAATAAAAACGAGTAATTGAAAATGTTACCCTACTCCATAGAAGAGCTCCTTTGAAAATTGAATAAAGGAATTTAGAGGTGAAATTTTGAGAATAAAATAACCTTAAATAAATATATCAAATAATTGGGGAGTTATTATTGTATATTTCTATTGAATTTAACTGGTTAAGGTATAGTTTCTAGTGTCTATATTGCTCAGATATGAGTCGAAGAACTTATAAAAGATTTTGAATTTTGAAATATTTTATTGTTATTTTTAATAAATGGTCTTTATAAAATGATTATAAACCATTAATAACCATAAATATGTGTCCTTAGACATGGAACAGGGTTAATAGTAGGTCATTAAATCATTTTTATGCCTTTTAGGAAGCCAGTTTCATGTCTAGTTTCCTAATAAGGGTATTTTGACACACTTGGTAGCTAGTGGGGGACAATATCTAAGAGGTGGACCCTTGGAAAATTTTAAATAAGGGAGGCCTAATGATTTTTCAAAGGCCCCCTTTAATACCCCATTATGGATTTTGGTTCCCAAAATGTCTGAGACTAGTTCTCTACACCCATTTTTATCCTCTATGGTGGTTAGGTTAATCTCCCTCATTTGTGAGATAAATTGAATTCCATATATGGAATTGGTGAGGTTGAGGTAAGGCTATAACCCCACATTTTTCTTTTATTCACTTATTTCATTGCCAATAAATCCCTAACCATTTAACAATTACACACCATTTTTCTATATATTTTTTCTTCTTCACCATTTTCTTTTTATTTACGCGGAATCAAAGATTGATATTGTCCAAGTGGATATCTCTAGGACTAGGTTAGGTGGTCCCTTTAATTTAACCCATAATATCTCCATGTTAAAAAGTGATTGTATGATGCATTAATCACTACTAAAAATCCTACCTATACAAAAAAATTATACCAACAGTTTATACAAACCGTTGGTATATGTCCCATTTCACAATGGTTTTTCCAAAACCTTTGGTAAAGGGTCCACTTTTTCCAACAGGGTTTCCAAAACTGTTGGAAAAAGGTACACTTTACCCAATGGTTTTGGAAAATTATTTGGAAGGGTATATTGAGACCACATTTCCCAAATGTTTGGGAAAAACATTTGGAAAGGGTAATTTGACATCACTTTTCCCCAAGGTTTTCCCAAACCATTGGGAAAGAGTCCACTTTTCCCAATGGTTTTGGAAAACCATTGGGAAAGGGTACATTGAGACTACTTATTCCAACTGTTTGGGCAAACTATTGGGAAAGGGTGGGTGGGAAAAGTCCTATACCAATGGTTTTGAGAAGCATTGGGATAACTACACTTATTTTTTATGAATAATTTTGTTGAATATTGTCAAATAAATCAATATATAAATTGCATATAAATATATAAATATATATATATATCCAAATATATTCAAAAAGGTAACTATAAGATAGTGGTACTGTATTTGATATAAAACATGTTGGTTGTGGGTTCAAACATCAACAAGAACATTTTTTAGATTTACATATACCAATGGTTTTCCCCAAACTGTTGGGACAAGTCTTTCTCAACACCAAATCACCCAATGACTTTCCAAACCGTTGGTATTGGCATACCTACAGTTTGGGGACCTATACCAATGGTTCCAAACCATTGGTATATACAATTTTTTCATTGTTGAATGAAATATTTTTTTTCATTGTTTCAATTAAAATTAAGATTTTGAGTTTGATTTGTCTTACTTGAATGTCCGAATAAATATTATATAAATTTTTGGAATAAGTAATTTCAATTAAAATGATTTAGTATCAAGGTTAAATTAAATGGGGTTTAGGTTATGAAATTTTTAATGATTTATTAATTGATTAAATTGGAATTATTTCTTAATTGGGGAATACTAATGGAATTTCACAATCATCGATATTCTAACTGGGGTTTGGGAAATGGTACATTTATTTGGTATTGGAGTTGGTATTATTCAAAATGATATTTTTGAAAATATTTTCAAAAATGGTATTTGGGAATGGTAATTGGTTTTTTCCATTGAAATTGAAATGTGAAAAGTTTAGTGACATGTATGGTATCAAGAAAATTCTAATTTCATGGAAATTATATTTTTAAAATGGTATTTAAATTGGTTATTGGAAATTGGTATGGAAATTGATTTTAGGAAATAAATGTTAAATCATGTTGTGTGCGTTATAATATTTTATTTTTATGTTATGGAAATAATGAGTTGTGTATTTTTCATTTTTTATGATAATTTTGTGCATGTATTTTCTACTTTGGAATATAGTGAAATGGATTTGGTTAATTGATAAGAATCAAGTGAACATTTTCTCAGGATGTTGGTTAATAGTTAAACCCAAGGTGAACATGGCCTCTAGGTGGATGTAGGTTGATAGTTAAACCTAGGGTGATCACAACCCCCAAGTTAGTTCTAGTTAATGGTTAAAACCTAGGTGAATGTAGCCCCATGTGAATGTTGGCGACCCAGGGATGCGAATATTACCCATGGGTGATGGTTTCACTAGATACAAGTATATTACCCTTATTATGAGAGGCTTTAGGCTAGCATAGTCATAATGAAGAGCTTAAAGTCACCCTAAAACTAGATAAATCAAGTATATATTATTCTCAAGTTAATCTTGCTTCCTAGGTTTAATTTTTTTATGAATTTATTTTAATTTTTTTTATAGTTACATTTTAACTTTTAACTTCAAAACATCATTATGAACGATTATGGACTGGTTATTTTAGGGATATCATTGATCATGGAATAATTACTTTTACCCACTCCTTTATTGGGTTTACACAACACTCGGGTGCCTAAAAAAATTCTATATGTTTTCAAGTACATGTTTTGGGAAATTTCTCATACCCTGGTTGTTGATTAGGCTACTAGGTTAAATCATTAGTGGTGGGACCATGGCATGACTTGGAAACGTTTTCAGAGATTTACTAGTTATATTTTTTAGGGTTTTCTTGTATGAATACATGAAATGCATGGTATATTGTTACTTAATTACAAAAAGGGTTTTTATTATTGTTAACACTAGCCTAAAATTAATTATTTTAGTACTTCATTTAGATATTCTATCATATCAATGTTATTTCTTCCATTGTTCATACTAATATGTTGAAATAATCTCCCTACTTTACCACATTAGATACACATTAACAGGGGTAGCCTATTGCATATAAGGAGGAAGGATTGAGGTATTGTAG
The DNA here is from genome assembly GCA_963277665.1 of Viscum album. Lineage (NCBI taxonomy): Eukaryota > Viridiplantae > Streptophyta > Magnoliopsida > Santalales > Viscaceae > Viscum > Viscum album. The sequence continues at coordinate 194,310,658 of OY728137.1, read as the reverse complement.
TATTCCACCAGTCCAAAAAGTTGTTAGTGTTATAGAGTAGTAGGATGTTACCAAGTAGTATTAGATCATTTTCATTTATCATACTATTTGGGTAATAGAGAAAGGATAATTTTAATGTTTCTATATATGATATAAAAATTATGCATAGGACTAGCCACCCTATGTGTGAGGGATGATTATGTCTCAGGGGTGGGATTTTTGTTCATGTTGTTCTCTTTTATTCTTGATCAGCTTTCACCTCCAATGGAACATTTTACTTTGAGGTTATTAGTTTATGGGATTTTATCTATTTCCCTAGTATGAAAAAAGAGGGTGTGATCATGCATCATATCAGGTATGAAGTAATCACATGTAATTTATGTTTTTTCTTGTGATTGATTGTTTATTTACCTAGATAGTGACCTAGGGTTCGTTATTTAATGTTCTCCTTTCCATTTATATTTCATTTCTGTATAATTTCATTATTTTATTTTAATGATTTGAATCCCCCTCTTTAAATAATAAAGAAGATATCTGTGATTACTATGGATTGATTATTATGAGGTCTATACTAAATAAAATTACAATTAAAATATAAAGATAATTTTCCTCTAAAAATTGTAATTAACTTCTTTTTTAATTGATCATATTTTGTGGAAAGATCCAATTAAATGTAAATTAAGTGATTTCTTACCTTTATTATTGTGTGTTTTTATCCAAAAAAATTCCAATGATAACTTATAATTTTTTTTCCATTACAAAATGTACATGAAAATTCATAAACTAAGCCCTTCCATTTGGAATTTCTAGTTTAATAAAAATGAAATGAAATGTTTTTAATCATATATGTATGTAAGGTAGGCCCAGTGGGTGTTGGTATTTGACCCTACATATGCATTGTTGGGGTAGATGAGAATGTATAAGTAATGTGATATCTGTATGACTTTGAGTGATTTATGATACACAATATTTGATATATTGATATTTCTTTCCTAATGTATATTTTTTAAGAGCAATGAACTTGAATTTTCTTAGGATATGGTTGTTTTAAAACCTCATGAATGATGATTAACCTAAGAGTTGGTACAATGAATTTTTATTAAAAAGTGTATGGGGCCCTATAGTGGGTGGCTAGTTTTGGAATCATAGATTCCATACGATCTTGGGATGGGGTGAGTTTTATCTCAATATTTGGCACATTAGAAAGAAAAGAAGTGTGGTCTATGTGGTGTAACCAATAAAAATACTTTTATATGACTATAGGGTATGGAGTTAGTGCCTTATGGACTTTGAGGTTTCTTCATGAGAGGCTTCAGTCGATTCTATGTCTTCCTTTAGGTTTAAGACGTGGGGTTGGATGTTTTTCCTTAAGAAATTAATACAAAAAGTTTGCTACTAATTATTTTTTTACACACGTTATATGCCTTCTGAATTATAATATAATCACTTGTGTTCTAGTGCTTCGGATATTGTGACTAGATTCGATTGGGGAATGCTCATTTAGATTGCTGACCCTGTTAACTCTATGGGTTGGTTTCGAGAAAGTTGATCAATGAAAATAATGGTGATGGTGACACTACAAAAGAGGTGAATTCATGAATAATCATGTATTAGATTGGACCCAGTGAGGTTTTTTTAGTTTCTGATAGAGGCTTGTGGGATTCCTTGAGAATGTTGGTGATTGGTTTCCCTATATTTTAAATTCCATTGAATGGGTTTAACTAGTGGAATGTGGACATCTTGGGGGATTTCAGGAATAAAAATTGGTTTCGTAAGGCATGTTGTTTTGTGGTAACCCTAGGTGGTTGGACCTAAGGTGAGTATAGTGTGGTTATAATATTTGGGTCTTTGAAAAATGCTTGGATTTGAGGGGTTTTTGTAAATGGATTGGTCTCAATGAGATGACTCTAATTCAAAAAATCACCAATGGTGGTCTATGCTTTGTGAGATTGAAATATATGAGAGGCATGGACAATAGCTTATGTGTGTGAGCTTTGTTTTGGGGATATGTGGGTCACTATAATGTTACTCATTTCCCCAGTCATTATGATGCATAGGATAGAGAAATCATTGATCCCTTATGGGGTCCTAGAGGAATGTTCTCATTGAAAATGTATTGGGTTGTTTGGATAGTGGTTCAGATGATATGAGAGAATACACATGTGATACTTAAACAAACTAGTAGTGATATGTGGGAAAGGAATGACTTAATTTTAAGGATAATATTATAGTAATGCATACCTAGGCACTTCATGTAACTTTTGTGATGTTTCTGCAGTGGGAATGAGAACATGGAAAGATCGAGTGTGATGATATTATTGATTTGAGTTTGAACCGAGACAAATACACTAGAGGTTCATGTGACATATATAGAATCACGGATTAAGTGGAGTGTCCTACCTATGATCGGGATGAAACAAATTCAGGTCAATAATCTATGGTAATTAAAGGATAAACTAGGTGTTGTGGATCCCCCCATTGGTCTTTTAATGTGTGACCCTCTTTCTTTAAAATGGTTTTCGGGTAACATTTTTGTAATCTAAGAGCTGGTAACTATGAAAAGATAACATCCTATATTCTTTAAAATAAATTATATTTTCTATAAATTATGTCACAAGATACTTTATTAACAATTCATAACACATTAATAAAGAATTATTAATAAAACTAGAGTAAATACTAAGTTGGTAAACCATAAATATTTATTATTGTTAGAAGATAAATATTTATTATGAGTTAATATAAAAAAGGTTCCTTAAATTAAAATTTATTGTATTTGTATTATATATTTTCTTTAAAGAAGTTAAATTTTTATATTTTAGAATTTAAATGTAATAATTTAATTTTTTTTATTCCTCTTACCAAAATTAGCTTGATTTTTATTTTTTAGTGTTTTCAAAAATAATTGGTTTTTAGGTGAATAGTAAAAATAATGATTTTAATAGTACCATAACTTTTATATAACTTATGATTTTTGGAATACTTATTATTTAAAATCATATATTATAAATTAATATAAATTATTTTAATTCACTATGTTGGATTTATAAATCCTTGTTCGACAATTTGAAAAATCATATAGTGTTTTAATTAAAACTATTTTTCAACATCTTTCTTTAATTCATTATAACATGATGAAATGAAGTTTTTGATTTATTTTATTGTTAAATAAATAATATTTTAATAATTTTAATTATTTTAAATTCATTTTAATTAATGTAATTGATAATTCTATCTTGATCATATTTTTTTCTTAAAAATAATTTTTTTCTCAAAAAACAGGTTCTTACAGATTACATCCGCTAACTTTAAGATCAATTTACCAACATATAGAAACTTAATTTGATAAAGTGATTCTTATTTTTGAGATAGTAATTTTCAAACTATTTAACATGGGTATTTTCATTTTAAGGTGTAAAATTTAGATTATTATGAATATTGTTAATTTCAACTATAATGATCAAATAAATATTTTAGGAATATTATTTTATTAATATCAAGTAATTTATATCAAATCAACTAAATTTCAATAACTTATATAATTTATATAATATAATTTATTAAAACATAAATAAATATACTAACTATAATTTAATTGGTAATAAATATTGGATAACATTAAAGAATCCATAATGGTTAAAATTCCTTTTTTCAAGTTATGTTGTTTTTCTATGCATTGTTTATTTTCATTTAAAAGTTAATTTTATAATTTTTAGAAATTGATTTAGATTAAATAGAGGATATATTTGGTTCTATAAAAACATAATTTTTTATATGTTTCATGTTATATTCTTAATGAAACATAATATTTCTTAGTTAAAAAATTGTTACCTATTTTAAAAGTAAAACAGTAAAATGTAAACACTAACAGTAAAAACTATATAAAAATTTTAAAACATGTGTTTAAATACTTTTATTACACTTTATCATCCAAAATAGACCCCATAATTAGTTATTTCCAAAATTTTGATCCATTGACTATGGAATAGCATCACGACATTAATAAAATACAAAGGGTTTTTTGAAAATTTCCATCTTCCTCACTTATAAAATGTGATCACTTATGCCCTTTAAAAACTACTTCTCTCGTATTAATTATTCCTTAAAACTCTAAATTTTTACTCTCTGTATAACTATTTTCCAAAATAAAAATACCTGGTCACTCATATTTAGTCTAATACATCAATTTAAATGGAACTTCAAAGGAAAATATCATGTCTCCCACATAAGTATTATATCCTTCTTATGTTTTTATTCTTAATAAAACTCATACAAATATACTATATCCATAAAAATATAATTACAAAATTATTATTATTATACTAAAATGTTAATATATTTTTTAGTAACTATTACTTACTCCTTCCCAACCGTTAAGAAAAATAAAATCGTCATTACTGTGTTGTGCGGACTGCCACCTCCACAAAGTGACATCTTCCCTTTTACGTCACTGCTATTTGTGAATGAAAAAAAAGAAATATTGAATAAATAATATACAAATTATTGTGAAATTTAAATTTAATATCCACCATCACCCCTCTCATGTGTTTCGAAATGGGAATGCTATTCATGAATGCGTTCGGACTACTGCCTCCATGATGAAATGTTTTTTTTTTCATTTTTCATCTAGATTTCAATAAATTATCTAAAAAATAACATTTGAAAAAAATATCATATAATATTAACTTAAAATAATAATTCTTTTTTCATGATTATATTATGTTTAAAAAACAACCTTAACAATACTCACTCATCGAGTTAAATCATGTTTACGTTTGGCTCTGTTTGGCCACCTAAATGAACGATGCTATAAAAATCAATTATGGATGACTATGGGAAAATGAAAATTAATATTATTAAAATAAAATAATTATTTTTATATGGTTATGAATATATTATATTACATGTTTACCATATTATTAATGTATCATTTTCATTTCCTAAAATCACTAAAAAATCCAAAACTGATTTCTTTTTTCATACAGCATAACTAAAACACATATAAATTGATGTGAGGGATTTATAAATACATATAATGTATGTATTATAGTATATTAAATTATATTTTAATGATTTACATGGTGTAAAAGAATGGTTAATTCAATCAACATTATAAAATGTGTGATGATGGTTAAGGTTGTTAACACCCGAGGGTCATAATATACTATGAAAATTTAATGTAAACATGATAAAAACATATAAAAAATATTAAAAAATGTTGAAGTATTTGAGAAATTTTAGTAAATATTAAATTAAGGTTTTTATATTTTCTTTATAGTAGGTAATATTATGATCAACTAAGAAATTGAATAAGGTAAGGGTTCTTTATAACTCATTTTCCTTTCATTGATTTATAAAGGTTATTCTTGAACCTTGTATTCTAAATAGAATTATTTTATAATATGATTTCATATAAATTTATTTCCACATCAATTTCACTAGATTTACATCTTTTTCCCATAAATTTATTTTCATAGGATAATTAATTCAATGATTTTGATATTATAAATTTTTTATATCTCAATTTCTTTTCATTGGGACAATATTATGTTATACACCATGTTAATATTTTTATGGTGTACTTACTACCCAATTTTAATTATTTTTTTACATCTTGATTCTTTTTTTAATCATATTCCATGTTCAATTTTATATAACCCTTATCATGGGGTTTTGGTTTAAAAAATTTAAAAGGTGTAAGGGTTTCCATCTAAATTTACCATCATTGAAAGAAGTATTTTTATACACCAATTTGTATAAATGAGGTTTTTATACTACTAATTTTAGATATGTCATCAAGAATAATTATTATTTTATTGTATATAAATATTAATTTATTATTTTAAATCTGAAGGGTTTCTGATCCAAATGCTACCAAGGTATTAAGGGTTTTTCATCTAATGTTTTCTTCATTAAGTCGTTTTATCCAAAAATTTCATTTTTCTATGGTGTTTAAACTTCCCAAGAATTTATTTTGACATACTATAGGATTTAATTAATGGTATTTTTATAAACTTATGATTATTAATCTTTCTAGGGCTTTTATTTAAAAATTTACAAAAAATCATAATGTGTTTTCATGACTCAAATTTATTCCTTGGGTCAAAATAATTATTATTAGACTATAATATTTCAAGATTAAAATATTAAAACCTATGATGATGTTATGTTTTATTAAAAAATATCTCTATCAAAATCATGTTTCACACTAAATTCTTCTACCTTTATTATTCTAATTTTTCATTAAAATGATTTATTATTATTAATTCGAATTAATCTTAATGGATATTTATTCCATGTCTATATTATTATATCCTAGTAATATTCTCCATTAAATAGTGTAAAATAAAAAAAATTATCGAAAATGATTCTTTTAGTCCCCTTATTTCAATTTAAATAAAAGGATTAATTATGCTTTTAAGGATATGGGTTTTCAAAAGAGTATATTTTAAAATGATTAAATTTATTTTACAACCATTTAAAATAAAAAGGATTTATCATCCACACCAAAATTTTTTTTGAAAAAATTTATCACTTCTTTATTTTTACATTATTAAATAATCTCTTTAAAATTCATATTTTTCAAATTATTTTCTCTTCCATTTTCAAACACGTTATATAATTTTCTTGAATACATTAATAAATATCCTTTTCAAAATTAGTAGTTTTTTCATGTATTGTACATTCATATTATTGATATAATTTATATATTTTAAATATTATTTTATTTGGAACTATTTATATTAATGTTTTAATAAATCTTCTCTTTCCATTCATAAAAAAAGGTAATTTTTGAAAATAATGTTTTACCTCAATGTTTTGGATATGTTTCGTGAAATTTTTTGTATTTTCAAGTCTATTTACCCACCAATGATTATCTTTCATGATGTTATTTTTGGGTCACCAAATATATATGTCATCATTGTAGGATTACATATAGAAAATGATATTTTTTATATCTTATGATTTCTTATGTTCATGATATGTGATGTTTTAAAAAAATTTAAGAAATACATTCTTTTTTCATGGGTTCTTTAGGATATGATAAACGTCTGATTTTCATGTGGCACACAAATATATGGATTATGATTTTTTAAGACCTATATCTTCCTCAAATTCATTAAGTAAAGTCTTATATATCTTGATATAGAATATTATGTGAATGGGTTATCAAGTAGCTTGGTTTAGAAAAGGGTGTGTGTGATGGTGTTTAGATTTACTCAAAATTGTATGAGTGAATTGATTGGGTGGTATCCTGCTTCACAAAGATAAAAAGAATATTTCTTTTTTGATTATGATACATTTTCATGTTGTTTACCATGTTATGTAGAGTTTTAATGATTGTGATGTATTTATAATATATTACTCTCTTTTATTTCATGCCCTCATGTTTTTGTTAATTTGTTTGTATTTGGATCCAATTAAAAAAATTTACACATAGTTAATGTTCTTGTTATGATCTTATGTTTCTCTAAAAAGTTTTAGGATTATCACCTATGCTCTTGTGATATCTTATTAATATATTTTATTCATTGCCAAGTTCTCTTAAAGTTCTATAATATGATAGTTTATGATGTTCTTTTTTCAAAATAAGTGTCTAATCTCACCCCTTTCTTATGATTCTATTACTTATGTTATGAATATGATTATATCATGTGATATATGTAGTAAAGGTTAGATAGGTTCATTATTATGGAGAAATTTTCATAATTGTGTAATGTGAGGTTTTTTATGTATCTAATATCCATGACACTTAAAATTTTGGTATTTGGTTTGGGAGAATGCTTATGACATGTATTATTTAAATATGGATATTATTTTACTAATTATTTCAGGTTTATATTGGGCCACTATAGTTTATATTAGAGTAGGTTTTATATATTTTTGGATATTAGTTAAGTTAACTTTTATGTTATGTTCTATATAACCTTAATGAAATTCCTAGATATGTTTCTAAGTATATGATGATATCATGAAATATTGGTAAAGTCTTGAGTAGTAGGGTTTTCTTATAAATAAATCCCAATCTGGATACTAAAAGTGGATTCATCTATTGAACATATTCACATATGGGTAATCACTAGAAAAATGGTTGGTAAAGAATTTACGTGATCATCACCCTAATTCATGAAGAGTGGTATTAATACTAGAAAACTAGTTTTATACACCCTTGGAGTAATATTTGGTTTACCATATTATCATTATAAACCTCTATGAAGGATTGAATCAATAGTTGATTTGAGGGATTATTCTAAGAAATAAAAGATAACCCAACTTAAAGTAACATATATTGGAATAATATCATTATAAGATTTTTTGATTCTGATATAATAGAAGTAAATGTATCATAGGTTGAAATGCATGTGTCATTGGATAAGAAATCATAGGATTGGGTTTTTATATTAATTTGATAGTTTACATTGATTTGATCATACAATTTTTTCTTATATTATTTAGTAGAAAACGTAATCATGAAACTGGAGTTGGGAAATGCATGTCCCTAAGAACTCCTTGGAATCATTTTTAGGATAAATAGTTTCACAGTTTTACCAAGGTTAAGTGAGGTGGATATCTTATTAAATGAAATATATTTATTTTTGTATAGATCCCTTAACTTCTAGCTTTGGTAAATGAAAATTTTAATTGTTAAAATACAAATTATTTAATGGGATAGAATGTAATGAATCGATATTTTAGATACTTTAAAATACATACTATATTCAATAAATTATGTCATAGGCTACACCATAAACAAACAATGATGTATTAAGAATTAATTATTTATAGAAATATAATAAATTGTAATATGGTAATCCATTAATAGTTATTATCTTTAAAAGGTGGATAATTAATATTAGTTAATATTGAAAATATTATTTTAAATAAAATCTATTTTCATCATATTATTTATTTTATTTAAAAGAATTAATTTTCAAATTTTATAATTAAAATTAGTTAAATTGAAGTTAATTTTATTATTCCTCAAAACAATATTAGAATAGGTTGTATTTTGGAGATTTTCTAAAAAAAATTATTTTTATATGAATAATGGGAATTCTGTTTTCTCTAGTACCATCACTTTTATATGTAATAGAATTAATTAAAACATTTTCCTATAAAATAATATATTATAATGTATAATAAATATTTTAAAAACACTATAATTAATTTATAAACCCATTCTCACAATTTTAAAATTTTATATAGAGTTTTAAGAAAAAATGAATGTTTTTTTATTAATTATAACATTATGGAATGAATTTTTTACTAATTTAATTTTGAAATAAATAAAATTTTAATGGTACTAATTATTTTAAACTCATTTTAATCAATTAAAATTTTAATTCTATCATGATCATAAATCAATTTCCGTTAAATTAATTTTAAAAAACAGGTTTTTATGTGTTACATCTGCTAATGTTATGATTATTTTTCATACACCTAGAAGGTTAATTTGAAAATTTTATTCATATATTTTAGATAATAATTTGAACACTATTTATTATGTAAAATTACATTTTTTGGTATAAAATTTATATCCTTAGGATTTATCATAATAATCATGATAATGGTTAAATCATAATATTAAAATTATTTTCCTATTAATATCAATGAATTTATATTAAATAAATAAAATTTAAATCCCATAAATTGTATATAAAATATTATTTACAAAAATATAAATAAATTTATTAATCCTAATTTAATTTTTAATCAGTACTATATATGGTTAAATAATATATAAGAGTCAAAATATCCTTTTTCTACTAAAGCAGTTTTTTTACGCATAACCTGTTTAAATTTACAAGTTACTTTTATAAATTTTAGGAAATTATTTTTGATTAAATAGAGATTAATTTTAATTATATAACTCTAAAAAATATTGGTTATGTTATAGTTTTAATGAAACCTAAAACCAATTTTTCAAAAACAAGTTACTTGGTTTCAATGTAAAAGAGTAAAATGTACAAAGCTAATACTAAAACCCTATAAAATTTTAGAAAAAAAATTAAAACATATATTGAGAATTTATCAACTAATATGTACCCCCAAACTAAATTATTTCAAAAATATGGAGCCATTGACCTTGGAATAGTGTCATGGAATTATTAAATTGTAAAGGGTATTTCCAAAGGTTCCTTTTTCCTCTCTTATAAACAGTGATCACTTGTAAAATTTAAAACACACAGATATACAATTAATTTATCCATTAAAATATTAGATTTAATATTCCCCATAACCCTTTTCCATAAACATGATCCCCTGATCACTGATAGGGATTCTAATACATTCAATTTCAAGTGAACTTCCAAGGAAAAAATCAATTCTCCCAAGTAAATATTATATCCTTCTTACGTTTTTCTTATTAATATCACTCTTATAAATATATTATTTCCATAAAAATATAAATACATAATTATAATTATTATACTAATATGTTATTATATTAATTTAATAATCATTATTTATTCCAACTCATCCATTAAGAAAATAAAAAGCGTTATTAGTGTGTTGCATGGACTAAATCCTCCACAAAAAGACATCTTACGTATTTCATAATCATCAATAATGTATATTAAAAAGAATATAATGAATAAAAAAAATATGATATCTATATTATAATTATGATTTTTAAATTTCAATTCAATGTCCACTTTCACCTATTATCACATGTTGAGGAATGAGAATGCTGATAGTATGTATGTGTTGAATACCACCTCTATGGTGATTTTTTTCCTTTTTTATCTAAATTTAAATAAATTATACAATACTATAAAATATGGTTCAAAATATAATTATATTACAATTTATATCATTATATTCTATTATAATGATAATATTTTAAAAGAAACACCTCCTTAATTATAGAGACCCATGCTTTTCACACATGAATATTACATATTTTTATATGAATATTCAATAAATTATGAAAATTAATTCCTAAGAACCATAATAGTTTAGTGTATTTGGAGAATATATAAATAATATTCTTATTTTTGGAATGATATTATACATATCCTATAAAGATATTCCCGTTTAGTACTCTTTACAATCATACGTTACATAATACATTACACCATAACCTGGGGAATGGAACCATAATAAAGGCTGATATGATTTTCTTAATAAGGGTAAAAAGAGATATATGTAAGAATAACATGAAAATAAGGGCATTAAAACATGATCATCACATATAAAATCTATACCCTTCATATGAAATATCATAATTTTGAGTTAGGTTATAATGATAAGTTTTTCATAACATAAGAAGCATAATGAAATAAAATAACAAGAGAAATGAGAGAATAAATTTTGCTTAAGAAATAGAATTGAGGAAAAAACATAAGAATAGAAAATCATTTCCAAAGTAGTTAAGGCTCACTACCAAGTCTATCATAGTGGAAAGGGTTCACCCCCAAACCATAATAATAGTCAAGGTTCACTCCCAAGACCATTATATTAGATAAATTACCTTACTAATCTAGGTTCACTCCCCATTCTAGTCTTGTCTATCTCATTAGATATAAATCATTACCCAATGAATTTGTCACGACCCATCCTTGGGGCCCATGCTGTGACTACCCCAAGCCCGCCATCCATAGGACAGGGGCTGGAGACTAGCACCAAAGGCGTAAATCCCAAAATAAATGGAAGGCATTGCCTTTATAAAGTAAAAAAAACACAACAAAGTACACAAACAAAGTAAGCACAAAGTAAACATGAGTAAAAAAGTAAGTGCTGAAAAGTAAATGGGCAAGTATACAAACCCAACTGAAAGTACAATACAACTTAAAAGAAAGTACAGTACTAGTAAATTAAAACAGCAACACCGTGTTGTCCTCCAGAGTTCCCACCTGGAGGGTGGGTATAGATAGTCTTCTCAGCTCCTCGGGTCCGGCTGTCCGCTCCGTGTACGTCCTGCCAAGTGGTCCACCACCTGGTACAATCGAGCTCCACAAGCCTCCACCTCGATCAGTGATGTCCATCCTCTGCATCCAAAACAATGTAGTATGGGCATAGCCTGTGTAGGGGTGAGTATATGATACTCAGTAGGGACCCCGATACCCCGAAGGTCTCTCCGAATCAACGAAGGATAAACCCAAAGGAAAGATAAAATCATGAAGTATCAACCGACTCTACTTAGGTATATGCCCATACATAAACCTAAGTCATCAATTACTATTTGGATCTAACTCTCGAGCCCAATCACAACTCAGTCTACACAGGAAAACACAACCCAGTCCACACAGGAAATCACAACCTAGTCCACACAAGAAAGCACAACCCAATACACACAGGGAAGCATGTCAATCACAAGGATGATATTGATTGAAGTCAAAACTCAGCTCACATAGGTATACAACTTCATATAGCGATAGAGATGATCAGATGTAGCCACTAATTCATCTAATCTGTAGGAAACACGTAGGATACAAGACCAGCTACTCTGACAGACCCTAGGATACAAGTACAAAGGTTATACTGCCAAACCAATGTAGGATACAAGAATAGTAGTCATCATTGTCGGACCCACAGAGGATCCTAGTACAATCATCCTCGCTGCCGAGCCCACGGAGGATCCATGTACAGTCTTCCTTGCTACTGAACCCACAGAGGATCCAAGTACAGTCATCCTCGCTGCCAAACCCACGGAGGATCCAAGTACAGTCGTCCTTGCTGTCAAACCCACAGAGGATCCACGTACAGTCATCTTCACTGCCGAACCCACAGAGGATCCAAGTACAGTCGTCTTCGCTGCCAAACCCACAGAGGATCCAAGTACCGTCGTCTTCGCTGCCGAACCCATGGAGGATCCAAGTACAGTCGTCTTCGCTACCGAACCCAAGGAGGATCCATGTACAGTCGTCTTCACTGCCGAACCCACGGAGGATCCAAGTACGGTCATCACCAACGGAGTCGCAGTCAGCTCTAGGGTTTCTGCACACAGCACGATCGAGTCCGGGAGGGTCTACTCCTCGAACAAGAGAGTCGATACATAAACTATTACAAAGTCTAGATTTTATGTATCCCAAAGTGTCGTCTTGTCAAAGGAAACCCAACCCGACAAACATTGCGTCAATCGGAAGCCCGGTCTGAGAGTTATTGGCTATTCCGTCCAAGGGGCCCGGTTGGTTTTTAAGCTAAAACCAACCCGACCATACTCCAACTACATCCAAACCTCAAGTGGAGTAAACCAAAAGAACAGTCTCAACAAAATTATTTCAACCCAATTGACGGCACATCAAACGGACGTCCGGTCTTTAAGATATAAGTGTTTCTGCTCCAAGGGCCCTGTTGGTTTTGGGTTCGAAACAACCTGGCCATAAAAAAACTTTGCCGAAACCTCATGTGTAATATACTAAAACTACCATCCCGATCCAAGGATTCCTACGCAACTGATGGTGCATAGATCAGAGGTCTGTAGCTCAAGTTATGGGCAAAGGACCGAAAACGGTCCGAAGTGGGGGGTCTAGGCCCAGCCCGGCAGAGGGGTGCGCTGGCTCGGCCAGTGAGCCGAGCAGGGGGGAATGCCCCCCCCCCCCCTTTGTGCTCCGCGGACAAGGCTCCTAGAACCACATCTCCCATGTATCCCACGTGGCCGCAGGATCTGGCCCCTCACCGCCGCAGCTTCAGCCGCGGTGGGCTCCTGCTGGCAGAGTGCTGGGGCGCCACCTCCTCCAGGCGGCCAGCTGGTTCCTACCGCCGGTGACCCGTGCCGATGTAGATTTCCGTGGGCCACTGTAGTCATTCCGGTTGTCTGATTCTGATCTCTTCTGTGCCTATTGTTGTCTCGAGACCTGTACATTACTACGACGACCTCCAATCGCCAATTCGGTCTCGTTTCGCAGTCTCCAACTATTCTGCATATCAAGAAAAAAGTAGCGGTGGATTCGAACGTGTACTTTAGTCTGCTCCCATAGAGTTAGTGGTTCTAAACATCACCAAACAATAAATCACACCATGCCGAGGGTATAAAAATCACATGAAGAAATTTATACAAAATCCCCTACCTCAACAGTTGATGTCGGACGTAGGCGTTGTGGGAAAGAGGATCGTAGGCGTCGTCGGAGCGCGCCGAGGAGGAAGCAGTGTCTACTCTCTTGTCGCGGAGAAGAGAAGGGTGGTGCATCATCGATCTTCAGGGAACCGGCGTTCTTCATCGGAGGCCGGTGTTCTTCGTCATTCTTCATCGGAGACCGGCGTTCCTCCTAAAGGTTCCAAGCTCTCCCGATCTCTCCCACACAATGAAGGATCTTCCCAAATTAAATAATAGGTTCCTCCTATTACTTAATTACACATTCAAGAAACTCCCAGAATTAAATCATCACATTTAATGAAACGTGTTGACAATTAATTAAGGAAGGGAGAGGGAAAGTCCCCCATTAACTTGACACGTTGGCAATTAAATGGAGGGTGGTTTGCCAATTAAATTAGGGGTTGTTAAAGAGTTTGGTGGGAATTAAATGGTGGGGGTTGTGTGGGCCCTACCTCTATAACGTCCACACTTGGGTAGTTAATTGGTTGTTGGCCCACCCTTTACTACCCATGGGTGGGAAAAAATACCTCATGAAATAAAAATTGTTCCGATAATTTTTATCTACTTCTTAAATAAACCCCCAAAAACATCTTCTCCTCCTTTGTGAATGCAACTACAGTTAGAGTCCCCTTAAGCAATTACCGGCGCTGCGATTTCATCGATGCCCTCAGATTTTAATTCCGAGCACCGGTTCAAAAGTTATAAAAACCCGCTCGTTCGTTCACTGAACGTACCCGAGCTAAACTTCGGAAATTGATTTCGGGCACACTGGGGCTCGGAATCAAGTACCGTTAGAAGCCACAGAGTCATCAAATTCCAAAGTATTTAAAAACAATTCCTTGAAATTTCTAAGTCTTTACATCACTCACAACTCAGAGATTATCATCCACATAAAGCTACAAAAAAACTAGGGAAATAAAGAGGGTACTGAGAATGCATCTGAGTATCCCACTCCCATGTGCCTTCTTGAAGGTTCTTGTGCTACCAAAGAATGTGCAAAATAGGAATCGACTGCCCATGTAGGACCTGCTCCTGTCGATCCTCGATCTCCATTGGAACCTCTTCAAAAGTCACCCCTTCATCGATGTTTAGCTCCCCGTGGTCGATGATATGCATCGGGTCGTGCACGTATCTCCTCAGCTAAGAAACGTGGAAGACGTCGTGCACCTGGTGCAACTGCGGTGGAAGGGCCAGGTGGTAAGCCACCTCGCCTACCCTGATGAGGACCTGAAAAGGCCCGATGGAGCATGAAGATAACTTGCCGCACTGGCCAAATATATGTAATCCACATCGAGGTGAGACCCGTAGAAAAACGTGGTTGCCATCCTCAAACTCCAGTGGTCTCCACCTCCTATCAGCATAGGACTTCTGTCTTCTCTATGTAGTGCTCATCTACTCCTGGATGACCTAAACCTTCTCTATTGTAGCCCAAACCAACTCTGTTCCTACGAGTGTTGACTCCCCAGGGTTAGTCTAGCACAGAGGTGATCTGCAAGGTCGGTCATACAGTGCCTCGTAAGGTGTCATCCCGATGGTGGAGTGGTAGTTGTTGTACGCAAACTCCACCAAGGGTAGGTGATCCTCCCAGCTACGACCAAGGTCAAGCACACATGCACAGAGCATGTCCTCGAGTGTCTGAATGGTCCTCTATATCTGGCCATCCATTTGTGGGTGAAAGTAAGTGCTCAGGTGTAGCTTCATCCCAAAGGCCTCCTGCAACCCCTTCCAAAGCTGGGAAGTAAAGCGAGCATCTCGACCAGAGACGATAGACGATGGCACACCATGAAGCCATACGATCTCTTGAACGTAGAGGCATCCCAAGATCTCTACTGAGCGCTGCTCTCTAATAGGTAGGAAGTGGGCTGACTTGGTGAGTCGTTCTACGATCACCCAGATGGTGTTGTGTCCTCTAGAAGTACGTGGAATCCCCATCACGAAATCTATAGATATTCCATCCCACATCCATTATGGGGTCTATCTATACCAGGTCTACTGGTACCTGGTGCTCCACCTTCACTTGTTGACAAGTGGGGCATCGTGAAACGAACTCTGATACAATTTTCCCCTTCCCAGGAGTATAGACTATCTAAAAGTCATAGTCCCCGTGGAACTCAAGTCAATGACATCATCTCAGGTCCTGGTCCTCCTATAAGAAGACACACTGAGACTTTTGAGATTAGAGTAGATCGTAAACTGTTAGCTCAACGAACCATGGGTGTGGCTGGCTATTATAAAGAACTCAAATACACCCCTGTTCACTTACGTCCTAAAAGAGCTGCTAAGATTTCTCCTTTTCCTAAAAGAAAAATCTGATCTCATCCCCTGGATGAAACACATTATTTGATTAATACAGTAAATCCTGACATGAACGGTACTATTTAATGTCATGGACGACGTCCTAAGGCCTCGACGCTACTACCAAGAGATCCAACCGTTACTCTCATCTCCAAGGGTCGAGTCACACTATCAGCAGTAGTGCGTGGTCACCAAGTCTCCTCTAGTAAGAATCTCTAAAGTGAGGGTCAAGTCAATGGTTTTAACCGGAACCTCTTAGTATCGACCACATAAAAAGGACAACGAAGCAAACGTCACAAGAACAAGTGTCTTTTATTACTACAGCTCAAAGTAAAAATACCCAAAGCATCCACAAACAACTACATTAACAAATCTAGAAGCAACATGAAAAAAGTCTTCATGCCTGGAGATAGTCCCGCTCCTTCCCGTATGCTCCCGAAGCTCTATGGTCGTAGGCCTTAGCTTCCTGAAGCTGACCTCTCCCATGTCCAGTCATTCCCTATAATCAAGGTGGTCCTCCTGGTGGTGGTGGTGGTAGGGCCTTGAAATGTCGTCCACCACCTACTACTTCTTCAGCCCCTCTACCACATCCTCATTATCCAGGTGGAACACCATGGTCTAACCTTTTCTTGATAGGTCCCTCTACCTCCTGATGCTCATCTGTAGGGAGGGTCGGGAAGTCTTGAGCCATGTGACCCTGCCCGCGGCATGCATAGCAATGCCATCTCCTCGTATGGATGACTTTGTTTCGTGTGTCCTGCACAACCAAACCTGTATCCTGAGATTGCTCATCTGACGGCCTAGTCCGCTTGGACCCCTGCGTCAACTGTCTACTACCGGCTGCTGGAGACTCCGCTATGTGTCTTTCTATAGAGATTCTCGCCACTGGTGACTGCTCAACGAGAAAACTCTCTACTAGAAGGGATCTCTACAGCACTCCCGCATGCAACAGAATGTTGAGGGAGATCATTGAAGCCCTGATCTCATGTCTGAGTCCCTGTTCAAAGGTCCAGGCCCGGAAGAATGGGTCCCGTACCATGTCCGTGGAGTAGCATGAGAGGTCGGTAAATCTTACTGAGTACTGGGATACTGACATGCTGACATGCCGCAGCTGTAGTAACTCCTGGATGCGCATCGCACAGAGGGTGGCTGGAACAAACTCTGAGTGGAAGAGGCTCTCGAAGTCCGTTCAAAGTAGAGATTCCTCATAGTGTACCTGGAGAATCAGGCTCCACCATCTACCTACTGCTGTGTGTAGGAGATTTGTGGCAAGGATCACCATATGGTCTGCGGGTGTCCCGAAAAATCTAAAGACTCTGACGATAGCCTCCAGCCAATCCTCGGCTGCCTGAGGATCCGTCTCTCTGTGGAACCTTGGCATCCTCTATCTCTGAAACTTGTGCAACGTGCTCAGGCGGCGTGCACTCTCCACTAATGGGGCGGGTAGTATCAGTGGCTCAGCGGGTAGAGGTACCGCTGGTGCCACCGCTATAATGGAGCCCTGCACCGAGGCCTCCTCGCTCAGTGGGATGCCATCCCGCACGTAACTAGGAACCCTAGTTGGCTGCCTTCATGGGGCCATCCTCAAAAGAAATTGGTGCACCACGGTCAAACAGTATACCTGGTGAGATGACTCAAAGTAATCACAGAGAAAACTTTTGAAACACACATGCAGTTAGTGTTTTCGTGCACTGAGTCGGAAATCAGAGGTCAGGGTCCTGGTGTACGGTAAGTCAGCCGCCGCACCAACACTGGACTCCCTAGACTGAAAACCACACTCAATACTCTTAACACTATTACTTCACAGAAAGGGACGATCAGAGCCCTGAGTTATGTGGTAGAACCGACTCCTCTGATACCAATTTGTCACGACCCGTCCTCGGGGCCCATGCCGTGACTACCCCAAGCCGGCCTTCCATAAGCCAGGGGCTAGAGACTAGCACCAAAGGCGCAAATCCCCAAATAAAGGGAAGGAATTTCCTTTATAAAGTAAAAAAAACACAACAAAATATGCAAACGAAGTTATCACTAAGTAAAACTGAGTACAAAAGTAAGTGCTGAAAAGTAATGGGCCAGTATACAAACCCAACTGAAAGTACAGTACAACTGAAAAGAAATTACAGCAGTAGTAAAGTAAAACAGCAACACTATGTCATCCTCCGAAGTTACCACCTAAAGGGTGGGTACAGATAGTCTCTTCAGCTCCTCGGGTCCGTTCGTCCGCTCCGTGTACGTCCCGCCAAGTGGTCCACCTCCGGGTACCGTCCAGCTCCACAAGCCTCCACCTCGATCAGTGTTGTCTGCCTTCTGCATCCAACATAATGTAGTACAGGCATAGCCCGTGCAGGGGTGAGTATACAATACTCAGTAGGGACCCCGAGACCCCAATGGTATCTCAGAATCTATGAAGGATAAACAAAAAGGAAAGATAAAATCATGAAGTATCAACCGACTCTACTTAGGTACATGCCCATACATATACCTATGTCAACAATTATAATTCAGCTCCGACTCTCGAGCCCAAGCACAACTCAGTCCACATAAGAAAAAAAAACCCAGTCCACCTAGGAAAGCACAACCCAGTCCACATAGGAAAGCATAACCCAGTCCACACAGGGAAGCAATTCAATCACATCGATGATATTGATTGAAGTCAAAACTCATCTCACACAGGTATATAACTTTGTATAGCGAGAGAGATGATCAGATGTTGCCACTTATTCATCTAATCTGTCGGAACCACATAGGATACAAGACCAGGTACTCTACCGGACCCACCTAGGATAAAAGTACAGAGGTCATACTACCGGACCGACATAGGGTACAAGAACAATAGTCATCATTGTCAGACCCGTAGAGGATCCCAGTACAGTCATCCTCGCTACCGAACCCACAGAGGATCCAAGTACAGATGTCCTCGCTGCCGAACCCACCCGAGGATGGGTCGTGACAAATAAATCCCAAAAGAAAGGGAAGGCATTGCCTTTATAAAGTAAACAAACACAACAAAGTACGCAAAAAAATTAAGCACTAAGTAATACTGAGTACATAAGTAAGTGATGAAAAGTAAATGGGCCAATATACAAACCCAAATGAAAGTACAGTATAACTGAAAAAAAAGTACGGCCGTAGTAAAGTAAAACAGCAACACCGTGTCATCCTCCAGAGTTCCCACCTGAAGGGTGGGTACAGATAGTCTCTTCAGCTCCTCAGATCCAGCCGTCCGCTCCGTTTACATCTTACCAAGTGGTCCACCTCCGGGTACCGTCCAACTCCACAAGCCTCCACCTCGATCAGTGGTGTCCGTCTCCTGCATCCCACACAACATAGTGTGGGAATAGCCTATGCAGGGGTGAGTATAAGATACCCAGTAGGGACCCCGATACCCCGAAGGTCTCTCAGAATCCACGAAGTATAAACCCAAAGGAAATATAAAATCATGAAGTATCAACAGACTCTACTTAGGTATATGCCCATACATATACCTATGTCATCAATTAAAATTCGGCTCCAACTCTCGATCCCAATCACAACTCAGTCCACAACGGAAAAAACAACCCAGTCCACACAGGAAAGCACAACCCAATCCACACAGGAAAGCACAACACAGTCTACATAGGGAATCAAGTCAATCATATCGATGATATTGATTGATGTCAAAACTCAGCTCACACAAGTATACAACTTCGTATAGCGATAGAGATGATCAGATGTAGCCACTGATTCATCTAAGTTGTCGGACCCACATAGGATACAAAACCAGCTACTCTGCCGGACCCACCTAGGATACAAGTATAGAGGTCATACTACCAGACCCACGTAGGATACAAGAACAGTAGTCATCGCGGTTGGACCCACAAAGGATCCTAGTACAGTCGTCCTCACTGCCGAACCCACGAAGGATCCAAGTACAGTCGTCCTCGCTGTCGAACCCACAGAGGATCGAAGTACAGTCACTCTCCCTGTCGAACTCATGGAGGATCCAAGTACAGTCATCCTCACTTCCGAACCCACAGAGGATCCAAGTACAGTCGTCTTCACTGTCGAACCCATGGAGGATCCAAGTACATTTGTCTTTGCTGCCGAACCCATGGAGGATCCATGTACATTCATCTTTGCTGCCGAACCCATGGAGGATCCAAGTATAGTTGTCTTTTCTACCAAACCCATGGAGGATCCATGTACAGTCATCTTCGCTACTGAAGCCACGGAGGATCCAAGTATGGTCGTCACCGTCGCAGTCGCAGTCGCAGTCAGCTCTAGGGTTCTCGCGTACATCACGCTCGATTCCAGGAGGGTCCACTACTCGAGCAAGAGAGTCGATATATCAACTGTCATGAAGTCCACAGTTGATGTATCCCAAAGTTCCGTCTCGTCAAAGGAAACCCAATGCGACAGACGGTGCGTCAATTGGACGCCCGATCTGAGAGTTATTGGCTTTTTCGTCCCAGGGGCCCGGTTGGTTTTTAAGATAAAATCAACCCAACTGTACTCCATCTGTTTCCAAACCTCAAGTGGATTAAGCCAAAAAAACCATCTCAACAAAAGGATTTCAATGCAATTGACCGCATGTCAAACGGACGTTCGGTCCTTATGATATAAGTGTTTCCGCTCCAAGGGTCCGTTTGGTTTCGGGTTCGAACCAACCCATCCATACACAAACTTTGCCGAAACCTTGAGTGTAATATACCAAAACGGCCGTCTCGATCCAAGGATTCCTACGTAGTTGACAGTGCGTCGATCGGAGGTCCATAGCTCATGTTATGGGAAAAGGACCAAAAACGGTCCGAAGTGGGGGGTCTGGGCTAGGCCTAACCCCCCTAGGTCGACCTGACCCGGGTCCAGGCCAAGCCCGATCTGCGCAACCCACCCCAGCCCAGCCGAAGGGTGCGTTGGCTTGGCTAGCGAGCCGAGCAAGGGGAGAACGCCCCCCCCCCCCCCCGCTTTGTTCTCCGCAGACGCGGCACCGCGTCTCCCATGGATCTCACGCGGCCGCTGGATCCGGCCCCTCGCCGCTGCGGATTCAGCCACTGTGGGTTCCTACACGCGGCGTGCTACCGGAGATTTCCACAGGCCCCCAGAGTCATTCTGGTGGTCCAATTCTGCTCCCTTCTGTGCCTGCGGTCGTCTCGGGACCCGTACATTACTGCGACGGCCTCCGATCGCCAATTCGGTCCCGCTTCCCTATTGCCAACTATTCCGCATATCAAGAAAAAACTAGCAGTGGGTTTGGAATTGTTCGTTATTCCGCGTCCACCGCATTAGTGGTTCTAAACATCACCAAATAATAAATAATGCCATGTCGAGGGTATAAAAATCACATGAAGAAATTTATACAAAATCCCCTACCTTAACAGTTGATGTCAGACGTTGGGGTCATGAGGAAGAGGATCTTAGGCGTCGTTAGAGCGCGCTGAGGAGGAAGTGGCGTCTCCTCTCTTGTCGCAGAGAAAATAAGGGTGGCGTGTCGTCGATCTTCGAGGAACTGGCATTCTTTTTTGTTCTTCGTCATAGGCCGGTGTTCCTCCCAAAGGTTCCAAGCTCTCATGATCTCTCCCACACAATGAAGGCTCTTCCCAAATTAAATAATAGGTTCCTCCAATTATTTAATTACACATGCGAAAAAATCCTAGAATTAAATCATCACAATTAATGAAACGTGTTGACAATTAATTAAGGAAGGGAGAGGGAAGGTCCCCCATTAACTTGACGCGTTGACAATTAAATGGAGGGGGGTTTTCCAATTGAATTATGGGTTGTTAAAGAGTTCGGTGGGAAGTAAATGGTGGGGTTCGTGTGGGCCCCACCTCTCTAACATCCACACTTGGGTAGTTAAGTGGTTGTGGGCCCCACCCTTAACTACCCATGGGAGGGAAAAACCACCTCATGAAATAAAAATTGTTCCGACAATTTTTATCTACTTCATAAATAAACCCCCAAAAACATCTTCTCTTCCTTTGCGAACGCAACTACGGTAAGTGTCCCCTTAAGAAATTACGGGCTCTATGAGTTCATCGATGCCCTCGGATTTTAATTCCGAGCACCAGTTCAAAAGTTAGAAAAACCCGCTTGTTCGTTCATTGAACATACCTGAGCTAATCTTCAGAAATTGATTCCGGGCACACCGGGCCTCCGAATCAAGTTCCATCAGAAGCCACAAACTCATAAAGTTCCAAAGTATTTAAAAAAACATTCCTTGATATTTCCGGGTTTTTACAGAATTATAGAGATATATTTGTTTTAGAAATATTTGATTATAACATAACCACTATACTTTTTTATAACATAAACATCATCTATAGTAATACTGTAACCACTATCACATAATGTAAATAAATATATGTGTGTGGCATAAGATCATAAAAAATTCATATTATCATAACACATTATATGAAATGGATTTCATAAATTTTTCAACATATCCTAACTTGTAGAAAAGTGATTGTTTTAATAATCATTTCATTATAAAATCATGGTATAACTCATGGAAAAGGAACCATGTTTCATAATAATTTTATCATGGTATAACTCGTAAAAGAGAAATGGGTTTAAAAAAAATCTTTCCATCATAAACAAAACCCTTTTAGAGAAATAATAAGAATAGTATACTTGAACCACATCCCCATTAATGAAAAACATAGATCCAAGGATTTCATCTTAGATAGAAAATTATTTTAAAAGATAAATATCCTCATACATTTGTTGGGGAAAATGTCATTTCATTGAAAATATATTTTTAAAACCAAAAAGTTATAAAACATTTTCAAAATTAGTTTCTTTGAAAATAAACATTGAAACTTATAATGGAATCTTTGAAAATAATATAAAATATTTCTTTAGTAAAGTATCCTTTCTATTTTGAAAAAGAATTTTTAAAACCCAAAACATTTTGACGATAAATTTCATTAAAAATGACTTTGAAAACAAAAAATGTAATCATCAGAGAAAATAATTGTCATGATGATGGGGAATTGTTTTCATGATATATATTTTAAAATGACGATTCTTTCATATTTTTAGTAAAATAAAAATGAGCATTATTTGGAAAAAGACATGAAGATTACAATAAAAAAATTAAAAAAAATTAAAATATCAGTAAAAAATTATTTAAAAAAATCATTTGGATAATGTTAAAAAAAATTAAAAACATTTTTTGAAAACATGGTCTTCAGAATAAAAATGGTTTAAGACCAAAGATAGAAATAAGGATAAATTTTCTTTAAAATATAGATTTGTACTGTAGACTACATTAAAAGAGAAAAATGAATGTAAAATTTTTATTCTAAATAAATAAACATATAATAATATAATAATTAAATTTTTTAAGAGATAGATTATAAAATTTCATAATTTAAATCATAATCATGAATAATCCTGATAAACAAAGAGATTATAACATAAAACCTTACCACATTGGATACATTGAATCATAAACCCCAAGAAATAATAACATTAAATGAAACCTATAATATCATGTAAGGTATAATATTCATGATATAAAAATTAAAAGATTAATTATATACACCTAATAGAAGTATATAGGTGCATAACATAACTCAGGTCTATAAGAAGGTAATTTGGGACAAAAATCACTTACCGCTATAGTAACTTTTGATCTATAATCCCTAATAAATAATAAGGTGAAATGAAATTTTAAATATAATAAAAATGAGTATATACATGATATAAAATATAAAAGGTGTATTATATACACAACACGACATAAATGAGTTTTGAATTTTCACGTATCCCTGAAATAAAAGAGAGAATAGAAATCCTTTACCATAAGTATTAACTTCTTTCCTACATGTTTAAACCTATTGTATAAAAAATATAAGTATATTTTAAATGTAATATATAAAAATAATTATACTTGTTATACCATATATTATTTACTAATGACCATTTAATACCCTTTTATTACCAATGCCTTGTTAAAATCGCATTTGGGGCAATAACTGCTTTGTTCTTCATAGACGTTTTGATTTTTTATTTTTGGTCCTATTACATTGATCATGGTTCCATCATATCAATAAAAATAAAAATAAATAATTATCATATATATACATCAATTATAAATTTTTGACCAATAATGAATGATGGTTTGGATAAATGAAGTATGTTATGATAACAGAGACAAGTAGGTCGTACAAACACATGAGTAACGTTTCCCTTTCTCAACGATCATTATTAAAGGGAGGTAACTAATATTTAAAGTTTATATAATTATAATAATATGATAAATAAAGTATTTTACTTTTAAATATACTTATAAATATCATCCATGTGGTGTGGTGATGAATGTAGAGAGTCATGTCGCTTTATGAAGGCGATACTCCACATGTGCCTGAACAACGTTATCATATTTCAATGAGTGAAAGGGTAAGACAAAAAAATGATATATTATCTTTATAGAATGATAAATAGTTCATTAATATCATAATTATTTAATTTATATCACATAAATTAATTAAATTTTTCCTTATTATATTCCATGTAATGCGTTTGTGAAAAAGAATCACATCACATCGCGAAACGGTAGTCCATGATATAGACAAGTGATGTTATCATATCCCCTATGCATTGGAAATTAAAAAGTTATATATCATATACTGACTTAATATGTTTAATTATTTTTTAAATATCAAATATATCCTTTGGATAAATCATCATACCCAATAATGATATGTGGTAATGGAAGAATTAATGGCCTTGGTTCATGAGGCGGTAGTCCACCATACACACGAATGATGATTTCATAACTCATTTGATAAAATTTGAGACAGTTGTATGTCATGAACATAACATAAAAACATATTAGTATATTAAATATATTTAAGTTATTATATCATCATGTTTTAATAAGAAATTAAGGATTTCTATGAATAAATAATATAAAAATATTCATGGAAGAACGTTACCTCTTCTTTGGGTATCCTCCTTATGTTTTCACCAAAAGCCTTCCTAGGTTGGTTTTGTACCAAAATGATGTTTTATATGATGAGATTATGAATGTTGGTAAGGTACGTTTGGAGAGAATTACTAAACTAATAGGGTTATATGGTGTGAATAATATATGGGAGTTGGGGTCCCTTTATAAGTTAGTTGAGTGGTACACTTTAAAATTTTTGAAAGGAAATATGTGTAACCAAGTTTTTCTCATGCCAAAATGCACCAGAATGGGGTATTATAGAGCCTGATACATGATAGGGTTAAAATAATTCAATAAAATATATTTTATACACGTTTTATGTAATTTTAAATATTATCTTAATAGTTTAACCCCCGATAAAACCATTTTTTACTTAAGCATGGAAATTATTTTTTACTGTTTTCACTATTAATTTTGGCACAACATAATTTTGGATAATTTTATAATATAAATTATTATTATTCAAAATATAGAATCTTTTTTTCAAAATTCAATTTAAATACGGGTAAAATTTTTGATTTAAAATGAATACTACAACCATGATGTGAAAATGAGTTTTCAAAGAGAAAAGGGTCAAAATTATACAAGAATTCTTTATCAAAATTCAACATGAAAATAATTAAAATTAAATAAATTAGATTAATTGATATATAATTTTTAATGTCCCTCCCCTTATTATTGTCTTGAGAGAGTGGAAGGGAGTTAATTGGCCTTAGGCAACATCCCTAAGATGGAAAATGTAACACCCTGAGATTTTATAAGAAATATTCTTTTTAATTTCATTGATGTCTTGTGTTTTACGCTACACCAAGATTAACATGTGCTATACGCAACACCGTATTAGCTTTTTGTATATGAAAACACTATTCATGGCTTGTGTTGCACGCAAGACCGACCTTCCTCGATAGCCTGTGTTGTACGCAATACCGAGTTTCACTAAACAATGATATATTATTATGAACTAGCTGTTATGAATAGTATAGAATAAATTTTGAATTCTATTACATAATAATTCATCTTACACATATTATAGAACATGGTATGAGAACAAATTAAATTTTTCGGGTAAAATAAGTATTTTTCCAAAAATGCATTTTTGATGCCTTTTAATGGCGCACCAACTTTAAATCATGTTTTGACATGTTTATAAGATCAATTAGACAAAATAAACTTATTCATTTTAATAAGGATATAAAAATTTACTTTAGATAAATTTTTTATATTTTTATGTTAACTTTCATATTTTGATGAATAGTAAAAATACTCTAAATTTTTCTTAAAAACAACTTTTTTTTATCAAGATAATTTATATGGTTAACTTATAAAATTTAATGGTTTCAAAGTATAAATAGAATATATTTTTACCCTTTAATATAATTTAAGTAATTATCATTAATTTTACAATGAATTCATAGGTAAAAACATTCCAATATTTGGCAAGGTTTTAACTTTTAAAACCCGTTTTCTTAACAACGGGATTATTTTTAAATTAATTAATGATACTTCTATGTTTTGAATTTTAAAAAATTGATTTCATATTAGAATTAGGCGGGTTAAAATTATGTTAATATGTTACTTTTATTTTTTTGATATTATGAATAATAACAACAATAAGTTTTATTTACTACAGTTAAAGGTAAATCGGGTAATAAAGAGTAAAAATAAGATTGTAAAATTACCATAACACCTTTTAAAATTATATTAGATGAATAAAAGTTGACCCATATCACTGAAGGGTCAGAATAGATTCATTTCATGGACTTTTGGCCGTGAAAATGATATAATCATTATTAAAACCAAAGAAAGTGACAACATGTCACTCTCTTATATCTTATAAGTGTAATAATTTTAATTTAGTGATAAACATCATAAAACTTCAAACATAAATAGTAAACAGAAAGATAATAAAATTATATAAATCATGTGAAATTATTTATAATTTTTAGGGATTATATAATTATCATTAATGGTGGCACAATAGCAATGTAGAAATTATTTTATTGATTTAAATATCAAATGAATGGTTTTAAAAATATTAAAAAAATATTACATGAACTATTTAATGTGCTCCAGGAATTTTAAAGATAAATATGACATGTTATAAATCTATTAAATATTTTTTTTCAAATATATACTCTATGTGGATTTTATTTAAATTCAAATAAATGAATAGTGTCAAAATTGACACTATTGGTATTTTATAAAAATAACATATTATTAAGTTGTTTAAAAATCACAAAGATATTTAAAAATTATAAATTGAAATTTATATGGTCTAAAATGTCATAATGTATCAAATTATGGATAATTCACAACACATAAGTAATTATTTATAACAATTTAAAATTTAGAATATTATTACCATAGATAAAATTAAATATATTAAATAAGGATAAATCAAGTTGATAAGGTTTAAAATAAATTTCCAACCTGTATAAATTTTATTGGATGATTATATTACAACCCTGTATCATCTCATCTTGGAATTTGAATCATTTTTGAAGTTTTTATGTGGGGTTTGGGTTTATTATAAATTAATATTTTAGAGGATTCCAAAAGAGCCTCTCTCCTCTCTTATAAAAGGGAACCTCCTCCCTCTCATCTTCACAACATTTTAAACCTTCATGCTCGACCAAACCCTGTATAATTATCTTATCCAATTCCCCATAAACATACTATAGGTCCTATTAATCTTAAAAGACAAACTTTAGTGACCTAAGAGGAGGTTTAGAAGAGGCGCATCAAAGAAGAGATAATATCCTTTACTGATTCTTTCAAATTTATTTCTTCTTCTACTTATTCTTTTTTTTGTTTCAATATAAAGTAATAACATAAGTATCAATAATATACTTATATGTTATTATAAATATGAAACAACCCCATTTCACCTTCTATCCATCCTATGGAATACAAAATCACCGCGCGTGCGTACGTACGAAATACAGTCTCCACGCCATGGTGTAATCTGTTTTCCACCACCACCTTACTTGGATGTGTATAATGGTGTAAATAATAACTATATATGGTTATTATAACATGATACTAATTCTAAGATATTCTATCTTCCACTCCAATACCATCCAATAATTATGGGAACAATATCATCACTCTTGCGTACGTACGGATTACCGTCTCCACGACACGATTAGATTCATTATTCATGTTAACTATTCAAGAATTATTATAAAGTATATATTGAATAATAATTAAATATATGACATAATAATGCTACTGTATTTATGTGTATATATATATATCATCTACTTACTTCCATTCAAGTAAATAAGGAAAGGAAGACAACGTTCATGTGTACGTACGACCTACCGTCTCCATGAACGGTGTATTTTATTCCATTTATCGGTCCATTATATATATATTATGAATATATATTATATATAAATCATGTTTTAAATTCTAGAATAAATTAATCATGATCTAGGTAATCATATGAATAATTAAAATTCAAAACACGGACGATAAATGAAATGATTTTACCCAAAACGCTGCTTTAACATGGAATTGACAAATGAACGGGTGATATAAAGTCATAAGTGAATCATATATGATATCATGAATATTATAATGGTTCTGTTACAAGTTAATAATATGTTTAAACCCTCTATATACGAGTCTCAGACACATACGGCAGAAATTGTACATAAGGTAAGGGAAAATTATTCCAATCTCATTCTTACCCGATATTGTTTATTCGTAGTATTTACTTGGGTTATGTTTATCATCCATGTACATGTTTTCCGAAAATGTTTTTATAAATGTTTACTATTCTTCCATGTATGTTTAAATTCATTTTTCCCTTTTTTGACTTTTACCACATGGTATGGAAGGAATCTTTCTTTTGTTTACCATATGAGGTTTTTTTTAATTTTCCAGAAAAAGTACAAGAAGAATGTTTTTTTAACTTATACAGCATGAATGGATTTTTACGGTTTCATAACACCTTATTTTAATGAATCTTACTATACAATATTTCATGATTATTTTCAAAAAAATCCATTTCTTTTAAAATTTCATGGCATTTTGAGAAAAGAAAATGATTTTGAAGAAGAAAGAATATTTTCCTCGAGAATTTATTTCAAGTGTTTTATCAAAAATATTTTCCATCTAAGATGAAATTATTTATTATGTTTATGATTCAAGTATAATGTCTCTATTATTTACATGGTTTTATTTTTCTTATGATGAAATGATATTCATTTCTTTTATATAGATTATGTTATGATGGGATGATGTTTATGAAACACATTTTATTCTTTGGGTTATGATGAATGATTTATGTTTATTTTGTGGCACACGTAAGAATTATTTCATTATGAGATGGGTGGGACCTATATCTACCTCCAATGAATTGGGTAAAGATTTATATCTAATGAGATAGACATGGCTGGAATGGCAAGTAAAATCTGGTTCAGTAATATAGGGCTGGAACGACAAGTAAACCCGGTTCAGTATTGGACTTTGTCCACTATGATGGTCTTGGAAGCAATGCCTTGGCTACTATGGAAATAATAACATTTTCTTAATGGTTTTCCACAATTCCATGTTTTATTCTCATGCTTTTTTATCATGCTTAATGTTCCTTTATGATTGTGCCTTATGTACTGCCAAGATTTATGTCATTACTCATGATTTTGATGTTTTATGATCATGTTTCTATGTTCAAATGTTTATGGATTGTTTTATGTTCTCCATGCTTACCCTTGCTAAGCATTTGAGCTCACCCTTGTTATGTTTTCTTTTCCCCAGGATATAAAGAATGTTTTTAGGTAAGAAAACAAATGGGGAAGATCTTTACAGGAGATGTTGAATATCCTTCACCATGATTAGAATATTATGTTCCGAGTTTCCAAAGACACTAAACTAATACGGACGTCGGGTGTCTATCTTTGTCATGTATTATGTATTCCGCCAAAGTAATGTAATTTCTATGTATGTCAAACATTGGGTCTCTACATTTGGTATTTGAGCGAAGTTTTATTCAACATTTGGAAACTAGGATGTGAAAACTTTATTGAGATCCCAGGAGATATTTCCGAGGTATGACTAGGGATGTTGTTAAGGATAAGTATAAGTATAGGTTATAGTCCTAGAATTATAGTAACTATCTTAGAATTAAACCTAAGATGTCATATATTGAAGGTACTCCCCCTTTATTGTGTTGTTTTCCTAGCATGATTTTTGCCTCTCACACTATTCTTTTTGGGTTTTAGATGATGGATAGAACCCGAAGGAACCGTGTTGATCAATATAATGGACAATGTAATGATTTTTCTCCAGAAAAAACCAATGTTATGGTAGATAGAGTGAAAAAACTTATTTCTATACTTACACAAGCTATGAATCATTCTGGACTTCCAAATGAGCAGAGAAGGGAGCAATATTCTATTGTGTCCATCATGAGGAAACATACACCTTATTTTAATGGGTCTTCTAATCCACTTTATGTTGAACAATGGATCAGTACCATTGAAAATATATTTTCCATACTTCGCTGTTCAGAGCATGAAAAATTCATTTTTCCTATTTACTGGTTAGAAGGTGAAGCAAACCAGTGGTTGACTATAATTAAGAATACAAGGCCCCAAGATTAAATTTAATCCATGGAATCGGATGAGTTCAAGAACATGTTTTTCAATAAGTACTTCCCTTATATTCTTCGAACAAAGATGGAAAAGGAGTTCCTTAAGCTTAAGCAAAAGGATGATGAACTTGTTGGTATATACGAGGTGAATTTTACAAGGCTTTCAAGGTATGCATCTAGCTTTATCATCAAAATTGAAAGTAAATTTGATCGATTCTTTAGTGGCTTAAAACCAATTCTTTGAAGGTAATTAATGATAAGATACTTCAGTATCTATGAAGAAATTGTGTGTTGTGCTATAAAGGTAGAATTTGAAGTTGATGTTACATATCCATCTCATGGATTTGACAAGAAACGAAAGATGGAGTTCAAGGAAAAATCTCAAAAAAATGGTCAAAAGAAGATGAATGTTTCTTTATGCTCAAAGTGTGGAAATAAGCATAGTGGAGATTGTATTAAAAGGACTATAAAATGTTTTAAGTGTGGAAGAGTAGGTCATTGAGTAGCTGAGTGTCGATGTAATGGGAAAACGGTATCTAATGATGTAAATAGATAAAATAATATAGAGAATGCATCACCAACACTTCAATGCTACAAGTGCAAGGAAATGGGGCATTATGCTAACCAATGCCCTAATCCAAGGGTTAATGATGATTGGCATGAACAACCTCTTAAGGAAAAGGACAAAGGGAAGTCACATGCGATCACTATAGGCAATGTTGAGTATGACAACAATGTGGTGGAATGATTAAGTGTTTATGTAACGAGATTCCAAAATAATGTTGTGGAATCTCATTTATAGTATCATGGAATATTGGAATATCTATGTATTGGTTTATTGTGGTTCTCAATAATTTTACGGTACCGGTAACCATGAAGAGTGATTGAAATATTTTTGGAAAGAATATGATATGTGCATAATTGTGGGATAAGGAGAGAATAATATTTTTGATAGTGTTAATGAGCTCATGACTGATATAAGGACAAAGTGACATAATGGTTTGAATATATAGAAATTTTGGGATTTTGGTATGCGGAAAGTGTTAACTTTTGATAGCATTCATGTTCTCACTAAGGTTGTATGGTAATTCATGTTTCAAGAGAATACATGATTTAGGTATTCACGTGTTTGTAATATGACACACAAGATATATCTAATGATGTATGGGGGATAAATGATGGTAATCATATGCTTGGTAGATGATCTTTTTAGTAATCATTTTCTTTATACTATGAGATTGGACAGAAGTATTTTGGATAAGCCTAAAGATTATAATGGATTAAGTTAGACATCAGATAGTATTGTTTACAGATATAAAATTTTGATATTATTTCTAAAATGTTATAATAGTATAGTTTTAGAAAAAGGACAACCCATAGGAAGGGAAACAACATGTCGTGTCGGACAAGGATGTGGGAACTGAACCCACAACTGAAGTGCGACATGCCTTTATCACCTACCACTGGCCTACAGGAAGTCCCTGGTTTGTAGAAATTAGCTTTATTTTATTAAGTGGTATGATATATGAAGTATAAGTCCATTTTTGGATCCATATACAATTAATCTCACTGTAGATGGACTTATGTATATTTAGTAACTTATGTTAACCATATGTTTAAGACACATTGAATGATATATCATTCTATCGCATGATCTGCTCACACTTCATGAATGAAAAATTCAAATTCATTTCTTTAAATAAGATATGAAGTGGAAATTGTTCATGGAATGAACAACGATGATATTACACTGAAATCAAGTAAGTATTTATCCTTATGCAAAAAATTCATCAACTTTAGGGAAATGATCTTGAAAACCCAAAATGTTATCCTAGTACCCTCATATCTGATGAATCATATGATACCTTAGATCATCCCAAATTTATGGCTTTGTGAGTGTTGGATTTTTCATATCCATGTTATCTACCACACTTCATCAAAACATGATGATTATATTTCTCTTCCATATCCATATTTTCACCTGTGTTCTCTTATTTAGAAACCTTGTGATGAGTTAATTTGGGTAATTGTTACGTTTCTTACTTTACTTTTTAACATTAAGTTTTAGTATTCCTTTTTATGATGTGGGTTTCTATGGGAGAAACTTACAAGTAGTAAACGATTTATAACCCCGACGAATTTCAAGGGCGAAATTCATTTTAAGGGGGGTAGAATGTAACCCCACGAGATTTTATGAGAAATATTCTTTTTAATTTCTTTTATGTCTTGTGTTTTATGATACACCAAGATTAGCTTGAACTATACGCAACACCACATTATCTTGTTGTATATGCAAACACTATTCTTGGCTTGTCTTGCACGCAAGAGCAGCCTTCTTTGATAATGTGTGTTATACGTAATACCGAGTTTCACTAAACAAAGATATATTGTTATGAACAATAAATTATTAATAATATTAACTACATTTTTAATTTTATTACATAATAACTCATCCTATACATATTCTAGAAGATGGTATGAGAACAAAATAAAATTTTCAGGTAAAATAAGTATTTTTCCAAAAATGCAGTTTTGCCGTCTTTTAATGGAGCACCCACTTAAAATCAACTTTTTTACATGTTTATAAGTTAAATTAGACAAAATAAACTTATTCATTACAATAAGGATATAAAAATTTATTTTTGATAAATTTTTTATATTTTTCTGTTAACTTTAATATTTTGATTAATAGTAAAAATACGCTAAATTTTTCTTAAATTTTTTTTTTCATCAAGATAATTTATATGGATAAATTATAAAATTTAATGGTTTTAAAGTAAAAATAGAATATATTTTTACCCTTTAATATAATGTAAGTCATTATCATTAATTTTACATTGAATTCATAGATAAAAACATTTCAATCTTTGGAAATGTTTTAACATTTCAAACCTGTTTTCTTAACAATGAGATTAATTTTAAATTAATTACTGCAACTTCTGTTTTTTTAATTTTAAAAAATGGATTTAATATTTGAATTCATTGGGTCCATATTATGTTAATAGGTTTTTTTTCATATTATGAATGGTAACTACGATAATTTTTATTCACAACAGTTTTAAAGATATGTCGGGTAATTAAGGGTAAAAATAATATTATAAAATGACCATAACACCTGCCAAAATTCAATTGGATGAATAAAAGTCAACCAATTTAACCTAAGGGTTGGAATAGATTCATTTCATGGACTTTTGACAATGAAAATGATGTAATTATTATTAAAACCAAAGAAAGCAACAACATGTCACTCTCTTATATCTTATAAGTACAATAATTTTAATTTAGTGATAAACTTCATAAAACATCAAACATAAATAGTCACTAGAAAGATAATAAAATTATATACATCATGTAAATTTATTTATAATTTTTAGGGATAATATAATTATCATTAATGGTGACACAATAGTGATGTAGAAATTATTTTATTGATTGAAATATCAAATAAATGGTTTTAAAAATATTAAAATAAATATTATATGAACTATTTAATGTAATCCACGAATTTTATAGATAATTATGACATTTTATGAATCTATTAAATTTTTTTTGAATATATTCTCTGTGTGGATTTTATTTAACTTCAAATAAATGAATAGTGTCAAAATTGACACTATTGTTATTTTATAAAAATAAAATATTATTAAATTGTTTAAAACCCACAAAGATATTTTAAAATTATAAATTGAAATTTATATGGTCTAAAATTTAATAATGTATCTAATTGTGGATAATTAATAACACATAAGTAATTATTTATAACAATTTAAAATTTAGAATATTATTACCACATAAAAAATTAAATAGATTAAATAAGGATAAATCAAGTTGATAAGGTTTAAAATAAATTTCCAAAATGTATAAATTTTATTTGATGATGATATTACAACCCTATATCATCTCATATTATAATTTGAATCATTTTTTAAGTTTTTATGTGGCGTTTGGGTTTATTATAAATTAATATTTTAGAGGTTTCCAAAAGTGCCACTCTCCTCTTTTATAAAAGGGAACCTCCTACCTCTCCTCGTCACAACATTGTGAGAATTAAAACTCCACCAAACCCTGCCTATTTATCTTCCCCCTTACCTAGAAACATTCTAGAGTTTTTGGTCTTCTTCAAAGACCAACTTTAGTGATCTAAGAGGAGGTTTAGAAGAGGCGCGTCAAAGAAGAGGTAATATCCTTTACCAATTATTTCAAATATATTTATTCTTATACTTCCTATTATTTATTTGTTTAATTATAAAGTAATAACATAAGTATCAATAATATAATGATATTTTATTATAAATATGAAACAACCCCATTTCACCTTCTATCCATCCTACAGAAAATGAAATCACTGCGCATGTGTACGTACGGAATACCGTCTCCACGCCATTGTGTAATCTTTTTTCCACCACCACCTTAATTGGATTGGTATAATGGTGTAAATAATAACTATATATGGGTATTATAACATGATAATTATTCTGAGATATTCTATAATCCACTCCAATTCCATTCAATAATTATGGGAATGATATCATCGTTCATGCGTACGTACAGATTACCGTCTCCACGACGCGATGAGATTCATTTTCATGTTAACTATTCAAGAATTATTATAAAGTATATATTGAATGATAATGAAATATATGACATAATAATGGTACTGGATTTATGTTTGTGTATATATATATATGTCATCTACTTACTTCCATTCAAGTCAATAAGGAAAGGAAAACATCGTTTATGCGTACGTACGGCCTACCGTCTCCATAAACGGTGTATTTTATTCCATTTATCGATCTATTATATATATATTATGAATATATATTATATATAAATCATGTTTTACATTATATAATTAAGTAATCATGATCTAAGTAATCATATGAATAATTACAAGTTAAAACATGGATGATAAATGAAACGATTTTACCCAAAACACTGCTTTAACATGGAATTGACAAATGAACGGGTAATATAAAGTCATAATTGAATCATATATGATATAATAAATAATATAATGGTTCTGTTACAAGTTAATAATATGTTTAAACCCACTATACATGAGTCTTAGACACATACAGAAGAAATTGGACATATGGTAAGGGATAATTATTCCAGTCTCATTCTCACCTGAGATTGTTTATTTGTAAGTATTTACTGTGGTTATGTTTATCATCCATGTCCATGTTTTCTCAAAATATTTTCATAAAATGTTTACTATTCTTCCATGAATGTTTAAAGTCATTTTTAAATTTTTTTTACTTTTACCACATGGTATAGAAGGAATCTTTCTTTTGTTTACCATACGAGGTACTTTTTGACTTTTCTGGAAAAAGTACAAGAAGAATTTTTTTTAATTTATACAACATGAATGATTGTTTACGGTTTAATAACACCTTATTTTCATGAAGATTCATATAAAATATTTCATGATTATTTTCAACAAAATCATTTTCTTTTAAAATTTCATGGCATTTTGAGAAAATAAAATTATTTTGAAGAAGAAAGAATATTATCCTCAAGAATTCTTTTCAAGTGTTTTATCAAAACTATTTTCCATCTAAGATGACATTATTTTGTATGTTTATGTTTCAAGTATAATGTATCTATTATTTAGATG
Source organism: Viscum album (assembly GCA_963277665.1). Classification (NCBI taxonomy): domain Eukaryota; kingdom Viridiplantae; phylum Streptophyta; class Magnoliopsida; order Santalales; family Viscaceae; genus Viscum; species Viscum album. The sequence continues at coordinate 194,274,198 of OY728137.1, read as the reverse complement.
TTTTTTTTTGATGAAATGATATCCATTTTCTTATTGGGAATATGTTATGAAAGGATGAAGTTTATGAAACCCATTTTATTCTTTGGGTTATGATGAATGATTTATGTTTATTTCATGTCACAAGTCAGAATGATTTCATTATGATATGGGTGGGACCTATATGTACCTATAATTCATTGGGTAATGATTTATATCTCATGAAATTGACATGGATGTAATGGAAAGTAAAATCTGGTTCAGTAATATAGGGCTGGAACAGCAAGTAATCCCGGTTCAGTTATAGACATTGTCCACTATGATGGTTTTGGAAGCAATGCCTTGGATACTATGGAAATAATGACATGTTATTAATGGTTTTCCAAAATTTCATGTTTTATTCCCACGCTATTTTATCATGATTAAAGTTCCTTTATGATCTATGCCTTATGTACTACCAGGATTTATGTCATTACTCATGATTTTAATGTTTTCTGTTCAAATGTTTATGGATTGTTTTATGTTCTCCATTCTTACCCTTGCTGATCATTTGAGCTCACCCTTGTTATGTTTTTCTTTTCCCCAGGATATAAAGAAAGGTTTTAGGTATGAAAAAAAGGGTAAGATCTTTATGGGATATGTTTAATATCTTTCACCATGATTAGAAGATTATGTTTCGAGTTTCCAAAGACAGTAAACTAATATGGTCTTTGGGCGTCTATTTTTGTCATGTATTAAGTATTCCGCCAAAGTAATGTAATGTCTATTTATTTCAAGCTTTGGGTCTCTACACCAAAGGTTAGAAATAAATTCCGAACAGTTTTAATACATGTGGGAGATGATTTACCCATTAACAATAAAAACACTAACAAAAAAATTCCAAAACCAAACAACCACTATATGATGCATGATAAAAAAAATAAATATAACTCAACATTTCATTTATAAAAATCATTATAGAATAAAGTACCACAATGAAAGATTACAATATCCTAATAAATATCTAATGATAAAGTAATAAAATTCCAAGACCATCACAAGACTCCATGCTCTATGATATCCATGTTCTAAATTCACTAAATAGCCCAAGTATCATGACGTATTGTTAAGGACATGTGGTACTTTACCTTTTCCCATATCCTAGTAGATGAACTCTGCAAAAGCACCAATGTACCAAAGTAGGGGTGAGTACTAAAACTCATTAGGTTTTCCCCAATGAATTCCCTACTCACACCAATAGGATAGAACATGTTATCAAAATTTATATGAAACGATTTATATAAAACATATTCTAAAAAAATTTTATTTCAAAATTTAAACTAAATCCACTATAAATAGTTTTCCATGGAATGAACATAAACAATTAATTAAATCATCTCACACTTCACTTTGGCATAACACCTTTTTTCTACACAACCATACATAAAACCATGAATAAAATCCATGGATCTCTCTATACTCGCTAGTGGTTAGTCATCCATCTACTAAACCATCACTTAGTGGACCACTTTGACAGAGGTACTTCACACCAATATCCATCCCAATCTTTTGATGGGGGTACTTTATGCCCTTATCCATCCCAACGCATATGAACGCATGACACTCAAGAATTCTAACTCATACCAAATCCAGGTTTGTTCAAAAAATCCAAATAAAACATCATTATTTTTATTGAAAAAAAATTCTTCTATGTAGAAAAAACAACAATTATTTAAATATCAACATTTTAAAATATAGTTATCAAAAACACATTTCAATAACTCACTAGTTTCCCAATTTCTACAAAAGGTCACTCAATAGGGTTTCAAAAAATATTTTAGAGAAAATAAAAAAACTATTCCAATCAAATAAATCAATTTGAATATAATCCTTCATGTTCTAAAATAGAGGAGTCGAGATTGAAGCCACCTACCTTGAGTATGTTGGTGAAAACGATAAATGACATGAAAAATGTCACAAAATTGGGTAGAATCTTTACAACCCCACCTTAGTTATCTCCCCCTATTAAGAAAAAGACCAAATATAAACATATTGGGCATCAAAAACATTAGCTCTACCCATAGAAAGCATATATCTAAGAAATAAATAATGAGGGCGAAGTAGATCTATGAAAAAGCATCAAGATCGATGAAGAACAATGTCTTACCATAAGAATGAGGCTTCAACGCACCAAGGAAAGGCTCTGATCGATTCCAATTTTCATGGAAGAGGTTCTCCAACCTTTGAGATAACAAAATCCCATGTTAGGGACTTTTTGGGGAAAAATTGGCACTTAGAGGTAAAAATGAGTTATATCAACATTTTAAGGATCTAACATTGACTTGAGAATGGTTTAGTCACATGGTTAGGGAAACTGTGGAATAATTATGCTTCTTCTTCTTTCTTAAGGGAGACATCACATGGTTGGCCCACACAATTACCAAATCATGAACCATCTATGATAATGATCATTTTCCACCAAATTCACCACACTTCATGGTTTCTCCGAGGATTCTGCATGGGTTGTACAACCTGTGTGTAGCATGTTCCTGTACCTTTTTTCTATGTCTCACTATGCATAGTTTATTGAATGTTTTCCATGGTTTTCAAAAAAAACAGACCACGCGTGCATTTGTAAGAAAGCCCAAAAGACTCTTAAAAATTTCTCCAACATCTTCCAAACATCACTATTTTAATTTATATAAATAAATAAAGATAATAAAAGGGTTATATACCATAAATCAGGGGTACTAAATTCCACCCACCATTAGTATTTATGACCCCATAATGTAAAAAATTACTGGTTCTCTGAGAGAATTTTGTCCATTTCTCTTTTATATCCTTATTTTTCTCCCAAGTCTCTTCCAGAATTTTTCCATGCTGCCAAAAAACCCACACTACACCGATGTTTTTCACATGAAATAATTTCCCTTTCAAATCTTCAATTTACCTCGAGATATGTACCAATGAATCATTTGGCTCTAGGTCAACGTGATCCCATCTGATTAGATGGACCAAATCAGGCTGATACATTTTCAACTGAGATACGTGGAACACATTATGCACCACACTAAAACGTGGTCGAAATGACAACTGATATACCACCTCTCTTACCCATTATAGAACCTCAAAAGAGCCTATTTATCGAGGATATAACTTGTCATGCTTCCCAAAACATCATTTTTCAAGACATGGAAAAATCTGTAAAATCACTTGATCATTCACTTCAAACAAGAACATCCATCAATGATTATCTTCAAATGATTTATGACTACTCTGGGCCATATCCATCTGTTTCCTAATCAACTGGATATTGTCTTTTATCTCTTGAACAATTCTTGATCCAACTATAAAAGTATCACCTATTTCCACCCAACGAAGTGGAGAAATGTAAGGGCTCCCATATAATGCATAAAAAAGAGCCACATATATTAAGGTTTGATGGTTTTTTTGTATGAGAACTCCTCCAATGGAACATGATCTTCCCAAGATCCCCAAAAATCCATTACAAAGGCCTGTAACATGTCCTTTAATGTTTGTATCATTATTTTAGTTTATTTTTCCATCTGAGGATGATACACCATACACATAATGAACTGAGTCCCAAGGGATTCTGATAAGGATTTATTGAAACAGTAGGTAAACCTCTAATCTCTATCTGACACAATCAAAACTGGTAATCATGCCTTTTCACTATTTCTTGGTTATAGATTTTTGATAGATCCTCCACTGTATTAGTTTCACAAATATGGAATAAATGAGCCAACTTAGTAATAAAATCCACTATCACCCATATGGAATCATGCTTCTTAACCATTATTGTGAGACATGTAATAAAATCCATAATTATATTCTCCCATTTCCACACTAGAATAGGTTACGACTATAACATACCTACTAGTAGATGATACTCTATCTTAACTTTATGACATATTAAACATCTTAGAACAAACTCAACCACCATCATTTTCACGCTAAACCAAAAAACTACATTTTTAACTCCATCTGCATCTTCTATATCTTACGATGGATATCCCATCTCAAATGGTGGTAAGAATGAAGGAGTTGTTCCTAACAACCGATAAGTATGAAAATCCAATCTCAAAACCAAAAAACTGAACATCCATGCAGCTTCCAATCATTAATGGTCTCCCCATCATTGAGTTTTAAACTCATTACACTACATTCTGCATCGGATGTAAGTGCCTCCATTACCATCTTCACCAAATCAGAAAAAATCAAAATTGGAAAGAAAATCACAAAATCAACTCGATCTTCACATTCCACATGCATGCCAGCTAGAAATTACATAAGCTTCCAGTCATCTAAAGATTCTTTTCCCAAATGAGTTCTTAACTTTATCCATAATGCATCACCACCGAATTTTTTTTACCCATGGTATATATCAAGTCAATTTCAAACATTTGGAGAAACTCCATCAATCTTCATTTCCTCAGATTAAAATCATTTTTTGATAAAATATGCTTCAGGCTCTTATGAACCATGAACACAATAAATTTATCACCAAAGATATTATGATGCATGTTTTTTATGGCATGGACAACATCAGTTAACTCGAAAGCTCATATTGCGTAGTTCTTCTAATGTAATATTAACTGCCCTGAGCCATAAGCAACAACATGGTCTCCCTGCATGAGGATACACCCCAAACCAAATCCCAAAGCATCACAATACACCACATAACCTTTTCCTAGTTCTAAAAAAATCAATAACGATGAGGATTTAAGGAAAAACTTTAGCTCTTGAAAATATTTATGGAATTAATCACTCCACTTGAATGGAACAATACTCTTTATAAAAACTACCATTCGTTAGGCTTTCCATGAAAAGTCATGCACCAAAAGATGTTAATAACCATCTAGGTCAAGAAATGTTCATATCTCAAAGAAGTTATTTGGTGGTAGCTGAGGGAAAAAAGCTTCTACCTTTTCTGAATCCACTAAAACACCTTTTTTAGAAATTACATATCCAATAAAGTGTACCTCTTATATCCAAAAATAACACATTGATAATGTGTAATATAGAAAATGGTCTCTCAAGATTTACAATATTTTCTCAAAGTGTTTCTCATGATTAGCCCTTGTCCTTGAATAAAAAAATATGTTGTCTACAAGCACCACAATAAATGAATCCAGATATCACTAAAATATCCTATTTATCAATGCCATAAATACCACTGCTGATTTTGTAATACTGAAAGGAATTACAACATATTCATAATGTCCATATCTGTTTTTGAAAGCTGTCTTTAGAATATCTTCAATCTGAACTCAGAATTGGTGATATCTTTATCACAATTAAACCTTTGAGATCCACTGGCCTCCCCTCAATTGATTTAACAAATCATCAATGCATGTAAGTGGATACATATTGTTTATAAAAAATATTCTTTATGTTATGATAATCCACACACAACTGTAAAAATCCATCTTCATTCTTCATGAACAAAACTTGGGATTCCTACAAGGACATGCTCAGCCAAATGAAACCCTTTCTTTATAGTTATTCCAACTACACCTTTAGTTCTCTAAATTCTATTTGTTTCATTTGATAAGAAGGAAGTGTGATTGGACCATTCCTTGGAAGGAGAACAATTGTAAACTCCACTACTCTTATGGGTGGAAACCCTGAGAATTATTCATGAAAGACATCCAAAAACTGATCATCAACTTCTAGAATAGTACTTATCCCATATTCTTCCATTGATGATAATGAAAAAGATACCAAATAGTAAAAGATAATTCCCATAACTGGTTCTAATATGTCTGTTGTGCCTGTCTTCAACATCATTTCTCCTTTAAAGATACGATCGACAACATCCTCAAAATTGAAACTAATTATTATCCTATAATGGTCAATGTGGTAGTTGAATGTTTTAAAATAATCCACACCCAATATTACATCTTAGAAATCCATTTCTAGCATAGATAAGTCCTATTTTAGTTCATATCCATCAATAGTTATAGAACATTCTCTATATAAAAGGGTTTAACATTCTCTTTCCCCAAGAGGAAGTTGAAGTTTTATTACTGAGGGAATCATCTCAAGTTTTAAACTCAAAAAACCAATAGCTTGAGAATAAATAAAGGAATTTGATACACTAGTGTTAAATAGAACATTCATAAGGGTATAAATCAAAAGAATCATACCTCTCAGCATAAATGGTCTCTTCTAATCATCCACAATCACCTACTCAGCTCCATATAATTGCATTGTCACTAATTTTTTTATTTGTTTCCTTGTTGAGATTTCCATACCTGGTGAGTCATGGTATTCCTAAAATAACCAGGGCTATCTCTATTTTACTAATGGGATTGGTTCTGTTTTCCTCATTCTGTCGAAGAAAATGATGACTGTGACACCTGAGAGGTGTCCCAAGCACATGACCTTGGAGAACTATGATAATAGCACAGAAGATGCCCCATTTGATTGTAGATATGGCATGCTATAGGTCGTTCCATACACACTCACTTAATGTTGTAAAGAGAACAACATTAGAAACATCATGCTTTTATTTGGGGTCATAGAGGAAGGTTAACTAATCCAGTTGTCTTATTTTTATTCACACTTCCACCTTGGAAGTACATAACCATATTATTCTTGATCCCATCATTAGAGTTCCCACCATTTACCATGGGTATCATCATACTTCCTCCTCCAATAGCTTATGAGATGTCTCTTTTATCCACTATCACGTTATTTACCATCTCTATGTAGTACCTAATATAGATAACATCTATCATTTAGATAATCTCCTACCATACCCCTGATTCAAAGATATGTTCTTTTAAGGATGCAATAGTCTCAATATCGAGTTAAAAGCATACTAAATTCCTCAATTTAACTACATTCTTGGTTATATAGATATTTTACTTCTTCAAGATAAAAAATTCTATCGTTCTCAATATCTTGAATGTATGAGTATATAAATGTTTGTAAAAAATTCCATAAAATCCTCCCAACTCATATCTTGATCTGCTTTACCCTATACTGCTATATCCCACCACCGGTGTGCAAGATCGTTGAGAATATATATCTGAAGTTTTATATTTAGCTTCACTAGTGTGCTGATGAAATTGAAGATAAGATTCATCCTATTCAACCACAACTCTTCCTTTTCTAGTTTAGAATCACCCCAAAAGATGGGTGGATTCAACTTAAGGAACTAGACTGAATGATCCACTATCCTTGGATCATCCCTATGATTCCTTGTTTCCATTTCTTGAAACACATGTATGATACTCTCAACCATATCTTGGTTCACCTGTGACTGAGGTGAAACCAAATTCTCAACACAATCTTCTGGTCGGTTTCTACGACGCCTACCGAGTTCAGTTATTTAAATAACAACAACATTGTAGATCTCACTCTCAATTAACTGAAGTCTTAACAATTCCAAATTCTACCACATTAACTACCACAATATTTATTTCCAAAATCAAAATTTTCCACATTGAGACATTTTTTATTACTTTAAAGTTATTTTTGAAAATCAAAACATTTTCAAAATACCTCTATCAAGTTCATTTTCAAACTATTTTATTTTAAAATACTTTAACAATTTTTTCCAAAAATCATCACTTTACCACAAAGAATAATTAATTACTCAAAATGAGGTATGAAAACCTAGTGGGAAGTCATTTCTCTAATGGATGGCATGATCGTCTCATTGGATGAACCTGTGATAAGAAGATTTCAAAATCTTATAACTTTCCCCAAAATACATATGAACCCAACTCCCTGGTAACTTAAAGTTCATCATAAATAAGTCAACTAAATATTTTTATTCACTACACTTCATGTCCTGATATTCCTACTCATTTCTATGATCCCAACCCAAGGAATGGACAAGAATGGAATTCAACTTCCAAAACTGATATAAGTGGTGACAACTAGGTCTACCAAAAAAAGTTGATACCATTTATCTCAAAATTAATTTTGGACCGAAAAAGAATGGTATAATTAGTAATGCCTTGGACATTATCATTGTCTTGAGAGATTGGATGGGAATGAATTTTCCATAGGAAACATCCCAAATATACAAAAGGATGAAAATAGATTCCAAATTGTTTCAATACATGTGGGGGATGAATTACCCTTTCTAAATAAAGCCACAAACCTAAAAATCCATAACAAAACAACCACTATATGATGCATGATAATAATGAAATACAACTCAACATTTCATTTATCAAAGTAATTCTAGAATCATGTACCACAATGGAAGACAATAATTTCAAAGTAAATAGAGGATGAAAAAATAATAAAACTCCAAGAACACCACAAGACTCCATACTACAAAAGATCCATGTTCCAACATCACCAAACAAACCAAGTATTGTAAGGTAGTGTTAATGGCGTGTGATACATTATGTTTTCCAATTTCCTGGTAGATGACATATGTATGAGCACCAAAGTGATAAATTATGGGTGAGTAATAAAACTCAGTAGGTTTTCCCCAATGACTTCCATACTTAGTCCACTTGGATAGAACATGAAAGAAATATTTATATAAAACAAATTCTAAAATATTTTATATTAAAATATAAATTAAATATATTGTAAAAAAAATCCAAGGAAATTACAAAAAAAATTCTTTAAATCATCTCACACTCCACTTTGGCATAACCTCATCCTTTCCACACAACTAAACATTCAACCATTCATGACACCAATGGAATTACCTATACTTATAAGTGTTGAGTAATCCTTCCACAAAGCCATCACTTAGTGGACCACTTTGACAAGGGTACATCATGCCCATATCAATCCCATTCTTTTGATGGGTTTTATTTATGCCCTTATCCATACCAATGCATATGAACCCATGCCAAATCATTCTAAAGCCAAGCGTGTTCAAACCATTTAGTAAAACATATTTCTTTATTTTTGAATACTATTTTTCATACATGTATAAAACCAAAAATTATTTTATATTCAGTATTTTAAAATCATGTTATTAAAAATACTTTTCAAAAACACAACAATTTACCAATTTCTACAAACCATCACTCAAGAGGGTTTAAACAATAATTTTACAGAAAATAAACAATCAATTAAAATAAAATCAATCAAATTGGAACTAATCTTTAAAGTTATAAAATAGAGAATTTGATAGTGTATCCACCTTCCTTGAGAGTTTTAGAAAGAATGATAAATTGATTAAAAAAGTCACAATATCATGTTGAATCTTCATGAACCCACCTCATACCATTTCCATTATCAACAAAAAGATAAAATCTAAACATATTTGGAATTCATAACCTTATATCTACCCAAAGAAGGAATTATTCTGAGAAACTAAGAGTGAGGGAGAAGTACATCTAAGAAAACACACCAAGAACAACAAAGAACAAAGTCTTACTACAATAATCGAGCTTCAATTAACCAAGGAAAGGATCCGTGTTGATTGAAATATTCTTGGGAGAAGTTATACAACCTTTGAGAGACCAAAATCCAGAGTTAGGGACGTTTTGGGGAAAAACCAAGAAACTTAATGGTAAAAATGAGTTAGATCAACTGTTTAAGGATCAAACTTTGACTCGAGCTAGTTTTTTCAACAGTTAGATAAACCATACCCTAATAGGGCTCATGCTTCTTCTTTAAGGGAGAACTCACATGGTTGGCTCATACAATTACCAAAATGTGTACCAACTATGCCAAAGCTCATTATCCACCCAATGCACTACAGTTCATGGTTTATCCTAGGCTTCCGCATGGTTAGAAAAAACCATGCGTATCCCGTGTGCCTTCTCTTTTTCACGGGTCCCACTATACATGATTTACAAGTGTTGCATGTTTTCCAAAAACCGTGCACCACTCTTGCATATATATGAATGCCCTAAAAACACTCAAAAAGATCTCCAAACTCTTCAAAAATTCACCATTATACTTTATATACTTAAAAACATAAAAAAAATGTTATATAACAAAAACTAGGGGTGCTACATTAAGCACGGTTAGAATAAGGTTTAGTAACTATGAGAGACAACCATGTGAGGTCTCCCTTAAGGCCGAATTAAGAGCACAGTTCGTGTATGGTTTATCTAACTATGCGACTAAACCATGCTTAGGTCAAAGTTAGATCCTTAAATTGTGGATCTATCTTTTACCTGAGAAATGTTTAGTCACAGGGTTAGATAATATGTGTGCTAACTATGCTCCTACTTCTACCTTAAGGGATACCTCACATGGTAGGCTCACATGGTTACCAAAACATGCGCCAAATTTTCTAAATATCAATGTCCACCAAATGAACCACAGTTCACTGTTTCTCCTAGGATTCCTTACAGCTTAAAAAACCATGTGTAGCCCATGAACCTTCTATTTTTCCGATGTCTCATTGTGAACAATTTCTTACAAGTGTTTCACAGTTTCCACAAACTGTGCACCACCCATGCATATATTGAAATGCCGCAAAAACTCTCACAAAGTTATACAAACTCTCTCCAACATAACCCTTATACTCTATATACTTAAAAAACATAATGAATGGGTTACATAACAGAAACTAAGGGTTCTACATAATTTATCAAATTATAATTTAAAACTAATTTAAAATATAACTTAACCTTATAAATAATTTAAATTGAAAATTAGTTTCAATTAAAATTCAGTATTTTCTCTATTCATAAAAAATAAAATATTTTCATAAAGATATCAAAAATTCACCCAAATATAATTTTTAAATGATGATTATAAAAAATAAACTTATTTTTTAATGTTAAATTTCTAAATGTTTCAAAATTAAATATAAAATAAGAGAAAAAAGGAAATAAAACTTTTTTTAGAAAAATATAGTTCTTAAGCATAAAATTGAATTTATCATTATATATTCTCTTGAAAAAATATAAGATGAATATTAAAAAGCTGATTGTATATATATAATATAAATTTCATAAATATCATTCAAAAAAATTGCTTAATTTGTTGAGGTAAAACATGTTTTTTTCCTAAAAATAGTTTTCCAGAAAAATACTTCGTTGATTTTCAAATAGTTTTTATTTTCATGCTAAATTAATTGGTAACTGAAGAATAAATTTTATATACATGTATAAGCCATATATTTTTATAATTTATATAATCCAATTCATACTCAGTATTCCAACGACTAGGTGATAACTATCATATAACAATTTTTTAATAATATAATATGTTTTATTTAAAGTTGGTGTTGCATATTACACATGAAAAACTATCTATTATGTAAAACATAAAATAGTCAAATGATTAAATTATTTTGAGAAAAATATTTCAAAAAATATCATGGTGTTACATTAACAATACTCACTCATCATGTTAAATCATGTTCATGTCTGGGTTGGTTGGACAACCCATATAAACAATGTTCTAATACTCTATTATGGATGACTATAGGAACATGAAAAATTATTTTATTATAATAAAATCATTATTTTTAATGGTTATTGATATATTATAATGTGTCTTTAACTTATTATTAAATTATCCTTTTCATTCTCCAAAATCACTGAAATAAGCCATCACTGATAGTAATTTTCATATCGCATAACTAAAACACTTATGGAATAAAAAGAGATATTTATAAATAAATATATGTTATATATTAAAGTGTATTACATTTAATATTAATTGTGAAATTTATTTCTAATAATTGGTAATGACATCAACATTATTTTAAAAGAAACAAATTAAAGGTGGTATTTCATAACTTATTTTTCCTTCTTTGAGTTATAATGGTTATTCTTGCACTCCATTACTCTAAGATAAATTTTTTTTATTGTATGACTATATGAATTTTATTTCAATGTTAATTAGTTTGGATTTTCAATTCATTACAATAAATTTCTTTCCAAAGGATCATTGATTCAAGGATTATGATATTCATAAGGTTTTCCATCATAATTTACTTTTATTGGAACATGTTTATTTTACACACTATGTTTACATTTCAATAGTGTAATTACTCCTCAACTTTAACTATTTTATTATATCATTATTCAATTATATTTCATTATATTTCATGTTCAATTTCATATTAACAATTTAATAGGGTTTTGGTAAAAATGATTCAAAAGCTATAAGGATTTCCTTCGCAATTTCCCTTCACTGAAACAAGTTTTGTAGTAATGAACCTATTTTCATTATTTTAGTTTTTAAAATAACAATTTGAAATTTATTATAATTCATATCTTTTAATTTATGTAATAAAAAGAAAAATTTTATGTTTAACTCTCATGGATTTATGATCTAAAAGTTAGCAAAGTTAAATGGGTTTTTGGTCTCAACTTTTCTTTGTTGAGAAATGTTTTATTTTTATGCACAAATTTATTACTTATATATATTATTTACTTAAAAAGAATTTATTTTGATAGAATCCAATATTCAATATATGTTATTTATAGAACTATATTATTTTAAATCTTCTAATGGATTTTTATTCACATATTACTAATATTAAAAAGGGGTTTTCATGAATAAAATATTTTTCTTAGGTCATAATCACTCTTATTTGACTATAAAATTTCTATACTGATCTATTATAAAATATAATGATGTTATGTTATATTTTGACCTTATATTTGGTTAAATAATTTTTTTCACCAATTTATTCTTCCATTATGATTCTAATGTTTTGTTGAAATTTAATTTTGTTATGAATAATTTCCATTACTCTAAATTGATTTTTCATCCATGTCCATATTTTTACTTCCCAAAAATGTTCTCCATTACCTAGTATAAACCCAAAAAAGATATTACCTCCAATTATCCTTTTATTCCCATTATTTAATTTTAAATAAATTGAAAATTATCCGTTGAAAAATATTGGTTTTAAAATAACGTTTATTTCTAAATGATCAAAATGTTTTTCTATTCATTAAAAATAATTAGTTTTTATTATCCACTCCATGTTTTATTTTGATAAAATATATAAATTTTCATGTTTCCATTATCAAATATTCATTTAAAAGTAATATCTTTCAAATTATTTTGATGTACATTTTATAAAAAATCATTTTATCATTTCCATAATTAAAGATCCTTTTTTAAAGTAGTAGTTTTCATTATATTTTTACTTCCAATTTTTGATAACCCTCATCTATTTTGAAGTATGTTTTATTAAAAAATATTAGTCTTTGGTTTTTAATAATTATTATATTTTCCTACACAATACAACCTTTTTAATTTAGTTTTTTACTTTGATGTTTTAAAAGGTTTTGTGAAAACTCTTGTCTTTTCACATCTATTTACCCTCCAAGGTTTTTTTCATTAAGTGATGCTTTAATCACCCTATATATTTATATATATGTAATTAAAATATGATTCTTTACGTAATATGATATTTTTTATAACTAATTATTTATTAATTTCATGATACTTGATGGTTGTGAAAGGTTTTAGATATCCATTATTTTTCTATGTATTCTTTTTTATATGAAAAATGACTGAATTTCAAGTGGTGTATAGATGTATGTATTATAAAATAGGTGGTACAAATATACCCATCCAATTAATTGGGTGAAGGTTGATATCAAATTAGATAGAAATTTTATGTGAATGGGTTAGTAAGTACGTAGGTTTGAAAAGGGTTACTATGGTGGATTTTATCTCTACTCAAAATTTTATGAGTGAATGGGTTGGTGTGTAGCCAAGTTCACAATGTTAATAAAAAATATTTTTATGATTCGGCCACATTTTCCTTTTTTCCCATTTTATTCCATGTTTTCATGATTATGTTTTATTTTTATGTCATTCCACACTTTAATTCCATTATCTCATGTTTTTGGTTATTGATATATACTTGGATCCAAGTCATAAATTTTTCAAATCCTTAAAATTATAGTTATAATATTATAATAACCTAACATGTTTTATGATTATAATTTATGATATTATGATCTATTATTTATATATTTAAGTCTTTGAAATGTTCTTCATTATGTTTATAGTATAACACATTATGATCTATTTTTTTACTTAATGAGTATCCGATCTCACCCCTTTCTTATGTTTCCATTCCTTATGTAATGAATATGAATATATCATTTGAGATATATAGAAAAGGGTCTATAAGATAATGATTATGAATAAATTTTCATTGGTTTATTAAATTATTATGTTTAGGAAACTAATATTTAATACACTAAAACTTTCTTTCTTTCGGTGTTATGACTATTTGGGAAATGTATTATTTAAACCATGAGATTATTGAACTATTTGTGCCCTGTTTAGCTTGGGTTTCCAGAGTAATGAATTAAATTTCATTGTGACACACAATAATGATTTGTATCAACCCGTCTATCCATCATGCTTGATTATGGATGGAGAATAGTTTTTGGAGATTAGTAAATGGTTTTGTCACACACCGACAAGGATAATTCTATGGTGGGGAATGAGATGTTTTCAAGGTGATGAAACCCTTATGTGTGGAGGATTTGGGGTGTGTGAGAATGATATATGGATGACTGTTAAATATTCTTAATGATTGGAGGATCAATAATGTCAATGAAAATGGAATCCTTGATGAATTCCATTGACAGAATCATATGTGGTGTTAATTGGGATCATAGAGTTAGCATCAGACCTAGGATTGTTTTAAGAGATTTGAGTGGGGGTCTTTTTGACAGTTCTTTGGTGCTAATGGTAAATAATGATATTGGTTTTGGTTATTTTAATTTTTAAATGGGGAATACCACTGTGATTCATGTTTGTACTACTCTATGCACGTTAAGATGATCACATTATTTCTTTTAGGGCTTAAAGAATTGTGGTTGGGTGGGTTTAGGGTATTTAAGAAACTACAGTTGATCATTTTTTGTGAAAAGTTATCTAGGGAAGGTTCGAAGTGTGCCCCTAATTGTTATGATATATTATGGGTGGGAAACTACATTTGGTGAACTATTTTGAGTATGATGTGTATGTTTTGGGTTTTAATTATGGATTTTTTAGGGAAAAGCAAGACCATTGATGTAGTTTTATATGATGGAGTTTTTTGGTTTCTTTGGAATTTGAGATTGACTAGTGGTACCGATGTTTTATTTATGGATATATTTTATTTGGGTGTAGTGGATTGGGACCACATCAAGGGGCATCATCAGAACACTGAGAATGTCTTCTGATTGTAAATTTCAATGGTTTTGGTGTCATGACTTAGAATTGGAAAATATTAGCAAGGTCATATGGTAGGGAGGACCACAAGATAGAAGATAAATTAGATGAAGAAAAAATAAGAATATTAGAAAATATGGTTCTGGGAAGCACCATTAGGGAATTTCAATTATGGTTATGAGCATCAACTCATGTTGGGTGGTTTATGTGCCTTGAGTTTAGAGTTAGGATATAGAAATAGGTTGAGTTTCCATTGTTGGAATGGGGTTATTGAATGTGAATTGGTAAATTACATGGGTTGGGACATTGAATTGGGTGACTAGCAGGGATTTTGGAGGATGAGAAGTGGTATAGTGGGAATCTTACAATGCCCGGTTTCCATATAGGTCGAAAACAAGTCAAAAAAATCCAAAAAAATAGAATGTTGAACTAGTGAATGGGTCCTTTGAATAACAAGTGTTTGGAAAGTAACTATGAATGTTTAAACACATTAAATAGGTTTTTAGACACAGAACAAGTTTTTGGTGTGGTCTAAAAAGTGTTCACAGGGCTTGTAAGAAGCAGTGGCATGTTTAAAACTAATTTATTATTAATGGATGGTCAATACAGAGCAATCGACAAGTTGATGGAATGTCCAGTATCTGAGTAAGGGATTCGAGACTCACCAATTGGCTCATTGGGTCTAGTCGGCATCCAGTGGCCCAATAGACCATTTTTAGAATGGTTTAATCCCATTAATTTTACAAGGGCCACTTCTTTAATATTATATTTTGGATTTGGACTTAAAAACATCCATGAGAAGTTCATGATTCCCATCCCTCTTCTCAAATAGGGTTTGGTGGATATCCCTCATATGCGAGAGGAATCAAAACATATCTATGGTGTTTGATATCATGAGTTATGTCAAAAAATAATCTATCATTTTTTATTTTTTTTTCCTATCACTAAATCCCTCACTATTTAAGTCTAATATTCAATATTTCTAGGGATTGTTTAACCATATTAATTTTTATTGATTTAGTTAAAAATTAATATTGATAATAGTCAAGTGGAAACCTCTATTGATAAGGTAGGTGGTCCATTTTAATTCACCCATAGTCTTACCTTGATTTTTAGTGCATGTATGGTGCGTTTAGGTCAGCTACACCATGATTTGTTCTAATTTAAATTAAATGTTTTATTTTTAGTGATCTAACTTAAATGAACTAACTAATATGCATCAAAATTTATGAAAGGGTAATTCCGAGTAAAATTCTTTAGAAGTGGGGTTAACATGAAGGGTGTTAATGTTATGATATTACCAATCATGTATTAATTAGTAAAATTGGGAATTATGATTCTAATCGGCGATTTTAAAATGGAATTTCACAATCATTGATATACAAAATTGACTATTAGAAATGTTAAATTCATTGGATTTGGTATTATAAAAAAATTATTTTTTGAAATTTTATTCAAAAATTACATATGTGTATGGTAATTAGTTTTTTCATTGAAATGAAAATTAGGAATAGTTTTGCTGACTTGTGTGGTATATTGTAAATGCTACTTTCTTTTGAATGATATTATGAAAATGGTGTTAAATGTAGTTATAAGTGAAAGGAATTGAATTTTTTTAGAAGTTAATGATAAATGGACTTTTATTCCTTATAATTGATTATTTTTACATTATAGAAATAATAAGTTGTGGAGTTTACTTTTTTATCTGAAAATTTTTCTGTATGAATTATAATTTAGAATGTGATTATATAGATTTGGTTGCGGGTAAAACCTAGGGTCAACATGACCCTGAGGTGGGTGTTGGTTCATGTTTAATCCCATGGTGAACATGACACCCTGGTGGAAACTAACTAATGGATAAATTTACGATGAACACGGACCCCTGATGGACTCCATTTGATAGTTAACCCCACGTTTATTGCATCCCCCTAGTGGATATTGGGACCTAATGGATGGGTTTATTAACCAAAGTGACAGTTAGACTAGGGATAATTATATTACCCATGTTTAGGAGTTATTTTTCATTGGTATAATCATCACAATGTGTTCAAGGACATCCCATCATTTCCAATATTGGTATGTAACAGTAATGGGGTGAACCCAACCCATGGGTTTTGTGTTTGTTTATGAATTTAGATATAAAATATTTAAATGATTTTATTTTTAATTTTTAGATTGAGGAGATCTGTATGCACCGTTATGGACCAGTTATTTAAGGTTCACTATTGGTGATGGACTACTAAGTTATACTCACATGGCACTCGAGCCACTATGGAATTTGGGGACATCAGAAGATGCTACTTTGTTAGGTAAAAGTTTAGGGTAAGGGCCTATGCTATGTTTGTTTATTAAGATGGTATGTTGATGTATGGTTGTTGGGACTATGAAAAAGTTCAGAACAATTTCTTAGAGATTTACTAGTTATATTATGTGTTTGTTCGTATGATTGGATAACATGTATGGTATATAGTGCATTAATTATATCATAGTTATTTTGATTGTTGATGAAATATTCATATATGTATTTATTTTAATGATTAATCTAAATGTTGTATCTGATTTGTGTTATTTTGACTATTGTATACTCTAATATGTGGGTACAGTCTCCTAACTATACCATATTAGACATGTTATTCTTGTCATGACTCATCCCCCGAGGCCCGTGCCGTGACTACCCCAAGCCCGCCTTCCATAAGTCAGGGGCTGATGACTAGCACCAAAAGGTGTATTCCCTAAAACTAGGAAGGAATTTCTTTTATAACCTGTATGCACACTCAACCAAGCACACAACAAGATATTAACACCAATAAACTATATAGAAAAAAGAATGTGAAAGTAAGAGGGGCCGGAATACGAGCCAAACAGTAAAGGTACAAGTACAACTGAAATAAAATATAACTAAAAAAAGATAAAGACACATACTGGGTCATCATCTGAGGTTCCTACCATAAGGGTAGTTATAGATCACCTCCTCAGCACTCCACGTCAACCCGTCTCCTATGCATACCGACACGCCGTATAGTCCACCTCTGGGCACCATCCAGTCCTGGTACCTTCATCCCCAGTCAGCACTGTCCGTCATTTGTACCAAACACAACAAGGTGAGTGCATAGCCCGTGAAGGTGTGAGTATAACGATACTCAGTAGAGACCCTGAGATCCTCAAGGTCTCACAAAATCCACAAATGATAAACCAAATAGCATGAAATCAACTAACAATCCTACTTAGGTATATGCCCATACATATACCTAAGTTATCAAGTATTCCCATCTCAATCCAGAGGAAACACAAAGTCCAACTCAGAAGCCCAAGATCAACTGTTCCACAAAGGAAGGAGTACCACGAAGGTAAGTACCACATAGGTATGCCACACAGAAGAATACCACCAAGGTATTACCATAAAGGAAAGTACCACACAGGTAAAAACTTAGATCACACTAGGTATATTTTAGGTACAGTAATAGAGATGATTATATGTAACAACTAATTCATCTTAATCTATAAAGAGGAAAACCCACGAAAGATTCTAAATCATCATCAGACCCATAGAGGATCGTAGTACATCGTCAAACCGACACAGGATCCTAGTACCTCGTCATACCCACATAGGATCCTATTATATTGTATGTAGGTCATCATACCCACACAGGATCATAGTACACCTTCAGTAAGTCGTCAGACCAACACAGGATCCTATTACACCGTCAGTACGTTGTCAGACCCACACAAGATCCTAGTACACTGTCAGCATGTCGTCAGACCCACACCGGATCCTAGTACACCATGAGTACGTCATCAGACCCACACAGGATCCTAGTACATCGTCAGTACGTCATCATACCCACAAAGGATCCTAGTAGAGCGTCATTACGTCGTCAGACTCACACAGGATCCTACTACACTATCATTACATCATCAGACCCACACAGGATCCTAGTACATCGTTATATCCAACTACAGGGTACTCGCACTAAGCTTGATCATCTCCGAGAGAGTCTTCTCCTCAAACTACTTTTCGATATTCCAACTTACACAAAATACCATGAAGAAGTATCTCAAAGGTTCTCCATGTCATAGGGGTCTCAACACAATAGATGATGCATCAAACGGTCACCCGGTCTGTAAGTTATTAGCCTTTTATTTTCGAGGCCCCAGTTGGATTCGTGCTCAATCCAACCCAATTGTTCCCCAACTTTAACAAAATCTCTAGTGGGGTATACCAAAGGGACCGGCTAACTCCATGATTTCTAGCACCACAGAAAGCTCATCAAACGGACACTCGGGGCCAAAGTTATGGCCAAAAGAGCAGAAATGGTACGAAGTAGGTCCGGGTCCGGTCCGACCCGGCCCGATACGGCCTGGGCTGACCCAACCCGGTTCGGGTCGATCCAGTCTGCTAGGTCTGGCCCGACCCACATTGTCTGGCCCAGCCTACGCCGGGCTGCACGGCCTGGCGATGGGGCGGTCGCGGGGCGGCGTAGAGACCACCGTGTAGTGCAGGGGCCGCGGGATAGGGCGGGGCCGCGGGGTGGCACGGGGGCTGTGGGGTGGCATGCGGGCTGTGGGGTGGCGCGGGGGCCACCATGGGGCACGGGAGCCGTGGGGCGGCATAGGGGCCATGGGGCGGCGTGGGGGCCGTGGGTCGGCGCAGGGGCCACGAGGTGGTGCAGGTGCTGCAGGGTAGCCCGAGGGACGAGGGGCGGCGCGAGCGACGTGGTGCGGCAGCCCGTCGCGGCTGGCCAGATGGCCAGCCTTCCTCTTCACGTGGCACAGCCGCACGCCACACCTGTGCTGGCGGCTGGTTCGGCTGGTTGCCTTTCCTTCACCACTGCAGCACAAGCCACGATTCTCTTCCGTTGGGTGATGTTGTCATGTCGTCACCTTCGTCAGGAATAAAACAATAAATAATCCCAAGAATTGTGGAGAGGTCGGGACATCTTCGTTTGTCCATTACTCTCTGCGTTAGAGAGGTAGTAAGTGGCTATGATTCCTTCTTGAATTGGGAAGAGTCATCAAGAACATGTAAGGGGGAAAATTCAAACACCCACCCTACCTTCAAGGATTATTGACATCAGAGAGGAAGTAAGGACTGATTTCGGTTGGTCGTTGGTGAAGAAGTCCCACATTGGAGGTGGTACATTATTCATTGGAGAAGATGGCACGTTCTTCATCGAAGAAGATCTTCATTGGGAGGTGTTCTTCATTGGAGAGAATAATCCTCCAAAATCTATCCTCTTGCCAACCCTTTCCTCTCAATTCCACCAAAATGTGAAATATCCAACTTATTAATTTATGTTTATCAAATTAAATTACTTTGGAACAAAAATAAGGTTGGCATAATTAAATGTTGACACATTTAATTAATTTCTTAGTTGGCTTAAACAATTAATTGCAGAGTTCATGGGGTTTTTACTATTAAGAGGGTTTAAGTGGTCCCCACCTCTAAGAATTTAAAATGGGGGTTTTAGGTTCAGTGGTCCCCACCTCCATAACACAGATGTGGGTGGTTTCAAAAAATAAAATTGTTAAACATTTTTATTTTATTTTATTCTTACATGAAAAAAAAAGAAAACTAACTTTCACCCTCAACCAACTGCCATCGAGGTGAAAGTATCCTTAAGAGAATATCGGTGCTGCAAGTTAAACGGTGTCCTCAGAATTCAATTTCGATCACTGATTCAAAAGTTAAAAAAACTTGCACACACGTTTACTGAACGTAACCAGAAAAAATTTCAGAAATTCATTCCGGACACTCCGGGCCTCGGAATCACGCGCCGTAAATTTTCACAGACTCCTAAAATTACTATATAGTAAAAGAAACACATGGAATTTATGGGTATTTAAATTATCCCCACATCAGGTTTCTTCATCCCTGAAATCCACAACCAAAATCTAGAAAAACATGTTGGGGCACTGGGCACGTATCTAAGCCTCCCACTCCCATGTGCTCTCCTGGAGCTTCTCGTGCTGCCAGAGAACGCGCACCAGAGGTATCAACCACCCATGAAGGACCCACTCCTGCCGATCCTCAATATCTACTTGAACCTTCGTAAATGTCACCCCATCGTCGATGTCCAGCTCTCCATGGTCGATGACATGGGATGGGTCGTTCATGTATCTCCTCAGTTGGGAAACATTGAAGACATCGCGATCCCAGTGCAACTAAGGGGGAAGTGCTAGGCGGTAATCCACCTCGCCAACTCTGATGAGGACCTGAAAAGGTCTGATGAACCTCTAAGATAACTTTCATCCTCAGCCAAATCTCTGTAAACCTCGTCAAGGTGAGACCTGTAGAAAGATGTGGTCACGATCCTCGAACTCCAGAGGTCTTTGTCTCCTGTCAACATAAGACTTCATCCTACTCTATGTAGTCTTCATTCGCTTCTGGATGATATTCGCTTTCTCTATTATAGCCCGTACCATCTCTGGTCCCATGAGTGCTAACTCCTCTGGGTCAGTCCAGCATAAAGGTGATCTACAAGGTCTTTCTGAAATTTCCTCATATGGTGCCATCCTAATTGTAGAGTGATATCTGTTTTTGTACACAAACTCCATCATGGGCAAGTGATCCCCCCAACTGTGACCGAAGTTGAGGATGCAAGCACGCAGCATGTCCTAGAGGGTCTGAATGGTTTTCTCAGTCTGGCCATCTGTCTGAGGATGTAAGGTGGTGCTCAAATGAAGCTACATACCAAAATCCTCTTATAACCCCTTCCAAATCCAGGAAGTAAAATGTGCATCATAATCATATACAATCATCGAGGGTACTCCATGTAGCCGCACAATCTCCTACACATAGAGGCGTCCCAAGCTCTCTACTGAACCCTGCTCTCTAATCAGTAGGAAGTGTTCCGACTTGGTGAGTCGGTCGATGATCACCCAGATAGAATCATGACCCTTATATGTACGTGGAAGTCCTCTCATGAAGTCCATGGATATCCCATCCCACTTCAACGTTGTGAACTCTAAAGGCTGAACCAATCCTACAGGTACCTGATGCTCTTCCTTCACATGCTGACAAGTGAGGCATCGAGAGACAAACTCTGCTACTACTTTCATCATTCCCGGCCACCAGTGTTGTCGCCATAGGTCATGGTACATCTTTTACACTCCTGTATGTACCTCTAATGGGGATGTGTGTAACTCTCTCCAAACTTCCTCCTGAAACGACTCTGGTACCATGGTACGTCCTCTGAAAAGGATGATGTGCCTCCCACATGAAGAAATGCTGCTCCATCTCAATCCACAAAGGATATCTACAAAGTGGCTAGCTGCTCCATCGCCTCACCAAGCAGTTGTATACAAGATCTCTGTCTGAGTGCATATGCTACAACGTTCCCCATCCCAGGAGTATATACTATCTCAAAGTCATAGTTATGGAGGAACTCGATCCAACCTTGCTATCTCAGGTTCAGGTCCTTCAGTGAGAAGATACACCTGAGACTCATGTGATCTGAGTTGACTATAAAACTCTCACCCATCAAGTAATGTCACCACATCTACAAGGTGAAGACCACTGCTGCTAACTCTAGATCATGGGTAGAGTAGTTCTGCTCATGTTATCTCACTTTTCTAGAACAATATGCAATAAATGCTCACTCTTGCATCAGGACACATATGAGCCCAGTCCCTGATGTGTCGCAGTAGACTACGTACCCTATGCCCTCCTCTGGTTGCCTCAAGATGGGAGAACTAGTCAGCCTCTACCTCAGCTCCTAAAAATTCCGCAGGCATCTCTCTGACCAAATGAAGGGTTTCCCCTTCTTCGTCAATGCAGATAAAGGTGCTGCAACTCTGGAGAAATCTAGAACAAATCTCTTGTAGTATCTAGCCAAACCTAGAAAACTCCATACCCTCGTCACACTTCTAGGGGGATCCCAAGTAAGTACTACCTCAATATTTGTTAGATCTACTACAACTCCAGCCTCTGATATGACATGTCCCAGAAATTGAACCTCTCAGATCTAGAACTGGCACTTCGAGAGCTTACCATAAAGTTGTTTCTCTCAGAGTGTGTCCATTACAACTTGCAAATTATAGACATGAACCTCCTCAGTAGATGAGTAGTTTAGATTGTCATCGATGAATACTATGCTAAAGCGATCAAGTTATAGCTAAAAGATCCTATTTTTGAGTCCCATAAACACTATTGGAGTGTTAGTTAAACTGAATTGCATAAAAAAGAACTCATAATGGCCATACTAACATCTGAAATATGTTTTCTAAGCATCCTCATCTTATACTCTACGCTGGTGATCGCCTGATCTGGGGTCTATCTTCGAGAACCACCATGCTCCCTTCAACTGATCAACGAGGTAGTCAATCTTCATGAGTGGGTACTTGTTCTTCACAGTCACCTGGTTTAAGAATCGATAGTCAACACAAAGTCTTAAGCTTCCATTTGCCTTCTTGGTGAACAAAATTGAGGAATCCCAAGGAGAAACACTGGGCAAAATGGGCCCTTTCCCCTATAAGTCCTCCAGCTATACTCGTAGCTCATAATGATCCACGGGAGCCATCTGATACGCTGGTGTAGAAATTGGTGTCATCCTAGGGTATAAGTCAATGTAAAAATTCACCCGTCTATGAGGAGGTAGACCTGGAACATCATCAAAGAAAAAGTACGCATACTGGTCCACCACTACAGGATAGCTCGGACTCTCCACATCAATCACTTTGAGGGTAAGGCTAGCAAACTAAGTAGTGATTGGCTGAAATCTCTTCTGGGTAAGTCCATCATGTGCTGTAAAGGTTCTCTTCTTGCTGGTGAAGGTAAACCTGGTCCCATTCGTGCGGACACACCAAACTTTGTGGCTAATACAGTCAATATGAGCATGAACTGTAGATAACCATTCCATACCCAAGATGATGTCGTAATTTCTTGACGCCGATACTAAGAGATCCTAGCTGAAGCTCTGGCCTCCTAAAGTAAGCTCACACTATCGGAACCAGTACGTAATCGTCGAATCCTCTCCCATAGGAATCTTTAGCCCTAGGGATCGAGCCAACAGCTCCTCCGAGTCTCTGAGCTCCGAACGAGGTCAGTGGCAATAAAAGAATGACTGGAACCTGTGTCTATAAATACTGCAGCTAAGGCGGAGTAGACAAATATCGTACCTCAAATCATCTCCTGAGAACTTTGATTATAGGCCTCAGCTGCCTGGAGCTGAGCTCTTCCATGTCCTCCTGTTCCCTACAGTCTGGGTGGACCTCCTGGTGGTGGTGGCAGTAACATCTCGAATCGTCGCCCACCACCATCTGCACGACCAGCTCCTCTACCACATCTTACTGGTCCCTAAGGACCTCTTCAGTCAAACCTTTGTCTCTGGCTGGGCGGTCCCTCAACCGTCTTCTAATCATTTGTATGGCAGGTCAGATAGTCATGAGCCATGTGACCCTGCCCGCTGCATGTCAAACATTTCATGTTCCTCGCATGAGTGACTCTATCTTCTATGCCCCACACAACTGACCCTGAATCCTGTAGTTTTCCACCTATAGTTCTGGTCCTCTTAGACCTCTGTGACATCTATATGCTACCTGCTGCAAAAGACTCTGCTACGTGACGACTTGTGGTGGGTCTCACTGCAGGTGACTTCTTAGCAGGAAAACTCTCCACTAAAATGGCTCACTCTAACACCCACGCCTGCGTTGGGATGCTAAGAGAAATCATCAAAGCCCTGATCTCCCGCCTGAGTCCCTAATAAAAGTTCTAGTCCTTGGATAATGGGCCCCGCACCATATCAGTGGAGTAGCGTGATAGCTCAGTGAACCTCATTGAGTATTGATCCATAGTCATGCTACCCTAATGCATATGATGAAGCTCCTGTATGTGCACTGCGCAAAGAGTCACTGGGACAAACTCTACCCAAAACAGGCTCTTGAAGTCTACCTAGAGAAGCTCCACCTCATCGTGAACCTGGAGCATCAAGATCCACCATCTGCATGTGGTTGCTTGTAGAAGACTGGTAGCAAGGATCACTATGAAATCAGTCGGTGTCCCTACCAGTCGAAGGACTCTCACTATGGACTCTAGACAATCCTCATCCACATGTGGTTCCATCTCTCCCTTGAACCTGGGTGGCCTCTGGAACTAGAACTCGTGCAATGCACTCAAGCGGCATGCACCCTCTGCTTTTGGGGCTGGTGGCATCTGTGTCCCAATGGGTAATGGTACCACCGGTGTCTCCACTAGTGCCTCTACTGGAAGAGGGCCCTACACCGAGGCCTCATCAATCGGTGGACTATCAGTGCGTACTATATCCGGAACCCTATCTGGTTGTCTGGATGGAGGCATCTAAAAAATAAATAGGTGCACCACGATCAATAAGTTATAACTGGTGAGCTGACAAAAATAGTTCACAAAAATGACTCTTGAAAACAGAAATGCAATCAGTGTTTTCATGCACAGAGTCGAAAATCAGAAGTCAGGGTCCTGATGTATGGTTATGTCGGTCGTCACACCAACTCTGGATTCACTAAACTAATAAACACACTCAATACACTTAATAGTACTGCCGTTGAAAAAGATCAGAGTCCTATATTCTATGTTAGAACTGAATCCTCTATTATCAATTTGTTACGACCCGTCCCCCGGAGCCCATGTTGTGACTACCCCATGCCCGCCTTTTGTAGTCCAGGGGGTGGCGACTAGCATTGAAAGGAATATCCATAAAACTAGGAAGGGAATGCCTTTATAACCTATAAACACACTCAATTAAGCACACAAAAATATATGAACACAAGTAAACTGTATAGAAAAAAAAGTGCTGAAAGTAAGAGGGGTCGGAATACAGGACCAACAATAAAGGTACAAGTACAACTAAAATACAATACAACTGAAGAAAGAGAAAGATAACTAATGGGTCATCCTCCGAGGCTCCTACCCGAAGGGTAGGTAAAGATCACCTCCTCAGCACTCCATGTCTACATTTATGTTCTGCGTATCGACACACCGTATGGTCCACCTCTAGGCACCATCAAGTCCTGGTACCCATGTCCTCAGTCAGCGTTGTCTGTCGTCTGCACCAAACACAACAAGGTATGGGCATAGCCAGTGCATGGGTGAGTATAATGATACTCAGTAGGGACCCCAAGAACCTCAATGTCTCACAAAATTCACAAAGGATAAACCATATAGCATGAAATCAACTAACAACCCTACTTAGGTATATGCCCATAAATATAACTAAGTTATCAAGTATACCCATCTCAATCATGAGGAAACACAGATTCCTGCTCAAATTCCCAAGATAAACTATTCCACGAAGGAGTACCATGAAGGTAAGTATCATACATGTATGCCACATTGAATAATACCACCAAGGTATTTCCACAAAGGAAAGTAGCACACAGGTATGGACATAGCTCACACCAAGTATATTTTAGGTACGGTAGTAGTGATGATAAGATGTAACTACTAATTCATCTCACTCTGTTAAGAGGAAGCCCCACAAAGGATCCTAATTCATTATCATACACAGAGAGGATCGTAGTACATAGTCTGACCCACATAAGATCCTAGTACCTCGTCAGACCCACATAAGATCCTAGTATATCATCAGACCCACACACGAACCTAGTACATCCTCAGTACGTCTTCAAAACCACACAGGATCCTAGTACATCTATTGTACCTCTTCAGACCCACACAGGATCCTATTACACTGTTAGTACGTCCTCAGACGCACACAGGATCCAAGTTCACCTTCAGTACATCGTCAGACCCCCCACAGGATCCTAGTACACCTTCAGTACGTTGTCAGACCCACACATGATCCAATACACTGTCAATACGTCGTTAGACCCACACAAGATCCTAGTACATTATCAGAACATCGTCAGACCCACACAAGAAACTAGTATAGCTTATGTATGTCATCAAACCCACACAAGACTCTAGTACATCGTCATTACGTCATCAGACCCACACAGAATCCTAGTACATCGTCACAGCCAGCTACAGGGTACCGGCACTAAGCTTCCTCGTCTCTGGGAGAGTCTGATCCTCAAGCTACTGGTCGATACTCTAACTTCCACGAAGTCCTATGAATAATTATCTCAAATTTCCACCACGTTATAGGGGTCTCAACGCAATAGATGATGTGTCAAATAGATTCTCGATCTATATGTTATTATCCTTTTAGTCCCGAGGACCCGGTTGGATTCGTGCTCGATCCAACCTGATTGTTCCCCAACTTTATCCAAATATCTAGTGGGATATACCAAGGGGACCATCTCACTCCAATATCTCTAGAACCACATACGTTTCATCAAATGGACACTCGATGCCAATGTTATGGCCAAAAATTCAAAAATGGGTCGAAGTTGGTCCTGGTCTTGTCCGACCTGGTCGAATCGACCTAGCCTAACTCGGCATAGGCCGACAAGACCTGGTTTCTGGTTCACCATATCCGCTGGGCCTATCCCGCCCCATTGGGGCTGGCCCGGCCCTCGATGGGCGGCCCGACCTGGTGGCGGTGCGGTGTAGGGGCCAAAGGGTGATGCAGGGCCACAGTGTGGTGTGTCGGCTGTGGGGCGATGCGGGGGCCGCTGGGCGGTACGGGATCCACTAGGCGGCACAAGGGATGCAGTGTGGTGTGGGGTCCCTCAAGTCTGCATGGGGACGCGGTGCGCTGTGGTGGCCATAGGGCGGCGGGCGGGCCGCAAGGCAGCACGAGGGTTGTGGGGCGGCGCGGGGGCCATGGGGAGGTGCGAGGCCGTGGGGCGGTGTGGGGGATGAGGGGTGGCGCGAAGGCCATGGTGAAGTGGTCCGCTGCGGCTGGCCGGATGGAGAGCCTTCCTCTCAACATAGCACGGTCGTGAGCCATGCCTACACCAGCGGCAGGTTTGGCCAACTGTCCTTCCTTCACCATTACGGCACAAGATGTGGTTTTGTTCTGTCAGGAGATGCGGTTGCTCTGTCACCTTCATCCCAAAGAACACAACAAATAATCACAATAATATTATAGTGGTCGGGCCATGTTTGTTTGTCCCACACTCTCTGCATTAGAGCGGTAGAAACTGGCTATGATTCCTTATTGAATTACGAAGAGTTGTCAAGAACGGGTAAGGGAGAAAACTCAAACAACCACCGTACCTCAAAGAATTTTTGATGTCGGAGAGGAAGGAAGGATGGACATCTATTAGTTTTTGGTGAAGAGGCCCTGTGATGGTGGTTACATGTTCTTCATTAGATAAGATGGTGTGTTCTTTATCTAAGAAGATCTTCGTTGGTATGTGTTCTTCATTGGAGAGAATAATCCTCAAAAATCTCTCCTCTTTCCAACCCTTTCCTCACAATTCCACCAAAATGTGAAATAGCCAACTTATTGATTTAAGTTTATCAAATTAAATTACTTTGGAATAAAAATAAAGTTGACATAATTAAATGTTGACACATTTAATTAAATTCTTAGTTGGCTCAAACAATTAATTTGGGATTTCAAGGGGTTTCTCCCATTAAGAGGGTTCGGGTGGTCCCCAAAATTAGGAATTAAAAATTGGGTTTTAAGCTCGGTGGTCCCCACTACCATAACACACATGTGAAAGGTTTCAAAAAATAAAAATTTTTAAAAAAATTATTTTATTTTATTTTATTCTTACACGAAAAACACAAAAACTAACTTTCACCCTCGACCAATTGTCGTCGAGTTGAAAGTCTCCTTAAGAGAATAATGGTATTGTGAGTTCAACAGTGTCCTCAGATTTCAATTTTGAGCACCGGTTCAAAAGATACAAAAACCCACTCATAGGTTTACTAAACGTACTTGAAAAAAAGTTCATAAATTCATTCTAGGAACTCCAGGTCTCAGAATCACATGCCTTCAAATTTTCGCGAACTCATAAAATTCACATATAATAAATAAGTAACATGGAATTTCTGGGTCTTAACAATGCTAGTCATCTTCCTCTAGAATACATGGAGTTGCACATAAGGTCTTTCATTTTTTTTCTAGTATGGGAACCGGTCAATGGTCCGGGGTAGTAAGAAGTCACACAAGGTGTAATGAAAATTGGGGTGGTGATGGATCCTTTAATAAGGGAGAAGAGTGGAAATTTTTATCAATATAAAAGGTAAATAAATTATTCAAAGGTTAAGTTGATCCAATAATGGACAATAATGGAGTGGGTAAAGGGGTATGTTTGATAAATCATAAAAATACATTTCACACATATTTTTTAACATACCATGTTGTGGACAATGTTCAAATTTCTATTGGAATTTTAAATCATCATGTGATTAATGGTTCATTTTTAATTTCGAGTATCTGAGCAAGGTTCAATGGGTTTGAACATACAGAAATGATGTTTTCTGACTTTGTTTATGTTTGTTAGAAGTTCTAGGGTTTTGGTAAATCATTTTAGAAAAAAGGGGCATGCCATGATACTATTAATATATATTGTAGAACATTTACATCAAGAATCCCATTCATAATGTGAATAGGTTTCAAAGGGTGCATCTGACGGAAACAAGACCTAAATTCCTGGGGTCTTAACCTAAGGAATATTTGAAATGTATCTATTTCACATTATAAATTTAGTTCACATCAAGAAATCTATTCACGTTTTGAATCTTGTAGGTTGTATTTAAAAAAAATATAGTAGGGGATGGCCCCTTATTTTCTTCACACAGTAGGATGGAACCCAGATCATAGCACTCCTCCACATCTTCTAGGGTTTTCTATATCTCCTAGGTCTTGTGTTAGAATCATGAATTGTTTAATTCATTAAAGATAGATTGGTAATTCAATGAATCCTCCTAAATAATTACTCAGTTTCCATTTCCACAATGAAAGTTATCTTCATTCAATATAATTTACACAAATTTTTAGGTTGTTTTCCATTTAATCATATTTCACTCAATCCAGTTCAAGTTAAAGGCTAATAAAAGATGAGTGAAACTCCCTTAGTATAAGGTAGGTAATCTATTTTATTTCCCTTTAATGTCTCATTGTTTATAACATTCACCATTGCGTCTCATGTCAATCATTACATGTGTTTCCCATAAAATGTGAAATTAAATATGTAAAACTTGATGCCTTAATTACTTAGCCATTTTGTATCAAATTTTCTTCATTGGAGGTAGTTCACATTAACTCAAACCACCCCTTTGGCGTGTTTCTTATGTGACCATGTACACTATGCCTATTTAGGCAATCAAACCACTATTTTAGGGTGTTTCCTAAATTATATTTTTAATAAT
The DNA here is from genome assembly GCA_963277665.1 of Viscum album. Taxonomy (NCBI): domain Eukaryota; kingdom Viridiplantae; phylum Streptophyta; class Magnoliopsida; order Santalales; family Viscaceae; genus Viscum; species Viscum album. The sequence continues at coordinate 194,243,933 of OY728137.1, read as the reverse complement.
TCTTATATAACCTGGATCACATTTTTTGGTGAAATGAATAAACCCTCTTATAAGGGATAACTAACTTGAATTAAAGGAATTACAATGATAATATTTCCACTTCTTAATAGTAAAAGAACCCATGAGGTCAATTATTTTATTTAAATATATGGGGGTAATTGAATGGTATAATTTAATTATTAAATGGGTATGTCCCACTTTGTGTATAATTCACTGGTTAGATGGCCTGATTCAATACAAAATGCTCTTTATTCTATACATTTTATTTTTATAGAAATATTTTATACAGGGACACTTAATTACTCATTTATGTATTATGATATGTCAAGGTCACTAACATGTACATCCATATTACATAAATTTAAATTATTAAATAAATTATGTATGAAATGAGAGATAATCAGTTTCCTTTTTATGGAACACCTAGTATGGGATCATAGAATGTTTAAGTGTATATGTACCATTAGTGATATAGGTTTACTTATTATGGAATTTTGTGGATGATCTCATAGGTTATTGGAATTATAATACACCTTGAGTGATACTTGGGTTTCCATTTCATGAAATTCCTTGGGAAGGCCCATTTTTTAGATGATAATCCTCATGCCCTGAGCTATACGTGGGTTTTCATTCCATATAAAGTGCTGGAATGGGTCATGGGATAAATTTCATCCACATTATTTGAGTTCTACATTGGATTCATTTTTTTAGAATTCCTCGGACATTCTCGTATGTAAGTCAAATGTTACAAGAAATACATGGGTTTACTCATTATATAATTCTAAGGATGATCTCATAAATTAATATCATTATATATCTCCTTGGGAGATACTTGGGACACTCATCACGGGACACCATTGAGGGGATCATAGGGTTTATGGATTCAATCTTTCATGTTTATTTATTATTTATGTTTAGTAGAGATTCTTTATTGTTATGTAATACATAAAGTATCAAATACCATGATTATATTCCTTATTCCAAATATGAAACCTTAATATTCATTGAAATTTCTAGGCATGAAACCCTGTATCTAAAACCCATGACTATGGTGTTTATTCATAGACACATGAGTTACGCCTCAAGTCATGGATGATATTACGTAACTATATATACATATATATGAGTTCATATACATATATACATATATATATATATAAAATTATATATATATATACATATATATACATATGTTGTTACTTTTTAGATGTGTTTTTGGTTTGGATGAAGAAGACATGGTCAGCCATGTGTCCTTGATGATCCTGAGCCCGACTGGTTTATATATATTCATGTACTTCATTATTGATATACATAAACACTATTGTATTTTATATTTACAAACTGGATTACATTATCAACCATTTTTGGAAGCCTACTGGGTATATTTCACACCCCATTTGGGCCACCACTGGAATAGAGTACTTGAATATACCACATGTTTATAGGATCATGTTTATGGATTATGCATGTGTTTCTTATTTTTACATGGGAGCTTAGAAGCACATTACTGACATAGAGCTTAGGATGATCACGTAGTTATACCTTGGGGATTTTTGTTGATTTTCATTATACCTGTATTTTCATAATTGTATCTGTTATTGAATGATAACTGATTATATTATGTTGGTACATCAAGCCATGCTTGCAAGATTATATATTTGGCATTTTCAACTTTATTTTTTTATTACTATTATCTTCCATAGCCTTTCATTTATACTGATTCTTTTGTTGATTGAATTATTATCTCTTATACCATTGTGCTACTCTTATAATCAGGGTATAGTCACCCCAACATACCAATATTGGACCCTTGCTACTAGTTGACATACAATTCTATATAGGGAGGCACGCTTGTGGTCATGTGACCTACCAGCTCAGGGAACTATTTAAGTATCTCCAAGGATAGGATGTTACCACATTATGTCAACTGTTTTTTCTTTAACCTTTATTACTATTCTGGGTTGGTAGATCAGAGACTGGGAATGTTTCAGTGCTTTAAAAATAGTTGTTCTTGAGAGTGATCACCCCACGCATTGGGAAAATTCCATGTGTAAAAGGATGGGACGCTTGTTCATGTTGTTCTTTATTATAGTTGATTATGATTTCACCTAGAGATAATGGTTTAATTTCTCTGATATCCAACATATCATACTATCGTATTCTACCTTTTGATAGGTATCGCATGGACATGTTTCTAAATGCATCATAATAGGCACATAGAGATTCACATTCCATTCATATTCCATTCCATGTAGGTTTCATTCATATATTTTCTGATATTATGATATGTTTCTTGAGTGTATAATGTTCTCATGCGATTATTTACCATTATTATAAGCATACCATGTCTAAGGGATTATTTAGAGTGATTTTAATATATATAATAATTTTTTAGTTTCTTACTTATGTAGTGTCTTATCATGATTAGGAGAATATTTCACATCTTACCTATTTTTACTTCTTGTTATAGAATGGATTTTTATAATGAAGAAATATAGTTGGTTAAATAAAATGTATGCATCAACCTAAAAAATGTTTTCCTGCATAGCTTGGGGGTGGAAGTCTATTTGAATAACTGATTATGACATGTTTGATCCATGAGACATTGGTTTAATGGGCTAAAACATATGTGTTGTGATTAAACGAGATCCAATTTTCAATCTATAAAGTGTATAGGTTCTTTATACATTTTAAAATGGTAACCCAAATAATACAACAATTGTATAAGATATTGATATCCTTGAGATCATTGTATAAATATTAAATCTATGAAATTTTTAATTTAAATGAATTGGTTACTAATGACCATTTTTATGACATGATCCAAGTAGGTCAGTCTTGAACTATTGTAGTTATGAGATAGAACTATATCAACCCTATTAGGTTGGTCATGGTGCATCGTGATTATGAGATAAACCCACTATGGGTAAAATTGAATATCAAAATAGTTTATAGGACCATTTTTGGTCACCTTTACATTGATATACCTTCATGATAAACCCCATGGGGTATATTCATGCTATATAGGGATGGTTAACTAATGTGTCATTAGCCACTTATACAGGATACGTATGGTGAAATCTTATTAAAATAATCAAATTTTATTGATAAAATACATTGTAGTCTTATTTTGATATTTATTATTTGAGGCTTTGGTTAATAAAAATTAAAATTTCTACTTAAAGTGTGTTTTCCTCTATAGATTGGAATTTAAATTTTCATTATCTATGCCCAATTGTGATAAACATGTTGAAAAATAAAATTCATAAATTAAACATAGGAGATAAACTGCCTATTTTGATCGGATTTTAGGTAAATCACTAATTCTTAAAAGGAATTTTGATAGAACCTACCTACGTTCTATTATAATGTTATCTAAATAAAGGAAAAATCATTTTCCTTATGAATAGTAATATGTAATCATTAATTTTAGTTAGTTAAATGGTTTAAATACAACCTTAATGTAATATTCCATGTTTTGACCCTCATGTATGGTTATATTAAATCTTTCTGAAATTGCATCCTTAGATGGGAATGTATATGTTTCCCATAATTCTCTGATGTTTTTTCTTATATGATGAACTTAGAGGTTAGGTCAGTAATCCTAGTAACCCTTTCAATGTGGCCTAGCTATAAGGTAAACACTTGTTCTTTGTTATGGGGAAATCCTAATTATGGTAGGTCCCTTAACACATAAATCCATTCTAAGTGCTTGTGAGATGTTTCAAATGTGAGGTGTCATTCGGGTGCCGGTTGTCTTGAGTGGGACTCTTAGATCCTAAAATTATGCTCAGGTTTAACAGGTGTTCATGTGATCATATAGGACCCTTTTGGTATTTGGGAATCAGGTAATGCCCAATTCCAAGAGTTTAGACATTCCTATGGTATGATAGGCCACTTAGTAGGCCATGTGAGCTTTCTTCTTCTTCAGTTTTGGACAACTCAGTATGTCTTCATCTGGATTAATACCTGTATGGGATAATGTGACTCTAGGATAAATATTTCATACAAGACATCATATAATATGGTTTATTAGGCCGACATTCCTATGGATAGTTTTAAATGTTGTTACATTGAGTTGATAAAATATCTGGTTTGTATATGTTGATACACACGGTGCCCGTAGAGTTGATAAAAATAGTGCAACAAACCATATGAGTTTATTTTCAATCATTAAATCCTTGATCTTTTACAATTTCAACATAGGTCATCTTTAAGGTATAGTGACCTTATAATTAAAGAAAATCTGAATCATCCAAATTCTTGAGATGATTTTTCAAAAGGAAAATGTGTCATAACTCCACTAGAAAAATAGGTTTGTCTTCTACTCTTGATGTAATTAAGTGTGTGGAAATAACTTGGGAGGAGTTTTTCACATATTTTTAAAGATGAATATGATAAAAAAAATTAAGAGTCTAGTTTCCCTATCATTGCATGTTAAATCTTGGTAAAATGATGTTTTCCATGACTAGGTACCACTGTTAGTGGACAAGGAAATGTGTGTCATGGGATTAGTTCATATTCTCAATAAATGATGACTAGGAAAAACCTAATGTCGGGGTCATTTCATCAAATAGATTTTATGATATCCTTCCAAGTATCATGAATGCAACAGTATGTGACTAATTGGAAATGGTCTGTACTACTTTTGAATTCCAATGGGTTTGGTGAGTTTTGAAACATGTCAGTGTTTATGAGGAAGAATGAAGAAAATATAGTTGTATATTTTTTGAAAACTTTTAAAAAAATGTTATTCAAGGATATACATTGATGGTTATTCTTTTGAGAACATGGGATACCTAGGCTAGTAAAGGAATCATGGTCTATTAAATATTAGGTTTCATCTAGATCATCTGAGTTCTTTTTTTAAAAGGAATCATCCAGAGATAGTTCGACTATTATTTCTATATGTATTTGGATAATGGTTGGTTGAAAACCATTCTATTAATATCATCTTTGATATTATCGGAGTGTATTGGGTATTCTTGATAATATTTGATATCCTCTTAGTGTACTCTTGGATCAGTGATAATTACACCCCTCATCTTGACATCATCCAGTGTACACTAAGAGAGAATCGGTTATACACCAAATAAAATAAAACGACCTTATGTTTCGATAAATATAATCCATGGGAGTTTAATTATACTAGCATGGTTATTAATAGATTCATGGTTAGTCATGAGTGATACCTAGGTTCTGGAGTAAGAATTCCTTGGATGGACTCATGAACACTATTTTTCTATTTGACTAGATTTTAGTTGGGCTTAGCCGTTGTTTTTATATGTAGATGTTTCAGATATGTCCCAATGTCTAAAATTTAAGATTTGGAGTATGGACTACCTTAGAAGATCTTCTCAGACTCTATTTGATGATTCAAAGGTTACCCAAGACTTATAGTCAAGCTCAGTGGATTTTAATTTGAGTGTGCTGACAAAAGGGTGCGAGATCAGGTATACAACCAAGTTCATGATATAGAACGACGACATAAATGGATTTTTGGGTAGGATGCCTCATCAAAATCTAGTTATGGGATTTAGTGAGAGTTCATGAATAAATCTCAAGGTCCATTGATAAAAGGGATTGGGTTTGAATTTTGATGAATCGTCTATAAAAACCGATCACTTTTAGGATAGTCATCTAGTAGTGGAATAACTTTCTTCCCTTTTGGTTCCCTAAATGTTGTTAGTGAAGAAATGCATCACACACATTGTTAGGATGATTCAAGTGTAGTGAAATTTCAAACATGGATTATTATAAAATCTATCATGGATATGCTAATTTTTGTAAATTTGAAATCAACTATTTGACTAGTTGAAAATTTTTCCCAGAGCATCGTTAGAATCCAAAGGGAATGATTACATAGGAAATTCCAACGATGGAAGTATCAAGGCTTGGAAATTGCTGTTCAAGATAGAACCTGTGTAAACAATCCTCATGGGTTAGTTGATTATATGTGTGATGGTGTGATCATGTCTCAGGTTAGAACAACTTGGGTATGCACCATATTGATGTTCAGTTTTGAATATGATCATTTCCTGGAGTTTTAACAGCATATCTATAGTATTCTTAAATGTATTTCTTTATAAGGACCCATATTTAATCCATTAAATAATCTTGATTTTTAGTAAAAAATTACTTTCTTTCAAATTGAGGATATTTTTAGGTTTAGATATTTAGAGAATTGTGACATTATACACACATAATATCCAATATTTATACATAGTTGATACTACCAAAACAACATCCATTTTTTGAAAATATAAAACTTTTAAAATAAAACATGATTTCTTTGAACAATATTTACAACATTTAACATGACTTAATTTTCTTTATTACACATCCTTATAACCTTTGAACAACATTTTAATACTTGGTATGTTCACAAAAATATCAGTATGAATATAATTAAAGAAATCATTAGTCATGTGATTACATAAAAACCAATAAAACCCATTTCATAAAAACTCATTAGCATACATAGAAACATCATTTAGTTTCCTTGGAACATATTTACCATATCACTCTTACATTCAACTGAACATATGGAATGACCATTAAGTCAAATTTTGTCTCTAGAGTACCCAATGCATCTATAATGGGGCTCACTCGCCATATCTTGATCTATAATGGGCTCAACCCAACATATCTTGAGCTATAATGGAACTCAAAACGTCATATCTTGAGCTATAATGGACCCAAAAAAACATAAAAAATGTCCAAGGAACATATCATGAATAGACTATTGTTAAATCATTTAACCCCATAAGAAAAACGCTTTCACATATGAGAATACCTATTTTTAAAAAAGTTGATTTTTTGAAATATATAAAAATGTCCACATAATATTGATATCATATACTTCAAAAAATAACTATGAAAAATTATAAAGTAATAATTAAAATAATAAATAATCATGAAAATGGGATAACCCTCTCATATCGTATATCAAAAAAATCTTCTTTTAATTTTTTCAAATAGAAATTTAAAAGGATTTTGAAAGGAAAGTCACTTACAAATATCATATAATTGATGTGAGAATTAAATGAACAAATGGAATATGTGTATACACAATAAATCCACATAATACAACATGATATAAAAAATAATTACACAAAAAATATTTGTACCACTTAATTAATGAAGTAGAAGGTTAACCCAAATAATGGAAATTAGGTTATGGATTTCCTTACCTGAGGTTTGTATTACTTCAAATGTGTTCAAAAATCCCCTTGAATTTTCTTCCTTGACAAACTCATTAAGGCCCTTGGTTTTGGCCTTTTGATGAGACCAGTATGTCTTAGATGTGGCGAAGAAGCTTGGGAAGAATATTGGGTATAAATTGGACAAGTCACACTGCTTGAGAGGTGTAAGGAGAAGAGGGAGTGAGGAGTGATATTTGTAGTGGAGGATAGGAGGGTTTTGTAATATTTTAATCATTATTTTATTATTTTTCTCAACACAAGAAATAGTGTTGGTTATTGTGACCAAAAAAAATAATTAATGCATGTGAGTTGAAACAAAGGGTGTTTACCTCTATAGAAAATCATTTTTGACTCAATAATTCATGTATTTAGCCTATTTCATAAATTATCATACTTCACTATTCACCAAAAAAATTATGTCTTTCATAAAAATCCCAAAAATTTGCCCAATTTTTTTTATGTTTAGAATTCAAAAATGCACTCAATTTTTTGAAAATATTTTTCTAAATATGAAAAATTATATTTTTTATATAAAATCGTAATTTATTTCAAAAGTAAATTTTTTAAAACTATAAATGATTTCATAACACCTTGAAAATTTAATCAAGGTCTCATAAAATTATCTTAGAACTATAAGAGAAAAAATAATAATTTATGAATTTATTTTATGAACATATATTTTCTCTGAAATCATTAAATTAATTATAAAATTTTAATTGAATATTTATGACTCACAAAATTCAAACACATAATTTATAATTTCCAAATCATTTATTTACTTATTATATGATAAAAATATACCATGATTACACATATATTAAACATAAATTTTATTTATATTCTCATAGTTTATGTCACTATTCTATTGGAAAAATTACTTTTCATAATGGTCATGTTACTATTCCTAATGTTAGGTTATTATTCCATAAATAAAAACTTCTTAATTTCTATAAATATCAATAATTTCATTATAAAATTATAATTAATTTAAATATTAAACTCTATAATGAAAACAAATTATTTTATATGTAACTAGGTTGTAACATTATCCCCACCTTCTTGTAAATTAGGACCATTCAATTTTTAATCACTAATTGAATAAGTGAGGATACATTTCCCTCATAGAATTATCAGATTCCCATGTTTTTTCTTCAACCAAGTGGTTTCTCTATAAAATCTTGAACTAGTGGATTAACTTATTCTTTAATACATTCTCTCTACAATCAAGAATCTGAAGAGGCTTTTCTTTGTAAGAGAGGTTATCTTCCATCTGAACTACTTCTTGGATCAAAACATGAGATGGATATGGCATAGACTTTCTCAACATCAGAACTAGAAACCCATTTTATACCTATGATAAACTTTGAGGAAAATCTACTTGATAGGAAACTGGTCCACCGTTATCCATAATTTTAGAAGGTCCAATGAATCGTGGACTTAGCTTTCCTTCCATACCAAAAACACCTTTCACATTTCCAATGAGATATTTTTTAAGGAAAACATGATCACATACCTCGAATAAAATATCTTTCCTAATGTTATATGTATAGATTTTCTACCTTCTATGAGCTCTCCTCATGTGTTTCTGAATCATCTTCACTTTCTCATCAACTTTTTAAACTAATTCTGGCCTCCATCAACTTTCTTTCCCTGACTTCATCCCAAAATGCTGGAGGTCGACATCACTTCCAATATAATGTTTCAAAATGTGAAATATGTATGATATAATACAATTTTTTATTATAATAAAACTCAAAAAATAAAAGATGTTGATCCCAACTTCCCTGTTCAATAATTGAACAACATCAAATCATATCCTCTAATGTCAGAATTGTTCGCTCCGTCTTTCCATTGGATTGATGATAAAAGGCTATATAGAAATTTAATTATGTTCCCAATGACATCATAAGGCCTCCAAAATGTTATAAGTGAACCCAAGATCATGGTCAGATACATTAGAGAGAGTAAATCCATGCAACCCGATAGTCTATTTGATGTATAACTAATAAATATGATCCAAATACATAGTATCTCAAATACGAAGGAAATGTAAAGATTTAGTCATCCAGTCAGTCAATAATAACCCAAATGGAATTATTACCTTCAAAAGTCTTTATTAGTCCCACCATGAGGTCCATAGATATAATTTACCATTTCCACTCAGGCATTGTAAAAGGTTGAAACATCCCTTTTGGTAACTTCCACTCTACTTTAACCTGTTGAAAAGTAAACAGTTTCACTATAAAATTAGAAATATCTAATTTCATTCTGTCAAGCCAACAATACTCTTTAAGGTCCTTATATATCTTTATACTTCCATAATGCACTAAAAAGAGAGAACTATGTGCTTCACACAATAATTATTTCTTCATCTAGGAATCATAAAGAACATGTAATCTCTTTCCAAATCACAAAACACAATTTCTATCAACATTAAATTCACACAACTTTCCTTTCTTTACCAATTATTCCTTTTTATATAGACCACCATCTTCAATCTAAAATTTCTTAATTATTTTTAAGAGATATGACAACACTGACACTTGAAAAAAAGTATAAGAATTTCCTACTCCATCAACTTCAATGCCAGTTTTCACAAAATCAGTACACAATGGTCCATCTTCCAAAAATAACATTGTTAATATAGCATTATTTTTTTGACTTAAAACATCAGCCACTTTTTTTTCCAGGGTGGTAAGGAATTGTGAAATAATAATCCTTGATTAGTTCCAATCATATTATTTATCTCATTTTGAATTCCTTCTCAGTAAATATATAATTAAAACATTCATGGTTAGTATATATTTCTCATTTTACTCCATACAAATGATGCCGAATTTTTTTTAATGAAAAACAAACAATAGATAATTCCAAATCATGTGTTGGGTAACTTAACTCATGATGTTTCAACTAACATGGAACGAAAACAATTACCTGATCATTCAATATTTGGACATAACCAAATCCTTTCAACAAAGCATCACTATAGATGAAAATATCACTATTTATGGAAGGAAGGTCCAAAATTGGTCATTCAACAATCCTCTTTTCAATTCCTAAAAACCATCATCACATTCTTCTGTCTAGATAAACTTAACACTTTTTTTATTTTACTTATTTAATGGTACAGATAACTATAAAAAGTTTTCAACCATCCTATGGTAATAGTCTTCCAAAATAAGGGAACTATGAATCTCAGTTATATTTGTGGGTTTTGGACATTATTCAACAACTTATGTTTTAGAAGGATCAACATTTATTCCATTTTTAGAAAATTGTGACCAAGGAAATAATTTTTTTGCAACCAAAATTCATTCATGAAACAATGTACATAAAGTTTATTAAATTTTATGAATATAATAAAAACCCTTTTATTTCTTTTTATGCTCCTCTTTAATTTTATAATATAACAAAATTTCATCAATAAAAACAACCACAAACATATCCATGAACTGAAGAAATATTCTGTTCAGAAGATCTATGAATATACAAGATGAAATAGTTAACCAAAATGGAATAAATACATATTTGTAATTCTTATATCTAGTATGAAACATGGTCGTTAGAACGTATGCTTCTTTTACATTCAGCTGATGGTACCCCAACATCATATCAACCTTCAAAAAATATTATCCTCCCTAGATCTGATAAAAAAAATCATTGATATGTGGAAAAGGGTACTTGTTCTTATAAGTGATTGTATTCAAGGCTCTATATTTAATGAAAAGTCTCAATGAATCATCTTTCTTTTTAGAATATAATACAAGAGCACCCCATGGTGAAGTCATAGGTTAGATGATGCCTTTATCAAATAATTACTACAATTGGGTTTTCAACTCTAAAAGTTCTATTTAAACCATTCGATAAGGGGGATTCTAAATTGGCTTCAAATCAAGAAATAAGTCAATGGTAAACTCAACCTCTCGATCTAGAAAATATTGGGAAAATCATCAGGAACAAAATCAAGATACTCATTTACCACTGGCACGTCATTAATCTAAATTTTTCCCTTGTTTTCATCAATATGTGAAAGATAAGTTTCATTTCATTTATTTGACATTTTCCTAGATTCTTGACATGTTATAAATTGTATGGGTTCATTCTTGTACACAAACTAAAACTCTTTTAGAGAAATATTTTATTTAGATCTAAATTCAATAATATTATGATAAACATAATGTCGGTCCATACATAAAATAACATAAAAATCTACAAAAGGAAACAAAATATGGTTTGTATGTAAAATCTTTCCATAGAAAAAGATAGGAAGATTATTATAATTTATTTTTGCCTCAATATTTCATCCTTGTTTTTTACCATGAGTTTTGGCTTCATTTTATGAGGTGGAATTTCCACTTTAGTAGAAAATTTCTTAGAAATGAAGGAATGTGTAGACCCTGAATCCAACAAAACAATGTCACATTCAATAAAAACAAGCAATGTACCAGATACAATATCATTTGATTGATCAACATCTACTGAAGTAGTTGTAAAGGATTTTTCACACCCTTCTACTTCCTATCCTATTTAATTCCCCCTTGAGTGACTAACTTTGGACACACATTTTCAAAATGACCACAGTTCATTATAGTTAAAGAATCTCAACATAGGCTTATCATTGATTTTTGAATCATTTTCATTTCACTCATGATACTTGATCCAAAACATTCCATGTTTGTAACAATTCATAAAATTTACAAGACATTCTCTAGGATGCTTTTTACCACACTTTTCAAAAAAATAGAAATTGATTTTCTTATGAACAAATTTATTTGATAAATTATTCCCCAATGCCTTTCATCCTGGACAATTATTATTCTTGTCATTTCAAGGCACAAACGTGTCAGTAAACTGCATCTCAACTTTTTCATCATAACAAAATTATCTCATAGATTTTAAACCCCCGTAATTCCAAACCTCTTCGTAAAATTGGTTTCAAAATGGAGTAAAATCTATTAATCTTACTATCAATGGCCCATGTAAAATATGGTACATACTTGGATAGTCTCATTAAATTGGCTTTATAAAATACCATAGAATCATCAATTATCTTGTTCTGTTCCAAGAATTGTTTCTCCATTTTGAGTCTAATAGTTTTAGGAAAATATTATTCCATAAAAGGACACTTAAAATCATCCCTATCCAAAGTATCAATATTATCTTCTTCTCTGTTATTATTAACCATAGACCACCATTGATCAACTTTACCTTCAAAATAATAAACTTCTAGGGTTACCTTTCAGTGTTCCGAACATCCCATGACATAAAATATCTTTTCCAAATCATTGATCCATCCTTCATCTACCACCATGTCAGATAATCCACAAAATGATTGGGGTTGTTTCCTCATGAAATTCTCAACAAAAGACATGTTCCATCATGGTAAATCAGGTTTCTCTCTAGCATGAACACCACCTTCATTTATCTCCCAATTCAATGGATCCATTACTATCACAAGCTACTGGGTTCCAATTCCCACCATTTAAGGCTACATATTCGGATAGATATCAGCCTCTTGGTGACTTTCTGCTTCATCTTCTCCATTTCTCCTGTGAAAAACCATTCTTAACAGACATATTCTCAATGATTCAACATGCTAATATTGAAATTTTATACCATTTTAAATTAATCATAAAGTAAAAATAATTTATGGTTTTCTATTAACATCATCCTACCCCTAAACTTATCTAAACCATCCTCTGATACCAACTATAAGGTCCTAACAATACAAAATTAAATAATCTAGAGTTTCTGAAAAAAAAATTACATTCTTTCATATTGAGGATCCTTTGGGATTAGATCTTTAGATAATTATAACATAACACATACATAATGTCCCATGTTTATATATATTGGATACTACCAAAACATTATCCATTTATTCAAAAATATATAACTTTTAAAATAAAACATGATTTCTTTGAAAAATATTCATAACATTTAACTTGAAATCTTTCTTTCTTTTACACATCCTTATAGCCTGTGAAAAACATTTGAAAACATGGGATGAGCATAAAAACCTCAGTAAGGTATGTAAAGAATGAAATCATTAGTCATGTTATAATATAAAAACCAATAAAACACATTTTATAAAATCTCATTAACATACATAGAAACATAATGTGTTTTCCGTGGAACATATTTACCATATAACTCATACATTCACCATTGCACATGGAATAACTATTCAATCAAATTCCATCTCCAGATTACACAACAAATTGGAGACCTATAATGGGGATCACCTATCATATCTTTACCTATAATAGGCTCATCCCAATATATATTGACCTATATTGGTGGCTTGACCCATCATATCTTAAGTTATAATGGACTCAAACCAGTATAAAAATTGTACAAGGAACATGTCATGAATATAATAATGGTTAATTAATTTAAACCCATGAGAAAAACACCTTCACATATCAAAATACCGTTTTTTTAAAATCACTTTTTAAAAAAATATAAAAAAACCTGCACATAATAATGAAATCATATACCTCAACAATAACTATAAAAACTTATAAAGGGGTCATTACAATAATAAAGAATCATGAAAATGGGATAACCATCTCATACTATATATATATATATAATATTTTTTTTGAATTTTTTAAAGAGATATTGAAAATTATTTTGAAAGGAAAGTCCCTTAAAAATATCATATAGTTGAAGTGAGATTTAATAGAATGAATGGAATACATGTATATACATTAAATCCACATAATAAAACATAAATTAAATAAAATTAATTACATAAATAATCTTTATTACCACATAGTTAGTTAAGTATAATTTAACCCAATGAATGGAAATTGGTTTAAGAATTCACTTACCTCGGGTTCGTATTACATCAAATGTGTTAAAAAATTATCTTGAATTATATTCTTTAAGAACCTCTTTAAATCCATTGTTTTTTTCATTTGGATGAGACCAACAAGTATTGGATGTCTGGAAGAGGCTTGGGAAGAATCTTGCGCAGAAATCGGACAAGGCACAAAGCTTGAGAGGTGTGAGGATAAGAGGGAGTGAGGGTGATATTTGTAATGGAAGAGAAAAATGTTTTTCTATTTTTTAATGATTATTTTATTCTTTTTCTCAAGAAAATAAATAGTGTTGTTTCATGTGAAAAAAACATTAATTAGTGCATCTCACTTTGAAATAAGGGTTATTACCTCAGTAGAACATCATCCATTACTCAATAATTCATGTATTCACCTTATTTTATAAATTTTTGTATTTCACTATTCATAGAAAATTTAAGTATTTAAAAAAAATCTAAAAAAAATCACACCAACCATTTTTAGATGTTTAGAATTCAAAAATGAAGTCAATTTTGTGGAAATAATTTTTTAACTATGATAAATTTAATTTTTAAATGAAATCATAATTTATTCGAAAAATAACATTTTTAAAACTATAACGGATTTTATAACACCTTGAAAATTTAATCAAGGTCTCATAAAACTATGTTATAACCATAATAAAAAATAATAATAATTTATCAAACTATATTTGGAAAATATAATTTCTTTTAAATGATTAAATTAATTATAAAATTGTAATTATATATTTATGACTCAAAAAAATACCAACACATAATTTATAATTTTCAAAACATTACTTTACTTATTCCATGATATAAATATACCATGATTACACTTATATGATACATAAATTCTATTTATATTCTTATATGTTAGGTTACTATTCTATTGGACAAATTACTATTCCTAATGGTCACGTTAATATTCCTAAGGTCAAGTTACCATTCCATCAGTATAAATTCCTTAATTTCTATAAATATAAATTATTTCATTATAAAGTTATAATGAATTTAAAAATTAAATTATATAATGAAAACAAATTATTTTATATGTACTTGGCTAGTTACATTTCTGTGGGTGTGTTGGATATTTAATACACAACCTGGAAACTTTAGTGAGATTTTCACGACCAAGCTAGGTTGGATTATGTTCCATTGTTTTCCCCAAGGATTCTCAAATATGAGAAGTTCTATGGTGGAGAGGTTGTAAAATCCCATGTTTTGGACAAGGTTGAAATTTCGAAATGAATATTAAATCTTCACTTTATAGAAGTATTTTCTTAATTTTGGGAATTAGAACGAGGTTCTAAGGGTTTAATAATTTAGAAATGTTGTTTTAGTGTGTTGTTATATTTCTGTGGAAGTCTTAGAGGTTCATATAAACAAAAAATAATGAAAAAAATGATAAACTATTATAAATATTCTTTTTAATCCATTCACATCGTGTATCCCATTCCAAATGTAAATGTGTTGAACAGGGTTTATCCGGTAGATACTAGACTTGAATTCTTGGGAGATTACCCAAAAGAATTCACAACATATATATGTTTCAAATCATAAATTTGGTTTATGTCATGAAACTAGTCCAGGTTGATACTTTTGTGTGTTGTAATTTTAAAAAGGATAGTAAGGTCTCAAACCCTTTCTTTATTCACATAGTAGGAGGGAACCCAGGTCACACCGGCTCCTCTTTTTCTTCTAGGGTTCCTTGGATCTCCTTAATTTGGTGCCTAAATAGAGCATCATCAAATAAAATAGAAGTGCATCGGTATGCCTACAACTCCATGTTCTTCATTTCTTGGTTTCTATTTCCATAATAAATTCTATCTTCATGTGAGCCAATTCCAACTTTTTCCGGGGAGATTTTCATTTATTCAAATTTCGTTGATTTTAGATTGATTTAAAGGATGATAACGGATGAATATAACTCCCTTGGTAAAAGGTAGGTGTTTTTTTATTATTTTCATTTTAATTCTCATCATTTATAACATGTGATATTGTACTGCATGCTATATTTTATATGTATTTCACATAAAATGTAATTTTTATAGGTGTAGACCCTATGAATTTCCATGATCTTGAATGTCATGAAGGCCTTCATTTTTTTATTTAATTTTTATAATCCCTCTTTTAAGTTACCAGTAGGATCCCCTACATGGACCATAGGCATAGTGACACATTACATGACCTGAAGGCCTTAGAAGAATTCATCCCAAATAGAATACCAGAAACTGCCCCTCCCCATCAAATAACTTGATGCTAGCTCTCCACCTTTGCAAGGCTGGTTGGCTAAATATCCTATGCAGAGATACATGAGCCCGGTAATGGTGATTATTCAATACCCTCTCATTCTTCTAATCCTAGTTATCTTTACTCTGGTAAATACTTCTACTCTAAATCCTTATCTGAAGACTTGTTGATTTGAAATCTATCTATTTTCATCTGCATATCATATGTCCTGAAGGCCTTGTGGTGGAATGAAATCCTGGAGGTTCCCAGAAATCCATGAAATTGCCCAAAGGACTTACTATCCCAAAGGCCTTGGATGGATTGAAGGCCTTTAATGACTCAAGGTCCAAACTAGTGAAATGGATAAGTAGTTCTGGATGCTACAATACCTAACATTACCTGATACTATGATTGCTACAGTATCTGATATAATACAGCTACAGAAATATGAAAATATTCCTCCACCTAGATTTAATCTCGGGTCATATGGATGAACTTGAGGAGTCCTCACCAACCGGGTTACGAATCTTGTGCATGTGAAATTAAATATGTAGAACCTAATGCCTTAATTAAATAGTCATTTTGTATCTAATTTTCGTTATTAGTGGTAGCTCAACATGACTCAAACCTCCCTTAGGTTCTGTTTATTATAATCACATGTTAACTATTCAAGTTCAAGTAATTAAACCACCCTTCTATGGTGTTTCATTGATTATCATATTTATAAAGATTACTTACTCATGATCACTATTTCTCTGGAAAAGATATGACCTAGAACTCTCATCAAGGTGGATTTATTTTAGCCTGATGGTTGGTTATTATGGGTTCAGTTCATGCACAACTAATAGCACTAGGTCACCATGGTCATTATTAACGAAAAAAACCCAATGGATCCCTCATCCATAATTGGGTAAAAACCTTCCTTCCAAATTAAAGTGGTCAAATGACATTTCATACCCAATGAAGCTTAGAGTCTCAAATTGTTTGTGAGGATGGGAGGTTGGGCTCTTCACACCCATTTTGGGTCATTTTTTCCTACTTTGGGTCTCCCTTATATATTTAACACATGTTGGAGAATCTCATCCAAATCCTGATACGGGACTAGTTACCCTAATAAAATTACTATATGTTAAATCCCTTTTATATAAAATGAAAGGGGATCTAGTTAGTGAATCCATATATATGTATCTAAGGATCTTCATTTGTTTCCACAATAATGGGTAGTTTCTTATGTGCTAAAGCTATATAACTAGGGAGGCAGTTAATATTCTGGAAAAGGTATTGAGCCATTATGATTCATCCTACACATCTTGGTTATTGTAAGAATAAATATTCATATAATTTGTTAAACCCGTGTATTTTAATGTCATATGAAAGGGATAAATATATATATTTATCGGCTCTTAGGCATTGAGTATTCAAGATCGAGTCTTGAAGAGAGGTCATATGTATTCTAATTATGGAAATTATTAGAGTTTCCATTTTTCATTTTTTTTATTAGTCCACTAATGTATGGAGTATGATGATCAGACCATGGGAATTATTGAGTCTTGATGGATGATATGTCAGAGACATTGGGGGACTTATACCAAAGTGACAACTTATTTGAGCTCAGACCTTAAAAAGAAATCCTACATATCTTAGTTATTATATGAATCAGAGCTCTCATAGCAAAGTCACATACTTAGTATTTGCCCGATGGTATATTTCCTTCTATATAAGAAAATATATCATGCCAGTGATTAGGGATTACACACTGACGTTTCCCAGGTTGGTGGATATTCATAATTAAAATGATATAACTATTGAAACTCCCTATTCTCACGTGAGCCATGCTCAATGTGAGAAAAAAGGGATAACTAGTAATCATTATCATTGTATATGGATGTGATAATTATGCGTTGGGATAGCCCTTGGATGATCAATATAGAGATTACGCCATGGTGAGGCATCCAACATATCCAGTTATGGTGGGAATCAGAGTCATCATAGTTAAATTTTTTTCTCAGTCCACTAAGGGATAAGGTAGGGTGATCGCCCCATGGGAATGACCGGGTCTTGATGGCTTAAATTTCAAAGACATGCTTGGACTTAAACCAACGTTAGTTTGGTCACAAGTGTTAGGAAGGAATCTTATGTATCTTGATTATAGTAGGAATCAGAGTCCTCAAAGAATAATTGGTCAGGGATTATTCACTAAATCTTCCATTATATATCATAAATATAATATTATGCCTCTCATTGGGGATTACACAATGACATTGAATGTGACATTGTAGAGAATTATGATGAAAATGATATGATTAATGAAACTCCCTAAGCCCACGTGATCAATAATCAACGTGAGAAATAGGGAATGAAAAATGATCAGCCTCACTAGTTATAGATGTGATACTTATAAACTAGGACAACCCTTTAGAGGTTAATATGGAGATGTGGCCTTGGAGAGATGTTCTACGTATCTAGGTTATAACAGGAATCATATTCATCATAGTTTATTTGATCAAGTCTTACTCACTGACACTACCCTTATATGTGATACAAGTCATATTATGCTCCTCATCGGGGCTTACACACTAATGTTATCCTTATATACCTATCTTTCTTGTCTACATGACATATGTGGATTGCACAGTCATCATGCCTTGATTTTCTACTTTCCATGTTGTAGTGTGTCTTACTAATATGTCCAAATACAATTTTATAATCATGTTGACTTGTTCAAAGTACATCTCAAAATCTATATGGGATGTTCTAAGATTTGTGTTAAATCAAGGTCGACCTGTTTAGAGGATATCACAACACTTGTTTATCTGATCATGGAATCCATCATATGAACTTGGATGACATGTGTATACAGTGTCACATTATCCATCTAACATTCCCCATTGTCATCAAAAGAGATGGCTGACACATTGGGAGGGCATCGCGAGAGTTAGTGTGACATGTCTCGGATGGTGTCTTATATCCTGGATGACATGTACAAAGGGCATTGCGAATCCAAGATGGCATATCATAGGGACTTAAAAATAACCAAATAACACGCCTATGTGATATCATGAGACTCTACTAACATGAACTAGTTCAACTATATGAATCAGGTGACACATTTTAAGGACATCATGAGGCTAGGATGAAATTCTTGAGGGGTGTAATGTGACTTCCTTTGACATGTCTAGAAGAATTTTCGTGATAAAAATATTATACCAAATGAGAATCATGTGATTTGGGCTACATTTCCTTGTGTTGTCTCATGAATCGGGTGGTTCATGCGATGTGCATGAGGATCAGTGTAAAATTTATTTGCTTAAGTTGTGCATATTTTAGTCTCTTTTCTAGACATTATATTGTAAATGACTTATATTAGACCAATTTTAGCTTGTTTTATATCTCACATGATTTAGAATTTATGTGGTATGTTTCTTGAAAATCCTTCCAGATTTCCTTCAAATGATCTATGTGGGATCAAGTGAAGTGCTTTATGTATGATTCATGTACACTCCAATTGTTCCATGGTATCTTAAGTGATGGAAAACTTCCTGATCGTGAGATTATATGCTCTATGAAATATAATCTTATTCTTGGTAAGAGTCTTCCACTTAGAGAGTAGTGGTTCATATTCCATTCTAGGTTAGAGGATTTATAGTCTTCACCGCATAGTTTTTTAGCCACATTTAACAATGAATATTATGGGAATCTATAATGGAGATAGTGGAGGGCCTCGGTGTCTTGCGTCCTCACGAGTCCCTGACATGGATCATCCTAGGGGTGTCACCTGATTTTTAGCACTCATGAGTCCATTATATCAATTCCTCCTTTACTTGAATATTTCCAATTACTAGAGACTTGTTTATTTGTGTGGGCATACTGAAGGAATTTCTATATTTTTATATCAACATGTCTAAGGGCCTTCATGAGATCAAGGTTCCTATTGAATGTATTTCATGTGATCTCAAGAAAATTTTCTGGAACCTTTTATGAGATAATTATTGCTCATTAGTGGGGTCATGAGATCAGGATGACTTTTTTAGGGGTCTTGTGAGACCCTTTAATAGAACATCATAGGAGGTCGCATTAGTTTTAGGACTACGAGAGGCTCCCACCTTTTCCCTCATTATTTCTTTTGTTTATTTTACAAATCTTAGGGATCATGTGAGATTCCATGAGTGTTTTCGAATATAATCAATATACCTCTTGTTTATGTATCGTGTGAACAAATGAGGTTATATGGAGATGTGATATCATTTCATGGACAACTCCATATGTTTTTTTAATATAGCCAAAGGGATGGCACGAGGTCACCTAGACATACACAAAACCCTTCACATGATGAGGATGACAAACCAGTAGGCTTTTGCAAAATGAGGTGGACACATCACTAGGGGATTTCGGTGTCATATTGACTACCAATGGAGATTAATGTAATGTTTACAACCAAAAGAGTCTCTTCCCTCCATCACTTTTATTTATTTATTTTATTTTACATTGGATGGAATTACCGAAAATTTTCTTGAATGTTGTTGAGGAATGTAATTCCTTACATATGTGATGTGTATCATGAGTTTTATAACCACAAGAGGCTCCTTCCTTTTGAAAAATTTCCTTCTATTTTGGAAGGATTTTTTTAGGGTTTTTTAGGAGCTCGTAGGATGAAAAACTATGTGACCAGGGAGATATTATTTGTCTATCGTTGTATAATCACTAGTTGTTTGGGTAACATTCAAAAGATAAAAAGGGCTTGTAAAAGAGACGTTACAGGGCCTTGCATGGGCTATGTGCTGCTAATGTCTCCTTTGAATGACCTTATGATGGTCATGTGGTCAAATGTCTCTTAGAGGCATACATGATTCACAAGTATCTGGACACCTTATTATTATTTTTATTTGAAGGGAAAATAATTCCCATATCCAGGTATTTCTTCCTTTGTGAACTTGTCTATGCTCATTTGGTCAGACTCAACAAATCCCCTCCACCCCCCTCCCCTCATGAGTGACATCTGTAGGGACAAGGAATCCATACTAATGACTGTAAATATCTACCCGAGTCTTTGGTGCTAACAACAATTGACAACTTGGATGATTCTTGGTATGTTGGGAAACATTTGGTATTCTAAGGGAATACCTATTAATAGGTTAGTAGAGATTTATTCAATTAATAGTAACTCATTCCTCCAGATCTCTTGACCTACTTATGTCATGTGGATTCATCAAAAGAATTTTCTGTAAGAAATGATTATGAGACCTCACCATGACCCTTTTCTGTAAGAACTATTTCACATGACCACATATGCTAAGGCACCTGCTCGAACCACCTATAAACTACAATTCTATAATTTTTTAATCTTTCTACATGAATATGCAAGATCATATTGAGGGTTTTGTGGGATTTACTGGCTTGATCGCATGCTCTTTTGGATATCATGCTTCTCGTGTGACCATGTCCCGGACATGAGATCACGAGTCTTCTAAGGGTTCATGAGGTTGTGTGAATCTCTATGGGTCTACATGGATTGTGAGATCTTCATTAGTCATGGGGTTTTCTAATCCTTTATGTGATTTGTGAATTCCTTTGTTTATTCATGTGATGCACATTATGCTGCAAATTTATGCCTTTCATTGACAAGACATTATTTTATCTATCTAAAAAGAACCATTTACTTTTGTTCTTATGGATTTTTATTCTCATCATTGTTCCTATGCTACAAATAATCAAAGAAACATGATTACAAGAAACCAAAAAGCTATCCCTCAATATCATGTGAATTCTGATAATAAGGTTCTAAATAATTTTCTCCCATTTGAGCTTCAAAATTTTCAGTTTTCACACCATCATCATCTATAAGAATTTGGATTACCGGATGATGTTTTCATTCTTCCTCCATACATCAATTTTCTATCTTTTTGGGTGTGAACATCTATTGAATGTATCCCAATGATGATTTCCAGGGATGGATCACTAGTCATAGCTTAACCCTGGGGTTTGTCCTATATTTTTTGAAAAAATACAATGGGTTCTGATGGATATGATTTTTCTCATCATCATGTTTCTCATAGTTATTCAAGTATATTTGTATCCTCTCTGAACAACCTAGGTGGCACATGGAGGTCAAAATGGTTCTCCATCTAGGTGGTAATTTTTTGGTTGAATGGGAATGGCCCATCTGAGTCAGTCAAAGATATGTAGAGTTCAATGATCGATGAAACATTTTTCATCTTTATGAAGACGTGTGGATTTCCACTTTTATTTTCTATCACCATCTCGATCTTCTTCGAGAACTGGTCAACCATTGGTTCCCTGACACCAATAGATTCCATTTGTCCCTTGTTAAAGTGGGAATCAGCCTATGGGACATATACCAACTAGGTGGGACTCCCCCTCTTGAAGATATGTTTTATAGGTTCCTACATGTTGTAGATGTTTTGGATGACCCTTTTCATACTCCAATCTTGGTAACCGACGTGCTCACCATTTTTAAGGAGATGTTGAGGAAGGAGCTGGTGATGTGCTCACTCGTCTCCTTCAAATACTGGATCAATATTTTCCTTTATCGTAATGGGGTTAGGTAAACTACCATACCACCCATTTGTTTCCTTCTTCACAAGTTAAAAATAGTGTTGGATCATATTGGGCCATCCTGGATGAAATGCCATGAGATTTTTATTAAAAAAACTGAATTAATTTAATCTTTTTTATATTTTTCATTTTATGTAACACTAATTTTAGCTTGTGTTATATAAAAGTTCTATGTTTTTATTTTGTTTCATTCAACACCAATTTAATATTGTACTACATTAAAAAAAGTTGATTATATTTCAGTACATGCAACCCTATTTTTGGCTTCTGTTACACCAAACATCAATTTCTATCAATACCTTGCATTACATGTAATGCTGAGTCTTACCAAACAAGAAAATAATATTAATACAATTATAAAATTATTTTTATAGTTGTCACCTAGCCATTGGAATGGATTTTGGGAAAAATATTAATAAAATTATGAAAATATGTTTTACATATATATATAAGAATATTTTTTTAGTGATCAATTAATTGGAAATTAAAATAAAACCCTTTAAAAATATAGTAAATGTTTTGTAGGAAAAATAAATTTTTGCAATCAAAAAAGTTTTACCTTGATAAATTATTTAAAAAACATTTAAATTTGATGATATATATATATATTATATTAATTAAACTATTTAATATACATATTATGTGCTTTTTAAGCATAATATTATAATAAATCAAATTTTATGGAAAAAAATGTTTTTTTCAAAAATGAAATTTTACCACCTTTTAATGGAGAACCCAAATTATTTCTAGTTTTTGATACATTGATAAATTTTATTGAAAAAATAATAATTTTTTAAAGAATAATATAAAAATTTACTTTGGGTGAACTTTTTTTATTTTTCTAAGAAGTTTTATTTTTTGATGTATTGTGAAAAGCACTGAATTTTAATTAAAAATTATTTTTCACCTAATTTGTTTATATAGTAATATTAAATATTAATTTAGTTTTAATGTTTATTTATAAAAATTATACATAAATTAATCCAATAGAGTTCAATGAAATCAATTTTACATTAAAATTGGATATTAAAACATTTTGAATCTTTTAGACCTTTTTTCTTTAAAAATTCGTCATCTCGTCCTATTTGTGTGATTAACTTTAAATTAATTTCAGATGCATCTATGATTATAATCTGTAAAAATATATTAAATATTTTTAATTAGAAAAATATATAATTTATAATAATTTAAACTTATTTTTTTACCTAAAATGTTTGTAAAAGATATTAAGATTAGTTACAACAATTAGGGTAAAGATAAGATTACGAAATGGTTAAAATTTAATATAAAGATGAAAAAAACCCTAGAAACATATAAAAAGTTATTTTTATGGATTTATTTCTACCATGTCATCCATTGGATATAAAAATTACAATTATTGGAGACACATGATATAATGGGGGCCTCTTAGAAAAATTCTTTTTATATTTAAAAGAATGTCATTGCTCCCCACTATAAAAGGGCACTCCCCCCCCCAATTATTCATACATATAAAGACCTTTTATAAGAAAAAACCTTCCCAAATATCCTAAATAAACCCAAACTTTTTTAAAAAATACACACTATTGGAAAAAATCTAACCAAGGAATCCCTTTGGTGCAAACCAAGATGAGTCACCCTAAGTTGAAGAACCATCCTTCCACGTGTTTGTTTGTTTTTTTCATCCTCCACCCCATCAAATATTATTATTAAATTATTATATAATAACTTATTATCTGAAATATACGAATATTTTTTTATTATAATATTTATAACTACACCTACACATACTTCTACCAAATGGGTAAGGAAATTATTGTTCTTGTGTTTGGAAAACTAGTGCCTCATGAAATGATATTGTTCATTTTTTTCTTTACCACCTATCATGGTTTAGAATTATGATTTAAAATATATTTTTATATGATATATATGATATTTGTGATGTATTTATGCTTCTAGAATTATTATATAACACATACCTTCATTCTTTCTATTCTTTATAAATAAGATAACTTCAATTGTGGATGTGTGGACTGCCTCCTCCTCAAAGCAATGTGATTATTTCACACTCTACATGGAATGTATTAAGGATGGATTTAATAAAATTATATTATATATATGAAATAAGAATTATAGAATAATTATTATATATATACATATATTTCATTTTCATTATTTCTTTCTAAGTTATAATTAAATAGAAATAGCATTCATATGTATGTATGACCTACCGTATCCATGAATGTTGTTTTCCATTTCATATTTGTATCATTTATATATTATTATAAATACTTATATAATTAATATACATTATATTTATATGATTTTTATTTGTTCTATAAATAATTAAATCAGTATCTATGTAATATAATCAAGAATAAAAAGTAAAAACATATACAAAAAACAATCAGATATTAACGAAAACGTAACACTAACATGGAATTATTAATAAATGGGTAATATAAGGTAATAAGGATATCATATATTTTATTATATAATTGAATATTATTATTTAATATATATACAATAAACATATATTTATTATACAAGATTTTTTAACATGTATGAAGGTTGTCAATACATAAGGTAAGGGTTTTCTCAACTCACTTTTTATATATGTGATATACATATCATGTTCACCACTTATTTCTTTTGTGTGGTTTATATACTAACCATGAATATATTATATTATTATTATAATTAAATTTATGGTAATTTATATATCCATTTTATGATATTACTTTCATGGGGTGTATGGTATATAAGTTACCAAATCGGTAGAGTAATTTTTTTCCTAATTTTCTTTCTTTGAGATACATGCCATGTTATGAACCTATATTTTCAAAGGGGTGCATATATACTTCTATTTGACATGTAATATCATGAATCGCCTAATTTTAATGATATTTTAATCTTCATTAAATGTTATTATTTTATGGGGATTGTGATTGAATGTTACTAATATGGTATGAGTTTATTCATTTAATCGCATCATTTATCAGAATTTTTCACGATTATGCTTCCTTTGATCAAATATTATGATCCATCTCTCAAGATCACTAATGAAATTTATTCTCTTATGTTTATTCATGGTATCTTCATGTATTACTATCACTCTTTCACATTTTGGTACATAAGATGATTAATAAAATGTTTCTAACAGAATTTGACCTTTTTTAATGTGGAAAAATATTTTTTTAAACCATTTTTTTGAAAATGTTTTCAAATTTTCTTTCTTAAATTACCATTTCAGATTATTTTCAAAGAAAATGGTTTCTAAAAATGTTAAGTGTTTTTTAAAGCTTTATTTATATGTTCTCCAAGAACTTTTCATGGAAAATGTTTAAAAAAATATTCAATATATAATTATATGTTTTCAAGGTTAACTTCAAAAGACTATGGTCTTAAATATGTTGTTGACCTCACCTATTTTGATAATCTAAATTATGTTTTAATATGTGTTTATAATCCTATATATATTAAATTATGTTGAAAAAAATATCAAAATAATCATTGTAATATGTTAATAAATGTTTATCTATGTCTATACATGATTTGAAATAATTCTAACTCAATCTGGATATGTTTTGCATAGAACAGATACTGATAGAGTAAATCCACTGGTATGCATAAGTCCACAGGTATGCACAATAGTTACCAATAAGGCTAAGTACACTGGTAAAAAAGTCTACCGATATGGATAAGGTCACTGGTATGCAGATAGTCACCGTTATAACTAAGCTACCAATAGAATAAGTCTACTGGTATCCACAGGTCGACTGATACAGACCTACCAATAGAGTAAGTCCACTGGTATATAAATAGTTACTGATACAAGCTACCAATACAAACAGACCGATAGACAGCTACCAATATGAAGTCCACCGATACAGACATACACCGAGAGACAGCTATAGATACAAGTCTGCTGATACAGACAGACGGCTACCGCTGCAAAGTCTACCGGTACAAGAATGCCACCAGTACAAAGGAGCTACTGATAGAAGGAGCTACCAATAGAAGGAGCTATCGATAGAAGGATCTACTGATTCAAGAAAGATACTATTATAGAGAATAACATCTTCCGATGCATGACCAACCGTTATACGTCCACCGCTACAATATTACTGATACAAAGAGCTACTGATGAAAACCAGTCACTATTTCTTTAAATCCTATTTCTATTTGTTTATTTAGAAATGGTCATACTTGATGTTTTTAATGCATCTACTATTAATTAATGATAGTTGTTGCAATGTTAGGAAATCGTACTTCGTACCTGTAAAAAGGTAATCATTCCCATTGTGGAGCTGAAGGTATATAAAGGAGAACCTCGAAAGCAACGATGCTGTAAACAAAATGATCAGTCTTTACATGCACATACAAAACAACCTTCTAAAGATACACAAGGACTTACATGCATAGAATAAGAAAGAAGGATATATTCAGAATCTATAGAACTTGATCACTCATAGTGCAAAGAGCTTCAATGATTTCACCTACACTTAAACTGATCAAGTTGATCAACTTGGACCTAAAAGTCAAATACAAAAACGACACTCTGTTTTTCTTGACAAAAACCATAGAGGGACTCAAAGCTTCATCTATATTCAATCCAAGGAGTCCAGAGCTTCACTAAAAACACATATAGAATTCTAAACTTATCTCTATTTGTTTAGCTCTATTGTGTTTCATTTATTTACATTTTGAGTTGTTTGTGCTCTATATTTTAAACACACTCTGTCTCCTGTGATGAACTTGAGGATTTCTAAATCCTCACTCAATCTTTTTGTTACACTCTTATTTCCCACTGTGAATTGTGTTAGAGGTCATGTGTGACCAGGATAGCATGTGTGCTATTGTTTTATTTTTCCCACGAATAACTGTGGTAGAGGTCTTAGTACCTGGAAAATCTGTGTACTGTTGTAAACCCTAATCCAGGGTGTGGATCAAAGTTTATATAAACTATTTGAGAGGACTAAGTCTTATCTTGAGACTGAACCTCTTGGTTAAAAGTGTTTTGCTTGTTTATTTTGTTTTAAACTATATTGAATATTCTACTTCTATGTACTTTAAAATTCAAATCTATTTAAAAGTAACTCTGATAGTTAAACTAGAAAGTTTTTGTATTTATTTTAAAGCATTAGGTTAGTTTCAAAAGGTAATCTAATCTTCCGATTAGATTAATTGAGAACTAATCAATCTCTTGAGTACCTAACTGACCCTTTATTATATTATGAATTCACTACAGTTTAGCTTGTTATTTATTTTGGGGGATTTTAATAGAAATATTTTTAACAGAAATTTTTAATTGGAACTCAATTCACCCCCCTCTTGAGTGTCCACTCTGACCAACATTTGGTATCAGCAGATTTTTTATTAATAAAGGTTTTCTAAATAATATATTTTTCAACTGTGATTTTAGTTGTATCTTAAATATCTTAAATTTTTGTTAGTTCTAAATTTTATCTCTTTAAATATATTTGCTAAAATCTAATTATGGATAATAGACTATATGGTGCTGCTACTAACAGGCCGCCCTTTTTTAATGGTGGTAATTATTCCCAATGAAACTTGAAAATGAAAATTCATTTAGAAAGTATGGGATTTGATATATGGACTACTATAGAGACTTAGTATAAGATTCTAGAAACTGAAAGAACTACATGGGATGAACCTAAGAAAACTTCTTACAATAATAATTGTAAAGAAATGAATTCTTTGTATTGTGCTTTAGGAGATGAATAATTTAATAGAATATCTTCTTGAAAAAATTCTTATGAAATTTGGGATACTTTGGGTGTGTCAGATAAGTCAAACAGCCAATGTTAATGAAATGAGATTGAATACCTACGATATTAAGTATGATAATTTTAAAATGAAGCCATATGAACTAATTTCCGACATGTATCTCAGGTTCAAAAAAATTGTAAATACAATGAGCTCACTTGGAAAAGTTGTTCCTATAAAGGAGAAAATCATGAGATTACTAAGATGCTTTCCAGAAAGATGGAGAGGCACATCAGTCTCAATAAGAGAATTGTGTGACATAAGTTCACTACCTATTAAAGAGCTAATTGGTAAGTTGATTATGTATGAATAAGATCTAAAGGTAAACAAATAGGAAGATGATGAGCCAAAGAGGAACTCAATGGAATTTAATTCTACTGCCTCAATGAGCAAGGACAAAGAGAAAGTTAACATACCTACTGAAAGCTCAACAAGTGGAAGTTCAGACTCAGAAAGTGATGATGAGATGGTTCAAATAGCTTTGAGATTTAAAAAATTCTATAGGAAGAAGAAATTTTTCAGAAAAACAAATGATAAGGGTAAGTATGACCAATGAGGTGATTGGAAGAAACATTGGAAGAAAGATGATAAGGATGATGAGATAGTGTGTTATGAATGCAAAAGGAAAGGAAACATTAAGGATGACTGTCCAAAATTGAAGTACAAGAAGAAATACGACTACATGTACAGAATATGTAAGAAAGATATGAAGGCAACGTGGAGTGATTTAGAAGACAAAACAAGTGAGTATGAAGTTTCTGATTTTCAAAAGAATCATTCTAACATGTGTTTCATGACAAACACATCTGAGGTAACAATGGATACTCCTGCATTAAATTCTTATTATTCTGAATATGATTCTGATTCAAGAAAACATGTCTAGTAAAGAATTATTTGAATACTGTAACATGCTAGAGGATACCTGTAATGAGCTGAGAGATAAGTACAATTCATTAAAGAAACAGTATGCCTTAACTAGTAATGTTGAATCTAATCTTAGTATAGGAAAGGAAAAGAATGCTCAACTATTAAAGGAGAATACCGAACATAAATCTACCAATGAGAAACATAGAAAACATCTAGAAAAATTCACTAATGTAAAGAACACTCTAACTCAAATGCTTGGAAAACAAGTAGCACCAAAGTATACTACTGGTTTAGGCTATCAACATAGACAGAGACAGCTTGTTAAGAATAAATTTATTCCAAAATTTGGACAGTATGCTGCTAGTTCCAGTTTTGGAAATTCCTATGTCTCAACTAGCTATTCACATAGTTATAGATCACAAAAAGTTTATCTTTCAAGATCTTTTGAATCAATTGATTATATGAGACCCATTAGAAAAATCTGGGTACCAAAAGTCTTGCTTGCTAACCTGTCTTGACCCAAGAAAAATTGGGTACCAAAATCATTTTCTGTTTAAAACTATTTTGTAGGAGACTTGCCTGAAGAGTTCTTATAAGAAGATATGGTACTTGGATAGTGGATATTCAAGGCATATGACTAGATTTTACTCATGTTTGAAAATTTTAATCAAATTTTATGGAGGACATGTCACCTTTGGTGATAATTCAAAAGGAAAAATCATCGTCTTAAGCCAGATTGGTAACACTGATTCAGTTTTAATTTCTAAATTATTGTTTGTTGATGGATTAAAATATAACCTGTTAAGAATTTCTAAGTTGTGTGATGATGGTTTCAATGTTAAATTTAAAAATGATGCCTTCCATGTATTTGATTATAATTTTTTGGGTATTTACTGCCTTGAGATATGAAAATTTTTATGCTGTAGATTTGAACTCTTTATCTAAACAAAAAGTTACTTGTTTAAATGATTTTCATAGAGAGTGTTGGTTATGCCACAAAAGATTAGGAAATTGAAATGTTCATTCACTTAAGAAATTGACTAAGAAAAATTTAGTTAGTGACCTACCTCAACTAAAATTCACATCAGATAATGTTTGTACTCCCTGTCAAAAAGGAAAGAAACATAAAGTTTTATTCAAATCAAAGAAAGAAGTTTCAATTTCTCAACCTGTCGAGTTGGTTCACATGGACTTGTTTAGACCTTCTAGAGTTTCTAGTTTAAATGGGAAGCACTATGTCTATGTCTTAGAAGATGACTTATCTAGATACACTTGGGTATACTTTCTTGCACACAAAAGTGAAGCTTGTTCTTACTTTATTAAATATTCCAAGTCTATAGAAATCCATAGTGGACTTAAGATTAAGACCTTGAGAAGTGATCATGGCCATGAGTTTGAAAATAATAATTTTGAAACCTATTTCTCACATAATGGCTACAATCAGAATTTCTCTACCCCTAGGACACCTCGACAGAATGGTGTAGTAGAATGAAGGAATAGAACCCATCAAGAAATTGAAAAAACTATGCTTAATGTGTATGACCTACCTGTTTATTTCTGGGAAGAATCTATCAATACAGATAGTTATATTATAAATAGAGTCTTGATTAGACATGTTCTCAAGAAGACCCCTTATGAACTGTGGAATAATAGGAAGCCTAAAGTGAGTTAATTCAGATTTTTTGGTTAAAAAGTATTTATTCTTAATACTAAGGATACTCTTGACAAATTTCCTTCTAAAAGTGATGAGGGAATCTTTCTAGGTTACTCTATAAATAGTAAATCTTATAGAGTCTTTAAAAAAATAACCAAATGTCTAGAAGAATTAGTACATGTCAAATTTGACGAAACTAATCCGCATGAACCTATGTCTTCTCTTGAAAATATTGAATAAGATCTATTTATTCTAGACCTTAATGATAAAATCTATGAACCTGTTGTAAAGACAACCAGTTCTGGAAATATTCCAAAATCTGCTTCTGGTGAACCTGAGCATAGAGAAGAACCTGAAGTTTCTAGTCCAACCATTACTAGATCAACTAGGATTCTAAAGAACCAGCCTTTAGATGTTGTTGTAGGTAATCTTGATAGGGGGACACAAACTAGAGCATCTCTAAGAAATCAGGTTGAACATCAGGCCTTTCTTTCACAGTTAAAACCTAAAAATATCAATGATGAAATCAATGACGAATTTTGGGTAATGGCTATGCAAGAAGAATTAAATCAATTTGAAAGAAACAAAGTCTGGGAATTAGTTGAAAGACATAAGGACACTTTGACCATGGGCACTAAATGGGTTTTTAAGAATAAAGTTGATGAATTAGGAATAAAATTTAGAAATAAAGAAAGGGTAGTTGCACAAGGGTATAGTCAAGAGGAATGAATAGACTATGAGGAAACCTTTCCACCTGTAGCTAGATTAGAATCTATTAGGATTCTACTTTCCTATCCTACTCATCTGAATTTCACGTTATATCAAATGGATGTTAAAAGTGCTTTTCTAAATGGTTTTATAATTAAAGATGTTTATATTGAAAAACCACTAGGATTTACCAATCCTCATTTTCTAAATCGAGTTTTTAAGCTTTATAAAGCTTTATATGGTTTAAAATAAGATCCACAAGCTTGGTATGATAGACAAACTAATTTTCTTATTTCAAAAGGTTTTTCTAAAGGTATTGATGATCCAACTCTTTTTATTAAAATAATTTCCAATGATGTTTTGATAGTACAAATCTATGTTGATGATATTAATTTTGGATCTTCTAAAAATGCCTTGTGTATTGATTTTTCAAAGAGTATGAAAAATTAATTTTAAATGAGTTTAATGGGAGAACTCAAATATTTTCTTGGATTTCAAGTTTTTCAAAATGAAAATGGTATTATTTTAAATAAAAATAAATATAAAAAGAATATTTTAAAATGTTTTGGTTTGGATTGTATTAAGGAAAGTGATACACCTATGAGTACTAGTTGTAAGTTGGATGGTGATGAAACTAGAAAACTAGTGGATCAAACCAACTAAAGATGTATGATTGGGATTATTCTCTATCTTACTACTAGTCGACCTGATATTATTTTTAGTGTGTGCATTTGTGCAAGATTTCAAGATAATCCAAAAGAGTCGCACTTTCTTGTTGTTAAAATAATTTTCAAATATCTTAAATATACTACTAACTTAGGATTATTTTATCCAAAAGGACAATAATTCAATTTAATAAGTTATTCAGATGATGACTTTGTTGGTTGCAAGTTAGATAGAAAAAGAACTTCTGGAACATGTCATATTCTAGGTAAGTCCTTAGTATCATGGTGTAGTAAAAAAGCAAAACTCTGTTGCATTGTCTACTGCTGAAGAAGAATATATTGCTGCTAGTAGTTGTTGTGCACAAATTCTGTGGATGAAACATAAATTAATGTACTACAGATATAAGTTTAAACATGTATCTATAAATTGTGATAACACTAGTGTGATCAATATTTCTAAGAATCATGTGTCTCACTCTAGGACTAAGCACATTGATATAAGGAACCATTTTTTGAGAGACCATTACCAAAAGGGTGATATTACTCTTTAATTTATAGGTACTAAACATCAATTAGCTGACATTTTCACCAAGCCCTTAAGTTTAGATAGGTTAAATTACATTATGCATGAGTTAGGAATGATAAACTTAATAGAATCCAAACCTCACCGTTAGCCAAACCTCACCGTTAGCCAAACCTCACCGTTAGCCAAACCTCACTTTTAGCCAAACCTCACCGTTAGCTAAACCTCACTATTAGCCAAACCTCAACGTTAGCCTAATCCTCATCGTTAGTCAAAACCTCACTATTATACCTCACTGTTAGTGAACCTCACTGTTATACCTCACTGTTAGTGAATCTCACTATTATACCTCACTATTAGTGAACCTCACCGATATATCTCACTGTTAGTGGACCTCACTGATATACCTCACTAATAGTGGACCTCACCGTTATACCTCACTGGTAGGAATCCTCACTGGTACATCTTACCATTAGTTTTCACTGTTTTTAAACTTCAAATCTTTTTCCGCCATAATTTTTATCGTTTATATTATATTTATTATGTTTTATTTATTTTGTGAGTCCTAAATGATAAAACATAAGTCTTGACCTCTCTCAATCCACCTCAAACCCTTTACCTTCTATCCTTAGCTTCCAAAACATCATTTCTCTTGAACCCTAAGCCTCATGATTCGTAGAATGGAAAGAGTGAAGAGACCATCATTCAGTGAAAAGGATGATGATCTAAATTCCAAAAGACTCAAACGAGAGTCTAGTAGTGGTAGTGAAGTGAAGAGACCTAAAAATCCACACCTCGTCCAAAGGGAAATAGTAGTTGAGAAAGAGCTTTGCGTGGAATGGTTGATGACCAGAAAGTCTTCAGTTCTGGAGGTATTGGAAGATCAGAAATGGGTAGAATGCTTCTCAAATAACAATGGTCCTTATTATCCAAAGTTGGTAAAATAATTCTATGAGTTTGTTCGTTTTGAGAAATCAAAAGTTGAGAATAAAATGATATCAGTAGTAAATGGAAAGAGAATATCCTTTTCTTTTATTGAGTGGGTTGAGTGCCTGAGAGTTCCACATGAAAGAGAGTTTGGATATTTCTCGAAATCAGTACCTCCTACTAGTAACATATTGGAATATGAAGCTACCTTGGAATAATTAACAGGAGATGGAACCCCTAGAAAATTAGTTTCTACAGAAATGTTTGGAGAGAACTAGTTATTGTTCAAGTTCATCCAACACGTGCTAAGTCCAAGAAGAGGGGAATTCTCAAATCTGAAATACCAAGATATTTATTTGTTGCATTTTCTAAGGCATGGTGTCAAGGTAAATTTGGGTAGGCTTCTGATGATTAAAATTTATGATATGACCAGGCCAAAGTCAAAAACTAATGCTCTATTATTCGCAAAGCTAATTTTGGTTATTATCAAAGTGATGGGAGTAGCTGAGTCTCAAGATGAGACAGTGGTGGTAAGAAACAATTTTTTCATCACAAGCACTGTTTGTAAATACATGAAGATCAATTGGAGTCCGTGGAAAAGAGAATGGGTCAGTGATGAAGAGAAGCTATATGATAAGTTTAATTCTATGGATCATCCTTCTAGGCCTAAGGATGTGAGGGATACAGGTCTAGGAACTGATGAAGAGGAACATCAGTATAGTGATGATGCTTAATAGGAGGATAGCTCTATAGCTAATGGAAGGGATCCAGACATTCCTCCAAGTCCTGTTGCTAAAGTGGTATCATCTGGAAAGGAAATAGTGAAGGGAGTAAGAAATGAAGAATCTCCTATTGATGAGGAAGACCAGTATGTTCCAAATAATAAGGAAGAAGTCCATGTAAGTGGAGAACATGCTTCTGATATCTCATATGAGAACACCTTGAGTTTGAGTCCATTGATTGGAAGTACTATTGTGCCTATAGAGGCACTTCTTATTAAAGTAGACAGACATGCACCTATTCCTGAGGAGCCTCCTGCTGTTGAATTGGAAATGGTTGTGGAGAATTTTTCTAAGGAAGACCGATCTATTGAGGGTGCTATTGTTGTACTTATAGAGGAGAATGCACAAATAGAGGGGGATAATCCTACCAAACATGGCACTATTTCAGTTTCTCATGAGATTGAAGACTAGGCTGAAGACCCGGGTTTTGTAGTTTATGGGTTGTCTTATCCTGATTCAGAAGATGAGACACCCATCAATATGCCACAAATTAACTATAATATTCTTTCTACATTTTTACCAGAGGATGTGGTAAGAAAAGCTGATTTGGACCAGTTAAAGTATAATCTTGAGGCCTCATTTGTGGAAGAGGTAATAATAATGGAAATCTCATTGATATCATCCATTCAATCTATTATGAATGACTCTGTGGCTAGTATTGTGTCTGAAAGAGCACCTACAGTTGTGCCTGAAAATATAGTTACTAAGGCTGATCTTGAATCTTTAAAGGATGAGTTGAAGGAGACTTGGACTGTATCTGTTGAAGATTTAAAGAGATATTTTATTGAAGAACTGACCAAAATGGAAAAATCATTTGAAATAACTCTTGGATGTTTTCTGTCAACCATTGTGGAAGAGAAGATGAATGAAGTCAAGACCTACTAGAATAAAATTTCAAGCTTGGAAGAGGATGTTGAATCTCTAAAGTAGTAAGTTGTCTCTCTAGAATCCTATATAAACTCTAAATCTCAAGAAGACAAAGACTTGGCTTTTGTGAAAAATGTAGTTGGACAGATGGTATCATTTTTTGAGGAATTTAAGACTTCCATGGAATAGCATATCAGCACCCAAGAATCTCTTGTGAAAAATCCCATAAGTAGGCTGACTAAATCCTTTAAGGAAACAGTAGCCTTTACTATTGCACCTCTGAGTACTACCAGGCCTTCTTTGGATATTGATCAGGTTTGAGCTGTGATAAGAGAATAGATTGGACATCCTTCTACCAGTGGATTTGTAGACTCTACTGCCATGACCCAAGTGGTGACTACCACTAGGGATATAGGAAAAAAATTTCATAATTTTATGAGAGAGGACACTCCTTCTCAAAGAGAGGTCAAATACAAAGTGGATTTCTATTTTCAAAGGATCTACATTAAGAATCATTTGAACAATCATTTCAAGATTCTATTAGAAAACATGAAACTACCCCCAGTCACTAAATCTTTCAAAGATCAAGTAAGAAAGCTGAGGGAGTTGACTCCAGCCCTAGATAAATATATGGAGAACAAAGATGACTTCATTTCTACTATGGAAAGAGGAGGAGGGGACATAATGGACTTTAGGAATCTGTTGCTTCCATTTTTGCATGTGGACAGTACTCCAATCATTGCACCTATAGTTCTTCCTACCTCTTCTCAGTCTGCCTCTATTCCCTAGATGACATCGGCTCAAGCTATTAAATGCTTGAAACCATTGATTACTTCGAGGATTACCCACTACAAGCCATGAACAGTCTCTGTTTCTCAACCTCCAGTAGTGCTTTCCAGAATTCCCAAGCCTTCTACTGAAGCTACCCAACCTGAGTCTACCACCAAACCCAAATCCAAATCCAAAGTAGACATTTAGGAGGTGGATTGATTATTGGCTAGGACCTTTGATAGGAATCACTTGTATTATTTTTGGTTCAATTTTGTATTTATTTGTATTTTTTGCCTCAAGTACTTTATAAATGCTTTCATTCTCTCTTACTTTCTGTTCCTTCCCTCATCCTTTATTTTCTACATTTTTCTAATCATAAAGGGGGATAAATAATATATACGGGGGGGGGAAATAAATGATCATAACATAGCTTAATTTATATAAGGGAGAGAAATATGAGAAATATGAAAATATGAGCATAATATAATTTTACCATAATATAATTATACCTCTGGTACATTTGTTTTATACAATTGTTTCATTCCTCTGATACATTTTCATGTCATACTATATTCTCTAATACATTTGGAAATGTAAGAATCAATGTATTTTATACTGATATCTTAATGATTATTTTCGATTATAATACCATAATTTGTGATTGTCAAAAAGGGGGAGATTGTTGACCTCACCTATTTTGATAATCTCAATTATATTTTAATATGTTTTTATAATCCTATCTATATGTTAAATTATGTTGAAAAAAATATCAAAATAATTTTTGGAATATGTTAATCAATGTTTATCTATGTATATACATTCTTTGAAATAATTCTAACTCAATCTTGATATGTTTTTTTATAGAACAAATACTGATAGATTAAGTCCACTGGTATGAATAAGTCCACCGGTATGCACAATAACAACCAATAAGGCTAAGTACACTGGTACAAAAGTCTACCGATATGGATAAGGTCACCGGTATGAAGATAGTCACCATTACACCTGAGCTGCTGATAGAATAAGTCTACAGGTATGCACAAGTCGACTGATACAGACCTATCGATATAGTAAGTCCACTGGTATATACATAGTTTCTGATACAAGATACATATACAAACAGACAGACAGATATCTACTGATATGAAGTCCACCGATATAGACAGACACTAATAGACAGCTACCGATACAATTCTGCTGATACAGACAGACATCTACCACTACAAAGTCAACCGATACAAGAATGCCACCAGTAAAAAAGAACTATCGATAGAAGGAGCTACCGATAGAAGGATCTACTAATAGAAGGAGCTAATGGTAGATGGAGATACCAATTCAAGCAAGATATTTTTACAAATACTAACAACTACTGACGCAAGACCCACTATTATACATCCACCGCTATAAGCTTACTGATATAAACAACTATTGATGAAAACCAGTCACTATTAATCTAAACACTATTTCAATTTTTTATATAGCAACAGTCATATTTGATGTTTTTAATGCATCTGATATTAATTATTGATAGTTGTTGGCATGTCAGGAAATCGTACCTCATATCTATAAAGAGGTAATCATTCCCATCGTCGGAGCTGAAGGTATATAAAGTAGAACCTCTAAAGCAACGATGGTGTACACAAAATGATCTGTCTTTCCATGAACATACGAAACAACCTTCTGAAGATACACAAGGACTTACATGCATAGAAGAAGAATGAAGGATACATTCAGAATCTGTAGAACCTGATCAGTCATAGTGCAAAGAGATTCAATGAGTTCACCTACATTTAACCTGATCAAGCTGATCAACCTGGACCTGAAAGTCAAATACAAAAATGACACTCTGTTTTTCTTTTCCAAAACTAGAGAGGGACTGAAAGCTTCCTCTTCATTCAATCCAAGGAGTCCAGAGCTTCACTCAAAACACATAGAGCATTATAAACATATCTCTATTTGTTTAGTTCTATTGTGTTTCATTTATTTACATTTTGAGTAGTGTGTGATCTACATTTTAAACACACTTTGTCTCCTGTGATAAACTGGTCGATTCTTGAATCCTCACTCAATATTTCCCTTACACTCTTGTTTCCCACTGTGAATTGTGGTAGTGGTCAAGTGAGACCCAGAGAGCCTGTGTGCTATTGTTTTGTTTTTCCCACAATGAACTGTGGAAGAGGTCTTAGTACCTAGATAGTCTATGTACTGTTGTAAACCCCAATCCAGGGTGTGGATCAAAGTTTATATAAACTGTTTGAGAGGATTAAGTCTTGGATTGAGACTGAATCTCTTGGTTAAAACTGTTGTGCTTGTTTATTTTGTTTTAAACTATAATGAATATTCTGCTGCTATATACTTTAAAATTCAAATCTGTTTTAAAGTAACTTTGATTGTTAAACTAGAAAGTGATTGTATTTATTGTAAAGCATTAGGTTAGTTTCAAAAGGTAGTCTAATCATCATATTAGATTAACTGAGAACTAATCCATCTCTTTAGAACCTAACTGACCCTTTACTGTATTACAAATTCACTACAGTTTAGCTTGTTATTTATTTTGGGGGATTTTAATAGAAATATTTTTAACAGAAATTTTTAATTGGAACTCAATTCATCCCCCTCTTGAGTGTCCACTCCGACCAACATATGTTTTAATTTTTAAAAATAAATTTTCAAAGAAGAAATTATATTTTCCTCAAGAAATGTTTTAAATGATTTTTATCCTTACATTATAATTTTTTTAATTTTTTTCAAAGATAAAGATTTTGAAAATGTGTCATGTTATAAAAAGTGATTTCCAAAGAAAGAATATTTTACATTAGAAATGTATCAAGGGATATTTTAAAATCCTTCCCCATATAATATGAAATACTTGTTATAATTTATGCTTTACTGGAGATGTGATCCAATAATCTGATTCATATTCTTTATTTAATTGTTTATGTTTTGATGGAGTGATGTTTATGAAACATGTTTCTATTTCATGGGTTAGATGATTTTGATACCCTCTTCCTTTTAGGGTTTAGGATTTGATAAAATTATTATAAGATATATCTCATTTCCATAGGTAAGGATATGATTAAATCATTATGATGGAAAATTCATTTCATGGCTAATGGCATGATGTTTATGAAAAACATATATTTTTATGGGTAATAATATGATGAATGTTTTTTATCTAATTAAATATGCATGTATGATTTCGTTATGTTATGAGTGGGACCTATATATCCCTCCAATTCATTAGGAAAATATTTGAATTTAATGAGTATGGAAGGGTAGGAACAAGGAGTAAAATCGTTTTAGTATGATAGGTATGGAATGAGGAGTGAACATGGTTCAGTATGATAGGGCCATAATGAGGAATTCACCCAGTTCACTGTGATTGGGCTAGAATGAGAAGGGAACATAGTTCAGTATGATAGGATATGAATGGAAAGTGAATCATGTTTATTAATGAAGGTGTTAGATAGGAAATTAATTCATTTCAGTAATACAAGGTTGGAATGGCAAGTGAACTTAGTTTAT
Organism: Viscum album; assembly: GCA_963277665.1. Classification (NCBI taxonomy): domain Eukaryota; kingdom Viridiplantae; phylum Streptophyta; class Magnoliopsida; order Santalales; family Viscaceae; genus Viscum; species Viscum album. Next base: position 194,204,042 of record OY728137.1, on the reverse strand, counting down.
TAATACCACGCTTGAATGGGAAGTAAACCCGATTCAATAATACCTGGCTAAAACAGGAAGTGAACTTTTTGAAGTAAGATAAGGTTGTAACGGAGAGTGAACATGGTTCAGTAATGGACTTTTTCCACAAATATTTACTTGTCAGAAATCTTTGACTAATATTGAAATCAATTTTTATGTATTCCTCAATTCAAGGCCTTCCTCCTATATTATTATTCCATGGATTATGCACTTGAATACCTTATGATTAATCTCTTAAAAACATCCAAACATTAACCCATGATTCATTTTATGATATTTGATATGTTGGGTATGATATTATAATGTTAAAATCATGTTATTATACCCTTATGATCATGATTATGATTACATATCTCCTTTTTTACCCTTATAGAGCAATTGCACTCTCCCATTTTTCATGCTTCCTTTCCCAATGTTATGAAGAAATATTTTAAGTAAGAGTACTAAATGAAAATATATTTAGAGAAGATATTGAATAAATTTCACCAAGTTAGATGATAATGTTTTCATGTTTTAAAAGACACTAAACTATTATGGTCCTTGGGCATGTATTTTTTTAATGTTCTAAATATTCATCTAAAATGATGTAATACCCATGTATGTTAAGCTTCGGTCTCTATATTTGGTATCAAAGGAATGGTTTAGTTAACCTTGGGAAACTTGGATGAGAAAAATTTAGTGAGATACCTAGGGATATTTTTAATGATATATTTTGGGATTACTCTATAAATAAGCCTAAGGTTTCATATAATTAAAATTAGGTGTCATGATTTAGGAATATTATAAGTAAATGTTCATGATTAAGTTGTTTTATTCTATGATAATTGTTTCTCATCCAATTTTTTTGGTTTTAGTAAAAGGTATGAAATAGAAGGAACTTGTTTAACATTGAATGATTCAGTTGTGGAAGGTGTGGGAATTATGAAAATTGATATTATAAGTTGAAATCTCATAGAGAATCAGGATGGTGGTAAGAGTATTAGTTATACATCTAAAGATAATGTGACCAAAAATGACATGTGAAAGGTATGGGGTCTTATTCCAGTAATTTTTACATTAAACGTAAGAAGCATGATTTTATTGAGTTTCAAGAACCCTAAGATTTGATTTATGTTTCATATTATAAGAAAGATGTATTAATGGAAGAGTCGATGAATCCTAAATATTGGTTTAAGAATAAAGTTGGATGATTTAATTATATTTGTTTTGGAATTCAAGGATTATGTTCTTTGATTCACGATGTTTATAAGGATTATTTGTAGATTTTTTTCTTTAAGTGTTTTCAAGAATGTGTTAAATGATACTCATGTAATAGAAAATTGATTTAATAGGAATGTTACATTAAGTTAAGGTAACCCTTAACATGTTTCTAATGATGAGAAAAAGATATTTTGTATGGATAAAGAAATTATGATATGGATAATGTAAATTGGATAGTAATTATGCCCTCTGAACTGATAAAGGATTTGTTAAAAAGGTGGGATAATTTTTCATGGATGAATTTTACGAATTCTTTTATTTATTTAAAATATAAATTAATCTTTGGCATAAGTAATAATTCATGTTTTCCAAAAGGGTTTATGGTAATTTAGGTTATTTCTATGATTCAATATAATATATGATGAGGGTATTCACATGTTCATAATGTGACAACTATGAGCTACATTATGATATACTAGGGATCAATGATAGGATGATTTTGTGACCATATATTTAAGATTTTTTATTTTCATCTTTTGTAAGGGTTACAAGGTTGACCATTTATGGAATGGTCTGAGCTAAACATCAGATCAGATTTTAGATATTAAAGTATTATCTCACCATATGAGGGTCTATGCATATTGGATAACATGTTCTAACCTTTTTTGTTGTGATTTTAAATAAATGTATATTTAATGAACTATCCTTATTTGTTTGTATATTATGATCTATTAATGCTTTAATAATGACACATTTACCATCTTTTCATGGAATAATAGATGAAGTGGGAATTTATTGAACTAAAAAATACTACTAATGTTATTATTCAAACATTCTAATACATTTATCCTAGCTGTTGGAATGGATTTTGTGAATAATATTAATTAAATTATGAAAATATGTTTCATGTATTTAAAAAAGAAGAATTTTTGGGTAATAAATTAACTAAAAATTAAAATAAAACCCTTTTGAAAATATAGGAAATATTTTAATGGAAAATTATATTTATGCAATAAAAAAGTTTTACCTTAATATATATATATATAAAATATTTTAATGATATATATGTATATATTATTAAACTATTTAACATTGATATTATGTGTTTTCTTGAAAAGATATAATAATAAATCTAATTTAATGAGAAAAAAGGTATTTTTCAAAAATGTAATTTTACCACATTTTAATGGAAACCCCATTTTAAATATAATTTTTAAAAATTTATAATTTTTAAATGAGTAAATAAACTTAATTTTTGAAATATTAATTTTAAAAGTTATATTTGGTGAATTTTTATTATATTTATTAGAGGTTTCATTTTTTGATGCATAATGAAAAACAATGAATTTTAATTCAAAACAACTTTTTTGTGCAATTTATTTATATAATAAAATTAATATTAATATTTTTTAAAGTAAAATTATATAAATAATATATTAATTAATACAATTTAGGTTAGTGAAACCAATTTCACATTGAAATTGGATATAAAAACATTTCAACATTTTAGAAATTTTCGCATTCAAAACACGTCGTCTGGTCCTATCTGTGGGATAAAATTTAAATTAATTTTGGCCACTTATTTGATTATAATTTGAAAAAATATGATCCTATATTTTTAAAAATAATAATTTATAATTTATAATATGGTAAACATAGTTTTTATTTAAATATTAGTGAAATTAATTAAAATTAATTACAATGGTTAAGGTAAAGACAAGATTAATTAATTGTTAAACATTGATCTTAAAGAGGAAAATACCCTAAAAACATGTCAAAAATATATTCTAATTACATAACTAGACCATATCCTCCATTTTATAGAAAATTGAAAAACATTTGAGGCATATGTTATAAGTGAGACCTCTCAATAATGTTTACCTTTTTATATTTATATGGATAGAAATCCTCCTCCACTATAAAAGGGAACACACCCCTTCACTTATTCACACCAATAAAGAATTTTTTGTTAGAAAAAACCTACCCAAATCTCCTAAAAAATATATAAATTTATCCAATAATCCTTTATTTTGGCATAAATCCATCCAAGGAATCACTTGGGGGAAAACCATGGGGAGTTACCCAAAGAAGAGGTAACAACCTTCCATAAGCTCTTTTGTTTTATTTTCATTATCCACACCATAGAATATTATTATTCCATGACAATATAATAACCTCAGTATAAATAATATTGTTATGTGTTTTTAGTCTAATTATTCTACCAACACTTACACACACATCCATCAAATGGGTAATCAACATATTATTCTTTTGTAGGATGAACTACCACCTCAAGAAACAATGATGTTCGTTTTTCCATTACGACCTCTCATGGTTTGGTATTAGGATAGAAAATTTGTTTTTATATTATATATATGATATTAATTATGTATATATGATTATTAAAATTATATCACACATGAATTAATGATTTTCATTTACTAAAATATGATAACTTTGTTTGTGGACGTGTGCATTACCACCTCCAAAAAGCGATTTTATTCATTCAAACTCTACATGGAATATATTAAGGATGGTTTTTGTAAAAATATATGATTTATAGGACATAATAATTTTACTATAATATATATATATAAATATATTTCATTTACTTACTTTCTTTCAAAACAATAATTAAAATAAAACAGTGTTCTGGCATACGTACAACCTACCATCTCCATGAACAGTGTATTCCATTTCATAATTCTATCATTTATATGTTATTATAAATATATATATAATAAATATATATAATTTTTATATAATTTATTATATTCTTTAAATTGTTAAATCATGATATAAGTTAGAGGGTAATGAATAACAATCCAAAACCTATTTGAAAAACAAGCAGGTATTACCCGAAACATAACACTAAAATGGTATTATTAATAAATGGGAAATAGAAGGTCATAAGTAAATAATGTATGGTATTATTCAATTGAATATTATTCAATAATATATTTAAAATATATTTATATTTATTTTATAGGATGTTTTTACAACTACAAACAAATTCAACACTTTAAGGTAAGGGTTTTCTCATCCCACTTTTTATATCTGTGAGATACATGCCATGTTCACCACTTTTTTATTTTTTGTGGTGTATATAAATTCCAATAATTTATTATATTATTATTATACTTAATTTTATATTTATTTCAATATCCATTTTTTTATATTTCTTCAATAGGGATTATGGTTCAAAAGTAACCAAATTGGTTCAGAAATTTTTGTCACAATTTTCCTTCTTTGAGATACAACCTATGTTATGCACTTATATTTTTATTTGGGGTGTATATATATTGACCATTGACATGTAATATCATTAATATCATTATTTTCAAGATATTTTATGCTTCATTCAGTGTTATTATTTTATTGGTATTATGATTCAAAGTTACCTATGTGGTAAAAGTTAATTTCTTTAATCTCGCCGTTTATCAAGATTGCTTATCATTATGCTTCATTAATGAAATAATGTGATCCATATCTCAAGAAAACACAATAATTTAATTATACTATGGTTATTCATGATATATTAATGTATTATTACAATTTTTACACACTTTAGTAATTAATATGATTAAGAAATATTTTTTAGTAAATTATGAAATTATTTTTCGCTTCGATCAAAAATCTATTTTATTCAAAAACCTTATTTTAAAAAACAATTTCATTTTTTTATTAAATTATATTTTATGATTATTTTAAAGTGAACATAATTTTAAAAAAAATTTGTTTTAAAATATTCTTTTATAATTTTTCAGAGCAACTTTCAAGGAAAAGGTTTTCAAAATATTTTCAAGCTTCTGTTATACGTTTTCAAGGTTATTTTAAAAAGAAAATTATTTTAAAAGAGTTTTAGGTTTTAAAAATAAATTTTCAACTAATATAGGATATTTTAATTAAGAAATGTTTTTTTTTCAATTCAAAAACCTAACATTATAATTTTTTCAAATTGGTTTTCAAATATCTAGATTTTAAAAATGTTTCATTTTTTAAAAAGTTGTTCCAAAAAAAGAATATATTCATTTAGAAATGTTTTAATTGATCATTCTAAATAATTATTCATCTAAGATGAAATATTTTTTTATATTTTATGCTTTATTGGGTATATGATCAAAAAATACCATTCATATTATTTTTTAAGTGGTTTATGTTTTGATGGAGTGATGTTTATGACACAGATATCTATTACATGGGTTATATGCTTTTGATAACCACTTCTTTTCATGGTTTATGATTTGATGGAATAATTATTATACATATATGTTTTCCATAGGTAATGATATGATGAAATGTTTATGATGAAAATTTCATATAATGGGTTATGATATGATGTCTATGTAACCCATCTCTTTTTATGCATCATGATATGATGAATGTTTTATTATCTTATGGCACATGTATGTTTGATTTCATTATATATTGGGTGGTGCCTATATCTCCCTCGAATGAATTGGGTAATGATTTTTATCTCATGAGTATGACAGGTCTAGAATGAAAACTCAAATCTGTTCAGTATGATAGGTCAAGAACAATAAGTGAATTTAGTTCAGTGTAACAGGGCTGGAATGAGGAGTGAACTCAGTTCAGTATGACCTGGTTAGAACAGGAAGTTACCCTACTTCAGTAATATGAGGATGGAACAATACCTGAACCTAGTTCAATAATATAGGGATGGACTGGGAAGTGAACGAAGTTTAGTAATACTGGGATAGAGTAGGAAGTGACCTTGGTTTGATAATGTAGGTCTAGAACGGGAAGTAAACCTGCTTCAGTAATACAAGGATATAATAGGGATTGAACCCGATTCAATAAAGGAATTCCTCCACTAATATTTTCTTAGTAGTAAGCCTTGACTACTATGGAAATCATTTTATATTTATTCCATAATTCCATGCCTTACTCCTAGGTTATGCTACCATGGATTACTCTTTTTATTCACTTATAATTCATGCCTTAAGAACTGAATATCCTCATTCCATGATTCATATTTATGATCTTTGATATCCAGGGTATGATCTTATAATGATTTTGTCATGTCCTCATACCCTTATAATAATGATTATTCTTACATATCTCTTTTTTTCCTTACTGTGTATTTTATCTCACCCCTTTCTTATGTTACATTTCACAAGGTTTTGAAAAAAAATTAGGTAGGCGTAATAAAGGGAAAGATCTTTACAAGAGATGTTGAATATTATTCACCAAGTTAGAATATTATGTTTTCATGTTTCCAAAGACACTAAACTATTATTGTCTTCAAGAATGTATTTTTGTAATGTGCTGAATATTCTTCTAAAATGATGTAATACTCCCTTATGTTAATCCTAGGTAATTATAATGGAAGCTAGTTATTATAATTTGGGGGGATATTGAGTGAAATTGGATATATCTCTAACATGTAGGTTGGAGGGCCTTATGGTCATGTTTTTAATGGATGGATTTTCCCAATTGGGGATGCATGTTCAGTGATCCGTGTCAGCTTGCCGGTGATGGAGGCATGGCTAGAACGGAAAATTATAAATTTGGTTGTTCTAATCCTTGAAAACATTTTCCAACTCTTAGGCCACATTAAACAAGGCATCATCCCATATAGGATCAGTGTTCCATTCCAATTTTTAGTTTCACTGGATAGGGGAGCACATCCATTGTAATGAATTCTACAATGCCAATAGGATCCCTGGTGACTTATCTCATCTCAGACTATTGTAAATATCTATGGTGGGGGATATGTCACTAAGACCAAACAAGGTTATATATATTCATTGATCTAACCAAGATATCTTTGATTTTACCCCTTATAATACACTCACTTGGATAATGATTAATAACGGTGGTAGATATCTCAATAAGTGGTCACACGATATCTTTCTTCAGGATGGGTTTCTTGTTTCTAGGGTGGATGAGTTGATCATTTGTGTGCAATATAATCTATATCAGTTTTCTCATCAGTTTGGTTGTACTGAAAGGGTCTCCCATATTCATTTTTATGGCGTGTGTTGAAAAACATACCCTGGGATCATCCACTATTATTGGATGATGTTGGTGTGTGAAGACACTAATATTGAGATTGTTCTTCCACCCATTGATGCTCCTATCATTATTACCTAATATTATGCCCATGAATGGGTGGATTCCCACCTAAGTGGTGTATTTCATCATTTGGATAGGTCATTTGCCTCACCATTTCCTCTTTACATGAAAATAATTGAGTTTATTGAAGTCTTGGTTGAGACTTCAAGGAACCGCCCGCATCCTGAAAATGATTATCCTGATAAAATGATTTAATATATTGAAGATATAATCCCTATAACAAAAGAAATGGGTGATGCATCTATCAAGGTGGTGATATGTGTATCTTCTTCTCATTCTTACTTTCGATCTCATCTTACTATCCCTCATTCTTTCATTCCCATCCCATCAGTAACAGAGGATAAAAAACATTGTAGGCTAATCTAGAAGTAGATTAACACCATGATTATTGAGATCCCTTTGGAAATATCTCAGGATGAATGGGAATGAATAAATTCGTTATTCAATGAATTTGGGTTGATGGATTTTATTGTTAGCCACTCTGTGAAATAAATAAGTAAAATTTCTTAACTCGGAAATATTTATACACAAATGAGAGGGACTTCTGTGATTTTGAAGATGAGGCTCCCCTTGCTAGTATGATTAAGGATGTGTCAGGGTAATTGGATAAGGTTCTCTAGTTTATAGCTAATCTGAAAGCTCAGATGGATTACTAGACCACACAAATATAAATACATAAGGAAATCATAGATCATCTGATGTTTGACCTTTCAACATCATCATCCTCATTGGAAAATTATCAAAAGAGAGATTAGTAGTTGACTAATTTGTCGATACTCTCTACCATAGGGATGAAGTATAATATAAAGGTCAAGAATTACTCTAGAGTTCAATAAATATTTCCCACCAATATATTTCTAGATTATATATTTCAATATATTGAATATTATTTTAATTCGATGCACTCTATTTTTGTTGAGATTCTTCCAAAGACTCTAAAATGTGAAGATTCCCCCATTTTTTACATTATCAACAAATAATTCCTAAACCTTCCATGATGTGGTCTTGTTTATATTCCATTAATGATATGCATGAAAATTTTCTACTATGATATTATATAAATCACCAATAATACCCATACATTGAATAATATCAAGAATACTTAATACCATGATTTGAATATCTAAATCACAAAAATTATTTTCGATAAGTTCTCATGAATTCCCACTGATATGAGATTCCTTTCAGATATATATTCTCTAGTTATCTTGAGATCACCTGGCTCCTAGATTTATAATTGGGTACAATACATATCTCAAAGGTAGGTTTCTCTTTATTTTTTGGAAGCTGATAATCTTTGAGAGAGAAACTGGATGTTTTCTAAGACCACATGGTGGACCTTACAAGCTCTTGTAAACTAAATCTCTATTTTTTATAGTTTAGGTTATTCTAGCTTGGGCCTTATATAGTTATATTTTATGGTCTTTTATGTGGGACCATCTATCATTGTAGTTTAAGGTCTTTTATCTCGGACCTTTCATATCTATAGTTTAAGATCTTTTATCTTGGACCTTCTATCACTGTAGTTTAAGGCATTTTACCTCTGACCTTCTATCATTGTAGTTTAAGTACATTCTTCTATGACCTTATATCACTGTAGTTTAAGTTATTTTATCTAAGACCATCTATCACTATAGTTTTAGTTCTTTTAGCTCGCACCTTCTATTGCTATATTTTAATGTATTTTATCTCAGACCTTCTATCACTATAGTATAAAGTGTTTTAGATGGGAAATTTTATCACTGTAGTTTAGAGTCTTTTAGCTCTGAATTGATGAATGATCATGGGATATGGTGTTGAAATTATAGGAATGAACCAAAAGATACTTGGATGTTGGGTTCTTTCATGGTGTTTTTAGGCTCATGAGGATCAGAGCTACTTTCCATGTAATGACCAAAACATTTATCAATAAAAATTCCTCTTGATCTAATTAAATGAATTGTCATGTAAAATGGTTATATAATATATTAACTTCCTTGGTTTTATGTTTTTTTATTTTAAAATAAAATTAATAATTGTGATCGTTGCTAATATAGTCGTTGAACAGTGATCAAATGATTAGTATAAATATAGGGCTTTAAAAAATCCAATTTACTCAGAAAAAGAAAGAGATGGCATCATCTAGTAGAATTGATCTATACGAAGCCCATTTGTAAGAGCTTATAAAAGAGGTGGTGTGATTGGGATTATCTCTTGACCAAGCCCAAGCCGAGCTACAACACGTTAAGCTCGAACAGAACTTCCTACGGGATAAGTGGATGTTGATAGATATTACTACTTGAATGATGTTATCCAATCCACCAAAAGAGTATGTCACCATCGCACACCTTACCCTTTGGTCTTATGTGGTTGTTATAAGGGTTTATGTAACATGACATTTTGACTATGATTATGTACATTATTTTTTTGTAGAATAAATAATATACATGTATTTTATTATTGTTACTTTGTAAATGGTTTTTAATGTACAAATTGTAATTTTAGTTATTATTTTACTAAGAAATCTATTTTAACGAATTAATGGATTTTCTAATTGAATAATATTTTAAGAAAATATTTTTACCAAATTAATTTTTATTAAACATAAATGATCATATATTTTTTATGAATACAATTGTGATTTCTATTAATGTTTGAAAACCGTTTTTATCAAAACCCATGAATTTTCGATAAATGTCAGTTTTTATTATAAAATTAAAAACTCATATATATATATAATTATTTAGATAAAATTAATATTATTTTTGGGATCAGTATTTCAAAATTATCCAATGATAAATTTCTCACAATTTTCTGAGACAGTCGAATTTTTGGGTAACAATTAAATACCGTTAAATTATATAATGTGTTTTGTGGCATCATAATGACCCAAGAGTGATGTAATAAAATACTATAAATGGGTTTTTAGTCCAATATATGTTTTAACATAAAAATAATGTTATTTTAGATTTATTTTATTAATTTTATGTTGCCTTAGTGGACCCTCCATGACATAAAAACATTTTATCTTTTTAAATTGTTTACCTTGAGAGTGTGACTCACCTACACATAAGCAAGCGTAATATTTTAAGAAGTTAGGCCATTGGACTTATAAAATAATTTTTCCCACTCCCCTTTGTAAAAAACCATGGGATGGTTTGTGTTTTTGATTAGTTTAATTTGTGGTGGCCAAAACATAAATAATAAAGAATTCCCTCTCTTTTCCTAGATAACCCCACCCAATATCCCACTTCCTCATCAATCAAATCCTTTGTAGCCTGACCAACCTCTTCTATACTATATATATAATCCTATCAAGTTTCCCAATGCTCCCAATAATCCTCTCCCATGGCCCTTCCAATCCTTTGGGATCACACATCCAAGTAAGGAATTTCTCCATTTCTCATTTTTGTCTAAATTTCATTATTTTTTGTACCATTTTTTTAAATTAAAAATGTTGGGGTATGATTTCACACATTCCCCATGCTTCCATACTTATTTTTGAGGTATGAGATACCCCTTTCCCTCTCATTAATGCCTCCCATGTACACCTGTTACCATGATGAAATTTCGTAAGGAATTTCCCTCTTCTCATTTACATTCAAGCAATTCTTTTGTATTATAAATCTAAATTCCATTAAATTTGTCGGTACATATATATATATGACCCCATTACTGTCCATTTCATGTAAATATGATGTTACGCCAATTTATCTCTCATCAACCATTTTTATGAATTCTTATGTCACATTTTTCTACTGCCAAAATTACATCGTGCTTTTTTAAGCCAAAGTCATTGTGTAGTGAATAGAATTATCATTTCTCTATCAAGGGTATTAACCTTTATTCACATTTACTAATAGATTATAGAGATTCATTTATTAATTATACATTCTTTTATTGTGTAATAAATGATGATGTATAATGAATCCATGTTATATGATCCATGTGTCACATGCATGAAATGAAATGACTAAGAAAGGTGCACCCTGATAGCACTCCAATTCATTGGGTAAAGATTAGTATAAGGCCCCAGCCATAAACCTTACTTAATCTTGAGTTATTACAAGATTACACATTGAGGATCTTTTCGGGTTTAGAGTTTTAGAGAATTAGATCATAAAACTTGCATTACATTCCACATATAAACAAAGTGGCTACATAAAGATAGTATTCTTCATTCCCATCAATGGAAACACATTTAAAATAAAACATGGATTATTTCTTGATACATCCTTGACTCTATCATCATATCATGTACCTTTCCCTTGACCTGTGAAAACAATTCAAAAAAAAACTTGGGATGAGCATAAACAGCTCAGTATGGGTTATAAAAAAACATGGAAAGGAAACATGAGTTCATATATACATAAGAATGAAATCATACTTTACCCATAAAACATAGGCACTTTAACATACCTCATAAAATCATGAATAAATCATAGAAATCATAATACATAAAGGTAACTTGAGGCGTTCATAACATTCTTACGTAGGGAGTAACCCTCTTGGTTACGTTTGGAATACCCATCACAGTATATTCCCTAAAAATCTCTTCGGAGAAACCTTAACGTTTCACTCCTTCGCGTTACCCAATGCATTGGAGAGCTATAACGGGCTCACCCGCCCTTAGTTTATCACAGAACCACCCGTCTTCATAATAATGCCCAAGAACCATAACATAATCGTACCACATAAAACATGCATAAAGGAAACATAAAATTTCCACATTTCAATCAAGAGATATCAATACAACACATTGATATAAAAACATTGTGAAAACCATTTTCAATACTAAAATAAAAGAAAAGTAAAACATGGTATTTATTTTTCTCTTAAAAAGAAGGTATGGCTTGTAGAGGAAGCCGAAACTCAAATAACGGTCACGACGGCGGAGAAGTCGTTGTCGCCGCATACGTACGACAAAAACATTCCCTTTTGTCATTTAGTAAATGCTTCGTATAAAAAAGATTCCTTTTGAATAAACGTAAAAGTCAAAGGGGTTTATACACCGTATAAAATAAAGTTGTGTATAAAATAAAATATGCCTCAACGAAAGGAGATTGAGACGAAGTCCCATACCTCGTATCCGACTTGACCCGACCGTTCTTTAATCTCCTGAATAATAAACTTGAGTTAATCTCTACTTGATTATGAATCTTTTTCAAGTTCATTATTCCTTTTATACCATGTTATGAACATCATGTAATCAGTTAAGTTAATAATGTTCATTTTTTCGGTATTTGGTTCTTAAGTCAAAAATAGACTTCTTACACTTACATGTTGTTAATTTGGTCATAGGTTCATTATATCCAGAATGGTATTCATGATGTAGATATCATATATGTCATATATATATATCCAGTACATACATGCATTTATAATATTACATAATCATTTAGAGGTAAGAAATGAAATGCACCGTTCATGGAGACGGTAAGCCGTACGTACGCATGAACGCTACTTCCATTTCTATTTCATATTTTCTGGAATGGAATCATAATGATATAAGAGTATATTATAATTCCAGTATAATAACATATATAAAATCCTTAACTTTATCCTTTACACATCCCACATATGGTATTAACGAATCAAATCACTTTTAGGGGGCGGTAGTCCGCACTTCCTAAAATGAAGATATCGTGTTTACCCATAATGGAAACCATAAAGGTATGCCCAAAATGAAAAAAACAGAAGCTTAAGGAAAACATAAACATATTATATATCATATATAAAAATAGTGACATCATAATGGCCCCTTTTGAAGGTGTTAAATGAGTATTGAACAATCATCGTTTCGGGAGGCAGAATTTCTCCATCCACGGAAACCGTATGTTCTTTAACCATTTGATGTAGTTGTGTGAGAGTGTAGCTCAAATAAATCTTATAACAACATCCAAGTATATTGAATATACTGTTGTTGTTACAAAAGGAGTAAATAAAAAGAGTTTAGGGGGTTGGAGAAGAAAAATAAAACAAATGAACATGAGAGAATGAATTACCTTAAAAAGTGTAACTCCTTTTGATTTGAGCCTAAAGGCTTCCTTTGAAAGGATTCTGCCCAAAGGGAATCCTCTAGGATGAGTAGAAGGATGTGTAGAGAGTAAATGGTCAGGGTTTGGCCGAGCCAAAGGCTTGTGGAGTGTGTGAAATGAGGTAGAGGTGGGGGCCTTTTATAAGAGGAGAGGAGGGGCACTTTTGGAAATGAAAGAAATATTACTTTATTTGAAAATGTGTTTCGGTTTTAAAAGGTCACACATTGATATAATTCGTGGATAAGGTGATAAGGGTTCGAAATACACTCATCCAATTGGTTTTGGACATGTTTAGTTCATAGATTTTATATTATCTTTCCATTTTATGTAAATCGTCAAATAATGATGTCATCGCTGCATCATTATTATGTCATAAATAATTTAATTTATTTAATGTCTAAAAATCATAAAAAAACTACTATGATGTAGGAAATCTTTTTATATTTCCAATGACTATTTATAATCAACAATCTGATCTTTATAATCCCATGTAAAAATTGTTTTCGTAAAACATCTCTTGTTTGTGTCATTTTTACTTTAACATTTAATAAAAAGTTATTTATGTCATTTCCAAACCAAAGTGTCTCCATGGGGTCCCCAAGTTGACTCATGGCTTGTCTTGGTCGGCCATGACACAACCAATAAGGTTGGGACATGGTTCTAGGTCATTTCCTATTATTAAAGCATTATTTATACCTTAAACTACCCTAATTACCACTAATCGCGATTAAGAACTTAATAAGTTACTATTCACCAAAAAATTATTTTATTCTCATTGAACCACATTTTACTTCTTAATGAAAACCATGTATGTCGGATTTTCAAAATTCAATACACATTAGTGGTAAACTTTCATTTAACTGAAAAATCAGTTTGCTTGATTACCACTTAGTGGTTTCACTATTCATCAAAAATTGAAGTTTTTCAGAAAATTACCAAAAATTCACCCTAAGCTATATTTGATATTCAGATTTCAAAAATGAAGTCTATTTTACAAAATTCAAATCATATAAGTCACATTAATTAATTTAATAATTAATTCCTGCTGCCAGAGCAAATAGCGTGTTTTTACAAAACAATAAGTATCAAAAGATTGACACCAGTTTAAGTCTAATTTCAAAGTGAAATTGATTCCAATGACCACCATTGGATAAAATGGTAAAAATATATTCTAATTTCACTTCAAAACCAATTCAAAACATAATCTAATCATATAAATAAATTAGATTAAAAAAGCAGTTTTGATGTAAAATGCAGTATTTTTCACTATTCATTAAAAAATGAACATTGTCAGAAAAATACCAAAAATTCACACAAGGTAAATTTTGATGTCCCAATCATAAAGGATAAGTTTATTTTGACAAACATAGTTTATAAAATTGTCAAAATATAGATTCAAAAATGGTTTTCCATCAAAAGGCACTAAAACAATCTTTTAAGAATATTAGTGTATTCCATGCATAAGATTGTATTTATTTTCATTTTAAGCCTCTATAACACTATCTTAATCATTAATAGACATAGATAAAAATATCTATTATTCATTACTTACTTGGGATGTTACATCCTTCCCCCCTTTAGAAAATTGCGTCCCCGCAATTTATTTACTTATCGAATAAATAGGGGTACTTATCCCTCATTGCATTTTCAGATTCCCATGTTGCCTCTTCAATCATGTGGTTTTTCCACAAAACCTTTACCTGCTTAATCACCTTATTCCGTAACACTTGATCCCTGTGGTCAAGAATCTGGACCGGTTGTTCCTCATAAGATAGGTTCTCTTCCAGCTGAACTACCTCTGGACTCAAAACATGAGATGGATCTGGCATATACTTTCTCAACATCGAAATGTGAAAAACATTGTGTACCTGAGATAAACTCGGAGGTAAAGCCACTCGGTATGCAACTGATCCAACTCTCTCCATAATTTCGTATGCTCCAATGAACCTTGGACTCAACTTTCCTTTCTTACCAAATCTCATCACGCTTTTCCAAGGAGAAACCTTGAGAAAAACATGATCACCTACCTCGAAAGATAGATCCTTCCTCCGGTTATCCGCATAACTCTTCTGCCTGCTCTGATCTGTTCTCATGTGTTTCTGAATCAGCTGAAATTTTTCTGCCATCTCTTCTACCAATTCTGGTCCCATCAACTTTCTTTCACCCACTTCATCCCAGAAAGCTGGAGTTCGACACCGCTTCCCATATAATGCCTGAAATGGTGCCATCTGTATACTGGAATGCAAACTGTTATTATATGAAAACTGAACCAAAGAAAGATGTTGGTCCCAACTTCCCTGATAATCCATAGAACAAGCTCGTAGCATATCCTCCAATTTCTGAATTGTTCGTTCTGACTGCCCATCTGATTGAGGATGAAAAGCTGTACTAAAATTTAATTCAGTACCCAACGACTTCTGAAGGCCTTTCCAAAAGTTAGAAGTAAACCTGTGATCACGATCCGATACAATGGAGAGAGGAACTCCATGTAACCTGACTATCTCTTTAAGATACAAACGGGAAAGTTGATCAAGAGAGAAAGTATCTCGTATAGCAAGGAAATGAGCAGATTTGGTCAAGCGATCAACAATAACCCAGATTGCATTATTACCTCGAGATGTCTTCGGTAATCCAACAACAAAGTCCATGGATATATTCTCTCATTTCCACTCTGGCACTGGTAAAGGTTGAAGCATCCCTTTCGGTAACTGCCGCTCTGCTTTAACCTGCTGACAAGTCAAACACTTCATAGTAAAATCAGCAAGATCTCTTTTCATTCCATCCCACCAGTAATACTCCTGCATATCTCTATACATCTTAGTACTGCCCGGATGAACTGAAAACGGAGAACTATGAGCTTCACATAACAACTCTCTCTTCAACTGTGAATCACAAGGCACACACAATCTCTTCCAAAATCTCAAAACACAATCATTATCAATGTTGAATTCAGGCAACTTACCTTTCTGAACCAGCTCTACCTTTTTCTGCAACTCACTATCTTGCTTCAGTGCTTGCTTGATTCTATCTGATAGAGAAGATCTCACTGATACCTGAAACAAAACAGAAGGACTTCCTGCACCAACAACTTCTATGCCAATGTTCATCAAATCCTTAACCAAAGGATCACGTTCCAAACGCAACATTGTTAATGAAGCATTACTTTTTCGACTCAAAGCATCAGCCACTTTATTTGCTTTTCCCAGATGGTAATGAATTGTACAATCATAATCCTTGATTAATTCAAGCCATCTCCTTTGTCTCATGTTTAACTCTTTCTGAGTGAATATATACTTTAAACTTTTGTGATCGGTATATATTTCACACTTTACTCCATACAAATGATGCCTCCAAATTTTTAAAGCAAAAACAACAGCAGCTAATTCCAAATCATGTGTAGGGTAATTTACCTCATGAGTTTTCAACTGTCGTGAAGCATAAGCAATTACCTGATCATTCTGCATTAGGACGCAACCAAGTCCTTTCAATGAAGCATCACTGTATATAACAAACTCACCATTCCTGGAAGGTAGTGCCAAAACTGGAGCATTCACCAATCTTCTTTTCAATTCCTGAAAACAATCATCACATTCTTTTGTCCAGATAAACTTAACACCCTTCCGAGTTAGCTTAGTCATTGGACTAGATAACCATGAAAAATTTCTAACAAACCTTCGGTAATAGCCCGCCAAACCAATGAAGCTACGAATCTCGGTTACATTTGTGGGTCTTGGCCATTCTTCCACAACTTTTGTTTTTGCAGGATCAACAGTTATTCCATCTTTAGAAACAATGTGACCAAGGAAAGAAATTTTTTTCAACCAAAACTCACTCTTGCTGAATTTCCCATACAGTTTCTTTTCTTTTAAGGTTTGCAAGATAACCCTTAAATGTCTTTCATGCTCCTCTTTACTTTTAGAAAACACCAAAATATCATCAATGAAAACCACCACAAACTTATCCAAGAACTCATGGAAAATTCTATTCATTAAGTCCATGAATACAGCAGGTGCATTGGTTAGCCCAAAAGGCATTACTAAAAATTCATAATGGCCATATCTCGTACGGAACGCGGTCTTCGGAATATTTGCCTCCTTTACCTTCAGCTGATGGTACCCCGATCTCAAGTCAATCTTTGAAAAAAACTGAGCTCCCTGGAGCTGATCAAACAAATCATCGATATGAGGCAAAGGATATTTGTTCTTAACAGTGATATTATTCAAGGCTCTATAATCAATGCAAAGTCTCATAGAACCATCTTTCTTTTTAACAAATAAAACAGGAGCACCCCATGGTGATGTGCTAGGTCTAATGAAACTTTTCTCTAATAAATCTTTCAATTGCTCCTTCAACTCTAAAAGTTCAATTTGTGCCATTCGATAAGGGGGTTTTAAAATTGGCTTAGCATCAGGAACTAAGTCAACAGTAAACTCAACTTCCCGATCTGGTATTATTCCAGGAAACTCATTAGGAAAAACATCAGGATACTCATTTACCACTGGCACATCATTAATCTGAACAGTTCCTTTATTTTCAACGACGTGTGCAAGGTAACATTCATTTCCATCTTTTACAAGTTTCTCGGCCTCTTGATATGTTATCAAAAGTAAGGGTTAATTCTTGTAAACAAACTGAAAGTCTTTCTGAAAAGAAACTTCTTTAGCTCTACAGTCAATCTTAGCATGGTAAATAGAGAGCCAATCCATACCCAGGATAACATCAAACTCTACTAGAGGTAGAACAATAAGGTTTGCAAGTAGGTTCTTTCCACAGATAATGATAGGAATATTCTTATAAATTCTTTTTGCCTCAACATTCCCCCCAGGTGTTTTTACCAAAAGTTCAGGAGTCATTTCTTGAGATGGTATTCCCATTTTACTAGAAAAGGTTTCAGAGATGAAAGAATGTGTAGACCCCGAATCAAACAACACACTGGCATAATCTGAAAAAACAAACAAAGTACCTGATACAACTTCATTTGATGGACCGACATCTGCTGAAGTAGTTTCAAAGGATTTCACCACCCCTTTCTGCTTGTAGTCTAACTGCTTCCCATCACTCAAACTCCTTGTCGGACACTCGTTTGCATAGTGACCCATCTCATTGCACTTATAACATTTCACTAACTGTAAGTCAAATTTGTTCTTACCTTCACCTTGATCCTTTTCAGTGCAATCACGAGCCTTATGTCCCATCTTACCACATCGGTAGCACTTCCCAGAATTCAGAAGACATTCCCCAGCATGCCTTTTGCCACATTTATCACAAACTGGAAACTTAGTTCTCTTACCATCAGACTTTTTTGAAGAATTCTTACCTTTCTCATGCCACCTCGGTCTCTTCTTCTGCTGGTTGTTATAGAACACTTGGTCATCGGCAAACTCCATTTCCACCTTCTCAGCACATCGAACAAGCTTTTCATAACTTTTAAACTCACGAGAAGCTAATGCCCTTCGATATTTTGGCTTTAATCCTGAGTAAAAATGATTGATTTTACTATCAAGGTCCCGGATAAAATTTGGAGCATACCTTGCCAATCGAGTGAACCTTTCTTCATAGGCAGCCACTGAGTCTTCCTCTTGCCTCAATTCCAAGAATTTATTTTCCATCCTAAGTCGAACAGCCTTAGGAAAATACTTCTCAAGAAACATACCTTTGAATTCATCCCAGTCAAGAGCATCAATCTCATCGGCATCCTTGATATTTTTAACCATAGACCACCACTGATCTGCTTCACCCTCCAAACGGTAAATAGCAAGACTAACCTTTTGATTGTCTGAACATCCCATGACATCAAAAATCTTTTCCAGTGCTTTAATCCACCCTTCAGCTAGCACAGGGTTAGATGATCCTCTGAATGATGGTGGATGTCGCCTCATGAAATGTTCCACCACTGACATGTTCCTCTGCGGTTGTTCTGGCTGATCTCGTGCATGGATACCACCGCCATTTATCGCTTGAGTCAACTGCGCCATTACTGCAACAAACTGTTCAGTTCCAATTCCGACCATTTCTGGATGCTGATTCAGAAGGTTATTTCCTTCTGTATGCCTTCCTAGCACTGCTTCCCTGTTTCCTCTGTGGAAAACCATTCTGAACAAACATGTCTTAGATGAAGCAACCTGGTAATCTTTAAATGCTATATCATTTCAAAAAAAATATTTTTGGATAATCATTTAATAGAATTCTAACTCCTAAAGTTATCTAAACCGACCTTTGATACCAACTATAAGGCCCCAACCTTAAACCTTACTTAATCTTGAGTTATTACAAGATTACACATTGAGGATCTTTTCGGGTTTAGAGTTTTAGATAATTAGATCATAAAACTTGCATTACATTCCACATATAAACAAAGTGGCTACATAAAGATAGTATTCTTCATTCCCATCAATGGAAACACATTTAAAATAAAACATGGATTATTTCTTGACACATCCTCGACTCTATCATCATATCATGTACCTTTCCCTTGACCTGTGAAAACATTTCAAAAAAAAACTTGGGATGAGCATAAAAATCTCAGTATGGGTTATAAAAAAACATGGAAAGGAAACAT
Source organism: Viscum album (assembly GCA_963277665.1). Classification (NCBI taxonomy): domain Eukaryota; kingdom Viridiplantae; phylum Streptophyta; class Magnoliopsida; order Santalales; family Viscaceae; genus Viscum; species Viscum album. The sequence goes on along the minus strand of OY728137.1, from coordinate 194,184,146 downwards.
GAGTTCATATATACATAAGAATGAAATCATACTTTACCCATAAAACATAGGCACTTTAACATACCTCATAAAATCATGAATAAATCATAGAAATCATAAGACATAAAGGTAACTTGAGGCATTCATAACATTCTTACGTAGGGAGTAACCCTCTTGGTTACGTTTGGAATACCCATCACAGTATATTCCCTAAAAATCTCTTCGGAGAAACCTTAACGTTTCACTCCTTCGCGTTACCCAATGCATTGGAGAGCTATAACGGGCTCACCCGCCCTTAGTTTATCACGGAACCACCCGTCTTCATAATAATGCCCAAGAACCATAACATAATCGTATCACATAAAACATGCATAAAGGAAACATAAAATTTCCACATTTCAATCACGAGATATCAATACAACACATTGATATAAAAACATTATGAAAACCATTTTCAATACTAAAATAAAAGAAAAGTAAAACATGGTATTTATTTTTCTTTTAAAAAGAAGGTATGGCTTGTAGAGGAAGCCGAAACTCAAATAACGGTCACGACGGAGGAGAAGTCGTTGTCGCCGCATACGTACGACAAAAACATTCCCTTTTGTCATTTAGTAAACACTTCGTATAAAAAAGATTCCTTTTGAATAAACGTAAAAGTCAAAGGGGTTTATACACCGTATAAAAGAAAGTTGTGTATAAAATAAAATATGCCTCAACGAAATGAGATTGAGACGAAGTCCCATACCTCGTATCCGACTTGAACCGACCGTTCTTTAATCTCCTGAATAATAAACTTGAGTTAATCTCTACTTGATTTTGAATCTTTTTCAAGTTCATTATTCCTTTTATTCCATGTTATGAACATCATGTAATCAGTTAAGTTAATAATGTTCATTTTGTCGGTATTTGGTTCTTAAGTCAAAAATAGACTTCTTACACTTACATGTTGTTAATTTGGTCATCGGTTCATTATATCCAGAATGGTATTCATGATGTAGATATCATATATTTCATATATATATATCCAGTACATACATGCATTTATAATATTACATAATCATTTAGAGGTAAGAAATGAAATGCACCGTTCATGGAGACGGTAAGCCGTACGTACGCATGAACGCTACTTCCATTTCTATTTCATATTTTCTGGAATGGAATCATAATGATATAAGAGTATATTATAATTCCAGTATAATAACATATATAACATCATTAACTTTATCCTTTACACATCCCACATATGGTATTAACGAATCAAATCACTTTTAGGGGGCGGTAGTCCGCACTTCCTAAAATGAAGATATCGTGTTTACCCATAATGGAAACCATAAAGGTATGCCCAAAATGAAAAAAACAGAAGCTTAAGGAAAACATAAACATATTATATATCATATATAAAAATAGTGACATCATAATGGCACCTTTTGAAGGTGTTAAATGAGTATTGAACAATCATCGTTTCGGGAGGCAGAATTTCACCATCCACGGAAACCGTATGTTTTTTAACCATTTGATGTAGTTGTGTGAGAGTGTAGCTCAAATAAATCTTATAACAACATCCAAGTATATTTAATATACTGTTGTTGTTACAAAATGAGTAAATAAAAAGAGTTTAGGGGGTTGGAGAAGCAAAATAAAACAAATGAACATGAGAGAATGAATTACCGTAAAAAGTGTAACTCCTTTTGATTTGAGCCTAAAGGCTTCCTTTGAAAGTATTCTTCCCAAAGGGAATCCTCTAGGATTAGGAGAGGGATGTGGAGAGAGTAAATGGGCAGGGGTTGGCCGAGCCAAAGGCTTGTGGAGTGTGTAAAATGAGGTAGAGGTGGGGGCCTTTTATAAGAGGAGAGGAGGGGCACTTTTGGAAATGAAAGAAATATTACTTTATTTGAAAATGTGTTTCGGTTTTAAAAGGTCCCACATTGATATAATTCGTGGATAAGGTGATAAGGGTTCGAAATCCACTCATCCAATTGGTTTTGAACATGTGTAGTTCATAGATTTTATATTATCTTTCCATTTTATTTAAATCGTCAAATAATGATGTCATCGCTGCATCATTATTATGTCATAAATAATTTAATTTATTTAATGTCTAAAAATCATAAAAAAATACTATGATGTAGGGAATCTTTTTAGCTTTCCAATGACTATTTATAATCAACAATCTGATCTTTATAACCTCATGTAAAAATTGTTTTCGTAAAACATCTCTTGTTTGTGTCATTTTTACTTTAACATTTAATAAAAAGTTATTTATGTCATTTCCAAACCAAAGTGTCTCCATGGGGTCTCCAAGTCGACCCATGGCTTGTCTTGGTCGGCCATGACACAACCAATAAGGTTGGGACATGTGTCTAGGTCATTTCCTATTATTAAAGCATTATTTATACCTTAAACTACCCTAATTACCACTAATCGCGATTAAGAACTTAATAAGTTACTATTCACCAAAAAATTATTTTAATCTCATTGAACCACATTTTACTTCTTAATGACAACCATGTATGTCGGATTTTCAAAATTCAATACACATTAGTGGTAAACTTTCATTTAACTGAAAAATCAGTTTGCTTGATTACCACTTAGTGGTTTCACTATTCATCAAAAATTGAAGTTTTTCAGAAAATTACCAAAAATTCACCCTAAGCTATATTTGATATTCCGATTTCAAAAATGAAGTCTATTTTACAAAATTCAAATCATATAAGTCACATTAATTAATTTAATAATTAATTCCCGCTGCCAGAGCAAATAGCGTGTTTTTACAAAACAATAAGTATCAAAAGATTGACACCAGTTTAAGTCTAATTTCAAAGTGAAATTGATTCCAATGACCACCATTGGATAAAATGGTAAAAATATATTCTAATTTCACTTCAAAACCAATTCAAAACATAATCTAATCATATAAATAAATTAGATTAAAAAAGCAGTTTTGATGTAAAATGCAGTATTTATCACTATTCATTAAAAAATGAACATTGTCAGAAAAATACCAAAAATTCACACAAGGTAAATTTTGATGTCCCAATCATAAAGGATAAGTTTATTTTGATAAACATAGTTTATAAAATTGTCAAAATATAGATTCAAAAATGGTTTTCCATCAAAAGGCACTAAAACAATCTTTTAAGAATATTAGTGTATTCCATGCATAAGATTGTATTTATTTTCATTTTAAGCCTCTATAACACTATCTTAATCATTAATAGACATAGATAAAAATATCTATTATTCATTACTTACTTGGGATGTTACAATTAGTATCATGATACGTAAAGTGAAATAAGGGTTTAATCATGCTAATTAAAGTTCAATAAGGGTTTAATAATGCTCCCTGTGTAATGATCCTCAGCTCATTCTAATATCGTGTAAAATGTTGATTCCACATTTCCATATTATTATAATCATGCTATATCATGCCTTTATGTCCATGTTTCTCTTAGGATCCAATGATATAACTATTTACTAATAGGTACTGTATTATTCATGTTATTTCTTGTTTACTCCCTTACTTGGCTTTATAGATCACCCCTTATTATGTATGTCCTCAAGTTATCCCATACAATGCTAAGTACGAAGGAATGTAGTGGTCATGTAATGGAATTTTTCAATAAAGATGTTGTGTTTCATTTTTTAAGTCATTATGTAATGTTCCTAAGCCCCAAATACACTACAACTATCAATATTCTATGTTTCGTGAAGTGAATATTTTATTCAATAAAGCATGATTAACTGTATAATAAAAAGAAGGTTTGTTATAGTTGGAATGAGAGGATTGGTTTAGTTATTTTTGGGATTAGGATTAGAAAAAAAAGTGAAATCCTTAGGGATATGACTAAGTATAACAAAAACATCCCTAAATTTTGGTGAGTAATGAGTAAGTGGTTTTTCAAGAAAATACATCTCTGTCAGGATACGAGCATATAGATGTGGCTTTGGAACAAATGTATCTAGGGGTAAAACCTGAAAACAATACTTTGAGCTAGACTCAAACAGAAACTGGTGCACGGCAACAGACCGTTTTGCACTCTTGGTTACGACACTCCTAGGGGAGATGATTTGGTAAATTCAGAATCTTAGTATGAACCATTATTATGGTAATAATAAAAAATTCCCCAAAGAATATATATTGGGATGTTGATTATGGATAACATAGATTAAAGCCTATAAATACCTAAGTTAAGGAAATAAAAGTAATTTATAAGTCATACATTTTTGTCTTTTTGTTATCCTTTATGTGTTACCCATAACCTTCCTTCCATTCCAACCGATGGACGATAATAGGAGGACTCTAGCTAACAACCGATGTGAAGATCAATGTGATGATTGTTCTAATGAGATGCCCAATCCGATGGGTGTGGGAATCATGAAAATTGTCTTGATACACTCTCAGTTAACTCTAGTTTTGAATAGAAACATGGGTTAAGAGGAATGTTCAACCCCCTAAGAAATAACAATTTTCAATTGATAGCTTCATAAGAAAAATGCCTCTTACTTTTAATGGATCATCTGCTCCCTCAATAGTCGAACAATGGATCAACTCTATTGAGAAGATATTTTCCATCCTTCAATGTTCTGAACAAGATAAGGCACTTCTGGTTGTATATCGTATAGAGGGTGAAGCTGATCAATGGTGACATTGATAAAAAATATGAAGCTTGAGGAGGATATCAAGGTGTTGGAATAGAAGGATTTTAGGAAAATGTTTTTCGAAAAATATTTTCCTCACACCCTCTGACTTAAGATGGAAATGGACTTCCTTACCCTAAAGAAAAAAAAAGATGACGAATCTGTTAGAGCGTGTAAGGAAAAATTCACAAGGCTTGCACGATATGCCTCTGGATTTGTCATTACCCCTGAATGAAAGGTTGACCACTTCTTTGGGGGGATAAAACCTTACTTGTAGAAATCTCTAGCGATCCATGACTTCAAGAGAAATGAGAAAATTGTCTGATGTGCCCTCAAGGTCGAAATGGAGATCGGGGAATCTCAAGGGTATCATAGGGATAAGAAGCATAAGGTGGACTTTAATTTTTGTGGTCCAATGGAAAAATACAACAGTGCTAATAAAATATAGCACCCCACTTGCCAAATGTGTGGAAAGAGGCACCTGAGAAATTTCTTGAAGGGGAAAAAAATACTTTAGGTGTGGAAGAGAAGGGAACCTAGCCATTAACTACCGACAATAGAAACTTGTGGCTGCGACAGAGGAGATGAATGCTCCTCTCAACCCTCAATGCATTGTTCATTGCTTTAAATGAAAAGAACTAGTGAACTTTTCAAACCAGTTCCCTAATCTGAGGGGTTTTGGAGGCAACCAACAACCTCCAAGGCAGCAAGGGAGACCTTTTTCCATAACTATTGCTAAAGTGATCCCCGACAACGAAGTTGTGAAAAGTACTCTATTTATTCATTAAAGAATAGTGAACATACTTTTTTATTCTAGTTCTATGCATTCTTTTATATCCCTAATGTTTAGTAGAACAATCCCAACACCACAACAAATCTTGGAAGTAAATATGTCGGTGAGAATGGAAAATGGGGAAATTATTTAATCCCATTAATAATTACCCCCTATCATAATTTGAAGATTTAACTTCCCAAAAAACCTTTTTATACTCCCTTTTTTGGAATTTGATGCAATTCATAGCATGGATTGAATTTATTTATTTAGATACAACATTAATTGTTATGAGAGGGAAATCAATCTCTAAATAGTGAATCAACTCCTGATTCTATAAAAGTGAAGGTAGGAGGATGGATCTTCTTTAGCACCATCATCTCAAGAATGGATATTACTGCCCTATGAGCATGCGTATCTTTCTCATATGATTGAGTCTAAGGAAGAAACCATCCCTGAATACATTCCTATTGGGATGGAATTCGCTAAAGTGTTTCTAGAGGAATTTTTTGGTCTTCTTCCTAGAAGAGATGTTAAATTCTCAATTGATCTTATACTTAAGGAATTTCCATTATCCAAGACTCTGTATAGAATGGTTGTTGTAGATCTTGGGGAGATGAAGAAACCACTATAGGAAAATTTGGATAAAGGTTTTATATGCCCAAGAGCTTCACCATGGGGTGCACTAGTCCTCTTCATTAGGAAGAATGTTCGGTCAATGCGCCTTCGCATCGATTATCGTGATCTTAACAAAATCATGATAAAGAATAGGTATCCTCTACCATGAATTGATGACTTGTTTGATCAACTACATGGAACCCATTACTTTTTCAAGGTGGATCTGTGGTCGGGGTATTACAAAGTAAGGGTGAAGAAGGAAGATATCCAGAATACTACTTTTTGTACAAGATACGAGCATTATAAATTCTTTGTAATGACTTTCAGACACACTAATGCTCCAAAAATATTCATGGACTTAATAAATAGAGTCGTTATAGATTACCTCAACAAATTTTTGGTAGTATTTATAGACTATATTATAATAAACTCCAAAACCAAGAAGTAGCATGAGAAGTATCTAAAAACTATACTAGAGACCTTGATAAAGAAGAATCTTTATGAAAATTATAGTAAGTGTGAATTCTAGTTGAAGGAGGTCTAATTCTTGGGCCATTTCATTACAATAAATGGGATATTTTTGGATTCCTCCAAGATTTTTTTAATTTAGTAATGGTTAAGGACAACATTAGTAATGGATATTCATAACTTCCTAGGGTTAGCTAGATATTAATGCCAATTAGTGGGAAATTTATCATGATTGTCAAACCCTCTTACCAAGATAACTCGAAAGGGAGTCAGGTTTTCTTGGAGTGATGAATAAAAAGAGTTCCTCAAGGAGTTGAAAATAGTCTTATCACTTTGCACATGCTCTCATTACCCACAAGTGGAGAAATTTTTGTGGTATTTAGTGATTCTTCAAAGAAGGGCATGGGTTGTGTGTTGGTGAAAAATGACAAATTCAATGCCTATTCTTCAAGGAAATTGAAATTTCATGAGAAAAATTGTCCAACACATGATCTAGATTTTGTTGAAGTAATCTTCAATTTAAAAATTTGGAGACATTAACTCTTTGGGGATAAATTTGAAATATACAAAGACCAAAAAAGCATCAATTATATATTCACACAGAAAGAGTTGGATATGCTCCAATGAAGTTGGTTATAGCTGATCAAAGACTATAACTAATCAATACATTACTTCCCTATGAAAGTGAAAAAGGTGGAAGATGCTCTATGTAGAAAGGTCACAATGATTCTATCATTGATGAGAATTTAAAAGGATCCAATATTAATGGATTTGATGAATATGGACATGGGAATCGTAAAGAAGGTAACATCATTAATCCTTTCACAAATGATTTTTCAACCATATATTTTGGATAGATTAAGGGATGATCAAATGGATGGTGTGGGAATTTAAAAGAAAGTAGAAACTATTAGAAAATATAAATCCTTAGATCTTAATGTTAATGAAGAAAGAATTGTGATATTTTGGTCAAGACTATGTGTTCCCTAATGTTTGGAGTTAAAGAAATAACTTTTGGATAATGCACACAGTTCAAATTTCTCCATTCACCCAGGAACCACAAAGATGTATCAAGATATCTAAGAGAATTATCTGTGGGATAACATGAAGAAAGTGATCGCTGAATGTACATCAATGTTCCTGGTATGTCAGAAAGTGAAGGTTGAGAGGAAAAATTCTATGGGGATGATGCAACCATTACCCACACCAACATGGAAATGGGAGAACATCTCCATGGACTTTGTCACTGGACTTCTGAAGACATCTGAAGGAAAAAATTATATCTAGGTTGTTGTGGATCATCTTACAAAGACCACACACTTCATTGTAATTTGAGAGGATTTCTCATTGGATCAACTGGCACAGATATATATCAGAGATTTCGTAAGGATACATGGAGTACCACTATCTATTGTATCCGATTGAGATCCAAGATTCACCTCTATGTACTGGAAAAGCCTTAAAAATGCTCTGAATACTGATCTGAACTTCCGTACATCTTATCATCCTCAAACTGATGGCCAATCTAAGTAGACTATCCAAAAAATTGAGGACATGTTGAGATCATTCTCAATGGACTTAAAGGATGATGGGATCAACATATCCCTATAGTTGAGTTTTCGTACAACAAAAATTCCACTAAAGCATCCAAATGGATCCTTATGAAGCCCTTTATGGGAAGAGGTGTAGAAAACTAGAATTTTGGGATGAATTTAGGGGGTGAAAACTCCTAGGTTCAGAAATGGTAGAATAAATAGTGTAGAATGTTACGATCATCCAGTAGCACATTAAATCTGGTTAGGGTCGACAAAAGAGTTATGCTGATAATCATCAAGGAGACCTTGATTTTGATGTTGGAGACATGGTATTCCTTCTTATATCACTATATAAGAGGTTTATGATATTTGGGAAGAAGGAAAGCTTAGTCCAAGGTATATTGGCCCTTTTGAGATCCTTGATCTTATTGGAGTAGTGGCCTATTGACTAGAACTCCCACCAAACCTATCTCAAGTACATGATGTATTCAATGTATCACTCTTGAGGACGTGTATACCTGACCCATCAGTTGTACTCAATCCATAGGTGGTACCATTTTAAAATGACCTCTCCTAAAAATAGAAGACGGTGAAGAACTTAGATAGTAAGGAAAAACATTTTACGAAATAAGATAATGCCCCACATCAAGGTGTTGTAGAGAAACCACAAGTTTGAATAAGTAATGTTGGAATCATAAGAAGTGATGAAGTAGAGTTTCCCGCATCTATTTTAGTGTGAGAAATGGAAATTTTGAGGGAGAAATTTTATAAGGGGGGAATATTGTAACGACCCAAACTTTTATTAATGAAAATTATTCTTAATCTAATTAAATGTATTATCATGTAAAATGGTTATATAACATATGAACTTCATTAGTTTAATGTTTTTGGATTTTAAAATACTGTTAAGAATTGTTAGCATTGTTAATATAGTCATTGAACACTGATCACATGATTAGTATAAATATAGGGCTTTAACAAATCCAATTTACTCAAAAAAAAAGGATGAAATGGCCTCATCTAGTAGAATTTCTCTATACGAAGCCCATTTTTTGGAGATTATAAAGGAAGTGGAATCATTGGGATTCTCTATTAACAATTCCCATGGTGAGCTTCAACACATTACGCTTGAACGGAAACGATTACAGGAGAAGTGAAAGTTGATAGAGATAACTGAATGAGTGATGTTATCCGAGCTACCCCAAGAGTCTGTCACCGTCGCACACCTTACCCTTCTGTCTTATGCAAGTGTTATAAGGGGTTATGTAAAAAGGCCTTATAACTATGATTATGTACATTATTTTTGTGTAGAATAAATAATATACATTCATTTTATTATTGTTACTTTGTAAATGGTTTTTAATGCACATATAGTATTTTTAGTTGATATTCAATTAAGAAATCTATTTTGATGAATAAATAGATTTTTTGTTAAATAATATTTTAATAAAATATTATTACCGAATTAATTTTTATAAATTATAAATTATCATATAATTAATATGAATACAATTGTGATTTTTATTAAGGTCTAAACGCCATTTTTATCAAAAAATATGAATTTTTGATAAATTTCTGTTTTTGTTTTAAAAGTAAAAATTCACATATTTAGAAAATTATTTAGATAAAATGAATATTATTTTTGGAATCAAGATTTCAAAATTATCCAATGGTGAATTTTTCATAATTTTCTGACGCAGTCAAATGTTTGGGTAAAAATTAAATACTATTTAATTATATAATGTGTTTTATGACATCATAATGACCCAATAGTGATGTAATAAAATAAAATAAATCCGTTTTTCGGCCAATATATGTTTTAACATTAAAATAGTGTGATTTTAGATTTTTTTTATTAATTTTATAGTGCCTTAATGGACCCTCCAAAACTTATAAAACATTTTATCGTTTTAATTTTTTTCCATGAGAGTGTGACTCACCTCCACATAAGCAAGCCTAATATTTTAAGAAGTTCGGAAATTGGACATAAAAATTAATGTTTTAAACTCACATTTTGAAAAACCCATGGGAAAAAACCATTGGTCAGTTTGTGGTTTTAATTAGTTTAATGTGTGATGGCCGAAACCTAAATAATAAAGAATTCCTTCTCGTTTCCTATATAAATCCACCCATGATCCCACTTCATCTTACTTAAAATTATTTATTTCCTTACCAACCTTTGTCCTCCTCTATCTATAATCCTCCCAAGTTTACCCAAGCTCCCAATAAGCCTCTCTCAAGCCCCTCCTAAGCCTTTGGGTTCACACTTCCACGTAAGGGATTTCTTCCCTTCTCATTTTTGTCAAAATTTCATTATGTTTCTATACCCTTGTTTTCAATTACCAGTGTTGGGGTATAATTTTTCTCCTCCCCCATAATTTCCTAATTAGTTTTGAGTGATTATATAACCCTTTATCTCTCATTAATTCCTCTCAGGTACACCCGTTAGCAAGCCGAAATTCCGTAAGGAATTTCTCTCTTCTCATTTACATTCAATAAATTCTTTTGTATTATGAATATAAATTCAATTACATATGTTGGGACATGTATCTATATGAACCCATTATTGTCTATTTAGTGTACATATTTTGAGACACCCCTTTCTATCTCATCGACTATTTTTATGAATTCTTATGTCACGATGTTATGCTATCGAAATTGCACTGCTTTTTTCCAAGTCAAAGTCGTTGTGTAGTGAATACCATGCCCATTTCACTAGCAATGGTATTCAAATTTATGAAAATTTACTAAGTGATTATAGAGTTTCATGTATGAATTCAACATACCTTTATCATGGAATAAATGATGATGTTTAATGATTCCATGTTATGTGATCCATGTGGCACACTTATGCATGAAATGAAATGACTAAGAAGGGTGCCCAATGATTGCACTCCAATGCATTGTGTAATGGTTTGAATAATGATACGTCAAGTGAAATGAGGTTTTACTCATGCTAATTCAAGTTAAATTAAGTTTTAATCATTCTCCATGTGAAATGAGCCTTGGATCATGCTAATATCTTGTTAAATGTGGATGTCGCATTTCTATGTTATGATAATCATGAAATATCACGACTTTATGTTCATGTTTCTCTTATTTTCCAATGATATGCCTATTGCCTAACATGTATTGTATTCTTCATGTTAGGACTTTTTTACTCCCTTATTGGGCTTTATAGCTCACCCCTTTTTATGCATGTCCTCAGGTTATCCAATGCAATTCTAAGTACGAGATAATGTAGTGGTCTTATAAAGGATGTTTTCAATAAAGATGTTGTGTTTCATGTTTTAAGTCATTATGTAAAGTTTCTAGTCCCCAAATACACTATAAATATTTATCTTATATATTGTATCAAGTGAAGATTTTATATAATAAAGCTTTTTTAAGTGTGTAATAAAAAATCAGGGTTTTTATATTCCTCCAACGAGAAGAGGCCTCTGGGTGGTAGGTCAAATCCCTTATGTGTCGGTATCATTGCCAAATATTTGTTCCTATACAATTTAACAAGGGTTGTGAAGGGTTTATGGGGGTAATATCAGTTGAGGTAAAAATAATAGGGATGATAATTCTGATTATATAGTCAGAATATGGTGATATAAGTCATAACCTAAAAGTTTGGGTCAATGTGAATGGGATGGGGAAGACACGCTTGGGATGGCCCATAACACCCTGAGATTCTAGGTTCTACCTTATCTGATTTATGAGGTCCACAAAAGAATTTTGAAGACTCCAATGTCAAGATAATGAGGTTGGGTATGGAAGGATATCTATATAGGAAGGTTTCTAGAACCATAGGGAAGTTAAACACATAATTGTGAATCTGGAGCCCTACTCTCTGTGGTTTTGAATCATGAGGTGTGGGCCATCAATAGTTTAGGAATGTAGTGTCACATTCCTTATTTCAGAAAGGGTACAAAAATTGATGACATAAAATTGATGATGTAGAATATTACTAGAGAGTTTTTTATGGAGATTATAAATCATGGTCCATAGTTCTCAATTCAAGATGATGATATAGGAAAATCATATTGAGAATGCCCTAAAACAAGCTGAGATACTGGGTTTTGTTATAGTGATGTCGAGGCTCACGAGGATTGGAAAGCCCTATTTTTCAGAGTGAAACATTTTTTAACATCCATAGGCACATATGAAAGATCCATAGGCATAAATATATAGTCATGAAAAGGGTTTCTTGACACCAGGTATCCTTTTCAAGTTATATAGAAGATTGTGGTGATATGAGGCACTAAAATTAGGAAGTGTGACGTATGGAATGTGTAATATCCAATAAGGGTTCAGGCACCCGAAAATTTGTTTCATGACCTAGCAAACATATTTTCATGGTGAGGATACATGAAAAATCATTACTCTAACTTTTTCCTGAACTAGGGGGTTCAGTTAGAATTTCTTGGATTTTACTAGGGCTATTGAGTAGTCCTTATGAGATTTATGTCCTATTTTTTTTGCCCTAATTTTTTCCAAAACTCTGGATTGAAGATTTTATCATGTAAAGAAATGATTTTTTATTAGAACATCCTTTGAATGTTTTCAACCTAACATTTTTTGGGTCTCTTTCCCTTGAATTTTAAGGAATTTCAATTTGGAACACTATAGTCTAGAGTTTAAGATCATACATATTTGACCAAAGTGAATGTAGTTTAAGGTCATGAAACACATGTACCTAATATGATGTGATACACAATAGCCTAATTAGGATACACAGGGTCAAGAGTACTCCAAAATCCTTAAGAGTGGGAGATAAAAATGTTTTAAATCATCGATATAGCTTCTTAGGTAAGGAGTGATGATATAGTAAAATCATACCAGGAGTATTTATGATCACAATGAGGTGTTGAGTTCGTCCATAGTGATTCCATGGATCACAAGGGTCATAAATCCCTTTTTTTAGAGTGATGTATTTGTTGGACAACCATTGGTTCATATGCAATACCCATATACATACATGCATAGAAGTTATCTATCTTCTCTAAGGTACATGGAAGGTTTTGGTAACACAAGTCACAAGATACATAAATTATTGTTTATGTACTCATATACTTTAAAAGATTTAAAAATCACCCCATACTCTAGATGATTGGGGTAAGGATATTATGTTCCTTTGATAAGGAGTAAAAAAATGGGTGATGGTTTACAAAGTTTATTCTCATGTAGTGGGAACATGTTAGTCTTAATGCAGTTTAACATCATGTGGTAAGGATATTTTTTGAGCAGTTTATCATCATGATGTAAGGAAGTTTTTATTTTTCAGTTCTAAAATCATGAAACTAGGTGTTTACCTTGCAGTTTAACATCATGTGGTAAGAAAATGATAACCAACGTGAAAAATGGGTGCCCAATATATTGCAATCCCAAACAATCCATACATATATCTATCTTGTACGTAGGTAAAATGATATTTCATGACTTGGACCTTATGAAATTGGGGTACATTTTTTTATCATTTCTTGTAGTTGGGCCCAATATTGGAGATCTTGGTGTCACTGCATATCCTGTTATGATAGTAATCAAGACACACATAGTTCTTGAATAACCATACAGTTTAATGTTATATGGAAAGAATGTAATCTTACCTATTTGAAAAGGGGGATGATGGTTGGACCCAAAGATGTAAATCTAGGTGTCACTACATATCCTTTGGTAATAAAAATCAATCCATACATAGTTCTTCATGAAGGAACTTCCTGTGTAAGTTTGTCCTATACAAATAGATGGGATATTTTTATATTTTTTGCGACATGACCTGGGAATGAAGATCTCGGAATCAATACAAATCCTGTAATTTTAGGAGTCAAGTAACATGTATTTCATGAAAGGAGGTGTGTTAAGAGTCCCACACCAATAATGGTGGTCCTCTCGAGAGAGGTTCATAAGAATTTACAACTTTATATCATTCATGGGACATCAATTGTGTAGTTTAACATCATGTGGCGAGGACTCAAGGTATTATTTTATGGCCTTGAATTGATGACCATGATAAGCCAGTCGTGATATCGTATGCCTTATTTTTTAGGGGAATCCCCTACTAAAATTCCTAAGCTCAAGTAAGCTATTATTGGTGTGGGATACAAGGAATGGGAAGGGTTACTTCCATAATGAATAGTTCATTAAGAATAGGGTAGGGGAAATTCATATCATGTTGTGGATGGATCAAGATGTAGGATTGATGCATCCCTATGTGTCTCATTGAAAATGAGAATGAAGAAATAGATAGTTCTAGAAAACCTATGTAGTTTAATATCATGTGGAAAGGACATTAACAATGAAATTTAACATCTTTTGGTAAGGAAATGGATCACCCTACAAGAAGGAAATGGAAGGTTGTGGATGGGCACAAGACAAGAGTTTCAAGCATCACCAAGCATCCTATAATGGTAGCAATAAATCCACACATAGTTCTTGGATGAAGATATTCCCTAAGTGGATCTGACTCTCACACAGGACTGGGAGCATTTAATTCTTCCATTGCATAGATCAAGCACATATGCGGTGATTCGTCCATGAAAAGAAGTCAATAATAGTAAGGATTTATTTTAACTACTTAGTAATTGATTGGGGATATGGACCCAAAAAATCCATTCCCTAAGTGGTGAAGAGCCAAGAATATTTAGGTGAATGTAGAAATATTTGGATTTGATGGATTATGATTGAATGGAGTTGGTATGCATGAAATTTTATTGTGGAATCTACACATCAGTGTATTATGGTTTTCCAAAAGTAACCCAACCTCATGATTTGGTGGGAGATCTTGGTCCCAGACTGATGAGAGTAGTAGGATCCTACATGTAATTTTTCTATGATGGTAAGAATATCTCTTTATGGTATTCATTAGATGAGGATTACATCAAATCCTCACTTTTATAGTCCTTATTTATCATTTAGTCCATCCTATAAGGTAAATATCATTTCATTACATCGAATCTATTACCTCACAGCTCATTCTGTTGGGAGTGTTCTATTTTGGAGATAACTAATTATGGGATCCATCCATCTTTGGGTGGATACATATTCATCATGCTCTGGGGATGTGTTTTTCTATAATGATGTCTTCTATATCACAGATGATGATTTAAAAGACCATTACTTGATGCATGATACAGAAGATTGATTCCTTATGATTAAGTTCAACCTGAACTGCGATGATATTAACCAACGATTCAACTTAAGAATTCTATTGTAAGAAAACATAATGAAATGTGGGTTCAGAAGGGATATATTCAATCATTCTCCGTACACTTCCTGTGATATGGGATGGTTCTTCTTATTTTATGGAATATTAGCCATTGATCTACTTTATCATGATTTTTGAATACCCTTTGATATTTAGTTAGGATATATGTAGCTAGAGGGATAGATCTAAGACATCAATGAGGTCTTGGTATTCGACATCCTTAAACATGATGCCTTTAGATAGAGAGAAAGATTAGGGAATATTTTCTTTGTCTGTAGAGAGAAATACAATCTCTAATAAAACTCAGTTGAGTGTCAGGGTTTTCATAATTTTGTTGATATGACTCTGGGAGGGGCCATTAAAATACATCACCCATATCTACGGAGTATTATGGTCATAGAAGACCTCCTTGTATGGAAGCTTTGTGTCCATCAGTGTATTCTCTATAGCAGGATGTGCTTCTAGGAAATAAGCCAGCTCTATCCATTTCACCAATTTTTATGATACAAAATAGATTCCATATTGTTGTGTAATGACCACCCATTGGGTCAAGCACCCAGTTAGCATAAAACGACCAAGGATGTACTTGATTAGATTAATATGAGAGACTACATGGACTTTGTGGGATTGCATGTAATGCCTAGAATTGTACACAGTGAAGATGAGTGTATGGAAGTTCATCTCGTCATTAGAGAATCAGGTCTTGGCACCTAACATCGTTTGATTAAAGTAATAGAGAATATTATTTCCCTTGTAACATTTTTTCTATTTTAGGGGTCACCCAGTGAGCATTGTATGGCAGAAAAATACAATATGATGGGACTCACTTCTACCAAAAGCATCAAAACTAGTAGTTGTAGTAAGTACTACTTGATACTTTTGAAGGATTCATGAGTTTCATCATCCAATTGATAGGTGATCCATTTAATCATTATCCTAGTTATGGAGATAAATGTTCCAAAAATTTTACCAATGAAATGATGAATGTAGGTGAGGTTCCAATGAATCCCCCTTAGTTCATTGAGATTTATGGGGGTGAAATTTCTAAAATAGAAATAGTATTTCCTAGGACAACCTTGATTCCCCAGTGGCATTCCACAAATCCAAGGAACTTTCTTGACATTACCCAAAAGCACATTTCAACGAATTCAACTTCAGACTTTGGTATCAGAGCGTATCAAATATTTTTTGAAGTTTAGTGAAGTAATCACATTGCTATCGGGATTTTAAAAATTGGTTTTCGAAATTATATTCAGTTATCCTTCCCAATAATGGATTAATGATTTATGCATGGATCGTTGATATGTGGTGCCAGCATCCTTTAAGCTGAAGGGCATCACCTGATAGAAGAAGATCCCATGGGGAACTCTAAAAGTAGAAACTTCTTCATCTTCATGGACCTCCATTATTTGATTGTACCATGAATAAACATCTATGAAAAAATGTCTTGGAATCTATTTGGTGCATTGATCAAGAGTTTTATGATAAAAAATTGGGAATATATCTTTGTATAGTGTCTATTAAGGTCACTAAAATTGATATAGAACCTAATCTACCAATTATGTTTCTTAACAGGGTCGATGTTGGCCGGCCATCTTTGGTATTTCACTACTCATACAAAGTTTTATTTGATCAATTTCCCAAATTCAGCCTCTATATTTGTGGAATGAGAGGGGTGAATCCTTCTGGATTCATGATTGGGGCCTCAATGCTCATCAGGTAAGTCAAGATGGTGCGTAGCCACGTCTGGATTAAGTCTAATAGATTTTTTATAGTTATAATTGAACACACATCGATTTGTCTTGAGATATTTGATGTACATATATTTTTCTTCTAGATGAATCATGAAACTAATTATTATATGACACAGGTCTTCGTCTATTTTCATATTTATCTATCTAATCTCATCAATGGTGGTGGATATTCCTTCCTTGAATATAGGAGGTGTGTTCCTGAGGTTATCCTCATCTTCTTCCACTTACATGTCTATGGAGACACTTTTATATGAAGTTGGAAATATGGGGGCTTCCCTATCACTATCTAAGTGATACATTCCATGAGAATATGTCTTATCAACCCCTACTTCTTGAGTCATTGTAGAGAGATATCTGAGTTTTTTTACACTGTCATAGGGGAGAGGAGGATATTGGATCTCTTGGACCAACTCTATCACCTCGACTAGATTTATGGGGATCACATAGTTGTTGTCATGTATAAATCATGGATTTTAAGGGTATTCTCTTGTCGATTTGGGGATGCAAACTATATTTCATCATCCTCCATTAGTTGTCTACCTCCCCTTTTATAAAAATACACTTCATCATATGTGTCTCCAAAAGTCTCAAAGGTGAAATTTTCAACATGTAGTATGCCAACATTTCTTTTGATTGGGTATTTCAAAAATTGATGTAATTTCAATGGTATTTCCATGTGGCTATGGAACCAGGTCCTTATGAGAAGAAAATTTTATGTGGTGTCTTACTGAATAACCATAAACTCAGTGTTAGGTGTGAGGTCTCCAAAATGTGGTTCGAGTTTGATCATCATGAGAGGTCTTTGTTCACACATATCATACCCATGAATGGTCCTATTTGTGGGAGATAATTCACATTCTCTATACAAAAAAAAATGTAGGGTTCAAAATATGATGATGTTGATCCTAGAACCATTATCTATCAATGAACAATGGAAATTTACATTATTGAGTCTATAGTAAAAATATAGGTGCCTGATGTGTCCGAAATAACCATTTTTTTGGAAATACTCTGTGAATGATATGGTGAAGTATAATTCTACTAACATGATATTTATTCAATATACCTCAGCTATAGAGACTTCTATATAAAAATATGGTTGGATTTGGAGGGGTACAATAAGTTCCTCTATGAGATATTTTGAAAGATGCAATGCCTTGAGGATTAAGAGCTTGGTTAGGAAAACCATCGACTACTCTAGAAAGATGTACATTTATGATAGAGGTCAGAGCTTCCCAATGTGGGGTTTCATCATGACATATGAATCAAGAAATAAGGAATTTGAGTTTGATGGGTTAGGTTCTTGCGAAGAGGTCATGAGAGATCTTCTACTAATGGCATGGGTCGTTTCAACCTTCCCCATTGTCTGGGATGACTAGATAATCGAACCATTGATAATAAAGTATGACAACTAGGAAGGGGAAACTGTTGGAGGGTTTTGGGACACCTTTATTCTTCTTTTGGGCCTATTGGAGCACATTACTGTGGGTATCAAATGCATATATTTACTTTTCGGGGAAACGACTAAAATATTGTGTTCGAAAACACCCGTGTTATCCCATATATACTCAGTTCCAATGCATGCAACATCACATTATTCATTTATCTATGGGAAACTCATAATCTAAGTCATATTCATCGTCTATGAAGGGTTATTCCAAGTGTATCATGTTGATGAAACCAAATATGATCTCTTCATCCCATAACAGTTCTATTTTTTGGGGTGGCACATGTTTTTGGATGTTGTAGGGAATAAATTTTTAAGAATAATAGACTGTGTTGAAGTATAATATGACTCCTTATATTCCATTTATTCATGATCCCAAAGATCACACCCAACTTTGGGATGAATATATGATATACCTCCCTATTTGGTGAATCTATTTTGTGTATGTGAATCTTTCCTCTCAAGGTGGAATGAGATCGATCAACTGTGCTTTGAGTCATCCAAATGTTGAACTTCCACTCGTTCCTCGAATATACTTTCTGCCAACCACCCTCTTCTTTTGAATAGGAAATGTTATAAAGGCCACATACTCTAAGGAGTTATCAAGCACCACATGTCCAGAATCAACCATGCCATGAAGAATGTATTTGAAGATGAATCAATATTTGATATTATGACCCATCCTTCTTTGGAAATGATAGTAGTCAAGATGGTAAGTGAGCTCAAACTCATTATGCTTTCTAGTTTGTGGAATCATGAGCAGGTTACTATCCACGGTTGATGATAAATAACTAGTAAATTTTTCATTTTGAAAGGATTATTATTTATTCATTTGTTCCTCAAATCTCAGGTGACCTTGATTTATATGTGCCTCTATACGAGGGAGATTTTGTGGTTATCACCAGTTGAACAGAGGTGTTGGGAGATCCAAGATCTACCTAGGTTCATAGATATGAACCACTACCAGATTAGGAGTGATAGATTCATCTTCTCTATTGCCTAAACTTTTCCCATGTGCTGAGGGAATGAGTCAAGACTTGGATCATATTTGTTGAATGGAATCCTCAAGACATTGTTCAATTTATATAAACTCACAAAACCCACCTAGATACTTCATTTGGATTATAGTTGTTTGAAACTCAACCTAAATATTTTATGTATATATTTCCAACTGTTACTGCTATGATGGAAGAATGTAAAGGGAATAGGTTAAACCATTCCATCTGAATATGAAGCCAGATAACCTCTAATTTGTTCATTTATTGTATTTTGTTTGGTCAACGATTTAAATTTTACTCATCATGAAGCTGAACTGATAAAGGAACCGATGATAAAGGTCGTACCATCATGCAACAGATCCTACTAGTAGACTATTGTACCAAAAAATGGCTGGAGCTATCAGAGTTTGAACAAGACACCTCATCTTGGTTACCTCATACTAATCTCAAGGGACCTTCATCAGCCCACATTGGAATACAAAGTGTGTTAGATGTTTTACAGAGTTTTCTCCACTTTCAAAGGTTGGGAACATAAGAATTCCAAAATTGGGTGGAGGAAAAGTGTCATCCACACAATTGGGATATGTATTCCTCTTTGGATGAAAATGTTCATGTCTCCCTTACCTGGATTACATTTGAGTAGTCAGGTACTTGATGATTTTTAGAATTTCTAGGGGTAATACTATCTATAACAACTCCTTTCTATAGGGAGAGGGTAGGGGTCGATGAGGTTCCCCCACATTTTCCTCCTCCTGATTATCAATTCATCTTATAAATGAATGGTTTATCTTGTGAGGCAGAGTCTATCATCACTGTAGAAAGAATTCACGATCATTTTCAACTTTCTCATCTATATAGACTAACTGCCTAGATAGAAAGCTAGTATGACACTCAGATTCCACTCTTTCTAGTGGATTATCATCTTTTTTATGTATAGGAGGAATAATATTTTCCACAGTATAAATATGATACCTATTGGGAATATTTCCCCTAAGTAGCTCCTTGTTGAGTTGTATGAGAGTTCATATTTCAGTCTCATATAGTGATAATATCGCCTTCATGGAAGGAGCATCAATTATTCAAGGCAATGATTGGAAGGTTTCCGCACATTTCCCTTGTTATTTGGTAGTGCTTCATTATAGGGGTGGATACTCAATATTTGGAGGTTCCAGGTTTTGGTGTCTCCTCTAGTTATAAGTGCATGCATCCTTAGTTAGTGCCTTGAGATCACCCTCCTATCAGGGAAGGTTTTTTATGTTGTTCCCTTATGCATTTGTTTCTTGATCCATAATGTCTTTCATGTTGATAGTGATGAAATTCAAGAGACATATCAAGAAATTGTGGTTATACAATTACATTTGACGCAACATGATAATTTTTTACCACCATTATTTGGTTCCCCCTTTGAAACCTTTTCCATATTGGGAGGTTTGGCTTGTGACCCCAGTGGGGTCTGATCGCCTTCTTCGTATGTTCTTCCTATCATGGACTGCAATTAATGAACATGAGGGAGTTTTCAATCATGATTGTAGAATAGACCCTGAATATAAGAGGTTTTTCTTATAGTGGGAGGAATGAATGGGATGTTGAACATTGATTTTTATCTCCCAGTATAGAGAAGACCAATTCTATCTATGGGGATGATGATGATTATTATGATGATGAAAATTAATCCATCCCTATGGTTAGGGGTTATTCAGTTCCCAAATCGGCATTGACTGATCATATTTTTGAGGATCCAATGATTCCTGTTAAGGGTTTGATGATTCTAATGATGTAAATTTAAATATAAATTCCCCTAGCCCAATGGGATGGGGTTGATCTATAATCATTTTTTATTTCCCCAAGACCCCCTCAGGGGATGATGAACTATGTTGTGGTGATTAAGATATAAATACCCCACCCTAGTGTGTTGGGGTTTGTTTGTATCTGTTTCCATAAGTCCTATGTTCTATTAGCAATTTATGATCCAAGAGGTAGAGGTAGTGGTATATATTCTCCCAGCATAGTGATCTGGGTCCAATCCTAGAAGAATTTTATGGAATATTCTACTACGTCTCATTTGATTTGGTGTAGCTTTTCTTGTGTGGGAGTTAGGTGCGATAGCAGTCCATGATAGGATTTATTTTCTATAGGATGACATTAGGTTGATTGAAACCTTGGATTATTTGTCTAAAATTTATTATTATTTCTTTGAGGGGTCTAGTTTAAATAATTTTTGTCTATCCTATTCCCTAGTTCATGATGTCAAGGCGTCGTTGAAGTTAGGGAATTATTTTGTAGTAACCAACTAGATCACGTCTTGCCCAATACTTTGATTTCAAAAGAGGTTATAACATTACATGATGTCATATCTGAAGGATTATTCTATTCTAGGAACATAATGAATTAGAATTCTCCATATTTCTACCATCCCCAGATACACACATCTGGGGATTCTCTTGAAATTAGTTGGTGGAGGGTTGTCGCAAAGCAATGAAAAACAATGTGTAAGTGTTTGTCATTCTCTTCTACTCCCATTTTCTAGGCCACAAAAAGGTCTCTATATCAAGAAAATAATAGAGTGTATTGATGCTATAAAGGTGATGATTCTATATTGTATAGGTGATCTTTCTATCCTTTAATAGGTGATTAGTTTCCCACATATTTTGACCTAGATAAGTCATTCACTCCTCTAGTTCATATGGGACCTCATAGTTTGAAATCATGAGGGTCTATAATATGATGGGGAGGTTGTTTCTAGATAAATATCTCCATATGTCAATTCAAACATTTTATTCATCATACTTACATTCCTCCATCCAGTTAGAACATAGAAGATACTTCTGAGGGTCTCATGGTGACAAGAGTGTAGTGTTGTTGGAATTTAATGGGGAACTATATATGGTCAACCCTAATGTTTTAATAATATATCTATAACAATGCATCATATTTTTTGATATATCTTTATATAAAGGTTTATGTGAAAGGGTAGGATTCCCTTTTCTGTGGAATATATCTTTGTGGGGAGGATGACCGTAGTGGATGCTGGGAGTAGATTCCCATCGATCCATCACCACACTACTGTGAGGATAACTATCATGGTAATGATCATTTTCTCCTTTGGTTAAATTGTTGATGGAACCTTTATATGTTTAGAAAATATCTTTAATTATTTCAAGGACACTGTCATTGAGCATATTATGAATATGGGTCTCGATCCGCATTGTGGACAAAATATTCCAACCTTCCTTTTGAAATTGTGTAGGGATATGAGTATGTTGTATGATAGTTTCTGAAACATTCTTATATATATTTGGTGTTTTTAGAATATATTCCCATTTCTGAAAAGTTTTTAGAATAATCCCATGATCTGTCTCATTATTTATAGGAATGTGAGTATGTCCTGATGCATGTGCCCTTCTCACTTGGTGAGCCTCCATTTGAAGGGGATTATGAGCTCGATCCTGAGCCTTTTGAATATTCTACCGATATTTACTCAAAGGAGTACAATCTTGTTATAATTTATGTGACACACTAACCTAGTGAGCGTTGATTGGAATAAGAATATGTTCCTAGTCCGTATATAAATTCCTTGTCGGAATATGCCGACAGACAGCAGGAATGTAATAAGGGATACAAAATTTCCCATGTATTACCCTGGAATGATGCTGGTGTAGTCATTTATTGGATGAAGTAGGAATATGAATATAAATTATGTGATCTTCTAGAGTATGATTTAAAGATTTTCTGATGGGAATATGAACCTATCCCAAGGAATATTTCATTCAAACTTTGTTATCACAAGATAGAATAAGGATATAATCTCAATCTTGGGCCTTTGGAGTATTCCCCCAGATTTCTTTGATAAGAATATGAGATTTCTTGAGGCAAGTCCCCCTCTCACCTAGTGATACCTAACTAGAATAAGGGTATGATCCCAATACTAGGGCTTTGTAGTATGCCACAAAACAATTTTATGGGCAGGTTCCCCTATCTCGAGGAAAGTTCCACTCTCACCAACTAAGCCCCAAGTATAATGAGCATATGATACCAGTCCGACACATCTTCAATTATCAGAATATTTTGAAAAACCTCTCTGATGGGAGAAACAATGTGTAATTTCTCCATAGGAACCAGTAGTTCTTAATGATTTGAGTGTTGATCTTACCTGGTTGTAGTGTTAGGAATATGTGTCTGTCTCTGTATATATTCTAGTTCTGAAATATGTCAATGATGTTCTTCAGATGTTTCTATGATGTTCTGCCATTTTAGAAAAGTGTGTACAAGGATATAAGGATGCATATATTCCGTCTCCACTTTATTCTGGCTGATATATTTGATTTAAGAGGGGATATGAACCCACTATTTTCCTTCTTATGAAATCAAGATATTATGATGGGATTTATGTATAGGGGTAGGTATATGTGCCTTCTCAATTACTACTGCAAGAATATTTCCACATACTTGTTCTGAGTGAGCAGGAATACGAGCATGCTTGCTGGTTCTTGCTGGAATATGCTGGCATACATTATTAGTTGTTGTGGGGATATGATCCCTATCTTAGATATCCAATGTCTTCCTTTCCTGATATGATTTCTATTTTTTCCCATACATGGTCTTCATAGGTGGCATTGTGTCAGGTGGTACCCACATTAGGCAAATGATGGGTACTATAGGGATGGTTCTAGTGATGATGGTTGATATGAGACCTCCTTAGTTGCTCCTAAACTAGAATGAATCCTTATTTGAATCCTTTTCCACCTTCATTAGAGACTGAAGGTGGTGGTTATCACACTTTGAGGATGATCTCCTGAAGCGGTTGGTTATAGTGATGAGGGATACTAACATAGTTTCATAACTCCCTAGCTGATGCAGACTCATTTATTTCTATACTTGAAGACCTTCACAAGCAGATTCCAAGAATATAATTTTACCATATCAATTGTATTCCCAATCCATTGTTTTCACCACCTGAAGTTTAATCTCTCGAGTAGGTGAGATCATTTTGAGACCTGCGGGGTTTGAATCTGTAGGTGATTTAATAGAATAATCACTGGATGAATCCATTATCGCTAATGGGGATTTTGTTGAAGAGATAAACATCTATAGTCATGAAGACAAAAAGGAACAAGGTTAGCAATTAGTGAATTATCATAGGCATGATGTGTTCTCAATCAGTTATGCATGGTTAACACAATTTTCATTTTATTACCAATCCAACCATTCCTCTCATGTAGAATTTTCAAAGAAAGGGATGAATTATTTTATTAGAACCCTAGTTATAGAGGATCATAATTGATCATTCAGATATTTGAAAGAATCACATTAGGTTCACTACTTTTTTGGAATATGGTGTGAAAAAATGGCCCAATGGATAAATAACCCAATCATTTTGTAATTGAGAACTTCATGTCGGGTTCACCATTTTTTTCAAATAGTGTGAAAACTAAATGGCTTGATGGATAATTAACCCAATCATTTTTTTATTGGTAGATTCACAACGGTTTCACCATTTTATTCATATAGAGTGAAAAAATGGATCGATAAATAATTAACCTTGTCATTTTGTTACAGATAGATTCACATTGGGTTCCCCATTTTTTTTGTAGAGTGTGAAAACAAAATGGGCCGATAGATAATTAAAAAATTAATTTTATTATTAAGAAATTCATGTCAGTTTCAACTTTTTTTTAATCAAAGAAGATACAACATGGATTAAATGTCGATGTGGATTTAGTATGACATGAAAATTTTTTGTTAGGGGTTCAGTTCTTGTAAAACAAATAACATCGAGTCTCCATTGTATTTCTTAACAGAAACTCCCAATGGATCCATCATCCATAACTGGGTATGGATCTCCTTTCAAAAGGTAGGTGTTCAACTAGGGTTTAATACCTAATGATTATTAGGGACTCACATTGGTTGAGATTATGGGAGGTTAGGATCTTATCACCCTTTTAAGGGAATTTTTTCCTATACTGGGACTCTCTTATAGTTTTAAGACATGTTCAAGAGTCCCTTCCAAATCCCTATACATGACTGATTACCCTAAAAATGATTTTACGTTTATCCATTTATGGATAAAATAAGTAGATCTGATTAGTTGATCCATTTTTATGTATATGAGTTTCTAAATCGATTTCCCTATTAGTGGGTAGTTTATTATGTGTAGAATCCATATAACTAGTTAATTTAGAATTTTCTACAACACATGGAGGTGGTTAATATTTTGATAAGGGGATTGACCCATTATGAGGAATTTTACATATCTTTGATATTACAGAAATCAAAACCCACATAGTTCATTCAACCTGTGTAGTTTAACATCATATATAAAGAAACCATATGTGGGCACTAAGACACTGGGTATTCAAGTTGGAGTATTAATTAGATGTCCTAAGTATCCTGAAGATCGCGGAAAAACATATTTTTCATAGTTGATTTATTTTCTCAGTCCATTGATGGATGAGGTAGAATAATCAGACCACGGGAATTATTGGCTCCTAATTATTGAGATGTTAAAGACATTGGGTGACTTATACCCATGTGGATGCCTATTTGAGTTTGGGACTTAGAAAGGTTACCTATGTATCCTTGTTATTACAAGAATCATATTTCTCATAGTTCAATCATTCCATTAGGACTGGCCCTAATGTACATTACCTTATATGGAGGCACATATATCATTCTATTTATCAAGGATTACACACTGATGTTTCCCTAGATTGTGGATATTTATAATAGAAATGACATAACTATTTCAATTCTTTATACCCACATGAGCCATGATCGGTGTGAGAGATAAGGGATTACAAGTAATCAATCTCACTATATATGGATCTTGGACTTATACACTGGAAAAACCCTTGAAAGATCAATATATAGATCAGGCCTTAGAGATATGTCCTATGTATCTTGGTTATGGTAGGGATAAAATTCATCATAGTTCATTTGTTTTCTTAGTCCACTGAGGAATGAGGTAGAGTGATCATCCCATGGGAATAATGGTGTCCTAATACTTCGACCTTCAGCAAAATGGTGGGACTTTCACTAAGGTGGATGCCCATTTGTGTTATGGATCGAGCCTTAAAAAGGAATCCTATGTATCTTGGTTATTGTAGGACTCATATTCCTCATAGTTCAATTGGATAGGGATTACGTGATGACACTTCCCTTATATGTGATACATATCCTATTATACATCTCATTGGGGACTACACGCTAATATTTCCCTTACCTTTGTAGAGTCTTACAATGAAAATTATATTATTATTAAAACTTCCTAATCCTGTGTGAGCTATACATGGTGCGAGAAACAAGGGATGAAAAATGATTAGTCTCACTTTTTATGGGTGTTGGACATTTTCACTGGGACATCCCTTTAGAGAATAATCTTGAGCTCAAGCCTCATAGAGACATCCTATGTCTCATAGTCATAAAAAGAATCAATGTCATCATTGTTTAGTTGATCATGGATTACACACTAAAACTATTCTATATGTGGGACATATCATATTTCATTTTTCATCAAATATTACCCACTGATGTTTCCCATATCAACATGACTTCCTTGTCTTCCTGGAATGCATATATTTTCCACTAATCATGCCTTGAGTGTATAATTTCCCTGTTCGAGTGTGTCTTAATGACATGTACAAAGATAATTTTATGATCCAGTTGAATTTTTTAGAGGACTTATCATAATCTAAATGTCATGTCTAAAGGTTATCTTATGATCAAGAATGACATATCAGTAGGACATTTCAAGACCTGGTATGTTGATCATGGAATCCATCGCATGATCCCTACTGACTTATCTAGAGGGTGTCACATGATCCATCTAACTTTACCTAGTTTCATTGCATGATCCGAATGACATAGTTGGAGGGTGTCATGAGAGTTAGTGTGACATGTCTCAGAGTTTTTCACATTCCTTGGATGAAATCTATGGAGGGCATCATGAATCCTATTTGGCATGTTTGAGGAACGTCACTAGAGTCAGTTGACATTCCGGGATGCTATCCCGAGGCTCTAATAACCTGAACTAGTGTCACAATATAGATCATGAGACACATTGAAAGGACATCTTGAGGCTTGGATGGTGTTCCCAAAGGGTTTTTTGAGACCTTGTGGAAATGTTGAGGGGTTTCATGTAATCTTATTTGAAATGTAATGAGGAATTTACATGATCCAAATAGTACACCAAAGGAGCATCATTTAATCTAGGCTACATGTCAGGGTGTTTTCACATAACTCTTGTGGTTCATGTGAATCACATCAGGATCACTATATGTGTTCTTTTCTTAATTCTCTCATCATTTAATCTTTGTTCTAGTCTTTATATTTTGAATTCTATAGATTGGTTCATTGTTAGCTTGTTTTATGTCTCGTGTAATTTATAATATGGTTGATATGTTCTTCGCACTTCTGCGAGAAGTCCTTAATGTGATTTAAGAGTGATCACATAAACTTCTTTATGCATTCTGCATGATTTCTCTGGTTGTTCCATGAAATATTATGTGAAGAAAAACATCCCAGTTTCAAGATCTGTTGCTATGAGATATCCTCTCTAGTTCTTGGTAATCATCTTTCTCTCAGAGATTTGTGGTGAATTTTTTGTGCTAGGTTGGGGGATTTATAAGCCTCTCCACCATGGTTGTTCACTGTTTTGCATGAAATATATGGAATTAATCCATACTAGAGTTGGTGGAGGGCCTCTGTGTCACATGTCTTCACAAGTCCCTATTGTGGATCACTCTAGAGGTGTCGCCTAATTTTCCGTGAACCTAAATCAATCCAATCAACTCCACCTTTACTGAATTATTTCTAATTACGGGGGACTTGTTGAATCATGTGATCATGTCCATGGAATTCCATATTTTCATATAAAAATGTATAAGTGACTTTATCACATCAGGGTTCATATTGAAAGTCTTTCATGACATCTAAGAAGACTTGACTATAACCTTTCTCAATAAATGTATGGCTCATTAGGGGGTCTTCATGTGATGAGTCTGGCTTTGTCATGGTTCTGGTGAGACCATGTTGTGGATAGAATTATCGTGCAACATGTGTTTTATGATTGTGATAGATTCTTTACTTTTCCATATTTATTTCCTTTATTTATTTTAAAAATATTGAGGATAATTTCAGATAGATTGAGTGTTATTAATGACAATCACCTTACATCTTGGTGATGTGTCACATGAACAATAAAGTTCATGTGTATATACATGAGTATTTAATGGAAAACTCCATATATTTTTCATGGAGGAGCCAAAGGGAGGGTGTGAGGTTTCTTGGACATACCTGAGGCACTTCATGTTATGAGGATGACATGTTAGTGGTCTTTCATGTGATGAGGAAAACATAATGTTGGGGGCTTATGAAGTCTTGTGGATCCCCATGGGAGTGTTGTGTGATGTCTACAACCGTAAGAGGCTCCCTCATCCTCCAATTTTATTTCCTTTTTTAATTATACAAATTATGGGGATCTCATGAGTTTGATTGAATGTTGTTGAGGACAATCATTCTCTCCATCAACGATGTGTCGCATGTGTTTTACAACTGCTAGAGGCTCCCGTATTTTGAATATTTCCCTACTATTTTGGATGGATTTTTGGATTTTTTGTTAGGTGTTCATTGTTTGATAACACATATGACTTGGGAGAGTTTTTTTTGTTTTTTTTGTGTAATCACTGGATGTATAGGATTCCTTTGTAAGAGAATGAGGACTTGTCGAACGGACTTCATAGGGCCTTCTGCAGGCCATGTAATGCTTATGGCTCCTTCGTGTGACCATATGATGGCACACAATCATGTGTCTCTTAGATTCTTACATGATCTATAGATATTTGGAAAACATATTATTCCTTTGAATTTAATAATAAATAATACCCCTATCTAGGTATTTATTCCTTTTTGAAGTGGTCAATGATCATTTGGAAGACATCAATAATCTCCATGTTAGGTTTCATGAATAAACCCACTTGTATGGGATAATTGACATGAATTAACAGAATTGAAATGGTAATCCTTCCACTTTTTAATAATAAAACCACCTATGATTTGTGTTGTATTCTTTAATAAAATGGGGAAACTGAATGGGATAATTTAATTGATAAATGTGCATGGACCTCTTTAGGTACAATTGACCTGTGATATATCATGATTAAGTATAGAGACCTCTTTATTATTTAAATCTGAATTGTGATATGGAATTATTTCTGACATGGGCACTTTATTACTCATTTGTGAACTATGATAGGAATGGTTACTAAAATGGACTTCCATATTTCTTAAATTTAATTGATTAAATGAATTATATATTCCTTGAGTGGTACTCATATTACTTTTTACATAATTCCTATGATGGGATAATTGGTTGTTTAAGAGTATAGGTGCCATGAGCAATACCAATTTCCTTATTATGGAATACCATGGATAAGATCATCGGTTAGTAGAATTATATTATTCCTTGAGTGATACTTGGATTTCCTTTTTACAGAACTCATCAAATGATCTCATTTTATATTTGATATTCTATATACCTTAAGTGATACTTGGATTTAATTTTCATAGAATTCCTTGGATGGGCTCATAGGTCAGATGTTTTCCACAGGCTATGAGCAATACATGGGTTTGTTTTTTTACAAGACACCATGGATGGGCTCATAATAAAGTTGTATGTAATGAGTGATAGTTGGGTTTAATCATTAAAGAACTCTAAGGAAGGTCTCATAAATTAATTAAATTACATGAAACCTTGAAAAAAATTTAGTTCCCTCATTATGAGACTCCTTGTACATGCTCATAATATGTAAGGATTCTATCATGAATGTTTAAAAAAACATATGTTTAGTGGTAATTATTTATTTATATTTTTGACATGATATATTTAATCCCTTGATTATATTCTTGGAATTATATTATTTATTCAAAATATGGACCCTTAATATTCATAAAAATTTCTGGCCATGATGTCCCTTATCCAGAACCCTTGACTGTGGTTTTTATGCATGGACACCCGAGTTATACCTCGGGTCCTATTTAATATTACATTATTGTGTATATGGATATATATATTACAATATATATAGTACATAAAAAAAGATACATATCTATTTATATATATATAGGCCTATGGTGATACTTATCCAGAGATATTCCTACTTAGGCCAAAGCATGTATGGTCAGCCAGGAGTCCTTGAGGAACCTGAGCCCAACTAGTTTACATATATACATTCAATAATATATTGATATACCTTCACACTATGGTATTTTATATTCATAGACCATATTTCTTTAGACACCATCAGTGGTGGCCTACTGAGTATATCTCACACCCTGTTTGGGCCTCTATTGCACAAGGGTATCTGAACATACCACATGATTGCAAGCTCTAGTTTATGGATTATGATTGTGATATTCATTATTACTTGGGATATTAGATGAACACAACAGATCCAAATATCATGATTATCATGGAGTATTCACATGGTTCATTTTGTTCATTTTTTATACTTGTATTATTCAGTATTGTGGCACTTACTATATAACTATTGTTTAGATTATGTAGAATTATATAGACGTAAATGCAAGATTATATATTCTATGTTGGACACTTTATTAGTTTATTACTATTATAATCCATTGCCTTTAATTTATAATTTTTTTCTATCAATTGATTTATTATCTCTTATACCACTATGCTACTCTGGTAATGAGGGTATAATATCCCCAACATACCACCATTGGACAGTCACTACTAGTCGATAACCTTTGGCATATAGAGAGGTGAACTTTAGTCCATTTAAAATACTAGCTTTGGGAACTTTTTAAGTAACTCTTGATTTGGGATGTAATTTTTTTAACAAGTTTATATGTCATTTAATTTTATATTTTTCACTTTTATGATTTTTTCTTTTTTACTTTGGTAACTAATTTTTAGCTAACTGATTTAATTTTTGTGCCTAAAAATAAAATAGGTTATATTAAATAATTAGGAACTAAGGATTCCAAATATAAATAAAATTTTTAAAATAAAATTTCAAAGGGTGATAATATTTAATTTTAATATTAGCACACAAAAGGCATAAAACCCCATTGTTAGAAATTGTTTTTTATGCTTGAAATTGTCATTAAGATTAAATTTTTAATTTTTTTGATTTATATGACATTAATTATTTTATTATTATCCAATTAAGAGTTATGTTCTATTAAAAACAATCAAAACTGAATTACACCTTGCAGATACTTAGTTAAAAAAGACACCAAAAATAGTTTTTATTATAGTAAAACTTAAATTAAGTTTTCAGAATGTTAAACATGGGTCTTGTAAATCTAAAATTATATTTTTAAATGATTTTTAATAATATATTTTTTTTATATCAAATAATTTTCATAAAAATTCATATCACTCTTTTATTATGATAATGTCATAAAAGTAGCAGTATTTTCAAAATCATAATTTTTCAATATACACCAAAAAATCAACCTTTTTTGAAAAATCTAAAAAACTCATCATAAGATAATTTTTTCATACTAAAATCAAAATTTAATTTTATTTTATAAAATTAAAATTATAAAATTTTAAAACTTATTTTAAAAATGAAAATACAAAATATAATGAAAACTACTTTATTAAAAATGACATTTTTATATATTCGTATGATTATTTCATATTAATTTTTATGTTAAAGAATGATAATTTATTAGTTATTATATAATAAGATTCTAAAAATTTTCAATTTAATTTACTAGGATAAAATATGAAACACTTTAAAAAACAAAAGTTATATGTGATAGAGAGATATTTTATAATATTAAATTATATTAATTATTTATCTCCTAAATTTAAGAAATTTTAGCTAACTAATATCATTCTATTTTCTAGACGTTTTATTATTTTGGCATCGACGGTGCTCCTTGTGTGGTCTGTTTTGATTTTCGGTGAATGTTCATTCACTCCTTCATTTGCGGTCGATCTGCTCGAGGATTTCTCAGTGAAGGTTCTTTTGATCTTTTTGATTTGGTTGTGTTCTGTTTTGATTATGGCAGTGGCCTTCGGTGATGTTCACTATGGTGTCGTGGCATTGATTTCACGGTCTGATGTGGTTTGATCATTTTGTACCAGTGATTTCATTATTTATGGTTTGCGTCGACACAGGAATGTTGTTTACGGTGGCTATGACAGTCTTTGACGATCTCCGGCTACTGGTTTAAAGTTCGGATAGTGAGGTTGCGGTTCTTGGCGATGATCTTGACTCCATGTGGCTTATTTCCCCTCTTACTCTGCCCTGGCTTTGTGTGTCGTCTCTCCTCCCCGGGTTGGTTTGGAGTTATGGTTTCCATAGGAGCTTTGGGAGGTGTTGTTCGAGGGGATTTAGGAGTTCAAGGAGGCTTGATCCTCGCTCGATGGTGTTGACAGTGTCAGTGGCTATTGTTTCTAGTGGCTACGATGGACTCCATCGGTCTTCGGTGACTGTTGATGTTTAGTCAGTGATGACAGCGACAATTTTGGTTTTCTGGCGGTTCAATAGTTCTTGATGGGCTTCGGTGCTGGTTGGCGACGTCAACGGTGGTGATTGGATGGTGACGACGAAGGTGCCAGTGAAGATGTTGGTTAAAGACGATAGGATTTCGACTGAAAACATGGTGATAATGTTCTACGGTATGCCTGGTTGGCGACTAGTGTGATGATCTGATCGTTTTGTGTTCTTTTTATTATCGGTTTCTTTTTGAATTTTGAATGGGGAAAGTTTTGATTTTTTATCCTTTGATTTTGTATCATGCCGGTTACCGCTCTCCGTTAAAGCAGCTTCTTAGAAAATCAAAAAAAATTATTTTTTCGTCGTCATTCAACTATCATCATAATAGGAAAAATGAAATCCTAGTGGATACACTAAGGATCCCTAGATATAATCTTGGATAATAAAAAATAAAATCTATATAATTGGTTCCTGATGTGATTCAACTTCATAAATACTCATTTTACACTACCTAGTTTGGTTAAGAGAAAAAATCCCTTATATAGAATATAGTAATATCTTAGAGTCACTATCTAGAGTGGAATAATAAAATTGTGCAGTAATTGCACCTAGATTTCAATCTTTGTTGACTAAGGTTTACCATGTTATAAAAAATAGGTGATTAATCAATATTAAAATATAACAATATACAAAATAAGAAACCATACTAAAATACCCTCAATTCCAATCACCCTTTAAAGAAAAATACCCTTTGTTATGAATAAATATAAAATAGCCATATCCTATAACCAAGATAAATCCATCAATTTTACATATCATTAATATCACATTAACTTTTACATAAACAAGACTTTTGTGATCACTTAAAGTGTATAAAAATACCAAACCATGTCAAATTATATCCACGAAACATAATTCTTTGAAAATATAATTAAAATCATCAAAAGTTATATATTAAGACCCATCAAAAAACCTTCTCTTAAACTAAAATAAAAACCATTTCAAGTGTATATTTATAATAGAATTAACCATTTTAAGAGGGAAACATAGTTTAAAACACTTTTAAAAAACATATATGTTTTAGTATTAAATAATTATTAACCATGAAACAACAATCCATGAAAATCCTTTAATTTTATTAAATAAAAACTGATAGATAAAATTCATCAAACACTTTATGGGTATTATTTTCATGAAAACAAGTTTTATATATTGAAATGTGACAAACCCAATTTATTACAAATAAAAATAAAAAGAGTAACAATATTCATTCGATAAAAAAAGTGTAGGAATACATGTTATAATCACTAAATAATTTAAAAATGGGTTAAAAATATTCAAGCACTTGTGGATTTATGTTTAAATTTAATGCATAGAGAAACAAACATTATGTTCTTGGATTAATTATAAGTGACAAGTGATGATGTTAATCCATAATGACATGGATATAAAAAACCGTAAAGAATAAAAATAAACCCTAACACATGGAAACACCTAATTAAATTCTGGTAATAGAAAACCCTAGGTATTAATGACAATATTAGGGTAATAAAAAGAGAGGAGAAAATATAAAAATAAGTGAGAGGTATGTCTAGGTAACCAAATTAGAGAAAATGTAAACATTTGATAGAGGAATCTGAAGATATTAAGCCATTGAAGAGAGAATAATAAATGGGAGACACAAATGAGTACATGGAAAAATTGAATGACAGAGTATAATACCCTAAGTATGGTTTAATTTGATAGGGGTAACTATATTTTCTTGTTTTAAAAACTAGGATACTCATATGGTTTAGGAAATAATTCCCTTATCATGTAGTAACCATTGGATTCAAGATATGAACCCCATATAGTCAAACTATATGGTTACCCTTGATCATTCATAAACCATGTGGTAGGAAATAACGAATACACATAATGCATGATTAAATCACATAGTAACTTCTAATAGTCCTTAAGTTGTGTTCCATCATAGAAATGAAACCAAATACATAATGTTAAATCAAATGGTTTCTCCTAGCTATGTATGGTAAATTAATATGGTTACCCATAATTGTATGACAACCAAAAACCACTGTAAAACTATAATAGACACCTATAATATTAAACCACATAGAAAATAAAAATAATGAATTGACCATGATATGACTATAAAATTCAAAACAATTATAAAAATTTGAAAACAAACTAAACATGTACATCCCCATGTCCATGAACATCAATAATTAAATAAAATAATAAGAAAAAGTGACACCAAGGTGTGATATAAAATCTTACAAGTAACATATATCATTGAAATATAATATCTACAAGGGGAATACAAAATCCTTAAAAGGTAACATTATTGGTCAATATATGATCATACAAAACCAAATAGATGTTGTGGTTTATTTATAATCCAATAAAAAATTGATTTCAAATATCATGAAAAAAACTCATGTAGTTGTTACATAGTGAAGGGAGAATAAAACATTAACTATTACAGAAATAATAAAAGAAAAAATGATATACTTATGATAATTCTAAAAATGGGTCATATCTCTTCAATTCCATATCTATCACAATATCATCTTAATACACACCAAATATTAATATGAATTCAATCATCACACAATAGTCATCTTACATGACAAAAAGAATTTACCAGAATCACTGCATGGTTTACATATCTAGTCGCCTAGAATGATTTAATGGAAATGTAATTTATGTCTCAACACCCACTTCATATAACCATTTTATCCACCACACATCACAATTTCATCATTTCTCATACCATATATAATTAATTATAACAATTTCTCACCCATCTATCTACTTTTTCATATGAAATTAGTTTCCCAATATTATTATTACATCAATTATACCTCATATGAAGACAACATATGATCATTATTTTGATTTTTAAATCTAATAACATTTCTTAGAATATAATATCCAACTATCTCAATCTAGAATACAGAATCTATTTAGTACTTTTATACTAACTTTTACTACCACTAAATCATAATATTCAAATACCAATATTTATATAATAATTAATAATGACAAAAAAATAGACAACATGATCATTTATTCATATAAACCATTATTTTAAATTGGTAATCACAATAATATATCCACCCATAAACCCTAGAGTAAGAAAAATCCACATTACACATAAATATGATGATATTTTTTAAATCACATAACCACTAACGGATCTAGTCCCTTGAAAAAATGTTTATCAACTTTTCACTCTAGGCCTAAATTAATTATCCTAGATAAAATATCTCCTTGATCAAAAATGTAATTCTCCCAAGAGAAATACAAGTAAAGACCGATTCACCAATTCACTGTAATCAAAGAATATGAATTCTACTTCGCAAATATTAAATCTTTAATTTTATCACTCCTATGAAAAACTATATTAATAGATGCTCAAAATCTTCAAAAATATATCCCAACATTCCCAAAATCTTATCTAAAGTATTTTTTCCCTTGGAAATGGTAAATAAACACTGACAGGTGTGTTGAATCAATGGTTACCAAAACACTAACTCTCGAACAATTTTCTTTTCATCGATTAGTGAATAGGATCTTGAAAGAAAATACGAAACTATGTGATATAGAGATATATATATTACAAATTAAACAAAAGGTTTTATATTTTTCAATATTTCTTTTTATTTATTGTTAAATCATTGTTTTTAAACAGTTGCAATCCCACTATCCATGTTCATATCTTATTATCAACCATAAAAATTTTGTGAGTAGAAATATGATCCTGAAATCTAATTATAAGAATGATATAGATGAGCATCAATATGTATATCAATATCCCATAGCCTCATCCAGTGCATCCAAACATTAGATAATGTATTCACCTATGTTATTCCACTTAATCCAAGTCAAATCCACCTTGTAATTCTCAAGAAAATGTATGGATAGTTATCCCAAAGTTTCATCTTCATAACCATTATATTGATCCTTTTTTTATCATTGTACTTATTGAAAAGGTGATCCAAGAGTTTTTAAATTTATATATGGTTCATGTTATACATCGAACCCTAATTCACCCCTAGTTATCAAGAATCTCGCATCTAAGATCAAAAATTGATATTAAAGTGAACTTCAAGGTGAATGTTCTTCGTACAACAACATGGATAATGTATTACTAATAAAAAATGATAACATAATATATATATATATATCTTATATCATTATATATTTTCGTTAATAAATACTTTTACTCAAGTATTTAAAAAATATTAAGGTTATGTTTTGATTTTATTTTAATTATCTATATCATATGTTTGGTATATCAAGAACGAAATATTATTTTATTTATTTACAAGGATTCATTAGTTTCTCCACTAAATCATGAATTGTTATTTTGATAATCATTTCTTTAGTTTTTATAGAATCTTCACAATATAAAATTAGAGGATATAAATATAAATACATTATTGAATTAAAGTAAAATTTAGGTATAGAAATTATGTATACTGATAAGTGATGTTGAAAAGTATCATATGGTAATTTTAGTAAATTACATACAACTTGAGAAAGAAAATAAAATAATTTAATTTGAGATTTTAATTTTCAAGTGGAGGATTGATTTTGGTCAAGGAAATGACTATTTCATGAGTATATATGCCTTATAAGTTAGTAATAAATTATATTACTATTATAATTATTTTATGGGGAATAAAGACATCATGAAAGAATTATGGTATAAAATATAGGATTCCAAGAAGAGTTTAATATAATCTTAAAAATATGTTGCTAAATAATTACCCTCAAAGTTCATAATGATCAATGTTATGTATTCTACACTTCTAGATTTATAGTTTCATGAACATTTCCCATTTCGATTATACCATGATCTTTATGAAATTTCATAAAGGAATAAAGTTAATTTTTTCATGGTTTCTAAACCCAAGAGAATACATAAAAGAAGAAAGAAAATTACATATAATATAGAAACTCTCTATCATGCTTTGAGGATATATAATGGTGGAAAAATAATGAGGTGATGTGTTATTCCAATTAGAATAAAGCAAAGGGTGGATGAGTTGAAAATAACGAGTTAACATCATTGATAATACCCAATAATTTAAATCATGCATAGTAGAAGGACATGAAACAAGGTGGGAAATATATTCTATTAACGGAAAATGGGAAAGTTTATAAAGGTATATTCACCTATGATGAGGAGTGGTTAATAAATTATTCATTTGAGTAAAATGGACACCAAAAATATGGAGAAGAATAAATAGTGTATGAACAAATTAATTATATTACAAACACTTATTACATGAAGGAATCAATGATATAATATTTCTTCTCATGGTATCGTTTTTGTAGCCCAAATTTGAGATATATATATATATATATAATTATACATATAAATTTTAAGAATGTGAATCATGTTAAATAGTGTATTGAGTTAGAAAAGTTTCCTAATGAACTTGGATCACTCAATGAGACATATGGAAAATATAAAAAATTGATTCACACCAAAAAAATTGCAGCACATAGACAAAAGAGTAATTATAGTTAATGGGTAAATCCAGTTATTATAAGAAGATGATTAATAATAATTTTATTGTAACTGTGGTTAAAGAAAATCAGTAATATCTCACTAAACACTTAGGGAATCATAAAAAAACATGAATTTTCTCACTAAAAGAGTAATTGAAACTTGTTTTATTTTTCATCATTATCAATCAATTTTAATATATAATTTATTATTATATCAAGTATATTAATATCTTTAAAAACCAAACAATGTGATAATACTAATATACACATTGAGAGAATTATTGGAACCTATTAAAATTATATGTGGGTTAGTTGAAAAAAAGGCAGTGGTTGTAATGAAAAATAGAGGAAACCATCATGATATTTATGTGAAAAAGATATAAAAGTGTTTTCTTATTAAAAGTTATGGAAATAAAGTATTTATTTAATATCATAAACCCTTATAGACCATTACATAGTGATTTTTGGGTATTGGGAGCCTTGAGATGGGTTTGAGGAAGTTAGAGGAGGATTTAAAGTCAAATGTTTAACTATAGGTGATTATTCACACTATGAATCACGCAATCACAATATATAATATTTAAAAATCTAGATTCACAACTTGTTTTAGATTTTTTGTTTTGACTTATACATGGTGTGAATGTTTCATATCCCACCAATGTTTTTTGTTTGAATTTTTAGATGTTTTGACATTGAAGGTTTCATGGTATGAAATTGAGGTGACCCAAACATTACCAAAATAAATTTTTAATTTTATTATATGAATAATTATTACTTATCATTACAATCCATTCCATAATCATAAAGGTTCAGTTTCTTTGGTAACATGAATAAATAAATGACTAGTATCTAAAACATCTACATAATTTCCCATTATGTTCTTTACAACAATCACTCATCATAGATATATCAAACTTAAATATTCATCATATATTGGGGAAAATAAAACCTAATAAAGGATGATATCATATTCTCGGAATGTGTAAACAAGGGAGATATCAATCAATAATAATTTTTAAAGATATCATGAGTAAAATGGTGTGAGAACATTAGATTAATGTTTTAAAATAATACATAGGAAACCATAAATCATAATCATGTTTCATGGAATAAATATTTGTAGTTCATAAGACTTGAATCCTAACATCATTAATGATAATAATCCCTAATAG
This sequence comes from Viscum album, assembly GCA_963277665.1. Lineage (NCBI taxonomy): Eukaryota > Viridiplantae > Streptophyta > Magnoliopsida > Santalales > Viscaceae > Viscum > Viscum album. Next base: position 194,144,575 of record OY728137.1, on the reverse strand, counting down.
AATACAATTATCAAAATATAATTTCATAAAAAATTTTCATAATGTTTCGAATAATCATAGTCATAAAAATAATGGATAACCACATGTGCACTCTTGTTAGGATTAGTATAACCTCACATGTACCCTTTCATCCCATAAAATATTAATATTTACACAATACATTTGAGGTATATGAGAGACCCGTCCATCAAATCATCATAATACACACATATATATTCCACAAGATCAGGAAAACATTTACCATTTCATCATATCTTAGACCATAGTAAATAAACCATGTTTCATCAATATTTAATCATCCTAATCATAAAAAATCTTGATAAAGTGTAAGGATGATATCATAAGATCTTATCTAGAGTGAATCATAAGTAACATAAATGGATGTTATCATATATTAAAATTTATTTAGAATATCATTGCAACATTTCATTAGGAGAATACCCTTTTCATTTTATAATTACTTATTTTATAATTTTATGATTCTAAAAACATTCTAAAAAATTATTTATAATGAACCATGAAATGTTTTAAAGGAAACATCAAATAAAGAGAATTCATAATAGGGAGAAACATCATTTGTGTTGTACATGTTAGAAAAAAGATTGTGTGCCCACATTTGGTAAAAATTACCTCATTTAAAAAATGATAAGAAGATTCCATTTAAACCATATTATAGAAATTAAAACATGGTTAAAATAATTTAAAAAATAATTGGATAATATTTAAAACATTCCTAAAAATATTTTAATTCAAATATAAACTTGGAAGAAAAATATTCTTCATCGAATAAAAAAAGTCATTTTTATCTGAAAACCAATATTTCATAATTTTGAGTACCTGGAGTGTGGAAAATGAAAGGGATAATTGTAATTTATAAAAAAATATTATAAGAAAAACAATGAGATTTTTTTGATAGATGGATCATAAAATTTCATCTATGTAAATCAAATAATAAAAAATTCTGATAAAAATGATATTGTAACTTAAAACCCTTACCACTTTGGTTAGTTTTGATTCATAACCCCCTAAAATAAATAAGTTCAAATTAAACATTAAATACCATAAATGTAATGGAATTAATGATATAATGTCAAATGTTTTTCATATACACCACATGAAAGACAAAGTGGTGAATATTGCATATGTCTCATAGAAACAAAAGTGATATGAGAGACTCTTTCCTAAAGTCAAGCTTTCTTCATAAGAACTTTTAACCTACTATATAATAAATATAAATTTATTATAATTACATACCAGAAACATATTCATACCTATTATATGAAACATTGTTTACTTATAACATTTTATCACTTATTCTATAACCATATTTCATTATTGTTATTATTTTGAGTGTTTACTGCTTCGTCATTCATGTATGTTTTGATTTTACAATTATGGTCCTTGCATCTTGATCAAGCTTCCATCATCTAAATAATTTTAATCATGATATAAATATAATATTTATACATATATACATATTTACAACTATCTATAAAAGGTAGATATAAAAAATTGAATTACATCATTCATTGAGACGATAGTCAATGTGTAAATGTAAAGGTTGTTTTCATTTTCTAATCAAAATAAAGAAAAAAAGATAAATAATATTTTATAAATAAATAATCATAATTATTTCATAAAAATCATATATATTTATTAAATTTATCATTATTTCCATAAATATGATGTAGTGATGAGAAATGAATCACAGTACTATGTGGAGGCAGTTGTCCACACATATGCAAGAGTGATACTTTCATTTATCATTTGATGAAAATAAGCGCCAAATAGTTTAGTAATCATCATAATAACATCTTGGTATATTTATTATACTTTATTCATCCTTATATTATTGATATAATAGGTTGTATAAGTTTTAAGAAGAAATAAAATTGAAATATCCTAGTAAATATTTAGACCTCTTGTTTGAGAGACCTCCTTTTCCTTACAAATTAAGTCTTAAAAGTTTGGGATTAGGAAAATAATAGGGGATCCAAAATTAATTTTATTTATCTAGGATATCTATTATGGGTTTTCCAATATTACAGGCTCAAAATTCAAGAATAAGTTCTGATAGGAGGTGTCCTTTTATAAGTGAGGGAGGGGACACACATTGAATTACTTAAAATGATTTAAATAATATAAATTCATTTTCTTGTGAAAGTGGTACCAGAATAAATTTTTTTAAAATTTATTATAATATAGAGTCAAAATATATTAAACCAATAAGAATTATGCCTTTTTGTGTTTTATTATTACCAGAATCTCTTAGTTTAACCCCACCCCACACCATGTAGTAAACTCGTTTTAACCGCAAATGACCAAAAAAGAAAGTGAAATAATTTCCATATTTATAAATTTTGATTAAAAATATAAAATTTAATTTATAAAATTTAATTTTTATAGTTTTAAAATTTTAATTTTAAAAAATGTGCCCCAAATTAAAAAAAAACCATTTTAGAAAAATGAATTTTAAAGAAAACTGTAATTACTTCCATTATGTGCCAAGTAAAAACTATAAAATGAATGTTAATAAATTTGATTGAATATATAATCTGTAAATATCATTTATAAAACTATTCAATAATGATTTAATTAATTTAATATGATATAAACACATTCCACATAAAAATAGTTTTATGAAAAATAACTTGTTTTACTATTAAATAATTTTATATTCATTCCTAATTTTTAGATAACTAATGTATGGATTATTATTCAAAAATTACCAATGAATTTTATTAAAATAAATTTATAATAGTTTTCAATATATTTATTCATATACAATTTTATAACTCCAATAAAAATAAATTTCATTCAAAAAATATACTTTCTAATAAAAAATGATTTTATTAAAAATTTAATGATTATTCATTAGAAATTAATCAATAAATTTAAATATAGGAAGTAATATATATATATATATATCCTAAATTACTTACTAATATTTTTAACCATCAATCTAACTTTTAGTTTATAAAGGTATATTATATCATATGTTTATTTAAAATCAAATTTGCGTGTAATACAATCTGTCAAATGCATCAAGTTTATTTCTAAGTAAATATATATATAATTTGGGGGTAATACATTCTAAATCAGATAAAATAAATTTCCCCCTCAAAATTCCATCAACTGTATATAGAAAATGTAGGATCAAAATAGTTTATGTAGATGGTCAATTACAAGAGGGGGTGAATTATATGTTTAAAAACATTCATTTTTAACTTTAATGAAAACTATTTTTAACAAAGTTAAACTAGGAAAATTTACAAACCCTCTTTGGTTGGTAATTATATAAAAACTTTCTTAGGATCTGGATATAAGATTCTAGAAAAGAAACTTAAGAACAGTTTTCTTAGAGAAAGATTCTACCTTAAAGAGTAAAGAATTATATTTATCAGAGTAAATAAAAGTACAAGAAAGTATATTAAAGTTATACTTTATTTCATTATCAAAATATAGTAGAAATAAAACATGAATCAAAAACAAGTAACAAGTAGGAAATATTTTAACCCAATTAAAAGGGTATTTAACAACCATGGATAAAGGAAAGGATTCAAATAGTTGGCTCCCTCCTCCAACGAGAAGGGTATTTAACATGTATTGAGATCATTCAAATGAGCTCTCATTTATAAGAAAGGATTCCAATGGTCGACTCCCTCCTCCAATGGTCATATTTTTTCTTGAATCTTGGAGGGACATGTACATGTGTCACTCAATCAACGGTTAGTTAGAAACAAATTGTACGACATAATTTTATTATTATGAAATATTGTTTAAGTAAAATGAAATAGCGTAACCAAATATGAATATATATAATCTAAGGGAAAAAATAGAAATCAGAGTCTAAATATATAAACAATCTGATTCAATAAACATGACTATTCAGATTGGGTTTTTCAAAGAATTCAGAATCAAAATTCTATAGATTTCAGATTCTTAATTATAAAGAATTTGGAATCTGTGTAACGACCCAATCTTTTTGAGTAGTATATTAACATACTCTTAATGATTTAATAGAGATGTTAATGGTTAATGCAGAAAGAGGAGTCGATGGCTTCATCCAGTAGACTCGAACCTTATGAATCGAACTTATCAGAGCTTGGGAAGGAGGTAGCATCTTTGGGCTTCGCTTTGGACCAAGCCCAAGCCGAACTCCAGCGCGTCAAGCTTGAACGGAAACGCCTATGGGAGAAGTTCAAGTTAGTAGAGATTACTACTAGGGAAATGTTATCTGAGCCTCCCTCAGATTCTCTCACCATAGCACACCTTACACTTAGGTCATTTGTCGGTGTTATAAGGGGCTATGTGATGAGACCCTAGCTTCTTTGTGTAATCCTTTGGGATGAATGAATTGAGATTTCTTCCTTTAGTGATGTTTGAGATATTTCCAATTTCCAAATAGTTTTTGAATGTATTTATTGATGAATTTTAAAAAAAAGGATATTTTAAAATATTTATGTAAACCTTAAATAATTAATGATGTGTAATGATTTTCAAAAAATGGTCTTCTACAAAAGTGTTCAAAAAGGAATTTGGAGTCTAATAAGATCAACATAATTTTTGATGAATAGTAAATGATGAATAGTGATTTTATGCTTAAGATTAGTAATTTGACCAAATGGATTAGTAATTTCACTCAAAGAAAGTTTTAATATAATTTAGACACCTAGATTAAGTAATGTGATTCAATAATATGGGTAAATAACGGTTTCATAAATTATTAGTCAAGTATTCGTTTTTTGGGTTGAATAGTGTTTTTCAATTAAAAATAAAATTAAAAATATTTAGAAAAATATTTTTATAAAATGGACTTTATTTTTGAATGCAGAGCACCGATATTATATTATGGTAATTTTTGGGGTTTTTTCTAATAAAATGAATTTTCAGTGAATAGTGTTTTTAATTAAAAATTAAATTAAAAATATTTAGAAAATTATTTTTATAAAATGGGGTTCATATTTTTAATCAGAGCGTCAATATTTGATTAAGGAGAAATTTTGGGTTTTTTCTGAGAAAGATGAATTTTCAGTGAATAGTAAAAAAAGCAGTTTTAGGGTTTCGGTATGTTTAATGACATCACAGCTGTGTCATGGTGATTTCATGAGATATTTTAAGGGTTGGTCGACCTAAGGTGATGAATTATTGTATTGGGGGCCCCATGTGGCCTAACTTCATGGGAAATATCATGGGAGAGCACATGGTTTTGAGAAAAGCACTTGTGAGGTGTCCCTTGGCCATTAATGCCTTGTCCCCTCACTTTTCCTATAAATACCAAGACATTCTCTCATCCTTTGGACTCCAAAATCATTCTAAAAGAAGTTCTGGTCTCCTTACCTCCCAAGGAGTCCTCCCAAGGTGCCCTCAAGCCTCTCAAGGTCCCAACCTTTGATTTTTAAGAGTTACATTTAAGGTAAGGGATCCGACCTCTTTCTTTCTTTTCGAGTAATCTCTTTTATGGCATTCCTTTTATGCTCCATGTTCTTATGTGGGAGGATGTTCTTTTATATTCCTCTTACTGCCCTTTTCATGTTTATATGATGAGAGATCCCCTCTTACTCTCAACATCTTTTTTATGAATGTTTAAGTGACGCCGTTAGGCTGCCGAATTTTTAAGGGATTCTTTCACCCTTCTCATTTTTCAAGTTCTATTTTCATGTCAAGTCTTTCAAGTTCCTTTTTATTATGTTGGGGTATGATCCTTAAATATATCATACTGATATTTTATGATAATATGATGAGAGACCCTATTTGATCTTGTCAATTCATTTTTATTGATGTTTAAGTGACGCCGTTAGGCTGCCGAATTTTTATAACAGAAATCTTATTTCTGTCTTACTTCCATGTTTTTCATTTCAAATGGTATGTCCTTAAAATTTCATTAACATGAATCATATCCTTTATATTTTGTCCCTATACTATTTTTATAGATCATTTATGAGTGGGTGACCCATGTCCCCTCTCTTTTCAACGTTTTCTAAAACCATGTAACGTAGCTGTTATGCTGCAGAATTTTCGTCTCAAAATGCATCTCTCTTTTTCTCAAAATTATTTTATGTTATTAAGTGAATACTCAAATCTATTATTTCTATAGGGGTATTCACATATACATGAAAATGTTATATTTTAAATTCTAGGATTTAGATACATGAAACCCGCTTTCTCTTTCTGTGGGTTTAAAGTGACATAAAGATCATGTCATTAAAGCAGTATTTAAAAAGTTATGATTATGAAATGAAACCCATTTCTTTTATGATATATGGGTTGTTTATGAAATGATTGATGATGATATATGTGGATAACATGAAAATAAATACATGCCAAGGGTGCGCCCAGATAGCGCTCCAATGCATTGGGTGAAGACTTAATCTCTAGAGATGAATTTTTAGACTGATACCTTGGTGAATAACCTTGGTAATTTTTATTGACACCTTGGAGATGGACCTTGGTGAAACGAAATGATTGTCAATATTAAATGTTGCAGCCACATCTTCAAGTTATGAAAAATGTTATGTTTATTATGATATATCTCATGATTTCTTTCTCATGCCTTAAAGTTCTTTTCATGACCTTATTTAAGTATCTCAAGTTCACATGTAAAATGTTTCTCTTGTTTCCCTTACTGGGCCTTCTGCTCACCCATTCTTTTGATGTATGTCCCCAGGTTATGAGATGCAGTAATGAAACTAGGATGAACTTAAGGAGAAGACTTTCAAGTTTTTAAGGGGAATGCTTTCTATTGTTTTCATGTATTATGTTCATGGTTTCCAAGACACTAAACCTTAAACATCCTCAGTTTGGTGTATTGTAATGAAAGTTTATGTTATAAAAAGATGGGATTCTATAGTTGGTATCAAAGGATGGTTTAGTTATTTGTGGAAATTAGGATATAAAAACTTTATGAAGAACCATATAGAAAAGTTTAAATATAGGAAAACTTCCTGGTATTTTGGTAAGTATTGAGTAAGTGGTTTATCAAACAAATACATCCATGTCTAGATACAAGCAGGTAGAGGCGGCTCTGGCACAGATGTATAGAGGGGTAAAACCCAAAAACACCACTTTGAGCTAGACTCGAACGGGAACTGGTGCACGATAACGGGCCTTGCAGCACTCTTGGTTACGACACTCCTCGGGGATATGTTTGGTTAATCACAAGCTTTTTATGAATCATTATGAAGGAATTATAGAGAAATGTAATTGTCTAAGAATGAAGTCTTTGTTAAAAGATTCATAAATGAAATAAGTTTCTCACTAAAGTTTTATTCTTTTAGAAAATGGCAGGAAATAGGAAGAACTGTGTATATGGTGACCGCAATGCACCATGTGCTGACGGCCCTCCGATGGAAGCCGGAATGGAAACATTCATGCGAATGATGAACCAAATGACTCAAGTTATGAGTAATAACTTGAATCAAGATAAGTGGCCGCTATCACCACGAAGGGAACAACATTCTATTGAGTCCTTCATGCGTCAACGACCACCATCATTCAGCGGATCTACTGACCCATTGGTTGCGGAATAATGGATAAGCTCCATTGAAAAGATCTTTTCTGTACTCATTTGTTCGGAACAAGAAAAAGTCACCCTTTCTGTTTACCGCCTAGAGGGAGAAGCTGATCAGTGGTGGTCACTGGTCAAAAACACGAATCCTAGATGAGAGATGGAAGCTATGGAGTGGGAAGAGTTCCGGGGAATATTCTTTAATAAGTATTTCCATCGTTCCATGAGAACGAGAATGGAGAAAGAGTTTCTCGAGCTGAAGCATAAGGAGAACGAATCTGTTGGAAGCTATGAGATGAACTTCACCCGACTTTCATGATATACCTCTAGCTTTGTCATGGATCCAAGTGGGAAGGTTGATAGATTTTTCAGTGGACTGAGACCTCATCTACGGAAGAATTTAGCCAATCGGGACTACGATAGCTACGAGGAGATCGTGCGGAGTGCAATGAAAGTCGAGATAGAGTTTGGTGAGACACAGTGGTCTCATAAATCAAATGAAAAGAAGAGATCGTTGGAGCCTAGTTTAGGGATGAACTTTGATTAGGGAAGATGTGGAAAGCAAATGCAACTTTCCACATTCAATAAATGTGGGAAGAAGCATCCGAGGAACTGCTTGATCGGAAGTGGCATGTGCTACAAGTGTAGAAGAGGAGGCCATATTGCTCATAATTGTCATAGTGAGGTGAAGCCTCAACTACCCAACACTAACGATAGAGGAAAGATGGTTCTAGCCTTACTCGAAGTCCATTGGTTCAAGTGTGGACAGCTTGGGCACTATGCTAATCTCTGTCCAAATACAAGTTCGGTGGAGGGGAATCATCATCAACCTCAGAAAAGTCTAGGGGCACAAGGTTATGCTTTTTCTATCACAAAAACTGAAGTTTAAGCACCGAATGACGTGGTAGCAGGTACTCTTATTGTCCTCTCAAAACTATAAACTACATTGTTTGATTCTGGTTCTATGCATTCCTTTATTTCCTCCAAGTTTCCAAAGAATATAGAATCAATCCCCGAACTGCTTGAGGAAGAGTTGTCAGTCAAGACTCCAAGTGGGATCATCCATGCATCAACAGTGTTTAAAGACTCTAGTGTTTACTTTAGTGAGCACAATCTTATCGCAAATCTAGTAGTCATTCCCATGTTGGAATTCGACATTATACTAGGGATGGACTGGCTCTCAAAGTATAATGCTAAGATCAAATGCAGAAGTAAGGAAATATCAGTAGTCTTGAATAAATGACCTACAATTATCTTCCAAGGAGAGATATCCTGATTTGATCCTTATCTAGAAGCACCTCCTATAGATTTCTTTATGGAGTTAATCGGTGGCGATGAAGAAGGAAAAGGGAACATACAGATAAAAGATGTTCCAATTGTTCAGGAATACCTGTATGTATTTCCTGAGGAGTTACCTGGACCTCCCCCAAAAAGAGAGATAGAGTTATCCATTTAACTCATACCTGGATCACAACCGATATCAAAGACCCCGTATAGAATTTCAAATGTGGAGCTAGAAGAGTTAAAGAAATAACTCCAAGACTTGTTGGAGAAGGGGTTCATCCGACTGAGTGTGTCTCCTTGTGGGGCACCAGTTCTCTTTGTGAAGAAGAAGGATGGATCAATGCGGCTATGCATTGATTATAGAGAACTGAACGGGATCACAGTGAAGAACAGATACCCTCTTCCAAGAATTGATGATTTATTTGACCAACTTTGTGGGGCTCAATTTTTCTCTAAGATTGACCTTCGATCTGGTAATCATCAACTGAGGGTGAAGAAGAAAGATATCCCAAAGATTGCCTTCCGATCAAGATATGGGCATTATGAGTTTACTGTTATGCCCTTTGGCTTGACTAATGCTGCTGCTATTTTCATGGATTTGATGAATAGAGTCTTTAAGGACTACCTTGATAACTTTGTGGTAGTTTTTATTGATGATATTTTGATATATTCAAAAAGTCGTGAGGAGCACGAAGATCATCTGAGGGTTATTTTGAAAACTCTGCAGAAGGATAGGATCTTTGTAAAGTTCAGTAAGTGTGAGTTTTGGTTACAACAAGTGGCTTTCTTGGGGCACATCGTAACCAATAATGGAATCTCGGTTGACCCTGCAAAGACAATGGTTGTGGAGGAGTGACCTCAACCCACAACAGTAACTGAGATTCGTAGTTTCCTTGGTTTAGCGGGATATTATAGGAGGTTTTTGAAAAACTTTTCACGGATTTCTAATCCACTAACCAAGTTGACTCGAAAAGGGGTTAAGTTCATCTGGACAAAGGAATGCGAGGAAAGTTTCCAAGAGATGAAGAATAGATTTGTTACTGCACCTATGTTAACACTACCCTCTATTGGAGAAGGATTTATTATTTTTAGCGATGCATCTCTGAAAGGGATTAGGTGCGTCCTCATGCAAAATGACAAGGTAATTGCTTATGCATCTCGACAGTTGAAGATTCATGAGCAGAATTATCCTACACATGATCTAGAGCTAGCGGCAGTTGTTTTTTCTCTAAAGATATGGAGGCACTATCTTTATGGGGAGAAATATAATATTAACACTGACCACCAAAGTCTAAAATATATTTTCACACAGAAAGAATTGAACATGAGACAAAGGAGATGGTTGGAGCTTATTAAAGACTATGATTGTTCAATTCATTGTCACCCTGGAAAAGTAAACAAAGTCGCGGATGCATTAAGCAGGAAAGACCCTGTTGTTCTGGAAACAATGAGGATCCTAGGAGATCCCTTGATTAAAGATCTAGTAAAAATGGACATGGGAATTATAAGGAAAGGGACATCATCAACCCTATCCCAAATGATTTCTCAACCTTCATTGCTAGAGAAGATCAAGAAGGATAAAAAAGAAGATCATTTACTGTAGGAGAAGTTGGAGGCTGTAAAAGATGAGAAGTTCCCTTATTTCAATATTGATCAAGAAGGTGTATTGAAATTTCATAAAAGACTATGTGTTCTATCTATTCTGGAGATAAATAAAGAACTAATGGATGAAGCTCGTAGCTCTAATTTCTCTATACATCCAGGAAGCACTAAAATTTATAGAGACCTTCGTGATCATTATTGGTGGGATAACATGAAGAGGGAGATTGCTGATTACACTATAAGGTGCCTGGTGGGTCAACAAGTAAAGGCAGAAACACAACTTCCTAAGGGGGTATTACAGCTGCTACCCATACCAGTATGGAAGTGGGATAATATCACTATGGACTTTGTAACTGGTCTCCCGAAAACATCCTAAGGAAATAATTAGATATGGGTTATTATGGACTGTCTCACCAAGACTGCCCATTTTATCTCTTTTAGAGAAGATTTCTCTCTGGATCAACTTTCCAAGATTTACATAAAGGAATTGGTGAGGCTGCATGGGGTACCACTATCCATCGTGTCTAATCGTGACCCAAGATTCACATCAAATTTGTAGAGAAGTCTTCAACATGATCTGAATACTGAATTGAATTTTAGTACGACCTATCATCCTCAAACTGATGGCCAATATTAAAGGACTATTCAGACACACGAAGACATGCTGAGATTATGCTCAATGGAATTTAAAGGTGGATGGGATCAACACCTCCCATTAGTCGAGTTCTCCTATAACAACAGCTTCCATGCGAGTATTCATATGGCACCCTATGAAGCTCTGTATGGAAAGCGATGTAGAACTCCTACTTGTTGGGATGAAACTAGTGAGAGAAAGCTTCTTGGGCCTGATCTTGTGCAAGAGATGACAGAACAGGTTCATGCCATACAACAACATGTAAAGGCTGCTCAGAGTCGGCAGAAGAGCTATGCTGACAATCGTCGAAGGGACTTGGAGTTTGGTGTTGGTGACAAAGTCTTCCTTCAGATTTCTCCATGGAAGAGAGTCATGCGATTTGGGAAGAAAGGGAAGCTCAGTCCTAGGTACATTGGCCCCTATGAAATCCTTGATTGCATAGGAGTAGTGGCCTATCGTCTAGCACTTCCACCGAACCTAGCTCATGTTCACAATGTCTTCCATGTATCTCTCTTGAGGAAGTACATACCCGACCCTTCGCATGTACTGAACCCAGAGGTGGTACAACTGGAACATGACCTCTCTTATGAGGAGAGGCCAGTGGAGATCTTAGACCCTAGAGACAAGGTTCTATGAAACAGGACTACCCACCTTGTGAAAGTGTTGTGGAGGAATCATTAATATGAAGAAGCAACTTGGGAGCTTGAGGAAACGATGAAGAAAAAGTACCCTTACCTTTTCAACTAGGCCTCAAGTATAAATTTTAGGGATGGAATTTCTTAAGGGGGGAAGAATGTAATGACCCAATCTTTTTGAGTAGTATATTAACTTACTCTTAATGACTTAATTGAGATGTTAATGGTTAATGCAGAAAGAGGAGTCGATGGCTTCATCCAGTAGACTCGAACCTTATGAAGCCCACTTATCAGAGCTTGGGAAGGAGGTGGCATCTTTGGGCTTCACTTTGGACCAAGCCCAAGCCGAACTCCAGTGTGTCAAGCTTGAACGGGAACGCATATGGGAGAAGTTCAAGTTAGTAGAGATTACTACTAGGGCAATGTTATCTGAGCCTTCCTCAGATTCTCTCACCATAGCACACCTTACACTTAGGTCATATGCCGGTGTTATAAGGGGCTATGTGACGAGACCCGACCTTCTTTGTGTAATCCTTTGGGATGAATGAATTGAGATTTCTTCCTTTAGTGATGTTTGTGAAATTTCCAATGTCCGAATAATTTTAGGATGTATTTATTGATGAATTTTGAAAAAAAAGATATTTTAAAATATTTATGTAAACCTTAAATAATTAATGATGTGTAATTATTTTCAAAAAATGGTCTTCTACAAAAGTGTTCAGTAAGGAATTTGGAGTCTAATAAGATCAACTAAATTTTTGATGAATAGTAAATTATGAATAGTGATTTTATGCTTAGGATTAGTAATGTCACCAAATGGATTAGTAATTTCACGCAAAGAAAGTTTTAATTTAATTTAGACACCTAGATTAATTAATGTGATTCAATAAAATGGGTAAATAACGGTTTTATATATTATTAGTCAAGTATTAGTTTTTTGGGTGAATAGTGATTTTTAACTAAAAATTAAATTAAAAATATTTATAAAAATATTTTTATAAAATGGACTTTATTTTTGAACACAGAGCACCGATATTATGTTATGGAAATTTTTGGGGGTTTTTCTAAAAAAATGATTTTTCGGTGAATAGTGTTTTTATTTAAAAATTAAATTAAAAATATTTAGAAAATTATTTTTATAAAATGGGGTTCATATTTGAAATCAGAGCGTCGATATTTGATTAAGGTGAAATTTTGGGTTTTTTCTGAGAAAGATGAATTTTCAGTGAATAGTAAAAAAAGCAGTTTTAGGGTTTCGATATGTTTAATGACATAATTGCTATGTTATGATGATGCCATGAGATATTTTAAGGGTTTGATGACCTAAGGTGATTAATTATTGTATTGGGGGCCCCATGTGGCCTAACTTCATGGGAAATATTATGGGAGAGCACATGGTTTTGAGAAAAGCACTTGTGAGGTGTCCCTTGCCCATTAATGCCTTGTCCCCTCACTTTCCCTATAAATACCAAGCCATTCTCTCATCCTTTGGACTCCAAAATCATTCTCAACGAAGTTCGGGTTTCCTTACCTCCCAAGTAGTCCTCCCAAGGTGACCTCAATCCTCTCAAGGTCCCAACCTCTGAGTTTTAAGAGTTACGTTTAAGGTAGGGGATTCGACCTCTCTCTTTCTTTTCAAGTAATCTCTTTTATGTCATTCCTTTTATGCTCCATGTTCTTATGTGGGAGGATTTTCTTTTATATTAATCTTACATCCCTTTTCATTTTTATATGATGATATATCCCCTTCTACTCTCATCATTTCATTTTATGAAATTTTAAGTGACGTCGTTAGGCTGCCGAATTTTTAAGGGATTCATTCACCCTTCTCATTTTTCAAGTTCTATTTTCATGTCAAGTATTTCAAGTTTCTTTTTATTATGTTGGGGTGTTATCTCTATATCTATCATACTGATATTTTATGATCATATGATTAGAGACCCTATTTGATCTTGTCAATTCATTTTTATTGAAGTTTAAGTGACGTCGTTAGGCTGCCGAATTTTTATAAGAGAAATCTTATTTCTGTCTTACTTCCATGTTTTTCATTTCAAATGGTATGTCCTTCAAATTTCATTACCATGAATCATATCCTTTATATTATGTCCCTATACTATTTTTATAGATCATTTATGAGTGGGTGACCCATGTCCCCTCTATTTTCAACGTTTTCTAAAACCCTATAACATAGCCGTTAGTTGCAAAATTTTCGTCTCAAAATGCCTCTCTCTTTTTCTCAAAATTATTTTATGTTATTAAGTGAATACTAAATGCTCTCATTTATATAAGGGTATTCACATATATATCAAAATGTTATATTTTAAATTCTGGGATTTACATACATGAAACCCGCTTTCCCTTTCCGTGGGTTTAAAGTGACATAAAGATCATGTCATTAAAGCAGTTTTTAAAATGTTATGATTATGAAATGAAACCCATTTATTTTATGATATATGGGTTTTTTATGAAATGATTGATGATGATATATTTGGCTCACATGAAAATAAAGACATGTCAAGGGTGCGCCCAGATATCGCTCCAATGCATTGGGTAAAGACTTAATCTCTAGAGATGACTTTTTAGACTGATACCATGGTGAATAACCTTGGTAATTTTTAATGACACCTTGGGGATGGACCTTGGTGAAACGAAATGATTGTAAATATTAAATGTTGCAGCCACATATTTAAGTTACGAAAAATGTTATTTTTATTATGATATATCTCATGATTTCTTTCTCATTCCTTAATGTTATTTTCATGACCTTATTGAAGTATCTCAAGTTCACATGTAAAATGTTTCTCTTGTTTCCCTTACTGGGCCTTCTACTCACCCTTTCTTTTGATGTATGTCCCCAGGTTATGAGATGTAGTAATGAACCTAGGATGAAGTTAAGGAGAATCCTTTCAAGTGTTTAAGAAAAATGCTTTATGTTGTTTTCATTTATTATGTTCCTGGTTTCCAAGACACTAAACCTTAAAGATCCTCAGTTTTGTGTAATGTAATGAAAGTTTATGTTATAAAAAGACAGGATGCTATAATCTGAATTATAAAAAAATAAATTTCTAATTTATGATGAATTCAGAGTCTGAATTTTGAGGAATTTAGAGTGTGAATTTTGGTAAATTCATATTATGTATTCTGAGAAATTCAAAGTGTGAATTCTGATGAATTCAGAGTCTGAATTCTAAGAATTTGGAGTCTAAATTTAAGAGAATTTGGATTCTGAATTTCAGAGAGTTTAGAGACTTAATTTCAGTGAATTCAAAGTATGAATTTCAGAGAATTTAAAGTCTGAATTTCAGAGAATTTGGAGTCTGAATTTCAAATAATTCGTAGTCTGAATTTCATAGAATTCAGAGTCTGAATACATTGAGACTTGGTTTTGTAAGAAAATTTATGATTCCGATGTTTTTTATAAGGATCTAAATTTTTTCCATTATAGAAAAATGAACTTGGTTTTGAGAAGACATTGGATAAGATAATGAAAACCAAGGTAAGGAAAAAACTTTTCATAGAAAAAGAAAATTTTCATTAAGAAAATAATTCTTATAGAAAGATAATTTTCTTAAGAAAATGTTCTTGTGATTTTCAAAACATAGAGTAATGGAAAAGTTATAAGGAACCCTTATTGTCTCAACAATCTCCCCATTTTTGAAAGTCCAAAACAACTTTTTGAAAATGAATATAACAAATAAGGAATTATATTTTTTATCTTTAAAATATAAACTTATATCCCCTTACATGTGAACCATGATGAATACAACTAACTACCCCTTAGATTTTTAAATACCTACGGATCATATTCTTTCCTTTATTAGAGAAGTTACTTTTTCTTGAATAAGAAAGTATTCTTTAAGTATACTCCCCTATATTAAACTCACCCTTACTTAGGGCATTCTCTTCTTTTTACTTAATATTCTTTTAATCATTATTTTCTCCCCCTTTGTGATTTTCAACAATGAATGTAGAGAATAGAAGAGAAATTAAACCTGAAAGTTTATAACTATACGAAACAACACAAATAAAGGATTGAATTTTTTTCATTATAATAGGAAAATTGATATAGAAAAAAAACAATAAAAGATTAGAATGTCATGAAAATCAATCATCCTTATTTACCATCGGTATAATCTTCCTCAAGGTAGAATTTAACTTCTAGATCTTCTTATGATCACTTATGATCATCATAAACCATATAAAAAGTTTTAGTATCTACCTCAAGCTTAATGAATTATTCCATGATCATGCTTATTGAATCCTACTTCTGATTGAAAGAGTATTGAAGTGATTGACCTATTGAATCAATACATAGAAACAATAGAATGGTGTTCACTAATTTCTTTAAACACTGAACAAAAAAATCATAACCCATTAAAGATGAGGATTCAGAATATGATTCCCTTGTAGGAGAGGATTCTTTTTCAAGCTCTTTATCTTTACTCTTAGATGATCCCAAAAAATCCTTCTTAGCCTTAACAATCACAAACTTTTTAGTTGTAACATCAACCACCTGTTTTCTTTTATTAACATTGGAAATTACCTTTTTGGCCCCTGGAGACTCATGATCACAATCAGAATGTTGGACTATCTTATCTTCATCAACCTCTTATTTCATAGTATCTTTCTTAACAACATCCGGTTTAATGAAATCATGGTTTCTACTCTCATCATCAGTAGGTTTATCAACCTTTTCCTATTCATCATCCTATTTCCCTTGTGAAACTATTTTAGTTGACTCCAACTGGGAAGTATGAATTGAAATTTTTTCTGATGTGATTTCCTTCGCATTGAATTCTTCTAGTTTCTTGATCACATAATCAATTTCTTCTTCTTCTTCTTGTTCTTCTTCTAATTCTTCTTCTTGAACTATTTATACTTCCACAACAGGTTTTAGAAATGGAATTTTATTTCTCAGAGTCTCTACTTGCACTGATTATTAGAGGAAGGATTCAGGTATGTGAATTTATTTAGAGGCTTTCATAGCATCCTTGAGATGTGCTGGAAAGATCTCACTTTTAGACATTTTCTTTTTCAGCTTCTCTTATTTTTCTTGACTTTCAAACTGTTCAGTAGCTTCAATTTTCAAGGATTTTTACTCAGTAGGAACTAGACCAAATCTGCGATCTCCTTCTTTCTTGTTCTTCTTTTATTACCTCCACATCGCTACTATTTCATCAGGTAATGTTATTTTCTTTTTCATCTTTGGTGGTACTAATAGATTTCTAAGAACTATATATTTTCTTTGGTTTCTAGTTCCTTCTCTTTTCTTTTCTTCTATGGCTTCTTGTAATTTTCTCATACTTCCCATTTCTTAAGTAAATATTCAATCTCACTATCAGATTTCATAAGATTTCCAAATTAATTAGTTAAACATTGCTGATTTGATCTGAATAAAATTTCATCAACATATATTTGACCAATCAAAACATTTTTATTATATTTCATTATAAAAAGAGTTGGATTAGCAGTTCCCTTAACATAATTGTTTTCTAAAATAAATTCTACAAGTCTATCATACCAGGATCTAGGGGCTTGTTTAAGTCTACATAAATATTTGGTAAGTTTTTAAATATGTTCAGGAAATTATGTGTCTTTAAATCCAGGAGGTTTTTTAACATAAACATCCTCTTGAACATATCTATTATGGAAATCACACTTCACATCCATTTAATTTTTTTTTGAAATTAAACAATGCTACAAAGGAATGTAAAATAAAAATAGATTCAAGTATAGTTACCATACCATAGGATTCTTTATAGTCTATTCCTTCTTGTCAATTATATCCTTTACTAACTAATCTATCTTTATTTCTTACGATGATTCAATTTTCATCACATATATTTCTTGAGAGCCATTTTACTCTAATTAAAGAATATTCCTTAGGTCTTTCAACCAAGGTCCAGACTTTATTCTTTTCGAAATCATTTATCTCATCTTACATTTATTTAATCCAATCATCATCACCTAAAGCTTCATTCGTGCTTTTTGGATCTGATAGGGAAAATAATTCTAGATGTTCTACATTATTTCATAAAGAACTTCTAGTCCTTACATGTTGATTTCCATCACCAATGATACTATCACTAGGATGATTCTTAAGAAACAACTGATTTGGGTTTTATAAAACCTATTCATCAACATAAGGTAGAAATATTATAGGGTAAATACTTTAGAAATATTTTCTTATGTATTTTCTAATTAGAATAATCTTCTATCAAAGTTTGATAATCAGTTTTTGAAAATACATATGAGGATATAGGTTGGGGTTGTTTAAAAACAAAAGGATCAATTTAAACAAATTTAACATTCATGGTTTCTTCAACAGTACAATTATTTTTGTTAAAAACTATATAGGCCTTAGATGTGGTGGAGTAACCTAAGAAAATACATTCATTATAATTGGGTGATAATTTATGTAAGTTATATTTAGTATTCAAGATGAAATCTTTTCATCTAAATAATTTGAAGTAATAAAGTCTAGGTTTTCAACTAGTGCACAATTCATAAGTTGTTTTCTTAAGAAAATGTCAGATTAGAATTTGATTTATACTATAACAATTAGTACTAACTGCTTCTTCCCAAATGTGTTTAGGAATAGAATTTTTACTCAACATGGTTCTACTTATCTCTTGAAGAATTTGATTTCCCCTTTCAACAACACCATTCTATTGAGGAGTTATTGGGGATGAGAAGTTATGATTAATTCCTTTATTACTATAGAATGTTTCATAATATGAATTTTGAAATTCTCCTCCATGATCACTCTGAATAGTTATCAATGGAACATTTTCTCATTTTTAACTTTGGGTATAAATGATTTGAAATAAGAAAAATCTTAATAATTATTTTCTAGAAAATAGACCCACATAAATCTAGTGTAATCATCAAATAAAAAAATACATAGTATTTACCTCTAATACTTCCAATTTATGATAGGAAAAATAGGTCCATATGCACTGACTATAATGCATCAAAAGTACAGACTTCACCGATTGATTTAAAACTTGATTTAGGTTTAATTCCTTATTGAAATGGATCACAAACTTTTAAAAAATAAAATCTAAGCTCCAATGGATCCTTAACAATTATTTTCATTAATAGTTTGCATAGGTTTATAAGGTTCCAGTGTCCTAGTCTTCTATTACATAACTAATATCAATCTTTCATCACACTAATATGAGGTAGATCTAGGATCCTATTGTCTTATAAGTTTAGTGTATAAACATTCACATTATTATTGGTAGAAATGATAAATTCTTCCTTGGAATTGTGTACTAATAATTTATCATTCCTAAAATTCAAAACGTAACCTTCATCACATAATTAGATTATTCTAATGAGATTGTTCTTAAGACCTTTAGAAAATAAAACATTTGAAATCAATGTTTTTTCAAGAAGAAAAATGTTACCTATAATAGAAATTTCTCCCTGAGCATTATCTCTGAAAGTTACTTTACTCGTTTCATCTTGATAATATTTTCAAAGAAGTTGTTGTTACCAGTCATATGTCAGAAACATAATTTATCCATGTACCATGTATTAGTGTTGGTACTTCCTTTATTTAACTGAAAATAAAAGAGTTATACTTTTAGAATCGAAACTTCATTGGATCCAAAAATGTTAAAAAGTAAAATATTTTGAATACACATTTTCATAGAAAAATAATCCTTCTGAAAACCTAAGGATTGAGTTTTATTTAAAGTACAATTTTTCTCCCAATGTCCCCCACATTAAAAATTAGTGAAAAATGGAGAACTTTGGGGTAAAGAATAATTGTGACTAAAAATCAGTTTTGAATGAGTATAACCAAATCCAGAACTATTTCTAAGAGGACTAATCAGTGAATACATTTTGTCATATTCTTTCATTCCCATAGTAAAATTTGATAAAATTTTCTTTAAGGAAAAACTTCATATTTTAGTCTTATGACCAAATTCTTATCCTCATACTAATTATTCTAGGAGTTTGTGTTAGCCTCTAAAACATCATTCTTGGAAAAAACATTTTCAAGATCCTTAGAAAGTTTTTCCTTCTCAGAATTAACTTCCTTTATGTTTTTAGAAGTATTTTCTAAATCAATAGTTTTCTAATCATGATTATTATATAGATATGATATTTATTTTGTTAAAAACAAAATTTTGAAATTTTCTTTTTCTTACTTTTTTTTAATATTAAAATTTTCATTCTCAAGAAGTTTCGAAAATCTAGAAACTTATTTAAAGGAGGGTAGAGTATTATCTTCTGATGAGGATGATTCATCATCTGATGATTCATAATATTCTTCATGAGAAATTTTTTCATTTAAATACATATTGGTTAAGGAATCAATATTGTGTACCTTAGCCATAAGATAATGATTTTCAATAGGTACTCTGGCTATAATACCAATATTCTTCTAACCATAAGATTAATATTTTGAAGATTCCTCTGAGGAGTCACCACCACTGGCACTCAAGGTGTCATTTTATTTTAGATAATTATTAAACTTGGACTTGTATAACATTATTCAATTTCATTCATACTTATTTTCCTTCCTGTATTTTATCTTAAGCACAGGATAATCAGGTCTGATATGTCCTACCCTTATATATTCATAACAGGTTAGTTCTGAATATTTCTTGTTCATTATATATTTCTTCTTATATCTATACTGTATATATATATTTCCCAAAATCTTGTTCATCCATCGAGCAATATTAGATTATTCATTCTTAGAACGATCACTGTCACATGATTCAAATAAAATGACATCTATATTAGCTTTAGATCTAGTTACCCTTTTCGGAGTCTTGGATTTAGATGTAACAGTAAAGCTACACTCCCCTTACCATTTTTATTTTGGTTGAGGTCAAAATTACTCTTCATTCTTGTTTCATACTATAAAAGGGTACCAAATAATTCATCAAGAGTGATTTGAGTAACATTATTATTCCCATCAAAAGTTGTCATTTTTGATTCCCACTCATTTGGCATTACGTCAATTATCCTGTCCCCAAGTGCTTCACCATCATGACCATTCTCTCCAATAGATTTAATACTCTTTAAAATGGTCATAACTCATTATTTTACATTGGAAGAAGGTTCTCTATAAGGAAAAAAGAATCCATCATATTCAGATCTTAACATATCTCTTCTATTTTCTATCACAATAGATGTTCCAAAATGTGTAACTTCAAGTTTCTTTCAAATGAAATTGGTAGCTTCACAAGAAGATATCAAACTATATATATTCACGGTCATAGAACTCAATAATGTATTTTTTACCTTTTAATTTAGTTTATATTATTATTTATCTTGGTTGGTGAAGGTTATGACTTTATTTTCGGGAATTTAGTCATCCCCAATGAGCATTACTAAATTGTATACTCTAGTGTTAATGAAAAAAATCTTCATTATATCTCTATAGTACTAATAATCATTACCATCAAAAATTGGTGGTCTAGTAGGATTAATGTTTTCAATGGAACCATCATTTAATCCTTTCATTCTATAAGAGGATATCTTTTCCACAAAACTTATTAATAGAAAATGTTATAAACAAAGAAAAAAATTATAAGTAAAACTTGAACAAGAAAATTTAAGAAAGAAAATTTCAAACAAGGAAAACATTGAGAAAAAAAATTATAAGTGAATATAAGTGTTTTAAAGACCTACTCTGATACGAATTTTTTGGATCGAAATAGTATATGTAGATTCTCAATTATGAGAGGGGTTTAATTGTATGTTTAAAAACAGATGTTTTTAACCATAAGGAAAACTATGTTTAACAAAGTCAAACAAGGTAAATTTACAAACCCTTTTTGGTTCATAGCTATACAACAAACTGTCCCACGGTATGAAAATTTGAATCTAGAAAAGAAACATAAAAACATTTTATAGAGAAAGATTCTACCTTAAATAATATAGAATATTATTTATCAAAGTAAGTAAAAGTACAAGAAAGTATATGAAAGTTATACTTTATTTCTTTATCAAAATACAACGGAAATAAAACTTCAAAAAAAAAAGTAACATGCTATAAATAATTTAACCTAAAATGAAGGGTATCCAACAACCTTGGATAAAGGTCACTTGATTAGTACTTTCAAGAAAGTCTATCTTACCCACACCTGGTTAATCCCTTGATAAGAATATAAGAATCTGTATTTCTATCCGCACAAGTAGTCGATCTTTAAGGTAGTCAGCACATCTATATTCATATCCCCAAAAGCCCTTGATTATACTTAGAAACAATTGTAGTCACAGAAATCAAGGTGAACAAGATGTTTACAGGTGAATAAGATGGTCAAAAAATTCACAAGGCACAAGAGCTTCTCTCTCTAGAAATCACTTCAGGGCATCACAACATGTACTATCTTTTCCTTGTATTAAGCTTGTTCAAATGAGATCCTATTTATAGGAAAGGATTACAATGGTCAACTCCCTCCTCCAACAACCATATTTTTCCTTGAATCTTGGAGGGACCTAAAAATTTGTCCCTAAACAAATGGTTATTTTACAAAATTGTGCTGCATTATTTTATTATTATGAAATAATATGTATGGAAAATGAAATAGCTTAACCAAATAAGAATATCTATAATATAAGGAAAAAAAGAAATATGAGTCTGAATATATAAACCATCAGATTCTATAAACATGGCTATTCAAATTCTATTTTTTAACGAATTTAGAATCTGAATTACATAGATTCTAGAGTCTAAATTCTGAGGAATTTGGATTTTAAATACTGAGGAATTCAGAGTCTAAATTATGATGAATCCATAGTCGGAATTCTAAGGAATTAAAAGTCTGAATTTTGATGAATTCAGAGTCTAAATTCTGATGAATTCAGAGTCCGAATTCAGAGAATTTAGAGTCCGAATTTCAGAGAATTTAGAGTTTGAATTTCAAAGAAGTCAGAGTCAGAATTTCAAAGAATCCAGAGTCTGAATTTTAGAGAATTTGAAGTCTTAATTTCAGATAATTCATAGTCTAAATTTTAGAGAATTCAGAGTTTGAATTTCATATAATTAGGAATATGAATTTCTAAGAATTCAAAGTTTGAATTTCTGAGAATTCTAAGTCTAACTTTCTGAGAATATGGAGCCTGAATACTGTAAGACTTGGTAGATTAAGAAATTTTATGATTCTAAGTTTTTGGTAAGGATCCAAATTTTTACCTTTAGAAAAAAAATTAACTTGGTTTTGAGAAGACATTGGATAAGATAACGAATACCATGGTAGGGATAAAACTTTTCTTAGAGAAAGAAACTTTCCTTTAAGAAAATAATTCTTAAAGAAAGATAATTTTCCTAAAAAAATGTTTTTGTGATTTTTAGAACATATAGGAATTGAAAATTCATAAGAAAACCTTATTTACTCAACAAAAAAATGTGGATATCTATTTTTCCACACATCCTGATGTTCTCATGTAGCTTCCATGAATTGCTGATTCTAACAAATAACTTTAACCAAGTGAGTTGTCTTGTTCCGTAGATTTAATCTCTAAAATCAAAGATTTATACTACAAATTATTAATTGGAATGTTCATGATCAATTATAAAAACCACTGATTTTAGTACAATAACATCCATCTATTTTAAAATGAAACATTATTCTCAATATTATAAATGATAAGACTCATAATGCTTACAAAAATGATTAAATATTATTATTTAAATGTGATAATTATCACTTATCCATTGGAATTGAAGGAATGAATGAGATTCAATAAATTATAAAAATATAATCTAAACATTTTTTTTAAAATTAATTCATTTTTTTAATTAATTAGAAATAAAAAATAAAAAAATTAGTGAATATAAAGGGTGTGTTTTTATAAAAAACTATTTTTTATGCCCACAATAAAATTTTATCTTAATAAATTAAATTAGAAAATATTATTAAAATTTATTTATAAAATTTATATGTTATATATTAAATTATTTTTAAAATTCATTTAATAGATTTTATATTCATAAGATAGTAAACAATTCAATTTTGAGTATAAAATGCAATATTTTTTTAAAAAACAATTATGCCATATTTTGATGAAATCCCTAATTTAAATATAAATTTTGACACTTATAAATTTAATTTGAAAACATATTATTAATTTTATAAATAATAATGTAAAAATTAGATTTGGGTAAATTGTTTGTATTTTTCTAACAAGTATAATTTTTTGAGAAATAGTGAAAAATAATACATTTTATTTGAAAATAGCTTTTTCATCTAATTTATTTAAATAGTTATGTTATAATTTAAATTGTTTTTAAACTATAATTAGTTAAATTATAGATCTAGTAGTAAAATTTCAGTTATTTAAATAGATTTTACATTGAAATTGGATATAATGACATTTTGAACTTTTGAACTTTTCACATTGAAAACCACCTTTTTTGTTGTGTCTGCATAATCAATTTTAAATAAAAAAATTTCCAATTATATGAGATGAATTTCATAACATATATTCCATATTTAGAGTCATAAATATTAAATTATGTTTTAATGTCCTTATAATTTTTTTTATAGAAAATATATTGTGCCAAAAGAAATTATTTTAAGTTGTATAAGAAAAATAGTGAGAAAAGAAAAAGTTAAATGGTACGAGATTAACAGTCATACAAATTAAAAAATATATTGGTTTTTTAGGTATCTTTTTACCCTAAAAATCAAAAAAAAATTAATTAACAATATTAACAATAATTCCACCCTGATGTGGTTGGATTTGAATTTAAAATATTCATTATTTTAATCACCTAAACCCACATCTCCTCATGTATAAATACAACCCCTCACTACCCCGTTTAAACTAGAAATATTAATATATCCTGAAATATATTCCCAAAAATATCATACACACTCTAAAAAAATCCATGATCTTATTTCCTCACCATTAGACCAAATCCAAGGTTATCAAGGGTCCTTTAAGGAGGTAATATTCAAAAGGTAATTTTCTCACACTACATCTCTTAATTTTTTTATACTTTATCTTCACCTCTTTCATACATCAAATAATTGTTACTAAAAAATCATGTATAAACATTATTTTTATGTTTCTAATGTAATATCTAAAATATATTTAATTTCTTATCTCCTCTAATTCAAAGAAATGAAACTGTTGTCCAAATTATGTTTGTTTACCGTCTCTATGAATAATGATTTTTCGTTTTCTATTTCATCCTTCATGGCTTTTCATAAAAGTTTAATTATGGTTAAATAATATTTAAATATGTATATTATAACCAATTTAATTTATTTTAACTAATATACACACATAATATCTAATAAGACGAAACTATTTTGTGAAGTTAAGAAAAACCACCAAAATAAAACAAAAATTTATCAATAATGTTTTATCTAATTAATCATCTTCATGTAAGAAATAAAAATGATATATTGGATCATTCATAATAATGGAATATAATTAATACTATTTAATTTCTCCTCTATATTTTTAATTCCATTTTACTACAACGTCAATAATTTTATAGAAGTATAATAAACCATGAAATGATGAAATGAAAACACCTCAAGCCATGAAAATAATGAAATATTATTAATTAATGGACCATAAGATGTTATAAAATTATAAAATAAGGTATTATAAATATTAATATAGTTCTATAATGATTTAATAACAATATTTAAACCATTATAAAAGAGTTTTTAAAATGTTTATTGGAAATTGATTATGAGGTAATAGATTTCATAACCCAATTTCCATTTATTGTGTTAAACTTCTACTTCTTGATTATGTAATTATAAGATTATGTGTGAAATGAATTTTGAATATATTATGTAATATATCCAACTTTTTTGTATTTACATTGGATACAAATTTTGATTCATTTTATTAATTCCCACTTCAACAGTATGATAATTACTAGGGAGTTTCTTTTAAAAGCTATCTTTTCAATGTTACCCTTAAAACTCCATTTTTCATCCATATCCATGTTTTCTAGAACAATTTAATTTTTTTAATATTATCCAATGATTTTTTAGTTTTATTTATACTAATGTATGAATTTTAAAAAAATTAATGAATTCATTATTGTATTTTCTAAAAGTGGATCTTTGTGATTATTCCGAAAACAGTATGAAAGGATTGTTTTTAACTTATATGGCATGATTAGTTTTTTACACCATCTTCTATCTTTAATGTTTTGAAGAATACATTACAATATTATAGTTTTATTTTCAAAAAAAAAATATTTTCTTTTAGGAGTTAATGAATTCTTAAAAATGAACTTCATATCAAAATGGAAAATTTATTTCTTTTAAGAATGATTCTTTTATGAAATCTTTATGTGTTATGCATATGTTATGATTCTTGGGATTTGTTTATGATTATGGGGGTTCCATGATTAACCAAGGGTGGATTAGAATATTATATCACTATAATTTATTGGGTAATGGGATAGAGTTAACTGATTAAGTTTCTCCTAAGAGATTACAGGAATAATGTTGTAGTGATTATTATAAATGTAACTATGATGGTTACTCCAAGTGTTGATGAGAGAGATAAAATTTTTGTAAGAGTGATTTGAAAAATGATATCACAAGTTACCTAATTGAATTTTTTATTGTTTCTAATAATTTTTCATGAAAATATATTCATTTTCATAAGGTAAGATAATGGTATTTTTTAAAATATGATTCCTTTTTTTGAATAAAATGGTATGTTATTATGAAAATGTTTTTAAGGATTATAACTAGACTAAAATTTTTCCTTTTTTTTCATCACTGATATTTTTATTCTTATCCCATGTTTTTAAATGTTTTTCACATAGTAAAGTATGAGTATGGATTAATATGACAGAAAGAAGAAAATTATTAAGATATTTCATGAAAAGAAAACATATTTTATTCTTAAAAGGGTTCCCTTTTGTGAAAAATTGGATACTAAGTATACGTTTCCACTTATTATTTTTGGGATTAATATCTAAGGGTTTGTAATAACTCTCTAAAACTCGAAGCCTAAATGATATTTGGGAATGAATTAAATATAATTCTAGTAATAATCTCTAGAATATGTAATGTTTAAGGTTAGGTCTAAACAATTGAAATCAGAGTAGGGTTTATATAACTTTAAAGATTGGGATGGTTTTTGAAGTGTTTTCGATATCATAGTAGTGTTTTATAGAACCCCAAGATTTCATAATATGTTATCTCATTAATGTAATTCAATAGCTTGCACTACACGCAACACCGAGTTCGAGCGCACCACAAGTTACTAAACTAACCGTTCAAAAAGTATATATGAATATTATTAACTGAATTTTGAATCTTATATACTCTATATAATTTTAACATTCATACTATATATTTCTTAGACATAATATAATAACAAATTCATTTTTTTCAGATAAAAGAAGTATTTTTCAAAAGATGTAATTTTACTGCCTTTTAACGGGGAATCCTTTTTATAACCAATATTTGACACTTCTATATATTTAATTTAATGAAATTAAAATTTTCATTAGAAAACGGACATAACAATTTAGTTTAGAAAAATTTTTGGTACTTTTCTAATAACTTTCATATTTTAGTGAATAGTAGAAAATACTATATTTTAATTGAAAACAACTTTTTTAATAGAAATGATTTATATTGATAAATTATGAATTTGAATGGTTTTTAAGTATATTTATATTATATTTTTATCATTTAATACAATTTAGGTTGTTATAAGTAATTTCACATTTAAATTTGACAAAAATACATGTCAATCTTTTGATAGTTATTACTTTTTTAAAAACCCACTTTTTGGTTTTGAGAACGAGAATTAATTTTAAATTAATAAATGAAACTTATATATTTTTAATTTAGTAAAATAGAATTCATTTTTGATTTTGGAATATCAAAATTTTCTTAGGGTGAATTTTTGGAATTTTTCTGGAAACAATCAATTTAAGATGAATAGTAAAAAACACTCAGTTATTGTTTAAAACCGACTTTTTATTTAAGTAATTATTTATTTTACTAAAATTTATTTTACGTCAAAATAGATACATAATACCTATATAAGTTTAATGTAATTCATTAGTGTCTGTTTATAATAAGTTTAGATATATAAAAATTGTATCGAACTTTTTACCGTCTTTTACCCACCTCCTAGGAGCATTTGAAAATTTGAATAAAACTTAATTTTACTGCTCTTGTGAATTGAATTTCAAAAATATGACAGACACGATTGATATCAGTAAGTAAAATGTGTTTTAATAAGATAAAAATAATTTTTGGTGAATATGAACTTTTGACTTTTATTTACCACGGTTAAAAGTAAATAGGGTAATTAAAGGTAAAAATGACATTATTATTACCCTAAAACATGTACTAATTCTATTGGATAAGTTCAATTCGACCAAAAACAACATTAGTAATAAAATATGATCCTTTAGGTCCACTTGGATTAGATTAGGACATTTATTATTATTTAATTCAATGAAGAGTTAGAAGTGATAAATTCAAAGCTTAAAAATGAAAAACATTTTTAATATAGGGTTAAACATAAGATACATTTGACTATAAATATTCATTAGAAATCTAAAAAAATTTCCTACATTATTATATTTTATTTATAATTTTTAGACATTAAATAATTTAATTTATTTATGACACAATGATGATGTAGTAATTACCTTAATAATGAAATATTAAAATAATTGATATTATAAATATCCAAATAAAAGTAATTTGAGACTTTTTGTAAGAACCCTGGTTTTGAGTGTGTAAGACTTTGAAATTTTCTTGATGTTATTCCAGAGCAGGGCGTTCTGACCACGAGAGAATCTGAGCCCCGGTGTGGCTGGAATTAATTTTGGCGTGCGTTCATACTGGGCGGGCTAAATAAATAAAGTAACTCATGAACGGTAGCTCGGACGGGAATATTGAGGGCACTGTTGAGTCTAGAATGTTCTGTTTACCCTAGGAGGGGTATAATTTTCACGGGCACGATCCAACTGTGAAAAACGCCCCCTGGGGCATTTTCGTAATTTGGCAGTCTCGGGCGTCGAATATTATAACTCTTGAACGAAGGATCAGATTAAAATTTCAAGGCGTCCATTCCACTCAGGGCATGGCGTTTACCCAAAGGTAGGATTAATCCCGGCCCTGACGAAATTTTGGGTATGGGCCGACGAGCGGGTGGTTAAGTGTGTTGTTTTTATTTAAACCACCACCCACCCTCTTCACCCCTCCTTGGAAATTCTTCCCTGGCGCAAGGGATATCAACAAGCATCCACCCTCACCTCCATCACTCTGGTAAGGCGTGGTGGCTCCGGCATCCCGATCGAGAAGCGTCGGGCAAAGCCCCTTGAGGTAGACTCGTGTTTATCTCATTTTTATTCCTGCAATCTTCAATTTAATTTAGTCGCATCGAATTGTTGTCCGATCGTCAAGCGAATCCCCTGGTTTCATAGGGATCAGGTTTTTCTTCACAATGATCAATTAGGATCAATTTTTGGAGTCCCGGGGTGCCCGGGGTGGCCCCGGGAAGTTTTCTGGGAAAATACCCCATATTTCCGGTGGATCCAGGGTGGTCCGGCGACTCATGGCGGCGGCGGCAAGCTCCGGCACGGTGGCACAGGCGGCGGCTCTGACTCTAGGTAGTGGCGTGGATTGTAGGTGACGGGCTCTGGCTCTAGGAAGCGCCGCTGCTTGCAGGCTGCGGCGCGGTGCTTCGGACGGGCAGTGGCGGTCGTCCAGGTAGACCGGGGTCGCGACGCGACCCCTCGGTGGGGAACGAGACCCGCTTGAAGCGGGTCTCCGCGTAGACCAAGGACCAGCCTCAAGGGATGGTCAGCTAAAGCAGGGACTGCGGGTCCGCGGCCGGCCCGTGCGACAAAGCCGCGGGCCGGCACAGCGAACCGGGCCGGCCGGCACGGGCCGGCCCAAGCCGGGTGGACCGGCCGGCGAGGCCGGTCCAGCCCAAGGGACTTGTCCCCTCTGGCTTCGGACACCCGTAAACATCGCTATAGGTGTCTGTTTTACAAGTTGTCTACGGCAGGGTAATCCTCGTCTTGAGGAGTATGTTCTGAGGTTGTTTCGGGGATTTTTAATTCCTGGAACGGGAGCTCGGTGGCACGTCACGCACGTTAAGTGCGACACCGGGATTCATGCTATTTTTTGTGCGGACACATCCGATGTCCTATTTGAGCGCCTTTAGTGGTGATGTGACCCTGGCATCGAGGCGGAGTTTTCCAGTATGGTTGTAGTCGTTTAAGTGGGAATTGAGATGTGGCCCCCACGGGCCGTCTTTGAGCTACGTGCAGCGTTTTTGCGGCTTTTTCACTAGATGTCCGTTCAGGGCATATGAGTAGTCGTTTCTGCATGCTTTTCCAAGATTATCGTGATGGCGCAGTTTTCCCAATGAGTATCGGAGCCAGGGTGTGGGGCCTGCATGGGCCGACTACGTTGAATAGTACCATATTCACTTGTTTCCCGTTTCGGGCAAGTATGTAGTCTATCTCGCGTGTTTTTCCATGATAACTGCAACGATGCAACTTGTTGGAGCATGTAGAACCTCCTTTGAGATCACATTAATGTGGGATGGAGACCTTCTTTTGTGCACTCTAAACCAATGCACAGTGGCGTTGTTGGTGACACCTAGTGATGTCAGTAGTAGTGCAGAGCTATCAGGATGGTTAAGGGTCTACCCACCAGCGGGGCTGGGAAGTGGGTCACCCGACGACACCTTAGGGTCTACCCTTCAGCAGGGCTAGGCAGTGGGTCACATGTCGTCTTGTTCCAGGTCTACCGTCCAACAGGGCTGGGAAGTGGGTCACCTGTCGATGTGTTCCGGGTCTACCCTCCAACAGGGCTGGGTAGTGGGTCACCCGTCGTCTTATTCTAGGTCTACCCTCTAGTAGGGTTGAGTAGTGGGTCGCCTGTCGACGTGTTCTAGGTTTACCCACCAGTGGGGCTGGGCAGTGGGTCACCCGTCGATTTATTCAAGGTCTACCCTCCAGTAGGTCTGGGCAGTGGGTAGCTTGATAATGTATTTTGGTTTACCCTCTAGCAGGGCTAGGCAGTGGGTCACCCATTGACATTTTATACTTAGCCCTTCTCATGAGGCTAGTTGGTGGCTTTTTCCTCCACGATTACCGGGGCAGGACCCTGATTGTGTGGATCAGTGGTGTGATAGTTCTAACATTACCTAAGGACCCCAAGGAAGATGGGTTCTTCTTCCCACTGAGACGCGTCCTTGAGACGCGACCTAAAACTGTGCGGGCGAGTCAGTGCCGCCCAAAGAGGATAGTATTGAAGTGTGGTGATTGAGCCTCTCTAACTTGGGTCTCCTAGGTGGATGATGCGAGATGCTGGGCTGTGAGGATGGTTTCATTTGGAGCTAATGGCGACTTACCCTGAGCTGATCTTGGAGATGGAAATCCCCTTACGCACTCGTTTGGGTTTCCTGTTGAGAATACATATATATATATACAAATTTGTCCCTACTTTCGTTTCCAATCTCTGGGGTCCGTGCCTACATATTTCTATTGGGTTGAGCTGCACTCACCCTACTAAACTTTTTTTTGTTCTTGTTAGTCTACTACTCACCTCTTTAGCGCATAATTTTTTGCTCCCTCAAGCTTTCGGGGCATCCTACTGAGTATCCATATACTCAGCCCTGCTTGGGCTTTGCCCACACCTGGTGTGCCCTTGTAGACGACAGACAGATCAATTGTGACTTTGGAGGAGCGTAGAGGTCTAAGCAGTTGGAGCAGCATACTGCGGTCGTGCTAGAGTATTCTGGTGGGAGTATATCCAGTTGTCTTCTTTTGTTCACCTGTTGCTAGGTTGTGGCATCTTTGTGGTTGGGTGCGTGTTTTCCCTTTTTACTTTTTAGTTTACTTTCCAGTACTTCCAGCACTTTACTTATTCTTTTAGTTGTTGATGCATGACTGTGGTTGGGATTTAGCTGCCTGTCTTTTGGTTTCCTTTTTACTATACACTACTACGTCTTGTGGGTTGTGTTTTCATGAGTACAGGTACATAGTTGAAGGTCTCCCCGAGATTGTTATGCCTTCGGTGTTGGTCGCCAGCCTCTAGCCTATGGAGGCGGGCTTGTGGTAGTTGCGGCTCGGGACTGGTAGGGTTGGGCTGTGAAAAAGTGGTATCAGAGGGAGGTTCGTTCCTTGGGGCTTTGTTCGAACGTCCCTAAAAAGGAACAGGTTTAGTTTTAAGCGCAATGATGTTGATGTGTCTCGAGAGCGGCTCTCAGGCCAGGGAGTCCAGTAATTGTATGGGCGGATGATGTTTCCATTTACCAGGACCCTGATAACCTGCTTGCCGACTCGGCATGCTGAGACTTGTTGCAGGGAATTTTCAAACATGAATCCCATAGGAATGAGTCTTTAACAGTCCTTTGTTTGAGTCAGCTCCCCTTTGTTATTACTGTTAGGTATATATATATGCTCATCTGATTGTGGTATCACTTGATAATTTTTAGGATTCCCCCACGACGACAGCCAGCCAGGTTAACCTCTCCAGCTTGTGACGACGATCTAGCGAGTGACAAGGCATCAGTTTAGGGACCCTCACGTGATCTTCTCCCACCCAGCGCTTCGACAGTAGCCCCTGCACCTGAGGAGCAGCAGTTAGTACCGGCGGCTCAGGACGAGGTTGCACGTAGACTGAGCGCGCTTCAAGACTTCCAGCGTCAGAGGCCGCTAAGGATCTGGGGGGACCCAGATCCCCAGGTGGCTAAAGATTATCTTGAGTCAGTGGCATGAATCTGCAGGCTGGTACAGACCCCAATAGACGAGATGGTGTCCCTAGCTGCCAGTCTTTTCCTCGGGACAGTTGGGCGTTGGTGGGATCTGATGGCACAGACCCCTGACGAGTCATCCCTCACATGGGATGGCTTTCAGCAGCTTGTTTGGGAGGAGTACTCCCCCTCGTGTTTGTGCTCCATTCGGATCCAGGAGATTTTGGTGCTAAATCAGGGAGGGATGTATGTGTTCCAGTACTCGGCCCGGTTCACTCATCTTATGCGCTACTCGCAGGACATGATCCACGACATCTTCATCCGGGCGCGGAAGTTCAAGCAGGGTCTTCACAGTGAGATTCGAGCTAGCGTGGTGCCCTTGTGCATCCCCACCTACGCCAGGGTGTTAGAGAGGGCACTTGTGACCGAGAGCTTCCTGGCCGAGGGGCGCCAGATAGCAGGACCTAGCAGGGGCCGTTTTAGAGCAGAGCCTTCGGCAGGTAGATGATAGAGGGCCGGGCCTCAGCCGAGGAGGTCCTTCCGTGAGCAGACCTAGGGCCAAGGTCGCACACCGCAGTGGCGCCGTAGGGCATCGGGGAAGACAGGGGAGGGTCAATGCTGTGCTTGTGACGGACTAGGTCACCTAGCACGAGATTTCCCGACCAGGCAGACAGATCAGCTGTGGCAGGCAGCGGGCGCACCGCAGAGGCAGAGGCAGTACCGTGACTAGGGGTCACATAGGCGAGGACTCGGCGGTCCTCAGGGAGGCGGTGCAGGTAGAACGGCAGCACCAGGAGGTGGGGGACAACGTTTCGAGATCCCCCCACCACCACCACTGGCAGCCCACACCAGGCTCAGGGAGTTGGCGATAGGGGTCGCAGGTAGCTTTTGGCCATGGGTGTTGGAGATCCTTCAGCGCATGAGATGGTCTGAGGTATGCTTTATGTTTACACCAAACTTTTTTCAGTACTAGTAGACACGTGCGCCAGCCATTCCTTTATATCACTGCTGCTGGTACGAGAGTTGGGGCTTCCAGTAGAGGTGCTAAAACCTTCACTTCGCCTTGAGGTTCCTACGGGAAGTGCCTCGTTGGTGTCTTTTATCTGTAGACAGTGTGAACTGTCGTTTGGAAGAAGGAGTTTCACGTGGGACCTGCTCTTCATCACGATGGAACCTTACGACGTCATCCTGGGCATGGATTGGATTTCTATGGTTCATGCTCAGATTGACTATCATCATAGACGAGTCAGAGGTGAGTTTTATGATGGGACTAAGTTCACCATCCTTGGTGAACGAGACCTCGTGGCAGAGCAGATGGGTACTCTGAGCAGGAGACCCCAACCTTTTTCACACCAGCTGGTGAGCATGGATCTCAGAGCAGTGGACACTGCAGGAACCTGGATTCCTACTGTGGTATAGGCCTACATGGATGTCTTTCCTGAGGATGTTCTAGGACTACCTCTGAGGTGATAGATGGAGTTCTACATCGACTTGCAGCTAGGGGCTGCTTTGATATCTTGTGCAGCATATCAGATGGCACCCACAGAGCTTAGAGAGCTACAAATTCTGTTGGATGACCTTCGTGAGAAGGGATTCATCAGGCCCAGTGTGTCCCCCTAGGCAGCTCCAGTTTTGTTTGTGAAAAAGGCAGATGGGAGTCTACGGCTCTGTGTGGATTATCGTCGCCTGAATCAGGTCACGATAAAGAACAAGTACCGTTTACCAAGGATCGACGACCTCTTTGACCAGTTGCGAGGTGCGAAGTGGTTCTCAAATATCGATATTTGATCTGGCTACCACCAGTTGTGGGTTCGTGAGGCTGATATTCTGAAGCTGGCCTCCCATTGTTGATATGGGCACTACAAGTTTCTGGTGATTCCCTTTGGTGTGACAAATTCCACTGTCATCTTCGTGGCTTTGATGAACGAGATTTTCCAGTCGTACATGGACCAGTTTGTGGTTGTATTTATTGACGACATACTCATTTACCCAGCGAAAGAGGAGGAGAACGTAGAGAATTTGAGGATGGTCCTAGACTTTCTTCGAGAGAACCAGCTGTACGAGAATCTCTCGAAGTGCCAGTTCTGGATTCACGAGGTTCACTTTTTGGGGCACGCCATTACGGAACATGGGTTGGCTATGGATCCCGCAAAGATAGAAGTAGTGCTTGCTTGGGAGCCACACAAGAATGCATCTGAGGTGCAGAGTTTCCTTGGGTTGTCCAGGTACTACATGAGGTTTTTGGAGGACTTCTCCAGGATTACTTCCCCTTTGACCGCATTGACACGGAAGGGGTGACCGTTTACCTAGACTGATCAGTTCCAGCAGGCCTTTGAGGAGTTGAGGCATAGGCTGACTAGTGCACCAGTGTTGAGGCTGCCAGAGGAGGGTGTTGAGTTCGTCGTATATTGTGACGCTTCAGGAGCTAGACTCGGGTGCGTGCTGATGCAGCAGTAGGCAATGATTGTATATGGGTCGAGGCCGTTGAGGCCCCATGATCAGAATTATGCGACTCACGAATTGGCGCTGGTAGCGGTAGTCTTTGCCTTGAGGCTATGGAGACACTACCTTTTGGGTGAGTGTTTTGTGGTCTACTCAGATCACCAGAGCCTCATGTATATCTTCACCCAGAGGGATTTGAACCTAAGGCAGAGGCGCTGGCTGGAGTTTCTGCAGGACTCTGACTTCGAGATAGTCTACACTCCAGGGAAGGTCAACATAGTAGCAGATGCCCTTAGCAGGAAGTCCCGGGCTCACCTAGTACGTGAAGCTTCAGAGCAGTTGGCTTCCCTTCGTCTGACCTTGGTGGAGCAGGAGGGTAAAACCCTTCTACAGTCGATGGTTTGGACTCCTTCGTTCCTTGAGCGTGTGAGAGGGTTGTAGCTGGGAGATGTCGATAGTGAGGTACTGTGTGATCAGATATCCATGGGCGATGCACCTGAGGGGTATTTTGAATGAGGGAATCACGAGATCCTGTTTCAGGGGCGAGCTGTTGTACTAGTAGAGATGCGGGAAGAGGTGATGCGGGAGATCCACAATTCTCCCTTGGCCATACATCCCGGTGTGGGGAAGATGTACAGAGGCCTTTAGTGGCAGTTTATGTGGTCTGGCATGAAGTGGAGCATAGCTGAGTTCGTTTCTCGGTGTCTTACCTATCCGCAAGTGAAGGCAGAGCACCAGGTTCCGGCAGGGTTGTTGCAGCCCCTTGATATCCTGGAGTGGAAGTGGGATGGAGTATCTATGTATTTCATCACAGGGCTTCTGCGCACAGCGAAGGGCCACGACTCCATTTGGGTGATAGTGGACCGACTCACGAAGTCGGTGCACTTCCTTGCTATCAGGGAGCAGAGCTCGGTGGAGAGTCTGGGATAGTTATATGTTTGGGAGATCATCTGTCTTCATGGAGTACCCTCGACGATCGTCTCCGACTGTGACGCACGGTTTACATCATGGTTATGGTGAGGCCTGCAGGAGTCATTCGAGACTCAATTGTGGATGAGTACAACCTTTCACCCCCAGACTGACGGGCAGACCGAGCGCACTATCTAGTTGTTGGAGGATATGCTCAGGGCATGCATGTTAGACTTTGGACAGAGCTGGGAGGATCACCTTCCCTTGGTAGAGTTCACATATAACAATAGTTACCACTATACTATTGGCATGGCACCATTTGTGTCCCTCTACGGGAGACCCTGCAGGTCACCCTTGTACTGGAAGAAGGTTGGGGAGACCTCCCTCGTGGGCCCAGAGTTGGTGCAAGCAACGATGGAGAAGGTGTAGGTCATTCGTGAGTAGATGAGGACGGCTCAGAGAAGACAGAAGTCCTATGCAGACCGACATCGTAGGGCCTTGGAGTTTGAGCAGGGAGACCATGTCTTTTTGAGAGTCTCCCCACGGCGTGGAACATGGAGGTTCAGCCGGGGAGGAAAGCTATCCCCAAGGTTCATTGGGCCCTTTGAGATCATGCACCAGGTTGGTGAGGTCACCTACCGTCTCGCTCTACCCCCGCAGCTAGAGAGAGTGCATGACGTCTTCCATGTGTCGCAGCTGAGGAAATATGTGCACGACCCCACGCACGTCATCGACTGGGGAGAGTTGGACATTGAGGACAGAGCCACCTTTGTGGAGCACCCGGTGGAGATTGAGGACCGGCAGGAGCGGACTCTGCGCGGATGGGCCATTCATCTAGTTCGTGTTCTGTGGCAGCACAGGAGGGTGCAGAAGAGCACCTGGGAGTGGATGGGCCAGATGCGGGCTCAGTACCCCGAGCTGTTTTTTTAGTTTTTTTTTCGCGGATGAAAAACGTGAAGGAGGGAATGATTTAAGAACCCTGGTTTTGAGCCTGTAAGACTTTGAAATTTTCTTGATGTTATTCCAGAGCAGGGCATTCTGACGGCGTGAGAATCCGAGCCCCGGTGTGGCTGGGATTAATTTTGGCATGCGTTCACATTGGACGGGCTAAATAAATATAATAACTCCTGAACGGTAGCTCGGACGGGAAAATCGAGGGCACTGTTGAGTCCAGAACGTGTTGTTTACCCTAAGAGGGGTATAATTTTCACGGGCGTGTGCCAACTATGCTAAACACCCCCGGGGGCATTTTCGTAATTTGGAGGTCCCGGGCATCGAATTTTATAACTCTTGAACGAAGGCTTGGATTTAAAATTTGAGGCCTCCATTGCACTCAGGGCATGGATTTTACCCTAAGGGAGGCTTAACCCCGAGCCCGACGAAATTTCGGGTATGGGCCGACGAGCGAGTGGTTAAGTGTATTTTTTTATATTTAAACACACCACCCACCCTCTTCACCCCCCCTTTGAAATTATTACCTGGTGCAAGGGATCTCAACAAGCATCCAACCTCTCCTCCATCACTCCGGCAAGGCGTGGCAGCTCCGACATCCCGATCATGAAGCGTCAGTCAAAGACCCTTGAGGTAGGCTCATGTTTATCTTTTTTTTATTCCCGCAATCTTCAATTTAATTTAGTCACATTTAATTGTTGTCCGATTGTCGAGCAAAGCCCCTGGGTTCGTAGGAATCGAGTTTATCTTCAAAACGATCCTTTCAGATCAATTTTAGGAGTCCTAAGGTGGCCCCGGGAGGTTTTCCGGCCAAATACCCCATATTTTCGGTGGATCTTGGGTGGTCCGGCAACTCATGGTGGTGGTAGAGAGCTCCGGCACCGTGGAGCAGGCAGCGGCTCCGACTCCAGGTGGTGGCGTGGCTCGCAGGTGGCGGGCTCCGGCTCTAGGCAGCTGCGCGGCTTGCAGGCGGCGGCGCGGTGCTTCGGACGGGTGGCGGCGGTCGTCCGGGTAGACCGGGGTCGCGGCGCGACCCCTTGGTGGGGAAAGAGACCCGCTAGAAGCGGGTCTCCACATAGGCCAAGGACCAGCCACAAGGGCTGGTCAGTGGAAGCGGGGACTGCAGGTCCGCAGTCGGCCCAGGTCGGGTGGACCGGCCGGCTAGGCCGGTCCAGCCCAAGGGACTTGTCCCCTCTGGCTTCGGACACCCGTAAATATCGCTATGGGTGTCTGTTTTACACTTCATCTGCAGAAGGGTAATACTAGTCTCGAGGAGTATGTTTTGAGGTGGTTTCGGGGATTTTTAATTCCCGGAATGGGAGCTCAGTGGTGCGTCACGCACGTTAAGTGCTACGCTAGGATTCTTGTTTTGGTTAGCGCGGACACATTTGTTGTCCAATTTGAGCACCGTCAGTGGTGATGCGACCCTGAAGTCAAGACGGAGATTTCCAGTATGGTTGTAGGCATTGAAGTGGGAATTGAGATGTGGGCCCCATGGGCCATCTTTGAGCTGTGTGCAGCGTTTTTGCAGCTTTTTCACCAGATGTCCGTTCAGGGTATATGCGTAGTCGTTTCTGCATGCCTTTCCGAGAGTATCGTGATGGCGAAGTTTTCCAGACGAGTATTGGAGCCGGGGTGTGGGTCCCTCGTAGGCCGACTATGGTGAATAGTACCATATTCACTAGTTTCCCATTTCGGGCGAGTATGTAGTCTATCTCCCGTGTTTTTTCGCGATAACTGCAACGGTGCAACTTGTTG
Source organism: Viscum album (assembly GCA_963277665.1). Taxonomy (NCBI): domain Eukaryota; kingdom Viridiplantae; phylum Streptophyta; class Magnoliopsida; order Santalales; family Viscaceae; genus Viscum; species Viscum album. Next base: position 194,106,156 of record OY728137.1, on the reverse strand, counting down.
GAGCATGTGGAACCTCCTTTGAGATCACATTAATGTGGGGTAGAGACCTTATTTTTCCCGCTCCGAACCAATGCATGGTGGCATTGTTAGTGACACCCGGTGATTTCAGTAGTAGTGTGGGGATATCAGGATGGTTCAGGGTCTACCCTCCAGTGGGGCTGGGCAGTGGGTCACCCGACGACACCTTAGGGTCTACCCTCTAGCAGGGCTGGGCACTGGGTCACCCTTCGTCTTGTTCCAGGTCTACCCTCCACCAGGGATGGGAAGTGGGTCACCTGTCGATGTGTTCTGGGTCTACCCTCTAGCAGGGATGGGTAGTGGGTCACCCGTCGTCTTATTCCAGGTCTACCCTTCAGCAGGGATGGGCAGTGGGTCGCCTGTCGACGTGTTCTAGGTTTACCCTCTAGTGGGGCTGGGTAGTGGGTCATCCGTCAATTTATTCTAGGTCTACCCTCTAGTAGGGCTAGGCAGTGGATCACTTGATGGTGTATTATGGTTTACCCTCCAGCAGGGCTGGGCAGTGGGTTACCCGTTGACGTTTTAGACTTAGCCCTTCTCATGAGGCTAGTTGGTGACTTTTTCCTCCACGATTACCAGGGCGGGACCCTGATTGTGTGGATTAGTGGTGTGATAGTTATAACGTTACTTAAGGATCCCCAAGGAAGATGGGTACTTTTTTCCACTGAGACGCGTCCTTGAGATGTGACCTAAAACCGTGCGGGTGAGTCAGTGCCGCCCAAAGTGGATAGTATTGAAGTGTGGTGATTGAGCCCCTCTGACTTGGGTCTCCTAGGTGGATGAGACGAGATGATGGGCTATGAGGATGGTTTCATTTGGAGCTGATGGCAACTTACCCTGAGCTGAGCTTGGAGATGGAAATCCCCTTATGCACTCGTTTGGGTTTCCTGTTGAGAATATATATATATATATATACAAATTGTTCCCTACTTTCATTTCCACTCTCTAGGGTCTGTGCCTACATATTTATGTTGGGTTGAGCTGCACTCTCCTTACTAAACTTTTCTTTTTTCCTTGCTAGTCTACTGCTCACCTCTTTAGCACCTACTTTTTTGCTCCCTTGAGATTTCGTGGAATACTACTGAGTATCCTCATACTCACCCCTGCTTGGGCTTTTCCCACACCTGGTGTGCCCTTACAGACAACGGAAAGGTCGATTGTGACTACGAAGGAGCGTAGAGGTCTGAGCAGTTGGAGCAGCGTACCACGGTCGTGATTGATTATTTAGGTGGGAGTCTATCCAGTTGTCTTCTTTTATTCACCCATTGCTGGGTTGTGGAATCTTTGTGGTTGGGTGCACGTTTTCCCTTTTTACTTTTAAGTTTATTTGCCAGTACTTCCAGTACTTTACTTACTCTTTCAGTTGTTGATACATTACTGTGGTTGGGATTTAGCTGCATGTCTTTTGGTTTCCTTTTTACTCTGCACTACTGTGTCTTGTGGGTTATGTGTGTGTGAGTATAGGTACTTAGGCGAAGGCCTCCCTGAGATTGTTACACCTTCGGTCCTGGTCTCTAGCCTCTAGCCTATGGAGGTGGGCTTGAGGTAGTTTCGGCTCGGGACTGGTAGGGTCGGGCCATGACACTTTTTATGAATTAAATTAATTTTATATGTTAATATGAAATTATAGGGTTTATTAAATTAATTTCTTTTGAAGTAATAATTCTGTTATGAATTTGGCAAAAAAATACCAAATAGTGTCAAAATTGACAGAAGAGTTTTTAAAACAAATATTATGTTATTAATTGGTATTCTATTCTTAAAAATCAAAGGTTCGACCAAATAGATTAAATACAATTATATATTTCATTAATGAACCACTTGGGGTTCTCTTGAAAGTTTATATTAAGTTTATTAACTATATAATATAAAAATAAAAAGAGACATGGTAAATGTCAAACTATTTAACTAAGAGTTAAATCTAAAAGATAAAGTTAATATAGTGACCCAAACCTATCTAAAACCTATTGGTTGAGTGGTTTTCAACCCATACCCACCTTATAATTTATATAATTCATTTCAGAGCCATTAGAAATAGAAAATGATTTTATTATAAAATAATATTTCAATCTTTTCCTAAGGTGCCCCTAACCCCTCTTATAAAAAGGAACTTTCCCTTCTCTCAAATTCACACCTTCAAAGCCATTTGGATCGGCCAAAACCTACCCAAATATCCTCCAAATTATCCTCCCTTCATCTTAGAGGAATTCCTTTAGTCCTAAATCCAACCTAAGGGGCCCTTTTTGTCAAATCAAATGGAAGAACCTGAAGAAGAGGTAAATATTTCATCACCTCTTTCAAGTCCTTTTCTTCTTTCACTTTATCTTTCTTTATTGTTTACATTCTCAAATAATAAATCTATTATCTTATATATACTGTGATTTTATTATAAAAATGGTACAACCAAATTCATTATTCTATCCATCCTATAAATGACAATGTCACCATACATGCATACGTACGGATTACCGTCTCCAAATCGTGGTGTAGTTTGTTATTCCAATACTTCATCATTTGGATGGGTATAATAATGAGTATAAATGATGTAAATAATAAATATAACATGATAATTATTCTGTTTTTATGATATAACATCCAATTATAGATGATTTTAATATCAAAAGAATGATATTGTCGCTCGTGTGTACGTACGGATTATCGTCTCCAAGAACACGATGATATTCATTCCCATCTTATCCATTGAAGACTAATTTAAATTTGATTATTAAAAAGTATTGTTTTAAGACTTAATATCATTATTAATATTAATAAGATAAATCCTATAAATAAAAAACATTACTTATATAGCAAAACATATAAAGGAAAGAAAATCAGTTAACACCCGAAACGACAATAATACTAAAATATTATTAACAAATCAATATTAGAAGATCATATATGATATCATATTTATGTATATGGTTCTTGTATAATTTAATAACAATTATTTAACTATTATACATGAGGTTAATGTACCCTCGACTAAGGAAAAGTACAGGGTAAGAGTTAATTCTACAATCTCTTTATTATCTGAGGTTTTCTTTACATAAGTATCTACTGGGAACTCTTTATCATCCACATCCATGTTTCATAAAAATGTATTTCAAAACATTTTCACTATTTACTAGAGAATAGTTTAAAGTCATTTATACCATTATTTTAACTTATATGTTTTGAAAGGAATCTTTCAGTCATTTTCCAAACAAGACACTTTACGACCTTTTTGAAACAATTAAGGTAAGAATGTCTTTTTTAACTCATACAGAGGGTGTGATTATTCTGCTCCATTATAACATCGTCAAAACTTCCCTTACAAGCTTAAAAGAATGTTTTCAAAATAATTTTTTAATAATTATTTAACATTAAATTATTTCAAAAAAAGAAAGAGATATTTCACTCAAATATTTTTGATTTCATCTATATCAACATCCTTTGATGAATTTTATACTTGTTTGAAGTCGATTCATTATGATACAAATATTCCATATTGTATTGAAGGTTTTTTGATATGTTTGAATGTGGATTTGTTATTTTTATACCATTCATGGTTTTTGGTTAAAGTATTGACATTTTTATGCTATTTTTAATACGAATGATCATGTTATAATTTAACCTTTTCATATGAGGAATGTATTAGACATAGTAAGTGGCGGGTGGAGCCCGATATATCTCCTTGATGCATCAGTAGGTCTCATGAGACAACTAGACATGGAATTGGTTGAGACTTTTCCAATTTGATATATGGTTTTGGCTGAGGGCTTAATCATTTTTTGACATCTTGGTCGAGGCCTTGACAAAATGATTCAGAATGTCCGACATTATACATTCCCTCATTATTAAAATAATATTGATGGTTCATGTGGATATTTTACTAGTAGAATACCGATGACTATTTTTTTATGGAATTATTTAATCATTACTTATTCCTTCCATAAATTATTCATATTTATTATTTGTAAAGGCATGTGTTTTCAATTATTTACCAAATGCAATGTTTATGTTATATTCCACTATATTTGTTACCTTTACGGAGAATTTGAGCTCACCCCTTTCTTATGTTTCATTTTCCCAAGATATAAATAAGTTAGTAATGAGTGAATTGGAGGCATAATCTAGGTGGCTTGAATGTTTTTAATTGAATAAGTTAGTGTTGTATTTCTTTTCAAGTTGTAATGTTGAACTTATGTATGTATCTTGTTTCCAAGGCTACAAAACTGATTGGTCTTTTGGGATTTTATCCCTTGTGATCATGCTAATGTTATGTAATAAAGCACCGACTCTGGGTAACTAGAGTCGGGGTATTACAGGTTTACATGTTTAAGGATGATTACAAGTTCAATATTATAGAAACTAATTTAATGGTTTAAGGTAATGGATTTCTAATAGAATAATGTTATTTTTGGGGTTTGTATATAAGAAATGTAATCTATTTAGGTATAAAAGATTTGGAGGTTAAATTATTATATAGTCTCTAAGGATATTATCTTTAAAAGGAACATTTTCCTTTTTAAATTTTTAATGATCTTCTTTTCAACTGATTAAGGATCATTTATCATTATGGAAGGAAAGATATACTTTACAACCTTTTTATCCTTCCTCAATAATTTTAGCATCACTATTATTGCAAAATATTCTATTAATGTTTTTAAAATCTTTCTAAGTATTAAAATCACATTCAATAAACTATTTTAATTATCTAAAACCATTTATTCTCTCCAAAAAATTTATGATTCATGGTATCTTTTTTCCTTTTATTTAAATTTCACAACTTTACCATCTCTCTTGAAAAGTTAAATTCCACAAAGAACATATAAAATTAATCCTAATGACTGGATTTAAGCTATGAATTATCTACTTATTTTCAATGTGTGCTACATTTATGGGTTGATGGAGATTAATCATAATGATATAACCCATATCTTTGATAATATAAATGAAATATTAAGTAATAAGATGATGATTCATGGTGTATGGTTTAATAGGGAAGTTGAATAAATGATTTGTTTATGTATTTAGTTTTAAAATTTGTGATATATAGGTATTTTACAAAAATTACCTGAATCATGGAATGCATAAGGATATTTCTTTTCTATAGTAGATTTTGTTTTCCAAAATTTTGAAACATATGTTAGATGGAATAGATACCTTTAAAAAGTGGTAAAAATGTGATGTTTCATTAGTTATATGTATCCCATAATTTTATGACATGAAAATGGTTATTTTAGGAATAATTCATTAATATTTGGTGGACATAAGTTGAAATGCACTGGAAATATTCTTGATTTATATGATCTCCAAATTTGAGATAATTATGAGTTTGTTATTTTTGGGATCAAAAATTAAAGGTATAAAAAAATTGATGTTAAAATATAATAAAGTTATTTTAGATTATGTTTTTACAATTTTATAAGGATTATATTAATATAGTTTTAGAACAAATATAACCTTCCTGATTTTTGATAACTCATCATGTACTTCAAGGCTGTAGGAATAGAACCCACAACTAAAGGGTGACAATGGTGCATTGACTATCACTAGCCTAAAAGATTTACCTGTTAGTATGTTTTTTTATTTTTTAGGTTAATAATTTTATTAATGAAAAGTAATTTTATTTTGGGATAAAATGTTTTATCATAATAAAGAGCATTGGAATGAAAATTTATTTAGGGATTAAGTTTTCATTTTAATTTCGGAAGACCATCGCTATTTTAGGAACCTTATATGATTACGGTAAATAAAATATAATGGGATTCTATTTGAGAAATAAAGGATGAACTATATTTTTAAATCATATATGATTTATAGTGACTCAAGTTATTTATAGAAATTAATATGTGACTAGGGAAATTACATTTTGGAATGAGACACTAAGAGTGGACGATATTATTTGAATATGAATATTTAATTTGTCTTGAAAAATTTTGTGATCAAATTCTTCTAATTTTCTATTTCAATTTTGGTCTACAATGTTTTCAATGAATTGTTTTGGTATTTACTTGTTGAATAATCTATGTTTATATTTGGGTATTACTGTTGAATTTTAAAGATTAATGTAGTTTTCAATCATATAAAGGTTTATTGGTTTGAGAAATTAATTTATCTTATACTAACCACTTTGGTTTTGGATAATTTCAAAACATAGAAGGAGTATATTGTAATAATTTTCTGGATATTTTGACCTGTATAGATTAATTCTGATGTTTCAGTTATGAAAATTCATCTTGAATACTCATCATTTAGAGAGAAAATGTGGTTGAAATTCTAATTGTCATGTAACTATATTTATTTATTTATTTATTATAGGTATTAAAATAATTCCTCAAATATAGATTATCTATTTTTAAGAAAAGGTTATCTGATTACTTTTCATACTGAGAAATCAATGACCTTTCAATCTATCAAAGATGTATGGTTTTGTAATTTTTAACATTCTCACAACCATGTTATATATCAATTTCTATCATTCCTTGAGTGTTATATTTTTTCTTCCTTGTCTATTTTATCCTATATGGAAACCAAGTACGTGTTATCTTAGGTGACCTTCATACTTTCCTTTCTTATTTTTCAAATAGAAGTTTTAATGATCCTTTTTCCAATGTGGGATTTTAACAAATGTATTTTGAAATGTCAAACCTATATATTTTTTTATCCCAAGTTTAAATTGTGAGGACAATTTTTATTAAATGTGGGAGAATTTAACATACCAAGATTTTAAAAGGAAACATTGTTCCCAATATCATATAATATATGCCACATCAAACTTACACAAACGACTAAATGTTATTAACTAAATGTGATTATTATCATCAAGACCTTGAATTACATTAATGAATGAGATTAAATAAATTATTAAAATATAGTTAAAATAGGTTTATAAAATTAATTAATTGTTTATTAATTAATTATTAATATAAATAAAAACTAATTTAATATAATGGTTTTATTTTTTAAAAAAACAAATTTTTATGCCCATAATGGTATTTTATCTCACTAAATTAAATTAATAACTATTAGTAAAATATAATAATTAAATTTATCTGTTATATATTCAATAATTTTTTTTAAAAAAATTCATCCAATAAATTTTATAGTATTTAGATAAGAATAAATTTAATTTTGAGCATCAAAGTATATATTTTTCTAAAAACAATTTTACCACATTTTGATGAAGAACCTATTTTAATTATAAAATTTGAAACCTTATAAATTTATTTTGATACAATAATCTTAATTTTAGAAATAATAATATCAAAATTATATTAGGGTGAAATTTAGGAATTTTTCAAACATGTTTCATTTTTTTATGAATAATTAAAAAACAATAATTTATTTGTGATCTAATTTTCATCTAATTTATTTATATGATTATAATATAATTTAAATTTGTTTTATATTATATTTAGTTAAATTATACATAAATTAATCTAATTTAGGTCATTATAATCAATTTCACATTGAAATTGGTTATAAAATCATTTAGAACTCATAAACTTTTCACTTTAAAGCCATGCTTTTTCATTGTGCCTGCATGATTGATTTTAAATCCAGATTTTCCAAATTTGTGAACTAAATTTAGTAAAATAGATTCCATATTTGGAATAATAAGGTCATAATTAGGTATTAAGTTCAATTAAATTTTTAGATATAAAATATTTACAATGGTATAAAAATATTTACCGTAGTATTAGTAAAATAGTGACAAGGGTTATAGTTAAAAGGAAAAAGCTTGATGTACCTAAAACTTAAAATATTTAATGGTTTTTGAGGTATTTATTAAAAATAAACAAGGATAAAAATATTAATTAATAATATAATTAGTTTAAAGGAATTTCACCTCAATGTGAATGGATTTAAATATAAAAGAATCATTATTTTAATCACTTAAACCCACCTATCCTTAAGTATAAATATCACCCCTCATTACCCCATTTCAACTGAAAAGCCTATTAGAACCTAAAATATCTTTTCAAACCTCTCATCATAACTATCCCAACATATAATTTCTTCTTTTATCACCATTATAAAAATTCCAAGGTCCTTAAGGGTCTCTCAAGGAGGTTATATTCATGAGGTAATTTTTTGAAAGTACATCTCTTAATTTATTTTCTTTTTCCACTTTATCTTAACCTATTTCATCCATAAAAGAATTATTATTCTAGAATATGGTATATAATAATGTTATATTTTTCTGATTAAATATATAATATCTTTTTTATTTATCAACTTTTCTTATTCAAAGATACAAAACAATTATCCAAATTATGTCGGTCTTTCATCATTGTGAATAATGATTTTTCAATTTCAATTATTGCCTTCCTGAATTATCATAAAAGTGTAATTATTGTTAAATTTTATTTAAATATGTATAATATAAACTACTTAATATTCTATAAATAATATAAACACAAAATATTAATCAATATAAAAATAGATCATGATGTTCGGGAAAAACTACCAAAATAAACTAAGCATTTATCATTAACGATTTAACTAATGATCATTATAATTTAAGAAATTAAAATGATATATGGGACTATTAATAATTAGGGAAGATAATTAATAATATTTCATTCCTCTTCTGCAGTTTTAATTCCATTTTATAGGAACATCCATTATTTTATACTAGTAAAACCAACCATGAAATGGGGAAATGAAAACTCCTGAAACCATGAAAATAATAAAATATTAATAATTAATGGGTCATAATATGTTGTAAAATCATCATATAAGGTATTATAAATACTATTATAGTTATTTAATTATATTATAACATTCTTCAAATCATTATGTAGGATATTTTAACACATTTTAAGGAATTCAGATGTGAGGTAAAGGATTTCTTAACCAAATTTCTATTTTTTGGGTTTAACTTTTACATTGGGATTATATTGGGCTAAGATTATATGTGAAATGACTTTTGAATATATTATTTTATATTTTAAATTTTTTTATGTTTATTTCAATTTCATACACATATTTATTTCATTTTATTCATTCACAATTCAATTATAAGATATTTATAAAGTACTTTATTTTAAGAACTATCTTTTTAAAGTTAGCCTTAAAACTAACTTTTTCTACCATGTCCATGTTTTCTAAAATTATTTCAATATATTTTTAAATATTATATTATAAATTTTTTAATTCATTTATTTTAATTTATTAATTTTATTTCTATAAAATTAAATGATTCATTTTTCGTTTCCTAAATGTGGTTTGTTGTGACTTTTCCAACAATAATATAGAATAAATGTTTTTTAACTTACACCGCATGAGAATTTTTTTCAACAATAATGTCACTTGAATTTTTTAAGGATTCAATTAAAGTTTTAAAATTTTATTTTCAAATAATTTTTTTTCTTTTAAGACTATGAAAATTTCTAAAAAATGAAATGTTATTTCAAAATGGAAATGTTATTTTCTTTAAGAATTATTCTTTTATGCATGTTCTGTGTGTTGTCCTTATGTTATGGTTCTTGGTAATTGTTTATGTGGATTGGTGGTTTTGTGATAAACCAAGGGTGGGTGAGATCTTTATATCTCTCCAATGCACTGGGAAATGTTACAGAGTTAACGAGTTAGGTTTCTCATAAGAGATTATAGAAATAGAGATGTAGTGATTATTCCAAATGTAACTATAATGGTTAATACCTATGAAGTTGAGAGAAATACAATGTTTATTAGAGTGAAATGAAACATGATGTCTCAAGTTACCTACTTAAATTTTTTTTCTATTTATTTTTTAGGAAAATTGATTGATTTTGAAAAGGTAATATAATGATCTTTTTTTAAAAATGATACCTTTTTTTAAATAAAAAGGTTTTTTATGAAAATGTTTATTAAGGATTTTCACTTGACTAATGTTTTCCCTTATTTTATGTACCTTACTGAGCTTTTAATTTTCATCCCAATTTTTGAAATGTTTTTTATAGGATAAAGTAAGAGTCTGGATGAAGATGATAACAACAAAAAAATCGTAAAGATATTTAATGAAAAGAAAAAAAATATTATCTATAAAAGTGTTCCATTTTTTGAAATAAATGATAATAAGTATAATTTTCCACTTGTAATTTATGGGTTTACTATATAAGGGTTTTTCCTAACACTCTAAAAATAGAAACCTAAAATATATTTGTTAATTAATGACATATAATTCTAGTTAAAATTTCTAGAATATTTTATGTTTATGTTCGGGGAATTACAAGTACATGTGAAGGAGCACGTATATTATTCTTTAAAATATATACATAGATCACATTATGAACTTGAGATAGGTTTGGTGAAAGCATCAAGTGATAAGGTAAGGTCCCTAATCAATAAAAAATATCAATTTTTCCAAAATATATATAGTTCATCTTTCCCTAATTTTTTAATATCATAACCAACTTCCATTGATAAATTCATAGGAATACCTCTGCACTAACTTCAAATTCTAGATCTCACTAGAAATATCTAGCATAACTCTATTGTCAACTCTAAGATTGCTTAATGTGTTAAAAATATCTCTAAATATCTCTATTATTTCTTAATCAAGATCAAGTTCCAATATCTATATTTCTCCAACATCATACTAATATTTCATAGTTCTACACTTATTCCCATATAAGACTTTATAAGGATCTATCTAAATGATTGAGTGAAATATATTGTTATAATAGAATTAAACAATAGGATTGTGTTGATCCCAATCTCCTTTGAAAACTATAGAACATTATCATATTATATACAACATGGTTTTAATGGTCCCCTTAGAATGACAATCTCTTTGAGGATGATAAGTTATTCTAGAACACAACTCTATATCAAAAGCTTACTGAAGACTTTAATATAACATTTAGGTAAGCCTCTGCTCATTATCAAATACAATATAATACAGAACCCCCATTAAAATTTACTACTTACTTAGTATATATCAAGGATATATTATTAAGAGATAAATCTTCTCTAATCATAATGAATTATGATTACTTCATAAGGCTGTTGAGTAAACCCCAAATAACATTATAACATTTTTTTTGTGTTGGAGAGTCTATGGATGAAATCCATTGTTATGTTTTCCTATTTCTATTATAGTATGTGTAATTATAACAACATCACCTTATGCATATGTCTCTCAGCCTTAACTTTCTGACATACCAAGAACTAAGATACATACTTTGTAATATCTCACTTCATGTTGTCCCAGAATAAATACTCTTTTAGATCATTATACATCTTCATAAATCCAGGATTAATAGATAATGATGAGTTATGATCTTCTTACAATAGCTATTTTTTTGTTAACTATAAAGAAAAGAAACATAATCAATTCTTAAACCAAGTCATTCCCTCACAATCAAGGTTGAACTCAGAACCATTTTAACCTTATTTTAAATCTCTACTACATCCTTATATGCCTCTTTAATAATAACATGGATAAATTGTTTAAAAATACATGATAAGGATAAAATTTATCCCCTTACAAAAATATTCCAAGGTTTTTCATTTTCAAATCCATATATATTTAATTCTTTTTCTCCCTAAAATAGATAAGCTACATGATCTTTTTGAGTCAAAGCATCAGCCACCTTGTTCACCATCACATAGTGGTAATGTATTGACCATTAATAATCTATTATAAAATATAACCATATTATATGGAACATATTTCACACTTTTTTGATTAATATATAATTTGAAATTTAATTATTAGTATGAATATCACACATTTCTATATAACGATAATTCCTCTATATCTTTAATGCAATGATTATGGTAGATAAATCCATGTCATATTTCTAGTGATTCTATTCATGAACATTTAATTGATGAGTGGTATATGATATCACTGTTTTATTCATCATATATAATGACCCATGAATTTCATACATAGATATAACATATGTTTCTATGAATATTCATTACATTAAATTAACACATGCCTAGGAACCATAATAGTTTACTATATTTGGAGAAAAAGTAGACAATTATCAAATTCGGTGAAGGATATTAAAAATATCCCAAAAATATATTCCCAAACATCACTCCTCTTAGTTATACCCAACCTAAACCTTTATTCATAACCTGGGGAAGGAAATATAATAATGGGTCGACTCAGATGCTCAGTAAGGGTAAACATAATAGATATCAACATATGATTTTATGAAATCAAAATATAATCATAATTTAATGTGATTATAAACCTAAAATGCAATGTTCAAACCCATCCTGTCATATATTATATACGTGAGTCATGGAATAAAATATTATCATTTCTGAACAAATGGCCTATAAGGGTGATAAAACTTCATAAATCAATCATCAACCATAAAATCATGTCATAAAAAGGTGAAAAAATCATAAATATTGAAAACCATCTCATATGTCATGGTAGACTTGTAAGACCATTAAAATAGTGGATCAAGTCTCATTGTCTATTTCACATTGTGGATAAGGATACACTTCTTTCCCATAGTGGATCCGGACACACCTATTTGCCATAATGGATCAAGAATAACCTATTTCCCATAGGGGATAAATACCATTGAATTGCCTACCATTTTTATCTCATGAGATATAAAGCTTTACCTAATAAATTGGATTGATATATAGGTCATACCCATCACATAACCGAAATCATACATATGTGTACCAAAAGATAAAAAATTAATCATCATATAATAACACATGAAATGAAATCAGTTTCAGAAAAAATTACTCATATCATAACCCTTGTAAAAGAGATAGGTTTCAAAATCCTGTCATCATTTCATCTATCATAACCCATGTAAAAGATGTGGGTTTCATAAGAATTTTATCATGGTATTTCCTATGGAAGAGAAATGGGTTTAGTAAAAATCATTTCATGATAAACCATTCAGAGAAAGAATATGAATTGTATCCTTTATTCATATCACCATAAACAATATGTTATATTAAATGCATCCATGATACCTAGGTTTAAAACTAGGAAGAGGCATATTTCTAGGTATTGTAGCAGTACTATATCAGGCACTGTAGCAGGCACTATGCAGGCAATGTGCGAACTGTAGAAGGTAATGTTCAACAATGTTGCAGCCAAAACTATTCACCTTGGGCCACCAGTTTTGGCATGGAGTCCATAAGGCCTTTGGGTCACCCAGGTATTCATGTCATTAGGGATTTTGGGACACTTTTAAGGCCTTAGAGCCACCTCAAGGCCTTCAAGCAACATACAATGGCCCCAAAAATACACTACAATAAAGGAGCATCCCTAGAGGAGGATTTCGAGCAGTCTCACTCACCAGAGCAGAACTAGTGGATTTGGAAGAATGAGAGGGTATGTATATGCCATCAGGACCAGCCTGTGCTTGTATGGGAAGCTTAGCTAGATGTCCATATGAAGTTGGAGAGCTACCATCATGTTGTAGATATTGGGTAGGGGCTGTTCCTTATAGTTATAGTTTGGTTGAATTCCCTAGGACCATGGGTCATCTAATGCCACTTAAGTATATAGGCCATGTAATCACTAAGACTATGGGGCTTGTAACAGTTCCCCATCATCCTTGTAAATGGGTGTTATCAAAAATCAATAAAAATGAAGGCCTTCGGGAAATTCATAGTTTTAAATGATTTCATGTTAATTGGAGAATAATTTCTAATATTCTATTAGAAAATTTCTTAAGGAACCTAACATTCCCTTTTTAATGACTTTTTTAAACCAAAAATTCTTAAAACATTTTGAAAAAAATATTCATTGAAAATAACCTTGAAAATTATAAATTAATATTCAAATAAAATAATGGTCATGATTGTATAAAATTATTTTTATTCCATGTTTGTTAAAATAAAGATTCTATTCACATTTTTTGATAAAATACAAATAGGAATTATTTAGAAAATGACATGAAGACTCTATTAAAAAAATAGTAAAAATTAAAAAATGGGAAAATAATAATTAATAATTTATTTTAGTAATTTTTATAAAATTGAAAAAAAAAATAAAAACATGGTATTTGAATAAAAAAGTGTTTTTATATAGGAAGAGAAAAATAAAGATGTTTTTTATTAAAAGAATTTTCTGACTTACTTTTAGTTCTAAAGACTATAAAAAAATGTAAATTTACTTGAAAATATGAAGAATAATCTATGTATAATAAAATAAATTATGTTCTTGAGATATATACCATATAATTTCTATAATATATTCCTAATCATGAGAAATCCCGATGAATGGCCAGATTGTCACATAAAACCCTTACAACTTTGGTAACTTTGAATCGTATTACCCGTGAAAGATAGATCCTATAAAGGATATTTAAACCCCAATTATTTTAAGGATAATAATCATAAAATACAATCATGGGAAGTATATAAAACAAATTAAAGAAACATATGGTGAATATGGAATGTGTCTCAGAGAAAAATAAATGTGAGATGAAAATATCTTACCTTAAGTCACGACTAAATTCACACACAATAAAAAATCCTTTATAATAATTATAATATTATTATTAAAATATTAAAGAACCATAATTATATATATCATACCAAATATATCATAATTATGACCTTTTATTACCCATTTATTATCTATTCCATTTTAAAGTCACGTTTCGGACAATAACCACTTTCTTTTTTTATGTATGTTTTAATACATTATTTTTTTCCCTCTTATATTGATCATGGTAACATCATATAAAAAATAATTATAATAAAATAATTATCAAATTTATACATAAATTATTATTTTAATACCCATCATGATGGAAAGTTTTGACAAATGATGTGTGTTATGGTCATGGGGAGAGTTCGTCGTACGTATGCATGAGTAACATTTCCATTTTTCAATGATCATTATGGAAAAGAGGTTAGTAACAAATTATATTTCAAAAATGATTATAATATAATAAATTTAATATTATTTATTTAAATTTATTTATACATATCACCCATATAGTGTGATGATGAAAAGATAGTCACATAGCTTCAGGAAGGCGGTAGTTCACACGTACACAGACAACGTTATCATATTTCACTAAGTGAAAGGTAAGAAAATAAATGATATATTAACTTTACATAATGATAAATATTTCATTAATATCATAACTATTTTATATATATCACATATATTCATTAACATTGTCCTTTATATCTTACACTTAAAGCGTTAGTGAATGTGATTCATATCACATTGTGAGGAGGTAGTCTATCATACACACGAGCGATGTTATCATATCCCCTACAGAATAAAAATTAAAAATTTATATATGAAATAATGAATATATTATTATAATTATTTTATAAATATCATATATGTAAATTATATCCATCATCATACTTAACCGTGAAAGGTTTTAATGAAAAAAATAATGGCATCGGTTCGTGAGGCGGTAGTCCGAGGAACACACGAAAGATGATTTTATGACCCATTAAATGGAATTAGTTATGGTTGAAGGAAATTATCTTAAAATAAACACATATAATTATAATTAATATACTGTAGTTATTATATTATCATGTTTTAATAAGAATTTAATTAAGTGGAGGATGAAATAAAATAAAAATCCTTTTTGAAAAACATTACCTCTTAGACAGGTATCCTCCTCTGGTTTACACCCAAATCCATCATAGGCTAGATTTATACACAATATAAGGATTCTAGTATGATATTAGGGATTTTTCTAAGTTATTAGGGTGGGTATTTTCCAATAAAAAATTGTTATAGTGTGTTTAGAATAGAGGATTGGAGGTGGCCTTTTATAAGTGAGGTGAGTGTGACTCTTATAATTTTTGAGAAGAAGAAGGTCTGACCACGTTCTTCACCAAAAAAAGGATAAAAAATATAGTATTACAGATCATTAGAAATTATAGGGATGAAATATGTCTTTTAAATATATTTTAGACATGTTTTTATGTCATTTGAACCAACTAATAAGCCCATTTTTACCTTTACCATGGTAATTGATTTTGATTATTTTCACAATTCATTTTATTAAAAAAATAAGTTGAAATTTTTAGATAATACAAATTAATATAATTAAAAATATTTAATCCATTTTTAAAAATAAAATTCAAATAATTGGATGTATTCTATTTTAAATTTTTCTCATAGACATGATGAGAAAGTAAGTATTTAAAGAGAAATTGTTCAAAGGTTTACAAAGCTCTTAAATATAATTTTAATGTTAAATAGATTAAAATGAAATAAATTTTATTAATTGATATATAATTTTACTAATTATTCCGAAAAACAATTAAAGATATATTATAATATTATAAATAAATTAAATGAAAAGGCATTTTTTAATTAAAATTCAGTAGTTTCACTATTCATAAAAAATTATTATTTTTAGAAAATTCTCAAAAATTCAACCTAAGATAATTTTTTTATGATTGTTTAAAAATTGACCTTTTTTTCAAAAAAAAATCTAAACGTTTCAAAAATTAGTTTTAAAATAAGTTCACAAAAAAGTTGACATAATTTCTATTTATAAAAATACTATTTTAAGTGTAAAATTAGATTTATTTTTATCTATTTTCTAGAAAATATATAAGATGAATGTTAAAAAGTAGATTGAATATTTTATATACATGTTTAATTAATATAATTCCTGAAAAATTATTTTCTTAATGTATTAATGTAATATAAACTTGGGTGCATAAACATAGTTTTTCAAAAAAATATTTCCTTTTATTTTCAAATGGTTTTTATTTTCTTTTCAAATTAATTAAAAACCCAAAAAATCATTATATATACATGTTTAAATCATATTTTCATTATTTAGTTAATCCTATTTATACCCACCATTCAAATTTCAAGGTGATAACTATCATATTATATAATAATATATTAATAGTAATTCGCATATTGTTTAAAATCAGTTTTCAGTATAATTCAAGATAAACTAAGTGTTTCATGCCATACAAGATAAAATTAGTGTTTCATTTAGTGAAAAAAATTATAAAATATTAAATTTATTTTAAAAAATCCCCAAAATCTCAACATGTTCCATTCTACTCCCCTTAAAATAAATTTAGGCCTCAAAATCAATAAAATTGGAACAAAAAACTAAGGACACTTTTACCTCATTACATCATCAAGCTCCCATGTGGATTCTTGAGGTGGTGGATTATTTAAAAACATTTACCGAGTTGTTGGTATTATTTTATATAACTCTCTCTTTTAGATCCAGAATATCCACTGGTTGTTCCTCATGTGGAAGAGAATGCTCTAGTGGTACGACCTCTAAGTTTAGTACATGTGATTGATCAGGTATCTACTTTCATAGGAGAGAAACGTGGAAAACATTATGGAACTGAAATTAGTTTGGTAGAAGAATAAAGAGATAATATATGTTCCCAATACTATCAATAATTTCTATGTGTCTGATATACCTAGGGATAATTTTTCCATTCATTATTTTATAGAGAAATTCATAGAATGACCTTCTCACCAAATTCAAATTCAATATCATGTCAGTGATTACCAACATAACATTTTTACAATTTTTGTGTTTTCCTAATGTTTTGTTGAATAGATCTAACCTTCTCTTCCATCACATCATCTTACTTAGGTTCAATATCTTTCTTTCTATAAATTCATTCCATTATGTTATATTTTTACACTTTTTCCATAAAGGGCTTCACAAGGATTCATATTAATTCTAAAATAGAAGATATTATGATAGTAAACCTCAACTAGAGGTATTTTTTGATCCCAAACACCTTTTAAATCCATAAAATAAGATTTTAGAATGTCTTATATAGTTTTAATTGTTTTATCTGACTGACCATCTATCTGAGGATGATACATAGTGCTAAAATTCATTGTTGTATTAATATCTCACAAAAGAATTTTCCAAAACATCATGGTAATATTTTTGTCCCTATCACATACAATTGAATGTGGATCCCCATACAACCATACCATTTCTTTAATGTATATTCTGGAAATAAAATCTAGATGGATATTTTCACTAATAGAAAAAAATTGGGTTGAACTCATAAGATGATAAACTAAAACCCCTAATTAACTCATCATAAAATATAAGACAAACAATAAAGGATACCAATACCATTAATCATATTTCCAAAAATTAAAAATTTGTTCCTCCTCAAATAATTTTTTTACTAAAATAGATACAAAACCAAAGGATAGAATTGTCATAAATATCTCTTAAAAATATCCTTAATAATGATAAACTACCATCACATAAAACCTCAAAAGGTATGTCAATGAATATTACCTTTTGATCATCCTTAAACTCATAATCCCATGACGATATATATAAATCATAAGTTAATATTACCTGGAGACATGTATGCTTCCAAAAAATAATTCACCACTTATTCCATTAATAAGATCTTATCTTATCCAAAAAAATCCAAAGGAATTTTGGGTTCAACCTTGTACCGATATAATATCAAATGTGATTTCATTATTCTATAATCCCTATAGAGGGAGATAAAAAATTCTAAAAACTAAAGGATGAACAATAATATTTTCATAGGGATTGTTCATACAAAATAAAAATAACATTCCAGACTAGGAATTGGAGGATAGGTATACCCAAATTATCATGATTCACTTCAACCATTTTCATTTTTTAAGACCTCCATTTCCCCCTTATCTTTAGATGTTGTTATGGCATATAATCCACATTATCCCTTTGATTTGGGAATTGATTATCATAATACCCAAACTCCTTTCCCCCAAAACACTGGAGTGTAGGTAGTTCATTAGTTAGCATCCTCTTCTTTGACATTTCATTAACCATCCAATTAATCACATTTCGAAATTATCATGATTTATGACCTTCCTCTCTACATTTAAATAACCTCCCATTTCCATTCAATCAATTATCTTGATGCTTCTTATAACATTTTTGGTCGTGGATCAAGAATCATCACTTATTTCACATTATGGATCCGGACACGCCTATTTCCCATAGTGTATTAGAAAACACCTGTTTCTCATAGTGTATCAGGACACACTTGTTTCCCATACTGAATCAATCGTAGAAATTTATTTCTCATTTTTTGTCTCATATGATGTAACTCTTTAACAAATACATTAGAGGGAGATATAGGCCCCACCTATCACATAATGAAAATAATATTTATGTGTGCCATAAGATCATAAAACAGTCATTATATAATAAACCATGAAATTAAATAGGTTTCATAAACATTTCATAATATCCAAATATATGGAAAATAAAAAAGTTTCATAATCATTTAATCATAACAGAACTCGTGAAAAAATAAGTAGGTTTCATAAGAATTTTATCATGGTATAAACTGTGGGTGATAAATGGGTACCATAAACATATTTTCATGATAAACTAATCATAGAAATAATAATAATGGTATACATGGGTCATATCTTCAAAAAACCATAATTTCCATCAAAGGATGTCTTATTATAAATGTAATGTTTTTGAAAGATCAATTGGAACATTTATTGAGGAATATAAATTTTCTTTAAAAATCAATTTTTAAAACTAAAAATTCATTAAGAATTTTAAAAATAATTTACATTAAAAATAACCTTGAAATTTATAAATGAATATTACAATAAAATAATGGTTATATCTATGGAATATTCTTTTCATGTTGTATATATTAAAATAAATATTTCATTAACATTTCTAATAAAATTCAAATAGGCATTGTTTGGAAAACGACATAAAGATCCATTTCAAAAAAAATAAAAATGGGTAAGAAATTTGATTAATAAATTAAATTAATAATGTTAAAAAAATTGAAAACGTTTTTAGAAAAATGGTTTTAAAAGATAACGGGTTTTCAACCAAAGAGAGAAATAAATACAATATCTCTTAAAAATAATTCTCAATTATTTTAAGCACCAAATAGTGGGAAAATGGTAATATTACTTGAAAATATAATGAATAAACCTAGGATACTATAATACATCATTTTATTGATAGATAGATTATAATATATCTTTATGGGAATCATAATCAAGAGCAATCCTGATAAATGATGAGATAGTAACATAAAACTCTAACCACTTTGGTAACTTTTAATTGTAAGCCCCATGAAAGATGGATCCTAAAAATGATATTTAAATACCCATAATTTTTAGGATATGAATCAAAAAAGGACTTAATAGGTACTATATACACCACATAAAAGAAACATGTGTTGAACATGGCATGTGTCTCATTGAAAAATAAAATTTTGATGGAAATCCCTTACATTAAATCTTGACTTTCATCGTACACTTTAAAAACTCCTTTATAAGAAATATAAGTTTATTGTAAATATATTTAAAAACCATAATAATATATATAATACCATATATAATATAATTATGACCTTCTATTATCCTTTTATTATCAATTCCTAGTTAAAGTCACGTATTATGCAACAATCACTTAGTTTTTCATATACATTTTGATTCATTATTTTAGGTCAAATTTCATTGATTATGGTTCCATAATATCAATAATAATAATATAATAATTATCATATTTATACATAAATTATAATTATAATACCATTCATAGAATATAGTTTTGAGAAATGAAATATGTTACGATCATAGAGACGGAAGGTCGTACGTACGAATGAGTAACGTTTCCATTTTTCAATGATCATTATGGAAAGGAGGTGAGAAATATATTATCTTTACAGAAATATCATAATATCCTAAATACCATATCATTTATTTAAATATAATTATATATATCATCCATGTTTAGTATTGATGAAAAGGGAGTCACATCGCTTCATGAAAGAAGTAGTCTATAGGTACACGAAATGACATTATCATCTTTCAGTGACTGAAAAGGTAAGAAAAGCATGATATATTTTCTTTTAATAATGATAAATATATCATTAATATCATAATTAGTTAATTTATATCATATATCTTCATGGAATATTTCTATATAATCTTTTATTTAAATTGTTAGTTAAAACAAATCACATCACTTCGTGATGCGGTAGTCCTCCTTACACTCGAGCGATGTTACATTATCCACTACAGAATGGAAATTAAAAAGGTATATATTATATAATTACATCAGAGTAATAATTATGTTTAGATATAGTCTATATAATTTAGATCCATTTTCATACCCAACTGTGAGAGGTGGTAATGAAAAAATGAATGACATTAGTTCGTGAGGCGGTGGTGTGCCGTACACAAGAATGATGATTTTTTAACCCATTTAATTAACGTATTGATGGTTTTAGGTCATTAACCTACCCTAAATAAATATTTTTGTATTGAGGATAATGATTTTATTATATAAATATATTTTAATAATAATTTAAGGATGTGGTGGAGGAAAAACTAAAAAAAAGCTCGTTGAAGAACGTTACATCTTCTTCGGGTATCCTCCTTATATTTGAACCAAAATCTTTCTTAGGATGGATTTATACACAATATAAAGATAATATTTTTAGAGGTGGAAATTTTTGAAGTTATTTGTTCAATTTTTGTCTAAACTATATGATTTTTAAGGTGTGAATAAGAAAGAAGAGGGGTAACATTTTATAAGTGAGGTTAGTGGTGTACTTGTAATTTTTGAAAGGAAAAAGGTCTACCCATGTTTTTTACATGCCACAAGGATAGAAAATGGATTATTATCGAACAATAGATGTTATAATGTCTAAAAATATAAATAAAATATATTTTAGGGATGTTTTTAGGTAATTTGAACCCTTATCTTTTTAGTTTAACTCCCAATAAACTGATTTTTACAAAAACCATTGTAATTAATTTTTAGTGTTTTCACTATTAATTTTGTTAAAATATTAATTTGAACTTATTAGGTAATATAAATTATGATAATTAAAAATATGTAATCTATTTTTCTAAATTCAATTCAAATAAGTGGAAAATCTAGTATTTTTAACAATTCATCAAAAAAAATCTTTTCAAAAAAATTTCAAAAACTGAACTTAATATAATTTTGATATTGCTTTTTAAATAATTAATTTTATATTTTCACAAAAAATAGTAAATTTTTAAAAACAAAATTTAAAATAAGTGTGCAAAAAGGTGACTAAACTATTTTTTACAAAAGTACTGTTTTAAGTGTAAGATTTGATTTATTGTTATATATTTTATAGAAAAAAGTATGAATGTTAAAAATTATATTGAATATATAATATATAAATTACATTAAAATAATTCCCTGAAATTTATTTTTAAAATTTATTGATTTAAATAACACTTGTACGCATAAAATAGTTTTTCCGAAAAAGATCTCCTTTTATTTTCAAATGGTTTTTATTTTAATTTCTAATTAATTGGTCACAAATGAATTAATTATATATACATGTGTAAACCTTATTTTCATTATTTATTTAATTTTATTCATAACTTTCCTACCAATGGCTAGGTGATAAAAATCATTTTAAAAAATAATATTTTAAAAATAAGTCATTTTTGTTTAAACTCTATATTGCGTGTAACACATGATAAAATCGTTTTTGTGTGTCACAAAAGCTAATATGAGTGTTACGTTATATGAAAAAATATATAAAATATTAAATTTATCTTAGAAAATTGAAAAATATTAGGGTTTTATAGTATAAGAACACATCTTGTCCCCTTCTTCAGTGCATCGCTATAAATCAATAAACCTTGACACCTGTATAGTAGTGTGATGACAGGTGAACTTAGAAACCTTCTCTTCACTTCATTGAAATTTTCAACACATTAGTCATTCTAATGTAACTTTACTTATTTATCTGATAACATGGTTAGTTTTTTAAATATCCATGAGAAATTATTCATAAGTCATTAATAATATCATGCTATTCCATGAAAACTATAGATGTTAGTCGTAGTTGTAAATTTGGGCCATTGTTCAATAATATCCACCTATGATGGATCCACTAATATACACTCACATGATATTTTGTTTCCAAAAAATGAAACTTTATATATCCAAAATTCAAACATGGTAAATTTTTAATACATTTTCTCCAACCTCAGGGTCTTTAGTACAATCCTTAAATGATCTTTTTTATCTTCCTTGATCATGGAGTATATAAGTCAATTTTTTTTAAAGACTACACAAAATTGATCATGGTAAACTCTAAAAACACTATTTGTTATACCCATGATGATATTTGCGGCATTAGTATGAAAAAATTATATCATTATAAATTCATAGTGTTTATACCTCATAAGAAAGGTTGTCTTGGGTATTTATTTATTTTTAAAAATCAATTGATTTTGTCTAGATTGAAGATCATTCTAGAAAAAATATTGAGCTTCATGTTATTGATTGAACAAATCATCAATGTGGGGTAGAGGATAATTTTTCTTGATTGTGATATTGTTATATTCTAAATAATCAATTAAGATTCACATTGATCCATATTTATACTTGGCTAAAACAATAGGTTCAACCCATGGTAACAAACTTGGATGAATAACTCTCTTATCAATATTTTTATCATTTATTTCTTCAATTATTTCAATTCAATAGGGGATATTATATATAGATTATTTGAAATAGTTTTAGTACGAGTTGTGAGTTCTATTGAAAACTCAACTTTACAATTTAGGGGAATAATAGGTAACTCTTCCAAAAAATACATCAATAAAATTTCACACAATTGGAATATCTTTGATGTTGAGTTTATTCCTAACCATATGAGATAAATACCCCTTTTAATAGGAGTCAAGAACATATAATGGATGTAATATCCATTATAAGTCCATATTTATCCTTACATCGATATATTATTATAGGCTGGATTAGAATATCAAATTTGAAGTACCTTACTCATAAATTGATATGTTCTTTATATAAACTAATTTAATCCATTCATAAATTAAAATCATATTCAACATGACGAAGGGGAACAATATATTCAAGAATCACATTCCCATAAACATAAAATATAGAAGAATGCTTGAATTGATATGTTACCATCAAACTATTAAGAGTTTTCACTGATAATTAAATATCTAATCATTGAGATGGTAATGTGAATACATTAGAAAAATCTTTAGACAAAAAAGTATCAGTAGACAAAAAATCAAATAATAAATTATTAGTTCAAAAGTAGATGATATGTGTACCTTTAAACACTTTGTTCTCATACCCCACATCAATAATAGAGATCACACGATATTTCCATTTTCTCTAGGATTAAGAGTTTACTGATGATGATGATCATCATCAACCCTCATATTTCTGAACATGATAGAATTGTTCTCATACTCCTTTTATTAGAAACATTGTACTGTGGATAATGTATTATTTGGAGATCTATCTCTACGTGCATCATTATCTAACTTCTACCTATTACTTCGATATTTGATTGCTTGATGACCTTCATTTATACACTCAAATAATTTACTAATGACCTTAATAAAATTTCTTTCAAGTTTCTTTCCACACTTATAGTATAAATTAAGAAATATATTTTTTTATTAATGGTATTAATTAGTAAAATTTACTTAACATTCAATATTTACTTTCTTATCAAAAACATGAGATTTATTGGTTCTTTTGACCGACATTTCTACCTCAAGAGTACATATATTGATTTATTAATATCTATGAAAGTATATTTTAGCAAACACCGTTTGGATACATAGTTTTAACACACTAAATAATCATTCATTTTTTATTTTAGGTCATATGATTATATAGGAAGCATGCCTCATAATTTCTATTAAAGTTTCCTCATAAGTATTAATGGATTCATCATCCTTCTACTTTAGCTAAAGGATTTCCTTCTCCATTTTTATACAAAGAATACAAGAAAAATACTTGATGAAAAATAACTCATCAAAATCTATAGAGTCAATTTATTCTTTTTTCCTCATGTTCTTGACAATATTCCATCATTGATCTACTTCTCCTTTCATTTGATAAGCAACATAAATAATTTTTTCAATATATGATCACTAAAATATGGAAAATATTTATTTCAGATGAAATAATCCATTGTTTAGTAGTTTTCATATTAGTATACCCACTAAATAATGAGGTTATTTCCTCCTGAATCACTGCATATAATTTTGTTTCATAATTTGATAGTTTTAAATCTCAGTATGATTCATAGATTAAGAAATTTTCATCAT
Organism: Viscum album; assembly: GCA_963277665.1. Lineage (NCBI taxonomy): Eukaryota > Viridiplantae > Streptophyta > Magnoliopsida > Santalales > Viscaceae > Viscum > Viscum album. The sequence goes on along the minus strand of OY728137.1, from coordinate 194,081,093 downwards.
AAAATCAATGATATTTTTCATTCCAAATCTCATTGATTTTGATTTCATAGAAGGAAAATCATTTTATTATACTTAACATTTATCATTAACATGGTTCTTTATGGTTTCATATATTGACTACACCCCAAAAGAGTATTTAGATGAATAATAATCATATTGGGAAATAAAATAATAAATAAAATAATTTATAGGATATCTAAATCATGATACATTCAATGAAATCTATGATACCTTACTTTTAACTGAAATCATCCAATATCATGATCTATTCAAATCATTCATAATGGTTCATAATGAAAATTTTAATTAACCCAATAAAATCCACCTGGAGTGTCTAACTAGGTGTGTATTCTTATACCCAATCATTGTGTTCTAGTAACGATCGAGTTAATACCTAATCTTCTAATTTTAAATTTATTTCCACTTCATGAGTATATTCCGTAGTCACATATTCTTTCTAGTTTCCACACTATGATTTGGTTTTTATAAAATACACACTTCTTTATATACCATATCTTAGAATGTTATCCTATACTTAGGCTTATCCTATGGGCTATCACTGCATATTTCTCAACCTATTTTTGAAAAATAACAAAACCGTTTTATGATGCCAAATGAGGGGATTAAAATATTAAATAGATAAATTGTACATCTTATTATATTAATATTCATAACATATCATTATAATCATTTTCAAAACTATAAATTATTTATGTCTTTTGAAACATGGATATATAAATAACTAGTATATAAAATATCTACATCATCTCCCACTGTGTTCTTCCAAACAATCAGGTTTCTTGGGAATATCATACTTAAAACCTTTCTTCATATCCTAAGGGAAAAGAAACATAATAAAGGTTGATCTCAAATAATCAGAAAGGGTAAACAGGGAAGATGTCAATCAATAATAATTTTTAACCACAACATGAGGATAAGTGTTTGATTACAGGAGAATAACATTTGAATATAATTCTTAGTAATTCATAGAGCATAATCACGAGTCCTTAAATAATAATTGGTAGTTCATAAGACATTAATCACAAATTAATCATAGAAAATAATCCATGAGAGGATATAATTTTCATAATATAATGTCAAAAAAGAGTATAATAAAGTGTTTAATAGTCATAATTATACAAATATTATTTCAAATATACCCATAAAGACATCCATGTCATGTTAAGCTTGGTCTAACCACCCATGTACCAACTTTAGGCTTTAGATAACCTCCCTTATACCAATGTTGGGCTTGGGATAATATCCTGTGTAACCAATAATCTCATAAAATATTAATCTTTACTAAATTCATTAGATTTATATAACAAAACCATATGTGAAATAATAATAATTCATTCATATGTATGCCACACAATCTGGAAAACATTTTTCATTTCATTATAGCTTACCATGTAGAAAGTAAATAAGTTTTTATCAATATTTCATCATAATAATAATAAAGAATCTGGGAAAGGAATAAGGATGGTATCACATAATCATATCCCTGATGAATCACAAGATACATCAAATGATGTTATCATATATGAAAAAATCCATTAAAAGATCACTGGAACTTTTCTTGAGGTTAATAACATTTTCATTTTTAAATAACTTATTTAAAATTTACAAATTTCAAAAATATTAGAAAAAACTATTTCTTTGGAAGGAATCATGGAATTTTTTAAATGAATCTTCAAATAAATGGGAAATTATGATTGTGGGAAACTCCATTCATGTGGAATATGTTAAAATATAGGTTTTTTTCACACCATTTTTAAAAAGAACCTTGTTCAGAAAATGACAAGAAGATTCTATTTAACACATTTTACAGGAATTAAAACATAGGTAAAATTAATTATATCCATAATTTCAGAGTAAAAAAACCTTATTGAAATCAATTAACCAAAATAAAATCATGGAAGAAAAATATTCTTGACCGAATTTAAAAACAAAATTGGTTTTCCTTAAAAAAATTAATTTATACATTTGTGTACTTCAAGAGAGGAAAATAAAAGTAAAACCTATAATATCAATAAATTAAAATGGGAGAATAAAATTCATGATATTTCTTGAGATATATTATATAACTTTATCATAGTAAATTTAATCATAAATAATCCTGGTAAAAATGATATTGAAACATAATACCCTTATCGCTTTGATAACTTCTGAATCATAAACCACAGGAATTAAAAAACATAAAAAAATTTAAATACCCTGAATATAAATATATTTATAAAATATAATATCATGTTGGATTTATATACACCACATGAAAGAAACAAGTGGTAAATATGGAATATGTCTCACATAAAAAAAGTGAGATGAGAAACCCTTACCTCTAGTCTAACTTTCATTAAAAGTTATTTTAACCTCCTATATAAAAAATAAAAATTTATTATTATTCAATACCATACCCATATTCATACTTATAATAAGATACATGTTTTACATATAACATATTATGTCATGACCCAACCCATTGAGGCTTGCCTGGCTGGCTGCAAGCTGAGTGCGACACCCTAAGCCCACCTCTAATCGTCTAAGGGATGGTGATAGGATCCAAGAAGGAATAAACTAAAATGATAGGCCTTAGACTAATATACATGTATTCATACACATAACCATATCCGTGAAAATTTGTATATGAATAACAAAATACTACAACATTTTGAGTGTAACCATGCATCTAATAACCTAAAGGGAATATATCACAGTACAAAAATATAATAAAAAATCATAATGGTGAAAAATACACACCCAATAAGAAATTATGTACCAACCTGAAAACCACTATAAAATTGAAAATTTTAAGAGATCCCAACTTCTAATCTCCATGTACAACCACCAAACTCTATCAATTTACCCATGTGCAGTTCTTCTCCATGGAATTCTGTGCCAATCTGCACATCATGTGCTTAAGAAATGAATCGTGTGGGAAACACTCAAGTAGGGTGAGTATATACATACCCATTAGGATTCCCCAAAAACCAAGATTGTAGAAATAGAAAGATACAATAGTTATATTAACCCATAAGAAATAGATAAATGAAATCCCAATATACATGCTCATAAATAAACCTAAGTGACAAATAAAGGTGATCTCTCTCTTCAATACCTAACTAAGAATGATGAGTGTCTATATATCTCTAACTTTCAAAATTATAATTTCAGATATCACATGAAATCTCACATGAATCTGATAAGAGGGTCACACTCCTTGATATTTCACTTTACAACCAAGGGAGCACTAATTCTTGTGGAGGACCTACTCACCACCATAGTTTGAATATGGTGGATTACCAATCCGTAGATAGAGAAATAATTCCCTGCTATAGTATGGGTGAGTATCAAATCTACCAGGGTAAAGAGACTGGGGGCCCCACACACTTTTGTGATATGGTTGTACTGACCCCAACATCTATATGACGATCACCCCCAATCACTACCATTGACTAAGCATTGCTATGGGAAGAGTCACACTTTTAACACCTCAATTCATATCACTGATTCCAATAAAAAATTCACCATCACATTCTATATGGATTACTACTCAGTATTGGTCACTCATAGGACCAAATCCGATTCTTGAAGAAAGAGATACACTTTGTGTAAGTTCCATAGGGAGTTATACGCCATGTACATATGATCACATGGACTGTGACCTATCCTTGAAACAATGTCAATTAATAACTTTCACATGGCCTGGATATCCATGTGATACCACACTATGTAAACATATGGTGAATGGTGTGTACTAGACACTTGGAGCCTGATCATGTCCTTCCAGACCATGTCTGTGTTTATCATCTTATTCCCATGTACTCAAGTCATTCCCATGTACGTTGGTCATGCCCATGGTCCATGACATATCTTTTCCCATGTACCCCTTCATTACATGATGGGATGCTAGTATTGGGTCATATAAAATGTATGGTCATACATGGTGAGGTATATTTTTTATCACCTGAAACCCTAGCTGTCGTAGCCAGGGGACAACATGACTTGTGTTCGTCAACTTCGTATGGTGTATGAATGTATTTTGGTGAAAGTAATGAAGTCTTCATACTGTTATCCAGAGATTCTTCCACCATATTTTACAACTAAAGTAATGATATGGATTTTAGATCTATTGATGAATATGCCAGATTCATCATCGGTGGTAGTATTTCAGCTACCCAACCCCATTCACCTTGTTTCCATTGCACCGTGCATCTCCCATGGATGGGGAACTGAGAAGCAGTCTTTGATTCATGTCATCAACACCTAAAACCCAAATCATGTCATAATACATCCAAAAATCACTAATCCTTATGTCATTCACACATCCACCATGAATTTGGGGGTTCGGTCACACTTGAATCCAACCCAGAAATGTCAAAGCATGAACTCATGGGGAAATGGTTAAGAATGCAATAAAAAGTGGGTGAAATGCATAAGAACAAATTGATATCACTGTTTTCTGATGTGATGCCAACCAAAAATTATGGTTGGAAGAAACTACAATGTCTTGGATCATGTTCACAACATGAGAATCAAATCACTTTTTGGTTTAAGGAATAAAAAAATAAATGGGCTAATGTGAATAACACAATCCGAAGCAAAATCATATAAATTCCATGCATTCAGTAAAATAAAATATGGTCAAAAAAATTTCCCTAACTTAATTATAGATCTATATTTTTTTATGAATGCATATTCTAGAAATGAAGATGATTTTCCCACTGCATTTTTCATCTTTCTCACAATTCACCTCGATTTTTTTGTGATCAATCCTCTATCTGCCAATGAAAACGATTAACACTTCCATACCCTCTAATTCTCCCAGGATTATGAGGATAACCATAGAAAATAAAAATAAAAAAAGGAGTATAATTAGGTTTTTGGGGGATTAAGTAAATTAGATAAATTAATTAATTAATTCACTTAATGCACCCACCAATGACTACCCTCAATCGAATGCTCAATGCTGACCAATATTACATTTCACCCAGGATAAACACTGCATTCCAAAAACAAATATGGAATTAGATTACCCATATGAGATATATATCAATGGGAAAATCAGTTATTCTAAAAATATGTTTGTTTGTGCATTAATATATATAAATATCTTTTATTATTATGATTATAGGGTCTTGTGACACCCAAACCAAGTGCCAACTTTGAAAAAAAAATATTAAGCTATATATAGAAATATTAAAAGGACTAAACCCACAAAAATAGGGACATTATATTCTCCCCACCATCAAGGATTCTCACCCAGAAAATTACAGGCTGCATAATAAGGTGGGGGTTCTGAACAATATATGGCTCTCACACTCCTATAAGATCTCTTACGTGCTCTAATGCTACCAATGATCTATAACCAAAGGACTGATATGTCTATGAAGGATCCTCTCTTATTTTCCATTGATCATCGTAGGGTTCTCCAGAAAGGTTTCTCCATCCCTGATGTACAAATATCTATAGGAATTAATGTGTGTATATTTATTCACATATATCCTAAACTTGGAAACTTGAAGACATCATGCACTTATTCTAACTGTGGAAAAAATACCTAGTGGCAAGAAAACTCTCCAACCCTTCATAGGATCTCGAATGGCCTGATGAACCTCATATATTTCTTACTTCCCCAGACAAATCTCTATAGTCATCATCACAAGGATAATTTTAATAAAACATGGTCTCCCAATTCAAACACCAAAGGCCTATGATATTGAGCTTTGTAAGATTTATGTCATTTTTTGTCAATCCTCATATGCTCATGGATCACCTAAACCTTATCTATGATCACCTACACTATATTTATCCCAACAATAGTTGTATCTCCAATCTCAGTCTTGCATAAGGTAAACTTATAGGATCTATCAAATAGGGACTTGAAAGGTACCATGTCAACAGTAAAGTGATACCTTTTATTATAAGAAATCTATACCAATGGAAAGCGATCATCCTAGGTATGCACTAATTCCAACATGTAGTCTCTCAAAATATCCTCTAAAACCTAGATAGTTCACTCAGTATTGCCACTAGTATGGGGGTGAAGTGTTTTGATTATTCATAACTAGGTCTTGAGATTCTCCTACAAACCCCTTAACAACCATGATGTGAACCAAACATTATAGTATAAGATGATTGTATAGGGGGTCCCATCAAGATGTATGATATCCCACACATAAAAATTTCCCAAACTCTCAACCAAAACCTACTCCATGATAACGAGGAAGTGTTCCTATATGGTAAGTTGATCAATAATCACCCAAATAGAATTTTTCCCCATTTTTTTATATGGAATCCTTATCATAAAATCCATATATTTATTATCCAACTTCCATTCAAGGACTTTTGAGAGGCTATGTCCAACCTGATGGAACTTCATTTATAGCCTTTACCTACTGACACATGAGGGATCAATAATAAAACTCAAAAATTATCCACCTTATTCCATACCACCAAAAATGCTATCTAAGGTCATTGTACATATTTTCAACACTCAAATGTATTACCAGGGGATAATTATGAAAAATATATCATCAAAAACTCATGAAACACGAAAGGAACCACTATATATCCCTTGAAAAGGATTAGGTGCTCTCCTCCTTTATAAAATCCATCTTCCCCATCTACAGAGAACATATGGTCATGTACTTGATGTCTCCCAATTGAGATTCTCCATTATGTGGAAGAAGAGGTAGATTCACCACCATAACCTAAAGATAAGATTCACCCCTCTCCTCTACCAGGGTCAACTGCAATGAAGCCATCATCTTATACACCACCTCTACCAGGAGATAACAAGATCTCTTATTAAGGTTATCTATAACCAAATTTCCCTCCCTAATATTATAGAATATCACAATGAAATAATCCCAATATAAATAAAAATAATTCTTGTATCTCAGTTCAAGACCTCTTTTAGTGAATATGTAACTAAGACTCTAGATTTCTAAACGAAAAAACACTCATCCTGAAGAAACATCTCCACTTCTCCAAGGCGAATACTTCCACTTCCAAAAAAAATCAGTCGCATAAACATGATCCTGGTGACTCAGCTAACTAAACACATAATCAAACAATTTCTATCATACATCACCATGTATCCAAGCCTGGATCTAGAGGTATCATGATACACCATGCACTCAAATCAATCGTCATGCAATCTCAACAAAAAATAATTGGTTAATATTGGCCCTAAATCCTTAAAGGATCTAAAACACTACCTGGACTAGTAATTGAATATATTTCCTACATCATGGAAATAAAAATGGGATGCTTTTAAGGAAAATTATATAAAATATATCTGATATCATCCTACCAAACTGAGGTAACTCTACATCCCTACCACACTCCTGAGCATCTCACTAGCGAACACTGTATCAAACTTCACTACATCCACTATCACACCCAATCCTATAAATAAATATCCAAATAACTAGACCTCCAAAAGATATAACCATGTATTCAAGTGATTACCATATATATATTAATATCAGGTCATTTTATGAAGCATCTATATGGGTCTCGCATGATCTATCTCTGACACCGGGTACAAAAGTATTTCATCAATGAATACTATAATAAATCAATCAAAGAAGGGTTGAAGGACCCGATTCATAAGTCTCACAACCATCATTGGGGAATCCATCATACTGAGAGGTATAACCATGAACTCAAGGAAACTATGGAAGTGTTAGAAATTCATCCTAGGTACATCCTCCTCTTGAATCCAAAGTTAGTGGTAACTTATCCTATGGTCAAACTTTGAGAATCATTTCACCCATAAACAATGGTTGAAGAGGCCATCATTCTTTGAGGGTGGGTACTCCTTCTTGATCAACACCTAGTTCAATCAATGATAGTCACACCTACCCCCAAGATCTCATATATATTTTGGGAAAAGAACATAGTGTTGTCTTGGGAAGCACACTCGGTCAAACTAATCCCATGATCTGTAGATTCCCCAACTACACCACCATCACTCTTAGTTCAGTTGGAGTCATCATATATGATAATGAAGATATCAATTCATCCCTAGTTGTAGGTCTAAGAAGGAAGAAGACATTCAATGGGAGGTAAATATGACACAACCTTATGAAAGACATCATCATACTCCTCTAATATCATAATTGGAAATTGTAATTTCCTAGAGTCCGCTGAACTAAGGGTCATACCAACCAACTGATAAGGAACAAAATGTATCCTCATACATGTGATCTTATCCTTCTTAGACTATAATTTCTTCTCACTTAAGAAGGAAAATTATGTACCACTAAATCAAGTACACTACAACCTCCACTAGTAATAGTCTTGATAGGTGTGGGTAGTAGTTAACTAGTCAACACTAAGGAAACTTTTATAGGTACTCACTTCCTTGAATAGATATATTCCATGTCAGGATTTATTTCCACCTAGAGTCAGGTCACACTTTTGGTAGAAGTGTGTGATCACTTATTTTCCTCTACAAGAGCCTACAAACCCAAGGTTTAAGAATAAATGGATCCATTAAAACTACTGGGTGTTGGGAAAGGAATGAATTTAAGGACAAGGCATGAATATGTGTACTAATAGTACACTTGAAAAATGAGAAGACATAGGACATATAACAATTTGGCCCTACCGACATCATGGAAACCCCCCTAAAATGGTTTTTGGGTCTTGTCCTACTAGGTACCACCAGTTTCCCCACAAATATATGGTCCCCTACCAAGTTCCCACCAAAATTCTTAAGCAGGTCATCAGACTAATGATTGTCCACATAGGCCAATACATGTTCTTTTTAATGTGGTTTGTCTTCAATTGCACACACCCTAGGAAAATTCCTAGAAGATCACCCACTAGAACCATTAGGTGTTTGATATGGAATGAATTGCAGGATAAGAAATTAATATGTATAATAGAACATCAATTTTGGGTAGATAAGATATATGACATGTAAAAATTGGGCACCATTGGTAGCATAAACACTCCGCCTTAACCAGGTCTTTAGGTCATGGCCTGTTAGGTACCACCAGTTGTCACACAGACACATGATCATCTACCAAGGATCCACCCATGTGTCCAAACGGGTCATCAAAACAATGAATTCCCCTATAGTCCAACACATGTTATTTTCAGTGTAATTTTTCCTCACTCACACACACCTTGGGAAACATCCCAAGAGATCACCCATTCTGATCACAACTCCATGCCAATCATGCTTAATTGTGATGTTCTAATTAAGTAGGCTCTTGAAAATAAGGTCTCACCTTATTTAAATGAGTCATATCATTTATTCATTTTACCCTTTATCATTTTGGGGAGTTGTATTCCTCTCCCCTTTAGAGCACAACATCCTCATTATAGAACCTATATATAAACCAAGGTAGTTCCATATAACTTATGGTCGGGTTCCTCTTCTAATACCAATGTAATAACTAGGCCCCGTTGAAAGAATAGACACTCTGACTTAACATGTTAATTGGGTTATGGCCCACAATTTTCCCCACAGACATGTATTACCCTATATTGGTCCCACCCACATGCCTGAACGAGACATTGGACTAATGAATACCCTCACATGATGACACTTGTTCATTTAATTTTATTTTTTCTCACTCATACATGACCTGGGAAACTTATTAGGAGGTCACCCATCCTTAACACTACTAATGGACAAGAAATATTAACATCGGTGTTCTAATTATATAGGATCCCAAAATGATATGTGAACCTTGTTGACGTGATTCATATTGCTTAACCATTTAACCCTTTATCATTCTAGGGTGTTACATGACATGCCTCTAAAAACTATTGGTTCCTCTGGATCATAATCCCCTACATCCTGATGTCATCCTTCCCTCTATCGATATTTTCTCTATAACCATGGATTGATCTGAATCTTTATCACATCAAAACGACCCCAAACCCACTAGTCAAAGGAATTTTCTCACCGCATCTCAACATTATCTACTTTGGGAAACATTGAATCACCCTATTGATTATATATTGAATCACAAGAATGTGTCCTTGTGTGGGAAGTGTCTATCATGTTTAAACACGGATCACTATATAAATTCTAAAAAGACTATTTTTTTACGATGACACAAGCATGAATCCTTATATTACAAAGGCTACCAACTAGTAGTTGAGGGCCTATGGTGTGACATTGGGGAGACTAATCCCTCATATTAGATTAATAAACCACTGTAAATATCCAAAAATCATCCAAAAAATTAAATAATCGGTGTGTAGTAGAAATTAATATAAAAAGGATTTTATAAATTAATGGAATATAGTAAGATCTCAAACAATTATATTATACATAAAAAACATGTTTCTCATTGGTTTGATAACATATAAAGGAGTGCATAAGAGAAACCAAAATAAAATAACAAGGATCTACTACTTACTATGAGTCTAACTACATTCACTATCTCCATGTCACCGTTAAACTACTCAATAGAGATCATTATAATCCACACGAGCATCTTCACTCAATCATGTAACCCTGGACCTGAGTCCTTTCCATCCAAAATCTATGAGCATCCTAAAATCATACATAATATATACATGATTAATGAGTTCCATGTATAAGGGATGATAAATAAATCTTAATAGGGTGATACCAATGGTTAACCTATAATCTTCTTCCATAAGTTCATGCTCATGAAATATGCAATGCCTAGCTGAGACTAAACTAAAATAAATATATAAAATAAAACCATGGTAGATCCTTGGTTTCATGATTTTGATCGATTGAAAATATAGTGAAAAATGTATTGATCTAGATGTCATAAATCTCAAGAAGTGTATAATTAATTCAATCCTTGGGTTCATAATCCCCGCCAACAATAGCTTCTTTTTTCCAGTGATAGTAACATATTTGAGAAATATATGTCACCATAAGAGGATTCATTTCCTAGTCTTAGGTTCGCCAGTACTCACCTATAATCACTATAATGAAGGATTACAAATAATATATGGATTTTCTATAAATACATAACTAAGATGGATGTCATACCACTCATGCCATGTAAATACAATACAATGAATATGTCCTAAGTCATGGTCCATATAAAATCATGAATTTGTGACTCAGATAATCCCTAAGTGGGTGAACCTTATATAATACATAAGGAATAATATCCATATCTAATATAATAACATCACATAATTAAACAATTGGCCTAATATCCTCATCCCTTGACAAGTTTATTCTGTATAGTAATTTTTCATCCACCCAACCCTATGTAGTATCATAAGAATCATTCGAGGAGATCATCATGAATTTCTATGAGTTTCTCATAATATCTATGGAGTTCCATGTCCAATAATATAAATCATATATATGGAACACCATTTCCATTATGAAAGGATACGTCTACTAATGAGGAACTCCTTGTCTAATAATGTTCAATAAAAAAGGATCAATCAACAAATCCCAAGAAGTACCATAGGGAAACTATATAATAGAGAAGCTAATAAAACATCTCAAAAAAAGAATCTCTTGAAGTTCCAATGGGAATCCCCATCATAACATCACATCATTTTAGGACCCTTGTCCCATGTTCTAGGTAGCACTTATGGAATCATAGCTCTATCATCAGTAAACATGTGAAATAATGAGTAAAAGAGTGAGGGTGGTAAAATTATGAAACCCAACACTACTTATACTACCTCTCAGGATTATAAATTTTTCACAGGATTTAAGTTACACCCACTACCATCTCTACCAAAACCCATCACGCACTATAGTAAACTACCGAGGCACTACTATGTCCCTCAATTCTATGAATCAATTATCTATCCAACATGGGATCTTTGAGGTCAGTACATAAGAAAAGGAAACCCTCTTAGGATACTCTAAGACAATATATATGAAAATGAATCCCTTAGGGAATCATCATAATTTTTAAGACATGTATTGCATCCTACTTGGGATCCTTAAAACGTGTAAGCAATGGCGCCCCACATGGTATCCTTCAAAAGAGAGATTAGGAAAAGGCATTGGACTATGGATCATCTTAGTCAAATTGTAAGTAGAGGTATCTCTCTTAGGATCCTCAGAAGAATATGTATACATAGGCATCTCACAAGGTATCTTCTGGGTCAAGTAATTAATTGAGTAATCCTATAGGGGTCCTCATTCATATACTAGTCTCTCAGGGTAAACATGTCCCACAACCCTCTCTCTAACATCTTACAGCTTCACATGAATAAATGGGAACCCATCATAAGGGAGACTTCCACACAGGAAAAGTCCATAAAAGATTCATTCTAAGGGGATGACTCACAACCCATCTCAAAATAGGGTCTCAATAACAAGATATGGTTTCATTCATCTACTATAGGAAAAACCTCTTCATTATATCTTGTTCACACAAAATCTCCTTTTTAGAGTCTTCAAAATACCCTAATGGTTTCACCAATGTGATATATGTGTAAAAAAGATCAAAATGGACTACTAATTTTTCTAATTCTGACTCTAAGGTATAAAAACATGATAATTATTCAAAAGGGAACCAAGGGTGAAGTTCGCGGTGAGTATAACTAAGCACATGGAATTTACTCTCAAAGCCTCACCTAGGAATGTGATTTGACCAAACATGGAATGTAAAATGCATGAACATAGCATGTAAAACATATACAGGGTATGTAATCTACATGGGGTACCTTACCATTTACCTCATATTTCCAGGAAATGTGTTCCTTCTTTTTAATGTATTTTTGCAAAGCATGCAAATCCCACGTGGTATGGTTATATACCATACACAAAAAAGTGTACCTACATGGGAAATCTAGACACGTACTCAACTACATGGATGAGTACAACTACACAATTTTTACCCGTAGTACACAACATTGAAAAATGAAAAGCCATATTCCATGAATAGGAAGAGTGGATGGCATGTGATCAGAATTTCTTGAATGGGAACCCCTAAAATCAGCTTGAAACGCCATTTTTCTCTCGGTTAAGCATAGATCAACCTCATGGGGTCCATAGCATTCAGAATAGGGACTTAAAAGTAGATATAATTATATATATATATATATATATTTAATATATAAAATTCAAAACATCCTACTTTTGGGTGGAATATACCGAAGCTTTTTCTGTATTCATGTTTTTATACTACTTTACGACGATCTGGCTCCTCCCAAGTTCCACACTGGAACCTCCCTTATTCCTTATCTTTCACTCTATATTCTTCCCTCTCTCTCAATATTAAGGAAAGTGGAGGCCCTCAAGGAAAATAAATGATAATAAAGTGGGAGGAGAAGAAGTAAAATGGTATGTAAAAAATGAAAGAAAAAAAAGAAAAAAGAAAAATAGGACATGGGTCAGTCCCGATTCCCGACATGATTTTATTTATTTCCTACTAAAAACCCATGTTCCAAACTAAATAGTTGTGATTGAATATAAATCTGATGCTCCATTAGAAAGATATAACTGAATGAATGTGTGCGAATAAATTAACATTTAATTATGAAAATATTAATGACTATTTATTTCATGAACATTTGAACAACTCTAATTTCAACCTAAATCCCAACCTATGGTAAAAAACATATTCCAGGACTAACAAAGTGTTTTTTTATTTTGAGATAATATTCTTGGGGAAAATTCCATTTTAACCCTATAAATTATCTGAAATAAAAAATTAAAATTTCTACTGAAGTTCATAGTCTATAAAAATACGGGTCATTAAAACCTCCCCACCATAACCCTTCTCATCCCCAAGAATCTTTGGTTGTCAAACAATAGTCATTCTCTCATTGTGACCATATGTAAAACTATGATATCTTGACTATTCAAGGACTAGTCTCGTAGAGCCCAAAACTATCCCAACAAGGAAGAAATTAAATCGTGACCAATCTAATACTCTCCACCATAGGAGCATCCTTATCATCACCTCACAAATAAACTCCATGATCAGAGGCCTACACTCCATCCATCACATAATGTGATGACTATCATGTCCAAAACTTCTCATTCCAAAGCTTCAAGACAAAAAACATCAAAAGATAACCCATTCTAGCTTCTTGAGAATAGTTACCAAAGAAAATTCTAAATTTCAACTCAGGATGTGGGTCACCACCCTCAATTTCCCAATGGTTCACACACCACTATATATTACCTTAAACATCTCCTCAAGTGAAACTCCCAAGGAGTCTCTCTATCAAACCATAAGAGATATTTAGATAGATCAGCATATAGATAATGGTATCCAGTGTACTTAGTGTAACACCTGAGATTTTTATGCGAAATATTTTGTTTTTATGTTATATACATCATCAAAAGAATATTTCACTACAAACAACACAAGCCTGGCTTTCTTTACACGCAATCGTGACCTTCCTCGATAGCTTGCATTGTACGCAATACCGAGTTTCACTAAACAACGATGTGCTATTAAAATATTATTAAAACTAGCCGTTATAAATAGTAATACCCACTTTTTGAAATTTTATAAATTTTATCTTTAAAAATGGACTTCATTTTTGGATTAAGAATATCAAAATTATCCTTGGGTGAATTTTTTGTATTTTTCTGAAGACTTTCAATTTTTGATGAATAGTGAAAACACTAGGTTTACTATTTAAAAACCGACTTTTTATTTAAATAATAATTTATTTTATTTAAATTTATTTTTAGGTAAAAATTGATAAATAATACCTATATAAGTTCAAGGAAATTAATTGGAGTCATTTTATAATAATTTTAGATACGTAAAAATTTTATTGAACTTTTCACCATCTTTTACCCACCTCCTAGGAGAGTTTCAAAATTTACATAAAACATAATTTTACTGCTTCTGTGAGTGGAATTTTGAAAATTCGAGAGACACAGTTAATATCAAGGAGTAAAATATGGTTCAATAAGGTAAAAATAAATTTTCTGTGAATAGTGACTTTTTAATTTTATTTACCACGGTTAAAAGTAAATAGGGTAATTAAGGTTAAAAATGATATTATTATTACCCTAAAACTTTTCTTAATTCCATTGTATTAGTGTAATTCGACCAAAAACAACCTTAGGGATAATATATTAGCCTTTAGTTCCACTTGGATTAGATTATGACATTTAATATTATTTTATTTAAAGAAGAGTTAAAATAGTTAAAATCAAAGTTTAATAACTAAAACATTTTTAATATAGGGTTATAAATAAGATAAATTCGACTATAAATATTCATTAGAAAGATAAAAATATTTCTTACATTTTTTATTTTATTTATAATTTTTATACTTTAAATAATTTAATTTATTTATGACACAATGATGATATAATAATTACCTTATTAATGAAATATTAACATAATTTATGTTATAAATACTCAAATAAATTTAATTTGAGATTTTTAAGAATTAAAATAATTTTATAGGTTAATATGATATATTATCATTGATTTATTTAACCTTTTTAGAACTAATAATGCTGTTATGATTTTCACAAAAATCTATTACTTAATTGTGAAAAAATTGACATAAAATAGTTTTTAAAACAAATATTATATTATTAATTGTTATTTTATTCCTAAAAATCTAAGGCTTAGCAAAATGACTTAGATAAGGTTATATATATTAATAATAAACAACTTGGGGTTCTTTTTGCTTGTTATAGTAAGTTTATTAACCTTATAGTGTAAGAAAACAAGAAGACACGGTAAAAGTAAAATTATTTAACTTAAAGTTAAATCTAAATGATAAGGTTAAAATAGAAACATAAACTTTTCTAAATTCTATTGGATTAGAGTATTTCGACCCATACCCACCTTATATTAGAAATAAATCAATTTGGAGCTATTAAAAACCGAATATGACTTTATAATAAAATAATATTTTTAGTTTTTCTAAAGGTGCCCCTCTCCTCCCTTATAAAAGGGAAATTCCTCCCTCTCCTCCTCACACCACTTTGAGCCATAAATCATGGGAAAACCCTACCAATTTATCTTCTAAACTTCCCTAGAAACATAGTAGATCTCTTGGTCTTCTTCAAAGACCATATTTAGTGCCCTAAGAGGAGGTTAAGAAGAGGCGCTTCAAAGAAGAGGTAATGTCTGTTACCGATTCTTTCAACTTTATTTCTTCTTCTACTTCTTATTATTTAGTTGTTTCATTATGAAGTAATAACATCAGTATCACTCATATACTGATATGTTATTATAAATACTAAACAAACCTATTTCACCTTTTATCCATCTTATGGAAAACGAAATCACCGCACGTGCGTACGTACGGAATACTGTCTCCACACCGTGGTGTAATCAATTTTTCCACCACCACCTTACTTGGATGGGTATAATGGTGTAAATAATAACTATATATTATTATTTTAAAGTTATATTGATTCTGAAATAGTATACATACACTTCAATACAATTCCACGATCATGGGAACGATATCATCGCTCATGCGTACGTACGGCCTACCGTCTCCACGATGTGATGCCACTCGTTCTACATTATCTTCATTGAATAATGATTATATAAATGAATTTAATGAATAAATATGTAATATATTACACTAATACCATTCTGGAAATGAGGTATCTATAAACTAAAATGAAGAATAAGAATTTATTCGACAAAACATGCATAAGAACAAAAAGCAACAAACACCCGAATAACAAGTAACAATGGAATATTACTAATAAGAAGCTAAGAATATGACCATATATGATATCATAACAATGAATATGATTCTATGATAAGTCCCTGACATTATTTAAATCATTATACAGGAGGTTCTGACACGTACGAAGCAAATCGGACCTAAGGTAAGGGAAAATCTCGCAATCTCATTTTTATCCAAGATTGTTTATACTTCAGAATTTACTGGGGAATATTTATCATCCACACCCATGTTTCCTCAATATGTAATATTATTTATATCCTCCTACAATTTTTTAAATCCAATTTTACCCTCCAGTGAGTTTTTAGTAAAAGATATGAAAGGAATCTGTTGTCGTTTGTAGTACGAGGTACTTTTTTGACTTTTCCGGCCAAAGAATGAGAGGAATGTTTTTCTTTAACTTATACGGCATGAATGGATTTTTAGAAAATTATTTCCATGAAGCTTCTTTTAAAAGTTTTCAAGTTTATTTTTAATCGATTTCTTTTATTTTAAAATTTTATGACATGTTAAGAAAGAAAAATGTTTTTGAAGTAAAAAAGGATATTTTCCTCAAGAATGGAGTTCAACCATTTTATCAAAAATTATTTTCCGTCTAAGATAACATATGGTTATGTTTCTATCCCTTTATTACATTGATTTGATTATGTTATTATGGAATTATTTTTATGATGACCTTTTATCTTATATGGATTATTTTATGATGGCATTATGTTTAAGAATCCCATTTTTATTACATGGGTTATGCTATGATGTATGATTTATGATCTTTTAGCACACATAAGAATGGTATCATTATGAGATGGGTGGCACCTATATCCCCCTCCAATGCATTGGGTAAACATTTATATCTCCTGAGATAGACATGGCTGGAATGATAGGTTAATCCGGTTCAGTGATACAGGATTGAAATGAGGAGTGAACTCGGTTCAGAAATGGACTTTGTCCGCTAAGATAGTATTGGAAATGAGTCTTGACTACTAAGAAATAATTCTCTATGATTATGTGTGTATGACAAAAAGTTTCATGTTATGATTATTGGGATTAAATTTCACTACTATGATTTATCCCATGTTATGAAATTATGATCTCTTTTGTAGGTTAAGATATCCAAAATGTTATGTTCTTATGAATATAATGTGATTGATATTTCTTTTGTTTACCCTTACTGAGCATTTGAGCCCACCCTTTTGTATTTTTTCTTTTCCCCAGGTTAGGAAGAAGGGTATTAAGTAAGATATTCCAAAAGGGACTCTAGATTTGATAAAATAAAATGGAGACAGTGTAGATGATTTATGAACCAGTTGTTTATGTTTCCCAGTTTCTAAAGACACTATACCTATACGGTCCTGTCATGGTTTTGTTATATGTTGTAATACGTGTGATTCAATTTTGAAGTAATAACAATGTATGTAAAGTATGGGTCGTTATAATTGGTATCAGAGGAAGGGTATAATCAACCTTTGGAAACTAGGATGTGAAAGCCTTAGTAAGAACCCTAAGGATATATCTAAGCATAGAACACAATCATAGTGTCTTAGAAATGGACATGAATAACCTATGATAAGACCTTAAGTGTAAAATTTTATTCTTGATTATGTGGTTTTCCTATTAAAATTAGTGATTCTCACACTATTCTTCTTGGTTTTAGTCAATGGCTGGAACCCGAAGGAACCGTGTTAATGCGGAATGCGACGGGCAATGCAATGATTGTCCTCCTGAGCAACCAAACGTTATGGGATATGGAATGAAAAATCATGTAGCTATGCTCACACAACTTTCTCAAGCTATGAATCATGCAGGACTTCCAAATGAGAAAAGTAAGGAGAAACATTCTGTTGAATCCTTCATAAGGTAGCGTCCACCATCATTCAGTGGGTCTCCTGATCCATTAGTGGCTGAACAGTGGATCAGTACCACTGAAAAGATATTTTCAGTTCTTCAATGTTCTGAACATGATAAAGTCATCTTAGCAGTATATCATTTGGAAGGTGAAGCTGATCAATGGTGGAATATTATCAATAATTTGAGGACAAGATATGAAATTGAGTCCATGTAATGGGACAAGTTCAAGAACTTATTTTTTAATAAGTACTTCCCTCGTATTCTTTGAACAAAGATGGATAAGGAGTTTCTTGAACTGAAGCAAAAGGATGATGAATCTATTGGTATCTACGAAAAAAAATTTACGAGACTTGCAAGGTATGCTTCTGGAATTGTTATCCAACCTGTGAGTAAGATCGATCGATTCTTTAGTGGATTAAAACCAAGTCTTTGAAGGGAGTTAGCCATAAGGGACTTCAATAGCTATGAGAAAATTGTTCGATGTGATCTTAAGGTTGAGATGGAGATTGGAGTAACTCATCAGTCATATGGGTCTGATAAAAAGAAGTAAATGGAATTCAAAGGAAAATCTAAAGAGCACACTGAAAAGAAGGTGAGTTTTCCCTTATGCTTAAAGTGTGGAAAGAAACATTGAGGAAGTTGTCTTAAAGGGAAAAGTAAGTGTTTCTAATGTGTAAAGGAATGTCATCAGGCATTTGAATGCCGCAATGATGAGAAGAAGATGTATAGTGATGCAAACAATGAAAAGGCTACACAGAGTGCACCTCCTACACTTTAATGTTACAAGTTCAAGGAAATGGGGAATTATTCCAATCAATGACCTAATACAAGGGTTTTTGACGATGATCGACGTCAAAAAACTCTTAAGGCCAGAGACAAAGGAAAGTCAAATGCAATTTCTATCAGTGATGTGGAGTACGATAACAAAGTGGTGAAAGGTACACTTACCATCCACTCTAAAGTAGAAAATGTTTTATTTGATTTTGGATCCACCCACTCTTTTATCTCTGAAGAATTTTTTAAGGTTATCGTCGTATTACCTCAATAATTAGATGTTGAGTTAGCTGTGACAACCCCTAATGGCACAACAGTCGCATCAAAAGTTTATAATTCTTCTCCGATTGAAGTTTGTGGGAAATTACTTCCTACAAATCTTGTGATCCTTCATATAGTGGAATTTTATGTGATTCTTGGCATGTATTGGATTTCTTTATATGGAGATCATATCAATTTCCAAAGAAGGGAAGTCCCATTTCATATTCTAGATCAATCTATGATCATCTATTGATGCAAGGATGAACATAACCTTCCAGAGGAAATTTCAACCATCTTATGGGTCTTGATTCCACTAAATGAAGATTATTTATCTCAAATATCTAGAGAGAAACACACGATTATGAATATTCCCATTGTATGGGAGTTTGATGATGTCTTTTCAGATGAATTTTTATGTCTTCCACCGAATAGTGAGGTTGAGTTTTCAATTGAACTCATACTGGGTGCTATTCCCATTTCAAAGACACCTTATAGAATGGCCCCAATTGA
This sequence comes from Viscum album, assembly GCA_963277665.1. NCBI lineage: Eukaryota > Viridiplantae > Streptophyta > Magnoliopsida > Santalales > Viscaceae > Viscum > Viscum album. The sequence goes on along the minus strand of OY728137.1, from coordinate 194,061,086 downwards.
GTTTCAGTAATTGAAGAATCAACTAAAAGAGAATCTTGATAAGGGATTCATACGCCCTAGTGCGTCACCTTGGGGAGCACCTATTCTGTTTGTTAAGAAGAAAGATGGATCAATGAGACTCTGTATTGATTATTGAGAACTTAACAAGATCACTATCAAGAAAAAATATCCTCTCCCATGCATTGATGAATTGTTTGACCAACAATGTGGAGCTCAGTACTTTTCCAAGATTGATCTTCGTTTAGGGTATCATCAATTAAGGGTCAAAAGGGAGGATATACCAAAGATGACTTTATGTACAAGGTATGGACACTATGAATTTATAGTGATGTCATTTGGTCTTACTAATTACCCAGCTATCTTCATGGATCTGATGAATTGATTCTTTAGAGGCTATCTTGATCAGTTTGTGGTAGTATTTATAGACGATATTCTTGTCTATTCAAAGAGAAAGGAAGAACATGAAGATCACTTGAGAATTGTATTGAAGACCCTGAGAAAGGATATTCTTTATGCCAAATTTACCAAGTGTTAATTTTGGCTTCAAGAAGTTTCATTTTTGGATCACATAATCTCAAAAGAGGGGATATCTGTGGATCCAGCAAAAATAGAGGTTATCGAAAGATGGTCGAGACCAACAACAGTAATTGAGATCTGAAGTTTTCTTGGTCTGGCTGGATATTATCGATGTTTTGTGAAAGATTTTTCACGATTATATAATCCACTCACTAGGTTGACTCAAAAAGGAGTTAAGTTCATGTGGACGGAGGAATGTGAATAGAATTTCAAGGAGTTGAAAAGAAGGTTATCTAGTGCACATGTGCTCACACTACCTTATAGTGGAGAAAGGTTTGTGATCTACAGTGATGAATCCAAGAAGGGATTGGGGTGTGTTCTAATGAAAAATGATATGGTGATAGCTTATGCCTCACTGTAGTTGAAAATCCATGAGAAAAATTACCCAACTCATGATTTGGAGTTAGCTACGGTAATCTTTACATTAAATATTTGGAGGCATTATCTTTATGGTGAAAGGTGGGATATTTATACTGATCATAAAATTTTAATGTATATTTTCACACAAAAGGAGCTGAATATGCCTCAAAGAAGATGGTTGGAGCCGATTAAGGATTATGACTGCTCAATTAATTACCACCCTGGGAAAGCAAACAAGGTGGAAGACACATTAAGTCAACAAGACCATGCTAGCTTGTCCATGATGAGGATCACAAAAGATCCAATATTTATGGATTTACAAAGGATGGATCTTGTAATTATAATGGAAAGGGAAAAATATTATCTTTATCAAATGAATGTTCAACCATCTATAAATGTGAAGATTAAATAGGCACAAAAAGAAGATGTAGAGTTACAAAAGAATGTGAAAAATGTTCCTGAATTCAACCTTGATTGTGATGGGATAATAAGGTTTTGGAATCGGGTTTGTGTTCCTACCATCCCAGAATTAAGGAAGGAGTTGCTGGATGAGGATCATAGTTCTTCATTCTCTATTAATCTTGGAAGCACGAAGATGTATAGGTACCTGAAAGAGTAATTTTGGTGGGATGGCATGAAAAGAGATGTTGTTGAATATGTCTCTCGATGCTTGGTTTGTCACCAAGTAAAATATAAGAGATAGAAGTCTAAGAGGATGTTACAACCATTACCCATACCTGAATGGAAATTGGAAAACATCACTATGGACTTTGTCATCGGACTTCTTAAAACATCCAAAGGCAATAATGCTATCTGGGTCATAGTTGATCATCTTACAAAGTCAGCACACTTCATTGATATTAGAGAGGATTCCTCTCTTGATCAGCTTTCCAGGATATATGTAAAGGAAGTGGTAAGATTGCATGGAGTGACACTTTCCATTATATCTGATCAGTATCCGAGGTTTACCTCAAAGTTTTGGCAAAGTCTTCAGCATACTCTGGATACAGAGTTGAGTTTCAGCACTGCTTATCATCCTCAGACAGACGGTCAGTCTGAGAGAACAATTCAAACTCTAGAAGATATGTTAAGAGCTTGCTCTATGGATTTCAAAGGTGGTTGGGATCAACACCTAAATTTGGTGGAATTTTCTTATAATAATAGATTTCACTCCAGTATTCAGATGGTTTTTTAGGAATCTATCTATTGAAATAAATGCCGAACTCCAACTTACTGAGATGAAGTTGGGGAAAGAAAGCTATTAGGACCTGATCTTACTGATGAGATGGCAGAAAAGGTCCGATCTATCAAACAACACATAAGAGCAGCTCAGAGTCGACAAAAATGTTATGCCGACAATTGAAGAAAATACCTAGAGTTTGGAGTGGGTGACAAAGTATTCTTAAAAATATCTCCTTGGAAGAGAGTAATGAGATTTGAAAAGAAGGGCAAGCTGAGCCCTAGGTATATTGGTCCATTCAAAATACTCAATCATGTTGGGAAGGTAGCTTACCAATTGGCGCTTCCACCAAATCTCTCTCAAGTTCACGATGTGTTCCATGTATCTCTCCTGAGAAAATACATACCTGATCCTTCACATGTACTCAGCTCAGAAGTTGTACCACTTGACCAAGATCTTTCTTATGAAGAATACCCGATAGAGATTCTGGATCGTAGAGAAAACGTTCTACGGAACAAGACCACTCAATTGGTGAAATTTTTATTGAGGAACCACCAATTATAAGAAGCTACATGGGATCTTGAGGATATGATGAGGGCGAGTTATCCTCATTTGTTTGTTACAAAGTGACGAATTTCGAGGGCAAAATTAATTTTAAGGGGGTAGAATGTAATACCTGAGGTTTTTATGAGAAATATTTTGGTTATATTTTATATACATCATCAAAATAATATTTCACTACACACAACACTATCTTGTCTTTCTTTACACATAATCACGACCTTCCTCGATAGCGTGCATTTTACGGAATACCGAGTTTCACTAAACAACGATATGTTATTAAAATATTATTAAAACTAGCCGTTATGAATAGTAATACCCACTTTTTGAAATTTTATAAATTTTATCTTTAAAAATGGACTTCATTTTTGGATTTGGAATATCGAAATTATCCTAGGGTGAATTTTTGGTATTTTTTTGAAAAATTTCTACTTTTGATGAATAGTGAAAACACTGGGTTACTATTTAAAAATCGACTTTTTATTTAAATAATCATTTATTTTATTTAAATTTATTTTTAGGTCAAAATTGATACATAATACCTATATAAGTTAAAATTAATTCATTGGAGTCATTTTATAATAATTTTAGATATGTAAAAATTTTATTGAACTTTTCACCGTCTTTTACCCACCTCCTAGAAGAGTTTGAAAACTTACATAAAACATAATTTTAATGCTTATGTGAGTGGAATTTATAAAATCTGAGAGACACGGTTAATTTCAAGGAGTAAAACTTGGTTCAATAATATAAAAATAATTTTCGGTGAATAGTAACTTTTTACTTTTATTTACCACGGTTAAAAGTAAATAGGGTAATTAAGGGTAAAAATGATATTATTATTACCCTAACAGATGTCCTAATTCTATTTGATATGTGTAATTCGACCCAAAACAACCTTAGGGATAAAATATTACCCTTTAGGTCCACTTGGATTAGATTAGGACATTTAATATTATTTTATTTAAAGAAGAGTTAAAATAGTTAAAATCAAATTTTAATAACTAAAACATTTTTAATATTAGGTTATAAATAAGATAAATTCGACTATAAATATTCATTAGAAAGATAAAAATATTTCCTACATAATGGTATTTTATTTATAATTTTTAGACTTTAAATAATGTAATTTATTTATGACACAATGATGATGCAGTAATTACCATATTAAGGAAATATTAACATAATTGATGTTATAAATACTCAAATAAATGTAATTTGAGACTTTTTAAGAATTAAACTAATTTTATAGGTTAATATGACATATTATTATATATTTAATTAACTTTTTTCGAACTAATAATTCTGTTATGATTTCCACAAAAATCAATTACCAAATAGTGGCCAAATTGACATAAAATAGTTTTTAAAACAAATATTATATTATTAATTGTTATTTTATTCCTAAAAATCTATGTTTCGCCCAAATGAATTAGATAAGGTTATATATATTAATAATAAACATCTTGGGGTTCGTTTGGATTGTTATACTAAGTTTATTAACCTTATAGTGTAAGAAAATAAGAAGACACGGTAAAAGTAAAATTATTGACCTTAAAGTTAAATATAAATGACAAGGTCAAAATAGAAACCTAAACTTGTCTAAATTGTATTGGATGAGATTATTTAGACCCATACCCACCTTAGATTCAAAATAAATCAATTTAGAGCTATTAAATACCGAATTTGACTTTATAATAAAATAATATTTTTTTCTTTTTTCAAAGGTGCCCATCTCCTCCCTTATAAAAGGGAAGCTCCTCCCTCTCCTCCTCACACCACATTGAGCCATAAATATCCACAAAACCCTACCAATTTCTCTTCTACACTTCCCTAGAAACATTATAGAGGTCCTGGTCTTCTTCAAATACAATATTTAGTTCTCTAAGAGGAGGTTAAGAAGAGGCGCTTCAAAGAAGAGGTAATGTCTGTTACCGATTCTTTCAACTTTATTTATTCATCTACTTCTTCTTATTTAGTTGTTTCATTATGAAGTTATAACATAAGTATCACTCATATACTGATATGTTATTATAATATTAAACATCCTTATTTCACCTTCTATCCATCCTACGGAAAACGAAATCACCGCACGTGCGTACGTACAGAATACTGTCTCCACACCGTGGTGTAATCGGTTTTTCCACCACCACCTTACTTGGATGGGTATAATGGTGTAAATAATAACTATATATGATTATTGTAAATTTATATTGATTTTGAAATAGTATATATACACTTCAATATAATTCCACGATCATGGGAACAATATCATCGCTCGTGCGTACGTACGGCCTACTGTCTCCACGATGTGATGCGACTCATTCTACATGATCTTCATTTCATAATGGTTATATAAATGAATTGAATTAATAAATATGATAAATATTACACTAATATAATTCTTGAAATTAGGTATCTATAACCTATAATGAAGAATAAGAATTTGTTCGACAAAACACACATAAGAACAAAAAGCAACAAACACCTGAATAACAATTAACAATGAAATATTACTAATAAGAAGCTAGGAATATAACCATATATGATATCATAACAATGAATATGATTGTGTAATAAGTAAATGACATTATTTAAATCATTATACAAGAGTTTTGGACTCGTACTAAGCAAATCAGACCTAAGGTAAGGGAAAATATCGCAATCTCATTTATATCCAAGATTGTTTGTACTTCAGAATTTACTCGAGAATATTTATCATCCACACCCATGTTTCATCAATATGTAAAATTATTTCTATCCTATTACAATTTTTTTAATCCAATTTTACTCTTTTTTGTGTTTTTAGTAAAATATATGAAATGAATCTTTTGTCATTTTTAGTATGATGTACTTTTTTGACTTTTCCGACCAATGTACGAGAAGAATTTTTTTCTTTAACTTATACGACATGAATGGATTTTTAGAAAATTATTTCTATGAAGGTTCCTTTAAAAATTTTCAAGTTTATTTTTAATCAACTTCTTTTAGTTTAAAATTTAATGACATGTTAAGAAAGTAAAAATGTTTTTGAAGTAGAAAGGATATTTTCCTCATGAATGGAGTTCAAGCATTTTATCAAAATTATTTTCCATCTAAGATAATATAGGTTTATGTTTCTATCCCTATTATTACATTGATTTGATTATGTTATGATGGAATTATTTTTATGATGGCATGATGTTTAAGAATCCCATTTTTATTACATGGGTTATGTTATGATGTATGATTTATGACCTTGTGGCACACATAAGAATGGTATCATTATGAGATGTGTGGGACCTATATATACCTCCAATGAATTGGGTAAAGATTTATATCTCATGAGATAGACATGGCTGGAAGGCAGGTTAATCTGGTTCAGTGATACAGGACTGAAACGAGGAGTGAACTCGATTCAGAAATGGACTTTGTCTGCTAAGATAGTCTTGGAAATGAGTCTTGACTACTAAGAAATGATTCTCTATGATTATGTGTGTATGCCACAACGTTTCATGTTATGATTATTGGGATTACATTTCACTACTATTATTTATCCCATGTTATGAAATTATGATCACTTTTGTAGGTTAAGATTTCCAAAATGTTATGTTCTTATGAATATGATGTGATTGATATTTCTTTTGTTTACCCTTACTGAGCATTTGAGCTCACCCTTTTGTATGTTTTCTTTTCCCCAGGTCAGGAAGAAGGGTATTAAGTAAGATATTCCAAAGGGGACTCTAGATATGATAAAATAAAAGGGGGACAATTTAGATTATTTATGAACTAGTTGTTTATGATTCCCAGTTTCTAAAGACACTATACCTTTATGGTCCTTTCATGGTTTTGTTATATGTTGTAATAAGTGTGCTTCAATTTTTAATTAATAAAAATGTATGTAAAGTATGGGTCATTATACTTGGGATTATGTTAAGAAATTTGGAATGATATTATATAATGAGGAGTGTACTATGTTTCATTAATAGGAATGTATTAATCTCCCCGATCCATGCTCATATAAAATGATTATATACTTGAATTTATCTTACCCCTGACACAATGTCTCCAGATACAACATTTCTAGGTACACCCATGGGTCAACCACCACAAGAAACCCGATCTATTACTGATATATTCTCCACCACATAGAGAAATTACTAATTTTATCATAAATCTTGAGAAACCATTCCTTATGCATTTCTTTAATAACATTTTTCATTGGCTCAAACACAACTTCTCACTGATATATGAATTAAAAGGTACCATGTGTAATTGAAGCATACCATTATCACCCAATTCATTCCACCAAAATTAATCCACCATAAGGAAAAACTAAACATGCTACATGGAATTTAAATATCAACAACATAAGGGCACCTTGGAACTCAAATTCAAAATGAAGCATGTCACTTATGCCACAATTTATTCCAATACTACCCATTACTCGACATTATTCAAGTCATGAGAATCTACCCACACTCTAAAAAGTAGAAATAAGAATCAATTTGTCAATAGGTTAAATCACCATAATATTCCTACCCATTGAACTCAATCTTGATACACAATAACCCATGGTACTTCCAAAAAAACAAAGGCACCATCATGTCTATATCACAAAACCTGAGCACCTATCATGAATCAATCTCAACACAATCATGCAACTAATATCAATACCAAAAAATCATCTATAAAACAAGTCCAAACCCTCACATAAGTTATCCATGATCCAACCAAACATCATCGTACAAGTTTCTAATTCAAATAAAAGTCCCTCTAGGTCTCCCACCAAGCCCTTTAGATCAAGTCTCAAGATGGGCCACTAGTTCCTATCACCTTTCCCATTGGTCCACCTCTCACCAAGGTCATATATCATGGTGTTTCTTCCAGAAACCTATCTCAAAAAAATAATCTAACCCACCTATATACCCTCTGTAAGGGAGGTAAGGATAACATCAACCGATTAAGGTCAAATTCTATCCATAAAAATAAAACTATACAGGTTCTCTGTTGAATGTTATAGAGTAAAACACCCTTTAATTTTTAATTGGAAACCCTTTTAATTGAAACCCAATGGTAACTACTAATTTAAGTAATTAATTGTAACTTCTTAAAAATTAAAGGAATCAACTACCATGAATAATCTTATCAATATCTTATCTAGTATAAGCATCCAAAAAAGGGGTCTCTCCCTAAAGGTCTACGATATCAAGTAAAAGATAATGAAATGATCCCCACTAAGCATCCATATACAGTAACAACCCCTCAAGGTCTCAGTTTACTATATATTTTTAGATACTCATTAGTACTTCCCTCAATGACCTGACTAGATAAAAATAAACGAAGTCTAGTTAAGTAAAATATTTTAGAAATATTGATGGAAAACTATATGTAGGTTGTTATGAACCTTTAGTTAACCATGCCTAAAAAGTGACACCCATAATAGGTCTACTAAAATGGTATCAACTTCCAACATTGACCTACAAGGGGAAATATTACATGCACAACATCAACTCAAATGATTTGTGTCATACCACATGCATGGTTCAATTAAGTATAATTTAATTCAAGTCTATGTGGGAAAACATTGTATAAGTTGTTACTGACACTTTAAATGACTATACTTAAATATAAAACCCCCACCCCTACAAGGGGTAAAACACTTGTAGATCATGTTATCCATCAACCCACTACGCTTGCTACATCTTCTTTTCATGAGGACTGAGTTATCAACCTCACTATCGAACATCTCACTATAGATCCACATGCATGCCATCAAAAGGAAATTTGTATATATTTTGATCCAATTGAGTAGAGTACCACCAACAACCTACATGTGAAAAAAACTATTTAGGTTGTTTTTTTATTATTTAAGAAGTTGGATATTATCTTCAAAAGTTATATTTCACACTTGAAATCCTATAACATGTGGACCCTATATTCTAAATATGATGCATGAGATGCCTCTTAAATTTTCTGCCCATGATTAGAAATCATTCACCGACCTCTCGTCCATGGGCTGAGAGAATAAAAATAATAATAAATCAAAAAATACATGACACATGTGCATCACTCAAAGAGAAAGTCATATACAACTGTAACAATTCATATTAAGAACATCAATCCCATAACAATGGAAACCTAGACTTCTCTTCAGAACAACCGTTCTAGATGCACCAGTCCAATATCCATCAAAGGCTCGAACAAATTCCTAATACTTCTATCTACCATATACCAAATAGTAATATAATAATAAAGAAACAACTATGATACCAATTTTTCACATCTTGACCAGGATTACTCTATAAAATGTAGCTCGACTTGTTGATGACAATGCCTCAAGAATGCCTCCCCATAATCTAGAAACTATTCACTATAAGTGATGGCCTAGGGTGTGACAATGGGGAGAATATTCCCTCATATCAGAGTAAGAAATCAGTATAAATAAGATAGAATCATCCACAATAGTAAATAATCAGATTATGGAATAAATAAATATAAAGAATTCTATAATAAATGAATAGATCATAGTAAGATCACGAACAGCTATATCAAACATAAAATACTAACTCCAAGAAAGAACACATACCCATTATTCAAGACACTATTCAACTACTCCATCCCAATCATACAAATCCACATGAGCGGCTTCACTCAATTATGAAACCTTGGACCACATCCCTATCCATCATACATCTGGTGTCATCCTGAAATCGGATATATGGTGTACACACACACTGAGGTGAATGTATATGGGGTGAGAAATAAATCTCAAGATGTCACCTTCAATGGTGAACCTATATTATATTTTTATAATTTGATTCTTATACAATATTCTTAACCAAACCAAGACATAGCTAAAATAAATATATAAAATAAAACCACACTCAATCCTTGGGTCTATAAACCTAATCAATCGGATATCCTATGAAAAATCCATTGAGTCAGATGTCATATCACTTAGCCACGTATTATTATTTTGATCCTTATATACATAATCTTGATCAATAATACCCACTTTAACTATCATCAGTAATGTCTCTAAGCCAGCTACATCATAATAGATGGATTACTTTCATATCACTTGGTTCACCCGTACTAGCCTCCATTCACTATAACAAAGAATTATATAAAATATCTTGACATCATGTAAATAAAAAACTAAGAAGGATTTCATACCACTCATTCTATGTAAATCTAGTCCAATGTATGAGTCATATGTTCCGATCCATAGGTAACCCCAACATTGTGACTAGAATAATCACTAAGGGGTATGACCCTGAAATGACCAGTAAAGAATACTATCCAGATCTAGTATAACTACATGGAATCATTCAATAACTATATCAACAGCCTCATCCCCTAAAAAGTATAGGATGTATAATAATGGTTCATGAACCCAACCCTGGGGAGTATACTAGGAATTACTTTAGGATATGATCATCAATACCTAAGATCATCTCATCATATCATTAGATATCCATGTCCACTAATATCAATCATATTTTTGGAAAACCACATCCATTTTGGAATTTGATGTCCATTAATGAGGAAATCCATGTCCAATAATGTTCATTTAGTATGGAAAAAAGTTCTGATCCCAAGAAGCACCTCTGATCATCAAGATAAGGTAGAATCGAATAAAAAATGTTTAGTATTCAGATCCTAATAAGTGCATATAGGCATCCCCATAATATCATCACAATGCATAAGTCCCCATGGGTCGAGTTCTCAAAAGCATGTCAAGAATCATTACTTCATCATCAATAATAAAGTGAAATAATTAATAAAAGAGTGAGGATGAAAAAATTACTAAACCCAAAAATACTACCACAACCTCTAGAGAATACTTGTTCATCATGATTTTTATGTGACATCCACAACAATCTCTACCCAAACCCAAGATGCCCTAGCTTATGTTCAGTCAACCACTGAGTCACCCATTAGGTCTCTTAGGTCAATTCCTGAGAGAGTCATCCTGCTTGGGATCATCAAGGTCTACCCATAAGATATGGCATTAATCTTGGGATCCTCTAAGTTATCATATAAGATAATTTATACCTTGAGGAATCCTTTCAATCATTACGATAACGAAGGAATCCTACACAAGATCCTTGGAAGGTGTAAGTGGATCCATCCCACATGGAATCCTCAAAAGGAGTAAGTAAGTAGAGGCATCCTACAAGAGATCCTCTAAGTCAAATTATAAGTGGAGGAATCCCACATAGGATCCTTGGAAGAATACATAGATAAAAGGCATCTGAAATGGAATCCTTTACGTAAATTCAAAAGAGAAAAAATACTACAAGGGGTCATTAGACATAGTCAAGTCTCTAAAGGTAAATGTATCCCACAACCACATATCTATCATATCATAGACTCACTATCCAAAAGGATAACCCCTCATAATGGGGTTTTACACATATGAAAAGGACACATAAGCATTGGTCAAAGGAGATGGCTCTTGGAACATCTCAAAATATGATCTCACTTATTGGATACAACTACATTTATCTAATGGAGGAGGAACCACTCCAATATAGCTTTCTCATTCCATAATAAATTTTCAGATTCCTTAAAAAACCCCAATATTTTCACCATAACTATATATGTGAAAAATTCTCAAAGCAGATTAATCATTTTTATAATTCTTACTTCCGGGTGTAGAAACATGTAACCCCCTAAAATGGTAGAAAGGGAGAAGTATATTGTGTGTATACTCGAGTATATGTCATGTACACTCAATGCCTTACCTAAGCATGAAATTTGTCTGAACATGGCATGTTAAAACCGTGTACACAATGTGTACAACTGGCACATGGAATTTACCTTACATGGGGTACCATCTTATGTACCTCACATGGCTCAACCATGTGTTCTCACCTAAACAGGTAATTGTAAACTCTGTGTACCATACATGAGTTTTAATGATGTACATGACATAACCAAGTGTGCCTATTATAGAGACCCTTATTTTATTACATTAATTTTAAATCATTTTAATGGTAAACAAAAAAAACAGTACACATTGGGAATCCAAAGGTTTAGTGTCTTGGGAAAACAAGGACCATACATAACATTTAAACCCAAAACATTTATTCAATTCCATCTTCTCTACCATCTTATTGTCTCTTCACTTCTCCTTAGTACTAGTAGTCACACGAAGATATAAATAAAAATGGGTGAGATAAAATACCAGTAAGATGATAGATAAGAACATGTAACAATATAACATGGGCTGATAATAATCATAATATTATCATCATAATCACGAGAAGAAGCATTAGATAACAGCATGGAATGTGGAAATGCATAAAAATGATACATCATGTCTTTGTGGTCATCTACTAAAGAGAGTTGTGAACAAATCTAGCATCATGTTCAATCATACTTCAGTTCACTCATGAGGTTATTCACATTACCCAATGCATTGTAGTGCTATATAATTCCAGGCACACTCGTCATAACAGAAAATTTTCATTAATATATATAATTATAGGTGCACCAGTCACATCATTACATTTACATTATAATGAATAACACATAGAACATATATAAATATTTACTATAAAAAACCCATGTAAAGGAATGATATTCACTTCATAAAGCATACATTCATAAACTTTGGGATACCAAATGAAAGATGGAATAAAATACTTGAAACAAGGACTATAAATCTTGAGTGAGAAGTAAAAGGTGTGTTTTTGAAAGAAGAGTTCCTCTGGAAAACATTGTGTTTAAAATAAACTCTATTGGAAGAAATAGATATCATATAAAAGGTAATATAACGATGAAGAAATTATTTTTAATGAATAACCATATGTAAAATAGAGTGAAAAGGGGGAAACCCAAAGAAAGAAAGTTTGGTTTGAGAAATCTCTTTACCTTGTATCCGAGTGCTTTCTTCACTTTAATGTCCAGTATAATCACATAAGATTCATTAATTAACAACTAAATTACCTTTTATACATGATTATGATTCTTTATGATTTTATTATTTTCTTTTATAGTCCTTTTGATGAGTTATAGAGTGTAAATTCATTGTTCATGAGTGTTCTTTTCTTAGTTTTCATGAATGAATCACTTGTACACATGAATGGATGTTTGTGTAGGATGGATAAACATCCAAAATTCGTATTACATGTTATTAATGATATTACATGATTTAAAATGATATTATAATTATTTTTTTATATACTATGAGGATGGATCATTAGATTAAAATTATTGATGATTGTTTGTGGTTAATTTGGGCAGGTTTTCGATCTGAACGAACATGTTTTGTTTTATCATTTAGTATTATGTATTAAAGTTGTTTCCAGAACATAAAAGGGGTTAGAAAATAAATATTAAAATATTTTTTCAACAAATTAATGTTTTTATTTAATTTCTTGAAGAATTTGAAGGAAAATTTAAGTGAATTACCAACGAAATAGGTAAATTAACACATCACTGGCAATGATTTCATTTTTATAAAAAAAGAAAGAGGGAGGGAGGAGTATAATGAAAAATATCCTATTAACATGATATAATACTATAATATAAATCATAATAGATTTATAATTACATTTTTATAAGAGAATATGGGGATAAGAGAAGGAAGGAAATTAAATTTGAACAGAAATTGAAAGAAAATGGGGAGAGAGGAGTTACCACTTGAATATATCTTCCTTGAGAGCCTCTTTAGGGGAGAGGTTTTGGTATTTATTTAAGACCAAGGGATACTATACGTGAGAGAAAATATTGGGAAGATACATATTTTAAAATTAAAACTATTTTTCAATGAGTATAAATCAGAAATGAACTCCATTTTTTGAAATTAATTTTCTAAATATGATTAATTTATTTTTTGGTTAAAATCATAATTTACTTGAAAGATACATATTTTAAAATTAAAACTATTTTTCAAACCCTTTGAAAAATTAATTAAGGTCTCATAAAATTTCCATATAATCACAAGACTTCAAAATAATAGTTTTTTAATAAACTTTATGAAAATAATTTTTTTAAATTATTAAATTATTCATTAAATATTCATGACTTACAAAAATAACAACACTATAATATAATTATATCATATTGCACATATAGGATGGATAAATTTTATTTATACTATCATTGGTAAGGTTACTATTCACTTGGTCTATTTACTATTCATAAGGGTCGTATTGCTATTCATAAGGGTAACATTACTATTAATAATGGTATTTTACTATTCCATAATAATTATCTTTGTTCTATCGAACTCTGAATAGCTTACTGATCGCAACCGTGTATCTCATATTTTCAAAATTCAAATCACAGATGTGGAAAAATTATGTTTAAAGGACACATAGTATTTAGTAGTTCATTTAATAATGGTATTTAATTATGTTTCATAATGTAATTTTATGTGATTATACTATATGAAATTACTTAAATAAGGGAGAAATTTCATTGATAAAAGTTTTGGTTTTTACATTCTTCCCCCTTTTGAAATTTCACCCTCAAAATTTCATTTTACATAAATAGGTGAGGGTACTTTTCCATCATCTCATCCTCAAGTTACCAAGTATCATCTTCATACTTTTGGTTCCTCTACAACACTTTGACAAGGTTCTTTGTATTGTTTTATAGAACCTTATCTCATTGATCTAGAATATTTACTAGCGTCTCCTTATAAGATAGATCATCTTCTAGTTGTACAACCTCTGAGTTCAGTACATATGAGGGATCTGATATGTACTTCCTTATAGGTGATAAATGAAACACATAAAAAACATGATAAATATTTAGTGTAAGTTCAAGACGATAGGCCACATATCCTATGTGTTCAAGGATCTCAAAGGGACCAATGTACCTTGGTCTTAGCTTCCCTTTCCTTCCAAACCGCATGACACTCTTCCATGGTGATATTCAAAAGAAGACATTATCTCTAACATCGAACTCCAAGTCCCTTTGATTGTTGTTAGCATATCTCTTTTTCAAACTCTTAGTATCTTTGATATGTTTCTAATGACTTGAAACATCTATTTCATCTCTTTCACAAGATCAGGTCCAAGTAGCTTTCCTTCTCTAACTTCATCCCAACAGGTTAGAGTTCTACATCCCTTTCCATAAACATCTTCATATGGACCCATCTGAATAATCGAGTGAAAGATATTTTAGTATGATAACTTAACCAATTGGAGATTCTAATCCCATCCACCATTGAATTATAAATAGTAGACTCTTTTCATATCTTTGAGAATATGAATAGTATTTTCAGATTGGACATTAGATTGGGGGAGATAGGTCATCCTGAAATTCAATTTAGTACTCAAGGCATGTTGGATACTCCTCAAAAAATTTTATGTGAACCTTAGATCATGATCAGATACAATCAAGAGTGTAACCCCATGAAATCTCAACACTTCTTTCACATATATCTTTTCATCTTTTCAATGTGAGATATCTTCCCGAATAGAGATAAAGTGGACATTCTTGGTGAGTTGGTCCACCACAACCCATATCACATTTTTTCCTTTGGATGTCTTCGGGAGACCCATGAAAAAGTCCATAGTAACATTCTCTTATATTTAAATGGGTAAAGTAAATAGTTGCATCATCCATTTGAACTTTTTTTGCTCATATTTAACTTACTGAAATATCAAGAACCTTGACATATAATTTTCAATTCCCTTCTACATGTTATCCCATAAGAAGTGTTCTTGGGGATCTTGGTACATCTTAGTTCTACTAGGATGGATTTAGAATGTTTAGCTATGTGTATTATCTAATAGATTTTCTTTATCCCAGGTGATGAAGAACACAAAGCCTTTTTTTTAAACCAAATCACACCATCATCATCAATACGAAACTCTTGTAGCTTCCCTTCCTTTACTATGTTCACTATTTTTTTACAACTCTAGATCATCCCTTTGTGTATCCTTAATCTTCTGTTGGATATATGGTTAGGAAATAATTTGGGAAAGGTATGATTCATTACCATCCATTATTATTTCCATATACAACCTTTATATATTCATAAAGATAAGGTCTTTCTCAATCCGCAACAAGGATATAGTAGTAGATTATTTACTACTAAGAGCATCAGCTGCCTTATTCGCCTTTCCATGATGATAGTGAATAGAGGAATCATAGTCTTTTATCAGTTCAAACCATCTCCTTTGACACATGTTGAGCTAATTTTGTGTGAATATGTACTTTAATCTCTTTTAATCAGTATATATTTCACATTTCTCAACATAGAGGTAGTGTCGCCATATTTT
The DNA here is from genome assembly GCA_963277665.1 of Viscum album. Lineage (NCBI taxonomy): Eukaryota > Viridiplantae > Streptophyta > Magnoliopsida > Santalales > Viscaceae > Viscum > Viscum album. The sequence continues at coordinate 194,045,180 of OY728137.1, read as the reverse complement.
TTATGGAAAAAATCACCGCTACTAGCTCCAGATCATGCGTCTGGTAGTTCTACTCATGGATCATCAACTATCATGATGTGTATGCTAACACATTATCATTTTACAAGAGTACACAAACCAAGTATTTCTTCAAATCATCACTGTATATCACAAAACATTCTCCACTTTTCAGTAATGTGAGTTCAAGTGCAATAATCAACCTTCTATTTATCTCTTTGAATATTTCCTCATATTGTTCCATATAGACATACTTTTCTACTTTCCTTATTAACATATCTATCAGGATTGACAATTAGGGTAACTTTCTCACAAAATTTCTGTAGTACCCATATAATCCAAGAAAACTACATATTTATATGACATTAGAGGGTCTGGTCCATTCATTAATCGCCTTTGTTTTTTAAGAGTCCACATAAATTCCATCACCTGTGATCATGTGTCCAAATAACATGACACGATTCATCCAAAAGTCACACCTTTTGAACTTGGCTTACAACTTCTCCTTTCTCAATGTCTCCAACACAAGTATTATATGTTCTTTACGTTCCTCCTCTATCTAGGAGTATATGATAATACCATCGATAAAAACTACAACAAATTTTTCGACGTAATGTCTAAAGACTCTATTCATCAAATCCATGAATATTGTAGGTGAATTAGTAAGTCCAAAGGGAATCATAATAATCTCATAGTTTCGATACCAAATATGGAAGGAAGTCTTTGGAATATCATCCCTTTTCACCTTTAGTTGATGATATCCAGAATGGAGATACACCTTTGAGAAGTACTGAGCTCTTTGGGGCTGATCGAACAAGTCATAAATCCTTTGGATAAGATACTTTTTCTTTATGGTGATACTATTGAGTTATCGATAATAGATACACATCCACATCGATCCATCCTTCTTCTTCACAAAGAGCACTAGTGCATCCCAAGTTGATGCACTAGGGTGTATGAACCCTTTGTTCAAATAGTCTTATAGATACTTCTTTAGCACCTCCAGTTTGATAGGAGCTATCCTATAGGGACACATTGATATTGGAGTAGCTCCGAGTATTAGTTATATGGATAACACTACCCCACGATTCGGGGGAAGTCTGGGTAACTCTTTGGTAAATACATCATTATATTTCATCATGATGGACATTGCTTCTAGATTGACACTTTCCTTTAAATCAACTATTTGATCAAGGATTTCCTCTTCATAGGGAACCAACACACACACCATTGAAGGATTTTCACAAGGATAATCATGATCTTCCTTGAATTTATAGTAGATCATGGGATGGATCAGAATATGAAAATATATTTCCTTTTCCCAACATTTGATATGTGGTCAATATGATGAGAGCCAATCCATTCCCATTATAGCGTCGAATTTCACCAAGGGAAGTAGCGTGATATTTTTTTGGAAGAATCTTCCCATATATGCCAATAAGATAAGAGTAAAACACTTGGGTTGCAATGATTTCACCACTTGATGTTTTTAAATATATCATTACTTCAAGCTTTCGAGGATTTGATTCTATATTTCTAGAAAACTTTTAAGATACAATAGAATGCGTAGAACCAAAATCAAATAATACTTTATCCGTTCTTGAGGGAATAATATGCGTACCATGTATGACTTCATTTTCTTAATCAACATCTACAGTCATGATGGAATAATCCTTCCCTTACTATTTTGGATTTTGTGTTTGATGATAATGAATACCTTCAAGGGATCGATGATTAGCACACTAGCTTGCATAGTTCCCTTGCTCCCTATAGTTGTAGCATTGGACCATGAGTGGTGATCATCTTTCCCCCACCACATTCTCCAACCTTCTCATGTCCTTTCGATACTCTTGAGCTTTGTGGACTTCACTCCCACACTTGAAGAATTTCTCCATCCATTTGAGTTAATTCCCATGATGCTTCTTCCCACATTTTTGACATGTGGGTAGTTGAGTTTTCTTTCCACATTTCTTATTAGATCATCTAGAATGGAACTATATCTTTTGATTCTTATTACCATAGCTATGGGACCATTCTCTAAACTCCATCTCCACTTTGAGAGCACAAAAAACACTTCATCATAACTCCCAAAGTATTGAATTACAAGAGACTTTTGAAGATTTGGTTTTAATCCACTAAAGAATCTAGAAATTTTTATGTCATTGTTTCAAACAAATCCTGATGTACGCCTTCAAAGCCCTGTCAAATTATCTTAATAATCCATCATAGATTCTCTATCCTTTTTCTTTTTCTTTATAATTTATATCTCCATACTTTTATGAAGAGTTTGTGGAAAATACTTATTAAGAAACATTATCTTAAAGTCATACCACTCTATCTCTTAAATTTCATCTCTTGCCTTGGTGTTCTCCATCAAATCCCACCATTGGTCGGCCTCTCTATTGAGACGATAACTTACTGGAGCAATATTCTATATCTCAGATTAGTGAATCATAGAAATAATATTCTCCATTGAGTTGACCCAAAATTCTAAAACAAGTGGATAAGAAGATCTACTAAACATTGGTGTTCATTGCCACATAAAACACTCGTAAGTTAGTCACTACCACTTAGGTGAAAGAAGAAGTTCCACATTATTCAGGTTATTATTCATAACATGAGACAACTGGGTAAGCATCACTATGAAATTTTGAACTCCACCTCCCACTTCATTGGGGATGTTGTTTGAGTAATAATTTCATTGTCCCTCACATGAGTTGTTTGTTGGGGTTTTCCTGGTTCCCACGATTTTCTAAAATAGAAAAGGTCAGAGGAAAACATAAGTTAGTTATTCATGAATAAATAAGTTATTTCTTTGTGAAATTAACACTAAAATCATATCTTATGAGATACCTATGTTTGTAAAATCTTATTGTGTGCTTAAATATACTTAGTCTCATACTAGGGTTTTCACTAAGGTTTATCTAATCCTAATTCCCATATTAACTAAATCATGGCTCTGATATCAAATATAGAGACCCTTATTTTCTTACATTACCATTACATAATTCCAATGATAAAAAACATAAAACAAATTACACATTGAGGATCCAAAGGTTTAGTGTCTTGAGAAAACAAGGACAATACAGAAGATTTACAACACAAAAAAAATTATTTAATTCCTTCTTCTCTAGCTTCTTATTGGATCTTGACTTATCATTTGTACAAGAAGTCACCTGAGGATATATATAAAAATTGGTGAGTTAAAAGACCAGTAAGAGGATTGATTAGAAAATGAAACAATGTAACATGGGGTGGGAATAATCATATCATCATCATCATAATCATGAGAAGAAGCATTTGATAATAACATGGAATGTGGCAATGCATAAAAATATAACATCATGTATTAGTGGTCATCTACAACACATAGTTGTGAAAAAAGATAAAATAATTTTCAATTATAATTCACTTTACTCATGAGTTTTGTCACATTACCCAATGCATGGAGAACTATATAATTCTAGGCACACCAATCACTTCAAAACATTTTCATTATGCTATATAATTTCAGGCGCACCTGTCACATCATAAAATTTATATGTCATGCATGACACATATAAAAAATATCAATATTGATAGTAAAAACCCCTTATAAAGGAATGGTTTTAACTTCATTATTCATACATTCATAAACATTGGGTTCCCAAAAGAAAGAGGTAATAACAAACTTGATACAAGGATCATCAACCTTGAGCGAGAAGTAAAAGGTGTGTTTTATGAAAGAATAGTTATTTTGGAAAACATTATGATTGAAATAAATACTAGTGGAAAATATTTATATCCTAGAAAATTGAAGATAATTATGAAGAAATTATTTTTAAGGAATAATAATTTCTAAAATATAGTGAAAAAGGAAAACTTGAAGAAAGAAAGTTGCATTCGAGAATTCCCCTTACATTGTATCTGAACAATTTCTTCAAGTTAATGTGCTATATAATCACATTATATTAATTAATTAACAACTAAATAACCTTTTTTACATGAGTATTATTAATTATGGTTTTATTAGGTTCTTTTATTGTCCTTTGAATGATTTATAGAGTTTAATTTCATTTCTTGAGAGTGTTCTTTTTTGTAGTTTTCATGAATGGTTCACTGATATACACGAATTGAATTTCATTAAAACATGGATATACATCAAGAATTTCTAGTACATGTTATGAATGATTTTACAGTATTTTAAATAATCTTATAATTAATTTGGTTATATATAATGTTGATGAATCATTAGATAAAATTTAATTATTATCATTTTATATTAATTTGGGTGGTTTTTGGATCACAACGAACATGTTTTGTTTTATCATTTAGAATTATGTATAAATGTTGTTTATAGAACATAAGAGTTGTTAAAAATAAATATTACAATTTTTCTCAACCATTTAAGGGCTTTATTGACATCCCTTAATTCATTGAAGTAAAATGGAAGTGTGTCGCCCATGATGTAGGTAAATTAACACATCATGAGAGACAATTTCATTTTTAGAAAAAAAAATAGAGAGATTGAGAGGAGTATAATGGATAATATTACATTAACATGATATAAAAACAATATGTCAATCATATAGGAGTTATAATGACATTTGAATAAGCGAAGGTGTGGATAAGAGAATAAAAAAATGAAAATGGAATAAAAATTGAAAGAAAAGGGAGAGACGAATTTCCTCTTGAATATATCTTCCTTGGGAGCCTCTTTATGGGAGAGGTTTTGGTATTTCTATGAGACCAAGGGATGATGGAAATTAGGGAGGAGATTGGGAAGATATTTGAGAATAATTTAAAAAAGTTTTGAAGCTTGAGAGGTGTGAGGGGTGGTAATTATAGTGGAGGGTAGGGGTGTTTTCTAAATATTAAATTCATTAGTTTATTAATTTCCATCAAGACAAGAAATATTGATGATTCCATGACTAAATTAAGTAAATACGACATCTGATTTAGAAAAAATGTCCATTTACATCATCCATGACTCCATCATGATGCATAAATTCATTTATTTAGCATATTTTGTAAATTATCAAATTTCACTATTCACCAAAATATCATGTATTTCGTAAAAAACTAAAAAATTAACAATAATACTTTTTTGATTACTAGAACTAAAAAATGACCTCCATTTTAGGAAAATATTTTTCTAAATATTAGGAATTAAATTTTCAATTAAAATCATAATTTACTTTAAAGGTACATATTTTAAAATTAAAACTATTTTTCTAACACTTTAAAAATTTAATTAAGGTCTCATAAAATTACCGTATAATCATAAGACTTAGAAATAAAAAAAATTAATAAATTTTCTGAAAATATATGTTTTTTATTTTTAAAATTATTCATTAAATATTCTTGACTTAAAAAAATACCAACACTATAATATAGTCATATCATATTGTCACTTATAGGATGGATAAATTTTATTGACACTATCATTTGTAAGATACCTATTGACTTGGCTGATTTAAAATTCATAAAGGACATTTTACTGTTCATAAGGGTAGAATTACTATTCATAAGGGTATGTTACGATTCACCAAATATTATGTTTTTCCTTTCAGACACCAAACAGCTTACATATCATAACAGTGTATGTCAAATTTTCGAAATTCAAATCCTAGAAGTGGAATAATTATGTTTAAATGATGCATATAATTTATTAGTTAATTTAAGAATAATGTGGAATTTTGTTTATTAATGTGATTTTGTTTGATTATAATATATGACATTACTAAAATAAGGGAAAAATTTCATTGGTAAAAATTTGGGTCATTACACCTACATAGGCAGTCTGGCCATGTACATGGCTACCTGGTTGAGTAAGACTACATGGTGTGTACGTTCAGTACACAACATGTAATTCTGAAAATTCATCTTCCCAAAATAGGAATATTTCATTGTGTCTTTTCATAGATCCACACACCATGTGATTGGGAATTCTTGAATGGGAACCCCTATAATCTTCCTAAAGCACCGTTTTTCTACCAGTTAAGCAAAGATTGACCCCATGGAGGTCCATAGAAGTAATAATAGAACCTTAAAACTATAAATTAATAAATATATGGGGATTTATAGAATAAACATAAAAAACCACCTTTGGGAAGAATCTTTTGAATCCTTTCCCATAAACTCATTCCACCACTATCACATGATGATTCAGCTCCTCCTGAGCTCCATGGTGGAACTCCCTTGTTTTGTCTATCCATTTCAATCTCTCTATCCATTTTCTATCTAATTTGTGGAATTTGTAATCCCAAATTAGGCTTAAGTGATAATTCATGGGGTGGACAAGAAATAAATGAGTAAAAAGAGATGGAAGAAAAAGAAAAGAAAATGGAAATAGGTGATTGAGCCTAGCCCTACCGCCAGACATGAGTTTATTCATTACCTATGAAGGATTCCTTGTTTTGGGATCAATAGATGTGAAAAAATGACAATTAAAAACTCCTTTTAAAATATATAACTGAACAACATGTGAAAATAAATTACTATTTAATAAATTAAATATTAAAGATAAAATATTCCAAAAACAATGAACGACCTAGATTTCTACCAAACTCCCATCCTAGAGTAAGAACTCTATTTTAGGACCAACCTAGTGGTAAAAAAAATATTGAGATAATATACTAGGGTAAAAGACTATTTTAACCCTCATGAACATATGAAATAAAAAGATTCAATTTTCATTAGAAATTACCAATATTGAAAAACATTGGTATTTACAGTATCCATATTCCTTGTGTGTCTAAATCCACATCAATAATCAAAAAATAGGTTTTTACTAATTCCATGTATCACCCTAGAGAAGTATCACTACCAAGACCTCCATCAAGAGGGTCTTAATCGAGTGGAAACTCGCACTAAAAGTTCATGTCATCCCTGTTCCACATGAGATGGGGTCTGAATCACTATAATACCTAGATGACATCTAACTCTAGAACCTATGATGGGCATATAGCCTATATGCATCATCTTATGATACTATTGGAAGCAACTACTTTTCCATGAATAACTAATTGGTAGCACAATCATATGATCTTTTTGGGTCTGAAAACTAGAAAACCTAAACCTCTACCTCATGACAATCCTATACTCAATGAGATTTAGACTCACACATAAACATCAGTTGAAAATATTATTATAACTCTCCCAAAATTATAATAAATCAAACACCATTGTCTTATCCTACTAGATAAATTTAATTCTCAACATGTGTATGATCATCCTCTAGGAACATGGGAGGGGGTTCCAATGCTACTCAACAGGTGGTGGAACTGCTCTATGACTATATGGGGGAAACACCTCAAAAATGGGTACCAGAACTACAACACCATCACTCCAATAGTCACCAAAATGAAACTACCTTAAGATCGAAGATTTATATCATTGTGGAGGAATATATAAAATTATTAGTACGTACCACATTAAAATTTCCAATCATGGGAGATGAATCAAGAAGTAAATGGATATAAATAAATATAATCCTATATGATTCATTTTCCATAGGTTCCCTACAACCAATGTCATGGTATGATAAGTCAACTAGAAGATATTCAGAGTCCTTGTGTTGGGATATGTTAGCTTCAACACAAACATTGGGTTCCCTATATTGAGAGCTATACTCAAGGCACTCTAACACTGTTTCCTAAAGTTTCTAAACCAAAACCTCGCAACAAGGTCAAATTCCAAAAACCAACTCAAGGGGAATGCCTAGATTTAATTTCACTCTATCTCAAACTGACCTAATGGGGTCCACCTCTTTACAATCATTCCATGTGTGACACCCCAATACCACCTATCATAGGCTAGGGGATATGGATAAGTATTGAGAATGAATAAAAATTAATGGGAGGCCTTACACTAATGTACCTATATGCATTCACACAACTATCTCCATAAAAATTTGAAAATAAATAATTAAATAATACAACATCTATAGAATAACCATGCATGAAAATATATCCATGGAATACATTATACTATTGAAATATAATACCAAAACATAACGAGGGAAAATACACATCAAACCACAAGTGAGGTACAACTTTAAGAATAATTGGAAAGGGGGGAATGAAGAGATATCAGCTCTTGGTCTGTTAGTCTGCCACTAAATGTAGTCAATTCCCTCATTTACTATTATGATACACTAAAGTCACTATCAATCTTCTTATTTTTTGTGTAAGAATCGATACATGTAGGCAAATCCCATGATGGGGTAATTATATACAAACTAATAGGATACCCCCAATTCTAAGAATGGGTCAATTGAAAGATACAATAGTTATATCAATCCATAATTAAGATTGAAATGAAAACCCAAAAAAATTTATCAATATAAATCATAGGTGAGAGAGAATCTGAATATTTATATGTACAGCCTAAATAAGAATAATGAGTTAGCCTATAGCTCCAAAGGTCCAACACCCAATGTTCAGGGCCGTGTGCAATATCACAAGACTCTAACTATAGTGGCACACTTCTCACTAATGTGGTCCATAACTTTAGGATCACTAACTCCCAGGGAGGACCCTCTCATTGCCAAAGCACAAAGATGGTGGAGTACCACCCAATAGAAAGAGGACCAAAACCATGTTGTGGTATAAATGAGTACCGACTCTATCCATAAAAACACTAGGGGGCCTATGCCTTATGTGACAGGGTAGTACCAACCCTGGAATATCGCTGATAATCATACTTAATCACAACCATCAACCATGAATTACTGAAGGGATCATCATGCTTTTAAAACATCGTGTCATATCTCTAATTTCAAAACAAATCCCATCATCATGTTATACATGGATAATTACTCCAGATAGGCTACTCAGAAGACAAAATTTGAGTCATGAGGAAAGATATACATGAGGTATAAGTTCTTATGGGAGTTACATAGCTTGTACCAAGAGTCACATGGCATGTGACCTTTCTAGGAAACCTGTCCAGGACCTCTCCTACACATGGCTTGGCTGGCCATGTTAGACTACACGGCCTGGGCATGTCATACACAGTGTGTCCTAGCCACATGGGGCCTTCTAATTTCCTTCCATCCCAATCCCATATATATATTATCATGCACATATACTCTATTAATTCCAATATACATTGTTAATACATGTGTTCCTATCTGTTTCCATGCTTGTGTACTCCATAGGCACACACTGAGCTACTATCATATACCATCCCAAGATTTTAAAAAATAAAATTATGTTCTATAACATAAATAACATGTATCAAAAAGATTATATGAGAATTTCATTCCTAAATACTTTATGATATATTTATTTTTAATGAAATTAAATCTATCTGATATCTTTCAATGCATGCAACACTGGGTATAAACTAAATGTGATATTCTATTAAAATATTATGACAACCATTATAAATTATTCATTAAATTGGTGGGAATGAATAAGACTAACTAAATTATGAAAATTATTTTTTTCACATGTATAAAATAAATTCAATGGTTATCTATTGATTATAAACAAAATACAAACCATTTGTAAGAAGAAGAAATGTTTTTTGAAAAATAATATTTTGCTAAATGATGGATTAGTCACGTATTTCACACATAATTTACACTTTATTTTTACCACTTTTATAAAATTTATTTAATAAATTAAACTTAATTTTTTAAATTAAAATGTAAAAAATATATTTCTATGAGTTTTATAGAATTCATTGAAATGATTTATATTTTGGTGAATATTGAAAAATTCATATTTTTGTTGAAAAATATATTTTAGTTAAAATTATTTACAATGGTAAATTATATTTTAAATTATTTTAAATTTAAAATTATTTCAATAATATTATAATTTATTTAATTATTTTAATTTTATTAAATTTCATTTTTAATTCTAATATAAACATGTTTTTAACTTTTGAATGTTTTTCTTCGAAAAAATTGTTTTTTGACACATCCACAGGTTTAATTTTTAATTAAATTATTCCAAATAAGTCAATTGAATTTGTAAAAATATATTTAATATTTTTAAATATAATAATTTAAATTATATAATAGGATCAACTTAATTTTTCAACAAAACTTATTGTGAAAATAATAAAAAATATTTTCTAATGTTAAGGTAAAAAAAGTTTATCAGGGGTTAGACTAAAAAGATAAGGGTTTGAAATGATCTGGATTTTTTCTAATTAATATTTTCAATATAATATATTCTAATTATTTAAAATTTTCTATTTTTTATCCTTATGAAATTATAAAAATGTGGTTGGAATTATTTCTTTTCAAAAATTCCAATGTGCCCTCTCCCCCACTTATAAAAGGCCACCCCCTATACTCTCAATCCCACACATCCAAAACCCATAGTTTCATCCAATACCTACAAAAATAAATAAATAAATTCCCTCACATAATCATAGAATCATTTTTTCATCATAAATCCAAAATTTCAAGTCTTTTGGTGAAAACCAAATAAAGTTGTCAAAAAAAGAGGTAACATCCATAACTAACCATTTTATTTTATTTATCCCTTCATCTCCTTAAAATATTATTAAACCATGATGATATAATAACCACAATATCTTATAGAAATTAATATTTTTATGTAAATTTTATGACCATCAACCATCTCCTACTCCATCAAATGGGAAATAAAACTGTTTATTGTGTGTATGGTGGACTACCACCTCATGAAGTGACACAATTATTTTTACATCACTTCTTCTAACAAATAGATATAATGACATATAAATTTTTTTTATATTTGATTTATGACATAATTATACTTCTGAAGTTATATTATTATATATACATTCTTAATTTCCTTTCCATAGAGAATGCGATAGTGGTGTTCATGTGTACGGAGGGCTATCGCCTCATGAAGTGATGTGATTTGTTGTTCACTTACGCATTACAAGAAATTTAATAAGGATTAATTTTAATCTTATATATTTTATTAATGAAATATTAACAATTATATAAAATAAATAAATCATTTACTTTCATACCTTTTCATCCATTGAATAAACGATAATGTCACTCATATGTATGGAAGACTACCCCCCCCCCCGAGAAGCAATGTGATTTGACTTTCGCTAAATCGTGACATATAAGGTCAAAAAGGTGAAATTTAATGAATATATGTGATATATATTACATTATATTGATTATATAACATTAAAATACAATCCAATTCTTTACCCATTCACCCGTTAAGGAAATGATAATGTCGCTCATGCATAACTATTCCCTACTGTCTCCATGAAGTGATGCGGTTCATTATCCATGTTCAAAACTAAATAATGATTAAAATATGTATCTAAGAAAAAAATTATATTTATAACATTAATATCATTCTTTTGGTGATGTAACTATAACTTATTTTCAAGATCTGGAACATTTGTAATAAAACACACAAGAGAAAATAAGGAAATTTACACATGAAACAATAATGGTAATGAAATATTATTAATGAACAATGGGTTGTAATTTAATGATCATATATAATATTATAAGTAATTATTAATTATGTTATAATCTAATAACATGTTTAAAACCATTATGAGAGAGGTTAAAGAATGCTCAACTAAAGGGAAGCACGAGGCAAGGGGTTTCTTAACTCAATTTCCATTCATTGGGTTATATGATTACTTCGTTGATTATGTAATGCAAAAATTATATCTGAAACAACATTTGGTTGTTTTATGTTGTATTTAAAATTTTATTAATCACACCATTGATTAAATATCCCCTCAATGATGATAAAAATTGTATAGGTTTCATCTCTAACTTCCTTCTTGAAGTCACAGGTTCTTTTATACACCAAATTTCTTTTAAATGGTATATACATTTCCCCTTTACATACTATATCCTGATTTATTCAAACATCATGAAATTTTAAGTTTCAATTAATCTACTTCAATTATGTGGTTTTATTATTCAAAATTTACTAACGTGGTAAGAATTTATGTTTCAATATCATTTTAATCAGTATTACGTATGCTTAAATTTTCATTAAAGGATATTACTTAGTAATTATATAATAAAACCATTTACTTTTACTATCCTCTTTTTATTCATGAATTTTTCAAATAATATTAAATTTTCCATCTATTTGGTTCTTAAAATGGCTGATAATTTTTTTTAATAATATCTAACTTTATTTCTCTATTCAGTAAAAAATCATTTTTCTCCCAAATCCATGTTTTCAAAAAATGGGTTAAAAATGTTTTAATATGATTTTTTAATGTTAATTTCTCCCTTAGTTGATTTTTTAAAAAATATTTAAAAATTAATCTTCTAATATTTTTTCAAACAAGGTACTCTTTTACTTTTCATAAAAAAATTGAAAAGAATATTTGTTTTTAAATTTATTCTTCAAGAACCGAACTCTTCTTCCATCTTGGCCACTAAATGTTTTAAATATTATATTTTATGTTTCAATGTATATTTTTTAAAAAAATATTTATTTTTTGTGAAGGATTTATATTTTAAATAATCATTTCCAAAATTGAATGGATATTTTCCTCAATAATTTTTTAAATTGATCTTTAAAATTTATTTTCCACTAAATATTATATCCTTTTATGTTAATCCAAGTGAAAATGATATTTTATTAAATAATTTTATTAATATTTTTAAAGGTATTTTCATAAATGAAAACAAAACTTGTGTTTACCAATTTTGTCGAATTATTTTTATATATCAATCATAGATATAACTAGTTCATTATCTCTACCTTAATGGAGTAATACATGCCTTATGATCATTTCTAAAATACCATAATTATGAAATTTTAATTGACTATGATATGAATAAATTTATGAAACCCATTTTATTTACATGGATAATTTTTATGTTATACATTATGATTTATTTCCTTTATGTAGTACACATAGATCATGAACATGTTATGATGGGTGCACCCAGATAGAACGCAAATGCATTGGGTAATGTTATAGTGTCACGTGACGTTACATATGGGATTAGGGAGTAAACCAAATCAATTATGGAACTTTTTCTATAATGTGATATTATATAGGTAATTTTCTAGGACTCATGTTTATGTCATGTTACATGATATTTCCATATTTACTACGATGTCGTGATCTTATGATACCATGTTCTTTACATTATCCTTCCAGGTGATTACTCATTTTCCTTCTCTTTTATGATATCATGTTATGTCTTTCACTCACATGTTATGTTTCCTTGTCTTGATTATTCCCATACTGATCTTTTTAGAAAATCAAATTCTTTATGTATTCTTTAAGTTATACCATGATGATTTAGGAGCTCAATTTAATTTGTGGACCTCACTTTGTAAAATAAAATTAGGATGCCATGTTTTACGAATTAAGAGCCCAATCTTCCTAATACATTGGAAATTTATGATTATTTTATGGTATTAATGGGTATTTATGTTTTAGAGTCATGTAATATTATGTTTAAAAGGATTGGCTCATCGTAGTTGGTATTCAAGAAATGTTTTAGTTAACCATTGGAACTAGGATGATAAGACTTTAGTGAGAACCCCTAGGATAAGCCAAATAATAAGAATAAGAATAAAAAAATATCTAGGAATCTTGGAGAAGTATAGAGAGAGTGGTTTCTGAGTAATTACATATTTTTTTAGATACTAAAAGTGGACATGGTTCAGGAATAGATGTTATTAGGGATAATAACTCCAAAAATCCATATCAGGCTTGGCTCGAGCATTACCTATTACATGACAGCGGGCCTTACTGCACACTTAATTTGACACTCCCAGGGGATATTATTTGAAAATTCACAAATTCATTAAAAAATATCATTAATGATTTGAATATATTATGATCATGAATGACCTAGGATAAACCTAATTTTTAATTGATTAAAAATAATATGTCATGATTTAGGTATCCAATAAATTATTTTTCATGGTCATGTGTTTTCTCACTGCAATTATTATTGCTCAAAGTAAGATTTTTGTAACACCCCAATATTTTTTTAAATAATAAAATTATATTTGATTTTATAATGTAAATAAAACACTTTTTTTATCTTTAATTAAATGAAACAATAATTTTAGCTTCCATTACACACAACCCATAGATTATTATGTTTGATGGTGTATTCAACACGTAACACCAAACTTAAATGATCTATGATATATATTACATTTATAACATATCCATTGGAATGGTGAGTATTAAAAATAATAAAAAATTATGAAAATATTGTTTACACATTTATATATAATTACTTTTTTGTGACCAATAAATAACAAATGAAAATAAAACCCTTTAAAAATTAAAAAGAATTATTTTTAAGAAAAAAAACTTTTTTCACATGAAAAATGGTGTTTTACACCAATAAAATAACAAAATAACACTTCTTGTATTATATTAATGAGATTTAAATATAACATTTTCAATCTAAGGTTTAACATTCATCTTATGTGTTTTCCGGAAACGATAAATCCAATTTTCACTTAAAATTATACATTTTTTTAGAAAGTATTTTTTTCAACTTTATAATGAGAAATTATTTAAAAAATAATTTTTAACAATTTTATAAAAATTATTTGAAAAAATAAACTTATTTTTTGGAATTATATTATAAAAATTTTCTTTGGGTGAAATTTTGGGTTTTTTCAAAAAATTTCGACTTTTAAGTGAATAGTGTAAACACCAATTATTGTAAAAAATATTTTCTTTTAAATAAATTATGTAATTTCAAAGTATAAATATGTTTTCAATATATTTTTATGTAAAATAATATATATATATATATATTAATCTTAATAAATTTTAGCCAATTTTATATTCATTTTTAATATAAGTTTGTTTTAGCGTTTAAAGACGGGTTTTTTTTTAAATAGTTTTAAAATGCATAATGTTCCTACATTTAAATTATTTAAAATATTCCATAATGGGGAATATTTTAAATTAAATTTATATTATATATATCATTAATAATAATTTATCTTCATATAATTAATATTTTGTTTCATAGAGTAAATATAGAATCATCATTTTCTAAAAAAATACTCATCTTAAAAACCGGTTGTCTCGTCGCATCAGTGGGATTAATATTAAATTAAAATTGTCAACATATGTGATTTAAATTTGAAAAAATGGAGTCCATTTTTGTAATAAACAAAAATTATACTATCTAATAGGGTCAAATAGATTTTTTACCAAATATATTAGTGAAATAAATTAAAATTACTTATAACAATTAAGGAAAAATCGTGTTTACTTAGTGGTTAAACATTAATCTTTAGGGACCAAATGACATAAAAACTTGTAAACAACCCATTATATGGACATATTTTCACCATATAACTTATAATATCTAGTTTTTTTCATTATTAGAGACTCTTGGTAGGTAAAAACATGGTTTTACATAACATTCTTTTTAAAAGACCAAATTTGTCATATCCTCTACTTATAAAAGTCCACCACCACTCCACTTATCTTAACAACATAAATAATAATTTTTTTGTCTAATAACTACCCAAATAAATTCTCTAATTCCCTCATATCATACTATAATCCTTAATTTGGTCATAAATCCAACCAAGTAAGGCCTTTGGTGAAAACCAAAAGTAGTTACACGAAGAAGAGGTAACATTCATCAACATGGGTTTTGTTTTATTTCTTTATTCACTCCATTAAATTATTATTATACCATGATTATATAATAAAATAATTATCATAAACATAGTTATATATTTTATGTTAATTTTATTTCTGACACCCTCACAAACTTCCATTAAATGGGTTACAAAATAATCATTCATGTGTAAGGTAGATTACCGCCTCACAAAACGATGTCGTTCATTTTTCCATTACCACCTCTCATGGTTGTGCATAATGATGTACATACATTAGATATATCAAATTTATGATATTTATGAAATAATAATACCTATGGATTCATTATATCATATATACCATTTTTATATTCCACACCCTTGGGGATATGATAACGTCGCTCATGTGTACAACAAATTATCGCCTCACGAAGCGATGTCAAGTACTTTTTCACTAATGTGTTACATGAAAGGTAATAAAAGTAAATATATTAAATTTATATGATATAAATGACATCACTATCATATTAATAACATATTTATATTTTTGAAAATATAATATATCATTTTATTTATTACATTTTCACACACTGAAAATGTTAAAATGTCATTTGTGGTCATGTGGACTACCGCCTCCTCAAAGCGATGTGATTACTTGTACATGAAAATAGAAATATATATAATTATAAATAATAAAATAATATTTTAATAATGATAGAATTATAATTCTTCAAAGATAAATTTTACTTACCTTCTTTTTATAATTATCATTGAAAAATGGAAATGTTACTCAAATATATGTACGGCCTACCATCTCTATGACTGTAATGTGAGTTCATTTTTCATAAAATTTTCTATAATTTGTTTTAAAAGTTTATTTTATTTATAAATATTATAATTTTTTAATTATTATTATTTTTTATATGTTTATATAATGAACTTTTTGACTATAGTCAACCTACCAAAGTCATTATTGAAACATAAGTCTAACAGTGCCAAAACATCTGACTAAAACATTGTTGATTAAGTAATTATATGTAACATGTTTATAAGTGAAATAAAAGTAATAATGAAATTTTAAAAGTTTCTAAAGAAATTAAACAATTAATATAAGTTTATTATTAATGAATATAAATAATAAGCGAGATGAATAAGACTCCAGCTAAGGGGTTTTCTCATCTCACTTTTATTTATAGGAGATAGATGTCATATTCACCACTTTTTTTCTATCCAGTTTATATACAGACCATGAATGTATTTTATAAATCCTATAATTAAATTTATTATTATTTATATATATATTTTAGGATAACTCTTTTATTGGGTTTACTATTTCAATGTTACCAAATTAGTAAGGTGTTTTTTTCTCAATTTTATTTGTTTAAGACATTCATTATGTTATACACCAGTATTCTTATACGGGTTGTATATACTGATCATTTGGTATATTATATCATGTATCTCCTTGTTTTTATGATAATATAATTTCAATTTAATAATATTATTTTATGGTGATTATGATTCAATTTCACAAAAGTAGTAATAGTTTCATGTTACAATCTCATTGTTTATTGGGATTGTTTTTTATTATGTATCCAATGTTAAAATCTTATGATATACCACTAAATAAATATAAAAATTTTTATTATAATATATTTTATTCTTGAGAACATATTTTTCACTTCATTATCCTCTCTTCATGTACTCAAGATTTCAAAAGAGTTTTTTTATGAACAATCAACATTCAGTCAAAAAATATTTTTATTCCAAAAACACGTTTTCTAAAAATGTTTTCAATAATATTTTAAAAAGTTTTTTTTAAATAAAAAGGAAATTTTCTTCAATAAATTTTTTAAATGATTTTTAAAATCTTACTTTATAATATTTCATGTTTATTTAAATTGAAAAGGATTTTCAGAAAGTTTTATTTTTTAAAAAGTCATTTTCAAAATAAAAAGGGTATTTTCCTCAAAATGTATTTAATGATATTTTAATGGTATTCTCATTCATTAATTTAAACAACCCTTGTAGTTAATTAATTAAAAATTGGTATATTTTAAAATTATTTCATCAAAGTTATTTCTTTTTATGGATTGATATTATTTCAAAGTGATTATTATGGAACCTGTTTCTTTTCCACAGGTTAACTATATTTAAAGGATATTTTTATTGAATCCATTTCTTTTCCACATGTAAATAATTTTTAAAAGATGTTGTTTTGGAACCCATTTTATTACATTATTTATCCTTGTTTTAAATACATTATTATAGAACTGATTTATTTTACATGGGTTAAGTATTTTTCAAAGAGATTTTTGTAGAACCCGTTTCTTCTCCATGGGATAACCATGTTTCAAAGATATTGTTATGAAACCCATATATTTTCAACTGGTTAACCATGTTTCAAATAAATTATAATGAAACCTGTTTCTTTTCTATGAGTTGATAATTTTTTAAAGAGATTTTTATGGAACAAGTTTTATTTATATGGGTTAATCATGTTTCGAAAAGAATAAATGTTGTTTCAATGAGTTGTGATAAAATTAATTCTCTATGTTCTTTGACTGTGTTTTGGTTCTTGAACATTATAAATGATGGGTGAAACCGTATAGTACTTAGTAATCCCATTATAACATAAAATATGGGTACAACTAGATAGTGTTCCAATTAATTGGTTAATTATTATGTTCTCTATAAATTATATTGGATGTAAGTCATATGGTTATTCTAATTTGCAAGGGTTCTATAAGGGTTCTGTAATAGTTATATAAGGATTATATGAGATGATGTTCCATGATACCAATATGTTTTATTTATTATTTATATGGTTTTATAATGTTTTTTATGATCACGATTAATATCAAATGGATAATGATTATTTATTCTAATTGTTATTTCCTTTTCCATGTTTTTATATTCATTTATCCAAGTATTGATGGGTGTGAGTTTTTTATGATTTTATCATGCACTCTGATTATATTGGCATGCCTTTATGTACTTATTATGCTCATTGATGACATTCCATTGTTAATTCTTATGTTTTACCTTACTAATCATATGATCTCAACCTACTTTTATTTCCTTTTTCCCTAGGTTATAGATAATGAGGTTGAATAAATTATGTCCATATGTGATTTGATATGGATAATGATGATGCCATAATGTGAAATATGAAAAGATAGGTTAAATGGTAGAAATGATCATTTGATGACTTGGTTAATTTTTTATATTTGAGTTTTCTTAATTCTATATATCTCAAAACCTAAAAGGTCTTATAAAATGTAAGTTATCTAATTTTTCCTTTTAATGTTGTATGGTTTGGATGCAAAAAATGGGCCACTCTTATCAGCGTCAAAACCAAAAGTAAATATTATGATTTCAGCACCAGATCTAGGAGTGTAGGTCCTTGGCTGTTATAGTTGATATCAAATGTCACTATATATATCTTTTGTGATTAGGATGTTATCATGTGAGGTTATATTAATAGTTATAGATACCATCATATTTATATAAGATGAAGGTGTTGAGTCAAAAGTTTCTTAATGACTTTTTTCATTCCTTATGTTTTTGGAAATCACAAACACATTTCCTTATTAATTCATTATTTCTATAAGAAAATTTATATGCATATTATTTTTTTAGCTACATATAACATTTTTTTTATTAATTTATAATAATTACTGGAATAAATTAAACCCTTAATAAAACATAGAATCTTTCTTACATTCTGAATCACTCAGAAAAACCAATTTTGAATCACACTGTTTCATAGATTTTGAATCTCTCTGAAATACTGATTCTAAATCAGTGAATTCAATAGATTATAAATCACCCAAAAATTTGAATTTGATTTACCAGGTTTCTTAGATTCTTATTCCCAAAAATTTTCATATCCATTTTTTCATAGTTTCGTAAATGTGATCTGATTTTATATCTTTCTTAATGTTTCCATATTTTATTAATGTTATGATTTCATAAAAATCTTAAATTAACTCTATTTCATTAATGTAATTTTCATTACATTTAAATAATTTCATATTATATCGAAGTTAATGTTACTTTTGATAGTTTTTTTAATATAAATAGAGTTATTCTTAGAGTTACAATATAAATGATACAAATGAAAAATGTCCAAGTCCCTCCAATATTTTAGGGAAAATATGATTGTTGGAGGAAAATGTGACTACTAAAGATCTCACTAATAAATAACCAATCGTTTCAATGTGATCGATGCTATGAACTTTTGGGAGAATAGGCATTGTGCAAGAACTCTACCGGATTTGCTTCACGTGAAAGACTTGAAGAGTTTAAGTTGTGAATAGAACATTCCAATTACTTAAATCTTCAACAGGCTTTGTTTTCTTTGTTAGATTATGGTTTTTATTGTACACAATCGAGGGATTCCAAGTTAAAAGAAGACATATGTTCTGATTACATACTTAATTGAGGGCTTCCAAGTTGAAGAAAAACAGAGGTGTCAATCACCTTACAGATCAAGGACTTTCGGGTATAGCATGACAGATTCTGATTTTCATATCAAGAGCTTACCCTGGTATGGGTAAGACATAATTTGTCAAAATTATAAATCAAGGGACCTTCATCTCTGGTTGTTGGATACTATTCTCTTTGGGTTAAATTATTTCATTACACTTTTAATACTTGTTTAATTACATGTTCTTTTAATTCCACTATATTTATGTTAATGATATAATGTGAAACTTTCTTTCACATTATCTGTTGAAATAAATCTGATTTAATATTATATATTCTTTAAGGTGGATTCTTAATTAAGTATACCTATGTGATTATTTCTTTAAAATATCTTTGTAATCAGACCTTGGACCCTTCTAATTTCTTTGTTAAAGATAGTAGAGGTCTCTTTAAATCTTATTTGTTTAACGTTGTTAAACAAATATTCTTAAAGGTTAAAAATGAATGTTTTTAAACATTAAATTCACCCCTGATTGTAATTAGGTATCTACATATTATAATTTGATCCTAAAATTGTTATCAGAGTAGGTCTCTAAAATACTAATATACATTTGTGTATTACTAGAGGAATAAATAGTGTTTATCTTACTTGTTTTCTCTTAGAAGTTAGATTTATTTATTTGATAAAATATTTGTTTATAAATACATACAAAACTAATGTTTAGAGTGGAGAAGTTATTATTTTGAAAGATAGTATGAATGAATTTCGGATCTTTAGACAGTATGAATCCTTCAAGACCACCAATTTTTTATAGGAATGATTATGAATACTAGAGAGAACAAATGAGGACTTTGGTTATCAATACTGGTGTAAACAACAATGTTATGCTTACTGGAGGTTATAAGATACCTGAAAAAGAAGTCAAAACCTTTTTAAATCAAGAAAATTAAGAATATCAGCAAAAATATAAGGTATGCAAGACTTGGATTTATTCTATTACCATGAATATATATATCAAAATATGTTTATGTGAAGAAGAAAATAGTATCTGGAAGAAACATGAAGTTACCCATTTGGGTACTACTAAAGTTATTAAAATCAGAATATCCATGATTAGAGAAGACTATCATAGTTTTGTTTTTACTTATGCAAAACCAATAGTTAACGTTCAACCAAGACTCATGACTATTGTAAATAGTCTTCAGTCAATGGGATAAAAATCCTTATATGGTGAAATACTTGCAAGCTAGATTCTAAAATCTTGCCTAATGAGTGGGAATAAAAGGGAACCATTATTGATGGGTCTATGAAAGTAACAATAGTTACTCTTGATGAGATATTTGGGACTCTCTTGCAACATGAGAATAGATTGAAGAGAGATGATGATAATATTAAGAAGAAGAACGAGAGTGTTTATTTTACTACTACTTCAAATAAAATGAAATCCTAGACAGTTTAAATCATATGAAATCTCAGACACCTAAGAAAGATGTTAAGCCAACAAAGTCTATGAATGTTGTTATTTTTTCAGATTCAAGTGAATCTGAAAAGTCAGTGAATGAGCTAGCATATCTTTGTCGATGGATGAACAAGATTTTTGGTAAAAAGGACTTCCAATAAAGATATAAGAAAAAGAAAAGAATGGATAATAAAGATTCTGAAATAACATGTTTTGAATGTAATAAAGAATGATATATTAGACTTGATTGTACTAAGATTAAAAGAAAGGATAAGAAAGATATACTTTCTGAGAGGAATCAAAAAAGTTATTACAATACTAAGGGAAAGAAAGTATTAAAGGTAAATGATTTTCGGAGTGCAAGTGTTGAAGGCTCATCTGATGAATCTTCAGATATTGAATCTTCTAGAAATATGAATATTGTTTTTATTTCTCGAATACCTATTGAAAGTAAATTTTTCATGGATAAAGTACACATTATAGAATCCTTAACCAATATGTTTTTAAATGCTAACTCTCCTGATAATGATGGATATATTTATTCAGATGAAGAATCTTCCTTATCATAAGATACCATGCCTTCTTTTGAATAAGTATCTAGGTTTTCCAAGTAACATGAAAATGAAAATAGTAAGATCAATAAGAAACTTGACAAGGAAAAATCTAGAATTACTATTTTAACAAAAGAAGTATCATATCTTTCTAAATATCTCGATGAAAAATCTTCTGAAATCATTTTTATCTCTAAAAACCTGGAGAAAGTTAATTTTGAAAAGGATAAACTTTCTAAGTATCTCAAAAATATTATTTATAAGAAAAATGTTTTTGAGACAAACTCAAACCTTAAGTATAATAACTACAAAGATAAGAATTTATTCATAAGACTAAAATCTGAAATACTTTCACTAAAGAAACTTTTTAAAACATTACTTTTGGTAAAGAAAACATTGATAAAATATATTCAAAAATTTATCCTCTTTGGAATAGTTCTTGATCTAGTTATTCTCACTCAAAACCAATTTTTAGTTAAAATTATTTTGTACCTCAAAGTTCCTCTTTTTGTTATAAGTTTCAAAGTGGTAGACATTGGGAGAAAAATTGTTCATTAAATAAAATCCAATCCTTAGGTTTTTATAAAGCATAATTTTATATGAAAATGTGGATACCTATGATTTTACTTTCTAACATTTATGGATCCAATAAAGTTCAAATTCCAAAAGTATAACTATTTTATTTTTTGGAAAAAAAGGAAGCACCAACAACAATACATCGTATATGAATAGTGTATTTTTCTAGTACATGATTGGTATCTAACACTTCTTTGAAAATGTTATTAAAAATAAATGTAGAAAAGTCGCTTTCAGAGATAATGATCAAGGGGAAATTTTTGGTATTGGTAACATTGTTCTTCTTTGAAAAGACTTAATTTCAAATGGTTTATTTGTTAAATTTCCTAAGAATAATCTCAAAAGAAAAAGCCAATTATGTGATGGAGGTTACCTTATGAATTTTAGGAATGATAATGGTTAGTACACAATTCCTCAGATGAGTTTATTCTTTCTACCCATCGGCATGAGAATGTTTATACACATAACTTAGAATACCTTAGGATCCAAGACTTACCTTTACTTAGTAAAATTGAAGAACAATATTGGTTATGGAATACAATATTAGGAAACATTAACCTTATGAACTTATGTAAACTATCTATGAAAATAATTGTTAAGGATATACTGGATCTGGGATTTGATTATTCAAAAGTCTGTAATCTTTGTCAATATGGAAAGAAACATATGTTGAGATTTAATTCTATTAGTGAGGTCTCAACATCTAATGCATTACAGCTAGTGCACATGGAATTTTTTTGTCCTATAATAACTGTAAGTATTAGAGTAAAATAATAGGTATTTTTTCTAGTTTATGATTACACTAGATTTATAGGGGTCTATTTTTTAGCAATAAAATCTGAAGTATTTTATTATTTTAAATATTTTTCATCCAAAGTTAAAAATAATAAAAACCTTCCATTGATAACTATTCATACTGATCATGATAGAGAATTTGAAAATTCATATTTTGAAACTTTTTATAGTAAGGCATTACTCATAACTTCTGAGCTCCAAGAACTCCTCAAAAAATGGTGATATTGAAAGAAGAAACTTAATTCTTCAAGAAATAATAAGAACCATTTTGAGTGAATACTCAATTACTAAACACTTTTTTACTAAAGTTGTAACTACTTTTTTTATACTATAAATCATGTTTTAACAAGGCCATTTCTTAGTAAAACCCCTTATGTGTTTTGGAAAGGCTGAAAAACTAATGTTTCATACTTTATAGTAGTTGGATGAAAAGTATTTATTTTGAATACCAAGGATAACTTACACAAATTCTCACCCAAATCTGATGAAGGAATCTTATTAGGCTACTCTATAACTTCTTAGGTTTATAGATTTTTTAATAAAAAAACTTGTATTGTTGAGGAAATAGTACATGTTGCATTTTATGAAATTGATCCTTTTTTTAAACAATCCCACTCTACATATTTGGATGTGTTTTCAAAAACTAAGTATCAAACTTTGATGGAAGATTCTTCTAATCAAGATACTAATCAAGAAAATGTTTTTGAAGTATTTACTCCATAGGATTTGCTACCCTATGTTTAAGAAAAGGTTTTAAAAATCTCAAGTTAGTGTTTTATAAGGAATCATCCTAGTGATAGTATCATTGGTGATGTCTATCAAATTGTAAGGAAAAAAAGATAAATAAGAAAATAATTAGAGAATATAGCATTTCTTTCCCAATTAGAACCTAAAAGTACTGATGAGGCTTTTGGTGATGAAGATTGGATTAAATCTATTCAAGATAAAATAAATGAATTTGAAAGGAACAAAGTATGTAAATTAGTTGAAATACCTAAAGAAACTTCTGTAATTAGAGTAATATTGGTTTTCAAAAATAATTGTGAGGAAAATGGAATTATAATAAGAAATAAAAAAATATTATTTGATAAATTATATAATCAAAAAAAAGTAATAGAATACAAATAAACCTATTATATAGTATCTAGAATTGAATCTATTCAAATTCTATTATCCTTTGTAACATTCATTAACATCAGACTTTTTCAAATGGATGTGAAGTGTGCTTTTAGTTATAGATATGTTCAAGAGAAATTTTATGTTGAACAAACACCTAGTTTTGAAGACAGAAAACATCATGAACATGTTTTTAAACATACCAAAGTTTTATATGGTCTTAAACAATACCCTAGAGCCTGGTATGAGAGACATAAATGATTTTTGTTAAAAATTGTTTTTAAGGGAACAGCTGATCTAACCCTTTTATAAATAAGGAAAAGTGAAATGTTTTAATTGTTGAAATTTATGTTGATGACATTATATTCGGATCAACTCAACAATCCTTAACTAATTCATTTGAGAATCTTATGAAATATAAGTTTTAAATGAGTATGATGGGTGAGTTAACATTTTTCCTTAGTTTTAGAATTTCTCAAAAACCATAGGAAACTTATATATCTGAACATTATTATATTAAATATCCTCTTAAAAATTATTGATATAATGACACTAAAAGTATAAGTACTACAATCGGTACCTTGAATACCCTTGATCATGATGAAACTAGGAAATAGTATATCAAAAAAAATTTATAGGTATTATAGGATGTTTACAATACTTAATATTTAGTCATCTAGACATAATGTTTTCATTCTGCTTATATAAAAGATATCAATCTAATCCAAAAGAATTCCTTTTAAAAGCTTTCAAAATATTTTTTCATTAAATAATGGAAACTATGGACTTAGTACTTTATTATTATTCTGGAAATGAATTTATTTTAAATTTTTTTTTGGATACTGACTTTGGTGGTTGTAGAATGGATAGGAAAAGTGAATCTAAAACATTTCATTTCTTATAAGATTATTTAGTTTCTTGTTCATGTAAGAAAAAACACTCTGTAGCACTTTCTACTACTGAAGTAGAATATATGGCAACTCGATGTTTATTTGATCTAGTGTTTTGGATGAAACACAAACTCACAAATTATGGCATGAGTTTTACTAAAACTAAAATACTATGTGATAACACTAGAGACATATCCTTAAAAAAAACCCATGCACATCGCTCTTGTTAAAAGCATATAGATATTAGACATCAATTTATTTGGGATCACACACTTAAAAGAGATATTATTTTATAATTCATCAGAATTTAAGAAAAACTTGAAAATATTTTCACAAAATCATTACCTTCTGATATATTTGAATAAATTAACCAAAATTTTGAAATGATAAATTTAAGGTAATCAATTATATAAACTTTTTGTTAAAACAATTTCCTAAAATTAAGATACTATTTTTCATAAGGGGAGTACATTTGTATTCCTTAATGTTTTTTAACCTAATAATATTTTCATAACATTAACAAATGTTTTTGAAACATTAATAAAAGAATTCATAACCTAAAAATGTTTTTGAACTCTAACAAAACATTTAGAAATCTATTTTTTCAATGAATAATTTTACCAATACCAAAAAACTTTTAGAGAACTCTAAAAGGTATATATTCTTACTTATTACTTCTTATGTTTCATTTCTGTATATTGGCATTTTAATCTTGTTTTAAGAAAAATCTCAACAGATACATATTTCATTAAATCCTTTTTGTTTCTTTAAAACCTAAAAATATCAAAACCTATAAACCTTCCTTGGCTTAATCTCAATCGTTGGATATTATCTACATGTTTTCAACCATTAGATCAATCTGAGGAGATGAACCATCACCTTGATGCCTATATAAATGATGGATACTCTTTCTGTCCCACATTTGTTTCTAGAGAACTCTCATCAAAGATCTACTACCCATTAATCATTCTAATTTCCTTCGTCTTCCTTAATGTTTTGAATGTCTCTAGAGATATCTTCCCAAAATTCAATACCTTGTTATAAGAAACTTATAGATTGGGTGATATTTAGAGAAAGGTTAGTTAATCAAGATTTATTTTTCAAATATGATTCTTTAATTTAGAAAATCAATATGTTTTAATGATAAAAAAAATTCATCTTAAAGAATAAAGGAGAATAAGATAATATGTATGCATATTTGGTTATTGAATTTTATCAGTCAGTAAAATTTCTCTTTGAAGCTAGAAAATAAAAACCTCTGTTTAGAAGTTATGGAATGTTCTATTCAATGCATTTTAAGAAAGTTGCAAACATTTTTTAGATACCTTATGATGGAGAATCATATTATACTTCTCACAAGATTCCAGATGTTAAAGGTACTTTTAATAGAGTTAAATATTTTGAATACCAAGGACTTAAGGGGGTCAATAACCCCAAATATTCTCATCTTTCAGCTAACTTCCTATTTTTTCCATGTGGATAAAAGGCTTCTTAATACCAATTAAAGGAGATACAGAAACACTTAAAATCACAAATATATTCATATTAGATTTTTTTATTAATATAAATAATAAAAACCAAGTTACTTTTATTTTTCTTATGATTAGAAAGATAAAGTATGTGGAAATCATGTCACAAATTATTGTGTTCCCTAAAATCTTGTAAAATATCATCACGAATTCTTTATATCTTTTTAATGTTCCTTGAATCTCAAATCCTAACAAGTATAATAACCTCTTATTAAGTAATGAAACTTTGAAAATAATGAAATACTTCTTCTATGTTAAGACAAATGAGTTCATTGATCTTATGAGAAAAACTATCCAAGTTGGAGAAAGTTCCAAATCAGAACTGAAGAAAAGAAAATCTAAAGTGTCAAAACCACAAACAGATTTGGTTTTTGAACACCTGAAGTCTAAGAAACAAAAATCCTACCCTGATAAATTTGTATCTAAGTGGATATAATATATAGAGAAAAGAAAATAACGAGTTCCAGTGTTTGGGATAAACTAAGATGAATCGAAGGCATTAAAAATTCATGCTACTGAAGAGCTTGAGAGGCAAGATAAAAAAATGAAGCTTAAGAAGAATATTTCTGAAGCTGAGATAGTACAATATTTATTAAAATAAATAGAAAGGGCCTTATAATAGATTCATGTTTCCTAATCCTTTATTTAAGAAATCGACCATCCTTAACAATACCAAGAAATGGTTATACTAAATCCTTTAGTAAATAAAGGAAAATCTATTGTCTCAAAATCAGTACCGAATTTTCAAGTTCAGGATGAAGAATTGAATATTTAAGAGAAAGAAAGTGATGAAAATATTATAAAAATTGATGAAACTCAATGGAAATGTGAGTAAGAGAATTTATCTATAATAACATCCCAACCCACCTCTACTAAGCTTCAATTGGAAAGAATTTTAGTTCATAAATCTATTAAAAAAGAATAGAATATTGTTAAAACTAAAGTGAATAAAATCACATCTAATGGTAAAGATTTTAATAAAGATAATGTTGAAAAAGAATATTATATTGGTCAAGATAATTTTTGTAGTATATATGATGATGGTGGTGGTGGTGGTGACAATATTATTCAAATTTATAAAGAAATTGAAGTAGATTAGAAACCAAAATAAATAATTTCAAAGAAAAAAAAGGAAAGAAAGTAGATGTTGGGACATCTAAGGAAGTTTAATCGGAATTAGAACAATCTTCCTCCTCCCTAGAAGAATAATTTTTTGTCAAATAATTGAAGAATTTGGTGAAATCCATTCCTTATTTTTCAATCGTTGACTCTAGATTCCAATTTATTCCCGAATTAGTAAACTAGAATTCATATTATATAATCATTTTCATGGATAAGTGGGTAAATCTTCAATGTGATTTCAAAACCTTGGTTCTCAACTATGATTCTCATAGGAATTCATGAAAAGAAATCACAAAGTTGTCGAAGAAATTCAACCATGATCTGAATGTTTTTATGACTGTTTTACAATAGTCAAGGGAGATTTCAAAAAATCCGAAGATAAAATTAATGATCTTTCTAAACATTTATTAGATAAAATGAAGGAAGAGAAACACATCCAGTTTCAAGAAGTTAGAGATCTAAATGGGAAACTCAACTCTGTTGCTCTGAAAGTTAAATTAATAAATGCTTACAAAGATTAAGTGGATGAAAATCTTAAGTCTTTGGATTAGGTGATTCAAAGTTAGTAATAAAATATATAGTTTCCTGAAAAGAATAACAAGGATCAATAAGATATTATCATGAAGTTCTAAGATGATCATAAAGAGCTGAAAAATATTAAGGCTATGATAAAAAAATATATTCCAAAGAAGGATGACTTATTTCCTTTAATACTGATCTTTTATTGTACAAAAACATTTTCAATATTAAAATATTATTTTCCATTGTCTTGTTTTATATATTTCCTAAAATATTCATGTTTCGTATACAACCCCCCATTTTTTGGAAAATCACAAAGGGGAAGAAGAGAGACGTTTTTATAAAAATAAAATATATCTAAGGAATGATAATATCTAAGTAAGGGGAAGATTACTTTAATAAGGCCTTCCTTAAGAAATTGAGAATTATTTCATTTAGAAAACCTGATAATTTTATATGATCAAAAATATGATCCTTAGGGGGTTTTATAACCTAAGGGGAAGTTAGTAGTATTCACTTTAAGTAATAAAAAGGGGAAAATAAGAATTTATTTTAAGATTTAAATATAAATTATTTTTATCGTAATAGTGTTTTCATAAATAGTTGTTTTTGTTTTCCAAAAAGGGGTATATTGTTGAGTGAAAAGTTTCATTATAAAATTTTCAATTTATTAATATTTTGTAAATCACAAACACTTTTCCTTATTAGTTCTTTATTTCTATAAGAAAATTTATATGCATGTTAGTTTTATAGCTAACTCTAACATTATGTTTCTTAAATAAGAATAGTCACTAGGATAAATCAAACCCTTAATAAAACATGGAATCTTTATTATATTCTAAATCACTTAAAAAATTGATTCTGAATCACATTATTTCTTATATTCTGAATCGCTCATAAAACTGATTCTGAATCAGTGCATTTCTTAGATTCTAAATCACTTAGAAAACCTGATTTTGAATCAGTGCATTTCATAGAGTTTGAATTTCATAGAAAATAGAAGATTATTTTCCATGTTTCTTATATTCTGATTCCCAATATTTTTTAGATCCAGTTTTATAGTTTCTTATATGTGATCTAATTTTATATCATTCTTAATTTTTATATATTTTTTTAATGTTATGAATTCATAACCTTATTAATGTTACCATATTTCCATAAAGTAATAATTCTTACATTTATATCCTTACATATTATTGCAAATCTAATTTTACTTGTGACAATTTTTTTTTATCTAAATATTTTCATTCTTATTGTTAGAATATGACCGTTACAAATTCCACGAGTCCAAGTCCCTCCAATATTTTAAGGAAAATATGATCTTCAGAGGAAAGAGTGACCGTTGGAGATCTCACCTATAAATACCCAATCCTTTTAACATGATTGATGATGTGAACATTTGGAATAATTGAAACATTACAACAGATATACCATATTTTCATCATGCAAAATCCTTGAAGTGTTTAAGTTGTAAACAACTTGTTCCACTTACATAAATCTTTAATAAGATTTGGTTGCCTTGTGCGATTATTATGGTTTCTATATACAATTAAGGGGTTCCATGTTGATGTAATAAAAAGGTTATGATTACCTACTTAATAGAGGGCTTCCAAGTTGAAGTAAGATAGGGCTGTCAATAACCTTATAGATCAAGGGATTGTGGGGATAGAAAGACAATTTTTGATCTTCATACTGATATATTAACCTAGTGTGGGTAAAACATACTTTATTGAAAGTATAAATCAAGGGAAATTTATCCCAGGTTGTTGGATACCCTTATCTTTGGGTTGAAATATTTCATTACACTTGTACTACTTATTTAATTACAAGTTTTTAAATTTTGTTACATTTTTTTTAAAGATTGAAAGTTTAAATTTATTACCCTTTATCTATTGAAATAATTATGAATTGATATTATATATGATTTAAGGTAAAATATTACTTATGTATACATGTATGCTTATTTATTTACAATATCATTGTAATCGGACCTTGGGCCCTTCTAATTTCTTTGTTAAAGATAATAGAGGGTTCTATGAATCTTGTTTGTTTAACATTATTAAACAATGTTTCCTTAAGGTTAAAAATGAATTTTTTTATACTTATAATTCACCCCTACTATAATTGAGTATCTAAATATTGAATTTATATCCTATATAAGGATGATCATAATTTCAAATTAATAGACACCTAATTTGAGGGTTTTAGGTAGTAAAAATTTTGTAGTTGTTAATGAATTTTTTCAAGTTGTTTTTTGGGATGAGTTATTTGTAACCCATACGATCAATATTAATTGTTTTTTGGGAGGTTTTATCTTTAATTATTAAAGAAAAAAGGGGAAAATCCATATTCTGGATGACAACCCATCATATCCAGCTAGGCAGTAGAGCATGAAACCATGACAGAAGGATAATAAGGGTTTCACACCTACCACTATCTTACATGATGTCTTGGTTTATATGACATTCTTATAGATAAAGATTAAGTTTATTATTGAAACATGTCGTATTTTATTTCAGTAATAATGGTTTATTTATTTGGGAATAATATATA
Source organism: Viscum album (assembly GCA_963277665.1). Lineage (NCBI taxonomy): Eukaryota > Viridiplantae > Streptophyta > Magnoliopsida > Santalales > Viscaceae > Viscum > Viscum album. The sequence goes on along the minus strand of OY728137.1, from coordinate 194,014,108 downwards.
ATCAAATCTAAAAAATATTTGGGTTTTGAACATTGTCAGGAAAAGTTTTAAGAATTTTAAGGATAGTTATTTATAGAATTATTTGGGTGGAACATGGAGTATTACTAGTGAATTTATAATATTAATGTATCATATTAATGTTTATCCATTTTGGGAATTATATTACCATGTGATATCCATTTTGGTTTTGGTTAATGTCCAAAGATAGAAGGAATAAATTTTTATCCCATTTATGGTTATGTGACATTTAAAATTTTAATTTTTTTATTAGGTCCTAATAAAATTCATCAGGAATACTAATTTTTTAGAGAAAAAATTGTTGTATTTTGGTGTAAATTGATTGAAGGATAAAATTCAACAAATAAAGTTAGTATAATTCCATATTTTCTTAGTCTAAATGGTAATAGAATTAATTAACTCTAGGAAAAAGATCGTGAAATAAAATGTTGTCCTAGAACCTTTATTTATAAGGATCCAATGGTTTTTTCAATCATCACGGATTTATGGTTTTGAGAGCCTTAACTTTCCATTGATCATTCACTTATTTGTGATTAATTAACTCAATAACTCTCTATAGTTATTTACGCATTTCAGTCACTCCCACCTATGTTCTACTATTTGAAAACATAGTTATTTGTTATACCATATGGCCTTTGTACACAATTTTCTCTCTTATTAAGAGGAAATTATATTAACGTTTTATGCAATTTAGGTTTACAAAAAAACTATTTTCAAGTGTCCAACCTTTGATTACTAAGATAAAGTTCAAATTGTGATGATACAATTTTTTAAAGGGGGAAGACGTAATGCCCTAATATTTTTTTTAAAAGAAGTATATTATATTTGACAGTGTAAAGGACATAAAACATTGAGTTTATCTTTCATTACATGAAACACTCAATTTATCTTACATTACACCCAACCCTGAAATTTTTATGTTTTATAGTGTATTCAATGTACAAAAATGAACATAAATGAACCATGGAATATATTACCATTATATCCTACCTTTTAGAATGTTAGGTGTGAAAAAGATTAATTAAATTATATAAATACGGTGTACACATGTATATATAATGAATTATTTAGTGATCATTTAATGTGAAATGAAAATAAAACTCTTCTGAAAAGAAAGGGAAATATTTTTCTGAAAAATATTTTAATGTGTACAAGGGTGTTTTATACAAATAAATTAAAAAATAACCCTTTATGGAAAATATTAATGAAATTTGTATATATTATATTCAATATAATGTCTAGCATTTATCCTATGTGTTTTCTAGACATGACAAATCACTTTTTTCACTTAGAGATCCATATTTTTCAAAAATATAGTTTTGTCGCCATTTATGGTAAAAAAAAATTATTTTATTTTAAAAAAAATCGATTTTTTTATGAAAAAAATATTTTTTTTTTTATAATAAAAATATACAAAATTACTTTGGGAAAAATTTTAGGATTTTTCAGAAATTATTGATTTTCCGGAGAATAGTGAAAAATAACAATTTTTGAAAATTAACTTTTATTTTCAATAAATTATGTAATTTAAAAGGCCCAATATTTTTTTTAATGTTTTCTATATTAATATATGTAATATTTAATCCACTTAATTACTTTTAACCAACTTTTCATTGTTTTTAATATGAGTTTATTTTTTGGTTTAAAGGCGGGTATTTCTAAAAACAGTTTTAAAATGCATAATGTTCCTTATTTTAAATTCACTATAATATTACCTAATGGGGAATGTTTTAAATTAAATATATATGTTATATATGATTATATATAAATTTATTTTCATTCAATGATTATTATAATCAAATAGTTAATATATAATCATCTTTTAATAAATAATAATCTTCTTAAGAACTTGTTGTCACGCCACGTCTGCTAGATTAATATTAAATTAAAATTTTCCACTTATGTAATATGAATTTGAAAAATAGATTTTATATTTGGAATCAGAATAATTTATTATTAATAATAGTATCAACTCATGTTTTCACCAAATATATTGGTGAAAGAAACTAAAATTAATTACAATGATTAAGATAATAACGAGTTTACTTAGTTGTTAAACATTAAACTTAAGGGTCCAAATGACCTAAAAACATGTCAATAACACATTATATGGAAATAGTTTTTCCTTATACCATATATTTTAGATCATGGTGAATTATTGAATCCTTTTTGTTTGTAAAAATAAGTGTTAAACTAACTTTGTTTTCAAATTAACAAGTCCCCCCCACTTATAAAATGACACCACCTCTCCTCCTCTATTCACAAATTAAAACCAATTTTTTCCAAAAATAAATATGAGAATAAAATCTTCATCTCCTTCTTATCATCCTATAATCTTTTATTTTTGTTTAAATCCAGTCATGGAAGGCCGTTGGTGTAAACTAAATTGAGTTACCTGAAGAATAGATAGTGTTTATCAACATGTGTTTTGTTTTACTTCTTTATCCATACCAGTAAATTAATCTTATAACGTGATTATATAATAACAAAAGTATAATAAATATAATTTTATGTTTTTATTTTAATATTATAACCAACACCCACACACACTTCCATCCATTGAGTTATGAAATCTTCATTTGTGTCTACGGAGGACTACCACCTCGCAAAACGATATCATATGTTTTTCCATTACCACCTCTCATGGTTAGGAATAATGATGGACATAATATTTATATATTGTATTTATGATATTTTGAAAATAAAAATCCTCTATATTCATTATATCAAATACAATCTTTTTTTCTTTCCATACCATATGAGATACGATAATGTCGCTTGTGTGTATGGTGGACTACCGCCTCACGAAGCGATGTAAAGTGTTTTTCACTAACATGTTACAAGGAAGTTAATAAGGGTAAATATAATGAATATAAATTATATAAATGAAATAATTATTATATTTATTGAATAATTATACTTCTATAAACATAATATATATCATTTTCTTTATTACTTTTTCACACACTAAAAAAGTGATAACGTCATTCATGGATGTGTGGACTATCACCTCCTCAAAGTGATGTGATTCATTTTAATACAAAAAAATGATATATATATATATATATAAGTATATATAATTAAATAACATGGTATTTATGATAGAATAATCATTTTTCAAATACACATGTTACTTACCTTCTTTTCATAATGATCATTAGAAAAATAGAAACGTTACTCGTGTGCACATACATTCTACCATCTCTATAATCATAAAGTTATTTAATTTTTCATAACTATATTTTCTAATTAGATTTAAATTTATAATTTATATATTAATATGAAAATTATTTATCTATTATAATTCTTGATATGTTTAAATAATTTCTTTTTTACCATAGTCAACCTACCAAAGCCATTTTTGACACATAATCCGAATAGGGTAAAAACATTCGACTTAAACTTAACTGATTAAGTAATTATATATAACATGATTATTATTTAGATAAAATAAATAATAAACATTTATTTTTTAAAAGAAATTAAAAAAATTAACCTATTTTTGTTTTTTAGGAGGATAACAAGTGTGATGAATCAAACTCAAGGTATGGATTTTTCTCATCTCGCTTTTAATTATGTACATACATGCCACATTCATGAATAAGTTTTGTTTTGTGGTGTATATACTAACAATGAATATATAATATTATTATAATACTGAAATTTATAGGGACTTAAATATCCATTTTATGATATCTATTTCTTGGGTTTTATGGTTTCAAAGTTACTAAAGCGGTAAGGAATATCTGTCATAATTTTCCTTCTTTGAAATGTTTGTTATGTTATACAAATATCTTGTTTAATAAATTGTATATACTTCCCCTTTGACTTATAATATATTTTATATACTTATTTTCATGATATTATATGTTTCATTTAATTTTATTATTTCAGGGGGATTTCAATTCAATGTTAACAAAGTGGTATAAGATTCATATTATAAATTCATCATTTATCATGATTGTTTGTGATTAAGTCTCTAATGTATAAATATTATAATCTAACCAAAAATTAATTCTCATGAATTTTACTATCCTTTTTTTGCATCATGACAATATATTTTTTCCCTTCATTTTTCTCTCTTTATATATTTAAGAGTTCCAAAATAAATTTATGAAAATTTATCTTTTTTGTTGAAAAATCATTTTCTTCCTAAACCATGTTTTATAAACATGTTTTTTTGTAATGTTTTAAAAAGAACTTCTCAAATTAAAAATATATTTTTCTAAATAAATGATTGAAATGGTTTTAAAAATATTTCTTTTTCATATTTTAAGGTTATTTTCAAATAAAAATTAATTTCAAAAAGTTTTATGTTTTAATAATTGTTTTTCAGAAAGAAAAGGGTATTTTCATAAAAATGTATTTAATAATATTTTAATGGTATTTTCATTCATCAAAATCAAGAAAACATGTTAATTATGCACAAATGGGTTTATTTTCCAATGATTCCATCCCCATTTTTATTTGGATGGATTAATACTGTTTAAAATAGATTTGTATGGAACCCTTTTATTTTCCATGGGTTAACCATGTTTTAAAGATATTGTAATGAAACCCATTTTTTCCATGGGATAATAATGTTTTAAAGAGGTTCTTATGGAACTCATTTATTTTCTATAGGTTAAAAATGTTTCAAAGATGATGTTATGGAACCCATTTATTTTACACGGGTTCATCATGAGTCAAATATATTTTTATATGACACATTTCTTTTGTACATATTAACCACATTTTAAAGATATTATTAGATAACATGTTTGTTTTCCTTTAGTTAATCATTTCTCAAATATATTTTTGTAAAACCTATTAATTTTACATGATATAATCAGGTTTTAATGGTATTATTATATAACCTATTTCTTTTTCATGATTTAATCATTTTCTAAAAAGAATAAAGTTTGTTTCAATGAGTTATGATGAAATTAATTCTCTACATACTTTCTTCATGGTGTGGTTCATAGATAATATTAATGATGTGTGTGCCAAAATATAATTAGTTTAGTTCTTTATATCTTATATTATGGGTGAAACAAGATATAAATCAAATTCATTAGGTAATCATTATGTTCATCAGATAATTATATTGGAATATAGCCATGTTGTTATTCCAAATTATAAGGGTTTTGTAAGGGTTTTATAAGGCTGTATGAGATGATATTCTAAGATAAAAATATGTTTTATCTAAGATTTTTATAGTATTATAATGTTTCTTGTGATCAATATTTATATTTCATGTATCATGATTATTTATTTTTATTATTGTTACCTTTTATATATTTTCATATTTGATCATCTAGGAATTGATCAGTATGAGTTCTTTAATGATTCTCTCATGCACTCTGATTATGTCATCATACCCTTATGCAATTTTTATGCTCATTGATGAAATTTAATTTTTAATGATTATGTTTACCCTTAATTTTCATTTGATCTCATTCTTCTTATGTTTCCATTTTCCCTAGGTCATGAAGAATGAGGATGAACTAATTATATCAAGAAGTCATTTCATTTTGATTATTATGATCACTTAATGTGAAATAAGATAAGATGGGTTGAATGAGAGAAATTATATTTTGATTAATTGGGTATTGTTTATGTAGTATTTTTCCTTATTATATAAAACTATAAACCTAAAAGGTCTAATAGTATGTAAGTGATATAATTTTCCCTTTTGATGTTGTAAGGTTTGGATGGAAAAAATTGGTCACTCTTATCGACATAAAAACTAAAAATGTATAGTATATGATTTCATCACTTGGTCTTGGATTGCCGATCCTATGCTGTTATAATTTGTGGTTTTAGTAAATAGATAGAACCAAGATGAATTATGTTAACACTAAATTTTATTGAAACTTTTTTGATTATGAGAAAAACAATTATATAATTATTGGAGAGAAATGTATTTTCATTATTCCTAATCAGCTATTGTGGTATATGATTAACAATGAAAAATCCTGTGAGATTCATAAAAGTAAAATAAAAGGGGGATAAAATTTTATGAAATCTTATTCTGTAATGGACATAGAGGAATGAAAAATTAGCTTCCTACATGTCAAAAAGTGGGGATGAAGAACCAAGAAGAACAACTAAAATGGAGGGGAAGACGTTTTGTATGTAGAAATGGAGGTCATAGGGAAATTCATTTAAAAGGAATATGATTTCTAATACATATAGAACCTGATAATTATCTGATTCAATGCCCTAATATAATTTATCCCCTAAAACAAGGAAGGACATGTGTCATACGAAAACATTAATGTAAAATGGTTTAATTATTTATATATTTGGGTTCAAGAATTACATTGTCGAATTATTTTTATGAATTTTATTTCTATTATAATAACCATGAAACATCTATGAATTATTTTAATTTTGGAAACACATATGTCTTCATGTTATATTAACTTAATATTTATGTATACCATCATAGGTTTAGGATTTTAAGGTTAATTATAATTACAAATTCTTTGGAAATAATTTTGAGGTATTAATTAATTGGATTTAGAGGTGATGAATGATATTTCAAGAGTTGTTATATTGTATTGATGTCTATATAACCTTTTGGTTTAATATAAAGGATTATTTGGGAAGAATTATATTAAATTTCTAATGATGTAAGATTAAAAGATTTAAATATATAAACTAATGGAATGTATTAAGTTGGACACTGGGAGTTAATATTGAGTAATTAAAGATTAATGTATTATATTGGATAAATTTTTCCTCACCAATTTTTTTTATTAAGGGTAAGAGGAATATCTTGTTACTCTTGTGTGGATTATATGATCTATTAAAGTGTAATTTTAGTGATTTTGGAATTAAAAAAAATAATATTCAATACTTATCATTTGGAGAAAAAGATAAAATTTTGGTTGAATTTAATTAAAGAATGAAATTAAACTTTTCAAGAAAGTATATTTTTTTATTTTCTTAGTCTATATGGTAATGAAATTCTTTAACTATAGGATAAGGATCCTGATAAAGAAATATTACCCTATTAGCTACATATCTGAGAAGTCAATGGTTATTTAACTCAACAACGATTTATGGTTTTATGGTTATTAACATTCCATTGATAATTAACTTCCTTGTTATCAATGTTTTCTTTCAATCCCCATAATTATTTATGTTTTTCTTTCATATCAATAATGTCGCATTCCACCAACATTCTCCTAATTGAAAAACTATTACGTGTTATTCTAGATGGCCTTCGTACTTCCCTTTATCTCTTATCAAGAGAATGTTTTATTACCCCTTCTTATGATTTGGGTTTCAAATAGAGGCATTTTAAAATATCATACCCTTCATAATAGAGATCAAGATTAAATTATAAGGAAACAATTTATTTAAGGGGGTATAATGTGACATATTGAGATTTTAAAAGAACACCAATATGTTCAATAGCATATATGACACAAAACAACAATCTTATAAGAGAATGTTACACCATAAGACATTAAAATATATATATATTTAAATAAATTCAATCTATTTGATAGCTTGTGATGCACACAACACCAGGTTTAAAAAATGATACTCAATTGAAATATTACAATGACCACTATAACCTAGCCATTAAATTTTTTTATATTAATAGGAATAAATAAATTGTGAAACTTCATTTTTACACATGTGTAATTTAACGACCTAAACTTTTAAATAATATTTTCTTTATTGAATTCGTGTTTTATTTTATATTGAACTCAACAAAACTATATCTTTTATTAATGAAGTGAGTATAATTGAAATGAAACCTTTTTGATTTGACTGTTATATAAACATTAGTAAATTCTGACTGTTGGTCAATATGACTTTTGGAAACAATACTCTTAACATTATGATTATGTGTATAAATAGAAATTATCATGGTTAATTAATACAAAAAAGAGGAGTCGATGGACTCATCTAGTAGTCTCGGGCCGTATGAAGCCCATCTGTCAGATATTGGGAAGGAGATAGCATCCCTAGGCTTTCCTATAGACCAATCCCAAGTTGAGCTTCAACATGTTAATCTTGAACGGAATCACCTACAGGATAAGTTCAAACTGACAGAAATTGCCACTCTTGTAATGTTGTCCGAGCCGCCACAAGATTACATCACTATTTCACACCTTACTCATATGTTCTATGCATGTGTTATAAGGGGCTATGTAACAAGGGATTAGTGACTTTGTGTAATCCATTTGTATAAATAAAATTTTTATTTATTATTATGGAAAAATAACTATCATTTTTTAATTTTAAATGTTAAAATAAATATAGCATGATTTTTTAAAAGTTTCATATTATTGACGAATATAGAAAAAAATAGTATTTTAAAATATTTTTTATAATTAAATAATTAATAATGTGAATTTATTTTCAAAAAGCATACATATATAGTTGTTATCAGTAAGAAATTTAGAGTCTGATAAGATCAACTTAATTTTTGGTGGATTGTAAATTATGAATAGTAATATTACCCTTATGAATAGTAATATGACCAATGGAATAGTAACTTAAATTAATTAAGTATAAATATAATTTAGGCTTCTTGAATGGTAATGTGATAAAATAGTATAACTGTATCTCTACTTTAGAAATATTAGTTAAATATTAGTATTTTTCAGGTAAATAATGATTTTACATAAAAATTTAATTTCTCATATTTATAAAATTATTTTCATAAATTTGAGTTAATTTTTGAATTCAAACATTTGATATAAGGTTATGGTGAATTTTATGATAATTTTATAAAATGTTTTTTTTTCAGTGAATAGTAAAAATATAGTTTTTGTGTTTTCAGTGTGGTTTATGTAATCATAATGTTGTAATATGTAATTTAAAATGTTGGTCAACTCATTTGGATTAAAATATTGTATGAGGTGTCCCGTGTAGTCAAATACCATGGTAAAGCCCATGGTTTTGCAAATACCACTAATGAGGTGTCCCTTGGAAATTAATAAAATATTCCCTCACTTTTTCAATAAATACTTACCCATTACATCATTCAATTCATCCAAAATTTCTTCCCAATGAAGCTCTGGTCTTTTTACCTTCCAAGGAGTCCTCACACAGTTCTCTCAATCCCCCAAGGTCCCAACCATTGTGTTTTTGAAGTTACTCTTCAATGTAAGGAAACCTTTCACCCTCCTCTTTTAGTCGAGACTTATTTTATGTTAAGTGTTTTAAATTTACATTTTTTTATGATGGGGTTTGTTTTTATATATCCTTATTTCTTTACATTTCATGTCCAAGTGATGAGATACCCTTTTTTCTCTCATAAACTCATTTTCAAAAATTTTAAGTGACGTCGTTAGGCTGCTAAATTTTCATAAGGGAATTCTCAAACTTCTCTTTTCTTTCTAGTTCTCTTTTATGTGGTATGTATTTAATGTTTAAATAAAATGTTATTATTTACATTATATTTTGTCCCGATACTTTATTATGAGTCATTTATGAATGGGTGACCCATGTACCCTCTTTTTTTAATGTTTTTTGAAACCATGTTGCATATCCATTATATAGTAGAATATTCATCTCAAAATCTCTCCCCTTTTCAAAAGAAATTATATTATTTTAATTATGTGAATAACCAAACCTATTTAATTATTTGGGGTATTCTTCAAGTCATAAAAATTATTTATTTGATTCTGTAATTGACATACATAAAACTCTCATTCTTTTTTGTGGGTTATAAATGATATAATGATAATGTTTTGAAGCACTTTATAAAATGTCACAATTTTGAAATGAAACCCATTTCTTTTATTCTATTTGGGTTAATTATGAAATGTTTGATTATGATCTATTGGTATCACATGAAAATAAAGTCATATTAAGGGTGCACCCTGACAGTTCTTCAATGATTTGGGTAAATAAATTAATCTATATAGATGAAAATTTTTATGATACCTTGGTGAATAACCTTGGTTATTTTTATGACACCTTAAGGATGTAACTTGGTGATATGCTAATGAATTTATAAATATAATGTTTTAGCCATATTTTCAAGTTATTATTCATTTTCATTTTATTATTATATGGCTCACTTTCCATTTCCCATGTATTTATGTATTTCATCAAGTTATTATTGATATCACAAGTAAACTCATTCCCTTGTTCACCCTTACTAGGCCTTCTGATCACCCATTCCTTTGATGTATATCTCCATGTTATCAGATATATTAATTTAACTTTGTATGGAAATTTAAATAATCCTTTTAAGATGATTAAGATATTATTTTATGTTTTTTTTATTATGTACTTTTTTACAAGACACTAGTCTTTAAAGATCCTCTATTTGTAAAATGTAATGAAAAGTTGTGTAATAGAAAGGTGGGATTCTATAGTTTGTATAAAATGAATGTTTAGTTATTTTTGGAAATTATGATATGAAAAATATATGAATAACCCTATAGAAAAGTTTAATTATTTTAAAACTTCCTATTATTTTGGTGAAATATTAAGTAGGTGGTTTTCAAACAAATAAATATCTCTCTAGGTATGAACAAGTGAATGTGGCTATGGCACAACTATATCTAGGGGTAAAAAATAAAAATACCACTTTTATCTAGACTCAAACAGGAATTGGGGCATGAAAATGGGCCTTGATGAAGTCCTGGTTTGATACTCTAGGGGGATATGTTTTGTTAATCACAATCTTTTTATGAATCATTATGAAGGATTTATAGGGAAATGTAATTGTTGTTAAAGAATAATATGTTAAGCATGAAGTTTTAAGACATAAAAAATATTTTATGGTTAAAAGATTAATAAATGAAATAATATTCTCACAAAGGTTTTATTCTTTTATAAAATGGTGGGAAATAGGAGGAACTGTGAAAATGGTGACCACAATGGACCATGAAATGATGGCCCTATGGTGGAATCCAAAGTGGAAGCATTCAAGAGAATGATGAGCCAACTGACTCATGTTATGGGAAATAACTTGAATCGAGTTGAGAGACTAATTCCACCACAAATGGGACAACTTTTTATTTATTCCTTTATGTGTTAACAACTACCAACCATTGATGGATCTACCTACCCATTGATTTGAGAATAATGGATCATCTCTATCAATAAGATATTTTCTGTGATCTGATGTTCAGAACAATATAAGGTCACCCTGGATGTTTACTACTTAGGAGGAGAATCTAATCAGTAGTGGGAACTGATTAGAAACATGAGGCCAGGAGTTCAGGTTGAAGCTATGGAGTAGGAAGAGTTCTAAGGGATCTTATTCAATAATTATTTCCCTCATTCGATGAGGATAAAAATAGAGAATGAGTTTCTCGAGGTGAAGAAAACAGAGAATTAATCTGTTGGAATCTATGAGATGAACTTCATAATACTTTACCATTACACCTCAATAACTATCATGGATTGAAATGTGAAGGTTGATTGATTTTTTGGTGAACTAAGACCTCATATGCAAAATAATCTATCTAACCGAGACTATGATAGCTATGAGGAGACCATATAGAGGTCTATGAAAGTTGAACTAGAGTTCGTTGAGACACATTGGTCTCATAATTCCAATGATAAGAAAATATCAATTTAGCCAATCTTAGGGAGGAGCTTTGACCAGGGAAGAGGAGGAAATAATGTGCAATGTCCCATGTGTAATAAATGTTGGAAGAATCATTCAAGAACTATTTTATCATAAGAGGGAAGTGAAACAAGTGTGGTAAAGATGACCATATCATGTGGAATTTTCATAGTGAGGTGAAGCCTCAAATTCCCATCACTAACAAAAAAGTGATGATGGTTAAAGTGTAAAGACCCAAAATTTCCGTAGGAATTATTTTGACCCACGGTACTGGATAGGAGGAGTACATTAGCAGGCTACGAGGGGGAGCGCTTCTGGGTGATGTGGCAGAACCATAGTGGAGAGTGCCTCTGTGTGATGCAGTTGACCCACAGTACTCGATAGGAGGAGTACCACAACAGTCCAGGATAGTGGGAAGCACCTCTATATGAAGTATATTGTGCATTTTCATGGATTAATGTCTTCTATTGTATCTGAACATGATGCATGGTTTACTTCCTGGCTATGGAAGGGAATGCAGGAGGCTTTCAGGACGCAACTTCACTTGAGCACTGCCCTCCAACCTCAGACAGATGGTCAGACTAAGCGGACCATCCAGACCCTCGAGGACATGATCTGTGCCTGTATCCTCAACTTTGGTCGCAGCTGGGAGGATCAATTACCATTGGTAGAGCTTTCCTACAACAACATATATCACTCCACCATCAGTATGGATCCCTTTTGAGGCCTTGTATGGTTGACCTTGCAGATCTCCATTATGCTGGAAAACCCCCGGATAGTCAACACTAGTGGGACCAGAGATGGTACGGGCTACCACAAAGAAGGTTCAGATCATCCAGGAGCGGATGGAGACTGCACAGAGTAGACAAAAGTCGTATTATGATAGGAGACAGAGACCTCTGGAGTTCTACGATGGTTACCATGTCTTTCTACGAGTATCACCTTGACGAGGTATACATCTATTTGGACGAGGTGGAAAATTATCTCTACGATTCATCAATCCTTTCCATGCCCATACCAGAATAGGTGTGGTGGCTTACAACTTAGCTCTTCCAACTTAGTTGCACTGGGTGCACGACGTCTTTCACATATCTCAGCAGAGGAGATATGTGCACGAACCTTCCCACATCATCGACTATGGAGAGCTAGACATCGATGACAGAGTGACTTTTATGGATATTCCAATAGAGATTGAGGATCGACAGGAGCAGGTCCTATGTGGACAGTTGATACCTCTAGTGTGCATTCGCTGGCAGCAGGAGAACCTCCAGGAGAGAACATGGGAGTGGGAGGCTCAGATGCATGCTCAGTACCCCCTATTATTCCCATAGATCGAGTTATAGATTATGGGGATGTAAATCCCTAAGGTGGGGGATAATGTAAAGACCCAGAATTTTCGTGGATTTATTTTAAATACATGGAAATTTTACAAGTCCGCAAAAATTTATGGTGCTTGATTATGAGTTCTGATGTTCCTAGAATCAATTTCTATAGTTTTTTTCGGGTACGTTCAGTAAACATATGATTGAGATTTTATATCTTTTGAACTGGTGCTTGGAATTGAAATCTGGGGGCACCGTTGAACTAGCAGTGCCAGTATTCACTTAACAAGACTTTCGCCTCGACATCAAATGGTCGAAAATGGAAGTTAGATTTTGGGGTTTTTAATTTAATTAAATAAAAATAAAGTTTTACTTTATTTTTATTTTTGGTGGTTAAAATCTTCCAGAGGTGGTTAGAGGTGGGGGACACCACACCAAAACCTCCATTGAGAGGTTATGGTGGTGGGGCTTACCTTCACTTAACCTCCCTTGGGTGGATATCTTTGGTGGGGACCACCCGGGGGTTGTAACCCCTTGGAACCCCCAATTAAGTGGAGAAACCCTTGAACTTCCCCCACTAATTAAGTGTGCCAACTCTCATAATTAATTAATTGAACTCTTTCACTTAATTAATTGACACATTTTGAAATCTTTTGAATATTTTGGCCAACAAATTAAATAATGGTTTGTCTTAACCAATTATTTTATGTTAGAAATTAATTTGGTGGAACATTGAGAGAGGATTTGGAAGGATTTGGAGAAATAAATTCTCCAACAAAGAATGATCTTCAACAGTTCCAAAGAAGAAGGAGTTAACTGTAAAAAAAACGTTGTCCTCGACTTCGTCACCTCCGAACGCTCATCCGCCAATGACAGATATCCTCTTTCTTTTTTGACATTAACGAATTTACACTGCCTTTCTGTGACTTTGTCAATGTTCATCGAAACAAGGTAGGGGGATTTGAGTTGTTTTGTTACCATTCTACTTCGTTAAATTTATGGTTTTTGAATTGCTGTATGATATCAACATAACGTGGAGGGCTTGGACCGCACGAACATGGCCCGATCCTCCCCCTCCATTTTTATTCCCTTGATCATGATGGTGGTGGTGCGACAATTCCACGACTAACGGACAGTGGCAGAGCAACGTGAGCGGCGTTGGGTCGGTCGTGAAGAAAACCGGCGGTGCAAGGCCGCCGGATAAACGGAAGAGCGTGGCGCCGTCGCGCCGTGCGGAGGAGGAGACCCGTGGGCATGGCAGGATGCAGTGGAGGGGCATGGAATCGTCGTGCCGCTCAGAGATGCAGAACCACGGCCAGGGTGGGCCGCGGCGGAGAGGCGTGGTGTCCTCGCGCCGCACCGGTGGTGCGGAGCGGCTGTCCACTTGGCCAGCCGGGAGGAGCGGGACCCTATTTTGTCCCGCATGAGCTAGACCGACACCACCTGGAACCGTTTTGGTTCCACCCGAACAGTTCAATTGTTCGGGAGCTAGGGGCGCGTACTTCCCTCCTGGGCGTGGCTAGGGCAGGCCTTCGGGCCGCCAACAAGTCGGGTCGCGCGGGCCGCCCACTCGGGCCAGGCCGCACGGGCCACCCACTCGGGCCAGGCCGCGCGGGCCGCCCACTCAGGTTGGGCCACCCCCTCAGGCCAGGCCGGACCCTCATGCTGGTTCGTTGGGTCGGGTCGGTCAGACTGGGTCGGATGGGACCCAGACCTGTTTGACCTAATTACACTTTTATGCCCATATCCTGGGCTAAGGGTATCCGATTGATGAACCGCCTGCGGCGATGGAATTCTTGGAGCGAGACGGTTCTTTTGGCATACCTTGCCTGAGGTTTGGACACATTTGGGATACGGTCGGGTTGGTTTGAATCAAAAAACATATCGGGCCCCTGGAACAGAAATGCTAACAACTCACAGAACAGGTGTCTGATTGACGCGCCTTCTGTTGCGTTGAGACCCCTACGACGAGGCCGACCTTTTCAATAATTCTACTTGGGAATTTGTGACAGTAGGAGTATCGACTAGTAGCTCATGGACTGGATCCTCCAGGAGATGAGCGAGTGGAGTATGGAGACCTAGTAGCTGGTTGAGACCTGATGACTACTGACCTTTCGACTTGGAGTGTTTTGACTAGCCCAGTGGGAAGCGCCTCTATGTGACGGGGCAGACCCACAGTGGGGAGCACCTCTTTGTGACACGACAGACCCAAGGTACTCTACAGGAGGAGTACCTCAGCAGGCTATGAGGGGGAGTGCCACTGTGTGACGTGACAGACCCATAGTGGGGAGTGCCTCTATGTGACACAGCAGACCCACGGTACTCAATAGGAGGAGTACCACAACAGTCCATGGTAGTGGGAAGAACCTCTATGTTACGTGGTAGGCCCATAGTACTATATAGAGGAGGAGTATGCCAGCAGCCGAGGTTTCGACATTTTGACTGGGAGTGTTACATGTTACCACCACTAGAATAAAATCTTGGTTTTGAGATGAGTCAATGACTTTTGTGTTTTCCTCAGTATTGAGATGGGTTACTAGATAACTTAGGCATATATATGGGAATATACCTAAGTAATGGTTATCTATTGGTTTCATACATAGTAGATTATCTTTATTGGATTTTGTGAGACATTGAGGGTATCGGGGTCCCTACTTAGTATCATTATACTCACCCCTGCATGGGATATGCTAGCACATCGTTGTGTTGGTTGCAGAAGATAGACAACGTTGATTGAAGCAGAGAGTAGCAGGACTGGACAATACCCGGATATAGACCACTCGGCGTGATGGTACATGGAGTGGACGGACAGACGTGGAGAGTTGAGGAGGCCATCTGTACCTACCCTTCAGGTAGGAACTCTAGAGGATGACCCAGTATCTATTTTACTTCTTCTTTCAGTTGTACTTGTACTTTTATGTTTCCTTGTACTTTACTATTGGGCTTGTATTTTAAGCCCCCTTTACTTTCAACACTCTCTTTTGTATACAGTTTTACTTAGTGTTTTTATTCCAGTTGCATACTCTGTTGTGTGTGTTCATTTTATGAAGGCAATGCCTTCAAGTTTAGGGATTTACGCCTTTGGTGCTAGTCGCCAGCCCCTGGCTTGAAGAAGGTGGTCTTGGGGTAGTCACGATACACGCCCCGAGGGATGGTTCGTGATAGATATCTCAACCTGAAGTCCAATTCCTCAAGTGTTAATAGATTGGTCACTTTTCCAATAACTTTCAAAATCTAAGGGTTGTGGAGGGGAATCACCATCATCCTCAACAAAGGACAATGGATAAAGGTCATTCTTTTTCTATAACGACAGCTGATGTTGAAGCTCTAAATGATGTGTTGGAAGGTACTCATGTTGTTCTCTCAAAGCTAGCTACTAATTTGTTTTATTCCGGTTCCACACATTCTTTTATTTCCACTATGTTTAAAATAAATTTAAAATCAACCCCTAAATGGATAATAGTAGAGCTATCATTTAGGAATCCTGGTGGGATTTTCCAAGAATCATTATTTTTTAGAAACTTTAGTATTTACTTTAGTGAGCACAATATTATCAAAAATCTAGTTTTCATTTCCATGTTGGAATTCGACATTATACTAGGTATGGATTGACTATCAAAGTATAATGCTAAGTTAAAATGTAGAAGTAAGGAAATCTTAGTATTATTGAATGGAAAGCCAATAGTTATCTTCCAAGAAGAGATTTCTTGACCCGATCTTTGTCTAGAAGCACCTATTACAGATTTCTATATGGATTTGATCAATGAAGAAGAAGAAGTAAATGAGAGTATAAGGATAGAAAATGTCCCTATCAACGGGGAATACATTGACTTATTTTTTAAGGACTTACTCAAGTCTCCCCAAGAAAGAGATGTATATTTCTCCATTGAAGTCATACCTTTATCTCAACTAATATCAAAGAACCTTTATAGGATGGGAAATGTGAAGCTGGAGGAATTAAAGAAACAACTCCAAGATCTTTTGGATGAGGGGTTTATCTGACTGAGTGTGTCTCCTTGGGGAAAACATGTTCTCTTTGAAAAGAAAAAAGGATGGATTAGTGCGACTATGCTTTGATTATAGAGAACTGAATGGGATCACAATGAAGAACAAATACCCTCTTCCAAAAATTGATGACTTATTTGACAAACTTCATGGGGTTCAATTCTTTTCCAAGAATGATCTTCGATCAGGTTATCATAAATTGAGGGTGAAGAAGGAAGATATTACAAAAACCTCCTTCTGATCAAGATATGGGCATTATGGGTTTGTTGTTACACCCTTCGAACTAACTAATGTACATATATTTTTATGGATTTTATGAATAAAGTCTTTAAGGAATACCTTGGTAAATTTTTGGTAGTTTTTATTGATGATATTCTGATATATTCTAAATGTTTTGTGGAGAATGAGGATCATCTAAGGGTTATTTTTCAAACTCCATAGAAGGAGATTATTTTTGGAAAGTTCTGAAAGTGTGAGTTTTGGTAACAAAAAGATTCTTATTTGGGGAACATTATAACCAATGATGAAGTATAGTTGACCCTATAAAGACAATGGTTGTAGAGGAGTGGCCTCAACCTACAACCATAACTGATATTTGTAGTTACCTTGGATTAGTGGGATATTATAGGAGGTTTGTGAAAAATATTTCATGACATTCTAATATACTAAAAAAGTAAATTAAAAAATGAGTTAAGTTCCTCTAGAAAAAGGATTGTGGGTAATGTTTCTAAGAGATAAATAAGTGATTGGTTTCTGCACTTATTCTAACCTCACCTTCAAGAAAAGAAGGATTCATTATTTTTAGAGATGCATATCTAAAAGGGCTTTGGTGCATCCTCATGAAAAATGACAAGGTGATTGCTTATGTATCTCGATAGTTGAAGACTCATGAGCAGAACTATCCTATGAACGATCTCCAGATGGTTGTGGATGTTTTTTCTCTAAAGATATAGAGGCACTATATTTATAGGGAGAAGTGAGATATATACATAGACCATCAATTTTTGAAGTATAGTTTCACACAAAATGAATTAAACATGAGACAGAGGAGATAGATAGAACTTCCTAAAGACTATGATTGTCCAATTCATTATCATCCTAGAAGAGCTAAAAAATTCACTGATTCATTAAGTAGGAAATACAATGTTGTTCTATCCATGATGAGGATTCAAAGAGATCCCTTGATCCAATACCTAGTGAATCTGGACATAGGAATTGAAAGGGAAGGGACATCATCAACCATATCCCAAATGATTTCTCAATCATAATTAATTGATAAGATCAAGAAGGCTCAAAAAATAAGATCCTTTATTAATGAATAAGTTTAAGGATGTGAAGGATGGGAAGTTTATTGAGTTCAATATTTATCAAGAAGGTGTATTTAAATTTCTTACAAGACTATGTCTTCCTTCTATTCCGAAAATAACGAAGTAGCTGGTGGATGATGTTCATAGCTCTACTTTCTCTATATATCCTAAAAGCACAAAAATTTATAGGGAACATTGTGATCATTATTGGTGGGATAATATAAAAAGAGATATTGATGACTATACTACAAGGCTCCTAGTATTTAATCAATTGAAGAAAGATCAAGAAATCCTTAAATGGGTATTACAACCACTACCCATACTAGCATAGAAGTGGGACAATATCACTATAGACTTTGTCACTAGTCTCCTGAGAACTTCCAAAGAAAAAACAGTGAGATATGGGTTATAGTGGTCTATCTCACCATGACCTCCCATTTTATCTATATTCAAGAATACTTCTCTCTTGATTAAATTTCTTGGATTAATGTGAAGGAAGTGGTAAGGCTGTATGGAGTTCCACTTTCTATCATATCTGATCATGATCTAAGGTTTATATCAAAATTTTGGACACGTATTCAACATGATCTGAGTACTGAATTGAATTTCAGTACGACCTATCACCCCCAAACTGATGGCCAATCTGAAATGACTATTCAAACACACAAGGAAATGTTGATAGAATTCTCAATGGAATTTAATGGTGGATGGGATCAACATCTCCACTTAGTTGAGTTCTCTTAAAACAACAGCTTCCACTCGAGCATTCAAATGGCACCCTATGAATCTCTATATGGGAAGTAATGTAGAAAACCTACTTATAGGGATGAAACTATTGATAGAAAGATTCTTGGGCCTAATATTGTGTAAGAGATGACATAAAATGTTCATTCCATCCAACAACACATTAAAGCCTCTCAGAGTTAGGAAAAAGGTTATGTTAAAAACCATCGAAGGGACTTGAAGTTTGATGTTGGTGACAAATTATTTATTCAAATTTTACCTTGGAATCGATTCATGATATTTGGGAAGAAATGTAATCTTAGACCTAGGTACATTGGTCCCTGTGAAATACTTGATCTTGTAGGAGTAGTAGCTTACCGACATTCACTTTCTCCAATTATAGCAGAAGTTCATGATGTATTCCAAATATCCCTCTTGCGGAAGTACATACATCAACCATCACATGTAGTAAATCAATATGTGGTACAAATAGAACATAAACTCTCTTATGAGAAGAATTTGGTGGAGATCATGGATCATAGAAACATGGTTATATGCAACAAGACTACCCACCTTGTTAAAGTATTGTGGAGTAACCACAAATATGAAGAATCCATGTGGGAACTAGAAGAGTATTTGAGGTAGAAGTACCCATACCTTTTCTCTTTTGAGGGTACAAGTTTGAATTTTGGGGATTAATTTTCTTAAGAAGGGAAGAATGTAATGACCGGAACTTTTTAATAATATTTTGTTTCCTAAAATTGTGTGTTATTTTATTTTGTACTAAAAAAACTATATCCTTTTATTAATTAAGTCAGTATAATTGAAATGAAACCTTGGAGATTTTACCATTATATAACCATTGCTTAATTATTATTGTTGGTCGATATAACCGTTGGAAACTATAATCGTAATAATGTGATTTTGTTTATGAAAAGAAATGATCATGGTTAATTAATACAAAAAGAGGAGTCGATGGACTCATCTAGTAGACTAGGGTCGTATGAAGCCCATCTATCATATCTTGAGAAGGAGGTGGAATCCATAGGCTCTCCTCCAGAACATGCCCAAGTCGAGCTTCAATAAGTTATGCTTGAACAAAATCTCTTATAGGAGAAGTTCAAGCAGATAGAAATCACTACTAGGGAAATGTTTTCCAAACCGCCCCAAGATTCTATCACCATTTAACACCTTACTCATAGGTCCTATGCAGGTGTTATAAGGGGCTATGAAATGAGTCCTTAGTTACATAGTGTAATACATTTGTATAAGTAAAATTTTTAATTCTTTTTGTTGTAAATTAAATATCATTTTTGAATTTCAAATGTCAAAATTAATATAGGATAAATTTTTAAAATTTTATATTACTGATGAATATTAAAAAAATAGTACTTTAAAATATTTTTTATACTTTAAATAATTAATAATGTGAAATTATTTTCAAAAAATAGACATATATTGTTGTCATCGGTAAGAAATTTATAGTATGATAAGATCAACTTAGTTTTCGGTGAATAGTAAATTAATAATAGTAATATTACCCTTATGAATATTAATGTGAACAGTGGAATTGTAACCTTGCATAATTAAGTGTAAATATAATTTAGGCACCTTTAATGGTAATTTGATATAATGGTATAACTATAAAACTATTTTAGAAATTATTAGTTATGTATTAGTATTTTTTAGGTAAATAGTGATTTTAATTAAAAATTTAATTTATCATATTTATAAAATTATTTTCATAAAATGGAGTTTATTTTTGAATTAAAAACATTGATATTAGGTTAGGGTGAAATTATGAGATTTTTATAAGATGTTCTGTTTTCAGTGAATAGTAAAAATACAGTTTTTGAGTTTTTAGTGTGCTTTATGACATCATAATGATGTAATATATAATTTAAAATTATGGTCTACTAATTAGGATTGAAATATTATATGAGGTGTCCCAAGTGGCCAAAAAAATTGTCCAATTAAATGGGAAAGCCCTTGGTTTTGCAAATACCACTAATTAGGTGTCCCTTGGAAATTAATAAAATATTCCTTCACTTTTGCTATAAATACCAACTCATTCCTTCATTACATTCATAAAAAAATCCTCCTAAACAAGGATATTGTATTTTTACGTCCCAAGGTTCTCCCAATCCCCCAAGGTCCCAACCTTTATGTTTTTGAAGTTACTCATCAAGGTAAGGGAACCTTTCACCCTCCTCTTTTAGTCAAGACTTCTTTTATGTTATGTACTTTAAAGATATATTTTATTATGTTGGGGTATGTTATTATATATAATTACTTATTTCCCTTTTATTTTAATGTGATGAGAGACACTTTTTTGTCTCATAAACTCATTTTCTTATTTTTTATGTGACGTTGTTATGCTACTGAATTTTCGTAGGAGAATTCTCGAACTTCACTTTTTCTTTAAAGTTTTATTTTATATAGTATTTCTTTCAAGTTTCCATACCATGTTCATATTTCCATTTTATTCTGTACCTATACTATATTATGAGTCTTTTATAAATTGGTTACCCATGTCCCCTCTTTTCTTAATGTTTTCTAAAACCATGTTTCATAGTCATTATGATGCATAATTTTTATCTCAAAATATCTCTTTTTCTCAAGAAATTCTCTTATGAGAATTATGTGAATACCAAAAACTATTTCATTTCCTATGGTATTAATAAATACATGAAAATGATATATTTCATCTTGGAATTGAAATACATAAAACCATCATTCCCTTTTCATGGGTTATAAATGATATAATGATCATGTTTTGAAGCACTTTTTGAAAACGTCACGATTCTGATATGAAACCCATTTCTTTTATTATATTTGGGTTAATTCAATAATATTATATTATTATCTATGTGAATCAAATGAAAATAAATACATATTAAGGGTGAAATTTAATATCACTCCAATGTAATGGGTAAATAAATTAATCTCTAGTGATGATAAGTTTTATGATACCTTAGTGAATAACCTTGGTTATTTTTTTACTCATTAGGGTGATCCTTGGTGATATGATTATGAATCTATAAATTAAATGTTATAGATAAATTTTCATGTTATGATTCATGTTATTTTTATTATGATATCCCACTCTTTCCATTCCCCATGTATTTATGTATTTAATCAAGTTCTTTTTGATATCACAAGTAAACGGATTCCCTTATTTACCCTTACGGGGCCTTCTGCTCACCCTTTCATTTGATATATGTCCTCAGGTTATGAGATTCAGAAATTATAAAAAATATTAACATTTAAAGAATCATTTTTAGAGGAATAAAATATTGTTTTTTGTTTTTATGTATTATGTACCTTTTTCCAAGAAACTAGACTTTAAAGATTCCTTATTTGTAAAATGTAATGAAAATTTAAGTAATAAAATTGCAAGATACTATATATAAAATAAATTCAATGTATTTTAATTTATTATAAATAAAATGATAACCATTTTAATGATAAATAAAAATTTTCTAAAAAACTATTTTTATAAAATATGGATTAGTTTCATTTTTCACGCATAATTTAAAATTAGTTTTTACAACTTTTAGAAAATTTATTTAAAAAATAAACTTAATTTTTTAAATATAAAATTTCTATAATATCTGTGGATGAATTTTTTGGAAAGTTATAGTAAGATTTATTTTTTCATGAATAGTGAAAAACAAGATGATTTTTATTGAAAATTTCCTTTTATTTAAAATTATTTACACTGTTAAATTATTTTTGAAATCAGTGTTAAAGTAATATAAGTTCAATTATTTGATGTTTTAACTAATTTAGTTCTTTGGAATCAATTTATTTTTTATTTTTTATAGAAAAATATTTTAAACTTTTGAATTTTTATCTTTGGAAAAACCATTTTACAAAACATACATTGGATAAATTTTAAATTAATCTATGTCACTTTTATGGGTCGAATTTAGTAATTGGATTAAAAAATTTCACTTATAATAATTTATATTATCTAATATGGTTACTATAACATCCAAGGTAATTAAATAATAATGCCTTTTCAAATATATTAATATTTATGAATTAGATATTAATTTTACTTTAAAGGTGATGCTATGTACAATAGCATACCCAACATGTAACAATGGGTTTCTCTGAAATCTTATGTTGCACATAAGACTAAGTTAACCCGAAAAATAATATATTATTAATATTATTATTTTAAATGGTAATTATAGCCTAGTTGTTGTATTGTCGTGAATGAAAAGAGCTATTTATATTTTGTTTAGAACATGTTTATTAAGTATTTTTACCATCTTCCAATAATTCTTAGTGGCTTAAAATGAGAATAAATCGAATTTTAAGCATAAAATTCTTTAATATTTTTAAAAGGTAGTTTGACAACATTTTGATGGAGAAACCTTTTAAAATTATATTTTTCACTTTTATATGTTCTATTTAACAAAATATACTTCTTATTTGGATGTGGGACATCAAAATTCACTTTTTTTATTTTTTGGTATTTTCTGATAAAATTAATATTTTAATGAATAGTGAAAATTACTGCCTTTTAATTAAAAACTTTATTTTTATATAATTTATTTATATTGTTATATTATCCTTTTACATGGTTTAAGGTATAATTAGATGATGTTTTTATCACTTAATCCAATTTATTTCATTGAATGAAATTTAAAATTGAAATTGAATAGAAAAACTATATGAACTTTTGAAACTTTTACATTGAAAACTTGTTTTCTCGACCCATCAACAGGATTAGTTTTCAACCTCATTTTACCACTTCTATGAATTTAATTTTAAAAAAAAGAAATACATGGTTTTAATCAGTATTAAAAATTTGGTCCAATAGGATCAAAATAATTTTTGGTGAAAAGTAGTATTTTATTTACCACAGTTTAAGGTAAATACGGTAATTAAGGATAAAAATAATATTATAATAATATAAAAATACCCTAACACTTGTTCAAATATTATTGTATGAGTTATTTTCAACCAAGTAATATTATGGCTGAAATTTTTATCTTTGGAAGCCACTAGGATGTAATTAGGACATTTATAACATCTAATTTAAAGTAAAGGCAAATATGTCCCAATCTTGTCTCTTATTACTAAAACAATATTTTAATGGGGTTATATAAATTATGTTTTTGACTATAAATAATCTCTAGAAATATAAAAATATTACCTATATCTTGGTAATTTATTTATAATTTTTTAAAATTAAATAATAAAATTTAATCTTGACATAATGATGATGTAGTAATTAGTTTACTAAAGAGAGAATCAAATAAATGATATTAATAATATTAAAAGAAATATTTTTTGAAATATTTGATTCATTAAATGATTTTTTTTGGATTAATATAAAATACTATAATTCTATTAAATGTATTTTTTCAAATTTATATTTCTTTTTAGTTTTTATTTAAAATTTAATGAAATGAATGGTGTCAAAATTGACACTATTGATATTTTATAAAAATGACATTTTATTAAATTATTTAAAATTAATAAAAATATTTAAAATTTAAAAATTGACTATGTTAAGATCTATAAGTTTATCAAGTATCCAATTATTGGAAATTGTATCCATATACATAAAATTGACATCTTCTTAATTTTTAAAATGTTGTTACCACAATTAAAATTAAAAGAGAATAACTGAGGGTAAAAAAGAAATAGATGGTTTAAAATAAAATCAATAATTGTCTAAAATTTATTGGATGAGAGGATTTAGATATATCCTTATATTATCTTCTACAAAACTCAATTTGGAGTCATTTGGATTTAAAAATTAATTTATATTAATTTAATATTTTAAGAGTTTCCAAGGGTGCCCCTCTCCTATCCTACAGAAAGGTACCCACTCTTATCTAATAATCACACTTCATTAACCATTTATTTCAGACAATATATACCCAAAACCCTTCCTAAGATCCCTCCCCACATTCTTAAGGCCTTATTTTTGGCATAACAGCCTTTTTAGAGGTGTTAAGGTGTTCTTTAAGGGTGATCAACTGAATAAGAGGTATCATTTTCTTTAAGTATTTCTATTTTATTTATTCTTCAACTCCCTTAAAGAATCTAAAATCCAAGATGACATAATAACTCTAGTATCCTCATTATACTGAGATTTTTTTATTTTAATATCATTATTTAAATCCATCCCCACATCTATCAAATTGGAAAGGAATTAATCATTCATATGTATGTGTGAACTATCACCTCCACGAACCTATCTAATTTGTTTTTCATAATTATCTATCATGAATGGTTAGAATAATTAAATTAATATCAATATATTATATTAATGAAATATTAATCAATCTATTATAATAACATATTAATTATGTTCTTAAATTCCATGTGCAAAATACTGATAACACCATTTGTGCATACGTGTGAACTATAACCTCCACGAAGCGATGTGACTCGTTTTTTATTCATTATATAACTTTTATGACTTATATAAGTATATTTAAATGATTAATATTATATTAATTATGATATAATAATTATTTAAAGATAAAATAATACTTAAATTTTCTCCATAATGATCAATTAAAATTGACAAATGTTACTCATGCGTACGTATGGATTATTGTGTCCATGATTACAACATTGTTCATTTTTCATAACTGCACTTCTTGGTTTAATTTATAGGTATAATTTATGTCTAAATATGATAATAATTTCATGAATATTATATTTTAGATGATGGAATTATGACCACATGGACTAGTGACATCAAACAATTTTTACTTTCAACTAAAGTACCAAATATCGACAAAATATCCAATATAAACATAAATAATTATGTAATTTTTATAACATGGTATTAAATGATATAAAAGAAATAATAAACTTGAAAAATTTTATAAATAAATAATAAATTAACCTATTTTTATTTTTCGAGAATATAAATATTGTATGTGACGAGTCGGACTCACGATAAAGGACTTCATCTCAATCTCATTTCATTGAGGCATATTTTGATAATATACACCAACTTCTGTTATACGTTGTATAATTAACACCTTTGACTTTTAATTTGATTCAATGGTTTTCAAAAGTAATATTTTTTATATGAATTATTTTACTAAATAAAAAAATGAATTATTTTTTAACATTCACGGGAATATCTACTTTTCCAATACCATGAATATTATTTGATATTTGGATTTCTCTATAAGACTTATTATTTTTAAAAGATAAATAAATATTATATTTCACTTTTAATTATTTTGGTATTGAAAACAGTTTTTATAATGGATTTATTATATCAATATCTTTAAATGATATCTTGTCATTTCAATGTGCAAATGTTATTTTTTCCCTTTATTCTTGTTAATGTGTTATGATTATGTTATGGTTCTTGGTATTTGATTATGTATATGGGTGGTTCCTAATAATTAGAGGGAAGGTGAGCCCATGATATCTCTCCAATGCATTGGGAAATGAGATAGATTTAAATAATAAGGTTTCTCTTAAGATATTTAGGGAATATACTATGATGGGTATTCCAAATATAACCATGATGGTTACTCCCTATGTATCTATGAAAGCTAAAATGTAAGTATGATATAGATGAGAAAAGTTACCTTTGAGATTTATGATTTCTAAGAAGTTTCTCAAGAATATTATGACATCATGAGGTATGTTACGAGTTTATATATTATCGGTGAAAAGTATGATTTTATGAAAAAAACTTCATGGGTTTAACTTATTCATGGACTAATGGTTTCATTCCTTATTTTATACAACTTATTAAGATTTTTTTGTTCATCCAAATTTCTTGAAATGTTTTTCCAGAGGATATAATGATGGGTAAAATAAAGAAATAAGTTAATATGAATGTTATTAATATTTTTATGATGATAAATAAATCATTATTTATTTTGAAATGTTTTAGATTATGAAAAAATGGATATTGAGTAGACTTGTCTACATTGTAATATTTGATATGTTATGTAATTGTTATGTCCTAATTTTCCAGAACTCAAAACCTAAAAATATTCTCAATGTGAATTCTTTATTTAACTCAAGATTATTTGATGTTAAACGCAATAGACTTATAGTTGGTATTAAAAGTCAGTTTAGATAAATTTAGGGGTTATGATATTGTTAGTAGAATATCCCTAAATAATTTTTAATTTATTTTCAAATTGAAATGATATAGAATTTAAAGATTACCATGTTTCTTTTTCTATGATATTTTTCTCAAAATGGTTTTTCTATAGGAGAAACAAGGTAGCTATGAAAGTAAACATCTTGAAGAAAACAACCTTCCAAATCGGTATCTCGACTAGAAAGGTACACTCCAAATTTCATCTGAGATCTTGATTGAAAAAATCAATCATTTTTACTCAGTATTAAAGCCAAATTATCAAACGGCATTGGATTCTCATGAGTTCAAAATTTATGAAAATATTTTTCAATTTTCAAAGAATATGGAAATGGAGTTTTCTAATGATCATGTGTTCTTTTTCAAATAGTATAAAAAAGGTCGACGTGGTAGAAGAAAGGGTAGAATTCTTCAAAAAAGTATGATGGTAATAAAATTAAGCCTACAGTTTGTGAAAATTGTGGTAAAAAGTACACAGGGGAATGCCTTTTGAATTCTAGTAAGTGCTTATGAGGTGGTAATATTGTACTTAAGGCTCATAACTACACTGAAAAAGATCAAGGTATTGGTAATACCAAATCTTATTTATAGTCTGTAAAATGTTTTAAGTGCAACTAAATGGGTCATCATGTAAATGAGTGTCCGATGAAGAAATCGCATAATGAAAAGCTGCCAGACTATATGCAGAAAGGTGTGGTGAAATCCTTTGCAACTTCATTATCTGATTTTGGTCTATCAAATGAAGTGTTAGTAGGAACATTTTTTTATTTAGATTATTCCAACATGTTTTTTTATTTAAGGTCTAAAAATTCTTTAATTTATAAGAACTTTTCTTATAAATTGGGTATTACAACTCAATAAATGAATCCATAACTTATGGTAAAAACACCCGGGGAAAATTTTGAGGCAAAAAAAAATTATAAGAATATTCCTATACATATATACAGAAATAATTTACCTACAAACCTAGAATTTTTACTCTAGTATATTTTGATGTTATTCTGGTCCTTTTTGTTTACCATGCTAAGATTGATTGTAGAGATAAAGAGGTTTCTTTTCATAGAAACTTTTAGTTTGTGTAAAACAATGAACCCTTACCATTGATAACATATAGGGAAGATGAGAAACTATTAAAGGATGAAAATGAAGGTAATTTTGAACATATTTTTAAAAATAAAGTAAATGTTATGATTAATGATGTGCTAGTGTTAAATGAGTGTCTTGATGATTTTCATGATGATTTGCCTAGTATTATACTTGATCAAGAAGTTGAATTTACTGTTCAATTAGTTCATGATTCTAGGACAATTTCAAAACCCCCTTATCAAATGGCTCAAATTGAACTTTTCTAGTTAAAGAAAAAAATTGTAGGAGTTATTAGATAAATGATTCATTCAACCCAGTACACCACCATAGAGTTATCCAATCTTGTTAGTAAAAAAGAAAGATTTTTCAATGAGACTTTACATTGATTATAGATCATTGAATGATGTCACTATTAAGAACAAGTATCTTTTTCCACGTATTGATGATTTGTTTGATCAGTACTAGGGAGCACAGTATTTTCTGAAGGTTGACTTGAGGTTGGGGTACCATCAGTTGAAAGTAAAAGAATCATACATTTTGAAGATTGTTTTTCATAATATATATGACCTTTATTAAGTTACGATTATGCTATTTGGGTTAGCTAATTCACCTACTTTATTCATGGATCTTATGAATAGAATATTACATGATTTCTTAGATAAGTTTGTGGTTGTGTTTATTGATGACATTTTGGTATATTCTAAAAGTAAAGATAAGAATGAAGGTCATTTAAGGGTTGTCTTGCAAACCATAAAAAAATATAATTTATTGTAAATTAAATAAAATTATTTTCCTACAAAAAATTTCATTCCTTGGTCACATTATTTAAAAAGATGCATAACTATAGATCCTACTAGAAAACGTTGTTGAAGAATGACCAAGACCCAAAAATATAACCGAGGTTCACAGTTTTATTGGTTTAGCAGGTTATGATCAAAAGTTTGTTGAATTTTTTATGATTATCTAGCCCACTGACTAAGTTAACTCGAAAAGGTGTTAATTTCATCTGGAAAAAAGAATGTGGTAACTATTTTCATGAATTGACAAGAAGATTATTGAATGATCTAGTTTTGACCATACGTTCCAGAAATGGTGAATTTTTTATCTATAGTAATGTTTTATTGAAAGGAAATTGTTGTGTCCTAATGCATAATGATCATGTAATTTCTTATGCTTTACATCAGTTGAAAACTCATGATCTAAATTTCCCTACACATGAATTGGAATTAGCTACTATTGTTTTTTATTTAAAAATTTAGTGGAATCATCTCCATGGAGTAAAATGTAAAATATATAATGACCAGATAATGTTGAATTATATATTCACTAAAAAATAATTAAACATGAGATATAGAATTTTGTTGGAACTAATAAAGGATTATGATTTCATGATTCATTGCCATCCAGAAAAAGAAAATAACATCATCGATGTTTTGAGTAAATAAAGTAATTCTAATTAACCATTTTACATTTGGAATGTTATACTTTGGTTAATGATTTGATAAACATTGGCATGGAAGTTTTTATTGCATTAAATTCCTCTATTTTGTTTCAGGTTTCAGTGAAATCTATTCTATTTGATAGTATTAAGAATGTACCGAAAGAAGATAGTGAATTCTAGAAAAATGTAGAATTGGTTTAGAAGAGAAGTTTCCTGAATTTAACATTGATAAAGATTTTGTTTTGTGATTTTGGAAGAGATTCGCTGTTCCCTGTGATTCAAAATTGAATAAAGAGTTGTTATGTGAAGCTCATAGTTCTTTATTTTCATTTCATCCTGGGAGAACTAATATGTATAAAGACCTTCAAGATTATTACTAGTGGGATATAATGAAAAGATATTTTTTTGACTTTACTGTGAAGTGTTTGAATTTTCATAAAGTTAAATTAGTATGGAATTATAACAAACCAGTCTTTATGTACATGTAGATGACATTAATTTTGCGGAATACATAATACATGACACAAACAGACACCCAAAAAACATATTAGTTTAGCGTATTTGGAAACTTGAAACATAATCTTCTAACTTGGTGAAAGATCTTAAACATCTCCCATAAAGATATTCCCATTTTTTCCCTAACTAAAACTTTTCTTTATATCCTAGGGAAAAGAAAACATAAAATGGGTGAGCTCAAATTCTCATTAAAGGTAAACATTGATAATATAAAACAAACTATAAAAATAAGAATTTAAAAACATAAACATAAAGTTTAAAAATCACGAGTCATGAAATAAATCTTGGCAGTTCGTAAGGTATAGATCATAAAGAAACATTAATCATATTAAAATAGCATTGAAATAAAGTAAGGAATTGTGGAAAAAAATAATCTCATAATATGATTTTTATAGTAACCAAGGCATTATTTCCAAGACCATCATAGTGTATAAATTCCATTACTGAATCGGGTATACATGTCATTCCAACCTTATATTACTGAACCAGATTTACTTGTCGTTCCAGTCATGTCTTTCTCATGAGATATAAACCTATACCAGATGCATTAGAGGTAGATATAGGTCCCCCCATCTCATAATGAAATCATTCTCACCGGTGCCACAAAAACATAAATCATTCATCATAACATAACCCATGAAATAAAATGGGTTTCTTAAACATCATTCCATCATAATCCATATAATATAAATGGATTTAATAAAATAATTCAATCATAAATAAAATAAAATTAATGTAATAATAGGGATATAAACATAACCCTATTTAAAGAGTGTCATCTTAGATGGGAAATAATTTTAAAAAAACATTTGAACTTAATTATTGATGAAAATATCATTTCATTTTCAAAAACTTTTTCTTTTCTCAAAGGGACACACAATTTTAAAAGGAAATAATTTAGTTTAAAATATACATGATATATTTTATAGGAATATTTATTTAAATAAGGCTTCAGGAAATAATAAAAATTCATTCATTTCGTATATGTTAAAAAAACATTCTCCTAGTACTTTTACCAGAAAAGACAATAAGTATGTCATTTGTTAAGAAAAAGAAAGATTCCTTCCATACCGTGTAATAAAAGTATAAAATGGGTAAAAATGACATTAAACATACATATAATAATATTAAACATTTTATAAATTTTTTTTAGAAAACATTGACATGGATGATAAATATATCCCTAGTAAATACTTATGTATAAACAATCTCGAATAAAAATGTGATTTCAAAATTATCTCTTACCTTAGGTCTGATACCATACCTATGTGTCTGAACAACCTGTATAATGATTTTTATAATGTTATTAACTTATTATAGAATCATGTTCATCATATATTGTCATATTCTCCTTCATTTGTTTGTAAAAATTCATTGTAACTCATTATTCGGGTTTTAATTGCTTTAGGATCATATGCATGTTTTGTCAAATAAGATCAAGTTATCCTTATTAGGTAATATTTATATCATTATAAAATGATATTAACATTATTAATATCATATTAATTCAATATTTACATTTATATAATCATTCTTGAGTGTTTATCATGTAGAACGAATGGCATCACATCGTGGAGATGGTAGGTTGTACGTACGCATGAGCAACGATATCATTCCCATAATTATTGAATGATATTGATTTGAATGGTGTACTATATTTAAGAATCAATATAATTTTATAATAATCATATATAGTTATTAAATCTATTTTTATACCCATCCAAGTAAGGTGGTGGTGAAAAACATATTACACCACAACGTGGAGACGGTAAGTCGTACGTACGCATGCGTGGTGATTTTTTCTTTCTTAGGATGAATAGAAAATTTAATATGGTTGTTTCATAATTATAATAACATATTATTATATAATTTCCATTGGAGTTATTATTATATAATTAAACAACTCATTATGTAGAAGTATAAGTACAAGTAGAAAGAAATATGGAAAATAGGTAGAAGAGATTACCTCTATAATTGAGGTGAGGGGCACTTTTTAAAACCTCAAAAATATTAATTTATAATAAAGTCAAACCCCATTAAAAAACGTCAAAAATTTCCCTATTTTTAAAAATATTTTATATAGGTTTATAATCTCATCAACTAATAAATTTTAGACAAGTTTCTATGTCCACTCAAACCTTATTTTTTCAATTTAACACTTAGTTATTCTATTTCATTTTAACTAGGGTAATAAATATTTCAATATTAAAAGAGTAAAATATTAACATATTTGATTTCAATTAGTTCTTATATAATAATTTAGAAAAAAATTTACCATATAATTATAAATATATATTTTTCAAAATGTTTATTATTTTTAAATAATTTAATACAACACTATTTTGATAAAAAATCAATAGTGTCAATGTTGAAACTATTCAATTTATTGATTTTTTTAAAAATATAATGATAACAAGTTAACTTAGAAAGAAAAATTTATAATATTCTTAAAATTTCATGGATATCCTAAAAAATAATTTTACATATTAATTTTCCAAAAATATATTTATTTTAATATTGTTAACAATATTTATTTGATATCTCCATTAATAAAATTATTACTTCAATGATTTTTGTGTAATTATTTAATACAATTATTTCTTGAGAAAAATTTAAAAAAAATAATAGGATGAAGATAAATTTAATATATTTATCAATAATATATTTTTAATAATTTATCTTCTATATAATCAAACTTTAAAAATGTTATAATTCTTAAAGTATGAATGTGACAACATTAACATTACTTTAAATAAAATAATATAAATGTCATAATCTATTCTATAAGGATCCAAATGGTCACTATATTGACCCTTGAATGATTTTGGTCGAGAAATACTATACCAATAATATTTTTTCATGTGATTCAGACTTTTTATGCTTATTAGAATTTTAATAAAAATTGTTTTATGGATTTCTTATCAATTAATTAATTTTTACATCATCAAAGTATAAGACTTTATGGTGACTATTTATTTCCTAAAAATTAAAAATAAATTATCATGATGTGGTTAATTATTTTATATTTCCATTTAATAATTTTGTTCGAATATATCACTTGTTTATACCCATATTAAAATTATTATACTTATATGAAATGTGAGTTTCATATTTTTTCACTTTCATGGGTTTTATTAATATCAATGTCATTTTCTTTTCGAAGTGGAAATTATATGACTAATTTTAGAAAAAAAATATGTTAAGGGTATAATTTTATTCATCCAATTTTATTTTTTACAGTTTTAGAATTATTTTATTGTCCTTTTAAAATTATTTATGACACTAGTTTAACTGATTTACCTTTAACTGTGTAAGTAAAAATTACTGTAGTTACTATTCCTATTATAAAAAAAATAAAAGGGACCTATTTACATAATTTGGACCTTCTAATTTTAAATATATAATCCATTTTTTTAAATTCAAAACTCATAATTGGAAGAAATTAGTTCAAAATTAACTCTCGTTGTTAAAACCAAAAATAGGGGTTTTAAGAAGTAAAAAACTATCAAAATATTGACAGGTGTTTATGTCAAATTTAAATTTTAAATTATTTAAAATTACCAAAATTGTATTAAATTATAAAAGCATAATCATATTACACTCTAAAACCAATTAAAAATATAATATTACTATATAAATATGATAGATGAATTTTTCATTTTGAATTAAAATTCAGTATTGTTACTATTCATTAAAATATGAATTTTATCAGAAAAATACCAAAAATTAAACCAAAATAAATTTTGATAACCCAATTCCAAATAAAGTGATTATTTTTTCAAATATAATATATAAAAGTGTTAAAACATGATTTTAAATGGGTGCACGATTAAAAGGTGACAAAACTTTTTTAAAAAAAAATACAACTTTTATCCAAAAAAATTGAATTTTTTTATATATAATGTTCTATAAAATACATAAGATGAATTTTAATGCTATATATAATTAAAAAGGTGGTTAATTATATTAATAACTACTACTTTATATCCCATTATATAAAAATATTTTAATAATATATCATTGTTTAGTGAAACTCGGTATTACGTACAATGAAAGCTATCATGTAAGGTCTCTCTTACATGTAATGAAAGGCATATCAGTGTTAAGTTTAGTACAAGGATCCTTTGGTGTTGCTTATAACATAATCCTAACATTGTTTTTTTTTACATTGAACAAAATCTATTCTCAATGTTGCATGAAATGAATTCTATCAAAAGAACATGAAATTGTGTGTAACAAATGAAAATAATAGTTTTGTGTATACTGAAAGATAATACAATGTTTCATATTATGTAATCTAATCTTGGTGTAGTGTAAGACTAAAGGAATAAAAGAAATTAAAATTAATCTATCTCGTAAAATCTCAGGGTATTACAATCTACCCCCCTGAAATTAATTTCACCCTTGAAATTCATCAGGGTTATAAATGGTTTACTACATGAATGTTTCTTCCATGGAAACCCACATCATAAAAAGGGATACTAAAACTTCATTTTTAAAAGTAAAATTAGAAACATAACGGTTACCCAATGTAACTCATCACTTGGTTTCCATAAAGGAGAACATAATTGGGAAGTCAAAACATGGATATAGAAGAGAAATCTAACAATCATGTTTTGATGGATAGTGATATTGAATAAGGTTTGGAGAAAGTTATATTCTAGAAAGCCATAAATCTATGATGATTAAAGAGACCATCTAATTCATCAGGTAAAAAGGTACTAAGATAATATTTTTTGTTTTAAGATCTTTTTTCTAAATTTGATGAATTTTTACATGAGGAGAAAACCCTACTTGATTTCAGTACAATCTCATTGTTGTTCATTCCCTAAACAATTTCCAGTTCATCTATCATTTAATGAAATGATGATGAATTTATCATTCTAGAAGTGTTAGCAGATCATGTAATATAATGATATGCCATTCCACTTGTCTTAACAAAAAGGTTAGAACATGTTATCAAATATGCATAAGTCCACCTACAGTGAAATAATACATTAATCTAACTAATTTCCAACAGAATATAACTTATACTATCTATAAATGGATAACATTACAATCCATCCAAAAACTAAAAATATAAAACTTCAGATAGAGGTGATCTAAATCAACTTAACACTTGTCTCTCATATCTCATTGGGAAGTTCTTGGTTTTTATACTCCAAACATGTGAATAACTTAATAATGTATTATCATGAAACCTGATAATAACATGAATTATCATATAACCTTAGTAAAAACATGAATTATTTGAAAATTAACTCTTTATACACACCAAAAATACCCAAAAAATTATATACTCAAACAACGATATCAATTTGTCCTTATATCATTCATGATCTCATTCATACTATCAAATAAACCATTATCTCCTTATTCCTTTATTAAGTAAATATCATGTTCTTTTAAAAAATATTTCAATCACTTTTCATGGTTATTGTTACCATATAATTATAGAAAACCATAATTAACCAATACATAGATATTTCAATATCACATAATACTATAAATGAGATTCCACAATACTATTTTCTAATCCCATTAGATAAACACTTAATCATTCCACCACTTCGTTGTCATACTCAACATCTCCAATAGTGATTCCATGTGACATACCTTTGTATTTTACCTTATGAGGTTGGTGACGTAGATCATCATTAACCATTGGATTAGGTCATTTGTCAGCATAATTCCCCATTTCCTTGCACTGGTAGCATTGATGTTTTGGTGGTGTGTTCTGTGTAGTCTGTTCTCTATTTACATTAATAGAAACCTTTTTCCCATTACGTTGACACTCAACTACATGATAACGTTATTTTCCAAAATTGAAACATTTTATAGTTCCTTTAAGAAAATTTCCACTAAGCTTATTTCCACACATTGAGCATATGGAAACATTCATATTATTTTCACCATTTCTTTGAGATTTTCCCTTAAACTCCATCTTTCATTTTTTATCAAAACCATGAGATGGATATGTAACACTTTTAGTTCTACCTTGATAGCATAACGCATAATCTCTTAATAGATACTAAAGTCTCTTATAAAAAATTGCTTTCAAAGACTTGGTTTTAAACCATTATATAATCGATCAACATTACTTTTTGGTTGGATGAAAAAACCAAAAGCATACCATGAAAGTCTGGTAAAATTCACCTCGTGTGTACCAACAGATTCATCATCCTTTTCCATTAAAATCAAGGAACTCTTTTCTCATCTTTGTTATAAGAATATGATTAAAGTACTTATTGAAAAAAAAAGTTATTGAACTAATCCCATCCTATGGATTCAATTTCATCTGGCTACCCTGTATTCTTAATTAGAGTCCACCACTGGTCTACTTCACCTTCTAAATGATAATAAACCAAAATGACTTTTTCATGTTCTATACAGTGAAGGATTGAAAATATCTTTTCAATGGTTCTAATCCATTGTTCAACAACAAGTGGATTAGAAGACCCTCTAAAAGAAGGTGTATATTTCATCATGAAGGACTCAATAGAATGTTGCTCCCTTCTCTGCTCATTTGGAATTACAAAATGATTCATAGACTGTTTAAGTATATCTATAAGATTCTTCATTCCATATCCCATAACATTAGGCTGTTCAGAAGGGAAATCATTACATTGCCTAATGCATTGATCATTAACACGGTTCCTTCAGGTTGTATCCATTGTCTAAAACCCAAAAAGAATAGTGTGAGAGGCAAAAATCATACTAGGAAAACAACATAATCAAGGGGGATTAATTTCAATCTATAACATCTTATGTTTAATCCTAGGTTATTCATGATCATTACCATAATTCTAGGACCGTAACTTATTGTTATACTTAACCTTAGGGACATCCCTAGACATACCTTAAAAATATCTCTAGAGATCTCATTAAAGTTTTCACATCTTAGTTTCCGATGGTTGAAAAAAACTTTTCTATGATACCATCTATAACGACCCAGGTTTGAAATACATGGAAATTACATTAATTTTGTGTAATACTTAATACATAACCCTAACATACAATGAAATATCGTATTAGTTTAGTATCTTTAGAAACATAGAATATAATCTTCTAACATGGTGGAAGATCTTAAACATATCTCATAATGATCTTCCCCTTTTTTTCCTACCTATAACCTTTCTATATATCCTAGGTAAAAGAAATCATAAAAAAGGTGAGCTCAAATGCTCAGTAAGGGTAAACATTGAGAACATTAAACAAAGCATAAACATTAGAATGTAAAACCCTGAACATAATTTTTTAAAAACATGAGTCGTGAAACAAATTGGCAGTTCATAAGGAATAGATCATAAAAGAACAATAACCATGATAAAATAGAATTATAATAAAAAATGGAATAATTGAAAATAAATAATCTCATTATATGATTTCCATAGTATCCAAGGCATTACCTCCAAGACCATTATACTGGAAAAAGTCCATTACTGAACCGGGTTTACTTGTCGTTCCAGCCAGGTATTACATAACCGGATTTACTTGACGCTCCAGTCATGTCTATCTCAAGAGATATAAATCTTTACCTAGTGAATTTGAGGGAAATATAGGTCCCTCCCATATCATAATGAAATCATTCTTACATGTGTCACAAAAACATAAATCATTCATCAAAACGTAACCCATGAAATAAAATGGGTTTCTTAAACATCATTCCATCATAATTCATATAAAATAAATGTATTTCATAAATTAATTCTATAATAAATACAATAAAATCAAATTAATAATAGGTATATAATCATAACCCTATTTAAATACCATCAACTTATATGGAATTTTTTTTGATAAAACACTTGAACTTATTTCTTGAGGAAAATATCATTTCTTTTTCAAAAACATTTTGTTTTATCAAAGTGCCACACAATTTTAAAAGAAAATAGTTTAGTTGAAAATAAACGTGAAATATTTGATAGGAATATTCATGGAAATAAGTCTTCATAAAACCATAAAAATCCATTCATGTCGTATAAGCTAAAAAACATTCTCCTTGTACTTTTATCGAAAAATTCAAAAAAGTACTTCATATGGTAAACAAAAGAAAAATTCCTTCCATACCATGTAGTAAATTTCAAAAAATGGGTAAAATGAATTTAAATAGACATATAAGAATAGTAAAAATTTTATGAAAATATTTTTAGAAATCATGGACATGGATGATAAATATATCCACAGTAAATAATTACATATAAACTGTCTTGAATAAAAATGAGATTTCAAAATTATCCATTACCTTAGGTATGATATGCTTCCTATGTGTCTGAACCTCATATATAATTATTTAGATAATTTTATTTACTTATTAAATAATCATGTTCATCATATATAGTCATACTCTTCTTCATTTGTTTGTAACAATTCATTGTTACTCGTTATTTGGGTTTTAACTTCTTTATAATTGTATGCATGTCTTATCAAATATGTTTCTATTTATCCTTCTTACGTTATATTTATATAATTATAAAATGATATTAAAATAATAAATACCATATTTATTCATTCTTTACATTTATATAATCATTCTTGAGTGGTTATTATGTAGAACTAATCACATCGCATTGTGGAGACGGTAGGTCGTACGTAAGAATGAGAGACGATATCATTACCATAATTGTTGAATGGTATTTATTTTCATGGTTTACAATATTTCAGAATAAATATAATCTTATAATAATCATATATAGTTATTACATCCATTTTTATACCCATCCGACAAAGGTGGTGTTGAAAAAAAGATTACACCATGGCGTGGAGACGGTAAATTGTATTTACGCATGTGTGGTGATTTCGTCTTTATAAATATGGATAGAAGGTTTAATATGATTGTTTAATAATTATAAAATAATCATAGTATATAATTTCTACTGGATTTATTATTCTATAATTAAAAAACTCATTATTTAGATGTATAAGTATAAAGAAATATGAAAACATTTCTAGAGGAGATTGCCTCTTCTTCGACGTGCTCTCTTTAGATCTCCCCATAATGAAACTAGAGTTGGGCTTTTGAAAAGACCAAAAACTCTAGAATGTGACTAAAGAATTTTATAAGAGTAATGGGTATGGTATTGATTAACATGAAGGCATAATGATTTGTGGATAAATGATTGAGGATGTACCCCTTTATAATTGAGGTGAGGGGAAATTTTGAAATCCATAAAAATATTAATTTATAATAAAATCACACCCCACTCAAAAACATCCAAAATTTCCCAATTTCAATGATTAGATTATATAGATTTTCAGTCTAATCATATAATAAATTTTATATAAGTTTCTATGTCCATTAAAACAATATATTTTCAATTTAACACATAGGTATTCTATTTTATTCTAATTATGGTAACAACTATTTCAATATTAAAAGGGTAAAATACTTAATTATTTGATTTCAATTAGATAATAAATAAATAAATTTGAAATTTTTTGATCATATCATAATTATTATATATTTTTAAAAATGTTTTGTGATTTTTAAATAATTTAATAAAAAACTATTTTGATAAACAATCAATAGTGTCAATTTTGATACTATTTAATTTATTGATTTTTTAAAAAAATATATACATTACATGTTAACTTTGAAATAACTATTTTATTATATTCCTATAAATTCAAGGTTATAAATAAAATTCATTGAACATATTAATTATCCCAAAATATATTTATGTTAATATTGTTAATAACGTTTATTTGATATCTCCATTAATAAAATTATTACTACAATAATTTTGTGTAATTATTTAATATATTTATTTTTTGAGTAAAAATTAAAAAAATGATGGATTTAAATTTAATATATTCAAGAGAATATATATAGTATAATTTATCTCTTATAAAAAAACATTAAAATGTTTTACTTATTAAAGTATGAATGTGACAACTTTAACATTACTTTAAATAAAATAATATAAATGTCATAATATACTATATAAGGCTCCAAATGGTAACTATATTAACCCTTTAATGATTATGGTCGATATATAATTGACTAATAATATGTTTTCATGTGTTTGTGACATTTTTTTGGTTATTAGGATTTTAATAAAAATTGTTTTATTGATTTCTCATCAATTAATTAATTTTTACATCATCAAAGTATAAGACATTAAGTTAATTATTTATTTTCTAAAAATTAAAAAAAATTTACCATGATGTATTTAATTAATTTATATTTAAATATAATATTTATGATTGAATATATCACCTAGTTATCCCTATATTAAAATTGTTATACTTATATGAAAATTGAATTTGACTTTTTATCACTTTCATTGGTTTTATTAATATCTATGACATTTTCATTGTAAAGTGGCCATTAAATGATTATTTTTCAAACCAAAGATGATAATGGTATAATTTTATTCATCCAATGGTATTTTGGCAAGTTTTAGGATAATTTTATTGTCTTTTTCATATTATTTGTTACACTTATTTACCATTAACTATGGTAAATAAAAATTATCATAGTTATTATTCCTCTTATTCAAAAATAAGAAGGACCTATTTACCTAATTTGTACATTATGATTCCAAATATGGAATCCATTTTTCTAAATTCAAAAAATATAATTGGCTAAAATTAATTCAAAATTAATTCCCGTTGTCAAAACCAGAATGTGGGTTTTTAAGAGGTGAAAACAACCAAAAGATGGGCATGTGTTTATGTACAATTTAAATATGAAATTAATTAAAATGACCATAATTTGATTAAATGATAAAAAAATAGTCCAAATAAAATTTAAAATAATAAAAAATATTATCTAACTATATAATTAAGATAGATGAAAGGGCAGTTTTGAATTGAAATGTAGTATTTTCTACTATTCATTAAAATGTGAATTTTATCAGAAAAATACCAAAAAATGACTAAAGTAAATTTTGATGTACCTATTCCAAATAAGATGTTAATTTTTTTCAAATATAATATAAATGTTTTTAAAAAACTATATTTTAAATGGGTGCACCATCAAAAGGCGAAAAACTGTGTTTTTAAAAAAATACTTATTTTATCCGAAAAATTAAATTGGTTCTTATATCATGTTCTATAAAATACATAAGATGAATCTTAATGTTATATAATATTAAAAATGTGGTTAATAGAATTCATAAAGACTAGTTTATATCCCCTTAAATAATAATATTTTAATAATCTATTGTTGTTTAGTGAAACTCGGTATTATGTACAATGCAAGATATCGAGGAAGGTCGATCTTGCGTATAATGCAAGCCAAGTCAGTGTTATGTTTAGTGAAAGCTTCATTTGTTGTATCTTGTAATATAATCTAAATATAGTTATTTTATACATTAAACAAAATCTATACTCAGTGTTTTGTGAAATTAATTCTATCAAGAGAACATGAAATTGTGTGTAACACAAGAAAAGAATAGTGTTGTGTATACTGAAAGATAATATGGTGTTGTGTATATTGAAAGATAATCTTGGTGTAAAGTACAACAAAAGACATCAATGAAATTAAAAAGAATATATCTCATAAAATCTCAGGGTATTAAAGGATGTTTCAAAAGGGTATGCTTCATCCTTTACCAGTGGAAAAGTGAAAATGGGAAAATATATCTATGTATTTCATAGAGGCATTACCAAAGAATTATGAAGGTAAAAAATTCGATCTGGGTTATTTTTTATTTATTGGATAAATCTTCTCATTTTTATCCCATCTGATATACTTTATCTCTAGATCAACTTTCTCGATTGTATATTAAAGAGATTGTTAGGTAAAATGGAGTTCCCCTCTCCATTGTATCTGATCATGATCCTAGGATCACTTATAACATTTGAAAAGGCCTTAAGAAGTTGTTTGGTACTGAATTTAATTTCTGTATGACTTTTCATCCATAATCAAAAGGGCAGATAGAATGAAAAATTCAGATGTTGGAGGATATGTTATGTGCTTGTTCAATGGATCGCCAAGGATGTTGGTATTATCATATTTCATTGGTTGATTTTTGTTAGAATAATAGTATAAATTTAAATATATGGATGGAACCATTTAAGCAATTATATTGAAATCAGTTTCAAACTCTAGATTTTTGGAATGAAGTATGTGAAAGGAAGTTTATGGGACCAAAATTGGTAGAAGATTTGGCAGAAAAAGTTCAGTTGATTCAGAAACACATGACGACAGCTCAGAGCAAGAAGAAAAGTTATGCAGATAACTAGATTAAGGATATTTATTTTCAGGTAGGTGATCATGTCTTTCTCAATGTTTCTCCATGGAAAAGTGTGTTTCATTTTGGTATGAAAGGGAAATTGAGTCTGTGGTTCTTTGGATCCTATGAAATACTAGAGGAAGTTGGATGAGTTTCCAACTGAGTGGATTTTCCTCCAATTTTATCCTAGATACACAATTTTTTTCATGTTTTAATGTTGAAAAATTATTTTTCAGACCCATATTATGTTTTGATCCCAAAAGTAGTTCAGTTGGAAAAGAATATGTCTTATGAGGAAAAAGCAGACTATATTTTTATCTATAGAGAGAAAGTGTTATAAAGTAAGGTGATTCATTATTTTATGGTTTTATGGAAAACCCATATTTTCCAAGAGAAAACATGAGAATACATAAATTATATAAACTATAAATACCCCCACTTATTTGATAAGTAAGTAAAATTAGAAGGATGCAATTTCAAAAAGAGGGAAAGGATGTAACATCCTGGGTAATTATAGAACAATAATTTTTTATATCTATTAATATTCAAGAATTAGATATTAATTTTACCTTAAAAGTGATTATATATATGATATCATACCCGACACGCAATAATGGGTTTCTCTGAAATCTTATGTTGTACACAAGATTGAGTCATACAAAAAAATAATATAGTATTAATTTTATTCTTTTAAAAGGTAGTTATCACCTAGTCTTTGTATTAGAAGGAATGAAAAAACTAACTATTTTAGGTTTACACATGTTTATTAAATATTTTTTCTTTCTTTCAATAAATTTTAGTGGCTTAAATTGAGAATTAATCCATTTTTAATCATAAAATATTTTAATATTTTTATAAGGGTAGTTTTACCTCCTTTTGATGGAATTTTTTAAAATATATTTTTTATCACTTTTATATGTTATATATGAAAAAAAAAATTATTCTTTGGAATTGGGACATAAAATTTACTTTGGTTGATTTTTTAGTATTTTTTGGACAAAATTAATATTTTAATGAATAGTGAAAATTACTACATTTTAATTCAAATCAGTTTTTCACCTAATTTATTTATATTTTTATATTATACTTTTACAATATTTTAAGTTATAATTAGATGAATTTTTTTATCATTTTATACAATGTAATTTATTGATTGAAATTTCAAATTGAAATTGAATTGAAAAATTATGTGAACTTATAAACATTTTACTTCAAAAACCTATATTCTCTACCCATCAACATGATTAGTATTAAACCTAATTTAACCACTTATGTGAATTAAATTATGAAAAAAAGAAATATATGGTTATAATAATTGTGGAAAATGTGGTCCAATAGGACCAAAATAATTTTTTTTGAATAGTAGTATTTTATTTACTATAGACAAAGATAAATAGGGTAATCAATAGTAAATATAATATAATAATAATTCAAAACTACCCTAAAACTT
Organism: Viscum album; assembly: GCA_963277665.1. NCBI lineage: Eukaryota > Viridiplantae > Streptophyta > Magnoliopsida > Santalales > Viscaceae > Viscum > Viscum album. The sequence continues at coordinate 193,970,412 of OY728137.1, read as the reverse complement.
ATCCTAATATTATTGAATGATTTATTGTCTACTAAGAAAGAACTTGGTCCGAAATGGTGACATTTGGAAGCCACTTAGGTGTGATTGTTACATTTATAACATTTAATTTAATATAAAGGAAAATGTATCATAATCAAGTTTCTTATTAATAAAACAATATCAATATGGGGTTATATATGTGATATTTTTAATAATAAATAATACATAGAAATCTAAAAATATTACCTACATTGAGGTAATTTATTTATAATTTTTATACGTTAAATAATTAAAATTAATTGTGACACAATTATAATGTAGTAATAGATTTATTAATGAAAGAATAAAATAAATGATATTAATAATATTAAAATAAATATAATTTGAAATATTTTATGACATATAAGAATTTTATGGATAACTATGACATATTAAATGTCCACTAAATGGATTTTTTTCAATTTATATCTCTTTTTGGATTTTAGTTAAATTTAATGAAATGAATTGTTTCGAAATTGACACTATTGATATTTTACAAACATTATATTTTATTAAATTATTTATGAATAATAAAAATATTTACAAATTAAAAATTTACTATTCTAAGATATAAAAGTTTAGAAATTATCTATTTATGGGATATTTAACCCATATAAGTAAAATTTGTATCCTTTTAATATTTAAAATGTGGTTACCACAATTAAAATTAAAAGAATATAACTAATGGTAAACTGAAAAGATAAAGTGTAAAATAAAATCAATAGATGTCCAAAAAATACTGTATGAGAGTATTTCAAACTATAATCATCTTATATTTTACATAACACAATTTTTAATTATATGGATTTAAATATTATTTTATATTAATTTAATATTTAAGAGTTTCCAAGGGTTCCCCTCCCCTCTCCTATAAAAAGGTACCCCTACTTGTTTAATACTCACACATCAAGAACCATTTAGTTCAGACAATATCTCCCCAAAACCCTTCTAAAAATCCATCCCCACATTGTTGAGGTCTTATTTTAGTAATAACACCCTTCTTATAGGCGTTAAGGTGTTTTTCAAGGGTAATCAACCGAAAAAGAGCTATCGTTTTCTTTAAGTATTTATATTTTATTCCTTATTACACTCACTTCAAGTATCCACCAACCAAAATGAGATAATAAATCCATTATCATCAATATAATGAGGTTTTATTATGATAATAACATCACTTAAATCCATCTATACTTCCATCAATGGGAAAGGAATTAATATATTCGTGCGTACATGGGAATTATCACCTCCATGAACCGATCTAATTCGTTTTATATTATCATATCTCAAGACTGGTTATATTAATTTAATTAATGTACATATGTGATATTAATGAAATATTAATAATTCTAGTATAATAAAATATCAATTACATTCTTACATTCTATACCCATAAAAATGATAATGTCGTTAATGCGTACGTGTGAACTATCACCTCCATGAAGTGATGTGACATGTTTTTATTCATTATATAACTTGTATGGTTTATATAATTATATTTAAATGATTGATATTATATTAATGATTATATTAAAATTATTTAAAGATAACATATTTCTTAAATTCTTTCCATAACAATTAAATAAAAATTAAAAATTTGTCATGCGTACGTACGGCTTACAGTCTCCATGATTATAAAGATATTAAATTTTTATAACTGCACTTCATGGTTTAATTTAAATTTATAATTTACATATAAATATGATAACAATTTCATTAATATTATTTTGGATATTATGGTCTTATGTCCACATGGACTAGTGACATCAAACCACGTTCACTTTCGACTCAAGTATTGAATATCGACAAAACGTACGATATGGAAAAATATAATTTTATAATTTTTATAACATTTTAATAAGTTATATAAAAAAAATAAGGTTTAAAAGGGTTATAAATAAAGTATAAATTAACCTAAGTTTATTATTTGGTAATATTAAGATTTTACGTGTTGATTCGGACTCACGATAGCATTTCATTGAGGCATATTTCCATAATATACACCACCTTATTTTATATGGTGTATAATTAACAACTTTTAATTTTAATTTCATTAAACTATTTTAAAAATGAATATTTCTTTATTCGAGTAATTTTACTAAAAAAACTAAGGAATGATTTTTTAATATATGAGACGATAACAAGTTTTCCACCGCCATGACTATTATTTAATATTTAGCTTCCAATATAAGCCTTAATGTTTTTAGAAGGAAAATAAATACCATATTCCATTTTTAGGTATTTCAGAATTTAAAATGGTTTTGATAATGGATTTATTATGTCAATATCTTGAAACTATATCTTGTGATTTCAATGTGGAAATGTTATTTTTTTCCCTTTGTGTTTGTTAATGTGTTATGATTATGTTATGGTTCTTGGGAATTGCTTATGTATAAGGGTGGTTCAATGATAAAATGAGGGTGGGTGAGTCTATGATAGCTCTCAAATTCATTGGTTAATGAGATGGAGTTAAAATATAAGGTTTTACGTAAGATATTTAGGGAATATATTGTGATGGGTATTCCAAATATAACCATGAAGGTTACTCCCTATATATCTGTGAAAGCTACAATGTAAGTATGATATGGATTCCACATGTTACATTTAAGATTTATGATTTATAATAATTTTTTCATGAATCTTATCAATTAATGAGGTATTTTAAATCTTTTGTGTATTATGGCTGAAAATTAAGATTTTATGAAAATGTTTTCATTGGTTTAAAGAATTCATTGACTAACAGTTTCATTCATAATTTTATATCCCTTACTAAGCTTTTTGTGCTCATCCCAAGTTTTTGAATTTTTTTTCCAAAGGATATAATGATGGTTAATAGAAAAGAATGATTCAAGATGAATTTTATGAATATTTTAATAAAGGAAAATGAATGATGATTTATTTTCAAAATGTTTTAGATTATTAAAATAATGTATATTGAGTAGATTTATCTACATTATAATATTTGATATGTTATGTAATAGTTATGGCCAAATTCTATAAAACTCTAAACATAAAATGTTACATAATGTTAACTATTGATTTAAATCAATATTATGTAATGTTAAATGATGGGGCCTTATAGTTACCTTATTTTTTTCATAATAAATAATGAAAATAGTAAAAATTATTTATCGTAATTATGGTAAAAACGGGTTTACCGGGGTTTAAATGAAAAAGATAAGGGTTAATAAAGCCCCCAAACTTGTATAATTAATATTTTATAGTAAATTTTAGATATTATTTATTATAATGTATTAAACTTTTCTTTTATTAATCCTTTTTCATAAGAAGGAAATTTTTGTAGTTCTTTACTTTCCAATATTCCAATTGAATCATCTCCCACACTTATAAAAGGCAACCCCACTCCTCTCATTTCCACATGTAAAAAATCCATCAGTTTAGAAAATAAATTACCATATTACCTTTTTAATCTCCTCACCATATCTTTTAATCCCTATTTTAGTAATTAAAACAAACATTTAATGATTTTGCTGCAAACCAAAATAAGTTCTCTGAAGAAGAGGTAACTTCCATAAGAAAACTTTTTATTTTATTTCTTCCTCCACCTCCTTAAAATATTATTTAAATATGATTATATAATATAATTTGTATATTCCATATATAGATATATTTATATTTAAATTTAATAATCTACAACTATCTTTTCTCCCCTTAATTGGGATATGAAATTGTTGATCATGTGTATAATAGATTACTGCCTCACGAACGGACGAAATTCATTTTCCATAACTGATTCTCACTGTTGGATATAATGATGTATATAGTATTTGTATATGATATTTATGATATAATTAAACTTATTTAATTATTATATCATTTTTTTAATTTCCATTTTATATAGAATGTGATAACATTGTTTGGGTGTACGCCAGACTACCACCCTGTGAATCTATGTGATTCATTTTTCACTTACACTTTACATGGAAGGTAAAAAGGATTAATTTGATGATTATATATAATGTCTATTTGATATCAATAATTATTTAAAAAATATATCATATAATTTATTAACTTATCAACCACTGAATAGATGATAACGTCGTTCATGTGTACGGAAGACAATCTCCTCACGAAGCAAGATGATTCATTTTTTACCAAAGCATTACATGGAAAAAAAATTAGATAAATTTAAAATAAAAATATGTGATATATATGAAATAATATTGATTATATTAAATTAATATAAAATCCAATTTCTTACCCTTTAACCTGTTAAGGAAACGATAAAGACCCTTGTGCATATGTACATCCAATTGTCTCTACAAAATGATGTGATTTATTCTACATGTTCAAAATTAAATAATGATAATAAATATATATCTAATGAAAATAATAAATTATATTTATAATATTAATATAATTATATAGATGAAAAAACTATAATCTATGTTTAAAATATGGATCTTTAAGGATGAAACAAGCAAGAAAAAACAATGCAATTAATACCTAAAACAATAGTGATAATCATAAATTACTAAAAAAGGGTAATAAGATTTTATAAAAGGAAAATATATAATATTATAAATAATAATATAATTTTGTTATAAGTTAATAACTTTTTTAAAACAAAAATATAGGAGGTTAAATAGTACTTAACTAATGTGATGTGTGAGGTAATGGAATTATTAACTCAATTTCCATTCATTGTTTGATATGACTAATTTGTTTATTATACTATGCCAAAATTATGTGGGAAATGGCTTTTTATTGATTTATTTTGTATTTAAACTTTTATTTATCTGGATATAAATTTTTTTTTACACATAATCACTTCATTGATTAACTCTCACCTCAATGATACAAACTTAGTAAGGGTTTTATCTCAAACTTCCTTCTTCAAGACACATGTTCTTTAATGCACCTAATTTATTTTAATTGATTTACATACAAAACCTTTATATAATACATCATAAATCATTTCTACATCATTATATTTTAATTTATAATTTGTTTTCTCCATTCATGGTGAGCTATGATTCAAAATTTTTCAAATAGGTAAGGGTTTATGTTTCACTCTCATTTAAATTGGGATTGCTTATTCCTGAATTTCCATTGAAGGAAGTTATTTGATCATTATATTTTAAAAATATTTCATTTTATTCTTCTATGGTTATACATTAAGTTTCAAATAATAGTACCATCTTCTTCTCGTTGCTAATTAAATTGATTAGGAATTTTTTTTTAAAAAAACATCACTTCATTTCACTCTTCATTCAAAAATCATTCTTCATACAAATTCATGTTTTCAATAAATGTTTTCAAAATTTTGTTACTATGATTGTTTAAATTCATTTTTAACATTAATTGGATTTTTAAAAAAAATAAATTAAAGGAATATTCATGTCATTTTACAAACAAGGTTCTTTTTTACTTTTTTTATAAAAATGTAAAATAAATCATGCTTTTTTAATGTACTCGACATGAATGAAAATATTCTGCTATTATGACCAATCAATGTTTTAAAGCCTTCTTTTTATGTTTAAAGGGTTATTATCAAAAAAATTAATTTTTGAAGAATTATTATATTTTACATAATTTTTTTCAAAACTGAAATTATATTTTCCTAAATAAATGTTCAAAATGATCTTTTAAAATCATTTTTTATCTAAGATAACATTTTTAGAACCCCTAGTTTTATGTAAGTAATTCTTAATTTACGAATTTTAAGTATATAAAGTGTTTTTGTAAAGTTTGAGAGGGTTTTTAAACCTTTTTAAAAATATTTTGGGGTATTTTCTACAGGTTAATATTTTATGAATAGTTTGTGGAAACTATGAAACTTAAATAAGAAACTGTACATAGAGAGACAGGGAATAAGGGAAGGTGTACAAGTAGGCGCATGGTCTGTCCATCCCATAAAACCTTCTAAAAGAAACTGTTCAAAGTGGGGCAGTGCTATTTTTCATTGTTGGGGAAAGGTTATTACAACTCTTCAATCCAACTATGTGAGGTCAACCTTGAGGTATTGTCTAAAACACAATTAGCCCACATTTTTTCCAAAGAGTGTAACTAATATTGAATTGTTTAAAAAAATATCCCAAAAAGTAGATCTAGGTCAAGATTTTGTTTTAAACCTTAATTATTTCTCCCAATAGACTATAACTCGATATTTTCTTTTTCCAAAGGCTGTGGATTTTTTCCCCACCGAATTGGAAGAAATTCGGAGGCATTTTTTGGTTCGATGAAGCTTAATTCCCATGGTAAGTCATCTTTTATGATAGTTTATCATGGTTTTTCTTAGATCTACATTCCTCCATATTTCGGTTTCTTAAATCAAGAATCTTGTTGATATATATAAGGTTGTTGGTTCCAATCAGGGTTAGATGTGGCCTTTTTTATGATAGGATAAGAGATCTAAGGTGGGTTTTTGGATATCCAAACTTGTTTTGTGGGTGTTTCCATGTCATTCTTCGTTTTCACCATATTTCCCAAGGTATGTGGCTTCACTCTCAACTCCTCTTATTAGAACATGAAGGATTAGTTTCAAATTTTTTTAATTGATTGATATTTATTTTGAAATTGGTGTGAAAAGAATTTTGAAAACCCTATTTAGTGATGGTTTTAGTTGTTTTTGAATTTTTTGGAAATTATTAAATTGTTATGAAAGGTGATTTGATAAATGATTTTAAAATATTGATTTATAATAGTTTATTGGTTTAATTCATGGAAAAAGTTTTTGAAGAAAGTTCTGAATAAAAATATTGTTTTATTGAAATGATTTTTGCATGATTATATTGTTATGGCTAACGACACATGTCTTGGCATGTGTTCATAATATATTTTATGGGGCCTGATTAAAATACGATTTTGTGCTCCATCCCAAAGTTGTAATGGAACATGGTGTTTTATTTACCTTATTATGAATCCATAGATTGATGAGAAGATTCTAATGAGTTTTTAAATGTCATATTGAAGATTGCATGTGTGGATGTATGGGTTTGTGGATCAAAAGGGGATATACCAAAAATGGACTTGAAATGGTGTAGAAGAACTTTCTTGGTTTATTCTTTGGAAAATGGGTTTGTTCTCGAAAACTATTTTGATTATAAATAGTTTTGGATTTTGATAAAATATTATCAATTTTTTAACATAAATTGTTTTATAAAAATGTGCTTACTTGTTCTATCATAGTGGCATGACTAGAGAATGTAGGATCGAAATAATGATGTAGATGCTCAATATACAAGAGGGGTGAATTGTATACTTTTAAAAATTTCCTTAAATAAGGAAAGATTTATGTTTAACAAAGTTAAACTAAGAAAATTCACAACACCTCTAACACAAATTTAAATATTGGGACAAAGTATGAAGTTACAAACTTCTAGTTCTATACACTTGCTTAAAACAGAAAAGTGATTCCGAAAAACCATTTCTGGAAATATGGATCTGGAAAATGAAACTTAACCAAAGTTTACAATATGATATTCTACCTTAAAGAATATAGAATCAAACTAAATCAGAGTACACAAGTGTAAGAAAGTATAAGATGTTTATACTTTCTTAAACATACAAAATTTAGTGGAAAAGATAAACTTGTAACAAGTAACAAGATATCAATATTTTAACCCAAAGGGAACGGTATCCAACAACCTTGGATAAAGGTCCCTTGATTTATACTTTCAAGAAAGCCTATCTTACCCACACCCGGGTAAGCCCTCGATACGAAGATCGGAGTCTCTGTCTTGCTATCCCCAAAAGCCCTCAACTTTAAGGTAGTTGGAACCTATGTCTTCCTCAGCAAGGAAGCCCTCTAAATTCAATGTAGTCGGCACCTCTCTCTTCCTATCCTCGGAAGCCCTTGAATGTAATCACCAATATTTGGGGTCATATGAAGCAATCTGAACAATGAGTTCAATACGCACAAGGCATGAAAAGATTCTATCTCTAGAAATCACCTTAATAGCATGTGGTCTCTAGAGTGATCAACTTGTTCAATATCGATCTCTTTAAAATGAGCTTCTCTTTATCGTCTTGGTAGAAACGGTCAGATCCCTCCTCCAACAGTCATATTTTTCCTTGAATTTCAGAGGGACCTATACACATTTCACTCAACAAACGGTTAGTTTGAAATAGAATGGATGACATTGTTTTATAACAAACAATGTGTAACTGAAAGTACGACATCATTTTCTAATGAAACAAGTATAAGTACAATAAAAAACTGAAGTTCGGAATGTAAGCAAATAAAAGATCAGACTCTAGCCAAAATTGAATTCGGAGTCTATAATAAAAGAATATTCGGATTCTGTTTTGTAGGAATTCAGAACCTGAATTCTGTAGAAATCTGGAGATTTAATTTCTAAGGAAATTTGGAGTCTGGTTTCACTAGAATTCAGAATCTGAACATACAGAGTTTGGATTCGATCTTTATAGAAGTTCGTAGTCGAACTCATAGAAGTTCAAAGTCGTACTCATAAAAGTTCTGAGTCTAAATCATAGAAGTTCGGAGTCGAACTCATAGAAGTTTGGAGTCGAACTCATAGAAGTTCGAAGTCGAACTCATTGATGTTTGGAGTCGAACTCATAGAAGTTTGGAATCAAAATTTGGAGTCAAACTACACGATAGTTCATATCCATAATTCAGAATGGAACTTCATTAGAGTTTGTATCCAAAATTTGGAGTGGAACTTCATTACAGTTCATACCCAAAATTCATAGTGGAACTTTATTACAGTTCATATCCCAAATTCGGAGTGGAACTTCATTATAGTTCATATCCAAAATTCAGAGTGGAACTTCATTACTATTCATAATCAAAATTTGGATCCTAAAACCGAATGCTCCATATCTAAGTGTTATATGATTCTGAGGATTTTTATATGAATCTGATTTCTATAATTAAGAAAGATATTGATATGTATAAGGAAATCTAGGTTAGGATAAATTTCCTTAAGGAAGGAAATTTTCCTTAAAGAAGTAAAATATAAAGTTACTTAAGTATAAGGTATTTTTGATTTTTAAAACAATAAGGAATGGAAAATTCATAAGTAAAACCGTATTGAATCAACAATCTCCCCCTTTTGGAAAGCACAAACAACCTTACAAAAAAGAATATAAGGACTTTGAAAAATGCCATTAGACTGTAAAATTAAAACTTATCTCCCTTTGTTCATGTATGATAGTAAATACAACTAACCCCCCCCCCCAGGCATTGAAACTCTATGGATTGTATTCTAGATTTTTGGAATGGAGTTATCATTATCATGGGAATGAAAAAATTCTTAATGAGGAACTCCCCCTTAGATAAGCTCCCCATTACTTCGGGATGGTTCTTGAATTAGAAATTTTTCCTTCTACCTCTTTTGAGTAGTTCTTTTTTCCTTCTCCCCCTTTGTGATTTTCAAAAAGAATTTAAGGGAATGGAAGAGAAATAAAGTACATGAAACATTAGTACATAATAACACAAGGTACAACCGACCAAAAATTTCATTAGAGTTGAAATAATTTTTACAAGGAAAGGCAAATGCAATAAAAGATCAGATTTTTCTATTTGTCCTCCTTTTCCTTCGGAATAAGCTTCTTCAACAAGGTTTTCAGCTTCTTCAAGTATTTTTGATCCTCCTCAGCTTGCTTCTCTAAAGCTATGATACTTTCTTGTTGAGCTTTTAGAACCACTTCCTGAGCCTTCATGGCCTCTCCCTGTATCTTCACTAACTCATCTTTCGTTACAAGTTTTTCTTCGAGCTCAATCTGGAGATCTCTATCCCTTTTAAAATTTTGAGCAAGAGAGTTAACCTTATCATTAAAGTCCTTCACTTTTTGATTCCAAGAATTTTTCTCAAGGATTAGCTTCTTTTAAAGATTATTTATCTTTGCATCCTCGGTATCAGAAGCATATGTTACCTCATTCTGAAAATTATCAAACTCAAAAAAGTTATCATCCACCTTCTTTGACCAAAGGGTGATTTTGCTGCAAGATTTTCTATGAACATCATAATTGATGACAAAATTTCTATGGTCAGCATTAATTTTCACACACTTATCCATCATCATGGATAAGGATTCCGATTTCTGATTTAGACTATGTTGAAGCATTTGGAACCTTGAGTCTATGGTGGGAAAAATCAGAATGGCATCCACCAATTTCTTCAGAGACTCAACAACAAAGTCATGACGCTGTGCTGATGACTCTAAATCTGATAACTTTCTTGGGGATTACTCTTCTTGAGTTTCAACCAGCTTTCTTCTGGAGGAACCACCGGCCTCTTTCTTCCTGATGAAATCTTTTGTTGGTGTATCCATGAGCAATTTCTTACCTTTATCAGTTTTCAGAATGGGTTGATCATCTGGAGATTCTTCCTCACTCTCTGATAGTTGAACAATCTTGACTTCATCTATTTTCTCCTTTTCTACTCCTTCCTCAACAAAACTCTTCTCATAGGTCTCTTCCTTAGACAATTCATAATATTTTTCTTCCTCTTTCTTGTCATCATCTTTGTTACCTTCTTTCTCAACTCTCTTTCCTGGAGTGACAAGTTTTATGGATTCAGCCTCTCCTTGATAATCCTCAACTTGTTTGATTAGGTCATTTAGATTAGCACTTCCTATTTCTTCTTCTTCTTCTTCTTCTTCTTCTTCAAATTTTTCTCTTTATGATTTTCTTGAGTGAAGTAGTTTTTCCCAGGGGGTTTCTAGTAATGGTTCAGTAAGGAATGTTTCTGGAACTGGAATCTGCTCAAAATCCATCTCTGTTGCTTTCAAAAGAGATTGAACAATCTCTTATTCTGACATCTTCTTCTTCAATTTCGTTTCTTTTTCTTGTCTTTCCAATTCATCGGAAGCTTTCTCTTTTAAGGCCTTAGCCTCAGCAAGATCTAATCCAAATTGATGGTCCCCTTATTTTCTCTTCTCCTTGTCTTCTATCCAAATAGCAGCCACTTCATCTGGGTAGGATTTTTTTTCTTTGTCTCGGGTGGTGCAGATTGAGTTTCCTTAGCTTTCTGGGTCTTGTCTTCATCCACCATTTCTTTCAACATTCTCTTCTTCCCTGCCTTTTTAGATGGTTCTGGAGTGTGTTGATCTTTATGAGCTACCTCAACCTCTTCCTCTGGTAAAGGGTATAATTCTCTGGATTCAACAGCCCATCTTCATCCTTTTTAATGTATCATCAGTATCCAACATTACTTTACAAATTCTTTTCTTAGAAGTGCAAGAAACTTTAAATGAATCAATACATCTGATAATAAGCATAGAAATCAAGGCCAGATATGTTATGATCTGAGCTTTCATATTCCATTCTTTAATATTCTTAACTGTAATAAAAACAAGCCTTATCAAATTAAAATTCCTTAGATTTACCAAAAAATATATGATATATATATCACTTATCTTGAGATTATCCTTATCACCCCTTCTTAGTACGGAAAAGCCTTGTACCCACACCTGTAGAATTAGATTATTCGAAGAGATATGAGAAATCTTAGCAGTCTGGGCATCTTTAAGTCCAAGGAATTTTAATGTCTTCACTTTGTTGAAACTTCCTTTCTCATCTGGAAGCTTATGTGAACAAAACTCAACTTCACCTTCATAAGATAGACCCACCAAGCTTGCAGACTTGGTGTAAGTAAGCATATATGTCTTCCCATAATATTTGAATGAAAACTTCTCTCTGCTATCTTACTTAAGGAAGGAAACAGACTCGTAAAACTCAACAAGAAAATCTGTAAAAACTGGATCCTGATTCACTGGATTTGATGAGAAAACATCCTCCCAGTCATTCAATATGATATTCTTAGATATAAGAGAATCATACTCGTAGAAAATCAGATGCACTAACCTCTCCCTGTAAACTAACCATTTTGAGATTTTCTTCGTAGTTGACATATCCTGAGAAGTGGCTTCAGTAGACATTCAGAATAAAGGGCTCTGGAAGATTCGGAACAAGCTTTAAGAAGGGAGGCAGAACTTCAACACGCGAGATCTTGAAGATCGATGAGGGACAACCATTGGGGGTGCCCTTTATATAGGTGATGGAGCTGACCTTTCAGATTCCAAAAACAATCTAATGGTTGAAAAAATCTCTGATTTTATCTGCCGGTTGAAAACATACCCACAAGGAAATCTTGAATTCAATCTTTTGAGGTTTTATGAAAAACAATCGGATTTATGAAAGCTAGAATCTGGAAAAATTTAAAACTCATGAGAAAATACCAGAAAGAAAAATATGACTATGAAAACTTAAGTAAGGAAATCATACCTTTTGGATTGGACAGGATGTTTATTCATAATAGGTGATATTCTTCTTGAAGAAAAATTTTACTACGAAAAACTAACTACACAAAATATGAGTACGAAAATTCTCGATAAGAAAATTTCCATTACAAAAATTTTCATTATGAAAATTCTCATTATGAAAATTCTCGTTACAAAAATTTCAATATGAAACCTTCATTAAGAAAATATCTTGTACAAAAACTTCATTACAAAAATTTCCATTATGAAAACTTCATTACGAAAATTTCCAGTATGAAAACTTCATTACGAAAATTCTCAGTACAAAAATTTCATTACAAAAATTCTCAGTACGAAAATTTCATTAAAAAATTTGAATTTTTTTTGAAAGACTCATTATGACAAATTTTGAAAGACTCATTACGAAAAATTTGAAAAGACTCATTACGAAAAATTTGAAAAGTCTCATTATGAAAATTTTGAAAGTACTCATTAAGAAAAATTTTAAATGACTCATTACGAAAAATTTTGAAAGACTCATTTACGAATTTTTTTGAAAGACTCATTACAAAAAATTTTGAAATACTCATTACAAAACATTTTGAAAGACTCCTTATGAAATATTTTAAAAGACTTATTACAAAAAAATTTGAATGACTAACAAACAAATGTACTCCCCCTATGAAAAAGAGTTTATTACTATAAGGAAAATGGTTCAACAAGAATTTAATGAAGGAATATTACATCATGGTTATCATTACTATCTTCTATTTAATATATTCAAATCTATAGAAAGGTAAAGATTTTTTGAAAATCTCAGTAAGTCAATCTTGTGTTCCGATAAACCGAAGAATGATATCTTCTTTTCGTGTGTGATACCTAAGAAAGTGATGCCTAATATCTATGTTCTTTGCACGAGAGTGATGTGTAGGGTTTTTAATAAGGGAAATGGCACTTGTGTTATCACACAAAATTTGAGTCTTAGTAAAACTGAAGCCATAGTCTGTGAGTGTGTGTTGCATCCACAACACTTGAGAACAACAACATCCAGCAGCTACATATTTAGCTTCAGCAGTGGAGAGGGTCTTCTATGTTTAGTGTGTAAACATTCTCTTTCCTTTGGGAAAAAAGAATAAACTCTTCCTTGGAATTGTGTACTAAGAACTTATCATTCCTAAAATTCACAAGGTATCCTTCATCACATAATTGACTTGTTCTGATGAGGTTGTGCTTAAGACCCTTAATAAACAAATCATTTGAAATCAAAGTTTTTCCAAGAAGAACAATGTTACATATACCAAAAATTTCTCCCTGAGCATTATCTCCGAATGTTACTTTTACTCCTTTTGTCTTGATAATATTTTTGAAATATCTTTTGTTACCAGTCATATGCTAGGAACATCCATTATCCATGTACCAAGTATTGTTGTTGGTACTTTCCCTATTTTTCTGAAAATAAGAAACAAGTTAGGTTTTCAGAATCCAGACTTTCTTCGATCAAGAATTTTTAGCCAACAAAATTTTGGGTATCCACATTTGTTTTGAAAAATATGATTTATGAAACCCAAGAGATTGAACTCTATTCAAAGAATACTTTTTCTTCCAATGCCCACCACTTTGACACTTAGTGCAAAAAGGAGCTTTAGAATAAACAAAATAGTTGTTTTTGAAAATCTTTTTTTGGTGAGTATAACCTACTCTAGTAGTATTTCCATGAGGTTTAATTTGAGAATACATATTTTCAAAATTTTCCTTCCCAAAGGTAAATTTTTCAAGAATCTTCTTAAGAGAAAATATTTCAGATTTTAGTCTAATGACTAAATTCCTATCCTCAGGAATCATTTCTTTAGAGTTAAATTTTTCCTCAAAAATATTCATCTTTAAAATAGCATTATTAATATCATTAGAAAGTTCTTCCTTATCAGAATTTTCTTTCTTAAGGTCTTTAAAAGGTTTTTCTAAAAGCTCTTATTTATCTTTAAGATCTGAAGAAAGATCTTAAATGTCTTTTGTATGAATTTCTTCCCTAGTATTTTCCTTGTCTAATTTCTTAGAAATTTTACAATTATTTTCTTCAAGTAACTTGGAAAATCTAGATTCTTATTCATATGAAGGTTCTTCATTTTCCAAGGATGAAGTATCTTTATTAGAAGTACTATTTTCGGAATAGTAATTCTTATTAAGAGATAAATTTGTTAAAGACTCGGCAGAGCATACCTTGGCCATAAGACATGTATGTAGAAAAGAAGTAGTAACAATGAATCCCATATTCTTCTGAGCTGATGAATCATATTCTGAAGATTCACTTTCTGAAGAGTCTCTACATCTAGCACTCCAAGTAGTATTATCTTTTAGACTTTTCTTAGCTTTAGCTTTGTAAAACTTCTTCCTGCTTTTTTCAGAATGCCTCTCTTTTCTTTGTTTCTTTTTTAGCATAGGGAAATCAGGTCTTATGTTTCCACTTCTCTTGCATTCATAGCATGTGACCTCTGAATCTTTTATATCTTTCCTTTATTTCTTCTTATACTTGGATTGGAAATTTCTTTGACCAGCTATCTTGTTCATACTTCGAGAAATATTTGCTAACTCATTCTCTAAGACATCACTCTCAGTAGATTCAGATTGGATAGTAACCTTATTAGACTTGGATCTAGTTACTCTCTCAGGAGTCTTAGCTTCCATGTGATTTGAAGTTGTAGTAAAAGCAACACTACCATTCCCATTCTTCTTTTTGATGTTGTCAGCATCTCTCTTCATCCTTGTTTCATGTTGGAGAAGAGTTCCAAACAGCTCATCTAAGGAAATTTAAGTAACCTTCCTATTCTCATCAATAGTTGTTCTCTTTGATTCCCACTCATTAGGCATAATATCTATAATCTTATCCACAAGAGATTCATCATCTAGACCTTTCTCTCCCATATATTGTAAGTTATTCATGATAGACATAAATCTTTGTGGCATATTACAAATATGTTCTCCATAAGGAAAGTTAAAACCATGATACTCATCTCTCATCATAGCTCTTCTAGTCTCTATAACTTTTGATGTACCAAAATGAGTAAATTCAAGTTCCTTCCATATATAGTTAGCTATTTCACAAGAAGAAATTTGGCTATATATTTTCCTAGTCATTGAACATAGTAAAGTATTGTGTAACTTATAGTTTAATTGATAATCATGCTTCTCTTGGTTTGTGAAAGTACTAACTTCCTTTTCAGGAAATTTGATAACCTCCAATAAGCATAACAAAATTTTCTACTCCAGTATTGATAATGAAAGTATTCATTTGATCTCTCCAATACTCATAATCATTGCCATCAAAGATCTGTGGTCTAGTAGGATTTAGTTTGTCGATAGACCCAATATTTAAACCTTTCATCTTAAAAAAAACTTTCTACACAAAAACTTGTTAATAAAAAAAGTTTCGATTCAAGGAGAATATTCCTAAGCAAGAAAAAAATAGAATAATGAAAAACTGAGCAAGAAAAACTTTTATGTAAGTATAAGTATTTTAGAGACCTGCTCTGATACCAATTGTTGGATCGAAATAATGATGTAGATGCTCAATATACAAGAGGGGGTGAATTGTATACTTTTAAAAATTTCTTTAAATAAGGAAAGATCTATGTTTAAAAAAGATAAACTAATAAAATTCAAAACACCTCTAACACCAATTGAAATATTGGGACAAAGTATGAAGTTACAAACTTCTAGTTCTATACACTTGCTTAAAACTGGAAAGTGGTTCCAAAAAACTAGTTCTGGAAATATGGATCCGAAAAATGAAACTTAACCAAAGTTTACAATATGATATTCTACCTTAAAGCATATAGAATCAAACTGAATCAGAGTACACAAGTGTAAGAAAGTATACGATGTTTATACTTTCATAAACATAAAAAATTCAGCAGAAAATATAAACTTGTAACAAGTAACAAAATATCAATATTTTAACCCAAAGAGAAGGGTATCCAACAACCTTGGATAAAGGTCCCTTGATGTATACTTTCAAGAAAGTATTTCTTACCCACACCCGGGTAAGCCCTCGATACGAAGATCGAAGTCTCTGTCTTGATATCCCCACAATCCCTCAACTTCAAGGTAGTTGGAACCTCTATCTTCCTCAACAAGAAAGCCCTCGAACTTCAAGGTAGTCGGAACCTCTGTCTTCATATCCCCGGAAGCCCTCGAATGTAATCACCAACATTCAGAGTCGCACAAAGAAATCTGAATGAGCAGTTTAGTATGAACAAGGCATGAAAAGATTCTCTCTCTAGAAATCACCTTTACAACGTGTGGTCTATAGAGTGATCAACTTGTTCAATATCGAGCTCTTTCAAATGAGCTCCTATTTATAGGCTCGGTAGCAACGGTCGGCTCCCTCCTCCAACGGTCATATTTTTCCTTGAATTTTGGAGGGACATGTACATGTGTCACTCAACCAATGGTTATTTAGAAACAGAATGAATGACATAATTTTATAAAAAAACATGTGTAACTGAAAGTAAGACATCGTTTTGTAATTAAAAAAGTATAAGTATAAGAAAAACTGATGTTTGTATTGTAAGTAAATAGAAGTTCGGAGTCTAGCCGAAATGGAATTCGGAGTCTATAATAAAAGGATATTCGGATTATGTTTTGTAGGAATTTGGAACATGAATTCTGTAGAAATCCAGAGTTTGAATTTCTAAGAAAATTCAGAGTCTGGTTTCACAAGAATTCAGAATCTGAACTTACAAAGTTCGAAGTCAATATTTATATATGTTCGGAGTTGAACTCATATAAGTTCAGAGTCGAACTCATAGAAGTTCGGAGTCGAACTCATATAAGTTCTGAGTCGAACTCATAGAAGTTCGGAGTCAAAATCATAGAATTTCAGAGTCGAACTCATTGAAGTTCACAGTCGAACTCATAGAAGTTTGGAATCAGAATTCGGAGTTGAACTACATGAGATTTTGTATCCATAATTCGGAATGGAACTTCATGAGAGTTTGTATCTAGAATTCGAAGTGGAACTTCATTACAGTTCATACCCATAATTCGGAGTGGAACTTCATTACAGTTCATATCCAGAATTCAGAGTGGAACTTCATTACAGTTTATATACAGAATTCAGAGTGGAACTTCAATACAGTTCATAATCAAAATTCAGATCCTAAAACAGAATGCACCATATCTAAGTATTATATGATTCCGAGGTTTTTGATAGGAATCTGATTTCTATACATAAGAAAGATATTGATATGTATAAGAAAATCTAGGTTAGGATAAATTTCCTTAAGGAAGGAAATTTTCCTTAGAGAATTAAAATATAGATTTGCTTAAGTATAAGGTGATTGTGATTTTCAAAACAAGAAGGAATGGAAAAGTTATATGAAAAACCTTATTGAATAAACAGAGAAGTCATTTGTGGAAATCCTATTGAGTTTCATTACTCATCCCTTCTTTGGAACTTTGGTGTTTTACATATATTATTTATCAGGACATAGGAAAAGGTAAATTATCATAATTCTTTAGTGGTGCATCGTGATACTTTGGTTGTTTTGTGGATTTGGAGAATGAATTGTATTAATGGTTTGGAGTTATGTGGGTTATTGTTGAGTTTTTTTGGTTTTGTCCCCTAATGTTTACTTTTATGTTCATTGTCTTCCTCTATGGTATTCTGTTATAGTTGATTTTTTATATTAATGGAATTAAATTGAGTTGTTTTACATTGTTATCATGCATCATGTTATGATTATTTGGTTATGTAATGTTTGGTTATGTTGGTTTATCTTCAAATGATGAATATTCCCCCAACTATTAATGAATCCCTTGGAATTTATTTCTAGGATTTGACACCATGGGGATGTAACATAAGGCCAAGTAATTTTCTTATTCCTTCTCAAGAAAATGAGTATGGGTTGGATGTTACAAGTTGTATCATCTTGTTCGGTCCTTGAATAACAAGAGGTCATCATTTTAGTTAGTCTTTGAGTTGAAATTCATTCTGGTTTCATTCCTTGAGATGGGATGGTAGAAAGGAGTATGATTGTTGGGATATAAAATGTAGATCATAAAAAGACATAACATACCTTTTTATGTTGAACATAAAGTTACAAAGGAGTTGGGTACATAAATGTTTTGGAGACACTTATAAGAGTGTTATCTCATTAGCATGGGTTTAACCAATGAGACAAGCATGACATTCATTATAGAAATCACTTCCTAGTAGGAGTACAAATTTAACTTTTAGTATTGATATATGATTTGGGAAAAAAATGATTTTTGAAAATTTATTAATCTTTTTTTCAAATGTAATATTTTGATAAGATCGTGGATTTGGTATTTTGAAAATAGTTTGATTTTCCAAAGAAAGTTTAATTTTTTCAAAAATAATTGAACCTGGAAAATTTTGAATTTTTGAAAGAAATTTTGTGATAGTATAATGTGATAGAATTTGAAATATTCTATCCTTCGGTTTATAGAGAGTTATACATATAGAATCTATTGTGTTTGTAGAATATGGAACCTGGTAGAAATCATAGAAATCAACTAGAGGAATCTTTTGAGAATGTAGTTTCACCTAAGCCATAGGTGATTCAATAGTTAGGTCAAAGTATATTAAAATTTTCTGAATTTGTGGATAGAGAGAATAAGAGGGATCAACCAAGGAAAGTGGATCATTTTGTATAGTTCTAGAAGAAGAATCCATCCATCTTTCAAGGTGATTCGGAACTATAGAAGGCAGAGGTGTGGATGAATAGGATGAATCAAATCTTAGATTTCCTTATCACACCAAGGAAGATAAAAATAAATCTAGGAATGTATTTGCATGAGGATATTTCATACCAATTCTAGGATTTAGTGGTTCAAGCTAAATACAAGAAAGCCCTATAATGAGAGTATTTTGAAGAATTCTTCAACAAAAAATTATATCCTCATACGTTTAGGATCACAAGAATGATGGACATCTTTATATTGATGTAGGATAACCTCATAGTGATAGAGTACCTAGATAAATTTATGAATTTAGTTTGATTTTAACTAGATGTTACTACTAGAGTGTTCTTTAAGGTATGCATCTTTGAATCAGGGATAAGGTAGGATATTCTCTAAAAGATTTTTATGATCTATATTACCTATTATAAAGAGATGTTTAATAGAGATATAGTAGTCATTAGGGACATCTCATGAGTTATAGGTGGAGGGGGAATGTTGATACCTATGGGAAATGGTAGGAACTCTGATGCTAGTAACAATAGAAAGAGGAAAACATATTTCTAAGGTATGGGGAAGACTCAAAATCAGATGGTTAGATCAGTGAATCTTCTCCCAAAACCCATGACTAAAGTCGTAAGTTTCCAATTTCATTCCATTGACCACAAAAATATAGACTGTACAACACCACTGACATCATTCCACAATTGAAACAAGATGGGGAATAATCAGTGCTATTGTCATATTGCTTTAAGACCTGGTGTTTGGGACACATTTCATGTGTCACAGATGTCATAAGTTTCAATGTGATGAGAGAAATAGAAAAATACTCATCAACAGAATGAATCAATCCATAGTGATTCTAAGAATACCATGAAACCTCAGTAAGGGAAATCACAACAAGAAAATAAATAAAAATGTTTCATGAGAAAAAAATTATATAGAGATGAGAAGGTTATTTTGGATGATCAATTTGGACCATCGATGGTGGGAGGTATGATTATTTTGAATTCTACCCTTATGCATGCATTTTTTGATATAGGTGAATCTCATTCCTTTGTTACTTTGCTTGCTCTTGGTTTGTTATGTTTAAAATTTTATATGATTCCATCAATGTTAAAACTTTAAAATCCTTTGGAACAAAGATAATCATGTCTTTTTGTGTAGAGAATGTTCTATAACTATTGATAGAATATAACTAATACGCAATTTCACAGTGCTTGAGATAGACATCTATGATATAATCTAAAGTATGGATTTGTTGACAACATTCAAGGCTCGCATCGACTATTATAACAAAATGGTTAGCTTCACAACTAATGATGGTGTCAAAAATCTATTTAAAGGATACTAGAATGTCAAATAAGGTTCAACGAGCTTGTTATCACTAGTAGTTGTATTTATCTAATACCATTTGGATGTTTTGACTTTTTAATCAATG
The DNA here is from genome assembly GCA_963277665.1 of Viscum album. Taxonomy (NCBI): domain Eukaryota; kingdom Viridiplantae; phylum Streptophyta; class Magnoliopsida; order Santalales; family Viscaceae; genus Viscum; species Viscum album. The sequence continues at coordinate 193,950,065 of OY728137.1, read as the reverse complement.
AAATAGATCGAGGATAATAGTTTTCTATTAGTTTTTGACTAGTTTAAAGATGTTTTTTCTTGAAAAGTTATCATGGTTTTCACCCATGATAGAGGTAGAGTTTAATATTGATCTCTTTCTATGGACTAGTCCTATTTTCCTTCTATATTAACAGATGAAACCAATATAATTAAGGGAACTGAAAGAATAGTTGGAAGATATGGAAATAAAATGGTCCATTAGACCTAGAACGTATCTATGGGTATCATTAATCTTGTTTGTCCAAAATCCAGTTAAAAATATTTATATTTGTGTGGATTATTTAAATCTTAATCATGTTATGATAAAAAAATTTGTATCCACAAAATGAATTGATGATATTTTCAATCAATTTAGGAGATCTCAGTGGTTCTCCAAAATTGAATTATACTTAGGATATCACCATTTTTAGGTTCAGAAGGAGGATATTCCAAAGATAACATTCATGAGTAGATATGGCCTTTGGGAATATGTGGCAATTAGTTTCAGTATCACGAATGTATCATGTGTCTTTATGGAATTGATGAATCATATATTCCAAAGACATATAGATGCTTTTTTATTTTTATTTGTGGAAAACATGTTAGTGTATTCAATGATAAGGGATGAGCATGAGAAACAAAAGGCGGCATTGTTGGGAATCTTGTGGGATCATCGTTTATATGAGAAATTATCAAAGAATGAGTTTTGGATACTATTGGTATACCTCCATCACCATGTAATATCTAAAAATGTTTTTTCTGTAGATATAAAATATATAGAGGTTTTTATCTCTTAGAAACCACTAAAGAATGTCTCTAATATATGCAGTTTCCTTAGTCTACCTAGTTATTACTGACGTTTTGTTCATTTTTTTATGACCTGCTTCACCAATGTTATCTTTGACTTAGAATAATGTCCCATTCTAATGAAATGATGAATGTTAGAAGTCTCTTTAAGAGCATAATGTTCACCTTAAATCAATACTAATCTTGATTTTTCTCGAATCGGGACAATGGTATGTGTGTATTATAATGTTTCGGGATTAGGGTTTGGAAGTGTTCTCAAGAGAGGAGATTATTTTGTTTCTTATGGTTCAATACATTTATGGTTATATGAGAATTACTACCCAACACATGATTTTTATATAGCTATTATCTTATATTCATTTTATAATTAGTGTCATTACCTCTTTGAGAGAAATTTACAGTGTTTGCGGAGCATAATATATGACAACATATTTTCTCACAAATTGATTTGAATCTAAGACAAAGAAGATGGATATAGTATCTCAAAATGTTTTATTCTGACTGGATTTATACGTGAGGTAAGGTAAATTTGATGGCAGATGCATTAAGCATAAATTCATATGATCAGTTGGAAAAAGAGGCATCAGAATAGTGGCAGTTGATGTCATTTGTCATTGAAATACACTTGGAATGTGATGATTGAGGTGTTGTTATGATTTTTTTTAAGGTTTTGTTTATTCCAGATTTTGTGGAGATGGTTAAAGAGGCATAGATGTCTGATTTTGGATATGTTTCTATGAGAAAAAAACTCAATGGTGGGGAGACCATTGAGGGATGGATACTGGATAATAGTTTAGTGTTGTGGTTTTGAAATTGGATTGTTGTACCTATAAATTTTTAGGAATAAATTATTAAATCTTACCACCATTAAAAAATTTTCTTCATCCTGGGAAACAAAGGATGTATAATTCATTGAAAGCATAGTTTGGGTGGGTTAGCATTAAAAAAGGGCAGTTGAGTTTGTTTCGAGATGCTTAACTTGTCAGTAGGTTAAAATAGAGCATCAACGACCAGCAGGTAATTTGCAGTATTTGCCTATTTCTATTTTGAAATGGGAGTAGATAGCTATGGATTTTGTAATAAGACTCCCTATAATGGTTTGGAAACATGATTCCAAATGGGTGATATTGGATCATCTCACAAATTTGGACCATTTTATCCTTATTCATGAATCTCATATAGTGGAAGAATTATAGAAAATATATATCTTAGAAGTGGTAAAGAGGCATTGCTTACTAGTTTAGATAATGTTAGACATAGTTCTAAGTTTTATGTCTCATTTATATAAGTCCTTATAGAAATATGTTGGGAGTCAGTTGAATTTGAGTATCGATTATCATTCTCAGATGGATGGGAAATATGAAAGGATGATACAAAAATTGGAAGACATGGTGTGGGATTGTGTAATGTATTTTCTTGGCTCATGGGTAGAGTATGTACTGTTTATAGAGTTATCATATAAGGAAAACTATTAGGCCTCAATACATATGTATCCTTTTGAAGTAATGTATGGGATTTCTTATTTTTCTCCACTTTATTGGGAATGGAGAATATTTATATGATCAAGAAAAAAATGGAAACATCTCAGAGTAGTCAGAATTGTATATGAATCATCATTTGTGGTTGTATTTTTTCAATGTGAATGATCATGTGTTCTTAAGGATCTATCCAACACCGAGACATCATTGTTTTGGGAGTAGGGAAAGTTATCTCCTAGATACATAGGCCCTTTTGAGATACTGGAATGGGTTTGTGAGATGGAATATCGATTAGCATTTCCACCATGGTTCAGTGTTGTTCAAAATTTGTTTTATGTATATTAGTTGAAAAATTATCAGCCTTATCTTGACCCTATGATTCGTTGGGATCATATTGACCTAGATTTGGATGCTTCATTGGTTTACATGGTAATGCATATTGTGGATAGGAAAGAGAAATCCTTGAATGGGAAAAGGATTTATCTAGTGCGGGTTTTGTTGAAACATGGTAAGATTTCAGAAGATACTTGGGAATGGGAAAACATATGATTTAACAATGGCCCAAAGTCTTTTGGTACAGTAGTGGTTTTCTACTTTATGTGGATGGAAATGCCAATGAAGGGGAGAATATAGTGCCCAATGTTTCAATTAAGTAACCTATAATTTATTATTTTTAAGTATATAATGTGTTTGGGTGAAGTTTGGGAGGGTTTGGAAACCTTTTAGAATGTTTTGGTAGATTTTATATATGTTCACAGTTTGAGAATGGTTTTTGGAAACTCTGCAACTCCTAAAGGAAAACATGCACAGTGATACCTGGACTAAGGGAAGGTGAATGGGTAGGCATGTTGTTTTTCCAAATCATACGACCTCCTAGAAGAAACCATGTAAAGTGGGGTAGTAATATTTTTTATGGTTTGAACATAGTTTTTCTAACCATGTAGACCAACCATGTGAGGTCCTCCTTGAGGTAGTGGCTAGAACACAGTTTCACATAACCGTGAGCCTTCCCATACACGGTTTAAATATGAGATCCTAAAAAAGTGTTTCTAGGTTGGGATCAAGTTATAACCCCTAATTTTTCTCCAAATCAACCCTAAATTGATATTTTCACCACCTAAATTCTATGGAAGATTTCCCCATCAAAATAGAATCAATCCAGAGTCATTTCTTGGTGTGTTGAATCCAAATTCCCATGGAAAGTCATTATTTATGGTATTATTCCATGTTTTTTGTTAGATCCACTTTCCTCCCACTTTTTATTTCTTATATCTATCCCCCTGAGGATAGATATAAGGTTTATGATGGCAATCATGGTCAAATTTTCCATTTTTTATGATAGGGGAAGAGATCAAAGGTGGATTTTTTTGAGATTCAACCCATATTTTGGTGCATTTTAATATAGTTCTTCGTGTTCCTCATATTTACTGAGGTAGATAGCTTCACTCTCAACTCCACTTATTAGAACGTAATGACTTAGCTTTGAATTATATAAATTGATTTAAATTTATTATGAAATTGGTGTGAAAATCATGGTAGAAACCCTATTTAGTTATGATTTTAGTAGTTTGTGTATTTTTGTAGAAATTGTGTAATTTTTGTGAAAATTAATTTGATAAAATATTTTAAAATGTCAATTTTACAATAGTTTCTTGATTTGATTCAAGGAAAAATGTTTTTAAAAAAATCATTAAAAATATTAGTTTAATGAAATTATGTTGGTATGATTATATTGGCATGGTTCATGGATCATGGGTTAGCAGGTGTTCATATTTCATTTTATGAGGTCTGATTGAAATAGAACTTGGTGCTTGATGCCAAAGGTGTAATGGAACATGAGATTTTAATTACATTATTATGACTTGGTAAATTAACAAGAAACAACTAATGAGTACATAACTTTCATAAATAATAAAGAATGTGTATATGCTTGGGGTTTTTGATTGAAATATTATATTTTAAAAAGGGAATATAAAATGGTATAGAAGAACATGGTTGGTTTCTTCCTTTGAAAATGGTTTTGGTCTGGAAAACTATTTTACCGAGAAATAGTTTTTAGTTTTTGTATTAACTATTTCCAATTTTTTTATATAAATTGTTTTACATAAATGTCCTAAAAACTTTTATTCGCAGTGGAGTGAGTATATAAGTCATTGGTGGAAAGCCTATTGAGTTTCATTACTCACCCCTACTTTCGAACTTTGGTGATTTATTATATGTTGATTATCGAGACATAGTAAATGATAAATTATAACACTTCTTCAATGGTACATCACGATACGTGTGTTGGTTTGTGGAGTTAGACCATTGATCATGTTGGATATTTTGATTTTTGTCCTTTTCCATTGAGTTTTGTGGGTTTTGTCTTTCGTTGTGTATATTTATGTTAGTTGTCTTCCACTATAGTACATTATTGTAGTTGATTTTTGATATCAATGGTATTACATTGAGTTGGTTTACATTGTTTTCAGGCATTATGTAGTTGTTATTTGGTTATGAAATATTTGGGTTGGTTGTTTTATCATCAAAGGTAAAATCGTCCCCCATCTATTAAGTAATCCCTTTGAATTTATTTACAGGATTTGGAACCTTGGGGATTTCACTTAAGGCCATGTAATGTCCTTCTTCCTTCTCAATCCAATGAAGAGGGGTAGGATGTTACAACATTATTTTCTGTTACATAAAGTGAATATTATTTTCCTAAATATTGTTTTAATCTATTTAAAGGTATTTTAATTAATGAAAAAAAATTGATGTTATTATTTAATCTGGATTATTTATATAATTATCTCACATATATACCTAGTTCATTATTCCTGCCTTGATGGGGTAATACATTAATTGTTACATTTCTCAAATTCCTTCATTATGAAATTTCCTTTGCTTATGATGTTAATCAATATTATGGAACCCATTTTCTTTCCATGGGTAATTATTATGTTATTTCTTATGATTTATTTCCTTTACATGGCACACAAATATCATGTAAATGTCTTAATGGTTGTTCCCAAATATAACTCAAATGAAATGGGTAATGTTATAGTCTCATGAGATGTCATGTATGGTATTAGGGATTAAACATAATACATTATTGGACTTTATCCACCATTTGAAATTGTCTATTATTTTATCCTTTACTCATGTTTATATCATATTATATGTTTTGACCACATTTCCCATGATTCCTTGATCCTATGACACCATTTCCATTACATTATGATTCCATGTGATTACTCATGGGCCTTCATTTTTTTAATATCATGTAATACCTTGGAATGACATGTTATGTTTCCTTAACATATTTATTCCCTTACTGGTATTTTTAAATCACCCCTTCATGTATTCCCTTGGTTTTCCCATGTATATTTAGGATCAAGAATGTATTTTATGAGCTTGCTATGGAAAATAAAATAAGGATGTTATATTTAATATATTAACAACTTAGAAATTTAAAGACACTAGGGCTTTATGATCCTTGTGTTTTATTAATTGATATTTATGTTTAAGAATCATGTAATAATAAGTATAAAAGGATTTGGTCTTCATAAAAAACTGGGTCACATGGTGTGTATGATTCATACAGGTATGTGATGTTTATATTTTCCCAAAACCCTTATTGTCACAGACCGAGGATTATACATTGTATGTTCCTAGACTGAACTTTGTGTATGTCTCAATTTTCCAGAAAGTGAATAAGTATTCATGTTCTTCACTCATGAATCTTTTACTGCTGCTTTTTCATCAAATCACACTAGGGGTTTCGGATCTAGCGATCACCACACCCAATCTGTCACCAATGATGGATTCCATCCACCCATACCCAAGAATCACATCCCCATTGTACCATGCATTTCCTTGGGTTGAGGAATTGATAACTATCATCTAGTTCATGATTTCAACATAAATAACCCACATCACATGATAATCCATCTAAAAACATATATGTATGTTGTTCATGCATCCTCCTTGAATTCAAGGGTTCGATCATGCTAGAATCTGGCCCGGAAATGTCAAAATGTAACTCATGGTCCAACTTGGAAGAACAGGAAGAAATTTGGGGGAAATGAATAAGAAATAAGTGTTATCACCAATTGATAATGCGATCTCATCCAATGAAAATGAGTACAAGAAACAAAAAGGGTTCAGAACATGTGCCCGATAGGATAATCAATTATTTTTTCAAGGAATACCAATAGAAATAGGCCCATGTAAAGAACAAAATTTGAAGAAAAAGGAGATAAAATCCATGATTTAAATCAAATATAATACGTTTAAACAAAAAAATATCATGTACTTCATTGATTATAAATTTATCATTGGTGAAAAACACATCTACAAGTGATAAAGATTATGGTCTCGCTACATTGGTTTCCCGTCTCATGATTCACCTCAATCTATTCATCGTCAATCCTCAATTCACCAATAACACTAAAGAATGCTAACTCCACTTCTAAATCTCCCAAGTTTATGTACCAAACCCTAAAAAACATCACAGTGATGTATTTATAAAGGATAGTTTGGTTTTTCAGTGTTTAAGTTAATTAATTATATTAATTAATTAATTCACTTAAGGCACCTGCCAACGGATTCCCTTAACCAAACATCATGTACTAACCAACTTTATGTCCTAAATAGGGTGGGAACCATGTATTAGAAACATCCATGGCCTAATATATCCTATATGGGATCTCTATTAATAGGTTAAACCAACAATTTTTAAAGGATGTGCACATGTGCTTTAATATATATTAATATTTTATTAGTATATTAATTCACATGTCTTGGGACACCCAACCACATCATAGAATATAATAAAAAATATAGATTTATATATATAAATATTTAAAGAAAAAATCTAAAAAAACTATATCTGTGACATATTATCACTCATTCATTAACATTCTTTCATTATCATCATCATTTCAGGTTTTAAGTAATTCATTTTCTAAGTATTTTTTGATTGATCTGTTCTCATCATTTTATCAAGGTCATGGTTCCATAATATCCATAATTTTAATCAATATAATTCAAATTAATTTTATACATATTTAAATCCATTTATAAAATGTATATATAGGAAAATGAATTACATTTTTCATGGAGATGGTAGTTCGTACGTATGCATGAACATTGTTATAAATTTTTAATAAAAATATTGAAAGAATATAAATATTTTGTCATAATTCAAAAATTATAATTATATATTACATATCATATATTTTTAAAAATATATATTATTATATCCATGTATATGTGGTAGTGATGGAAAATAAATCATATCTCTATGTGGAGGCGGTAGTCCACATGTACGCATGAGCAATACTTAATTTTTAATTTGTTGGAAAAGAGGTGGAAATGGTTGTTCCATAGTCATAATAATATATTAGTATATTTATGATACTTAATTAATCATGTAATTATGGAAACAAAAGTCCAAATAACATTGAAGAAGAAATCAAATTGAAAGAGCTCAATTTAGATTTACACATATTCTTTGAGAGACCTCCTTTGGCTTCCACCTGAAGCCTTGAAGGATTAGTCTTAGGAGAAGAACATGGTTATAATGATGAAGGGAGTGAAGCTAGAAAGTATTTGTGGTAGGTATTTTAAAATATACAATGTTTAAAAATCTTTAATAAGGGAATATAAGAGGTGTCTTTCTAGAAGTGAGAGAGAGGACACAAATAGGATTACTTCAAATATTTAAATAATAAAAAGTCATTTGCTTGTAAAATTGGCAACAAAAGTAAAAGGATATGATTTTAAAATATTATATGGTATAAATATATTCAATTAATATTAATTATATATGTTTATATTACATTCCTAAACTTACCTCTTAGTTTAACCCCCCCCCCCCCCAGTAAACATGTTTTAACCTTAACCATGGTAGAAATTTTTTACTATTTTTATTGTTCATCATAAGAAAAATTTAATGTTGTATCATTAACAAATTGGGTAATTATGATTCCAAATATTGAATCAATTTTATCAAATTCAAAATCTACAAGTGAAAAAAAATAAAACAATCATGAAAACACAATTAAAACGTGTTTTTAGAAGGAAAAAATCATTTTTAAGCATAAAAAATAATTTAATTTCATTACATGACTTTTAAAATATATAAAATGAATGTTTAAATATGTTATCAAATATAGAACCTATAAATTTCTTTTAAATCCTTAATTAATAATTTATTCATTTATTTATTATGACAAAAATATAATGCGTACATAAAAATAGTTTTATTAAAAAATAACTCTTTTTACCATTAAATGATTTTACCCTCATTCCTAACCTTTAGATAACTAGTTTATGGAAGATTAATCATATAATATGAATAAATTTCATTAAAATTGTTTTTTAATGATGATCAATATATTACTTTATATTGAAATTCATAACACTTATAAAAATAAATTTATTCATATTAATTGGTCTTATAATCATCAAATGATTTTATTAAAACTTTAATAAATATTTATATGAATTAATGAATATATTTTAATTTAGGTAAAAAATTATATATATATATATATATATCATATTGTAGTCAATCCTATTCATAGTCTCCAATCCAATAGTTAATTTAAAGAGGTATACTATATCATATGTTTATTTAGACATGGGGTTTCATGTAAATAAATTTATTGAATACCTTGAGTTTATTCCAAAGGAAATTCATAAATAAATATTGGGGTGTTTTAGAAAGGATATACTCATGAAATAAAAGTTTGTTGGGTTTTATGGATCGAGAAACTTTTTTTGGGGGATATCAACTGTATGAGGCTCATGGCATGAACCAGTCAATCACATCATGAATGAGGTGATTTACAGGTTGTATATAAATTATCATATATCTATTATTTCAATAATTATCACTTATATCATCTAAAATATAAGGTGATTCTTAGGATAAATTTTTATCCCTAATATCCTCTGATCATTGGCATTCACCCTCACCTTTCAGTGATTCAATATCAGTTATTCTGGGTGTGTTCTTCTTCTCTTTCCATATAAGTAATTCCTTGTTTCATTAGAGGTTTCATAGTGACTGTGTTGTTTTGATTTAGGGGGTTTTTGGTATTATATTTTTATAATATATCTCTATAGTTTAGATTGGTTCTAGTATTCCTTTTAAGGTCTTAAACCCATAGTTTATCCTATCTTGATTTGGCTTTCTGTAGAGAATCAGAAGCTTATTTTGAGTAAATGGATCCTTGATATCTCCTTTTTCTTTGAATATATGGAATTATTATGATTTATAATTCTATTTTTTGGATTGTATAAATTTTCATAATAAATATAATCAATCAAACTGTTGAAATTGAAAGCATATAGTGTGATGCGTATGTGGTTTCCATTTTTCATGGTGTTGCATATGTTATTTAATGATATATCCTTATTATTGTATTATGACATTTAGTTATTCATTAATTTTAGAATAAAATTTAAGAGGTTAAATAAATAATGTTATTAAATTAATATAATAAGTTTAATATTCTAGTTTTATGCTTAACTTGATGTGTACAGTATGGTGGCCTCAATGTGTGTGGATTAGTGTCTTGGGATGTGTATAACTTTTTGGACTTGGTGGATTTTGGTTTAGTAGACATGGTTTTTTGAGGCTTAGTTGTCTCGGTTATGATGTCATGGTTATATGTGGTGGTTACTTGATAGTGGTTTGGTAGAAACACGATAATAATTTTTACATACATCAATGTGGTTAGAGATAAAAAAATTTGGTTTAAATTTAAGAACTAATATATAATGAATAATTCTTAGTAGATAATTTTAAAATTAAAATTTTAAAATGGAACATTTTTTGTGGACCTTTATAGGATGCTTGTGGTTGGTTGTTTTTCTTTATAGTTATTTCTTGGTGGTTCGATATCGATAGTGACTCGATGATGGTTGTGGTGGTGTTTCTTGTCTGAACCCAAGGGCGTGGTATTATGTGAGACTACAATATAATTGTTTTCTTTTAGGACATTTCTATGCACCCCACTCGATTTGGGTAACTTAAAAAATACCCATATACCCTGGGGATGTTTTCCTAACATCTAGGATGGGGAGGATACCTATGGTTGACTACCCCCTTATCCCTCTCTCTCCCTACATTATCAAGCCCTGGTGATATCAATGGTGGATGATGAGATATTTTGTGGGTGTCATAAAATGTAATAGGAATAAAAAATTTTGATGTCTTATGAATTCATGATACCCTGCTACCCTGGTTACACGAAGCGAGATGTGAATTGTTATTAGTTCCATGAGATGTGATATGTGGCAAGTGCCATGAGACATGATATATGGTTGGTGCTATTATTGATGGATATGGAAGGGATTGGAGAAAAAGTTGTATTCTCATTTGGTGAAAGTGGAAAATTAGAGTGTAAGTGATTGTGGGGTTACATTATCTACGTTATTATAATATTAATTTACTTCACTTGGATGATTTATTTGGTGAGATAAACTTAGTGAGGCTGGGGGAGCTAGTTGACACCTATAGGTGTTGATAAGTTTTATTTTTTCATCAGGGTATTAATAAGCACTTTTTACTTTTTCATGAGAGGATTTGGGTATGATCATTCTAAGTCTACATGTTATTCTCATCTTATATATATATATAAACATTTTTTCAAGTTTCCAAGAGGGGTTTAGTGATTTATCTTGTTAGTAGTTTCTTAAATCTTAGGTTATTGGAGTCACTACCTCCGAATTTACTTGGTATTGTTTTAGCTTTAGAGATGTCTACATATTTTTTGTATCCTTACATGTAGTATATTTCATTTATTTGGATTTTGGTTTATTTTTTATATTATGGTTGATTTGTTGGTGGTTTTATGAAACGATCGAGGTTATTGAGATAATTTCATATCATTTTAGTTGATTATACCTTTTCTACTAATCCAAAACCTGAGGACTACTAAATTAGGGACTCAAGGGTTACTCATTAACCTTTATGATAGACTAGGAGGGGTAGAAATTGATGGGGGTTCATGAAATATGTGTATCAAAGGTGTTGGTTAAGTGATATGTGAAGCTTGGAGCTAGTAACCAGTGAAAACTATAATGGTTGGAAAGGAGAAATTGTTATCCAAAAATAGTATGTAATGACAGTATGAGAAAGCAGCTGGGAAACAAAATTTTAGGCCCACTTTTATCTAAAATGAGGGCCTTAAGATCTTTGAATATACTATATAATGGGACACAACTTATAGGGTAGTAACCTAAGAGAGGTAAACTGATTATAGTTTCTTGAGTTCTATTTTAAACAAGTTTATTCTAAGAAAAAATAAATTAATCTTAATAAAACCATTGCTTTAATAATTTGGTGATTATCCTTTAATTTTAGATATTCTATTTGGTTGATACATACATGTGGTTTTAGTCAAGGAGGTTCGGCAAGTCGACCCTAGTGATAGTCGAAGGGTTGATCCTGATCTAGAGGATGTGAAGTACCAGTGTACAATGCACACCTTTTACTATGAAATCCTAGAAAATTATGAGGGAAGTGTGTTTGATCTAGAGACATAACACCAGATAGAGTATTTGTATATTTCTTTCTGCTTGATTCAAGACCAAACTGGGTATTTTGTTCACCTAGATATTAGTTAATTTAGGGGATAAATGTGTTAGTGATGGATACTATACCTCAGGGTACATGATGATAATGATGTTCCATGTTCCAACTTTCAGTATTAATTTAGGGTCTTGATATTATTGAAGATAGTAAGGGTAGTAATGATTAAGAAGTTTACCTCCCTTTAGTATCATAGTATGAGTGTCTAGAGACTGGAAATAACATTAAATAGATTTTATAATTCTCTCCAAAATTTCTTTCAGATGAGGAGTCCTAATAATGACACTTTTATGAGGTTTCAAACCCCACTCATTATTCTATAGTTTCCCCATTTTCATTACCTATGTATTCAGTGTTTTAGACAAAGAAAAATGTGGTCAATAAGGTGCATGATTGGGCTGGATCACTGCTATATGAGAGTTAGTAGAGTCCTATGAGGAATAGGGCATCATATGGAGGGATACTTATTATAGGACATTCCTGGTTCTGATCATATTGAAAATGTTACTAGAAATCAACTTCATTTTTCTTGAGGGTTGGTAGTTCTTAGGTGTCTTCCTAGATCTCTCATGTATTTTTCTTTGTCTGTGGAGTTCGTATTCCCTAAAAATGGTTGTGTTCTTTAACCTAAGAGGATTTGTGTTACTTAGGTGGTCAAGACCTATTTCAGAAAAAATGATAATTTCTCCTAAGTAAATTTTAGTAGCATGAACTTTATAATAATTTTCATCATAAAATTTAATAGGATTATGCTAATCCATGAGGAGGTTGAGCTGCTAAATGGAATCCCCAGGATATCCCTCATCACCAATGACCCATTATGGAGCATGGATGTGGAAGTTATTATGTAGCAATATGGAGGAGCATCTTGATAAAATATGCGTGAAATAGAGGCATTAATTCTAGAATTCCCATTGGTTATTCAAGGTAAAATCAGGTTATCATATACCATAGTTTCTTATTTATCTGATTCTAGAGCTTCACACTCCATTATTGCACCCAACTCGTTCTTATACTGGTATAAGATGTGGATAGGATTCCCATTCCACTGGTGGTATCCCCTCTAGTAAGAAGATAGGATTTTTTGTTTGAGGTTTTTTCAGGATGCTAACTAATCATGTGGAAACATTATTAGTTGGTAAATTCCATTATGTTTTATATATAACCATATAATGTAATTATGATCATGTATTTGTTGTATTAAATTCACATAATGGTTGATTGTTTCTATGAGAGAGTGTAGTTTTCTAATGGTGAAGGGTGATGTATGATTTTATTCATATATAAAGGTTTCTGTATGGGTGGTATGTGATTAAAACCTCTTTATTTCCTTGATTTCTATGTTATTGAAAAATATAGAAAGATTTGATGTGGTTGAGGTACCGAAATCTATTATTTAATTTCCATATGTTTTCTCTAAGGAGGTTATGAACCCAACCCTTGATGCAATGTTTAATTTTAGATAGAGGTTTATCTAGGTGAAACACAAATTTTTATGGATCCTTATTGGATGACACCCTCTGAGTTACATGATTTAAGGATCTATATTGATTGTCTGATGCATAAATTCATTACTAGGCATAGTGTTCACTATATGGAGATCCAATTTTTTCCTCCAAAAAGGTAGTCAGTAATACAAGGTTGTTCATAGACTATTTATGGATGAATAAGGTGATTATAAAGAATAATTATCCTCTTAATAGGATTAAATACAACTTTTACCAGTTAATAGGATCTATCTTGTTTTTTAACATCATTTTTTGGTCTAGATATCTTCTACCAAGGGTAAAAGAGGCAGATATTTTGAATACTTGTTTTTGGTGCTGGTATAGGCACTCTGATTTCAAAGTCACATCATTTTGTGTCATGAATACACCAATTATTTTCATGGTTCTCATGAAATCCATATTTCTTGAGTTCTAAGACTAGTTCATAGTCATGTTCATCAAAAAAAAATTCATGTTCTCAATATCATAGGAGGAGCATTTTGAGCACCTGAGGAACATTTAATAGAATCATTTACACAATAATTTGTATTGGAAATTATCCATGTGTATGTGTTTGATTGAATAGGTATATTTTTTTGGGAATGTGGTGTCTCAAAAGGGAGTGGTAGTGGATCTTGAAATATTTGGGGTATTTCTTTATTGGACAATGACCAATAGCATGGTAGAGCTAGATAGCTTACTTTGTCTCGTGGGTTATTATCAAATATTTTTGTATGAATTGTCTTAGTTTAAAAACCAATTAACCACCTTAACTAGGAAGGAAAAATATTTCATTTAGACTAAAAAAACAAGGTTGTTTTTTACAACTTTATATATCATTTCTTCAGTTCCTTAGTTCTTCAGCTTCTTGAGGAGGCCATGAGGTTTAAGGTGTTATTTTATGCTTATAACTTGTGTTTGGGATATGTATTGATGTATTATCAGGATTTAATCACCTATGTTTCTAGGAAAATACTCCACTATGAGTTTAACTACACCCCAAATGGTCAAGATATGATGAAAGTGGTGTTTTCTCAAATTGTTTATGACATTACCTCATTTTGGATTTCTTTATTGTCATCATGGATCAAAAAATTATGAGGCATGTTTTCTCCAAGTATAACCTGAATCAATGATAGTATAGGTGAATTTAATATCTTTATTATTGTGATTTTGAGACCTCCTACATCCCAATAAATGGAAATTTCATGGAATATATACTGAGTAGGAAATTACGAGAACCTGTTCGAGAATCTCTGGATGCCTGAAGGGTGATAGAGGAGTTTCTAGCTTTACATCTCAGGGAAGATGAGTTTTATGGTAAAGGATTTCTATTACATAGGATTATAGATTACACATTTTTATATTAGGGGGAGGATTCTTAGTTGTGAGACTTAGAGGTATAAGTGTTGTGTGATCAGAACATTCATAGAGATTCCCCTGATAAATGGTTAGAGGATGGATAACATTGGGTTATGTTCCAGGTATGGATTTTCATTACATTGGAAATGGGTAAAATAGTCCTCTTTGAATTTTATATCTCACCCCTAGTGATAGACCAAAGTGAATCTATGATATCTCGTTGATTGATGGGGTAGTTTTGGTTCCCATGGATGGAGTAGTCAGTGGTTGATTTCATGGAGTGATGTCTAGTATTATAGAATGTAAAGGAAGAACATCTTGTCCCTAGTGGTTTTTTGTAGCCTTGGGATGTTCCTAAGTGTAAGTGGGAGGAAATATTGGTTTATTTTTTCCCAATTTTACCTTGATATTAGTTGGATATGATTCTATCTGGGTTATCATGGATTGACTTATGAAGTCATCTCACTTTATAGAGATTTGAGAGTTGAGTGTTGTAGATGTTCTAATGATATGGAGTGTGGATGATACAGTGAGGCTTAATGGATCCCCAATGACCATCATTTATGAGTGAGAAACTCATTTTACATCATGGGTCTAGAGAGGATTATAACATTATGTTGGCTCACATTCATACCTTACCACTACATTTTACCCCCATATGGATAGACAAGGAGAGAAAATAGACACTAGAGGATATGTTGTGGGCATTCCTCTTTGATTTCATTGGATCTTGGGTGTGCCTCCTAACATGGGTTGATTTTTCATACAATAATAGTTAACACTCATCCATCGGTATCAAAACATTAAATATTTGTATGGGAGGTGGTGTTGATCTTTATTCAGTTGGTGAAAGATTATGGAGGTAATGTTTTTTTGGTCGTGATGTCATGTAGAACATGAAATAGAAGATTCAAGTAGTTCAAGAGAGCATGAAGTGGTGTATGACCCCCATAAGTCCTGATAATATTTGTATATGAGTCCTTTGGAGTTTCATATAAGAGACCAAACCTTTCTAAAGGTTTTCCCTCGACATGGTTAGCGTAGGTTTGGTTAGGGAATAATGCACTCATCCTAGTTTGATATACCATTAGAGGTGTTGGAGTGTGTTGTCAAAGTTTTTTATTCTTTGAAACTACCTAGGTATCTAGACATAGTTTATTATTTCTACCATGTATCTTGGATACATTAAAATATCTATGGTGATTCCCATGTCATCACCTAGGGCCATGTCAGATTTTAAGAATGATGTGATGTTTGTTGAATGAACGATCAAGATTAAATACTATAATTAAATGGTATTCCGAGGGTTTGATATCAACTTGGTTCAGGGGCATGGTGGACTATAGGAGTGTAATTTAGAGTGGGATTCATAGTTTCATGCCCATTACCTAGAGTTGTTTATTCTCTGATATTTTAGTTCTTTTGATGTTAAACCTGTGTGATGGTTGTCACACTTATTAATATTATGTTTTGAATATTTTTTTTATGTTTTGAGTCATGGTTTCATCCTTGTTTGATATGTATCTCCTAGGGTATTTTTTAGTGGTTTATGGTGGTCATTGTTACTATTCTCTTTCTCTATTTTGTTTTAATTCATGATGACAAGAATCATTTGAAAGGTATCTAATATAATGTACTAGACTCTTTCAACCCATTACTTTATGAGTTTGGGTGATGATATCCATGATATGGGTTAGAGTAAGGGATATGATGAGTTAGAGTAAAATATTTTATTATAGGTCTTGATTCAAATCATGAATAACCTATTCATAGTGTGTAACAGTTTTTTAGTGGATTCATCAATTGTTATGTAATTTCTTCTTAGTATGATTGATATCATGAAATGTAGTTCACATCATGACTGTTCATGGAATAGTTTTTGGAAGTTCTATGTGAAATGAAATATTCATGATGTACAATTCCTATGGGTTTGTTCGATTCTGTTATTTTTTTGTGAAAATGTAAACCATGTGATGTCCACGATGTGAACTATCTATTTATAAAAAAATGAGGATATTTTAATGATATCTATAAATTATTATCTCCCTTTGATGTCCCTCACTCTCTATTTTATTCAATCAAACATCAAGAAATTACTTGTTGATCTTTAGATCCCTAACATCCTCTGATATTTAGAGACCACCCTCATCTTCTAAATATTTTATATTTTTGATTTTAGGTGAGTTCTTCTTCTCATTATCTTTGAGTTCTTCATTGTTTCTTTAGAGGTTTCATAGAAATTTTACTATCTATAGTTTGGGGTTTGTTGGGATGTGTTTTTTTTATTTCACCATGTTTCATATTTATTTGAGTATTACTTGTGTGGTTGTAGATCCATGATTCCTTGTCCCTTGCTTTATCTTTTCAATGAAAATCAGAAACCTTCTTTTAAGGTAGTGGATCTTTGTTCTCTTTGTTTTCTGTGTATTTGTAAAATTATAAATAATTTTCTCTCTATTAAGAAAATGGTATGAATTTGAATAATAAAGATAATAAACCAAACTATTGAAATTGAAATGGTATGGTGTGATATACTTGTGGTTACTAGTTTTCATTATGTTTTTATATTATTTTAGTCTATATGTTTATTATTGGATTATTCCTTGTAGTGATGGATTGTTTTTAAAATACCATTTAAATGGATAAAACATTAAAACCAATAAAAAAATACTAAGTTAAATATTTCTATTTTATGCTTGACTTGCTTTGTATAGATTTTTGGCCTTGTTTTTAATACACTATGATTTTTTAATATATTTTTGTAAACTAATACTTTATTTGATAGCTTCCCCTATAAGAAACACTAAATGTAAATGAAAACCATGGTACTTTTAGATGAAAATATAAGCATTAAATATAACCTTTAAAACCTATATATTGAATTAGTGGGAAGTAATAGAAATAAACACATTATGAAATTTTATTTTAATGTAAATAAATCCAACTTTTAATACTAATTAAATTCAATTAGTATTGTTAAAATAATTAAAAATAATAATTTTACACATAAAAATATATTTTTCTTAAATTGGTGCTTATTTCAAGAATATAAGTATATTAAGATAAAATAAAAAAATATTGATAACATTAATAATTTATTACCAAAAAACTAATTTTTCATTTATAATAAATAAAATTTAACATTTTGAAAATCCATTTTCCAATATAAAAAGTTTTTCACTATATTTTGGGATTCTATTTAAATATTGAATTATAAAAATTTATAAATTTAATTTGAAAATTTTATCATCATATTTGTATTAATCATAATATTAAATTATTAAAACAATTTTTTTATATTTTTCTAAAAAAATATTTTTTTTTGAATAGTGAAAATACCATTTTTAAAAATACCATGGATTTTACTACATCACTAGGATATAACTCTATCATAAAACATATGAAATCGTTTTAATGGCCAAATATATGTTTTATAATTAAAATAATTTATTTAAAAATATTATTTATTATTAAAAACCAGTATTTTATATTTTATAACATTAGTGATATTTAATGAAAAAATGTTTTTAATACATTATACATTAGTATTTTAAAATTATTTATTATCACTCTTATAAATTGAATAAAATGAAACAGAATTAAAATTTAAAATCAATTTCTCCAAATTATTTAATAAGTGAAACTTTCTTTTCATGAATAAATATTAATTTTCCATAATAAAAAACTACTTATCATGGTGACATCTTAATTGGAAAAAAGTAATAATTCAAGGGGTAAAGGGCATGAAACATGTTAAAAACATGTTTATAATTGAGTTTTTGTAGTTATTATTGGCCTTATTTCTTCTCTTATCCATTATTTATTACTTTTTGAGGCACTTTCCTTGATATTGACTTCTCATTATTGAATGTTTTTTGGTATTTGTAAAATAATACATCTATTTTCACTTATAAAAGGGTAACTTCAATCCTTTTTTCATATAAAACAGAAACCCATTAATTTCAGCCCATAATATAAAAAAACTCTAATACATGATCTTATAAACCTTAATAATGTTTTTTTCTTTTCATAACACCATCCCTCAAACGTTTGATCCCTTTCACAAAGCAGATAATCCAAGTAGTAAGGTATATATTTCTAATGGCTTCTCACTGTTTCATATTTCTTTATAAACTTTTTTTCATAAAAAAATTTATTTTAATAATTTTAAAATGATAATATATTTTTTATTTTTATATTGTTATTCTTTCATAATTATGGCACGAAAAATAATCACCCTTCCCTTTTCCATAAAGAAAAATAAAAATGTGGCTCATGAGTTGTGCATACTACTTTCTCCACGACATAGAGAATCTTTTTTCCTTAACCGACATATAATAATTGTCCTAAAATGAAATTTAATATATAATTTAAATATTTATTAAATAATTTATATTATAATTTTATAAAACATATTACTCATTTTACCTTTTCTATGTAAAATGAAATCATTATCCATGCATACATATGGTCTAAAACCTCTATAGAATGATCGATTTCAATTTTCCAATTCATTACCACCTAACATAGATGGTAGTTATAATGGTTTTAAAGTATAATTATTATTTTTATGATATTAATAAGTTTTTAGTAATACCAATTTTTCAACTTATTAATGATATAAATGAAAAAAATTCTTTATAAAATAACTTTCATAAATAAGAAAACTAAGAAGAAAAACAAACAACTTATTCATATTATTTAATATTTTCATATCCATTAAATATTCTTCTAATTTCTTCTAATTATGATAAATCACATTATTATACATTAAATAATACCAATATTCTTTTATTATAATTATATTTCCACTAAAACACCACATAATCATCAATTAATCATTGTGTGTTCAAGTTCCAGTTGTTTGACCACCTACTTCAACAACACCCCAAAATTACATCATGGATGACTATTAGAACATAATTAATGTAATAATATGAAATAAATATTTAATGATTATTATTTTTAAAACTGGAATGGATAAATCAATATTTAACTCAATAATTAATAAAACACCTCTCTTTGGTTAAGGAAATCACTGAAGTGTGCTTGTTGTCGATTTCATCTTCAAGGATAAATAATGAAATAAACGTTAAATTAAATAGAAAAATTATAATTAATTATAATTAATATATAATAAAAATATTAATGAACTTGAAATGATTAAATTTGGGAGATAAAATAATACAAATACTCATCCTATGAAACTAGTACAAATGGTCAAAACTATAAACACACAATATGGGAAAATTAGTTAAAAATAACTAATATACATGTAGATAATGATCATAAATGAAATTATAAATATTTTTAGGAATCAATATGGTTCTAAAATTATTTATTAATAAATTAATATTTGCTATATAGGATTTTAAATTACTTCTATTGAAATCAAGATTAAAGCTATGTGTTCCTTTGTCTCTTTTTCAACATCGTAGGAATATTTAATATGGACAATTATAATATTTTTTAATTTGGTATTAACTACCTAATTTACTTAACATACGAAAATATTCCACATTTCATGGGTTTTTTATTTCCATTTATGATCTTACTTTCAATATCCATTGATCTGTTCATTAATAATTATGTAAGAGCTCAGTCAACTTAATTTCCAATTCATTGTCCAATAGTATTTATTATATTAATATAATTTTTAAATATTCTTTTGGTACTATAATTCCCCATTTTTATTTGGTGTTTCATTTTTTTTATTTGGGTAAATTACTTTTAATAATCATTACAAAAACCTAGTCCATAAACACAATTTATTTCATAATTATAATATACTTTCCCCAAAATACAATCCAATTATCTAGAGATCCAGTGTCTTTGAAAGATTAAATAAATAAATACATAATCTTAAATGTAAAAAAATATCTTTATTTAAAAATCTATATAGTTATTATTACTTTAATAGATCTTCTAAAATTCCATAGAATACCCTGGGGAAAATACATGAGGAAATGGGTGAGTGGGAAATCCCATTAAGGGAATAAACGTAGCAATGAAGAATCGCATAAGAATCAAGAGCTATGACATAATATAATAAATTAAATGACCATAATAATGAAAATATTTTATAATAAAATGAAATAATAATATCATGAAATAATAAACATATAAAAACAACAAAATACATGACATAATAAACCTAAGTCAAGAATTAATCCAAATTACATCATCATAATTTGGAAAATGTTCCATGGTGGATTGGGTTCACTCCTTAATCCCCTAAATAACATATCATGAGATACAATTATTTAACCAATACAACAGAAGGCTATATAATTTTGGGAATACCCATCACATGACATAATATGGCTAGGATAACTGTTTTTTACCATACATTTAATCTCATGCGATGAAAACATTACCCAATACATTGGATGGACATATAATTTGCAGAACAACTATTTCTTAATGAAAATAATATATTTTCAATATATGAGAGGTAAATAAACTATAAAAAAGTTGTAATCATAATCAACCCCATGATAAGGAAGTGTGTTTTATAATTTTGATTTCAAGAAATAATTCAATTCCTAATGAGGTTTCCAATTAAAATGGAGGAACATTTGTGGGAAGAGGGGTTATGAAAAAATATGGGAAAGTGTTGTTTAAATGGTGAGGAATTATACTTAACATAGTTTCATTATCAAAAAATAACTATAACTATCTATAAAGGAAGACTTGAATAAAAAAATTGGTCTCACAAGATATAAATAATGTATACCATATGAAATGAAATACTAAATTCAAGGAAAAACATTATAACTCAATAAATAAGATTATGATATGAAATACCCTTATGGTTTTAGTAAATTGTTAATCAAAAGTTATTGAAATCATGAGAAATATATGATTTAGTAAATCCCATACATTAAATAATTGAGTATTAAAAAAATATTCAATAGTATATACAGGATAATAATAATAATTTTTTTCATAATATTGATACATGTCTCAATCAAGGATAATTAATATCAACACCATTAAAACTTAATATTCATTCTAATAAAACCATTTTAAAGAGAAAAATCTTGATGTTGAAGTAATAATTAAATGAATAAATATAATGCATGATATGATATGAAACTTTTTTAGTATACACTACATTTAAATTAAATTATATGAATAAAACAACATGTGTCTCAAATAATTATATATTGAGATGAACCCCTTACCTCATGTCTGAGATAGTTCTACAATTTCACTAAAATTCATTAGAGACTTGATCTTTCCTTGGAAAACTATTATAAATGAAGGTATTAGGTTAAATTAGTGTGAAAAGTGGATTAGTAAAGTCTGAAGGAAATCAAGAAGAATATATTTTGGTATATTTTCAAAGGTAATTTTTTATGGGATGTGTAACCATGGAGAGGTAGAAGTGAACCCCTTTTACAGTTGAAGAAAATAGACCTTTTTGGAATACCCTTTACATTTCCATGATAAAATTACTCTATTCCTTGCTAAATGAATCCAATTTTTTGAAATAATTGTGTGTTGGGTGTCTTTGGGTCAATAAATACTCAACTAAGTCTTTCTACACATGTTTTAAACATGTTATATGGTTTTAACCATTATGTTTTTACATTTTACTATTTTACTTTTAAACTAGCTAACTATTTTTTAAATAAATAATTTCATGTTTTATTAAATATATAACATAACTCACATAACCAAATTTTGGTGTTCTTGAACCAAAATTTACCGTTATTTCATCTAATTAAATGTATAAATAATATAATATTATGTTTTAAATCAAAACAAATAATGTGTAGAAAAATTGTTTTAGTTGAAAAATGACGTTTTAACCATTGTGAATTCTTAATCTTATTTAGTATTAATTATCAATTAAATGAGTTTAAATATATTTATTTATATTTTTATAAATAATATAATATTTATTATTTAAAATATTCTATTTTAATTTATTTGATATAAATTCCTTGAAATTAATAAAATAACAATTTTAAATTAATTGTTTCACCATTATTGTGTAAATTAACATTAATCCTAATAATATAAATATTATGCCTCAAAATGAAATTTGAAAAGATTCAATAATATAAAAATTATTATATCAAATATAAGAATCATTTTCTCCAATTATGTTTTTATGTGTAGGAAATTATTCTAAATGTTATAGCATGTTATGCGTAAAAACAAGTTTTTAAGAAAAGTATATTTTTATGCATAAATATTATGTATAGGAAAAAATTATAAATTTTATTATTTCTAATTATATTAAAAATATTATTATTTATCAAATATTATTTATTTTACTATAAAATAAATCTGTAACATAATTTTACCCTTGTTCATATTTAATTAAAGATGTAGATGAAAAATAGTTTTCATAAAATATCGTTAAATTTTATAAAATGATTTTCATGGGTTTTAAAAATTAAACATGGTATTTTGAAATTATATCTTTTAGTTTTTAAATATATATTCTATATATTAAATAGTTTTCAAAAACATACAAGTCATATAAAAGTGTTGGTAATTGTAAAATTGGTAATTTTTACTATTCACCTAAAAATAGATTATTTTTTAAAAATCTAAAAGATTAATATTAAGATAATATTATTATTCCAAATTAAAACATAATGATAAGTTTTTAAAATTGGAATTCCAAAATTTTTAATTTTTAATAAAATCATTAAATATAATGAAAACTTTTTTTATTCGAAAATGATATTGTTAAATACTAATTATTATTATTCAAATTACAAACAATTTACAAACTAAATGGATCATGAAAAATTATTAATATAAAAAACCATTTATCATCATTAAAAATATGTTTCTTGATATTCAAAATCATATCACATTAAAAATTCAACTTTTGAAAATATACTTTTCTAAAGAATAAAAGATCTTATTATTCATTTTAGGTAAACTAATTGAATTTAATTAATTTTTAAAGTAACCTATATTTTCTTCCATTAAATATTTCATGAAAATATTAGATATATTCATTCTTATTAATTCAATGGATAAGTTTTAATGGCTATACCAAAATATTTATATTTTATCTAAATATATCAATTTTATTTATGTCCAGTGATGCATGTAGAAAAAGATATGAGACACATTAACTTAATTATGATATAAAATATATTAGAATCTCAGGTAATTTTGATCAATAAAACCTTTTTTAATAAAAGAACTTTGAAATAAAAGTGTAACTTTGGTAAGAATAACTCCCATTATTATCAATTAATCTTTTCTTACATGTTCAACTCTTCCTTCCCGCCAATGTTCTCCTTATTTTTTAGGAAAGATAATATGGATTATTTTATATTATTCTCATAATTACATTTATCCCATTTAAATTTAATGTTCAATACAATTTTTATGATGTGGGTTTTGAAATAAAGGTATTTCTAAAAAAATATTTAAAAGAAGGTTTTATATCCTTTCAAAATAAAATAGTTTTTTTCTCTCCAAATTTTATGATAACCTTTATTTATTTTAAATGATCTTATTCTTATATCTATTTATAATCTGGTTTTTGAAAGTATTATATATCATTCCTAAAAAATGTTTCGAAATTAATTTTCACTTCATATTTTTAAAATTTTCACTTCCATTTTTTCTATAAGGATTTTCTCTAATGAAGTTATGTTTTACTCATCCTTTATATTTTATTGTGATATGATTCCATTTAGGAAATTATAATTTTGATATCCTATGATCTTTTATGCTTATGTTATATGATATTTTAGACTGTTTAAGAAACTAGTTCATTTTACATTGTTTCATTGAGGTATGTTTATGATTGATTTTATTTGTTACACATATGCATTTATGATGATAGGTGGGGTCCTATATTGATCTGCAATTAATTTTTTTAAGTATATTTTTAGTGAGATAAAAAGGGTACATGGGAGAATTTATCCAAATTCAAAGGGTGCAATGAAGGATTTATCCAAAGGAAATGGTGTACACCTGAGGTTTTATCCCAAGCCTAATAGTACACAAGAGGGTTATCACAAGACCAATAATGTACATAGGTGATTATCCCAATACTAATGTGTAATGCATTTCTTGTTTAGTAGTAATGATATATAGTTTATAAGATTATGTTTATGACAAAATCTTATGTCATAATCTTACGCATATGATTATGATCCCTAAATCAAGTTTAATGTCATGTGATTCACCAAAATTTTTCTAGGGTGTATGCTTTTTCATTTAATATTACAATTCCCTACATCATGACTTATGGAAATCTCTTAATTTTCTAGGTTTCTTAATAAGAAAATTATTTACTCTCATTTTTTCTCATATTCTCATAATCTAACCCATAATAATATATTGATAATTTTTCCCTTACTAATCATTTGATCTCACCCATTTCTTATATTTCCATTTCCCTTGGTTATGAATATAAGTATGACTTATTGAAAGTATAAATGATTATATAGAGGATTTCAATTATGGTGAAATAATTATAGAATACCTTTTTATGTATTTAATCTCTCAGACAGCAAATCCTTAGTTCCTTGGGTTGTGAGACTATTTATGACATATATTATTTAAATCGTAATATTATTATACTATTTATGTTATTCTTATCTTGGTTCACTTTGGTTGGTATCAGATTGGGGTATAGTTATTTTTAGAGATTAGTTTAGTTATTTTGGAAATTTTATTAGATAACTTTAGTTAAACCCATAGGGTTAAGTCTATGACATATTTATAAGTACAGTATGGCATCTTAATGTTTTAGGAAAGTATATATTATGTGGGTCTCATAGAAATTATGTCCCTATCTATATACTATAAGAGGATACATGCTCTGGCTCAGATTTACCTAGGGGAGTGCACTGAACCCAAGTTTGATGAAAATAATCAATCTCAATATCTACCTAAGCCAAGAGAACAATGAAAATATTATGAAATCCCACCAACCGAGGTATATTGTGATAATGAAGTAGGTAATGATAAATAATGAATACTTATCCTTCACTCTAGATTAGTGGATGTCATATTTTATTCTAATTCAAATAAATCTAGTATATCCAAGATGTTTTCTAAAAACATCAAATTTACCCCCCCCCCCCCCCAATGATTAGATGATGTCAAGAAAAAAACTTATTAATGTATCCCAAGTTGAGGTTTATAGAATATAATTCATGGAAATCACTTTATCCCTATTATATATAAATTGGATTTGATTTTAGAAATATATTGTAAATAACCACATGGTATCCATAATAATAATAATAAAATAGGTAAATCTCATTTCATTTTTCAAACTTACCTATGATCATCTATCAATTAAAGTATGACTATGAGTTATCTCATAAAAATAATCTTATTATATGAGTTATGATACCTAATCAAGAGATATTTTCAACTAAAATGACTAGGGGAAACTCAATATTAGGATTGACCTATTTTTATAAAAGTTGATATATTTCTAATGTATATTGATAACACTATAGAAATTATATCATGAGTTGATTCTATATCTTAAATACCCTCATATAGTTTCACTATTGGGTGATAATTAAAATTTCATGGATTTAATTTTTTCAATCACTATGTAATGAAACCCCCTTCTATTTTGTAATATGTTTCTTTAAATAAATACTTTGTCTGATAGCTTGTTCCATAATAAATGTTTACCTAAAATGAAAAACACGATACATTTAAATAAAATTATAATTATTAAACATAAACATTAAAAACTTGATATAGAATTAGTGGTAATGAATAGGATTAACTGAATTATTTAATATGGGTATAATAAAAATAAATTCTATTTTTAATACAAATGAAATTTACTTAGTATTGTTAAAATAACTAAGAAAATCATTTTTTTATTAAAAATATATTTCTATAGGAAAATTGTTTTATTTCAAGAAACAATGTATTATTATAATTAAATTATAGAAAAATATATCGATAATATGAATAATACATTACTAATTAATTAATTTGTAATTTTTAGGAAATTTGAATAATAAATAGGTAATATTTTAAAAACTTATTTTCTAATATGAAAACTTTTACACTATATTTTGAAATTTTATTAAAATATTAAATTTTCATATTTTGGAAAATGAAGTTGCAAAACTGAAAATAATTTTTAGATTAATAATATTATTCTTATATAAATCTGATTTTTTTATTTTTCTAAAATAATGGATTTTTAGTTGAATAGTAAAAAATACTGTTTTTCAAAATATTATGGCCCTTAGGATATAATTAAGATATAAAAATAACCTAAAACTTATGAAAACTTTTTCTTAACCAAACATATTTATTATTAGTAAAATTATATTATTTAAAGTTTTATTTTTTATTTAAAACCCTATAATTGATATTTTAGAACAAAAGTAATATTTCCACAAATGATGTCATTAATACATTATAGATTAGTGATTTAAAGTTATTTTTTTATTTTTTGAATTAAATAAAATGAAATGGATTTTAAATTTACAGTAAATGTTTCAAAATTATCTAATAATAACTACTTAATTTTTATACATAAATATTAAATTACCTTAGCTAAAAATTTGTTACCGTGGTTGAAGCTTAAATGAAAAAAGTTATAATTCAAGGGGTGAAAAGCCTTAAACATGTTAAAAAATAATAATAATTGGGTTTTTTATATCCATTATTTATCAATTTTGGAGACACTTTCCTTGAGATGGAATTTCTATTATTGAATTATATTTGGGTATTTATAAAAATTACCATTTCTTTTCACTTATAAAAGTGGAACTCATATCCTTATTTACCCTCATAAAAACCCATTTAATTTACACCAAACTCTACCCAAAACACTAATAAAACTTATAGAAACCTTACATAGGTTTTTGTATACTCAAAATGTCACCCTTTTAGGGTTTAATCTCTTTCACAAAGGAGATAATATATGTAGTAAGGTATATGTCTCTAATGACTCCTCCCTATTTACTTTTTTATTGTATTATTTTATTCTTCCCCAAATTTATTTTCTCTATAATATAATGATAACATCATAATAATTATTATAATGGTAATTTATTATAATGTTCATTCAATAATTAACAAATAATTCATTTTCAATTAATAAAAATGAAAATTTGAATCATGTGTTGTGCTCACTACAGCCTCCATGACACAACATGTTTCATTTTCCTTTACCACCTTTAAATAATGGTCATAATTGGGAATATAATTTATAATTTTGATATTTATGAAATAATTTATATTCAGAAATGATAATCCATATTATTACTTTTACCTATTCTAGGGAAAAAGAAATCATCATCCATGAATATGTATGGGCTATTACCTCCATGGAACAATTAATTTCCATTTTTTATTTCATTATCGACTTACATGAATAGACATGAGAATGAATTAAAAGTATAAATATGGTTTTTATGATACTAATTATTTTTTTAATACCATTTAAATAAACTATTAATGATAGGAATGATGAACAATCATTATAAATTTAATAGTCTTAAACAAGAAAACATTGAAGAAGAAAAATTTTATTTATATTATCTAATATTTTAATATTAATTAATTTTTCCTTAAATTTTTAAATAATGATATAACACACTAATAAAAACTAAATATGACAATTATTCTTATAGTATAATGATATTGCAACTAAATCACCACATAATCATCCATTCATTGTGGTATATTCATGTTTGGGTCAGTTTGACCACCTACTTGAACAACGACCCAAAATTATATCATGGATTAATATGAAAAAAATAGTAATGATATAATGTGATATAAATATTTAAAAAATTATTTGGTTTTGTTTTTTTAATGGTCACATCAATATTTAACTCAAATATTAAGAAACACCTTTATTGGTTTAGAAAATCACTGAAGTGTTCTTACTATCAATTTAATCTTCTAGGATAAAGAATAAAAAATTCATAAAAGGATATTGAAACATAATAAATAATATTAATTCCTTAATTATAGTTAATTTAATGATATTTTATTGATGAACTTTTTGAGAAACATTAATGACAACATTTCTCCTATGAAACTAGTACAAAGGACCAAAACTATAAATATAAGATGTGTGAAAATAGGTAATCATTAATTAATATACATGTATGTAATAATTTTAAATGAAAATTATAAATATTTTTAGGTATTAATATGGTTATTAAATTAGTTATTAAGATATTTTAGTTATTTATATAGGATTTTAAAGTACTTCCATATAAATAAAGAGTAAAGGTATGGGATTCATTGTCTCGTTTTTAACTCTATAAGAAATGCTTGATATTGTATACTAAAACTTGTTTTATATGGTGTATTATCAACCCAATTTATTTCCAATATTAAAATATCTCCAATTTCATGAGACATTAATTTTAATTTCATTGTATTTCTCTAAAACTTCTTTGGTTCTTTCATTTCCAATTCTATAAGAGTTTTATCGACTAAATTTTTAATTAATAGGTCATATTATTACTTATATTAATATAATTTTTCAAGACTCCTTTGACCCTCAACCATTTTATATAATGTTTCCTTTTTTTTCTAGGTAATATAATTCTCATAATTAATAACTTTAATAAAAAAATTCCCAAATAAAAGTGTAATGTTGGTATAAATAACTATTATTATTACTAATGAATTTTTTCTTCCATGTCCATGTTTTCCTTATTTCCAATTTTATCAAATATTTTTTAGAAAGTTAATTTTTATTATTTTATATGATTCTCATAGTTATATTTTCCACTTTTCAAGGAAAAGTTTAATACTCTTTTTACGATGTGGGTTTTGAAATAATGGTATTTAAAAAAAAGATTTTCATCATTTAAAATTCAAGTGTTTTATCGTACACTCAAAAATTTTGATTTCATTTACATATTTGGAAAGATATTTCATTTGTAACAATTTATAATAATGTTTTTGAATATAATTTATTTACCTAATCAACCAATTTTTTAAATTAATTTTCACATCATCTTTTTCAAAAAAAATAGTTTTGTGAAAACTTTTGTAGTTTCACTTATATTTTTCATCAGATATTTTTCTCTCATGAAGTGATGTTTTGATTATAATCTATATTTTTTTATGATATGATTCCTTTTAGAAAATTTGATTATTTATATCCTATTATCTTTTATTTTTATGTTATTTTATGTTTTTGAAAATTTTACGACACATATTCAATTTACATGGGTTAATTAAGATATGTTTACAATTAATTTTATGTGGCACATGTATGTATGGATGATGAAAAGCAGGGTCTTATATCTCCATCTAACTCATTTGTTTAATGATTTTTCTCATTATCTAAAAATGTTATGTAGGATGATTTATACTAAGAAAAAGGGTACATTGGAGGATTTTTTCCAATCCAAAGGGGTACAAAAGTGGTTTTATCTCAAGCCCAAGGGTACACAAGAAAATTATCCCATGATTAATAATGTATAAGTGTGGTTATACCAAGCCTATTATGTGATGAATATATTATTGGGTAGTGTTAACATATAGCTTCTATGCTTATTTTTATTTCATAATATTATGTGATAATATTGTGACTATGATTACACTCTATGAATCATGTTTAATGTCTCATGATCCCACACACTTTTTACATGATATATGTTTGTTTATTTTAGATTTATTATCCTTATATCATAAGTTATAGATAACTCTTATTGGTCAATGTTCTATTTAATAAAAAGATTTTTCTCTTACCATGTTTTTTCATATGCTTATGGTATAACATTTAATGAAATATTGATAAATTTTACCCTATTTAGTATTTAAGATCCCCCCTTTCATAATTTTTTCACTACCAAGGTTATAAAGATAATTATAACTTTTTGAAATTATGTAAGGGAGTCTAGAGGAGTTTTATTATAGATAAATGATTTTATATTAATATGTTTATATATTTAATCCCCAAGACACTGAACATTTAGGTCATTGGGTTGTCTAATTGTTTGTGAGATATATTATTTACGTAATGACACTAATGTATAATTTATGTTAAGTTTATCTCAGGTATCGCTAGTTTTTATCAGAGCATGGATTAATAATTTTTGACTATTAGTTTAGTTATTTTGGGTAATTAGATTATAGAAATTTAGTTAAAATCATATGTATAAGTCTAAGGAGTGTTTCAAGTATAAATTAACATCTCATGTTTTTTATAAAGTGGAGATTATATGTTTTTTAAGAAATTATATACATATCTGGATATTATAAGTGGATATGGGATCTTGCAAAGATGTACCTAGGGGATTTCCCTAAACCTAGGGTTAATGTAAATAATCTATAATGACTCTAATTTTTCAATGTATTTATTTAAAATGTTATATGGATTATTATTTTTATCTTGGCAGTAAAATGGCATGAGATTTCGAAACCCGATGAACCTGAAATTGATATTGAAAAATATTAGAAATATTACTGTCACACATGAATGTTTTTCTTGAAAAATTGGAATAAATTTTAAATATATTCTCATATAAAAAATATTATCTTTTCTTTGATTAAATATTATGAGTTTTTTCCTTATAATGACATAACATTGCAGTGCATTGGATGTTTGGGTTGGGCTTGGTCATGGGTTAATTTTTAAATAAAATATTTAAAGGAAAATAATTTATTTTATTAATTTTTCATGGACAGAAATTTTTTATAAATAAAAAATTATGATGTGATCTCAGGTTTATCCTATAAACCATATTGGTATATAGAACAATTAGAAGGGATAATTCTTGGAAAATAACATTGAATTGGATCGAGATCAAGGATCGTTTTTCCATTGGAGTTTGTGTATATGAACAATGAAAGAAATAAAAAACATTCTTCATTAAAGATAGATCCAAGATCTAGTTAAGATGATTGAGTTTTTTTGATTTCCATCTAATTATTTATCCCAGTCGAACGTGGTTCCATTCCCTGAAAAATATTTAATTCATAAATCGATGGTTTATTTGATTTATGGTTGATTTATTATTCATTGATTATTTCCATATTAATTTTTTTAATTCTTATAAATTATATCAAGGATGAAAATAAAAATATATCAAGTTTTGTCCCTCACATTTTGTGGTTTATGGATTTCTCCCCCCATTTCATTTCACATTCATTGCATTCAATTTATTTGTCCCATGATTCAATGAATATAGGGTAAATTATCATTTCATGACCATTATTTTATGTAATAAATAAAAACTCTAGTTGTGTTTCATGATAAAGTTTGTGATATCAATGTAATTATGATGAGGTATGATCAGTGGTAGAATGAAATGGTACAATTTATACTCTTTCGAGTTTGATGTGCGGTAGTGATCAATGGTTTGATGGTGGTGTTTTTAATAAATATTTGAGCCAGTATATTGGAGATCGACAATGAAATGGGATGGCCAAACATATATCCATGGTTTTTAGTGAGTTTTATAGTGGTGGTGGTGTGGAAGACTATGTGGAAAAGAACCAATGGGTTCTTTAAAATCTCAGGTTACACAGAGTTTATTCCAAATATACACACTATGTGAAACCCTCTATACAGTGAGTGGATTTCTATAGAGGAGAAAAATATCAGACACTATGTGACATAGATAACATTACAAGTGACACATGATGGTGTCTCAACTTGTATCTTAGAGTATACAAAAGTATGGGAAGGATGGTATTCATTGATATGGAATGAAGTACATGGGCATGGCTAGGTGTAGACTAGTTTGCACTCAGTCATAGATAGTAGTACACGGGTACAAAGAGATGGAATGGGTAGGGTGTTGTAAGACCTCTACACATCATCTAAATGTACTTACACACCATGTATTTGAAGTAATATATTTTTGTGAAGCATCACAAAATGGGAAAACCAGGGGTTTCCTGGACACATTGTGTACCCTCAGTACACACCATTTACCCACATTGAGGGTGTTTGGACAACTTTGATTCTTTAGTTTGTACCATTATCGATTGAGCCTTTTTACCTTGGTTTTTTCCCTCAAGGGTAGAGTGTTGAATCATTTCTCTATCCCTGCATTGTGATCCCCTCTAGGTGGTGAGTCTTTGATAGTGTTGGTGGTGTCCCTCCATGAGACTGGGGTGAACTCCTCTATCATTTCTTATAAACTATATGGGGTTAATGTAATTATCATGACCTCCATTCATATTCATTTGATCCTCTATATAATATTCTATTTTAGTAGGGTTCACTATCTCATTAGAATATGATCCTCTACATATTGGGCTGATCTGGATTGGGTTTGTTGTGTCCCCCAATAGTCCTGGGGGTAATTCATTGTCTGAGTATCAAGGTCTTCTAAGACAAGGGATTTTACTGGGTGGGACCCGGTGATCATGAACTCATGGATAAGTGTCTATGATCATTGCATTACCCATGGAGTGGATTCTCCCAAAATGATCCTGGTATATAATCTTCAAGTAGAATCATGTATATGGTAGTTTTTTTAGACCGCCTCGAGGTGTGGTTTCCTTTGTGATAATATCTATGTGTTTTTATCTTTTATTTCTATATCCTTGTTATGATATATCCATTATTGATGTGTCATGTTTAGTACGTCTATATTTTTATACTAGGTATTACTATACCCACCCCGGTATGGTCTCTATTTACACATGTTGTGTCTTATGTAGATAATCTCTCATTTGATGATGTCCTAGGATATAGAGACCTGGTGGAGCATAGATTGATCTAGAAAGAATAAGGTTTTTTTTGATTGGTTGCATTTGATATTTTTTCTCACCATCTGAGCAGGTTAGACTCTTTTTAGTTTTTTGGGCTTGAATTTGGTCCCTTTATCACTTTCAGAAATTTATTTTCATACTCCGATCGTTGGATTATATAATTATACCTGATTTGGTTACATTATATAATTTTATGGGCTGGGATATGGGTGCATGTGTACATGTACATTAGGTTAAGGCCTCCCATTTGTGTGATATGCATACTTGGCACTAGTCACTAGCCCCAATCCTATTGAAGGTTTACTTTCCATAGCCATAGTTTGGACCTAATTTGGTAGGGTCATGAAAGAGTGGTGTCAAAGGAGTCATTTATTTTTTAAAACCAGAGTCAATGAGATTAGATTTGGTTTTATGGAAATAGTTTTAAGTGTTTAGAGATTGACTTTTAGGTGAGGGACTCCAATGTTAATGTGGCAACCCATGTATCCATACATCAAGACTCTGATCACCTACCTTTCGACTCAGTACATGTTAGAATTTTTTGGGAGGAAACATTAATACATGAATCATATAGGAAATGGTTGTGGTTTCTATTTCCTTCTTGAGTCATCACCCTGGATATAATATTTAACGGTGGTAAATCTTTATTATTTATGGTTTTATCTTCAAATACAGCCATCCAGGATTCCAATATGTGATCATAAGGATAATTTCGTGAGGGGCAAGGCTTCAGTATAGGGTTTTATACCATAGATGGTATCTTTGTCTGTTTGATTAGAAATACCACCACCTATTGATATTTAGTTAGTATTGGTAGTGTCAATTGAGGATAAATTCAAGTGGATTGTGATACATGAGTTCCAGAGGTAGCAACCTCCCATGTTTCGGGGTGAGCCAGTCCCCCAGGTGCCTGAGTACTGGCTAGATTCAGTCACCCCAATTTTTTTCCTTGTGTGCATTTTTGTAGATATGGTGGTAATCTTCATGGAGAGTCTTATTCAAGGCTCTATTTGGAGATGGTGGAATCTGGTTAACCAATTACACGATGAGACAACTCTCTCTTATCCAGAATTCAAGAATCTCTTCATAGAGGATTTTTATCTAGCCACATTATGACCAGCGCATCCCAGATATTATGATTCATTAGTGGGGTTGTATGACTATGGTTGAGTAATTGGTAAGGTTTACTGATCTCTCATAGTACTCCATGGATATGTTTTGGGATCCATTCTTCAGGGAACATACCTTTGAGTAGGGATTATACTGATAAATTAGGATCTTTAGTGATATCTCTCTATATTCCCACCTTTCATGGGGTGATTTATGATGCCTTAGTGGTGAAGATATTATTAAAATAGAAGGAAAATATAGTGGGTACTATTAATGGAACTTAGGAGTTGATACCTTTGAACTAGGTAGCTAATGCCAGTCATATGGATTTGGGAATCTCAAATTTTTCAGGAGCTGATCTCAGGATAGAGGATTTGGAGTGTGAGTCTTGTAGGATGGATTGATTCAGTCGAGGGAGAGGAAGTGTTTCTCCTACGATGGTCATGAACATCGTGTATGGAATTTTTTTACCCATCATATAGTCGATCGGGAGATGGTTGTGGGACTGCCAAGGGAGTGGTAGAGGCCGGAGTAGGGTGGTCTGCAGGGTGGTGAATGTGGAAGAGGGTTCTATAGAGTATTAGAAGGTGGTTAGAGGTTTGACCTATTTCCACCACTACCCACAGGTGGTCCATGCCAAGCTCTGGGATCCGGTGGTCAAGGATGATTCCAACAATAGGATATAGAGGCCTATGACCCTGAGGCTCCATGGATGATAAGAGGTATGATATATGTATTTTTTTAATTAGTTATAGTGTTTATAGACACATGAGTGGCTAATTCCTTTCTTTTTACTTCTCTGGTTTAGCACACAGAGATTCTGGTTGAGACATGGGATTAACCATTGTGTTTATAGACTCTAACAGGAGGTGAATAAATGATATCACAATTATACTGGAAATGTGATCTGGTGTTTGGATTGGAAAGATTCATCTTCTATTACTTTGTATCAATGTTGAGGCCTTATGATATCATATTTTTTATAGAATTGTTATCCATAGTTCATTATCAGATTTATTATCTTAGGTGGAGGATGTGGTGTGTCGGTAGTAATCAGACATGTTTTTCCATTGTGGGTGAAAAGAAAACCTAGGAGGAGTAAGATGGGATCACTCATAGAATATTGTAATAAATTACTCTAAAGTTTGGTAGAATGACTCTTAGATCAGTGGATGTTGTGGGATTCCAGTTCCCTATGGTGGTGTCGGAGTATGAGGATGCCTTTTTTGTGAACGTGTTAGCTTTACCTCCCCAACAAGAGCTAGAATTATGAATTTATTTACACCATGGTATGACCCCGATATCTGCAACATCATATCAGATAGATCCCATATATCTTTTTGAGATGAGGGTGTAATTATAGCACTTATAAGATAAGGTCTTCATGAGACTCAGTGTTTCCCCCTAGACATCCCTAGTGTTGTTAACCTAGAAGGAAGATGGGAGCTTGAGGTTATGTGTGGATTAATGGTGCTTCAACCAGGTGGATATAAAGAATATGTATCTACTATGAAGGATCTATGACATATTTGATCAGTTGATATGGGTTTAATGGTTCTATAATATTTACCTCAGATTAGGCTATCACCAGTTGTGTGTATGAGACAAGGATATATTGAAGATGTAATTTAAATTTCACTATGGTCACTATGAGTACTTTGTTATTCCTTTTGGTGTCATAAACACCCCATTAGTGTTCATGTGACTCATGAACCAAATAATTTAGCCTTTTCTAGACAAGTTTTTGGTGGCCTTTATCAACAATATCCTAGTTTACTTAGCATTCAAGGAGGATCACGTGGGGACTTGGGAATGGCCCTGGACACACTCCGAGAGCACCAGATTTATAAGAATATCACTAACTGTAAAATTTTGATTTTATAGGTTCACATACTTAGACATTCCATCATATAGGAAGGAGTATTATTATACTCGACAAAGGTTGACATAGTTCTATCTTTGGAGCCACCTAAGAGTGTTACAGAGGTGCGGAGTCTCATGGTTTGGAAGGGTAATATCAGAGGCATATATCAAATTTCTCCAAAGTGTAGGAACCATTGATAGCTTTGAACTAAAATGGGAATCCTTTCATGTGGGAAAAAGGTTCCAATAGTGTTTTTATAGGTTTTGGAATTGATTTAAAAGCACCTCTATATTGAGATTGATAGAGGAGGGTTTTGAGAACATATTGTTTTGGGATGCCTCAGGGACCAGAATTGGTTTTTTTCTTAATGAAAAGACTAGTAGTGACTTCTTATGGTTCTAGGTAGTTGAGAAATCATGATAAAAACTATACAATACATGATCTCATGTTAGAAATGGTAGCATTCACCCTAAAGATTTGGAAACAAAACCTGATGGGAAAACAGTTTATCTTACACTCTGACTACAAGAGTCTCAAGTATATCTTCTCTTATAACAGTTATAACTTGATAAAATGGTGATAACTAGAGTTCCTCCAAAATTATGAATTTTATATTTTCCATACTTTTGGGAAGGGGAAACTGGTGGAAGATAGTCTCAGTAGGAGATCAAGATCTCAATTATTGGATAAGGGATCAAAGCAGTTAGCCCCATTGTAGTTTTCATTTGTGGACATAGATAGTGATTCATATATTTATTCTATTATTATTACCCTAAAACTGTTATAGTTTGTTAGGTAATCTTAGCATGAAAACTCATACTGTTAGACCTTACATACTCAGATATCCACTATAATTTCTCTTGATGGATTTTGTCAAGGTGGGGATAACATGATACTTTATAGGGGATGAACGATGGTACCAGTGATGTCATGGGTGGAGGTGATGAGGTAATGGAATAAATCCATTTTGGTGGCACATCAAGGGGTGGAAAAGATATATTTGGACCTCTGAAGTCAGTTTTTCGGCCAGTCATGAAGATTTTGGTAGCAATTTTTATCTCTAAATGCCTCACTTATCAACAAGTAAAGGATAAGAACCAAGTTCCAATGGGTTTAGCTTGACCACTTGAGGTTACATACTGGAATTATTATGGTATATCACTATAATTTATGAGAACACATGGTTTCTTCTGGGTGATCATAGAACAACTCACCAAGTCATCCTAATTCCTAAATATTCAAGAACAGTGTTCTGTAGAGATCTTGGGATTCTTGTACATGTAATAGACAGTCTGGATCCATGGAGTTCCCTTATTGATCATTTCAGAATATGATTCTCACATAACATTGTGATTATTTAGAGAATGGAAGGAGGCCTTTGGTATTTTTTTGTGCTTGAGCAAGGAATTTCAACCCCATAATGACGACTTGATTGATTAGACCATTAATTATTTGGAGGGAATGTTTTAGTTTTATGTGTTATACTTTGTATTTAGTTGGGAGGATCACCTACCATTAAAGGAGTTTGCGCAAAAAGACTGCTACCATTTCACCATCAATATGTCACCATATGAGACCTTATGTGGGTGACCTTTTAGGTCACCACTTTGTTCAACTAATCCAGGAGAGTTAGTATCACAGACCTAGAGTTTGTGTGAGCTATGATAAAGAAGGTGTAGACCATCTAGGAGAGGACGAGTAAAGAAAAAAAACCATCAGAAGTCCCATGTATAGAGATGAAGGAGGCTTATAGAGTTCAAGGAGGGATACCATATGTTCCTAAGGGTCTCACATTGACATGGATTATACTGATTTTTTTAGGTAAGAAAGTTATCTATGAGATTAATTTTACCTTACCAGATATAGTGTAGAGTTGGAATGGTTCCATACCAGTTAGATCTACCATTATAGTTGGACTAGGTATGGTGTATCTTCCACATGTCCTATTTTAATAGGTATGTACACGACCTGTCTCATGTTATAAACTGGGGTGAGCTAGAAATCGAGGATGGGGATACCATTTATGAATACCCAATAGAGATCAAGTATCGGTAGGATATTATCTTTCATGGGTGATCAATTCCCCTTGTTCGTGTCTAGTGGTAGAATGGTAGTCTTTAGAAGAGCACTTGGGAGTGGGAGACCCAAATACGAGCTTAGTACCCTCATCTTTTTGACTTGTTTTTTGCTTTTTAGGATGAAAATCCCTAAGATAGGGAGAATTTAAGGACTCTATTTTTCAATATATTACATTAGAATATTTTATGGATTATTTTTAATTCTAATAACTATGATATCATGAGATTCCAAGGCTCTAAAATCCTGGAATTTATATTTGAATTTTTTTTTAAAAATTATTATCACGCACATTCCATTTTTCCAAAAAAAATGAATAAATATTAA
Organism: Viscum album; assembly: GCA_963277665.1. NCBI lineage: Eukaryota > Viridiplantae > Streptophyta > Magnoliopsida > Santalales > Viscaceae > Viscum > Viscum album. Next base: position 193,911,294 of record OY728137.1, on the reverse strand, counting down.
ACAATGTTTTAGATTATAAATATAAGGCCCCCATTGATTCCATAGAATGGGTTTTATCCTATGCATGACATAATCTTGGAGTGAATTGAGTGCTTGGGTTTTTCTTTGTCAAGGGTGAATTTTTATATAAATTAATTTAATTAAATTAATTTGTTTTATTAAAAATTCCTAAAAAAATTCTTATAAATACATGTTTATGATGACATATTAGGGTTAGTCACTTAACCCTAGAGATTTATAGGAACATTGGAGGAGATAATTCTTAGTGAATGACATCAGATTGGATCCAGATTGGAGATAATTGTGCCATTATATTTCATGGATCTCTCTAATGATGACATCACATGAACCTTCTTCATTAATAATTGATCTAAGATCTAGGTATAATTTTTGATTTGTGTGATTTACATCTCATTATTTACCCCAGTTAAATTTGGATCATTTCCAAAAATAAATATTGATTTTTGTAACAACGATTGATTTTTTTACAGTTCATTTATTATTTATTGATTATTTTATGCTTCATTTTTCTGATTCTATGACTATGGATCAAGGTTTAAAATGAACACAGTGTGAAATTATGTCCACATATTTGTATTGTGATCACCTCTAAATGATGAGTCTTTGATAGAGTTTTTGGTTTCACCCCTTGAGACCAGGGTGAGATCCTCTTTCATTTATTCTTATACCCTGTGTGGGGTTCATAGAATTAGTGTGACCTCCATGTGTGAGGCATTAATCCTTCACATTGGAATATGATTCCTTTTATGTAGGGTTGATCCATATTGGGTTTTTGGTGTCCCCCAACAATCCTCAGTATGATTCCTTATCTGATTATTGAGGTTTTTTCAGACTAGTTAGTTTTCATCAAAAGGGCCCAACAATCATGACCTCTTGTACAAGTACATGTGTTGATTAAATTTTTTGTGGATTGGATTCTCAAAAAATTAGCATGACCTAGAAACCTAGAGAAAATCCCTATAGCTGGATGTATGGTTGAGAATTATTGGATGCATGGTGTCCTTATTGATTATAAATGGGTGTTTTATTTTCTATTTATTTCTATATCCTTGTTGTGAGATGACTATTCTAGATGCTTCATATTTAGTGATTTTAGTGTGTCCTACTATGTAATTTTATACTCATCCATGAATTGTTTATTACCAAATGTGTCATGCCTTATGTAGATAATGTCCCATTTGATAGTGTCCTAGGTGGATCAGAAGATGGCAGAGAATAGATTGATCTTGAAAAACTAAGGTTTCTTTCAGGTGGTGGCATTTGATTGTATTCCTCACCTTCAAAGAAGTTTGAACTCTCTATAGTTTTTTGGATTATATTTTTCCCCTTTATCAATTTTAGAAATATTCTATCATACTCTGATTATGGGATTTTAGATTTTGCATTCATTGGTTTCATTTTTTTACATTTAATTATTGTATGATCATGGATATGTCTACACATATACATGAATATTAGGAAAATTCCTCCCATGATTGTGATATTCTTACTTGGTGTTGGTCACCATCTTCTGGACTATTAGAGGAAGGATTAGGGTAGTCGCGGTTTTCTCCCCATCAGGCCGGGTTATGACATAATAAATATCAACATCCACCTAAGATAAAAGAAAAGTAAATCTCCTATGTAATCACTATAGTTGAATTATATTGTGATAAAAAAGTGGATTAGGATAGTTAATGAATAATTATCCTCCACTTTAGATTATTGTATGTATAATTAGGTTAAATTTATAGAAACTCTTGTGTATATTGGATATTTTCTAAAATAATAATATCAACACCCCTAATGATTTGATAATATCAAGATGATACTTATTTTATTATTGTATACTAGATCAAGGTTTATGGAATATACTTCATGATAATATTATTATCCCTTATTTATATTACTTAGATGTGTTTTTAAAATATTATTGGCTATCTTTACAAATAATCCATAATAATAAATAATATAGGGAAATTATATTTCATATTTTAAAACAACTTATGATCATATATTGGTACAGGGATGAATATGATCTATATCGAAAAAATTAATTCTATTATAGGAGTTTCCTAATCATGAGGTATGTTTAGCTAAAATTATTAGATAAAAAATCAATATTAGGATTGACCCATTCATATGGAAAATAATATATTTCATATGTTTGTTAAAAATTCTCAAGAAATTACATCAAGATTCGAAAATATCTGTTAGATACCCTCAATTAATTTTACTAGTAAGTGATATTTAAAATTGTGAACAAGTAATTTATTTAATGGGGATAATATAAAACCTTGATATTTTATAATATACTTATTCTAACTAATACTTTGTTCAATGTCTTTCCCCACACTCAATACTGATCTTAAATAGAAACGACAATACATTTAGATAAAGATATAAGTATTAAATATAACCACTAAAACCTTCTCTAAAAATTATAATGTGTTAATAGGTTTAAGAAAATTAATAAATATTAGTATATTGAAAATAAATTCTACATTTAAGACTAATGAAATTTAATTATTATTGATAAACCAACTAATAAAATTATTTTTATGTTAAAAGTATATTTTTCTAAAATTGGTGTTTTGTTTCAAAAAAATAAGTAAATTATAATTAAATAATATATATATATATTTATTTATTTATTTATTGATAATATGAATAATATATTACCAATTAATTAATTATTAATTGATAAGAAATAATAATAAAGAGTAGTTACATTTTAAAAAGCTATTTTCCAATATAAACATTTATCCACTATATTTTGAGATTTTATTTAAATATTTAATTCTCAAAATTAAGAAATTTTATTTCAAAAAATTATCATAATATATAAATTAATCATTGTAACATAATCATAATATGAATTTTTTTTTATTCCAAAAATATTTAATTTTTAGGTGAATGGTGAAAAGTACCATCTTTAAAAATATCCTAACTTTTATGAAATCATTAGTATATGAGCACACCATAAACCTTATAAAATGTTTTTATTGAACAAACATCTGAATTATATCTAAAATTATATATTTTAAAATATTAAATTTGAATTATAGAAATTTATTTTTTATTTTAGAACATATGTAATATTTTCTCAAAAAATTAATATATTATCCATTAGTTTTTAAAAATTGATCCTTAACACTTTTAAAAATTGAATTAAATGTAATATATTTAAAATTTATAATTATTTGATAAAAATTATATAATAAGAACCACTTTATTTTTAAGCATATATATTAATTTTACAAAGGTAAAAACTGGTTACCATAGTAAAAGATTAAATGGTAACTGTAATAATTTAAGTGGTAAATCCCATGAAACATACTAAAAATGTTTATAAATGATTATTTATTGTTTTTATCAACATTATCTCTTATTATTTCTATTATTTATCACTTTTTGAGACACTTTTATTGATATTGAGTTTCAATTATTGTAATTTTTTGGGTAATTAAAAAAATTTCATCCCTTTTCAATTATAAAAGGGGAATTCTTCTTCTCATTTTCCTCACACAAAAATCACTTAATTTTATCGAAAAATATACCCAAAAATCTTTTCAACACTCATATACAATTCTAAGAGTTTTTATATTCTCAAAACACTATGACTCGACATTTTAATCTGCTTATAAAAGGAGACAGTCTAAGTAGTAAGGTATAGATTTCTAACCTCTCCTTCCACTTTATTATTTCATTATGGGATATTATTTCTTAAAATTTATTTTCATCATCTTATAATGATGAAGATAGTATCATTATTATGTTTTTATTTTTTTATAATGATGATTCAAGCATTAAACACCCACCCCTTTTCTATTAAGAAAAATGAAAACATAAATCATGCATTGTGCGGACTGTTGCCTCCACAACACAATGTGTTTCATTTTCCATAACCACCTTACAATGAAGGTCATAAAATAAGATTTAATATATAATTTTTAAATTTATGTAATATTTTATATTCTTAAATGATAATTCATATTACCTATTTTCCCAATTTAATTGAAAATGAAATCAACATCCACACATATATGTGGACTACAACCTTCATGAAATGGTCGATTTTAGTTATTCATTTCATTAATGACATACATGAATGGTCATGATAATGGTTTTAAAAGATAAATTTAATTTTTATAATATTAATAATCTTTTTTTAATACCAAATAAATAATTTATTAATGATAATAATGATAAAAATAGTTATAAAATTAACCATCTTATACAGGGAAACTAGTAAGAAAAAATAATATATTAATGTTATATAATATTTTTATAGCCATTAATTATTCATATAATTTATTCAGATTATGATATATCACATTATAAATACAAAATATTATCATTATTTTTCTATTGTAATGATATTATACCTAAATCACCTCATAACCATCCATTAATCATGGCATGTTTATGTTTGGATCAGTTTAACAACCAACTTGAACAAAGCAACAAAATTTTATCATGGATGACTATGAAAACATAATTAAAGTTATAATTTGATATAATATTTAAATAATTATTTTTTTTATTATATAATCTATACATCAATATTAAACTATATAATTAAGAAAACACATATTTTGGTTAAGAAAGTCACTGAAATTTCTTACTATTGATTTCATCTTCCAAGATAAAGAATGAAAAATTCATAAAAAGAAATTGAAACAATACAAATAGAACTAATTTATCTATTTTAGTAACATTAATTAAATTTCAATGATGAGATTTTGGATAAAAATTATTAATGACACTAGTCCTTTGAAACAAATACAAATAGTTAAAACAATAAACACTCACCGTGGGAAAATAGGTAAACACTAATAAATATGTATATAATAATTATAAATGAAAATTATAAATATTATTAAGTATTAATATGCAAATAAAATTGTTTATTAAAATATTTATTCTTGTTATATATGAGGTTAAATCGTATTTTTGTAAATTAAGAGTAAATATATGGGTTATTGGTCTCATTTTCCACTCCCTATGACATGTTTGATATTGTGCACCACAATTTTTATTATATATTTAATTAACTTCCCAATTAATATCATTTATGAAAATATCTCCCATTTCACGAGACAATAATTACCATTTCATCATCTTCCTCTCAATATCCTTTGATTCTTTAGTTACCAATTCCAAAAGAGTTTCTTCGAATCAATTTCTAATTCATTGGATCACAATATTTCTTAGTTTAATATAATTTTTTTATGATTCACCTGATCCAAAAATTTCACCCTTTTATGGTGTTTCATTTTTATCTCAATGTAAATTACTACTCATCATCAATAACAACTTCTTTAAAAAAATCTGAAATAAATGATCCATGTTAATAAGTATAACTATATTTTTTATCAATGAATATTTTCTTCCATGTTTATGTTTTTTTCACCAATGTTATCCCCTATTTTTATTAAACATAATATGGATTATTTTATATGATTATAATAATTATATTTACCCATTTAAAAAGAAATATTTAATACTCTATTTATGATGAGGTTTTTCAAACAAAGGTATTTTGAAAAAATTTAAAAAAATATTTTCTATCATTTCAAAATCAAATGTTTTATTTTGAATTCCAAATTTTTTAACTACCATTATTTGATTTTATGAATATATAATTGTGAACTATTTATAATAATTTTTTAAAAGTATTCTCTTTTTCTTCTAACAAATTCCCATAAACTAATTTTCACTTTAAATTTTATAAAAATTTCTAAAAGTTTGTTTGAAAACATTTATATATTCACTTCTATTTTTTATCCAAGGTTTGTCTCTCATAATGTGGAATTTTGATAATTCAATATATTTTATTATGATATTATTCCTTTTATGAAATTTTATTTTCTATAGCATTTGATTTTTTAATTTTATGTTATGTGAGGTTTATATAAATTTTAAAAAAACTCTTTCTCTTTATTAGAGTTTTTTAAGATCAATTAATTATTGATTTTATATGGAAAACATATGTGTGAATAATTTTGCATGAGGACCTATGTCACCATTCAATTAATTTATTTATTCTTATTTCTTATGAACCCAAAAGTTTAAATAAAGTTATTTATCCCAATCCAAAGGGTGTAGAGGGGGATTTATCCCAAGCCAAAGGGGAACACATGAGGTTTTATCCCAATCCCATGTATACATGGGAGGATTACCCAATGATAAAGAAGGTAAATGGTTGGTTATCCTAATATAAATTTTTTATGGTAGTCTTGGTGGTTATCCTTGAATTATGGTTTCTATGATTATGTTTATGCCCAAATATTGCATCATAATCTATTTCTTATGACTATTCTCCTTTACTCATGTTTAATGTATCATGATTCCATACACTTTTTTCCATGGTACATGTTTGATCATTTTTTATTATATGTCCTTATATCATGAATTGTATATAAATATTATTGTTCCATGTTCTTTTTAATATGAAATTTCTTGAATTAACATTTTTTCTCATATGATTTTGATCTAACCCATGATGACTTGTTGATAATTTTTCCATTACGGAGCATTTGAGATCAACACTTTTTTATGTTTTACTTTCCTTAGGTTATGAATATATTTATCTCTTCTGGAAATACTAAAAGGGGGATTGGATGATTTTGATTATAGAGAAATTATTATAGATTAAGATATTAATGTAGTTGATCTCCAAGTCAAAAAACCTTTTATTCCTTGTGTTGTGAGACTTTTTGTGAGATTTATTATTTAATTCATTATATTATTATAATTTTTACGTTATGATTAAATTGGGACACTTTATTGATGTGTGTTGTTTAGTTTATTTGGTTTTGTATAGCATGTTAGACCAAGTGGTGTGTAAATTATTATCCATGGTTGTTTGTGGCACAGTGGCCTTGGTTGTGATGTGGGAGTTTGATGTGATGAATTCATGATAGTGGTTCAGTGGTAATGTAATAATAATGTTAACATACATAATTGTGGTTATGGATAAAAAATTAATTGGTGTGAATATAAATAATAATAACTAATTAAATAAATATGGGTAGTTGGTTGTTAAATTGTAAATGGAAAATATATCTCGGGTTATATCCCTTTGTGTGATACTTATAGTTGTTTGTTATACATTAGAGGTAAAACTTGGGGGCTCAATATCAGTAGTGACTTGATGTTGGTTGGCGTGGTGTTTCCTATTTGAACCCATATGTGTTGGAATTTGTGAGACTACTATATAATTTTATTCTTTTAGGACTTTTCTACACACCCCACCTGATTCGAGTAACCTAACCAGCAAGAAGATATCTTAAAGGGGTGTTTTCCCTAACGTCTGATATGGGAAGGATATAGATGGTTAACTAACCCTTCTCTCCCTTAAATAATAGGTTATGGTGATACCATTGGTGGGAGATTATATATGTGTTGGGGGTAAGTTTGGTAGTATGATTACATGAGGTTGATTTCATACATGTTTATAATAACCTACTGCCCAGATTATTTAATACAGGTTGTGGTATGTAGTTTGTGTTATAATATGTGATATACAGTTGGTGTTGTAAGACATGATATATGGTTGAAGTGATTATTAGTGGATAGGGATGGGATTAGTGTAAAGGATGTCTTATCATTGGGATACATTAAAAAATTAGTAAGAAAGTTGTTATAGAGAACCATTATCTACTTTATTATGATATTACATTAATACTCTTGGATGTGTTTTTTTAGAAATCCTTATTAATTCATGGGAGAATCTAATTCATCTGTGTAGGTTCTAGTTAGTTCTTTATTTTGTTTATAAATGCATTAGTATTTCTTTTAATTTTTTAATAAGTGACCTTAGGTATTATCCTTATGAGTATACATTTTATGTGCACCTAGTTTATATATAAACTATTTTTTTAGTTTTCTAAGATGCCTTTTGTGATTGATTTGGTTGGTACTAGCTAAAATCATGGGTTGTTACAGTCCCTAACACAGGATTTAATTTGTTGTATATTTTGATCTTTGGAGATGTTTATGCCTACTTTATATTCATGCTTGTGGGATATTTCTTATTTGGAATTTTGGTTTATTTTTTTTATATTTTGGTGATTTTTTGCTGGTTTATGTTATGATTCATGGATGTTTTGGGTAATGCATCCCATTTTTTTGTTTTATACCATCAGTTTTAGTCACCAATATAGGTCCTACTATTGGTAGTACTCGGGGGGGGATCACTCCTTTTACTCACTACCAACCTAAGAGGGGTGCCAGTTGGGGGGGGTCCTCAAAAGTAAAAAGGTCTAAAGGAAAGTCTTTAAATCTAGTAAATCTTTGGTTACTTGAAATGGGACAACAAACTCATTTCCAAATCAATGTTAAATTTTGATCGAACCTCCCCCATTATTTGAGTGCAAAATAATTAATAATGTTTTTTATGATAAGTGAGGTTTATTTGAAATATAGAAGAATGAATTTCAAATGGAATTACTATTATTAAGTCATTTATACACTATTTAATTTCTATTTATTGATTATAATTGTTTCCTATAAAGATAATGATATTATAGAATTATAGTGGTTGATTGATATTTCTACTATTAAGAATTTATTTCTTTAGAATCTTAAACTTCTTGTTTGAGTATAGTAAAGAAGAGAACGTTTTATATGATGACCATGAGTTTAATTACCACCCAAAATTATAAATTCAGTTATATCTTTTAATTTTTTCCACTGAAACAAAAAAAAATATAAGTATCAAAAGAGTAAAAAGGAAACATTGTTTCTTTTATAAATAATGATTAAATTTTAAAAGGGAGAAAGGTCATGGATCCCTATGAATATGAATAATAAAATTTAGAATATATTGTCAAACCCATAATGTTGGACGGATCAAGTTACAATATCAATCACTTAATAACTCTATTATCTTTGGATTATATTGTCAAAGGGGGAGATAAATCACATAAATACAAAGTGTTATTTATTGGAGGGTTTATATGAAAATGTTGCTTGATTTCCTTTTAGTTACTAACACCATTTTATGTACTTTCATGTTACTTTAAATAAATATTAGTTTTATTGATAATTATTTATAATTTTCTTATTTATAGCATTTCAAAATGGAGATATTGATATTCTGATACATATCAGACATTATTTTTATTCATGTTATGTTGGATTTTTTGTCAGTGATTAAAACATTGTTAATAATAAAGTATGTTGTATATTGAATACATGATGGAAAAAAGTACGTAAGGATATTAATGTAAACATTAATGTTATTTATGAATTCATGTTAGATTTTATTTTTAAAAAATTTAGGATATTAATATTTTCTTTACATGAAGGATGAATCATAAAAAATATCATCATGAGCATTAGATTAAAGACTTAGATTTGAATAAAATTAAAGCTATTATAGATTTTATTATTATTTATGGGATATATATGAATGGAGGTTAAATATTTCTTATTAAGATCAATGAATATGTTTGGTTATTTCATATTACTTGATTGAAATCTTGGGGAAAATCCCATTGTAAGGAATATATAGTTCTAGTTTACAATTAATTCATTTGAGATCACATGTTTTGATAAGCCCATGATGAAATCTTAGAAGATGAAACATAACATGGAGAACTATTTGGATGTCATTACTCTTTTTGATGATCAAGGGAAGTATCCATTAGTCACCTTATTTTATGTTCATTGAGGGTTCAAAATCACACATAAAACCTATTGAAACTAAGGGTGTGAAGAAATGAATCTCTAAATTGAGTTTTGTTATGGATTTTATCCACTGCTGAGGAGTTTATGAAACACAGACATATATCATATAAACATGTTTTATAGATTATAATTTCATCAACTGTTGAGGATACATCCTTATATTTGATATAAATTTTAGTATATTATATGTTTATCACTTGGGTAATGAATAAAGATAATTGTAAATATAAACCATGTCAGAAGGTTGATTTTGAATGATTTGAAAAGAATCATATATTATGTAGGATTAAGAAAGAAAGGAAATTTGGTGACTCATTTTAGTGAAAATAGAATGAAGTATTTATGATTTATAAAATCCCATGATGCGAAGTTAGTCATTATGCCATGATTATCTAAAGTAGAGGAAGAACATAATCTCATATAAGAATCATGCAGAAACTTACATGCATTATTCGATAATGATTTTATAAGGAATCATAAGGTTTAACATTCATGACAATTTCACCATGATGATGAGTTCATGGTTTTTCTATGTGCGGTTGTCTAAGAGATCTGGCATCCCTTAAACAATAAGATGGACTATGTGTTATAATATATTATTCCATACCATAGGGTTCTCGGACATGAGAAATTCATGTGTGGCTATTTTAAAGGATAAAATTTTTATGCATAAGTACTTATTCACCACTCCACAACATGTCTACTATAAATATGCGGAGATATAGATATCAAATTTTGAAACTTCTAGTCACACTATGAAGAAGTTAAAATTTTATATGAATTTTATAAATCTCTTGAGAATTTTTAAAGAGACATTAGATATGAAATTTGGATCTGATTTTTACACCATGGTTAATTATATCAAATTGTGATGCAGGATATTAAACTATGATATTAATCTTCACATTGTTATCTAGTTAATTTTAAAATATATTGATGTTAAATTATATATCTTTTATGGATGTAATAAAGACACAAATTAGGAAACCGCAAAAATATTTCTATATTAATTGGACGTGGTATTTAATGGATATGATTCATAAAAAAAATTAGGCTATCTGGGATTCATGGATTGATCATAATAAATGGTGGTGGTGTAGATATATGAGACAATACTATAATTTAATCAACCGAATTTATATGAGAAATTTTGATGATAATGAGGTTTAAAATAATTGAGTTATTATTGAGAGAACAATAATGCACACAACATCCATTAACAAGAAGGAACTTGAGAAAGATGGAAGGAGATAGACCAGAATGAATCTTCTAGGTCATTTATTTCCCCTGTATTTTCATTGACATTATTAATGGATTTTATCATCATCTCCTTACTCCATATATCATTTCATTCAACATTTATCATAAAAATTTTAAGGGGATATTAGGATAACAACCATTGAACAACAATGATGTTTCTACTCAATATTAAGAGTGGGTGAACCTTATAATCCTAATGTTCTGTTCTTTACATTCTTACTCTATCTATCTATTTATAATCATCATCACCACTATTTTGATAATTTCATGATCCTTTCACAAAGTGGAAATTTGGGGAAGGATTTTTGAAAGGGAAGTAATTTTCATGTTGAACTTCGACCACAGATTCAATTCTCCTCTAAATGGGAAAAAATATCTTATTTAGGACTGATCCAAGGTATATTATAAATAATGATATAAAATGTGGTGGTTTCAAGAAATTTATAACATTTTTAATAAAAAAATTAAAAACTATGATGTATCGACCCAAAACATTACTTGTTTTCACTTATCAATGACAGGTCCAAAATTTAAGATATGTTCTAATTTACTTCCCTAAAATTAATAATTAGTTCCATGTTAAATTCATATATATATATGGAAAAAAACATGAAATGTTGAATAAAACCATGAAAGTTTTAGTTAATTTACCTATATCTATGATATAGACTTGTTAATTATCACTTTTATAGTGTTGACATATTAAATTAGAAATATTTCAACACAAATCACAATGGAATGTTATAAATAAAAAAAATGTTTATTTTAACAATAATTTCTATAGTTATACCATATCACTCATCCAAATATTCCCAAAAACCATGGTGTTTTAACAAAACATGATATATCTTGAAAATCCATGATGTGTTTTCCAAGCAATTTCATTCGATATAATTATCAATTTATATATCCTATAAACCAAAAAAATCATTTTCCCAAACATTCTATACTAGAACTAAAGACAACATATTGAAAATAAAAAAACGGAGTGGTTTTTTAACAAGATTAAATTCCTATATAAACCATTTCTTATCTTCCTCTCTTCTCCCTACTCTACCGTTGACCTTTACAAAGTAAAAAAATCATTATAATTTCATGTCTCTATATCTATAATTGTCTAGAATTAAAAAAATTATTATCATAAATCAAATTAGAATCATACGATCCCAAATACTAAACATATGAACCATTAAAACTATAATCCATGGATATCAAAAAATATATCCTCAATTATATGATGTTTTTTCTTTATAATGTTTTCATTAGAGTATTTTATGAGTTTTTTAATCCCAAATAAAAAATTTATTATTTAACATTAATTAGTTTCAGTGTGCATTTATTTTAATTTACATATAACTCTATGATAAACCATTATGAACTTAATAGAGAGATTGGTTTCTGTAGAAATTAAATATGTTTTTATATGTATTTTAATATAAATGGGAGTGAAAATAATTATATAAAATAGATATTTTTATTTCAAAATTATAGAAAAAAATCCAAAAATGATATATTATAATTAGGAAATTATGTTTTCAATTTTCAATATGGTGAAGTTTTTATTTATTTTATATTTTATGTACAGATAGAAGAAAATATTATGTTCTACCTTATAATATTGTATTGATAATTGTCCATATTTCCATTAATTAGTTACGATCATCATAAATGAGAATATTTTATAATTATTAGGTGCAAGGATCTTTTTTTCCTTGGTGGTCATAAAAATTAATTGTGTTTTAATATTATGTTTTGGGTATTTCATACTTGCAAGGTGATGGCTATATTATTTAATAACAAATTGTCTTACCCATGGAAAAATTATAATTAGTCCTTAGTTGATGAAACTCACAAAAAGATTCACTAAGGGGGTGAATTAATAATCTATTTTTTTTTAATATTAGTTTAATCATTTTAAATTGATTTGATTTACCAACTGATGAAGTTAATTATTTTGTTTCAATAATTTATATAATTGATATGTGAGAAGAAAACAAAATAATTAGAATAAAATTCATCAATTGTACATTGATGGTTACATCCTTAGCATAGCTTGAGAACATCCATAGTCAAGTGGTCCACTAGTAAACCCTAGTGAATAAGAATTAGTAGAATATATTTTTACAATCATTATAAACAAAATATCATAACTCATGAATTGATCCCGTATAAATAAATTAATATAAAAACTTCAAACAATATGGACTATCTTCTCTCAAAACTTCAAATTCTCACTAAAATTATTTTATTTTTAATTATCCTTTGATTCTTAACAAAATAAATCTTTAACAGTGAAAAAATATTATGTGATTTTTATATAATAATAATAACTTATAATCATTCTATGTAACCAAATCATACTTCACTCACTTCAAGGTAGAAATAAAATCATCTAACTAAATTTACCACCATTTAATAATTGATGTAATGATATTCATCTCTTAAGAACTTTCTTATACCATCTCTATTACCCAAATTGAATTATTTAAAACTTATAATTATCACATATTACCCTTGATACACATATCTTCATGTTGAAAATAATGAATATATAATGAAAATTGAAAAACCATGATGTTTTTAACTCTAGCATTGAATATTTCTGGTCATGTTCCCATCATTTCTTCTCAAAATAATTGAAACTAAATTTGCATGAAATTAACCATGGCATGATAGTCAATTTTTTGATTTTTTAGTGGTTCATTCTTCAGATACCAAAATTCTAATTATCTGTAATAGAATATTTTAATGATTATAATATTATTATCATTATATCTAATAAATTTTCATACATATTTTGAATGATAATTTTTCTAAAAAAATAATTTATAATATAGTAGAAAAAATATATGGAATTTAATTATTTGTATATGAAAACATACCATTGGAACATCAAGTAAAATGATAGAATCAATTAATGGATGGAGTTTAAGAGGAGTGATAAATATTTCATAATCAACTTCACAAATTACACATAATTTACAAAAACATGTGACAATGGTTGAAGTGGAAATAAATAATCTTAGTACATCTAAATAGTTCATGAATATTATTCAATGCTTTTAGAAAGTGTTCCACTCTTGAAAAACCTTTATGTAATGATATTGACCCAAAAAAACTTAGTAAAATTTTAAAAGTCGTTATGATAACTCAGGCACACCACCAGATTACTAGAGGTTGGTGTGAATATAAGTGGTTGAATGAAACATAAGTGGCTGATTTTTTACCACATTAAAATTTTATAAAAAACTGTTTAAAGTTAAACCACTTATTTTTAATGGAAAATTTAAAGAGAAAGTAAATTTAGTGCCTAATCATTTTAAAAATGTAGGTGGGGGATAAAAAAATAATAAATGAATTAAGTGACATGAACATAAAATATCATACCATACAAGTATAAAAAACATTAAAAAATCTAAAAGTGTGTGAAATTAGGAAAAAAATATACACATATAAGGAAAACTAAAAGCTCACCAATAGAAAAAAAAAAAGAAAAATTCCATGTTTGAGATCTACCATGAATGAGACTATCGATAACCCTTATTTCCTAACTTTTACCATTAGACCAAAAGGTCTAAAAAAATACATTATAAAAATGTAATCCATGTGTTATTAAATCCCATGCTCTACTGCTTTTCCCTTCGCTATGTTTCATATAAAAGAATATGATCACATCCCAAAAAGACATATATTGGTTTTTTATATGATATATCGAAAAGGTGGCCACCACTCTGCACCTTATGAGCCATCATAAGTTAATGTATATATGGAAAAAAATGAAAATATAGAGGAATAATCACATTGGTAGTCAAAATGTAAAATCAAAGAAATTAGACATAAATACAAGTGATAACATGTAACTCCCGACCTAGGGAGGGTCGAAACCTTTGTTACCTACTATGTAGCTGAGTTTAGAATATGAGAATATATAAAACTATGTTTTTGTGTAATACCAATATTTTAATGGGATAAGGGTATTGTGTATACCAATTTAAATAAATCTTGTAATACATCCCACCAATGATAGGGGAAGGGGTATACTAATTGTGGGTGTTGTGATCCCATCTCATACCATCAAAATTCCCATCACATGAGGATTACCCAATAAAGCTCAAGGAATGATATATGTATACACCCCTTTTAAACATGCTCAGCATAACTAGTATGTTAGATAAGTTAATTCCAAAATATGACTAATAAACATGCAATACATTAAAAAGTTAAACATACCCAAATTATATGAAACAACTATATAATAATGAGATCATACCCCATACATATAAAATAGAATATTAATGGTAAAACATTAAAAATATTAAGAAGAAAATCTAAGGAAATAAAATATATAGTATATTCATAGAATACCAAGATAATAAATGTGAACTAGAAATATCAAAATAATTTATAAGCTTATTCAAACAATTTATCAATGATTATTACAAGGAAACAATTTATTATCATTTAATTCACTCATCCCCATACTTGTACCAAACAAAATAATTATAAGTATTAGAGGAAAAAAGAAGAAACTAAAAAAAATATATTTAAATATAATTTAAGGCCCCTAGGGAGATGTGATTCCATAATAAAAATTATTTAACTTATAACACCCAATGGTTTTTCTAAATATTTCTCTTCAAACAAATTTAATTTCTTAGATAGCTTTCAATACTTGAAATCTGGAGTCTAAATGATCTATAATATGGTATACCATTATAAACTAGTGGATAAATAGTATATATGAATATTAATAACCAATTTTCAAAAAAAAATTACATTAATCAAATATATTAATAAATAAGTTCTCAATTTTTAGCGAAGTCTTTATATGCTTCAAAAATACATTTTTCCTTAAAAATAGTTTTTTATTTTTGTGAGTAAATAATATAATTATATTTTAAAAATTTTAGCAAAATTAATTTTTGAAAATTAAATTCATTTTTTAAATCACAATTTCATAATTAAATTAGTGTGAATTTTTGAGAATTTTCTGAAAATATTGATTTTTCAATGAATATTGAAAAATACTGATTTTTATTGAATATTGTATTTCATCTCACGATATTACAAAGTTTATTTTTATTTGAAAACTATTCTAAAATTAAAATTATTTCATTTATATTATTAATACTTCAATTAAGTTCATTTGAATTGATTTTATATGGATTTTTTTAAAAAAACTTTTTAATCTTAAGAAATTTTTTTTTAGAAAACCATTTTCCACAAGTTTTGTGGGTTTATTTTAAAATTAATTTATAACACTATTAGATATTGAATTTTATAAAATTAATTTGATATTTTTTATTATGATTCAAAATTTTTTAATGAGACCACTTTCCTTTTTGGTTATAATGAATATAAAAAAATATAAAAATTATTATTATGGTTAAGGTTAAAAAGGTTTTATATGGGGGTTAAACCGAGAGATAATTGTAGGTTTTACAATTAAAATTATAAAAATCCTATGTTATAGACATATATTTACCACATTATATCCAAAATTTGAATTCCTAGACATTTTTATGCATTTTCTTGAGTATTAACTTATTATACTTTTATCTTTTAAGAAATTCCCAGTGTATCATCTCCCCCACTTATAAAAGGGAACCCCTTTTCTCTCCTATTTATTCAAAATTTATCCATATATATCCACCAAAACTGCCATAATTATCCTATAAACCTGTCTATACATGAATTATATGTGTTTTTCTTCTTAAAATACCATTCCATGGGTTCTTAATAATGGGTTTAAAGAAATCATATCGAAGAAGAGATAATCATCCTTACAGTCCTCTTTCAATTTATTTATTCTTCCACCTCCCCTAAATATGTTTTAATCATTATAATATAATAAATTACATATATTAAATATATTTAAATGTTTTAAGTATTATTTAACCAGTATTTTTAACCAAATTTTCTATCAAATGAGAAGTGAATGTATTACTCGTACATACGTGTGGACTACTTTCTCTATGTGGTGATACAATTCATTTTCCATCACCATATTTTATGGATGGTTTTTATAATAGGTTTAATGTTTATATGTTATATTTATGAAATATTTATTATTATTTAATTATAATATCATATCTACTTTCTTACATTACTATATATTGGAAAATAAAAACGTCGCTTATGCATATGTGTGGACTACCGCCTCTATAAAGCGATGGGATTTTTTTTAGTTACCATTTTACATGGATGGTAATAAATATGTATTAAATTTATATATATGTTATTTATGATATAATTATATTTCTATAATTATAACATAATATTTGTCTTTTATTCCTTCTTTTCACTAGAAAATGAAAATACTGTTCAGGTGTACATATGGCCTACCATCTCCGTGAATGGTGTAAATAATTTTTCTATCTCTACATTTAAAAATAATATATATATATATATAGAATATCTATTATTTTTTTATCATGATGAAAATTATGGATATTATGTAACAAAGATAAATGTTTAAGGACTAAAACTACCAAACTGAAAATCTCAGGAAAAACGAAACAATTAACACCACGAAATGGTGGTTTTAATAAGAAATAATTAATAAATTCTCATTGAAATTTTATAATTGGATAATATATGATATTATAAGTATGTAAAATATTGTATTATATAAATATAATAAATTTGAATTTATTATACATGGGTTTATAGGGATTTAAATTCATGTAGAGCTTTAGGTAAGGGTTTATTTCATAATCTCATCATTATTCGAGATTGTATATTTGTAAGTATATGTTGGGGGAATTATATAATATTTTTTATTGAAAACCCAATTTATCTTCTTATAATTTGGTTATTTCATAAAATTACAGTTTTTCAATTCTCTTTTCTCAGCATAAGTGCTCAACAGACTGAAATAATGTTTTTAAATAAAACCCACTTTGATTTATATTTAATCGAGAATATTTTCCTTCCATGTATATATTTTATTAAAAAGGTTTTAAATAATATTTTTACTATTATCTAGTGATTTATTAAATTAATTTTTTCCCATGTTTAACTTTCTAAGAAAATTTTTAAGAGAAGTCCTCTTTTTTCTGAATGAGGTTCTTTGACTTTTTACTGAAAATATGAAAGGGATATTTTTTCTTATGTAAACTATATGAAATTAATTTCCCTCCCTAATGAATCCTCTTTGATTTAAGGCTACATTTATATGTTTCTAAGTTTATTTTCAATGAAAATGTTTTCCTTAATATTTTGGAATTTTTTATATTTTAAATAAGTCATTTCAAAATGAAATAGGTATTTTCTTCAAGACATTTTTTAGTGATATTTTAAAATTACTTTCATATATGTAAATATAATTTGATATATCTTATGATTTATAGAGGATATAACATAATGATAGCACCCAATATATTTCTCTAGATTTTCATGATCAATTTTATTGGGTAAATTATTGAAATTTTTTATATTAGTTTTTTTACAATGTGAATCGTTATTAATTATAAGTCATGTTGATTAATTTTTATTATCTATTTATATGATGAATGCAATGGAATTATTATATAATTTTTGGGGATAAGAAATATATATAACCTAAAATCATCGATGGGTCTCATGAGAAAAAACATGTTGAGTATTTTTTTCAAGTCTTTACCTCTTTATATAAGATCTCTTGTTATGAGAGCTTCATGGTAAGTTTAAGATGTCTGACATTATGTATTTTAGTATCATGAAGTTATTTATTGATATATATGTTATTGTTTGAAGAGATATTTCATCAATGGATATGTTGTATTCTAATGTAAATATTTATATGGAATTATTTGATCATTGTTTATTCCTTATATATTATTCATTCATTATTTATTTATATGATGGTCTTCAATGTATGCATTCCCTTATCCAGCATTTGGGATCACCCCTTTCTTATGTTTCCCTTTCCCAGGTTTCTAAGAAGTGTATTATGATTGATATAAAAGGATATGATATAAATAATAATGATGTTATAAAAGAAAATAATGTATTTTATTTTATGTTTTAAAATGTAATGTGAGATTAAATAATGTATCTAGTTTACCAAAACTACTAAAATATTCATTCATTTAGGATGTGATCACTTGTTTCTAGTAAAAATATACTAAAGTAAACACTATATATTGGATACTAGTGTCCATGACTTTATAGTTGTTATTATAGTAATTTTATTTGAAACCTTGGGAAATATATTTAAGAAAATATAGATTAGGGAACATAAACCTTTGATAGACCTTGAGGATATATATAATTGTAGAATAATATAATAATTTTTTGATAAGGTATAGATTATGTTGTTTTCCTATAAATAAATACTTATCTAGATACTATCAGTCAACATGGTTTTGGTAAAATGAATATAGTGGAAACAACCTTAAATAGAGTTGGTTGAATATATATCATACATTATCCTGGTCAATAGTGAGCATTCCCTTACTGTGCCCCATGTTTGAAACTCTCAAGGGATATTATTAGGATAATTCATATTTTCTTTAGGAACCATTATAAAATATTTTAATAGATTATAACCATGAATGACCTAGGATAAACCTAACATTTCATTTTTTAAAAATAATGTGTTATGATTTAGACATCATATGAATGATTTTTTATGATCAATCACTCTGATTAACGATGCATGAAGGTCGTACTAAATAATTTGGTTTCATTAATGGATTAAATATAAAACTATGATATTGAGGTGGATATATTCATGCTCAAAAATTGAAGTAAATTATTTTTTCATAGTCATATGAATTCATTTGTATCATGAAAAGTCTCTAGTAATGTTAGTACCTATCATCATTGATTTGATATTGAGTTGGTAGTGAAATCTCTTAATGGTAGGATGAACGCATCTCAAATATATATCACCACCCTAATAGAATTTTTTGGGAATTTGATTAATTAAAATATTATTATTATTATTATTATTATTATTATTATTATAGTTCAATTTAATGTCATATTGGGCATGGATTGCCTCTCTTAGTACAAATCCACTATCAATTGTCAAGTAAGGGAAGTTACATTAGATAATCTGAATCAAC
Organism: Viscum album; assembly: GCA_963277665.1. Taxonomy (NCBI): domain Eukaryota; kingdom Viridiplantae; phylum Streptophyta; class Magnoliopsida; order Santalales; family Viscaceae; genus Viscum; species Viscum album. The sequence continues at coordinate 193,891,282 of OY728137.1, read as the reverse complement.
CTTCGATTATCTATCAGTGTGATGATAAACCTAAAATTCCAATAGAAATTACTTAAATCATTTGGGTTTTACTACTTATTATTAAGGAATATTTATCATAGTGGTTGGAGAGAAAATCATTATTGAGGACCCGTCTATTTTAAGATATTTTTTTGATGTATTTCTTGAGGACTTGTCCGGTCTTCCACCGAATCATGAAGTTATATTTTAAATATAACTCATACCAAGTTCTACAACTATTTAAAAAATCTATGTAGAATATATCTAATCATGTTGCAGAGATTGACAAAGTAACACTATAAGAATCTATATAAATGATTTATTCAGACTAATGCTTCACCATGGAGTGTGCATATTCCTTTTATCGTGAATAAATATAGATTAATGAAAATATTCCTTGATTATTGGGAACTAAAAGAGATCACAATAATGAATAAGTACCTAATTCACGATATTAATGATTTTTTAGATCAATTATAAGAAGATATTTTTTTTATGTTGATTTTGATCTCGATGTCATCATCTTAGGGTTAAGATGAATAACACACACAAGAAAACCATTTTTATGAGTTATGGTCATTATGAATTTATATTAATACCATTTAGACTTACCAATGCTCCTATTACCGTCATAGATTTAATGAATAGAGTCTTTAAATGTTACCTTGATCAGTTTTTTGTCTCTATAGGTGATATTATTTTATATTCAAAGAGATAAAGAAAATCATGAAGAATATTTGAGAATTATTCCAAAGACCCTAATAAAGGAGGGGTTGTATGTTGAATTTACCATGTCGGAATTATTTATTTAAAATTATTCATTATTTGGTCATATAATACCAAGTGAGGGTATATTAGTAGATCCTTTAACGATGTAAGTTAATGAGAAATAGCCAAGACCAACCACAGTAACCGAGATCTATAGTTTTCTTGGGTTTGTTGGATACTACCAACACTTTGTGAGAGATTTATCATGACAATATAATCCATATACCAAGTTAATTGGGAAAGAGGTTAAGTTCTTGTGGATATAGGAATGTGAATAAAATTTCAATGAACTGAAAGGATAATTTTTTAGAATTTCAATGCTTACACTAACCTCCAGTGGAGAATGGTTTTTTATCTATAGTGACACGTAAAATAATGGATTGGGATGAATCCACATGCAGAATTATATTTTGATATAATATGCCTCTTTAAAATAAAAAATTTTTCATAAAAATTACTCAACAAATGATATTGATATAGAAGTGGTAATTTTTTGTATTGAATATATGGAGGCATTATATTTATGGTGAAATGTTTAATATAAATACTAATCATAATATAATTAATTATATATTTACACAAAAATATTTGAATATTCTTTGGAGAATATTCTTGGATTTGATAAAATATTATGAATACTCAAAACATTACAACCCCAAGAAGGTGAACGTGGTAGATGGTGCTTTGAGTCAAAGAGACCATGCAACTTTTTCCATGATGAGGACTGATAGAGATCTAATATTTATGGATTTGTAGAATATTAATCTTTAAATCATGATGAAAGTGGAGAGATATTATCATTATTAGAATAATTTTCAACCATACATCCCCAAGAGGATTAAGAAGGTATAAAATGATAACTTAGAATTGCTGAATAAGGTGATCAATGCCCCTGAGTTAATCCTTGATCATATAAAATGATAAGGATTGGGAACTATGTATGTGTCTCATCAATACCCGAATTTAAAAAGGATATGTTGGATGAAGCACATAGTTCATCATTCATTACTCATCCTCAAAGTATAAATATGTATAGAGATTTGAAAGAGTGATTCTAGTGTGATAACATAAAGAGAGATATTATAAAATATATATCTTGGTTCTTGGTATATCATCAAGTTAAGGCTGAGAGATATAAGTTTATAGGATGTTATATCCATTACCTATAATAGAATGGAAATAGAAAAACATCACCTTAGATTTTATTTTTGAACTCTTAAAAACATATAAAGGTCACTATAGTATTTTCTTTATATATAATCACCATATGAAATCAGAACATTTTATTCCCATTGGATAAGATTTCACTATTGGTCAGCCTGCTCAGTTATACATTAATGAATCAGTAAGACTGTATGGAGTAACGCGCTCTCAATTGCATCTGATCAGGATCTGATGCTTACCCCAAATTTCTAGATAAGTCTTCAATAGTCTTTGGATACCGAGTTAAGTTTCGTCACTGCTACTCATCCTTAGAAATATAGTTAGTTTAAGAGGACCATTCAAACTCTAGAATAGATGTTGAGATACTTCTCTTTGGATTTCAAAGGAGGTTGGGATCAACACCATCCTTTGCTTAATATTTTTACAAAAATATCTTCATGAAAGCATTCATATGGATCCATGGGAATCCCTCTATTATAGGAAGTAAGTAAATAAAATGTGATGTAATAAAGTTAGTGAAAGAAGAATATAGGGATTTAATCTAGTTAAGGAAATGGTAGAGAAGTATAGAGCCATTCAACATCACATATGGGTGGCTCATAATTGACAAACAATTTGGGAAAGCAATTATCGGTGAGATCTAGAGTTTGAAGTTGATGAAAATGTATTCTTATTAATATATCCCTAGAATAAGGTTATGATATGTGTAAATAAGGGAAAGTTAATACATTGGTATATCAGTCCCTTTGAAATTAATGATTATATCCGGATTTTAACTTATCATTTGGGGTTTCCACCTAACCTCTATCAAGTTCACAATGTGTTCCATATATCTCTCTTAATGTAGTACATACCTAATCATTCACATTTAATGAAATCAGTGTTTATAAAACTATATCATAATATTTATATGATGGGAAGCTTGTATAAATTTTATATCATAGAAAAAAATTGTTATAGAACAGGACTACTCTCTTTGTGAAAGTTATTTAGATGAATCAGAAATTAAAAGACACTACTTGAGAACCAAAGGATATGATGAAATAGATATATACTCATTTATTTTTATCAAATTCATATAATATTAAGGTATAAATTAATTTTAAAGGGGAATAATTTAACTCCCAAAGTTTTTATGATATATTTCTATTCAAATAGATTTAATTTCTTTGATAGATACTAATACATGTAGACTCGGGTCTAAATGAAGTGTAATATACTACACTATCAAAATCCAGTCATTAAATTGGTGACATAAATATGAATAAACAATTTTTTTGAAAACTATCTTATATAATGGAAATATATTAGTAAATAAGTACTCAATTTTAAATAAAGTCTTCCTATGCTATAAAAATACATTTTTCTTAAAAAATCATTTTTATTTATTTTTCTGAGAAAATAATATAATTATTTTTTTCCAATTTTAGAAATATAATTTGAAAATATGAACTAATTTTTTGAAATAATCATTTCAAAATTATTATATAGAAAATTTTTGATAATTTTTTGAAAAGATTGATTTTTTTATAAATATTTAAAAATAGTGATTTTTATTGAAATTTGTTTTTTCATCTCAGACATCTAAAAAGTTTAATTTTATTTTCAAATTATTTTAAAAGTAATATTAGTTAATTTATTTTATTAAGAATCCAATTAATATCACTATAATTAATTATATATATATATATTGGTGTAAAATGTTTATATATTTAAGAAAACATTTTTCATAAAAATCCATTTTTATTCTTGTTTTGTGAGGTTATTTTAAAACTAATTTATGAAAATTTAAGAGATTGGATTTGATAAAATTAATTAGATATTTTTAATTAGTGTGTCCAAATTTTTTAATTATTCCAATTTCAGTTTTTTAATGAATATTAAAAACAGTAAAAATTTATTATCAAAGTTACGGGTAAAATGGGTTTATCGAGGGTTAAACCAAGAGATAAGAGTAATTTTTCTAATTAAACTAGTATAAATAATATTTTATAGAAATTTTTCAACCTCATAATATCATCATTTTTATACATATCCATTTGGATGAATTGGTCTTGAGTATGCCATTATTTTATTTTAATCTTTTAAGAAATTACTAGGGTGTTATCTCCCCCACTGAAAAATGGACACCCCTATTCTCTATTATTTACACCACTTTGATCTATAAATCTCAACAAAAACCTACCCAATTATATTATCAAATTCCCTATCCATTATTTATATATTATTTTATTCTTGAAATACCATTCCAAGGGCCCTTAAAAGGGATCTAAGGGAGCCTAACCAAGAAGAGGTAATCATCCCACCAGGCCTATTTCAATTTATTTATTTTTATACCCATTATAAATTGGTGTAATTAATCAAAAAATACTATATTTATTGTCTTAAATATACTGAAATGTTATTGTAATTATGTAAACACCTTTATTCACAATCTTTTCCATCAAATGGGAAGTGAAAGTATTGCTCGTGCATACTTGTAGACTACCACCTCCATGTTGTGATGCCAATTATTTTTCATCACCATTATTTATGGATGGTTATTATGATATGATTAAAGTTTATATAATATATTTATGAAATAAATTTTCTTTATTAATTATAATATGATATATAATTTCATAACTTCAAATACATTGGAAAATAATAATGTCACTCCTATGTACGTGTGGACTACCACCTTCATGAAGCGATGTAATATTTTTATAATTTCAACTTTACTTTGATGGTAATAAAGATATGATTAATTTATATGTATTATATTTATGATATAATTGTGATTTTGTAATGAAAAAATAATATCTAAATTTCTTTTCTTATTTTCATTGGAAAATGATGACATCGTTCATGCATACGTATGACCAACCATCTCTATAAACTGTGAATTTCATTTTTCAATATCTAAAATTAATGAATTAATATATATATATATATATAATGAATTAATATATATTAAATTTATATCATGATTAAAAAAATTATGTTATTTAATATTAATAAAAGCTTAAGAACCTTAACTATCTAACTAAAACTCTCATAAAAAACAGAATAGTTAATACCCAACGATTTTAAAATGGAATTATTAATATATAGGTGTTGAAATATTATAATTTTATCATATATGATATTATAAGTATAAAAATTATTATGGTATAGAATTATAATAAATTTATATTTATTATAAAGGATGTTAGATCATTTTTAAAGCAAGTCAACCTTGAAGTAAGGGTTTATTTTACAATCTCATCATTATTTAAGATTGTTTATATTTAAGTCCTTATTGGGGAAATTAAATGTTCTTTATATATTAAAATAAATATATTTTCTTTTCCTATGGTTATTAATAAAAATTAAAAAAATTAATTTCATATTTCTTCTCTTTAAGTACTCAATATACTAAAGGAATGATTTTATGGAAAACCTAATTTGTTTTCTATTTGATCAGGAATATATTTCTTTAATGTCCTTGTTTTATTTAAAATATTTTCAAGAATATTTTTTCTATTACTCAATGATTTATTAAATACATTTTTTCCCATTTTTTATTTTCTATAAAATATTTTAAAAGAACTATTATTTTCATTTTCCAAATGCGGTATTTTTGATTTTTTACCAAAAATGCGAAATGAATATTTGTTCTTATGTAAATGGAATGAATGTAATTTCCTACTATTATGAATGCTCAATTTTTTTAAGATGAATTTATAATTTTCCGAAGTTAATTTCAAATAAAATTGTTTCCTTATTATTTTGGAACACTTTATATTTTAAATAATCTTTTTTTATAAAATAAAAAGTTTATTTTCCTAAATAAATCTACCAGTGATATTTTAAAAGGTATTTTCATCTATGTTAAAATAATTTAAAAAATATTATTATTTAAAAATGATATAATATAATTATATCATTCCATATATTTATTTGGATGGTTTATGATCAGTTTTATTAGGAAAATTGTAAACATTTCCAATTTTTGTTCCTCTAATATGGACAGTTATTGATGATAAGGCCAGTTAATTAATTTGTATTGCTTATTCAAATGATTAATGCATTGGACTTATTCTATGACGGGTGGATCCTAGAATTACATAGCCCCATGATGTGGTGATGGGTCTTGTGAGACAAAGTAGGTTTGGTATTCAGATGAGACATTACCTATTTATATAAGATTTATGGTCATGAGGCCTCAATGATATGTATAAAATATTGGTAATTATGAATTCTATTTTTATAAAATCAGTCATGAATGAACATGTGACCATTAAAATAATTATATCATCTGTGGATAATTTATAAGCTCTTATGAATATTTATATGTAATTATTTTATCATCATTTATTTTATTATCTGAGTACACCACTTTCTTATGGTTCCTTTCCCTAGGTTTCCAATAATTTTACTATGATTAATATGAATGTATATGCTTGAGGTAATAATTATTATCTCAATAAAATAATTTTTTTATTATATTTTTTAAAATTTAATGTGGGATTCGAGATGTATCTTTTTTACCAAGACTATTAAACTATTATGTCTGTTATAATATAATCACTTTTATCTAGTTCCAATTTAATAAAGTAACTATTGGCTCTGGGATAATAGGTTCAGCATCATTACATAACCAAAATGAAATAATGAAAAAATGGGGATTTAATCCCTATAAATAGGGAATAAAAAATCTTGAAAGTAAAATAAAGATAATTGGTTTTTTTATCTTGTCATAAATATCATGTTGACTTCACTATAATTAAAAAAATATAGAATATTATTAAATACCTAGATTTTGTTTTAAGATATTTCATTCACTTCCATGAATAAAATTGGAATAAGATAGATTAAAGAGAGTCTCCACCTTCAACTTATAAAAAACCACCAACAAAAACTGAAATGATAACTAGAAAAAATTTGATGATAAATTGATATGATATGGGGAAGAAGAAAGTGATCACTCCAAGGGAGGGATTAGAATACTGGATAAGAGTTAAATCCTAAATTAAATGGATTTTATAAATAAATTTTTAAGGTAAAATGAACTATTTTACCAAAATATATAAAAAATCTATTTTTCTGGATACATAAAACAAGTCTATAAGGTACCCAATACATTTCTACCCAAAACTCTATAGATGTGAAACAATACATGCAGCCTACAAGGCAATATAGGGTACCTGTTAAAAGTTAATTGTGTACCCAATTCTACTTCTACACCTCAGCCACCACTTCTACATTTTTTCAATCTCTTTCAAAATCTTATAATTTTTACTTAACTTATAATTCTACCCATAGAGTATTTTAAAGGATAAAATTAAGAGATATTGCTAGGTTATGTTCTTTATAACCTCCCCACCATCGGGCTTCTCTTCCTTTAGAAGCATCAATTGGATTACTAAGAGGAAAAATCTATCCAATAGATATTCATTTAAGAAACCAACTAATATGTTCAATATTGGATATTTCCATGCTTGCATTTAACATATTTCAATCTAGGTCATGTATATATTTTATTACATGATTTTTAAAAAAAAGATTTGTAAAGAACAACCCAGAAATCCATAGGTCTGACATCTTTAGGAAATTTAATACATAATACATCAGTATAAATATAAAATAATTAATATTTATTTTTATATCCATATTTAACTATTAAGTACCTTGGTTATCTTATTACTATAAAGGATACCATGGGGATATAGATAAATAATATAGTGAGTTATAACTCCTAGTAAGGAAACTAACATAATCCTGAAGTATAATATATGAGTTAAGAGGTATAACATGATATCATAAAATAAGAGGATCGTATATAATCTCAAATAATCACAGAGTAAAGAATCATATATCATATGACCATAACCTAATTATAATGTGTAAACAACAACAAAAATGACATAATATACATAATTCAGGTCTCAATGACAATAAAACAAAACATAGTGTGCTAGGCTTATTGCCCTTATGCCATACATGGTATCTCATGAGGTGAAAACATTACCCAATGCATTAGGATATGAATGATTTAAATCCCTGCAATCATGTTATAATATGTATATGCATATGTGTTCCACATAAGTAAATCATACATCAAGAATAAGAATAAGTAAACCACTAAGAAGGATATGGGTTACTGAACCATGTCCTAACGCATAACCAATAGATATATCATAATAATTCCCATAAATTTTGATTGAAATTTTTAATATTTATAATTGAATAAATAATAACATTTTATTAATATGTAATTAAATTTAATAATATTAATAAAAAATAAGTGAAAAGTAGGTATAAAAGTGAACCATATAAGTAATGATCTATGAAATAAGTAAGGATCCTTTAAAGAAGGTAAGAACATAGTTTATTACTTAAATACTATGAAATTGAATATTTTTTTTCAAAAATATATATATTATTTTGGGTAATAATAAAGGATAAAATAATTAAATATAGTGATACATTAAATAGAATAAGTAATAGAAAATTTCTTTTTAATCAAGTTTTCTTTAATGAAAATAGTGAGAAGGGAACTTGAAAAACTTATATATCCCCCAAAAAATAAATGTATAATAAACTAATAATATAAGTAATAAATAAATAGAATATATAATATGTAAATTTCAATAAGAGAGAGAGAAATAGAATAAGGGAGATATAAAGAATAAATAAAATGGAAAGATGGTCATTTGGTAGTTCCCTTACCTTGGGTCCTGAATCGCTTAGTGAATCCATCTAACCTCTTGAATAATAAAATTAAAAATATTAAAATCTTATTTAAAAACAAAATCCTTTTATAATTAATTTATTATTATTAATTTGTGGTCATTTTGATAATTCATTATGTTCATTTGTACCATCCTGAGAATGTTTATTTTATAGTTCCAAGGTCGCATTAGTTTATTCTTAATTATCCATCATCTTATAAAATGAGCCAATAACTCTATAAATAAAATTATATAGAGTCCATGTCTTTCCAAAAGTTAAAAATTCTCTAAATATAAAATATTCTTTAAAAATAAGGATGGTTCATATATTATAAATGATATCGTTTAATGGTTAGTTCATTTAAGTGGTTTTCCAACCATGATGGACTTAATCAGTTTCAATTAATATTTATGGTTATTTACCATTAAAAATAAGTAATATAATATAATATAATTATTATTTTCATATTTGAGAATAAATTTTTTTTATAACCATCCATGAAAGTAGTGATGAAAAATGAAATATGTCATCCATGGTGGGAGGAATCTGACCATAAAAGGGTCAAAGTTTTCATTTTAGAATATATGAGTGGAAGGTAGATAATGGTTATTACATTAATATAATGACATGTAAATACATTTATAAAAATAATTTAATTATACTATAATGTTTGGAATACCTTTTTAGGTTTTTGAATAAGAACATTTTAAGGAATAAAAAAGAGTGATTGGGAGTTCTTACTTTATGCCTTGGGATGAATCATTTTCCAATTGGATTAAGAATTCAAATGGTGATCTTTTAATGAGACCAAAACCTCTAGTGCATGAATAAGAGTATTAAAGAAGTTTTTTTGTGTAGTTTGGATTTTATAATAAGGTTATAGTGTGACAAAAAGTAGGGTGTCGAAGGGTGGTATTTATAATGAGGAGTGGGGGTACTTTAGAATAAAATATTAATTAGTTGATTTTTTATCATGACTACTAATAGTTATGATATGTGTGACTATAAATATTAATTTATGCATGTGATAGTAATATAATATTTTCTTACATCATCCAACATTCAATTAATCATGTATTTAACATATGTTGTAAAAATCATATTTTGTTCAACCTCACTACTGACCAAAAATTAAAAAAATTCAAATAAATAAAAAAATTACTCTAAGATAATTATAATGTGTTGATTCCAAAAATTACATCAATTTTATAACCAAATTCCTAAATTTTATAAATTTAATTTTTAATGAAATTTTACTGAAAAATAACCATTTTTTATAATGCGATCAAATTTATAACCTAAAAATAATTACTTATGATATAAAGAATTATTATATTTTTAATAAAAAAATAAAAAAATTAATTGGGAAAATAAAATTTCATTCCAAAGAATTAAATTTATCATAAAATGTTATTTTACAAGAATAAAACATATATGATTTCCAAAAATAAAATTATGATTTATTTCTATAAAATATTTATTTTATTATATATAATACTTTTATTTGTTATTTTATTATGATATAAATTCCTTATAAAAATTATAAGATACCAAATAAAATTTTGAATACATAAATATTCTAGTTACTACTTCTAATGATCATTTTACTATTCTTAATTGTTAATTCCCAATATTAAAATTTATTTTATACTCTATATAAATACCTCTTAATTTCTTCATTCCTCGTCCTCTTTAATTACCCTATATATTTAATTTTCTTCATTTTCAAAATTTATATTAAATTAAAAAAACTCTTTTTATAGTATTGTTCATGAGTGTTATTATTCTAGGAGACCAAGATAGTCTAAATATTCCTATTCTAGATATTTTTGTGTGTTTATTGTCCCATTGTGTTATATTTAACATTATTGGGTGTATTTATTCAATAAATGTAATGTTCTAAATTAATATAATAATGTATTTTTTTTATTTTGTGGTTCATGAGTTTTATACTATAATATATTACCAAATATAAAAAAAATGTTTATTTATAAGGTAAATTATATATATATAATTCTAGGTCATTATATAATTCAAATGAGATAGATCACCTTCCTCTATATCACAATATTACTATAATCAGTGATAAAAATAGGGTGCTCCATATAGAACATGTGGCTTCAAGATCCATATCATCATATCCAATTACATGTGTAAGGTTAAATAAATACTTATTGAATTGAAAAACATTTATGGTATTATGTATAGTGTTGAATTTCATAGGTAAAGAAAGATCGTAAGTTATCATTTGATTTATCCCAATATATCAAAAGGCCAAAAAACTATAGAGTTGATTTACCTTACTTGTTAATTTTCCAGTGAACAAATCCTGGTCAAACATGGTGACATTGATGATCACTAATTTTGAAGTACAAGGATTATCTTTGATAAATGGTTTAGATATTTTGTTATCTTTAAGAAATTACTAATAATTTCCAGATCAATTTTTTGTCATCTCTTGAATGATACTAATTTTGATAATATATTGTTAACTTCTCTCTATCTAGTAGAGAGGGTGGAGAAATTATCATTCATATAGATCTTTAAATGGATCCATCTAAATCAATGTATAGTTGTTATTGTTGCTAGAGAACTTGACTAGGGAAATATAATCCTCCCATGAGCCACCAAAATCAAGAATATAGGCTTAAATAATATCTTTCAGAGTATTAATGATTTATTCAAATTGGATATATTTTTTAGGATGAAAATAGATACTCAACTTTACTTGAGATCCTAAATCTCACTACAACCCTCGAGAGAACCAGGATATGAACCTTATATCACAATCAAAGTTTATTCTAGTTTGTACACCATTAATCCTTATAGTATCTCTTATATATATATTTCCCATATAATTTATTTATTATTATTATTAAATAGTGTAAAATTGATTCACCTTAGTCCAAATATCCACCATTACCCAAACTATACGCCATCCTCTAGAAGTTCTTGGAAAACATGTACCAAAGATCATAGTAATATTATCTTTTTCTTCACACGTGTAGAGGAAGTTGTTAAAGGAAATCTAGAGTTATTTTATTCTATTATTTTACTTATTTATATTAAAAAAATATTTTTATTAACCCTATGATATCCCTCTTCATTTCATGCTACTTTAATTGGGGACACACATCCTAATATATTTTTGGGATTCTAGGATGTACAACCCACCGAGAGAAATGATATTCCTTCATTAATTTTTCTATCATATAAAATTAAACAAAACATTTTCCATGGAAATATAATAAAGAAGAGTGATCTTAAAACCACCCATTTAAGATATCATCACCATCATGTTTCTCCCAAATAATGGAATAATCTTAGTTTGGGATTTGGGAGTTGTTGATACACTCCAGACTAGATATAATATAGTTCATATGGTATAAATCCATTCCACTTTGATCCACCATAATATTCATTCAAAGTACATACATTGAGTACATCAACCTATATTTACCCTTTGACTCTTTCATCCTTCAATGGAAAACCATCCTACTGAGTACATCATCAGCTACATTGAATTTCTTAGATATATACTAAATAATGAAATCAAATGATTTGACATATTTTATCTAGTTGTGAAATATTAAATTTAAATCATTTTGATAAAATATATATAAGGATATTATATTAAGTTAATACCATGAATTTTCACCAAATAGATAATTTCATTAATACTTAAAAGCATTAATAATAGTGGAAAACTCTAAAACTTGTGAAGTTCCATTCATGAGAAAGAAGTTCTGTGGAACTATATTCCACTACATGATATTCCTATATGACAACAAAACCAAGACTAACTGAAGATTCATTATAATACACCTCAAATGCTTCACCTAACTGAGGGGAAAAAAGATCAAAGAAATGGACAATCTTTTATTTAAATCTTGGAAATATTCCTCCCATTGGTTAGACTATATGAACTTTTCTCCCTTATTTATCAAATATATCATAAGAGTGGAAATATTTGATAAATTATGAATAAAAAAGAGGTAATATCATGCTAGTTATAGGAAAATCCTTTATTAAAACTCTTTCTAGGGTAATTTATAGGACATTACATATTTTACTTTTTATTGATTCACTAAGATACTAGATTCATAAACTACATACCAGAGAGACTTCACTTCTCAAATCTAGAATTAACACTTTGATAGAATAGAATATAGTTGATTATATTTCAAAGTACCCATTATGATTTGAATATGTCAACCATGCTTTTTTTAAGATAGAAAATTATTTAGGATATCATCCACAAAGAACAAAATGAAATATTCTTAAAAGGGATATAATATAATTTCCATTAATTTCCTAATTAAGGATAGTATATTGGTCAAATAAAAAGGCATGAATATATACTCCAAATGACTATACCAACTTTAAAAAGTTTTAATTTGAAAATATTTAGGATATAATTAATGTTGATGATATCTTAATTGTGGATAAATTTTGGAAAGCCACTTTTACACATTTAATATATCAAATAGATAATCATTTCTAGGTAGAGGATAATGATTCTTAATAATTACCTGATTCATCTTCCTATAGCCCATGCAAATATATAGAATCCCATCAACCTTTTTAATGAATATGATCATATCACCCCAAGGAGAACTTCTCAACTTGGTAAACACTTTTTCATCAATATCTTATAATTGAATCTTCAAATCACAAAATTAAATCTATGTAATTCTATATAGAGGAATTGTTATGGGTTTAGCTCTAGTTAATATGTTAATGGTGAACTCCACTTACCAATTATATGGTAATACTAAATTGTATTTATGGGAAACATTAGGATAAAGATCAACCATAAATGTTAAAACTGTCTTCTCCTTAGAATCAATCACTTTGATGAGAAGTGTAGACATTTTTGTTTTTTTTCTGACTTTGCCTTGGTCAATTCATGCCCTACTATCTTGAAAACCCCAATATCTATAAATATTATATTGAATACCAACAAGTGATCAGAAATATATTTTTATGTAATAGTATTCAATATAATCTTGGAATTAGGTTAATAAGTCCATCCACAAAATAACATCAAAGGATTTCAGATTAGGTACCATCATATCCCATAGATACCCATATGAAGTCACTGTTAGGGAATAATATAGACACTCTCATACTAACTATATTCTATTCCAAATATGGGTATCAAGCCTTATAAAAATAGGTGATACTTCCAATTTGTTTTTGATATGAGAGGATAATTTCTTAGAGATAAATTAATGCATAACACCTACATCAAATAATGCACAAGAAAAAATATTAGATATGAGAATATTAACTGTAATAATAAAATTTCCTTCTCCATAGTCAATAGTATATTTATGTGTGTGATAAAACATGCCTAAAACATTGTGATAACCCTGAGGTAGAAGTCCCTACATAGTTGATTTCATGGAAGTTAATATACCCTAATTGTTTCATTATTCTCCTTGGCCTGATCTCCCAGAGAGTGGTAAAATACCCTTTTACTCTTAGTATTAAACTAATACTGTGAATAATGGGCCATCCAAGGTCATTTAAAAAAAATTTGATAAAATTTATTGGTTTAATATCTAATTATGTTCATAGTATACATAAGAGCTGAACTTAATTTCCTTGTAAAATCTTATCAGACGGTGATACTAATTTTTTTTATATATTTTCAATAGTTCGTTGTAAATTCAATGAGGAAGTTAAAAAAATTCCAATAGATAAGAAGATTGAAGTAATGTACTAAAGAAATTTATTCTGAAGGGAAAATGATTAGAAGTATAGATGGTGAATTTTGAGTTATTGTAGAACCTTAGGAAACATTACTTGAGGTAGTTTATAAAGGTTTTATATGAAGTGTTTAAGGATGTTTATGAATTTTACTTAATCATATTAGAATTCATACATTATAAATTTTATGAAACATTTTTTATAGACATTAAAAAAGTTTCTTATGAAATCAGATAATGTTATGTTGTTCATCAAAGTTCCTAACATCATGAACATTTTCATTATCCAGGATGTTTTTATACAAACGAGAGTTACACGTTATTACCAACCAAGGATGAAGATAACTAAAAAAGATTATAAAGAATATGAGATTGTATAAAGAGGTAGATAAAAATGGCTACAATAATTATGAACATGATGGGATTCTTTAAAAGTTTCAAAAGGGTTAATAATACTAGACAAAGTTAGATGAAGTTACCAATCAGATAGTTTTTATGGACCTATGTAAATGTCGAATTGAACTTGTAGAAGTGTATCTGTGAAAATTCATAGCATACCTAATGGTAGCTATGAGTTTTAATAGATAATGTAAGGGTTTATAGGATATTTTTAGGACTTATATAAAGGATATATAAATACCTATTCTAAGGTACATTTATTCAAAGGGAAGTTTGCACAGGTCCTTGTAAAGAACATCAGATGACTGAACTTAAGAAGATGCATGAGTTTGGAAATCCAAATCAATATAAAGAAGGAATAGATATTGGATCGACCATATGGATAAATTCATGAAATTAAATTTAAAAATTTTCATGATGACAGTGGAAATACATTTTTGATTTCATCGGCTAGATAAAGATAAAGATTATTTGCCAATGAAACATCATGATGAGTTTTTTAAGCCATGTTGAATGGAAAAAGTTACATCGGATGGAAAAAATCAGATAAAGGTATGAAATTTCATAGAAAAAATTATTTTATAATGATGTACAAACATAATTAAAGTGAGTAAATTATTAAGTATGAGGTGAAGTAGAGTGATTGAATGGGTGAAGAATCGTCAGATGACTTTGAAAGGATGATCAGAAAAATCCATGTTGGATTATCTGGAAAGAAAATCGAGATGAACATATATGAGTATATAAGTCATAGAAATAATTTATAGATCATGAAATGAAGATGTGTTTAATATATTGTTTAATTTAATATCTCAATTAAAATTGTATATATGGAAGTTAGATAAGTACATTTAGGAGAATATGTTCCTATAATGCCATCATACAAATAGTCTATGGATAGTGTTTTGGATATTTTTTACATAACATTGTAAATACTACAAACATGATGATTTTGATCTTATATTTCAAATTATTTTTTCTAGATGAGATAAATATCTTAGAATAATTTTTTCAACCCTAAGGTTAAAGAAGTTCGAATAAGTGACTCGATTATAAATATTTAATAAAGAATCATGAACATTCTAGAAGAGTTTAGAAGAATTCAGTGAATTTTTGATGAAAGGGAAAATATTTAAGGTTCCCACAACATCCACCCATAGACATAGTTACATAAAAGAGATATTATACTATATTAATTAACACTATCAACCCATATAAGGAATAAGATGTACAAAATTTTTGGTGTAGCTAGAGATTCTAACTAAAGAAATACTTAATTGAAGAAGAGGCAGAAAATAGAGGTACTAAACAAAGGTTTATTGGAAAAAGGATTTAATCAGAGGAATCAAAAAGAGTTTTTCAAAGAATAGGTACAATAGATAGAGTTATATTAGACTGAGGTATCAGTTTAAGTGAATTTATTCGAGGTACACTAGATGAAGGAATAATAGATAGATATTGAGGTTCCATGTTTTGAGGTACAGTGTATAGAGGTGCATCAGATGAAGGCATACTGGATATAAATTGAGGCTTAATAGATGTCGTATAATAGAAAAAGTTATAAGGAAGAATGGATGAAGATAATGGGTGGATTTATTTCATAAAAAAATCTTTTTTAATAAGTTTCAAAGAGATAAATACATTTTTTATATTACCAAGGATCGAAAGATAAGAAAAGTTTGAAACTGGTTGGGGTTCGTATAATCCTTATAATTAAGATATAGGTGGAGATTTTTTGGAGATATTTAAATTGTGGGATTCAATATGAAAAAATTCAATTTTAATTGATGAATAAATTATTAGTGGCGGACCAATGGGAATCACCATGGAAAGAATGAAGGTTCTCATACTAAGGATTAACATTGTAAAAATACATGTGTGTTGTTTTCCATAAATCATATATGTAAAATAAAGGTAAGATAGTGAAGAAAAGTTTCTAAATATAGATACACTATAGCAGATAATAGTGGTTCAGTCAATAAAAAGTTAAAAATAATAATTTAATTAGAATATAATTAGTAAAAAATTAGTCACCCCCACCCCTCCTTAGGGTTACTATATGATCTACCTAAGGAACTTCAATTATTATCAGATAGAAGGTATCCTCTCTTTAGATCTATAGATTTTTACCAGTTTTTTAAAATATTTCATATGAATTGAATATTTCAAAAAAATTGACAATGTTTCCATCTAAAAGATAAGAATGGTTAGTCTAAACTGAAAAATAAAAAAGTTATTTCTAGTAGTAGCAACATGGAGGTATAATTCAATACCATGAGAACCCAAAAAAAGAAATAATCTCATAAGGTGTTGAAATATACCTCTCAAAATAAATTTAAGGTAGATCTACCACTATAGAAAGTTAAAGTATGTGTTGAGAAATAATATTAATCTAAAATCATTATTCCTTCAAAATAATCTTACTCAAGTTGTGAAGAGTATGATTCAGGAGAATTTGTTGAATATTTTTACCCTAAAATCAAAACATACATGAGAAATTTACCTATTAAAGTTACCAAATATCTAATTTCACATATCATGGTACAATAATAATAAATCACACAAATCAAATAAAAACATGATAATTTAGATATTTCATTAGTGAATAATCTCTGAGAATGAAAATCCCATACTAAACTTGATGAAGGGAAGGAAGAAACTCGGATATGTTCTTAAGAAAAAATCAACCTTATGGAGGAAATTTTTTGTGAGAATTTTGTTCTTAAAAAATTTCTTATTTTTAGATTCCATACATTATAAAATATTTTTGAAAAAAAGAACTCTCATTTGGAAGATTAAGCTATGAGAATGGAATATCATGAACATTTACCTCAGTAACAAAGTAAAATCTCTAAAGACAAATATCATAAGAAACACACATGTGATTCCCATATAAAACTAAATATTATTAAGGATGAATTAGAAACATACAATGAAGAAAATTTATCTCTTATGGTAGATTCTTTTTCAATAAGTTTGTGTGAAAAATATATGTTGACAAAGAATTTCAAAGAAAAACACTATGCACTAGAAGATACACACAAATAAACTGTTGAGGTTAGGAATAATTGAATAGAGATCATGGAAAATATATTAAATGATATTAATATTAATTTTAAATAGTTGAGTAATATCCATGGAGAAAATATACTAAAATGGAAATGGCGAATTTGAAGTAAAAGTGAGTATTATTTAAAATTGAAAGAAAACATTAAACAAAAAGTGATGTGAATGGGGGTGGGACTAATAAACATATAAGAGTATAAAGTTGAACCTTCATATAAATTGAGATAATAATATATGAAAATGTTTATAAAGAAAGTATTTTTTCATGAAATACTTAGTCCAATGGCAAGAAGAGTGTGAAATAATTGGAATCATTATTTTCTAATAAGATGAAGAAAAATGTTACCCTTTAATTCGATGAATATATTATAACTAACTCCCAAAATATTAGTTCAGGTTATAATTTTAGACAAACATGGGTTAATAAAGTTATGAAATATTCTTAGAATATGTACATTAAAAAAAGGGAAAAGGTATCCCCTAGTGATATCTCAAAGAACAAAACTAACATCCAAAAGGAATAAGTTTTATAAGAATATTCTACTAGCCAAAATAAAACACAATTAAAGAAGCCAAGGATTATTTATTAATGTTTTTATAGTGGAAATTTTAGTAACATGAATATTAAATTTATCATGACTTTTTATAGTATGAATAATAGATAAATCAAATATTAATGGGGAGCAAGGTGGAAGAAAAATAAACTCATCTATATTTATCCTACCTTCACTAACAAAGAATGATCCACTAAAATCCAAAAGGTTTAGATATCTTGAATATTTTTATTATAGTTGTCGAAGAAACATCCATGATAAATAAAAGTGATGTTTTACCTCTACCAAGATCAAAATAGGTATTTATAATGTAAAGAGGCCCCAAAATCTGAATGAAAATGAAAGTAAGATAGACTATTAGTCATCCTTGGGGTGAAAAAAATGAATCAAAACTAATTGTTATACCCATGAAGAAAGTTTCAAAATATGTTTAACTTACAAAAATATGTTACTTTTTTAAAATAAAGGTCCACTTAATTGATGGTTTCAAACTAGCCTTGAAGGTTCAAGATAATAAAAGAAATATTAAGAAAAAAAGTTTATAAATATGAGAAATGCATAACTAGACTAGAAAAGTGGAGTATATCATTGATGAATAGATTAGAGTTCATTTGATGTTACCTATGAAGAGTAAACTACTAGTAGATAATAAGTTCTCTGAATGTTTTAATATGGCTAGACACACTCCTAAAAATTGAATGACAATGTTACTAAGTCAGGATAATATTTTTTGAAAGAATACAAAATATTTAAAACACAGTTATTGATAGAGTATACATCACACATCACCGAGATTAAATGAACCTTAAATATTATTATTTAATGAGTGATATAATATAGTATCTTATTTGAAAGGTTTGAATATAAGTAACTGAATTATGAAATATATATAAAGTTTATAATTAGTTAAAATTTTATGATAAATTCTTAAGAAGTGAGCACATAGATTTTAGTAGGGTCATTTTATTTTTCAAAAAAAAAATCGTCAGAAAATGGTTTTATTGAATAAATATTTATAAATTTTATAACTTTTATTTTATAAGAAATATATCATTTTTTAAATCATCATATCTAATTTATCATAGAGGGATTTTTTCATATTTTTCTGAAAAGATTGATTTTCTAGTGAATAGAAAAAATATTAATATTTATTCAAACATGTATTTTTGTTTCAAGAATTTAAAAAGTACAATTTTGTTTTAAAATAGTTTAAAAGTAACATTAGTTATCTTATTTTTCTAATTATCTAATTAAGTTCATTTTAATTATTTTTATGGTTGAATTTGGTGTAAAAACATTTATATACACAAAAATTTGTTTTTCTATAAATCAAATGTATGTGTTTCCTTATCTTAGAGTAATTTATGAGACTTATAGGAATTGATTATTAAAAATGAATCCAATATTTTAAATTAAGAGGTTCAAATTTGTTAAATATTTCTATTTTATTTTTCTTAACGTCCCCGACCCAGAATCCACTAAACTGATGCTCCGAGTCGGGTGGTTACATGACCTTAAACACGCCTCCCCACATGCCAAAGCCTGCCGACTAACAGCGGGGGTCTATGGGGTCAATTAGGGAGACTATACCCACTTTTTATAAGAGTAAGACACAACAAAAATAAACCAAATAGCAGAAAGAAAAACCAATAAACAAGGAACATGTATATCAACCATTTTCAACAATAAATATGTCATGTCAAACCACAAGTGCAAGAGTGAACAAAAACCCAAAATAAGGACAATGACCACAATCCCCAAAACGATCCTGACTCCATGTCTGGATCCTCCACCAAGTGCTACCCATGTCTAATCAACAATCTAGCAAGGACCCTTTCCCTTCTCCTGACTTGCAAACATGAAGTCTACTCGGGTACCCAACGGCAGCCTAAGTAGGGTGTGAGTACAACTCAGTAGGCCACTACTAACGGTGTCTACAAAATATCCAGTATAAACAGGTAGTGCATGCAAAAGGAAAATGAATGATAATTGCCAATTAATTAATTTAGGTTCCATCAGCCAATTTTTTATCCAAATCCATTTCCACTTCCATTACCATTCATTACTCACCAAGTATCATCACACACAATCTCATCACATTTCCATGGATTAATCACATACATTATGTTACATGGGTCTAAGGCCCAAAATCACATTCAAGAGGGTGAACATATATTTATCCTATCTCACTAGGACTAACCCCCTCATAGCAACCATATCCTCACCTTGAAGCCTCAGTCTGGGTGGATGAAACCATTAGGAGAATAGACCCTCAGTCCCCTTTCCTAACCCGTGCATTTAGGGTGGAGTTTAGAACCTCAGTCTTAGCTCAACCCGTGGGCGTAGATCCTCAAGTCATACCCCCCTCTATGAAGCCATGTGCACATGCTTATATATATAGGTAACAAACAACCATCCAAACCATTTCCCTTCGTCAAACACTATTCACAACACCCTACATGGGAATCCACATCATGCCTTAACCCATTAACACATTACCATTTCACATCATTTAACCATTCACCAAATTCCCATGTGTTATGACTAACTCACTAAGCATTTATTACTAGACCCATAACCTATCCAATATGGTCTTTAATCATTTTACACATTAAACCATTTAACCCGTTCATAATTTCCATGATTCAACCATTCATTCCAACATGTTTATCAAGGGCTCTACAATTCACTACCCCAAGGTCACTTGTTTAATAACAATCCCTAAACCAGGGAAAATGTGTCACATCCCATGGATGGCTCTAAATTAGCTCAATTCCATCCCAACACATCCTACGGGGATCGTGAGGGTTCCCATTAGCCATTTTAAACATCATTATTACCAAACATGCCAAGTTTATTCAAAACATAACCAAGGGTAACCAAGAAAACAACTTAACATGCGCAAATACCCAAATAACCATGGGATATAGCTTGTAGACCACCTACTGCAAAATCGTGGTGGAACGCACTCTCAATTGAGTCCTTAGACCTCGATCCGACCAACCATTGGAGCTTCAACCTAAAACTCACCCAAAAGATATGGTTTTAGTGCTTCAGAACAAGAGGTAGAGAAGATACAAACCCTAAAGGAAAAAAGAGAAGAAAGGATGGGATTAGCCTTTCTCGGAGCTTCGATCTACAACCAACGGCGCTCTAAATAGCCACTAATCGAAGGAGAACCACCCTTGGGAAGCTTGGGTCGGCCAAGTTAGTCACTAGGGTTGAGAGGGGATGAATGGAGGAAAATCCTGAGTAGGGGTTTAAAATCCCGGAGTGGAAAACATGTAATTTTTTCCAACTTTAAGAGGTCACACGGTTTGGCCGCACGGTTTGACAAACCATGCGCAAACCTTGTGCATGATACTGTCCAGAGGAGGAGGGGTCACACGGTTTTCCTAGGTAGGTTGCACGGTTTACCTAGGTCATGCGCAAGCCATGTGCCCAGCCTTGCCTTGCCCAGATTTCCTTTCTTTCATGCCCCGAGCCCCTGGAACACCCCCAAGGCCTCCCATACTTTCAGAAGACATCCCTTGAAGCCCGAAACAAGGGATTCAACCAAAACATAACATACCCTTCCAAAAATAGGGATCTTACAACCTCCCCACCTTATAACAGCTCGTCCTCTAGCCAAGATTCCAATCCTTATTGATGCACCGAAGAGAAGATTTCGGGCCACTGAGCCTGCATATCTAATTCCCACTCCCAAGTTTCTTCCTGAACTTTTCCATGTTGCCATAGTACTCACACTAATGGCACAACTTTGCCTCGCAATACCTTTTCACTATGATCCACCACACGAACCGGATGATCCTCAAAGGGCGCATCAGCCTCAAGCTCCACATCCTCAACATATACCATGTGAGATGAGTCAGGGTGATACTGTCGAAGCTGTGACACATGAAACACATTGTGCATACCACCATACCGCTGTAAAAGAGCCAATCGGTATGCCACTGGACTGATCTTCTCCACAATCCCAAAAGGTCCCACATACCTGGGCACCAACTTACCCTGCTTTCAGATCTGACGGTGACCCAACCTTGGCGACACCTGAAGGAACACTTTATCACCCACCCCAAACTCAAGAGGTCTACACCTCCGATCTGCATATGACTTATGCCTACTCCGAGCCGTATCCATTTGCTTCCTAGTCAACTTAACTCTCTCTGAAGTCTCCTGCACGAAACTTGGCCCCAAAAACTTAGATTCAATGGCCTCTAGCCAACACAACAGAGATCTACATGGTCTCCCATAAAGTGCCTCAAACGGTGCCATCTGAATCATAGCCTGAAAACTATTGTTATAAGAGAACTCGACCAATGATAGGTGCCTCTCCCAAGAACCGCCAAGGCCCAGGACACAATATCATAACATATCTTTTAATAGTTGGATTGTATGCTCTGACTGCCCGTCCATCTGCGGGTTGAATTCCGTACTCAAGAACACCTGCGTACCAAGCGCCTGCTATAACTCTTGCTAGAGACACGACATAAAATGCTGATCACGGTCTGAAACTATGGTCTGCGACACCCCATGCAACCGCACTATTTCTCAAACATACAGCTCACCCAACTGGTTGACTGTAAAGGTCTCTTGAATTGGTAAGAAATGAGCCACTTTCGTTAAATGATCCACAACCACCAAGATTGCATCATTCTTTCGCGACATCCTCCGAAGACCCATGACAAAATCCATCGTTATATCATCCCACATCCATTTTCGAATGGGAAATGGATGCAACAAACCACCTGGGCTTTGATGCTTGGCCTTCACCTACTGAAAGGTAAGGCACCATGCCACAAAGCCTGCAACTTCTTTCTTCATCTGAGGCCACCAAAACTACCTTCAGATATCGCGGTACATCTTGGTCAAACTAGGATGCACTACCCACTTTGATGCATGGAAATCATGCATCAAATCTTCCCGCACACACTCTGGCACAACCACACGATCACGAACATAAACAACACCGTCCATGCTGATGGCCCACCCAGAAGTTATCTCTCCACCTTTAAGAATTTCCTTCATGGCCAAACACTTAGGATCATCAAGTTGACACTCCTTAACTCGACTCAAAAGCATCGACTCCATCATTAAGGAATCAAGAGAGACCTGACCACTCTCTTCCTGCACCTCCAGGTGCATCTCTTCAAACAAATCTATCACCTTCCACTCGGTGCTGGACTCCTGAACCGCCTGATTTGGAACATTCTTGCTCAGAGAATCAGCAACAATGTTTCCCTTTCCTGGCGTGTACAACAACTCAAAGTCAAAAGACTAGAGATATTCAACCCATCTTCACTGCCGAAGATTCATATCCCGCTATGAGAAGAGTACTTTAGGCTCTTATTTTCAGTAAACATGGTAAATCGTTCTCCCAACAGATAGTGCCTCGAGCACTTCAAGGCGTACACTACTGCAACCAACTAAAGATCATGAGTGGGATAGTTTTGTTCATGGAGTCTCAACTACCTTGACCCATAAGCCACAAACCACTCATCCTACATCAACACATCCCCAAGTCTGATTCCAGACGTAAAAAAACATGTTTTACTTCTTACCTGGATCAGGTAAGATCAAGATTGGTGTCGTCATCAACTGCTTCTTCAACTATTGAAAGGCATTCTCACGGGACTCAGACCACTAGAACCTGATTCCTTTCTTGGTCAAGCCCGAGAGTGGTGCTGCCAAGTGAGAGAAATCCTGAATGAAACTTTGGTAATACCCAGCCAAACCTAGAAAACTCCGAACATCAGAAACACTCTTGGGATGCTCCCAAGATACAACTGCCTGCACTTTCTTTGGATCCACTGACACACCTGCCTCTGAGATGATGTGACCCAGAAAATTCACCTCACCTATCTAGAATTGACACTTTGATAGCTTGGCGTATAGCCAATGCTATCTTAGCATACCCAAGACGATGTCAAGATGTTGGGCATAATCATCATGAGTTTTCGAGTACACTAAGATATCGTCAAGAAAGACAACCACAAACCGGTCTAGATAGGGCTGAAAGATCTGGTTCATCAAATACATAAACACCATCGGTGCATTGGTCCAGCCGAAAGGCATTACCACAAACTCAAACAATCCGTACTAACTCCGAAAAGCTATCTGTGGTACGTCAGATGGCCTCACCCTTATCTGGTGATATCCTGACCACAGATCAATCTTAGAAAACACTGATTCACCCATCAACTGATCGAACAGGTCATCAATTCTAGGAAGAGGGTACCGATTCTTCACTGTCATCGGGTTCAACTATCGATAGTCAACACACAGCCTCAACGACCCATCGTCCTTCTTTGCAAAAAGCATGGGAGACCCCCAAGGAGAAATACTAGGATGGATAAACCCCTTACACTCCAACTCCTCAAGATGAACCTTTAGTTCCTGGAGTTCTGTCGGTGTCATTCGGTATGGCAGAATGGAAACTGGCTCTGCTCCCGGGAGCAACTAGATTGTGAACTCAACATCCCTCTCAGGGGGTAACCCCGAGAAATCCTCAGGAAACACATCCTAAAACCGATCCACCATAGGAGTAAAATTATATTGTTCCACTCTTCCATTATCATCAAGCATAAGACATGCCACTCGAGCCGTGATTCCACTCATCTGTTGATAAAACGGCCCCACATGCCCTGCTCGAACATCCCATTCTCCATGGCGGACATAAGCTTCACCCTCAAGTGACCTGAATGATACTCTGTGACAATAACAGTCTATGTGTGCCCGATACAACACCAACCAATCCATTCACAAGATTAGGTCAAACTCTGACATCTTGAGAATGAACCAATCCCATGGAAAATGATAACCACCAAATTCCAAGGCACTGCCCTTACACTGCTTGATATCCTCAACCCACACCCCCAATAGAGTGTCAATTGACATAAATCCACACACCTTATCCAAAGGTAAACCCAGCGCTACCACAAGTTGAGCAGAGATAAAAGAGTGTGTGGAACATGTGTCAAACAACGCACTAGAAAAAGTAGAAGCTAAAAGGATCGTACCTCGAACAGTCGATGGTCTGGCTTCGCCATCACCAGGCGCAAACTGAACTGCCTGAAGCTGACATATCCCTCTCCCCTGGGCTCCTACCTGAGTACCATGTGCTACATTGCCCTGCTGGCATGAGCGATCTTGCCCTGGAGTCCCACGCCCACTGCCCCTACCAGTAAAGCCCGTGGAGCTCCAACTGCCAGCCTGATACGGGGCAACTGATCCCTTTCCCGTATCTGGTACCCGCCTTCCACCATCGTACTCGCCCACCTGTGGAGGTTTCCTGTAGAAATTCTACACATGTCCCATCCTACCGCACGAACAAAACTCAACGGGAGGTCAAGGAAACTAACCACGCATATTCCCGGGCCTACCGTATTGATAGCAGAACACCTAATTTCCAATCTGAGAGGCTGACCCTCTCTTCTAGCCACTTTTCACACTTCTTCCATGTTGTGAGCTCTCATTGTGTCACTTCCGACGCTTGGTAGCTTCACTACTCGTCTGCCCCACTGGAACCACAAGCCCACTACCTGAAGCTCCCTTCAGGTTTCCTTCTGAGATCAATGCCTGATCTACTACCTCTGTGAACCTCTTCAAGTGGAAGATGTTTACTTGAGACCTGATCTCATTTCTCAACCCATCCTGGAAATGATTTGTTACCACTACCTCATCCCCTGATAACACTCGGACAAAGTGTCTCAAATCAGTGAAGCGACTAGCATAGTTATTCACCGATAGCGATCCCTGAGTCAGGATCATAAACTCTTCATCCCGCTTCTGCCTAAAAGTATCTAGATAAAAATGCTCTAGAAACTTTTCCTGAAAAACTTTCCATGACATTCCCTCAGCCTACTCGATTTGAGCCTGAATATCCCACCAACGCCTATCCTGGCCCCGCTACATATAAGCGGCCAGCTTCACTCGCTTTTCAGCAGGGGCCTATAGATGATCCAGTATCGTCTAGAAAGACTCTAACCAGATCTTAGATGCCTCTGTCCCACCCTCTATGGTGAAGGTTGGAGGGTGCTGCAGCTGGAACTCCCTGGTCATCTCAAACATACTCGATGTAACCCGCCCTGAGTCCCGATCCATCATCTGCATAAGTCGAGTCAAGTTCTCCTGGAATTGGTCTTCTCTACCTTCATGGATTGCCACATTTTCTTGCTCCTCTACCGAAGGAGTGTTCTCAGCAACATCCTCCCATTGCCCAACTGGTAACTGACGTCATGGTGGCATTTATCTATAATTCCAAGCACGAGATTTAGAATGCGTACCATAAAACTTTCATGACTCCAACACAAAGGACTCCTTACTAGCCACAACAACCCACTTGTCAATCACTAACCCATCAACATTTTCCAATTTGTTTCAAGCCCTATTATTCCACTAAACATCATTTATCGTTCATTCATCCTTACCCACTTGTGTTATTTCATTCATCTCATCATTTATGGATTTCATGGAATGCATAATGCACCCTACCTTCCAACCTCACACACCCACCCCGTTCATGTGCATAACACAATGCATGTCACCTATCTCCCTAGATGCCTACAATGATGCATGAATGCAAATAATCATGTCGTTAAGTCCACGAGCCAAATATCATAAAACAGTGACATCAAACCACATGTTCATCACCCAATGGTGAAATATCATCAACTGTAACAACACACAACCAAGAACAACAATTCCCACCCAGGGTGACTTGGGTTTCCCCCGTAGCTGGGTAAGCTACTCCCAAGCATGAGCTCATTACCAAGGCCCTACATGTCTTAACCCGTGGATACCAATCTCAAATAACAATTCCTCGGAGAAGGATAAGAAAGAACTCCTCTGATACCACTTTGTAATGTCCTCAACCCGGAAGCCACTAAACCGATGCTCCGAGCCGGGTAGTTACATGACCATAAGCGCACCTACCCATACGCCAAATGATGCTGACTAGCAGCGTGGGTCTATGGGGTCAAGTGGGGAGACTATACCCCTTTTTATTAGAGTAATACACAACGGAAATAAACCAAATAGTAGAAAAAATAACCAATAAACAAGGAACTTGTATATCTACCATTTCCAACAATAAATATGTCATTTCATACTACAAGTGCAAGAGTGAACAAAAACCCAAAATAAGAACAATGGCCACAATCCCCAAAATGGTCCCGACTCCAAGTCTGGATCCTCCACCAAGTGCTACCCATGTCCACTCAACTATCTAGTAAGGACCCTTGCCCTTCTCCTAACCTGCAAACATGAATTCTGCTCGGGTACCCAATGGTGGCCTGAGCAGGGTGTGAGTAAAACTCAGTAGGCTAGCACCAATGGTGTCTACAAAATATCTAGTATAAACAGGTAGTGCATGCAAAAGGAAAAAGAATTATAATTACCAATTAATTAATTTAGGTTCCATTAGCCAATTTTTGAGCCAAATCCATTGACACTTCCATTACCATTCATTACACACCAAATATCATCACTCGCTATCTCATCACATTTCCATGGATTAATCACATACATTATGTTACATGGGTCTAAGGCCAACAATCACAAGCAAGAGGGTGAAAACATCATTATCCTATCTCACTAGAACTAACCCCCTCATAGCAACCATATCCTCACCTCGATGCCTCAATCTGGGTGGATGCAACCCTTAGGATAATAAACCCTCAGTCCCGTTTCCTAACCCATGCATTTAGGGTGGATTTTAGAACCTCAGTCTTAGCTCAACTTGTGGGCGTAGATCCTCAAGTCATACCCCACTCTACGAAGCCATGTGCACATGCTTATATATATAAGTAACCATCAACCATCCATACCATTTCCCTTTGGAAAACACTATTCACAACACCCCACATGGGAATCCACATCATGCCTTAACCCATTAACACATTACCATTTCACATCATTTAACCATTCACCCAATTCCCATGTGTTATGCCTAACTCACTAAGCATTTAGCACTAGACCCATAACCTATCCATTATGGTCTTTAATCAGTTTACACATTAACCCATTTAACCTATTCATCATTTCCATGATTCAACCATTCATTCCAACCCGTTTATCAAGGGCTATAAAATTCACTACAACAAGGTCACATGTTTAATAACAATACCTAAACAAGGGAAAAGCTAGAACATCCCATGGATGGCCCTAAATTAGGTCAAGTCCATCCCAACACATCCCAGGGGGATCGTGAGGGTTCCCATTATCTATTTTAAACATCATTATAACCAAACATGCCAAGGTTATTCAAAAAAAAACCAAGGCGAACCAAGAACACAACTAAACATGTGCAAATACCCAAATAACCATGGGATATAGCTTGTAGACCACCTACCTAAAAACCGCGGTTGAACGCACTCTGAATCGAGTCCTTATACCTCGATCCAAACAACATTTAGAGCTTCAACCTAAAACTCTCCCAAAAGGTAGGGTTTTAGAGCTTCTGAGCAAGAGGGAGAGAAGATACAAACCCTAAACAAAAAAGAGAAGCAAAGATGAGATTAGCCTTACCCGGAGCTTCAATCCACAATCAACGACACTCTAAACGACCAAGAATAGAAGGAGAACCACATTTGGGAAGCTTGGGCCAGCCAAGTTCGTCACTAAGGTTGAGAGGGGATGAATGGAGGAAAATCCCAACTTTGGGTTTAAATGCCTGGAGTGGCAAACTAGTAATTTTTCATAACATTAAGAGGCCGCACGGTTTGGCCACATGGTTTGACAAACTGTGTGCATGCTACTGTCCAGAGTAGGGGTCGCATGATTTGCCTGGGCAGGCTACACGGCTTATCTAGGTCGTGCGCAAGCTGTGCACCCAACCTTGCCTTGCCCAGATTTCCCTTCTCTCGTGCCTCAAGCCCTCGGAACACCCCCAAGGCCTCCCATACTTTCAGAATACATCCCTTGAATCCTGAAATAAGGGATTCAACCAAAACAAAACAAAAACATACCCTTCCAAAATCCAGGATCTTACATTTTTTGTCATTATGAAGAGTATCATTAGTAAATATTTGTCAACTTGAAAATGGTAAATTGAGTAATTAACGCTAAAAATTATATGATAGAAACTAAAAATGACCCTAAAATTT
The DNA here is from genome assembly GCA_963277665.1 of Viscum album. NCBI lineage: Eukaryota > Viridiplantae > Streptophyta > Magnoliopsida > Santalales > Viscaceae > Viscum > Viscum album. The sequence goes on along the minus strand of OY728137.1, from coordinate 193,861,816 downwards.
GAATTTATACTATAATATTAGTGACTGTTAGATATTTACATCGAATTATCTAACATATGGTAACTTTGGGGTGTATCCCTTTGATTATGACCTTTATATTAATTTAATAAAAGAATAAATATAATATTTTAATATCTTTACATAAATATCTCTAAAATTTTACATAAGGATAGAAGGATGACAAGCTTGGATATTAATGTTTATCTAAACTAAAAATTAATTTTATAATCATATTAATTTATTTCTAATTTTCATTAATTTAACAATTACCTTAAATTCTTACGCAATTCTGACACCGTATTTATTCAATAAATAGAAAAATAAAATAAATGATTTTAATAATATTAAAATTAATATAATTTAAGTGAATTATTACTTTACATGAATTTAATAGATAAATATAACATATCATGTATGTGTTAAATTATTATTTTTAAATTCCATCTTTTCTTTAGTGTCTTTAATGTCAAATTAAATGAATATTTTCAAAAACAACATTAATGATATTTTATGAGGATAATAATTTATTAAATTATTTAAACATAATAAAAATAATTAAATAAAACAATTTGGATAATATATGGTGTAAAATTTAAGGCCATTTCCATTTATATTATAATTTTGACCTTGTAAGTTGATCATAACACATTAATATTTAAAAATACGTTTCTTTGGTTAAGGTTAAAATTTGTTAACTAAAGGGATAATAAAAAAGATAAGGTTTTAAATGATATGAACACCTGTCTAAATTCAATTTTATGATGATATTTAAACCATATACTCTTTTTATTATAAACTATATGCATTTGGAAGAATCTTTCTTGAGAATGACTTAATAATATTTTCATCTTTTTTGTAATTCCAAGTGGGTCCTTTCCCTCCCTTATAAAAGGAAAACCCATATCCCTTTTCTTTACATAGCCTTGGGCCATAAATATTTAATAAATCTATTAATTCATCTAATAATGATACTTATCCAAGTTCTATTTATGTTTAATTCACAAAATACCAACCCTATGAACTATAATAGGAGATCTAAATGAAGTATAGATTTTAAGGGGAAATTCTTAAAATTTATTTCTTCTTCTACTTCCTTTAAATAAATTATACCAAAGATAAAATAATAATTCCAAAATAAAAAAATATATTGATATGTTATTCTTATTATGGGACAACCATTTTATACCTCTTTCTATCCTAGGGAAAATAAAAACATCTCTCATGTGTACATATGGCTTATCGTCTCCATGCAGTAGTGAACCCAATATGGTATGATATTATTGGATGTGAAACTTGACTACAGATTGGTAAGTCAACTCAATACACTATTATAGTATTGTAATTTAGCCTTTACTACTAATGAATTGATTTTTTATTCTTATTTTTATGCCAAAAACGTATGTCTTATGCCAATTTTATGCTCTCATGGATCATGTTCTTTGATTATTTTATGGTTCATGTCTTGTGAACTATTAAGATTTATTCCATGAATCAATATTATGATCTTTTATATAAAAGTTATGGTTTTAAAATTTTAATACCAGGTTCCCAAACCATTATTCAAATTTTATATTTCATTTATCCTTAATATCTCTCTTGTTAACCCTTAATAAGAATTTGAGCTCACCCTTTCTTATGGTTCCTTTCCCATGTTATGAAAAAAAATTGTAAGTATAATGTGTATAAGAATGGTTATAGTTATGATGAACTAAGTGGCAGAAGATTAATATGTTTTATAAATAGGTTTTTTATATATCCAAGTTTCTAAATACACTAAACCTTTATGATCATATGGAATGTATTGGTAAAATGTAATGAATATCCATCTATTAAGATGTAATATCTAAGCATAAATATAATGGGTTTCTATAGTTATATCAGAGGATGGGTTTAATCAACCTATGGAGATTAATAATAGATCAATTTGGTGAAATCCCTAAGGATAATTCTACATGTCAGATAACATTCTTAAATTTTGATAAGGAATATATTATGTGGTTATCCTTGCAATGAATCCCTATATAGATACTATAAGTGGATTTGGTTTTGAAATAGATGCATATCAGGGTAATAAACCCAAAAATATTTGTTATAGTTTATCTAAGCCATCTTATAGAGCATGGTTGTGGTTTCCTTGATGAACAAATGGTTTTACACTCTCAAGGGATATTATTAGGTTAACTCACATTTTATTTATATACATTTATGAGGGATTTGAATAAATGATCATTGATGACCTAGGTTAATCCTAATGTGTCATTTATTGAGAATAATGTGTATTTATTTAGAAATCCTATATTTTTTTCATGATTATGTGGTTTCACACTATAATTATTATTTCTCACACTATTCCTTTCAGTGTTAGTAAATGACTAGTTTTCAAAGGAAACATGTTAATATTAAATGTGATGGGAAATGAAATGATTCTCCTCACAATCAACCAAATGATAAGATAGATAGAAGGTGAAACCTTATGCTTATTCCTAATCATCTATCTCATTATATAACTAATAATATCAACATGGGTGAGTTTATTGACACACCTAATAAAAGAAAATTATAGTTTCATTAAAACCATGGGGGAATGAAGATTCAGCTTATTACACGTCCAGTATTTTGGAAGAAGCGCTCAGGGAAATGTCTGAGAGGAATGAGAATATGTTTTCAGTGTATAATAGAAGCACATAAACAAAGTAATTTATGAAGAAGAATGAAGAGTCTGAAGGAGGGAAATGAATTTTATTTTAAAGTACCATTTATTGTTCAATGACTTATTTGTGGAGAAAATGGGAATTATCCAAGACAATTCTATAATTCAAGTGTTAACTACTGACCAAGGAAGTACCAATGCTATTTCAATCATTAAAATGAAAGTATTGAAGTATTTCTATTTTTAGATTTTTGAATTAGGATACAAAAGTGTTATAACAATGATATTCTGGATATAAGAATCATGTAACAACTAAGAATTCTTTTATAGTAGTTTTATTTATGTATTTGAAATAATATATTGAATGGTACCAATGACTATGAAAAATAATTTATTATTAATTTGATAATATTTATTTGGGATAAAAAAATGATTAACATTGATTATTAAATGGGATATTATTAGTGATCTTGAAATTTTTTTAGTGATTTGATGAAAATATGATTTAGGTAATAATTAATGGAGTTTATTTCTTTTTTAATTTATGGAATATATCCAATATTCTTTGATTATATTTGAGGAATAATATTTTTTTTAATTTATGGAAACATATATGTTTTCATATGATACTCACTTAAGAGGTATGGATATCATCATGGGTTTATAAGTTTAAGGTCGATCATAAGCTCAAAGACATAGATACCCCTTTTGAGGTTTTCAGTGATGATATTTAGAGGTGATTTGAAACTTTTACTAGGTTTTAAGAAGAATACAATATTAAGGGTTAAATAACTCTTTTGGTTTGTATATTATTTGATGTCATGTTAATTATGGTTTATTGGATATTGGGATATAGATAATCTTGATGGTTAAATGTGATTCATTGATAAGGAAATGTTTTCAAGGTATTTATGGTTCGACTAAGGATTAGCTTTTAGGTGAGTACCTATGTTTTATTCATGATATTTTCATGAATTTCACTACATTATAAGATTATATAGTGATTTATCATGGTGATTAATGATGTATTGGGATATTGTTTATTGGTTTAAGTTATATGTAAACTTTAGGTTTAACATATCATTTAATATGAAAGAGTGTTTAGGAAGAATGAAATTAAAATTTTGGGGATGAATTATAGAAGGTATGAGATCACATTTGAGGTTAAAACATTTTTTAATAGTGAGGTTTTTTATTTTATTTGGAATATGGGTTTTTTTGTGAAATTTTTAAAGTGGAACCTCTGCTATTATTGTAGATATTTTCAAGTGAAATATTTTATATCATCATATGAAAGCCTACAAATTTTTAGGATTATCTTAAATTATGTTAAATTTTATTGGTTTTGTTAATTTATAAATAAAGGAAGAATATATTGATATCCTTATTTAAAATCCTATAATACATTATAATTTTATTTTAGTGATTCAAGAATACAAAAATCATCTTGAATACTCACTATTTAGAGAAAAATATGAGATTGTGGTGGAAATTTATTAAAAGAAGAAATTCTACTTTTCAAGTAAGAATATTTTATTAAATTATTTTTTTATATAGTAAATCAATTCTTAATATTTATGAAAGGGTTCTTGAAACATAAAATTATACACTAATACCTTCATTTCTATTGAATATATTTCCATTTCACACCTATTTGGTTTATGATTTTTTTGGTCATTAACTTTCTCATAATCATTCACATTCTTGTGATAAATGATCTCTATAACTATCTATAATTATTTAGACATTAATTTTTATCCATGTCAATATTTTATCTTCTCACTACTGTTTTCCAATTTGGAATCTTGGTTATGAGTTATTCTAGATGACCTTTGTATTTTTCTTTCCCACGTTTCAAGAGGAAGTTAATTTAATGATTTTTATGATGTTATTTTTCAACAAAAAAATTTTCAAATATCAAACCCTTTATTACCTAAACAAGTTCAGGTTTATTGTATGCAATTCACTAAAGGGAGGAGAATGTAACACCTTGAGATTTTAAAAGAACGCTATGTTCAATAGTATATAAAACATTTAGAATATAGATTAAAAAACCACAAAATCTTATTATTTTATATCTAATATAACTTAGTCATTGAATTGGTAGGTATTAATAGAAATAAGAAAATTATTTAATGTATAAAAATAAAAATAAATAAAAATCTATTGATAAATTCTTAGTAAGTAAACACTCAAATTTTGGTAGACATTTTATTTTTCAAGATATATTTTCTTCAAAAAGTTGTTTTATTGAGAAAATATTATAATTAATTTTTAGTCCTATTAGAAACTTTATTTTATAAAAATAATTTAATTTTTTAAATTACTATATCCAAATTATCCTAGGGTGAATTTTTTTATTTTATTGAAAATATTGATTTCCCAATGAATAGTGAAAAATACTGATTTTTATTGAAACCTCTATTTTCATTTCAAGGATTTATAAAGTAAAATTTTGTTTAAAAATTGTTTCAAATTATAATTGTTAATTTTAGATTATAAATAATCTAATTAATTTCACTAGAATCAATTTTATCATTGAATTTGGTTTGAAAATATTTTTTACCAAAAAAGGTATTTTTCTAAAAAATGCGTTTTACATTTCATTTTGTCTTTTTATCTTAAATTAACTGATACTAATTATAGGAATTGAAACATGAATAATTGATCCCATATTTGTAGTCATGAGGTTCATTTTTGGTAAATTTTTCACTATTATATTTTTTCATTATGAATAGAAACCATAGTTAGTTTTTGACCCCTAAGTAAAGGTAAATCTGGTAATTAATGCTAAATATATTGTGATAGTTACTAAAAATAACACTAAAATGTGTATTTATCTGATTGGATGACATTATTTAAATATTTTGTGTCCAAGTATAAAATATATGGTCACTTGATGCCATATTTCTTTGATTATGATCTTTATATTAATTTTAGAAAAGAATAAATATAAAATGACACTCTATTAACTATAATATCTCTAAAACTTTTAGATAATGATAAAATGAAGATAATTTCAGTTGAAAATATTTAATTTAAATAAAAAATAAATTTTATCATGGTAATTTATTTCTAATTTTTAGTAACTTTATAATTACTTTAAATTCTTACATGATGTTGACATAGTATTTATTAAATTAAATGAAAAATAAAATAAATGATTTTAAAAAAATTAACAGTAAATAAATTTAACCAAATTATTGTTTTATAATAATTTTTTAGATAAATATAACATATTTTGGATGTACGGAAGCAATATATTTGAATTTCATCGTTTTCATAGTGAATTTAAAGTCAAATTAAATGAATAGCTCTAAAAATGACATTAATTGTATTTTATGAATATAATATTTTAATAAATTATTTGAAAAATATAAAAATATTGAAGTTTAAAAATGTGTATAATATATGGTTAAAAATTTCATCACATTTTCATGGATGAGAATTTTTACACCTTATATGTTATATCATAACCCTTTAATATTGAAACATTTGTTACCACATTTAAGGTAAAATTTGGTTAACCAACAGGTTAATAAAAAAGGAAAGGATTAAAATGAAACCTAAATATTTTTAAATTTTATTTTATAATTATTTTTCAACCTTGTCCTATTTTTATTAGATTCTATATCCATTTGAAAACATTTGGATTTAGAATGAATTAATTATATTTTAATCTTTTTTTAATTATAGGTGTGTCCTTTCCCTCTCTTATAAAAGGACACATCTTATCTATTTTCTTTACACCACATTGATCTATATATCTCAACTAAACCCTACCCATTTATCTTTAAATAATCCTCATCTTGGTTATAGAGGTTCTTTTCTTCCCATAACACCACCCCTCAGATCCTTATGTGGAGATGTAAAGGAAGTCTATCGAAGAAGCAGCTCTCTTCATTACCAAATATTTCAATTTTTTTATTCTTATACATCCAATAAATATATTTTCACCATAATAAAATAATTCATACATTATAATAACATTCTTATATATTATTATGATTATGGTAAAACTGTTTTCTACCACTTTTCCATCTTGTGGCTTAACATCTCCAAGTAGCAGTGTAATTTTTTTTCATCATCATATTTCATGGATGGTTAATATGGTGGGATTAAAGGTTATATATGATTATTTATGTCATAATTATTTATATCTAGTTACAATATCACATCTAACTTCTTACCTTACAATTCATTGGAAAATGATATTGTTTCTTGTGTGTACGTGTGCACTTCCACTTACACAAAGAGATGGGATTTGTTTTTTGTTTCCACTTTACATGGATGGTAATAAGGATAGATTTAATGAATTTACATTATATATATGATATAATAATTAATATTAAAATTTAAACAATTATTTAACTTTCTTTATGTTCATCTATAAAAAAATGAAAACATCATTCATGTATACATACGACCTACCGTCTCCATGAACGGTGTAAAGCATTTTTCTATCTGTGACATTTATGGATGACTATAAATATATATATATATATATATATGATATTTATATCATTATTAAAATTATTTAAATTATGGAAATATTATCAATGTATAAGGATAAAAACTACCAAAATGAAATTTTTATGAAAAATGAAATAGTTAATGCCCAAAAATGATGATTTTAATAAGTAATTATTTATAAATTAATGTTAAAATGTTTTAAGTGGAAAAAGTATGATAATATAAGTAGGTAAAATATTATTTTCTATAATTATAAAAAATTTAAATTTATTATACATTATTTTTTAGTGATTTAAATGTAAGGTGAACATGAGGTAAGGTGTTTATTTTTTAATCATATTTTCAACGGGGTTGTTTATACTTGAATTTTCATTAAAGAAATTATATAATAATTATCTAATAATTTAATTTAATTTTTTTCTACTATGGTTATTTTTTCATAATAAATTTTTTACATTAATTTCCCTCACATTAAGTAATCAAGAGACTGAAAAAACATTTTTAAGGAAAACTTACTTTATTTCTCTATTCGATCAAAAACAAATATCTCCCATATCCTTGTTTTATAAAAATGGATTTAATAATTTAATTCATATTATACTATAATTGTTTAAATTAATTTTTCCAAGTGATTTAATTTTAAAAAAACTTTATAAAAGGAATTTTATTTTCATTTTTCAATAAGGTGCTTTTTTACTTTTTCAAAAAAGTTTGGAAGGAATGTATTATTTTAACTTATATGACATGAATATAATTTCCCACCCTTATATCTACTCAATTATTGGAAGATTAATTTACTAGTTTAAATAGTTATTTTCAAAGAAAATATTTTCTTAATTTTTTGAAAAATTTTATATTATAAATAAGTTATATAAATGTGAAAAGAGTATTTTAATCAATAAATGTTCTAGTGGTCTTTTAATGAAATTCTCCATCTATAACAAGATTCATTGACATTATTTATGATTTACTAGGGATATAACACAATGATACCACACTTATTATTTATCTATAATTTTTAACATTATGATGATAATATTTTTATGTAACCCATTTATTTTCTACAGGTTATGTTATGATGAAATAATGAAATGTTTATGAAACCAATTTCTTTTCCAAAGGTTATACAATGATGAAATGTTTATAAAATTAATTTTCTTTATAAATTTTATGATATGATGAATTTTTAATGATATTAAGTGAAAAATATGTAATATATTCATTATATAATGTGTGGGACAAAATTTATATATACCTCTAATGCATTGGGTAATGATGGATATCTTATGAGGTAACAGAACTGTAATGGGGAGTGAAACTAGTTCGATAAGATACTATATTCACTATGATAGTCTTTGGAGTTAACCTTGACACTGGAATGGGGAGTCAACAAAATAAAAAATTATATTCTTTGGAGTTAACCTTGACTAAATAATGGTGAGTGAACCCAAACAACTAAGATATTCTTGGTAGTAAGCCTTGACTACTAAGGAAATAATTTTTAATTCTTATTTGTATTTAGAATACTTATGTCTTATACCAATGTTATATAATCTTGGATTATATTATTTGATTAATTTATGATTAATGTCTTATAAACTTCTAATATGTATCCCATGACTTAATATTATGATCTTTGATATGAAGGATATGGTTTTTAAATGTTGATTCCATGTTTTCATTCCCTTATGCTCATATAAATTTTAATTGAGCATTGATATATCCCTTGTTTTCTCTTAATATTCATTTGATATCACCCTTTATTATGTTTTTCCCCATTTTATGAATAATGGTTTAAAGTATGATATTTCTAATAATGTTACTAGTTATGAAGAACTAAGTGGTAGGAGATTTAAATCTATTATATATCCATGTTTCTAAAGACACTAAAATTTTATGGTCCTTAGCCATGTATTTATAAAATTTAATCAACATTCATATTTTAAGATGTAATTTTTATGAATGAAAATTATTTTTCACAATACTTAGTATCAAATTTTTGGTTTAGTTAACCTTTGGAGATTTGTATTAGGGAATGTTGGTGAAAACCTAGGGGATAAGTCTAAGTATAGGATGAAATCGTAAAATTTTGCTAATAAAGAGATTACATGGTTTTTCTATCAGTATATTCTTATCAGGATACTATAATTAGCCATGGTTTGTGCATAGATATTTCTAGGTGTAATAACACATAAAATAGTTGGTTGATTATATCATGTCCTCCATTTTGGTGCACGGTGAGTGTGCCCTTACTACGCACGTAGTTTCACTCACCTGGGGGATATTCTTGGGTTAAATCACAATTTCCTTATGAATAATTATGAGAGAATTTAAAATATGATGATCATGGATGACCTAGGATAAACCGAAGGTATCATAGATTTATAATAAGGTTTCTTGATTTAAATATCCTATAAAATATTTTTCATGATTATTTGGTTTCCCACTATGATTATTGTTACTCACATTAATCCTTTTGGGATTATTCAATGGATGTAATAATAAAGATATATGTTAATTATGAATGTGGTGTAATATGGAATTATTTTCCTCTTGAGAAACCAAATGAAATAGGATCTAGAAGGAGAAACCATGTGATTATACCTAATAAGTTGTCTCATTATAAAATTAACAATATCAAATTGGGTGAGTTTACTAACACACCAAATAAGATAAAAATGGAGTTTTAGGGAAACCATATAGGGAAGAAGATTTTTCTTCTTACAAGTCAAGTATGTAGAAACAAGCACTCATGGACATGTTATTGAGGAAAAAGAAGATTTTTTACATGTGGAATATAAGGGAATAGATAAATTGATTGCTGAAGAAAAATAGATATTTCGATGGAGGTAAATGAATTTTATCCTAAGGTACTCATGGTATTATATGTGGGGAATATTCTATTTATCCAAGAAAATTACCTAATATAAGGGTTAACTCTGGTACCAATGAAGGATTTAGGCTTTGTCAATAATTGAACTGAAAGGAAAGAATTATTTATATATTTGGATTTTTGAATTATGTTGTAAAAGAGTTATATAGATTAAATTTTGTATATAAGAATCATGAAACTTCTAAGGAATGTTTCACAATAGTTTATATTTATGGATTTGAAAAGATATTTTAAAAGGTACTAATAATAAAGAAAATTGATTTCAAAGTAAGGTGATAATGTTGAGTTGGTATAAAGATATTATTGGAATTGATGAAGTAAATGAGATATTATTTGTGACCTTGAAATTGGTTAGTGATTTGATGAAAAATTTATTTTGGTTATCATCAATGATGTTTATTATATTTTTAATTTATAGAATATATGTAATAGACTATGATTTTATTTGTGGAATAAATATTATGTTAATTTTTGGAAGTACAGATTTTTTTCATATTATTTTTACTATAGAGTTATGGATACCATCATGGATTTATAATTTTAAGGTTGATTATAAGTTCACAGGCATAAATACCCCTTTTAACGACCCATAAATTTTTAATGAAGTTATATTTTTGAATGTATACATACATTATTAAGTAATCTAGTTATAGAAAAAAAATGTACTACATATGTTATTTTGTGGCTTTATAAGTTATATCATGTTAGATTTGTAATACCCATGATAATCATAACCATTTATATCATAGACCTTATATAGTTATCATATTATTTTTAAATATTTTAGGTTATGATGAATCCAATTGACATAGACAAAGGAAGCGATGGCCTCGACCAGAAGAAACAAACCCTATGAATCCCATATATCAGAGTCATTGAGGGACATAACACCACTAGGTTTTCCCCTTTATCAAGATGAATTCAAGATCAAAAACTAAATTAGAAGTGAAATAGGTTACAGGAGAAATTTAAGCTCATCGAGATCATGGTACAATCCATGTTCTCTAAACTAGCCTTAGAAAATATCACCCTCAAACACCATACCCTTAAGAAAATCACTACTGTAAAAAGGGGATATGTATCTAGATTCCAATAGAATTAATATGTATATTTTTTTATAAATTAATGATTAAATATATCTTTTCTTATTACTTTATAATGATATAATAATGATTTTTATAAAAAATTATATTTTTTACAATGAAATAGAAACTATATTTTTGGGTAATATATAGTTTCGATCAAGAAACTCTTTATAATGAATTCAATAATTTTTAAAATTAATTTTATTTTATTATAATTTTATTATTAAAGAATATTTATTAAATATAAATTAAAATATAAATTTTTGAAGTCAAATGTAATTTTTATAAGGGGAAAAAACATTAATTATTAAAACCCGTTATTTCATGATAAATAATGTTATTCGATTTAAAAATTAAAATTATCATATTTTGAGAAACATTTTTATAAAATAGAATCATGAAATCTAAATTATTCAATGATTACTTTTTCATAATTTTCTAATATAGTTCATTTTTTGTGTAATTTTTAAATACGGTATAATTATGTGGTACATATTATGACATCATCAAAGAACAAAAATGGTTAAATAAATAATATAAAGATTATCCACAAATAAAATTACTTCCCCCTTTTAAAATAATTTTATTTTGAAGTTATTTTTTATATTTTATAAACCCTTAATTAATCCTTCAAAACCTATAATATATTTTAAGGTTTTAAAATAAGTTATTTATAAACATGGCTCACTTTCACATCACCAACAGTGTTATTTTAAGGTTTTATGTTATTATCCAAATAAAATAATTAAATAAAATCCTCCTTGGATGATATAATGGGAAAACCCATGGAATGGTTTGTGGTTTGGATTAATTTATAATATATAATCCAAAAACTAAGCTTAAAAATTAATAAAGAATTTCCCTCTCTTTTGCCATAAAAGTACACCCAAAATCCCATTCCTTTTCACTAAAAACATTGGATCACAAAGTTACTCTATGATTCCATCTCTAGAGACCTCCCAAGGTATCCCCAATCTCTTAATAATCTATTACCAAGATTTTATAAGTTCTCTCCCAAGGTAAGGGATCATCTCCTTCTCCACTTTAGTAAAGAACCTTATTTATATTATACATTTTTATTTTGTTCATTATTGAATATGATTTTACACATCCCAATTAATTTCATTTTAATTTTAAAGTGATTATATACCCCTTTGACTCTTATTAAAACCATCCATTAATCTTTATATACCCTAATTATGTTGCTAAAATTATCTTAGGATTTTTCCCTAGAAAACATTTGAGTAGTGAATAACCATACCCATTTTCACTCAAATGTATTAACCTATATATACCTATACTTCATTTATTTGGGAATTCCATTTATTTAACCCATAATTCCTAATAATGGTATTAAAAGTGATCAGATACATTCTTATGTAGTATGGTCTATGTGGTGCACTTATACATGTAAATGTTATGAATGTGGAAGGTGGGCTCAAAATTATATATCCCACCAATGAATTAGGAGATGTTTTTATCTCATGAGACATTATGTATGGGATTAGGTATTGAACCTAATAAATTATGAGATTTATCCACCATATAATTTTTAATTAGAAGTTATCCCTGACTTATGATTATATCATTTTTATATTGTTACCACATTTATATGTTGTCTTGATGTTATCGTGTTATATTATGCCTCATTGTTCAAGATTGTGATTCTCATCCCTTTTATGTCTCGTTGATGGGCCTATTGAATCACATGTATTATTTTCATCATGTTATTCTTTGATTATTACCTTACTAGGATTTATATCTCACCTTTTTCTTATGTACAACCCCAGGTTATCCTATGCAATTTTATAAAATCAGAGGATATTAAGGGCATGTTATATATTTTTAGTTTATAACATAAAATTATTTTTAAAGTTGTTATATTATGGATCAAATTACCCAAATACACTAGGCCTCACAATATTTTCTGATTTTATTAAGTGTATATTTATGTAATAAATCATGAAATAAAATGTATTGAAGATATGGGTTGTCATAGTTGATATTGGAGAACGTTTTAATTATTTATCAGGATTATGATTAGAAAATACTAGATAAATCCTTAAGGATGAAACTAAACATATAAAACATCCTTAAATTTTGGTGAGTCATAGAGTTATTGGGTTCTAAGAAAATGAATCCTTATCATAATACTACTAGTAGATGTGGCCTAGGGAAAATTATACCCTAGGGGTAATAACCTATAAAATGGAACATTAATTTAGACTCGATCATCACCTTGTTAATGAAAATGGGCATTTCTAAACACCTAGTTTTACACTCATGGCGATATAATTTGGTAAATTCACAAGCTCATTATGTACCATTGTTTAGGATGAAAAATTCTTATAGGACTTTATGTTAGGTAGTAGTTCATATATATATTATATTGAAACTTATAAATTCATAGGTTAAGTAATATATTTCATTTAGGTGTTTTCCATTTACTTTTCATGGTTTCCCATCTGTGTGTTTGATAGTTTAAAAAATTCTCATCTATAAATTTACCTTTATTTTCAGTTAATGGAAAGAAATAGGAGAAAACATGTCAAAAACCAGTGTGATAAACAATGTGTTGATTGTATAAATTATATGTCCAACTATATGGGAGTATGATTTGAGAACTACATATAAATACTTTCTCAATTAACTCATGTTTTGAACTGGAATTTGAATCAGGAAGAATTATAAAATTCCCCCAAGAAATGTCAAGTTTCAATTGAGACCTTTATGTGAAAAAGGACGCTAACCTTTAGTGGATTATCTGATCTATTAATCATAGAAAAAAAAGATAAACTACTTTTAAAATTTATTCTTCATCCATAAATTCTTCAATTAAGAGAAGGTCATTATATTTTTTTATCATATACATGGTGAAATTGATCAATAGTGGACATTAGTCAGGAATACAAAGAACAAGGAATAGATTTATGTAATGGATTAAGAGTAATTATAGCAGAAATCAAAGAATATTTTCCACCTACTTTATAACTTATAATAGAGAGATATTTTCTAGGGTTAAGAAAAATGATGATAAATCCATCAGGGTATATAAAGTGAATTTCAAATGTCTTGTACAATACGCCTTCAACATTATCATCTCCCTTAAATACTTATATAGTGGGATGAAGCTATGTTTATAAAAAATTGAAAATAAAGACTTTAAAATCAATAAGTAATTTTCTGATGTGTCCATAAATTTGAAATAGAGAAAAGAAATTCTCAAGGGTCTCATATTTTTGGAGGAAAGAAGTAAAGAATGGATATTCATTACGGTGGTGAAATAAAAGTGTCATGGGGGAAAGAAAGTCCAAAATCCCACTTTTTAAAAGTGTAGAATGAAGTATCTTTGAAATTATCTAGATGAAACCATGAAATTATTTTTGTTTGGGGAGTAATGACACCAAGCTAGTGATTATCGGTGGAAGAATCCTGGTAATGCGATGGAATAAAGGAATGATCCGATCAACCCATTGCCTATTGTCCAAAATTTAAATTATAAGGAATTAGGACACTATGTGAATCAATACACTCAGGAAATAGTTATCAATTACAACCAATGATAACAAATTCTAAGTCCTGGAGATAAAGTGTGAGCTTAAGCCATCACAACTACTAAGGTGGATCATAATAATGAAGTGGTGACTCGTACACTAGTTATTTATTAAATAATTGGGAACATACTATTTGAATCTAGTTCTACAGATTCTTTTGTGTCATAAATTATTAGTAGAACTTTTCAAAAAAATCCTAAAAACATGGAATTAATTTATTAGTGAATATGGAGAATTGGTCAATTATTACATATGAAAAATATAACTCATCCCATGTCCATATTTATATGATAAAATTAATAGTGAACCTTATAATACCCCCTTTAGTGGAATTTTATGAAATCATATGTATGTATTTGAATTCCTTATATAGATCCAACATGAATTTTCAAGATAATGAAATAACCCATCATATCTTAAATAATCCCCTACATTTATACATGTGAAAGGATAAGGATAAATCTAATTTGGTATCATCATCTTTAGAATGGATATTATTTCCCTATGATCAAGTGTATCTTGCATAAATGATTGATACTAAGGAAACGATCATCCCTAGAGACATGCCCATTATGAGGTAATAAATTTATGTGTTTCCTAAATAATTTCTTGGTCTTTCAACAAGACTATAGGTTTAGTTATCAATTGAACATATACCCAGAGCTTTTCTGATATCCAAGACTCTAGATAAAATGGACACTAGTAAACTTGAAGAGCTAGAAAACCATCTATATGAGAATCTAGATAAAGGGCTCATACACCCAAGTGCTTCAAAATGGAGTGATTTGGTCCTTTTCCTTAAGAATAATGATGGGTTAATTAACCTTTTCATTGATTATAATGATCTTAACAAGATCATGATAAAGAAAAATTATCCTCTTCCGTAGATTGATGACTTGTTTAATCATCTATATAGATCCTATTACTTCTCCAAGGTGGATGTTTGGTTAGTATATTATCACATAAATGTAAAGCTGAATATCCCTAAGACATCTTTTCATACAAGATACAGGCACTGTGAGTTCATAATGATGACATTTAGACTCATAAATACTCCATCTATCTTCAGGGACTTGATGAATAAAGTCATTATGGTTTGCCTGGATAAATTTTTGGTAGTCTTTATAAATGATTTTCTTAATACTCTGAAATCATGGAGTAAAATGAGTAGAATTTAAAATTATTTAATAAATATTTTATAATGAAAAATTTATTTTAAAATTATAGTAAATGTGTGTTTTGGATGGATAAAGTAACATTCCTCAGGCATTTTATCACTATAAAATAGATATATATGATTCCTTCAAAAAAATAGGTAATTTAAGGATAGTCTATTCTAACCACTTTGATAGAAATATAAAGTATCCATGGATTGGAATAGTATTTCCCTCGATTTTTGAGAGAATTATAATGATTTCAATCCCACTATTCGTGATAATTGAAAGGGAGTCAAGTTTTTCTTGATTGATGAATATGAAGAGAGATTTAAAGAGTTGAAGAAGAGGCTAATAACTCCAATTGTTCTCACATTACCCACCAGTGGACAAAGTTTTTTTACCTATAGTGATGTATCCTAAAAGAGATTGGGTTTTGTACTCATGAAAGATGGAAAATTTATATCTTATACCTCCCACTAATTAATGATTCATGGTAATAAATACACAACACATGATATAGAATTGGTTGTAGTGATATTTTAACTCTATATTTAGAGACATTATCTTAATTGGAATAAGTGTGAAATATATACAGATCATAAAATCCTCTTTTTTATATTCACATAAAAGGATCTCAATACGCACCAAAAAAGGTGGTTGTAGTTGATCTAGGATTATGATTATTTAATCCATTACCATCTTGTGAAGTTCAACAAAGTGGAAATTTCTCTTTGTAAATTGGACCTTACAAACCTATTCATGATGATGATTATAAGAGATCCAATATTCCTAGACATAAAAAATATGGATATATGAATAATAAAAGGATCTTCATCCTATATTTCTCAAATAACTTATCATCCCTCAATTATTTAGAGGATCTAATAGGATTAGAATGATGATGAGGTGCAACAAAAAAAATGTATAAAATATTATGGAGTTAAAATTAGATAAATATAGTGTTATAAGGTTTAGAACCTAGATATATGTCTCATCATAAACGGGATTTAATAGGGAAATTTTAGGTGATGTTAACAGCTCATCATTATCTATTCATCCATGAACTACTAATATGTATAGATATTTGAAGAAAAACTTTTGGTGTGTTAACCTAAAGAGGGAAATTTTAAAATTTGTATCTTGATTCTTGGTATGCCAACAAGTTAAGTAAAAATGATATAAGTCTAAGGGTATAATGAAACCATTTCCCATACCAGTATGAAAAATGGAAAACATAATCATAGATTTCATAATAGGACTCCACAATACATATAAAGGCAATAGAACCATCTAGGTGGTAGTCAGTCACCTTAAAATTTTAGTTAATTTTATTTCCATAAAGTATGAATTTTATATTTACCAATTCTCAGAGATATACATAAGTGAATTAGTGAGACTACATAGATTTACACTTTCCATTATTTATTATTGAGATCTATGGTTTACCTAAATGTTCTAGAGGATCCTTCAACAAGAATTGGATATAGAGATAAGTTTCAGGACTTCTTATCACCCTTATATAGATGGTCAGTCTGAGATAAACATTAAAAATAAAAATGATATGTTATGATCATGTCTAATGGATTTCTAAGTATGTTGGTATCATCACCTTACCCTAATTCATCTCTCATATAAAAATTATTTACATTAAAGTATTCTAATGGCACCTTATAATGATTTGTATGATAAGGAGTGTTAGACTCCAACATGATGGGATGAAATAGGAGAGCATAAGTTGGTGGCACCCTATGTTATCCAAGAGATGACAGAGAAGGTTCAAACCATTAAACATCTTATAAAATCCCAATAAAGTTTTCAAAAAACTATACAGGCGATATTTGATGTGATGTAGAGTTTTAGGTTGGAGATAAGGTTTTCCTTTATATATCAATGTGGAATAATGTTATGAGGATTGTTATGAATTTAAATATTAGTCATTGATACATTTACCCCTTTGAGATCATTGAACGCATCAGATGGGTGGCCTATTGAATATCACACCCACCTAACTTATCTGAAATACATTATGTGTCCAAGTATACCTCTTTAGAAAGTACATATCAGACCCCTCACATATACTAAATCCAGATGTGGTGTTGTTGGAGAGTGATTTTCCATATGAGGAGCATTCAATAAAGATCTTATATCATAGAGAAAAATTTCTATGAAACATGACAACTCACCTCGTAAAAATGTTTTGGCAGAACCACAAGTTTATAGAAGTTACTTGGGAACTAGAATATGTGATAAAGTAGAAATAGCCTCATCTATTTTAATGTGTTGAATTAAAATTTTGAGGGTGAAATTTTTGAAGTGGGGAATAATGTAATGAACCAAAATTTTATAAATGAAATTATCTTTTTGAATGAATAGATTCATCATTAGGTAATGTATTTATAGAAAATGAATACACTAATTTTTCCATTTTAGTCTATTATAAGTTATATCCTATTAGTTTTAAAATACCATTAAGAATCATAAAAATTGATTGTATACTTATTATACAGTGATCGTATAATTAGTATATATATCTTGGGTTATGATAAATCTATTAATGCAGACAAAGAAAGAGATGGACTCGACCGATAGGATTATACCCTATGAAGTCCATTTATCGGAGATTTTGAGCGAGATAACATCACAGGTATGACAAAACCCGAGATGATATTCAATAACTAAATCATGAGTGGAACCAATTATGAGATAATTTCAACCTCATATAGAACACATCGTAAACCATGTTTGTTGAACCACCATAATGAAATCTCACCTTCGCAGACATTACCCTTAGAAAATTTTCTAGTGTAATAATGAGTTATGTATATAGATTATAATAGTATGAATTTATATATATTTTTATATACTAATGATTATATTTATCTTTTATTATTAATTTATAATGATAAAATAATAAGTTTGATAAAAAATAGATTTATATATGATGAAACACAAATTTTTTGGGGAAATATAAAGTTTCAATAAAGACACTCTTTTTTATAAATTAAAGAATTTTCTAAATAAAAAATATTTTAATAAAATATTATTATTAAATTATATTTTTCTGAATATAAATGATAATATAATTTTATAAAGTCAAGTGTAATTTTTTTAAGGGTTGGAAAACTGTTATTATAAAAAAACTGGAATTTTTTAATAAATATAGGTTTTTTATTTAAATTTTTAACATATCATATTTAGAGACTTATATTGATAAAATTGATAATATTTTTTAAATTATTACATATCGGTTATAAAATGGTTAATATTTCATAATTTCTATAGACAGCCAAATGTTTGGGTAAAAATTAAATACAATATAATTATACAGTATGTATTGTACCATTCTAAAATCCCAAAATTGATGTAATAAATAATATAAATAGTAAAAAATATTTTTACACTTTAAACTAAATTATTTTTAATTTATTTGATTAATTTTATAAACCCTTAAGTAATTTTACAAAACGTATATTATATTTTAAGGGTTTAAATCAATTATTTATAAACATGACACACTTACACATACTAAGGGTATTATATTAAAAATTCTAGTCCTTATTCTTATGAAATATTTAAATCCACTCTAATTTGGTATAAATCATGGGAAAACTCATGGGGTGGTTTATGTTTTGGATTAATTAATAAAATATAGTCTAAAATCTATGTTTCGAAATTAATAAAGAATTCTTCTCTCTTACACTATAAATACCCACACAACCTCTCATTTCTCTTCTCTAAAAACCCTTGTATCATTAATTTACTTTACGCTTACCTATCAATATTCCTCATAAGGTTCCCTCAATCTCTTAAGAATATCCTCACATTCTTTTAGAAACACCCTCTCAAGGTAATGGATCCTCTCCTTCTCCTCTTTATTTAAGCACCTTCTTTACATTATGCCTTTTGATTTCTAGTTTTTCATGTTGGGATATTTATTTACACATCCCTCTTAGTTTAATTATGGTTTTAATGTTATGAGAGATCTATTTAAATCTCATTAAACCCTTTCATGAATATTTTAACCTCTATTATGCTATAAAAATTATCCTATTATTTTTTCATGCCAAGAATTTGTGTAGTGAATACACTTCTCCATTTCCACTTAATTATATTCACCTAGATATACCTATCCTTAATTTATTGGTTTATTTAATGTATTAAATCCACAATTCTTATTCATGGGATTAAAATTCATCAAATACATCCTTATTATGTATAATCTCTATGGAACACTTTTTCATGTACATATTATGAATATAATGGGTGGAACTGAAATTATATAGCATTGAATGAATTGTGTACAATTTTTGTATCATTAGATATTATATATGAGATTATGGAGTGAAACTAATCCACAATTTCACTTTTTACATCATGTTATTTAAACTTTTTAGTTAACCTTGACTTATTTTTATGACTTGTTTTATGTTGTTGATTCATTTCTATGTTGACTTGATGTTATCATATTATATCATGCATCATTGTTTAAGATTATGAATATCGCCCCTTTTATGTATTTTTTATAATCCTATTGACTCTAATGTATTAATTTCATCATTTTATGATTTTATTATTCCCCTACTAGGATTTATAGGTCACCTCTTTCTTATATACACTCCCAGGATATCCTATGCACTTCTAGAAGATCAAGGAAAATTAAGAGAGTGTTATGGATTTTTAGTTTATTTCATTATATTTTTTATTCAATTGGTCATTATATTCATCTAATTACCAAATTAAACTAGGAATTATAAACTTCTAGAGTTGTATTGTGTGATTATTTATGTAATAAATCTTGAAATAAATTATATTAAAGATACGAGTTTCCGTACAACTTTTGAGTTTTTATGTGATGGGATTTTAAGGTGATTTGAATAGTTTACTAGTTTTTAATAATAATACTATATTTAGGTTTAAATAAAACTTTTTATTATTATTTTATTTTATTTTATGTTAATTATGGTCTACTGGATAGCGGGATATTGATATTATTGATAGTTGAAAAGTTATTCATTTCGAAAGTGATATTTTTAATATATTTTTGGTCAAGCCATGGATTAATTTTCAAGTGAGTATCAAAATTTGATTCATGATATTTTCATGAAGTTCACTAAATTATAGTATTATATAGTGATTTATCATAGTGATTAATTATATTTTTGGATATTCTTCATTGGTTTGAGGTATATGTAACCTTTAGGTTTAACATATGATTTAACATAAAAGAGAATTTTGGAAGAATGTAATTAAAATTTTAAGGATGTTAGATGAAAATTATGTGATCACCATTGATGTAAAAATATTATTTAATGTTTAGTCTATTGAGGTTATTCAGAATTTATGGTTATTTATAAAATGATCAAAGTGTAACCTTTTTCATTATTGTGAATATTTAGGAGTAAAATGAATTATTTAATCATATAAAGGCTTAAAATTTTTGGGAATTATCTTACTTTATGATAAAAAAAATAATAATTGGTTAATTTATATATATATTAGGAATATATTGATATCATTTTATAGAATCCTTCAATTTGTTAAAATTTTCTTTTATTACTTCAGGAATGAAAATACTCATCTTTAATACACATCATTTTGAGACAAAGATGATATTATGGTAGAAATTGATTAAATTGTGAAATTTTACTTTTTATGTAAGTATAATTTCTTATGTTCTTATTATATATGGTAAAATAATTTATTAACTCGAAAAAAAGTATATTGAAATAAAAAAAATCATTTTAACTTCATTTCTAATGAATTGATGGTGTTTTTCACACCTATTTGGTTTGTGGTTTTGTGATTGTTAACTTTATCATGATCATTCAATTTATTTTGATCAATGATCTTTGTCACTCTAAGTAATTATTTACACATTAATTTTCCTATATGTTTATATTTTAACTTCAGACTCATGTTCTCATATTTTTAAGTCTAGTTATTTATTATTCCAGATGACCTTTATATTTTCCTTAACCTCTTTTCAAAAATAAATTTTATTAACCCTTTTAAGGATGTGGGTTTTAAAAAATATATTCTAAAATATATGACCCTTGATTACCAAGAACAAGTCGAAATTTCAGTGATGAAATTTTTTAAATTAGGAATAACATAACACCCTAATAGTTTAAAATAACATTATGTTTGATAGCATATACAACATGCAACACCAAACTTAAACAAACCATGAAATGTTATAATTTTATAAATGATATAACATAGATGTTAAATTGATGGGTATGAATAGATCTAACAAAATTAATAAATATATAATGTTTTTAATAAATGAAAAATTATTGGTAAATTCTTAGGAAGTAAGAACTCTAATTTCGGTAGAGTCATTTTATTTTTCAAAATATATTTTCTTCAAAAAAATGGTTTTATTGAGAAGATATTATAATTAATTAGTGAAAATTTTAGAAATTTTCTTTGATAAAAAAAAAAATATTATTTCAGAAATGAACAAATAAAAATTATCCTTGGTTTAATTTTTGGAATTTTTCTTAAAAGATTAATTTTTCAATGAACAGTGAAAATACTCATTTTTATTTTCATCTGTATTTTTTCAAGAATTTACAATGTTCCATTTTTATTAAAAAAATTAAAAGTAAAATCAGCTCTATTAAACTACTAATAATTCATTTACTATCATTATAATCAATTTTATGGATAAATCTGGTATAAATACATTTTTATACTTAGAAGGGAATTTTTCTAAAAAACTATTTTTCATTTCATTTTGGATTTCTTTTCTTAAATTAATTTATCAAACTTATTGGAATTTAATCTTGATAAATGGATACCTTATTTTT
Source organism: Viscum album (assembly GCA_963277665.1). Taxonomy (NCBI): domain Eukaryota; kingdom Viridiplantae; phylum Streptophyta; class Magnoliopsida; order Santalales; family Viscaceae; genus Viscum; species Viscum album. The sequence continues at coordinate 193,839,192 of OY728137.1, read as the reverse complement.
AATTATATGTTTCTAATTGGTAAATAGGTCCCATTTATATTTTTTTCATTATTAATAATAACCTTAGCAAATATTTGTCTTCATTGTAAAGGTAAATTGAGTAATTAAGGTTCAAAAAAGGATAAGAACTAAAAACACCCATAAAACATTCCTTTATACTATTGTATGAGTGAATTTATTATATTTAAATACATTTAATGTTTATATTTTTATTTGGTACCATATTTATTTGATTATGACCATTATATTAATTTCATAAAAGAATAAATTCAAAATCTCACTCTCATGACGTTAATATCTATAATTTTTTTTACATAAGGATACAATATGGATAAGTAGAGTTAAAAATTTCTATTTTGAATATAAATTAATTTTTTTGTATCTATTTTTTATAATGTTTATAAATTGAATTAATACATTAAGTATTTATGTAACGCCAACATAGTATTTATTCAATTAATAAAAAAAATTAAAGGACTTCTAAAATATTAAAAGTAATAAAATTTAAGAGAATTATTATGTTCCATGAGATTGGTGTATAAATAGGATATATTAGGGATTTTTATATGCATTATATTCTAATTCCATGTTTTTATTGTTGTCTTTAAATTCAAATTAAATGAATAGTGTCCAAAATGACTTTAGTAGTATTTTATAAAAATAATAATTTGTTAAATTGCTTAAAAATCATAAAAAACATGAAATGTGAAAAGGTGGATACTATATGGTACAAAATTTTATATCTTGTTTATTTATGAGCAAAATTTCACATTATATGTAAAATCATAACCCTTTAATATTTAAAAATCCATTACCATAGTTAAAGATAAAATTGGTCAACCAAGGGGTTAATTAAAAAGATAAGGTTTAAAATGACACAAAAACCTGTATAAATTTCATTTTATAAAGATATATAAACCTTAAAATATTTATATTTTAATATATATCCATTTTGAAGAATATTTCTTAACAATTAATTAATTATATTTTAATCTTTTTGTAATTGTAGGTGTGTCTTATCCCTCCATTCTAAAAGGAAACCTCTTCTCTATTTAAATTACACCAAGTTGAGCCATATATATCAACTAAGACCTAATTATTTTTATTATAAACATCATTATAAATCTTTTATAGTTTTTTTATGTCCAAAATACCAACCCTAGTACCCTTAAGAGGATATCTAATAAAAGTCTCATGAAACAAGAGGTAACCATCTTTACTGGATCTTTCAAATTAATTTCTTATTTTACTTCCTATAAATCTATTGTAACCATACTAAAATAATAAATCCAGTATCATAAATATAATAAAATTTTATTAATAATATGTTATAATAATTTTCTACCTACCTTCCATTCTACATGAAATGAAAACATTGCTCATGTGTACGTACGGATTTCCATCTAGCAGTGTAATTTACTTTTATATCCAGATATCATGGATGGTAATTATGGTGGGTTTAAAGTTTATATATTATATTTATGATATAATTATTCTTATGGAATTTTGATATTACATATACTTTCTTATCCTCTAATCTGTTTGAAAATAATAATGTTTCTCGTGCATACAAGTGGACTATCACCTCCACTAAGTGATGTGATTTGTTTTTCATTCTTAATTTAAATGAATTATAATAAGGATTTTTTAATGAATATATATGATATATATAATATATTAATAATTTTTAAAGGTTAATTAATATTTACCTTTCTTTAATTCCATCCATCAAAAAAATTAAACAGTGTTCATGTGTACGTACGACCTACTGTCTCCATAAATGGTGTAATACATTTTTATATCTCTATCATTTGTAGAGAACACTAAATATATATATATATATATATATTATCTTTATATAATTATTTGAATTATGGGGATTATAGAACAATGATCAAAGTACAATGGATATAACTATCAAACAAAAATGTTCATGAGAAAATGGAATAGTTAACTCCTAGAAATGATGATTTTAATAATGAATTATTTATAAATTGGTGTTAAAATGTATTAATTTTAAAATATATGATAATATAAGTATTTAATTTATTATGGTATATAATTATAATAAACTTAAATTTATTGTACATTATTTTATAGTGCCTTATAGGTATACTGAATTTGAGGTGAGGGATTTATGTTTCGATCCTATTTTAATTGAGACTGTTTACTCTTGAATTTATTTTAAGAAATTTATATGATCATTAAAATTTCATAACCTTTTCTGTAGTTATCTTGATATTTTTTACAGGTAATCATTTTCATTTTTTTAAGTAGATCTTTCTTGGTTTTTATCTTGGGTGAATTTGGGGACAAGTTGGAGAATTTTAGAAGAAAGAGGGGTTCTGCATGGTTACTGCATGGTTTACCCAAACCATGCGCCCATCACATCAAACCATATAGAACCCAAATTTAAGGGATTATCTTAGCTATAATATGATTTGTAACACTTTTATCCCTCTTATTAGTAACTATAGGACACCCCTAGGTGAGGTCCATGATTAAGGTGCACAATTACAGTAAATTGTGTGCCCTGCACAAGAAACTATGCATGCGGAAATTTAGACCCCAAAAAAATTGGTAAAAATTAATAAACCCTTATAATTCACCATTAGTTGAGAAAACTAGACCCTAATTCATTCCTCTCATTTTTTTAGAGGCTCCCATACTAGTTCCTAGGGCTATAGAATACTGATCTTGATGTATTGAATGCCATATTGATATATCTACACCTCTCTAGGAATGTGTTTTCTTCCTGAATAGATTTCTCTCCCTCTTCACCCTCTTTCCAGATAAAATGGGATATATTTTATTCATTGGTGATGGGTATAGATATAGGTTTGTTGGATCTATATTATTTTGAACATGGATCATGGTTTTGAATCTGGATCCCATTCTTCCTCGTGATCGTGGTTGTTCTGCATCAATTTGGGACTTTTATTGGTGAGCGGCCATCAATGATTCTGAGGTAGGTGGTCTAAATTCAATTCCCATAGTCTTGAATTTCAATTGTGTGTATTTATTATGTAATTTAAATTGTAAGTTTTGACAATTGAATCTTAAATTGAATAAATTAATTGATTAATTAATTTATTAAATCAATTAATTGATTAATGGAGTTACCATGTGAATATGAGATGAGTTGAACTTGTGAAAATTTAATTGGTAGTTGTGATTATAAAATTGATGGAATTGGATTAATTAATTTGTTAATTAATTATTTTAATGTTTTGATAGTGTAATTGATGGAAAATTTGATTGACTAATTTTTTAATTAATGCGATTATAAATTAAATGAAAATGGTAATTATGATATGGTTGACTTGACCATAATGGGTTAATGGGTTATATGATTTGAATATTGAAAATTGTTAAATGGTGAATTTCTCCAGTTTTTACATGTGATTAAAGTATTGAAACGTGATTTTCTTTAATATATGAAATGCTATATCATGATGTGAAATTTAATAATAGGGATAATATTTACTAACCTTGATTGATGTGATATATGTGATATATGTGTGATTTTTTGATATACGAGTGTGGGATAAGGATTGAGGATCCAAATACTCATATGTGATAAATGATTTTAAGATAGGGATTGATGCTCAAAATACCCATATGCGATAAAGAATTTTGAGTCATGGAATGAGGCTCCAAATAACTATATGTGATAAATGAGTTTGGGATGGGGATTAAGGATCAGAATACCCATATGTGGCATTCAGTTTTAAGACATGGAAAGAGGCTCCAAATAACAATAAGTGATATAAAGTGTGAGACAGGGATTGAGACTCTAAATACTCATTTGACAATGAGGTGTGGAATCGAGAAAGAGGCTTTAAATATCCAAGAGGTGTTAGACACAACGTTTTATGCCCATTTTATTGGAATTGGACTATGGTTCCATGTAACGTTATTATTAATTGTAATGAAATGCATAATTCAATCAATGTGTTATAATGAATTTTTATTTGAATATGTTATATGGTTCTAACTTCAGCATAGTCCAAAGAAATTATTGATAGTATGGGTGTTCTTGGGAACTCAAGAGATTTAGGTGGTTAATTAATGAATAATGAAATTTGATAACCATTTACTTTATGAATTATACTTTATTCTTTAAAAAGCTGCATATATTGTTATTTATTGGATGTTATTTTAAAAATTTTTGGTGGTGTCCTGAATAGTTTCACTGACAACCTACTCAGGATACCTAATTGGTACTCGGATAGACTCCAGGTTTTCAAGATAGGATAAGGGTAAGATCTATATGTTATATAGATGATTTGGTATAGAGCATGGATTAGGGAACCAAACATGGTTTTGGGACCTGCTAAGATATTTCATTGTGTATTTATTTTGGTTTTTTATTAAACACTAGACACTTGTAATGGCATAGCATATCTACTATTTTGGTTTGAATATTTTATTTCAATTTTTGTCATCTTATGATACTAGTATTATTTTGGTTAAAGTTATTATATTTTGGATATTTTTTATTCACATCCATTTTTTCTAATTTTATAAAGAGTTTATAGTCTCCCCATGATCAATATTAGACCCTAGATACTAGTCGGCAGCCTCTAGCATATGGAGAGTCATGCCTAAGGTCATGTTACCAACCTACTTGGAGCACTAATGTGTAGAACCATATTTGAGATGTTAAAAATTGGTATCAAAGGGGATTTTATTTTATTTTATTTTATTTTATTTTACTATTTGGGAAAGGTATATATGATAATAGGATGATTCATGCCTTGTTTAAGAGCTTGTTTATGGGATTATCTCACCTAGTTATGAGGGTAAAAGTCAAGTTCCTAGGGTGGAATTGTTGTTATTCATGTGTGTTGTTACAATTGGATGTTATTTCACCTCGAGTGATTCACTTGTTGTGTGAAGTGATTATTTTTATTATTTTGATATTTTCTTAGATTTAACTTGATTCCCAGTATGGAATGATAGTTGAGTGTGCATGCATCATTCTAGGCACTCAGGATTTATTAATATATGAAACATTTTAGGAAAATATGGGAAAAATCAGTTTCTAGGTAAGTTGTTGGTTTTGAAATTTTTTTCCATTCTTGTTAAATTGAATTGAAAAGGTACCAAATATGAATTTGAAATTTTTAAAATGATGAAAAATTTGAAAAATGGGTGTCTAATGAGAAACATGAAAAATGATTAAGTATTTAACCTTGCTAACCATGACCTAGATATAGGATGATTAAGGGTAGTGATAATGCCTCAATTTTACCTGTGTGATAGAGAAAGGGGGTGAATTGTAGTGAATTTATGTAAATACCTGTTGTTAAATGTGTTAATGTTGTGTAATGTATCCTGAGATGTGTGTTTTGAATTATATAGATATGCCACCACAACTACATGGATTGACCGAATGATTGGAGGTTATTGATAGAAATGATCCACCAGTATTGGAACCTGAGGCATTGATAGTTTCAGGTAAAGGGGATAGGGAGAATTTCCATGAGAAATTTTCTTACTTCATGAAGCTTATGGGGAGAGACCCATAGTGGGTTGTGAAGAGTATGTATAACCTAACTTAAGAGTTTTATTCGTAGCACCTTATGACTTTTACCATAGAGGGTGGACCTGAGGAATTTGAGTTATGGATTAATTCCATCCAGACTATACATGAAAATTTAGAGACTCTTACTCAAAAGATGGTCAAGTTGGATGATTATATGTTATGAGGATCAGTGAAGTGTTAGTGGGATATACAAGCTCAAACTGGGTAGGAATATGGTATGGTATGGAATTACTTTTTGGAGAATCTCCTTCAGCAATTTTTTTAGAGACTATGATATAGGAGTCGGCAGTTCAGTTCATGTGGTTTAACCAAGGAAGTATGTCTGGGATGGACTATGATGTTCACTTTACTGAATTGTAGTTCTTTTCTCCTTCGATGGAATGGGATGAAATGGAAAGGCATTTCCAGGATGGAGTTAAATGTGGGACTAAGTCTCAAGTTAACATATTTCAGTTAAATATGTTTTATGAGGTGGTGGATGAAGTTCTCATATATAAGGGGAACCTGAGGGAGGAATCCATTGGAGGATAGTAAGAATCTACTCAATGATCAGGAGTTATAGCTTTCAAGAGTAAGAAGTATCACTATGATAATGTTGACTAATGTAGTGGAAATAAGTGTGGTCAGGGGGAAGGATTAGTTACATTGGATCTTACCCTAGTTCTTTTCCACTAGTGCGGTAGGTTGGATCACTTTCATAGATATTGTCCTCAAACACCAATAGAGTGCTGATCTTGTTGTTGGATAGGATATCTATATAGGTTCTATAGGAAGCCATGACATATGGTTAGTGCTAGAGAATCTAGGAAGAACTAAAGTGTGGAAAAGGAATCTTCAACCCCATGTCAGTCTGGTAGATGGATTTATACTATCTATGAAAGTCAAGTCAATTGATGAGGTGATTTTGGGAAAGAGAACCCATATCAGTTGAGTGGTGTAGCTTAGGATAATTATAATGCATCACAGGGAATAAGGAAAATATTGTTACATGTAGTTCATCCTATACTTTTGGATAGTGAGGTTGGACCATCAACAGTTATAGGTACTATTCTTTTAGATTCTATGTATTCTAGTTCCTTATTTGATATTGGTGTCTCTTAGAATTTTATATCTATAAAACTTGTGAATGTTTTGATCCTTATGGTGGATTTCGTGAGTGGGGTTATGATGAAATATACACCTTTGGGATTTTGGTCAAGAGACATCTATTTGTTCAAGGGGTGTTCTCTTGGTGTTGGGGAGTACTATTTTAGTTGGGATCTTTACATCCTTGACATATCAGGGTTTTACCTAATTATGGGTATGGACTAGTTATTTGCAAACCAATCCCACATTGATTATTACCATAGGAGAGTGACATTCATGTCTCCGGAGGGTGACCATTATTTACACCATGGTGAATGGGTTATTAAGGAGAGACATATAGGGACAATTCATTAGAAACTGGTCGATCTCACTGCCCAATTTTCAAGCCTATTGTTGGATAATGGGTGTGTGAAGTATGATGTCTTTCCACCCGTAGTGGATAATTATCTGGATGTATTTCATGAAGACTTATCAGGGATTACACCTAAGAGAGATATGAAATTTACAACTGAGATCATGCCTGGGGCTAATCGAGTTCCTATTCCACTGTACAAAATGGAACCAAAATATCTTCGAGAGATTAATAATCAACTGGGAGATTTGATGGATAAGGGGTTTATCCATCTGAGTACATCACCTTGGGTTTATCCAGATTTGTTTGAAAATAAGGCTGATGGGAGTTATTGATTATGTGTTGATTACTATAACTTGAACCAGATGATAGTGAATAACCATTATCCTCTATCATGTATCAGAAAACTTTTACTAGTAGAGGGGAGATTTTTCCTTTTCAAAGATTGACTTGAGATCAGGTTATCATCAATTGAGAGTCTGACCTTCTGATATACTGAGGACTACTTTCATGAGAATGTATAGCCTTTATGAGGTTTTTGTGGTGTAGTATAGGTTGATGAACTCATCAGCAGTGTTTATGGTCTTGATGAACAGAATCTTCAACATGTACCTAGATTAGTTTGTTGTAGTGTTTTTGGATGCCATCTTGGTACACTCTAAGAATCATAACAATCATGCCCAACATCCTGACATCATCCTAAGTACACTAAGATATAATCTTCTATATTCTAGCTATCTAAGTGTCAATTCTATATTGACCAGGTACATTTCTTAGAACACATCATCTTAGAGGAAGGTGTTTCTATAGACCCAGAGAAGGTGCAGGTAGTGGTTTCTTGGGATCATCCCTAGAATGTTTTCAATATCCATGGTTTTCTAGGGTTAGAGGGATATTATCATAGGTTCATCAAGGAAATTTTCCATTTGGGATCATCTATTTTTGGATTGAATAAGAAAGGGGGTAAATATTGAATGGATGGAATCATGTTTTAATACATTCCATGAGTTGAAGAAGAGCTTGAAAATGACACCAATATTGATCCTACCTGAGCTATAAGAGGAATATATAGTGTTTTGTGACACTTTTGTGATCAGAATTAGAGTGGTATTGGTGTATGTAGATTGAGTTGTGGTATATGGGTCAAGAATGTTTAGGCCATAAAAATGAAACTACCATACACATGGCCACGAATTATCTACAGTGGTTTATGCTTTGAAGTGTTAGAGGCTTTATCTATTTGGTGAAAAGTTTATTGTGTATACTAACCATAATAGATTATAGTTCATCATTTCAAAATGAAATTTGAATATTAGGAAATGGAGATGGTTTGAGTATATTCTTTCATTTTATTTCAAGCTAGAATATACACCTGGGAAGGGAAATAGTGTTGTCGATGCTCTAAGTAGGAAAACTCACACTCAGGAAGTTTAGGAGTCTAGTGTTGAGTGGAAGATGTTGAATTTACTAGAAGAGATGGCTGTTTTGGTTTAGGAGGGCTAGGATTATATGACTCACATATTTGTTTTAGTAGAGTCTACACATTTGAACTAGATTAGAGATAGGTAATATGAGTATCTAGAATGTTTAACCTTGAGGGAGATCCTTAAAGGTGGTGAGTCACCTTTAGATTAAAGATAGATGATGAATAAATCATTTATGTAAGGAATCAAGTTTTTGTTTCTATGAGCATATGGGAGGATCGGATGCTTGAATTTCATTCCAAAAAGTGGGTTTCACACATGGGTTCGACCAAGATGCATCGTGATCTACTTTGGAAGTATTGTTGCATGGGCAAGAAAAAGGAGAGAGCAAGGTCCATGAAAAGATATTATATCTGTCAATAATAGAAGGTAGAGCATCAACATCCTAGTTTTTAACTACATCCATTGATCATTACATAATGGGAGTGGGAAAATGTTTCCATTGATTTTTTGGTGGGTATCCCAAGGAAGCCTCAGAAGAATGATGTTATTTGTGTGATTATGTACCATTTGACTCTGGTAACAAATTAATTGCCTATATGGGAAACTTTCACAATACATAAATTGGAAGATATTTATGTTTAGGAGACAGTCCATCTGTATGGGGTTCTATGGATTGTAGTTTCCGACCATGACTCATGTTTTACTTCACGCTTCTAGTAGGGCTTGCAGAAGGTGCATGTTACATAATTTTTACTGAGTACATCATTCCACCAACTAATAGATGGGAATTAAAAACATATAATACATGTTATTGAGGATATTATTGCAGTATATAACCTAGACTTTGGTGATTCTTGGTAGAATCACAATGATTTGGTGGAGTTTTCCTATAACAATAGTTATTGGGTTAATATAAATATGGAACCATATGATTCACTATATGGTTGTCTATGAAGACCACCTCTATGTTGGATGGAGGTAGGTGAGTCAGAGTTGTTGGGACTGAGTCTCATGCAGGATACATCATATCAGGTTAAGTTGATTCGGTAGCATATTTCTAGGGCTCATGGTATGAAAAAATTTTATGTTGATAAACTTCGTTGACCCCTTATAAGAACCTGGGTTTTCGTATGAGGTATGGATCCTTTTCATTCCTGTTTAAATGTCTTGTTATGACATTATGTAATGATTAACTTGATCATGGGTATTTTGGAGGTGTTTGGGTCTTTTTTAAAGGTCAGAACCATGTTTTGAGATGGAAATGACCTGGTGCACGGTTTTTGCACAGCCCACACACGGTTAGTCTAAACCATACGAGAGTTATGGAAACTACAGGTTTTTTGATAGATAGTTTCTGCATGGTTACCACGTGGTTAGTCAAACCAGGTAGAGTAACTGTGTGAAGTTCCCCACCTAGGTATATAGGTGTGCACGGTTTTTACAATGGTTTGGGAAACCGTGTGGATAAACTGTGCAACCCTATAGTGTGTGTGTTTTTTTAATTTAATTTTTTTTAAAAACACTTTTTTAAATCCCAATTGGGTTTTCTTCTCCCACATAGAAGAGACCTCCTGTGGATCTCCCTTGAGGCACATAAAGTAGGATTTGATCTTATTCCTCTATCTGATCTCTCTTTTCATCATTGATCATCTCTACAGATCCACAATAGTAAGTCCTAGATTCCTTTTTGGTCATTCATGATTTCTCAGAACATCGACTATGATATTTCGATGTAGGATCATATGCAATAACTTTTTGTTCTTTGTTTTTATTTAGATTTCTACAAAACTAGGGAGGAATCAAGACTAGATACTAGATGAGTTGTATAATACTGAGGTGAGTTAGGTAGTCTATACTTATTTTTTGGATTTTCTTGGTGTTTTTCTGGTGTTCAGCCGATATTCCATCCATCAGAGATTCCTAAGAGGTGTCATTTTTTAGCGAGTATCTTTTAGTAGCTATAGTTAGACCTAGTGAGGTTTCCCATAGGTTCCTTTTAGGTATTTGGCACTCGTTTCTCATTTTGAGGTCACCAAAGGGGTGCACCTTAAGGGAATATCTTGTTTGTGCATGTTAAAACCGCCCAAGGGGTGTGTGCTTGTGATTACCTAGTTAGAGGAAGCCCTTATATTCTTTGATGGCTTGAGTATCTTGTTTAAGAGCTATAATGCCTCCTTGATTAAAGAAAATCTTGTTATTCCTCATCTATTTTGATAGTTTGGCATGTTAAATGGATAATACAGGTGTGTATACCTATATGAAATGATCAATGGAATGCTAAATGATTTATATGGGAGGGTATGCCCATATTCTTGGTTAATGATAAATGGTTTACATGAGTGGGTAAACTCATGGATTGTGCAGGTTGATGTGAGTGGGTATACTCACATAGAATGAATGTTTAATTTGAATGTTGAAATGACTGAATTTTTGAATGAATGGTTTGATAGATGTCATGGACTACTCTCCATGTATCTTGAACGTGGTAGTGGATGCCTTGGGTTGAATCTACCCCTTGGGTCATGATTTTGTGGGATGTCTCGGGCCTTGATACTCTGTAGGATCTGTATTGCTAGGGCCCATGTAGATCTTACTTTTTTCATGCTCCTAGGATCCCAACCAGTGCCTAACTGAGTTTCAACTAGGTATTCCCATGGGACTCGATGGGATGCCTCGGACATGCTCCTTGGATCCGACCCTCCCTGGTCAAGATATTATTACTTGGATGCCTTAGTCTACTGACCCTTGGATCTAGCCCTTATGGTCTACACTTTACTATACGGTGTGGTTGTGGGATACTTGACTTCTCTATATAGTTTGGTTGTCGATTTCTTGATACATACAGATGTACAGTGTGGCCATGTGACTTTCTTGATTACTTGGTTATAGCTACCTTGATAGGATATGAATCTCTTTTGTAGGTATCCTTGAGTGTTGTTTAGTTTTACCTTGTAGTAGACTTATTCCATGGGCATACGCACTTTCCTTTGCTGGTTGTTTACACTTGTTACCACTTTGTAGAATTGATGTTAGAACTTTATAGACCTGGGTGTTTTCCTAATGGGATGTTTATCTCCAACCCTATTTGTTCCTCCTTGGGGACCCAAACAGATTATATGGTTATAGGTGATGATAAGGGTGAGTTCCCTATTACAGGTTGTTGATTGTGGCTTTGGATCGGGGGGGCATAGGACCAAGATGTGGCTTGCAATACTGGGATAATGTTTTGGTCTTTTGTTCTTTTTTGGGATACTTGTAATGTGTTGTATTTCCATATACTTATTCTGATTCTTTCTAGACAGTTGTTCCATCGGCATCATTTTTTACATGAGACACTTTTGGTTATTGATACGTATTTCTATCTTCTTCTACTTTCAGTTCCTATTTATTTATTTTCTTCTGCTATTGTATATATATTTGACTTCTGCTGTGATACTCTAGTGATGAGGGCATATATTCCCCACTGACTCACCTAGGCTCTCGCTAATAGTCAGCACCCTCTTTCATTTGGGGAGATGCGCTTGAGGCCATGTGACCAACCGGGTTCGGGGGACCATTTTTGGTGGCACCTGGGCCTGGGACGTTACACCCCTATAGATTTATGAGGATAATCATATATTACTTTAGGTTTTACCTTGATTCAGTCACCATAGGAAATAGAGATAGGGAAAGTTGGTGAACAGGTTTTTTGTACCGTTTGAGGTTGTGGAAAGAATTAGGCTAGTGGCATACTGATTGGAAGTTTCATAGAGGTACAATGTTATGCATGACATGTTTCATTTGTCATAGCTTTGGACGTATCACCTAGACCCTTCTCATGTGATCGATGTGTATGATGTTGATCTTGAGACTGGTGTGTCCTTTGAGGAGCATATAACACATGTGTTGGATTGCAGTGAGAAAGTGTTGTGGGGAAAGACCATGTCAATGGTTCATGTATTGTGGAAACATGGTCGTGTTCCCAAAGAAACAAGGGAGAGAGTAGCAGATACGCGGTCTTAGTGGCTAGATCTTCTTAACTCGAAATCTTAGAGATGCTTGGGAGTACAACTCGAGGACAATATATTATAAGGTGGGGATATTATAAGATCATGAACTTTTCTAGAGATCTATCAAGCTCATTTATAGGTACTGTTTTTTCTTTTTTTTTGAAAAAATATTTCTTTGGTTTTATCTTGGGTGAATTTGGGGTGAAATTGGATACTTTGGGGAGAAAGAGGGGCTTCGCACGGTTGTCACATGGTTTTCCCAAGATGTCCACCAAACCAAAAAAAACCATACTAAGCCAAAAAAAATATTATTTTCATGGCTAGCACATGGTTTTTCAAAATTTGAAACCTCTTAGAAACTGTGTAACACCTCCCGGTAAGTCACACTATTAGGGTGCATAATTAAGGTAAATTGTGTGCCCTATATAGGAAATCGTGTGTGTAGAAATTTAAACCTCTACAAATTAAATTAAAATTTTTTGAACCCCCTCAGACTTCACCCTAAGTTGACCTAACTGGACTCTAATACATAACTCTCATTTTTTGAGGCTTCCAAATGAATTCCTAGGGATCTTGAACACTGTTATTGACAAATCGAAGTCCATATTTACATATCTGCACCTCTTTGGGTATGTGTTTTCTTCATGATTATATTTCTCCATCTTCTGTATCTCTATCTAGATAAAAGGGGGATGGTTTTCCTCCATTTTTGGTGGGTATAGATCTATGTTTTATGGATCTTGATTATTTTGATCTTAGATCTAGGTTTTGGATCTATATCTCATTCTTCATCATGGTCTTGGTAGTTCCACTTCAATTGGGGAATTCCATTGGCGAGCGTCTAAAAATGATTTTTATGTAGGTGGAATAAATTCAACTCTCATGGTATTAAAATCCAATTATGTGTATGTATTGTAGAATTTCAATTCGTATATTTTACAATTAAATCTTTAATTAAATAAATTAGTTCATTAATTAATTTATAAAACAAACTAATTGATTAACTTTGTTTCCATGTGAATATGAGATGAGTTGAACTTGGGAAAATTGAATTGTGTGATTGTGATTATGAAATTTTTGTAATTGGATTAATTAATTATTTAATTAATTAATGTAATGTTGTGATTGTGGAATTAATGGGAAATTGGGATTTTGTAACTAGTGAATTAATGTGATTACGAATTAATTGATAACAGGAATTATGAGATGGTTGACTAACCCATAATGGGTTAATGTTTTATATGATTTGAATATGGAAAAATGATTTAATAGTGAATTTATGCAATTTTAACTTTTGATTAAATTATTGAACAATGATTTATTTTAATTGATGAAATGGTATATCATGATGTGAAATGTGATAAGAGGTTTAATGTTGATTAACCTTGATTGATGTGATATATTTGATATATGTTTGATTGTTTGATATATGATTATGGGACATGGACTTAGGATCCAAATACCCATATGTGATAAAATAGTTTTGGATAGGTTCAAAGGATCCAAATAACCATATGTGATAAATGAGTCTGGGATAGGGACACAGGCTCCAAATACCCAGATGTGATAAATGAGTTTGGGATAGGGACTGAGGCTACAAATACCCATATATGGCATTGAGTTTTGGGATAGGGACTGAGTCTCTAAATACACATAACACATAGAAAGTGTGGTACAGGTACTGAGGCTCTAAATACCCTTGTGTTGCTAGACATGTTGTTATATTCCAATGATATTGACATTGGACTATGCTTCCAACTGGTTGTGTTATGAATTTTTATGGAGTGGATAATGAAAGTCCATTTGTTATAATGAATTGTGAATTGAATATGTGATATGGTTCAAAATATATCACAGACCAAAGTAGGGATTGATAATATGGGTTTTCTTGAGAACTTGAGGGATTTATATGGTTAATTAAAGAATAATGAAATGTGATATCTATTTAATTTATTAATTGTATTTTATTCTTTATGTAACTATGTACACTTCTATTGACTAGATATTATTTTATATGTTTTTCATGGTGGCCTATAGGGTTATACTTACACCCTACTCGGGTTTCCCGATCGTTACCCGAATAGACTTCATGTGTGTATGACTGGATAAGGGAAACAGCCCCATGTAAGATGGTTGATTTAGGATGGATCATGGATAAAGGAAACAGACTTGGTGTCAGGACCCACTTGGAGTTGTTAGTTTATCTTTATTTTGGTTTTTTATTAGAAACTTGACACTAATTATGGAATGACATGTATATTGTTTTGGTTTGAATATTGTATTTCAGTTTTAGTCATCTTGTGATACTTGTATTATTTTGGTTTTTTTATTATCTTTTAGCTATTATTTATTTAATTCTACTATTTTGATACTTTGATAATGAGGTTATAGTTTCATCATGACTGATATTATAACCTTAGAGCTAGTCAGCAGCCTCTAGCATACAGGGAGGTGCACCTGAGGTTATGTGACCCACTAGCGTGGGGCACTAGTGTGTGGAACCCTGGTCGGGACGACACAATCATTATGTGATAAATCCATTTCATTTTCTTCTACTCTATTTATTTTTATATAATACATGTTTTTCTTTCATTTTCCTCACTTTAAGTACACAAGAGACTAAAATATCATTTTTATGTAAAACTGAATTTATTTATCCCTTTAGTCGAAAAACTATTTTCATCTTTATCTATGTTTTCTAAAAAAAATTCAAATAATTTTTCTAATATTATCTTTTGATTTTTTAAATCCATTTTTAACCATTATTGAATTTTTAAAAATTATTTTTAAAAGGAGTCTTCTAGATTTTCTCTAAAGGAGATGGTTTTTTACTTTTTTAAAAAAGTGTGAAAGGAATGTCTTCTTTTAAATTATACAGTTTGAATGAAATTTCCAATCATCATGACTGCTCAATGCATTAAATATTACATTAAAAGTTTTAATTATTCTTATCAAATAAAATTTTTTCTTCATTAGTTGAGAAATTTTTATATTTTAAATAATTTATTTCATATTGAAAATATTATCTTCCCAAAAAAATTCTCCCCCAACCTTTTAAATAAATTTTTCATCTATGATAAAATCATTTAAAATTAAATTTCCTTTACTGAGGATATGATCCAATGATAAAATGATTTTTATTTCTCTAGATGGTTTATGATTATGATGATAATATTTTTATTAATATTAGTTATTTTCTATAGGTTATGATATGATGAAATATTGAAATTTCTATAAAACCTATTTCTTTTACACGGTTTATTCTGTGATAAAATTTTTATGAAACTGATTTCCCTTCTATGGGTTATGATATGATGAATTTTTTATGATCTTGTGAAACACATATGTCTGATTTTTATTATGTGATAGGTCAGCCTAGAATTATATAGCCTTATAATTTATTGGGTAAAGATGGATATCTCACGAAATAATAAGAACTTGAATAGGTAGTAAAACTAGTTCATTAGGGGACTTTGTCCACTATGATAGTCTTGTTAGTGAACTTTGATGATGGAATTAGGAGTGAACCTAATCTAATATCATAGTCTTGGAAGTGAACCATAACTATGAAATGTGTAGTAAACCCAATCCAGTATGATAATCTTGGCAGTGATCCTTGACTACTAAGGAAATAATCTTCTATACTTATTTTTATGACACAAATTTAAGTATTATACCATTTTTATTCTCTCATAAAACATGTTAATTGATTAATTTATGATTCATGTCTTCTTAACTACAAAGATTTATTCCATGACTAAATATTATGATCTTTGATATGTAGTGTATAGTTTTCAAATGTTTTTCCCATGTTCTCGTACTCTTATGATCATGTTATATTTGAGTTATCATTATAATATTCCTTGTTTACCCATGTTGGGAATCTATTATCAGCATTTATCATGTTTACTTTCCCCATGTTATGAATAAAGGTTTTAAGTATGATGTGTCAAAGAAGGGTACCAGTTAGGAAAAACTATGTGAGAGAGGATGTAGATATTTTATGAACCAATTTTTTATATATCCAATATTCCAAAGATACTAAACATTTATTGTCCTTAGGTTTATATTTATAATTTTTAAGGAATATTCATCTATTAAAATGTAATATATAAGTATGAAAATTATGGTTTTCTATATAAGGATTGGATTATTGTATGGTTAGAATAGTTAGTAGAAACATAGAGGTTGTAATATGAATAATATTAGGAAAAATGAATGATCCCTTATAGCTCAAGTTAATAAAATTACACCAAGAAATTTTGAAATAAAAGGTAAAGAGAAAAAACCCATGTCTCTTATGAAGATTAATGATTGGAAAATAAATGGTAATAGTATGAAGAAAATAAAAGTTATAAAAAGGGGTTTATGGGTTAAGAAATTTTTTTAGCCCTATGGATCTATCTAATTAGCTTATAAGGTTCCACCTTATACCCATGAATGTTCCAATGTTTTTACAATAAAATTTGGGAATTAAAGGTGATGACATTTAGGGGGAGACCTACCAAAAAGATAAAGATGTTTATCACACAATATTTAGAAATCCATTTTTTCTAACCAAATTATTCCATCATCAGAAACTAAAAATATGGATTATGAATAAAATTGACCATTTATGTCATCCTAAATGTATTTTTTATTTTCTACCATCCTTCATAACAAAACTGGGTTACAAATGCTAAATGGAAAAATTTATTGTGGATGAAGAATTATGAATTATCCTAAAAAATGGGGAGAAAAACTACTTATATTTATACTTGAATTTTTTTATATGTTTATTAATATGGATGCAAGAAATAAATTTGAATAAAATTATAATAAAGTTTTCCTTGAAATAATTTTTATAAAAATTTTCAACACTTAGTAAATTACATGAACATATTTAATGTCTGGGTTAATCACTCTTGATTTCTACACTAGAAATGGGTCATGTATAATTAGAGTTGGATTATTTAAGGTGTATTCATTTACGAAAATTGATTCTTTATTTCTCTTAATAAGTTTAAAATTCATACTAGGTTATGTTGAAAAAAAAGGTAAGAATAAAATATGTGGATAATGTTACTCCCTCACATCAAGATGATGATTCAAATTAATATCATAAAGGGGGAGACAAAGATGTTCCTTGACTTAAAAATACTTTTAAAAGATAGAGTATTTTAATTCATTGTCAATAAGTAGAATAAAGAATTTATTAAATTTAAAAAAATAAGTTCAAATTGAAAAAAAATATAGAGGGGGATTGAAGTTTCTATTAGATGATGATTATGAAATATTATATATGCTTTCCATAGTTTTTGTAAATTAAATGAGGAAGTTGAAGAAGAAAGTTCCAACAGATAATAATATTGAATAAGTTTGCTGAGGGAAGTTATTTCAAAAGGGAAAACCATCATAAGTACTGTAGTTAAATTCTAAGTTGTTGTAGAATTTTATGAAACTTTATTTGTGGTTGTTAATAATGTTTCTATATGAAGTGATGAAGGAAGTTAAAAACGTTTCCTTAATTATGTTTTGTAACTTTCCTTATGAAGGTTAGAAAATATTCCTTATGGACATTAAGAAAGTTTCTTTATGAAATCAGATGATGTTATGTTATTCATCAAAGTTCCTAATATCATGAATGTTTTCAAGATCTAATCTATTTTCATACAAAGGGGAGATTCACACTATTACCATCCAAGGATAAGGATAATGGATGAATATATAGAGACATATGTGATTATATGGAGAGGTTGTACAAAGTTGAAGTTTCAATTCTAGATGTAATATAAGTCTTTAGAATTTGAAAGAATGTTAATGATTCCTAACAAAAGTAGATTTAGTTATCGATTAGAAGGTTTCTACAATGACATTTAAAGGTTGAACTGGACTTTCATAATTTGTATATGAAAATTTTCATATCATACATTAAGGTATATAAGAGTAAAATTCTCCATAAGGGAATATAATTTAGTTTTATATCTTTTATAAAGATTAAACCAAGACATGTGTAAAGGTCCCTCCAGTTGTAGTTGAGTTTGAATAGGTCCTTACAAAGAACATTGGATGGACGAATTCATGGGGATGCACTGTATAGAGTTTAGAAATCCTAAATTTATATGAAGTTAGAAAATATGTTTGATGGACCTGTTGACACTCCATTCCATAAAAGAGTCTAAAAATTGAAATGGAAATCCCGTTAGAAAGAAAAGGGAATAATAAATAAAGAAAATCAAGATTTGAAAAGGAATTAATTTTGGATCACCTTAGTCAGGCCAAAAGAGCGTCAGTGCACAGCCTACTTGCGCACCCCAAAATGTCACACATCCTACTTCCGCACCCAAATTCGTTTTTCCCAAGGTCTTATATTTTCCTATAAATAGACCCTTGGTGCCTCCATTTCAAGTGATTAATTTTCTTGAATACCAATTGCTACTATGGTCACCCTAGTACTTCACCCCAATCTTCTAAAACTTTCAAGGTAGTTCTACAAAACCTTGAGTGGAGGATTTAAGGGAGGATCAATGGACTTATGTCCTTTTAGTTTTTAAAAACCCTAACACTTGCACGCCTAAAGCCACCAACCTCCCTAAGTTAGAAATAGTTGGTCGTCGCCTATTCCTTTTTTTGCAACTTGAGCACCCCACTTCTGGGACCACCTGTGAATATTCTTGAAGGCTCGAGCAAGGTACAGTTTACACTTGATTTTCCATACAACTATAGGAGAAGTCTTCCTCCCCTGTCAAGATCAATTTTTGGGAGTCCATCCTGGTGTAATCCCCTAACCTTCATCCCTTCTTCCTTTCATTGGACCCTTGTACAATGTAAAGTGAATTGAGGTAAGGATTGTCACCTCACCCTCATCCACCCTCACCACCATAGGTGAGCCCTCTTCCACAAGTGGAGGAGGAAAAATTTTAAAGTTATTTTGTTGAATCTTACACATCCTCTTGTTTCTCACACCGATCATGACTCATGTGGGCTTAGAGAATTTTAATGATTACAACATGGCCACAAACACCCATGGTGAAAAAACTACGAGAACTATGATTCCTATTCAAACCAGGATACGAAGGAAGCCCTTTCAGAGACCAAGATCACTAGATATCCTCTTCAAGAATCCAACCTCAATTACCTTAATCTGGGAAACCACCTTAGAAATAAGCCCCAAATTAAACCCCCAAGTCACCAAGGCATCCTTTTCTGGAAGTAATCCCAAAATCATTTCTCTCAAAGGTCTATACTCTCCTTTGAGACCTATTAAACTATGTGGTCTTTTATTTCCGTCTATATGGGATACGTAGGAAGCCTCATTGAGGTTAAAACCCAATACCTTAAATCAACCCTGTTCTCCTTAGGCCATATTCCCAATAGGGTCTGATCCTACTTGGAAACCCATATCCTTTCCAAGTTCCTTGGGCTGATTCAGTATAAGTCCCACACTATGTTTTGACTAAGCACCCTCCGCTTAGATGTCCATACCAAAGGAAATTAAACTATATGGCTAGGTCCTTATCAAATGACCTTAAAAGTTATGATGTGTCCCATTCAGTGGAACCAAACTACGAGGAATCTGATTCCTTTTACAAGGATACGTAAGTATCCCATTTTATGGGCATGATCCCATGATCAAACCAAACCTTCATCTTCCTAGATGAAAATAAATTCCATAGTTCCTCACTAAGTGGCCTAAAAACCAATATCATCACAATTATGACTAAAAGAATATTGAAATTTTATGTTAGAGGATACTATTGATGGAGAACCTCAAATAAATATGGATATCTCTATTAATGAAGAACCTTGAATGAATACTGATGATTCTAAACATTACACATGTTAATAAGTAATTGAAAATTCCAAGGGATAATTATGATATACTTGGTGAATTAATAAGGATTCATGAAAATATCTTAAATTATAAAGAGAGTCCCGGAGTAGACAATAATTCCCCCAAAAGGGTCTGATGAGTCTGACCTCCCATCCTATTTACCAATGCACGTTCTTAAGTATCGTGAAGTTTAAACTTAACGAACACCTACCTTTGGAAAGTAGGTCCCCTTTGTATAAGGAACTGTTTGAAGTTTCTAGTTCTATAAATAAATCTAATGGAAAATTCATGGAAGCAGTGATTCTTAAAACTAGAATACACATTTCAAGGAACTACGAAACAAAAATGGTGAACCCAACGTGAATCCTTAACCAAGTTAATAATGTTACCCACCTGTTAGGCCCCTATAAATTGATAAAGGAAGGAAAAAAACAGGAATCAATCATGCATGTATCCATCTACAAATATGTTTCTTTAATGGAGTTTGTTGTTGTCAGTTTTTCTCATAATTCCTTTCACTCCAAAATGGATTTCTTTACTTGATCGCTACTAAAGCTGGATCCCCGTCCATGGAAAAGACGTCATCACCAACACAGCATCTTCAATGATGGGTATCTAATGTGCTGGTAAAGGAATATCACTGGCATGGTACAATCCCGACTTTGGAAGCTACTGGGTAGGCCCTCCAGGTCAATAACATTCATTGATCACCCGGCCAACGACAACCAATGATCCAGAAGCAGATGGTGCCAACCACCGTCTTCAACAGTTTCAGGTCTTTATCACCAGAACGCAACAATCAATCCCTCCCATACTATAGGGAGTTGGATCAAGAGGCCACTCAAGGCCTCAAGTCAAGAATGAAGGAGTCCTTATTGAGGACTCCCACTAGCAATCACTGCCAGCAGAACCACGTGGTAGTGAACCCCCCAACATGATGGTGGTGTTTCCTTTGGACATTTGGCCTAGGTTTCTCAGACCCGGGCACACAAGACAAACCACCGAGGAAAACTTCTGGTCAACAGGGAGTAGATTCTTACCTCTACCCCATCCAGAGAAGTCCATCAACCTAACTTGATGGAAAACAACAAACTAGCACATACACCCGTCCATCATAATTTTGATGTCCAACAAACTCTTCTGGTAGCAACCCAATAATACCACTATATAAATCCAGTGGAGTATTGTGAACAACCGCATACACCTAATTACAAGTTATCATCTGGTCAGCAGGATTGTGTGACTTCATTTAAAGAAGCTCGCTAATCTAATGTTATGGAAACTGGTAAACAGGAACATACACCTGTTTACGATCACCAATTCTTCCAGTAGCCTCATCTTCCAGTATTAAAGGAAGTCCATCAACCATACATGATGGGAAGAATCTACCAGGCACATACACCCTCCAATGTTCATAAATTCTAACACTAGTCTCATTTGGCATCACCCATAGAAGTCAATCGGAAAGTTCTGATGAAAAATTTAGGGCAGAGCCAACTCTTTTCCCCCATACATGAGTACTGTCAATACCCATTGACAAGAAAAGGAGAACAGGTGCAGGAACATACACCTACACTAGATAAATAATGGATGTATATTCCCATTATGACTATTGAAGTCCCCAGACACATCTTATCAATGGTCAAAGAGAAAACACAAATCCATGCCCATATTCTGGAAGCATGCCAGGATATTATAACAACCACTTCAGCAGTACTGGAGAAACAGACACATAAATTTGTCCCCAGACATGGGATGTCACATCGGTATGCCATCCTGGAGTAGATACACACCTATGTTCTAGCCTAGGAGGGTCATGGGAAATACTCCCCCATATCATATGGACAACAGGATCGGGAACATACACCCTTTCCAATTGAAGGTAATCACTCCGTTCCGGTAACCAATCTAAGGCAGGCACATACACATGACCATGATAACCACTTTTCCCAAAAATTTCCCCAACTAAGTATAAGAGAACATCTAAGAATAAGTCTTTCCATGAACTATTGAAAAATCAAGATTCAATCTGTGATTTGGCTCCTCTTAAATCTAGAGTTATTGAATCCCTCAGACATCTATCTATTGCATCTCAAGATCCTATCCTCTCATTAACAAATTATGGTAGTGGTAATAGTAATTATAAAGTTCCTCATTGGACACTTCATCATGACGGCCTTCTTCATGAAAATTCAGTCAATTCAGAGTGCCTATCTCTAGATGAGAGCCATAGGAACCCTTCGTGTGGCCATAAGACCAAAGAGCAAGAAGACTTATCTCTTACTATAATCTACTATGGTGATCCTCCCCATGATAGAATTTTTTGTGAAAGTCCTCTCTGTAGTAGTATTTGGAATTTTCAAATCAATTCTATAATTGAAGATTTAGTGATGAGAAAGCCCTTCTATCTTGAAAAACTTGCAAACACAAGGCTAGTCATGTCTGATGTCTTGTCCTTGATAGGTGAAACACTTTCTCAACTAGAAGACAACTCAAGGGAATGGTTATTCTCTAAACCTCCCTTGGGTTATTTTTCTTCTAATAAATAGCATCCACTTTGGTCAGACCAAGTGGAGAAACATCTAGTGAAAGACGATGAAGATGTGTTATACATGAGGAAACAATTAGCTAAGGGAGAAGTACCAGTCATGTTCAGGCCTTTGGAAAATTATCATTATAAAATTCCATAATTAATGAAAGAAGATTGTATTCAGGATATCCACCTCAATTTATGGAAGACTATCCATCATTTGAAAACCAAAATATTAGCATATGATGAATATTAAAATCATGTAAACGTAATATAAAGGTTGCAACGCCAAATTGACTTGGCATCTATCTCAATTTCCAAACATCCAATGGTTGAAAATAGCAGAGAATCCTTCAGTGTCCATACCTCAATGCTCTAAAGAGGCTACAGAAGTTAATTTTTTATTCCTCATCTAGTGTTCTTATTAGAGGATGGGTTTCACATGGAGCATTGCATTTCTCTACACTCCAAAATCAACAAAGTCCACCAAAAGTGGTCTCATGCAATTTTATTGCCCACGGTCGGCCAAAATCAATAGATTTTGTATGTAATCGAATTTACGCTCAAGAATAGGCCTCAAACATCTCTCATTAGAGTCAATCCCAAATAAAAGAAGTTATTGAGTTACTTTTTTACCAAGCATCTGGGAATCTTGAGCATGTGTCTCACTTAGGGGATGTCAACTGTTAGAGAATGCAAAAGTCTAAAATAGCAAAGCAATCTTCCAAAACAGGTGATTTGAGTGGTTGGAAAACAATGTACCCAACTAATGTCCGAACCAAAATTCACAAAATTAGAAGAGCAATTGCATGAATTTCTGCCCAAGAAGTTCATGAATCACCCAAGATTAAAAGACTGGAGGATCATTTAATTCAACCTTAAAATTAATTAAACAAAGTTCAAAGATTTGAAGAAGAAGAATAGGAATAGCCCCAGCCTACAGAGATGGGGTCTTTATCACATCTACAATCCCCTCCTCAACAGAAGTCAGTTTTCTCCAGATTAGGGAAGAATCCACAAGGAAATCATACAACTGAACTATCCAAGGATTCCCTTTAGGTTACTATTTGATAAACAGTTACCAAGAATTCA
Organism: Viscum album; assembly: GCA_963277665.1. NCBI lineage: Eukaryota > Viridiplantae > Streptophyta > Magnoliopsida > Santalales > Viscaceae > Viscum > Viscum album. The sequence goes on along the minus strand of OY728137.1, from coordinate 193,815,352 downwards.
TCATATAAGAGAACAAAGTCTCATGGAAGATACAAAGAGAGAAGATTTTAAAAAAATACTAACAGAATGTCATTAATGCATTATGAATTAGTGAATGTAATTAACACCACTGCAGAAGACCCTACATAAAATGAGTCCAATTCAGGGAGATTAGAAGATAAAGTTCTTGTCCGTAATATGGTACACACTGAGACAGATGAAGAATGTGTGTGTACCTGAAATCAGAGGCTTACCCAGAATTGAAGTATGCCTTCAAATAACAAATTATCGCCCCTTTGAAAGGCATATAACAAGGGGAAAGGAAAAAATTCAGATTTCTTCTCAATTTTCCACTGAAGAAGGTCAATATTTTTTGATTGAAGAAATATTTCCATGGCAGGAAGAGGAAATGAAGGAGTTGAAGAGAATCAATACTGAGTTACTTTAAAGCAACATTTTTGCTAGACATACTCCCCATGAAGGTACTCAACATGAAAATCATGTAGGATCACCTCAGCAAATATAATTTTTAGTAACTATAGATATGGAAAATCAATTCCCTTTATTTGGTACACCATCAATGTAGGATTAGACACATCCTAATAGGCATGTTCTCGTGGGTTATCTAGGGAAAATATCAGCACCACTATCAGTGGTTTTACTTGTCCTTGCACCATCTTATGCTCCAATTTCTATACCTGCATAGGTTCCATCTCATCCAGATATTCCCCAAATGCTTATGAACACAATTGAGGTATTAACAACTTTATTGGAAGCAATAGAGGAATGACGTGCACCAGTTCAGTCGGAAAAGAGAGCTTACCCTAAATGTGTGGATACAATTCCTCCCCCACCAACTTTTTTGAATACTACATTCCCAATCTTAATGGTTTGAGAGGTCAGGAAAAACACTTAACACATTTTTTTCTCATTGTGATCCCATGTTGGGAACTCCTCAACAATAAGAAGCAGTAATGATTAGGTGTTTTGTGCAGTCATTACAGGGACAAGCTTTTTTCTAGAATACAAGTTTATAGTATCGATAAATTACTAAATGGGAAGATCTTCATCATAAATTCCTTCTTCAATTTAGCTCAATGCTACCGAAGATGACAGTTTTTGATCTTACCAATTGTAAATAAACGGATAATGAAAGAGTTTTAGATTTCAATGCATGATGGAAAGGATTAACGTATTCCTAAATTCTAACACTCCGTCAAGAAGAATTGCTGCCAATTTTTGTGGCAAATCCAGGTGATGAGTTAAGCACATCATTTATCCCTATGAAATACACAGGAGGGTTTTGAGACCTCACTTCAATCACTCAATAGATAGAATACTCTATTATAGAAACTAATGCTAAAACTCATGTAATTCCATCAGCTACAGAGAGGAGGATAGGAAAGGTAGAAGCTGCTATAGTTACACTCAAGCAGGCACCTATACCTACTTCTACTTCAATAACTTCATCATTCCGAAGGGATCCACCTCCTAAGCATCAGCAAAAGCGACCACCTCATCAAGATGATCAAAGATATCAAAGGAGGAAATAGTTTGGGGAATTAAAGAACAAAGATTATTCTTTTCTGAATGAACAAATTCCCAGTTAATTCATATCAGCTCTAGAAAACAAATTGGTTCAGTTGGAAAGGCTGATGAAACCAAATAAAGATGGAGATAATTACTTCTGTATTATTTTCCCTTTCACCAGATGTTAGGGAATCCCATCCAGGAGTGTTTTTTTTCAAGGACCTCCCGCAAAATATGGTAGATTATGGACAAGTGAAACTGAAAAGTTCATCAGCTCAAGTATCATGTGTTATTCTACTGATCCAGAGGAAGAAGGCCAATGGCAGAAAGTCAAAAGTAAAAATGTGCAAAAATATGGAGATTGGATGATCAGGAAAACAATCAATCAGACTCATTCCATTTTATGAACATAGTTTAAACAACTGATTGTGTCTTCTTCCACTCCTACCACAACAAAATCATCTTTATCAAAAGTTTGTCCCTCAAAAAATGGAAATGATCATAAGGAAAAAGAGCAGTCAGAAGAAGATGATCCATGTAAGGCCAAATTTTTCCTTGACCCAGGAAAATTTCATGTCATCTGTTTCAAAAAAACTGGCACCACCCTACCAAATTGAATAATCATAATTAACCTGTCAGGTGGAATCATTATTAGATGAAGAACTGATCTTTGGATCTATCAACGTTATCTATTTAACGGATCCTTATGCCAATGGTGATTTTGATTACAATGAGTCATAATTTCTTGTACCAAATTGGGGAACCAGAGGAAGAGGCCAAGGTCGAGGATATAGGGGAAGATATAGGAATTATAGAAACCACCATTTTAACTCTACCCCTGCTTGAACCATATATGCACTAGAAACTCGTGGAAGATCCCTTTTGTGGGCTCAACAAGAACAAGGAGTTTCTTCTATGAAAGATAAGTTTAGTTCTGAGATGATAGTTTTGGAGGACCGATTAGAACTCACGTCGTCTTCCTCTCAGCTAGTGAATAGACCTATTTAGTCCAATCTACCAAATCTAGGATTATTTATAGCTTCTGATTTGACACAGGGTATGTCTACATCAAATGAATCAACTTTAAAAACACCTGCAAAACTGCATCTTCATATAGGAAAACACAAACATTTGGACCAAAAGTATGATGTATTGAAGAAATTGACCCAAGTACTAGTCAAGTTATCAATTCTGGATACTTTGAATCTATCAAAAGATCTTTTAGAAGCACTAATTGTGGATTTATCAAGTCCTCAAGAGTTTGAAACTGAAGTTGTTGCTGCTGAAGTTTACCATATAGAGAATGATCCTACAGAATGTCATGCAGTCATATCTTTTACAGATGAAGATGAAGATGATGTTATACATGGACATATTAGACCCTTGTGTTTGTCTGGAAAAGTCAATGATGTAGACATCTGATGATCCTTCATTGATAATGGTTCCAGATTCAACCTCATTCCTATTCGTACACTTCATCAATTGGGCCTAACTGAATCATACTTATCTCCTTCAGCTTTAATGTTGCAAGGATATGAAAAGAATGAATAAGAACCTCTAGGCGAGATTACACTCAGAACTAAGTTTAGAGATCTTGTATCAAATTTAGATTTCCTAGTTTTTCATCAGGACACAGCCTTCAATATTATGCTTAGAAGACCTTGGATACATCAGCATGCAGTCATAACTTCATCATACCACCAGGGTCTTAAGTACTATTTCAATGATCAAATCGGGACATTTTATGGTGACAAGGCTTTATTTAAAACATGTGAATCTCAATATATTGAGGCAAAGTTTTATCACACAAAAGGAACGAATTATATGACAAAAGAAACAAACAAAGTTAATGCTCTGAATGGATTAGAAAAGATTCCAACAAACCCATTCATACATTTGAGTACATATTATGTGTTACCTATTAATAAAATTGAAAAGGTAAACACAAATCCAAGACCTCATCCAATAACTTTCATAATGTCAATTGTGGAAATTGAGCTTGACAACATGGGAGAAACTTTTGATCCACCAAGCTATGATGGAAGCCTAAATGGAGATGTTTTCATTTCATCAGTTGAACTACAACAAGCCTCTAATTCATCAACCAGAGTAGAAGAAACTATATCAAATATATAGGAAGATAAAGATATTGATTCTCAATCCATCATTTCCTCTTTATTACCACTGTAAGACCCTTCATCGTCAATAGGGTCAGATATAGTGGCCTCTTCTTTAGGATGTTCAAATACTAACTTCCCCTTTAACTTTGGGAGTTTTTTTCGTCATCTACTATGCAAGTGGAAACAGAATAGGGAACATGTAATGAAGAAGAATAGGAATATCATAGAGACGCTCCTCCAATATTTGAGGAAGGTGTGTCTACCACTGTGGATGAGCTCAAAGAAATAAATCTGGGTACAAAAGAAGATCCACGCCTCACTATAATTTGTGCAGCCATGATCTCTAAAGAGACAGAGGTGTGTACTTTATTTCTAAAGAAACATTGAGATATATTTTCTTGGAATTATACAATAAATCTAGGACTTAATCCTGATTTAGCCACCCATCATTTGGGACTACCAGAAGAACACCTTGGATTCAAGCAATTAGTAAGAAGAACACACCCAACTTATGCCTCTAAACTTGAACCTGAAGTTGATAAAATTATAAAGGCTAACTTTGTTAGAGAAGTTCAATATCCCAAATTTTTGGACAACATTTTCATAATGAAAAATAAGAATGGTAAAATTAGTTTTTTCATTGATTTCAGAGATCTTAACTAGCATTGTCCTAAAGATGATTTTCTGGTTACGATTACAGAGATTTTAACTGATGCAACGGCTGGAAACGAAGCTCATTCCTTCATGGATGGCTACATTGGGTATAATAAAATCTGTATGAACCTATATGATAAATAATCCCCAACCTTCAAAGCCCCTCAAAGTGTGTTTTTCTATCGGTTAATGCCCATTGGTTTAAAGAATGCAAATGCAACATACCAACGTACCATGCACCATATCTTCAAACCCTTCTTATGGAAGTTTGTTGAATGTTATGTAGATGATTTGGTGGTCAAATCTAGACAATGTTCCAATCACTTGGTTGATTTGGAGACCATATTCCATAATCTTCAGCAACACATTTTGAAGATGAACCCCTTGAAATGTGATTTTGGGTTAACCTCATGAAAGTTTCTTGTCTTTGTTGTATGCCATCGTGGTATCAAAGTTGATCCTAAGAAAAAAATCAATCCTTGGTATCTCACCTCCTTGAAATTTGAAAGAATTAAGAGGATTCTAAGGACACTTTGCCTATATTCGGTGCTTTATCACCAATTTGGAAGGCACATGTTTACCCTTCGCCAGATTAATGAAGAAGGGAGTCACCTACCAATAGACTGAAGACTTTCAAGAAGCATTTCATACCCTCAAGAAATATCTCTTGAATCCATCAGTATTAATGAAACCTCTTGAAGGAAGACCACTAATTATCTATGTGACCTATTTAGAGTGATCACTAGGTACCTTCCTCGCCCAAAAGAATGATGCTGGGAATGAAAACAACATTTATTATCTCATTCAAACTATGCTTGATGTGGAAACTTAGTATTCAAGTATTGAAAAGTATTTCCTAGCATTAATCTTTTCCATTCAGAAATTGAGGCACTACATGCAACATCATGAGGTCAAATTGGTATCTCTCAATAACCTGCTCAAATTTATCCTTAATTGTCCTATGCTTACAGGGCGTCTGGCATGGTGGGAAGTTATTTTGCAATAGTTTGATATCTAGTTTTTTCCATAAAAAGAAAATAAAAGTCCAAGCTATGGCCGACTTTCATGCTGAGCATCCATCCATAGAAGATACGTCATTCAATACTGAACTTCCTGATAAAGAGGAATTCTCTATTTAGGATAATTTCCAAACATGGGAAATGTACTTTGATGGTTCTTCTAGAAGTACAATAGGGAAGAGAATGGAAAACCATAAACTCAACATAGTTGGGTTAGAAATTTTCATCATCTACCCAGAAAAGGAAATATTTCCTTATTCCTTCCTATTATCAGAAGGTGGAACCAACAACGAGGCAGAGTATCAAGCTCTCATTACAGGTTTGGAATTGGAACTTCAGGTGAAAATGAATCACTTGAAGGTAAAAGATGATTCGGAATTGGTAATCAAGAAAATAAATGAAGAATATTATATCATAAAGGAAGAGTTAATCCATTTGTGTGATTATGTCAAAGGTTTAATGGATGAATTTCCCTTAGATTTGACATTGCCTTATGTCCTGCGATCACAAAATGCCATAGAATATGCACTATCTAATGCAGCTACAGCATTGGAAGATCTAAATCAAGATGAGACAGTCATTAGCATAGCCCATAATTGTGTGGTCTCACCTTTTTTTCAAACCATAATGGAGGAAATTAATGAAATTAACTCTATTCCTGATCCATATGGTCATACCATGGGATGGAGAACATCCATCATTGAATATATTCAAAATGGATTACTTCCACCGAATAGGGCTGAAAAAGAACAGATATGGCGACAAGCGGTCAATTTTACTCTTTATGATAGTTCAGACCATCAAAATATCCTTTAGAAGTGAGGCTTGGAGGAAATTATCTTTAGATGTATTGATGAAGAATAGACTTCAGATGTCATAAAATAATTACATTCAGGAGCTTGTGGTGCCCACCAGTCTGGGCACAAACTCTCTGATTAGATCTGAAGTCTTGGATACTTTTGGACTTCAATGATGCAGGATTTCATACATTTCACTAAGAGATGTCATCCTTTCCAAGTGCATGCCAACTTCATTCATCAACCCCCAGAGTTGCTACATATATCTAAATACTCTTATCCATATGTCACGTGGGGAATGGATGAAGTAGGACCTTATCCTCTAGCTACAGCTAAGCACTTCAAGTATATCCTTATCACTACTAACTTCTTTTCTAAATGGACAGAGGAAATACCACTAAAAGAAGTCGAAGCCAAAAGAATTGTTATTTTTGTCAAAACTAACATCACCACCAGATTTGGTGTCCCTCATACTATATTGACAAACAATGGTACCAACTTTTGTTCGATTGAGGTAAAGAAGTTATATCATGAGCATAATATCAAATACAACCATTCATCTCACTATCATGTGGTGGCCAATTGAAAGATAGAGGCCTTCAATAAGACCATATCAAATATACTCCTAAAAATGGTGGATAAAGACAAGAAATCATGGCCTAATGAACTTTTTTATGCTTTATGGGATTATCGGATAACTACTCATACATCCACCCAAGAAACTCTTTATTCATTGGTATATGGAACTGAGCAATAAATCCAATTAAAATACAATTTCCTTCACTCAGATTTTCAATATGTAATCATTTGTCTACATATGAGAGGTCTCAGAAATGGTTTAATGAGCTGCAACGATTAGAAGAGAAAAGATTACATACATTGCATCATTTAGAAGTATATCAAAACAGAATAACAATATATTTTAACAAGAAAGTCCACCTCTATTCATTTATTCAATCATAATTGGTATTGGTCCTTAGGAATCCTATGATACGAGGGAAGAAATCTCCAAAGCTTGTGTCAAAGTGGGAAGGACCTTATTCCATACATAAGGTCTATTAAAATGGAGCTTATTCCGTAATCTCAATGGATGGAGAACCTCTTACAAATCCAACCAATGTGATATTCTTAAAGAAATAATTTGTGTAGTTATACAAATAGTCCTCACTACAAGACTAAAAACGACATAGTACCATGTCCTTGCTACAAGACTAAAAACTACACAGCCCTCATATCCTCGCTGCAAGACTGGAAATTTCACAGTACAACATCCTAATTGCAAGACATTAAACTGCATAACAACCATAAACATCCATGCTGCATGACGTTAAAATGCATAGTATCTTCTTCCTTGTATCATGATGTTAAACTCCATGACATCATTTGTCCTCATTGCATTACATTAAACAGTATGACTAACGTTTTCTCTATTTCACATTAGAAGCTTACATAAGCAAACATCATTGATACTCCTTAGTAGCACATGAGTCCCTCTCTTTCCTATGTCTGAGTCAGATCTGCATAGAGACTTTATTTCAATAACTACTTATAGATTGATTCTCATTTTCAATGAGATATCTGGAAACGCCTAAATCTTCTATTTTGGGCCCATCCATAATCACAAAACCTTATTATTTTCTTTTCTCCTTCTGTATATGAACCATATCTATACATAGTGTTTTTTTAAGATATATGATTTGTTCCTTTTACCATTTTATGTCTTAAGATTTACCATTCTCCCATAACGTGTCAAAATCCCCCATTCTTCATGTCAAACTCAATCAACATGAGGAATGATTGTTTAAAGAACTACGTACGGCTTGATTCTCATCTATTTGAGATATCTAGAGACGCCTAGATCTCCATTATTGGGCCCAACCATGATAAAAAAATCCATTATTCCTTGTATAAGAATCAAAGCTACATAGAGAATGCATTAAGATCTATGTATGACTTGATTCTTTCCCCAGAAAGACACATAGTGATACTTGGGTTTTATCCCTTAATCCTGTTAGAATATGTATTTTTTTCACATCATTTCATCTTTATCCTTACCGCATGATGTTAAACTGGATAGAAATCTAACACCCCATTCTTCACTGGTGTCAACTTTTTATTATAGAAGAAACCCTTACTACTCCTTGTTTCTCACACCGAGCATAAATCAAGTGGGCTTAGGAATTGGGTAAAAGGATTCTTTATATAAATGAGGTGTTTTAATTCCTTATGAGGCTATTAGTGTCCTCATTGCATAACATAAAGCTGCACATCATAATATTAATTCAGAGGAAACAAAGAAAGTCTCTATTTTACATATGAGTCAGATTTATGTAATGGACGTCAAACTCATGGCCAATATTGGTTCAAATATTTCTCATATGCATTGACCATAACCCCCTTCAATATTCAACACTCATAATCTTGAATGTTTCCAGATCATCATAATCTTTCTTATGGTTTCTAGTGATAGAGTTTCTAATACCTTAGAACTCTTTTTCCTGACTATGCAACACATGCCCTTAGGTGGCCTTACATAAGTTGCCTACATAATGGGCCCGTTAGTCAGAAGATGCCACTATTTGGATATGCAGCTTATGTCCTAGTTGTCCCTACATAATACAGCCCCCATAATGGGTTTGTCAAATGATAGTAATTTCGTTCTTGGTTATAGTATCTCAGTCCCCTTAAAACTTTGATGATAATATTCAAGAATTTGAATTTTAAAATAGTCATTCAGGTATATTTTTCCCATTATATTTCTCTTGATCTAAAAGCCTTCAAGACTATGGTTTACACATTTTTCTCTCCATGTGTTCAATAAAATATAATATAGACTTGGAGCCACTTGGCTACATATCACATACTATTTCCATTTCTGGTCCTAGTTGTATGACCTAAAACTACAGACACCACACCTCTTATATTTGGGGCATACCTTCGTAGAAGTACTATTCCTATGATTCTTTGGAAATCTTCTTTGAAAATAACTTTTCCATATTCAGGTACCTTTCTCCATAAACCAAACTCTGTGCTTTAGAAAATATAAATTGCTATAAACTTTCTTTGGATTTTAGCAGTAGAATGTCATATTTTTTATATCTATTTTGTCTGACTATACAGCACGTTCCCTTAGTTGTCCTTGCATAAGTTTCCTACATTACTGGTCTGTCAGTAAAAAGATGCTACTATTTGGCTATGCAGCACATGCCCCGATTGGCCCTGCATAATATAGCCCGCGTAACAGGTTTTTCAAATAATGGTAACTTCGTTCTTAAAAAACTTTCTTCTAATGTTTTTAGCCCTTTTCCTACATCATCCATTGGATTCAAAAATTCTTAAATCACAGTTTACAATTTTCCATTCCATACCTGGATATGGTAGTATATTTCTAAATAAATTATCAAGAAATTGGGATAGTCTCATACCTTTGATCAAAGCTAAAGACCTTAAATTAAATCCACACAATGTCCTCACTGCATGACTTAAAACTATACAATAAAATGTCCTCACTGCATGAATTAAAAATTCACAGTACTGATGTCCTCACTACATGACTTAAAACTACATAGTACCAATGTACTCACTGCATGACATAAAACTGCACAATATGATATCAGAAATACTTCTTTCTGATAAATTTTAAAACCCTTCCTCATACACAATATTTTTATAGAAATTATTTTCCTATTCATGACATATGTCGGCATAAAATAGCCCTTTATTCTTAAAATCCTTTTCCTTGGAAAAATCACTCACTGTGGTCTTGAGTCACCCAAATATTATTTTCCCTTATCTATCAATAGTAAAATGTTTGATTCTTAAGAAATATTTTTCTTTAATATGCAACACGTGCCCTTTGGTTTCCTTGTATAAGTTTCCTACATAACAGGACAGTCAATGAAAAGATACCACTGTTTGGCTATACAGTATATTCCCCAGTTGGCCTTATATAATACAACCCCTATAATAGGTTCATCAAAATAATGGTAACTTCATTCTTGGAAAATACTCTCCTTATGTTGACACAAGTTTTATATTTGGTGACCATAAAATTCATGACTCAAGATTCCCCTTGGAAATATTTAAATAATATTAAAGAAATTATTAGTCAATGAGTCTTATTTGGGGTCTAATTTCAAAATTTATGGTCAAAGCTATTCGACCTTAAATATTATCCCTTTATAGTCCAACATTCATGACTCTAAACTTCCAACAACAAGAGACATGGTACTCACTAGATTGAAAAACTAAAAAGAGAACTCTAAACAAAAGTCAAGTCTTGGCTCACTAAACTTACATTTTTGTATGATTTAGGTAATATTATGAAATAAAAAGTCAAGAGATATAATGTTTGTGGGGTTATCCATATAACCCTATAAAAAATAAAACTATTCTTATTAGGCTCAATGGATTATGTAAAACAAAATTAGTTAGAGAAAGTGAAGACACAAATGATTAAAGACAAAATATTTTTCATTTATAAAAAAAAATCACAGAGGAGCATCCAAAAATTAGAGTATCTCTCTTGACAAAAATCAGAAATTATAAAATCCCTTGTATGCAATTCTTCATTTATTTGACAGCCTCTTGAGCCCCATCGGCTGCCTGTTGAAGCTTGTTTATTTGACTAGCCTTGCTCTCTTTGGCATGATGAAGTGATTCTCTAGCATCTACAATAGATTTTGTACCATCCTTCTAGACATATTAAAATGAGCTATGAAGTTGTTCAAGTTCCCCTGTAATGATATCTAACTCCTATTAAAGGCACAACTGCTGAACGATATTTTCTTTAATTTTCTGCTTCAGTCCCTTCAACATTGCAGTATGATTAGCCTTAGACTAGAACAACACTACTTGGAACTCTTAAATATTGATTGAAAGTTTCTATTTTATCAAGTCTTGTTGAAGATTTTTCACTTGCTCCATCCTCTGAATAATATCTTTCACAATAGTATGAATTTCACATTATTCAAATGTGCAAAGTCCTAGCTTGATAAACAGAGATGAAAGACATGGAATTGTTAAAGGCAGTTTTTATGGGGCATCATAGATATTATCTTCCAGATGTTTTTCCATGCCTTGAGGCATGAAATATGAAGATCCTTCTGCAGTTCTAGGTCCGATTCAGAATCACTATCATAAGGATGGATATATTCTGGGACTAATGAACTTAAATAATTTCCACGTTCTATTCCTTCCTGAACAATGGTTGCTCCACCTTCCAATGTTTTTTAGGCTGATGCAGAGGCTTCACCTCCAGTTCTAGCCATTAATGTTGATAGATTTATATGGTAAATCAAGAATTATGGTTATGTTTAGGTTCAAGAGAAAACAAAAGTGATGGAAATCAAAATATTAGTATCTCTTCCCTAATAGTTGGTCAGCAGCATGAGAAGAATCCTCCCAAATATTATCAGTTTCAGCAATTTTGTTAGATGTATCTGGATGAGGAGTGTTATCTTTAATATGCTCAGGATCTTTAGAGTGAATCTTATGAAGATTTTTTATCTTAAGATCCACTCAAGCCAATGTCTCCGCAATGGTGGGGTTGACGTTAATATCAATACATCCTTCAAGTATCGTTTCAGTATTAGTTTCTTTATATGCAACTGCATATTTCAACCAACCATGGTTAGAAGGTTAATCGTGAAAAGACTGATATGATGAATAATAAGAACTCATGTCCAGTCGATTCTACATAAGGAACTCCAATATCTTCTAAATAATTTGATATATTAACATGTTCTAATATTTCTTCAAAAGGCATGCCAAGTTTCATCATTTCATCCAGTGATTTCTCGAATCCCAGGTTAGTTTCACCCATGGGAGAACTGGGCGTCTTTTCTTCACAACCATCCTCCAATAACATTTGACTAATAATATCTTTTTTAGAAATAGTTTTGGGGTCAATTTCAGTTGTTTCCAGATGTTTTGGTGCATGTGATGAACCTAAAATTATCATAGAATGGAAGTTAGTTGTCGTTACTTTTGATGACTTATGAAGTATTGTTGATTTAACAGAAGCCTCCTCTCCTCTAATAGTAGGAACATGAGTAGTGTTGGGAATAGATGTTGGTTCTTTTGGCTTCAATGCCTCTTTAGAAACCACTAGATTTGTAGGAATTTGTGTTTTTTCAGCAGCACCTTCTATGGTTCCTTGAACCTTATCAGTAGTTTATTTCAAAGAAGAAACAGAAGAAGCCCCTATAATCCTAATAAGTTTAAACACCTTTTCATGAATAGGGAATAAAATTCATGATTATCAAGGAGACACACCACTGCTAAGAAATCACTTAACCATGGCTCTCTTTATTCAGTGCTTTTTCTTATTCACCTTCTTAGGAGGTCTTCCATAATCATCTCCAAAGACAGGTATTGGAGATTCCAATACCCTCTCTATTTCCTCCTCCATGGCCTGTTGTCTCAAAGATATTTATCCCAATTCACGGGGTGATCCTGTAGCTCCTAGAAAAGTTCCTCCAGGGCTATACTGTGGTGAAGGAACTTTATTTTCCTTTCCTTTACCCAACTGCAAGTTAAGATGATATTTCTCCTAAGTAACTATTTTTTTACTAAATTTCAAGTTAGAAAAATGGAAGAGAATATGAGAGAAAGGAAAATTACATCCACAGGATCTAAAAAGTCACGCCACTCTTCATCTAATAAAGGATTAATCTCTTTAGTGGTACCACTATATATCATTTCCTTCACCCTCTTTGTGGTAGGAAATGATTCATCAATGGCATATATGCGCATTTCTATCTCTTTGAATATAGGTCCTCACCTCATTTGGATTATCCTTAAAAAGAATGTCAAAATAAGACCACAAAACCCCTACTCCTGGAATATGAATTCCTTCACATAGATCCATAAACATGGTTTCAGCATCACAGTACAGACTCTTCCATGTTTGAATATCCTCTGGTCGTATATATTTAGAATTTATGTCAGGGGGTTATGAAGAGGATCATGCAACCTTAGATTTGCATTTCTTCCCAACACCCATAGTCACAGATGAGGGATTAGGAAATGGAACTCGTTTCTCTTCAGAATGATGGAAACCAGATCACCTCAATATGTCTTCAGTAGGGATAGATGGAGCAGCTCTCTTAATTTTGGCAGGAGGGTTATATTTGGCATTAGGTCTCTTCAGTGAATTTGGAGCATCATCACCACCACCCTCAGATTCTTGCAAGTCAACCCCTGATAATGAATAATTGTCTTCCAAATGAAGGGGTTTCATCCTACTAATTATCTTTACCCCCACTCAAAGTATTACATGATTTAATACCCCTTCAGGGTAAGATAAAACCCAGTTTTCAGCATACCAGATAATCAATCTTCTTACTGCATCAACGACTGGTAAATTAAATACTGCCCCATTCTTCTCCGCATATGTCAACAACCATAGTTCTCTAGAAACCATTGGGTGTTGCTCTAATATGAAATGCACGGAAGGGGATACAGTATTTTTTTGTAGAAATTTTAATTGATGTGCAAATATATAAGGAGCATAGGCCTCACATATGATTTATCCTTCAATTCCGGTGGCCAACACGTCATCTCTGCAAGCTAGAATATATGCCCTCAAATCCAAACTGGTCATCCCATCATCAATAAATTTCCCCATATGTGGATTCCCATAAGGAAAGAAATGGAACTCCTTATGCATGCTCAATCTAACCTTTATGTTATAAGAATTCAAAGAAAAGGGTGAAATTCTAGAAAAATTCTGAACAAATGGTCAGAAAGAACATCCAAAAACGTGTACTCCAAATTATATAGCATAAGTTCTAAATTGAGTATCAATCCATCCACACAACACTCGTAATGGTCCCACTATTCTACAGATATACTTACCTTTGTAAATGTGCAGCAAAATCCTATGATTCTTGGCCAAAACAAGAGTATCCAACACTACCATCCCTTTCTCCACTAGCATAGCTGCAATAAAAAATGTTCTGGGACTCACTCCTCCTTTGGAGTCTTAGAATGGTAATAATGATCCACATGGACAAGAAACCTACCAGATGTGTCTTTGCATGAATTTTTCAATTGATTTCATATCCTCATTTATCAAATTCTCATTTCCCCAATGTTGGCCAAAATGTATCAGGGATACCTCTATTATATGCCCTTAGATATCTAGTTGAAGGGTTGTAAGTGGGACCCTTTTCCTTCTTCTTTATCAAAAATATTTCCATCCATTCCTCCAAATGAATATCCCTCCTCATGTGAGATTTCATGGTGGTTGTGTTTCTGAGTTTGTTAAATATTTTCATCAACTCCCGATCCAAAGATGGTGTCTTCTATGAGTCATTCCATGTCACCATGGAAATAATAAATGCATCATACAAGTCTCCAAGGATTGGAGCTCCATAAATCTTGTAAATATCCCACAGGTCGATGCCTACCTCTCCATGTGTTAAATGGAAGGAATTAGTCTCTGGGCTCCATCAGCTATATAATTCCAGCATGAAATCATCATTCTTGTACATATAAGTTTGTCCAACCCAGACAGCCTCATAAATCCCGACACCATTCAAGTCATCTGTAAATTCTACACAGGTCTTACGAACCCAGTATGCCCACATCCATGCGGGTTTTACACCTCCTCCTAGGTGTAAGTCCCAACATTTCTTCTAACCCTTGGACTCATCTATATGAAAATCCCAAAAGATGGATGAAAAATAGTGTGGTTGTAGCTCAGGTGTTTGTGCCTTCAAATCTGGATAACATGGGCTATGATGCATAATATGAGCTTTCTCTACTGTCTCAACATTAGAAAATGATCCCCCAATAGAAACTTTGGCTGACGAAAAGTTGGTATAATCTTGAAACAAAGAATATGGGACATTGTACTTTGGATTTTGAATATTAACATCCCAAAATGATACTTCTTAAAATATTTTGCTAATTCTAGAAGGGTAGTGTTGCAAATGTCAAAGAAATCATGAAAAATTACATCCATCATGTCATAAATCCTCTTTCTAGAAATTTCATTAGTAGTTCCAATTCATTTGGGAGCCATTTAAACCTGCAAAAAGACAGAAATCATCTCTTTACGTAAGTTCATTTTTGGTGTTTTGACAAAAAATTGGTAAATTCATTAAGGTGTTCAAGTATAAACTTGGGGAGTATGTATAATTCGGTGTGCAAGTATAGAACCCCACTTATAGCAAGCAACACAAAAACATACAGAAGAAGCGCAGAGAAAAAGAAGAGTCTAAGTTAAAGAAGACTTGCACACCGAGAGCTGAAATTTCAGAAGTCTTGAGGCTTTTCATGGAGGTAAAGTTGTTATATATAGGTGACGCTTTTCACCATGCATGCTAGATTCTTGTGCACTGCAAACTTTCACGACCAGTTTCTCAACGCGTATAACACTTGCGCACCCCAGTACTCTTTTCTTTTTCCTTCATTACTTTACCTCAGTATAGGATCCTCTTTTCATTTCAGATCCAATTTTGAGGGGTGGATTTTTTTGACACTCCAATCAATCAAAGAGTCAAAAAAATGACAGAGGGAATCCTCTTAAAAAAAGAAGAAAATACATGAAACAATCAAGATTTGAAAAGGCGTTAATTTTGGATCACCTAAGTCAGACTAAAAGAGCGTTGATACACAACCTACTTGCACGCCCCAAAATGTCGTGCAGCCTTCTTGCATGCCCAAATTCCTTTCTCCCAAGGTCCCATATTTTCCTATAAATAGAATATTGGGCCTCAATTTCAAGGGATAAATTTCATTGAAGCCCAATTTCTACTCTGTTCTACCTAGTACTTCGTCTTAATATTCTAAAACTTTCAAAGTAGTTCTTCAACTCCTTGAGCAGAGGATTTAAGGGAGGATCATTGGAATTAATTCCTTTTTGTGTTTGAAAACCATAACACTTGCACGCCTAAATCACCCAAACTCCCCAAGCCAGAAATACTTGTGTTATGCCTATTCCTTTTTTAGTAACTTGAGCACCCAACTTCTAGGACCACCTGTGAATACTCTTGACGGCTCGAGCAAAATCCCACCCAAGTATTAACATACAGGTTGTTCATCACTTAAGTGAACATCGGGTCTCCCAAGCCTACTTGGGTGCCCTTACTTGCATGCCCTTACCTACTTTGGTGCCCCTCTTTGATTCACTTACTCTCTTCTGTCTACAAGCCATCAAGCCTTTCTCAAAGCCATTCATGGCAAGGCTTCTTTTTTCTTTAGATCCCTTGTCTAAAAGGGATTCCGTTGAGACCTCCACCAAAACCTGTTGACTTATCAAACCTTCCGGAAAGGAACCTTAGCGTTTCTTCTATTTGGGTTTGTATATCCACAATCAGAGGTTTCTCACATTTGTTTCACAATGGGGTCAAAATTCATGGAGTGTATGTGGGTTTTTTTATCCATAGTCACACAGACCTTTCTCCTAGTAATAGTGTTGGTGAGATCCAGGTTTGGAGGAGGGTTTGGGTTCTGGCCTCTCCCTTCTCAAAGAGATGACCTGGAACTTCATGTATCTGGTAGGGAATGTACGATTCCCACTTTCTTTTCCACAAAAGTATAGGATAATTCTCCCTCCCCTATTAGGATCAATTTTAGGGTAGCCATCCTAGTGTAATCCCCTGACCTTCATCCCTTATTCCTTTCATTGGACTCCTGTCCAATGTAAATTGAATATAGGTAAGGCTTGTCTACTCACCCTCATCCACCTTCACCACCATAGGTCTGCCCTCTTCCACCAGTAGAGGAGAAAAAATTTGAATGTGCCTCTATTGAATCTTCCACATCCTCTTGTTTCTCACACCGAGCATGACTCACATGGGATTAGTCATTTTTAATCATTACAACGTGTGAAAAAACACCCATGGTGAAGGAACTATAAGAACTCTGATACTTGTTCAAATCAGGATACATAGGAATCCCTTTTAGGGTCCAAGATCACTAGATATCCTTTTTAGAAATCCAACCTCAATTCCCTTAATCTGGGCATCATCCTTAGAAATAAGACCCAAATTAAACCCCCAAATCACTAAGGGATTATTTTCAGGAAGTAAGCCCAAAATCATTTCTATAAAAGGGCTATACTCATCTATGACACCTATTGAACAACGTGGTCTTTTATTCCCATCTATATGGGATACGTAGGAAGCCTCCTTGAGGTTCAAACCCAATACATTAAATCAACTCTGTTATCCTTGGGCCATATTCCCAACATAGTTTGATCCATCTTGGAAACCCATATCCCTTCCAAGTTCCTTGGGCTGCTTCAGTGTAAGTCCCACACTGTGTTTTGACTATGCACCTTCCGCTTAGATGTCCTTACCACATGACATTAAACTGTACGAATAGGTCCTAGTCACATCACCTTAAAAGGTATGATGTGTCCAATTGAGTGGCACTGAACTATGAGGGTTATGATTCATTTTATAAGGAGACGTAGGTAGCCCATTTTGTAGGCATGATCCCAAGATCAAACCAAACCTTAATCTCCCTGGATGACAGTAAATTCGAGAGTGCCCCACTGAGTGTCTTAAAACCTAGTATCACCACAATGATGACTAAAAGAATCTTGAAATGGTATATTATAGGATACCATTGATGGAGAATCTAGAATACATACAGATAACTACATTAATGAAGAACCTTGAATTCATACTGATGATTCTAAACTTTACACATGTTAATAAGTGATTGCAAATTCCATTGGATGTTTATGATATACTTGGAGAATTAATTAGGATTCATGAAAAATATCTTAAATTATAAAGATAGTCCCAAAGTAGAAAATAATACCCCCAAAAAAGGTGTGATGAGTCTGACATCCCATCCGCTCAATCAATGCATGTTCTTAAGTATCATGAAGCTTAAACTTAATGAACGCCTGCCTTTGGAAATCAGTTCTCCTTTAGATAAATATCTGTTGGAAGTTTCTGGTTCCATAAACATGGTTTCAGAATCACAGTACAGACTCTTCCATGTTTCAATATCCTCTAGTCGTATATATTTAGAATTTATGTCAGGGGGTTGTGAAGAGGATCTTGAAAGCTTAGATTTGAGTTTCCTCCCAGCACCCACAGTCACAGATGAGGGATTAGGAAATAGAACTTGTTTCTCTTCAGAATGATGGAAACAAAATTGCCTCAATATGTCTTCAGTAGGGATGGATGGAGAGGCTCTCTTAATTTTGGCAGGAGGGTTATATTTGGCATGAGGTCTCTTCAGTGAATTTGGAGCATCATCACCTCCACCCTTAGATTCTTGCGAGTCAACCCCTGATGATGAAGAATTGTCTTCCAAATAAAGGGGTTCCATCTTACTTATTCTCTTTACCCCCACTCAAGGGATGAAATTATTTAATACCCCTTCAGGGTAAGATAAAACCCAGTTTTCAGCATACTAGGTAATCAATCTTCTTACTGCATCAACAACTGGTAAATTAAATACTGCCCCATTCTTCTTCGCATATTTCAACAACCATAGTTCTCTAGAAATCATTGGGTGTTGCTCTAATATGACATGCATGGAAGGGGATATAGTATTTCTTTGTAGAAATTTTAATTGACGTGCAAATCTATAAGGAGCATAGGCCTCACATATGATTTATCCTTCAATTCTAGTGGCCAACACGTCATCTCTACAAGATAGAATATATTCCCTCAAATCCAAACTGTTCATCCCATCATCAATAAATTGCCCCATATGTGGATTCGCATAAGGAAAGAAATGGAACTCCTTATGCATGCTCAATCTAACCTTGATGACATAAGCATTCAAAGAAAAGGGTGAAATACTAGAAAAATTCTGAACAGATGGTCAGAAAGAACTTCCAAAAACATGTACTCCACTTTATAGAGCATAAGTTCTAAATTGAGTATCAATCCATCCACACAACACTCATAATGGTCCCACTATTCTACAGATATACTTACCTTTGTAAATGTGTATCAAAATCCTATGAATCTTGGACAAAACAGGAGTATCCATCCCTACCATCCCTTTCTCTACTAGCTTAGCTGCAATAACAAAGGTTTTGAGCCTCACTCCTCCTTTGGAGTCTTATAATGGTAATAAGTACACAATGATCCACATGGACAAGAAACCTACCAGATGTGTCTTTGCATGAATTTTTTAGTTGACTTCATATCCTCATTTATCAAATTCTCATTTCCCCAATGTTGGCCAAAATGTATCAAAGATACCTCTATTCTATGCCCTTGGATATCTAGTCGAACGGTTGTAATTGGGACCCTTTTCCTTCTTCTTTATCAAAAATATTTCCATCCATTCCTCCAGATGAATATCCCTCCTGGTGCAAGATTTCATGGTGGTTGTGTTCCTGAGTTTGTTAAATATTTTCATCAACTCATGATCCAAAGATGGTGTCTTCTCTGAGTCATTCCATGTCACCATGGAAATAATAAACTCATCATACATGTATCCAAGGATTGGAGCTCCATAAATCTTTAAACATCCCACAGGCTGATGCCTACATCTCCATGTGTTAAATGGAAGGAATTAGTCTCTGGGCTCTATCAGCTATATAATTCCAGTACGAAATCATCATTCTTGTACATATAATTTTGGCCAACCCAGACAGCCTCATAAATCCCAACACCATTCAAGTCATCTGTAAATTCTACACAGGTCTTGCGAACCCAGTATGCCCACATCCAAGCGGGTTTTACACCTCCTCCTAGGTGTAAGTTCCAACATTTCTTCTAACCCTTGGACTGATCTATATGAAAATCCCAAAATATGGATGAATAACAGTGTGGTTGCAACTTAGGTGTGTGTGACTTCAAATCTGGATAACATGGGCTATGATGCATAATATGAGCTTTCTCTACTGTCTCAGCATTAGAAAATGATCCCCCAACAGAAACATTGGCTGATGAAAAGTTGGTATAATCTTGAAACCAAGAATATGGGACATAGTACTTTGGATTTTGAATATTGACATCCTAAAATGATAATTATTAAAATATTTTTCTATTTCTAGAAGGGTGGTGTTTCAAATGTCAAAGTAATCATGAAAAAAGACATCCATCATGTCATAAATTATCTTTTTGGAAATTTCATTAGCAGTTCCAATTCATTTGGGAGCCATTTAATCCTGCAAAAAGACAGAAATCATCTCTTTAAGTAAGTTCATTTTTGGTGTTATGACAAAAAATTGGTAAAGTCATTAAGGTTTTCAAGAATAAACATGGGGAGCAAGTATAATTTGGTGTGAAAGTATGGAACCCCACTTATAGCAAGCAACACAAAAACATACAGAAGAAGCGCGGAGAAAAAGAAGCGTCTAAATTAAAGAAGACTTGCGCACCGAGAGCTGAAATTTCAGAAGTCTTGAGGCTTTTCACAGAGGTAAAGCTATTATATATAGGTGACTCTTTTCGCCATGCATGCTATATTCTTGTTCACTGCAAACTTGCACGACCAGTTTATCAACACGTGTAACACTTGTGCACCCTAGTAATCTTTTCTTTTTTCCTTCATTAATTTACCTCAGTATAGGATCCTCTTTTCATTTCAGATACAATTTTGAGTGGTGGATTTGTTTGACACTCCATTCAATCAAAGAGTCTAAAAAATGAAAATGGTAATCCTCTTGAAAATAGAAGAAAATACATGAAGAAAATCAAGATTTGAAAAGGCGTTAATTTTGGATCAGCTGTGTCAGACTAAAAGAGCGTTGACGCACAACCTACTTGCATGCCCCAAAATTTTGTGAATCCTACTTGCATGCCCAAATTCCTTTCTCCCAAGGTCCCATATTTTCCTATAAATAAACTATTGGGCCTCAATTTCAAGGGATGAATTTCTTTGAAGCCCAATTTCTACTCTGTTCTCCCTAGTACTTCGCCCCAATATTCTAAAACTTTCAAAGTAGTTATTCAACTCCTTGTGTATAGGATTTAAGAGAGGATCATTGGAATTAATTCCTTTTTGTGTTTGAAAACCATAATAATTGCACGCATAAAGCACCCAAACTCCCCAAGTCAGAAATACTTGCGTTATGCCTATTTCGTTTTTAGTAACTTGAGCACCCCACTTCTGGGACCACCTGTGAAAACTCTTGACAGCTCGAGAAAAATCTCACCCAATTATTGACATACAGGTTGTTCATCACTTAAGTGAACATCGGGTCTCCCAAGCCTACTTGGGCACCCTTAATTGCATGCCCTTACCTACTTGGGCGCCCCTCTTTGATTCAATTACTCTCTTCAGTCTACAAGCCATCAAGCCTTTCTCAAAGCCATTCATGGCAAGGCTTCTTTTTTCCTTGGATCCCTTGTCTAAAAGGAATTCTGTTGAGACCTCCACCAAAACCTGCTGACTTATCAAACTTTCAGTAAAGGAACCTTAGTGTTTCTTCTATTTGGGTTTGTATATCCACAATAAGAGGTTTCTCACATTTGTTTCACAATGGGGTCAAAATTCATGGAGTGTCTGTGGGTTTGTATATCCACAGTCACATAGACCTTTCTCCTAGTAATAGTGTTAGTGAGTTCTAGTTATGGAGGAGGGTTTGGGTTCTGGCCTCTCCCTTCTCAAAGAGATGACCTGGAACCTCAGGTATCTGGTAGGGAATGTACGATTCCCACTTTCTTTTCCACACAAGTATAGGATAGTTCTCCCTCCCCTATTAGGATCAATTTTAGGGTATCCATCCTAGTGTAAGCCCCTGACCTTAATCCCTTATTCCTTTCATTGGACTCCTGTCCAATGTAAAGTGAATATAGGAAAGGCTTGTCTACTCACCCTCATCCACCTTCACCGCCATAGGTCCACCCTCTTCCACCAATAGAGGAGAAAAAAAATTTGAAAGTGCCTTTGTTGAATCTTCCACATCCTCTTGTTTCTCACACCGAGCATGACTCACATGGGATTAGTTATTTTTAATCATTACAACATGTGAAAAAACACCCATGGTGAAGGAACTATGAGAACTCTGATTCTTGTTCAAATTAGGATACATAGGAATTCCTTTTAGGGTCCAAGCTCACTAGATATCCTTTTTAGGAATCCAATCTCAATTCCCCTAATCTGGGCATCATCCTTAGAAATAAGACCCAAATTAAACCCCCAAATCACCGAGGGATTATTTTCAAGAAGTAAGCCCAAAATCATTTCTATAAAAGGGTTATACTCTCCTATGAAACCTATCGAACAACGTGGGCTTTTATTCCCATCTATATGGGATACGTTGGAAGCCTCCTTGAGGTTCAAACCCAATACTTTAAATCAACTCTGTTATCCTTAGGACATATTCCCAACATAGTTTGATCCATCTTGGAAACCCATATCCCTTCCAAGTCCCTTGGGCTGCTTCAGTATAAGTCCCACACTATGTTTTGACTATGCGCCTTCTGCTTAGATGTCCATACCACATGACATTAAATTGTACGAATAGGTCATAGTCACATGACCTTAAAAGGTATGATGTGTCCAATTCAGTGGCACCGAACTATGAGGGTTATGATTCATTTTACAAGGAGATGTAGGTAGCCCAGTTTGTGGGCATGATCCCAAGATCAAACCAAACCTTAATCTCCCTAGATGACAATAAATTCTATAGTGCCCCACTGAGTGGCTTAAAACCTATTATCACCACAATAATGACTAAAATAATCTTGAAATAGTATATTATAGGATACCATTGATGGAGAAACTCGAATACATACAGATAACTGCATTAATAAAGAACCTTTAATTCATACTGATGATTCTAAACTTTACACATGTTAATAAGTGATTGAAAATTCAAATGGATGTTTATGATATACTTGGAGAATTAATTAGGATTCATGAAAAATATCTTAAATTATAAAGATAGTCCCAAAGTAGAAAATAATTCCCCCCAAAAGGGTGTGATGAGTCTGACATCCCATTCTCTCAATCGATGCATGTTCTTAAGTATCATGAAGCTTAAACTTAACGAACGTCTGCCTTTGGAAATCAGTTACCCTTTAGATAAAGAATTGTTGGAAGTTTCTAGTTCCATAAATAAATGCAATGGAAACTACTTGGAAGCAGTAATTCTTAAAACTAGAATACATGTTTCAAGAAACTAAGAAACATGACCCTATATATAAATGCATGGATGTAATTGGATAAATGTTCATGAGGACATCAGATAGTCATCTTAAATTCCATCAACTAGGAAAAGTTGAATCTACAAATGAGATACCACAATGACTTTTGAAAGACATGATGAATAGACCAAGTAACATAAAACAGATGAGCATCAAACAAAGGTACATAATATCACCATTCAGATGATCATATTAAGTTATACCAAATTGAAGAAATTGATTCAATTATGAATTAGAAGATGAGGTAAAGTGGTCAGATAAATGAAAAATGGATGGATGACTCTATCATAAAGGATAATAAGATGGGCCATGTTAACTCATCATCTAGAAAAATCCTAATTAAAATTTGTGTTTACATCAATCAAAGAGTGGATCTAAAGAGTCTTGATCAAGGAGTGTTGAATCTATCAGACCAAGTTAATCATTCAATATAGGTAAGATGGTTAGAAGTCATAAAAGAAGAGTTGGATGGAGAAATTATTATGTTTCTCTTGGATAAATAGTTCCTAAATTGAGTTTTGGATATTCTTTATATAACATTATAAATCCTTTTAATATGATGATGCTAAGAAAATATTTTGAATTGGTATATCTAGCTAAGATAAATAATTTTTAAGATGTTTCTTAAAGCTAAGGTTAAGGAAGTATAATAATTAATATGATTATAGAGATTTCATGTAGCTTCAAGAATATTTTATAAGAGTTGATATGAGTCAAATGAATTTCATATGAAAAAGAAAATATTTCAGGTTCTTGCAACTTCCACCCAAAGTCTTGCCAATATAGAGGAGAGTTCTTACAGTATGAATTAACATTGTTCATGTTTATAAATAAGCTGAAGTGTTGATGTTTTGAATAATATGTAATTTCAAACCATGTAAATACTTGGTTAAAGAAGATTAATTAGACAAAGATAATGAGAAAAGGTGTAATGGCCAGAAGTTTTAATCAAATACATTAAACAGAGGTTATCTAGTCATAAGTAAAATGAATAGAGTTCTATTGGATAGAGCTACCAATATGATGGAGTCTATTCTAGGTGAAATGTATATAGGAATACTATATGGGGTTTAGGTAAAAAATAAGCAGAGAGAACATAAGCACATAAAATGTAGGCATACCAGATAGAGAGTGATTTGTATCAGATAAAGTATATAGGACAAATTCAGAAGGTGCATCAAAGAGAGTTATCAAATGAAGTTCTTTTAAATGAAATTTCAATGAGCTATATACATGTATTTATCTTATAGTGGTTCAAAAGATAAAAAAATTCAAAGTGGTGGGTGTTAATATAATATTTCCTCTTGAGATAAAGGTGGATGTTTTTAGAATATAGCTCAACTATGGGATGTAGTATAAATACCCCTCACTTTTAATTGATGAAGATATTATTAGTTGAAGTATCCATAGACTAGTTAGAGTCACCATATAAAGGATATATATTCTCACACTAAGGAAAAACCTTATAAAAATACATGTCTGTTATTTTCATTATATCATTTTTATGGAATTAATGTAAAATTGTGAGGAATAGTTTCTAAATATCTATGATTCCTAAGAAATAAAATAGGTTTGATCAACTTAAAGTAAGAAAAAATTTAAGTTGAATATACTTGGTAAATTTTGGTCACCCCAAATTCACCCCCACACCCCTCCCACCCCACCCCCTCAGGTTGACTACATGATTCACCTAAGGAATGTCACTTTGAAGGTATTTTTAGGATTTATATGGCCTAAACACTCACATTGATGACACTGAATGATGGGTTTTCCCAAAATAGTAGGAGATATACCACTTCCATAGATTCCCTAGTGAAAACCAAATATACTTATCTCCTCCCACCATTACATATGATCATTAAATAAAAATTCATATATAGTTTATCAAGTCATGTATAAAGTGAATCAAATTAAATCAATTAATTTAGTTATTTACTTCATAATGGAAATTAATCACTAACTTGAGTCCAAGAGCTCTTGTGACTTAAACTAACATTGAATGTTAGGGTATAATTTTTTTAAATACTTCTATAAGTTCTTCCATGTAAGGTTCTAGTCTTTCTTACCATTGGGTTTATCATCCCACCATCGGTGATCCAGTCTACCTAGTGTTAAGGTGTACATCATTACTAGATGTTTTTTTAGTGTCTCTATACTATTAAGGACATGGTGGGTGCAATCGATCTACACCTCATCCTATAGAAGATATACATCACATAGAAATTTTAGAGGTTGATGTAATTGAAAATACCTCATCATATTAGTTTTTATGGGATCTCTATAACGAGATACTTGACTGACTAGTTGAAGGATTTGAT
Source organism: Viscum album (assembly GCA_963277665.1). NCBI lineage: Eukaryota > Viridiplantae > Streptophyta > Magnoliopsida > Santalales > Viscaceae > Viscum > Viscum album. The sequence continues at coordinate 193,789,848 of OY728137.1, read as the reverse complement.
CTATACCTTTCATAATAAGATGATCAACTAAAAGTCAATCTAGTGGTGCATGATCATTTTTCCCTTCCTATATGGAAGTAGGTGGTTATCTAAGAGGCATATTATACAATAAAGTATATAAGGATTAAAACCTTCCCCTTGAGAATTGAATACTCAATGTTTATAAATACTCTATAAATGTTAGGTATATCCACATTCCCTTCTCTCTTATTATTCCATTTATTATAATCAAAGAATACAAATCTTTTAAAATAGTTTTTAATATAATGGAGAAATTAAAAAATAATTATTATATCAAACAAACTTAAAAAATATTATTTACATTCTTTAGAATATCAACTGAAAGAAAACGAAGATATAATTTAAAGATTAACATAAAAATAATAGTTTTAAATATTAAAAAAGTAAGTTTTCTTAATAAAATGATCAATTTTGGATTCATATCAACATAGTAATCAATTATAAATATATCGAAAAACAATATTTATTTATTATTTACGATTCAGTTAATATGAATCATCAACTTGTTATATAAATAAACTAAATAATTAGATATATGAAAACACATAGTATGGAATGATACCCTACTAGTGTACTCCTTTTTATGCCTTGGATAATTCCTCATACCCAAAAATATAATACTAACTTAGGGAAGGAATAAAAGTTAATCCCAAAATACCTATAATAAATTATTATTACCCCATAATTATACAGTCCAGACAAATTTATTGGTTAATTCCAAATTAAAAAATATATATATCATGGATACTCTCAAGTAAAATACCCAGGTGACCTTAGTATTCTTTGATACCATTTTTTAACAATCATGACTTGATTTCCTGAATAGTATCAGACCATGTCTCTATAACACCTCTTAATCACCATCGGTTTGCATAAATTTTAAGAGTTAAATAAAATTTATGTGGAAAACAGTTTTCCCATTTAAAATGATCTTATCAACTCTATAATATTCATGTGTAAATTTGTTTTGACCAATTTAAAGACAAAGTAGATTTGTGCATAATCTATTAAAAAATGAAAATAGGAGAACAAAAAGGAAATTCTAAATATATAAAATTATATGAACATGTAATATCTTATGTACAAATTCTATGAAAATCCAAATAATATAAAAGTGTGTGAAAGTAGGAAAAAAAGATTATAAACATGTGAGGAAAACCAACTACTCCCTGAGAAACAAAAATGATGAATCCCATGTGTTTAAAATCCAATGAAGGAGACACTAGATAGCCCTCATGTCATCACTTTTTTTCTATCCAAAGGTTACAAAAGACTATATTATAACTATAGACTCTATATTCCACTAGATCTAATTATTTTGATCTTTTCCCTTCCATATATAACATACAAAATAATCTGAACATATCCCAATAAATCATGTGTAGGGTGAGTCAAATATACATAATAAGAAGTCACAACCCCACCCCTTATAGCCTTTAATAAGCTAAAGTTTATTTGAAAACAATGAATGACTAGTGGAATAGAAACATAAGTAGTAAAAATGTTAAATTAGTTATATTAGTCATAAATACAAGTGATGGTAAGTGATTCCAAACCTAGGGAGGGTATATACTTGTGTAACCTAATTCAAGAATAAGCTCAGAATCTAAGAAATTTTTTTAAAATAGGATTAGGATATAATGATTATCTATTTAATGGGAAATGGAATCATGTATACCAAGTAAGGGAAGCCTTTCAGCCAATCTATTCTAGGGTAGTGGAAGGGGTATACTAATTCAGGTCTTTGCAAGTCCATCCCATACCATTAACCCATCCATTTCATGAGGATTACCTACTAATGATTGAAGATTATTATATGTATATAACCCTTCTAAACATGATAAACTTAACTAGAATATCATATAAGTTTATTATATAATTTTTTTAAAGGAATATCATGTATGACAAAGTGAAACATACTCAAACTATAAGAAATAGTATAATAATAACGAGATAATACACCTTATATATAATTTGGAATAAAAACAAAAAAATATTTATGTTATTAACTAAAAAAATTATTGAATAAGACATATAATGTATAGTCATATAATAATAAGATATTAAATATAAAATAAGTAAAAATAATTTATAGCCTTTAAAATAATTTTTATAATTTTACTAGTTGAAAACACTATTTTATCATTCAACTCACTTGGTATCACACTACTACTAAACTAAATATTTATTATTTGAGAGAAAGAAGGGGTTACCAACCAAAATAACTATAGAAATATCCTTTAAGGTCCCTTGGGAGAGTAGATTCCAATAAAATAATCACTAGATAAAACTAAATGTTGGAAAATTGGGGATTTAACTATTTTTGACAATGGAGATAAAATTCAGAAGGTCAAAATGAGGCAAAACCATAGTTTCTCTTAGGTTAAACCCCTGTATCAACTACAATAGAATGAAACAAAAGGATTCAAAAGACTCAATAAGCCTTAAATTAAGGATTTATGACATTAGATTCACTAATATAAAGAACATATGGAGGGATTAATATTATAAGGATTCCCCACATTCACATTACTGAAACAACCTATTACAACCACTTAGAGGCCTCTCAAACCAAGGTTGAAGACGAATCCTCTTTAAATAGTGAATAGAAGTAGGTAAAATCCCAAGGAACTATTATGATGTTGAATGGGTTGTAAATCCTAAGTAAAAGAGGTTTTAGTTATTAATCATGAAGGTGAAATGACTAATTGTTTCCAAAATATATAGAAAAATAGTATGCAAGCAAATGGGAACCCTATAGTTATAATAGAATAAAAGAAACCAACTAGGCACTATCAGGTACCCAATACAAGTCCACTGATTACCCAATGCTACCCCAGCACCTTAGGACCCTCTTCCTCTTTCTTATATCCCCTTTGAAACTTTTTAAATTTCATCTTAACATAAAATTTCACCATAAATAAGAATGTAAGAGATAAAATTAAGAGAGATTATTAACCAATAGAAGTTAGGATATTTACACTTTATGATAATAAAATGAAGTGAAGTGGCTATAATTTTTCTAGTTTAGATTCACTACACAATAGTCATTTACCCATATGTTGAGAAGTCAATGAATATATAGGCTAGTTTCAAAGAATAAAATAGATGAAAGATAAATATCCATGAAGGGACCCATGCCTTATCCAATGTTTATATTTCACAATTGTAAAATTGCTAACTCAATATAAAGGGACCAAGATATATCATTATTTAAGATAGATGAATCGATTAAAAAAAGGTAAAACATGAGGAGACCTAATACAACTTAATAATTTCCTTTTTAATTTTAAATATTATTTAAATGTAAGGATAATTTTTAGGATTTTTGTCTTTATCTTCAATTTATTATGAATTATATTTCTTTATTTTGTATTTTTTTCAAAATTGTAGAATTATCCTATCATTATAAACCTCTATAATCACATATTCTAATATTATGAACAAAAAAATATTCGGGGAAGGACGTTTCTTTTTCCAATATTTTGATTAAATAAGTCTTGCAGAAAAAAAATTATTTAACTATCATTTAATTAAATAAGTCATAGAAATATGGGATTTTCTATTAATTTATTAAAAACATTATATGGATTTTACTCATTATTTTTCATATTTGGGTATATTATTATCCTTAAATATTTGTTTAAAATTAAAGAAATTGTAGGGATATAAACTTGTTTTTATATAAAAAAGGGGATATAAGGATTTATTTTCTGAAAATTATTTAACATTTCTTATGTCATGTACTTTTAGACTTTATTTTTAATTTCTTTATTTTTTTATTTTATCACACCCCTTAGTTTAATTTACTATTATATTTTTTTTAAAGTATGGCCTTTTATGGAGAGTGAGTCTGAATTATTCACTCAACATTCTATGATATTTTTTAATATTTTTAATCATTATTATTTTATCATATATTTTAACTTTTATTCTATGATACATATAGAATTAAAATGCACTGATTTATTTATTTAGAAATTTTTTTCCTATTCACTAATTTTCCTATCGATTTTATAGCTTCATTTTTATATATTAATTTTTTATTTTAATGCTTCACTATTTTCAAAACATACATTATTTATTTATTCTGATTTATCAATTTAAGTGTGAATTTTAATATTTATGTTCTTTATATTACTTTTCAATTCACCCCCCCCCCCCCACGAAGTTTCCTTACTGGAGTTAATCTTTATGTTTAATCAGGACTAAACATTTTATCATATCTTTTCTCTCCAATTTAAATCTTCATTGATCCCAACACATTGTATCAGTGTAATTATTTGATCACATTACAAATCTAATAAGTTTAGAGTGATAATCAAATTGGAAACCAATATTTTTTACTTAATGATACCAATATCAAATTTTTTGAAAGTATTTTCTTGTATATATTCCTTATTTTTCAATGGAACTGATTCTTCTAATTAGAAAGACTAAATCAAATCGTTTCTTATATATATATCTTCTTTTATGGATTATATATTGTAAAACTATTACATTCTTATGAAGGAAATTAAATCCTTTAATCCTAATAAAATTTCACAATTTTATTTAAATATACATACAAATAATATTTGAATATCTCGTATGAATACTATTAAAAGAATTATGTAATCACTTTTCACTACTCATGAAATTCATAATTTTTCTTGAGCTTAAATTCGATAAGAATATACTATAGATTAATAATGATTATGATATTGAATATCCCCTAGATTAGTGCACTAGAAGTTTTAATAATTAGTCTTTATATAAAATAAGAACTATACAAGAATATTTATAAATAAAAGAATAAGAAGACCAAATAAACTCTATAAAGATATCTCATCTGCACATCAATCTGAGAAAAATGTTCATTTTAAGCCACTAATTCAATATTTTTCATCCACAAATTCTTCCAAATATTCATGGAAGATTAATGATAAAAGAGATAATCTATTGATTAACTTGTTATGAATTATGGGAAGGTCACCCTATAGGCATTAAAATGATGAAGAACAATATCTTCTAAAATATATTTTCCCTCAGGATTCATTTTTAGAAAAGGATATTGAAATCTAAACTAAATAAATTAATTCTTATAATTCATACATATAAGAATAATTTTTTCTACAAGAGTTATCTACACAAGACTCTAAAGGATCCAAGTACAGTGAAAGTAAATTGGTAGGTTTCTAACCATAAGTTTTTTATACAGATATAATATAAAATATTATATCTCTATAATTTAGACTTGAATCCTAAAATAGGGTCTACATGTAATTATATAATTACCTATTATTATGAAAAAAATTACATTGAATTGATCTATTCCCACTCATTATTATTATTTTTGTTGTCGTAGGATCTAAACTTAAATACCTCTAGTGATTTTCACATTTGAATCTACAAAGAATGGGATTACAATCGTTGTGTGTCGAGTTCAAGAGTGAAGGATCATGATTTTTTTAACATCCCTATATTGATCATACACACTACACTTATGTGTTTTTCACTTGGATGTTGAGAAAATCATGTGAATACACTTTACTATGAAAAAAATATATCTCATTTCTAGATTAGAGAACTTTATAAGTCTTAACTACAATCCATTGCGTAGTAAGGAATTTAAATCTTGGTTTTAGGATATGAAAACTATAAAAAGTCCCTTCGTCTTTTTTTCATTCTTAAAATTTACCCCATGACAACATTAATCATTTATTTAATAAATAAATAAATTATTTTCATGTATTTCATTATTATTTCATATATTATTTGTTAAATAAATTATTTATTTATTAAATAAATATGTTAGAAAAAATTACCACGTGATTAAATAATTTGAACCATTAAATAATCACATAGAATCAAATCATTAACTCTACATAACTTCTCCCATGGAAGAATATTCACTTATTCATTAACCTAAATCACTTGTAAGTATTTAATATATATAATTAAACTCTATCATCCTGATCAAGTCTCACTTGGGATTTAATTATTATTAAATCAACATAAAAACTATCACTCTACAAACTTTTATTTATTTTATTCTATTGATTAGATTTATCTTAATCTAACAATATTCCAGTTCCACTTAGTGTGTGACCCTATAATACCCTTTTTTAATGGTAGAAGGTCCCACCTACAAACCAAGAGTGGTATCTAGAAACCCATTATGGCCCCAAAGATAATGATAGAAGCAATAGAAATGGACACCTTCAATGAGTTATATTATATAATAAAATACCTTTTTCAATGGATGTCTCATAAAATAGGATACATACCCATATCATCATCCCTTAATGCTTGATTTATATTTCTTTAATTTTTAATATGACCTTACTTATAACCCCCATATAAATGGTTTTAAGTGAGCCACTTTCAACTCAATCAAAGGGATTTAGATTTATTCCTCTATAACTCAAAAGAGAAAAATCCTCTCTTAATTATTCAATCCATCATCATCCCACTTAGGACAAGTCCAATGAAAGTTGTTTTACCAAGAGAATATATGATAAGGGTATCATTATATGAAAAGGTAAGACATTAATGATATATATCGGCAATGAACTCATGTCCAAGAACTAATACACATAATTATATGTTGGAATATACAATTAAACTTTCAATACATATAACTAATATGCAAATTAAATCCTAATTTCATTCATTATTGGATATTACCCTGTGTAAACAACACGAGAAGAAGTATCAATACTTATGATCCCTAAAAAACTAATAGGACACCTAGGTTCTCATCATAATGGGTAACTCTTATGATCTATCAATGAAAAACATATTCTATGGACATTAATACATAAAAAGAATATGTATGAAAATATATATGATATGAATGATTGTCATATATACATAAAAATATATACATTGACCAGTTCTCAAATTTACATAAAATAAAGTTCATTCTTGTAACCAACCCTAAAAATATACCACTTGAAATAGATCCAAATACAAGTATTTCTCAACCCACTATCTCTCACTCGATACCCATGATTCTACTAAGATATAGCTCTAGTAAATGGGTATACTACATTATCTTCTATAGAAACTATTCTAGCCATTAATTCACCACTGTGAGTAAAATATATCAAGTGATGATTCTTACAATGTATATTATTTTTTCTCTTATTTGATCTTGGTTCTTTAGCTAGAACCCATATAATGACCCGATCTTTTATAAATAAAACCCCCCATGTAATTTAATCAAATGTCTTGTTATGTATTACAGTCATAGAAAAAACATGCACTTATTTGGTTTTATTATATCCTATAAGATTTAAAAGACCATTAATCATCATGTAAATTGATAATATATTCATTAAACACTGATCACATGATTATTATAAAGATAGAGTTTTAATAAATCAAATTGACCCAGATAAAAGAAGTGATGGCCTTAACTAGGAGGATTATACCCTATGAAGCCCATTTACTGGAGCATCTAAAGAAGATAGAATCTCTCAGATTTTCCCTTTAATAAGACCAATATGATATCCAATAACTTAAGCATGAGTGAAACTATTTATAGGATAAGTTCAATCACATCTTGATCATGGCCCAAACCATGTACGCCAAACCACCCCATGAAAGTCTCATCGTCACGCACCTTACCCTTAGGGAGCTTTCTTGTTTATTAAAGGGATATGTATCAAGACCATAATAATATGAATATGTATATTTTATTTTCAACATAATAATTTTCATATTTTCTTCTTATTTTTACTTCGTAAATGATTTTGTTTTTTATATAATAAAACACAAATTTTCTTGTTGATTAGTATTCAATTTCATTTAAGATGTTTATTTTTGATGACTTAATGGATTTTTTAAATAAAATTATTTTAATAAATTATTTTTATTAAATTATTTTTATTAAATATTAATTATCATATAATTTTTATGAAGTCAATTATAATTTCTATAGGGGTTCGAAATCTGTTTTTATCAAAAAACCTATCATTTCTTAATAAATATAGATTCTTATTTTAAAAGGGGAAATACATATATTTAAAATTTTATTTCGATAAAATTAATACTATTTTTTGAGTCGGAATATTGAAATTATACAACATTGAATTTATCCTTATTTTATCTGAAATAGTTGAATATTCAAGTATAAATTAAATATTGTGTAAATATACGGTGTGTATTATGACATCATAATCATACAAAATTGATGTAATAAATACTATAAAGGGTATCTCTGGACTAATATATTTTTTAATTTAAAATAATGTGATTTTACATTTATTTTATTAATTTTATAAATCCTTTATGAATCCTCCAATACCATTAATAAATTTTAACATTTTAAAACCATTCTTTAAGAGTACAAATCACTTCCACATCAGAAATGGTTTTATTTTATTAATTTTGGAACTTAATATTATAAAATAATGAAAACCATTACCCTTTAGTAGAAATCATAGGAAAAAACCATTGGAAGGTTTGTGTTTTTTATTATTTTATTATAGAGTCTGAATCCTATGTTTGAGAAATTATAAATAATTCCCCACACATTTTCTATATAAACCCAACCAATATCCTATTTATCATCAATAAAAAACCTTTTAAAAAATCCTTAATCTGAACTTCCCTCTCTGTAGTCCTCCCACGCTTCCCCAAGCTCTCAAGAAGCTCCTCCCAATCATTTGAAGTTACACTCTAAAGGTAAGGGTTTTTTTCTTTCTCATATTTATTCAAGTATCTTCACTATATTATGCCTTTTTTCTCCAATTCCAAATAATGGGATATGTTCTTATATATCCCCATTATTGGCCCTATGATTCCTAAATGATGAGAGACCCATTTTAGTCTCATCAATCAATTCTATGAACATTTATACACCCCGTTATGCTTTCAAAATTGAATCGTGATTTTCCATGCCAAAAAATTGTGTATTGAATACTCGTACCCATTTCCTATCAAGGGTGTTCACCTTTATGAACTTATACTTATTTGATTTGGGAATTAAATTTATATATTTAATACACCTTGATCATGGAATAAAATATTATTATGAATGAATCCATGATTTATGATCTATGTGGCACACTTAAGCATGAGAACAAAATGAAAGTGACAGCTACATCCAGAATTATATATTTCTCCCATGCATTGGTTAATTTTTTAGTCTCATGAGATGTCATTTAAGGGATTAAGGAATGAACCTAGTCCATAACGGGACTTTTTCCATCATTATTTCTTGGCAGTTACCCTTGACTTATATTTATGATGTAGTTTTTTAAGTTTTTTCCACATTTCCCATGATGTATTTATGTTATCATGTAATATCATTCCTTCTTGTTCAGGTTTATGATTCTCTCTCATTTTATTTCCCATTTATATTACTATTTTATAACATGTATTACTTTCTTCATATTATTCCATGTTTATTCCCTTATTGGGCTTTATATATCACCCCTTTCTTATGTATGTCCCCAGATTATCTCATGCAGTTTTGATTATGAAGGAATATTATGAACATGTTAAGAAGGTTTTCAATAAAGATGATATATTCCTTGTTTTAAGTTGTTATTTAACATACCATGTTCCCAAATACACTAAACTTTTCAATATTATAGGTTGTATTATGTGTAATCTTATGTAATAAATCATGAAATAAAGTGTAATAAAGAGATGTGTTGTTATAGTTTCTATCAAATGATAGTTTTAGTTATTTTCTAATATTTGGATTATAAAACTATATAAAAAGAATTATGGATAAAAATAAGTATAATAAAAAATCGCTAAATTTTTTTAATGTATATAGTAAGTGGTTTACTGTGAAAATACATCCATGTGTGGATACTACAAGTGGTTGTGGCTCTAGAACAGATGTACATAGAGGTAAAACATGAAAACAACATATTGAGCTAGGCTCAATCAAGAACAGGTGTGGGAAAATGGTATTTGTTACACACATGGTTTGAAACTCCCTCTGTGATATACTTTGGTAAATTCATAATCTTAATACTAGCCATTATTAATGGAATAAAAATACTCATAAGAATATATGTTAGGAAATAGATCATGGATAACATAAATTAAATCCTATAAATTCATATGTTAAGGAAAAACATTTAATATTTAATTTATATCTTTAATGTTATTTGACTCCCATTTATGTGTTTAATAGTTTAAAAATAATCTTCCCCAATCTTCCCTTTATTATATCCAATGGAATGAAATAGGAGTAATCGGGAAAAAACCAATGTGAAGGGCAATGTGATGACTTCCCCCAATGATATGCATAACCTGATAGGAGTGGGAATCATGAAATTTGTGATGATACACTCTCATCTAACTCGAGTTCTAAATAGAATCCTAGATTACGAGGTGTTCCAAAGTCTCCATAAAAATAACAAGTTGTAGTTCAGAGATTTATGTGACAAAGGACTCTTACTTTTAATGGATCATCTAATCTATTATTTATATATCAATGGACTAACTCCATTGAGAATATCTTCCCCATAATTCAATATTTCGAGGAAGATAAGGTTCTACTGGTTGTTTATTATATCGAGGGAGAATTTGACCAGTGGGGGAAATTGATCAAAAATAAGAATCCTAAGGAAGAGATTGAAGCAATTGGGTGAAATAAATTTAGAAAAATATTTTTTGATAAATATTTTCCACGCACACTCCAACATAATATGGAAACGAATTTCCTTTTACTCAAGAAAAAAATGACCAATATATTGGTGGGTATAAGGAAAACATCACAAGACATGAACAATATTCCTCTTCCTTTGTTGTTTCCCCTGAATGCAATGTTCACCACTTCTTTGGTGAGATAAAACCTAGTCTACAAAAATCATTGTTGATCCAAGACATTGATAGATATTAGGAAATTTTTTGATGTTCCCTCAAACATGAAATGGAGATCAGTGTATCTCTTGGGTATCATAGGGATAATAATTGGAAATTGGAGTTTAACTCGGGTGGTCTAATGAAAAAATATAATGGCGATAAGAAATTTCAACATCCCACTTATCAAAGCTGTGGAAAGAATCACCCCAAAAATTTCCTAAGGGGGATGAGTAAATACTTTAGTTGCAGGAATAAAAGTAACCTAGTTAGCAATTTTTGACTAGAGAACCCCACAAATTTTTTGGAGAATAAGAACTATACATTCAACCCAACTTTAATTGTTCATTACTTTAACTACAAAAATCCATGGAACTTTTCAAACCAATGAACTAATTTAAGAGTTTTTTAATACAACCAACAATCTCCAAGAAAGAAAGGGAGAGGTTTTTTCCAACACAACCACTAAAGTGGATCCTGACAATGTAGTGGTGATAGGTAAAATATATATTCATTAAAGAATATAGAATGTAATTTTTTATTCTTTTTCTATGAATTAATTCATATCAAGAAAGTTAATTAGAAAGATTCAAAAACCACCATAAATCATAGAAGTATAACGCCCGGTGAAAATGGAATGTGGGACAATTATTGCATCCCATGTATATAACCCCTCTCCTATCAAAATTTAGGGGATAAATTTTCCACCAAACCTTGTTATCATCCCTTTGGTGTAATTTGAAGCAATTCTGGGTATGGATTGGATTTACCTATATAGATCCAACATAATTTTTCACAATAAGGAAATCACTCTCCGTATCACAAATCAACCCTCAATTCTATAAAAGTATAAAGAGGAGATGAATCTTCTTTTGAACCAACATCTCAATCAAGGATATTATTTCCCTAAAAATAAGAATATCTAGATAAAATTATTGAGTCTAAGGAAATAATAATCCTTGAATACATGCTCGTTGGGATGGTATACCCAGATGTGTTTCTCAAAGAATTTCTTGGTCTTCCTCGTAGACAAGAGGTTGAATTCTCAATCGTGATTATACCAAGGGAGTTATAATTATACTAGACTCTATATTGAATGTATTCTGTGTAAATTGAGTAGATGAAGAATCAACTATAGGAGAATCTGGATAAAGGGTTCTGGTGTCTAAGTGCTTCAGCTTAGAGTGAACCAGTCCTCTTCATCAAGAAGAAGGATGGGTTAATGCGCCTTTGTATTGATTATCATGATCTCAACAACATCATTATAAAGAATTAGTATCGTCTATCATGTATTGATGACTTGTTAAATCATATAGGTGGAGTAAAATACTTCTCTAAAGTGGATCTATGGTTGGGGTATTACTATTTTGGGGTAAAGAAAGAGAATATCCCCAAAACTACTTTTCATACGAGGTACAAGAACTAGGATTTCATAGTAATTCCATTAAGACACACTAATCCTCTATAAATATTCATGGAATTGATGAATATATTGTTTAGATATTACCTCAATAAATTTGTGTTAGTATTTATATATGATATTCTAATATAATCTAATAACAAGGAGGAGCATGAGGAGAATCTGAACACTGTGCTAAAGTCCTTACGAAAGGAGAATCTTTATGCCAAGTATAGAAAATGTGAGTTCTGGTTGAATGAAGTCTCATTATTTGGGAATATTATCATAAGAAATGGAATATTTTTTTAACCTTAAAAGATAAAATCTATTGAAGAATGTCTATGGCCAACATTTATGACAGATATCTATAGTTTACTTGGATTATTTGGGTACTATCATCGATTTGTGAGAAATTTATCATGATTTTAAAACCCTCAAACCAAGATAAATCGGAAGGGAGTCAAATTATCTTGGAATGATGAATTTGAAGAGAGATTTTAGGAGTTTAAAAATAGGATTATAATTACACCTATACTCACACTACCCATAAGTGGTGAAATTTTCATGCTATTCAGTGATGCTTCAAAGAAGGGATTGGGATGTGTGTTAATATAGAATGAAAAAAGTAGTATCCTATTCTTCAAAGTAGTTTAAATTCACAAATAGAAATACCCAATCACGATCTAGAGTTGGATACGGTGATATTTACATTACAAATATGGTGTCATTATATCTTTGGTGACAAGTGTGAAATATATATGAATCACAAAATAATCAAGTATATATTCACATAGAAAGAACTAGATATGAGCCAATGAATATAGTTAGATCTAATCAATGATTATGACTAATCAATCCACTACAGTTCTAGGAAAGTTAATAAAGTTAAAGATTCCCTATGTAAAAAGGATCCAACAATTTTATCATTCATAGGAATTAAGAAGGATCTGATCTTCTATGATTTTAAAAGGATGGACATTGGAATCATAAAGGAAGTAACATCATCAATCCTTTCACAAATGATTATTAAACCATACCTTATATAGAGGATAAAGGATGTTCAAAGAGATGATGTGAGAATTTAGAATAAATTGGAAACTATAAGAAAAGGGAAATACTCCAATTTCAATGTTAATGAAGAAGGAATTGTAAGATTTAGTCCAAGACTATGTATACTATCAAAATCCTAATTAAATAAGTAGATGTCAGATGATACGCATAGATCGACCTTATGTATCTATCCTAGAACAAAAAATATGTATCGATATCTCCAAGAGCACTATTAGTGGTACAATTTGAAGAAGGAGATCGCAGAATATACATCATGATGTCTTGTATATCATAAAGTAAAGATGGAAAGTAAAAAATACAAGGGAATTATACAACCATTATAAATACCTACATGGAAATTGGAAAACATCACCATGGAATTTTCCACTAGTCCTTTGAAAACATGAAGAGGAAATAATGATATATGGGTTTTGGTGGATCATCTTATGAAGACTTCTCAATTCATTTCAATACGAGAGGATTTATCACTTTATCAACTTGAAAGGATATACATTAGAGAGGTGGTGAGCTTGTACAAAACACCACTATTTGTTGTATCTAATAAAGATCCATGATTTACCTCTATGCTCTTGAAGAGTCTCAAACATTAACTAAATACGTAGTTGAACTTCAACATGGATTATCACCCTTAAACTAATGGCCAATCTGAGTGCACTCTCCGGACACTTGAGGACATGTTGATATCATGCTCAATTGACATCAAAGGAGGTTGGGATCAACATATTCCTACGTTTGAGTTATCATACAATAATAGTTTCAAATCTAGTATCCAAATGGATACCATATGAACAACTTTATAGAAAGATGTGTATAATTCCTATATGTTTGAATGAATTTCGGAAGTGAAAAATACTAGGTCTATAAATGGTTAAGGAAATGGTGAAAGAGTTCAAGACTATTCAAGAGCACATCAAGGCTATTTAGAGTCAAAAAAACAGTTATACTGAGAATCATTGACGATGCCTAGAGTTTGATTTTGGAAACATGTTATTCCTCTATATAACCCCATGGAATAAATTCATGATATTTGGGATGAAATGAAAGCTTAGTCCAAGATACAATGATCTCTTTTAAATCCTTGATCGTATTGGAGTGGTAGATTATCGACTAGCACTCTCACCTAACCAATCTCAAGCACATGATGTATTCCATGTATCCCTCTTAAGTAAGTACATACCAAACCCAACACATGTACTCAGTCCATAGGTGGTTCTATTTGATAATGATCATTCCTATCATAAGAATCTGGTGAAAATTTTAGATTGTGGAGACAATGTTCTATAGAATAACACAATGAACCTAGTCGAAGTGTTGTGGAGAAACCAAAAGTTTGAAGAAGAAACTTAGGAAATGGAGGAAGTGATGAGATATAATTACCCTCATATATTTAAATGTGGGAATTGAAAATTTCGTGGTTGAAATTTTTGAAGGGAGGAGATTGTAAAGACTTGAACTTTTATAACTGAAATTACCCTTGAAATTTAATCATGTAATATTATGTGTTATGGTTATAGAAAAAACAATCACTTATTTGGTTTTATTATATCCTATCATATTTAAAAGGTTGTTAATCATAATTTCCATTAATAATATAATCATTGAACAGTGATCACATGATTAGTATTAATATAGGGTTTTAACAAATTCAATTGACATAGACAAAGGAAGTGATGGCCTCAACTAGTTAGATCATAGCCTATGAAGCTCATTTATCAAAGCTTTTATGGGAAATAATATCTCTAGGATTTTACCTTGACCAATCCCAAGATGATACCCAATTACTTAAACATGAGAGAAACTTTTTTGGGGAGAAGTACAAACTCATTAACATCATGGCCCAAACCATGTATACTGAACCACCCAATAAAATTCTCACCATTGCACACCTTACCCTTAGGGAATTTTTTAATTTAATGAAAGGATATTTATTAGTACAATAATAATTTGAACATTTATATTTTATTTTCAATATAATAATATTCATATTCTATTCTTATTTTTACTTTATAAACAGTTTTGATTTTTATACAATAAAACAAAAATTGTATTATTAATTTGTATTCAATTTCAATTAAAACATTTATTTTTTTGAATTAATGGATTTTTGGAATAAATAATAATTTAATAAAATATTATTATTAAATAATTTTTATTAAATATAAAATATCTTATAGTTTTTATGAATTCAAATTTAATTTTTATAAGTTTTTGAGAACTATTATTGTCAAAAAAACCCAGTCTTTCACAATAAATATCGATTCTTATTTTAAAAGTGAAAATACACATATTTATAAAATTATTTTGAAAAAATGAATAATATTTTAGAAATCATAATGTATAAATTATCTAATGGTGAATGTTTCGTAATTCTTTGAGACAGATCAATTTTTGGATAAAAAATTAATACAGTATAAATATATGATGTGTATTATGACATCATAATGACCCAAAATTGATGTAATAAATACTAAAATGTGTATCCATGACGAAATTTATGTTTTCCATTTAAAATAATGTAATTTTATGTTTATATTATTAATTTTATAAATCCTTTTGGAATCCTCCAAAACCATTAATATATTTTAAGATTTTAAAATCATTCTTTAAGAGTATGACTCACTCCCACATAAAAATTGGTATTATTTTTTCAAGCTCCAACATTGACCTTATAAAATAATTAAAACCACTATCCTTTTTAATAAACCCTAGGGATAAAACATGGGATGTTTTTTGTTTTTTGTTATTTTATTATATAGAGTCCAAAACCTTTATTTGAGATATGATAAATAATTCCCCACTAATTTCCTATATAAACCCACCCAATATCCTATTTCCCTTTACTAAAAATACTTGGATCACATCATTGATCTTTTATACCCTCTCTAAATTCTGCCCAATGTTACCCCAATATCTCAATAATATCCTCCCAGTCATTTTAAGTCACACTCTTTAGGTATGTGTTATTTCCATTCTCCTATTTATTTAAGTATCTTCACTATTGTATTCCCTTTCTATCCAATTCATAATATTGGGATATGTTCTTAAATACCCCCTTATTGACCCTATTATTCCTAAATTATTATATACCCCTTTAACTCTCTTCAATACCTTCCATGAACATTTATATTGCCCCATGTTTCTGTAGAAATCCCACATCAATTTTCTATGACAAATAATTATGTAGTGAACACCCATACCCATTTCCTATCAAGGCTTTTCAACTTTATACACTTATACTTATTTTATTGGGTACTTATATGTGTATATTTCACACTCCTGTGTCGTGGAATAAAATATTATGATGAATGAATCCATGTTTTATAATATATGTGGCATACTTAAGCATGATAATAAAATAAAAGTGATGGGTTTTCCATGAATTATATAGTGCTCCAATGCATTACGAAATGTTTTAGTCTCATGAGACATCATGTAAGGGATTATAGAGTGAACCTAATCTAACAAATGACTTTTTTCCATCATTATTGCTTTGTATTTATCATTGAAATATTTGTATGATGCAGTGTTTTATGTTGTTTCCACATTTCCCATATTTCCTTTATGTTATCATGTTATATCAAGCCTCATTGTTCATGTTTATGATTCTCACTCTTTTTATGACCCATTGATATTACTATATTATAACATGTATTTCTTTATTCATGTTATTCTATGTTTATTCACTTATTAGGATTTATATATCACCCCTTTCTTATGTATTTCCCCATGTAATCCCATACATTTTAAGTACAACGGAATATTATGAACATGATGATGAGGTTTTCAATAAAGATGATGCATTCCTTATTTTATATTGTTATGAAATGTACCTAATTCTAAAAGACACTAGAATTATCAATATTTTAGGTTGTATTATGTGTAATATTGTGTAATAATTCATTAAATAATGTTTAAAAGAGAGCAGGGTTGTTATAGTTCGAATCAAAGGAAAGGTTTAGTTATTTTTGGGATTGGGATTAGAAAACTCTAGGGAAATAATTAGGGATAAAACTAAGTATAATAAAAAATAAATAAACTTTGGTAAATTATATATTAAGTGGTTTACTAGAAAAAAAATCCCTTTCTGGATAATACCAGTGGTTGTGGATCTAGAATAGATGTACATAGGGATAAAATTCAAAAATGCCATTTTGAGCTAGACTCAACTAGGAACTGGTGCATGAAAACGGGCCTCGTTGCACACCTGGTTTGACACCCCTATGGTATATGAATTGTTAAACTCATAATATCATTATAAAATATTATTAAGGGAACAAAAATACCATAAATAATATGTTGGACTCCTCTAGGATTAATTTTCATAAATCATGCTACATTAAGTTAAATCCAATTAAATTACATTTACTCTTGTTTAATTATGTTTACATATAACCTTAATCTATTCTGTTAGTATTTTACATCATAATGAAGGTTAGAAAATATGACTAAGTATAAGTCACTGTTAGGGTTGAGTCACCATTAAGGCAGACTCACTGTTGGACATCATACTGTTGGTAGAAAATTGGCTAAGTATGAGTTACAATTGATGTGGATTTACCATTTGGATGTCTCATTGTCAATTGTATCACCATAAAAACATATTTTGAATCCTAAAAAAAGGAAAAGACGCCATTATTCAACCTACTGATAGATCAACTCAAAAATTTTGCAAAGGATGATATAGAGTCACATCAATCTACCGATAGAGAGACTTATCGATATCCAGAACTTTCATAATGTATGAGCTACCGATGACATGAGACACCATTAAGTGGAACAGTTGTCAGATAAACCTACCAATACTAATTCACTGATACTTGAACAACTGTTCATGATTTCATAATTCATTAAGTATGAGTCATCATTCCTAATACACCATTCCAAGAATGATCCCAAGACACCGTTCCATGACACATATCTGAGACACTATTCTAAGTCACCATTCCTGAGACACCATTCCAAGACACCAATATTGAGACACCGTTACAAGACATAGATCTGAGATACCATTCCAAGACACCGTTCAGAAAAACCATTAAATCTTATTTTTTCATTTAAATTCAAATTTCCTTCTAATGATCATATTTTTGAAACTTAGTATTACTAATTATATTAATGACTTTATCTTCCTTTTATATAAAAATTTTTAATCGATGTCAGACTACATTATGAGGTATAACATACCTATATGTGATCGATATCATGATTCTTGTAAACTATAGCATATAAAGAAAATACCTTATCAAAAATGAAGATAGACAGTCTAGCAAAAAGTAGTGACATGTTCATGTGCCTAAGAAAGACTTGAGAACTGCTAACTGTGGAAACATGAAGATACTGATGAGACCTCAAACCAAATAAATTTTTTCGATAAAAAACTAATAATTGAGAAGAACTAATTGATAACATTAATACCATCACTATAAATAGAATACATAATCTCTCATGATGCCATATTTTTCTGTCAATTTCAGGAAGTCAACTCAAGCTGCACTTCAAGACAACTTCCAAGAGTCAAAAGCTACATTTTCAATCACACAGAGCCTTCTAACTCTATTCTAATTATTTTTATCTTCTTGTGTGCTATTTTTACATTAAAATAAGTGTGTGTATATGCATTTTGAACACACTGACTCCTGTTCAAAACTGGAAGATAGATAGATATCTTCAAAAACCATCCTTTTACACCTTGCACTCCCACGTATAATAATGGAAGAGGTCCCTACATAGCCTGTTTGTTTTTTCACTCCCATGAAAACTATGGAATAAGTATAGTTGAGTTGGAAAGTTTTGTATGAAAATTTTTTACCCCAATCCAGGGTGTGGATCAAAGTTTATTTATATAAACTGCTTGGTGGTAGGTAATCACCAAATAGAGAGTATTAAGTCTCAGCTTGAGACTAAACCTCTTGTTTAAATTTCACTATGTTCTTTCAGGTTTAGATTTCTCTATTTGTGTTTATTTAAATAAAAAAACATCACCTTGATTTTATAGTTAAACTTAGATACTATTTTTATTATAATTTTCAGTAGTAGATCAGTTTAAAAAAGTTATAATAATAATTCATATTGTTTCAACTGAGAACTATCACTCTTTGATAAATCCTTCAAAAAATAAAATCTGTAATAAAATTCTCCTTTGGTTAACTAGGTTGTTTTTTATTTCAAATTGGGGGACATTAAAATAAATCTTTTGGAAATAAATTCTTATAGGAACTGAATTCACCCCCTCTTGAGTTTCCTACTCCAACAAACATTTGGTATCATGGGAATATACCTTTTGAGTTTTAGAGTTTTTAATGTTTTCAAATATTTCCAAATGTGATTTTAGTTGTGTTTTAAAGATATAAAAATTTCTTTCATTTAAAAATTTATAGTTCTCTAAAAAATTTGTTTACTCTTTAATATAGAAAATAGATTGGATGGTGTTGCTACCAAAAGACAACCCTATTTTAATGGAACAAACTATGTTTAGTGGGAAATAAAAATGAAAATGTATTTAGAAATCATGGGTTTTGAAATCTGGTCTACTATAGTTGATGAGTATAATATTCCTACTACTATAAGAAAAACATGGGATGACCCAACTAGGGAATCCTATAATAATAATTCCAAAGATATGATTGCCTTATATTATGTTGTAAGTGATTGAGAATTCAATAGTATATCTGTATGTAAAACAGCCTTTGAGATTTGGGATACTTTAGCTATTTCATATAAAGGAATTTCTAATCTTAAGGAAATGTGGTTCAAGACATTTACTATTAAATATGTTAACTTAAAAATAAATCCGGAAGAACCTATTTATGACATGTATCTGGGGATCAATGAGATTGTAAATACAATTATCTCAATGGGAAAGATAGTTACTACCAAATAACAGATCATGTGAATCTTGATATTTCTTTTATATAGTTGTATAGGGACTACAGTATCAATTAGAGAATCTTGTGATATCGATTCACTACCTATATAAGAGCTAATATGTAATCTGATGATGTATGAGGAAAATATAAAGGTTAAAATATAATAATATGATGAACATAGAATAAATTAAGTGGATTTCAAAACCACTAAATCCAAAGAAAAGAAGAAAATTCAATTTGCTACTAAAAGTTATAGCAATGAATATTGATCAACTAACAGTGATGAAGAAATGGCTCATTTAGCTAGGAGATTTAAGATATTCTACAGAAAAAAAGAATCTATTTAGAAATCCTAGCTACTGAGGGAAATATGACAATAAAGTAAATTAGAAAAAGTATTGTAAAATTGGTGAAAATACAAATGAGATATTATGATAAGAATGCAAATGAAAAGGACATGTGAAGGCTAACTTTCCCAAGCTCAAATACAGGAAGAAATATGAGGACAGAGATAGAAAATATAAGAAGGAAATAAAGGATACCTGGTGTTCTTATGAGGATATCTCTAGTGAATCTGAATCATCACATGATGAAAAGGGTGACAAATACAACAAGTGTTTTATGAAAAACACATCTGAGGTAACCCTAGTATCTTTTACATAGAACTCTTATTATTCTAGAGATGAATTTGAATTTGAAAAATCTGAAAGATATAATCAATGATGAAATGTTTGAATACTGTAAAATGATTGAGGATACTTGAAATGAGATAAAAGATAAATATAAATCTCTCAAAAAATATCATGTTATTTCCACTACTCTTAAGTCCAAACTCACTATATAAAAAGGGTATAATTCTCAACTACTCAATGAGAATACTGAACTTAAAATTTCTAATGAGAAATTAGAGAAACATTTAGAGTGATTTAATCATGTTAAAGATATCTTAGTTAAAATTCTTGGGAAACAAATTGATCTCAAATATAATAATGTAATTGGTTATGAATTATTAAACGAAAGTTTTTTAAACCTAATTTTGTATCCAAATCTAGAAAATTTGGTTTTATGCCCAGATATGAGAAATTTTCTATAAGTTACAGTACTGAAACATATTTCACTACCTCTAGTTGTTCTGGAACTAATAGAGTTTATTTTTCTATAACCCTAAAAACTCTATATAGGAAGCCCATGAAGAAAATGTGGGCTCATAGAGCCTTAATTACTAATATTAATGGACCCAAGAAAATATGGGTACCAAAGTTTTTTCTTGCTTAAACTATTTTTGTAGAAAATCTATTTGAAGAGTTACAATAAGATATTTTCATACTAGGATAGAAGATACTCCAGACACACGAATGGGGACTACTTTAGCTTCAATAACCTCATAAATATTGATAGTGGACATGTCACCTTTCATGACAATGCAAAAGGAAAATTTATTGTCCTTTTCGAAATCCATAACACTAGCTCATTTTTAATTTAAAAAGTTCCTTTTTGTTGATGTTATAGATTATAATATTCTTAGAATCTCATAGTTATGTGATGATGGATTTCATGTTAAATTTGAAAATGATTCTTGTAATGTTTTCAATTCAAATAATTATTTAGTATTTACTAATTTTAGAAATTAAAATGTATATGTTATTAATCTAGATTTTTAGTCTCACAAAATGTTTCTTACTTAAGTGCCTTTCATAAAGAGTCTTGGCTATAGCATAGGATACTAGGCCACTGTAACATTACCTCTCTTAGAAAGATTACTAGAAAAGTATTAGTCAAGTATCTAACTAAACTATAGTTTCCAAATGATAAAGTATATAATTCTTGTCAGTAATGAAAACTGCATAAAATATCATTCAATCCAAAGAGAAAAGTTACAACTTCTCAACCTCTTAAGTTGGTTCACATGGATTTGTTTGGACCATCATGATTTTCATGTTTAAATGGGATGCATTATGTATATGTTCTAGTAAATGACTTTTCTAGGTATACTTGGACCTTCTTTTTAGCTCACAAAAGTAAGGCTTGTTCTTATTTCAACAATTATACGATATTAATAGAAAAATTAAGTGGAAATAGAATTAAAACCATAAGAAGTGAAAATATCCATTAGTTTAAAAATAAATAATTTGAATCTTTTTTCTCAAAAAATGGATATAGTCATAACTTCTCTACTCCTAGCACACCCCAGTATAATAGAGTTATTGAAAAGAGAAATATAACCCTATATGGGAAATCCCAAACCATGCTTAATGAATATGATCTACCTATTTATTTTTCGGAAGAAGCTATGAATACATCTTGCTATATAATCAATAGAGTCTTAACTAGAACTATCCTAAAGAAAATCCCCTATGAGCTATGGAATAATAGGAAACTTAAGGTTAATTACTTCAAATTATTTTGTTGCAAATTATTTATCCTTAATACAGAATATAATCTTTAAAAAATTTCCTATAAAATTAATGAAGGAATTTTCCTAGGTTATTGGATCTCTAGTAAAGCCTATAGAGTCTTTAATATGACAACCAAATGTGTGGAAGAATATATGCATGTCAAATTTGATGAAACAAAACCACATGAATCCAAAACCTCCTTATAAAACTTTGAGGCCAATCTTTGGAATCTGGACATAAATTCTAAATCATCTGATTTTGTTGTTAAACAAGCAGAAAAATCCAGTTTTTGAAAATCTTTAAATTCTGACCAAAGGGAACCCATACCTATAGATGAACCTAAATTGACTATACCTTCTTTATCTATATGTTTTAAAACTATTAAAACCCATCCTTTAGATGTTGTATTTGGATACATATACAAAGGAATACAAATTAGAGCTTCTCTAAGAAACCAAGTTGAACATCACGTCTTTTTGTTACAGCTTAAACCTAAGAACATCAATGAAGCAATCAATGATGAATTTTGGATGACGGATATGAAAGAAGAACTAAATAAATTTGAATGAAAAAAATTATGGAAACTTTTTGATAGACCCAAAGATACCTTGACCATAGGCACTAAGTGGGTGTTTAGAAATAAAGTGGATGAAGCTGGCACTATAGTAATAAATAAATCCAAACTAGTTGCAAAAGGTTGTAGTCAAGAAAAAGGAATAAACTATGAAGAAACATTTTCACTTGTGACCCAACTTGAAGTAATTAGAATACTTATAGATTATGCATCACATCTTAATTTAAAACATTATAAAATTTCATAAGTGAATTCTTGAATGGGTATATAGTTGAGGATTTTTTTTGAACAACCCCCTCACTTTACAAATCCTCATTTTCCAAATCAAGTTTCAAAAATAACAAAAGCTATGTATGGTTTAAAATAGGCTCCAAGAGCTTGGTACAATAGGATTAGTACTTTTATTATTTATAAAGGATATTTTGAAGTTATATCTAATCCTACTCTTTTCATAAAAATAGTTTATAAAGATGTTTTATTAGTTCAAATATATTTTGATGATATTATTTTTGGATCTTCAAAAAATTATTTAAGTCTTGACTTTTCACAAATGATGAAAAATGAGTTCGAAATGAGTTTAATGGGTGAACTCAAATACTTCATTGGATTTCTAAATTTAAAAAATAAGGAACGTATTATTTTAAATAAAAGTAAATATAATAAATATCTTTAAAAATGTTTTAATTTGGATAGAATCAAAAGTAAAGATAATCTTATGAGTTCCACCTATAAATTTGATCTTGCTGAAGATGTAAAATTAGTGGATCAAAGTAATTATAGAGGTATGATTGAAAATCTTATTCACATAACTGCTATCAAACCTGATATTTTGTTTAGTGAGTGTATGTGTTCTCATTTTCAACAAAATCCAAAAGAATCACACTTACTGTTAAAATAATTTTCAAATGCCTCAAATATACTAACAACTTAGGATTGTTCTATCCTAAAGGACTAACATTTGACTTAGTTAGTTATTCTGATGTTTAATTGGGTGGATTCAATTTATATAGAAAAAGAATATCTAGAATATGTCACTTTTTGAGAAAGTCTCTAGTTTCATGATGTAGTAAGAAACAAAAATATTTTGATTTATCTATTGGTGAAGCTGAATACATAGCTTCTGGTAGTTGTTGTGATAAAATTTTTTGTATGAAACACACATTACTAGACTATGGATATTAATTTAGGCATGTCCATATAAACTATGAAAATAAAAGTTCTGTTATCATTTCTAAGAACCCAATTTCTGATTTGGGAAAAAACATATTGATATAGTACATCACTTTTTGATAGATCATTATCAAAAAGGTGATACAAATCTTGAATTCATTGGCACTGAACATCAACATGCTAATATTTTAACTAATCCATTAAATTATGAGATAATGAGTTATCTCATACATGAGCTATGTATGATTAATTTTTAGTTATTAATTGTTGTGAATCACCATTGATGGCTCACCATTGGTAATCTCCAAGGATGACTCCCCATTAGCACTCAATGTTATTTCGTACCATTCTTTACTTAGTCATTTTTATCGCTCGAATTTAAAGTTGTTGTTTTATGTATTTCATTTTATTTTATACCACATTTATAATTTAAGATTTTAAAATCCATGAATGATAAATATTGAATCAAATAAAATCATTTCTTATTTACTCTACTACTTAAACTGAATCTTTTCTCTTGAACCTCTACTACCTTATTCCTTTGAACCAAATCCTTCGCAATGGCTCAAGTTAAGTGCTTATCATAAACATATTCGAACAAGTCTCATCCTTCAAAGAAGAAAAAGGGTGAATATAGTGATCCTAAATCGAAACCAGTTAACCTTGATCTTTCCAATAGAATGGTCATTCTAGAAAAGGAAGTGCATTCAGACTTTATTTATTAAGTAAGTCTACAGTATTGAAATTATTGAAAGAAATAGGTTTTTTGGTGTGTTTATCCAACAATAATCATCCTCTTTATTTGAATTTGTTTCATGAGTTTCATTTATTTTTGGAGTTTATTCTGGACGGCACTAAAGAGTTTTGGATCAAGTCTATAATAGATGAAAAAATGATTACATTTTCTTCTAAGTAGTGGGAAAATTCTTGAATGTACCTCATGAAGGTCTTTTTGAAGATCATCAAGATATTTCTCATCCTACTAGTGATATTTTTAGTTATGAAATATCCTTGACTAAGGTGAAAAGTTGTGGAATCATAGATCACCAATAATAACTAAACTGGATGGAGAATGTAGGTTATTGTAAGTTTATCCAACATCAATTGTGTCTCAGGAAGGGGGATTTTTCCTCATTCAAGTTTCAAGATGTTTATCTTTTGTATCTAATGAAACAAGGGCACAAGATCAATATTTTCTAATACCTAATGGTTTATATGAGTGAGATGATTAATCCTCACCCAAAATAAAACTATTTATTTAATTCTAATATTATTCCTACCATGCTGAAAGTTAAAGGAGTAGTAAATGAAGATGAATAAACTATGATAGATTGTGGTTTATTTTGTATCACAAAGACTATATGAACAAAGGATGAGGATAACCTGACATCCCTAGAAGATACATTGGGTGTAACATAATGAGAAACTTTATAAAAAATTTGGTCCAGTGAAACACCCTTCATGACCAAAGGATATGGTTGACCCTGTTCTAGGACAAGGTGAATATGTGGAGTATTCAGATGTGGAGGAGAATAGATTTGAGGAAGATAAAGGAAATGAATCTCCAATTGATAACAAAAGTGACCTAGATATTACAATAATCCCAGAAGGAATTACTTATGGATCTTCTAGCTCTCCAAAATCTCTTCCTAAAAGAGAACCTATCCTAAATGATGATGATGATAATGATGAAATGGAAGAGTGTGAGAATTTTGTATATTCTAGTGGAAGTATAAGTAAAGAGGAATATGAAGGAGAAGATAATGACGAAGTAGAAGATAATGAATAGTAAGAAGATAATAAATAAGAGGAAGAAACTGTGAATGAGGGAGCTGAATTATTAGAGGAAGAAGAATAGCCTAGTGGAGAGGAATAAATTGATGTATTTGAAGAAGAATAAGAAAAAAATCAATCGGTAAAAATTATGGTGAAACTAGTAATGAATATGATCCTATTGAAATAGATCAAGGTCCTATTGAAGAACATACAGATCATGATGAATTTTTTTTAGTGGAAAAGAAACTAGTTTTGGAACATCAAAGGGCTCATGTGTTAGGTTCAGTTGAAGAAGAAGCTCTAGTTTCTCATGTTCAAGAACAATTTTATGCTTGAAAGAAATAACCTATGGAGAGGGAAGCACCTGTTGAGGAGGATAAACTATCTCAAAGAGTTAAGGTGGTAACTATTTCTCTTTATGATTGGATTGTAGTAGATGAATGGTAAAAATACCCTGGATATGTCCCTATCATCTTAGACTATCTAGATTCAGATGATGAGAAATCTGATCCTAAGGGATCACCGATTGAAGATTTGGATCATGCGCAGACAGTTCTTGTTGAAACATATCCTGATCTTGCTCCTACTCCTTCAGTTGCACCTGTACCTGCTGAATATGTGATTCTGAATGATCTCAATGTTTTTAAAGATGAGTTGTGCTCAGTTTTTAAAGAAACCATTCAACCACAATTATCACCTATGTAAAGTCTTAGTGAAACTGATGTTTCCATACTTTTAGATAAAGTTGTTTTATAGATTCAACATAAAATGGTTTCTGAGATTCAAGAAGTAAGAAAGGAGAATAATAGGTTGAGTGATTAACTAGTATCTCTCATTTATATAGTTAAATGGATATCATCTAAGTATACAACATCCTTGTAGAAATTTACAAAAAAGTTTTGAAGATACATCCTCTGAGGATAATACACCTGACCCTACAACCCTTGACCTGGATCTATTAAGATTACTCATTAAAGAGGAATTGAATAGTGCATCTACCTATACTGATACTCTTGTTAAATCATTAAATATTGAGATAATCATAATGGTGATCATATAAGAACTGTAATCTATGATGTGTAGTTCAGACCAATAGATCTTAAGCAAAATTAAACAGAATAGAAATCATGTCCATGATATGGTAAGGTTTCACCTGAAAGGTGGCATTGATGCTCAAGAATAGATCACTAATTATTTAGATTTATACTTTAAAAGGATTTATACCAAACATTAGTTGGATAGTCATTTCCAATATTTGGTTGAGAACTTGAGGATACCTAATGTCACTCAAGCATTCGAGGAACAAGTGAGATAGCTCCAGTAGCTAAATCCTACACTTCATATGTTCATAGAGAATAAGAATGATTTTACCAAGGTAGTTGAGAAAGGTGGGAAGATAATAATAGATTTTATCAATCTTCTAAATCCCTACATATATGTTCAGAGTATAGCTATTGAAGCTCTAGATGCCTTCCCCATTCAGCCTATGACTGAGAATTTTCCTTCAACTTCATCCTACTAGTCAGTTGATCCTCAGTTTAGTGCTGTTATCACTCAAAACCATTTTACTCCTCTTCCTTCAACCCTTCAACATTTTCCCACGTCTCCAACTCAAGATCTTAGTCATATGAGGCCTTTTATTTATCAATAACTTAAAGCACCTCCTTCTTATACTCAAGGTCTTACATCTATTGTGCCTTCTAGAGCTTCCATTCATCATCCCCATACCTCATCCCCTTCTGTACCTCATGTTCCATTATCTTCTTCTACTTGTAAGGGAAAAATAGTAAAGGATCCTTCCTTAGAGAATAATGGATTTTGGATTTCTCCTTGATAGGGATGTATTTTGAACTTTTTCTCATTCAATTTACTATATTTTTCTCATGAAATAAATTGTCTCATTTGTCTATTCTTATCTCTTATTATCTTCTCTTTTATCATCTAATATATGTGTTCTCTTTTAATCCCAAAATGGGGAGAATGATTATAGAATTTAATTTTATTTGATTATCTTTATCTTATAATTTACTCTCTCATAATCTATATGACATGTTAAGTAGAATAGTTGTCTTTTTTACTTTGATAATTATGAATAAATTTTTATTTCCATGATTTTTTATCATCAAAAAGGGGGATATTTTTGGCTTACTCTAGTTTTAATGATAACAAATCATGCTTAATTAAGTTAAATGAAGTTAAATTATGTTTACTCTTGTTTACTTATGTTTACATATAATCTTAACATATTCTGTTAGTATTTTACATCATAAGAAAGGTTAGAAAAACATTACTAAGTATAAGTCATTGTTAGGGTTGATTCACCATTAACGCAGACTCATTGTTGGACATCACACGGTTGGAAGATAATCGGCTAAGAATCAGTTATTGTTGATATGGAATCATTGTTAGGATGTATCACTATCAACTATCTCACTATCAGCACAAATTATGAATCCTAACAAAGTATGAGACACTGTTATTCAAACTACCAATAGCTCAACTTAGAATTTTCACAAAGGATGATACATTGTTGCATCAAGCTACTAACAGATCGACTTATCAATATCTAGAACTTTTGCAAAATATGAGCTACCGATGACATGATTCGCTATTAAGTGGACCTACTGTTAGAGAAACCTACTGATCTTGAGTCACCGATACTTGACTCACTGGTCCTACCTACAGAATGAATAAGTACGAGTCACCATTAAAAGAAACCAATCCTAAGACACCATTCCCAGACACTGATCTAAGACATTGTTCCAAGTCACTATTCCTGAGACACAGTTCTAAGACATTGATCCTGAGACACTGTTCCAAGACACCAATCTAAGACACCGTTCTAAGTCACCATTCAAAGACACCATCAGTTATTCCTTTATCATTTAAATTAAAATTTATTTATATTATCCATATTTGTGAAATAAAGTAATACTAATTATATTAATGAATTTGTATATATTTTTTTGAAAATTTTTAAATCGATGTGAAACTATAGTACAAGGTATGAGGTGCCCAAATGTGATCGGTATCATGATTCTTGTTTGCTGCAACATATAAAGAAAATATCTGATAAAAAATAAAGATTTCTTATCTAGAAAAAAGTAGTGAGCTACTCATGTGCCTGAGAAAGACTTGAGAACTACTAACTATGGAAACACAAAGATAATGATGAGAACCCAAACTAAAGAACATTTTGCAGTAACAAAATAAGTAAGGAAAATATCTCATCAAGCACATCAATACCCTTACTTGGAATAGAAGATAGAATCTCTCATAACACCTTATTTTTCTGTCTATTTCTGTAAGTCGAATCAAGATACACTTCAAGACAACTTCAATGAGTCACAAGCTACATTTCCAATCACACATATCCGTCTAACTCTCTTCTCATTATTTTTTTATGCTTGTGTATTATTTTTACATAATGAGGAGTGTGTTTTTACATCTTATAAACATGATACCTCCTATTAAAAACTATAATATACATAAATATCTTCACAAACCATACTTTTACAACTTATACTACCACAGATAATGGTGGAATAGCTACCTACATGGCTTGTTCAATTTTGTACTCCCACAAAATCTATAGAAGAGGTCTAGTTGACTTGGATAGTTGTGTATGCTGTTTTTTATCCCAATATAGGGTGTGGATCAAAGTTTATTTATATAATATAGATGTTGTAAAGTGAAGACCATGTGGAGAGGATTAGGTCTCAACTTGATACTTAACCTCTTGTTTAAATTTCACTATGTTCATTCATGTTAATTTTTCTTTATTTGTGTTTATTTAAATCCTAAAACGTCACTTTTATTTGATAGTTAACCTTATATAGTGTTTATCTTATAATTTTCTTTATTAGATCATTTTCAGAAGTTATAATAACAATTCATATAGTTCTAACTGAGAATTAATCACTCTTTGAGAAATCCTTCAAACAACCAAATATTTTATAAACTTCTCCTTTGGTTAACTGGCATGTCTTTTATTTAAAATTTGGGGACTTTCAAATAAATATTTTTGATTGAAATTTGTATAGGAACTCAATTCACCCATATTTAGTATCCTACTCTGAAAAATAAAATATATATAAGGAAATAAATCACGGATAACATAGATTGAATCCTTGAAATTTATAAGTTAAGGAAACACATTTAATTTATAAGTTATTTTTTTAATGTCATTGGATTCATATTTATGTTTTTAATAGTTTAAAAATACTCATACATAATTTTACCTTTATTCAATCTAATGGTTGGAAATATGAGGAATTAGGTAAACAACCATTGTGATGGGAAATGTGATGACTGTTCCAAAAATATTCCCAACCCGATGGGAATGAGAATCGGGAACTTTGTGATGATACTCTCTTAGATGACTTAGGTTCTAAATAGAAACCTGGATCAGGAGAAGCAACCAAAATCCCCCTAATATATAACAATATGCAATTGATACATTTACATGAAAAAGGCTTATGACTTTTAATGGATCATCTGATCCCTTAATCTTAGAAAAATGGATCAACTCCATTGAGAATATCTTCCCCATCTTTCAATGTTCTATAAAAGATAAGGTTATAATGGATGTTTATCATATTTAGGGAGAATCTGATCAATGGTGTACATTGATCATGAATAAAAAACATAAGGAAGAGATCAAAGTGATGGGGTGGAAGGAATTCTAAAAAAATTGATGAATATTTTCTTCGCACTCTCCCACTTAAAATGGAAATGTATTTCCTTAAGCTCAATAAAAAAGATGAAAAATCTATCAAGGCATATGAGAAAAAATTCACAATACATTCATGATATGCCTATGTATTTTTTGTTACCATCGAATACAAGCTTGACTTCTTCTTTGGTGGGATAGAATCTACTCTATGAAAATACCTGGAGGTCTAAGGCATTGATAACTATGAGAAAATTGTCTGATGTGACCTCAAAGTCGAAATGGAGATTGAATAATCTCAATGGTATTGTGGGGACAAGAATTAGAAAGTGGAGTTTAATTCTCTTGGTCTGATGGAAAAATATGATGATACTAAGACATTTCAACATCCCACTTTTCAAAGGTTCCGAAAGAATCACCTTGGAAATTGCCTAAGGGTGATGAGAAAATAATTTAGGTGCAAGAAGTAAGGACATATAGCAATAGAATGTTGATAGGAGAACCCCACTAATGTGTTGGAGGAGAGGAATGATCTGGTCAACCCTCAGTACATTGTTCATTTCTACAACTACAAGTAAATAGGGCACTTTTGAAACCAATGCACTAAGAAAAGGGTTTATAGAGACAACTAATAACCTCTAAGGCAATAAGGGTTAGTTGTTTTCATCACAACCACTGAGGTGGATCTCGACAATGAAGTGGTGACAGGTACTCTAGTCATCATTGAATAACAGTAAACTTACTTTTTGATTTGGGTTTTATGCATTCCTTCATGTCATGAAATTTTACTATAACTATTCAAACACCACCACAAATCATGGAATTATAGATGTTGGTGAAAACAAAAAGTTGGGAAATTATTTCATCCCAAGTATATAACTTCTCCCCAATAAATTTTTTAGGTTGAACATCCCAGTGATCCTTTTGATACTCCATTAGGTGGAATTTTATTCAATTCTGGTTATGGATTGGTTTTCCCTATATAGATACATTATAAATTTCTATGAGAAGGAAATTATTATATGTATCATGAATCGACCCCTGATTATGTACATGTGCAAGGAGAAGGATAATTCATATTTAGAACCAACATCTCAAACATGGATATTATTTCCCAATGAGCTATCATATCTATCTCAAATTATTGAGTCTAAGTAAATAATCATCCTTGAAGACATGCCCACTGTGAGGGAATACGATGATGTGTTTCCCAAAGAATTGTATGGTCTTCCTTTTAGTTGAGAGGTTGAATTTTCAATCGATCTTATACCTAGGGAGTTTCCATTATCTAAGACATTATATAGAATGGATTTTTTGGAACTTGAGGATCTTAAGAAACAAAAATATGAGAATCTGGATAAAGGTTTCATACACTTGGGTGCTTCACCTTGGGGTGCACTAGTCCTCTTCATCAAGAAGAATGATGGGTCAATGAGAGTTTTCATTGATTATGATAAGATCAACAAGATAATGATAAATAAAAAGTATCATCTTCCTTGGATTGATGACTTTATAAATCAGCTACATGGAGCACAATACTTATCCAAGGTGGATCTACGGTCAGAGTATTACCAAGTTATGGTAAATAAGGTGGATATCCCCAAGACTAGTTTTCATATAAGGTACAGGAACTATGATTTTATATTAAATCCATTATAACTCACCAATGATTTATAAATATTCATAGAATTGATTAATATATTCTTTAGTGATTACCTTGATAAATTTGTGATATTATTTATATATTATATTCCAATATAATCCAAAATAAATGATGAGCATGAAAAGTATCTGAGTACTCTGGTAAAGACATTACGAAAGGACAAGATTTATTCCAAGTAAAGAAAATGTGATTTATGGTTTAATGAAGTATCATTATTTGGGAATATTATCACAATAAATGGGATATATATGGACCCTTAAAAGAAATGATATTTTGAAGGATGGATGAGGCTAACATATTTGATAGAAATTCATAGTTTCCTTCGAATATTCGGGTAATATCATCTATTTTTGAGAAATTTATCACAATTTTAAAACCCTATAACCAAGATAACATAGAAGGGGGTCAATTTTTCTTACAATGATGAGTGTAAATAAATCTTTAAGGAGTTGAAAAGGAATTTTATCAGTGCACTTGTACTCACACTACCCACAAGTGGTGAAGTTTTCATGGAATTCAGCGATGCTTAGAATAAGGTATTGGGATGTTTGTTGATACAGAATGACAAAGTGATAGCTTATTCTTCAAGGAAGTTGAAAGTTCATGAAGAAAAATAAAAAATTCATTATCTACAATTGGCTATAGTGATCTTCACATTGAAAATCTGGCGATATTATCTCTTTGGGGAGAAATGAGAAATATATGTAGATCCCAAAATCCTCAAGTATATATTTACATATAAAGAGATAAATATGTGCCAATGAATATGGTTAGAACATATCAAGGACTATGAATACTGAGTCCACTACCATCCAAGGAAAGTGAATAAAGTGGAAGACGCTCTAAGTAAAAAGGATCTAGTAATTTTTTCATTGATTATAACTGATAAGGATCTGATCTTGTTATATTTGAAAAGGATACACATGGGAATCATAATGGAAGGAACCTCATTAATCCTTTCACAAATGATTGCTCAATTGTCCCTTATAAAGAGGATAAAGGGTTCTCAAATAGATGATGTGGGAATTTAGAAGAAAGTGAAAACTATAAGAAAATGGAAATCCTTAGAGTTTAATGTTAATGAAGAAGGATTTGTAATATCTAGGTCAAGACTATGTATACCGTCATGTCCTGAATTAAAGAAGGTGCTATTGGATGATTCACATAGATTGACCTTCTATATCCATCCCAAAAGAAAAAATATGTATATATATCTTATTGATCGCTATTGATGGGAAAATATGAATAATGAGATCATGGAATATACATCAAGATGTTCTGTATGTCAGCAAGTTAAGGCGGAAAGGGAAAAATAGAAGGGGATGATGCAACCATTACCCATACCTATATGGAAACTGGAAAACATAACCATGGAATTTTTCACTAGTCTTCTAAACACATAAAGATGAAATAACGATATATGGGTTTTTGTGGATCATATTACAAATACTTATCACTTCATTTCAATTTGAGGGCAATTATCACTCGATCAACTTGCAAGGATATACATTATAGAAGTGGTGAAGTTTCACAGAACACCACTATAGATTGTACATAATTGACATCCAAGATTTACTTCTAAGTTTTACAAGAGTCTTAAATGTGTTATAAATATAGAGTTGAACTTCAACACTTCTTATCACCCTTAAAAAGATGGAAAATCTGATCAAACTATCCATACACTTTAGTACATGTTCATATCATGCTCAATTGACTTCAAGGGTGGATAGAATCAACATCTTCCTCTGGTCGAGTCCCCATACAATAAGAGTTTCCAGTATTGCATCCAAATGGATCCCTATGAAGACCTTTATAGGAATAGGTGCAGAACACCTACATGTTGGAATTAATTTGGGGAATGAAAACTTCAAGGTACTGAAATTGTTGAGGAAATAGTGGAAAGGTTCAAGACCATTAAAAAGAACATTAAGGATGCTCAGAGATGAAAAAAGAGCTGCGATGACAATAATCAATAAAATATAGAGTTTGATGTTGGAAACATGTTATTTCTCCACATATCTTCATCAAGTAAATTTATGATATTTGGGTAGAAAGTAAATCTTATTCTAATATATATTTTACCCATTGAGATCCTTGATCTCATTGGAGCGGTGGCTTATAGACTAGCACTCCCACATAACCTATCTCAAGTACATGATGTATTCTATGTATCCCTCTTGAGAAATTATATACCAGATCCCCAAAATGTACTCACTCTATATTTGGTACTTTTAGAGAATGATATTTCATATTATGAGTAGCCAGTGAAGATCTTAGATCATAGGGAAAAAGTTCTATAGAATAAAAAAATGCACCTAGTCAAAGTATTGTGGAGAAACCACATATTTGAAGAAGTGATGTGGGAACTAGTGGAAGTGATGAGAAAATACTACCCTCGTCTATTTTAGTGTGGGGAATGAAAATTTCAAGGGTGAAATTTTTGAATGGGGGAATAATGTAACGTCCAAAACTTTTATAAATAAAATTCCCCTTGCAATTTAGTCAAATGTCTTATTATGTACTATGAGTAAAAAACACATGAACTTATTTGGTTTTATTGTATCCAATCATATTTAAAAGACAATTAAGCATCATTACCATTGATAATATATCCCTTGAATGGTGATCACATGATTAATATAAATATAGGATTTTAACAAATCCAATTGACACATACAAAGGAGGTGATGACCTCAACTTGTAGGATTGTACCCTATGAAACCCATTTTTCAGAGCTTACATGGGAGATAAAATATATGTTATTTTATCATGACCAAGTAAAATATGAGATCAAAAAACTTAAGCATGATCGAAATCATTTATAAGAGAAGTTCAAGATCATCGAGATCATGGACCAAACCCTTTAAGCTGAACCAGCCCATGAAAGTCTCACTGTTGTGCACCGTACCCTAAGAGATTTTTATGGTGTATTAAATGGATATGTTTAAATTAAATAATAATATTAATATGTGCATTTTATTTTAGTTATAACAATTTTTATCTTTTCGTATTATCATTACATTATAAATGATATTGATTTTTATACAATAAAACACAAATTGTATTTCTAATTAGTATTCAATTTGAATTAAGATGTTTATTTTGATGAATTTATAGATTTTTAAAATAAATAATATTTTAATAAAATATTATTATCAAATAATTATTGTTAAATATAAATGATCATATAATTTTTATGAAGTCAAATGTAATTTTTATAAGGGTTCAAAAACTATTATTGTCAAAACCCCATCATTTCTCAATAAATGTCGATTGTTATTTTGAAAGTGAAAATATGCATAATTATAAAATTATTTTGTTTAAATAAATATTATTTTTTGAATAATAACATTTAAATTATCCAACATTTAATTTTTCAAAATTTTCTGGGACAGACAAATTTTTGGGTAAAAATTAAATATCGTAGAAATATACGGTGTGTTTTATGACATCATAATGACCCAAAATTGATGTAATAAATACAATAAAGGGTACCCATTACCAAATATATGTTTCACATTTAAAATAATTTTAATATATTTTTATATTTTTAATTTTATAAAGCCTTTATGAATCCTTCAAATCTGTTAATATATTTTACAGTTTTTAAATCAATATTTAAGAGTATGACTCACTTCCATATCAACAATGGTATTATTTTATTATGTTAAGCCCTGATAATTATAAAATAATGAAAAAAAAACCATTTTTAAGGAACCATGGGAAAACCATTGAAATATTTCTCTTTATTATTATCTTTTAAATAGAATCCAAAACCAATTTTTGAGAAAAGATAAAAATTTCACCACACATTTCCTTTATAAACCCACCCAACCTACTATTTATTTTCACTAAAAATACTTTAAACACATAATTACTCTAAAATACTCTCTCTATAGTCTTCTCAAGGGTCCCTAAAGCTATTAAGTCCACCTCCCAAGAATTTAAATTCACACTCTCATTGTAAGGGTTCTTTTCTTTCTTCTTTTTATTCAAGTATCTTCATTGTCTTATGACATTTTTCTCTGATTAATAATGTTACAATATGTTATTAAATATCCCTATTACTACCCCTATGATGAATAAATGAAGATTTACCCATTTAACTCTCATAAATCCCTTACATTAACATTTATACTCCCCCATTATGCTGCCAAAATTACACCATGGTTTTCAATTCCAAACAATTGTCTAGTGAATACCCATACCCATTTTCTATCAAGTGTGTTCACCTTTATACGCTTATAATTATTTTTATTAAGGACATATATGTATTTATTACACACTTATTAATCATGTAATAAAATATGATGATGAATTAATCCTTGTTTCTGGATCTTTATGGCACACTGAAGCATGAGAATGAAATCAAAGTGACAGGTGCGATCGAAATTATATAGCATTCCAATGCATTAGGTAAAGATTTAGTATCATGAGAAATCATGAAATGGATTATGGACTGAACCTAATACATCACAATAATTTTTCTATCATGATTTCTTGGTAGGTATCCCTGACCAATTTTTATGATGCAATGTTTTAAGTTGTTTTTACATTTACATATTGCCCTTATGTTATCATGTTGTATCATGCCTCATTTTTCATGTTTATGCTTATCACTCCTTTTTATGACCCATTGATATTCCTATTTTCTAACATGTATTACTTTCTTCATTATATTCAATTTTTATTCCATTATTGGTCTTTATAGCTCACCTCTTTCTTACGTATTTCCCTAGGTTATCACATACAGTTTTAAGTACAAAAGATTATTATGAACTTGTTAAGGGGGTTTTAAATAAAGATTATTTATTCCTTATTTTAAGTTTTTATGTAATGTACCTATTTCCAAAATAAACTATACTTCTTGATCTTCTAGTTTGTATTATGTGTATGATTATGTAATAAATCATGAAATGGAGTATAATAAAGAGCAGGGTTGTTATAACCAATTCTATATTGTTATAATAAATTACTATAACATGATACACATTACTTGGAGTCATACAATGATCTGATATATAGTTACATGTTCAAGATAATTATTTAACTTCCTTAAAATCTAAAAAATACTCAGAATATAGTATAAAATTAGCTACCTCTTTCTATTTAGATATTCTCTTGCTAAATCCAACACCATTTAGGCTAAATACATGGTTTAACTATGAATTCATATTCTTCATGATCTTTATAGAAACTAGAATATATGTAACCTATCATTACACATTTCACTCCTCCTCTATATACTAGGAACAAAACCTTTTTCACACCTTTTATATAAACCCATGACTTTTTAACAAATTATTACATGTTTTTTATACATAAATATCCAGTAATTACAATGCAAGGATCATAAAGGCCTAGTCTCTTTATAAGACTAGGTTTTTAATACACAAAACATAGCATAATTGTTTTCTTTTCTATAGTGAGATCCTAAAATCCATTCGAGATCCTAAATCTGTAGGGGATAACTGGGGAAATACATAGAGAAATGGGGATCTAAAAAGCTTTGTAAGTTAATAAACATGATAAGGACGAATAACATGTTAGTTAAAGGTATAACATGATATCATAAAATATGAGGTATATGAGTAATCAAGTGGAATCGTAAAATAAATTTCTTGGTATCATAACATCATGGAAACATATAAAATGTGCCAGCAACACAAAAACATGACATAAACATGAGTCAAGGAAAACTGCCTAAACAATATCACATGGTGGACAACATATCATAAAATACTAGGTTTACTACCTAATCTCATACATGATATCTCAGGAGACAATAACATTACCCAATGAATTGGATCACTATCTGGAACACCCATCGTAACATGTTCATGATCTATGTGTGTCATATAAATGAAATCAATCATAAGGAATAACTGTTTCTTTTAGAAATGGTGATGACTTTGTTTGTTTAAGGTTCAAACTTTCCAATCGGTTTCTAACAGGCTTATTCATAGAACCAGAAACATCCAATGATTTTATATCCATTTGGACCTACTTTACAAAGGTAGGCGCTCATTAGTTGTGGACCCATAAGGCTTAATAATTTTCATTGGTCGAGAGGATGGGAGGTCAATATCATCACACCTTTTTGGTGGGAATTATTGACTACTCTAGGACTCTCTTATAGATTTAAGTTATGTTCATGAATCCTTATTAATTAACCTAGCATGAAAATGTGTTTTACTTAAGATTTGGCAATTAATGATTGATATGTATAGGATTTAGAGAATCTTATATATGTATTTGAGGCTCTTCATTGATAAAGAGTTATCCATATGTATTGGAGATTTTTTATCAATGGTATCCTTCAATATATTATATAGAAACCACTAGGTCACTATGATGACCATACTGGTTTTAAAGACACTCAGCGGGGCACTTGAAGTTTATTGTCATTCAGAAAGACAGGGATTATTTTAGAGTTGGGATCATACCTGCAGATGGGCTACCAACATATCCTTGTTAAAGGAATCAGAACCCATGTAGTTCGATAAAAATGATATAGTTTAAGGTCATATGGGATGTAAAATAATTAATGAAAGATGGGCTTGAACCTTATAAAGGCTTCCTAGATACTCTACTTTTAGGGAATAGATCAAATTCCACATAGTTTGAGCAAAGAAAAATGGGGTTTATGCAGATTTAATGACCCAAAAAGAGATATCTTGATTACTTGTATACTCTAATCCCACGTGATTCATGCTCGGTGTGAGAAACAAGAGGTATTAGTAAACTTCAAAATGGTTCCACGAAAGATGCAATCATGAGAAATGATGTGGGGATTACGTATGTATGACGACCCAAGTAAATGAAGACCAGGACTTAGGAAATAATCCCAAGAGAAGGGTCTATAAAGGTATTTATACTTTATGGAGATTTGGAATTTTAACCAGGGACTTGCTCCTGAAAAGGAAGCCCAAATTAAGAGGGACTTATGATTGGGTTTTTTTCCTGAGAAGGAATCCCAAATAAAAAGAAATTAAGATTGGGTCTTACTCCTGAGGAAAAGGCTCAATGTTAAAGGAAATTATGACTAGGGATTACTCCTGAGAAGGAGGCCCAGGATAAAGGAGCTTGAGACTTGGGGCTTACTCCTGAGAAGGAGCCCCAAACCAAGAGATATTCTCATCTCAAAGGATGAGGTTATATAGGAAACCC
The DNA here is from genome assembly GCA_963277665.1 of Viscum album. Taxonomy (NCBI): domain Eukaryota; kingdom Viridiplantae; phylum Streptophyta; class Magnoliopsida; order Santalales; family Viscaceae; genus Viscum; species Viscum album. The sequence goes on along the minus strand of OY728137.1, from coordinate 193,750,258 downwards.
CTAATCGTGGTGACATAATGCTTGTAATTCATGAGGTTTTGGGAGATGTTTTCACAGATTTCCTTTGAGATAAGGAAACCAACAAAGGAACCATGCCATAAATGGCTTTGAAGAGGGTTTTGAAGGCTATATCTTGAAGAGAGGTGGATTTGAGGAAAGGAGTTGACTATGAAGGAGGCGTTCAAGTATTTTTATGGTGCGCAAGTCCTGGTCATGCAAGTATACTTGCGCGACATGAGTCACCTTGGGCGATGAATAATCTATAGGGTAATACTTGGGAGACTTTGAACTCAATCCCTTAGTATCATCCCTGGAGGCTTCCAAAAGGGTGGCGTGCAAGTTCCCTTGAGAGGGAAAGGCAGCATGTAAGTGTCTTCATTTCCCTTAAGGGATGGACACTTAGGCGTGCAAGTATTGATGAATTTTAACACTTAGGCATTATTCATCCCCTTTAGAGCTTCCCTTCTAGGTAAATAATTACCGTAGAATTTTTTGAAAGAATTCAAAAAAAGACTTGGGCGGCCAGAGCTTGAATCTATGTTTTTGGAAAATTTGTCCTCTAAATGGGGGGCCCACAGGGGCTATTTATAGGCCACTGGGCACCTTGGGTGAAAAAATTGAATAGGGTGTGCAAGTGACTTGTACAACCCATATGTGATGTGAAAGTAACTTGCGTGGTGAGAATAAAACTTTCACGGCTCCTTCTTAGTGGGTTTCTTGTTCATGACTTTGTCAATTTTTGATGTTCTTCAAAGGATGAATCTCTTTGTGCTTAAGGTATTTACCTTTTCCATTCGTTGGACTCTATGATAGAAAGGAGTGTCAACACAAGTCCCCCCTTAGAGTTGCATAGGAAAAAGAAAAGTGGATTTCACTATGAGGAAAACGAGAAACCAGGGTTCAGCGATGTGCAATTTTTAGGCGCGCAGGTTGCGGCACACAGGTTACGGTGCGTAGGGTTATAGGATCGACTATATATATGGGTGTCACTTCACGAAAACCATCATGCCTTCACAGCTTTTGATCTCTCATCGTGCAAGTGTGTTTCTTTCATTGGTCAATCGCTCTTCTTTGTATCGCGCTTCTCCAGAAAGGATTTAGGCTTGCGCGGAAAAACTTGCACGCCAACACTTGCGCACCTTAATACATTTGCCATTTTTTTTATTCACAAATATTTATAAAAAATAGACTTTATTAAAAGTTAACGGTTTGATCTTTGCATAGATTCAATGACTCCCAAAATAATTGGATCGGCTAATGAGTTAGCCAACAAGAGAATAGATGATATGATGAAGATCATCGGCCATGAATATTATGATATCTATGACAGCACTCTCCTAGATTTGGATAAGTAGTTGAAGAAATATAATGCCAATTTCCCACAGAGCATTTACTTTCCTTTATATGGTCATGGTCATCTGTAAGGAGTCAATGTTCCAGAGGCAAATAATTATGTTCCTCATTCCTATTTTTAGACTTACACCAATTTCTCTTCAGAAAATGTCTCAGTTGCGGGATCATTAATCAATGATGGAACAGTAGAGAAGGAATACATAATGCATCATAGCCCATGTGATCTAGATCTGAATCCTCACAAGCCTGAGATGTAGCCGCTTTGTTATCCCTCTATCTTCTGAAATTCTCATATAGATCAATCTAAGGGATGGAAGAAGAGTTGGGATTTATGTCCTGGAAGAGGTGTGAAGCCAACTTGGATGTGGGAATATTGGGTGCGACAAACCTGTGTAGAGTTTTTCAAGGATCTGAAGGGAACTATGATATATGAAGTCGTCTGGGCTAGGTAGACATATTTCTACATGAATGATAATTTTGTGCCGGATTTAATTAGTCACTGGAGCCCAGAAACCAATTCTTTCCATCTGACTCATGGAGAAGTAGGCATCAGCTTATGGGATGTCTACAAGATCTCAAGGGCTCTAATTCTGGAAGATATGTATGATGAATTCATCCCCCCCATGGTGACCTATACTGATTCGGAGAAGACTCTGGTTTTGGCTTGAGAGTTATTGAAAATTTTCCACAAGCTCAAGAATTCAATGTCCACCAAAACTCATTCTAGAAAGGATATTCATCCAGAGGAGTGGATGGATATGTTTCTGATCAAGAAGAAGGATAAAGGGGCCACCTGTACCCATCCTACCAGCTACCCCATAGCATAGAAGAGGGGTGCTCTTGGCACATTCTGGCCAACTCTGGAAGTGGGAGAGTTTGAAAAGTGGGGTTATGAAGTGGATCAAAGAATCCCAGAGAAGACCCCTCTGGCGGGCTTCTTAGCCTTGTGGTTCAGTGTTTATCTTCTGCCAGTTAGGGATTTGAAGGTAGGCATCAGGCCAGGGACCTTCGTTGTTGTAGCTAAGTTGGCTGAGAGAAAAATGGTTGGGTTGGCTACCCTGGTTTTGGCGAAGATTCACAGGAGCTTACTCCATGTCTATATGGGTAAGTCTCCTTTTAGAATAGTGGGACCATTTCAAGTTTTTTGGGGATGGATCACCACTCACTTTAGGGTATACGCTGTACAGAGCTGAGTATAGGTTCCTGGAAGTTTTTTTAGGCCATCAGTGCAGGCATTTTCCAGAATTTCACTATTGTCCCTTAATCCTTATGATCTTAAGGTGAGGCTGAGCATGTTCAAGGAATTTCATTTCTTTCCTTATGGAAACCCGTTAACTGGGCGGTTTGTTGATGATGGAATATCTAGCCTAGAATTTCTATTATATATGCTAGCTTGCAGAGATAGTGTATTGGCCACCAGGATTGATGGAGAGATTATATGCGAGGCCTATGCTCCATATATATTTTCACGCCAATTCAAGTGTTTGCAGTAGATTTTTGTATCCCCTCCCGTGCATTTTAGGTCAGAGCAGCATCCAATGGTTGCTCGACAAATATGGTTTCTGATAGCTATAGAGAAGATTGGGGGGGTGTTTGATCTACCAGTTGCTAGAGAGGTGAGTAAATTGACTACATGTTATGCCGAGAACTGGGTAGCATCATACCTGGTAGGGGTATTGAAACGTCCTGTCTACCAAGTGGGGAGTAAAAGGATAAGTTTCAGGAAAGAAACTTTTCATCTTGAAGGTGACTCTTCCTCACCTAGAGATAATTCACCAGGTTCTTCACCCAATTCCTAAGATGGGGATGATGAGGCTCAACATGCGTCAAAAAGGCCTCTTTTCAGATATAATCCTCCTTCCAGAGTCAAGAGACCTACTCCATAGACTCAAAGTGAGTTATATCATTGAGGCAATTTAGTCACCATTGTTTTATAGAGCAACAAGTTTCATTTTATTATCCTCTATCTGTGATTGCAGGAGCTGGGAAGAAGTTGAAGTCCCAGATTGTAGGACCCTCCTTGCGGCCTTCTAGTGCACATTCTGAATATTTACGACCAGAGGTTGTCCAGACATGGAGAAGTTTATATTGTGATGCTGAAACCACCTAGATGGACGTATGCGAAGGGAAACATATCCCTGGAGTGGGGGATCTCTATAATTCTACTGATATCTGCTTCGAGGATAACCCCGATGAAGTGTGGGCTTACATCACAGAGCCGGAAATGCTCATATATACCACTGATGATTCCATTCCTATCACCAAGCTTTTGAAGGAAATGATGAATTGTTGCACCACTAAGGGGATTGGTGCTTCAGTATATGAGGAGTGGCACGATTACGTGGCTCCTGAATATGTAAGTTTCTTTCCTTATTTTCTTTGCAACTATATTTCCATCAAAGCTTTGTTACTCAAGGAAACTAATTTCTTCATCCTGCAGCTTATTAAGGAAGGAACTAATGAGGTCCCTTCACCGCAGTATAGCCCTGGTGTCACCACTCTTGGAGCCACTGAATCTCCTCGCAAGCTAGGAAAGGTATCTTCAGGCCAACAAGACATGGACAAGGAGTTAAAAAGGTCTTTTCACTCTCCAATACCTGTATTTGGAGGTGAAGATGTCAACACACCCAAAAAGTCCAAGAAGAAAAAGCATCAACAGAAGAAGACCACATCCAAATGCTTCATCAGTAGTGGTAAGTCCTTCAGATAGTCATAAATCCTAACTCATGAAAAGGTTGCTCATAATTCTCTAGATTTAAGGGGATTATTCAATTTCCCCTTTGAGGGAAAATATTGACCCTCCTTTGAGGACAATGGAGGGTGCTAGTGAACAGTCGCAAATTCATGCTGACTTGGATGCTCCTGAAGAAATGATGAGAGAAGAAGAGCCTGCGTATATTCCTAGTACTGCTCATGTTTCTGCTACAAGGAGAGAAGAGCTTGCTTCTGGTAAATTAACAATACTTCATAGAATGTTGAATGAAAACATCAACTGACTTCCATTCTGTGATTCTTTAGGTTCAACACCTACACCATAACTTTGGGAAACCACTGCAACTGACTCCACAATTTTCTCTGAGGAAACTATCCGGGGTTAGAAGTCGTAAGAAGTGGGTCACCAAGAAGACATGTCAAATTCTCTCACTGGTGAGACTAACCAGGAATCTGGGATATCACTGGATGAAATGATGAAACTTGGCATGTATTTTGAAGAAATTTTTTATCATGTTAAATTACCATGTGATTTAGAAGATTTTGGACGTGAGTGTTATCCTTCGTCTTGTTGAAATTTTTTATTACATCTCTGACCATGATTGGTTGAAATGTGCAGTTCTGTCTGAGCAAGTTGCTGATATACCTATGCCTAAAGGGGGTAGAGAAAACCCTATCATTGTACAGACGCTAGCTCAAATAGAGATTAACCCGATAGAGCCTCCTGAAACCCATCATAAAAATCCTATTAAAGCTAAGAAAGATAGGTAGGATCCTTCTCATGTTGATGATCTTCTATTAGGTAAAAGATGATAATATTTTTGGTTGTACTTAATTTTCAAGATATCTAATCAACTTTTTTATCCTTTGAAACTAACCAAAGCTTTCAATTGACTATGTAGGGTCATCAACTTCAGTGGCTAGATCCAGAGGTGAAGCCTCAGCCTCAATCCCAACGGGAGTAGAAAGTGAAGTACCAAGGTCAGGGGGAAGGAGAAGAATAGGGCACTTCCTTAAGTGTATTAATCCCAAACTATATTCCCCTCTATGGTAGTGATGCTGAATCAGACCCAAAGGTGCAAAAGGTTCTCCAATTATCACGTCGCAAGGCATGGAAGAATATATAGAAGATCATATCTGAAGTGCCTCTTGAAGAGTTGTCTTCTAAGATTCCATGATTTTCATCCTTGTTCGTCATGTTGGGACTTGGCGGTTTTGGATATCAAGAGATCAATACCATGGTGAAACTAGTCATCTTAAAGAGGGAGTAGGAGAAAAACTGCCGTCAAGATCTAACCAGAGCGAGGTTGCTGACCAATATTGGTGAATTTGAGGCTGCAGTGTCCCAAGCTAAGGTCAATCATGCTACAAAGCTTAAGGAGATGAAGCATAAAATTAAGGAGAAATTTTCCCAGTAGATGCACCTTCAGCAACAGTTAGATGTCATTACTGGGGAACTTGACCAGCTTAACAATTCATTGGAAGGAGTCCAAACGAATGGTATGAAAGCCATTGAAAATGCCAAGAAATCACTCCATCAAGCTGAAAAGAGTGAAGTTGGTCGAGTGAATGAACTTCAAGTGGCTGCTGATGAAGCTCAGGATGCCATAAATCAAATGAAAAGTTATATTGAAAGCCTCTTTTAATTCTTGAAAAAGAGAAGATACTCCAATTTTTGGATATTATTCTAATCTTGTGCATCAATGAAAATGAAATTTCATTTTCAATCATTTGTACCTTTATTCTTTTGATAATTTTTTTTACCTAAGCCAATGGGCCTAGTAAGCATAGTTTGATTTTTTTGCTAGGATTATACAAACAAACCCACAAACATTGCATTTTTTTTTGCTCAATATTTCCTAAATCATACAAAAATGTATATTTAGCGAGCTTGGACTCGACTTTTATTCATAGTTCCTTCTACAGGTTCCCAATTTAATGAGTACCCTATCTCTTGTTCGCAGTTTAAAGTCATGCATGTCGGACATAAAAAGGATAATGTTTAAGGTCGAATATCTTTGACCAAATGGATTAAAATTTACTCAATTCCTTGATAATTTGTTTTAAAACATATTACCACATTCAATTGTAGGGGAAAACATGTAAACTATAACTTCATAAATTTTTAATCTGAGGGATGATATGAAAAAAGGACTAAAAGGCATTAGAGGAAGTATTTCCTAAGGGTGAAGTTACCACTATTTGAAAAACCTGTTAGGGGGTTGAATTATGCAGGGCCACTTAAGGGCATTGGCTATATAGTCAAATAAAAGCATCTTTTGGCCGACAGGTCCATTATATAGACTACTTATGCAAGGCCACCTAGGGGCACGTGTTGAATAGTCAGGCAAAAGAACTCTCAGAAATTTTACTTTTCTATTGATAAAAGACGGTGAAAGTTTATAGAGATTCAAATTTTCCAAAACATAGAGTATGTTGTATAGATAAAGGTACTTGAATGTGGATAGAATATTCCCAATCAAGATTGTCAAAGAATTGGATGAATGTCACTTTTGCGAAGGTCTGACCCAAACGTAGGGAAGGGAAATATAAACCATAGACTTGAATACTTTCAGATCACGAAAAAGAGTATGGGAAAAATATGTTAAGGATGGCTATTTTGTTTTGCGGATCCTTACATATCGTCATTAATACCAATAATGACAAAAGAGTTTTCCCCCCCAAGAATGAAGTTACCACTATTTGACAAACTCGTTAGGGGGGTTGAATTATGCAGGGCCACCTAAGGGAATTGCCTGCATAGTCAAATAATATAATCTTTTGGCTGACAGGTCTATTATATATAATATTTATGCAAGGCCACCTAAGGGAACATGCTAAATATTCAAGAAAAATAATTCCCGGGTATCAGACATTTTATGACCAAAAGTCAAGAAAAGGGTTATGGAGATCTAGAAACATTTAAGGTTAGGAGTATGACACATAAAAATGAGTATTTTCCAATGCATAAAGGAGATATATAGACCAATGTTGACCATAATCATGTTGTGGCTGGGTCCTGAATTGAGATACTGGACTTCACTACATATCTCATTAGGATGAGAATCAAACCATACGTAGTTCTTGAAATACAGTTTAACATCATGTGGGACGAGAGCGTATGAGATCTTAGTTTAGGGTAGTAGAGTTTGGACCTTAATGAGGGAGACACATTGTGTGGTTTGTTATAAACCTAATGTGAATAAAGACCAGGTTTTTCATATCACATCCATGTGCTTGTAGGGGGACTTTTCAGCCAAGGGACTGAAAATGGAGTTTGGGTTTAGGCCCAAAGACTTGGGGATGGATTCGAGGAATGCTCGAACGTTCCTACGTATCCCATAAGGATGGGAATCAAGCTATACATAGTTCTTGAAATACCCTCTATATATATTTGGTTCGTACATGTGAAGGGTGAAAGGGGACTTTAATGTAATGATGGTTAGACCCAAGATTAAAGGTTCGGGCATTGCCATGTATGCACGTAGTCCTTGGAATATGACATGATTTGATATTAATGTCAATAATGGTTCCCTCTCAGGTGGGGTTGTCAGAGACTGTTGTAGTTTATTGTGATACAAGACAAAAGTGTGAATAGTTTAAGGTCATATGCAGGGACCGGTGCTGCACAGTTTTACGTCATATAGCTAGGACATATTGCTATGCTGTTTAATTTCTCTCAGTGAGGACAATGGGGGACTGTATAGTTTAACGTCATATAGAAAGGATGATGGTGTTGCACAGTTTAATGTCATGTAGCAGGGACAAAAGGGACGTACATAGTTTAACGTCATGTATGACGATGGCGAACCAATGTGAAGATAATGCTTTCAGGGGGGGCTTCACGAATAAACATCATATGAGATGTAGGTGAACCGATGTGAATATATTTGTTTCGGGATTGAACCTCGAGAGGTTGCCTATGTACCTAGCCTATAAAGCAAGGATCAAAGTTTGCATAGTTCTATTGAGAATGAATTGGTGATCGAGTTGTACTTAAAGACAAGAACCCCAAGATGGTGTTGGGACTTACACGTGGTTAGATTCCCAGAGAGGGTGTTATGGTTGGATCTTACTCTAAGCTCAAGTGAGCCATTCTTGGTGTGAGAAACAAGAGGTAGCAACAACCCTAATTATGTACAGTTAAACATCATGTGGGACAAAGGGCGTTGTACATTTTAGAGTCATGTAGCTAGGATATATTGCTATGCAGTTTAATGTCTTGTAGTGAGGACCAACGTACAGTTTAACATTATGCAGGACAAAAAAGTGGGAACACAGTTTAACGTCATGTTGGATGATAGAGGGAGCTATGAAGTTTAATGTCTTGTAATGAGGAAAATGGGGAACATGCAGTTTAAAGTCTTGTAGTGAGGAATAATGGGTGTAATTGTGTTACATAAAATACTTCTTCAAGAATCTGGCATTGGTTGGAGTTGTAACGAGTTCTCCATCCATTGAGATTAAAGAATAAGGTCCATTGGAGTAGACCCTATGTATTGAGTAAGGTCCTTCCCACTTTGGCTCAAGCTTTGGAGGGTTCTTTCCTGGTACCATTGGAGTTTTGAGGACCAATACCAATTATATTTGAATGAATGAATGAAGAAAAACATTTTTATTGAAAGCTTGTGCTATTCGATTATGATAGACTTCCAAGTGGTGCAGGGTGCACAATCTTTTTTCATCTAATCATTCCAATTCATCAAATTACTTCTCAGATTGCTCATCTATGGATGACTGATCACAAATGGCTACTCTAAGCGAAGGTAATTGAACCTCAATGGGCAAGATTGCTTCTGTTCCATATACCAATGAATATGGAGTTGATCGTGTAGCAGTGTGGGTGGTGGTTCGATAAGCCCATAAAGCAAGAAAAAATTTATCAGGCCTGGATTTCTTATCTTTATCCACCATCTTTTACATTGTGTTTGAAAGAGTCTTATTGAAGGCCTATATGTTTCCATTGGACACTACATGATATCGAGACGAATGGTTGGATTTGATGTTGTATTCTTGATACAACTTTCTCACCTCAGATGAACAGAAGTTGGTGCCATTGTCCGTTAATATGGTATGAGGGACACCAAATCTGGTAATGGTGTTCGAATTAATGAAGCTAACAATTCGTTTAGAACTAACTTCTTTGAGAGGTATTTCCTCTTCCCATTTGGAAAAGAAGTCTGTAGTAGTAAGAATATACTTAAACTACTTAGATGTAGCTGGAGGATAAGGTCCTAGTACATCCATTCCCCATGTGGCAAATGGCCATGAGTATTTAGCTTCATGAAGCAACTCTGGGAGTTTATGAATTATGTTGGCCCATACTTGGAAAGAATGACACTTCTTAGTGAAATCAACACAATCTTGTATCATTGAAGTCCAGAAGTATCCAAGCCTTCGAATTAGACCATAAAGTCTATGTCTGGACTGGTGGGAACCACAATCTCCTGCATGAACTTCACTCCCGAAAGCCATTGTCTCTTCACCATCAATACATCTGAAGATAATTCCATCAAAACCTTTCTTGTAGAGAATTTTTTGGTGATCTGGGCTATCATAAAGAGTAAAATTGACCAGACATGGTCGGACTTGTTCTTTCCTGGCTCTATCAGGTGGGAGTGTTCCATTTTGAAGGTATTCCATGATAGGTGTCATCCATACTGTAGTATGACCATATGATTCATAAATGGGATTTATTTCATTGATTTCCTATGTTCTGATTTGAACAAAAGGTGAAACTACATGACGGTGGGAAATATTGATGATTTTTTCGTCTCGGTTTGGATCTGCCAGGGTTGTGGCTAAATTAGCCAGTGCATCAGCTTGGACATTTTGTGATCGCAGGACCCATGAAAATGTTTGTTCTGAAAGAAATTCCACCATTAACTCTCTGACGTAATCACACAAAGGGATTAACTCTTCCTTTCAGATGGCATAATCCACATTTAATTTTTTGATTACCAAATCTGAATCACCTTTTACTTTCAAGTGATTCACCTATCCCTGAAGTTCCAATTCCAATCCTGCAATGAGAGCTTGATATTCTGCTTCTTTGTTTGTACCGCCTTCCAACAATAAGAAGGAATAGGTTAGCACTACCTTTTCTAGGGAAATAATAATGATTCCTAACCCAACTTTGTTGAATTTAGGATCTTCCATTTTCTTCCCTATTGGACTTCTGGAGGCACCATCAAAGTACATTTTTTATGTTTGAGGATTATCTTGAATAGAGAATACTTCCTCATCAGGAAATTCAATATTTACAGATGTATCTTCTACAAATGGGTGTTCAGTAAGGAAATCGGCCAGAGCGTGGCCCTTCAACATCTGAACTGCAAAGATTAATGCTAGGCAGCACTTTTCGATACTTGAATATAAATTTTCTACCCCATGCATAGTCTGACTGAGATAGTAAAGGTTGTTTTCATTCCTAGCATCATTCTTTTGGGCAAGAAATGCACCCAATGATCGCTCTAAAGTTGTCACATAGAGAATTAGTGGTCTTCCTTTGACAGGTGGCATTAATACCAGTGGACTCAAGAGATATTTCTTAAGGGTATCAAATGCCTCTTGGCAATCTTCAGTCCACTGGTAGGTGACTCCTTTCTTGATTAATTTGGTGAAGGGTAAACACTTGCCTGCCAAATTGGAAATGAAACACCGAATATAGGCCAAGTGTCCTTGAAGTACTCTTAATTCTTTCAAATTTTGAGGACGTAAGATACCAAGGATTGATTTTGTCTTCTCAGGATCAAATTCGATACCATGATGGCGTACAAAAAAAGCCAAGAAATTTTCCTGAGGTTACCCTGAAAGCACATTTCAAGGGGTTCATCTTCAAATTGTGTTGTCGAAGTTTTTTGAATATGATTTTTAGATCGGCCAAGTGATCATAACGTTGTCTAGATTTAACCACCAAATCATCTTCATAACATTGAAAAAAATTTCCTAAAAAGGGTTTGAAGATATGGTTCATCACACGTTGATACGTGGAACCCACATTATTCAGGCCAAAGGGCATTACCCGATAGCAAAACACACCTTGAGGGGCTCTAAAGGCTGTAGATTATTCATCTTTTGGAGACATTCAGATTTTATTATACCCAAAATATCCATCCATGAAGGAAAGTGCTTCATAGCAAGTTGTTGCATCAATTAAGAGTTCTATGATCAGAACTGGAAAATCATCCTTGGGACAATGCCGATTAAGATCTCTTAATTCAATGCAAACTCTAATTTGTCCATTCTTCTTTTTCACAGGGATAATATTATCCAGAAATTTGGGATATTGAACATCTCTGATGAAGTTAGCCTTGATAAGCTTATCAACTTCTGCTTCAATTTTGGAAGCATAAATTGGGTGTGTTCTTCTTGTGGCTTGCTTGGATCCTCGATGTTCTTCTGGAAAACCCAAATGATGAGTGGAAACATCAGGATCAAGACCTGGAATTTTTATATAATTCCAAGCAAATAAATCTTGATTTTTCTTTAAAAATTAATTATAAATTTCTTTCTCTTCAAGAGTCATGGATGCAATAATTAAAGTGGGGCATGGATCTTCTTTTGTACCCAGATTTATTTCTCTAAGTTCATCCACAGTGGTATAGATATCATCTTAAAATTATGGAGGAGAATCTCTGAGATATTTCTCTTCTTATTCAATATATGTTACTTCCTCTATTTCTACTTGCATAGTAGATAATGAAGCAAAACTTCTATGGCCAAGGGAGAAGTTAAAATTTGAACATCTTGAAGAAGAGGCTTCCATTTCTGACCCTATTGATAATGAAGGGTCTTTCTGGGGTGATAGAGAGAATATGATGGATTGAGAATCGACATCATTATTTTCTTATGGTATTGCTATAACTTCTTCTGATATGGTTGATGAAGTATAGAATTTTTGGATTTTAGCAGATGAAATAAAGACATATCCATATAAGATTTCATCATTTCTAGATGAATCAACAATTTCTACCATTCTTTCTGGCTCGATTGTCATAACTAACATTATTGTATTTTCTATAAGAGTGTTTGGATTTAGGTCTATCCTGTCAATTTGACTGATAGGCAAAACATAATTTGTACTCACGTGTACGAATGGGTTTACTAAAATATTTTCCAAACCACTTGGAGCATTAATTTTGGTAACCTTCTTTGCCATGGATTTTTCATTTCCATCCATGTGATAAAATTATGCCTCAATGTATTGATATTCACATGTTTTGAATGGGGATTTTTCACCATACAATGTCCCAATTTGACCATTGAGACAATATTTGAGACATTGATGGTATGATGAAGATACGGTCACATGTTGATGTAGCCAAGGTCTTCCATGAAAAATGTTGAAGGTTGTGTCTTGATGAACAACCATGAAATCTGAATTAGATACAAGGTCTCCAAACTGAATTTTGAGTGTAATATCTCCCAGTGGTTCTTGTTCATTCTTATCGTATCCTTGCAACATCAAAGTAGAAGGAGATAAATTAGATTCAGTGAGGCCCAATCTACGAAGAGTATGAATAGGAATGAGATTGACTCTTGATCCATTATCAATGAAAGCCTGTCATATTTCTATATCATTGACTTTTCCAGATAGATACAAAGGTTTGATATGTCCATGTACAACATCATCTTCATCTTCATCTGTAAAATATATCACTACATGGAATTCTGCAGGATCATTCTCTATATGGTAGACTTCAGCCGCAACAATTTCAGTTTTGAATTCTTGAGGACTTGAAAAAGCCTCAATAAGCACCTCCCGAATATATTTTGATATATTCAAGGCATCTAAAATTGATAACTTGTCTGGTACTTGGGCCAAATTTTTCAAGACATCATACTTTTGGTCCAAAGGTCTTCATTTTCAATCTAGAAAATGCAGTTTTTTAGGTGACTTGGAAGCTGATGCTTTGGTAGTAGATGCATCTCTTATCGGGGTAGAAGATGGAAACACTCCTAGATTTTGTAAATTAGACTGACTATGTCTATCTATTTGCTGAGAGGAAAAAGGTGTGACCTCTAACCGGTCTTCCAAAATAACCACATCAGGACCAAATCTACCATGTGTGGATGAACTTTCTTGTTCTTGTTGAGCTCGTTGAAGGGCTTTTCCTTGAGTTTCTACCGCATATAAAGTTCTAGCAGGGGTAGGATTGAAATAGTGGCTTTTGTAATATCCACATCTTCCCCTGTATCCTAAACCTCTGTCTCTTCCTCTAATTCCTCTATTAGATATAGGGAACTTAGGCTCATCATAATTGAAACTGTCATTGGAATAAGGATCTGTTAAATGAATCAGGTTAATAGAACCAAAGATCAATTCTTCATCTGATGAAAATTCTACCTGATTAGCTAGTTCAGGTTGTTCCATTTGGTGGGGCGGTGCCCGTAGTTTGGAATTAGATGGCATAAATTCTACCATAGTCAAAGAAAACTTAGGCTTTGACACAAGCTCGTCTTCTTCTGACTGCTCTTCTTTCTTCAAATTACACCGCTTCTTTGAGGATTTTCCTTCTGATGAAAAGGGTTTTGTTGTGGCATTCATAGCAGAAGACACAATTGGTTGATTCAATTGTGTTCGTAAAATGGAATGATTTTGGTTTATCATTTTCCTCACCATAAAATCATCATATTTCTGTGAGTTTTTACTTTTGACTTCATGCCACCCATCTTCTTCCTCTGGATAAGTAGCAGTAACACATGCTACCTAGGATGAAGAACCTTTCAGTTTTACCTATCCAGAGTCAACCATCTTTTGCAGGAGGTCTTTGAAGACAAAACACTCTTGAATGGGATGCCTCAACATCTGATGAAATGGGAAATAGTTAGGGAGGTCTCCATCTCCTTCCTTGTTCGAACTTTTGGGCCTTGGTAACTAAACCATATTGTTTTCCAGAGCCGAGATGCAGTATCCAGGAACTTGTTCATTCCGGAAGGAATAAAATTTGTTCTTCAAATCTTCAAACTATTTACACCTTTGATCTCTTTGATCATCTTGATGAGGCGGCCATTATTTTTTATGTTCACGAGGTGGAGCCCTTCGATACGATGAAGTTTTTCAAGTGGAGGTAGGTATAGGTGCTTGTTTAAGTGTAAATGTAGTAGTCTTTGATTTCCCTATTCTACTTCTTGGAAATGATGGAATTACATGAGTTTTAGCCTTAGTCTTTGTAAGAGAGTCCTCTATCTACTGAGCGATTGAAGTAAGGTCTCAAAACCCTCCTCTTTATTTCATAGGGATCAATGGTTTGCATAATTCATCATTCAGATTTTCCACACAAATTGGTAACAATTCTTCTTGAGGGAGTGCTAAACTTAATGAATATGTTAATCCCTTCCAGTGAGTAATGAAATCTAAAACTCTTTCATTTTCCCTTTTCTTACAATTGGTAAGATCAAAAACTGTTGTCTTTGGCCACATTGAGCTAAATTGAATAAGAAATCTTTGACGGATATCTTCCCACCCGGTAATTGACTGAGATTGAAAACTTGTATACCAAACAAAAGCAGGTCCTTGTAATGACAGTACAAAACACCTGAGATTAATTTCTTCGTGTTATTGAGGAGTTCCCATCATAGGATCACGAAGAGAAACTAAATGTTTTAAGTGTTTTTCTAGATCTTCCGAACCATTAAAAATTGGGAATGTAGTATTTGGAAAATTTGAGGGGGGAGAGATTGCATCCACCCATTCAGGGTAAGCTCTCTTTTCTGGTTGAACATATGCACCCTTTCCTTCCATAGCTTTCAATTGAGCTGTTAATGACTCAATGGTAGTCATAAATGTTTGAGAAACATTTGGTTGAGCTTGGGCCTGAGCAGGTGCAATAACTGGAGTTTGGACAGGTGTGGCGACCGGTACTGCCACTAATGGTGGTATTGGTGGTTGCTGTCACATATGACCCATGGGATTAGACCTGTGAGGGTGTAATTATAAAGGGGGATATTATTGATCCATCCCAGTAGTTGAAACAAATTCCTTTGATTGATTAACTTCATCATGCTTAGGAGGAAGACTACCTTGAAGTAGTTTTTCATTTAACCTCCTTAATTCCTTCATTTCTTCTTCTTGTTGTGCGAGCACATCCTCTAATGAGAGTGATTGGCCTTCTCCATAGGTAGGGTGGAATGTAACATGACTTTTACCCTTTTTCGTGGCATGTGCCTTTCTGGAGTATGGAAGGGCATTACCCAAAGGAATGTCTTGCCCCTGGGAAACCCTCTGTCTTCTAGTATTCACACCTCCTTCATTCGTTTATGTGTGTACAGATTCTTGAATAGGAACATCTTCATCTGATTCCTCTAGGTGAGCCTCATGTTCTGGGGGATTAGTGATAGTGGCATTGATGAAATTTATCGATTCATAATGCATTTCATCCCTTATGTCAATGCTTCTGCGATACTATCTTCTTCCATATCCTTTATGAGACATTGCATTTTGTTTTGTTGATCCCTTAGGAACTTCTTGAGGAACTTTAATTTGGATGGAATATTCTGATAAATCATCCCTGGGTTCCTCTTGTGGCTTCTTCCATAATCTAGAGAAGACTGACTTTCACTGAGGAAGAGATTGAGAATTTGAAAAGGCCCCAAGTCCGATGGACTGGTGTTATTCCTGTTTTTTCTGTTCAACTCCTCGAATCCTGTCTGTTGATCCCGAGGGTTGGATTAAAAGAGTCCCTAGTTTGGCAAGTTGAGGTGGATCTTGAGCTACTACATCTGAAACTTTCTTAAAATCTATCCTAATTTTGTGGACTTTAGTCTAGAAATTGGCTGGATGCATAATCTGAAATCCACTCAAGTCACCTAGCTCAAATAACCGTTGGATTATTTCTGACACTTCTATCACCTGATGATGTGCATGCTCTAAACGAGAATCATGCCCAATATTTTAATTTACTAGATTCAAGAGTAATTTGACAACTTTTTCTTTATATTCCTGACTTTGGGAAGAACTAGTTGAGGCCTGTTCTTGGGAAATCCATTGATTACGAACAAAACTAGTTAAATTTGGCAAGCCATGGGAAATAACATTGCATGAGACCACTTTTTGTGGACTTTGTTGACTGGAGAGCACAGTGAAATGAAATTCTCCATGAAAACCCCATCCCCTAATATGAATACATGATGGGGCATTGGTAATTAATCGGTGCAACCTTTTCAACACGCCAAGGCATGAATGCTGAAGGGCTCTCTGCTGCTTTTCAACCTTTGGGTGTCAGGAAACTGAGAGAGATGCCAAGTAAATTTGGTGTTGCAACCCTTCTATTATCTTGAAATGATTTTGATATTCATCATAAGATAATATTTTCTCTTTTAGGTGACAAATAGTTTTCCATATGTTGAGATGAATATCGTGAATACAATCTTCTGTCAACATTTCTGGAATATCATACTAAGAGTCAGTCAAAGGCCAAAACATGACTGGTATTTCACCTTTTTCCAGTTGTTTTCTCATATTCAGCACTTCCTATTTGTCATTTGATGAATATTCTTCTACCTAATTAGACCAAAGTTGGTGCCTCTTTGTTGCTTCATCGGATTCAACAGGATTGGTAGAGAATTCATTTTTCATATTAGATGATGAATGACCCAGTGGTGGTTCGGAGAATGACCTACACCCCAGGATATCTTCTGTTTGAGAAAGTATTTCACCTTCTAGCGGTAAGGCATCAAACATGACTGGCTTCGTATTTGCAAGTGCCTCAAGATAAGAGGGCTTTCTCATTATTGCATTGTCCATTGATGAATTTTCTAGGAAATGCAAAATACTACTGCAGAGAGGACTTTTGTAGCTAAATTCATCATCATAGTGAGGACCACCATGGTGGGTTATAGCAAAAGATGAAACATCTTGCTCCCTGGTCTTCTGGCCACACAGAGGGTTATCATGGCTCTCATCTGAAGATGATAATTCAAGATTGAACGAATTGCTATGAAGCAATCCTTCATGAGGAAGTGTCTGATGAAAACCTTCAGAATTATTGTTGTTACTTCTGGAATCTGGAAATGAGAGAGTGGAATCTTGAGTTACAACAGACAATTGTCTGAGGGCTTCAAGAACTCCAGCATTGAGCAAGGCCTTATTGCAGATTGTCTCTTGATTTTTCAACTGTATTGGATGGGTCTTTTTCTTGGATGCCATTTTACACACTTCAGAAACCATTTGTTGACGAAAGTGGTTATTATGGTCAAGTTTATGTGCCTGCTCAAGAGAAATGGTTAGGTTAGGATGATAATCTCCATTTAAATCGGGTGAATGTGCCCGACTTGATTATCCATATGACATGGGGGAGTATGCCCCACAACCCTCCTAAACTGGAATAGAGGTGTGTATCTACTCCGGAGTGACATGTTGATGATTCACTCCACTGATAGGGATAGATTTATGATTCTTTCCCTGTGATTCTGCTGAAGCTATTATAATATTCTGACAAGTATCCATAATATGGGTAGGGATTTGATTCTGGTCTTTAACCATTGTCAAAATGTGTTTGGTGACTTCAGCTGCCGGAACGGGAATATACGTCCTTTCCGTGTTTGGAGTAGGTGTGTGTTCCTTCTAATGTCCTCCTTTTCCTGTCAGTGAATTCTGACAATACTCATGTGTAGGGGCAGACAGTTGTGT
Organism: Viscum album; assembly: GCA_963277665.1. NCBI lineage: Eukaryota > Viridiplantae > Streptophyta > Magnoliopsida > Santalales > Viscaceae > Viscum > Viscum album. The sequence continues at coordinate 193,732,560 of OY728137.1, read as the reverse complement.
CTGCCTCTTGTTTGTCATTAGAGCTTTCCAATTGACATCTCCGAGTGCTACTAAACAAGATTGTTGGTTAGATTGATGAATTGAAAGTGTATGTATCTACTGATTTTTCTCCACCAAATATGATTGATGAACTTCTTTGAAGATTGGAAGATGAGACTGCTGGCATAATTGATGAGTCTAAGAAGGTGTATGTGCCTGTTTACAGGTGGTCACCACATTTGATTGGCAAGCTCCTTTGGATGCAGTCAGATGAGCATGCTGACTGGCAGATGAATTTTAAACAGGTGTATGTGCCCGCCTATAGTACTCCGCCAGAATTTCCTGGTGGGATTGGTGTGTTACTTCTTGACGAGTCTGCTGGGTAGTGAAATCAGAAAGGATGGGTGTATATTCCCACTCATTTATTTCCATCAAGTTAGGTTGATGGAATTCTCCAGAGGGGGAAAAGGTAAGAACCTACTCCCTGTTGGACGAATTTTTTCCTCTGACGATTCGTCTTTCATTCTGGAGTCTGAGGGACCTGAGCCGAATATCTAGAGGTGATACCCTCATCATGTTGAGGGTGCACTACCGCACGAGTCTGGTGGTAATTGTTGGTGGGAGTCCTCAGAAAGGACTCTTGTCTTCTTGAATTGAGGCCTTGAGTGGCCTATTCATTCACAAACCTATAATATTGGAGGGACTGGTTATTGCGTTCCAGGGATAACGACTTGAAATGGTTGAAAATGGTGGTTGGCACCACCTGCTTTTTAACCACTGGCCGTCGCTGTCCGGACAACCAGGGTGAGTTGTTCACTTAGAGGGCTTGTCGAGCAGCCTCCAGATTCGAGATGGTATCATGTTGATGGTATTCCCTCACCAATGCATTTGAGACCCAGCGTTGAAGATGCTGAGTAGGTGATTTTATCCTCAGAGAAGATGAGGATCCAATAAGAGTAGCGGCTGAGGCACTCACAGGTGTGAACTTTAAAGAATCCATTCTGTATTGTAGAGAGATCTTGGAAAAGAGTGCCTGTTTGATATAGCAGAGATAATCAAAATAGGTTTGGCCAGACTACATCTTTTGGATAAATACATATATGTTTTATTGCTTTATTGGCCCTCATACTGAGTTTAATAGGGGACTAAAAAATAAGTAAAACATCATTTAACTTGGTTAAGGATTCACGTCGGGTTCACCATTTTTGTTTATTCTCTAAATGGGGATGACCTTATTTGTATAAGGTTCAAACTTTCCAATCAGTTTCTAATGGGTTTATTTGTATAACTGGAAACATCTAATGATTCTATATCCATTTGGACCTACTTTCCAAAGGTAGGGGCTCATTAGTTGTGGACCTATGAGGCTTAAAAATTTTCATTGTTCAAGCGGATGGGAGGTCAAGCTCATCACACCGTTTTGGGGGGAATTATTTCCTACTCCGGGACTCTCTTATAGATTTATGTTATGTTCATGAATCCTTATAAATTTACCAAGCATGAAAATGAGTTTTTCTTTTAGATTTGGCAATCAATGATTGATATGTATAGGATTTGGAGAATCTTATATATGTATTTGAGGTTCTTCATTAATAGAGAATATTCCATATGTATTGGAGATTCTTAGTCAATAGTATCAATCAATAAATTATATAGAAATATCTTGGTCACTATGATGACCATACTAGTTTTGAAGACACTCAGTGGGGTACTTGAAGTTTATTATCATTCAGAAAGACGGGGATTATTTCAGAGTTGGGATCATACCCACAGATGGACTACCTACGTATCCTTTTTAAAGGAATGAGAACCCATGTAGTTCGATAAAAAGGATATAGTTTAACGTCATATGGGCAGAAAATAATTAATGAAAGATGGGATTGAAACTTATAAAGGCTTCCTACGTACTATACTTTTAAGGTAGAGATCAAAGTCCACGTAGTTCGAGCAAATAAATATGGGGTTTATGCATAGTTAATGACCCAAAAAGAGATGTCTTGATTACTTTTACACTCTAAGCACATGTGAGTCATGCTCGGTGTGAGAAAAAAGAGGTATCAGTAAACTTGACAATGGTTCCATGAAAGATGCAGTCTATTTAAATGATGTTGGGATTACATATGTATGACGACCCAAGTAAATGAAGACTAGGACTTAGGAAAGAAGCCCAAGATCAGGGTCTATAAAGGTATTTTTACATTATGGAGATTTTGAATTTTAACCTAGGAATTACTCTTGAAAAAGAATCCCAAATTAAGAGGGACTTATGATAGGGTTTTATTCCTGAGAAGGAAGCCCAAATCAAAAGAAATTACGATTGGGTCTTACTCCTGAGGAAAAGGCCCAATGTTAAAGGAAATTATGACTAGGGATTACTCCTGAGAAGGAGGCCCAGGTTAAAGGTGTTTGAGAATTGGGGCTTACTTCTAAGAAGGAGGCCCAAACCAAGAGATCTTCTCATCTCAAAAGATGAGGTTATATAGGAAACCCCTAACCGGGGTGAAATAAAACTTGTAATTCACGAGGTTTTGGGAAAGGTTTTCACAGAATTCCCTTCAGATAAGGAAACCAAAAAAATAACCATGCTATAAATGGATTTGAAGAGGGTTTTTAAGGCTATATCTTGAAGAGGGGAGGTGGATTTAAGGAAAGGAGGTGACTAGGAAGGAGGCGTGTAAGTATTGTTCTAGCGTGCAAGTCCTGGTCACGCAAGTATACTTGCGCGACATGAGTCACCTTGGGCGACAAATAATCTGTAGGGTAATACTTGGGAGAATTTGAACTCAATCCCTTAGTATCATCCCTAGAGGCTTCCAAAATGGTGGCGTGAAAGTTACCTTGAGAGGGAAAGGTGGAGCGCAAGTGTCTTCATTTTCCTTAAGGGTTGGACACTTAGGCACGCAAGTATTGATGAGTTCTAACACTTATGCATTATTCTTCCTCTTTAGAGCTTCCCTTATAGGTAAATAATTACCTTAGAAGTGTTCAGAAGATGTCAGACAAAGACTTGGGCGACCATAGCTTGAATTTGAGTTTTGGAAAATTTTTCCTCTAAATGGGGGGTCCACCGGGGCTATTTATAGGTCACTGGGCACCCTGGGTGAAAAAAAATGAATATGGCGCGCAAGTGACTTGCGCGACCCATATGTGGAATGCAAGTGACTTGTGCGGTGAGAAGAAAACTTGTGCGGCTCCTTTTTAATGGGTCCATTGTTCATACCTTTGTCAATATTTGATGTTCTTCAATGGATGAATCTCTTTGTGCTTATGGTATTCCCCTTTTCCACTCGTTAGACTCTGTAACAGAAAGGAGTGTCAACAATAACATAATAATTACCCATTGAAAAAAAATGGGTTTCATAATCGTTCTTCAAAGGTCATTTCATAATAAATTCATTTTCGAAATGATCATAAGGCTTGTATTAACCCATTAAAATAAGGTATAATAAACTAGGTATATATTTGAGAGATTTGTATGAATAATTTAGGATAAATCCAAAACATAAAAGCTTATTATCATTGATGAAAATAATTTTAAGAATATTAATAATATTCTTGATGAAAAATAACATATTAACTTTAATTAATATAAAATGATTTCATCTTAGATGGAAAATAATTTTGAAAGATCACTTTGAACATTTCTTTAGAAAAATATCCTTTCCATTTTGAAAACATGTATTTAAAATATAAAAATTTCTCAAATATTAAAGAATTTTTTTTGAAAATAACTTTTTAAACATAAAGAAAAATATTTAAAACATTTTGTTTTCATGAAGGTGAATATTTCCATTCCTGTTCAATATTTTAAAAAACAAATATTCCTTTCATGTTTCTGTAAAAAAAAGTAAAAAAGAACCTTATTTAGGAAATAATTGGAATAAAATTTTAAAATAATTTGTTAAAAAGAAAATTAAGGGTAAAAATGAATTTAAAAAATCATATTATAACTTTTTCGACAACTTATTTAGAAAAAATGTATTTAGATGAAAAAGAATTTTCAAATGAAGAGAGAAATTATGTTAAATTTTCTTAAAAATATTCTTTTGAACTATTAATTACATAAAGAGAAAAAAATGAATGGAAAAAATTTATTCTAATTACATAACCATAGTATAATAAAATTCATGAGTTTATTAGGATATGAATCAAATATTTCATCATCTGAAGAATAAACATAAACAATCCTAATAAATGATTAGATTGTACTATAAAACAATTACCGCTTTGGTAACATTGAATCTTAAGCCATGTGAAATAATTAAATTAAATAAAACTTATAATAGCATTAGAATAAATAAATTCATGATATTAAATGTAAAATGTGATGTATATACACCTCATAAAATTTGATAGGTGTGTAACATGACATATATCTCAAAGAAGGAAAATTGAGACAAAAATCTGTTACAAAGTTTGTATCATTGAGGTGAGAGTTAATCAAAGGGATTATTATGTGTAACAAATTTATAACCACATAAATATAGTGTAAATATATCATAAATAAATAAAAAATAATTTTATATATAATCTTGGAACAATATAATCAATGAAGTAGACATATAACCCAATGAATGAAAATTGATTTAAGAAACCCCTTACCCCATGCTTCCCATTAGTTAAACTCTATTTAACCTCTTGTATAATGGTTTTGAAAATGTTATTAAATTATAAAAGAATAATATTATTATTTATAATATCATATATCATCCTTTAATAACATCTTATTACCCATTTGTTAATAATCTTTCATTATCACTGTAGTTTCGGGTATTAATTGCCTTGTTTTCTCCTACACATTTCATCATGAAGGTTCTGGATCATGAATATAGGTCATAGTTCCATATAATACATAATGATATTAACCTTATAAATATAATTTTTTTAATTATATACAGATTTATAATCATTATTTAATGTTGAACATGGATAAGGAATCATATCACTTTGTGGAGACGGTAGGCCATACATACGCATGAGCAATGTTATCATTTACTTAATGTGTAAAAGGGTAAGAAATTGTATTATATATTAATTTTATATGATTATTAATATTTAATAAAATAATATATAAAAATTAAATTAATCCTTATTAGAATCCATGTGAAGTAAAGGTGAAAAATGTATTACATCGCTTCATGAGGCGGTAGTTCATCGAACACACGAACGACATTATCGCATTGTCTACATAATGGAAAGAAATAAGTTATATATGATATTTTAATTGATTAAGTAAAATTAAATCATAAATATAATATATAAATATTAGATACATTATTATATATAACCTTTATAAGCGGTTATGGAAAACGAATCATGTCGGTTCAAGAGGTGGTAGCCTACCGTGTATATAAACAATGGTTTTGTTTCCCATTTGAGGGAGGAGTTGGTTGGCAGTAATTACCTTAGAATAACATCATATAAGTATATATAATATATTTATTTTATTATATCATCATTTTTAATAATATTTTTATGAGTTTTAGGGATAAATAAAATGAAAACTCATAGTTAAGGACTATACCTCTTCTTCATGGAGCTCTTTTAGGTTTACATCTAAATCCTTCTAATGATATATTCTTAATAAAAAAAAGGACTATCTAAAGTGAGCATGGGAGTTAGGAATATTTTTTTATAGGTATTGAATGAACCAAAATAATCTTGGAGTGTGGATAGTATATGAGGGGTGAGGTCCTTTTTTATGTGAGGAAAGGAACCCACTTGGAAATTACATTGAAATTTATCAAAAGACTCCAAAATGATAAAGTATTTATCATGAAAAAACATAACAATGACAATATATTAGTTATTTTTAATTATATTATTGAATTATTTTCATAATATATAAATTATATATGTTTTGGGTCTTTTTACCCATATCTTTTTAGGTTAAACCCTCGATAAACTAGATTTTACCTTAACCATAATAAATAATTTTTACAATTTTCACTATTCATTATGCTAAAAAATAAAGCTAAATAAATTAGATAACATAAATTATTATTATTAAAAATATTTAATACATTTTATCAAATTAATATGACATAATTGGAAAAAAAATAATTTAAAAATAAACTTGCAGACGCGATGAAAAATGGGTTTTCAAGAAGTTTATTTTTCAAGAGAAATATGATTTTAGATTAAATTTTTTAGTAGTAATATTAATTTTATAAATAAAAATTAATATTTAATTATATATAATCTCTAAATTTTATTTAAATCACACTATATTATAGGTTTTTTAATTAATTAAAATATAGAAACATTGTGAACTTTAAAACAGTTTTCAAAAGAAAAAACCAATTTGTTATCCAAAAAATAAACTTATACTAAGATACAATATAAATTTGATTCAAATAAATTTAAGTTGATTAAATATAAATAATTAATACTTATGTTACTTTAAATCATATTCAAAACATAATTTTACTTTTAAATTACTTAATTTATTGAAAGGAAATGATAGTTTTACAAAAATCTGTATTTTTCATTATTTATTGAAAATAAATATTTTACTAAAAATCACAAAATTTAACCATTAGTAAATATCTATATTATGGTTTCAAAAATAATTTTTTCTTTCAAATACATATTATAAAAGTGGTAAAAATTAATTTTAAATAAATCATGGCTAAACTGGATTTTAGAAAGATAAATTTTTCTAGAAAACATTTCTCTTTCTTTCAAATGGTTCTTATTTTGTTTATAATCAATGATAAAAATTGAATTAATTTTATAAATTTTTATACAATATAATTTTCATAATTTATTTATTCATATTCTTACCCTCCAACATGACAATTATGTTATAATGGGAAATTTTAAATAATTATATATTAATTGAGTATCACTTTTCGTTTAAAAATGGTATTGCGTGCATATAAAGCTACCAATGAGATTGAATTTATTTAAAAATAATTATATATTAAAATCTTGGGGTGTTACCTTCTATTTTAATCTTGGTTTTTCTTGTAATATATTCTATTTAAAATGATGTTCCAATTTTAAAATCTTATGTGCTATAATCTACCCCTTAAATAAATTTTGTCCTCAAAATTTAATTATTATCTTAGTAATAAAGGGTTTGAAATTTGAAAATAACATTGTTGTAAACCCACATCATTAAAAGGGTTAAAAATAATATTGAAAATATATAATGATATGTATTAAGGTTACTATGAATAATCATATACCAAGTTTCCAAATAAGAGAACATAGGTGGGAAGTGAAGATTTTGAAAAGGAAGAAAAGAATAATGTCCAACTAAGGATGTTGAGTCATAGAGATCATTGATCATAAGAAATTGAATGATCATGATAAAATAAACAACTAAAAAACCATAAACCAAATAGGTTTGAAAATTTTCATTGATATCCTTAGAAATGGCGGTAATTGGACAACGTTTTATTTCAATATTTGTTCCCTAAAGTTGAGAATTTCTTGTGCTCTCTAAGAATATAGTGAAATATAATTACATGATATATTTCTATTTCATAATCAAAATTTTATCCTTTGGTTGTGATTTAATCAATATCAACTTCATCTCTTACCCCAATAAATGAATATCCAAAAATGATTTTTTTATGCTTGAAGCACTAAAATCAACTTTTAATGGATCATAAGATCAATAAAATAGTAGCAATATATTAATCCTATCTTTGTTAAAACCAAAACGGTTATAAAAAGGATAGATAATATCCAAAATGAATATATATATATATTAATATCCAAAATACAACTATGAAACCAAAGGGTTAACATAGATAATTCCTTAAATAAGTGACCTTATTTCCCAAATAACCTTAATAACCTCAATATCAAGAACATCTCCAACATTATATTTTCCTCTATTATGTGTTTTTATCTATATAGTATCCCCTTAAATTAAATCATCTTTCTAGGTCTCTGGTATCATTGAACATATTCTTTAAAATCCTTAATGAAAAACTTATATAGACCAATCCTTATATATATTTCATAATTCAAATAATTCTTGAATTCTAGTACATAAACATTTCAATAATTCCACTTCATTCTTAAACTAATAACTATGATTATTTACCTTATTACATAATACCTCCTTAATTTCATATGTCATTTTTATTACATTCATTATCAACAGCAAAACCTTTACTCGTACAACCATTTTGATCATCTCCTTAAGATTTCCCACTAGAACATCTATTTTCATAATGTTTATTCTTTCCACATTAAAAATATTCAACTATTTATGATACCTTAGGGAAAACATTATTATTATCCATTTCATTAACTAAACTTATCATTTTTTCTTGGAAATTACTTACTTTTTCCCCTATTATCCACAAGTAAAACAATGTACCATTCCTTTGATACATTCCCTTGAGTTTTTCTTCTCACAATCTCAACATATAAAAAACAGAATATTCTTTCTTCTATGGTCTCTACCACCTGAACTCTTAGAAAAATCTATATTTATATTCTTTAGTGAGTCCAAGATTTTGTTAAGTTAATAGTTGTTAAAAATTTATAATGATAAGTGTTTATGAATAATCACAATATCCTTTACTCCAAACAACATCCCATATAGTTTCACATTAATACATTATCTATCACATTCAACATTAACCCAGTTAATTATGGTTCCTACCATGACTAAAAGAAATAAAAAATAAAATATGATCATACTTGAACATATTAAAGTAAAACTTATAAATTTAAAAGGAATAGCTTAGGAACGATAAGTATGTCCTAGATTATTGGCTTTTAGGTTTAAATCTACATTATCTATGGTAATGTTTACTATTAGGTTTTCTAACCTAACAATTTGTTTATTTCCTTTATAATGGTTTGTAATGTTTTTGATTATTTCTAAATCATATCCCCTGGGAGTGTCTAAATATGTGTATAGAAAGGCTCATTATCGTGCACCAGGTGAGGATCGAGCTCTATCAATTCACCCTTTTCAAGGTTATTACACCAAATTACCTTTGTTCTAGATCCACATCCACTTATAGTATCCAGATAGGTATGTATTTTCATGAAAACAACTCACTCTATATATCACCAAGATTCCAGGATATTTTCCTATACATAGAATTATTCATAGAGTTATCCTTATACTTGTCCCTAGGGTCCTCACGGATGTTTTCTCATCCTATTTCTGAAGTTTAACAGAACCTTTCCTCTGACACCAGTTGTGGAAACTCAATCCTTTTACATATATTATTACATGATTATTAAACATAAATATCCTATAATTACAGCACAAGGATTATAAAATCCTTGTATATTTATAAGACAACTCTATTAATATATAAAACATGGAATCTTTTCTTTTATTTTCCACTGTGATCTCCAAAAATCCATTCGAGATCCTCAAACATCATGGGATATTCTGAGGAATAAATAAATAAATGGGTGAGGTAAAAACAAAGTAAGGGAATAAACATGATAAAGAAGCATAACATTTTAGTTAAAGGTATAACATGATATTATAAAAGAGAAGTTACATGAGTAATCAAGTCGAAGAAAAATATAAAGTGCATGGTATCACAAGATCATGTAAACTTAGTAAATGTTGTAGTAACATAAAAATAGGATGTAAAAATAAGTCAAGGCTAACTCCCTAGACAATATCATTTGGTTCAAAAAGTACCATAATGGATTTGGTTTACTCTTTAATATCATAAATTACATCTATTGAGACTATAACATTACCCAATGCATTATAATACTATCTAGGCTCACCCATAAAAACATATTCATGGTGAATGTGTTCAATATGAATGAAATAAATCATAATACATTACAAAATAATTAACCATGGAATGAAAATGGGTTGCATAATATTCATCTAATCAAATTTTTAGTGATAGAATTTGAGAAATAATCATAAGACATATATTACCCCACTAAAAGAATGGATAATAAACTAGGTATTTATGTATGAAACCTATATACATAATTTAGAAGCAATCTATAACATAAAAGTTTCTAGTCATTGATGAATACAATTTCAATAATATTTAAAACATTCTTGAGTAAAAATAACCTTTTCACTTTGAGTAACATCAAAATATTTTACCTTAGATCTAAAATTATTTTTTAATATTACTTTAAAAAATTATTTAAGAAAATAATCCTTTCCATTTTGAAAACACATATTTCAAATATAAAAATTTCCCAAAAATTAAAGAAATATTTATTTGAAAAAAAAATTGAAACATAAAGAAGAGTATTTAAAACAATTAGTAGTCATGATAGTGTAAGAGTTCTATTGATTCCAAATAAATTAAAAAAACCAATATTCTTATCACATTTTTGTAAGAAAATTCAAAATATACCTTGATCAGAAAAATAAAGAATTATTCCTTTAAAAAGATTTGTAAAAAACCAATTAAGGGTAAAAAATTACTTTAAACAGTAATAGTAAAACATTTTTTAAAACCATTTTTGAAAATAGGTATTTGTAAGAAAAAATAATTTCTGACTGATGAGAGAAATGAATTCATATTTTCTTAAAATCCTTCTTTTGAACTATTGAGTAAAAAAAGAGATTAAAATAAATGTAATTCATTTATTATAATGAAATAAGAATAGGATAATAAAAATATTTTTTTATTGGGAGGTGGATCAAAATATTCCATCATTAGAATCATATTCAAAAATAATCCTGATAAATGATGACATTGTACTATAAAACCATTACACTTGGGTAACATTGAATTGTAAGCCCTGTGAAAGAATAAAATTAAATAAAACATAAAATATCATGATAATAAAAAAAAATTCATTTCAAATAGGTTGTATATACACCTCATAAAATAAGATAGGTGCATAACATGACATATGTCTCAAAGAAGAAAAATTAAGACAAAAATCTATTATAAAGTTCATAACATTGAGGTGAGAGTTAATCAATGGGGTTATTATGTGTAAAAAAAGTATATCTCAAAAATATATTTTAAATACATCATAAATCCATAAAAATTAAATTCACACATAATCTTGGAACAATATAATTAATGAAGTTGACATATAACCCAACGAATGAAAATTGAGTTAAAAACCCATTACAACAAGCTGCCCTTTATTTGAGCACTATTTAACCTCTTGTATAGTGGTTTTAAATATTTTATTAAATTATAAAAGATCCATATTATTATTTATAATATCATATATGATCCTTTTATAAGATATTATTACTCATTAGTTAATAATATTTCATTATCACTGTTGTTTTGGATGCTAATTTTCTTGTTTTTTCATGTACATTTCAATGTGAAAGTTTTAAATATTGATCATAGGTTATTGTTCTATCATATCCAAAAATATATTAATGTTATAAATATCATTTTTTTATTTATATACATCTTTAGAATCATTATTTAATTGTAAACATGGAAAATGAATCACATCGCTTCATGGAGATGCTAGGTCGTACGTATACACCAGCGATCTTATCATTTCCTTAATGTGTGAAAGGGTATGGTAGTGGTTTGTATACTAATTTTTAATAATTTTTAATATTTCATTAATATCATATATAAACATAAAATTAATCCTTATTTACTTCTATGTAAATCTCAAGTGAAAAACGAATCACATCACTTCTTGATGTGGTAGTCCACCATACACATGAACGACGTTATTATATTATCTACAGAATGGAAAGTAAGAATGTATATATGATATTTTAATTATATAAATATAATTATATAATAAATATCATATATAAACATTATATAAATAATTATATCTAGCCTCGATAAGTGGTTATGAAAAATGAATTACGCCGGTCTATGAGGTGGTAGTCTATCGTACACCCAAACAATGGTCTCATTTCCCATTTGAGGGAGGAAAAGATGGTTTTAGGTAATTACCTTAACAGATAAACATCTCAGTAGATTAAATATACTAATTTTATTATATCATCATGGTTTAATAATATTTGAAATAGGTGGAGGAATAAATGAAAATGCATAATTAAAGACTATACAACTTTTTCATGGAACTCATTTATTTTTACACATAAACCCTTATAAGTAGATAATCCTAATCAGAAAAAGGCCTCTAGAATGTGGGTAAGGTAGTGAGAAAGATTTTAGGGTAGGTCTTGGCAGAACTAGAATGATCTTGGAGTGTGGAGATGAGAGAAGGGTATAGGTCCTTTTATAAGTGGGGAAAAGAACCCACTTAGAAATTTCTCAAAATAATCCAAAATTATAAATTTTTTCCCATGAATAAAAGGATTCTAAATGACCATATATTCTATATTTGTATGGATAATATTTATATATGTCCCGAAAATAGAAATTAGAACAGTTTTGGGTCATTTTTAACCCCTCTATATTTAGTTTAACCCCCAATAAACCTGTTTTTACCTCAACTATGGTAAATAATTTTTAATATTTTTAATATTCATTGTAGAAAAATTTTAACATGAGAGGGTTTTTAAAATAACACTATATTTGATAGCACATACAACATGAAACAAAAATCTTAAAAGAACCCAAAAATATTAAATATGGTTATTATAACATAGCTATTAAATTGGTAGTTGTAAATATGAGTAACCATATTATAAAATATAAATAAATTTCTTAATCATTAAAAATTTATTGATTAATTCTTAGAAAAGAAACACTAAAATTTCGTAATGTCATTTTATACACTTTTTCAAAAATGATTTTTATTACTTTTTATGAGAAAATAATAAAATTAATTTTTATAAATTTAGAAACTTATTTTGTTAAAATTAACTTCAATTTTTAAATAACTATATCAAAATTAGTTTAGGGTTATATTTTCAAATTTTTATGAAAATATTTCTCCCTGTGAATAGTGAAAATGCTGATTCTTATTGAAAACTGTATTTTTATTTAAAAAATTTCAATGTTCCGTTTTATTTTAAAATTATTTCAAAGTTAAATTAGTGATATTTTATTATTAATAATTCAATTAATTTAAGTGTAATCAATTTCCTGGTTGAATTTGTAATAAAAACATTTTTATACTTAAAAAGAACATTTTTCAGAAAAACTATTTTTCGTTGCATTTTCACGGTTTCATTTTAAATTAAATTATACCAATTTTTTGTTTTGAATTTTAAAAAATTAAATAAATATTTTCATTTGATAGTTAAATATTTATTAAATAGGTCCCTTTAGATTTTGGTCACTATAAATAGTAACCTTAGTAATTTCTTTTAACACGATAAAGGGTAAATCAGATAAGTAAGGTTAAAAATAAAATTATATGGAGTATAAAAAACCTTAAAACTTGTATAAATTTCATTTTATGAGAATATTTAAACCATAATCATCCAATATTCAATTATATGTAATTTTATGTCCAATTGTATGAGGTTATGACCTTTATAGTATTTTATTTTATAAAAAGTCAAACATGTCACACCCTTGTTTTTAATAAGTGTAATATTTTTAATATGGTGTTATACAAAGGATATGTTTGACTATAAATATTATTTTTAAATATAAAATATTTATCTATATTGTGGATTTTTTTTTAGTGAAGAAATTATTAACTTAAATTCTTACACAATGCTGATGCGGTTATTATTTAATTAATGGAATACTCAAATAAATGATATTAAAAATATTAAAAATACCATAATTTGAGATATTTAAGGAGATAAAGGAATTATATATATTACCATTCTAGTTTAAAGATATAATAAAATAGTTTTTTGTAATTTTAATTGGTGTTTTGGTTTTTTTAAAGTTAAAGTAATGAGTAATATCAAAATTGGAAATAATGATATTTTATGAGATTAATAATTTATTTAATTATTTTAAAATAATAAAAAATATTAAATAAATAAAACTAGAATAATATATAGTCTAAAATTATATTTCCTATTCATTTATTTCCCATTTGGAAGCATTTTTCTCTTTAATAGTCTCAATATATTTTAATCTTTGGAGAAATTATAAAAGTGACCCACTCTCAATTAAAAAAGGGAACCTTTTACCTCACTTATTAACAATATTTTTAGACTTATAGAATGACCAATTTCTACCCATTACAATTCCCAAATTCTCTATCTATACTTTGGAGATACTGGTCTCTACAAAATACCAATCTTAATTCCCTTAGGAAAGGATCTAAATATGGTCTTCTCAAGAAGAGATAATTATCTTACATGAACTCTCTTTATTTATTTCTTCTTCTAAATCAACTTAATGTGTTTTTTACATCCTAAATTAATAAATACAGTGTAATATATATACTTATATGTAATTATTATTATGATTCATCCATATTACACCTTTTATCCATCCTATACAAATTAAAAACATTGTTCGTGCATACATACGACGTATCATCTACATATAGTGGTGTAATTCATTTTTAGTCACCACTTTAATTGGATGGTTATAAATACGGAAATAATTAATATATATTATATATATGACATAATAATTATTTTGTATAGTTTATTTATTCTTTACCTTTATTTCATTTCATCCCTAAAAAAATGGAAATAGTATTCATGTGTATGTACAACCTACCGTCCCCATGAACTATGTAATTCATTTTTTTATCTCTATATTTATTAATGAATTTAAAAGTATATATATGATATTTTAAAAATAAATAATAAATTTCATATTATTTAATGATTAAAAATGTATAAGGACTAGTATATTGCATCAAAATATACCTAGAAAACGAAGAAGTTAACACCAAAAATAGTGATTTTAATAATGAATTGATAATAAATGGGTGATAAAATATTATAATAAAATAATATATGGTGTGATATAAATGATTATGGTTTAATAATATATGTATAAAAAATTTATATTTATTATACAAGAGTTTCAATCATGTACAAAGAAAATCAAACATGAGGTAAGAGTTTCTCGTCTCAATTTTACTTTTATGAGACATATTTCATATTAACCACTTATTTAATTTATGTGGTGTATATACTACCTATTTGATATATTATATAATGAATATATTTTTATTCATGGAATTTAAATTTTCATTTTATTTTATTTCTTTCATGGTTCTTGTAATTCAAATGTTACTAAAGTGGTAAGGGTTTATATCACAATTTCATCGTTATTAGGGATTTTTATATCTATGTCTTTAATGGGTACTATTTATCTTCAATGTTCATGTTTTATAAAATTTATTTAAAAAATATTTTTAGTATTTTACAATGATTTTTTAATGTTTTTTTTACCATTTTTTTACTATTTACAAAAAAAATTCAGAGGAATCTTCCTGTCATTTTTCGAAAAAGGTATTTTTTTACTTTTATTACAAAAGTGTGAAAGGAATTATTTTTTTAATTTATACGGCATGAAAAAAATTTCCAAATATTATTAATACTAAATTATTTGAATACTACTTTAAAATTTTACAAGGTTCTTTTCGAGTATTATTATTTCTTTATTATGTGGACTGTTTTTAAACTTTGAATATTATTTTTAAAGTAAAAGGGGTATTTTAGTTAAGAAATATCACATTAATATATTTAAATTATGTTAATCCATTTAAATAAAATTTATTTAATATTATGTTGATGATTTACTCTAATGATACCATTCATCATATTTATATTAAGGGTTTTGATTATTTTTTCACTGGGATTATTGGTATTTTGTATGACTAGTTCTTCCAATGTGGATAGTTATTGATTTTCTATGGAATGTTGATTCAGTTGTAGTATTTCTTTATATGAGAAACTAATATGACTTATTAATTTATGTGTGGGGCCTGATATATCCCCTTGATGCATTGGTAGGTCACATGTGACAAACTATCTTGGTTATTGGTTGAGGCCTTGCCCATTTATGTAAGATGTCTTGGCACGAGGGATCGATGATATATTTATGGTATCTAAAATTATGAATTCCATCATTATGAGATTAGTTATTGATGTATATATGGTTATTAAATTAGTTATAATATCCATGGATAAGTTTGAGTCTCATGTGATTATTTATATGTAATTATTTTATCATTATTTATTCCTGACATATTATTATTATTTTTCAAGTTATTGATTAAATGGAATGTTTTTTTAGTTATTTACCATTACATATTGATTATTACTTATTTATTTATGATAAATTCCATTGTATATATACCCTTATTGACCATTAGTTATCACCCCTTTATTATGATTCCTTTATCTAGGATGTCAGGAAGGGTATTATTATTGATATGTAGGGATATGCTAAATGGAATAATGGTTTACTTAAATAAAATACTATGTTGTATATTATGTTTTCAATTGTAATGTGAAATTCAATTATGTATCTAGTTTTACAAAACTACGAAACTATCCAGTTTTTTTGGATGTGATTACTTATATCTAGAGAAAATATAATAAAGTAACCATTGAATCTAGGATACTGTATTTGGGTTCTTTATATTTGGTATCATAGAAAGTTTAGTGTAATCCTTGGAAACTATATTTTGGAAAACATATATTAAGTAATATAACAATATGACTAACGTTGAGGATAAGTCTATTTATAGGATAATATCCAATAGATTTGGTAATAACCATGGATAAACTAGGTTAAAACTAATGAATCATAGATTTAGAATAAGGTTACATGATTTAGATTAACTTTAAATAATATTTCATGATTATTTTATAGCTCATTCTGATTATTGTAGTTTGATAATTACACTGTGATTTTTGGTTTTTGTTAATGGAAAGAACTAGAAAGAACTAGCTTATAAATGAATGTACTAGAAAATGTGTTGATGATAAACAAAATGGGATTAAGACTAGAGTAAATAAAAATATGATTATTCAAAATCAGTTATCATGATATATATATAAGAACATTCACATTAACCAACTCTCGGACTCACCAAAGAATATAATGATAGAGTTTGTTGAGATCTCAGTGGTGGAGACTATAATAACCCTTCTCTTTATTTCAAATTAACACATGATTTATTACATAAAATTATTCATAATAAAACCCATAATATTGAGAGTTTTAGTTTTTTTGATAATTAGGTACATAGAATAACATCTTGAACATGAGATATGACAACAATATTGAAAACTTCTTTAACATGCTTCTAAAATTTCATGGCTTTTAAAAGTTCATGGGATAACCTTGGGATATACAAAAGAAAGATGTGAGATATAAAGATATGTAAGGGAATAAATAAGGAATTAGGTGATACATTTTATAAAATAGGATTATTAATGGGGAATAAAATGTTTGAGAATCATAAACAAGAATAATAAGGCATGATATAGCATGATAATCATAACATGGGAAATGTGGCACCAATTTAAAACACTACATCATAAACATAGGTCAAGGATAACTGCCAATACAAAATGATTGAAAAAGTATCATAAAATAATTAAGCTACCTATCTATCCCAAACTGATGTATCATGATACTAAACATTACCCAATGCATTGGACCGCTATATAATTTTGGGTGCACCAGTCACATTCATTTCATTATCATGCTTTAGTGTGCCACATCGATCATAAAACATCGAATCATTGATCATAAAATTTAATTCCAAAAACATGGAGTGTGGAATAAATAAAATTAATTCCAATTTCAATGATTTATAATTGTATAAAGGTGAACACCCTTGATAAGAAATGGGTATAGTATTCACTACACAATAGTTTTGGCATGGAAAATCATAGTGAAATTTCAATTGCATAATGGTGTCACTTAAGAATTCATAAAATAATTTTATCAGAGTGAAAGTGAAATATCTTAATTTGAAAATAAAATTTTAATTAATATGGATTTTTAAATACATTTCCTGACATTATTAATTGTAAATATAAGGTATAAGATAATAAAGAAACTTGAATGAAGAAGAGAATGAGAGGATCCCTAACTTGAGTGTGTGAATCCAAATACTTGGGATAAACATCATTAAATCTTGGGGGAACCTTGGGATGAGTCTAAAGAGAGTAATAAGGAGTAAATATGTGATTAAAGTATTTTTTTAGTGAAATAAATGGGATATTGGGTGGTTGTATATAGTAAATGAGTGGGGATTTCTTTATTATTTATCCAACTTTGGTTTTGGACTCTATATAATAAAATTACCAAAAACAAAAAACCTCCCATGGTTTTTCCCATGGTTTCTAAAAAATGGGAGTGGTTTCAATTATTATATAAGGAAAATCTCTGAATTTAATAAAATAATACCCTTTCTTACATGGAAGTGATTCGTACACTTAAAGAAATGATTTTAAAACCATAAAATATATTAATGATTTTTGGAGAATTCATAAAGACTATAAAATTAACCATATAAACATAAAATAAAATTATTTTAAAGGAAAAATATTTTTTTTCTTGGATCCCATTTATAGTATTTATTACATAAATTTTGGGTCATTATGATGTCATAATACAGAAAGTATATTTATATGGTATTTAATTTTTACCCAAAAATTTGGTTGTACTAGAAAATTATGAAAAATTCACCATTGGATAATTTTGACATTATGATTCCAAAAATAATATTAATTTTAAATAAATAATTTTAAAAATATTTAAATTTTTTCTTTTAAAAAATAATCAACATTTATTGAAAAATGATGGGTTTTTTTACAATAACAGTTTTTGAAAACTAATAAAAATTACATTTTCCTTCATAAAAATTATATGATCATTTATATTTAATTAAAATTATTTAATTATAATATTTTATTAAAATATTATTTATTTAAAAAATAAATTAATTCATCAAAATAAATTCCATAATTGAAGCTAAATATTACCCAAAAATACTATTTGTGTTTATTATATTAAAATAGTAGTTCTTTTTAAAGTAAAAATAATAGGATGAAAATATATTTATTATTCTATAAAAAATAACATAAATACTCATATTTATATAGTCTTGATACATATCCTTTTAATGCACTAGAAAATTCCCTAAGAGTATGTTTTGTGACCGTGAGACTTTAATGGGGCGTTTGGGCGTATATGGTTTTGTCCATGATCTTGATAATCTTGAAATTCTCCTGTAAATAGTTTTTCTCATGCTTAAGTTGTTAAATGTAATCTTCGGATTAGTCATGTTAAAATACTAGTGTTTTTATATACCTTGGAATCTCTAATATATGGGCTTCATATGGTAAAATCCTATTGGTTTAAGCCATCACTTCCTTTATTTGTGTCAATTGGATTTGTTAAAACCCTATATTTATACTAATCATGTTATAAATGTTCAATGGTTATATTATAAATGTTAATGATACTTAATGGTCTTTTAAATTTGATAGAATAGAATAAATCTAAATAATTTCATGTTTTTTCTATAACCATATTATATGAAAATACATTTAATTAAATCACAAGGGAAATTTTATTTATAATAGTTTGATTCGTTACAATCTTCCCCCCTTAAGAAATTTCACCCATGAAATTTTCATTTCCCACAATAAAATATATGATGGTAACTATGTTTCATCACTACCTCTAGTTCCCACATCACTTCTTCAAAAATTTTGTTTCTCCATAGCACTTTTACTAGATGAATTGTCTTATTTCATAGAACTTTGTCTCTTTGATCTAAGATCATCACTGGTTACTCTTCATATAAGAGATCATTCTCCAAAGGTACAACCTATGGATTGATTTCATGTGAGGTTTATGGTATGTAATTTCTCAATAGGGATAGATATAATACATCATATACTTGATATAAGTTAGGTGGGAGTGCTAGTCGGTAGGCCACTACTCTGATGCGATCAAGGATCTAAAAGTGGCTGATGTATCTTGGACTAATTTTTTCCTTCTTCCCAAATGTCATCACATTATTATATGGATATATATAGAGGAATATCATGTATCCAATATCAAATATATGTCTCATCTAAAATTTTTATCATTGATCTTATGTCTACTCTGATCAGCCTTGATGTGCTGCTAAATAGTCATAACCTTTTCCACTATTTCCTTGACCATTTCAAGACCTAGTAGTTTTTTTACCCAAATTCATCCCAACCAAGTAGGTTTTCTATACCTCTTCATATAAATGTCTTAATAGGGATCCATTTTTATAATCGATTGGAAACTATTGTTGTAATATAACTCGACCATAGGAAGATGTTGGTCCCATCCTCCTTTGAAGTCAACTAAGTATGCTCTCAACATGTCCTTAAGTGTATAGATAGTCCACTCTAATTGGACATCAGATTGAGGGTGAAAATTTGTGATGAATTATAACTCGGTATTAAGATCATTATGGATACTCTTTCAAAACCTATAGGTGAAACTTGGATCTTTATTGAATACAATCGATCGTGGTGTTCCATGAAGCCTCTCAGCTTCTCTAATGTATATCCTTACAAGTTTATTGAGTGAGAAATCCTCTCAAATTGTAATGAAGTGCATAGTCTTTGTAAAAATATCCAAAACAACCCATATAGCATTATTCTTTCTTGATGCCTTTATAAGACCAATGAAAATGTACAAGGTGATGTTTTTCCATTTCCATGTTGGTATGAGTAACGGTTGCATCATCCCCTTGGATTTTTTTCCTTTACAATTTTACTTGCTTTCACACAATATATCTTGATATATATTCCAAAACCTCATTATTAATATTGTCTTAAAAATATTTTTCTAAGAGATCTTAATAAATATTTGTACTTTCTATGTGGATGGAGTAGGTTGATCTATGTGCATCATCTAACACATCCTTCTTTAACTCAGGATTTGATGGTACACATAGTCTTGACCAAAATCTCACAACTCCTTCTTCATTAACATTGAACTCCAAGAATTTACTATTCCTTATATCTTCCACTTTATTTTGAATTCTCTTGTCATATATTTGATAATCCTTTATCTTCTCTAGAATGGATAGTTGAGCAATCATTTATGAAATGATTGATGATGGTCCTTCCTTCACAATTCCCATGTCCATCCTTTCCAAATCAAAGAAGATTAGATCCCTCTCAATTAAAATAAATGATTTAAGTGTTGGATACTTTATACTAAGAGCATCCACCCCTTTATTTTCTTTACAAGGATGTTAGTGTATTGAGAATTCATAGTCCTTGATCATCTCAAACCATCTTTGTTGGTGCATATTTATCTCTTTCTATTTGAAAATATATCTGAGACTTTTTTATCCATATATATTTCACACATATCCCTAAAGAGATAATTCCACCATATTTTCAAATATAATATCATTATAGCCAACTCTAGATCATGTGTTGGGTAGTTCTATTTGTGAACTTTAAATTGACTTGAAGTATATGCTATAAATATTTCATCATGTATTAACATGCAACCCAAGCCCTTCTTCGAAGCATCTCTAAATACCATGAAAAGTTCTCCACTTTTTGGTAGTTTGAGTATAGGGGTAGTGATAAGCCTTATTTTCAATTCCATGAATATCTCTTCACACTCATCATTCCAATAAAACTTTACTCCCTTCTGAGTTATCTTGGTTAGAGGGTTTTACAATCGTAAGAAATTTCTCACAAATTGACAATAATACCTAGCTAATCCATTAAAAATATGAATATTTGTCATAGATATTGGACTCTTCTATCCTTTAATTTATTATATCTTTTTAGGGTTCACATATAACCCATTTATTATGATGTTATGTCCTAAGAATGATACATCCTTCAACCAAAACATACATTTGTTAAACTTTGCATAAAGATTCTTCTTTAGCAAGGTCTTTACCACAATGCTTAAATTATCCTCATTATCCTCCTTAGTTTTGGAGTATATTAGAATATCATATATAAATACTACCATAAATTTGTTGAGTTAATATCTAAAGACTCTATTCATCAATTCTATGAAGATTTATGGAGCATTAGTGAGCTCGAAACGAATCACTATGAACTCATAGTGCATGTACCTCGTATGAAAGGTAGTCTTTGGAATATACTCCTTCTTCAACCTAACTTAGTAATATCCTAACCACATATCCACCTTAGATAAGGATTGTGCTCCATGTATTGGATCAAAAAGTCATCAATCTGAGGTAAAGGATACTTTTTCTTTATCATGATCATGTTGATCCCACGGTAATCAATGAAAAGGTTCATTAAACCATACTTATTCTTAATGAATAGAATTGGTGCACCCAATAGTGAAGAACGTGGGAATATGGACCCTTTATCTAGATATATCAGTATTTGTTTCTTCAGATCCTCAAGTTCCATAACTACCATTCTATATATATTCTTGGATAATTGTAACGCCCCGGGAATAAGCTCGGTTGAAAAATCAACCTCTTAGCTAGGATGAAGTCTATGAAATTCCTTGAGAAATACATCAGTTTATTCCCTCACAATAGGAATGTCTTTGAGGATGATTATTTCCAAACACTCAATATTTTGGGCTAGATATGTGTACTCATAGTGAAATAATATCCATGATTGTGATGTTGGCGTTAAATAATATTCAACATCCTCCTTTCACTTGTGCAGAATCAAGGTTCGATTCATGATATAGAAAGTGATTTCCTTCTCATGGAAATTTATGTTTGCTCTATAAAGGTAAATCCAATCCATGCCCAGAATTGCATCAGAATCCACCAAAGAGAGTATGAAAAGGTTTGCTAGTAATTTTATCCCACAAATTGTGATAGGTGAGTAGTTATATACTTGGGATATAATAGTTTACTAATTTTCCAATTTTATCAATAAATACACTTATATTTATTATGGTGGTGTTTGAATAGATATACTAAACTTTCGTGATATGAAATAATTTGTAGAACTAGAATAAAAAAGTATGTTCGCTATCCTGGAATGATTAACTAGTGTACCTATCACCACTTCATTGTTGGCATCAACCTCAGTGGTTGTGATGGAAAAATATCTCATTTAATTCCTTGGAGGTTGTTGGTTGTCTCTGAAAACCCTTGGCTTAGTTCATTGATTTGAAAAGTATTCTAGTTCCTTGCTATTAAGGAAATAAAAAATGCATTGGGGGTTGAATAGATCATTACATTCCTCCATCACATTAGTGGGTTTATCGGATTAGTAATTTCTAGTTAGTTTCCCTTCCTTACCAATCCTAAAGAATTTTCTCATCCCCGTTATGTAATTTCTAGGGTTATTTTTTCCACCCCTTTGACAAGTGAGATGTTGAAATTTCTTGGCACCATTATATTTCTCTATCAGACCACCAAAATTAGACTCAACATTCAGATTCTTATCCATCTGATACCCTTGAGATTCACTGATCTCTATTTTGACTTTTAGGGCACATCAGAAAATTTCTTCATAGATATCAAAATCATGGATAACCATGTCTTTTCATAGAATAGATTTTAGACCACCAAAGAAGTGGTCATCCTTAATTTCAGGGGTAACGAAAAAGCTGGATGCATATCATGAAAGTATTGTGAAGTTTTTCTCATACACCTAGATATATTTTTAATCTTTTTTTCTTGAGGGAAAGGGAATACCTTTCCATTTTAAGTTAGATAGTGCGAGGAAAACATTTATAAAAAAAATTAAAAATTATTTTAACTAAACTGCTTTGATCTCATCCTCAGGATTCGTATTCTTGATAAATGTCCACAAATGATCAAATTCTCCCTTTATATGATAAATAACCAATAGAACCTTCTCTTTTTTATAACATTGAAGTACGGATAAGTTCTTATGAGTTAATTTGATCCATTATTCCATGATTAAAGGATCAGATGATCCATTGAAGTTATGAGGCCTTTGTCTCATAAAGGACTCAATTTTAGCTTGTTCTTTCTTAGTGGGATTTGGGTGCTCCTCCTGATCCAGTTTTCTATATAAAATTTGAGTTAGGTGAGAGATTATCATCATAAATGTTTTGATTCCCTCTCCCACTGGGTTTGAAATCTTTTTGGTCTCATCATCACATTTCCCATTGCATTGATTGTTTACACGATTCCTTATACTTACAAACATTGGATAGAATAAAGGAAAATTTAGGAATGAGTATTCTTAAAATTTTGAACACATATAAGTTTATCCAATGAAATTAAAAAGATAATTTATAAATTACATGTATTTTCTTAATTTACAAATTTCTAGGTTTCAATATGGGTTATCTATGATTTATTTCCTAACATATACTCTTATGGGTATTTTTTGTTCCCTTGATAATGGTTTTTAATAAACTTATGAATTTACTAAATAATGTCCCCTAATTTTGTAAAATTAGGTGTGCGGTAAGTACTGTTGTCATTTACCAAGTTATGTAGATTCAGGTCTGACACACCTTGTCGAAGTTGTTACAACTAGGTACATCTATGTGAGAACCATGTCAATTTGTAGTATCCAGAAAGGGATGTATTTTATTGATAACCCATTTAATCTATACATACCAAGATTTATTGAATTTTTTATTCTTATACTTATTCCTAAGGATTTTTCTAGATTTTTCTAATCCTAATCCCCAAAATAACTAAACCTCCCTTTGATACCAACTATAACAACCCTACTCTTTATTTAACATTAATGCTTGAATTATTACATAAAAGCACACATAATATAACCATTAATATTGAAAGACTTGTGTATTTGGTAATTAGGTACATATAATAACACCTTTAACATGGGATGAAACATCATTTTTGAAAACTTCCTTGACATCCTTCTAAAATTCCATTGGTTTTATAACTGCATGGGATGACTGAGGATATAGATAAGAAAGGGGTGAGATATAAATCCTAATAAGGGAATAAACATGGAATAAATTGATACATATTATAAAATTGGCATATTAATGGGGAATAAAATGTGTGAGAATCATAAACATGAATAATAATTTGTGATATATCATGATAATCATAACATGTAAAATGTGAAAACAACTTAAAAAATTACATCATAAACATAAGTCAAGGTTAAATTCCAAGAAATAATAATGGAAAAAGTACGATAAATGAATTAGGTTCACTAAATATCCCAAAATTACATCTCATTATACTAAAAATTACCCAATTCATTAGAGAGATATATAATTCTAGGTTCACCCATCACATTCTTTTCATTCTCATGCTTAAGTGTGTCACATAGATCATAAAACACGGAATCATTTATCATCACATTTTATTCCAATAACATGGGGTGTGTAACAAGTACATGTAAGTCCCAAGTCAAAGAGGTATAAGTGTATAATGTTGAACACCCTTGATAAAAAATGGGTATGGTATTCACTATACAGTTGTTTTGGCATGGAAATCATGGTAAAATTTTGAAAGCATAACAGTGTTACTTAAAAATTCATAAAATGATTTCATGAGAGATAAATGGGTATATAATAATTTGGAAATAAAATTGGAAGTAATATGGATATGGAAATACATATCCCAATATTATGAATTGGAAATAGAAGGTATAAGATAATAAAGAAACTTGAATAAAGAAGAGAATGTGGGGATCCCTTGCTTGAGTGTATCACTCCAAATGATTGAGAGGAGATTATTGAGAGCTTGGGGAACCTTGCGAGGAATATAGATATAGAATGGTATAGTAATTATGTGATCCAAGATTTTTTAGTGAAGATAATTGGGATCTTGTATGGTTTTATATAAGAAATGAGTGGGGATTTATTTATTATTTCTCAAACTTAGATTTTTTACTCTATATAATAAAATGACCAAAACCAAAAAACATTCCCAATTTTTTCCAATTGTTTCTAAACAATGGGATTAGTTTTAATTTTTTTATGATTAAAAGGTTTGAATTAATAAAATAATACCCTTTATTATGTGGTAGTGAGTCATACTCTTAAAGAAATGATTTTAAACCCAAAAAATATATTTATTGTTTTTGGAGGTTTCAAAAAGGCTTTATATAGTTAATAAAATAAACACAAAATCGGGTTATTTTAAAGGTAAAAAATATATTTAGACGTTTATGACAATTATAGTATTTATTATATCAATTTTGGGTCATTATAATGTCATAATACAAATATTATATTTATATGGTATTTAAGTTTTACCCAAAATTCAACTATTTCAGAAAATTATGAAAAAATCAACATTGGATAATTTCTGAATTATGATTTAAAAATAATATTTATTTTATCTAAATAATTATATAAATATGTGAATTTTCAATTTTAAAATAATAATCTACATTTATTGATAAATGTTGGGTTTTTTGACAATTAGAGTTTTTGAACTCTCATAAAAATTACATTTTACTTTATAAAAAGTATATGATAATTTATATTTAATAAAAATTACTTAATAATAAAATTTTATTAAAATATTTTTTATTTAATAAATCCATTAATTCATCAAAAGAAATTATTTAATTGAATTAAAATATTACCTAAAAATACTATCTATGTTTTATTATATCGAAATAAATGTCATTTATAAACTAACACTAATATGATGAAAATATATTCCTTATTCTATAAAAAATAATGTACAAACTCATATTTATAGGGTCTTCATACATATCCTTTTAATACACTAGGAAAATCCTTAAGATTAAGGTATGCGGTGGTGTGACTTTCATGGGGTGTTTCAGCGTACATGGTTTGGGTTGTGATCTCGATGAGCTTGAACTTATACCATAAACAGTTTCTCTCATGCTTAAGTTATTGGACCTCATCTTGGGATTGGTCCATAGAAAATCCTAGTGATGCAATCTCCCTCATAAGCTCTAATAAATGGGATTCATTGGGTATGATCCTACTAGTTGATGTTATCACTTCTTTTTTGTGTCAATTGGATTTGTTAAAACCTTATATTTATACTAATCATGTGATAACTATTCAACCTCTATATTATCAACGGTAATGATTCTTAATGGTATTTTCAATTTTATATAATATAATAAAACCAAATAATTTCATGTGTTTTCTATAACCATATTACATAATAAGACATTTAATTAAATCGCAAGAGAAATTTCATTTATAATAGTTCAAGTCGTTATTGAGTCCATAAAAGAAATAAGATTCATTTTCCTATATTTTGAGAATGTGAGAATAAATTCCCAAGTGATTTAATCCAAGTAATGGGAAAATGTTTTATGTATGGAAAATAAGGACACAAAGCATTTAATTTCTTAGGAAAAATGAAAAGTATGAGTTAAACTTTGAGGTTAAAAATTTTATTTAATATTGAATATATTAATGTTGTTTTTTAGGGTATTTATCACATTTTTTAAATTTTTTAAGAATTATATTAATATAGTTTTCGAAAATGGACAACCCGTAGATCAAGAGATAACCAATCACATCTGACAAGGAATTGATGCTTAAACCCCCCAACTGAAGGGTGATAGGGGTGCATTTCCTACCATTAGACTATGTTATGTCATGGTTAGTATGAAATAATTTTTATTTATTAAAACTATATGAAAAATAAAGGATAAATTAATTTTGGTAACATATATTATATCTTATAGATAACCATGGGATTTTAAAATGATTTGGTGTTATGTAATTTATATTAATTCAAAATATGCTTGCTATTTTAGGAGCCCTATATGATTAAGGTAAAATACTAGTATAAAATTTTATTTAAGGAATAATGTTTAAATATTATTTTTAATGAATATATGATTTTAGTGTGTAATTATGGTGATTTTGGTTATTTATGGAAATGGTTAGCGTATCTTGGAGATTATATGTTTAGAGTGTTCACATTTTGAAGATAAATATTAAATTTATCCTAGAATACTATGTTATCCAATCCTTCTAATTGTTTGGTTTTAATATTAGGATGGAATATTTTTTGAGTAATTTTAAGTTTACTTGTTTATTTAATGGTCTATATTGAATTTTGGGTGTTACTGTTGAATTTTAGGAGATTAAAGTAGTTTTCTTTATATAATGGTTTATTTTTTGGGAATTATCTTCTCATATTCTAGAAATATTGGTTTTGGTTAATTACTAAATATTTTAGGAATAGATAGTTATTATTTTATGTATTTTATGATTTGTATAAGTTGATTCTAGTGCCTCAGACTTTAAAAAATCTCATACAAATCATTTGGAGAAAAAGATGAGTTTATAGTGGAAATTTATAAAAGGACGTAGGTATATTTCCTTATGTTCTTACTATATATAGTAAAATAATTCCTCAAATATAGGAAAATTATTTTAGAATAAACACTTTATCAATTTACTTTTCTTACCGAGAAATTAACGATCTTTTAACCCAATGCAAATTTACGATTTTGTGGTGAATAATTATCTAATTACCATATACTCTATCACTCTCCATCATCCCTTGTAAGTTATTTTTATCTCATATATTCATGTTCTAACTTCCCATTTATGTTCTCCTACATGGAAACCTAGTATGTGTTACCCAAAATTAATTTCATACATCCATTTCTATCTTATTAAAAAGATGTTTTATTAACTCTTCTAAAGATATGGGTTTTCCACAAAGGTATTTTCAAATTTCAAAACCTTTACTACTAATCACAAGTAAAAATTAAGAGGAAATAATTTATTGATGTATGGGAAAATTTAACACCCTAATATTTTTAAAAGAACACTATGTTTGATAGTGTATACAACATGCAACATTGATCTTTAACAAACCCCAAAATAATAAATATGATTTTAACAACCCGACCATTAAATTGGTGGGTGTGAATAGTGTTAAAAATATTATATATATATATATATATATTTCTTAATTAGTAAAAATTTATTTAATAATTATTAGGAAATAAACACTAAAGTTTTAATAAAGTTATTTTATATATATTCATTAAAAATGATTTGTATTAGTTTTTTTGAGAAAATAGTATAATTATTTTTGATATTTATAGAAAATTTATTTGATAAAATGAAATTTATTTTCGAAATCTTTATATCAGAATTATATTAGGGAGAAATTTTCTATTTTTTTGAAAATATTTTTTTCTCAGTGAATAATGAGAAATACTGATTTTTCTTGAAAACAGTATTTTTATTTCAAACATTGAATAGTTAAATTTTATTTTAAAATGGATTCAAATTTGAATTATAAATATCATATTATTAGTAAACCAATTAAATATATTGTAATAAATTTCATGGATTAATTTGGAATAAAGACATTTTAATACTTAATGGGGGCATTTTTCAGAAAATTATTTTTCATTGCATTTTGTCAGTTTTGTTAAATTAAATTATTAAACTTATGTGTTTTGAATTTTTAAAAATGGAATCCATATTTGGATACAAGAGGACCCAATTTATTAAATAAGTCTCTTTATTTTTTGTTAATGTGAATAGTAACCTTAGTAATTTTTGTTATTACAATAAAAGGTAAATCGGGTAAGTAAAGATAAAAATAAAATCATAAGAACTAGAAAATTAACCTAACACTTGAATAAATATTATTTTATTATTAAATTTCATCCATAATCATCCCATATTTGGTAATATTACATTTTATGGCCACTTGGATGATATTATGACCTTTATAGTATTTTATTTAATGGAAAGTCAAACATGTCACACTCTTGTTTTTAATAAGTGTAATATTTTTTATATGGTGTTATCTAGAGGATACGTTCGACTATACATAGTACTTTTAAATATAAAATATTTATATACATTATGGTAATTTATTATTAATTTTTAGTGAATAAATAATTAACTTAAATTCTTACACAACAATCATGAGGTAATTATTTAATTAATGAAATAATAAAATAAATGATATTAGTACTATTAAAAGTTACATAATATGAGATATTTAAAGTGATACATGAATTATATTGATGACCATGACATTTTTAGGATATATTAAAATATTTTTTCTTAATTTGACTTGTTTTCTTAATGTTTTTAAAGTCAAAGTAATGAATAGTATCCCAATTTACAATAATGATATTTTATGGGATTAATATTTTTTTAAATTATTAAAAAATCATAAAAATATTAAATAAAAATAAATGGGATAATATATGGTCTAAAATTTAATCCCATTTTAATTTATAGGCCATTTGGAATCATTTATCTCTAGAATAGTCCTAATATATTTTAATCTTTTGATAAATTCAAAAAGTGACCCTCACCTCAATTATAAAAGGGAACTTCCATCCTCACTTATTAACACCATTTAGAGACTTATAATTTGACTAACTATTACCCATTCATCTTCCCAACTTCCTTACCCAAGTTTTGGAGGTGTTTTTCTCCACAAAATACCAACCTGAAGTCCCTTAAGAAAGTATCTAAAAATGGTTTCCTAAAGAAGAGGTAATTGTCTTACCCAAACTCTTTCTATTTATTTATTCTTATACTTCCTATTTATGAGTTTTTTAATCATAAATTAATAAATATAGTAGAATATATTTACTGATATGTTATTATGATTATGATACAACGATACTCCACCTTTTATCCTTCCTACAAAAAGTAAAAACATTGTTCGTGCATATGTACTATATACCGTCTCCATGTAGTGGTGTAATTCATTTTTCATCACCAATTTAAAAGGATAGTTATAAATATGTATCCAATGAATATATATGATATATATTACATAATAAGTATTCTTTAAATGTTAGTTATTCTTTACCTTTCTTTCTTTCTATCCATTGAAAAATGGAAACTGTATTCATGCGTATGTACGTCCTATCGTCTCTATGAATGGTGTAATTAATTTTTTTATATCTATATTTAAAGATAACTTTAAATGTATATATATTATATTTAACACATAAATAATATTTTATATATTATGTAACTATGATAAAATTATAAGTACTAGAACTACCAAATCAAAATAAACATGAAAAACAAACAAGTTGTCATCCAAAACAGTGATTTTAACAATGAATTGATAATAAACGGGTACTAAAATTTTATAATTAAATTAAATATGTTATTATATATATATATTATTCTTATGTAATATATTTATAATAAATCTATATTTATTATATATGGGGTTCAATCACATAAAAATAAACTTGAACCTGGGGTAAGGGTTTATTATCTCTCTTTTAATTTTTGTGAGACATATACCGTATTCACCACTTATTTACTTCATGTGGGGTATATAATAAATATTTGATATATTATATCATAAATATATTTTTATTTATGGGTTTTAATGTTTCATTTGAATTTATTTATTTCATGGGGATTACGATTCAAAAGTTACTAAAGTGGAAAGGGTTTATTTCATAATATCATCATTATTGAGGATTTTTTATGATTATGTATCTACTGGTAAATATTTATATTCTAGTTTCATGTTTTATAAAATTATTTTCAAACTAAAATAACTATTATCCAATGATTATTTAAAGTCATTTTTCCCTGGTTGTATTTTTACAAAATGTTTAAAGAGTAATCTTCCTGTCATTTTCCGAACAAGGTATTTTTTTTACTTTTCTTAAAAAAGTGTGAAAGGAATGTTATTTTAATTTATACAGTAAGAATGGAATTTTCCACTTTCAGGATGAAACAATTATTTAAATCTTCCTTTATAATTTTACATGTCACTTATCAAATACAATTATTTCCTTATTATGTGCACAGTTTTTATACTTTAAAATGTATTTTTAGAGTAAAAAGGTTATTTTCATCAAGAAATATTCTAGTGATATATTTAATGTATTTTCATTAATAAAAACTTCATTTATTGAATATTATGTTGAGGCTTTACTCAAATTATACCATTCATCATATTTATTTGAATGGTTTTGATCATTTTTGATAGGGGAAAGTATTGATATTCTGTATGAATTGTTCTTCCAATATGGACAATTACGTATTTTGTTAAGTAATTTTGGTTAATTTGTGTTATATATTTATATTATGAATCCATTAAACTTATTAAGTGATGGTAAATTCTTTCTGTAGATCCTATATTCATCGATAGGTCTAATGAGACAAACTATATTGGGTATTAGCAGAGGCCTTGCCCGTTTATGTAAGATGTCTTGGAATGAGGCCTAAATGGTATATTTATGATGTTCTGGATTATTAATTCCATAATTATGGGATTATTTATTCATTTCCATGTGATTATTTGATTAGTAATAATATCCATGGATACATTTCAAGCTCATGTTATTATTTACATGGAATTATTTGATCATCATTTATTCATGCCATATTATTCTTCATATTCAATTTATTGATTAAATTGAATATGTTTTTATTTATTTACCTTTACATATTTATTATTACTTGTTTAATTATTATATATTACACAGTACTCATACCCTTAATGAGCGTTAGAGATCACCCCTTTATTATGTTTCCTTTCTCCAATATGTCAGTAAGGGTATTATGATTATTATACGGGGATATACTAAAGGTCACAATGGTATAATGAGAGAAAACACTATGTTATATTTTATGTTTTTAATTGTAATGTTAAATTCTTGTATGTTTTTACTTTATCAAGAAAAATAAATTATTTGGTCCTTCGAGATGTGATTCCTAATATATAGTGCTAATGTAATAAAGTAACCATCAACTATGGGCTACTGGAGTTGGTGTCTTTACAAAAAAATTAACTTGAACAAATTATATAATATAAATTTTTCTAATTAAAAAAATGGAATTTATTTTACCAAATTCAAATTACAGAATTTAAAAACAAAATTTAATAAATAATCCCACGGACATGGTGAAAAAGAAGGTTTTCAAGAAGTATATTTTTCAAGTGAAAAAATTATTTTATATTAACTCTATGACAAATAATATTAATTATATGAATAAAAATTATAATTTACGGATATATAATATATAAATTTTATTTAAATCACTTTTAATTAAGGGTTATTTTAATTAATTAAAAATTTTAAACAATATTAACTTTAAAAAAGTTTTCATAAAAACTTGTTTTTTAAACCAAAAAGTAAAATAAAATAATATACATTATAAATTTGATTAAAAAACCTTTAAGTGGATTAAATATAACCAATTAATAATTATTTTACTTCAAGTCATATTCTAAACCGAATTATATTTTTAATTTACTAAATTTATTGAAAAGAAATGATAGTTTTACAAAACTTGGTATTTTTCACAATTTACTAAAAAATAAATTTTTTCTTCGAAATGAAAAAATTCCACCATAAGTTTATATATATATGATAATTTCAAAAATGAAGTTTTCTTGTTAAATAAATTTTATAAAAGTTTTAAAATATAATTTTAAATAAAGTGTGACTAAACTTCCTTTTAGAAAAAAACAATTTTTTAGAAAACATTTCTTTTTTTTCAAATAGTTCTTATTTTGTTTCTAATCAATAGATAGCCATTGAATTTATTTTATACGTGTGTGAACCATATAATTTTCATAATTACTTTATTTCTAGTCATACCCACTAACTTAATTTCTAGGTTATAATTGGAAATTTTAAATAATAATATTTTAATAGAGCATCGATCTTCTTTTAAACCTGATGTTATGTGTATCACAACCTATCAAAGAGATTGAATTTATTTAAAAATAAATACATCTTAAAGTCTTAATGTCTTATATTATCTTATAATCTTGGTTTTTTATTTCATATATGATATTGAACATGATTTTACACATTTAAAATCTTAAGGTGTTACACTCTACCCCCTAAATAAATTACGTCCTCACAATTTAATCTTAGTCTCAGTAATCAAGGGATATAAATTTGAAAATATCTTTATTGGAAACTCACATCATGAAAATGGTTAATAAAACATCCTCTTGAAAAGATAGAAATATATGTGAAAAGTTTATTAGGAATAATCACATACTAGGTTTCCAATATGATAATGTAAATGGGAAGTGAATATTTAGACATGGAAAAAAGCATAATGTCCAAATAATGATTGAGAGTGACAAAGATCCTTGATCATAAGAAAGTGAGTGATTGTGAGAAAATAAAAAACCACCAAACCAAAAACCAAAGAGGTTTGAAAAATGTTATTTATATCATTAGAAATAATGTTAATGGGAAAACATTTTATTTAAACATCCTTTTCCTAAAGTTGAGGAGTTCTTTTACTATATAAGAATATAAAGAAATATAATTACTTGATATATTACTATTTCATAAGTACAATTTCATCATTTGGTAGTGCTTAAATAAATTTACACTCCATCACTTACTCCAATAAATTAATATCCAAAAAATATTTTTTTATACCTAAGGAACTAAAATTAACTTTTAATGGATCATAAGATCCATAAAAGATTAAAAATATATTCCTTATATATTTATAAAAACCAAAACAATTAGAAAAAAATTATATAATATCCAAAATGAATATGAATCTATTAGTCCCAAGAATTAAATAATGAAACTGATGTTTTAACATAGACCATTCCATTAATAAATGTCCCTATATCCTAAATAACCTCAATAACATTTACATCTATCACATATTTGATATTTTATTTTCCTAAATTATGTTTTTTTCTATAGAGTATGTCCTTACCATTAAAACACCTTTCTAGGTGATTAGTAACATTCAACGTATTCTTTCAAATTTTTAACATAAAACTTCTATAGAACAATCCTTTTATATATATATATATATCATGATTCAAAAAATTATTGTATTATAGTAAAAAAAACATTTCAATAATTCCACTTTATTCTTAAACCAATAATTAGGCTTCATCATCTTATTCCTTAATACCACCTTACTTTGACATGTCATTTGTAGTCTTTTTATCATCAACAAAAATACCTTTACTCATACAACCTTGTTTCTCATCTTCTTGATATTTCCCCCTGGGACATCAATTTTTATAATGCCCATTATTTTCATAGTTAAAACATTCAACCATTGATGATACCTTATGGAAACCATTATTCTCATCCATTTTATTAACTTAACTTTTCCTTTTACTTTGATAATAACTTACTTTGCGCTGATCTTATTCACAAGTAAAAATTCATCGAATTCTTTTGAGGCATTCCCTTGAGTGCTTCTTCCTTCATTATCTACATATAGGAAACTGAATATTCTTTCCTATATGGTCTCTACTACCCAAAATCATAGTGAAATATATCCTTATCTTCTTTGGAGAGTTTGATATTTGGTTGAGGTGAAAGTTTTTTATGATATATCATGATAGCTGATTCGAAATAATCACAATATCATTTAATCCAAACAACATCTAATTTGGTTTATCATCAATAAATTATCTATCACATTCACCATTAACCCAGATAATTCTAGTTCACTCTATTGACTAAAATAAATAAAAACAAAATATGAGAATACATTAATATACTAAAGGGAAACTTATAAACTTAAAATCAATAAATCATGAATGATAAGTATTTTCTAACTTAATTATATCTAGGTTTAAATCTATGTTATCCATGGTAATGTTTCCTGTTGTTTTTTGTAAACTAAAAATTCATTCTTGTTTATCATATTTTTTTTAAAGAGTTTTGGAATTTTCAAAGAATATTCCATGGGAGAGCCAAACCAGTTGTATATAAAGGCTCAATTTCATGTACCAGGTGATGATCAAATCTAACTCAATGCTTTCTTTTTAGGGTTATAACCCCTAGGAACCTTTGTGTTAGATCTAAATCCACATGTAGTATCCAGATAAAGATTTATTTTCTTGAAAATCACCTTCTCTATACTTCACCAATATTTTAGGATATTTTTCTATACTTATAATTATCCTTATAGTTATCCTTATACTTGTCCCTACGGTTCTCACTAAATTTTTCTCATCCTAGTTCCAAAGGTTAAAAAAACATTCCTTTAATAACAAATATGGTGACCTAATCCATTTAAACATATTATTAAATTATTATTAAACATAAATATCCAGTAATTATAACATAAGGATTATAAATTCGTAGTATCATTGGAACACAAGGTTCTTAATACATAATAAATTGAATCTTTATTTTATTTTCCATAGTGAGCCCCTAAAATCCATTATATATCCAAAATATTCATGTCATAGCCTGGGGAATACATAAAGAAAGGGTTGAGTTAATAATCCCATTAAGGTAATAAAAATGATAAGGAATTATAACAAGTTAGTAAATGGTATAACATGATATCATAAAAGAGAAGTTACATGAGTTATCAAATGGAATCATAACATAAATTACATGGTATCATGAGATCATGGAAACATAGTAAATGTGGCAAAAACACAAAAACATGACATAAACATAAGTCAAGGATTAATTCCTCGACAATATCACATGGTGGAAAAAATCCCGTGATAGGTTTAGTTTACTCCATAATCTCATGCATGATGTCTCATGAGACAATAACATTACCCAATGCATTGGAGCACTATCTTGGTGAACCCATCATAACATGTCCATTATCAATGTGTTCCATATAAATAAAATCAATCATAAGGCCTAACATAATAATTAATCATAAAAAGAAAATGGGTCTCATAATCTAGTTTAAAGGAAATTTCATAATGAAGGAAATTTAGAAATGACAATAAGTCATGTATTACCCCGAATTGCACGAAGGATTTCTTTTTATTTATTTTTGGATAATCCCCCTTTTATTGGTTGAAGGGGAACCCTTACATGACTTGTAGGACCAAGGCATGAGGCCCATACACGACCCAATACATGATATTAAAGGCCCAAGACCTGACACACTTGAAACAGCCACTCTCTAGCATTTGTATATAGAAGGCGCCTTACTCCCCACCTTGAATGGTTGATCAGCAATCATTTCCCCATGTAGAGATACATTATGCCTTGTCTCGATGGTGGTTTTTATACCCTCTCATTCTTCCAATCTGGTTAGATTTACTCTAGTAGATGCTATTTTTTCTCTGAATCTTAGTTTGGGCCTACTCCCATGTGGTCTACCTGAGTTGCGTCTTGGTTTATTCTGTGGCCTGAAGGCCAATGGTGGCCCGAAGGCCCATACTGCACAAATTACCTATTGCCCAAAGGCCTTTGGTGGCTAGAAGGCTCTCAGACCGGTAGTCCCAAGCTGGTGGCTCGAAGGCCCAAATAAGATTAATAGTGTTGGCTTCTATAGTACCGAACATAACATGCTACAGTACTGCTACAAAAATCCACTAATTCACCCCCACCCGGATTTGATCCTAGGTATCTTGAATTCCAAGAAGGATCCTCTACCACCCAGGTATAGGATTTTTGGAAAATGTGGGTTGCTAACACTAACTCATAATGGGGGCCGATCAATCCAGAGTGCAGGCCACGTTCCCTAGCTAAACAATGGATTTGAATCACCCTGTGCCTAATATGCACAGTGTCTAAGTCTAGCGGGACTCAAGCCTGTGCTAATTCCCATAGAGAATAATGGGAACATCCAATGGGTACCACTCGGCTAACACCCCATGGGGAAACATGAGTTTTAAGTCATTGATTACCCTGTCAAAGGAAGGGAGAATAAACTAGGCATATATATGAGATACTTATATACATAATTTTGAATTAATTCATAACAAAAAAGGTTTTAGTCATTAATGAAAATACTTTTAAAATGATTAAAAATATTCTTAACTAAAAATAACCATTTCTCTTTGAGTAACATCAGAGGATGTCATCATGGATATAAAGTGATTTTGAAATATTACTTTGAACATTTTTTGAGAAAAATAGATTTTCCATTTTGAAAAAACATATTTAAAATATAAAACATTCTCAAAAATTAATGATTTTTTTAAAAAATAACCTTTAAAATTTAAATATGATGCTTTAAAACATTGAGTGGTCATTATGGTGGAATAGTTTTATTCGTGCTGAATACATTAAAAAACAAATACAACATTTAAATTTTTGTAAGAAAATTAAAAAGGTACCCTATTTGGAAAATTATGGGAATATTAATTTTCAAAAAATATGTAAAAAATAAATTAAGGGTAAGAATAACTTTAAAAAATCATAATAAATAATTTTTAAAAAACATGCATTTATAAGAAAAATATTTTTTGACCAACGAGATAAATGAAGTTTGATTTTCTTAAAATTATTGCTTTGAACTATCTAGTACATATAGATTGGAAAATAAAGGTAAAACATGTATTATAATGAAATAACTAGAAGATAATAGAATTAATTATTTTCTTGAGATATGGACCATAAGATTTCATTATTGGAAGCATAAACATAAACAATCCAGATAAATGATGAGATGGTACCATAAAACCATTACCACATTAGTAACATTGATTCATAAGTTTTAAAGACCTGAAATATTATAAATAAAATTCCCCTTTATGATTTATTTAAATGTATCATCATGAAATATAGTTGTAGAAAACACATGAAATTCTATTGTTTTAATTTTATTATTTCATTTAAAATATTTTTAAGAAACATTACCATTTATAATATATCCATTGAGTAGTGATTATATGATTAGTATAAATATAGGGTTTTAACAAATCCAATTGAAAAATAAAAAGAAAGTGATGGCCTAAACCAGTAGTATTGTACCCTATAAATCCCATTTATCAGGGCTTCTGAGGGAGATAGAATTTTTGGGCATTTCCCTTAACCAAGACCAAGATGAGATCAAAAAACTTAAGAATTAGTGAAACTATTTACAAGAGAAGTTCAAGCTCATCGAGATCATGACCCAAAACATGTTCACTAAACCTCCCAATGAAATTCTTACTATCACACACCTTACTCTTAGAGTGTTTTCTGGTGTATTTAATGGATATGTATCAAGACCCTAGATATATGAATATGCACTTTTTATATAATAATGATTAAATTTTCATCCTATTATTGCTACTTTGTAAATTATTTTTTATATAATAAAGCATAAATTGTATTTTTGGTTAATATTCAAATTAAATTAATGAAATTATGAATTAATTGATTTTTTAAAAAAATAATAGTTTGATATTATAAAATAGTTTTTATCAAATATAAATGATTATATAATTTTTATTAAGTTCAATTTAATTTTTATAAGGGTTCGAAAAGTGTTGTTGTCAAAAAAAACACAGTATTTATTAATAAATGTCAATTTTATTTTAAAAGAGAAAATTTAAATATTTAGAAAAATATTTATATAAAATTAATATTATTTATTCAAACCTAATGTTTAAATTATCCAATGTTTAATTTTTCATATTTTTTTAGATAGACGAATTTTGGATTAAAAATTAAATATCATATAAATATACTTTGTGTTTTAGGACATCATAATGAACCGAAGTGATGTAATAATTACTATAAATGGGATCCAAGACAAAATATATGTTTTTCCTTTAAAATAATGTATTTTTAAGTTTATTTTATTAATTTTTTAAATCCATTATGAATCCTCCAAAACGTAAAATATATTTTAAGGTTTTAAAGTCCTTTGTTTAAGAGTGTGACACACCTCCACATAAACAAGGGAATTATCTTAATAATTTAGTACCTTGGACTTATAAAATAATTATAACCACTCCATTTTGGTCAAAACCATGGGATGTTTTGTGATTTTGGATATTTTATTATGTAGATTCCAAACCCTAAATAATAAAGAAATCTCCCTCTTTTTCTATATAAACCCACACAAGATCCCATTTCTATTTACTAAAACTCCTTGTATAATTACTATACTCTTCCTTAAACTCTCTATATTCCTCCCAAGGAACCCTCAAGAACTCATTATGTAACAACCTAAACTTTTGAATAATATTTTTTCCATGAAGATCTATGTTTTACTATGTCCCGTTAATTAAAACTATATAAGTATAAATTGAAATGTAACTATAAATTTTTGACTGTTATGTGAACATTAGTCAATTATGAATAAAGATAAATATGACCATCAGAAAAAATTATAATTTTAAAGTTATAATTTTTATTTGTAAATAGAAATGACAATGGAAAAATTAATTCAGAAAGAAGAGATGATGGACACATCCAGCTGACTCGGGCCAAATTAATTGCATTTGTCAGATCTCGGAAAGGAGGTAGCATTACTGGGCTTAGCTCTCGACTAATCCCAGGCCAATATTCAACACGTTATTCTTGAATGGAATCAATAACAGGATAAGTTTAAGTTAATAGATATTACCACCTAGGTGATGTTATCTGAGCTACCCCCAGAGTATGTCACCATCACACAGCTTACTCTTAGGTCTTACACTAATGTAATAAAGGGATATATATAAATACCCTATAATTATGATTAAGTGTATTATTTTTGTATAGAATAATGAATATAATTTCATTCTATTATTTTTACATTGTAACTGATTTTTTAAAGCACAAATAGTATTTTTGGTTAATATTCAAATTCAATTAAGTAATCTATTTGGATGAATTAATGGATTTTGGAAAATATTATTTTAATAAAATATGATCATTAAATTCCTTTTAGTATATATAAATTATAATATAATTTTTATGGAGTCAAATGTGATTTTTGTTATGGTTTGAACACTATTTTAGTCAAAACTCGTCAATTTTTAATAAATTTCACTTATTATTATAAAAATAAAAATTCAAATATTTAGAAAATTATTTAGATAAAATGAATATTATTTTTTGAATCATTACATCAAAACTATAAAACAATGATTTTTTCATAATTTTTTAAGACAATCGAATTTTTGGGTAAAAATTAAATACCGTATAAATATATAATGTGTTTTATGACATCATAATGACCCAATAGTGATGTAATAAAATAATATAAATTGTAACTTAGGCCAAATATATGTTTTCATTTAAAATAATTTAATATTTTATTTATTTTATTTATTTTATAAAGACTTAGCGAATCCTCCAAGCCATGTAAAATATTTAAAGATTTTAAAATCATTTCCTTGAAAGGGTGACTCTCTTCCACATAAGAAAGGGAAATATTTTAATGTCTTAGTCTCTTGGACTTATAAAATACTTTTTTCAATCCCCTTAGCTATAAACCATGATAAAAAATCATGGTATGGTCTGTGGTTTTGATTATTTTATTGTTTAGGGTCCAAGACCAAAATAATAAAGAATTCTCTAAGCTTTCCTATATAAACCCACCCAATATCACATTACTCTTCACTAAAACAATTTTTAGCTAGAAAAACCTCCTCCACATACTCTCTATAGTCCTCCCAAGGTTCCCCAATCTCCCAAAAAGCCTCTCCCAAGCCTTTGGGATCACACACATCCAAGTAAGAGATCTTCCACCCTCCTCTTTTATCAAGCATTCCTTCAATGTCATGTCTTTTGCTTTATTTTATTTCTAATTTGGGATATGTTATTAAATATAATAATTACTTAACATTTAATGTATAAATTATTATATCTCCCTTCACTCTAATTTATCCCTTATATTAACCCTTATGTACTCTTGTTACCATGCTGAATTTTCATAAGGGTTCCTCACTTTCCTTCTTTAATCATTTTTATCCATGTTTTTTTATATTGTTACACACTTTTATTTTCAATTAAAAATGATAGGTTATGTTTTTTCACATACCACATAATTACCTTATTATGTTTTAATGTTGAGATACCCATTTATCTCTCATTAATCCCTCCCATGTACACCTGTTACCATGCCGAAATTTTGTAAGATTTATTTCATTCATCCTCTTTCTTCAAGTTTCTTATTTCTGTAATGCATTATATTTATAAATTCCTTATATTGGTACATGAATATATAGTAACCCTTTACATTAAATTTTATTTATATATGACAAGATACCCTTTTCTCTCTCATCAACCATTTTAGTGTATTTTTATGTCACACCATGAGGCTACCGAAGTTACATTGTGATTTTCCATGCCAAGATCACTATGTAGTGAATATCATGCCCATTTCTCTATCAAGGGTATTAAACTTTATGAAAATATACTTATTTATTATATACTTTCATGTATGTATTCTACATTCCTTTATCATGGAATAAATTTTTATTTTGAATGAATCCATGTTATATGATCTATGTGGCACACTTAAGCATTAGATTGAAATGATTATGAAGGGATTGACTTGATAGCACTCCAATAAATTGGGTAATGTTTAGTATCATGATAAAAAAAATTTGGGATAGAGGTTTACATGAATCCTTTATAGTAATTTTGTTCATCATGTTGGGACAGGGTTTTACCTGATTTCTTTATGTTAATGATACAATGTTTTCAGTTGTTTCCACATTTCCATGTTATGATGATCATGATATATTGTGCCTTTATGTTCATGTTTCTCTTATGCTGTATTGATATGTCTATTTCCTAAATTTTTTTGTATTATTCATGTTTTTCCTTGTTTACTCCCTTATGGGGCTTTATATATCATCGTTTTCTTATATATGTCCTCAGGTTATCCCATGCAATGCTAAGTATGAAGGAATTTTGTGGTCATGTAAAAGAAGTTTTCAATAAATATGTTTTATTTTATATCTTAAGTTGCCATGTAATGTTTCTAATCCCCAATGACACTAGACCTCTCGATATTATGGGTTGTATTAAGTTCAGGTTTATGTAATAAATCATGTTTAAGTGTGTAATAAAGATCAGGGTTTTTATTGTTGTTATCATGGGGAAGGTTTAGTTATTTTTCTGATTAGGATTAGAAACCTCTAGTGAAAGCATTAGGGATAAGACTAATCATAATAAAAACATACCTAAATTTTGTTCTGTTTAGATTAGGTGGTTTATCAAGAAAATACATCCCTGTCTAGATACGAACAAGTAAAGGTGGCTCTATTACAGATGTATCTAAGGGTAAAACTCCAAAATACCTCATTGAGTTAGACTTGAATAGGAACTGGTGCATGACAACGGGCCTTACTTCACTCTTGGTTTGTCAGTCCCAGGGGATATGATTAGGTAAATTCATAAGTTTAGTACAAACCATTATTAAGGGAATAAAAAATCCTATAAAAATATATGGTATGAAATATATCATGGATAACCTAGACTGAAGCTTAGGTTATCATAAGTCAGGATATACTATACAATTTTATCCTTATATATCCAATTTTTTCTTCTTAAATTATTATTATCAAAGTATTCAAACCCATTAATTGTATTTTATTTTTCTTACTTAAAACATGGAAGGAGGAATATCATGAATAACTCTTCTCTCTCTTCTTGAAGAACTACTTGGAGAGATGCTTCGGAACTCTTGCTCATAGGACTTTAAAACTTTTTCAAATATCAAAGTTACATGAAAAAATATTTATAAGGCATTCAATACCTCTATCATTGCATGATTCTATCAAGAATCAAGTACCATATATTAGATAATCTTTCACTCTCATCTTTCTTACCATGCTAAGCTTGGGAAGTACCATCAGGGTCTTTTCAAATTATTATATTTATTTTAGAATTATGTTGCACTAAATGATTTTCAAGATTTTACTAAAGAGGGAAACCTTCGAGCAACCTATATGTTTCAAATAATAGATTTTTTTCTTTAGGAAAATACAAAAATGAATT
The DNA here is from genome assembly GCA_963277665.1 of Viscum album. NCBI lineage: Eukaryota > Viridiplantae > Streptophyta > Magnoliopsida > Santalales > Viscaceae > Viscum > Viscum album. Next base: position 193,689,284 of record OY728137.1, on the reverse strand, counting down.
TACCAAAACCCTATTTTGAAATATTTAAAGATGAATTAGTAATATTTTTTATAAAAAACATGTTCAAGATGATGTCCCAAAATTATATATAAGAAATAACTTTTTTATGACTTATCAATGCTTCCATCGACATGAATCAAGATGGATGAGGGTATTTGGAAAAATGAAGTAGATGATTTTTAAAATAACATGAGGTACCACTGTGATGAATGAACCCTTTATACTTAATAAAATGCTAACAGAAAAGACTGAAGACCTCATTTAAGAGATGAAGAACAAGTACCCTCACTTGTTTTTCCTTAGTATGTAGAACAGAATTTTATGGGAAAAAATTATTAAGGGTGAAGAATGTAATGACCCAAAATTTGGAATAATATTTTTTTCTTGAAAATGTTTGTTTTACTATGTCCCATTAATTAAAACCATATAAGTATAAATTGAAATGTAACTATAATATTTCAACCATTATATGACTATTGGTCAATTAAGACCAAAGGTCAATATGACCATCAGAAAGAATAATAATTTTAACATTATAATTATTGTTTGAAAATAGAAAAGATAATGGAAAATTTAATTTAGAAAGAAGACATGATGGCCTCATCCAGTAGACTCGGGCCATATGACGCTCATTTGTCAGAGCTCAAAAAATAGGTAGCATCAATGGGCTTCTCTCTTGACTAATCTCAAGCCTAGATTCAAAACATTATGCTTTAATGGAATCTAATACAAGAGAAGTTCAAGTTAATATAGATTATCACCTAAGTGATGTTATCCGAGCCACCCCAAAAGTATGTCACCATCACACACCTAACTCTTAGTGCATACGTTGGTGTAATAAAGGGGTATGTGTCAATACCCTATAATTATGACTATGTATATTATTTTTGTATAGAATAATGAATATACTTTCATTCTATTATTGTTACATTGTAAATGATTTTTTAAATCACAAATAGTATTTTTGGTTAATATTAAATTTCAATTAAGTAATCTCTTTTTGATGAATTAAAGGATATTTTGAAATAAATATTATTTTGAAAAAATATTATCATTAAATTACTTTTATAAGTTATACATTATCATATAATTTTTATGGAGTCAAATTTTATTTTTTTAAGGTTTGAAAACTATTTTTGTCAAAACCCATCAATTTTCAAAAAAATGTAATTTTTTATTTTAAAAATAAAAATACATATATTTAGAAAATTATTTATATAAAATGAATAATATTTTTTTAATCCAGACATCGAAATTATCCAATGGTGAATTTATCCTAATTTTCTGAGAAGGTCAAATTTTTGGGTAAAAATTAAATACCATATAAATATAAAATATGTTTTATAGCTCACCCCTTTATTATGTTTGTCCCTAGGTTATGTCATCTAGTTTAAAAAAGCCATGGTAATTTAGAATCATGTTCAGATACAATGTTCAAAATGTTATGATTTGTACCTAATTCCACAATAAACTAAACTTCTTGGTATTTTTGGGTTGTATTAAGTGTAATTTTATATAATAAATCAAGTATTAATGTGAAATAAATTGAAGGTTTGTTATACAAGCCTCATGAAGGAATAAAATTAAATGAAACATAAAATATCATGATAATAAATAAATTCATTACATTACATGTCAAAGGGTCTTAATATACACCTCGTAAAATAATATAGGTTAATAACATGACATATGTTCCAAAGAAGGTAAATTGAGACAAAAATACCTTACAAAGTTTGTATCATTTAGGGGAGAGTTAATCAATGGGGTGATTATGCATAACAAATGTAGATCCACACAAATATAGTGTAAATACATAATAATTAAATCATAATTCATTTAACAAATAATTTTGGAATAATATAATCAATTACGTAGACATATAACCTAATTAATGAAAATTGAGTTTAGAAACCTCTTACCTCACACTTCCCTTTATTTAAGCACACTTTAACCTCCAGTATAGTGGTTTTAAACATGTTATTAACTTATACCAGAATAAAATTATTATTTATAATATCATATATGATCCTTTTATAGAATATGTTCACCTGTTATTTAATAATATTTCATTATCAATATTGTTTTGGGTGTTAGTTTCTATGTTTTCGCCGACACGTTTCATCGTGAGAGTTTCATATCTTCAATATAGTTTATAGTTAAAATATATCTGGAATGATATTAATGTTATAAATATCATTTTCTCATTATATATATATTTATAATCACTATTTAATTTTTAACATGGAGAATGAATCACATTACATCATTGAGATGGTAAGTCATACGTACACACGAGCGATGTTATCATTTCTTTAGCCGGTGAAAGGGTAAGAAATTGGATTGTATATTGATTTTAGAGAATTATTAATATTTCATGAATATAATATATAAATATAAAATTAATCCTTATTACCTTTTATGTAAATCTTAAGTGAAAAATGAATCACATCGCTTCGTGGGGTGGTAGTCCATCATACACACGAACAACGTTATCGCATTGTCTACATAATAGAAAGTAATAAGATATATAATATTTTATAATTAAATAAGTATAATTATATCATAAATATCATATATAAATATTATATACATCATTATATCTATCCTTGAGAATTTTTTGTGGAAAATGAGTTATGTTGGTCTGTGAGGTGGTAGTATGTTATACACACAAACAATGGTTTTGTTTTCCATTTGAGAGAGGAGAAGATGGTTGTTGGAAATTACTTTAATATAAAAACATATCAATATATATAATATTATGAGTTTATTATATAATCATTTTTTAATAATATTTTTAGGATTTGTATTAAGAAATAAAATGAAAATTCATAATTAAGGACTATACCTCTTCTTCGGGAAACTCCATTGGGTTTACACCTAAAGCCTTATAAGGATATATTCATAATCAAACAAAGGAATCTATTAAGTGATAAGTTAAGTGAGGAATGTTTTTCTGTGGGTATTTTTTAAACTAAAATGATCTTTGAGTGTGGAGAAGAGATGAGGGAAGAGGTTCTTTTATAAAAGGGGAAAAGAACCCACATAGAAATTTCTAAAAAGACTCCAAAATAATAAATTATTTTTCAATAAAAAGTATAAAATGACCATATTTTATATATTTTGATGTATGATATTGAAATATAGACATAAAATTTAAAATATACAAGTTTTTGGCCAATTTTAACCCTTATCTTTTTAGTTTAACCCCAACAAACCAATTTTTACCTTAACCGCAGTAAATAATTTTAATTGTTTTCACTATTCATTATGATCAAAGATTAAGTTGAAATTATTAGATAATATAAATTTTAATGATTACAAATATAGAATACATTTTAATATATTCAATTCATAGAATTTTTAAATTTTAATTTAAAAATAAACATACAAACATGATGAAAAAGTGGGTTTTCAATAAGTGTATTTTTCAAGAGAAAGATGATTTTATGTTAACTCTATGAATAGAAATATTAATTTTATGAATATTAATTATTATTTAATGATATATAATAAATAAATTTATTCATATCACTCCTAATTATGGGTTATTTCAATAAATTAAAAGTGAGAAACATTAGGCACTTTAAAACATTTTTTAGAAAAACCTAGTTTTTTAACCCAAAAAAACTTATACTAAGATACAATATAAAGTTTATTCAAAAAAATGTAATTGTATTAAATATAAGAAATAAATAATTATGTTACATTAAATCATATTCAAAACATAATGTTACTTTTAAATTACTTAATTTATTGAAAATAAATAACAGTTTTACAAAAATTGGTATTTTTCACTTTTCACTGAAAAATAAATATTTTTAGGGAAAAAATAAAATTTCAAAAAAAGTAAATATTGATATTATAATTTAAAAAATTATGTTTATTTCTTATAATACATTTTATAAAATTTTTAAAAAATAAATTTTAAATAAATCATGACTAAACCACCTTTTAGAAAAATATAGTTTTTTTAAACCATTTATTTTTCTTTTAAATGGTTCTTATTTTGTTTCTAATTAATAGAAAACTTTTGAATTTATTTTATAAGTGTAAAACATATAATTTTTATAATTTATTTTTTCTTATTTATACCCTCTAAATTAATGAATGGTTTATATTAGGAGAGTTTAAATAATAATATTTTAATAGAGTATCGTATTTCATTTAAACTTGATGATGCATGAATCTTAAGCTATGGAAGAGATCAAATTTATTTAAAAATAAATATATACTAAAGTCTTGGGGTTTTTCCTTATCTTATAATATTATTTTTGTGTATCATATATTCTATTGACCATGATGTTCCTCTTTTAAAATCTTTGGGTGTTACACCTTGGGTAATTTAGGGTTGTTTTAGCTGCTACCTAGAATAGTTCTTGATTTTTTTGATATATTCTTACCATGATCAAGGAATATATAATATAAATTATAGTATATAGAATTTCATACATTATATATCCAATTATCAAGTCATGTGAATTTTTACTTATTCTTTCTTCCTCCTCTTTTTTCTAATGATACATCTTCTTAGAGAGATTTATGTTATGTTCCGTAAGGAAAAATCCCCTATTGAATTGTTTTATCTTGTAACTTTTAAGTAATTTCTCATTATAAATACTCTTACTTATCCCAAAAAGCCTTATATATCTATCTCTATAGATATATTTCCTTGTAATATAATATTCTTCACCAAATTCATTAATGGATAAGCATTTATTTTACTAGCTATTAACTAAATTCAAAATTAGTATATCATTCGCAATTAATAACATGCCATCAATATATATAACTAAGAAAACTATATCACTCTCAGTAACCTTATTATAGATACTAGGTAAACTTTCATTATTAATAAAACTAATGAATATCTTATAGCCTCACCAAAACAAACATTCCATGATCTCAATTCTTTCTTCATTCCATACATGGATCTTTATAACTTTTATACTTTATTAGCTTAATGTGGTGTTACTGATATTTTTTCTTGATCGTATAGACATCTTCCATAATATTCTCATTCAGGAAATCTATTTTAACATCCATTTCCAAAATCTCATTTTCTTAGCATGTTGTAATGGAAAGTGTAATTCTAAGGGGTTTTAACATCTCAATTAGTGAAAGGGTTTCTTCACAGTCAATGACTTAATGCTACCCAAAACCTTTAGTAACCAATGATGCACATTGATTGTTATTGGGGTGGTAGTCGAGTGGTTAACACACCTTGTAAACCTACATGATACCCAATATCAAATCATGATGGAGGAATAATTTTGGGTTTCCATAGTAGTATTGTAGCAGGTACTCTAGTGGTATTGTAGCAGTTCGAATTATTCATCTGTTTAGGCCTACAAGCCCTGGGGCATTCTGACCACCTAAGGCCATCAAGTCATAGGGCCATTGGGCCACCAAAGAACATGGATAAACCCTTGAAGACCACACAAAGTAGGTCCGATAAGAGGATTCACAATAAGTATTAGCCACCAAAGCAAAGCTAACCATATTGGATGATTGAGAGAGTATAGAAATCACCATCAGTACTAGACACCATGCATCTATGCATGTGGAAATTCTAGCTGATCAGTAATGAGAGGGGGGGAGCTAGATGACTTTAATAATACATATTCTAGGCTGGGGAAATTCTTGTGTATTTGGGTTGGGCCTTCGTGTCATGTAATGGGAATTGTGCCTCTAGGCCTTCAGGTCATGTACTGGTTCTTGTGCCACTAGGCCTACGTGTCACGACCCGTCCCCAGGGCCCGTGTCGTGACTACCCCAAGCCCGCCTTCCATAGGCCAGGGATGGGTGACTAGTACCAAGGCGTAATTCCTGATACAAAGGGAAGGCATTGCCTTTACAAGGTAAACAAACACACAGAGTAAGAAAGCAGAAGTAAACACTAAGTAAAACTGGGTACAAAAGTACATGCGGAAAAGTAAGTGGGCCAGAATACAAACCCAAACTAAAAGTAAAGAACAAATGAAAAAGGGAGTACAAAAACTAAAAAGTAAAGCCGCAACGTCGGGCTGTCCACTGGAAGTCCCACCTAAAGGGTGGGTACAGATAGCCTCCACAGCTCCTCGGGTCCAGCCGTCCGCTCCGAGTACGTCCCGCCCAGTGGTCCACCTTCAGGTACCGACCTGTTCTGTAAGCCCCAACCACGATCAGCATTGTCTGTCGTTTGAAACCAACACAATGTAGTGCGGGCATAGCCCGTGCAGGGGTGAGTATAAGCTACTCCATAGGGACCCCGAGACCCCCGAATGTCTCCCATAATCCACAAAGGATAATCCACAAAAGAAAGATATAATCACGAAGTAACATCCAACACTACTTAGGTATATGCCCATACATATACCTAAGTCATCAATTCCAGTTCGGCTCCAACATCTGAGCCCAAGTACAACCCAGTCCACAAAGGAAAACACAACTCAAATCCACACAGGAAAGAATACAGTAATCCACACAGGATATAAAGTCAATATTATCGAAGATTAATATTGAAAGTCAAGACTTAGCTCACATAGGTACACTTCTTCATAAGATGATAAAGATGATCAGATATAGCCACTGATTCATCTAATCTGTCGGACCCACAAAGAATCGATAGGTACAAACCCCTCGTAATGACCCACACATGATCGATAGGTAACTAACCCCCGCAATGACCCACACAGGATCGGACCCACACAAGATCTGTAGGCGCTGGCCCACACAGGACCGCTGAGCGCTGACCCACACAGGATCGGTAGGCACTGATCCACACAGGATTGCTGAGTGCTGTAGTCGTCGCTGTCGAACCCACGGAGGATTCCCGTACTATCTTCATCCTCATCGCAGTCGCAGCCAGCTCTAGGGTTCCCGCACACAGCAGCTCCTTCGGGAGGGTCCGCTCCACGAGCCGAGGGGTTGATACATCAACTGAAACGAAGTCCGGAGTTGATTTATCCCAAAGTTTTGTATCGTCAACAGGAACTCAATGTCACAGACGGCGCGTCAATCGGACGCCCGGTCTGTGAGTTATTGGCCTTTTCGTCCCAGGGGACCGGTTGGTTTTTAAGTAAAAACCAACCTGACCGTACTCCAACTGTGTCTAAACCTCGAGTGTAGTAAGCCAAAAGGTCCGTCTCACTAAGAGGAATCCAAAAAATTTGACGGCATGTCAATCGGACGTCCGGAGCTCAAGTTATAAGTGTTTCCGCTCCGAGGGCCCGGTTGGTTTCGTGTTCGAACCAACTCGGCCGAATCCAAAGTTCTCCAAAACCTTGATTGTGATATATCAAAACGACCGTCTCGATCTAAGGATTTCATTGCAGCTAACGGTGCGTCGATCGGAGGTCTGTATCCCAAGTTATGGGCAACAGACCAAAAGAGGTCTGAAAATGGGGTTTTCGGGCCCAGACCGACCCGGCCCGATACCCCCTGGGTCGGCCTGAACCGGGTCCGAGTCTGGCCCACTTGGGAATGGCCCGGCCCGGCGTGCTGGCGTGGCCAGCATGGCTAGGCGACTCGGCCGAAACGGCCGAGCGGTTTCGGGGGGGAGGCGCTGCCCCCCCCCCCCCTGTTTAATGAAACGTGGCCCCCCCACATGGGGGCCGCTCCTACTTCCAGCCGGGGGTTTCGAACCCCCAGTCTTCCCCATGACAAGCCTGCCTGCTCCGGCCGGCTGGCTACTACACCACAGGATAGGCGCGGTCCCGTCCACCTACTCCGATGCTGGCGGACAAAAACCGGCCGCCGCTCCCTGCTTCGTCGTGGCCTAAGGCCGTGACCTTGCTCCGTCCGGCGCGGCACGACGGCGCCACACCTTTGTTCGACTTCAATGGTGTGGCGCGACGGCGCCGCACATCCTTGATGCATGATCCCACGCGGTGTGACGGTACCGCGCCACTTTCCTTCAAATCGCAACAACACAAAGATAAGGGAGGAGGGTTGGCCGTGTTTGTGCAGTCTGACCCCCTCCCGTTAATCGATAGCAAGCGGTCCAATTTGAAACAAAGAACGACGACGGAAGAAATCACGAACAACAACAACAATAAATCCCCTACCTCAAGCGTAGTTGAACGCAGGCTCGTCACGGAATTGCACATCGCGGAAGAAGGGGTCGCGGAAGGAGGATCGTCCGAGGAGGAACGGTGTCTCCCCTTCCTTTGATGCGGGAAGAAGGAAAAAAAGGATGTGTGTCGGGTCATCGATCTCCGTGGAAGGAATCCCTCACCATCGTCTCCCATCGGAGGTCTGTGTTCTTCGCGTTCTTCGTCGAGGAAGAAGAACTTCAAGACCTTGAGAAAATTCTCCCAAGCCTTAACGTACAACGAACCCCTTAATAAAATAAGGCTTGTCTTATTTTATTAACACACACGCCAAACGTCTTTGAAAAACAAAAATTGAATCAAACAATTAAATGAATTAATTTCAACGTTTAAACCACCCAATTAATAGGGGCGTTTAATATTTAATTAAACACACGAGTTGACTTCATTTTAAAAAAAGGGGTTTTGCGAGTGCGTTACCTTAATTAATAGCGGTTGAGGGAGTTGAAAGGGTGGGGCTCGTGTGGGCCCCACCCCACTAATATTCTACCTAGTAGATTAGTTAAGATGTGGGTCCCACTCAACCACTTATCTTAGGTTAACACTTCCTTGAATAAAAATAAAATATGTTGCACAGTATTTTATTTTATTATTTAGTTAACCCAAATATTTAAAAACCACACCCGAGAAAATGCAACTCCTGAAAAGGTGTCTCTAAGCAATTACCGGCGCTGTGATTCCATCGGTGTCCTCGGATTTTGATTCCGAGCACCGGTTCAAAAGTTAAGAAAACCTACTCATTCGTTCACTGAACGTACCCGAGCTAAAATTTGGAAAATGATTCCAGGCACACCGGGCCTCAGAATCAGGTGTCGTCCAAAACTGCGTTCTTATAAAAACCCAAAGAAAATTAAAAGAAAATTCCTTGAATTTTATGGGTCCTTACATTACTCCCACCTCAGGGCTTTACATCCCCGTAAAGATACATCAAAAACTAGGGAAACAAATGTGGGTACTGAGAACGCATCTGAGCCTCCCGTTCCCAAGTGCTCTCCTAGAGGTTCCCGTGTTGCCATCTGATGCGCACTAGAGGAATCGACCGTCCACGTAGGACCCGCTCCTGTCGATCCTTGATCTCCACCGGGACCTCCGCAAACGTTGCCCCATCATCAATGTCTGTCTCCCCATGGTCAATGATATGTGTCGGGTCATGCACGTATCTCCTCAGCTGAGATACGTGGAAGATTTCGTGCACCCGGTGCAACTGAGGTGGTAGAGCTAGGCGATAAGCCACCTCACCAATCTTGCTGAGGACCTGGAATGGTTCGATGAAGCACGGAGATAACTTTCCACCCTGGCCAAACCTCTGTAACCCACGTCGAGGTGAGACCCTCAAGAAGATGTGGTCGCCATCCTCGAACTCTAGTGGCCTCCGCCTCCTGTCAGCATAAGACTTCTGCCGGCTCTGAGCTGTCCTCATCCACTCTTGGATGACCTGGACCTTCTCTGTCGTGGCTTGGACCATCTCTGGTCCCACAAGTGCTGACTCCCCAGGGTCTTTCAAGCACAGAGGTGATCTGCAAGTTCGGTCGTACAACACCTTGTATGGTGCCATCCCGATGGTGGAGTGGTAGCTGTTGTTGTATGCGAACTCCACCAAGGGTAGGTGGTCCTCCCAGCTACGACCAAAGTCAAGGACACATGAGCGGATCATGTCCTAGAGATTCTGAATGGTCCTCTCCATCTGACCATCCGTCTGGGGGTGAAAGGCGGTGCTCAGACGTAGTTGCGTCTCGAACGCCTCCTGAAACCCCTTCCAAAGTCGGGAAGTAAAGCGAGCATCTCGATCGGAGACGATAGATGATGGAACACCATGAATCTGTACAATCTTCTGAACGTAGAGACATCCCAAGCTCTCCACTGATCCCTTCTCTCTGATAGGTAAGAAGTGGGCCGACTTGGTGAGTCGGTCGACAATCACCCAAATGGAGTCATGACCTATGGAAGTATGTGGAAGTCCAGTCACGAAGTCCATAGATATCCCGTCCCACTTCCACTCCGGGACCTCCAAGGGATGTACCAATCCTGCTGGTACCCGGTGCTCTGCCTTCACCTGTTGGAAGGTGAGGCATTGAGAAACAAACTCGGCCACAGCCTTCTTCATGCTCGGCCACCAGTGCTGTCGTCTGAGATCCCGGTATATCTTCGCCACTCCAGGATGTACCACCAAATGGGAAGTGTGAAACTCTCTCAGCACCTCCTCCTGTAAAGCAACTGGTACCAAGGTACGTCCTCTGAAAAGGACGTCGTGGTCTCCTCCTAAAGTGAAACCATCAGGTGCATGTCCTGAGGATATCTATGCACGCCGCGTCTCACAGTCGGCATCCCCATGCTGTGCCTCTCTGACCCGCTACAGTAGTGGAGGAGTGACTGTGAGTGACTGATGAAAGGTTGCACCATCTCTATCCACAAAGGATATCTGCAAAGCGGCTAGCTGCTCTATCACCTCCCCAAGTAGCTGAATGCCCGTCCTCCTCCTAAGAGCATCGGCTACTACGTTACCCTTTCCAGGAGTATAGACTATCTCAAATTCATAGTTCTGGAGGAACTCGAGTCATCGTCGCTGTCTCAGGTTCAGGTCCTTCTGCGAGAATATGTACCTGAGACTCTGATGGTCAGAAAAGACTGTAAAGTGCTCGCCCATCAGATAGTGTTGCCACATCATCAGAGCGAAGACCATTGCTGCCAACTCCAGGTCATGGGTAGCGTAGTTCTGCTCATGATGCCTCAACTGACGTGATCCATAGGCGATCACTTCCCGCTCCTGCATCAGGGAGTTAACCTCATCCTAGGAGCAGTTGACGTGCAGAGTCCTGGTTTTCCTATAGTGGTGGATCAGTATGCGGACGTTTTCCCCGATGATGTTCTAGCACTACCTCCTCGCAGAGAGTCCATCCTGTGCTGCAAAGGCTCTCTTCTCACCGGTGAAGGTGAAACTGCTCCTGTCGGTGTGAACACACCGCACCTTGCGCCTAATACAGTCAATCTGAGTATGGACTATTGATAACCAATCCATGCCCAAGATGACGTCGTAAGGCCTCGACGCCGCTACAAGAAGATCCCAGCTGAAGCTCTCGCCTCCTAGAGTAAGCTCACACTACTGGAACCATTTCGTAATCGTCGAGTCTACTCCCATAGGAGTCTCTAGCCGTAAGGATCGAGCCAACGGCTCTGTCAGAATCTTCGAGCTCCGAACAAGGGCAGCGACAATGAAAGAATGACTCGCTCCTGTGTCTATAAGAACTACAACAAGGGTGTAATAGACACAGATAGTACCTTGAATCATTTAGGGTTGCTGTGGTTGTAGGCCTCTACTGCCTGGAGTTGTGCCTGTCTCTTCCCGCCAGCTCCCTGTGGTCAGGGTGGACCTCCTAGTGGTGGTGGTGGTGGTAGAGACTCAAAGTGTCACCCACCACCTGCTTCTCGGCCAACTCCTCTGCCTCGTCCGCCTGCTCTTGGAGGACTGCCAAGGTCGACCCTCTGCCTCTGCCAGGGTGGTCCCTCAACTATCTACTGCTCCTCTGCACGGCGGGCGGGCAGTCACGATCCATGCGGCCCTGCCCGCCACATGCGTAGCAGTGTCTGCCTCTCGAAAGACTGGCACTGCGCTGAGTTCCCCGCACCTCTGAGCCAGTGTCCTGAGGTAGTCTGCCTGAGGGTCTGGTCTGCCTGGACCCATGTGTCATCCGTTGACTGCCTGCTGCAGAAGACTCTTCTACGTTCCGCCCTGCGGTAGGTCTCACCGCTGGTGTAGACTCAGCAAGAAAGCTCTCGATGAGAAGGGCTCGCTCCAGTACCCCTGCCTGTGTCGGAATGCTGAGGGAGATCAGTGATGCCCTGATCTCATGCCTCAATCCCAGCTTGAAGTTCCGGGCTCCAAAGAATGGGTCACGTACCATGTCCATCGAATAGTGTGAGAGGTCTATAAATCTCGCTGAGTACTGGGCGACAATCAAGATGCCCTGCCGCAGCTGTAGAAGCTTCTGGATGCGCACCGCCCGGAGGGTGTCCGGGATGAACTCTGAGCAGAAGAGGCTCTCAAAGTCTGTCTAGAGGAGAGATTCCTCGTCCTGCACCTGAAGCATCAAGCTCCACCATCTGTCTATTGCCGCATGTAGGAGACTCACTGCAAGGATCACCATGAGGTCTTCTGGTGTCCCTACCAAATGGAAAACTCGAACAACTGCCTCCAACCAATCCTCGGCTGCCTGGGGGTCCGTCTCCCCACGGAACCTGGGCAGTCGCTGACGTTGGAACTCGTGAAGTGCACTAAGGCGACATGAACTATCAGCGGCTGAGGCTGGTAGCATCGGTGGCTCAGCGGGTAGAGGTATTTTCGGTGCCTCTGCTGTCAAAGGGTCATACATCGAGGCCTCGTCGCTCGGTGGGATTTCGTCTCACACAACGCTCAGAACCCTAACTGGCTGCCATCGTGGGGCCATCCTGAAAAGAAACAGGTGCTTCACGGTCAAAACAGTATACCTGGTGAGCTGACACAAATTAATCACAAAGAAAACTTGAAACACACATGCAATCAATGTTTTCGTGCACTAAGTCGGAAATCAGAAGTCAGGGTCCTGGTGTACGGATACGTCACCCGCCACACCAACATTGGACTCCCTGAACTGATAACCACACTCAATACTCTTAACACTATTGCTTCACATAGAAAAGTTCAGAGTCCCGAGTTATACGGTAGAACTGAAATCCTTTGATACAAATTTGTCACGACCCGTCCTCGGGGCCCGTGCCGTGACTACCCCAAGCCCGCCTTGCATAGGCCAGGGGCTGGCAACTAGCACCAAGGCGTAATTCCGGATACAAAGGCAAGGCATTGACTTTACAAGGTAAACAAACACACAGAGTAAGCAAGCAGAAGTAAACACTAAGTAAAACTGGGTATAAAAGTACGTGTGGAAAAGTAAGTGGGCCAGAATAAAAACCCAAACTGAAAGTAAAGTACAACTGAAAAAGGGAGTACAGCAACTAAAAAGTAAAGCCGCAACGTCAAGCTGTCCACTGGAAGTCCCACCTGAAGGGTGGGTACAGATAGCCTCCACATCTCCTCGGGTCCAGCCGTCCGCTCCGAGTACGTCCCGCCCAGTGGTCCACCTCCAGGTACCAACCTGTTCCGCAAGCCTCAACCACGATTAGCGCTGTCTGTCGTCTGCAACCAACACAACGTAGTGCGGGCATAGCCCATGCAGGGGTGAGTATAAGCTACTCAGTAGGGACCCCGAGACCCTCGAAGGTCTCCCAGAATCCACAAAGGATAATCCACAAAAGAAAGATACAATCACGAAGTAACATCCAACACTACTTAGATATATGCCCATACATACACCTAAGTCATCAATTCTAGTTCATCTCCAACATCCGAGCCCAAGTACAACCCAGTCCACACAGGAAAACACAACTCAAATCCACATAGGAAAGCATACAGTATTCCACACAGGATATCAAGTCAATCTTATCGAAGATTAAGATTGAAAGTCAAGACTCAGCTCACACAGGTACACTTCTTCATAAGACGATAAAGATGATAAGATATATCCACTCATTCATCTAAGCCATCGGACCCACAAAGGATCGATAGGTACTAACCCCCAAAATGACCCACACAGGATCGATAGGTAACTAACCCCCACAATGGCCCACACAGGATCGGACCCACACAGGATCTGTAGGAGCTGGCCCACATAGGACCACTCAGCACTGACCCACACAGGATCGGTAGGCACTGATCCACACAGGATCATTGAGTTTTGTAGTCATCACTGTCAAACCCACGGAGGATTCTCGTACTGTCTTCATCGTCGTCGCAGTCGCAGCCAGCTCTAGGGTTCCCGCACACATCAGCTCATTGGGGAGGGTCCGCTCCACGAGCTGAGGGGCTGATACATCAACTGACATGAAGTTCGGAGTTGATGTATCCCAAAGTTCCGTATTGTCAACAGGAACTCAACGTCACAGACGGCGCGTCAATGGGACGCCCGGTCTGTGAGTTATTGACTTTTTTGTCCTAGGGGCCCGGTTGGTTTTTAAGTCAAAACCAACCCGACCGTACTCCAACTGCATCCAAACCTCGAGAAAAGTAAGAAAAAAGGTCCATCTCACTAAGAGGAATCCAATAAAGTCGATGTCATGTCAATCGGACGTCCGGAGCTCAAGTTATAAGCGTTTCCGCTCCGAGGGCCCAATTGGTTTCGTGTTCGAACCAACTCGACCAAATCCAAAGTTCTCCAAAACCTTGAGTGCGATATATCAAAACGCCCGTCTCGATCTAAGGATCACATTACTGTTGATAGTGCATCGATCGAAGGTCTGTAGCCCATGTTATGGTAAAAAAACCGAAAGAGGTCCGAAAATGGGGTTTTCGGGCCCGGACCGACCCGGCCCGAGACGCCCCGGGTCGACCTGACCCGGTCCGAGTCTGGCCGGCTTGGGCGCGGCCCGGCCCGGTGCGCTGGCGAATCCAGTGTGGCCAGGCGGCTCGGTCGAAACGGCCAAGCGGTTTGGGGGGAGGCGATGCCCCTCCTGTTTAATGAAACGCCCCCACCCCCCCCCCCCACGTGGGGGCCGCTCCTGCTTCCAGCTGGGGGTTTCGAACCCCCAGTACTCCCCCTGACCGGTCGGCCGACTGCTGCACCACGGGATCGGCGCGGTCTCTTCTTCCTGCTCTGATGCCGGCGGCCAGAAACCGGTCGCCGCTCCCTACTCCGCTGCGGCCTAAGGGCGCGGCCTTGGTCCGTCCGGCGCGGTGCGATGGCGCCGCGCCCCTCCACCGCGGTCCCTCACCAACCGTGGTTCCTTTGTGGTTCTCCGGCGCCGCACGACGGTGCCACGCATCCTTGCTGCATGATTCCATGCAATGCGACGGTACCGCGCCACTTTCCTTCGAACCGCAACAACACAAAGATAAGGGAGGAGGTTCGGTTATGTTTGTGCGGTCCGGCCCCCTCCTGTTAATCGATAACAAGTGGTCCAATTTGAAAGGAAGAATGATGACAGATGAATTCACGAATAACAACAACAATAAATCCCCTACCTCAAGCGTAGTTGAACGTAGGCTCATTGCAGAATTGCACGTCACGGAGGAAGGGGTTGCAGAAGGAGGATCGTCCTAGGAGGAACGGTGTCTCCCCTTCCTTTAATGCAGGAAGAAGGAACGAAAGGATGCGTGTCAGGTTGTCGATCTCTGGGGAAGGCGTCCCTCACCGTCGTCCACTGTCGGAGGTCGGATTTCTTCACGTTCTTCGTCGAGGAAGAAGAACTTCAAGACCTTGATCAAATTCTCCAAGCCTTAACGCACAACAAACCCCTTAATAAAATAAGACTTGTCTTATTTTATTAACACACACACCAAACATCTTTGAAAAACAAAAATTGAATCAAACAATTAAATGAATTAATTGCAATGTTTAAACCGCCCAATTAATAGGGGCGTTTAATATTTAATTAAACACACGAGTTGACTTCATTTTAAAAAAGGGGGTTTTGCGGGTGCATTACCTTAATTAATAGGGGTTGGGGGAGTTGAAAGGGTGGGGCTCGTGTGGGACCCATCCCACAAATATCCTACCTAGTATATTAGTTAGAATGTGGGTCCCACTCATCCACTTAGCTTAGGTTAACACTTCCTTGAATAAAAATAAAATCTGTTGCATAGTATTTTATTTTATTATTTAGTTAACCCAAATATTTAAAAACCACACCCAAGCAAACGCAACTCCGGAAAAGGTGTCTCTAAGAAATTACTAGCACTGCGATTCCATTGGTGTCCTCGGATTTCGATTTCAAGCACCGGTTCAAAAGTTAGGAAAACTCGCTCGTTCGTTCACTGAACGTACCTGAGCTAAAGTTTGGAAAATGATTTCAGGCACACCGGGCCTCGGAATCAGGTGCCATCTAAAACTGCATTCTTGTAAAAACCCAAAGAAAATTAAAAAAATATTCCTTGAATTTTACGGGTCTTTACACTACGAGTCATGTAAGGGTTATCTATCAACCCAGTTAAAAAGGGGATTATCAAAAATAAATAAAAATCCATGGCCTTTGGACCATTCAGGTCAACGATTCACATGGATTTTAATAACATTTTTATAGTTTTATAATTTAGTTTTAATTAATTAGTTTGATAGTTTTTGCTCTTTTCAATTTAATTTTGTAGTTTAGAAGTGTTTTATTATTTTTATAATTTTTAGTTAATTATATATTAATATTAGTAATTTATTATTATTATTATATATTATTTATATATATATTATTTAATATTTTATATTAATATTAATAGTTATGTATTTTATTTTATTTTTTATTATTACTATTTAAAATTTATATTATCATTGTTTATTATTAGTAATAGTATTTTACTATTATTTTATATATAATTATATTAATTTAATATTCACTTTGGGAATTGGTCTTATTTTATCTAATTACATATATGTGTATAATTATAATTTTTATTATTTTATTAATTATTATTTTATTTTATTTTATTATTATTTACCTCAAATCAAAAATATATTATTATTATTATTACATTAAAATTTTATTAATTTATAGTGTTCTTTCATCACTATTTATAGCTCGGGTCATGTGCCTTGATTATAGAGAGAAAATCACAGGGATATCCTTCTATGATGGGCCTTTTTCTTCTTCTATGGGGGTTTCACAACTAGACATCACTGACCCCCTAGTTAGATCTGTATGCTATTTTTCCTCCCCTTTCCCAAATAGAAAAACGGTTTTTGGATTTATATTGGGGTTGCAGGACCCTACATCAGAATAATGTCCACTTTGGCTCGCTACCTCATGGGTTTGTTCTTCAGAAGAGCTCACTACCCACCAGAATGTCTCACTGCCATACCCCTTCTGAAAAGACCTTTTGATGGGAGGGGGATGGCTGGGACTTATATATGATGTCCAATGTCCCTCCAGTCTCTAATGCGGGACAGGACCTATGCATCCAGCAACCTTGACTCGTCGGGCTACACTACGTTCATATGGGACTCCAACAATCTCTCCCTCAGTGCTTGTCCCAACAAATCATAGGCTTGCATACCCAGTATGATACCAATTGTAGGGATTATATTGGGGTTGCAGGACCCTACCTCACAATATTGTCTGTTTGGGTTCACTACCTCTCGGGTTTGTTCTTCAACAGGGCTCACTACCCACCTGGGTGGATCACTTCCATCCCCCTTATAAAAATGTCTTGTGATGGGAGGTGGTAGGTGGGGATTAAATATAATACCCAACACCCCTCCAGTATCTGAAGTGGTATGGGGCCTATGCACCCAACAACCTTGACTCATAGGACTGCACTGCATTCATTTAGGATTCCAAAAATCTCTCCCCCGGTTTTTCCCCTACGAATTAGAGACTTGCCTACCCTGATCTAATTACATTTTTTGGAAATTCATGACTGATCAACATGAAGGGATTATAGGAGATCCAATTATATCCATGATTTATCAAGATAATAATGTCATTATTGTAGTAAAATGGTTCATTGGGCCAAAGATTTTCGCAGCAGGATGAAACAAGATATGGCCCTTCAAACCCATTGTGATAATGATGAGTTGGCAGTCCTTGTGGAAATGGAATTCACTGAGATACCTAATACACTACCACCACGATCCACCACTTCCAATTTCCTTCCACTGGAATGCAGTGCTCTTTGGTTGGTCAATGTGAAGGTCTTTGCACAACATACTTAGAAGGAGGCCTGCGACCACGACTTGTGGTACCCCGATAATGGTGCCACAAACCACTCAACTGGTTTCCATGCAGTTGTTTTGAGATTGACTCTAGGATATATGGCACTATCAATTTTGGTGATGGTTATGTCATTAATATCGATAGGTGAGGGACGATCATGTTCACCTTCAATACTAGTGATAATAATGTGATCACAAGGGTGTACTTCATCACAAGCCTCACCACCAACATCATTAGCATCAAACATCTTAATGATAATGGTTTCGGGTACTAATTGATTGAGGCATCATGAATATCTACAAATAGAAATTGTGCCTACTTAATAGGTTGGAGCCCTTCCTTGATTAGTTGTACTAGCTAAGACTCAACATTGCACAGCCTACATGCTTTTTCTCAAGAGGGTCAGAGGTGGCATGGTACTGGAATGTGAGGTATGACCACTTTAATTTCCAAGCTCTATGTAATCTTGATCTACATGATATAGTGTGAGGGCTTCCATGGATTGATTAGGTGGATCAAGTCTTCGATAGTTACCTCATAGGTATGTAGAGGTGAGTTTCTTTCCCCAAGAAAGTGAAGAATTATGCCGAACAAATCCTAAACCTTGTCTATGGGGACCTCTGTGGTCTAATCATGCCGACGACACCAAGTGGGAACAACTACTTTATGCTACCAATTTATGAAATGATCCACTACATGTGGCTCAATATACTCAAAAATAAGGACCAAGCAGTAATTAGATACTTTCAAACCATAGTGGAGGTGGAGACACGACACAAGATGAAGGTCCTCCTCACTAACCATAGTGAAGAGTTTAATTCTATGGAATTTGGAGAATATTGTATCATGAATGGCGTATAATGAAAACTCAAGGATCCTAATTCACAACAGCAGGATGGGGTCATTTAATAACATAACTAGACTATGGTGTTCATGGATCAATGCATGTTGAAGGCTAATGGCCTTCCCAGGATGTTCTAGGGTGAGGTCATCTCCACCGCCATCTTCATTCTTAACCAAGAACAGACACACATCCTTGATGGGATGACTCTATATGAGTCCTGATATGGAAAATGATTGTCAATTCACTTTATCTTCGCCTTTGGTTGCATCGCACAAGTTAATAACATGATGCCTCAATTGAATAAGTTGGATGATCGGAGTACACTGATGATCTTCATTGGGTACGAGTCCAGGTTCAAGACATACTGCATTCATTTTGGATTCCATCAATATCTCCCCTATTTCATTCCCTTATGAATAAAAGGCTTTAATACCCACTCTGATACAAATTTTTAGATCTACATTGGGGTTATAGGACCCTACATCATATTTTTTTCCACTTTGGTTCACTATCTCACAGGTTTTTTCTTCAATTGGTCTCATTTCCTGCCAGGGTGGCTCACTACCATCCCCCTTCTGAATAGGCCTTGTGATGGGATGGGGTGTATGGGGATTATATATGATTCCCAATTCCCCTCCACTCTCTGATGTGGGATAGGTCCCCGGAACCCAGCAACCTTAACCCATAGGGATGCACTATGTTCATTTGGGATTCCAATAACCACCCCTACTATCATAAAACCAAGGACAATTTAGCCTCCTCTCCCCTTTCATACAGTGGTGTGCCTAGGCATGGTGGTTTGTATTAAATTCTTTTTTGGTGGTGTTTCACATATGCTAACAACTTTCATGGTGGTTTGCACTATCATTGTCATGATCACTGGAGTGATGCCTCTCATGTGGCAAATGTCAGTAGTGTATTGTAGTGGTTACATCAACACGAACATGGTGATCTACTATTATTATTTTTGTGTCATATTTTTGTTTTTATGGATGGTTGTTTAAATTGTGTTAGAGTTTTGATTATTCCATGTTTTTTCATGCCGATTTATTTATTTCTCATGCTTGATTAGCCATTGAGTTTTTTTAATTGGATTATTATTTATTTTAATTATATTTGGGTCTAAGAAAATTTCATATGATATTTTTTCACATTATTTTATGTTTTTTCACATGATACTTAATAAGTAATCATGGGAAAGAGAAAATTATATATATTTTTATTTAGAATTTGATCATGTGTGTGTGTGAATCGTAAGTCACATACAAACAGATTCAAAATAAATAAATTAATTAATATAAAAATATATATTTAGTGTGATTTATCTCCAAACTTATAGGAGTGGAACTACTATAGATATACCATTTAATGGTGTGTAAAACGGGTTTTAACCATGCTAAAAAAACATTGTTTCCTTAACACCCTTAAAGGGTAGCCCTTTATCAGCGCTAAAAAAATAATTGATAAAGGCTCCCCTTTATCAGTGCTAGAAATTGCACTGATAAAGGTCATGTGTTGTTTGTATAATATCAAAATGCAACACATGCACCTATAACCTATATGAACATACATAATTTAATTGAAATAAATTTTACATCATAAATGAAAAAAACACTATTATATATGTTTAAAACAATGTTTTGTATAATTACATTTATAAATACTATCCAAAAGTATTTAAAAACATTAATGTTTCCACATATTTGGTACCCATGACCCCCTCTCAAAAAATCTTGACCATGGTATTAGTTATCAAACAAACCATCCCAACCCATGAAAAAGAATCCATGTATAAAAGTAAACAAATATATTTGTTAGAAGTACTATAAAGAAGTAAATTAAATATAAATACGAAATAATACATTAATAAAATGTATATTCTAAATAAGATAACACACTTGGATTCATATTTTTCACGTTATGTGTAGGATTGAGGTACAATTGATTCCTACACATCTAAAATGACTTATGGATCATTATCCTAAATAATAAAAATAATATGAATGTGTTTTCTTGGTTTTTTAGTATGTCACTTATTATTTTTACTAAAATTAATGTCAATTTTAAATTAAAACACACACTTGGAGTCATGCCGGCCACACCGTGCATCTGATTGAGGTGAAGATGATTCCTACATGTCAAAAATGACTTCTGGATTAATGTCTTAAATTATAAATTCAATATCAGTGTGTTTGAATGGTTTTGAGTATGTGATGTGTTATTTTAACTAAAATTTAAATTATAAACTTAAAAAATACAATTCAAGTCATACTAAGAACACCATATATCAGATTGTGATGTAGTTGATTGAGTATGTAATATGTGTTTTTCATTCAACTATCTAAAAAATAGAAAATAGATAGCATGTTCCATTCTGATGGAAGATAAAACCCATGCTCCCTGGAACACTTCACATTTCAAGCAGCATGGGGTTTCTTATTCCATCAGAAAGGAACATGTTCTTTCTTTTCTATTATGTAGTAGATAATTGAAAGAAAAATATAACTTCTCAAAAGATCTGTAAACTTATTAGATAAAATTATAAGGAAATTATCTTTAAAATAGCAGATAAAATGATGCCAAAAGTAATTAAATAATTAGTATGAATTCAATTTTTCATGATGGTTGTATACATTATTGACCCATTTCCTTGTTTTCCTTAATTTAATTGTATCCTCGAATTCTAATATCACATGAGCATGAGTAGTTTTGAATAAACCACCCCAACCCAAGAAAAATAAACCACCTGTATATAAAACAATTCTTATGTTAGTAATATTATAAAGAATTAAATTAAACATATATATAAAATAATACATTAATAAAATGTCAATTTTAAATTGAAACTATACAATTTGAGTCATACCAGGTACACCATGTATCAAATTGAGTGCATGATCATAGTACAAGAGTGAACCATCCTTGTTGATGAAGTTATTTCTTTATACTCTCTTTGAAAATTTACAAAATAAGTATAAGATAGAAATTCTATGGAAATTAAATAAAAAGTATATAAAATGATGATAAAATCAACTAAATAAGAAGTAGGAAGTCACATATTCATGATTTATTTGTGCATTATGACATTAGGTATGATTCCCATTATTTTCTAAAATATATATATTTCATCTTGTGAATATGAGGTTTTTTGAAATTCATAGTAGTAATAAAAATACACTTTCAGAATATTCATGTACCATTAAATGGGGTGAATCCAACTATAATGTGTAGGACCACATAGTCAAATCTATATAACTAATTAAACCATCAAGTGAACCATCATATCAAATAATACTGGTGGGATTAACATTTACAATTTAAATAATATGATGACAATTTCCTTTTCCATAGTTGAAATTTTCACTAAGTCTATAACTTTTCTATATATAGATTTGAAAAAGAAATAGAGCTTGATTAATGTATAACAAAAATTCTTGGGAAAATGTAATGTAAAGATATAGGCATTAGATCTTGAGTCAAAACATGATAGTCACATGATTTCAAACCCTTTAACTTTAAATCAATAATTGACATGATATTCTATATATTCTATGAATACCCATCTAGAACCTTTACATCATTCAAAAAGTTACAAAATGGATATCTCTCTTACTTGGAAAGAGTGTAAGTATCTTAAAGAAGAAAATTATATTTTCATCCTTCACAAGCAACAACTCTTCTTATATTCTCATGTTAATCATGTCCAACCTAGCCTTAATTCCATCCTTTGTTTTTCCTTGTGCATTTAGTAACAAGTTAATGACACTATCACATATATTTTTTACAACATGTATAACATCAATAAAAATTTTGACGTAGAAACAATTCCAGTATGGGAATTAAAAAGCCGATCTATTTTTTCAACCAGTCTTCATAAGGTTTTTTGAAAAAAGGTTTACCAAAATCTATGTCCATATCTATTAGATTCTCAAATAGTTGATCACATTTTATTAGAGATGGTGATGTACATTCTTTGGAACTCCCATATAATGATATTATTCAAAATAGATACTTATATCACCAGGGTAGAAATCATTTATGTCCTAAGAGAACAGTCTTTGATGAATGTTTCAACCAAAATGACTATGTACCTTGTTCACAAATAGGACACCCTTGAGTTCCATTAATTGTATATCCAAAAACAATTCCTTAAACAGGAAAGTCATTTATCATCTTGTCTAACATGGCTCTCAATGTGAAATCTTAATTTCTATAAGCAACATATAATGTAACACCTGAATCCCACAATAATTTCCAAACTCTTATTAATGGAGCCAAATAAACCACAATATCATTATTCGATTGTTTTGGTCTACATATAAGCATAGATAACATAATGTATTTTTGTTTAATTCATAAATATGGTGTAAATTAGTAATTTAAAAACATAACCATCCATGTACTCTGATTGTTTCTTTGAAAATAAAAAGGATTCACTCCATATATAGATAGAACACAACAAAGGTTTCTCGGCTCATTTCTAGATTCAGGATACTCGTGATCAATTCTCTTCCACTATGAAGAGTATTATGAGTGAAATGTTTTCCCATATTTATTTCATGTATATATATACTATGTCAATTGTATTGTAGTCTCCTCACTTCCATATAGGTTCCTAAGCCTCATAATGATTTGAAAGTACCATTAAACTTTCATAGGACCCAATTCATCTTTCATGTATCGAGAAGCACCACACTTTGGGAAATATTTAAGTGATTTGTAGTCCTTGAGAAATAGTATATAGTTATTTGGAAAATCATGTATTCTTTAAAAGATCATACCCATTGATCATAGCATTAATTTAGTGTCATATGTTCAGGTATTAAGTTCATTATCATCTAGGAGTATATCATTCAATGGAGTAAGTATTTCAGTAAAATTTTACTCACTCCATCAATTTTCATCTTTTAAATTATACAACTTCATTATGGATGACAATGCTATATATTGATTACAAATATAACAAAATAGAATCATTTCACAACACTTCAACTTCTAAAACAATTTTTAACAATCACAAAGTTCATCTTCAACTGCCATTTTCATTTCCTCAATACGATCTTCATCATCATTCACACATGTAATCACGTCTTTGATACAATCTTATTCATTATCTGCACTTGTAATCATATCATATAATCCAAAAAATTCACAAGTGACGTCTCATTCACAAGTTACATTCCCTTTTTCCCCATGTCGATCCTGACATTTATAACTTTGATCTATTACATGACAGATCAAGTGGTCTTTCAACTCCTTTGGACTAATTAGACTTGAATAACAGTAGTGTAAACATAGAAAAAGGATTTGAGAAGGATCATATGTAACACCCCAAGAATTTAAAATATTTTTATTTTTGAATAAGTTTTATTTATTTGCAAGATTTCATTATATGAAACACCATATTAATCTTATACTACACACAACAATGAGTTGACTTGTGTTACATGCAAGGCTGAGCTTTAGAGAACAACAATATATTATTAAAATATTATTATTTAATAATATAGGATATAACCTAGACATTAATTTGGTGGTTATGAATAGTATTGTCAAAATTATGGAAATATATGGTTCAATTCATTAATTAATTTTTAATTATAAATGAATATACGAACCAAATAAATATATAAGAAATGTTTTTATAAAGAACATTTTTTATGCACACAAAGTCATTTTATATTAATATATTAAACTAATTAAAATTAGAGAATGATATTAATGTAATATATATTAAATAATATATTTTTTAAATTCTTAAAATACATTTAATACAGATAAGATAAAAACAAACCCAAATTTATACATAAAAACCTATAATTTTCTAAAGGCAATTTTACCGCCTTTTAATTGGGAACTTATTTAATATATAATTTTTGAAAATTTTATTTATTAAATTTAACAATGTAAACTTATTATTTTAAATCATAATATAAAATTTTACTTTGGTTGAATTTTTTGGTATTTTAATGATAAGTTTCATGATTTGATGAATAGTGATAATATTTTGCATTTTAATTAAAAACATATTTTTCATCTAAATAATTTATATTGCTAAATTATATTTTTATTTAGTTTTAAAGTTAAATTAAATTAATTTTATATAATTTAATACAATTTATGCCATTGGAATAAATTTTACATTAAATATGAATATAAAATCATTACAATCTTTTATATGTTTTCACTTTAAAAAAAATTCTCATTTCGTCAACGGAATAAATTTTAAATTAACCTCTGCAAATTCTGTGTTATGAATTTTAAAAAATGGAATCCATATTTAGAATTATTGTATTGAAATTATGTAAATAAGTTTATTTTATTTTTGAGAAAATGAATAGTAAAATTTGTTAATATTATAATTACCATGGTTAAGGGTAAATCAGGTAATTATGGGTAAAAATTATATTTGAAAGATTATAAAATTACATTAACACTTCACCTAATTTAATTGGATGAGTTTTTTTTAACAAAAACCATCATTGGTATTAAATTATAACCTTTGGAAGCCACTTTTATGATAGTACGACATTTATAATATTATATTCAAAGAAGAGTCAATTTTGGCATGCTTTTGTTTTTAACAAGTGAAATAATTTCAAAATGGTTTTAAATAGAGGATATTTTCAAATATAAATGGTATTTTTAAAGATAATTTTTTTTCTTTAACAGGACAATTTATTTTTAATTTTTATAGAAGAAATAATTAAATTAAAGTCCTTCACAACGATGATCCAGTAGCTGTTTAATTAATGGAAATATCAAATAAATGGAATTAAAAATACTAAAATAAATATAATTTGATATTATTAATGTCAAACATAATTTTTTAAGATACTTTGGACATGTTATTAGTGTTTTAGAATTTTTGTTTCGAATTTATCTTGTTTTTATGATATTTTTAAAAAGTAAGTATTGAATAGTGTCAAAATTAGAATTATTGGTATTTTAAAATAGATAATATTTTATTAAATGATATAAAATTTATAACAATATAAATTTCATCCAGATTATCTAGATAAGTCTTAAAATTTCATAAATTAATCATTTATTAGTCTTTATTCATTTTATAGTAGTTATATTAACCCTAAAAATGTAAATTACATGATGCCACGGTAAGCGTTAAAAGGGTTAACTAAGGATTAAAGTCAGAAGATAAGGGTAAGAATGTAACCTAAACTTGTCTAAAAATTATTGTTTGAGAGGATTTAGAAGAACCCTTATCTTATATTATATATAAATAGTTTTTTTTACATTTTTAATTGCAAATTAATTTGTATTAATTTCATAATTTGAGAGTTTCTAAAAGTTCCCCTCAACTCAATTATAAAAGGGAACATCCTCCATCACTTATTCACACCACATTAATCCTACTAGGTCCAAAAAAACCCTACCTATTTATCCTTAAAACATCCTAATCCCATTTTAAAATTTCTTGTCCTTCCAAAAATACCAACTCTATATCTCTTAGGAAAAGATCTAATGGAAGTCCACCAAAGAAGAGATAATTATTTTACCAACTCATTCATGTTCATTTCCTTTTATATATCCTCTTCATTTTCTTTTTAAATACTAAAGTAATAAATCCAATATCATATATATTTATAGGTTTTTATTATTATTATGGTACCACCATATTCCAATATTTATCCATCCTACGAAAAACAAAAACAGCGTGCGTGCGTGCGTACGGCTTATCGTCCCCACGCTGTTGTGTAATCTGTTTTTCATCAACTATTTACATGTATGGGTATAATCATGGATATAATGGATATAAATCATAATTATTACATGATATTTATTCTTTAAAAATTAATGTACCATCCACTTCTTTACTCTTTCACCATTGAGGGAATCATATCGTCACTCGTGCATACATACGGCCTACCGTCTCTATGACACGATGTGATTCATTTTCCATGTTAAACATTAAAGAAAGGATATAAACCTTATTTAATAATTAAATATTATATTTATAATATTAATATAATTCTAGATATGTTAGATATATACCCTATGCATAAGAACCAATACATTCAAAAAAACATGCATAGTAAAATGAAGTAGTTAACACCTAAAACAAGGGTATTAATGAAATATTATCTACAAAAGGGTGAACAAAAATATAATAAGATATTATATGATATCATAAATATGAATAAAATTATGGTATAATATAATAATATTCTTTAAACCATTTTACAAGAGGATAAATCATGTTTGAATAAAGAAAGCGTAAGGTAATAGATCATTTCCTCACTTTTATTTCCATGACACACATGCCTTATACACTACTTTTTTCTTTTATGTGGTGTATATACCACCCATGAATATATTTTATGAGTATAAAACTGAATATTATGGTATTTTAATATCCATATAAATTTATTTCTTTCATGGTTATACTATTCTACTTAGAATAAAGTGATAAGTATTTATTTCAAAATATCTTCGTTATCTGGGATTGTTTGTGTTTAAGTCTCAATTGGGGAATATTTCTCTTCGATGTTATTGTTTTATAAGAATGTTTTGAAAAAAATTTATTGTTATCTAATGATTTATTAAATTCATTTTTACCCCCTTTTTTCTTTTTATAAAATTATTTAAAAGGAATCATCCTATCATTTTCCAAAACAAGGTACTTAATGAACTTTCTTACAAAAGTAAAAGTAATACTTTTTTTAACATATACTGCATGAATGAAATTTCCCACCATCATTAATTCCTAATGTTTTGAAGCTTCCTTTATAAGTTTACAAGGTTATTTTCAAATAAAATATTTTCTTTTATAAAGGTGTGGCCTTTTAAAAAAATTATTACAAAGTGATAAGGGATTTCATCTCAATTTCATTTCATTGAGGTATATTATAATGTTATGAACCTAGTTTATTTTATATGGTATATATACTAAACTTTTTACATTTTATATCATGAATATCTATATTTTTATGATATTCTAAGTTTAATTTAATGTTATTCATTCTTGAGAATTATGATTCAAATGTTTAAAAGTGGTCTGGGACACTTTGGAATGTTTAAAGAATATTTTCCTTGAGAATGTTTTTAATGATCTTTTAATAGTATTTACATTCATCAACATCAAAAACCCTTTTTGTTACTTATAATCAAATGGGGAATTATTTATAATTATATATTATTTATTCAATATATATATTTTATAAGGCATATTAATTATTAATCAAATCAATTACTAGATATGAGGAATGGTTTGGACTAATAATGGAGGGTGGGGCTTGGACTTTATAAAGCCCCTTCATACATCGATAGGTTCTCATGAGAAAATTTAGTTGGAAAACCATAATTTTAAACCATATTTTGAAAGTTCATGATAGTATATGTTTTCATGTACCTTAGGCATGAAGTCCAATAATTAATCATTTCCTTCGTATATATTTCAGTTATCATTGTTGTTATCCATGATTTTTTTTATTTGATAAAATCTATGGATGTATTTTATTCTCAGTTTATTGATTAAATATAATGTGTTTTAGTTCTATACTTTTCTATATTGGTTATGCCTTATACAATTATTTAAATGGAATGTGTTCTTTGTTATTTACTTTTTCATGTTGATTTATTCTCATTAATTCATTATTTCTTTCTATTTACTTACCCTTACTGATAGTTTGAGCTCACCCTTTTATTTGTTCTATTTTCCCTAGGTTATGAAGATGAAATTTTTGAATGAGATCAAGGATGAAAATTATTTTTCTTTGTTATGTTTTACATTTTACCAATGTAATAGGGTATTTATTTATGTATATAGTTATTAAATACTACTAAATTGATTGGTCCTTTGGGATTTAATTCCATTTAAAAATGCTAATGTGATAAAATAATGCACTAACTCCAGGATTCTGGGGTGAGGGCATCATAGTTGGTATCAGAGAAAGTTTATTAGTAACCTTGGGAACTAGATTTGAGAAAACATACATTAATGAACACACCTATTGGTTTATTATGTGTGAAAAAATTATATAAGGAATAAATCTTTTTCATTTTATGGAAATGGTCAGCATATTCTAGAGATTATGTGATTTAGGAAATTATATATTTGGTATAAGACATTAAGAGTGATTAATGTTATTTGGCACAATATATGATCAAATACTTCTATTTTTTGGGTTTCAATTTTTTTCTAGAATATTTTTTGGGAAGGATAGTTATTTTCTGAATGATCTATGTTAAAATTTGGGTATTACTTTTAAATTTTTGTGATTAAAGTTTTTTCATCATATAAAGGTTTGTTCTCTTTAGGGAATTTTCTTATCTTATCCAAACCATTTTGGTTTTGGTTAGTTCATAAAGATAAGAGGAATAAATACTTATACTTTTTTATATTTTTTGATCCATATAAATTGATTTGAATTATTCAAGCATGTACAAAATTCATCTCAAATACTCATCATTCATAGAAAAATATAAGTTTGTGGTGGAAATTAGTTAAATTATAAAAATATACTTTTCAAGTAAATAAGTTTCCTTATGTTCTTATTCTATAAAGAAAATAAATTCCATAACTCTAGGAAAATTATTTTTGAATAAAAACATTATTCATTTGATTTTATTACTGAGAAATAAATGGAATCTTTAACCCATCTAATAATTACGGTATTGTGATGGTAGACTTTTTAATGACCATTTCATCTATCATTCTCCATCATAACATGATAGTTCGATTTCACTTCTATATCCATGTCTTCACTAATGTTATTCTTTTATAAAGGCTAGTTTTTTGGTGATATTCACATTTATGTTTCCCTTTTATTAAGAAGATATTTTATTACCCCTATTTATGATGTGGGTTTCAAAAAAAAAATTAT
Source organism: Viscum album (assembly GCA_963277665.1). Taxonomy (NCBI): domain Eukaryota; kingdom Viridiplantae; phylum Streptophyta; class Magnoliopsida; order Santalales; family Viscaceae; genus Viscum; species Viscum album. The sequence goes on along the minus strand of OY728137.1, from coordinate 193,659,780 downwards.
TTTCAAATATCATGCCCTATACTATTGAGATCGAGTTTAAATTGAAAGGTTGAAATTTTAATTAAAGGTGGGGAGAATATAACATAGTCTTTAATTTTCTGTTTATGGGTAGTATTAACTAAATTATGAAAATATATTTTTGAATTCATTAGTTACAAATTAATTATAAATAAATATAGGAACCAACTGAATATATAGGAAATGTTTTTATAAAGAACTATTTATATGCTCATAGAGTCATTTTATCCTAATAAATTAAATTAATTACAATTAGTAAATTATATTAATGTAATATATATTAAATAAAATATTTTTGACATTTATCCACTAGATTTAATAGGAATAATATAAAAATAAACAAAATTTTATACATAAAAACTTATATTTCTTTAAAGGAAATTTTACAGCCTTTTAATGGCGACCCAATTTTAAATCCAATTTTTGAAAATTTTATATATTCTATTTGAAAATATAAACTTATTATTTTAAATATGAATTCATAAATTTAATTTGGTTAAATTTTTGGTATTTTTATGATAAGTTTCATGTTTTAATGAATAATAATAAAATATTGCATTTTAATTGAAAACAACTTTTTCATCTAAATAATTTATATTGTCGAATTATTTTTTTAGTTGGTTTTAAATTATAATTAGATTAATTTTATATAACTTAATAAAATTTAGATAATTGGAATCAATTTTACATTGAATATGAATATATGAACATTACAATCTTTTGTACGTTTTCACTTTAAAAACACATTTCACATTCCGTTAATGGGATAAATTTTAAATTAATTACTAAAACTTTTTTGTTATGATTTTTTAAAAATGGAATCCATATTTGGAATAATTAGGTAAAAATTATTTAAATAGGTCTTTTTATTTTTGGGGATATGAATAGTAAAATTTAGTAATATTTTAATTATCATAGTTAAGGCTAAATTAAGTAATTATGGGTAAATTTAATATTATAAAGACAATAAAATTACCTTAACACTTGTCCTAATTTAATTGTATGAGTGGTTTTAGGCCAAAATAATTATTGGTATAAAATTATAACCTTTGGAAGCCACCTGGATGAGAGTATGATATTTATAATATTATATTCAAAGAGTAGTCAATTTTATCACACTTGTTTTTAACAAGTGAAATATTTTTAATATAGAGTTACATAAGGGATATATTTGATTATAAATATTATTTTGAAATATAAAATTTTTATATTTATCATGATAATTTGTTTAATATTTTTATAGAATAAATAATTAAATTAAAGGCTTTCACAATAATGATGCAGTAATTTTTTAATTAAAGGAAATGTCAAATAAATGATATTAAAAAAACTAAAATAAATATAATTTTAGATGATTAATGTCATTCAAAAAAAATTATATGAATTTTCCATGTTAGTGGTATTTTAAAAATATTTTTTTGAATTCATATTGTTTTTATGATATTTTGAAAAAGTCATGTAATGAATAGTATCAAAATTGACATTATGGGTATTTTAAAATAAATAATATTTTATTAAATGAGATAAAATTTATAAAAATAAAAATTTGATCCAAATTATTGATATAAGTCTTAAAATTTCATAAATTACTCATTTATTCATAGTTTGGTTTTTTTAGTAATTATATTAACCCTCAAAGTGTAAATTACATGATGCCATGGTAAGAGTTAAAAGGGTTAACTAAGGTTTAAATCCAAAAGATAAGGGTAACAATGTGAGTTAACTTGTCTAAAAATTTTTGATTGAGAGGATTTCAACACATAATTATCTTATATTTTAAATAACTCTCTTTGAGATCATTGGGAATTGGAAATTAATTTATATTAATTTAATATTTTGATAGTTTCCAAAAGTGCCCCTCACCTTAATTATAAACCTCCTCCCTCACTTTTTCACACCACATTGAGCCTAATAGATCAACAAAATAGTGCACATTTCACCTCAAAAAATCCTTATTCTAGTTCTGGAGTACTTTTTCTTCCAAAAAGTCCAACTCTATATCCCTTAGGAAGATATCTAAAGAAAGTCCATCGAAGAAGAGGTAATTCTTTTACCAAGTCATTCAAGTTCATTTATTCTTATACTTCCTCTTCATGTGTTTTTTATATACTAAAGTAATAAAGAAAATATAATATATATTCTGAGATGTTATTATGGTTATGGGAGAACCATATTCTCTAATTTATCCATCCTATGAAAAATGAAAACACCTCGCATGCGTATGTTCAGCTTACCATCGTCATGTTGTGGTGTAATCTGTTTTTCATTACCTATTTTCTTGGATGGGTATAATGATATATATAATGGATATATATGATAATTATTACATGATATTGAATAATTAAAAAATAATATACCATCTAATTCCATACTATTTCACTAATAAGGGAATGATATCATCGCTCGTGCGTACGTACAACCTACCATCTCTGCAACATGATGTGATCCATTTTCCATGTTAAACATTCAACAATGGCTCTAAAAATGTATTTAATGATTAAATATTATACTTATGACATTAATATTATTCTTAATATGTTGGATATATACCCTATGCAAAATAACTAAGACATTCATAACAAAATATGTATAGTAAAATGAAGCAGTTAACACCTGAAATAAGGGTAATAACGAAATATTATCAACAAAAGGGTGATAAAATAAGATAAAAAGATCATATATGATTTCATAAATATGAATAAGGTTATTATATAAGTTAATAACATTATTAAAACCATTATACATGATGTTAAAGTAGATTCAACTAAAGGAAGTATATGGTAAGGGATCTTTGTTTCACTTTCATTTCTCTCGAACACATGACTTATACACTACTTGTTTCATTTTTGTGGTATATATAACACCCATGAATTAATTTTTTGAGTATTATTATTAAGACTATGATATTTTAATATCCATATAATTTTATTTTCTTAATTTTAATATGATTCTACTAATTATAAAGTGATAAGTATTTATTTCACAATCTCATCATTATCCAGGATTGTTTGTGTTTAAGTATCCATTGGGGAATATTTCTCTTCCATTTCAAAAATGCTTTTACAATTATAAAATTACTTATTAAATTAATTTTTAACCCTTTTTTACTTTCTTTAAAATACTTTAAAAGGAATCTTCCAGTCGTTTTCCAAAACAAGGTACTTGATGACTTTTCTTACAAAAGTTAGAGGAATGTTTTTTAACTTATATGATAAGAATGGAATTTCCCTCCATTGTGACACCCTAATGTTTTGAATATTTATTTAAAATTTTATAAGATTATTTTCAAATAAATTATTTTCTTTTATAAATGTGTGGCCTTTAAATTAAAGTATTGAAAAGTGTTAAGAGATTTTGTCTCAATTTCATTTCATTGAGGAATATTGTAATGTTGTGAACCTAGTTTCTTTAATATGATGTAAATAATTTCTTATTGACATGTTATATCATTAATATCATTATTTTCATAATATTATAATTTTTATTTAATGTTATTCCTTCATGAGAATTATGATTCAAATGTTTCAAAGTTGTATGGGACACTTTGGAATGTTTAAAGAATATTTTCCTCAAGAATGTTTTTAATGATCTATCAATAGTATTTTCATTCATCAAAATCAAAAACCATTATTTTTACTTTTCCTTCATTGGGAAATTATTGATAATTCCATATTATTTATTCAATATGGATTTTTGATAAGGAAAAATAATTATTAAAAAAATTGAGTACTTGATATATGGAATACATTGGACTAGAAATGATAGGTGGCGTCCGAAGTTTATATGGCCCCTCAATGCATCGTCATGATCTATTGAGAAAAATAAGTTAGCCAAATTAAATGGGTTTCTACCCATATTTTTAAACTATATTTTAAAAGAATTTGATGGTATGGGTTTTCACATGCCTCAGTCAAGAAGTCCAAAAATTAATAATTTCCTTCATAGATATTTCAGTTATAATTATTATTATCCATGAGGTATTCATATGATAAAATATTTGGATGCATTTCGTTATCTTATATTGATTAAATGGAATGTTTTTCATTTATCTACAATGTCATATTGGTTATGTCATCTAGTTATTTAAATGGTTGGGATCTCAATTATTTACCTTTCCATGTTGATTTATTATCATTAATTCATTATTTATTCAACTTTACTTACCCTTACTGAACATTTGAGATCACCCTTTTATTTGTTATATTTTACATAGGTTATGAAGATGACTTTTTTGAATGAGTTCAAAGATACAAATTATTTATCATTATTATGTTTTATGTTTTACCAATGTAATAAGGGAACCATTTATGTATCTTGTTATTCAAGACTACTAAAATAATTGATCCTTTGGGATTTGATTCCTTGTAATCATGTAAATATAACAAAATAATTCATCGGCTTTGGGATTCTGGGGTTAGGGTGTTATATCATATGCACGATATTTTTCAAACATGATGAACTCTTTCACCCCATATCCATACTCTTTTTTCATATAATTGACATCCATCCATTTTTGATTCATATCCATCCTATTTAATTTAGTAATATTAATATTTAATAAAATAAATTAATACACCAAAATAGGTCTTTCAAATTAGGGGAACCCAACATTTGAAAAGGAAAAGGCTTTTGGTCTCAGGATTGAATTTTAGTGACTAAAGTGAGATTCTAATTCAAGTGGGTGGTGTAAGAAATTCATTCAAATTACATCTTGACATAGGAAGACAATTATAGAGTAGAAATCTTGATATATGGGTGTGTTATAAACAATGGTATTTGGCGTTCTTGACACTGGTACAATTCTCATTATTGTATATTTACCAATATAAATTTGTTTTTTTGTAAAAACATGGTTATTGTTTTCGGTATTAAGTATTTTTCATTGATAAATTATTCAATCATTAGAGTTAATGATATTGATGTTGTCTAACATTTCATAATTCTAATCAATAATATTTTTTTTGAGTTATACACCAGAATGTTCATCAAAGACCTGTAAAAAATTATTTAGCACTGAATAAATTTATTATTATTTTTTATTAAAAAATAGTATAAAATTGCTAATAAGTTATAATAAATTTTAATTATCTTAATAATTATTAATTATGATAAATGATTAATAATTATTAATAATTATTAGTTAATAATATTTTTTAAAAACAAACTATTACTAAATAGTATTTATTTATATTTTAATAAATTATCTCATTGTAAACATTGATTATTGTTAGTAAATAAGTAATAATTACTATTAATTAAAAATTATTTTTAAGGTTTATTAATTAAATAGTAATTAATTAGTAAATGTAAAAACTAACTAGTAATAATTATACTAAGCGATATTCAATATTAATTAATCCATAATAATTTTTAAATTACTAATTAGGACTGTTTATTAATTAATTGAAAATTATTAACCATATTTATTTATTATTTTGTAATTCATTAACAAGCATTAATACTAAATTGTAGTTATCAACTACTAACTAATATTAAATATTAATTAATCCATAATAATTATTAAATTACTAAGACTAATTATGTGGTAGTTAAAAAATAATGTCCATATTTACTAATTAATTATAAATTTATTAATAGATATGATAAATATATTTCTTAATTAAATATATTTATTATAATTTTATAATTATTTAAATATTTATTTTTCTATTTATAATTCTAATTATAAATAAATATAGTTATAATTATTTTATATAATTATAAAAATATTTATTTAATTATATATATTTATATAATTATATATATATATATATAATTCTATATATTTATTAATATATGAGTATATTTTGTTATAAATATAGTATATATATTTATTATAATTTTATAATTTTATATATATATATTTATATATAATTCTTTATATTTATTAATATATGAGTAAATTGTATTATAAATAAAATAAATATATTTATTATTTAATTATACTTATTACAATTTTTTAATTATTGAAATATATATTTATGCATTTGTAATGCTAATTATAAATAAATATTTTTATAAATATTTGTATATAATTATAAATATATTCAAATAATTATATTTATTTATTTAATTATATATATATATAATTACATATATTTATTTATTAATATATAATTATATATAATTATAAATATTATAAATATATTTTTTATAGTTTCATTATCATTTAAATATATATATTTACTTATAATTATATAAATACTTCTTTAGAAACATTTTACATATTTGGATTATTAATATATATATATAATGATCAAATTTCAAGTATCAATTTGCAATTACCCATAAACAAAAATCTCAAATTCCATGGATTAAAATTGATTATAAAAAAACTCTAATTACCTATGGACAAATCTCAAATTGCAATTGGGGGTGGTAAAACAATGGTGAATCCACAATTGAGATAAATTTTGAAATTTAAAGAAAATAATTAATAAAAATAAAAAAATGTTAGATGAATTTCCAAAAAACAACCACTAGCTACAATTTGGGTGGTGGCCGATGGAAAGGGAGGGGCGGAGGGCGGCCACAAAGGAGGGGTGATGAGTGGAAGACAAATATGAGGGGCGGTGGGTAGCATGAAGCGACAAAGGAGAGGGTGGATGATGGTTGGCTGCAAGGGAAGAGGAGAGGGGGGTCTCAGTAGGAGGGGTGGTGATCAGCTGCTGATTGTAAGGGAGGGCCGGCGGGCGGTGTCCAGTCACAAGGGAGGGGTTGTAGGCGATGTATGAAAACAAGGTAGGGGCGGCGGGTGGAGGAAGAGGCCAAGGAAGGGAGGGCGGGTGGGTGGGAGGTAAACGACAAAAAGGTTGGGAGTGGAGGGGGTCTCAGTAGGGGGTGTGAAACCGATATACAGACCACACCACTGAGATCAAACTGCTAGATGTCGTGCCTACCAAGGCTGAACCGCTGTACCCATCAAACATTGCACACCTTAGTAATTTCCTTTGGTCTTCCCAGCACCTCTCAACAATGTGGAACTTCCAACCCATATGGTAAGAAATTTTTATCATCCAAGTCAGTGGATGATTAGGGATTCCAATTGGTTCTATTTAGAAAATCCAAACATCTCTTATATAGTACTGGATAACTCTCTACTACTAGTGTTGCAAGTGATGTGGCTTTGGACCTCAAAGTCTTGCCTCTTCAGATAGAGCCCCCATTAAGATCTCCCAACTACAAGTTATATGCTTCTACCTTGTCTGAAGCATCGGGTGAACATGATGGAAACCTAGAAAATGTGTAAGAAAAAGAAAAATATGGAGGTGTGCAGGTACTTACTTCTAATATTTATTATGTTCTTGATTCTCTCAATGAAGTTAGGTTCTCTTCTATATTGGATGAGGATGCCTTGGCTTCCAAAATGCAAGTATCAAAGGAACTTTTAGGTGAGATGAAAACTCTCATTGATAAAGTTACAGAAAACACCTTTGTTCATGATCCTTCTAAGAAGTTTGATACTCATTTAGATGATGGGAGTATAGACTCGAAGAGCACTGACATTGAAGGTCTTTTGCAATAGGCAAAGACTTGAGGAGAGGTTGACACCCAAAGAGTAGAGTTCAGGGGTGCGAAAGAGTTAATTGGAATGTAATATGTGTGGAATAATGAAATATTGGAGTTAGGATTAGATAAATTCTTGGCTTATGACTATTTTTTTTATAAAGGCGGTTTGACTATGTCTTACCCTGTCTTTCACTCTCTACATATTTCTATTTTTTAATAAAAGGGGTGTTGTCTCAACATTTTAAATATATATATATATATATATATAATTATAACTCATGGTTCGCACCACATTGATATATATATATATATATAATTATATATATTTATATTAATATATAAATATATATAATGATAAATATAATAAATATATTTATTATTTAAATATTTTTATTATAATTTTATGATTATTTAAATATATATATATATATATAATTATAATTATAAATAAATATATTTAAAAATTATTTATATATAATTATAAATAAATACATATATTTATTATCTAAATATGTTTATTAAAATTTAATAATTACTTAAATATATATGTATTTATTTATTATTATAATTATAATTAAATATATTTAAAAAATATTTAAATATAATTATAAATATATTTATATATTTATATATTTATATATAAATATATGTTTTTATAAAATTATAATAAACATATTTATTATTTATATATGTTTTTTATAATTTTATAATTTTCTTAAAGATGAGGCAATGCCACTAAATTAACTAAGAAAAAGGGTATAAGATGACTGGTGAGAAGAGAAGTCAAGAAAGACCCAAAGAAAAAAAGCAGAACACACACTAATGACTCGCTCTTGATCCTATATTCCTAGAATACCTGCATATGGTCCAAGGATAACACCCTCACCTCCATTATTTGGATGCCTGAGAGGTCATATATTCATCACCTAAAGGTGAATCAGAAGCATCTTCCAAGACAAAGAAACTCTTATACTTCCAAGAAAGATCTTGAGCATTCAACTCTGAGTTACCTCAAAATATTTCCTCCATATTGATGGCTAATAATTTCACCACTACCAGGTAGTCCTTAAAACTGAAGGTTTTTTGTTCCATTTCGGAAAGAATAAATTCAATATCTGAATCAAACCACTCAACATACTCTTTTTAGAGATCACTTGGTAGTCTTTCCCCTTCCAATATCTCGATTGGAATATTAATTTTTTTATTTCAGTTTCTTACAGCCTCAAAATCTTGATTATATGTCAAACCAAATGAGTCATAAGAATTCCTCATAAGCTCAGTAAATTGAAGAGGAAAATTCTATTCTATAGTATTGACATATCCACCTTTCTGGATATGTGATGGAGAGTCCGTCTAAATATATGTCATAGTAGGGGTTAACTCAACTCTTTAGTATAGAGAATTGGAGAGATCTATCCAAGCTCAGAAGACAGTTTGGTCTTTTTCAAAGGAACCGTCTGGAAGCCTTCCTCATCCACTATAAAAACCTTGGATGAGGGATTAGTAGGCTTAAAATCTTGAGCAATGGTAGTTAGGGACTCTGGATAGATTGGAGACCGAGACACATCAATCCTCAAAGAGGCACTATGGGTAAAATCCTATCCAGCTTCCATCCTAGGCTTCTATATAATATTTAAATTTTTTACCTTTACAGGTTCCCCAATGTTCAATGTTTTTTTACCTTTTCAGTCTCTAGCTACTATCATCTATTCATCCATGTTCATCTGATCAACAAAGTCCTATATGAAAGCCTCATCAACATATTGATCATTTATTTGTGCTTCAATTGGTCCACCATCCATAGCCTAGAGAGTATTTAAAATTCGAGTATCCACATTATCAGATGAAGGTAAATCACCAACCACACCCTTCTGAAAATCTACCAACCCCTTTCTGGGTTGACAAGTGTCAAAATAATTAGACCACATAATCATATATTTTTAAGGAGTCATATCCTCACCCATTAAATATATAAATTTTTATCATTTGATTGAGGTGGATATTTTTTATATCAAAATGAATAGAGTCTGCATCATCCATATCATCCCAGGTTCTACAATTTGCATATACATATGGGCCCAAATTAGAGGGTCATATGTCATCAGAAATAACCACTTCATTTCCTTTCTCATCAGACACCAGTTTAAGACAACCATTATCCCTTTATTTCAACAGAAACCATATGAGAGGAAATAATAGATTCTACATTCATATTGAAACTATCCTTTATAAACTTCAATATCCTACATTAAGAACCCATATTCCTTTTCAAGTTACAAAGGTCACAAAATTTATCCTTACTGTATCTTTCCTTAGTATGCCTAATTTATTTACAAACACTAGAATATAGAATGAGATTATGATATCTAATAGTCAATTCAAATTTCAAATCTACATTTGACAAAATCAAATTATCAATAGGGGTAGCACCGAGGTCTACGTCTACAAAGAGGCAAAAAAAATAACTACAACGTGCTTCCTTTATTGCTCGATATAATTTGATTGGAGTTCCAATTGCTAAGGAAATGTAAAATAAAATTAAAGGATACCACCAGATCCAATTCATACAATAAATTCTCAACAAAACCTAGTTCCTCATATTTTGAATTTCAAAAGGATTAAAACTAGGATGCAAATCCTGAAAAAACTATATACTTGGTCTAAGGAAAATCAGACTAAACACCCATGCCTTCTACATCAAGTCTTCCAATGGGAATAATATGTGGAAATAACCACTCCCTACGAGAATACATCTCTAGTCATGGAATCCCCATGTAATAGAAATCCTTCAAACCAACTCCTCGGTATTCCATGATTTTTGTCTCGAAGTAAGAAATCTTTTTGAAATAATCAAAAACTCATAGATCTTAAATATATCAAGGATTCGATCTGGATTGGAATAGATGATGGTAAAATTATCGCATTTTAATATTCTTTCAGCTTCCCTATAATTTATGGAAGCTAAAAAAATTTGATTGGCTTCACACAGTTCAGATTCACGAGGAATCAACAGTTTAATTATCCCCACTTTTAGTGTCCCTAATCAAAGGCCAAGGTAAAATGAAGCATGATATCCTTCCATGGCAGGCTTGTGGGAGTCAAAATGACCTTGATTGAAGAAGGATTCATCCACAATTGTCTTATCCGGTGAAGATTTTATAAATATTTATTTATTTATTTATTTATTTATTTATTTATTTATAATTATAAATAAATATATTTAAAAAGTATTCATATATAATTATATATATAATATTTATTTATTATTTAAATATATTTATTATATTTTTCTAATTATTTAAATATATGGGCATTTATTTATAATTATATTTATAAATAAATATATTTATAAATATTTACATATAATTATAAATATATGTATATATTTATATAGTTATATATATATATTTATTAATATATAAATATATATATATATATTAATAAATTTATAATAAATATATTTATTATTTAAATGTATTTATAATAATTTTATAATTATTTAAATATATATTTAAAAATATGTCTATATAATTATAAATATTCCAAAAGGGTCCAGGAGCTAGGTGAACCAGTTCCTACCAAAATTTATTGAAAAATAAAAGACAGAACATGAGAAAGAGAGAGGACGGGGTTAAACAAAGGCAATCCCTCATCCAAAATGGAAAACTAAAAGTGAGGTGACTAAGGATCATCCCCATAATCATGCTTTGAGATATCATCAGCAAATTTTCATTCTAATTGCGAATTTTTCTGAATAAAGATTACATAGTACTTTTCCCTGAGTTTATCCTACTCCAGAGTGAGGTCCTTGGATCTAGTAGCCCGGCCACGCCCCTGAGCAGAAACCTAATCATCTCTTCCACATCCTCAGCCATGGTTCTTTGGATGACAACCACATTTCCTTGTCTTAGTTTGCTGTCAAGCCCTATCTGACTCCTCCCTCTATGAAAGAGAGTTCTCCATGAGAGGCTACCCATTAAAGTCTAAAAGATGAGATGCCCTATGTGAAACATGTTTCATTGTTGGGGAGACATCAATCTCTATTTTTCTCTTCCTTTGTTTGATCCCACTTCTTTCAGCACAACCCTTTCAAAACCAAGTTCAACAATATCAGGCACTGACTCTTCAGCTACAATCTCATCCCATGAATTTTCCTTGCACGTAGCATGTCTCTCATTATCATCTACAACTTGCTCAAGATCTTGTGATTTTTCATCAACATGAGAAGTTTTGAGGGTTCATTCAGCCACCAATAGTCCAATAGATCTAGGATCCCCAAAAGCAATAAAGGTTTCCATTGCCTCTTTATAAAACCTACGAGAAAGAACCTTCTATTGGTCAACCTTATCCATAATAGCCTTAGAAGACTGAGCATCCCCTACCCTATTTTAGAAAACAAATTCAGAGCATGTAGCTATGAAAGTTTTTGTTGGACCATTCTTATCCTTAACCATTCATCTCTAAGCATAGTACTCAAGGTAGCAGTATATTGAATACCCTTTGAGACCAAATTCTCATGGTGGTTTTTCTTATATTATTCATTATAATGTCCAATAAAACAGTAAAGATGACAAAATTCAGAGCATTTTTCATACTTCACAATGGCATTGATATCACCAGAAGGGGTAGAAAGGGTCTCCTAATCAATGAGAGTGAAGAAAAGGACAATATCTGATAGTAATCTTGAAAAATACCCATAATTGATGTCCTCACTTTCATTATCCAGCCGAATGGGCACACCAATTGCCACGGCAATGTCATGTAAAATTTTAGGATGTTAAAGGATCCAATTCAGGCCATATAATCTCAACCATACCTATAAAAATCATTTTAGAACCTTTTATGGATCAAAATCCATAATCCATTCATGGAGATGCAGTGTCTCGGGCTTCGGGGATAGAGACCTAGAGGACCACGCATGAGACTTGAGGTTTTCTGAATTAAAAAGACATTTGAAGAAATATCAACTGAGAGAAATACACCTCTAGCTCAAGAAACCCCAAAGAAACGAGATGCTCCGGACAATATCTTCACGGAACCATGGCTTAACACCCTTATGAAGAACCACCTTCTCAATTAAAAAGTTCTTACCCAAATCCAATATTTCTGAAAGAGCATCTAGATTTGCATCGACCTGAGATGACAAAGACTTTTTTCAAAATACTTCTAGAGGAAGAACCCCTAAAAGAGGCCTGATGATTCCATTCATCATTGTGATTTATATCTATAATTGATGGTCTGACCCAAGTTGAAGAAGAAGTATGTCATGGAATTGACATCTCGACATCCCGAGAAGAAGCATTACCCCATGTAATCAACAGAAAATATCAAGTCGAAGTACCCCATGAAATCAACGGAACAACTCGAGTTGAAGTACCCTATGGAAACAACATTCCAACATCCCAAAATGAAGAAGAAGAACATCATGGATCAGCACACATAACCAAATTAGCAATCTAAGGAGGCCCTCCTACAACAAGCAGGAAATCCATAAATTAAGGAATTGACATTGGAGAAAAACCCTAGAAGCCATCGTCCCTCTCTCGTGTTGCACTACAGACCCAATTCCTCCTATAATTATAAATATATGTATATAATTATATATATTTATATAATTATACCTCATGGTTCTCACTTCTTTGTTATATTTATATATTTATATATATTTATATCAATATATAAATATATATAATTATAAATATAATAACTATATTTATTATTTAAATATATTAATTTTAATTTTATAATTATTAAAATATATGTATATTTATTTATAATTATAATTATAAATAAATATTTTCAAAAATTATTTATATATAATTATAAATATATTTTTATATTTATATATATTTATTTGTTTATATATTTATATATATACTAATATAAAGATATATATTTATAAAATTGTTATAAACATATTTTTTATTTACATATATTTATTATTTAAATATATATTTATTTACATATAATTATAATTATAAATAAATATATTTAAAAAGTATATATATATAATTATACTCCAAATGATGTGAAACATAATCTTAAATCCCATGGTTCTAGAATTTAATTAATAAAAAAGATAAAGGTACAAGAAATAGAGGTTGTAACGTAACATACATGCCACACACGCCACAAAAACAATAAATAAAACAAAGCATCAAGGTTAATGAGGTCTTTCTGACCTCCTAAACTTTTTCAGTAAATATATTTTAAAATATTTCTATATAATTTTAAATATATTTATATATTATATATATTTATATAATTACAGCTCATGGTTTGTGCCTCTTTCGTATATTTATATAATTATATATATTTATATCAATATATAAATATATATAATTATTAATATACTAACTATATTTTTTATTAAAATATATTTATTATACTTTTATAATTATTTAAATATATATATATATAATTATAAATATATATATTTAAAATTATTTATATACTGAAACAGTTCAACCATTGATTTGGAATGATGAAATCCATGACCTAGAAATTTATTAAGGAAATAAAACAAGCATAGTGGGAGGGAGGCATGTCAACAAGATATACAATGGCCATAATAAGGTGGATCATTCAAGACATTCTAGATCTCGGATTCCTCAGATATCATCCTCTTAATTTAGGGTATCGACCACCCCGTCATGTCTCGATTCTTTGAGGGTCACACATTCTTTATCTGATGATGATTTAGATGAGTCCTCTGGGGTGGAGCATATATTTAATTTCCATGATAAGTCTCTAAATTCCAATTCAGGATTGGACCAATGTCCATCCTCAAAATTAATAGAAACAAACTTCTTAACTGCGATATAGTCATTGAATCTAAATAACTCATGCTCCATTGATGAGAAAGTAATGTCAATTTGTGAGAAGTTCTATTGTGATGCTACCTTGTTGATGCATGTGATGGTCCTTTCTCCTTCCTGATCATATGGTGTTATGATACTTGAATTTTTTACCCATCCAACAGCACACTCTTCATTAGAGGCCCTTCCAAAGAAGACATATATATTTTTCATTAAATATATAAAATGGGATAGATAATTCTACCTCACATTATTGAAATAATCATCACTCCTATATAAGTGGTGAAAATTGGATACTCAACTAGAAAGGGACTAGCCTGCTCCTCCTGAACCCTTTTTTTATCTGTCAACATAAGTGGGGTCTTATCCAGATCCATTTAACTATCAATGGTATCCATGTTGGTCACATGCTCTATTTTATGGTCATCAATATAAACATATGAGTGCATAATTGTGGGATCCATGGGATTTCTTGGTGTAACCAAATTAAAGCATTCGTCATCAATCAACTTGGCCTTCCCCTATCTATTGGAAGAAACAAGTAGATCATGCCTCATATCAAAATTAATTTTTCTTGAGTAGTAGCTTGGTGATCAAGAAAATGTTTCTCCACATCAACAGCCACATCATCCTATATTATCTTGGAACCAAATTCACCCTCAATTAAACCATTAGTAACTCCATTGAGATCCATATTACCACCACACGTGTCAGAAATAAAATGATCCTTGGTATCTTTGGCTATAGAACCATGTACCAATGAATTATGCTGATACATTTTCCTCTGGGCCTACATAGAAATTCCATTATGAGGGGAAATGATCACTTCTATAGGACGAGAGAACACTTCACCTTGCTTGATAGCATCGACAAAATAGGGTTTCCTTGCAGTAGAGATGGGGGGAAGCACCCTTCTACCTGAAGACCTTCTTATTCATCATCAAACCATTATATGGACACTTCTTTAAATGATTGAAAACTTTTCCTGAATTATTACAATGATAACATTTAGATTTCTTACGTCACTTCTCATCAGAGTGCCCAATGCATAAATAGGTTCCACAAAAAATAGGAAACCACTCAAATTGAATGGATAACTCCAACTTGAAATGACCTGCAACCAGAAATAATTTTTTAATCAAATCATAAGCAAGTTTAATTTCAACCAGAACTCAAGTGAAGTGGCCATATCTTGATCATAAGGTCTTTTTTTCAATCTTGATTGGAGTCCCCACTACATAGGAAACTTTCCATAGAATTAATGTATGTAAATAAAACCAACTCAACCCCTGATTCTAGTCTAGGTTTGTGAAGAACTTATATCCATGAATGGATTCAAAAGGGAATCCCACAACTAGAGGGTGAGATACACGAGTTTCGAAGGGATCATCCCAAAGCTCCATGCAAAATTTTGAAGTTCATTTTTAGGGAAAAAAATATGAAACACACCCTTACTAATTGAAATAAATAACAAATTACTAAATCTCCTTCATTGTTGAATTTTACCCCTTAGGTCTTGTAGCTTCCAAGGGGTTTGAAAAGCCGAGATTCAGGAAAGGAGGGAGAATTTACACTCTTCAAGTCGTTCTTGAAAAATATAAGGGTTTTTTTTCATGAAAGAGAAATATCTATTTCTTGTAATTTATTTATGCAACAAAACCAACCCATCCTAGAAATCTGAGAAAATACTATTTCTGGAAGCAAAATTTCTCAAGCTATTAAGATTTCTAGGGTTCCTCATATCAATCTTCACTACATATTCTGAATACAATGGTGTTGCCCGACCCACATCACCCCCCCCCCCCATGGCCACCACCTTCGAAGGTGGGATGAACACATCCTTCGTATCAAAGTAGCAAACTAACAGATTAAATTAATTATTATAATTTTATAATTATTTAAATATGTATTTATTTATTTATATTTATAATTATAAGTAAATATATTTAAAAGTATTTATATATAATTATAAATATATTTATATAAATATATTTAATTATAAATATATTCATATAAATATATATATTTATTAATTTATAATTATAAATTTAATAAATATATTTATTAGTTAAATAAAATATTAAACATTTTGACTAATATAAATTTTATAATTTTTTATATATAAAATTATGAAAATAAGATTCATTTTTTAATAAAAGTTATAGAATTAATATTTATATATTTATTTACAAATATATATATATATATAATTAAAAAAAATGGCTCAGTCAGGGATTTGGAGACCAAATCCTTGACCCAATGTTTAATGAAAAGAGAAAAGCATACAAGGGTCGAAACAGGCCAAACAAGGCATAACATGCCTTAAACAAAAAAAGCATGAAACAAAAATTCAATTCCTTCTAATCCCTCTAGATCCCAAATTCCTTCCTATACCCTTTGGATATCGGCCTCTCCTCCACGTCTTGACCTCTTGTGAAGCCTCATATTCTTCATCCATTAATGATTCACATGAGTCCCCCAAAGTGGAGAAGATCCTAAATTTCCACGATAGATCTCAAAAGTCCATCCTAGGATTGGTGTGGAATCCATCTTCAATGCTAATTGATAAATGATTCTGAACTACTTGATAGTCATTGAATCTAAAACATCCGGCTTCATCAGCATTTGTATAGCTTCAATATGTAAGGAATTACATTTTTACACTTATTTATGGAGTCATTTTGCAAGCCTTTCTCCTTCCTGATCCTTAGAAGGTATTATACTAGAGTTTCTTTCCCAAGAAATATAATAATCTTCATTTGATGATTTTCCAAAGTGAGACATATTCATTTTTCATTACATAATTAATGTGAGATGGAAACAACCACTCTGCATTCTCACCATTATTTGGTTGGGTGGGAGTCTGTAAAGATTGGATACCCGAGAGATTGTCCTACTTTGAGTGGTTGAAACCTGCTGAGGTTAAGGAAAAAGACCAAGGGTTTTGGATTTATGAGGGATGACTGATTGAAATCCCTCTACATCCACTTTAATTTTATTAACTTTTCAATTCCTTTTTGTGACCATTTTCTCTAAATTTAAATATTGATTTACTGATTCTAGAGCAGCCTCTTCATCAATGGATTGTCCATCCATTGATGTCTCATCATGTCTAACATCCGCCATCTATTGAACACCCAAGAATATTCCTCTAGTGTTATTTAAAACATTCACTCTACCTACATAGACATCATACTCATCATGCATATTAATATTATCACCCATTTTTGACACATCCACTACATGAACATCTAGCACCCATCTGGCATTAGGTATAGGTCCATCACCTTCCTACTCCTCTACAATATCTACCCATGTTCTGGACTGATTCCCAATTCCATACTGACCAGTAAAAAGTCCATCCATTATATCACATGTAATCCATCAATCTGCATTACAAGAACAGCTAGTAAAAACATCAGCAGAACCACCCGGATTATGGCTTGATTCAATTCCAATCTCATTCCCACACGATTCAACCTGATTTTTCACTCCATTCTGATGTGTGGCCTCGTCTGCCTCTTCCATACCTCCTAAGGCAATAGGTTTTACCCTTCTAATAGTATGGTTGGCTCACACATGTCAATATTCCCCAATCAAACTCAATCAATACCTAAATTTTTTCTAATCCTAGATCCAAGATCACATTTTTCATCATGAATAACACTCTAATTGATATCTCCACATCCTCAACCTCTACCTCTAGGTTGAAATACTCTCCCCTAATTTTTTACTTGTTCCAAAGGATTTAAATATCACTTTTATTCAAGTTAGTTTTCCCAGCATCAATTTAATCTTCCACCTTTTTATGTGGGTCGTCAATTTTAGTATCTTTAATATCTTCCTCTATGAGTTTCTACACCTTATTTGACTGGACTCCACCATCATTTTAATCATTAAAATAATCGAGAACTCCATAATAATTCTGAGTAATCATATATGTTTTACTTAAACTTTTAGGTGGCCTACGAACATTGGATGGCATAAAATCAACATTCACTAGGGGGAATACACCAGGGAATGAGGTTTTATACAAGGGGATCCTTGGACTGTAGTGTTATTTGGGGTAGAAATTTTCCTATAATAAAACCAAATAAATTGTGTTTCCTTTATATTGTCAACCCTATTAAGAGATTCGACATTCAATTTTTATTTACCTTTGTGATCCCTTGATGTAATTAGTTTCTTTTGCCTTAGGTAATGATCATCTAACTCTTGTATAATGACTTCATCAATAAATTAACCCTTCAATGATGTCATGTATAGACCTTTATCCTTTTTTTGAAATTCATCCACTTTATTCTCACTCATGTCAATTGGAATATCCTATTCAGCACCTATAGGATAAAGATGAGTATCTAAATATTGAAGCTCCATAGGTGGTTCAGGGGGCATGGCAACATCTACTTCGGACATTGAGGAAACTCCAGTGACATCAACAATCCTATTTTCTTTCGGACAATGATCCAAAAATTTAGAATTCTTCGCTTCAAAACCCTTTTGAAGTTCTAAAAAAATATCATGCATTTGATAAAATCATATCTCTATAGGAAGGAAAATTCATTTTATTCGTTGTTTTTTATAATGATTTATGATCAAATATCTAACCATTATTCTCATCATCATAATAAATAAATCCCTCTTCTGCAACATCTGTCCATAATTTTTCCTCTCCTACACATTTGGGGTCCCTTATGAAGGTTCCTCATTTGTAGTATCTACCTTATATTTCTCCTTAGATTTCAAATAAGATATAGTAATTACTTCCCCTTCTACTTTAGAAATAGTATAAGGGGTGTTAGTTAACTTCTTATCAGATGATAAGATTAAATTTTCATAACTTATCCGTCTATAGCAATCGACATCATGCCCATTCAAATTACAGAAGGAATAACAAATGTTCTTTTGAAATTTCTCCTTGGGATGTCCAATATATTTTCAAACAATGTAAAAAAGGGATATTTCTCATATTTTATTGACAAATAAAAACTAATATTAGGAGTAGACAATACCAAATTATCAAGGGTAATTGAATTGAGCTCAACCTCTACCAGGAAAGTGAAAAGTATCCAAATATCACTTCCTCCATTGCTCGATCAAGCTTGATCGATATTGTAATTATATAAAAAAAATAGAATAATATTTTCAAATTCCACAAAATCCAGTTAAGAGCATAAATTTAAACACAAACTTGAGTTATCAAGTTACAGATTGTGAAAGGATTGAACCTCAGATCCCATTCATGTAAACAAATGGTACCTAGTTTTAGATCCACTGATCTGAGTCCCCAGGCCTTCCAATTCAAATATTCTGAAGAAAATATGTTGTGGAAGTGACCACATCCTATGTAAATACATTTTTATTAACAAAATCCATAGGTGGTAGATATAATTTGTTCCCGATCCACCGCTTTCCATGGATTTTTTCCCAATGGAAAAACTAATCTTTCAATAATAGAGAACATGTGGATATTGAACCTTTCAAGAATCAGATCCTGGTTGGTAATAATATGATCCTAATTACCTCACATGAATATTATTTTAGAACCCCCATCCCTTCCAGATATGAATCTATGTTTTGTATCTCCCATTTTTGTTTTGCGAGAAAGAGAGGTCAAAGCTTCTTGATCAATCAATTTCATCTTCACTGAAGGATGAAGGTTACCTCTAATGAGGAGGTCAAGTTCAATCTTCCATGGAAATTCTATGGAAGCCTAAAAGTTGAGATCATCATCAAAGTCATCATAGGGAGATCTCTTGATGCCCCTTATCCAAGAATATTTTAACATTATATATATTTATGTGTGTGTATGTGTGTGTGTGTGTGAATTATTAAAAAATATATATATTAATATTTCATATTTATATTAATTATAAAAATGTGTTTTTAATTAATGTATATAAATAATCATTATTTTTTTATTATAAATATGATAATTTTATATATATTAATAATATTTTTAAAAAATAATTGTTAGAGATAAGAATAGTACTGATAAAGATATCCTTTATCAGTGCTAAAAAATCACTGATAAAGGGTACACCTTTATCAATTCTTTCTTTAGCACTGATAAAAGATACCTTTATAAGTGTGTTTAGCTAGCACTGATAAAAGTATCCCTTTTATCTGTACTTTCTATTCAGTGCATATAAAATATGGTGTTTCATTAATGTTGATATGTGGCAGTGTGATACCCAAACATGTAATCTCATTTGAGTGAACTCAACATGGATAGATATTATCACTTTTTGATAAACATGTCCTTGTATTTCACCATTTGTTTTATACTAATATGTCTATAAAATTTTTTATAACAGCAAAGAATGGAACATCGAATAATTTATTAAAAAAAGTAGATTATTTTATAACACTAAAGAATGGGAATTAATGATTTTATAATTAAATTATATAATAGTGATAATTAGAAAAATAACTATTTGAATGTAGAAATTAAATAATTAGCATCACTAATACATGATCAGAATTATTAACTCCAACATTTATATCCTCACTACCCTCCATTAGATTAGTTTTTATTTGTTTCAATAATTATGATTTTTTATAATTTTTAGTTTACATCATATTATAATTTTATTTTTCTAAAAGCTCTGCCAAGAGGATATTCCATGTGTCTACACACATTCTTAATGTGAGATCAACCCTGCTTCCACTACTAATGTAGTTGTAGGTTTATAAATTTTAAAATTTGGAACATCAAAAAAGTGTGTACAATATTTTTGGATCTATTTATATAGATAATTTTAGTACTAATAGATTCTTAAAAGAGATTTATTTAGGTTTAAAAAAACTTAAAAGAACTATAAAAACACTATACAAAAACTAGATTATTACTTGGGGTATTTTTGACATTACAAGAAAATTATAGATTCTTGAAACTTAAAAATGGTGTGTTCATCACCATACGGTTATAGTCAACACCCACCCTACCAACACATAATGAATGGTACAAGTTACAATTTTACACAATACATAATTTATCATTATAATTCCATTTATTATAATGATTGTTATTCTAGTCTATATGATGATCCATGTGAGAATACTTCACCATTTTGTGATATTAGTTCATATCCATATTTTGATAACCCATAAAGATAAATAATTCCTAAAAATGTTGAACCTAGTAATTTATATAGTCTATATAGGTTGAAATACATTTTAGGAACATTTTAAAACTCAACTATACACTCTCTAAATCATGTACACCAAGAACCACCATGACCACTAGAGGATGATAATGAATTTTTTTAATCATTTTGTGAGCTAAACACTTCAAAATTTGTGACCAAAATATTAACTTTAATGAATTTAGTAAATAAAATATTTGAATTCAAATATTTTTATAGTGAAAATTTAGTTTCCACAATGAAAAAATGAGAAAATCAAATGAAATATTTATAAAATAAATTGTGACAACTTTTTAACTTAACATCCTCACTAAAAATTAATGTTAAAAATATAAAATATGATTAAAAGGAAAGTAAATTAGATATTATATATGAAAAATATTCATTTCCTGATTCTAATAATGAGACTACATTGATTAATCCTTCTTCCTATCATTTCATAGATAAATTCTCTCAATCTTAATTTGATTACTCTTCCAGTCACATTTCAAGAACATGATTTCCAAGTCTTACACACTATTGGATATAGTGGAATATCAATAAATTTAATTTCATGTAGCTTACTTATGTATTCACAACCCTTCCACCTTAATGTTAGAATGTATACATATTAACTAGCATAGTTTGAGGATGAAAATTTATTTGAGGATAAAGAGAGCCCTTATTTACTATGATAAAGTTGAAATTGACCCAAGACATTATGAATATTCATACACCAGTAGACATCACTACTAATAATATTCAATCACCAAAATATAGAAATATTTTTGATTTAGACACATTTTTTGAAATTGTGAGATCTAAAAAAGTCTAAGAATTGAAAAATAAATTAGTGATGGTGGTGGAGGACAGTCGTAATTTTCTAGAAACAGTGGAAGAAGGGGATTACTTAGAATATCCAAATATCATGATCAAACATGTGATTATAGTTAAACATTATTAGAGAAATATTGAATAAACATTTAGAGGAAATATCATTCTTCAAAAAATGGATTCAAATACTCCACTAGAGCAGGTTCTACTCACTCCATGCATTGAAGTTGATAAAAATCACTTAAAATACCCACAGATGCCAGAAATAATATTAACCTAGGTGTATTCAATGAAACTATAAAGCATGAATTGAATTGGAAACAAATTGATTTCCCAATTTCAATGTTCATTTATGAAAGATAATTTGGATCCATCATTAACCTATACATTGAATTTAAAGATGAGGCAGATATAATATAGTCAATATGGGGTTTTAGTAATAACATTTTTTCTTTGGGACACATTCAAATGGGTAATATTATTGACCTTTATACTAATTTACTCTTCATTATGTACAATTATTCATCGAGTTTTCCTTTATATTATGGATATTAAACTCCTTTTAATCTGGGGAATTTTTATTTTATACCACTCATTAATTTTACAAGAATGCTTCCATCAAGATATTATAAAACCTGTAGGATAATTATCTTCATGAAAGATGTGTGAAATAAATCTAATGATGAAAAAGAAGAAACATGAAATATATTTCCTTTTGACCATAGTAGAGTGTCATTAATATATAACCTAAAAAAAAGTAAACATAGAAATAAATGGGAGGAAACCCATCATTAGTTAGTTTTTCTTTAATTGCATTTGGTTTTATTTCATTTAGTTTCAGGTAATAAAATGGAATCCATTTACCTGTAACTATTTTTCTATTGACAATACAGTGTAATTGGATTTATAATAAATATTTTTATCATCCACATACTTCTAATTATAGTTTTATTTATTTTATATGATACAAGTATGATTTGAAACTTTTATATCTTTATAGGTATTTCATTTCTAGAGCTTCGTTAGATACATACAACCTCTTCATGTCGATCTATAATTACTTAGGTGAGTGAATAATGTTCTGTCATATTTTATTTACACTTACAAAAACACCATATAACATAGCTAATTAATAACTAATTTAAAAACAAAAAACAATTGACAAAATTGACAAAAACTAACATTCCTTTCATTATTCAACCCATATGAAAATTATTATATTTTTTTAGTAACATAGTTTAGGACATGCCACTTGCATCCCTAGTTATTCTCTACACATGATTTCTGGTAAAAATTCTTTGATTCTTAACATCATAAATTAGATTATCTCTAGTATCATTTCATGATTTGATTTTTTTTCTAAACCATGTTTCTTTTTAGAACACTTATTTGAATTCATACTCATCTATGTTATCCAGTATTATATTTCCATACTCTTGGGGACTCTGATACCTTTTTAAATTGCTTACCATTCTTATTTTTCTTGAAGGAATCTTAGCCATATAATGTATTCTCTAACTTTACATTTTTGTCCAATAAATTAATATGAAGTTTGAAAGTTTCTATGAAATAACTAAGGAATTTTTTCCTCATATTTTGACCCACTGATCCACCCTTTCATTATATAGCCATTAGAATCCATGAAAAAACATTTTTTAGTATGATCCTATAGCCGACACTCCTCCCTTCCCATGTCTTTATTATTTTCATGATGAATGTTAATAATAAAGTGGGGGAGAGAATTATCCATGGAGAGGGTTGTTTGAGGGATAATGATTCATTTCATGCACATGGATGGAAATTATCTCATTATGTTATATGTGATCCTTTTCACATTATCTCTATTCATTACTTGTATATTTTAATAGGGGAACACAAATTCTTTTTGGTTATGATAATGAGTACACTTTTGGTTATTACATGGTAACTCTCGCCTTTAGGGATACCTATAAAAGTAAAAACCCATTACTTTGGGAGTTCGGGATTTTTTATATATACTACTTTATCAAATATTTTATAGAGTGTGAGACACTTGTTTCATTTTTATATGGGATGTTTTCTTATATCTATTTCATCAGGTTTTGGAGAAGATAATCACATGTTTTTATTATCAATATATCTAATTGATTTAGGTCCCCTTATTTATTTATTTCATACTAGAATATCATTTTATTATATCAAGAAACATTTTATTTATGGAGTAGTGATAATTTTAGTGATACATTTGGATTTAAATTTATCATGCATTTATATCTATATTCAACCCTCATTTTTTCTAAAAACTATCATTTTTTTATTACCCAACATATCATATCCTGAGAGATCATTTGAACCTAATGTTAAGTCCTCAAGATGAGCTCATTATTTTTATTTCCAATATTTAAGATATAAAACTCTTGGAATAAATTTGGAAGGAATTCATGTGTATGAGAATTGAGCATCGATTTGATTATAAACTATTTTTGAGTGATGAGAGTCATGGTGAGGTAAGTCACATGATGTTTGACTGTAGATGTTTGTTTTAAAAAGTATGTGAGTGGAAGAGAAATTTTTTTGAAAATGGTATTTTAAAGAAAGAATTATATTTTATTGGTAAAGGGATTGAAAATTTCTAAACATTGTAATTGTGTTGTCTTTATTTGACTAAGGGTGTATTCATGTGTTATTTTCTGATTTTTTTCCCATGAGTAAAAAAATTTAATTATGGGGGATTTTATGCATAGGGGTTTCACTAACATTTTAGTAGTTTTATAATTAAATTTTAATTAATTAATTTAATCACTTTTAGTGTTTAATTTAATTTTGTAGTTTAGTAGTACTTTAGTCATTATATAATTTTTAGTTAATTATATATTAATATTAGTTATTTATTATTATTATTATATACTTATATATGTTATTTAATAATGTATATTAATATTATAATTATAATTTGGTTTTAGTTAATATTAGCATTGTTTATTATTAGTAAGAGTATTTTATTATTATTTTATGTATAATAACATTAATTTAATTATAACTTTAGTTATTAGTATTATTTTATATAATTGTGTGTATGAGTGTAATTATAATTTTTATTATTTGATTGATTTTTATTTTATTTTATTATTACAATTATAAATTTCTAATCTAACATTTATTTTAATTATTATTACATTGAACATTTATTAATTTCTAATTTGTTTTAAACATCAAATTTGATTTTTCTATCTTTGTTTGTATCATGGGTCATGTCCTTGATTACGGAGAGAAAATTATAGGGATTTCTGTCAATCGGCTGAACATAGAGATATAACACACCATGTGAATGCCTTCCCTCCCTATTTGAGGCTGACACCCCATTTCCTCCTTTTTCCTATACAACACAATGATACTTCACTACTCCTCTATGCAACACTTCACCCAAGAAGCTGAAAAACAAGATAAGAAAAAACCCTCTGATCCACCTTCCTCCTCTATAATTTATGATCCAACCAATATCATCACAACCATCTTGTGAATCCCAACACATCCCTTATAGTTTAATGAAGAAAACTAATCCACACCCACATCCACCAAGACTTTTCATCGCAATCATTTGGTTAGATTTTGTGCATTTGGTTCGGTTGCATGACTTTTAGTGAACGTTGGTAGTTATTTGTGTTTTGGTTTGTATCATATTCTGGTTTTGTGGTGGTTTTTTCATGTTTATAGAATATGTTTTTTGACTAATTAAATTAATGGGGATTAATTCCATAGTTATTTCCCCTCCACTTAATTATTATACCTCATTTATGGCTCAAAACGGTTTGACCTCAGTAAGGATCATGTGTGGTTTTAATTTCATTGTAAATACACCTAAATTTTTTGTGTGTGTATAAATCAATGAAACCCCCTCCATAAAATCATCCCACTTGGTTGTGTGAAATAACATATCTTATGTTCTAGGATTTTCCTTCCTCATTCCATGTATTTATCTTCTGTTTTCGTGTTGATCGACTAGTCATTTCAAACATTTGGTATCAAAGTGAGGTTGACTTGATCCATGATGCTAGAAACTAAGAACTCATCTTCCTAACGCACTTAGACATCATCTAAACATCTCAGATCCCTCATTAAAGGAGAAAATGGCCTTCTTATGGTACATCTGGTGGTGAAGGAGGTCGGGGGATCAACAATTTATCTTATCCTCATGAAGACAAACTACAATGACCGGTCCTTGATAATGAAGGTTATGCTCTAAAAATGCATACATTAGGATGCCTTGCACACTGGTGGTGATGAACTCCCGGAAGATTTGATGGTACTGGAGGCCATCCTACACTATGTATTACTGGAGATGATCTTTATACTCTCCATCAAGGGAAGTGTTAAGGAAGTGTGGGACACATTCAAGACCATGTTCATAGGTATTGATTGAGTGTGAAAGCCCAATTACAATAATATCAATAAATAATATGAAGGCATTTCTTTCTACAATGGTGAATTAGTGGGCAACTTCATGATGCGACTCATTAGGTTGTTCAACTAGCTCACAATCCTCAGTGATCTGGATCCTTAACACATGGTCATTGAAATGTGCCTATGCACCATCCCCTCTAGGTTCTCCTAAATTTATCTTTCAATTGATACACTACTCAAAATCTTGATTATCTATGTATAATAGTGAACAAGGAGACTCAAAGTGGCATAGGACCATTTTGAGCTAGAACACACCATTGACAATGGAGGGAAGCTACTCCTCACCGAGGAGGATTGGGTTGCACAGATGATGGAGAGACATATGGGGGAGGGATCCTTCAATGAATCCAAGTTTGACAACCAGTGTCACTGACCACCACGATGAATTACTGGTGGTGGAAAAAAATATAAAGGATGGATCTGTATATGACGACAGTCATGAAGTATCAAGGGAAAAAATTCTATAACTACATAAAAATGGGCCATTGGACCAAATATTTTCACAGCAGGATGAATATGGATGAGGACCTTCTAACCAAAGATGAAGACGATGATCTCTCCCTCCTTATGGAAAGGATGTTCACCACGGTTCCCAATTCCCCACCTCCACAATCTGGAAACCCTAATATTATTCATCCCGAATGCATCCCTCTACAGTTAGTTGAGGTGAATGTATTCGCACAACTGGATCAAAAGGAGGCACATGATGAAGACTTCTAGTACATTGACACTGGTACCACGAACTTTAGGACTAGGTCCCACATTGTCTTCTTAGATTTTGAATCTAGGATCTTTATCACTATGAATTTTGGATATGGATCTATCATCAACATTGAGGTTTGTGGGAATATCTTGTTTTCCAACAAAATTGGTGAGCACCGCATGCTCTTGGGGGTGTAATTCATCCCAATGCTCACCCCCCCCCCCAACTTCAATAGCATCAAAAAACTTAATGAGAATCATTTCCAGATACTTATAGAAGAGGGAATACTAAGTATCCATGACCATAGGTGGTTCTTTATAGACCAGGTGAAGTGATTCCCTAGATGGATGTATAAGCTCAGACTCAACATTTCACAATGAGTATGCTTGTCTGCAAGGGGCTCAGAGAAGGCATGGTGCTGGAATGTGAGGTATGACCACCTGAATTTATAGGCTCTGCACTGTCTCATGAAATGAGATATGATGTGAGGACTTCCTTTAAATGATCATCTTGATCAAATCTATGATAGATTACTTGCTGGGAAACATCAGTGGGTTTCTTTCCTTGAAAAAAAAAAGAATCGCGTGGAGTAATTCCTCAACATTGTCCACGGTGACCTCTGTAAACCGATCACACTGACAATTCCAAGAGGGAACCACTATTTTATAATTATCATGGATGAAGTTATCCACTACATGTGCACCATTATAATCACAATAAAGGATCAGGCTTTGGTGGAAAACAAATGCTTTCAGGCCATAGTGGATGTGGAGACAGGGTGAAACCTGAATGTTCTGTGAACGGACTGCAGTGGCAAGTTAACTTTAGTGTAATTTGGTGAATACTATGTTGAGTTTGGAATAAAATGAAAACTCATAAATCCCTATTCAACATAGAAAAATGGTTCTATTGAATGATATAATTAGACAGTGGTTTCCATGGATCGAAGCATGCTGAAATCAAAGGTCCTTCTCAAGAAGTTATGGGGTGAGGTTGTCTCCACTTCCTTCTTTGTCCTCAACCGACCGTTGGCACATAGAATTGATAGGATGACTCTATACAAGGCATGGAATTATAAATGATCAATGGTAAACTTTCTACACACCTTTGGTTGCATCACACAAGTCTAGAATGTGAAACCTCACCTGAAGAAGCTGGATGACAGGAGTACACCGATGATCTTCATCGGGTATGAGTAGGTCCAAGGCATGATGCGTTTATGACCTTGTCAGTAAGTGAATGCATGTAATGTGTGATTTCATATTCGGCGAGGTAGATTAGTTGGATTGTAGTGTCCATGATGAACAAGTTTTGTTGAGTAGTGATGATCCAATCACTATCAAATACACCAAAACATGTGTACAAGGGACGGCGGAGACCGGAAACACTATCGAAGACCATAGGTCATAACCCACACCCACTATTTCATTCTCTTTATATGATGAAACAATATACATGGTCAAGGTTATTCCCTTTAATTCAATCATATTGGATTTTACCTCACCACCATCCAACATGGAATAATCACTATATGTCGATCACGATGATGCTTCGTTTTAGTTTCGTACCATCGACAACATCATCAGAGAAAAAATCACCACCAGACTAACTGAAAATTAAATTTTTATTTTAAAATAACTTTTGAGTAAAAAGTGGGAAATCCAAAATAAAATTATACAAGAGTTAACCTAGATTAAGAATACTTGGAATGGCCCCTCCCCATTGACAAAATTATTATTTCAAACCTCCACCTCACATGACCACTTGGAAAGTTTTTCCATGCAGAGTAGCATCAGCCTAGTACTGATAGAAAATCCATACCCTCTCATTCATCCAAATCTGAACAAACATTCCAGATGAATGATTCCTACTCTGTATCCTAATCTAGAGCTGATACATTTAGAGTATTGGTTTCTTCCACCATAAAAATTCGAAAACACAAAAATCCAAAAACTGCCTCAAATCCTATCTATTTAATAATTCAAAATATGCCACTGAGAATTATTCAAATTTCAAATCCAAAAATTCACTAAAAATCCTACAAACCAATAATCTTCATCGATCTCCCAAAACTAGAAACTTGAACTCACATACCAAAGGACCAAGAATACCCCCAGGATGCTCTACCTTGAAGAGAATGGAGGAATCCTGGCACCAGAGCATAGAACCATGCAAACAGAGACAGGAAAAATCACCAGCGATACCATAACTTGGAAACATTGAATCACCTTTGTCATTATCACAACAACTTGAGCATCACCATAATGATAAAACATCATCAAACTAGCCTAGGGAAAAACCATCGGAGTAGCCTGAAGCGCATCGTAGGGTCAACTAGAGCAACCAAAACACGCATTGCAGAGGCAATTCGAGCAACTGGAAAGTGCATCAAATTGGAAATTGGAGCAACTAGAGATATGCATCACAAAGGCATTTGAAGATGAAGTAGATTGAGGACAAAGACACATGGGGTCTCATCTATCTGCTCATTGGCCATCATCCAATTGGGCACAAGTGGGTTTTCAAGGTGAATCATGATGAGCATGGTGCAAAACAAAGAATAAGGCAAAGATTTTTTTGAAGCGATACATGCAACCAATAGGGGATCGACTTCTAGGATGTATTTTCCCTAATTGAACACTTGGAATAAGTGTGTATCCTCATTGTGGTGGAAGTGGAAGAAGGGTGGGAGGTCCATCGTATGGATTTAAAATCGGTATTATTGAATTGAAACCTCCAAGAGTAAGTATACACTGATCAACCACCTATCTTTATCATCTAAAACCATGATCACAAGGTTCTCCAACTCTGGAAAGCACTCTATAGCCTAATTTAAGTACCAAGATCATGGAATTCCAAGCTCTACATCAACCTTATGATTCTTGGGTTTCAAAAGAGAGACACTGAGCATATTGTTTGCATTTGTAGAAATGACATATCTAATCTAATCATTGGGGTGTACATAGATGACTTGATCATCACCGAAATTGACTTCAATAACATTTCCAAGAGGAATTTCTTATGTCAATATACCTAAGAAACTAATTTTATGTAGAAGAGTGGAATGGGAGAGTGTAACACCTGTCAAGTTCCAATGGAGGTCTGCCTAAAGTTGAGAAATTCTAGCACCTTCTTCTTGGTCGATGACACTCAATATAGGAGAATCATCGACAGTCTATGGTACATAGTGCATACAAAACTAGACATTACCTATGAGGTATGTTATATAATCTGGTTCAAGGAGGAACCACACTAAGATCACTTGGTTGCAGTTAAGCACCTATTATGCTACATCACTGGGACATGCAACTATGGTGTCCACTTTACAAGGAAGGTAAATATTCTGTCAATATTATTGGGATTTAGCCATAGAAACATGTTCGGTGATATTAACAACCACAAGAGAACCACTAGTATGTTCTTCTCCCTTGGAGACAATCCCATAACTTCGAAATCATAGAATAAAATTTTGAAGGTGTTGTCTTCATATGAAGTAAAGTACATTGCAGTAATGACCACATTGTGCCAAGGAATTTGTTTTGATGGACTAATAGGATAATTTCTCTACTCAAACCTCAGTACACTGATGGTCAATGTGGACAACAAGTCCACCATTTCATTAATAAATAACCCCATATTCCATGATCATAGAAAGCACATTGACACCCGATTCCATTTCTTTTGAGAGTGCATTGATGGAGAAAAAATCATTCTTGATCACACTTGCACCGTGGAGAATCTTGTGGACATTATCACAAAGTCACTTGGGAATTCCAAGTTTCAGAACCTATGTGAAAATATTGGTTTTAGCATGATATAAATTAGGGGTGATTTTTATCTAATTTCAATAATAGGGATTAATTCTACCATTATTTTCCATCCCCCTCATTCTTCTCCCTCATTTATGTCTCAACATGGTTTGGCCTTAGTAAGGCTCCCATGTGGTTTTAATTTTGTTGTAAATATGCCTTGTTTTTTTGTGTGTATATAAAGAAATGAAAAACCCTCTATAAAATCTTCCCACTTGGTGGTGTGAATATTATCTCTTGCGTTCTAGAATTTTCTTTCCTCCTTCCAAGTCTTTCGCTTGTTTTTTCATGTTAATCATTCAAGCATTTCCAACAATGTGATGGTTTACACCAGAACTATAGTGATCGGTAGAGTGATTTCCCTCATGTGGAGATAATCATCGATTGGTTGTGGTGATTCTTTCATCAACATGAACATGAAGATCTCTGTTTATTATTTTATGTGTCGTGTTTGTGCTATTATGACTAACTGATCACATAATGTTGGGGATTTGTTTAAGCCATGGTTTTTTTATGCCAAATTATTTATTTATAATGTTTGATTACCAATTGAATTTATTTAATTTAATTTTTATTTATTTTAATTATATATATGACTTAAAAATTCCCTATAATATCTTTAAACATGTTTCATGTCTTATTCATGTGATGCCTAATAATTAATCATGGGTGGGAGAACATCATATAATTTTTTTATTCAAAATTTGATCACGTGTATGAGTGAGTCATAAGTTATGCATGAGAAAATTAAAAATAAATAAATATATTAATTGAAAAATTAAAATTTTGTTTTATTTCTCTTCAAACATTCATGAGTGATACCTAAAAAGTAATCTTATGTGAGGAAACTTGATACAAATAGATATTAAAACTTTTTGATAAATGGTTTATGGTATTTCACCATGTGATTAGATATTGAAATAGATCACATATTTTACATAACATTATGGAATAGGACATTGAATAATTTGTGAGAAAATTAGATTATTATTTAACACCAAAGAGTTTGACTTAATTTAGATAAATAACTATTCAGATGTGGAAATAAAATAATTTCCTTTTCAATACCTAATAAGAAGTATTAACTTAGAAAATTTCTTCCATACTATCCTCCATTAGACTAGTTTTAGTTTTCTTCAAAATTTATTAGTTTTTATAATTTTTAGTTTACATCACATTAAAAATTCATTTTCATAAACATTCTACCAATAGGATATTCTTAGTGTCTATACACATTCTCTCTATGGGATCAACCCTACTACCACTACTACAAAAGTTTTAGGTGTAAAAATTTATAAATTTGGCATTTTGTGATAGTGAATTCCAACCAACCATGCTTTATAGGTACTAGATTTACCATCCATGTATAATTTCTTCCTGAATATCCATTTGTTCCCAATAGGGTTTACACCAACTGAAAGTTCTACCAAAGTCCAAACATGATTTTGGTACATTGAATTATTTTCTGAATTCATGGATTTTTTTCAACTAAAATCTTCTAGGATATCAATAGCTTACTAATGGGACCCATGATAATCATTTAAAATGGATAACATGTCACCTTATATTCTAACACTACCACATATATTCTATTTAATACTGCACAAAATGGGATTTAATAGTGCTAAAAAAGTGTTGTTATCACCAGCACCATTAAAAGTGGGACATATTTATCAATGCTAAAAAGTACTGTTAAATGGGAGATGCTTATTAGTGCTAAAAAATCAATAATAAATGTGGTCTTTTGTCAATGTTAGTTTTGTGTTGATAAAATAAAACCTTTATCATTTCCATTTTTTTCACTGATAATGGACATACTATTGTAGTGTGCTATTTGAATTGTAGCACACTGCAACAAATAAACTTGTATGAAAATTCATAATTTAATTGAAATAAAATTTACATCATAAATAAAAAACTATTATATATATTTAAAATATTTTTTTGTATAATTAAATTTTCAATTACTCTTCACAAATATTTAAATACATCAATGATTCATTGTCTTTTGCACCCGCGACCCCCTCCCAAAAAAACCAATCACGGTATCAATTTCCAAATAAACCATACCAAATCGATCAAAAGAATACACCTATATAAGAAAATAATTATCATGTTAATAATTCTATAAATAAATAAACTAAACATTAATATAAAATAATACATTAATAAAATTTCAATTTTAAATAAAAGGGCACACTTGGAGTCACACCAGTCACATCGTGTGTCAGATTGAGGTGGGGTTGATTTCTACATGTCAAAAAAGGACTTATGGATAATTTTCATAAATTATTGAAACAATATGAATATGTTTTCTCAGTTTTGAGTATGCTACTAGTCTTTTTTTCTAAAATGTCATTTTAAACTCTAAACATGCACTCTGAGTCATACCAGTCACACCGTATATTGATTTGATGTGAGACTAATTCGTATATGTAATAAATGACTTATTAATCATTTGACCAATGTATCAAGACAATATGAGTTAATTTTCTCGTTTTTTAGTGAGTGGCATGCGTTTTGAACTAAAATATCAATTTTAGACTGATAAAGGACTCTTTAAGTCTAAGTGGGCCCACTATGTATTAGATTGAGGTGAAGATAATTTCTAAACATTAAAAATGACTTATGGATTATTTTATTAAAGTTTCAAAACAATATGAATATTTTTTCTTAGTTCTGAGCATGTCACTTTTGTTTTTTACTAAAGTATCAACTTTAAATAAAAAGACACATTTGGAGTCATATCGGCCACACCGTACATGTCACACTCCGACCTATTATTTAATTATTTTATAATTTCTTTTTAGACTTTTAAAATTCTTTTGGGCTTCGGGTTGAGTCCCGGACTAAAAGCTTTTGAATCATGTCAAGAAGTGCGTTTTGAGTTGACGACACCGAGCTCCCGGGCAGAGTGCGTTTTGGATAACTCGCGCGATGCCGCTTAGACATCGGCACGTTTCGCTTGCCTTCAGAAAATTAAGATGGGTAAAGTTGTGATTTATTGTGTTATTTAAAATATTTATCATTGTTAATAATTTTATCATTATTATTAAAATGGAATTAATTCTTTTAATATTTTGATTTTTTTTATCATCAGCATATTATTATTATTATTATTATTATTATTATTTCATTATTGTATATGTTATTTATATTATTATGATTATAATTATCTTCATTATTATTGGTATTATTATTATTATAATTGTAATTAAATTATTATTGTTATTATTTTTCCCTCTCTTTTTCATTTACTTTTTTTTTGCCTCTTTTCTTTCCTCCTAACCCTAGCGCAGGCCACGTTTTTTTTTCTCTTGTGCTGCAGCCGCCGCCTCTGTTCACTCTCCCTCTCCCCCGCATGTTTTTCCCCCTCCCGCAGCGTCTCTCCCTCAGCTTGCCCATCCACCTCGGTCGTCGCTGCACCGAGGTCTCCCACCATCACCTCATCCCTGCACCTGGCGCCCCGACCCTCTTTCCGCTGCCCGAGACCCCAGCTCCTCCGCTGCCCTCTCCTTGCATCTTAGCCCCACAACATCATCCTCCGGCACCCCTCCGGCCTGCGTGGCCCTTCTCTACCTTGTACAGCGCTTCCACCTCCCATCCGCTCAGCCTCCGGATCACTCTCAACCGCTGCGCCACCATCTTCCAGCCTCCACAGATGCCGATTCCTTCCATCGTTCTGTCCGCATCTCCCAGCTTTTAGTCTTGAACACCCTTCTCACCTGCTGTCCGAACTCCTCACCAAGCATCTCCGCCACCATCTAACCCCCATCCTGGTTCCACCTTCCTTTGATTCCCCCTCAAGCTCTGCCCGTGCCTCCTTCGTCCGCCTGATCGGCCACGACCACGCCTCCCTCGACGTCGGCCCTCCTCCTGTCCTGTGCTGGACGTCCAGTCGCTTTATCTCTGGGATCGTACCCATTTCTGCACATGCCCAACCCCAAGCCACAGCCACTCCTTATTTCCCCAATCCAGCCGCGCCTCTTGCTGGTTACTTGCAGCACGCACCGACCGGCCCCAGCATTACTACAAGACCCCCCTTGCCTGCGCACTTTGTTTCCGATGCGGCTGAATAGCCGGTGACCTCCATCCCTTTTTTTTCCAGCACTGAACAAGGTTCGACATCCTCCTTCGAGCTTCGGACGACCTCCCGCACCCTTGTCGTAGGTGTGTTTCCCTTTGACCGCTTGCTATTCTTTTTTTGGTGGTGATGCCGATAGGATTCAGCTTTCCGTTAGAACTTTTTTTGACATCTTCGACCCAATACCTTGTCTTAAGGTCCGTTATAGATCCCTTGTAGTGCAGTCTACGTGCGAAGGGAGTTTTGCATCTATTTGCGAGGTTATTCCTACATCGAGGTAGGTGTTTCCACGTTTAAATATTATTTAATAATTTTGCTTGCTTGGTTGATTAATCTGCTATATTATTTAATTTATTTGTTTGGTTCAAATTTGGTTTGGTTGGAGTTTATCATGTGTCTCATTTGGTTAGTAGCTTTCCCCCATGGTATGGATGTGTTTTTATGGAAGTTTATGTTTAGTCAATTGTTTGCGTTTGAATAAATTGTGTAGTTGGTTGTTAATCTGTGTCAGTGTTGTGAATTGCATTTTGACATGGTATATTTTGCATGTTTGGTATTGAAGACATCGTGTGCATTGAGTAGCTAAAGCTAAGTGACTTCTTTTTAAACTATCACATGAATTTTTATTTATGATTTATTGAGTTTCATAAATGGTGAAAATCTGTTCTGTAAATGGAGTTGAGTTTTCCCAGAATGTTGATATGGTGTATGTCACACTTTTGAAATCTCATTTGAGTGCGTGTGGTCTTGAAATTGGTTTTGGGTGTGTAAAATCGTGAGTCACTTCGGTTTTGGCTTTATAAATTTTAAAGTGACTTATTGAATAGTACGAATGGTGCAATTAATGCATTGAAAGTAGGTCTAGGTGGTTCTTTTGTGCTGTTTGTTCGTATGGTTTGTTTTATGTCCGTGTTCATGTATTTTATTCATATGTTCTCTTGCAGTGCGTTGGTGGGGTAACCCCGCGTTACCGCGATCATCGGTTTGTGCGTGCTTGTGTGCCTATGTGAGGCGTGTCGCGTTGTCGCGTGCGAGCTACGAGTTGAGGTAGGTCCCCCATTGCACTCACCTTTAAATTTAGAATTTATTAATTGCTTGATGTTTTGTTAATTTTAATGAATGATAAATAATATTAGATAATAAAATTTTAAAGGATTATTTAGTGTGAAAAGAGTCGTTTATTTTATACCGAACACTTGGAAACTTTTCCTGACGGGCGGACACCCAATTTTGAAATAATGCATGTTTGGCCTTTAAACATAATTCACGGAATTTCAAATGTACTTCTAGTTTTAAAGATAAGTTATTTCTTCTGAACAAGTGTTTTGGGTTTTCTTGAGAAATGAGGTTTTGTTTTAAAATTTGTGAAGGCCCGTTTGGCACTTTAATAGAATAAATTATTTTGAAAAATCCATTCAGGGGTGATCTTTTATGTGCGTTGATTGAATGAGCTGTAAGTGATGTTAGTGCATTGTGACTGCTTGATTTACGTTGTGGACGCACCCCGCTTTTATTGCTTGTGTTGACATGGGAACCTGGAATATTGAGTGAATTTTCTGAGAACAATTGCTGCACTAGTTTAGATTACGCACTGGCTAGTGGCCCCAGAGCAGGGGAATACTGAGTTATTGCTGCTATGGGGATTGGGCCCCTCGGTTAGGCCATGCAGGGCTATACCGGGTAGTAGTATGGGCGTTATGACGTCATCGAGTTAGGGCATGCCTTCAGGATGAGTCACATGTATAATACGTTCTGGTTTGTTCACGATCTCCTAGGTTCGACCCATGTCTCTTTTAGTGTTTATTTGTATGTGGCAGATGATTGAGAGGTCCAGTTTGGATGCCGACCCTGGTGTGCCACTTTTTCCGATTGCCCTTAGTGTGTGTTGTGTGTGATTTTCCTTTTGACTAACAACTAAAGTTTGGATTTCTAAATTGTTCGAAAAATGTTTTAAAATGCAATTCACCTGTTTCTTTCAACATTAAATTTGTTCTAAATTAAAAAGGGCAATGGACTGTTACTTGTTTTCAAGATAAAAAGCGTGTGTGTGTGGAAACCCATATTTTCTATAATGTAGTTCAAATTTGAAGTTGGTAAATTCTTCTTTTAATGGTAGTGCTTTGGGAATAGATTTATCGGGCTTGCCTACTGAGTTTTAATACTCACGCCTATAGTGTTTTCTTGTTTTTAGTTTCTGTTGCAGGTTTGACTCAAGCTTGCTCACTGTGGACGAGAGTTGGTTGTAGTTTGACGATCGACTCTTGGGGTCGCGAGGAGTTTGGTTTGTGGTCAGGTTAGTTATGTTCTTGTCTGTTTTATTTTATTGTCGTTTATTTACTTCTGCTTCTTAGTGAATTTTTATTGGGCGAAATCGTTCCCTCTTTCTCTCTTTGATGCCCTGGTGCTTGTCGCCAGCCCGGGAGGATTGGGAATGCCTCTCGGGCCATGTCGCGGGCCGGCTCGAGTGACCAGTTCAGGGTCGACCCGGGTTGGTTCGTGACAAAATGGTATCAGAGGGGGTTGGCTCCTGAGTGGACCTTGTTTTTCAGAACACCCATTGCTATTTGGAGTTTGTCATGGTAAAGGGAGTAAAGTTTCTCAGACTCAAAGAGTTGGAATGGGAATGATTTCATAAACCCTTGTCGTTCTGAACCTCAAGTTACCATGAGATGTCCAGGTTGTTAGTGTCTTTTGGGTCTTTTGGATCGTTTTATGTTGGGAAATGAAAAGGGAGTTGGGAAAGTAGCTCTTTGAGCTCGTAGGGCCTGGCAAGCCTTGTGGAGCCGGAGAATTCACCCTACAATGCTCTCAGTGACGATGGAATGGCTGACGTATGGCCACCAACCATATGGTCAAGTCACCCATCATTACTAGTTTCCCCCTTTAGTGAATGGGTTTTTCCTTCATTTTTAAGGTCATTGAGCAATGTTGAATTTAAAATGGTATTGATTATATTTTGATCAAGTTCCTTGTTTATTTGTTCCCTAGTGTTCTCCCCCACAAAGGCTCGATGGATGCTCAAGGTGCAGCTTTAAGTGGTGCATCCTCAGCTAATCCTCCAGTTGATCAGCCCATCGATTATGTTCTGGAGTTCCGAAAGTTGAACCCTCATCTCTTTAATGGACATGTAGAGCCTCTTGAGGCAGATGAGTGGTTGCAGAAGATTGAGAGGAAGTTCCATTTCATTGGGCTGCCTGAGTCATTAAAGGTGAAGTTGGCTACCTTTATGCTTGAAGGCCCAACCTGGAAATAGTGGAAGTCCATGTCTCAGAACAAGCCTCGGAAAGATCTGACATGGGAGTTTTTCAAGTCCTCATTCATCCAACAACACTTCTCTGAGTTGACGAAGCTGAGAAAGAGGATGGAGTTGTGTTGTCTTCAGTAGGGTGTTGAATCGGTACTGGAGTTCTATCGACATTTCGTAGACCTAGTTCCGTACGATCAATGGTTCGTTGCAAATGATCCCGGGAAGGCTCGACAATTCGAGTCGGGGCTTCGACCTGAACTGCGATCGAAAGTGGAAGAGTTCAACCTAACCACATTCTCGGATGTTGTGGAGCAAGCCGTTCCGGCTGAATCTGAGTAACCAGGAGGACATGAGGTTGCAAATCCTTCCTCGACCTTGGGTGACAGTGCAGAGGATGATGATAGGAAGAATGGGAAGCGACCTGACTCTTGTGTCTCTAATAGAGGAATCAAGAGGCCTTTAGACCTTCAGTCATCTTCTTCATAGCGTAATGTTGTGATATGTCACCAGTGTGGTAAGCAGGGTCACAAGAGGCCGATGTGTACGAATGCTCCGAGACCCTGCCACACCTATGGACGTTGGGTTCACTTGTAGCGATTCTGCCATGGTGTTTCCAAGAAGCGCGCTGAAGCTAGACATGGCTCGTCGAAGGTCACCTCAGCTCGTCAGCAGGAGTAGGGAGATGTTGGTGGATGAGCTTGATGTTTTCTTCTTGTGATGATTC
Organism: Viscum album; assembly: GCA_963277665.1. Lineage (NCBI taxonomy): Eukaryota > Viridiplantae > Streptophyta > Magnoliopsida > Santalales > Viscaceae > Viscum > Viscum album. The sequence continues at coordinate 193,620,467 of OY728137.1, read as the reverse complement.
TTGGATGTAGTAGTCGTTACCTATACTGTTTTGTGGTGTTCTTTTCTTTTCAGTTGAAAGAATGGTTGTGGTTGAACTCTTTTAAAGCTTTGATCTTATGGATGTGTGATTGTTAAAATTCTGGTTCTTGTGTCATGCTTTTGGGGTTTCATAAACATGACTGCGAAGCCAGAAGATGCTTCATTCATCAAAGCTCTAGCCACAGGCCTCGGAGTGAAGCTATCACGTAGTCGGGGGAACTCCAACGAAAGGTGAAGTCTTGCGACAGGGTGTTGTTCTCAGTAAGAGCGTGTAGTCGGGATCATTTTCCGCCTTATTCTTAGTTTATGTGTAAGAACTTCCTGGTCATGTCGTTGCTCTCTTTTATTAAGATCTGATCGCTTTATGCTTTCTGGGTAGGGGTGGTGTGTTGGACAGGGGCCCCCCTCCCACCCGTGGGCAGTGATGGATGGTGATGATGCTGGGAGTTCCTCCTATTCTTCTCCCCTTGGAAGCTTTATGGTGGGGAGTCCATTCGGCCTCCTGATGTTGAAAATTCTTATGATCATGAATTTTGTCTCGAGTGATGGCTTTATGGTCCTATTCTGGGAACTGACTTGACTCTTATGGTGGGGGTACCCATTACGGGTCTCATTGAATGCAGTTGGCTTGTCTCTTATGGTGGGGAGTCTGTTCAGACTTCCCGTGTCAATATCCCAGTTTGACTCTAGGTTTTGGTTGGGTTGTGGTTGGTCTTATATGGAACCACAAAATTCTATATTCTTATTTTGGTAAAGAGTTGTGGCGTGAGAGTTCCAGTGTCAGATTGGAGTAAGGTTTTAAGAGATACGTGTTGGATGTGGTTTTGACCTTTTTTTTTTAGTTTCAAAAGAGTCGTCGTGCTTTTTTATTGGTGTTGTTCCAGATGTTATGTTGTAAGGTTGAATTGAGGATGAAGAAATTGGTTGAGTTCGGTTGAATGGTGTTAAGGTGTACGTATGTTGGGCCTGGATCTAATTTTGTTAAAGTTCCTTGTCCTTTGAAGCGATCAACTGGAGGTGGTCACACTTTCGGGGGTGGGTGACACTTAGCGGGTAATTCGTTCATATTACATGAGTTCTTTTGGTTTATCTTTCCCCTTTTTGGGAGTGTTTCGGAATCTCTTTGTTGTCGTTCTTTAGATATTTCCTTAAATTATAAAGTAATGTCGGTTTTTGTTTGGGGTTTTGATCGGGTTGCGGCTTTCCGAGGGCGGAAAGCGTTATGGTGGGGAGAGTTGTCACACTCTGACCTATTATTTAATTATTTTATAATTTTTTTTTTGGAATTTTAAAATTCTTTTGGGCTTCGGGTTGAGTCCTGGACTAAAATCTTTTGAATCATGTCAAGAAGTGCGTTTTGAGTTGACGACACCGAGCACCCAGGCAGAGTGCGTTTTGGATACCTCGCGCGACGCCGCTTAGACATCGGCACATTTCGCTTGCCTTCAGAAAATTAAGATGGGTAAAGTTGTGATTTATTGTGTTATTTAAAATATTTATTGTTGTTAATAATTTTATCATTATTATTAAAATGGAATTAATTCTTTTAATATTTTTATTTTTTTTATCATCAGCATACTATTATTATTATTATTATTATTATTATTATTATTATTATTTCATTATTGTATATGTTATTTATATTATTATGATTATAATTATCTTCATTATTATTGGTATTATTATTATTATAATTGTAATTAAATTATTATTATTATTAGTTTTCCCTCTCTTTTTCTTTTACATTTTTTTTGCCTCTTTTCTTTCCTCCTAACCCTAGCGCAGGACACGTTTTTTTCCCTCTTGTGCTGCAGCTGCCGCCTCTGTTCACTCTCCCTCTCCCCCGCATGTTTTCCCCCTCACGCAGCTTCTCTCCCTTGGCTTGCCCATCCACCTCGGCCGCCGTTGCACCGAGGTCTCCCACCATCACCTCATCCCTGCACCCGGCTCCCCGACCCTCTTGCCGCGACCCGAGACCCCAGCTCCTCTGCTGCCCTCTCCCAGCATCTTAGCCCCGCAACATCATCCTCCGGCGCCCCTCCGGCCTGCGTGGCCCTTCTCTACCTTGCACAGTGCTTCCACCTCCCATCCGCTCAGCCTCCGGATCACTCTCAACCGTTGCGCCACCGTCTTCCAGCCTCCATGGATGCAGATTCTTTCCATCGTTCTGTCCTCATCTCCCAGCTTTTAGTCTTGAACACCCTTCTCACCTGCTGTCCAAACTCCTCACCAAGTGTCTCCGCCACCATCTAACCCCCATCCTGGTGCCACCTTCCTTTGATTCCACCTCAAGCTCTGCTCGTGCCTCCTTCAGCCGCCTAATCGGCCACGACCACGCCTCCCTCGACGTCGGCCCTCCTCCTGTCCTGTGTTGGACATCCAGTCGCTTTATCTACAGGCTCGCACCCCTTGTTGCACATGCCCAACCCCAAGCCACAACCACTCCTTATTTCCCCAATCCAGCCGCGCCTCCTGCTGGTTACTTGCAGCATGCACCGACCGGCCCCAGCACTATTGCAAGACCCCCTTGTCTGCGCACCTCGTTTCCGATGCGGCTGAATAGTCGGCGACCTCCATCCCTTTTTTTCCAGCACTGCACAAGGACCGACAGCCTCCTTCGAGCTTCGGACGACCTCCCGCACCCTTATCGTAGGTGTGTTTCCCTTTGACCGCTTGCTATTCTTTTTTTGGTGGTGATGCCGATAGGATTCAGCTTTCCGTTAGCACTTTTTTTGACATCTTTGACCCAATACCTTGTCTTAAGGTCCATTATAGATCCCTTGCAGTGCAGTCGACGTGCGAAGGGAGTTTTGCATCTATTTGCGAGGTTATTCCTACATCGAGTTAGGTGTTTCCATGTTTAAATATTATTTAATAATTTTTCTTGCTTGGTTGATTAATCTGCTATATTATTTAATTTATTTTTTTGGTTCAAATTTGGTTTTGTTGGAGTTTAGCATGTGTCTCATTTGGTTAGTAGCTTTCCCCCATGGTATGGATGTGTTTTTATGGAAGTTTATGTTTAGTCAATTGTTTGCGTTTGAATAAATTGTGTAGTTGGTTGTTAATCTGTGTCAGTGTTGTGAATTTCATTTTGACATGGTATATTTTGCATGTTTGGTATTGAAGACATCGTGTGCATTGAGTAGGTAAATCTAAGTGACTTCTTTTTAAACTATCACATGAATTTTTATTTATGATTTATTGAGTTTCATAAATGGTGAAAATCTGTTCTATAAATGGAGTTGAGTTTTCCCAGAATGTTGATATGGTGTATGTCACACTTTTGAAATCTCATTTGAGTGCGTGTGGTCTTGAAATTGGTTTCGGGTGTGTAAAATCGTGAGTCACTTCGGTTTTGGTTTTATAAATTTTAAAGTGACTTATTGAATAGTATGAATGGTGCAAGTCATGCATTGAAAGTAGGCCGAGGTGGTTCGTTTGTGCTTTTTGTTCGTATGGTTTGTTTTATGTCCGTGTTCATGTATTTTATTCATATGTGCTCTTGCAGCGCGTTGGCGGGGTAACCCCGCGTTACTGCGATCATCGGTTTGTGCGTGCTTGTGCGCCTATGCGAGGTATGTCTCGTTGTCGCGTGCGAGCTACGAGTTGAGGTAGGTCCCCCATTGCACTCACCTTTAAATTTAGAATTTACTTTTTGCTTGATGTTTTGTTAATTTTAATGAATGATAAATAATATTAGATAATAAAATTTTAAAGGGTTATTTAGTGTGAAAAGAGTCGTTTATTTTATACCGAACACTTGGAACATTTTCCTGACGGGCGGACACCCAATTTTGAAAGAATGCGTGTTTGGCCTTTAAACATAATTCACGGAATTTCAAACGTAATTCTAGTTTTAAAGATAAGTGATTTATTCTGAACAAGTGTTTTGGGTTTTCTTGAGAAATGAGGTTTTATTTTAAAATTTGTGAAGGCCCGTTTGGCACTTTAATAGAATAAATTATTTTGAAAAATCCATTCAGGGGTGATCTTTTATGTGCGTTGATCGAATGAGCTGTAAGTGATGTTAGTGCATTGTGACTACTTGATTTACATTGTGGATGCACCCCTCTTTTATTGCTTGTGTTGACATGGGAACCTGGCATATTGAGTGAATTTTCTGAGAATGATTGTTGCACTAGTTTAGATTACGCACTGGCTAGTGGCCCCATAGCAGGGGAATACTGAGTTATTGATGCTATGGGGATTGGGCCCCTCGGTTAGGCCATGCAGGGCTATACCGGGTAGTAGTATGGGCGTTATGATGTCATCGAGTTAGGGCATGCCTTCAGGATGAGTCACATGTATAGTACGTTCTGGTTTGTTCATGATCTCCTAGGTTCGACCCATGTCTCTTTTAGTGTTTATTTGTATGTGGAAGATGATTGAGAGGTCCAGTTTGGATGCCGACCCTGGTGTGCCACTTTTTCCCATTGCCCTTAGTGTGTGTTGTGTGTGATTTTCCTTTTGACTAACAACTAAAGTTTGGATTTCTAAATTGTTCTCAAAATGTTTTAAAATGAAATTCACCTGTTTCTTTCAACATTAAATTTGTTCTAAATTAAAAAGGGTAATGGACTGTTACTTTTTTTCAAGATAGAAAGCATGTGTGTGTGGAAACCCATATTTTCTATAATGTAGTTCAAACTTGAAGTTGGTAAATTCTTCTTTTAATGGTAGTGCTTTGGGAATAGATTTATCGGGATAGCCTACTGAGTTTTAATACTCACGCCTATAGTGTTTTCTTGTTTTTAGTTTCTGTTGCAGGTTTGACTCAAGCTTGCTCACCATGGACGAGAGTTGGTTGTAGTTTGACGATCAACTCTTGGGGTCGCGAGGAGTTTGGTTCGTGGTCAGGTTAGTTATGTTCTTGTCTGTTTTATTTTATTGTCGTTTATTTTCTTCTGCTTCTTAGTGAATTTTTATTGGGAGAAATCGTTCCCTCTTTCTCTCTTTGATGCCCTGGCGCTTGTCGCCAGCCCGGGAGGATTGGGAACGCCTCTCGGGCCATGTCGCGGGCCGGCTCGAGTGACCAGTTTAGGGTCGACCCGGGTTGGTTCGTGACAAAATGGTATCAAAGGGGGTTGGCTCCTGAGTGGACCTTGTTTTTCAGAACACCCATTGCTATTTGGAGTTGTCATGGTAAAGGGAGTAAAGTTGCTCAGACTCGAAGCATTGGAATGGGAAGGACGTCATGAACCCTTGCTCGTTCTAAACCTCAAGTTACCATGAGATGTCCGGGTTGTTAGTGTCTTTTGGGTCTTTTGGCTTGTTTTATGTTGGGAAATGAAAAGGGAGTTGGGAAAGTAGCTCTTTGAGCTCGTAGGGCCTGGAAAGCCTTGTGGAGCCGGAGACTTCACCCTACAATGCTCTCAGTGACGATGGTATGGCTGACGTATGGCCGCCAACCATATGGTCAAGTCACCCATCATTACTAGTTTCCCCCTTTAGTGAATTGGTTTTTCCTTCATTTTTAAGGTCATTGAGCAATGTTGAATTTAAAATGGTATTGATTATATTTTGATCAAGTTCCTCGTTTCTTTGTTCCGTAGTGTTTGCCCCCACGAAGGCTCGATGGATGCTCAAGGTGTAGCTTTAAGTGGTGCATCCACATCTAATCCTCTAGTTGATCAGCCCATCGATTATGTTCTGGAGTTCCGAAAGTTGAACCCTCATCTCTTTTATGGACATGCAGAGCCTCTTGAGGCAGATGAGTGGTTGCAGAAGATTGAGAGGAAGTTCCGTTTCATTGGGCTGCCTGAGTCATTAAAGGTGAAGTTGGATACCTTTATGCTTGAAGGCCCAACCTGGAAATGGTGGAAGTCCATGTCTCGGAACAAGCCTCAGGAAGATCTAACATGGGAGTTTTTCAAGTACTCATTCATCCAACAACACTTCTCTGAGTTGACGAAGCTGAGAAAGAGGATGGAGTTGTGTTGTCTTCAGTAGGGTGTTGAATCGGTACTGGAGTTCTATCGACATTTCGTAGACCTAGTTCTGTACGATCAATGGTTCGTTGAAAATGATCCCGGGAAGGCTCGACAATTCGAGTCGGGGCTTCGACCTGAACTGCGATCGAAAGTGGAAGAGCTCAACCTAACCACATTCTCAGATGTTGTGGAGCAAGCCTTTCCGGCTGAATCTGAGTAACCAGGAGGACATGAGGTTGCAAATCCTTCCCCGACCTTGGGTGACAGTGCAGAGGATGATGATAGGAAGAATGGGAAGCGACCTGACTCTGGTGTCTCTAATAGAGGAATCAAGAGGCCTTTAGACCTTCAGTCATCTTCTTCACAGCGTAATGTTTTGATATGTCACCAGTGTGGTAATCAGGGTCACAAGAGGCCGATGTGTCCGAATGCTCCGAGACCCTACCACACCTGTGGACGTTGGGGTCACTTATAGAGATTCTACCACGGTGTTTCCAAGAAGCGCGCTGAAGCTAGACATGGATCGTTGAAGGTCACCTCAGCTCGTCAGCAGGAGTAGGGAGATGTTGGTGGATGAGCTTGATGTTTTCTTCTTGTGATGCTTCTTGGATGTAGTAGTCGTTACCTATACTGTTTTTTGGTGTTCTTTTCTTTTCAGTTGAAATAATTGTTGTGGCTGAACTCTTTTAAACCATTGATCTTAAGGATGTGTGATTGTTAAAATTCTGGTTATTGTGTCATGCTTCTGGGGTTTCATAAACCTGACTACGAAGCCGGAAGATGCTTCATTCATCAGATCTCTAGCCACAGGCCTCGGAGTGAAGCTAGCACGTAGTCGGGGGAACTCCAACGAAAGGTGAAGTCTTGCGACAGGGTGTTGTTCTCAGTTAGAGCGTGTAGTCGGGATCATTTTCCGCCTTATGCCTAGTTTATGTGTAAGAACTTCCTGGTCATGTCGTTTCTCTCGTTTATTAAGATCTGATCGCTTTATCCTTTATGGGTAGGGGTGGTGTGTTGGACAGGGCCCCCCCTCCCACCCGTGGGCAGTGATGGCTGGTGATGATGCTGGGAGGTCCTCCTATTCTTCTCCCATTGGAAGCTTTATGGTGGGGAGTCTATTCGGCCTCCCGATGTTGAAAATTCTTATGATCATGAATTTTGTCTCAAGTGATGGCTTTCTGGTCCTATTCCGGGAACTGACTTGACTCTTATGGTGGGGGTACCCATTACGGGTCTCATTGAATGCAGTTGGCTTGTCTCTTATGGTGGGGAGTCTGTTCAGACTTCCCATGTCAATATCCCAGTTTGAATCTAGGTTTTTTTTGGGTTGTGGTTGGTCTTATATGGAACCACAAAATTCTATATTCTTATTTTGGTAAAGAGTTGTGGCGTGAGAGTTCCAGTGTCAGATTAGAGTAAGGTTTTAAGAGATACGCGTTGGATGTGGTTTTGACCTGTTTTTTTTTTAGTTTCAAAAGAGTCGTCGTGCTTTTTTATTGGTGTTGTTCCAGATGTTATGTTGTAAGGTTGAATTGAGGATGAAGAAATTGGTTGAGTTCGGTTGAATTGTGTTAAGGTGTACGTATGTTGGGCCTGGATCTACTTTTGTTAAAGTTCCTTGTCCTTTGAAGCGATCAACTGGAGGTGGTCACACTTTCGGGGGCGGGTGACACTTAGAGGGTAATTCGTTCCTATTACATGAGTTCTTTTGGTTTATCTCTCCCCTTTTTTGGAGTGTTTCGGAATCTCTTTGTTGTCGTTCTTTAGATATTTCCTTAAATTATAAAGTAATGTCGGTTTTCGTTTGGGGTTTTGATCGGGTTGTGGCTTTCCGAGGGCGGAAAGCATTATGGTGGGGAGAATTGTCACACTCCGAACTATTATTTAATTATTTTATAATTTTTTTTTTGGACTTTTAAAATTCTTTTGGGCTTTGGGTTGAGTCCCGGACTAAAAGCTTTTGAATCATGTCAAGAAGTGCATTTTGAGTTGACGACACCGAGCACCCGGGCAGAGTGCGTTTTGGATACCTCGCACGACGCCGCTTAGACATCGGCACGTTTCGCTTGCCTTCAGAAAATTCAGATGGGTAAAGTTGTGATTTATTGTGTTATTTAAAATATTTATCGTTGTTAATAATTTTATCATTATTATTAAAATGGAATTAATTCTTTTAATATTTTGATTTTTTTTTATCATCAGCATATTATTATTATTATTATTATTATTATTATTATTATTATTATTATTATTATTATTATTTCATTATTGTATATGTTATTTATATTATTATGATTATAATTATCTTCATTATTATTGTTATTATTATTATTATAATTTTAATTAAATTATTATTATTATTATTTTTCCCTCTCTTTTTCTTTTACTTTTTTTTGCCTCTTTTCTTTTCTCCTAACCCTAGCGCAGGCCACGTTTTTTTTCCTCTTGTGCTGCAGCCGCCGCCTCTGTTCACTCTCCCTCTCCCCTGAATGTTTTTCCCCCTCCCGCAGCGTCTCTCCCTCGGCTTGCCCATCCACCTCGGCCGCCGCTGCACCGAGGTCTCCCACCATCACCTCATCCCTGCACCTGGCGCCCCGACCCTCTTGCCGCTACCCGAGACCCCAGCTCCTCTGCTGCCCTCTCCCTGCATCTTAGCCCCGCAACATCATCCTCTAGGGCCCCTCCGGCCTGCGTGGCCCTTCTCTACCTTGCACAGCGCTTCCACCTCCCATCCACTCAGCCTCCGGATCACTCTCAACTGCTGCGCCACCGTCTTCCAGCCTCCACGGATGCCGATTCTTTCCATCGTTCTGTCCGCATCTCCCAGATTTTAGTCTTGAACACCCTTCTCACCTGCTGTCCGAACTCCTCACCAAGCGTCTCCGCCACCATCTAACCCCCATCCCGGTGCCACCTTCCTTTGATTCCCCCTCAAGCTCTGCTCGTGCCTCCTTCGGCCGCCTGATCGGCCACGACCACGCCAACCTCGACGTCGGCCCTCCTCTTGTCCTGTGCTGGACGTCCAGTCGCTTTATCTCCGAGCTCGCACCCCTTGCTGCACATGCCCAACCCCAAGCCACAGCCACTCCTTATTTCCCCAACCCAGTCGCGCCTCCTGCTGGTTACTTGCAGCACGCACTGACCGGCCCCAGCACTACTGCAAGACCCCCCTTGCCTGCACACCTCATTTCCAATGCGGCTGAACAGCCGGCGACCTCCATCCCTTTTTTTCCAGCACTGCACAAGGTCCGACAGCCTCCTTCGAGCTTCGGACGACCTCCCGCACCCTTGTCGTAGGTGTGTTTCCCTTTGACCGCTTGTTATTCTTTTTTTGGTGGTGATGCCGATAGGATTCAGCTTTCCGTTAGCACTTTTTTTGACATCTTCGACCCAATACCTTGTCTTAAGGTCCGTTATAGATCCCTTGCAGTGCAGTCGACGTGCGAAGGGAGTTTTGCATCTATTTGCGAGGTTATTCCTACATCGAGGTAGGTGTTTCCACGTGTAAATATTATTTAATAATTTTGCTTGCTTGGTTGATAAATCTGATATATTATTTAATTTATTTGTTTGGTTCAAATTTGGTTTTGTTGGAGTTTAGCATGTGTCTCATTTGGTTAGTAGCTTTCCCCCATGGTATGGATGTGTTTTTATGGATGTTTATGTTTAGTCAATTGTTTGCGTTTGAATAAATTGTGTAGTTGGTTGTTAATCTTTGTCAGTGTTGTGAATTACATTTTGACATGGTATATTTTGCGTGTTTGGTGTTGAAGACATCGTGTTAATTGAGTAGGTAAAGCTAAGTGACTTCTTTTTAAACTATCACATGAATTTTTATTTATGATTTATTGAGTTTCATAAATGGTGAAAATCTGTTCTATAAATGGAGTTGAGTTTTCCCAGAATGTTGATATGGTGTATGTCACACTTTTGAAATCTCATTTGAGTGCGTGTGGTCTTGAAATTGGTTTTGGGTGTGTAAAATCATTAGTCACTTCGGTTTTGGTTTTACAAATTTTAAAGTGACTTATTGAATAGTACGAATGGTGCAAGTCATGCATTGAAAGTAGTCCGAGGTGGTTCTTTTGTTCTGTTTGTTCGTATGGTTTTTTTTATGTCTGTGTTCATGTATTTTATTCATATGTGCTCTTGTAGCGCGTTGGCGGGGTAACCCCGCATTACCGCGATCATCGTTTTGTGCGTGCTTGTGCGCTTATGCAAGGCGTGTCGCGTTGTCACGTGCGAGCTACAAGTTGAGGTAGGCCCCCCATTGCACTCACCTTTAAATTTAGAATTTATTAATTACTTGATGTTTTGTTAATTTTAATGAATGATAAATAATATTAGATAATAAAATTTTAAAGGATTATTTAGTGTGAAAAGAGTCGTTTATTTTATACCGAACACTTGGAACATTTTCTTGACGGGCGGACTTCCAATTTTGAAAGAATGCCCGTTTGGACTTTAAACATAATTCATGGAATTTCAAACGTACTTCTAGTTTTAAAGATAATTGATTTCTTCTGAACAAGTGTTTTGGGTTTTCTTGAGAAATGAGGTTTTGTTTTAAAATTTGTGAAGGCCCGTTTGGCACTTTAATAGAATAAATTATTTTGAAAAATCCATTTAGGGGTGATCTTTTATGTGCGTTGATTGCATGAGCTATAAGTAATGTTAGTGCATTGTGACTGCTTGATTTACGTTGTGGACGCACCCCTCTTTTATTGCTTGTGTTGACATTGGAACCTGGCATATTGAGTGAATTTTTTGAGAACGATTGCTGTACTAGTTTAGATTACGCACTGGCTAGTGGCCCCATAGCAGGGGAATACTGAGTTATTGCTACTATGTAGATTGGGTCCCTCTCTTAGGCCATGCAGGGCTATACCGGGAAGTAGTATGGGCTTTATGACGTCATCGAGTTAGGGTATGCCTTCAGGATGAGTCACATGTATAGTACGTTCTGGTTTGTTCACGATCTCCTAGGTTCGACACATGTCTCTTTTAGTGTTTATTTGTATGTGGCAGATGATTGAGAGGTCGAGTTTGGATGCCGACCCTGGTGTGCCACTTTTTCCCATTGCCCTTAGTATGTGTTGTGTGTGATTTTCCTTTTTACTAACAACTAAAGTTTGGATTTCTAAATTGTTCGCAAAATGTTTTAAAATGCAATTCACCTATTTCTTTCAACATTAAATTTGTTCTAAATTAAAAAGGGCAATGGATTGTTACTTGTTTTCAAGATGGAAAGCGTGTGTGTGTGGAAACCCATATTTTCTATAATGTAGTTCAAACTTGAAGTTGGTAAATTCTTCTTTTAATGGTAGTGCTTTGGGAATAGATTTATCGGGCTAGCCTACTGAGTTTTAATACTTACGCCTATAGTGTTTTCTTGTTTTTAGTTTCTGTTGCAGGTTTGACTCAAGCTTGCTCGTCGTGGATGAGAGTTGGTTGTAGTTTGACGATCGACTCTCGGGGTCGCGAGGAGTTTGGTTCGTTGTCAGGATAGTTATGTTCTTGTCTATTTTATTTTATTGTCGTTTATTTACTTCTGCTTCTTAGTGAATTTTTATTGGGGGAAATTGTTCCCTCTTTCTCTCTTTGATGCCCTGGCGCTTGTCGCCAGCCTGGGAGGATTGGGAATGCCTCTCGGGCCATGTCGTGGGCCGACTCGAGTGACCAGTTCAGGGTCGACCCGGGTTGGTTCATGACAGTACATCAAATTGAGGTGTGGTTGACTCCCACATGTCAAAAAAGACTTATGGATAGTTTTCCTAAAGTAAACAAACAATATAAATTCATTTGATCATTTTTTAGTGTGTCACTTGTTTTCTTACTAAAATTTCATTTTAATCTGAAAACACACACTTTGTATTACATTGGTCACATTGTGTGTCATTTTGACATGAGATTGATTTCTACACATCACAAATGACACTAGAAAATATTTAACTTTTTTAAATAGGTAAATATATATTAGTAAAAGTACATTTTATATTGGTAAAAAATTTTACCAACATATATGTCTTTGTCACTTAATTCTTAGTAAAAAATATATCACTAAATTGTATTACGAAAAATAAAATAGTTCTGTTGCAATTATAATAATCCCAACAGATAATATATATGTTAGTCAAGATGTTTAGAAATATATTATTATAACAAATTTTTCTATTGGGGATAATATTACCAAAATATAATTTCTATTTATCAATTAAATTTAAATAAACATTATAAATTCTATTACTAGTAAAATTTTATATTATATTTCTTAATTTATCATATATAATACAATTGTTTTAAATATAAAAAAGAAGATTATTTCCATACATGTTAAAAATTAGAAAAATATTAAATATATTACTAATGAAATTTAATAAAAAGTGAATAAATATATTGAGTGATACATAAAAAAGATCATAAAAACAAAAAAAAAACTAGGATCCATCTATGATACCCCTCCCCAAAGGGTATGATATTTATTAACTGCAATCCTCTAGAACCTATCATAGTGAAGAATAGTTACTCATACCAAAGACTTTTCTTCACCCCCCAAGAAGGAAACTAGAAGAAAAACACAAATTTAGCTCTAGTATTAATGAGGAACCTCAAGTCACAGTTATGCCACAACCTTTAGTTTTAATATCTACACCACACATAACCAAAGAGCTTGCCCAAAAATCAGTGAAAATATCTTCATGAATTAAAACTAAAATAGAAATAAATAAAATTTTAAGGGAATGTAAAAATAAGGAAATCATGTATTTCCACTACCTTCTCAATTTATATTCTTTTTATTTCCTTAAAATAGTGTGATATTATATCTTGGAATGCAGGTTAAATGAAATACATTGAATAAGGGGAAAGGAAAAATAGACTAGAAAAAAACTAACAAATGGTTTCCTATTAGATAGTAGCCATTATATGTGATGAAGTTTTCACCTCATTATACTTAAACTATTTTCCCTTTCCTTCTCCCATGATCTAAATTTTGAATCCAAAGCATCTGCAATGGATATTATAAAGTTAACAAACCCAGAAATTATTAGTCTAAATTTGGAATAAAAAATCCTATTCAATGGAAATGGAAAAGAAAAAAAAGAAATTTTTTTCAATATTTTATTTGGTATTAATAGGAAATGTGGGAAGAAATATGTTAAAATGAGGCATATTCAAGAAAAAAGTGTATAAAACTAGATATATGTAAAAAATAAAATGATAAAAATATCACAGCAATGAAGGCACAACATATTCAAGTTCCATTTCTACTAAAAGTATTTTAAATGAAGATTCACTACAGTTATGAATAATATTGATTTATTGTTCGAGATTAATTTGATGTAAAAAAATTAAGCAATAAAAAACCCCATTCAGAAAAACATAATGTAAAAAACTAAAGTTCTATTCAAGAATTTGGGATCCTATAGTGCTTAGGACCAGAGGAAAGAGAGATTACCCCCACATGCACCAAATCCACACCATACTATAATTTGAACCCATATACTTGAGTAACAAATAAAATGACAGTGGTACCACCACTGCATAGTAATAAATAGACCATGTATCCAAACTAACATAGCCAACATCAAATACCCAATAATTATGACTTTTAGAAAGGTACATAGAATAGTCCCAAGGGACCCAATCATAAACACTAGTGAGGTAGAAATCCAAATCAAATGACACAATTTAAATTAAGTATATAAACATAGAACCACACTTAAAACCTAATAATTTTAGTTGAGAAAGTTTTTATTTTACAACACTTGATAAAAACTGATTAACACATCACTTATGAGGGAATACATTTACCTGGGATTTTAGTAAAATAGAGCATGATTTATCAAATTTCTTTAGAGAATTGTTAGTGACTCTTCCTCTATTATATAAATTTTTATCCAAATATAAAAAAATTGACAAAAGTAAGGGTTACAAGGCATGAAAAAGTAAGAAAAAAACACAAAAGGTGAACCACCTTGTTATACTCTTCAAGTCATGATTATTCTTAAAAGAAAAGTATCCATTTCTAGACCTTTTAAAATATTTCTTTTCAATCAAAAACCCCCTCTTGGTTTTGGAAATTTGAATCTCAATTTGTTTGAGGATATACACAAGCTTGACTATTCCTAAATGACTATAAATGATTAGTAAGAACCAAGTGGATAAATTGTTTATAGAAATTATAAATTATTATAAGTAATTCATTTCAAGTGTTATTATATTTATTATTTAATTTAAAACTTATTTAATAAGATTTATTCATTACTTTAAGTATTAAGTGTTTTTTTAAATAGAACAAACACCACTTTTTTTAAAACCACTCTTCACAAGTGATAACGACAATCATGTTGCATTCAATAAACACATATAAATGTTTAAATACATAAAATTTTTCATGTTTTATAAAATTAAAATAATTTTACTTTCAATAAAAAATAACCACCCCATATATATTTTTTTCAGAAATTACAGTAGTTATTACAACCAATTATTATTTTTTAAAATAGTTTAATTTTTAATATGGTCATCATGAAAATATTACCAAGCATTTAAAAAACTATAAAATATAAAATAATGAAATTGAAATAGTTACATTGAATCAGTGTCATTTAGTAGTTATTTATCAAGTATTAAGTGGGTTACCATAATACACTTTAAAATATCATGAGTGTGAATCACATATATTTAAAAAATGTGTTGGGTGAAAGCTTATCATAAAATGTATTGATGTAAAATTTTAGTTGTTAACAAGTTTCCTTTGATAGTGATATAGGCCTTAGTTATTAATGAAATGTCTATTTGGTTTTCCAATACATAAGAGGAATTGTTAGACATGTTTTCATGCTTATTCCATTGAATAAATTTTTGTAAAGTATTGATTATGTCCTTTTAACATTAGTTTGGACTATGAATGTGGGATTAATCAGTTTTTCTTATGATAATCCACTATATTTATTCTATAAAAGACACCTTAACTTGATGAAGTTAGATGTATATCTCCATGTAGGTGGTTATTTTTTATTGAAATTAACATGTTTCTTATTATAAAAACATGAAATGGATATGTATTTAAACTTTGATATTTATTTAAATACTGTGTAAGAATTGTTAAAAGTATCTGTGTGTAATAGCAGCAGGCATATGTGTGTCAACATATGTGAAACTCTATTAACTACTTCTATTGCACATATTTTTGTGTGTGTATTATGTAATAAGAGTAATAACTTATCATTCTATGTGTCACAGAAACTCAAACACCTAAGATTGTTCCACCACTATAGAAGTTTAGTCCCATGGATATAGGTAGATGACTGTGTGTGTCATAGAAGCATACATATATCATGGTAGAGTGTGTGTGATGTAATGGAAGCATCCACTAGTCAATATATTTGTGTGATAGAGACTCAAATACCTAAATTCACGTTACACTACTTTATAAGAGCATCCTCAAGGATAAATTTCTTTGACATAATCCACAAAAACAACACAATACATGTTTTAAATATAAACTCAAAAGAAAAAAATTAAAAATGTAGAAAAACATCACTACACAATCTGTGTATTTATAAAACAATATAACATAAATATATTCCAACTAAAAAAATAAAAAAAACTATAAGAATATATAGAACAACACAATACAAGTTGTAAAAAAATAACTAATAAATAATGTATTTACAAAACAACATATACCATAAATATATGTTTAACTGAAATAAATGTGTAAATAAGTAGTGGTAAAGTTGTAAGGAAGAATAATTCATATTTCACCACTAATTATAATACTTATAATTAAACATTGTAATGTCAATAGTTAATGATACCTAAATATATTTGGATTCTTTTCTATTTTTAAATAATCTTGAGTGATCATATCCTTGATCCATTTTTTTATTTCTTTAAAATCAGGCTATGCATTTACATTTTTATCCAAGATAATGGGGGAGAAAGAGGTGAATGATAAGACTAAAACAAATATTTTATATTACCTTAAACATGTTTCACCATAATGATCCACACACTCTATTTCCAACTACTAATTAAGTGAGAGGTTTAAAAAATAAATATTATATTACCTTAAACAAATAGTGACTAGATTCTTCACACACTCCATTCCCAACTAGGGATAACATAATAAGTTTAATAAACCATCAATTTTTTTCATGTCCAGACCTTTTACTTAGTGGTAAGTAGAAGAAATCATCACTTGAATATATTTGGAATATTATTTATTTCCAAATAATCTTTGAGTGGTAATGTCCTTACTTTAAAATTTATATATTTGAAATCAGGTTGTGCATTTACATTTCAAACCCAAACAATAGGGAAGAAAGAGGTGATTCAGAACACTAAAACAATAAGGTATTGATATTATATTACCTTAAAGATGCATCCCCTATATGATACATACTCAAAATTCCCAACTATTTAAGAAGCAAGATATTTGGAAAATTGATATTATATTACCATAAACATGTAACCCCCAGATACTTCACATACTCCATATCTAAATGAAACAATAATAAACATATCAAGTTACAATTTAGGCAATGGAATTATACAGATTTCTATGGTAAAATCCCAACCCAAACCCAATAAACCCAATAATTTATAGATCAACCTCAGTTCCAGGAAAAAAGCATTATTTCCCATTAACATTATGAAATATTTTAGTCTGATTTCATTTTACAGAACCCACCAAACACTGGAAAATTATCAAGAGCCCATTTTTGAGAAAATTATTTCCCTTAATAAAATATTTAGAACACGCACACACAAAATTCATGAGCCATAATTCTCTATAGATAGAAAATTCAACTCACCAGAACTGAAAAAATTCCAAGATACAGACCTAAAAAGACCATCACAAAGATAATATACACATGTTGATTTCCTTGAGAAAAGAGAATAAGCACATTAATGGCTTTCATATATTTTTTAAAAAATCCATTATATATGGGATGAAAAAGGAAAATAATGATCTTGTAATTGATTATCATATTCATACCCTTGATAATAGACACAAACATAAATCTATCAAAACTAGTGGGCAAAGAGACAATAACATTAAATAAATCATCAAGGTTTTACATTACATAAAAAACAATTCCAAATAAGAAATAATTATTTATGAATTTAACAAGATATTTGAAGAAACTAAAATTTTATATATCTATAGTTTAAACTAAGAATGATTAATAAAAATTCAAGTATACCAAATAAATCAACCAGTTAACATGAATCATAGACTAATGCTAAAAATTAGTACTTAATAACCTCAAAAACTTTTATTCCACCATAGAGAATCATAATTTAAAATAATAAAACTTTTCATTTAAACTCGTAAAATGATCCCCTATATAATAAATATGGTTTTAAATCTTATAATTATATACATTTCACAATATCAGATAAATTCTAGAATCAATTAATCCAAAAAGGAACCTATAAAAAATTAAAAGAAGAAACAAATTATGTGAATAGAGATAAAAAATCATAGAATGGCTCACCAGGACTATGAGAAACTTAAAAATATCATTCATTCCAATTATTGTGAAAATTAAAAACCATAAAATAGAGAAAATATATTTTTCCCCAGGAATAAAAAGGAATTGATCCCACTAAAATCACATTACATCCAAGAAACCAGTGCAAGAAGCATTATGTATCTAAAATAAATAACCTACCATAAGGAAAAAGGGTATGCTTTATCAAACATGAATCGAGAATGGAAAAGAGATATCATAATTTTAGTCTCTAAATAAGATATATCAATGTAATAAAATTTTCCACACATTTAATTCTTTAGTATAAATGGTGAAATTATTGTAGCATAAATTGGTTGACAAAGATTTCTTAACAAATTTTTATATCCATATTGATATATATATTTATCAGCTAGAGTTGATTGATTTAGAAATCATCTAAATAATCATTATAATCTAGATTCACAAAAAAAGTCCAAAATTTTCATAAATGTAAGAATATAGTTCTATTGTATAAGCATGAAATCCATTATGATGCTCATAGATTTAAATCTCTAATAGTAAATTATAATCCCCAGTTCCATGGATCCATAGGCATCCTAGTCAAGAAAAATAGCACCAAGAGAAGACCCTTATAAATCGATTATATATAAACTACATAATCCCTAAGCTTCATGAAATAATAACTAAATATGAAAGAATCAGTATGATTGATCATAGATGGTGAAAAACATTACTCATCCATAGATACTCAATAAAACAAAACAAAAAAGTGATGATGATCTTAGAACCATAGATGGAACAATTTGGGAAACATAGAATTCCCCTCCTCCTCTTGTTCACCAATGGTGCAAGAAATGGTCACCGCACCAGATTACCTCCTCAAAAATTCATGTTTCAAGATAGAGGAAAAATAAAAAAAAAAGTGAACATTATCCACTCCAAAATTCCCAATAGTGACACCAAAACAACAGCTTCTATCAATTCTACATAATAAGTCCCTAAAACACCATCTATAGTGTCTTCTCATTTAGGAAGGAATGAAAATTACTAAAGTCATCCTGAGTAGAACATGCCAATTGTAAAGGGGATGGAGAACAAACGAACAGTCGATGCCTGATACTGGTCAGCTGAAACAAACCTTTGAAAGAACCCTAAGATCTGAGATTCCCCAAACCCTACAACCCCAAATCACAATTGATAAAGAAAAATGGGGAGTGTGTAAAGGTTGGGGGAGGAGCATTGCAGCTGATGTGGGTCAGTGGCAGATCGAGGGAGGAGTGTGGTGAGGTCAAGGGAGTGGAATTGTAAAAATATAATAAATTTCCTTTTAATAAAAATATAATAAATTAGATAAATAAAATATCAAATTAAATTAATTTTTTAAATTAAAACTATACTAAATGTATATATAAATAGGAAAATTATTAATTTTGTAAAATTAAATAAATAAAATATATAATAAGTATAATATATAAAAAATTTAATATCTGAGAAAATATAACAAATAAAAAATTTCAATATGTAAATACCCATTAATAATTACTTAATTTATTATTATAGAATAAATATAATTAATATTAAATTTTATAAAAATTAACCTTTTTGTTTTATAATATAAAATAAAATTTTAATATGTGAATATCAATTGTTAATTACTCATATTTTAGTTATGTTTATTATTTCTTTATGGATTATCATGTTTTTATTTATTATTTTTATTAAATTAAAATATTATAATGATTCAAACTTTATATTTAAATTATTTAAATGTTTATTAAATGATAAGAATTAACAAATATAAGAACTATTGATACATATGAAAATTGAAAATTAAAATCAATTAATGTGATATTTGTAATAAAACCTCTAAAATTAAATATTGGATTTGGTCATAAAAATAATAATCTATATACAATTTTTTGATTCTCTTAATTTGTTATTATTATTGAATGTTGTATTGTAATAGATTTTATTGATCACAAAATATTTTTTGGTAATAATTATTATTAATAATATATTTAGGTATTAGTAAAAAAAATTGGTATTAGTATGATAAACTAATAGATTTAACTTTTGGTAAAAGATTTTTTGGTTTTAAATGATCAATTCTAATAGATATATCTTTTGGTAAAAAAAAGTGTTGGTATTTAAAATCAATACCAATATAACTTAATACCTATTAGAATTTCTTATTTCTACCAATAGATTTATTTTGGTATAAGTCATTTTTTATAGTGTTACTTATGAATTTTTTTCCTAAATTATCAAGACAATCAAAACTTGTTTACTTGGTTTTCAATGAGTACACATGTTTTGTACTAAAATATTAATTTTAAACTGGTAATATACACTTTGTTTTATACCAGGAACATGGTGTATCAGATTGAGGAGTGTCTAATTCCTAAACATGAAAAATGACTTATGGATTGTTTTCCTAAAGTATCAAGACAATCAAAATGTGTTTTCTCAATCTTGAGTATGTAACTTTTCCTTTTTACTAAAATTAATGCCAGTTTTAAATAAAAATAAACACTTGGAGTCATACCAGACACACCATGCATCAGATTAAGGTGTGTTTGATTCTTAAACATCACAAATGACTATTGGATCATTTTTATAAAGTATCAAACCAATCTGAATGTGTCCTCTTGATTTTCAGTATTTCACTCATCCTATTTTCTAAAATTAAGGTCAATTTTAAGTAAAAACGCACACATGGAGTCATACTAGTCACACCGTGCATCAGATTGAGGTGTCTTAGATTCTTACGCATCACAAATGACTTATATATCATTTTACTAAAGTATCAAAACAATAATTTGATCATTTTTAGCATTGTTACTTTTTTACTAAAATGTCGTTTCAAACTGGAAATATGCACTTTGAGTCATACCGGTCACATTATGTATTTTTTTACATGGGAATAATTCTTACACATCATAAATGACTTATGTTTCATTATCCTAAATTATAAAGATAATTAGATATTGTTTTATTGGTTTTTAGTGAGTGAAAAAAATTTGAACTAGAATATCAATTTTAAATTGATAACAGCCACTTTGAGTCATAACGGGAACACCATGTATTATATTGAGGTGTAGAAGATTATTTAACATCAATAAGTACTTATGGGTCATTTTAATAAAGTATCAAAATAATATAAATGTGTTTTCTTGGTTTTGAGTATGTCACTTATCTTTTTACTAAAATTAATGCCAATTTTTAATAAAAAGACACACTTTGAGTAATATCAGTCACACCGTGCATTGGATTGAGATGTGGTGGATTCCTACACATAAAAAATGACTTATAGATCATTTTCCTAAACTATCAAAACAATATTAATGTGACTTTTAAACTCGAAACGTACACTTTGAGTCATAGTAGTCACATCGTGTGTTAGTTTAATGTGAAATTGATTCATACACATCAAAAATTACTTATTAATTTTTTTCATAAATTATCAAGACAATAAAAGAATATTTTCTCAATTTTTAGTGAGTGACACACTTTTTGAACTAAAATGCCAATTTTAAACTCGTAATGGGCACATTGAGTTATACGAGGAACACCATGCATTCGATTAAGGTGAGCCTAATTCCTACACATCAAAAATAACTTATGGATCATTTTCATAAATTATCAAAACAATTTGAATGTTTTTTCTTGTTTTTGAGTATATCACTTGTCTTTTTTACTAAAATTAATATCAATTTTAAATAAAATGACATACTTGGAGTCATACTGGGTACACCGTGTATCATATTGAGGTGTGGTCAATTCCTATATGTCAAAAATGACTTATGGATTATTTTACTAAAGTATACAAATAATATAAATACATTTCTTGGTTTTTAGTAATTTAATTGTCATTTTTACTAAAATTATTCTCAATTTTAAATAAAAAGACACACTTCAAGTCATAAAAGTCACATCATGCATCAGATTGAGTTTTAGATGATTCATGCATGTCAAAAATGAATTAAGAATCATTAGCCTAAAGTATAAAAACAAATAGAATGATTTTTCTCAGTTTTTAGTATATCACTTTTGTTTTTATTAAAATTAATGTAAATTTTAAATAAAAAACACATTTGTATTCATACTGGTCACACCATTTTTCTGATTAAGGTGAAAATGATTTCTACAAGCTAAAAATGACGTATGGATTGTTTTCCTAAAGAATCAAATCAATATGAATGTGTTTTCTCAATTTTGAGTATGTGGTGTGTTTTTTGAACTAAAATGTAAATAGTAAAATAAAAATGTACATTTTTATTCATACCAAGAACAATGTGTATCAGATTAAGGTGTACCTAATTGAGTAGGTGATGTGTGTTTTGATTTTAAATGTTTTCAATAAGCTAAAAATATATAACATTTTCGATTTGGATGGAAGAGGAAACCCCATAATTCCTGAAACACCCCATCCAAAACCGCCATGTTCTCTCTTTTCAAGCATTTTTCAGATAGTTGAATGAAAAATATGACTTCCCAAAAGATCTATAAAAAAATAAATAATTATCAAATAAAATGGTAAGGAAATTAACTTAAAAATAACATATAAAATAATGATAAAATTAACTAAATAACTAGTAGGAATTCACATTTTCATGATCTCTATATACATTCTTGACCCATTTCATTATTTTCATTATCACAGTTTCAGCCTCAAAGTCCAATATATCACAAGCATGAGCTGCTTCCAAAAAACCACCCCAACTCTAGAAAAAGAGTCCACTTGAATAAGAAAACAATTCTTATGTCATTAATACTATAAAAAATAATGAAACATAAATATGAAATAATAAAATAATAAAATGTCAATTTTAAATTGAAACCACACAATTTGAGTCATACCAGGTACATTGTGTATCGAATTGAGGTATATTTAAATCCACCATGTATTTTTATCTTATATTTCATGATCATAGTACATGAGTGAATCATCATTGTTGACGAATTCATTTATACATGATCTTTGTGAAAATTAGCAAAATAAGCATCAGATAAAAATGATGAGGAAATTAACAAAAATAAGAAGAGAAAATGAAGAGAAAATTAACAAAATAAGTAGTAAGAAGTCGCATCTACATGATATATGTGTACATTATAACACCAAGTATGATTCCCAATCATTTTAAAAAAATCTATTTTGTCTTGTGAATACAAGTACTTTCGACATTCATGGTAGTAATGAATTAATATAAATAAACAAAGGATTAAAAAATACTGTAAAAAAATAGTTTTTATCTTCGAAAATATCTCTTTGGGGATGCTAGTTTGTTGATGGTTTGTGATATATCTCATAAATTTGAAAACATAATGATCATAGTATTTTACATTGGTTTATTTCATAAATTGCATAAATATTAAAAAAATAAGTAATTTGTTTTGATATGTGTTTTGATAGTGAAATATTATTATATATACCCTAATACTTATCCACTTTTAGTAGTCGACAGGCACCTTGTACGTGTGGACTATCCTCATTCCATAATTTTTAAAAAATTTAAACACTTACCTATCATAATATAATTCTCATTAAAACATAATAAAAAATATATAACTTGAATTTTAGTTCTAAAATGTTGGATGTAGTGTATTTAAAATTGAAAATTTTCATCATGTGTGGTCAGTTTTTTGGGTATCTATGTAGTGAATCCAAAAAAATAAATCTATGTAGTATTCAAAATTACCATGATGAGAATATAATGTTTCCTAAAAATAAAAGTAATAAATAATGAAATGAATGAAAATATATTTTTGAAGATATTATTGATTGGTCGGTTGATCCTTTAGATAGTTTTGATTCAAAATTTCATTTAACCCCCTTCCTTTTGTCCATTTGTAATAACATTCATCAGTTTAAAATTTTTTTCATTAATTGTTAATGGTTTAGCATGAAAAATAAATTGGCAATGAATACCTCCTTATCAATTTTTTTATAATATCTTACAGATATCCTATGAATGTTCTAATATCTTGATCAACTGTATGAATATTTGTGTCATCATGTGGAACAGGTAGATCGGTTCTCGGCTCTTAATCTACTCTAATCCTAATTATTGCAAGACCTATAAAAATTTTCCTGTTGTGTAGAGTGTCTTCTTGGATATTTAACATGGTAGCCCTCGCAATGAGGTGATGGGTGGGTGTTGATAGATATAAATCAAAATCATTTTCACCCTGTAGAATATCAGTACAAGAAATGTAACATTGTATGACTGATTCACATTTCATAGAAACAATTATGATAAATTTTATTACCTCGTCTAAGATAGCTCTTTGAGGTTAATGAATCACCTCAACGGTGGTGGGGTAGGGGGTCTTCACATAGTAGTTTTCTTGAGTTTTTTCTACTCTTTACTTCTCCCTATAACTCTTTTTAGCAACTCATACTACCAATGAAATTTTTCCTCAAGTTTAGATAATTATGCCTTCATATATTCAATTTTTTTGTCTTTATCCCTCATTTTTTTATCAAAATATATTCATAGTGTCTCCCCAAAACCCAAACCTCTGATGTGGCCATACTATTCTAGCTGCTTCAAGACTATTGATTATAGTTATTCATCTGATACAGCTGATGATGATTCTTATGTCCAAGTGAGATAAAAAATATATTATAATTAGTAATCATTGTTATCTAATACCAATTTAAATAATTTTTTTATTATGTTATACTTACACATGATTCCCACACTTTTTGTGTGTTTTTATCTGTTATAATCCCATATTTATTTTAATGTTCCTCCTTCCATAGCACATGACATGAGATGGAAGTGGCTTCGGATTTTGATTCATCAATATTCATATCAATAGAGGAAAATAATTATGTTGTTATTTCATGTCACAAAAAATTATTATGGTAGATTTAAAATACATATCAATTTTTTTCAAGTGAAGGTACTTCATCCTTGATTTATGGTAGGGGTACATTGGTTTTGCTACTCATTACTTATTTTCATAACTTATTTTTTGTTTCATAACTGAATAATTCTTAATCAAAGTAATTAATACTTGTATTGTCAAAAAAACATATTATCAACCACAATGTACCTAAAAAGATGTCTCCTTATGATAGCCAGTAAACACATTCCATGCTTGTTGTCTTATTAGGTGTGTATACAACTACGGTGGGTGCGGGTTTATTTTCCCTTCAGTATCTTTGAGATAAAACTTCTTAAGTATTTTGAAAAATCCTCTGTAAGACTCTCCAACAAGAATTAATAAAAATTTCCTTCAGGAGTTCTACTATAAATTCACACACCAAGGGATAATGAAGAGTAAGTAAATGTTTCATTGTTTTTATTTTTAGTAAAATAAATAAAGGATAACTTAATGTCACACAAATCTCTTCCCAAATTAGTGTCTTTAGGGTAAACACAACATGGTTCTAGGAATCTATATCAATAATCATACACTGCTGAGTGGTGAGCCTAATTAAACTAATAAACATAGCCTTGTTGGGGTTAACAGCCAAGCCACATGTATTCCATCCAATCATGAATTTGATTCCTTTGTTTCTTTCCTTAATAATCTTTCCTAACATCATCACACTATGAAACTCTTTTTTTCAGGGATATCAGTTTTTCACCATCTACCATTTTCTTAGGCTCAACATCTTTAATATGGTGTACTTAGAGATTGATAGCATCAAAATATGCATAAGGTTGTTGTTCCTCTTCATTGGGAGCACCGGTAGGTTGAGGAACCTATTATTCCTCAGTATTGGGAGCATCAAAACTTGCAGACTACATTATCTACATAAGTGGTTGAATTTTTAATTTAGATTACATAAATTCAGTAGTGAATAGATAATAATATGAGGTAATAAAATGTATATTAAGAATATATATATAACCTGATTATTGAACTCTCTTTTTTAAAATGTTTAAGGTATTTGAACCCTATATCTATTATCTGAATCCCTTCATTTGGTCTTCTCTGACATACACGACCCCTTCTACATTGGGACCATTGTGAAATGATTGCGACATCCCAATGAAATGGCCATACTTAGTTGAATTTCCATCTTACCCTTCTATGGTTTTGGTCGATAATAGAACAATTTATCACTTTTAGATTACAAGATATAAAACATAAAATAGTTTTACTTCCTTTGATTCCATTATAAATGGTTCATTATTATAACCTTCCTTACTAAAATCTACTTTCACGAATCTCAACTCATCTATTTTAACAAAACTTCTATTATCAACCCACTTTCATTAAAAAATAAGAACTTAGAATGTTGTATAATCCAAATCACATATTTTTTTCATGATGTCAAAGTATGACATATTCAAATAAATTTTATTTCTATCTTTGGTACAAGATACATGAATTGCTTCATTCATAAGTGTAACACCACTATTTTTATGGTATTTCTTTCATCATATTCATTTGTATAGAATTATAACCATTAATTATGTAATCATTATAAGATAATACATGCACACTTGATCATCTAGCTAGCCATAAAAGACGTTATGAAATTGAATCCGGATTTTCATCTGATGCCTTAAAAATATGGTCTAGAAACTATCATATAAATAGTTGATTATGTGTATTTGATATCCATATTTCAATCCTTAAGGGATTCAAATTCCTAATAATTTCATTGTGGGTTTCAAAATATGGGAAAACCTATAAACTATTATGAAAAATGTAAATGTAGGCATGCTTCTGATCAGTAATAGTTACTGTGAAAACATCTATTCTAGAAATCCCTTCACACAAAAGTTTCTCAGTGTGGTGCGATTTTGTTAGACCAATGTTTTCCACACCTGATAGGTTGTCTCTACAGAATTCAACAGATTCCTAAAAAATATATCTCTCCACAATACAACCATCGAGATGACCTTTATTTTTTATATACCGTTTCAAAATATTCATATACCATTCAATGGGGTACATCCATTTATAATGTATAGGACCAAAAATCCAAATCTCTCTTACCAAGCGAACCATTAAGTAAACCATCACATCAAATAATATCGATAGGAAGAACATTTCTGATTCACATAATATAAAATTTCATTTTCCATAGTTGGTAATTTCTACAGGTCTATAACTCTGTTGTATATAGCTTTGAAAAATAAAAAAACTTTATTTAATTTATGATGTACATTCTTGGAAAAAAATCAACATAAAGCTATAAGAATTAGATCTTGCATCAAAATAGGAAAATCATGTGATTTCAAACCTTTTAACTTTTAATCAGTCATTCACATGATATTCTTGATATTTCATGAATACCCCCTTTGAAACTTTTATATCATTCAAGAAGTTGAAATTTTGATATCTCTCGTACCTAGAGAGAGTGTAAGCAGCTGGAGGAAGAAAATTCTATTTTTTTACCCTTAACTAGCACCAACACTTCCCGTATTCCCATCTCAATCATGTCTAACCTATCCTTAATTACACATTTTGTTTTTATGGTGAATTTAGTAATGTTCCAATGACACTCTCACATAAATTTTTTCAACATGTATAACATCAAAAAAATTCCTGGCGTAAAAAAAATTTCCAGTATAGTAATTCAAAAAAACTGATCTCTTTTTCCAACTAGTTTTCATAAGGTTTTTTAAAAAGGTTTACCAAAATCAGTTTCCATATCTTTTTATTTCTTAAATAGTTGATCACTTGTGAGTAGAGATAGTGTTATATGTT
This sequence comes from Viscum album, assembly GCA_963277665.1. NCBI lineage: Eukaryota > Viridiplantae > Streptophyta > Magnoliopsida > Santalales > Viscaceae > Viscum > Viscum album. Next base: position 193,593,347 of record OY728137.1, on the reverse strand, counting down.
CTTCTGAACTCTCATTGAATGATTTCATCCAATATCAGTAATTATATCACTGGGGTAGAAACCTGTGATGTCCTAAAAACATATTCTTCAATGAATTTTTCTACCTAATTGGTTGTATACCTTGTTCAAAAATGGGAAATCTTTGAGTTCCTTTAATTATATATCCTAAAAACTTATATAATAATAAAAGTCATTTATAATCCCATAAAACATGGCTCTTAATGTGAAATCTTTATTTTTGTAAGCATCATACAACACAACACCTGAATCCCATAATAATTTCAAATCTTTGATCAATGGATCCAAATAAACATCAATATCATTACCCAGTTATTTTGGTTCTCATATAATCATAGATTACATATTTTATTTTAGTTCCATGTATAATCATGGTGTGAAGTTATAATTTACAAACATAAACATCCATGTACTGTGAGTTCTGCTTTGAAAACCAAAAGTATTCACTCTATCAGTAGATAACATAAGACGAAGGTTTGTCAGCTTATTTCCAAATTCAAGATACTCAAGATAATACTCTTCCACTTGGGAGAGTATATTGGGTGATGATGTTACCCATCTTTATTTCTTATATATGCATTCCATGTCAATTGAATTATAGTATCCTCACTTCAATATAGGCACCTCAAACATGGAATTATTTGAAAGTATCATAAAACTTTATTAGAACATGATTCATATTTCTTGTATCAAGAATCACCGCACTTTGGGAATTGTTTATGTGATTTGTGGTCCTTGATAAATAGTATACATTCATTTGGATAGGTATGTATTATTTCAGAGATCATACCATTGAATGTAGCATTCATTTAGCATTATATGTTCAGCTAAGAAACTCATTAACTTTTAGAATCATATCATTCAAGAGAGAAATTAGTTTAGAAAAATCAACTCCACTCCACCCATTTTCCAACTTCTAAGTTATATAGCTTCAGTATGGCACACAATGATGTATATTTAGTATAACCATACTATAGTAAATTCTTTGAAAACTCTTTAAATTCTCAAAAAAACGATAATCATGAAGTTCATATTCAACTATCATTTTTATTTCCTCAATCTGATATTCATCATCATTCACACCTATAATCACATCCTTGATATGGTCTTCTTCATTTTCCATACCTACAATCATATCAAATGATCCATAAAAGGTTGTATTATCCCAATAACTAGCTACATTCACTTTTTACCCGTGTTTATTCCAACTTTTATAAATTTGATCTATTGTACAATGAATCAAGTGTTCTTCCAACTCCTCTGGACGAGTTAGTCTTTAATAACAACAACATAAACATAGACAAAGGATTTAAGAAGGGTGATATGCATGATATTTTTCAAACATGATGAACTCTTTCACCCCATCTCATACAATTTTTTCATATTATTAGAATCTATACATTTTGGATTCATATTCATCTTATTTTATTTTTTATTATTAATATTTAAAAAAATACACAAATAGGGGCCTTTCACATAAGGGGAACTACTGGAAAACAACTCTATACCCATGGTTATCAAAAAATCCATGGTTAAATGTCATCCCAATACCCATGGTTTTGGTAAACGATGGGAATAGGTTTCAAAGGAAAAAATAATGGGAAGGACAAATACCCATGGTTCTCCAAAAACCGTTGGTATAGTTCACCCCTATACCCATGGTTTTTATAAACCATTATAAAAGGTTTTACAGAAAAAAAAATCATAAAAAGGACCTATACCCATGGTTCTCAAAAAAACCATGGGTATAGGTCACCCCTATATAGAAATTTTTTATAAATCATGGTATTTGGTTGCATGGGGAAAACATTTTTCTAGAAGACTATGGAAAAACCTATACCCATGGTTTGACCAAATCGTGGGTATATGTTGGTCCATTATTTTTCTATAATAATAAAAATAATAAACAATCTAATATAAATAAATTTATATATATATATATATATATATATTTGAATATAATAAAAAAACATGTTGTAGGATAGTGGTAGAGTTATTAGAGTGTGGGTAAAAGGAGTTGTGATCAAATCCCAATGGAGGATTTTTTTTTAATGACTTATACCCATGGTTTAACTAAACCATGGGTATCAGTTTGCCCATTATTTTTCCATAATAATAATAATAATAATAAATAAATTAATATAAATAAATTTTTATATATATACATATATTTTTCAAATATAAGAACAAAAAATGTTTTGTAGGATAGTGGTAAAGTCATTTTAGTGTAGGCAGAAGGTGTTGGGATCAAATCCCAGTGTAGGATTTTTTTTAATAAGGACCTATACCCATGGTTTGACCAAACCATAGGTATATATTGGCCCATTATTTTTCTATAATATAAATAATTTTCTATATATATGCATATATATATATATATATATATATATTTGAATATAGGAAAAAACCATGTTCTAGGATAGTGGTAAAGTCATTGGAGTATAAGAGGAAGGTGCTAGGATCAAATCCTAGCAGAGTATTTTTTTTAATAAGGATCTATATCCATGGTTTGACCAAACTGTGGGTATAGCTATTTCCATTGAAATTATATACACTAATGGTTTAAGATCTGTAGGTATAGGTGGTTTATACCTGCAGTTTGGTAAAATCATGGGTATAGGTCTATCATGACTGATTGAGCATCCAAATTTCATAAAACTGTAGGTATAACTTATACCCATAGTTTTTTAGACTATAACCATATTTTTTAATCATGGTTATAGGTAAATATTCTAGTAGTGGGGAACCTAACATTTAGATGTTTCAAATAATTCCATCATGATTTGAATAAATTGGGTAATTGAATTTAAGAAAAAATTACTCCACTGGTGGTAGGTGTTATCCTCTAAATTCATACACAATGAACACCAGTACCTAGTATGGAATGACTAATGCTCAGGGTAGTTTGAAAAACATAATTACATGTTTAGAAGAGATGGGGGATGAGTCTAAGTAAACAAAATATAACAATAACCATTCAGGATATGAGACTAAAGAGGATGAAAATTGTCTCCTTAAAAATAAATGTTCTCGGGCTAGGGAGTTTTTGAAGCACTAGAAAATATTTATTAATTTTTGGTCTAAATTTCAAAAAAAAATTAACCTACAGCCTAATCCCTAATAGGGGACCCTCGATTGGTGTGATTGTGAGAAGGATTATCTGGATGATCTTACATGCACTCATGTTGAGATGTTCATTACAGTTTTAATATTCAAATAATGTATTCAATTACTCCATGAAAGGGAAAAAGATTTTTTTTCTTAGGACTATATGTCAATAGACCTTGCTTTCTTATGAGGCTAAGGTTGTGGGAGTGCGTCTTGATTGGTATCATGTGGGTTGGACGGCATTATTGAAATACCCTTGTTATGGTTTTATTATCAAGAAATGATAAATTATCACTACCCTAGAATCATTAATTTTCCTTAGGTTTGGTTGGAGTGGATAGTTTTCTTTGATGATACCAAGGTAATACATTTTTTCTCTTTTCAAGTTTTATACTTTATATAAAAAACAATGAAAAACTTTATTGATGTATTAATAAGAGTTAATCAACCAAAGTGATAATCTAATCCAAGTGGGTGATGCAATAATTTCATTCAACTTATGCCTTAACATAGGAAGAGAATTATTGAATAGAAAACTTCAACATCTTATCCAAAAAAACATGCATAGGATCAGCTAAGGGGAAAATATTTGTGACCTTCCAATACTAAAAAGATAAATGAATATGATGTTATAGACATGCCTCAATGAAAAAATCATAAAATCTTCAATGAATACTTTGGATATATAATCTACCCAATAACACTAGGAATTATTGGATTTTTCATTTATGGTATGTGGTTTTACGTAACTCCTTTGGTTTCCATAACCATGAATAATTACATTAATTTAATTCTATTTTTCATAGATATTAAATTGTGTTTATTATTGATATTGAAATAGTGATACTAATATCATGATTTTACTTTGGTTTAACTATTATAAATTTATATTTTTATTTAAAATTCACTAATCCAATTTTTAAAATAATAGTACACAAAATTAACTCAATGAAATGAAATTTTCCTACGAAATTATTGATGATATTACTATAAATGATATATGGGTGTGTTATAGACAATGGGATTTGGTATTCCTAAAACAGGTAAGTATTTTTCATTAATAAATTATCCAATCATTATATTTGATGATATCAATGTTGTCTAACATTTCCTAATTCAAATTAATAATATTTTTGTTGAGTTCTAACTCATAAGGTTCATCAAAGTCCTATAAAAAATATTTAGTAGTAAAAAAATTTGTTTTTATTTTTAATATGAAAAATAATATATGTAAAATGTATGAAATATATTAATTATTAAAGAAATATAGAATATCATTACATGAAATAATCCTAGAAAACATAATTTTTAGGCATATTTGAGTTTTTGGTATTCAATATTTCTCCCAATGTGCAATCATCTACATAGAAATCACAAGCGAGTTAAGATCACTTGTTATTAGTAAACAATTTTTTATTACTTATAAAAGATTTTTTCATTAATAAACAATAATTAAATCCTTTATAAATTAAATGAAGAATAATACATGGATATGATTCATTACAAAATATCTTTGTATGATGTTTAAATTTTTGTAATGTGTATTTTTAAAGAATGCATAATAATTCCATGTAATCATAACACGTAGAAAGAATTTGATATTTATAGTAAAATGAATCAAGTACGAATATATGTTATATTTTTCATGGAATTTTATGTTGACATAACCATATAAAATTTATTTCAATATAAAATTTATTTTAATTTCACTACCTTGAATAATAACTACGTAACATAAAAATTCTCAATACATTAGAAATCAGTGTATTCACTCCAAAAAATTTATTAAAAAATAAACTTATATGTATCAAAGTGGGGATAATTGGTTTTATTAGTAAAGTATTATTATATAAGATTTATAATTATAATTTTAGAAAAGATGTAGAGGTTATCTCTCATCAATGGAGAGGTTATCTCTCTTGAATTTCATTCTAGAAATATGATGCTCTCATGATCAAGTTTTGTGGTAGGTTTACCGTTGATTTGGGGTTGGATACACACAATGTTTAAGGATATATTGGTGTAGGGATCAGTGGTGATCTATGATCTACTAAGAAGAGGAGGATGTGTGGTCTCAGATTTTACTCGACCTGGGGGACCTTTGGATTTTTCACATTGGTTTTCTTATAACCTCTTTCAGGGGGAAATGGGTTAGATATGTGAAGGATCGATCTTATCACCTATCTATCAGTAGGTATAAATCAACATTGACAATGAAAAATCGACACTTGATGTTAAGGATGGCAGCCAGTTTGAGATGTAAGTTCAATCTGAGGTGTCGTTGTTTCTCTTCTTGGCATGGGGGATAGTGGTGAAGATACCCATTGGTTAGAGTTGGTTGATTTCAATGGAGTCCATTGAGGTACCATTTTTTTATGATGGAAATCATTAGAGTTACAGTGGGTGATGATCTATGCTAGTGATGTTTGTACTGAATTCTAGTTGGAAATTAGCGATGAGAATCTCAATTCCCAGTGGATCCTTAGTGAATGATAGTGTTTGAGGGTGGCTAGCGAAGCTGGTATCTTCGACCAGGATTGGGATCACAATGGGGCTTGTTGGAATTACTTGATTCATGGTCACGATGTTCTAGGATATTTGCGGTGGGAGATACAACTTGATGATGTGGCATGATGTACATTCAGGGTGTGGATGGCGGTGATGGTGGACAATGTGCTAGTTGGTTATAGTATGTGCTGAATAGAATTTTTCATGTGAGGGTAGCCTGGTGATAGGTTGTATAAGGTAGAAGATGGTTACATCCTTGAAAAATGGGAGTAGGTGCCTCGATATGGGTGATCGGGATTTTCGTAGTGGATATAGGGTGCTTTACTGACAACGTTGGACCAAGTTGATGTGGGGAGTGGGCCAGGTGACCTAGGAAGTGGCATCGAGATGTGATTTAGTTGATCTATGGATATCTAGGGTTGGTGATCGGGTTAGTCACAAAGGTTGGCGATAGGCCGGTGTGGGTGTTTATAGTTGATGATGTTTTTCTTAGGAGGACTAGGTGGTTTTTTTATTTGGGTGTTCATTTGTTGCAACAAGAGTTGGTCTTAGGGTCCCAATAAATTTTGGTTCATGTGTGTTGTACTTGGGATCTTCCCTTCAGACATTGGAACTTTTTAGTCATGGTGATGTTTTTTGTGTCGCGTCTTCTATTTCTACTATATTTTTATTTTTCTAATAAATTTATAGTCCCAAGTACGTTTGGTTCCTGAACTTTCCTAGAATTAATATATAAATTAAAATTATAGTTTTAGAGTATAATTTTTTACATGTGAATAAATAAAATAATAAATATATAATATATAGAAAGGTTGTAGAACAGAATTCCAAAAACTAAAAAGTTAGAGGGTGTATAATAACATACTAGAAAAGAATATTAAGTCTTGTAGAAGAAAATCAAATGAGTTGGGGATTTTTGTTTCTCAATATTTATGAATAAAAATTCTTTTTAAATGGTATCATGAACAAAAACCTATCAAATTTCTTTTTTAAATTATTTATCATCATTCACAACTTATTAGAAAGAGAATAATGAATTAATGTTTATGAGAATGGTTTATATTTGAGAAAAATATAAAATTATTTTGGATGGATATATTTTTTATTGAACATAATTTTTTAAACTTATGTTCAATTAATGATGTTATTTATTTTTATCATGAAAGTTCATGAGATGGGATTTATGGAATTTTTTCCCAAGTTCACAATAGTGTTGAGGAGAGGGTTCCACCTATCTCTATTTAGAGGGATTAGATCTATGCTTTGTTTTGTTTTCTTATTTTTTTTCTTCTATTTTATCTTGTGTTCTAGGGTGTAACGATGTCGGTGGTTATATGATTTTGTGGTGGGTATAAAACACCCATATGAATTCTAATATGCTGTATAGGGATGGTTGGTTCAAATAAGAAGAGGATCAACCGAGATAGAGGAAAATCATGAACTCACTTACCCAAAACAAAAAAAAACAAGGAGGATTGAATTGAAAATCCAAAGGAATCCTCTAAAGTCACTCTAACCCATCATCATATCAAGAGGAATATATTTAACAATTATCTACGTATCAATAATATACTTTCAAACAATTATAATCATCAATCATGAACAAAACTCCATTTCCTTCCTCATGGGTCAGCTCTACAATTTATCAACAAGTAAACTAGTCATTCATTAAACCGCATCCAGTTATATAAATTCTTACCGCTTAACCTTTTGAACAAAATAAAACCAAAAACCAAAGGCTAAGTCACTTTTAAAACTCATTACTCATTTCATAAAAATCACATTTGTTTACCGACACATTTATCCATATTAAGTTCCCATTCATTTACATATTAATAGTTGTTAAAATCCATTTCATATCCATAAAATCATTCTAAAATTCTCTTTTCACCATTTTAACATAATTATACCTTTAACATATTCAAATTCTCTATCCATAGACAAACATACCATTTAACTTGATAACTCCAACGTCAAACACATTACCCAAGAGATTTAATAGGGGATATATTTTTATGAATGAATGCATGTAAAAAGGGTCATTGAATGTTAGAAGATGAAATCTTAAAACATTTCATTTTAATTAAGTCAAGGAATAGTAGTTCAACATGATTGTATTACTCAGTCACTTTAAAAAATAAGAGGGATTATGGGTTAATTAAAAGGGACAACCTAAGTCATACCCAATGAAGCCCACTTGTCTAATATCAACACCTAGCTTCATCGGAATTCTGAGAAATAAAAAAATAGAAAAACAGAAAGGAAATATGGCATATTATATTAAAATGATGATAGAAAACTAGATATTAAAATAAAAGAAAAAATAATACAATAGGACTCATGGACAAACCCTGGGATTTTTTATCACAAGAGATGATTCTTTTAATGACCCTGGATTAAGGTATATCCCTCCTTAAGATGAATAGAGGATGAGGGGAATGTGAGGGGGGACTATTGGAAAATATGGTAGATAAATCATGAGTAATGGGGTGAAAGAAACAAGGGGTGTGTGAGGGGGTCTATTGAGATTGAAGAAGATGTGAGGACATACAATGTGCAACAACTAAGGATCTAAGTGTATTTAGAGGCACTAACAAAATAAATCAGCACATACCGTAGATTTGGAGAGGATCAAATTATTGAGAGAAATTAAAGTAATGGCACTAGTAGATTTTGGTGAGAGTGGCAGCATTAGTCTGGTTCTATGAGAGCTTGAAGGCAAGAGAGAGGAGACTCAAGTTAGGGTTTTTTTATAATATCACACAAGGATTTTATTAGTGCTTTCAAAAAATCACTGATAAAGAGTAGTTTTATCAATATTAAAATATTAAGTGCTGATAAATATCTAATTTTAATAATATATATATATTTTTTGTAATTATAATTATAAATAAATATATTTAAAAATATTTCTATATATTTATATAATAATATATATTTATATTTCAATAATTATATATATTTAATTAATTATAAAATTTAAATGACTATATTTAAATAATAAATATATTTATAAAAAATTTATAATTATTTAAATATATATGAATTTATTTATAAGTATTATTATAAATAAATATATTTATAAGTATTTATATATAATTATATATATTAATACTTAAATATATATGTATAAAATTATAATAAACATATTTATTATTTAAATATATTTATTGTAATTTTATAATTATTTAAATATATATATTTATTTCTAATTATAATTATAAATAAATGTATTTAAAAAATCATATATAATTTTAAATATAATTATAATTATATATATTTAAATATTTCTAATTGAGGAATATTTATAGGTTGATGTTTCTTAATTTACTTCTCCTAAATAGGGCAACATTTCCCTTTTAGAATCTCGATTGGATAGCCTAGATGCTGAGAAGCATGAAGGAGCTTGGAAATAAAAAACCAGGAGATGGGGGAGACATCCAAAAGGTTTCGGTCATGGGAATGGGTGAGATGATTGGATTATAGCTTGGAGGTATGGGTCCACCAGGTCTTCTTCTAAGGCCCATCTCACACTGAAGCAGGAGAGGCTCAGGGAGAAGTACTACGCGATTCTCAATGAAAAAAAATTCACAATCTGAATAGGAATCTTCAAATGATGGTGATGGTTTAGATTATGGTCATGGTGATGATATTGATCTCTTTGTTTTGTAGTTTTTAGGTTTTGGATGAGGGATTGTCTTGTTGTTTGACCCCCATCCTTCCTCATTCTTGCAAGTTATATTTTATTTTTCTTTAATTAATGATTAGGATCTTCTGCTTCTGGATAAACCTTTTTAATATATTTATATCATCTCTCCTTTGTTTTTTTCACTTTAATTTTTTTAATAAATTTTGTGGGTGCAGGTTGTCTTTCCAACCCACACTCAGACATTTTCAAATATATTTATATCAATATATAAATATACGAAAAAGGTCTTTCTAGAAACCAAAACTCCTAACCATTTATTAAATTTAGTAGAAAAAGAAAGTGAGCATAAGAAAAGATGTTTGGAGTCAAAAAAAGAGAAAAGAACCCATCCATAGAGAAAAACTACAAATCAAGAGTCACCATAATCGTGATTAGAATCATGACCAGAATCTTCAACTTCGTTAGTATATTCCCACTCCGAATGTGAGTTCCTTTGATTGAAGAGTGGAAAATACTTCTCCTTAATATTCTCCTACTCTAGGGTGATATGAGTCATGGAATATATACATCGGCCACTCCCTCATGTTGCATTCTCCTAACCATGTCCTCAACCATGACTTTTTGGATGCCTACCCCATCTCCAAAAATTTTTATGCAAAATTACTTCATGATCTCCTATCCCAACATCCAAAATTTCCTTAGAACAATGACTTGAATCCTCATTATACAATTAAAGTACCTCAACGCTATTTATGGCTGAAACATTCATTGATTGTTCAATCTTCCAATCAGAAACCTTAACTGATTCGGATTGAGATCCATTTTTCCTTGAAATCATATGAAAATCTTCATTGTCCACAAAGGCATTCTTCTCTTTTAATTTACTAGGGTAACCTTTATTACCTCTTGATGCTATTTGGTCATGTATGATGAGCTCATCAGCCATCGATTGTTTGTCAATCTCCCTTATATATTTCTCCTCAATGAACTTCATTCTGTCCATTATAGGTGTCAAAACAAAAGCAACCCCACTGGTTTTTTGAACATCCTAGGCATATCCTTCCAAACTACCCTCACATGCATTTTGTTCTTCATTAGCAACAATATTCATTCTGGGATTCTTTTTATCAGAGCATTGCACAAGTGCTATAGATTAAAAATTTTCATCCCCTGCCTGCACTTTCATTTTACTAGCAAGCAGTCCATTAGATTGGACATCAGTAGGCCCTACAATGGTATCAATAGGATCGATCACCAGCAGCCCAAAATTAACAAATTCAACATTTATTTAGAATTATAATTATAAATAAATATATTTAAAAAGTATTCATATATAATTGTAAATATATTATTATAAATATAACAAATATATTTATTAGTTAAACATATTTATTATAATTTTATAATTATTTAAATATGAATTTATTTTTTTATATTTATAATTATAAATAAATATATTTAAAAAGTATTTATATAGAATTATATATATATATATTAACATATAGTTATAAATATAATAAATATATTTATGGTGATGCTTGATTTGTTGTTTTTCTCTTGGATGTGGGTCTGCCCTTATTTGATCTTATCTTTCTTTTCATGTGCTTGTTTATTTTTATTTTATTTTAATAATAAGGGGTTTGACCTTGAACGTTTTCGATATATATATTTATAACTGTATGATTAAATATTTAAATTAAAAATTATTTAAAAAATAATTTAAATAGATTAATTATACAAATTTCAAACATATTTTAAATGTTAAAACTTAATAAATGAAAATGAATAAATATTAATCATATAAATTACAAACATATTGAAAATATTAAATGTATAGTAAATATATATATATATATAAATAAATATTAAAAAATAATTAAATATATTTTCAATATTATTAATGAACATATAATAATAACTGAATAAATTAAATTAAATAAATTACAAAAATATTAAAAAAGTGAAATCCAAAAATTTATGTGAATTAAAAACATACATATGTACACATACACATCTAGACACAACCACATATATATATACAGGTGTATATATACACATACACATACATACATACAGTTATACATATACATATATTTTAAATTATTTAATATCAATATAAATATATATATCTAAATAAATATATTCATATATATATATACATTATATAATTGTTTAAATAGAATATTAATATATCATATTTATTTTAACTATATACACATTTTTTAATTAATGTATATAAATAAACTATTAAACATTTTGACTTATATCAATTGGATAGTTTTATATATATATAATTATGAAAATAAGATTCATTTTTTATTAAAATTTATATAAATCATATTTATATATTACTTTATATATATATACATACTTATTGTAATATAAATCTTATTTAAAAATATATAAATATATATATTTATAATTATAATTAAAAATAAATATTTTTATATAATTATAAATATAATAAATATATATTATTTAAATATATATATTATCATTTTATAATTATTTAAATGTATGTAAATTTATTTATAATTTAAATTATAAATAAATATATTTATAAATATTTGTATATAAATATAAATATATTTATATAATCATATATTTTTATTAATATAAAAATATTTATAATTATTAATACAATAAAAATATTTATTATTTAAATATAAATATTTTAATTTTATAGTTATTGATATATATACTTATTTAAATATATTCATTATAATTTTATAATTATTTAAATATATATATATATTTACATTTTTATAAATACTTTTTTTAAAACAATATATATATATATATATATTTGAATTATTAAAAATATATATTAATATATCATATATTCGTGCATCTTTTAATTAATGTATATAAATAAACATTATTTTACGTATATAAATATGATAATTATATATATATTAATATTTTTTTATTAAAAAAATTTATTAGCGTTGAGAATAACACACATAAAGATCAAAATTTATCTGCAATATTAGCTAATGCTGATAAAGGTAACCCTTTTATCATTTCTTTCTCTAGCGCGGATAAAAGTAGGTGATGCATAAGTTGTAATCTGTGGTAGTGTAATAAGAAGACCACATATCTCTAGTTCTCTGGCCTCTATTGTGGACCTATAAAACACTTCTTTTTTTGAAACAACTTCTTCGATGGATTTTTTTAGAAATTGTCTATATTTCAACTCTTATGTATCTTGATCTTTAGCGTCATTAAAGTCTATCTTTGTCCCACTATCTATTTTATAGATGTGATCCCATTCGAGTAATATATCCTATCTCTTAACTATTACTTTCCTATATAGTGATTATATCGAAAATATGATATTATCTCCTTAGGATATCCTACAAAAATTGGCTTCATACCTATTAATGTGAGTTTTTCTCTAGGATTGGCCATGAAAAACTCTTCACATCACTATAAAAAAATGTGTGATAAGTAAAGATTTCTCATATACCATAACTCATGTGGGATGCCACATTCCATATTATTTAGAATAGAATTGGGTGTGTATTCCACTATCTTTAATTCATAACCCCAAATGGATAGTGGAATATTTTCATGTCTCATCATTAATCTCACCATGTCCAATAGGGTGTGATCCATCCTTTCACTCATATTATCCCATTGTAGTGTATTAAGAGGTGTGAGTTGGGATATAATTCAATGCTCTTTAATATGATTAATAAATTCTTAGATAAGATACTATTCACATCAATTTGATTAGAGTTTCTTTATCTTATTTACAAGTTGATTATATTTTATAATTTTTTATTCCTTAAATCTCTTAAATTGATATGACTTATACATCATTAGGTAGACACATCCATATCAACGGATACCATCAATAAAAGTAATAAAATAAAAAAATCCTTCTCCAGCTTGTATTGGAAATGTCTATATACATCTCTATATACCTATTCAATAAGATTTTTGGATCTTTCACTTTTGAGACTAAATGATGAATTGGTCATATTTCCTTGTAAACAAGCATGATAAACATCCAAAAGATTCAAATCAAAATAGTTTAAGTACCCTTCTTGGTGTAGCTTATTTAAGTGATTTTGGTTTACATGACCTAGTTAATAGTGCCACAATTGGGAATAATATGAGTCATGTTCATTTATTTTATAATTGATTAACAATAAATAATTTTTCAATTTGAGTATATATAAATTATCATGTGGTTGTCATGGGATGTGTTCAAAAATAATTATTATTTTTCTTTTAATGCATCCAAGTTGTTGATCAGGGTCGTCTCTCAAGTAGAAATGTTTGGGAGTTTTACTATCCTAGAACTAATGTATTTTTTTTGTTTTATTAATCTTAAAAATAATAAATGATGAGTGGGGTGGTTTTTTGATAAATTAAAATAGGAAGGAAAGTGGAAATGTAGATTCACATAGAAAGAATATGAGAAATTCAAATGGTCCTAAGGTTGAATTCTAGTGAGATCTATTATTATTTACTTTTGTTCTAAATCTTCTAACTCAATAAACATGTTCAATATCATTCACCCACTCAGCCTCCACTATTTTAATTTTTATAGAAATATTAATCATCTCAAGGAATACACTAAAGGGACTAGAAATTACATATATTCTCCTTAGTTAATAGGTAATAACATTCCTCAATCGAGTGAATAAACTCACTCACTCACCTAGTAGCGATCGTGTACCATTATTCCAATCAAATCACATAATTCCACTTGTATAAAGTGTGATCCTAATAGAGTGAGAAATTAGTGTTAAATAGTTGTAATAGTGTGGTGGTGCCAATGAATAATAGAGTGATGATCACCTCATCCACACTCTACATCCACAATCACACTAGAATCAAAGAGGAAATATTTTAAGAAATAAATGAAAAAAAAAATTAAGAACACAACTGTGACTCCCCTCAAACCACCCATATTGGGTTATTTTTCCATGATCTTGGAGATTCATACCACTATAAAATTATAATGGTTAGAAAACATGAAAAAATAGGGGAAGAAAAGAGAAACACAACACAATTAACAAAATGAGAATTAGATTTAAAATGAAATTGTACAAATAGATGACATAAGATCCTAGCTATGATTAGAATATGTTGATTACTTTCTATCGGGAGAGAGGAAACAATATTAAAAAACATAAAAGTAATAGCTTCTACATATTCTCCATCATGTGGAACCATTGGGAATTATTCTTCAACTATTGTGACTCCCTCTAGTTGTTTTTTTGTGTGTTTTTGAGAGAGTAGTGGATTCCCTACATGTCTTGAATTTTCTTCATCTTAAACCACTTCCTAGTCTTGTTTTATGATTTTATCCCCAACATGATTAATATTTCTGTTTGTTTCATGTTTTCCATCCATTGGGGGTCTTCTTCTAGAGTATATCTAATAATTTTTTCAAATTATTCCTCATCTAGTTTTTATTTATTTATTCTGGGTAGCCTATTTCTCAATTTCCAGGAGATCCAGATTTTCTTTTAAGGTAGCTATCAGAGAGTCTATATCTTCTTCAAGGGTGAGAAAAAATTATGTTGGTTCTAGAATTTTAAAATCAAAGAGAGATTCTGAAAAATCAAACAAGTGTAAGGATTTATTCACTCCCTCATATGACCTAGGTTAAAACTCATGTTTCTTATACAAAACAATTGGAACTTATTTTTCAATTATTGTAGCTTGTGGTTATTTAATTATAACCTCAAAGAATTATCCCTTGCATACTTCTTTTTCATCATCCAGGATAGGAACCAGTTAGGATGAATCAATAAAATTATAACTATATAGATTAGAAGATAATTCAGATTGTGAAAATTGAAAATTAAATAAATCTAATTCAATGGTATCTCCATATTTGGTTTCATCATGAAGGTAATTTTCTAGGTACAAAGCCTCTTTGAAGTTGTCTTGTATAGATTTAGGTTGTAGTGGTCATTCCAGCT
This sequence comes from Viscum album, assembly GCA_963277665.1. Taxonomy (NCBI): domain Eukaryota; kingdom Viridiplantae; phylum Streptophyta; class Magnoliopsida; order Santalales; family Viscaceae; genus Viscum; species Viscum album. Next base: position 193,578,119 of record OY728137.1, on the reverse strand, counting down.
TCACTTCAAAGATGATCTCATCCACTTCTTTGTTATTTTCAATATCTAGATCCTAAAATAATTCTTTTTATTCTATGATTTCATTTACAACATAAGTGATATCATTAGAGAGTTAATTTTCAAAAAAAAATAAATGGAAGAAAATTTTGAAAAAGGTTCTCCCTCAAGAGTTTTCACTTTTTATTTCCTAGCACAGTACACATGATTTTGGTAGATGTGTTCAATTTTGTATGAAAAAAGTTCTTCTATTTCTAAAAAATCACCCTCATCTTCTTGAATATCTAATTGAGTAAATACATGGGGCTTTAACTCTTTAGCTTCTTATTGCTTTGTTCTATAAGATATTGGAGACAAGTGGCTATTTTATCTTGAATCCTAGTAAACTTCTTCTATATCTCTCCTTATTCCTTTAATCATTCTTTCTATTTCACTTAAAATCCCTTCAACAAAGAGGATTAGCTCTAAATGTCCTCTTTTGTAACCTCCTCTTCACTTTGATGGTGTGGGGGCATGGGTTATTGATAGTAGTTGGGTTTATTCATATATTTTTTTATCCACCCACCCATTGGTGTATTACAAAGTTTTTTGATATTGTTTTCATTGAGATTTCATCTCCTAGGGTTCCCGTGGGAATGTGAACTGGATAAATGATCAGTGATCCACTAGAGAATTATCACACTTCAGTTTTTATCCTAATTTCAGAAAAATATAAAGAATAAAACAAAAAATAAAAGAAAAACTAAAAAAACTAATTAAAAATGTGTTAAATACAATGATAACTTTTCCCTTACTCACCTAAAATGATTCCAAGTTTATTTTTTAGCTATTGCGTCATGTGGTCAAATAGAATTTTTTATTTTATTAAAACATTGAATACAGTATAGGGCCAGCCAAGATCATTTTCCAAGGCATGTGTTCTGGTCAATTATTCATTATTATAATCACTTGTTGATATTTATTTTATTTTATTTATTTTTTTAAAAAATAAAAATGATTTTTTTTGTTTTTGAATTTATGAATTTAAAACAAATTAAATAGAATTCAAACCCATAAAGATTGAAAGGGGTTCGAAACCGGGTTTGATCACATAGGTTACTCATTATCCTCTTTGATTCTCATTTAATAATCAATTCTACATCCTTATCTGATTGGTCTTCCTTATCTATTTTTTGGTTTTGGATAGCCATAGAAAAATTTCCCCTTGTACACTAAATTTCACTTCCTCTATAGTGAAGAGGAAATGAACACACTCAACTGATGCATTCACTATCTCTACACCTAGCTTCATCATATGTTTTTCATCCCCCAGTCTATAGTTCTACACTAGCATGAACCATATACTAAGATAAGGGAATGAGAAAATATTTGATAGATTAGAGAATATGACAACTCATTGAAAAGAGAATATGAGTATAATCGATCTGCTTCTCTCTAATGTATTGTAGGATCAAGGATAGAAATTAGAAAATATTATAGAATGAGATACCTATATAATCTTTCCCAGGATCCTAATCCTCATGCTAGTTATCCATTGTTATGGAGTTTAGAATATCAGGTTTACAACATGGATGTGGATAAAACAAAAATAATCAGGGAAAGAGAAGAAACACACAACACAGTTGAATGAAAAAGAATAAAATGAAATTGGAATTAAACTTATAGAAATAAAAATTAAAATCAACATATCCCAAATAATTATACTTTGGATAGAGGGAAACACTACTATAGATAATGGCTTGTGTAGTGCTAAATTTTATTAGCAATAAAGATAAAATGTTGATAAAGGTTTACCCATTATTAGTGCTTTTGTTAGTATTGATAAAGGTAAATATTTATCAGCACTATTCTTATTGATGATAAAAAATATTATAAAAAATATTATTAATATATATATAATTATCATATTTACATTCAAAAAATAATATTTATTTTTATACTCTAATTAAAAAATGCATGTATATAATTAATATAAATAAGATATATTAATATATATTTTTAATAATTCATATATATATAATGTTTTAAAAAAAGTATTTATAAAATTATAAATAAATAAATATATTATATTATATTTGTTACTTGGGGTATAATTACATAGAAATAAACACACACCTTACCCACACCCACAAGACCTCAAAGGCAGGTCATAGCCACCCAGGGGATAACTTAACCCCATAAGTCACCTTTTATATATAAGAACTTAGGCCCTTACTGAAGGCTCGTAGACCCAATTATACAGTCCCAAAAGTGTACAATTATATTAAAGGCATAGTGGTCCTTAAATACCTCATCCAACATGGATCTTTTGTGTGCCCTCATCTTTTTTTATTCCTCTAAGACTATCTCTCTCCCTTCATATTTGTGCACCACTGGCCTAGAAACACCTGACCGAGACTGGAGATTCCTCACATGACCACCATCTGTAGCCAGTTCCCCCTATGTGTTGCTACCATCTCCTATTGAAGAAGTTGCCTAACCAATCATCCCACCCTAAATATCTGGTCCCCCCCTCATGTGTCTCTACTATCACCTACTGAAGAAGTTGTCGGTTCATCACCACCGCCAGAATCAATCATCAGTCACCAGTGATTGGACCCGCTAACAAGACTCAACGATCAGGAATTATCGTCTGCATCATGTGTTTTCCTACACTAACACCACCATCAATGCCTATCGTTTCTCGATTGTAAGCACAGTGCAGGGTCAGGCTACCAAAGTACCTTGCAAAAACCCCCCTCTGTCAATACTGGTCACTAAGAGCTACCCAACATTTGTGTCCCATCAGAACACCACCCCACTGTCGGGTGGGGTTTTCCATTCCCACCACCAGTACCTATAGAAATATTGAACAAAACCATAACAATTGTACTTCCATAGCCAACCACAAGACCATCCTACAGCACTGGACAATTATGTTCCTACTAGGAATTGAACCCTAGCCAATGTAGAATTATGGGGTACCTCAACCACTAAGGTAAACCCCAACTGAAAAAATATATATATTTAAATAATTATAAAGTTATAATAAATATATATATAAATATATAAATATATTTACAAATATATAAACATATTCATAAATGTATTTATTTATAATTATAATTATAAATATATATATATAATTATAAAATTATAGTAAATATATTTATTATATTTACAATTATATATATTTTTATATTAATAAATTTATATATATAATTATATATAATTATATAAATATATATAATTTTATGAATATATTTATAATTAGGGCGTGATGTAGGTTGAAGGAGACTCTTCACTCGACGATAATGGTGAATAGGGTTTCTCGAGTGGCATGGTTATCCCACATTACCTTGATTTATATCTTCTAGGCAAAGGGGGGAAGAAGATCTCAGGTCCTTTTAATACTCCCTAAAAAAATCTAGATATTCCTGATATGAATGCACTTACTATGAATTAAGCCACTAGTGGCGTCAAACCGTAGACTGGTAAGTTTCCTATCTCTCAAAATAACCAATCCTACATATCTTTGAAAGATGAGGATTCTGATCGATCTTTCAGGAAGGGTGCTACAACTCAGGTATTTTCAAATCATGAAGAAATAAAAGAGTGAAGGGATATGTGAAAGCATTTCATCCATACACATCTCGAGCTTCTGAAAGTGGAGAATCCCTAGAGTTTGGATGCACTGGTCAAGTATTTGTCTGTGATCTGGGTATTTTTGAATAGAGATGCATTCCACTGGGATGTGGATTCTATCACATTCTATTTCCAAAGGAAGATATCAAATTAAAATCTTGAAGGTTTGGTCCAATATCATTAAAGTTAGGTATCTTTCACTTTTAGGAATGGTCAATCAAATTTAATCACATTAATATTCAAAATACTTGTGTCAAGGTATAGGTGATAATCCTTGGATTTAGGTAGATTCTTTGGAATCAAAGGGTATTTCATGAAATTTCTTTGAAATTTGGTGTACCAATTAAGATAGACAAGGAGACTGAGTAAGACAAGTCCGACCATTTATACAGATTTTCGATTGAAGAGGACTTGAGATCGACTCTTGTTAACCAGGTAATTTTTTCCTTGGATGATAAAGATTTGGATTTGGAAATCATTTATGAAAAACTACCTTCATTATGTTCTGATTGTTTCCTAGTGGGACATTACAAACACCAATGTAGAAAGCATTTGTTTTTATCTGTTTGTTCTCTAAGAGGGAATAAATTGAAAGATTTCTAGAAGGACAAGAATAAGGTACCTATGATAGAGGCAGGTATGTGGTAGGGACCTGTTTACAATAAAATTGGGATGACCATTGATTGGGTCCCTATAATCAAATTTGATTCTACTCTTAAAGGTTCTGGTTCTCAAGATGGAGCTATTTTTGTTGGTGGATTGACTAGCATTGAAGGTAGGAAGGAAAAAGAGTTTGAATCTGCACACGATCTGAATGCATCATGGGTTGATATTACGGAAGAAGAGGAGGCAGATGTGTAGGATTCTAGTGTATCTTTTAAAGATTCTCTTTTTAGAATTAATGAATTTGCAATGGTGAATGAGGATCCCTCTAAATAGCCTGATTGTGAGGTTGTTTTCCAAGGGTAGGTTAATCATGAACTGTGTCAAGAATCACTAATCACTATCAAAAGGAAGGAGAAATCTAAAATGATGGATAAAGATGGATTTCAATTGGTCAGTCCCAGAAAACCCAATACATCTTCACTTGTACACAGGCAGTCCCTGGATGTACAGCTTGAAGCGCATGAATAGGAACAGATGCTCAATGATTTCCCAAAAGATGTTCATATAGAGGTAACTAGGAAGGATTCTGATCCTCTATCACCATCTCACTTAAGAGAAAGATGTGATATGAATGAGGAGGATTCCACTAGCCCATCAGATGCTAGAACTAGTAAAAACATATTTACTTTGCTTGATATTTTAAATGGATCTAATAATAGAAAATTTTTCTGTAAGGAATTTAGTAACATTCATAGAACTTTTCGAGTTGAAGAACAATCCCCAGGTATTGAGACTATCATGTAAAGGAGCTTATCTAATCTAAAGGATATTTCCTTAAATCAAGAGGACTCTTCTTTGATAAAAAATGATTTTTTTGTGCTTCAAGTCAATAAGCCTTATGATGAGGAAGACAAATCATCGGGTATGGACAATCAGGTTGACACTTGGTAGGCTCCCAAGTAGTGTAAGAGAGGTAGGTACCTGATAAGTCAGGGTGGTTGTCGAGAACAGCGTGAAAGACATAAAATAAGGTGACTGCTAATGGATCATTGTTTTTTGTAGTGTTTTTTTGTACCACTCTAACACATTATGACCCCTGCATTTTCTTGCTTATGTTTTCTCTTTTTTATAATTTATTTTCTTGGAACATGGGAATTCCATGGTTCATGTCATTCCTATTATATTAATAATTATATACAAATATTTATAAATATATTTATTTCTAATTATAATTATAAATAAATATATTTATTTAAATAATTATAAAATTATCACAAATATATTCGCATAATAAATATATTTATTATATTTATAATTATATATACTTATATATTAAAAATATATATAGTTATTTTTATATATATAATTATATAAATATATATAATTATATAAATATATTTATAATTATATACAAATATTTATAAATATATTTAATTATAAATATATATACATATATAAATTTAAATGAATATAAAATTTTAATAAATATATTTAAATAATAAATAAATTCGTTATATTTATAATTATATATACTTATATATTAATAAATATATATAATTATATATATATATATATATATAATTATATATATATATATATATATATAATTTTATAAATATTAAAAAATAAATATATTTATTTATAATTAGAATTATAAAAAAATCTATATACATATTTTAATAAATATAAAATTGTAATAAATATATTTAAATAATAAATATAATTATTATATTTATAATTTTATAAATATATATAATAATATAAATATATACAAATTTTTTAAAATATATTTATCTGTAATTTTAATTATAAATAAATATATATTATAAAATTTGATCTTTTAAAGCACTGAAAAAGTGCTGATAAAGAGTAGTTTTATTGACACTTACTATTTTAGAACTTAAAAAACAATTCTTTATCAGCACTTTTTTAAAGCGATGATGAAAGCCTTATCCTATCTTATAAAAAGAAACCTAATAGAGTCTACTTCCTCTTTGTATATTGTATTCTTAATGAGATTCTTCCATTGGTCAACCTTACAATCTAAATGATAAATGGACAGAACAACCTTCTCATGTTTTGAGCACTAGAGAACATAAAATAAATTTTCTATCACATTGATCTATTACTCGGTAATGAGTGGACTGGAAGTGATGTTGAAGGAGGGTGGATGTTATCACATGAAAGACTTGATTGTGAGGCACTCCTTCCTTGTGACCATGGTTTTCATTATTGTTCATAGATTGGCATATTTTAGTGAAAATTTATATAATATATTAGACTCATTCTCCCATCCTAATTGGTTACTCATTGATACAATCATCACATCTCCCATCACATCCATTATTAAAATTGTTTCTCTTTTCTAAAACTAATCCTTAAATAGAGTTATAGATAAGAATACTCAATCTAAAAAAGAAATTGATTAACATAAAAGGGATAAATCATAAATGACCTAAATTTTTAGGTTTTAATCTAGTTTATTCATCATCTATTTTCTATTAGGTTCTCTAGACTATGGAATCCCACCTTGTTATTACATAACTTTTCATTACATTTTACAAATAGAGGATCTTTAAATTCTAGTGTCTTGGAAATCAGGAACATATTACAATAAAAACAACATAAAACATTCTTCTAATCCACTTTTAAGGCTTCATCATAAGTTCATCCTAAGTAAAATTACTGCATCTCATAACCTCGATACATACATTCAAAGGAAAGGGTGAGCAGAATGCCCAGTAAGGGTAAATAAGGGAATCAGTTTACTTGTGACATCAATAAGAACTTGAATAAAAACATAAGCACATGAGAAATGGAAGTATAGGAATATAATAATAAAAATAAATTGAATAATAACTTGAATAAGTGGATACAACATTTCATTTAGACATTCATGAACATATCACCATGGTTTATCCCTGAGGTGTCATAAAAATTACCAAGGTTATTCACCAAGGTATTGTGAAACTTGTCATCTCTAGAGATTAATTCTTTACCCAATGAATTGGAGCACTATCAGAGAACACCCTTAATATGTATTTATTTTCATGTGAGTCACATATATAATAATCAAAAATATCATAAATAACCCATAAAGAATAAAATAAATGGGTTTCATTTCAAAATCATGACGTTTTAAAAGTTCTTAAAAACTTGATCATTAAGTTATTTATAACCCATGGAAAGAGAGTGAGGGTTATATGTATGTCAATTCCAGAATCAAATAGATCAATTTTACGTGTTTATGAATACACCTGTATATTAAAATATAATTTGGTATTCACATAAATAATACAAGAGAATTTCATGAGAAAAAGAGTTATATTTTGAGACGAAAATTTCTGCAGCATATCGTCTATATAACATGGTTTTAGAAAATTAAAAGAGAGGTTACAAGGGTAACCCACTCATAAATAACTCATATTAAAATATAAATACAGAATAAAATGTAGATAAGAACAAGGTATGGATATTTTAATGACATAACACAAGAAAAGGAAACTTGAAAGGAAAGAGAAGATGCGATTTCTTTTACGAGAAATTCGGCAGCCTAACGGCGTCACTTAAAAATTCAGAAAACAAATTGATGAGATAATAAAGGGTCTATCATCATTTTTAAATGAAATGGACAGTAATAAGAACATATAATAACATACCCTCAACATAAAGAGATGGAAAATATAAGACACAGTATAAAGAAAATCATGATTTAAAAGAAGAGGGTGAAAGGATCTCTTACCTTGAAGTGTAACTCCGAAAGCTTGAAGTTCGGGACCTTGGGAGGCTTGAGAGAACCTTGGGAGGACTCCTTGGGAGTTAATAAGACCATAAATTCGTTTATTATGATTTTTGGAATGAAATGAATAAGGTAAATGGCTTGGTATTTATAGGAAAAGTGAGTGAATAAATTATTAATTTCCAAGGGAAACCTCATCGGTGGTATTTTCAAAACCATGGGTTTTCCCATGGTATTTGCCCATGGTATTGTCACCTTGGGACACCTCATATAATATATCAATATTCATAAGTCTACCAGAAATATTACATCATTATTACATCCTTAATGAAGTTATTAAACACCCGAAACTCAAAACTGCATTTTTACTATTCACTGAAATTCAATTATTTCAGAAAAATACCTAAAATTCACCCTAACCAAAAATAAATGCTATGAATTAAAAAATGAAGTCCAATTTTTGAAAATATTTTTCTAAATATTTTTAATTTAATTTTTAAATAAATTCATTATTTATCCCAAAAATACAACTTTAAAACTATAACTCATTTTGTAACACCTTAAAAAAGTAATCAAGGTCCCATAAAAATATCGTATACTCATAAGACAATAAAGTAAAAATTTATGATTAAATTTTAGTAAAATACGTTTCCATTTTAAATTATTAAATTAATTATGAAATTGTAAATAAAATATTTATGGCGTACAAAAATACCCAAAGTTAAACTATGATCATTTTTTCACTTTTAAGATGTCTAAAATGTATTTATACATTCATGGGTGAAGTATCTATTTTTTTGGTCAAATTACTAGTCATTACTATTCATAAGGGTATGTTACTATTCCTACTTTACTATTCACTAAAAACCAATTTGATCTTATTAGACTCTAGATTCCTCACTGATCAAAACTGTAGAAGACCATTTTTTGAAAATAATTCCACATTATTAATTATTTAATGAATACAAAAATATTTTAAAATACCATTTTTTCCTAAATTCATCAATAGTACAATTCCTATATTTATATGGATATTTGAAATTCACAAACATTACCATAAGAAGAAACAACAATTTTATTTATATAAAAGGATTACACAAAGCAACTAAGGTGTCATTACATAGCCACTTATAACACCAGCATAGGGCCTAAGTGTAAGGTGTGCTATGGTGATAGAACCTTGGGGTGGCTCAGACAACATTGCCCGAGTGGTGATTTCTATCAGCTTGAACTTCTCCCTTAGGTGATTCCATTCAAGATTCATACGTTGAAGTTCGGCTTGGTCTTGGTCCAGAGAAAAGCCCAGTGATGCTACCTCCTTCCCAATCTCCGACAGATGGGCTTCATATGGCTCGAGTCTACTGGATGAGGCCATTCAATCTTCTTTCTATATTAATTAACCAAGATAACTATATTTATAAAAATACAACATTAAGATTATAGTTTCCAACGGTCATATTGACCAACGGTCATATTGACCAACGGTCATATTGAACAACGGTCATATTGACCAACAGTCATATAACAGTCAAAATTCAACGGTCTCATTTTAATTATACCCACTTTATTAATTAAAGGATATAATTTTGTTGATTATACAGTAAAATAACACCCAAAATTATAAACAAATATAATTTAAAAAGTTCTGGTCGTTACATTATTCTCCCCTTAAGAAATTTCATCCCCGAAATTTTTAACTTGTACCCTCTGAATAGAAAATGTGTGGGTACTTCTGCCTCATAAAATCCTATAGTTCCCACATGGCTTCTTCATATTTGTGGTTCCTCCACAACTCCTAAACAAGGTGGGTAGTCTTGTTGCGTAGAACCTTGTCTCTACGATCCAAGATCTCCACCAACTGCTCCTCATAAGAGAGGTTATGTTCTAGTTGTACCACCTCTGGATTTAGTATATGTGAAGGGTCAGGTATGTACTTCCTCAAGAGGGATACGTGGAAGACATCATGAACTTATGATAGATTTTTAAGAAGTGCAAGCCGATAGGCCACTGCTCCCACACGATCAAGGATTTCATAGGGGCCAATGTACATAGGGTTGAGCTTCCCTTTCTTCCCAAACCTCATGACTCTCTTCCAAGGTGAAATCTGAAGAAAGACTTTGTCACGAACATCAAACTCCAAGTCTCTTAGATGGTTGTCGGCATAGCTCTTTTGCCGACTCTAAGCAGCCTTAATGTGTTTTTGGATGGCATGGACCTTTTCTGTCATCTCTTGCACAAGATCAGGCCCAAAAAGATTTCTCTCACCAGCTTTATCCCAACAAGTATTAGTTCTACATCGCTTCCTATAAAGATCTTCATAGGGTGAAAATTGAATTCTTGAGTGGAAGTTGTTGTTGTAAGAGAACTCAACTAAAGAGATATGTTGATCCCATCCACCCTCAAATTCCATTGAGAAATTTCTCAACATGTCCTCAGGTGTTTGAATAGTTCTTTCAGATTGGCCATCGGTTTGGGGGTGATAGGCCATAATGAAATTCAATTCAGTGCTCAGATCTTGTTAAAGACTTCTCCATAATTTTGATGTGAACCTTAGATCACGATCAGATACAATAGAAAGTGGAACTCCATGTAGCCTTACCACTTCCTTCACATAAATCCTGGAAAGTTGATCAAGAGGGAAATCTTCTCAAATGGATATAAAATGGGAATTCTAGGTGAGATGGTCCCCAATAACCCATATCGCATTATTTCCTTTGGATATTCTCAGGAGACCAATGATGAAGTCCATAGTGATATTGTCCCACTTCCATGCTGGTATGGGTAGTGGTTGCAATACCCCTTTAGAAAGTTGTCACTCTACCTTCACTTTCCGACATACCAAGCACCTTGAAGTGTAGTTATAAATCTCCCTTTTCATATTATACCACTAATATTGATCACGAAGGTCCCTATACATTTTCATGCTACCGGGATGTATAGATAAAGTAGAGCTATGAGTTTTATCCATCATCTCCTTCTTTATTTCCAAAATAAATGGAACACATAGTCTTGTATGAAATTTCAGTACACCTTCTTGATCAGTATTGAACTCATGAAAATTCTGATCCTTCGCAGCCTCAAACTTCTTCTGTAAAAAAGGATCTTTTTTCTGAGCTTTTTTTATCTTCAATAGTAGTGACGGTTGAGAAATCATTTGGGTTAGGGTTGATGATTTCTCTTCCCTTATAATTCTCATGTCCATCTTTACTAGGTCATTGATCAAAGGATCTCTTTGAATCCTCATCATGGACAGAACAACTGGGTCTTTCCTGCTTAATGAATTAGTGACTTTGTTTGCTCTTATGGGATGATAATGAATTGAACAATAATAGTCTTTATTGAGTTTCAACCATCTCCTTTGTCTCATGTTCAATTCCTTTTGTGTGAAAATATAATTCAAACTTTTATGGTCTGCGTATATATCACATTTCTCCCCATAAAGATAGTGCCTCCATATCTTCAGATCAAAAACAACCGCATCCAGCTCCAGATCATGCGTATGATAGTTCTGCTCATGATTCTTCAACTGTCAAGATACATAAGCAATGACTTTTTCATTTTACATGAGGATTCACCCAAGCCCTTTTAGAGATGCATCGCTAAAAATAACGAATCCTTATCCACTTGAGGGAAGAGTTAACACAGGTGTAGTAACCAATCTCTTCTTCAGCTCTTGGAAACTTTCCTCACACTCCTTTGTCTAGATGAACTTAACCCCTTTTTGAGTTAACTTGGCTAATAGATTATAAATTCATGAAATTTTTTAACAAACCTCCTATAATATCCTGCTAATCCAAGGAAACTACAAATCTTGGTTATTGTTATAGGCTGAGGCCACTCCTCTACAACTTTTGTCTTTGTAGGGTCAACTATGATTCCTTCATTGGTAACAATGTGCCCCAAGAAAGCAACTTTTTGTAACCAGAATTCACATTTACTTAACTTTCCAAAAAGTCACTCCTTCCGTAGAGTTTGCAAAATAACCCATAGATGATCCTCATGCTGCTTGCAAATTTTGCAATATATTAGAATATCATCAATAAAAACTACCAAAAAGTTATCAAGTTAGTCTTTAAAGACTCTATTCATCAAATCCATAAAAATAGTAGGTGCATTAGTCAGTCCAAAAGGCATAAAAACAAACTCATAATGCCCATATCTTGATCGAAAGGCAGTTTCTGGAATATCTTCTTTCTTCACCCTCAATTGATGATAACCAGATCAAAGATCAATCTTAGAAAATAATTGATCCCCATGAAGTTTTTCAAATAAGTCATCAATTCTTGGAAGAGGGTATTTGTTCTTTACTGTGATTCCATTTAGTTCTCTATAATCAATGCATAGCCGCATCGATCCATCCTTCTTTATAAAGAGAATAGGTGCTCCCCAAGGAGACACACTCAGTCAGATAAACCCATTCTCTAAAAGATCTTGGAGTTGTTTCCTCAATTCCTCCAGCTTCACATTTTCCATCCTATATGGGGTCTTTGATATTGGGTGAGATATAGGTACAAGTTCAATAGAGAACTCTACCTCTCTTTCTGGGGGAGGTCCAGGCAACTCCTCAGGAAATACGTCAATGTATTCCTGAACGATGGGTACATTTTCTATCCTCAAACTCTCATTTTCTTCTTCTTCTTCACCGATAAATTCCATAAACAAGGATATAGGAGGTTCTTCTAGACAAAGATCAGGTTGAGATATCTCTCCTTGGAAGATAACTATAGGTTTTCCATTCAAGACTACTCAGATTTCCTTACTTATGTATTTGATCTTAGCATTATACTTTTAGAGCCAGTCCATCCCTAGTATAATGTCGAATTCCATCATGGGAATGACTACTAGATTTGTGATAATATTGTGCTCTCAAAAATAGATACTAAAGTTTCTAAACACTGATGATGCTTAGATAATCCTACCAGGAGTCTTGACTGATAACTCTACTTTTAGCAAGTCGGGGGTTGATTCTAAATTCTTTTCAAACTTGGTGGAAATAAATGAATACGTAGAACCAGAATAAAAAAAGTACTTGATAGCTTTGAGATGACAATAATAGTACCTTCTACCACATCATTTAGAGCTTCAACTTCAGTTTTCATGATAGAAAGAGCATGACCTTACTCCCTTCGGCTTTGCAGAGGCTGATGGTGGTTCCCCTCCACTGCCCTCGGATTTGGACAGTGATTGGAAAAGTTCCCAAGTTGTCCACACTTAAAGCACTAGACATCAGGTAGGGCCTGCACTATCTTACCCTTGTCGTTAGTGTTTGGAAGTTGAGGTTTCACCTCACTATGACAATTCCTCATAATATATCCCTCTCTTCGACACTTGTAGCATTTCCCACTCCCGAGTAGGCAGTTCCCTGAATGCTTCTTCCCACATTTATTACATGTGGTAATTTGCACTTGCTTACCTCCTCTTCCTTGATCAAAGATCCTCCCTAATATTGGCTCCATTGATCTCTTTTTTTCGTTGAATTTATGATACCACTGCGTCTCACCAAACTCCATTTCGACTTTCATCGCACTTCGCACGATCTCCTCATAGCTGTCATAATCTCGGTTGGCTAGATTCTTCTGCATATGATGTCTCAGTCCACCAAAGAATCTATCAACCTTTACATTTGGATCCATGAAAAAGCTAGAGGTGTAATGTGAAGGCCTTGTGAATTTCATCTCGTAGCTTCCCACAGATTCATTCTCGTTCTGCTTTAGCTCGAGGAACTCCTTCTCCATTCTTGTTCTCGTGGAATGAGGGAAATACTTACTGAAGAAGATCCCTCTGAACTCTTACCACTACATAGCTTCAACCTCCACTCTTTGACTTGTATTTTTAATCAGCTCCCACCACTGATCATCTTCTCCTTCTAAGTGATAGACATTCAGGGTGACCTTCTCTTGCTTTGAACAACGGAGCACCTAAAATATCTTCTCGATAGAGCTGATCCACTGATCAGCAATCAACGTGTCAGTCGATCCACTGAAGGTTGGTGGTCGTTGATGCATAAAGGACTTAATAGAATGTTGTTCCCTTCGTGGTAAGATCAGTCTTTTAGCTTGATTCAAGTTATTTCCCATAACTTGAGTCATTTGGTTCATCATTCGCATGAATGTTTCCATTCCGGCTTCCATCAGAGGGCTATCAGCGCATAGTCCATTGTTGTCAACATTTGCACGGTTGCTCCTATTTCCCACCATTTCTAAAAGAATAAAACCTTAATGATAAACTTATTTCATTTACAAATCTTTTAACTATAAAGTATTTATGTCTTAAAACTTCTTTAAACAATTACATTTCTCTATAAATCCTTCATAATGATTCATAAAAAGCTTATGATTAACCAAACATATCCCCCTAGAGTGTCGTAACCAAGAGTGTAGCAAGGCCTATTATCATATACCAGTTCCCATTCTAGTCTAGCTCAAAGTGGTGTTTTCAGGTTTTACCCCTATGTACATCTGTGCCAAAGCCACCTCTACCTTCTCGTATCTAGACAGGGATGTATTTTCTTGATAAACCACTTACTCAATACTCACCAAAATACCAGGAATTTTTCCTATATTTAAACTTTTATATAGGGTTCTTCCTAAATATTTCATAGCCTAATTTCCATAAATAACTAAACTATCCTTTGATACCAACTATGGCATCCCGCCTTTTTATTACATAACTTTTCATTACATTTTACAAACAGAGGATCTTTAAAGTCTAGTGTCTTTCAAATAAAGAACATATTACAAGAAAAACAACATAAACATTTATATAATACACTTTTAAGGCTTCATCGTAAGTTCAACCTAAGTACAATTACTTCATCTCATAACCTGGAGACATACATTCAAAGTAAAGGGTGAGCAGAAGGCCCAGTAAGGGTAAACAAGGGAATCAGTTTAGTTGTGACATCAATAAGAACTTGAATAAAAACATAAGCACATGAGAAATGGAATTATAGGCATATCATAATAAAAATAACTTTAATAATAACCTGAATATGTGGATAAAACATTTAATTCTGACATTCATGAACATATCACCATGGTTTATCCCCGAGGTGTCATAAAAATTACCAAGGTTATTCACCAAGGTATCGGGAAACTTGTCATCTCCAGAGATTAATTCTTTACCCAATGCATTGGAGTGATATCAGGGCGCACCCTTAATATGTATTTATTTTTATGTGATCCACATATATCATAATTAAACATTTCATAAATAACCCATATAGAATAAAATAAATGGGTTTCATTTCAAAATCATGACGTTTTAAAAGTTCTTAAAAACATGATCATTAAGTCATTTATAACCCATGGAAATGGAGTAAGGGTTATATGTATGTCAATTCTAGAATAAAATAGATCAATTTTATGTATTTATTAATACCTATGGATATGAAGATAGAATTGGGTATTTGCATAAATAATACAATATAATTTCTTGAGAAAAAGAGATATATTTTGAGACGAAAATTTCGGCAGTATAACGGCTATATAACATGGTATTAGAAAATAAAAAAGATAGGGTACAAGGGTAAACCACTAATAAATAACTCATATTAAAATATAAATACAGAATAACATGGATCTAAGAACATGGTATAGATATTTGAATGACTTACCACAAGAAAAGGAAACTTGAAAGGAAAGAGAATATGCGATTTCTTTTATGAGAAATTCGGCAACCTAATGTCGTCACTTAAAAATTTAGAAAACTAATTGATGAGAGAATAAAGGGTCTATCATCATTTGGACATGAAATGGACAGTAATAAGAACATATAAGAACATACCCTCAACATAAATAGATCGAAAATATAAGACACAGCATAAAGGAAGTCATGATTTAAAAGAGGAGGGTGAAAGGATCCCTTACCTTGAAGTGTAACTTCGAAATCTTGAAGGTCAGGACCTTGGGAGGCTTGAGGTAACCTTGGAAGGACTACTTGTGAGGTAAGGAGACCATAAATTCGTTTAGGATGATTTTTGGAATTAAATGAATGATGGAAATGGCATGGTATTTATAGGAAAATTGAGTCAATAAATTATTAATTTCCAAGGGACACCTCATCGGTGGTATTTGCAAAACCATGGGCTTGCCCATGGTATTTTCCCATGATATGGGCCACTTGGGAAACCTCATAGAATATCTCACTATTCATAAGTCGACCAAAAATCTTACATCATTATTACATCATTAATGATGTCATTAAACACCCGAAACTCAAAAATGCATTTTTACTATTCACTGAAAATTCAATTGTTTCAGAAAAATCCCTAAAATTCAACCTAACCAAAAACCGATGCTATAAATTCAAAAATTAATCCCATTTTTTGAAAATAATTTTCTAAATATTTTTAATTTAATTTTTAAATAAAATCATTATTTATCCCAAAAATACAACTTTAAAACTATAACTCATTTTCTAACACCTTAAAAAAGTAATCAAGGTCCCATAAAAATATCTTATACCCATATGACAATAAAGTAATAATTTGTGATTAAATTTTATGAATATACATTTCTATTTTAAATTATTAAATTAATTATGAAATTGTAATTAAAATATTTATGGCATACAAAAATACCAAAACTTAAACTATGATCATTATTTTCACTTTTAAGATGTCTAAAATGTATTTATACATTCATGGGTTAAATTCCTATTTTTCTGGTCAAATTACTATTCATTACTATTCATATGAGTATGTAACTATTCCAACATTACTATTCACCAAAAAACAATTTGATTTTATTATACTCTAAATTCCTCACTGATCACAACTGTAGAAGAACATTTTTTGAAAATCATTTAACATTATTAATTATTTAATGAATACAAAAATATTTTAAAATACCATTTTTTCCTAAATTCATCAATAGTACATATCCTATATTTATCCGGATATTTGAAATTCACAAACATTTCCATAAGAATAAATGAAAATTTTATTTATATAAAAGGATTACACAAAGAAACTAAGGTCTCGTCACATAAACCCTTATAACACCAGCATAGGACCTAAGTGTAAGGTGTGCTATGGTGATAGAACCTTGGGGTGGCTCAGACAACATTGTCCGAGTGGTGATTTCTATCAGCTTGAACTTCTCTCTTAGTCGATTCCATTCAAGCTTCATATGTTGAAGTTCGGCTTGGGCTTGGTCAAGAGAAAAGCCCAGTGATGCTACCTCCTTCCTAAGCTCCGACTGATGGGATTCATATGGATCGAGTCGACTGGATGAGGCCATTAAATCTTCTTTCTATATTAATTAACCAAGATAACTGTATTTATAAAAACACAATGTTAAGATTATAGTTTCCAATGGTCATATTGACCAAAGGTCATATTGACCAACTGTCATATTGACCAATGGTCATATTGACCAGCAATAATATAACAGTCGAAACCCAATGGTCTCATTTTAATTATACCCACTTTATTAATTAAAGGATATAGTTTTGTTGAGTATAGAGTAAAATAAAACATAAAATTATAAACAAATATAATTGAAAATGTTCGGGTCGTTACATAAACATACCATAAATAGTATCTTAAACCCTTTATATTTGTTCAAAAAGAGTATATGATCAACCAAAGTATATCCCCTGGGAGTATATATCCATGTATGTAGTCTTAGTCTCACTCATTATACATCAATTAATGAACAATTTGATACTAAACCAGCCTTTTTATGGTGATTAACCCTAGGAAAATTTGCGTTATCACCACATCCACTTTCCAGTTGTCACACCCCGACTCAACACTTCGCGGTTTTTTTATTTATTTATTTACATATTTTTGAGTTTCTATTTAATTTTATTCACTTTCAGGTTTACTATTATTATTTTTATTTTTATTATTTTATTTATTTAAATCAATTGAATTAGAATGAAAAAAAATAAACCCTAATCTAACCCCCCCCCCATCCCCTCCTAATCTCACGGCCGACCCCCCCCCCCTTTCCCCCTTTTGGTTGCACGACGTTGACCCTCCCCCCCCCCACCACTTGAACCTCCGGCCGGCCTCGTCCTCTCCCTGCAGTGACCACCACCTCCTTCTCGGCCGGCCTGCTCGCACCACCCCGCAACCCCTATTTCTTCCCAACCATGTGACCCTCCTCTGACCTGTGTGAACCAAACCGACTCCATTCGTCCACCTTGCAACAGACTTATCGCACCCCTGATCGATCGACGCAACCTTCTTCCATGGACAATTCCCCTCCCGGTAAGCTCCTCTCCTCTTTTCCCTAGTGTTTTGGTTCTTAATTTTGGGATTTTAGATTTTCAACGTGTATGGAGTTAATTTTAAGGTTTAATCTTGTCATTTTTTTTATGAATCATGGCTTCTTAGGGTTCTCTTGTGGTGTGTTTGGTGTACGATTGAAGTTTGTCATAGAGTGTTGGAGTTTTAGACACACGAGGTTGGTGATTTCATGTTATCCTTTAATTGATGAATTTTTATGCTTGATTGAGTGATTTTTCATGTTCTATGTTTATCTTGGGTGGTGAGAAAATGATTTGTGAAAGTAATTGAGGTGGATTTGGTTTTAAAGTGGTGATTTTATGTGAAACGGTGTTTTTTTATGTGGAAATATTAGTCGCGTCACTTCTTATGGTTTTATAAATCATGCATGTAGTTTATTAAATTATGTGTAGTATTGAAGTTGTGTTTTGATAAGGCTTTGATATGTGGTTGTTTTTTTAGAGGGTTCAAATGCTCTTTGGGTTTGGAAGCATTTGGGGGTGTTATTGATGTTTTTTTATAAGTTGTTTTAAGGGTGTTTTTATTTGTGTAAAAGGTGCAAAACATATTTGGAAAATGTTTTGAGGTGCATTTTATTTTAAAGAGAGTAAATGGAGTATGTTTTTAGGGTAATACCTTGTTGTGTATTTCAGAAATGTTTTATTATTTATTGAAATGGTTTAATTATTTTTGAATGTGATGCGAATGATACTTTGGGAAGGTTTAGGTGTGCGCTTGGTTTAAAAATTGTATTTTTAGTGTGTTTTTGGTGTATATACTGGTGGAGTTTTATGGAATTGTTTTATCAAGTTTCTAAATGATATATTAAATTATGAAAGTGATGCGAATTATGATTTGAAATGGTTATAGTGTGCTTTTGGCTTCAAAAGTGGAATGTGAGTGGGTTTTTTGTGTACAAAGCCTTGTGATGCCTCTTGAAATTGCTTTAAAAAAATTTTAAATGGTTTATTTAAATTGATTAAATGGTGAAAGTCATGTTTTGGTAAGGTTATGATGTACAATTGGTTTTAAAGTTACGTTTTGATATAATTTTGGTGCGTTTATTTTGTGTAAATTTTGTGCTGCTAATTTTGAAGTGTTGCATAAATTGTTCTATTAATTTATTAAATGACATGTGTAGTGTGCTGGACCTCACTACGATAGTTTTAGGCTGCGGGTGTTGAGTTATCCTACATGTACATGCATAGGGTAAGGCATATATATATATATATTCCCTCTTTGAACATATTCCCAAACGGCATGGAGAATATGTGCAATGCAGATAGGGGTGTATATATATATATGTATAAATTCATGTGCATGTATGCACCAAGTGTCGGTTCGAGTGGTCTTCGACAAATAACGACATGTTTGTGGTAGGTCCCCTATGCCCTGATCTTTAATTCGAATTTCAATAATTACTTAGTGTTTTATTAAAAGTGCATCTTCTTCTTCTATATAAAATGCATATGAAATATATATATGTGTGTGTGTATGTGTGTGTTTGTGTTTGTTTGTGTGTGTGTAAATGGTTTTTGTTCTTGAAAAGTGATTGCTTTAATGTTTTGAACATAAAGTTGGTATTTCCAAAGACGCATGGTCTTTTGGTCGATTTTGTTGTAAAAGTGAAATGATACATTGTTCTCCAAAGAAGTTCCAAAATGATCTCCAAAATGAGTTTTGGGTGAACATGTTTTCTAAAGCAAAATCATTCATGTGGAGTAATGAGGCTCGTTTGGCACCTTGAAAATGAATATTGAAAGTGAAAAACCCCTCTTAAGGCATGCCCCATTATTTTGGAAATGTGATGTGTATGTTAAATGTGTGATTTTTTATATGTGCCTAATGAAGAGGATTATGGGATGTTTTATGACATAAAAAGGGGGATGTTCTTAAGGAGGGAGAATAATGGTGAGAGGTTGAATGAGTTTTGGATAAAGAAAGTGTTGTGTACATATAGGTTTGCTTCATAAAAACTCACCACCACTTGAAACAGAGCACAATGGGAAACCTGGGTATCTAGGTGGGGGTGAACTAGGACTTGTGGGCTAGTGTTCTGGAGGTGACTTAACCTGGTTTCTCTATAGGTTTGACGATTGTAACACTAACTAAACATATGAATGACTGGGGGTCGTGGTCTTCTAAGCCATGTTTCAACGAGACACGAAGATCCTAGGTCCCCAACTAACACTAGCTGCTTAGGGACTTCCCATGGTGCTTGTGATACAATTTTCAATTCAGTTGTTTCATTCTTGTTCCCTCTTTTGTGAAAACCATATTTTTAAATCTAAATTGGTCTCCTTAAATTTTGAAATTTTAATGCATGCTCAAAACCTATTTTGAAAAGGGAAGAGAAATGTTTTCCTTGGAAATGCAAGCTTGTTATTTGAATTTGAAAAGAGTGAAAAACATTATATTATTATGCCTTATTTTCAAACTAGCATGATTTGAATTTCTTATTAAAGATAGTGGATTAGGGAATTGTTGTACTTTGGCTTTCCTACTGAGCATCTCAGTGCACACGCCTACTTTATCTCTTCAGTTTCAGGTTTTAGTTTTGGATCGCTCGAGCTTGGATTTATGTTTGGTGATGACCCATGGGGTCACTTGGAGGTATGTCTAGTTGGTTACCTTTATTTTATTTTTTTCTTTTAGTGTTTACCCATTTGTTCAGTTTATTTATATTTATCTATCTTTTATTTTCTGGGCTAAATTGTTCCCAACTGCTTGTTTTGATGCCCGACACTAGTTGTTATCCCGTGGGGATTGGGAACGCCCTTCAAGCCATGCCATGGACTGACTTGGGTGACCGGTTCAAGGTCGACCCAGGTTAGTTCATGACAAAATGGTATAAAAGGGAGTTGAGCCCATGTCCTTTGGGGATGTCTGATAGTTTGGAGTTAGTATTGTTGGAATCCAAGTGGTTAATTGCAGGTAGGTGCCTGATCACCACCTACTCAGAATGACCCTTTAATTGCCAGCATGGTCCGAGATGGTCTTACCTCAAAGTCCGAGTTTGGATCCTAATTCTTTTAAGGAACCTTAGTCCTGTTTGTGTGTTTCTGGTTACTTTTGAGATTTTGTGGTCATTCTGGACGGGTGCATGGATGTTGTGCATGGTCTGGAAATCCATGCACAGACCATGCAATCGCCTCTGATGACTCCCTATGTGCTCACCCGGTTGGTGCACGGTCAGCCAAACCATGTTACCAAACTGTGTGTTGCATTTGTTTATTTGATAATTTGTAATCTTGATTTGTTGAGTGAATTGGTTGTTCTGTGATGTTCTAGGTGTGAGTTTTAGTTGGTTTGGGGTGTTTTTCTCAGGTTTCAAAATTGATGATTGGTCTTTTGAAATCGGATTTCCTAAATAAAAATCTTGGTTTTTTTAAAAATGTAATGAGTTGTTTTGGGGATGGAAATTGTTTTACAAAATGTTTTAGGATCTTTTAAAGCTTTTGTAAAGAATAAATCGGAAGTGGATTTGGAAAATGTTTTTGGGGATTTTGAAATTTTTGTGAAGTATAAAACTAATGTCTCTTGGAAAAAAAGGAATTTGGAAATGATCTGTTTGACCTTTGATATTTATATGTATTCCCACGTGTATGGATGAATGTAATAGGATGTGTATGGTTGTTGGTGCACGTGGATGGGTGGATGAGTTGGCGCGGGAATGTACACGTGTGAGGTTTCATAGAATACCAATGGTGGGTGCTCAGTTTTCAAGCCTTTCTTTGTTTTCCAAAGGCATGTTTTGATTAGTGATGTGTTGGGATATGAATTTTGTTTAATAAATTTTAAAAAGGAAAGAGGGTTTTAAAAAGAGGTTTTTAGCATTTAGATGGTTTGAAATGGGATGGTTTTGAAAATGGTTATTTGTGAAAGTGGGGTTTAGGCTTAGTTGGTGATGTTTCTTGGTATTATTTTGGTTGATATTTGATTTGGTTATGGTTTGGTTTTGTGATGTGTTAGTTTATGAGCGTGATGATTGTTTTCGAGCTGGTGTTTCAAGGTTGAAATGATGTTTTGAGTTTGAGTGAATGATTTATGGTTAAATGTGGAGGCTTGTTTTGTGATGTGCTTCAGGTTGGTTTTGTGCTTCTTGTTTAAAGTATGCCACCCAGAAATTTTTAGAGGTCCTCGAGGGGTTATTTCCAGTCGTTAGTTTTACCTAGACTCCTAGTGGAGTGGTGGGGGTTATTTTCTTTTCCTCATTGCTTGTTTTCTCTATGGTGGTCGAGGTTCGATGTAGGTTGCGGTGAAACTTGAGGAAGTCGAGTTTTTCTTTGGGTCTTTAGTAACTCTAGATATTGTGAAGGGAAAGTTGTCATGGTTTTGTTTGAAGGGTCATGTTCGGGCTAGAGAAGGGTGATTGTTATCTTCCCCTTCCAAGTTGGGGTTGCCAATTGGGACAAGTGACAATCTTGTTTCACAAGGTGCTCATGAAGGGTTCCCCATTTGGTGTAGAGAGTGAACTGGAGGAACATGTCCTTGGCATGGGTCTTTCATCAATTCTTGTCTCTCATTCCAAAGACCACACAATCATTTGATTCCAATGTGGTCTATTTGGGTACTCAACGCTATTCATCGCAATCTTCTGAAGGCTTGTCAACAACGTGGTTGTTCGGGTCACCTAGGAAAGTTTGTAAGGAGACTTACTGAAAGATAAAGTCTCAGTTAGAGGTTTTTAGTTTCTGATTGTAGTGCATAAGATGCTTCAATACATCAGATCTCCATCCATAGGTCTTGGAGTGAAGATTTTCACACAGTCAGGCAGTTTCCATGTGTGAGGGATGCACTTCCAACCTGTCGTCTTTAATGCTGGGGAAGAGACCGGTTAAGTTTTTACTTAATGTGGTTGTTTGTTTAGGGTGGGGGATTGTTTTGGAGGTCTTGGTGGCCTCTTTCACGAAGTTTTCATGGTTGTGTCCTATGGAGTATAAACTCTCTAATGGCTAGTCTTCCCCTTAATCAGTTTTGGTTTTTGGGTGTTGCTTATTAGAGATGCTTTTGTCCTGGGGAAGTGGTGTGTTTGGAGTCTATGTTCATTTCGGGTTCCTCCTATTTGGACCCCCCCCCCCTCTACTGTGTAGGAAACTACCACATGTCGGTGGGTTCATGATGAGAAATTCACTCTGCAGTGTTGAAAATAAATTGAGAGCTCCCATGTGGGTGCTATCATACTACCCAGTTTCTAATATGGTGGGGAGACCCACTATGGGTCTCACCAATATCTTCCCTCAACCTGGTCGGGTGTGACTCGAAATATTGAGGGGTCACATCAGCATCATGGGTTTTGTTTGGTTTTATAACTTGTCTCGATTTGGAAAAGCTAGTATTCAGTTGGAGTCCTAAAATGGTAGGGAGACTAACATAGGACAAATTCGTAGAGAACTTAATCTTCAAGCTGTTCTTGTCGGGGAAACTATTTTCCTCTACTCCACCCAACTCTGATCAATGTTGATGATGGGTTGAATAGAAAATTTTCATTTGAGATCTCAAGAGGACTCTGGTGATTTCTATGTTTGGGGTTGAGGTGTTCTAAGTTGTGGTTGTGTTTGGAAATGTGAGTCCTGAATCATTGGTTCTTTTTTCTGATAGTCTGGGTCTTGAGGTTTTAGGTCTTAGTGGTAAGTGAGTGTTTGATCCTCAAGTGGAAGGGGTTTTGTTTTGAGAATATTTGTGTCCTTGTTTTGAGCTCTGAATAGCCGAGTCTTTAGGACTTTCTAGGGGCAGAAAGTGTCATGGTAGGGAGAATTGTCACACCCCGACTCGACACTTTGTGTTTTTTATTTATTTATTTACTTATTTTTGTGTTTCTATTTAATTTTATTCATTTTCAGGTTTATTATTATTATTATTACTATTATTATTGTTTAAATCAATTCAATTAGAATGAAAAAATATAAACCCTAATCTAACCCCCCCCCCATCCCCTCCAAATTGGGCAGCTGACCCCCCCCCCCCCCCCCCTTCCCCCTTCTAGTTGTGCGACGCTGACCCTCCCCCTTCTTGAACCTCCAGTCAGCCTCCTCCTCTCCCTACTACAACCACCGCGACCATCGCCTAATTCCCGGTTGGCCTGCTCGCGCCACCCCACAACCCCTCCTTCTTCCCGACCATGCAACCCTCCTCCAACCGGCGTGAACCACACTGAAGCCATCCATCTGCCTCGCATCGGACCCAGTGTACCCCTGATCGATCAGTTAAACCTTCTTCCATGGACAATTCCCCTCCCGGTAAGCTCCCCTCCTCTTTTCCCTAGTGTTTTGGTTCTTACTTTTGGGGTTTTAGATTTTCAGTGGGTATGGAGTTCATGTTAAGGTTTAATCTTTTCATTTTTTGGATGAACCATGGCTTCTTAGGGTTCTCTTGTGGTGCGTTTGGTGTGCGATTAAATTTTCACATAGAGTGTTGGATTTTTCAACACATGAGGCAGGTGATTTCATGTTTATCCTTTAATTGATGAATTTTTATGCTTTCTTGAGTGTTTTTTCATGTTCTATGTTTATCATGGGTGGTGCAAAAATGATTTGTGAAAGGAATTGAGGTGGATTTGTTTTTAAAGTGGTGATTTTATGTGAAATGGTGTTTTTTATGTGGAAATCTTAGTCATGTCACTGCTTATGATTTTATAAATCATGCAGGTAGTTTATTAAATTATGTGTAGGATTGAAGTTGTGTTTGGATAAGTCTTTTATATGTGGTTGTTTTTTTAGAGGGTTCGAGAGCTCTTTGGGTTTGGAACATTTGGGGGTGTTATTGAAGTTGTTTTATAAGTTGTTTTAAGGGTGTTTTTATTTGTGTAAAAGGTGAAAACCATGTTTGGAAAATGTTTTGAGGTGCATTTTATTTTAAAGAGAGTAAATGGAGTATGTTTTTAGGGTAAAGACTTGTTTTTCATTTTATAAATGTTTTATTATTTATTGAAATGATTTATTTATTTGTGAGTGTGATGCGAATGATACTTTGGGAAGCTTTAGGTGTGCACTTGGTTTAAAAAGTGTATTTTTAGTGTGTTTTTGGTGTATAGCCTTGTGGAGTTTTATGGAATTGTTTTATCAAGTTTCTAAATGATGTATTAAATTATGAAAGTGATGCGAATTATGATTTGAAATGGTCGTAGTGTGATTTTGGCCTCAAAAGTGGAATGTGAGTGGGTTTTTTGTGTAAAAAGACTTGCGATGCCTTTTTAAATTGCTTTACAAAACTTTTAAATGGTTCATTTAAATTGCTTAAATGGTGAAAGTCATGTTTTGGTAAGTTTATGATGTACAACTGGTTTTAAAGTTACATTTTGATATAATTCGAGTGCATTTCTTTTGTGTAAATTTTGTGGTGATAATTTTGAAGTGTAGCATAAATTTTTCTATTAATTTATTAAATGATATGTGTAGTGCACTGGACCTTGCTACGATGGTTTTGGGCTGCGGGTGTTGAGGTATCCTACATGTACATGCATAGGGTGAGGCATATATATATATGCCCTCTTTGAACAGATTCCCTCATGGCATGGGGAATATGTGCAATGTAGCTTGTGGTGTATATATATATGTATAAATGCATGTGCATGTATGCACCAAGTGTTGGTTTGAGTGGTAATCGATGAATAATGACATGTTTGAGGTAGGTCCTCTATGCCCTGATCTTTAATTAGAATTTCCATAATTTCTTAGTGTTTTATTAAAAGTGCATCTTCTTTTCTACATGAAATGCATATGCAATATGTGTGTGTGTGTGTGTAAATGGTTTTGGTTCTTGAAAAGTGATTTCTTTAATGTTTCTAACATAAAGTAGGTATTTCCAAAGACGCGTGGTCTTTTGGCCAATTTTGTTGTAAAAGTGAAATGACACATTGTTTTCCATAGAAGTTCCAAAATGATCTCCAAAATGAGTTTTGGGTGAACATGTTTTCCAAAGTAAAATCATTCATGTACAGTAATGAGGCATGTTTGGCACATCTAAAATGAATAGTGAAAGTGAAAAAACTTTCTTAAGGCATGCCCCATTATTTTAGAAAAATTATGTGTATGTCAAATGTGTGATTTGTGATATGTACCTAATGAAGAGGCTTAAGGTGGATGCGCTTAAGGAGGGAGAATAGTGGTGAGATTTTAAAAGAGTTTTGGATAAATAAAGTGTTGTGTACATATATTTTTTCTTGATAAAAACTCACCACCACTTGAAATAGAGCACAATGGGAAACCTGGGTATCTAGGTGGGGGTGAACTAGGACTTGTGGGCTAGTGTTCTGGAGGTTACTTGACCCGGGTTCACTGCAGGTTTGATGATTTCAACACTAACTAAACATATGAATGACTCAATATGAATGACTCAGGTTCGTGGTCTTCTAAGCCACGTTTTCTGAGGGTCATGGTCTTCTATGCCACGTTTTCTGAGGGTCACGATCTTCTAAGGCATGTTTTCTGAGGTTCGTGGTCTTCTAAGCCATGTTTCACCGAGACACGAAGATCCTAGGTCCCCAACTAACACTAGCTACTTAGGGACTTCCCATGGTCCTTGTGATACGATTTTCAATTCAGTTGTTTCATGATTGTTCCCTCTTTTGTGAAAACCTTATTTTTTAATCTATATTGGTCTCCTTAAATTTTGAAATGTTAATGCATGCTCAAAACCAATTTTGAAAAGAGAAGAGAAATGTTTTCCTTGGAAATGAAAGCTTGTTATTTTAATTTAAAAAGAGAAAAAAAATATTATTTTATCATGCCTTATTTTCAAACTATCATGATTTGGATTTATTATTAAAGACAATGGCTTAATGAGTTGTCATACTTTGGCTTTCCTACTGAGAATATCAGTGCTAATGCCTACTTTATCTCTTCAGTTTCAGGTTTTAGTTTTGGATCACTCGAGCTTGGATTTATGTTTGTTGATGACCCATGGGGTCACTTGGAGGTATGTCTAGTTGGTTACCTTTATTTTATTTTTCACTTTTAGTGTTTACCCATTTATTCAGTTTATTTATATTTATCTATCTTTTATTTTCAAGGATAAATCATTCCCAACTACTTGTTTTGATGCCCGACACTAGTTTCCAGCCCGTGGGGATCAGGAATTCCCTTCGGGTCATGTCGCGGATTGACTCGGGTGACCGGTTCAAGGTCGACCCAGGTTGGTTCATGACACTAGTATCCATATAGGGTTGTGATCACTAGTAAAACCATATACTCATACTTTACCCAAAAATACAAGATATTATTCTATAATTAGATATATTCATAGGGTTCTCACTAAATATTTTGTAATCCTAATCCCTAAAAATAACTAAACTAATCCTAAAAAATAACTAAACCCTACCCTAATAGCAACCGAGGAATCCCATACCCACACTTTCAGATCAAATGCTAAATACATTTTTTTTAAATAATGGATTTGGTACAATAAGAGATAAACAAAGATAAATATATTTTTATTTAACATAATTTCCATAAGTGAAACATTACATCACACAAATAAACACAAAATACCAAGAATGGAAGGTTTTTTGTCTTTGAGGATCATCTACTTAGGAAAATTATTTTACAATACTCTCAAACATTTCTATATAATTAAGCTATGCTAAACTCCCATCTAGGATTATCATAAGTTATACTCATCCTCATAACCTTGGGAATGGAAACATAAGAAAGGGGTGAGTTCAAAACCTTAGTAAGGGAAAACTTATCAACATGACATCCAGGGTAAGATCATAAGAATATGATAAAACAAGATCAGGGGGAATATCTTTTTGAAAAGAACATTAAACAATAAGAGTTATTGATAAGTTTTGATATAATTACATGTAATCTTAAATGAACAAACATGTATCAAAACACAATAGTGTGACATAGTGAACATGACCCCTGGAGAATAACCATATGCATATAATATTTTCATGAGGAAAAAAATAATCATGAAAATAATAACATATAGGATCAAGAATCACTTTATTTTTTCCTTAGTGTACCAAGTGGACTTCATGTTTCCTGTAGTGGATTGAGAAACACAACCAATTTTACATAGTGGATTTAAAATCATTACTCATTTACCATTATAAAATAATGGGATATAAATATTTACTGAGTGAATTGTAAGGTTATATAGTTACCACCCATTACATAATAATTATACATACATATATGCACCACATGAAATCAATTATTCATCATATAATAAAGAACCCATGAAAGGAAAATAGGTTCCATATCATTTCTAAAATGGTATCACAAAAAATGCCTTCAGGGATTAGATCAATTGAACCCAACATTTAATCTCCCAAAAGGAGTATTTTATGGAAGAATTTATAGGTAAATTCATAAAACATAACTCAATAAGAGTTATATTTTTTAAAGAGTAAAATTCAAGAAAAAAATGAAAATGAGCTTTTAGAAAAAAAATCTTAACATTGTCATGATGTGGTGAAATTATAAATCACTTTTAAAAAATAAATTTTCAAGAATTTAACACATTTTTTTAAAAAATACTTTAAAATAAATCTGAATAATAGAGCCTTGAAAAATACTTAAAGGTTTTTCATTGGAAATATAGACTGAAAGATAAAAATAAAAACATGAAAGGGAAATTATATTTAATATTTATAAAAATACTTTTATTGAAAACCACTTTGTAAAAATATTGATAAATTATACTTTTTAATAGAGATAAATATAATTTTTAAGATCTATAGAAATAAAACATATTTGGAATTCCAAATAAGAGTGAATAACTTTAGCGAGAAGTGTTCACATGGATATGGAATAAAAAGTCTTCATTTAGAGAGAACGAGAATTATTCTTAACATCATAAAATTTTATGAAGAAAGAAATATATCAATGAAATTAACTAATAATTAAATAGTAAATTAACTAAAATATCATCATATAATATAATACAACAATATTTTAAAACCTTAATTAGAGTGGAATAATTATGACTCAAGAATATGAGTTGAGTCAAGAAAGCCCCTTACCCAAAATCTCGATTAGTCGAACGTGCTCTAACCTCCTATATAAAAAAATAAATATATAAATCACCTATTTAATAAAATTATTAATACCTATAACATTTTATAAACTTCATTTATAATCATTTATTACTAATATATTAGTTACTTATATTTTATTTTCATCATCAGATGTTATTAGTTTTGATTATTTTTTAAGTAATAATTTCATAATGGCGGTGTTTATTATTATTTATAGATTAAAATATCATCATTTTGAGATCATTTTAGGAAATATAATAAATGTTTCATAATTATGTATAATGTTATAATATCATTTCGTAAGTGTTTTTCTAGGATTCATGATGATGAAGTTGGTGGCATTCTTGTTTCAGTAATTTTAATGAATAAGGTATGGTATCTTAATAACAAATTAGATATTACTATTAGTATTACAGGATAAAAAAACATTATTTTCTTATTATTTTATAGTATCACCATTAATTAGGTTTCCTTAGTTATCCATGATCTAAATTTATAACATCTTTTATCTAGGTGGTTAAACCAACCCAAACCAAAACATGTTATAATTGATAGGTGAGTATAGTTAAGATAGTGATTCTTTGGAATAATATCATTATCACAGAGGATTAATGATATAAATTATAATTTATTGAATTATTTAACCATATTTTAATATATTTGGATTCATAATAAAATACTAAATTGAAAAACGAAATACGTCACTTTCATGGAGATGATAGTCCACACATACACATGGGTGACATGTTTGTTTTTTATAGGTCAGGAGGAATATAGTAAATGATATATAATTTATTTAATAATTTTATAAATATCATATTAATATTTTAAATACAATTTTGGAATAATTTTTGTAAATAAGTGATGAAAAATCAAGAACTCCATTTATGGAGGAAGTACTCTACATGTACGAGTGATGATGACTTTATTTTTTAAATGGTTATGGAGAAAGGTATGAAATTAACATTACATTGGTATAATAAAATTTAATAATATTATTAATATTTATTTTATAATAATTCCATGTATAGAATAATTATTATAGGGTGGAAGAAGAAGAAAATTAAAAGAGCTCTGTTAACAACATTACCTCTCCCTTTGAATGTTCTCCCTTGGGTAGCACCTTAAGGCTCCATAGATTCATAGTTTGAAAAGATTAATTATTATAGGACATGATGAAAGAGTTTAAGGGATAATATGGAAGATTTTTGGATCATCAATTTTTTTTTAACGAGTAGTGAAATGGGGTGGATGTGAGCACCTTTTATATGGGAGAGGAGCCACATTTTTGTAATCATATAAAAGGTAATGTCAATTTTAAAAGGTCAAGTAGATCAATAATGGAAAATAATGGAGTGGGGGGATATTTAAGGTTGATAAATTCTCAAAAATAAATTTTTTAAGCATGTTTTTAACATGTTTTAAAGCCATTTAATCTTAGTTTTTTAATTTTTTCCAATCTTGGTTTTTACTGTGGTAACTAATTTTTAACAAAGTAATTTACTTTTAATTACTAAAAATAAAATAGGGATTATTAAATAATTTATACCTAATGATTTGAAATATGAAATCCATTTTTTTAACTAAAATTGTTTTGGGTGATAAAAATTAAGTTTAAAATTAGAACACATAATCGGTTAAATCATGTTTTTAGAAAAGGTGTGTTTTTAAGCATAAATGCCATGTTTAAGAAAAAAAATATTATTTTTGTTGATTTAATGAAAATAATTGGTTTATTATTAACCAAATAAGTGTTATGTGACTTTAAAATACATCAAAAACCTTATTTTACTTAGCAAAAACTTAATTAAATGAGAAATACTAAAAATAGTTTTTTATTAGAAAAAATATTGTTTAATTTTCAAAATGTTAAACATGGATTTTCTAAATTCAATAAAGTATTATTAAATTCCTAATTTCACTTCATAAACACATTTATTATCATGAAATATGTTTTAAAAAAAATTTATGTTGTACTTACTTCTTGATATAGTCATAAATGCTATGGTTTTAGTAACAACTATATTTTTTCACTATTCACCAAAAAATCAATTATTTCAGAAAAAAAATAATAATAATATCAAGAAATTTTTGATATCTTTAATTCAAAAATTAATTTAATGAAATATAATTCAAGTTATAAATTTGATATTAATTAATTTTAATGTAAAAATTCATATGTGGGAAAAAATAATTTTAAGAAAAAGAAATGACTCTTGTATTAATATACTTTTTTACATAATTTTCATAAGGTTATTACTTATATTAATACCTAAAATTTTAATTACTATATTATATCAGTCATATTTAATAATTTTATTCTATTAAATAATAGTGGGTTTTTTAATTTTGTGTCGTGTGTAAGTCAAACTACTCAGTATTATATTTGCTTAAGGAAAAATTATTTATTGAAATTATAGGTTGTTATAATTAGTGATTTATTAATAAAACATTTTGGTATGATGATACATTAAATTTATGTGTTCGAAAGTTTTTTTTATTTATTATTGATCTAAATTTATGTTAAATAACTGAATTATTAAAAAAATAATCTATGTTTTCATGGATTAATTAGCTAAAATTTGTGAAATAAATTTTTTGATGTAATGCGATTAGTTAATTTGGATAATTACTTTGTGATTACATGTTGAAAGTGATGCATGATATTTATTTTTTCTAAAAAAACTATAGAGATTTATAACTATTGTGTTGATTTTTTTTTTAAAAAAATTATAGCACTTAAGAAGTGAGTTTATCATCCCCATGAGGAGGTTGATTAGGATAATCTTGATGAGTGCCAAATTGAAGAGGAATCTAAGCATGTGCCTCTAGTATGTGATCATAATACTCATATAGAGAATAAGATCACTCAGATAATTCTTAAATTAATTCATAATATAGAGGGAGACCACCTCAGGTGGTTGTTGTGATGTTTAACATGGTTCAATATTTTTTAGAACAACATCCTAAAATATTTAAAGGAAATGTTAGGCCTTAGGGAGAAGAACAATGTCTAAATGGGATGGATAGGATATTTGATCTAATTGATTCTTTATAATAGAATAAAATTAATCTTTTAATATTAATTCTTGAGGAATAATTTTAATTTTTTTGGGATATCTTATGTTAGAAAAATATGAAGTATACTTCAAATATTTATTTTTTGTGTTCGGAATGAATGACTCTAAAGCATGGAACTCATATTGTTTGATAACATATAATCATGTGACTAGTAAGAGTAAATATTTTTCTAAATGATATTTTATATAACCCTAGTGTATGTGGACATGTTTGGATAATTTTGTGAAAAATAAATTCTATATACAATGTACTCTATGGTTAGATCAAAGTGACTGGGAGTTTTCCAATGGTTATCTAATAATGAATTGTAGAACACAAATAGTTACTGGAATTCAATGGCTAAGAAAACATTTTCTATAATAAATTTAAGGTGTCTAAAACTAATGGTGGGTCCCTTATAAATCTGAAAATGTGGTAGAACCAGTTGACTAGTTTTGTCCTACTATAAATATTGGGGTGGGGCCACCTGTATATGTGTGACTGAGTGATATAATATAAGATTTATTTTTATTGTTATTATAGTAATTTATTCTTCCATGAAATGAAAATAATAATTAGTGTTATGACATGAATTTTGGACTGAATTATAAACTACATTAATCTCTTATTGTTATTCCTTATTTGTTTTTTTGTTTCAAATTGGGAATTTGTTTCTATGAGTTGTGGTTTTTTTCTTCTGTGTGTAAAGTTGTTGATATAGTGTGGTAACTAGGGTGTGTATTATCTTCTTATTTATGGTATATAGATTTCATGGTATTCTTCTAGTTATATATGTTCTAGATATTTACAACACACTTTAATTTTTTAGAAGATTCCTTCTGGGGACTGATGGTTTTGAATCCCAATAATTAGTATCAAAGCTTATGGTTTAGCAAGGCTATATTTACATAGTAGTTAACTCTTTGGGTAACATTCATATTTCTGTACATATTTTTTATCAGTGGGATTAAACTATTTCAAAAGATATTTCATCAAAATAATTTAAGTTAAATATATATAAATTTGATGGGACCAACTTTAGTTTCAAAAAGATATAGGTAGAGGATTATATATTTCAAAAATAAATTGATACTATGTTAAAAGTATTCCAACCAGAAATAATGGGAAAATCATATTGATAAAGGATTGATATAAAGGGACCTAGGATTATAAAAAAAAATCTCTCACAAAATGTTGCCTTTAACATCCTAGAGTTAAAGACCACAGTTGATCGAATGAAGGCCCTTTAATATATGTATAATAATCCAATATAAATAAATAAGTATTCATGATTCATAGGTTATTTGGCATGATAATTTTAGAAGTAATACTAGTGGAATATCATGTGAATGACTTTAATATGATTTGAAGTCGACTCAAATTAGTTAAAGTGAAGTTCATATATGTGGGATTTGTTACTACTATCATCCCTTTCTAAATCATGGGACTTGATGATGGGTGTTGTAAGAAATTATTTAAAAAGGAAAAACTATTTTTATAGGATGATCATAATATTATTTTTAATGACTAGGTTATGTGTAAGGATTTCCAATCACCAACTAAAATTGTACTCAATGAAAAAGTTAAAGTATGTTCAATGAAAATGTTAGAAGAAATGGTAAGATAGATTAAGAGAGAGAAGTTAAGCTAAATTGGTTGGGACTGAACCCATATATTATAATTTTTGGAATAAGGGTCGCCTAAATAATGATTTAAGGTATCATAGAGTGAATTTTTGAAGGGGATATTATAGAAGATCAATTTCTTAAAACACCATAGCTAAAGCTAAGAGAATTTTACTATTATCCTAAATGGCCCAAAGGCCTTCATTTTTATTGATTTTTGATAACCCCCCTTTCAAGGGATGAGGAGGAACCCTTACAAGGCCTGTAGGCTTAGAGATTACATGGCTCGTAGGCTTAGGAGATTACATGACACGAAGGTCTTAGGGAATTCTACCAGACTATCTACAAGGAAATTCCCCTCCCCAGCATCTGCATCTTGATAGTAGCTCTCCACCTTTGCATGACCGTCTGGATAGGCTTACCATGCAAGCACAGGCTGGTACCGATGGAAAAGTCATACCCTCTCATTATGACAATCCATTTGGCTCTGCTCTGGTGAGTGCACCTGCTCTGAATCCTCTTTTGGGGCAGCTCCTTTTTTGTAGTGTGTCTGGGGACTGCATTCATGTGTCCTGAAGGCCTTGGGGTGGCCCTAAGGTCTTAAGGTGGCCCAAAGGCCTTGAGAATCAACTAGCCCGAAGGCCTTTGGGTGGCCCGAAACCCTTGCAGGAACCGAGGACCAAACTGGTGGCATGAAGGCCCGGATGGATGAATAGTTCTGGCTGCTATAGTACCGAATAATGCCTACTACAGTACTACTACAATGCTTGCTACATTACTGCTACAGTGACTCGGAAATATGCCTCCACCCGGATTTGATCCTGGGTCTTTTGGATGCACCTAGCGAGTCCTCACCAACTGGGTTGAGGCTCTTGTGCAATCATGAATCATTAATTCTGGGGCTTTGTTACATTCTACAACCAAGAGTGTTTCACGGTGAACTATGTATTAAAATGGTTTATTATGTTACATATAGTCAAGGATGAATCTATACAAATCATGGGAAATGGTGATGTGATATTTTGAATGATAAAAAAAATATTCCTAGGTTCATAGGGAGTTCAACACATACCAGGTTTATGGAGAATAAAATTTTCATTAGTATATTAAATGAAGAAGGTTTCAGAAAAATCTTCATAAAATAAATATGGAATATTACTCGGGGTTCCATTATTTTATTTAGTGGTATAAAATAATGTATTTTATATCTTATGGGAAGATCAGGTGGAACAATAATTGAAGAAATGAAAACTTTTGAAAGTATGGAGTTGTGGAATTATTGTCTTGGGAACCTAAGTGTGAATAAGATGTTAGTATTAATAGATAAGTTTATACTAAATCCCAGAAACAGTGATTTTAGATCTTTTTAGTGTTTTATAATTGGAAATTAGATAAAGGTATCATTTATCACAATTTTAAGGACAACTAAGTGTCAGAAGTTTGAGCTCTTGTATATTGATTTTTTGGGGATTGTTCTAGTCTATTCTTATATTGGGTTATTATGATTTGTTACATACATCAATAATTTTACGAGGAAAGTATGAGTTTAATTCTTTAAGAATAATTTTGAGTTGTTTAGGGTGTTTTTTTGATGGAGGGATAAGGTGTAAAAGGAAACTAGAAATAAGATTAAGTGCTTAAGGTCTAAAAATTGTGGATAACATAATTACATAAGATTATATAGGTTTTTCTATATAAAATTAATAAGTTTTGAGAAAATAATTCACAAATTATAAATCATAATGGTGTAGAAGATATGATGAACTAATCACTAAATAAAAGTCTCAAAGCATGAGAATTTATTCTAGAATGTCCAAGGAGATTTGGGTGTAAATGGTAAATATTACAGTTTATCTTGTGAACATAAGTTCTTTTGCACTATTGGAATATAAAATTATAAAATAGAAGTGGTCAAGAAAACTAGTTTAATTTTTCACCTACAAGTTTTCAAAAGTATCACATGTATCCATGTTAGTTCTGAGGATCATAACAGACAAAAATAAAATTCCCAAGAATGTTTATTTATTTGGTATAGCAATGAAAACTTTTTGTTTTATATTTGGGATAATGAAAAATAATAAGATCATTAGAATATGTAATGTTCTATTTAATGTTAATTTCTTATGGAGAGACTGAAACTTGGTGTAATATGGAGTCAAGAATAAAGAATCAATATGTCATATCCATGTTGATCTGAATAGAACTTCTAAAAGGTAGGAAGTTATATAAATTCCAAGATTTATGTAAAGTGTAGAGTAATAATCAGGGTTAGTGGATGTAGAAAAAATATTAATAGAAACAGAATCTCAAGGTAGAGCTTCAAAATTTGAAATTCTTAATTTATTGTTTTTATAAATAGTAGTACCATAGGTTGTGTTTGAAAGGTCAATCAAGGTTAGAAAACTATTTTAATGGTTTAGAACAGGTCTGTACAACTTAATTTTTACGATTGGAGGAGATTCCAAGACCCTAAAAAAAGTGGATAGTGTCATCAATTCAAAAAATTGGGAGTTATCCATAAAATATAAAATGGATTCATTATATAAAAACAAATACAAGGAGATAATACAATTACCATATGGGAATAAATAGATGTAGAACATATCATCTTTTTGGTTAATGGAAGAAGTATATGGTATAAAGTGGTGCAATGATAGTCTATTCATGAAGGGGTTTTAATAGAATTAGGGAGTTGATTTCTCCAAAATATTATCACTCATTTTTCAACACTCAACTATACATGTATTATTATCTCTATTTTCTTCTGAAATTTTTCATATAGAATGAATGGATATAAATATTGTGTTTCTTCAAAGTGATATAAAGGAGTAAATATTTATGAATCATATAGAGGGTTTTATGGATAAATGGAATTAGGGTTTGGTGTGTAATATGAAAATAAGACATTATGATTTGAAGCCAATGGTAAGGAAATAAAATCATAAGTTTGATGCCCTTATGGTTAAAAATGGGTTCATCCAAAGTAATTGGGACCATTTTTACTACAAGAAGGTGTTCAAGGATGAGAGTTATATCATCTTTCTCTTGTATATAGTGACCTGATTCTGTAAGGTCCAAACATGAAAATTATTTATGAGATGAAATCTTATTTTTCTAGAAGATTAAATATAAAGGATCTTGGATAAACCAAGAAGATTTTAGGTATATGGATTGAAAGATATTGGAAGACCCAAAATTGGGTTTTTTTCTCAAAGGGAATACATTTGGAAGGTTGTTGAAAGGTTCAGAATGACTAAATGTAAACTTATTTTAACCCCATTGGCCAAACACTTTAATTTATACAAATCAAAATCACTTAAAATAGAATATAATTCCAATAACATATCAAAAGTTCTATTTTCATTAGAATTTGGATGTTTTATGTGTGTCATGGTTTGTACAAAGTTGGACATTACACATGTAGTAGTATTTTTTATTTGGTTTTTGGAGAATTGGGGAATATATAATTTGGAAGATATGGAGTGGATTCTATGATATCTCAAAGGTTCGAAAAAATTAGACTTAGGCTTTATAATTGATGATATATTTCAAGGTTTGGTTAATGTGGACCTTGGAGGGGATATGTATGTAATTAATAATAATACAAGATTTGTGTTTACTTTAAGATGGAAAAACATTAGTTGTATATAAAGGTTGTCAACAGTTGCAGCACTATACACAATAAATAGGGATATGGACATCATAGAAGAAGAGAATGAATTGATCTATCTAAAGTGTTTATTATATTAACTTTAAAGGATTCAAAAAACTATATTGTTGTTTTATAAATCCATGAAATAATTTATTTGGATAAAAATATGTATTTCACTCAAAATAAAATCACTTTGAGTTAAAGTATCATTTCATCTAGGAGTTTCAAGAATATTGGATGTTGGATCTATATAAAATCGGTGGAAGCTATAATATAAAGTAAATGTTTACTAAGGTCTTAATCTAGGAAAGTTAGAGGTGTAATTGTACCTTAGTGGTACTTAGGTGATAAAAATGTATAATGGAGCCACTAACTATTTCTATGGAATTTGGAATGTTCAAATTTTTATACATGTCAAAGTCATCTTGTATCCTTGAAAGGAATTTTTAATTTGGGGTTTCACAAATGAACCTAAGTCATCTAACCATTAGAAACTCGAGCTAGAAAACAACATACATAAGGTTCATTCTCGATCACCTAGGGTTGGAAACTAGTGTCAAAGAATCAAATTAAATCTTTTTGGGAATGATTACACCCATAAAATAATTTAAAAAAAAGCAGAAAAATAGGCCCAAACACTCTATACATCATAAGTCCTTATGCCAGTAGAAAAGAAAAATAATAATAAAAAATTAGATATAAATTATATAAAGTAAATGAGGTACCTCCACTCACCCTTAACTACCTCTATAGAAATAACCACCACCATTATCTTCAATATCCACATATATAATGCATCTGCCAACAACCATAACTAAAAATTGTAAATCCATACTTGGATAGTGATTTATAGTTAACTAATAAAAAAAATAAAAAAATCATACATCCATTTGACTCCATGATTCACCATCTAATACTAGAATAAAAAAAACTCCAAGAGTATTCGTAGATAATTCCATAACCTAAAACAAAGATATAAAATAGGTGTGCGCATAAAAATTATCAAAAGGTCACCACCCACCTTGCCAAATTCTTACCCATTTAATTCAATATATATTTTAATGCTAGTTTAAAAATATAATAGGAAATTTGTTTTTTTGGTAAATAAAACCAATATCAAATCATAAAACCTTTGAAATTCCCTTTTCTTATTTTTTCTAAATTAAAAAAATCACTCTGAAAATATTCCACCAACCTATGCAACTGTTATTGAAAACCTCATTTGAAAACCACTTTCTAAATCATTTTTAGAAACAACCCTTTATAAATAATTTTGGAAATAATTTAACTAAACCAATTATAATGAAGAGAAATAATAAATAATAAGGGAGTAAAACTAAAATACAAATTATTAAAAGGAAATAGATAAAAAAACCACTACAAATCATATGCATATAAGTGTAAGCACAATGGGGAAGCCCTAGGGGAACTAAGGTCAAGGACTCATCCTAAGATCCTTGTACTCTTAGTGATCAAAACATATAAAACTATTCCCATGCATGAGTATCTAGGAGGGATGAAGAGAAAGTCCTAGATGTAACATATCGACATTATCATGTTATGTATTTAGTGTTGTTTCATTTACCAAAGGTTCGGGAAGGTGGAACTTTTCTTAGCATACTTTTCCTAGTTATACCACCTAAGCACCCAAGGTTCCCATGTGTAATAACCATTTGAAAAACTTCTCACATTATTAAATTAGGGAACCTCATTAACCCATCACAATCCATTTAGTTATAAAAATAAAACATGCTTCTTTAAACCATTATCTTATTAAAACCAAGGAATCATTTAATAAAACACATGATACATATTTATTTTTTCATTTAAAACTATAATGAAATAACTTTTATAAATAAAAAAACTCTCCATAAAACCTATAAATAAAGTAATAAATTCCAATTGGGTCATTATAATATAATTTAAAAAACACTAAAAACATGTTTAGAACTCAAGATTGTGTGTCAAATTTAAATTCCCAATGTTTCCTTCCATATTTATGCTTGTATATATTTACATATATATATATATTTGTGTGTGTGTGTGTGTGTGTTTGTGAGCTTATAAAAATTCACATTTTATCATGTCAATTTTTAAATATATATATATATATACACCCTTATATATGTGTATAATTAGTAAATATGTCAAAATCCATTTTCAAACCCCACATTTTATATTAAAACTGATCTTATAACATTTTTTAAATACTTTTAATTTCAAGTATTACATAAAATTCCAAGTAAAACTTATGAATAGATTGAGAATTCAATTTAAAGGGAAATTACACAATTCATTTATTAGATCCATTCAATAATTTTCTCAAACAAATAGTGTTCATGGTTAAATAAAATCATATTTAAACCATTATAAAAGATATAAAGACTCTTCGTTGTCTATGAAAACTATGTTGAAATTCAATTTTATTTTCAAAAAACCCATAAACATACAAAATACTACAATTATATACCAAAAGAATATTTTAAAAGAGAATCAATTAGAGGTTCTAAAATTAAATATTCAATCATGTTAAAAACCTACCTCTATATGTGTAGATGTGATGAGGCTCTCATTTATAGAAGGATAAATACCTGAAGAACCCATTATACACCATAAAAAATAAAAACCATCTGAAATAAAAGAAAAAAACCACCAAGGGTTTATCCTAGGGTGACATGTAATGAATAAGGAGAAGAAAAATAAGAAGAATAAGAATAAGTGAGAAGAAAAAATATTATAGGATACCCCAACCTTATGAGATCCCATAAGAAATCACAATTAAGAATGCCACAAATCAGAGGGGGAAGAGAGGAGATGCATGAACATGGTCCTCCCTTAGCTGCATCGAGGGTCTCTTCCGAATGGGGAAGGAAAGACCCAAAATGGTTTTTCATTTTGGTAAGTAAAAAATTGGAATTTTCCATCTAGAAAGAGTCATCTAGGTATCTCCATGGCTAGCTCTATGGCATGGAGCTCGCTATGGTCCTAAATAAAATTTAATGACCCAAATTATTGTGAATTAAATTCACCTTTTTTATTTAATTAAATGACTTATGGTTATAGAAAGAACATGAACTTATTTTGTTTTATTATATCCAATTGGATTTAGATACCAATTAAGTATCATTACCATTGATAATATAGTTGTTGAATAGTGATCACATGACTATTATAAATATAGGGTTTTTAACAAATCCTTTTGACACCGAAAATGAAAGGGATAGCCTCAACCAGTAGGATTGTACCCTATAAATCCCATTTATCAAATATTATTAGGGATTGATATTTTCCCTTTACCAAGACCAAGATGAGATCCAACAACTTAAGTATAAGTGAAATAGTTTAAGGGAGAAGTTCAAGCTCATCAAGATCACGGCCCAGACCATGTTCGTCGAACGGTCCCACGAAGGCCCACCATCACGCACCTCATCTTAGGGTGTATGCTAATGTATGAAATAGATATGTATCAAGACCCTATTAATAGTAATATTTACATTATTTAGTTTTAAATAAAGAATATATTTTAATCTTATTATTGTCACTTTGTAAATTATTTTTAAAGAAAAATTGTATTATTTTGTTAATATTTAAATTCAATTAATGAGTCTATGAATTAATGGATTTTTTAAATAAATAATATTTTAATAAAATATTACTATTAAATAATCTTTATCAAATATAAATTATCATATAATTTTTATGAATTCAAATTTAATTTTTATAAGGGTTCAAAAAAGTGTTATTGTCAAAACCCATTCATTTTCAATAAATGTAGGATTTTATTTTAAAAGTAAAAATTAAAATATTTATAAAATTATTTAGATAAAATAAATATTATTTTTGTAATCATAACATCAAAATTATCCAACAGTGAATTTTTATAATTTTCTGAGATAGTTGAATTTCATGGTAAAAATTAAATACCATATAAATATACCTTATGTTTTATAACATCACAATGACCCAAAATTGATGTAATAAGTAATATAAATAGGATAAATAACCAAATATATGTTTTATATTTAAAATAATTTTATTTTAAGTTTATTTTATTTATTTTTTAAATCCATTATGAATCCTCTAAGAGTTATAATACATTTTATGATTCTAAAATCATTTCTATAAGATTTTGACTCGCCTTCATGTCACCAATGATAATATTTTAATAATTTAGGCCCTTGGTTTTATAAAATAATGTAAACCACGCCCATTTGGTAGAAACCTTGGGCAAAAAACATGTTATGGTTTGTGTTTTTGGATATTTTATTATGTAGAGTCCAAAACATAAATAATAAATAAATCCCCATCTTTTCCGATATAGAACCACCCAAGATCCCATTTATCTTCAATAAAACTTCTTTGAGCATGTCCAAACATGGCCATCCACTCCCTAGAGTCCTCTCAAGGCACCCAAATATTTCTAGAATCCCCTCCCAAGCCTTTGTATTCACATATTCAAGTAAGGTTTATTTCTTTTCTCCTCTTTCTTCAAGTTTCTTTATTATGTTACACCTTCTTTTACCAATTCCTTATGTTGGGACATGTTTTATCATTTCCATATTACATTAAATTTCATATATAGATGATTATATACCTCTTTCTCTCTCATTTACCCCTTTTATGAATTTTTATGTCACGTCGTTATGCTGCTGAAATTGCACCGCAATTTTCCATTCCAAAACAATTATGTAGTGAATACCATGCCCATTTTATATCATGGGTATTAATCTTTATACATATATAATTATTTGGTTGGTTAAATAAATGTATTTATTCCGCACTCCTTGATTATAGAATAAATTATTATTATTATTAAATATTCCATGTTGATTGATCTATATGGAACACTTAATCATGACAATGAAATGAATGTGATGGGTGCGCCTGGAATTATATAGAGCACCAATGCATTGGGTAATAGTTAGTATCATGATATTCCACATTGGTATATGGGGTTTAAATGATTTATTTATAGGACTTTTTCCACCATTATTTCCTGGTTGGTTTAGCCTTAACCTGTGTTTATGATGTAGTGTTTTAAGTTATTTCCACATTTACCATGCTGTGATTATCATGCTATATAATTCCTTATTATTCATGATTATTTTATGATTAATTTATATTACTATTGTATAAAACATATTTTATTCCTCATGTTATGACTTGTTTATTTACTTACTGTTCTTTATAGTTCACCCCTTTCTTATGTATGTCTCTAGGTTATCCCATGCAGTTTTAAGTTTGAAGAAGTATTTTGATCATGTTAAAAAAGTTTTTAATGAAGATGTTGTATTCCCTATGTTATGTTTTTATGTAATGTAACTAATTACCAAATAATCTATACTTATCGATCATCCATATTTTACTAAGTGTGGTCTTGTGTAATAAATCAAGTATTAAAGTGTAATAAAGAGAACGGTTTTTATAGTTGGTATTAGAGGATAGGTTT
The DNA here is from genome assembly GCA_963277665.1 of Viscum album. Lineage (NCBI taxonomy): Eukaryota > Viridiplantae > Streptophyta > Magnoliopsida > Santalales > Viscaceae > Viscum > Viscum album. The sequence continues at coordinate 193,535,146 of OY728137.1, read as the reverse complement.
TGTTATTTTTGGGATTATGATTAGAAAAATTTAGAGAAAGACTTATGGATAAGACCAAGTATAAGAAAACATCCTGAAATTTTGGTTAGTATATAGAAAGTGGTTTATCAAGAAAATACATCCCTATCTGGATACTACAAGTGGACGTGGTTCTAGAACAGATGCGCCTAGGGGTAAAAACTTTGAAAAGATGTTTTGGGCCTGACTCAGGGTAATTCGGTACATGAAAGCAGGCCTTATAGCACACTTGGTTTGACACTCCCATGGTATATGCTTTGGTAAATTCATAAGCTCATTAATAACCATAATTAAGGAGTAAAAATTCCCATAAGAATATGTGTTAGGAAATAGATCATGGATAACATATATTGAAACCTATAAAATCATAAGTTAAGGAGATAAATGTAATTTATAAGTTATCCATTTATTTTATTTTTATTCCCCTTAAAGTATTTAATTATTTAAAATACTCATCCCTAATTTTACCTTTATTCTTTCCAATGGCCAGTAATATGAGGAATTGGATTAAAAATCAATGCGATAAGAAATGTGATTATTTCCCTAACAAGATGCCCAATATGATGGGAGTAGGAATCACAAACTTTTTCATGATACTCTCTCATATGAATAAGTTTTTGAATATAAACCTAAATCAATAGAATCTCCTAAACCCCTCTAATAGATAACATGTCGCTTGAGAGCTTTATGCGACAAATGAATCCTAATTTCAATAGATCATCTGATCCCTTAATCACGAAACAATGGATCTTATACATATTTCAATGTTTCAAACACGATAAATTTGTTATGGATTTTATCATATGGAGGGAGAATTTTATTAGTGGTGGAAATTGATCAAGAATACAGAGCCTGAAGGAAGAGATCAAAATAATGGAGTGGAAGGAATTTTGGAAAATATTTTTTTGATAAATATTTTCCCTACACTCTATATATTAAAATGGAAAGGGATTTCTTTGAACTTAAGAAAAATGATGATGAATCTATCGGGCGTATGAGGAAAACTTCATAAGACTTGCATGATATGCCTTTGTCTTTATCATTACCCCTGAATATATGGTTGACCACTTATTTGGTGGGATAAATAATAGTCTATAAAAATCTATGGTGATCCATGACTTTGATATCTATGAAGAAATCATTCGATGTGCCATTAAATTCAAAATGTAGAATGAATAATCCCAAGGGTATTATGGGGATAATAAATTTAAATTAGAGTTTAATTCTAGCAGTCTGATGGATAAATCCAATGGTGATAATAAATTTCATCATCCCACTTGTCAAAGGTGAAGAAAGAAGCACCCTAGAAATTGCCTAAGGGGAATAAGGAAATGCTTTAAGTGTGGAAGATAAGGGCACCTATCCAATGATTTCCAATAGGAGAAACCCACCAATGTGACAGAGGAAAGGAATGCTCTAGTAAACCCTTAATTCATTGTTCTCTACTTAAACTGCAAGGAACCATGGAACTTTGTGAACCAGTGCACTAAGCCAAGGGTTTTAGAAGGCAACCAACAACCTACAAGGTAGAAATGGTGAGATTTTTTTATCACTACCACCAAAGTGAATCCAGAAAATGTAGTGGTGATAGGTATACTAGTAATTCATTCAATAATAGTGAACATTCTTTTTTATTTTGGTTCTACGCATTCCTTCGCATAATGAATGTTTAGTATAACTATTCAAACACCACCATAAAGCATGGAAGTAAATATGTTAGTGAAAATAGGAAAAGGGTAAATTATTACATCCCAAGTATATAAATCCTCCCTTATCAACATTTGTGGGATGAACTTCCTAGTGAACCTTTCCATACTCCCTTTGGTGGAATTTGATGAAATTCTAGGCATGGATTAAATTTCTTTATATATATCCAACATAAATTTCCATGAGAAGGACACCACTCTCCATATTGAGAATCGGCCCCTGATTCTATACAAGTGCAAAGAGGAGGATGAATCTTCTTTAGCACCATCATCTCAATCAAGGATATTATTTCCCTACAAAAAAAAGTGAATCTAGATAAAATTATTTAGTATAAGGAAATCACCATCCTTGAACACATGAATATTGTGAGGGAATATTTTGATGTGTTTCCTGAGGAATTTAATGGTCTACCTCCTATCCAAGAGGTTGAATTTTCTATTGAGATTATACCTAGGGAATTTCCAATATCAAAGAATCCATATAGGATGACTATTTTGTAAAATGATTAATTAAATAAACAACTATAAGATAATATATATAAAGGTTTCATACACCCAAGTGCTTCACCATGGGTTGCATCATTCCTCTTTATCAAGAATAAGGATGGGTCAATGCGCCTTTGCATTGACTATCGTGAGCTCAACAATATCATGATAAAGAAAAAGTTTCATTTTCCATGTATTGATGAATTATTCTATCATCTATATGGATAAAAATACTTCTCCAAGGTGGATCTTCAGTTGGGATATTATCAAGTATGTTTGAAGAAGTTAGATATCCCAAAGACTACTTTTTGTACAAGGTATCGGCATTATGAGTTCATAGTGATGTTATTCGGACTCACCAATTCTCCAGAAATCTTCATGGACATGATGGATAGAGTCTTTAGAGATTACCTAAACAAATTTCTAGTATATATAGATGATATTATAATATACTTCGAAACCAAGTAGGACTGTGATGGGAATTTGAACATTGTGATAAAGACCTTATAAAAGGAGAAGCTTTATGCAAATTACAAAAGTGTGATTTCCAGTTGAACGAAGTCTCATTCTTAGGGAATATCATCACAAGAAATGGGATATTTATGGATCCTTTGAAGACAAAAGAAATTGAAGGATGGTTGAGTCCAATATTTTTTATATATATCTATAGTTTCTTTGGGTTATATAGATATTATTGTGGATTCTAAGAAATTTCTCGTGATTATAAAACCCTCTTACCAAGTTAACTCAGAAGGAAGTTATGTTTTCTTATAATGATGAATGCTAAGAAAGATTTATGGAGTTGAAAAGGAGGATTATCACTACCACTATGCTCACACTACCCATAAGTGAATAAATTTTTATAATATTCATTGATTCCTTGAAGAAAGGATTAGGATTTTTGTTAATGAAAAATGACAAAGTCATTTCATACACCTTAAGTAAATTTAATAGTCATGAGAAAAACTATCCCATGGATGATCTAGATTTGGAAGTTGTGATCTTTGCATTGAAAATAAAGTGGAATTATCTCTATGAGAAGAAGTGTGATATATGTACTAATAAAAAGAGACTCAAATATATATTCCCATAAAAAGAGATTAATATGCAACTGTGAAGACAGTTAGAGCTCATCAATGATTATGAATTCTCAATCCACTACCATCCTGGTAAAGAAAATAAGGTAGTAGATGCTCTAAGTAGAAAGGACCTGATAATTATGTCATTGATGAGAATTGAGTGGGATTTTATCTTCTTGGATTTTTAGAGGATAGACACAAGAATCATGAAGAAAGGAACATCATAAATTCTTTCACAAATTATTACTCAACCATCTCTTTTGGAGAGGTTAAAGGATGTTCAAAAAGATGATGAGGGAATTCATAAGAAAGTGGAAACTATAAGAAAATGGAAATCCTTAGAGTTAAATGTTAATGAATAATGAATTGTGAGATTTGGGTCAAGACTATGTGTTCCATAAAATCCTTATTTAAATAAGGAACTATTGGATGATGCACATAGTTCAACTTTATCCATTCACACTGGAAACACAAAGATATATCGAGATATCTGAGAGCACTATTGGTGGGATAACATTAAGAAAGAGATCATTGATTATACATCAAAGTTCTTGGTATGTCAGAAACTGATGTATAAAAGTAAAAATTCTAATGGCATGATGCGACCATTACCTATACCAACATGGAAATGAGAAAACATCACCATGGAATTTTTCACCGGACTTCCAGAGACATCTAAAGGAAACATTATTATCTAGGTTATTGTGGACCATATTACAAATACTTTAAACTTAATTGAAATTTGATAGGATTTCTCATTGGATTAACTGGCACAAATATACATCAGATAAGTGGTAAGGCTTCATGGAGTACCACTATCGATTGTGTCTGATAGAGATTTGAGATTCAACTCTATGTTTTGGAAAAGTCTCCAACAAGATCTAAACATTGAGCTGAACTTCAGTATGACTTATCACCCTTAAAATGATGGCTAATATGAGTGGAATATCCAAACACTTAAGTAAATTTTTAGGTCATGATAAATTGTTTTCAAAGTAAGATGGGATCAACATCTTCCTCGGGTCAAGTTCTCTTACAATAACATTTTACACTCAAGTATCCAAATGGCTCCCTATAAAGCCCTTTATGGGAAGAACTGAAGAAAACCAACATATTTGTATGAAGTTGGGTAATAAAAACCTCTAGGTCCTGAAATGGTTTAGGAAATGGTGGATAGGGTTAAGACCATTCATCAACACATCATGCCTTTTCAGAGTCGATATAATAGCTATGATGACAATCATCAATGAGACATAGAGTTTGATGTGGGAGACATGGTATTCCTATTCATATATCCATGGAAGAAAGTGATGAGATTTGGGAAGAAGGGAAATTTTATTCCAAGGTACATAATCCCTTTTAAATCCTTGATTGCATTGGAGTAGTGGCATATCGACTAGCATGCCCACTAAACCTATCTCAAGTATATTATGTATTCCATGAATCCATCTTGAGAAAGTACATACTAGACCCCTCACATGTACTCAATCCAGAGGTGGTACCATTATAGAATGAGCTTTCCTATTAAGAGAATCTGATGAAGATCTTAGATCATAGATAAAAAGTTCAATGAAATAAGACAATTCCCCTTATCAAAGTGTTATAGAGAAACCATAAGTTTGAAGAAGAAATATGGGAACCAGAGGAGGTTATAAAGTAGAGTTACCCTCATCAATTTTAGTGTGGGAAAAGGAAATTTTGAGGGTGAAATTTATTAAGAGGGGAATATTGTAACAGCCCGAACTGTTATGGATAAAATTCCCCTTTTGAATTAATTAAATGATTTATGGTTATAGAAAGTACATTTTCTTCTTTGTTTTATTATATACAATTGGGTTTAGATGACCTTGAAGTATCATTATCATTGATAATATGGTTATTTAATAGTAATCACTTGACTAGTATAAATATAGGGGTTTTAATAAATTCTTTTGACATAAACAAAGGAATTGATAGCCACAACCAGTAGGATAGTACCCTATGAAGCCCATTTAACAAAGCTTTTGAGGTTAATAGTGTTTCTAGTCTTTTAACATGACCAATTCTAATATGATATCCAGCATCTTAAGCATAATAGAAATCATTTATGGAAGAAGTTCAAGCTCATCGAGATCAGGTCCCAAAACATGTTCATCAAACGACCCCATGAAGGCCCCACCATCATGCACCTCGCTATTAGGGCCTATGATGGTGTGTTAAAGGTATATGTATTAAGGACCTTGAAATAGTAATATATACATTATTTTTTGTAAAATAATTAATATATTTTAATCTTATTATTGTATCTTTGTAAATGATTTTTAAAGTACAAATTGTATTTTTGGTTAACATTCAAATTCAATTAATGGATTTATGAATTAATAGATTTTTTAAAAATATATTATTTTAATAAAATATTATTATTAAAAAAATTATCAAATATAAATGATAATATAATTTTTATGAAGTCAAATGTAATTTTTATAACAGTTCAAAAAATGGTATTGCCAAAAACCCCTCATTTTCAATAAATGCCGATTTTTATTTCAAAAGTGAAAATTCAAATATTTAGAAAATTATTTAGATAAAATGAATATTATTTTTGAAATCAGGATTTTAAAATTTTACAATGGTGAATTTTTCATAATTTTCTAAGATATCTGAATTTCTGGGTAAAAATTAATTACCATATAAATATACCATGTGTTTTATGACATCACAATGACCCAAAAGTGATGTAATTAGTAATATAATTAGTATCCATGACCAAATATATGTTTTAAATTTAAAATAAGTTTATTTTAAGTTTATTTTATTTATTTTTTAAATCCATTATGAGTCCTCCAAGATTTATAATATGTTTATGATTTTAAAATCATTTATTTAAGAGTGTGACACACATCCACATAACCAATGGTAATATTTTAATAAATTTGGCCCTTGGACTTATAAAATAATTTAAACCAATCCCATTTTGTAGAAACCATGGGCAAAAACCATAGGATGGTTTGTGGCTTTGGATATTTTATTATATAGAATCCAAAACCTAAATAATAAATAAACCCTCCTCCTTTCCTATATACACCCACCGAAGCCCCCATTTCTCTTCACATAAACACCTTTGATAACTTCCAAAATCTTCCCTATGCTCCATATATTCCTCCAATGGTAGCATAAATCTTTCAAAAAAACCCTCTTAGGCCTTTTGATTCACGCATTCAAGTAAGGGTTCTTTCCTTTCTCCTCTTCCTTCAAGTTTCTTTATTATGTTACGTCTTCTTTTACCAATTCCTTATGTTGGGACAGGGTTTTCCAAGTCCATATTAATTTAAATTTCATTTATATATGATTATAGACCCTTTTTTATCTCATAAACCCATTTTATGAATTTTTATGTGATGTCATTATGCTGCCGAAATTGCACCATGATTTTCCATTCCAAAAAAAATTGTTTAGTGAATACCATGCCCTTTTTCTATCATTAGTATTCACCTTTATACACATAAAATAATTTGAATAGTTAATTACATGTATTTATTCCAAAAAACATGATCTTTAAATAAATTATGATGATGAATGAATCCATGTTGATTGATCTATGTGGCATACTTAAGCATGAGAATGAAATGAATGTGATGGGTGCACCCAGAATTATATAGCACTCCAATGTATTGGGTAATGGTTAGTATCATGATATGTAACATTGTTATAGGGGGTTTAATTTATTCCTTTATGGTAATTTTTTCACCATGATGACTTAATGGGTTTATCCCTGACCTATCTTTAGGATGCAGTATTTTAAGTTGTTGCCACATTTCACATGTTATGACTATCATGCTATATCATGCCTTATTATTCATGTTCATTTTATGATCCATTGATATTACTATTTTCTAACATGTATTTTATTCTCCATTTTATTCCATATTTATTCTCTTACTAGGCTTTATAGCTGACCTATTTCTAATGTATGTCCCCAGGTTATCCCATGCAGTTTCAAGTTCGAAGAAGTATTTTGAGCATCTTAACGAAGATTTTAATAAATATATTGTATTCCATGTGTTATGTTGTTATGTAATGTACCTAATTACCAAATAAACTAGGATTATTGATCATCAAAGTTGTATTAATTGTATTATCATGTAATAAATTGAGAATTAATGTGTAATAAAGAGAAGGTTTGTTATACAAAATGCCTAAGGAAGACACCTGGTGAAACACCAAGGCTAGGCATGTCACCCTCCCCATTACATAAATCTATAATTATTAGTTTAAATGGTAAAAGAATTGGGAACATGATGTGGAATTTTCCTGTTTTCACCTTTGTTTCACAAGGCACCACTATACCCTTCCAAAACACCCTCACGGTGCATTTTATAGCACCCGCTTAACATAGGTGCCACCCCATGTAACAATGATTGACTCTAAGGAATAGAGATAACCATATCCAATTAAAATATCTAGGTCAGGGGGGCCATGGTGTATGGGTGTCTGTGGTGAGCCTCTAGGCTCCCCAAAATTATCCTAATCCTCCTAAATGTACTTTTTGGCCTCCATTAACACCCAAAAAACAAGAAACAAGGAAAATTAAAATAAATAGTGACATCAAAAATATTTACATAAGAAAAAAAGGTCAAGGTGTGACAATTATTCCAACCATACCACTTTATTCCCCTATAAAGTCACTAAACTCAAAGAGAATCCCCAAAGATAAAATACAATCAAAAGGGGAGATAAACCATGACACGATCTCTAAGACACTTAAAGTAAAACAAAAAAAATACACTATAAGAACCTTTATAACCCCCCCAAACATCTTAAGATCCTAAAGTCACAAATTTCATTCGAATGATTCTAGAAAATTGATAAAATATAGGAGACCCATAGTGGGTCTCTCCACTATTTAATAAATTTACAAACATTGTGGTTTAAAAGGGAAAAAAGTATTCCAAATGAACTTTTATAGAACAAAACTTGAACCAACAATTGAAGATATTCAAGATAAAAAATTCAATCTAAATTCATCAAACATTTTCAAATAAACCAAAACATTAGAATCACTCAAAAGAATATTGAAAAACAAAGGCTATTTGTCCACTCACCAAAACCCTCTAATAAAGAACAAAAGGGTGGAGGAATAAACCATAAACATTACCAATCAAATACATAAGTAATATAACCTTGTTTCAAATAAAAAGTATATCATAAGACCCCATACATGGGACACCACTTTTGGTGACCCCATAAAAATCAAACCAATACAAACTAGTGCATAATCTCAACTGGTTCAACATCCACCCTAACCACCCAAGAAACTCACCCAGGATTTTCCCCATACCCTAAAAACCCAAAATAAATATCACTAGAACCATATCCACATATAACCCTTATAATTCCCACCTCTACATCAATAAGGAATCAAGAAAACCTCAAAGTATCACCATCCACAAGAAGCAACTAAGAAGATACCTAAGGAAACACTATAACACCCATATGTTTTTAAGAAATTTTTAAATAATTTATATTCTTCAGTAGCTTTCTTTTCACGCAATCGTGAGTTTAAAAAAATTATGAGATGCCCTTAATATAAAATTACTTTTATAGCCTATCCATTAGGTTAGCGGGAATAATTATAACTCACTTATGAAAATGCATTATGAAAAATATAAATCAATTAGATATTTGTATTTTAGAGTGAATTAATTTTGGTAATTAAATTAATAATATATATGTGTGTTATATACTTAATAAAATATTTTTTACATTCATTAAATGGATATTTTATTCATATGTTATGAATAAAACCCTATTTGATGTATTTTTTAAAAAAAGGTTAATTTTACACCATTGAATGGAAAACCAATTTTAAATTAAGACTTTGACACATTAATTATTTTTATATGAAAACATAAACATGTTATTTTTAATCAAGTTATAAAAAATTTCTTTGGATAAATTTTTGATATTTTTCTGATAACTTTCATATTTTGATGAATAGTAAAAATACGCTAAATTTTAATTAAAAAAACTTTTTTCATTGAGATAATTTATATGGTTAAATTATAATATTTAATGGTTTAAAAGAATAAATAGAATATATTTTTACCATTTAATATAATTTATTTAATTATCATTAATTTTACTTTGAATTTATAGGTAAAAACATTTCAATCTTTTGCAATGTTTTAAATTTTAAAACTCATTTTCTCAACAATGGGATTAATTTTAAATTAATTACTAAAAATTTTTTGTTTTGAATTTTGAAAACTAGATTCCATATTTGGAATCATTAGGTTCAAATTATGTTAATAGGATACTTTTATTTATGGATATTATGAATAGTAACTTTGGTAATTATTTTTATTACCATGGTTAAAGGTGAATCGGGTAATTAAGGGTAAAAATAATATTATAATATTATCTTAACACATGTAAAAATCCTATTGGATTATTAAATTTGACCCTTAATCATTTATTTTCTGAAATGGATTCACTTTATTTCCACTTACCTATGAAAATTATATGAATCTAATAAGAACTAATGAAATGGACAAAGTGTCACAATATATTTTTATATAAGTATATTAATTTTAATATATGGATAAATAGGAGATAAAATCAACTATAGATAATATATGTAAATATAATATAATTACCCACATAATAAAAATTTATTTATAATTTTTAGATATTAAATAATTACCATTAATGATGACATGATAGTGATGTAAAAATTATTTTATTAATTCAAATATAAAATAAATGGTTTTAAAAATGTTAAAAGAAATATAATATGAACATATTAATGTTCTCCATGAATTTTATAGGTGACTATGAAATGTTATTATTATATTTAATATTTTTTTCGAATTTATCTTCTTTTTGAATTTTATTTAAACTCTAATAAGTGAAAAATGTCAAAATTAACACTAATGAAATTTTATAAGCATAACATTTTATTAAATTATTTAAAAATAATAAAAATATATAAAAATTATAATGTGATAATTATAAGGTCCAAAATATAATAAAGTATCCATTTATGGTCAATTAACACCACATAAGTAAATTTTCGTTACCATTAAATATTTATAATGTTATTACCAAAATTAAACTTTAATAAAATAACTAAGGGTCAATTAAAAAGATAAGGTTTAAATTGAAAAAATAAGTTTACCAAAATTTATTGGTTTATTATATTAAAACTCTATATCATCTCATCTTATAATTAGGGATACTTTTGTGGTTTTTGGGTAGGGTTTGATTTTATTATAAATTAATATTTTTAAGAGTTTCCTAAAGTGTCCCTCTCCTCTCTTATAAAAGGGAACCTCCTCCATCTCCTATTCACTCCATTTTGAGCCTTAAATCTTGTCCAACCCCTGAAAATTACTATTATAAACTTCTATAGTAACATTCTGGAGCTGCGGGTCTTCTCAAAACACCAACTCTAGTGCCCTATGTGGAAATTCAAAGGAGGCACGTCGAGTAAAAGGTAATCTTTTCTACTGATTCTTTCAAGTTTATTTCTTCTTATACTTAATCTTATTTAGTCTTTTAATTATAATATAATAACATCAATATCACTAATATACTGATATTTTATTATAAATATTAAGCAACCATATTTCACCTTTTATCCATCCTACAAAAAAATGAAATCAATGCACGTGCGTACGTATGGATTACCATATCCACGTCGTTGTGTAATCTGTTTTTCACCACCAACTTACTTTAATGGGTATAATAGTGTAAATAATACCTATATATGAATAATATAACATTATACTAATTATTAGATACTATAAACCATCCACTTATAAATCATTCAACAATTAGGGAAACGATATCGTCGCTTGTGCGTATGTACGGCTTGCCGTCTCCACGGTGCGATGTGATTCGTTCTACATGATCTTAATTAAACCATGATTATATATATGAATTGAATTAATAAATATGATATATATTATACTAGTACCAATATGTAAATTATATAACTATAACCTAAAAAAGAGTCACAAGAACTTATCTGAAAAAACATACGTAAGAATATAAAGTAGTTAATACCCAAATAACGAGTAATAATGAAATATTACCAACAAAAGGATAAAAATATGATCATAAATGTTATCATAAAAATGATTATGATTCTGTAATAAATATGTAACATTATTTTAATCATTATATAGGAGGTTTGGATATATACGAAGCATATCGGACCTAAGGTAAGGGATAACATTTCCAATCTCGTATTTATTTGAGATTGTTTATTCGTAAGTATTTACTGGGGTTATATTTGTCATCCATGTCCATGTTTTCTAAAAATGTTTTCATAAAATTTTTATTATTATTCCTTGTATATTTAAAGTCATTTTTACCCTTTTTTGAATTTTACCACATGGTATGGAAGGAATCTTTCTTTTTTTTACCATATGAGGTACTTTTTTACTTTTATAGAAAAATTACGAGGGGAATGTTTTTTTAACTTATACAGCTTGAATAGATTTTTACACTTTCATAGAGCATTATTTCCATGAATCTTAATTTACAAGTTTTCAAGTCTATTTTCAATTAACTTATTTTCTTTTAAAATTGTACGACATATTGAGAAAATAAAATGTTTTTGAAGAAGAAAGGATATTTTCTTCAAGAACTAAGTTTAAGTGTTTTATCAAAATTATTTTTCATATAAGATGATATAGGGTTATGTTTATATCCCTATTATTACTTTTATTTGATTACATTATGATGGAATTATTTTTATGAAGTATTTTTATCTTATATGGATTATGTTATGATGTCATGATGTTTAAGAATCCCATATTATTACATGGGTTATGCTATGATGTATGATTTATGTTTTTGTGGAACACATAAGAATGGTTTTATTATGAGATGGGTGGGGTATATATCTACCTCCAATGCATTGGGTAAATATTTATATCTCATGATATATACATGGATAGAACGGAAAGTTAATCTGGTTAAGTGATACAGGACTGGAACGAGGAGTGAACTCGGTTCAGTAATGGACTTTGTCTACTATGATGGTCTTGGAAATGAGCCTTGACTAATATGAAATTATTTTCTATTATTATGTGTGTATGTCACAAAATTTCATGTCTTATGTTATGATTATTGGGATTACATTTCACTTCTATGATTTATCCCATAACATGATATTATGATCTCTTATGTAGAATAAGATTTTCAAATGTTATGTTCTTATGAATATGATGTGATTGATATTTTCTTTGTTTAACCTTAATGAGCATTTGAGATCACCCTTTTGTATGTTTATTTTTCCCAGGTCAGGAAAAAGGGTATTAAATATGATTTTCCAAAAAGGAGTCTAGTTATGATGAAATAAATGGGAGACAATGTAGATGTTTTATGAACCAATTATTTATGTTTCCCAGTTTCTAAAGACACTATACCTATATGGTCCTATCATGGTTTTTTTATATGTTGTAATAAATATACTTCAATTATGAAGTAATAACAATGTTTGTAAAGTATGGGGTGTTATAGTTGGTATCATAGGAAAGGTATAGTTAACCTTTAGAAACTAGGATGTGAATGACTTAGTAAGAACCCTAAGGATATGTCTAAGTATAGGATATAATCCTTGTGTTCTAGAAATGACCATGAATAATCAAGGATAAAACCTAAAGTATCTTAATTTGAAATTTCATTCTTGATTATGTGGTTTTCCTATTATAATTATTGTTTCTCACACTATGCTTCTTGGTTTTAGTCAATGGTTGGAACCTGAAGGAACCATGTTAATGTTGAATACGATGGGAAATGAAATGATTGTCCCCCTGAGAAACCAAATTTTATGGGAGCTGGAATGAAAAATCTTGTAGTCATGCTCACAAAACTTTCTCAAGATATGAATCATGTCAGACTTCCAAATGAGCAAATGAGAGAGCAACACTCTGTTGAATCCTTCATGAGGCAGCGTCCACCTTCATTCATCGGGTCTTATAATATATTAGTGGATGAACAATGGATCAGTACCACTTAAAAGATATTTTCAGTCTTATAATTTTCTGAACATGATAAATTCATCTTAGTAGTATATTGTTTGGAAGGTGAAGCTGATCAATAGTGGAATCTTATCAAGAATACAAGGCAAAGAGTTGAAATCGAGTCCATGGAATGGGATGAGTTCAAGAAATTATTTTTCAATAAGTACTTCCCTCACATTTTTTGAACAAATATAGAGAATGAGTTTCTTGAACTGAAGCAAAAGGATGATGAATCTGTTGATACCTATGGAGAAAATTTGACAAAACTTGCAACGTACACTCCTAGAATTATTATCCAACCTAAGAGTAAGATCAGTCGATTCTTTACTGTCTTAGAATCAAGTCTTAGAAATTCATTAGCCATAACGGACTTTAATAGCTGAGGAAATTGTTTGATATGATCTCAAGGTTGTGATAGGGATTGGAGTAACCCATCAGTCATATGTGTTTGATAAGAAGCGGAAAATGGAATTCAAAGGAAAATCTAAAGACCACACTAAAAAGAAGATGAGTTTTTCTTTATACTCAAAGTGTGGAAAGAAACATGGATGGAATTGTCTTAAAGGGACAAGTAAATGTTTTAAGTGTGGAAAAGAAGGTCGTCGGGTAATTGAATGCCGAAGTGATGGGAAAAATAAATCTAATGATGCGAAAAAATAAAAGGTTATACAAAATGCACCTCCTACACTTCAATGTTACAAGTGCAAGGAAATTGGGGGATAATGCCAATCAATGCCCTAATACAAGGATTATTGATGATGATTGATGTCAACAAACTCTTAAGTCCAAAGATAAAGGAAAGTCACATAAAATTACTATCAGTGTTGTGAAGTACGATAATGAAGTGGTGAAAGGTACACTTACCATCCACTCTAAAGTAGAAAATTTTTTATTTGATTCTAGATCCACCCACTATTTTATTTCTGAATAATTTTCTAATGGAATCAATGTATTACCTCAACAATTAGATGTTGAGTTAGTTGTGACAACTCTTAATGTCACAACAGTCACATCAAAAGTTTACAATTCTTCTATGATTGAATTTTGTGGGAAATTTCTTCCTACAAATCTTGTGATCCTTCCTATAGTAGAATTTTATGTGATTCTTGGCATGGATTAGATTTCTTTATATGTATCTCATATCAATTTTTAAATAAGGGAAGTCATATTTCAAATTCCTGATCAATCTATGATCATCTATCAATACAAGGATGAATATAACCTTCCAGTAGAAATTTCATCAATCTTATGTGTCTAGATTCTAATAAATGATGGTTATTTATCTCAAATGGTTGGATAGAAACTCATGATTAATAATAAACCCATTTTACGGGAGTTTGATGATGTCTTTCTTGAGGAATTTCTAGGTCTTCCACCAAAACATGAAGTTGAGTTTTCAATAGAACTCATACTGGGTTCTATTCCTATTTCAAATATACCTTATAGAATGACCTCAATTGAGTTGTAGGAATTGAATAAGTAACTCCAAGAGAATATTGATAAGGGATTCATATGCCCAAGTGCGTCGCCATGGGGAGCACCTATTCTGTTTGTTAAGGAAAGGATGGATCAATGAGACTCTGCATTTATTATTGAGAACTTAACAAGATCATTGTCAAGAAAAAATATCATCTCCCACACATTGATGAATTATTTGACCAACTATGTGGAGATCAATACTTTTCCAAGATTGATATTCATTCAGGATATCATTAATTAAGGTTCAAAAATGAGGACATACCAAAGACGAAATTCCATACAAGGTATGGACACCATGAATTTATAGTTATTCCTTTTGGTCTTACTAATGACCCTACTATCTTCATGGATCTAATGAATAGAGTATTTAGAGACTATCTTGATCAGTTTTTGGTAGTCTTTATAGATGATAGTCTTGTCTATTCAAAGAGAAAGGATGAACATGAAGATCACTTGATAATTGTATTGAAGACTCTGAGAATATAGAAGATTTATTCCAAATTTACCAAGTGTGAATTTTGGCTTCAAAAAGTTACATTTTTGGGTCACATAATCTCATGATAGGGGATATCTATGGATTCAGCAAAAATAGAGGTTATTAAAGGATGGTTAAGACCAAAAATAGTAACTGAGATCTGAAGTTTTCTTGGTTTGTCTAGATATTATCGACATTTTGTGAAATATTTTTCATGATTATCTAATCCACTCACCAAGTTGACTCGGAAAGGAGTTAAGTTCATTTGGATGGAGGAATGTGAAGAGAATTTCAAAGAGATTAAAAGAATGTTAGCCAGTGCACCTATGCTCACACTGCCATGTAGTGGAGAAAGGTATATGATCTATTGTGATTCATCTAAGAAGTGTTTGGGGTGTGTTCTCATGAAAAATGATATGGTGATAGATTTTTCCTCATGACAGTAGAAAATCCATGAGAAAATTTACCCAACTCATGATTTAGAGTTAGCTGTGGTAATCTTTGCATTAAAAATATGGAGGAAATATATTTATGGTGAAAGGTGTGATATTTATACTGATCATAAAAGTTTAAACTATATTTTCACACAAAATGAGATGAATATGCTCCAAATAAGATGGTTGGAGTTGATTAAAGATTATGAATGCCCAATACATTATCACCCTTGGAATCAACACCTATCATTGGTGTAATTTTCTTATAATAATAGCTTTCACTCCAATATTCATATAAATCCTTATGAAGCCATCTATAGAAAGAAGTGCCGAACTCCAATTTGCTAGGATGAAGTTGGGGAAAGAAAGCTATTAGGACCAGATCTTATTGATGAAATGGAAGAAAAGGTCAGATCTATTCAACAACATGTAAGAGTAGCTCAGAGTTGAAAAAAAATTTATACTGACAATCGAATAAAATACCTAGAGTTTGAAGTAGGTGATAATGTGTTCTAACAAATATCTCCCTGAAAGAGAGTAATGAGATTTGGAAAGAAGGGAAAACTTATCCCAAGGTATATCAGTCCTTTTGAAATTTTGGATTGTGATGGGAAGTTAGCTTACCTATTGGTGCTTCCACCGAATCCCTCTCAAGTTCATGATGTGTTCCATGTATCTCTCTTGATAAATTACTTACTCGGTCCTTCACATGTACTAAGCTCATAATTCGTACTATAAGAGCAAGATCTTTCTTATGAAGAACAACCAATAGAGATTCTGGATCATAGCGAAAAAGTTCTAAGAAATAAGACCACTCACTTGGTTAAATTTTTATGGAGGAACCACCAATTTGAAGAAGATACATAGGAACTTGAGGATATGATGAAGGATAGGTATCATCATCTATTTGTTTCCAAGTGATGAATTTCAAGGGTGAAATTCAATTTAAGGGGGGTAGAATGTAACACCCGTATGTTTTTATGAAATATTTAAATAATTTTTATTATTCAATAGATTTATTTTCATGCAATCATGAGTTTAACCAAACTGTGAGATTCCCTTAATATAAAATTACCATTATATCCTAACCATTAGGTTAATGGGAATAATTATAACTAACTTATGAAAATGCATTATGAAAAATATAAATCAATTAGATATTTTTATTTTACAATGAATTACTTTTGGTAATTAAATTAATAAGATATATATATATATTATATACATAATAAAATATTTTTTATATTCATTCAATGGATATTTTAGTCATAGGTTATGAATAAAACCCTATTTGATGTATTTTTTTAAAAAAGGTTAATTTTACATCTTTGAATGGAGAACCCATTTTAAATTAATACTTTGACACATTAATGATTTTTATATGACAACATAAAAATTTCATTTTGAATCAGGGTATAAAAATTTACTTTGGATAAATTTTTGATATTTTTATGATAACTTTCATATTTTGACGAATAGTAAAAATACGCTAAATTTTAATTAAAAACAACTTTTTCATTGAGATAATTTATATGGTTAAATTATAATATTGAATGGTTTAAAAGTATAAATATAATATATTTTTACCATTTAATATAATTTACTTCATTATCATTAATTTTACATTGAATTCATAGGTAAAAACATTCCAATCTTTTGCAATGTTTTAACTTTTAAAACTCGTTTTCTCAATAATGGGATTAATTTTAAATTAATTACTGCAACTTATGTGTTTTTATTTTTCAAAAATGGATTCCATATTTAGAATCATTAGGTCCAAATTATTTTAATAGGCTACTTTTATTTTTAGGCATTATGAATAGTAACTTTGATAATTATTTTCATTACCATGGTTAAAGGTGAATCAGGTAATTGAGGGTAAAAATAATATTATAAAATTAACTTAAAACCTTTAAAAATCATATTTTATGATTAAATTATACCCTTATCATCTATTTTTCGAAATTTAATCACTTTATTTCCACTTACTTATGAAAATGACATTAATGTAAAAAAAATAATGAAATAGACAAAGTGTCACAATCTCTTTTTATATAAGTGTATTAATTTTAATATATAGATAACTATGAGATAAAATAGACTATAGATAGTCTCTGGAAAGATAAAATAATTACCCACATCATGAAAATTTATTTGAAATTTTTAGAGATTAAATAATTTCCATTAATGAGGACGCAATAGTGATGTATAATTTATTTTATTAATATAAATATCAAATAAATGGTTTTAAAATTGTTAAAAGAAATATCATATGAACTAATTAATGTTATACATGAATTTTATAGGTGACTATGACATGTTATAAGTGTATTTAATAATTTTTTTCGAATTTATATTCTTTTTTAATTTTATTTAAAGTCTAATAAATGAATAGTGTCAAAATTGACACTATTGATATTTTATAAACATAACATTTTATTAAATTATTTAAAAATAATAAAAAAATTTAAAAATTACATAGTGATAATTATAAGGTCTAAAATATCATAAATTATCTATTTATGGTAAATTAACACCACATAATTAAATATTCATTACCATTAAATATTTAGAATATTATTACCAAAATTAAAATTTAATAGAATAACTAAGGGCCAATTAAAAAGATAAGGTTTAAATTAAAAAAAATTAAGATATCAAAAATTTATTAGATGATCATATTAAAACTGTATCTCATCTCATATTTTAATTAGGGACACTTTGGAGGTTTTGGGTAGGTTTTGATTTTATTATAAATTAATATTTTTGAGAGTTTCCTAAAGTGTCCCTCTTATCTCTTATAAAAGGGAACCTCCTCCCTCTCCTCTTCACTCCATTTTGAGCCTTCAAGATTGGAAAAAACCTTTCGATTACTCTTATAAACTTCTCTATTAACATTCTTTAGGTTTTTATCTTCTCAAAAGTCCAACTCTAGTGCCCTAAGTAGAAATTTAAAGGAGGCACATCGACGAAGAGGTAATCTCTTCTACCGATTCTTTCAGGTTTATTTCTTATTATACTTATTCTTATTTATTTTTTTCATTATAAAATAATAACATAAGTATCACTAATATAATTTTATTTTATTATAAATATAAAACAACCCTATTTCACCTTCTATCAATTCTACGAAAAAACAAAATCACCACGCGTGCGTACATACGACTTACCGTTGCCACGCCGTGGTGTAATCTGTTTTTCACCACCACCTTACTTGGATGGGTATAATAGTGTAAATAATACCTATATATGAATAATATAACATTATACTAATTCTTATATACTATACACCATCAACTTTAATACCATTCAACAATTATGGGAACGATATTGTCGCTCCTATGTACGTACGACTTACTGTCTCCACGGTGCGATGTGATTCGTTCTACATGATCTTCATTAAACCGTGATTATATAAATGAATTGAATGAATAAATATGATATATATTATACTAATACCATTATTTAAATTATATAACTATAACCTAAAAATATGAAAAAGAATTTATCTGATAAATCATACGTAGAAACATAAAGTAGTTATTACTCGAATAACGAGTGATAATGAAATGTTACTAACAAACGGATGAAAATATGATCATAAATGTTATAATAAAAATGATTAAGATTATATAATAAATATGTTACATTATTTAAATCATTATAAAGTATATTCAGATATATACAAAGCATATCAGACCATAGGTAACAGATAACTTTTCCAACCTGGTTTTATCCGAGATTGTTTATTCGTAAGTATTTACTAGGGTTATATTTATCATCCATGTCTATGTTTTCTAAAAATGTTTTCATAAAATTTTTACTATTCTTACATGTATTTTTAAAGTCATTTTTACCCTTTTTTGACTTTTACCACAAGGTATGGAAGGCAACATTCTTTTGTTTACCATATGAGGTCCTTTTTGACTTTTCTGGAAAAAGTATGAGGAGAATATTTTTTTAACTTATACGGCATGAATGGATTTTTATGATTTCATAGATCATTATTTTCATGAAGCTTACTTTGAAAGTTTTCAAGTTAATTTTCAATTAACTTTTTTTCTCTTAAAATTGCACGAAATATTGAGAAAATAAAATATTTTTGAAGAAAAATGATATTTTCCTCAAGAACTAAGTTCAAGTGTTTTATCAAAACTATTTTCCATCTAAAATGATATAGGGTAATTTTTCTATCCCTATTATTACTTTTATTTGATTACGTTATGATGGAATTATTTTTATTAATTCCTTTTATCTTATATGAATTATTTTATTATGGAATGATGTTTAAGAATCCCATTTTATTACATGGGTTATGCTATGATGTATGATTTATGTTTTTGTAGAAATAATAATAATTGTTTAATTATGAGATGGGTGGTCCCAATATCTACCTCCAATGCATTGGGTAAAGATTTATATCTCATGATATAGACATGGATGGAAGGAAAAGTTAATTTGGTTCAGTGATACAGGACTAGAACTAGGAGTGAACTCTGTTCAGTAATGAACTTTGTCTGCTATGATGGTCTTGTAAATGAGCCTTGAATAATATGAAATTATTTTCTATAATTATGTGTGTATGACACAAAGTTTCATGTCTTATGTTATGATTATTGGGATTACATTGCACTTCTATGATTTATCCCATGACATGATATTATGATCTCTTATGCTGGATAAGATTTTCAAATGTTATGTTCTTATGAATATGATATGATTGATATTTCCTTTGTTTACCCTTAATGAGAATTTGATATCACCCTTTTGAATGTTTCTTTTCCCCAGGTTAGGAAGAATGGTATTAAATATGATATTCTAAAAAGGAGTCTAGTTATGATGAAATAAATGGGAGACAATATAGATGTTTTATGAACCAGTTGTTTATGTTTCTCAGTTTCTAAATACATTATACCTATATGGTCCTGTCATGGTTTTGTTATATTTTGTAATAAATATACTTCAATTCAGAATTAATAACAATGTATGTAAAGTATGGTTCATTATAAACACACCCAATAAAAATTAAACCAAAGAAAAACCAATTTAAATACTAATAAAGAAAATATTCTAAATTCAACAATGCCCAAGATCGTTCTTGGTTCAATACCCTAAATAATAGGTCAATCACAAGAACAGATCAAACACATTCAAATGAAAACAAAAATTTATCTGAAATCACATCCCAAAGTAATGAAAAAACTCAAAATAATGAATCACAATCACCAATCCAAAAAAAATGAACAAATCAAAAATCTCTTCTTTATCCACTTTGAAGCCACAACCTTAGGTTTTAAGTTTTAGATATTCACTTTAAAACAAATTTCAAAATTACGAAAGTCTCTTTAATAAAATAATTTATTCACTTTTTGACATCAAACCCATTTTAATTTATTTTATAAAACTCATTCCCTAATCTCAAAGTTTCCATTTTAATACATAAAATAACTTTTCCTTTATAAATCCCCACATTTAAATTTCAAATCCCTAAAATTAATTTAAAATCCATACTTTCTAAATTTAAATCCTCATTATCAATTTCAAATCCAAATATATTTCCTCTTTAAAACCAACCTTAATTTTATAAAACATCAACCTAAACTCAATCAATATAATCACATAAAACCCAAAACATATTTAAGAGGGACTAGTGTCTATGCATAACTTGGCCACATGGATTAGGGGACCATATTCCAATCATGAAACTACCACTGGAATTTATGTTAGATCATGCACTTGGGATCCGCATGGTTTGATAATCCCTAAGAGCTCACCATGTGACATCGGTTCAACTCCCATTATTATCTCCAAAACTTATAAATTCTTTAAACATTTTAAAACACCAAAAACATATAAAGTAAAATCAAAATTCAAGATGAAAACCCCAACTTTCCATGGTAACCCAATTTTCATCATGAGTGATAGTGATCAAGCACCCACCCATTACCTACCTCCCAAGATATGATGATCATAACTCTAATATACCATTACTTCTCAAATAATAAATTTCATTTTGAAACCAAGTCCCACTAAATAACCTAAGCATTGATAATATTTTTTCAAGAACCAAATAGATTTTTCTAACCATCAATGCTCAATAAAGCCCAAAACATACCTATGGAACATTCTAGGTCACCCTAGTCTAGAAACAAGTGTTAATAAATCAAATTAAATCATGTTTGGAATGATTTATCCCATAAAATAATTTAAACAAGTAATGGGAAAATGGGTATGAAAACTCTGTATGTCTGAGTTCCATGCACTAGCAAGAAACAAGAAAAAATAATATAAAAGAAGATATTAATAATTTTAAGTCAATGTAGTCCCTCTTCTTACCCCCAAATCCCTCCACAGAAACAACCACAACAAGTATCCATTATATCCACATATATAACGCATCCACTAATGACCATAACTAAAAGCAATAAATGCGTACCTGAATAGTGTGATAAACTGAACTAAATAAAGTAATAAAAATTAAAATACCTCAATGTGACTCCATGAGTCACCATCTGATCCAATAATAAACAATACTCAAAGATCATTTATAAACAGATCCAAAACCTAAAACTAAGATATATAATATTTATGCGTATAAAAATTCCTAGTAATTCACTGCCCATCTTTCCACATGCTTAACCATTTAATTCAAGGTATTTTTTCATGATAGTTTAAAGATACAATAAAAAATAGCTTTTTCATTTTGTAAAAAAACGAATATCACATCATTAACCTTTTAAAATTCCCATTTCATTTTCTTTTAAATAAAAAAATCATTTAGAAAACATTTTTTTGCCTATGATGTTTTCATAAATTCGATTAAAAATCACTTTCTAAATAAGTTTTAGAAATAACCATTTTTAAATCCTTTCAAAAAAAATTAAATAAAAAATTAATAAAAAAAAGAAATAATAAATAAGAAATTATAAAAACAAAAATAAAAATCATTGAAATGAAAAAAGATAATAAATCGCCACAAAGTAGAGGCATATAAGAGTAAGCACAATGGGGAAACCCTAGGGTAACTGAGGCCATGGAATCATCCTAGGATACTTATACTATCAATGATAAAACCATACATATCATTATCATGCATCATTTTTTAGTGAGGAAGAATCTAAATTCATAGTGGTAACCATTTAGACATCATCATATTGTTTAGTTAGTCTTGTATCATAGACCAAAGTCTAGAGCGGGTAGACCTTTGTTTATCATACTTGTCTTAGTAATCCCACATAATTACCAAAGTTTCCCTTGTGTTATTCCCATTTAAAACACTTAATGATTTATCAAAGAGGTTCCCATCATCAACCCACCACAATCCATTCATTTTTCAAAAGCACACATGCCTCTTTAAACCATTTTCTCATCAAAACCAATGAACCATTTATGAATAAAAATAATATATATAATTTTTTATTTAAAACTATATTGAAATAGCTTTCAAAAATGAAAATATATTTACAAAATATATCAATAAATTAGAATATATCAGTAAGGTATTTATAATTTACTTTAAAAATCACTTAAAACTTTTTTAAAAACTATGTTTGAGTATCGGGTTTAAATTCTCAAATTTTCCCCCATCTTTATACTCATATACATTTACCCACACACACATGTATATCTCATTTCACAAACACATATATTATTATATGAATTTGTGTGTGTGTTTGTGTGATCATGTATATCTGTATAACCAATAAATAAATCAAAATTCATTTATAAACCTCACATTTTATTTTAAAGACAATCTAGAAATACTTTATCAATACTTGAAATTTCAATTATTACATGAATTTCTGAGTAAAACTTAGGAACCAATTAAGAATTAAATTTAATAACAAAACATCTTTTGAAATCACATAATTAATTTATAAGGGAATTTAAAGAAATTTCTAAAACACATGTTGTGGATGGATATTGAAAAAAATATTTAAACCATTATCCAAAATAAAAGGAGTCTTATCTTTCTATGAAAACAAAGTCAAAATCCAATTTAATATTTATAAAACCCATAAAAATACACAATATGTTCATTAAGTATCAAAAACATGATTTTAAAAGACAAGAAATAAAAGGTTATAAAATTAAAAATCCAATCATGGGGAAAACCTACCTCAATGTGTTTGAATGCAAGGATACTATCAATTATGGAAGGAGAAAGGCCCTAAGAACCCATAACATACACTAGAAAATAAAAACAACATGAAATAAAAAAACAAAAAACCCACCTAGGGTTTATACTAATGCGGCAAGCACTAGAGGAGGTGAAGAAAAATGAGAAGAATATAAATGAGGAAGGAAAATGATAGGAGTATAACCTAACCTTATGAGATATTGAAATAAATCACAATGAAAAATTCCATAAATCGTAATGGAAATGGGATAAGAGGTGTATGTGTGGTCCTCCATTGGAAACTTTGAGGGTATCATCCAAATGGGGGAGGAAAGACAAAAATGGGTTTTATTTTGGTAAGTTAAAACTTGAATTTTCCCTTCCGAAAGAGTCATCCATGCATAACCAAGGCCAAATCCATGAGGTGGATCTCATTGTGGTCTATGCTAAAACACCTAAGGAAGATTCATAAAGAAACTTATGGGTTGGTAATATTTCCCTACCCATTTATCACAATTGGGATTCCCAGATAAAACAGCCAATGTATGTGTTCCACGACATGGTTGGTCCCCATTTTTTTCCTTGGTTGTTTAGGGCACCACCACACCCTTCTAAAATTTCTAGTCAGAGAATTTCTGGGTATCTTCTTCACATAGGTACCACCCCATGGATTCAGGGTGGGATCTCAGGCATAGAACTCCCAAAATACATCCATAATGGTCAAGATAGGGATCACAACATAGAGGATACCTTGATAATCCTCCAAGATCACCAGGATTCTCCCAAGACTCCCAAATGCACTCATTATCCCTCATTGACACCTAGAAAACCAATAAATGAGGAAAAATAAAATAAATACTAACATCAAACATAGTTACATGATAAAGTGGGGTCAATGTGTGATGGGGATATTATTATGAAAGTGTGATATCTAATTTCAAATTTAGTTTTCAATATCTAGAAGAAGTTACTCTGAAACATAGAACTCAAATTTTTGAAGACTTGTAAAAGAAGGTGATCGATAATAGTTTTTCATGACCCAAATTATATGTTTCAGAGATATGAGTTTAGGTGTTGATTTTTGGATGAAGGTGTGTGGAATAAATTATATATAGGGTGTACTCAATGGTTGTTTCAATGTAACTAGTGTTTTTTTAAATTCAATATAATAATGACTTATAAAACATGCATAGTTCACTGGAAGTTTGTGGTTAAGGCAGAATTGCCTACCAGTAATTACAGATGTCCAAGACCAATGGTGGATCCCTAAAAATCATGAAAGGTGGTGGAACTAATTTACCAGTTGAATATCACTATAAAAGGTGGGGTGGGACCACTTGTACATTTTCATTTAATGATATAATATCAGTTGTTTTTTCTAACTATTATTGAAATATTTTCTTATTATATGAAATTAAAGTAATTAATGATTCTCACCCAATGATATAATACTAAAGTCTAAACCACATAAATCACTTTTTCATTTCTTATTTTTTTATTTTATTCCAAATTTTGTGTTTATTTCAGAAGTTTTGGGTTGTGTGTGGGGGTGTTGATCCAGTGTGGTGATGGGGGTGTAAATTGTCTTCTTAGTTCTTGTGCATTGGGTTTATGGGATTCTTATAGTTATAGAATTTTTGGATCTTTATTCAGTTCATGATATTTATGGAGGTTCTCTTATGGTTATTATTGGTTTTGAATCCCAATAATCTTGGTCTAGAAAAATATAACTAAGGGTTTATTCATACGAATATTTACTGGATTTATTTTTTGGTTAGTTTTAACAATAGAAGTTGGGGATATATATAGTTCATGAGTTAAAGGAATAAAATCAATTAAATATATTTATTCATTATTATGTATCTAGTTTTACAAATTTTCTATATTTTTCTCTAACCTTAGGATGTGATGAGAATTTTATGGGTCTTTGATTTAAGTATTAATTGAAATTAGTGAGCTGATTGAATTTTCATCTCCATATATACCCACATTCATAGAACTGGTATATAAGGATATCATTGAAGAAGGGACTGGAGTAAGATAAGAGATTTTAAGGGGAGTGTGTGGATATGGTAGTGGAAATAAGAGGAAGGGAGATGAATATCATAGGTATGGAGAGTGATCAGGTGTCTAAGGAAATACTTTCCATTATCCTTTATTTAGAGTTGTGAAACTATTCAATTGTTATCAGTTTGATCAAATAAGTTATAATGATTATATTTATATTGGAAACTAAAAGATTTATTACTCTTTTGGTAAAATGGGACATCTTCAAAAGTTTTATTTGTACTCATAGGGTTAGAGACCATGATTTAGATTCAACACAGACATATCATGTATTGTCTAGTGTGATGCATCTAGGAACTATCCATATATTGATTGGGAGGTCTGATTATAGAGAAAAAGGAGGTTATTAAGGGAAATTTTAGTGTGGGATTCTATAAAAAGGAATAAATTTCCCTCACAGTAGGGTTGAAGTGTATGTTCTATGCAAATATTCACTTTTGAGTTGGTTTTAATGAATCTTGGTGAGGGTTCTTCTTTAGTTATATGTATGACTTCAGTTTCATCTACCATGGTCAGTGTGTTATTTGATTATGGTGTATCTCATTATTTTATGTATTCTTGTTTCGTTTATGAATTATATTTGAATATTGAGTTTTTATTTAGAATATTATCTATGGATATGCCATTGTGAATAATAGAGGATTGAATCAGAAGATTTATGGCTTATTCCATTGATATAATTGTATATGGTTATCTTTAGGATTCCTACATTCTATAGATGAAAATATTTGATGTGATTATTATAATGGATTGTTTGTCAAATTCTTAGGAAAATATTGATTATTATCAAATATGAGTTACATTATTTCCATATGATGATAAATCCTATGTTTCTTTAGTAGAATAGTACAATTATACAAGAAGATCCAATTGTGATTTAGGGAATCTGAGAAGGATTTCATCTTAGGTATAAATTATGTTTCTATGATTGAGTTAGGGTATTTCCAGTTCTATTTTTATCTTTTGGTTAATCAATATAAATATTTATTTCCTAAACACTATATAATATTACTGCTAAAGAGGGTGGTATAGTTTTTTATTGACTTATTAAAATTTAATGATCATATTTTTTACCTCCTCATCATATAATTCTACTTTAACTCAAAGAGTATAAGACTCATTCGAAATACATTAAATCTAAAGGATTCATTAGGTGGAGTCTTCTTTTATAGGTTACTCCTGTGCCTTTTTACTCGAAGGCATATAATATTTTTTGATTATCTGTTGAGTATCATAGACTGAAACTAATTACAATTAATAATCAATATCCTTTATCTTGAATTGATGATTTATTTTTTTAATTGAGAGGATCTTTATGGTTATCAAAGATTGATCTTTTAATGGGTTATCATCAGTTGAGAGTGAAATTCAATGATATTACAAAGGTTTCCTTTTTAATATGTGATGTAAATTTTTAACTATTGGTGATTTTGTTGTGATTAATGAGCACATCATCCATTTTTATATACTTGATGAGTCATGCTTTCTATCCTTATCTAGATTTATTTTTTATTGTGTTTATTGATGATATATTGATTCACTCAGGATCATATATAGATAATGGGGAACATTTATCCATTATATTGGAAACATGTGAGAGATATTCTCTTTCATAACAATATTTCAAAATTTTAGTTTTGAATTTTGGAGGTAAAGTTTCTTGGGAATATTGTCTCTAGGTTTAAGATTTCAGTGGATCATGATAATGTTGCAG
This sequence comes from Viscum album, assembly GCA_963277665.1. Taxonomy (NCBI): domain Eukaryota; kingdom Viridiplantae; phylum Streptophyta; class Magnoliopsida; order Santalales; family Viscaceae; genus Viscum; species Viscum album. Next base: position 193,507,556 of record OY728137.1, on the reverse strand, counting down.
TTGTGATGTCTTGGGAAAATCCTAAAATTTTATTTGATATCCGTTGTTTCTTAGGTCTTATAGGTTATTATAATTTATTTATTTGATATTTATCTCACCAAGTTGATTCAATTACTACATTTTATAGAAGAGGAGTGAAGTTTCAATAGAATGATAAATGGGAGGTGTTATTTCAAGAATTAAAGAATAGGTTAATATCGGTACTTATTCTCATTTTATCAGATCCAAGGAATCATTATGAGATTTATTATGATTCCTCTAATATTGAATTTTGATTTACGTTGATTTATGAAGGGTGAGTAGTGGTATATTCTTCTGGGAATCTTAGTCCATATGTGATAAATTATCCTACTCGTGATCTCAAATTGGCCATAGTTATGCATGCACTCAAAAGTTAAAAGCATTTTCTATTTGGTGATAATTTTGTGGTGTTAAAAAATCATAAAAGATTTTAGTATATATTTTATTGGGGGGATTTAAATTTATAATAGAGTGTATGGGTTGAGTATCTTTATTCGCTAAATTTTGATATTATATATACTTTAAGGATGAGAAATTCCATTGTTTATGCTTTGAGTAGGAAGTCATGGGTGGATATAGTTCATGAGTTGAAGGATGAATGGAAACTTATGTCACTATTCTCATAGATGAATCTTGATATATCTAAGGATGAACTACATTTTTTTAATGACTTTGAATATTTATTCATCTTTTTGGATTGGGTAAAAGATATATAGAGTTTATATTTTGAGTTTCAAGTTTTCCATATAATATTTCATAGTGGAGATAAGATTATTATATTCTTACTCAGTAAGGATCCTCTCTTATGTTTATATGGATGGATTTATGTTCTAATATATTATTATAAAGATTTTATAATAGGTTTTAATGTTTTTAATGTGTATTTAATCTTTGTTTGACTAAGATATCCCATGTTTTTTTGTGACACTTTTGGTGTCTAGGTATGAAGTGGGACATGGATGGTTTTGTTTCAATATACTTCACATATCAGTGAGTAAATTTTGAACATCACATACCAACAGGTATGATTTATTCATTATACATTACAGAGTGGAAATGGAATAATGTTTCCATAGATTTCATAATGTGTTTTCAATATCATGGAAAGGGAATAATGTAGTTTGGTCCATTGTTGATCAGTTAACTAAATTTATGCATTTTATTTTGATCATAGAGACTCAAAAAGTTGAGAATATTAGAATGATTTATATAATATAAATTTTAATACTTCATGGTATTCCCAATATAATTATATCTAATAATGATATGATATTTACGTATTGACTATGGAATTGTTTTTTGGAAGCTTTGGGTTCCCAAGTCAAGTTCGACACTACTTATTATACACAGATGGGTGGTCAATCTAACCATATTATTCAGATTCTTTGAGATATGCTTCATGCATTTATTCTTGATTTTGGTGGTTCACCGGAATATCATGTGTCTTTGGTAGATTTTTTCTATAATAATGGTATTAAATAATTTATTCATATGGATCCATTTTAGTCTTTATATGTAATGTAATTTCAGTCACCTTTATGTTGGATGGAAACTGGTGAGCCATCTTTCTTTTGTCTAAGATTGGTGTAAGAGACTTCTAGTTGAGTGAAAATAACTATGAATAGATTATCTATGACCCAAAATATGAATAATTTTCATGTTTATTATAGATTTTATCCTCTTGATTTTGGTGTTAGAGATCACTTATTTCTTTATGTCTAACCTCAGTTTGGAGATTAGATAATTGGAAGGAATGGGGGGTTGGATTTGTGGTTTTTGTGCTTTTTGAGATTCTTGAGAAGATTGATAAAGTTTTTTATAACTTATAATTACCTTTTAAGTAAACTTTTATGCATGATATATTTTATGTGTTGTAAATGAGTAAATATAAATTTGATTTGTAGTATGTGGTTCGGTGTGATGGTGTGGAATTATATCTAGATTCATCTTTTATCGAAAGACCAGCCTATATTATTGATCATAGTAAGAAGATATTACATGGAAAAAAATTCCACTTATATGTGTTCTAGGGAATCATGGAATCTAAAAAGAGGATACTTGAGAATTATAATTTGAAATGGGTTCCCAATGGTTGAACATATTCATTGGCGACACTCAATGAGCCATATAGAGGATAAGAATCCCCAAAGTGGGGAGTTTTTAATAACACAAAGTTTTTTAGGTTTGTATTTTTATTTTATTTTTTTTATAAATTTATTTTAATATTTTTTGAGTTAATTTTGTGGGATTAGGATGAATACATCAGTTGGGAAGAGTGAAAATTGGTAGACCATGCTGGAATTTCATAGCTTGTGCTATAGTGTACCCATTGGTAAGGTATCAGTTACTTGATGAGGGAGGTGTAGGAGGGGGTTCTTAGGTTGGGTAGAAAGTACCTATAGGATATGTACTTATTAAACAGTATCCTTAAGGGTAGTATTTTTAAATAAATGGAATTATGGTAATTTTTCTATCATGGTATTTTGGTTAAATATTTATATTTCTTATTCTAGGGGAGGTTACTGTGGATTTATCTCACCCAAAACTCTCCCTTTATTCTTCTAACATCAAGTGGTGATTTTTTTCTCCACTTATAGTCAAAAGTTTGATTCATCAATCACATTAGATTCATATTTTTAAGACCTATAATAACCCTTCCATTTTGTGGGAAGTAATCAAGGTTTGGTTATTGTCAAGTTCTAATTATATCTCATAGCTTCTAGTTTAATGACTTTATGGATTACTTATATTAAATAAGGAATTAAGATCTATATTTTGGTGTAAATTTTTTATTGAGTGTGTTGAAAGTGACCACTTCACTCTTAAGTATTTAATTGAGTGATTACATGTAAATTATGCATTGCTCTTGTGATTTATTAATTCAAGTGATTTAAGTGGTACAGGAAATTAGTTCTAACAATGTTGAATAATTTTTCATGATTTTTCAAGTGTTATACATATTTTATAAATTTATTTTGAGGCTAAAATTTTATTATTTTATATGTAAAGTGATTAATTAATTAAGATAATTGGAATTATCTTTTAATGTTGATGTAATAATTAAAGATAAAATTGATAATGAGAAATGAGGGTAGAAATTGATGTTTTGGTATTAGTTTGTTGTGGTATAGTGTGGTTAATTGCTAAATAAATTTATTACATTAGTGTATGAATTTTAATGAATTGTTTTGAATAAATTATTTATTTTCATGTGTGTTTTTCCTCTAGTTAACTATTGAAATAATGGTACATTTTTGTGAAAATACATGTGAAAATGGGGCAAAGACACATAAATAAACTAGATGTACTAGTTATGTGATTTGATGATTTTTATGATAAAAAATTTGAGAATTAAAGTGATGAATATAGCTATAAATTGTGTTTGAAATTATTTAAAGTGTTATAAAAAGGGGAAATTATTATTTAATAATATGTTTATTGAAACTTGGGTTTAAGAGACTTAAAATGGGGATTGTTGTGTGGAATGTGTTGGCTAGAATTTATGTATTTAAGTATAAAATTTTGTTTTAAATTAATGATTCTTGTAAGTTTTTTTACAAAGTAAATCTTTTATTCGTGATGGAAAACTAAGGGATGAATTTATGACATTTTTTCTAAAAATAAAGTGGTGTTTAAGATATAATACATTAACTCTTTTGTTGTAAAAAGTTCCAAGAAGTCGGAAATTTATAGGGAACATTGGGTTAGGCTAATAAATTAGAAATCAAAATGTGAGTCATTCGTATAGCTAAGCATTATATTAGTTCAAGGTTAGATGATATTCTATGTGTTTGGAATAAAAGATAATTTGATCCTTGTGTTTGGATTCTTTTTTCCACAACTGATATCAATAGTTAAACCAACATTGGTTAAAGTAAGTATGAGACCATTTAGGTGACTTAGTTATAACTTAATAAATTTTTTATACTAAAAATGATATTAATAAATTATTTAAAAGTATTAAATTATTTATATATGATAAAATTAAACTCCAAAGTATGTTTGAGGTTATAGGGTCACTATTAAGGATTTTTTTATCACTTTCTATACATACACACCTCATGTGTGTACAAATTATACGCATGATGTTATAGGTGAAGAGTCCCTAACAGCTGGGAGATGATGTCTAGAGACTTATTGAAGCTATTTTCATATACATATGGACTCATGTGGTGGTTATTTCTATAATTTTTTTTATTATTATTATTATTTTTATTGTTCAAACATTGGTATTTTAGTTTTACCTAAAAAATTTACTTGGATGTATGGATCATATAGGAATTTTTGAGATATTGACATGAATTCATTAAGCATGATCTTATTATTTTCCCTAGCTTATTTTTATTGGGTTGTTTATTTTGGTATGTTTTATGTGATGTATAATTATAAGGTAAATATATCTATAAAATATATCCTTAGATCCTTGGTTCTCATTACCAACCTTTGGTGATTGGGGAGTGTTCTTGAGGTTATGTGATGTTTTTTCTCAATGGAACAATCATACCAGGGTAGAAAATTGTATAAAGTGTGTTCAAATGGGGAGAGTGTGTCTAAAAGAATATTTTTAATCCTTTCCCCTGTCTTTTTGATAATTTTAAAGGTGGATAGTGAATTTGAAACCAATCACCCTACATAAAACTGAGAATATAGACTTGTGTATCTTTTAGTTAAAATCAATGTTTCAATTCATTAATCAAAATCATTTAACATTTTGTGTGGTTAATTTAAACTTTAATGCATTTTCTCTTGTCATCATAAAAGGGGGATTTTAAAGTCATATTTCAGATATCAAAATTCTCATCCACCAAAATAACATACTTTAATGATAACATGACACTTATATTTTTAAATAAAAAATATACCAAAGTTTTTTAGTTATAATTTAGTCAAATTAAATATATTTAATAGAACAGAAAAAAAAATGTGAACTTATCTTACCAAACTATGATTAATTTTTTATGGAACATCAAGGAAAAATGATGAATCATTTATCAAATAATGTATAAGCAGATTGAAGACTACTACAGAAATAATTTCATCATCTAGAATATATTTACTATAATAAGAAACCAAGGAAAAAGTAGAAAAGAAGAATCTTGAATCATCTAAGTACCATATGAATATAAAACCCCAAATCACCTGGACTTATCTGGAGATCTAAATGTCCTGATGCATTCCTCCCCATACATAATTGGTTCCCGACTAGTGGCTAGGGTATTAATGATTCCATGGGGAGACTATACCCATAGTAACAGAAGGCATACTCCTAAATCAAAACAATTATGAATAAAAATTCTAAAAAAATCAATAAAAACTAAAACAAATCAACATGTTGTAACAAATGGAATATGGTTCATAAAAAACCAAAAGACACCCAATATGGTGAGTCAACCAACATATAATAACCTAAAAACAGAAACCAAAACACTACTACAGTAGACCAAATTCCATCATGGAATTACCTCTATACACTAAGCTCTACCTGCTCAACTCCTCGACGTAAGGCCCTTTCCCTTTGTCAGATCCATGACCATGAAGTATGCATGTGCATCAAGATTCCCATGCAGGGTGTGAGAATAAACCCAGTAGGACACCACCATATTTTCCTTAATAATAATTGAATGTGTATAAAAATATGTATTCTATGAAAATAAAATACATTCATAAATAAACCATCAAGTGTTGAGTCATTATGCACTAACTAAACTACCACGAACCCCAATTCTACCAACTTTAGCTCCATTCTAGAAGGGTTGTCTCATACATCATCACATATTGAATTAGGCCATAAGGTGAACACATGTATCAGATTAGGTCCCATAGATAATCAAGACATGGGTTATACAACATGGTCGTCACGCCTTTGGATCAGCCTTAGGTTAGGCCACAAGGTTTGTGTTTCCCTGCCTCTATAGGGCTAAGCCACAAGGTCGTCACACCCCTACCTATATTGGTTCAAGACCCAAGGCCATCATACCCCACTCTATGTCTCAGTTCAGAACACAGGGTCTTCATAACCATTCCCTATATCTAGGACATATCATTGTCATCATTGCACATTACATTGGCACATGCACCACCTCTAGGGGAAAACTAAATCATGATGATCCACCTTTCACTTTGACACCAGATACCAACCTCCCCAAGATAAGAATTCACACACAATAAGGCATATAAAAAAAGATAAAATTATAACATAAAAAATATAGGTCTCATAGGCCACACACACAAACCATATGCAAGTCACATCAAGCATAGGTCTCATGGGCCCCACACACCCACCATGCATACCATATTTCACAATGTTTCTCACAGCTACACACACACATTCCAATAATTAAGAACAAATTTATTAAAAAAATCCTATATGGTAAGGACTTCTTATATCAAGAGTATCAATTCCCAATGCCAATAATTACCACCTAGATTAAGCTTGTGCACCAAATATTCACAACAAGAACCATTTCTTCTAACAGATCTAGAATTAATCAAGGGAAGATGACAATTCTCTAGGTATTTTTGACTATCCATAGTATAAATGATAATTACACATTATATCAGATTAGAATTCCTATATGTATCCATGATAGCCTTGATATATAATTCCTTCCAAAAATAGAAGAAGAGATATAGAATAAATGTGAAGAAAAAAGTAATAACATCCTTTTATCTTTCTCATGATCCAAAGCCAATAGATCCACCATAATTAGAGTTTTGAGGGAGAGGAATCATTAAGAACCACCACTGGATTCCCTATTTCTGAGATCCCTAGCCATAGAAGTAAAAATATAGGGTTTTAGGGTGGTTTCATGTTAAAATTCCAATTTTATGATTAATTAAATTTTCATGAATGGTTTAGAAACATGGTTTGGTAAACTGTACACCAACCTTGTTGTTTTCCTCTATCATGAGTCACACAGTTTCCTATAGAATTTCACATGGTTAGCTCTAATAATGTGCCAATATTGATCCATATATTATCCCCGTCCAATAAGTTACATGGTTTCCATGGTAGAACTATATGGTTTTCCCAAATGGTTCTCAAACTGTACACCCCCTTAAAGGCCTCTAAAACCCTTTAAAACCATCAAGAAGTTACATGTTACTTCACCCAAGAAAATAATAATTCGAAAATCCTTAAATAAGGGATAAAACAAATCATAATACACCAATAAAGTATAAGGACATTTTAATCTCCACCTATAAGGTCTTATCCTCCCCAAGAAGTGTTTATAAAGGTCCCTATTGAACAACTTAGGCCACTGAACCCACACATCTGATTTTTCCCCCAAGTATCCTCTTGGATATGACCGTAATACCCAAAAAAACATTAATAAGTGGTAATTTCTTCCCAATAAACACTTTCTCACACTAGTCCACAATATTTATCTATTGCTACACAAATGATGAATCTAGTTCTAACTCAATGTTCTCTATATTGATAACATGCATAGGATCAGGCTCATACCTCTAAAGTGGATACACATAGAACATGTTATGAACACCTTGATACCATGAAGTGACTTCCAATCAGTAGTCCACTATCCTGATACATTTTATGATCTCAATTGGCCTCACAAACTACTTCAACAACTACCCATGTTTCTATAAACATCAACTAATTAACCAAGGTGACACATGTAAGAAACATGATCACCCACAGTGCACTACAAGGGTCATCACCTTCGGTCAGTTTATGAGTGATTCCTAATTTGAATGATCACTAACCACTTTTGAATAAAATACACCCAATCGGATTTCTCCCACATCATACTTTGTCCAAAATTAGTTTTCTCACCTTCATTAGGCCAATACTATGGTAAATGACATGTCCAACCATAAAGACCCTCAAATAGTAATAATTTAATTGAATAATGAGAACTATTATTGTATAAAAAATATACTAAGGAAAAATGATCATCCCATACTCCACTAAAATCAAGGATTCATACCCAAATCATGTCCTCTAGAATCTTAGTATTACTCTCTAACTTCCCATTGGTCTATGCATGATACATCATACTTATCTTTAACTAAGTCTCTATTTCCTTTTTCAAGCCTTTCAAAAACTATAATGTGAAACAAGCATCTTAATAAGATACTATGCTCATAAGCACTTTGTGAAACTGCACTATCTATCAAACCTAGTGCTTTCCCAACTCATTAATGGAAAGAAGCTCTAGTATTAGAAAAAATATGCCACATTTGTTAGCTGATCAATCACAACCCACACAATATCTCAACCTATTGGGGTCCTAGGAAACCCCATAATAAATTATATTATCACCTCATACAAATTCCACATGGGTACTATAATATGTTAAAGTAAACCACCTGGTCTCTGATACTCAACTTTAATTCTATGATAAGTAATAAAATGAGAGATAAAACCAGTGATTCCTCTCTTCATACCTAGACACTACAACTGTCATTTGATATCAAGATACATATTCATTGATCTAGGGTGCACCACCCACTACAAAGCATGAGATTATCACATCAACTCTTCCCTCATAGAAGTGGGAACCACAAATCTCCCATAAATTAAGATCATATAATATCCATCTAAATAGAATCTTAGAACTAGCTAATTACCCAACAACCATTCCCACATTACTAAGCACTCAGAATCTAACTCTTGGATAGTTTTCACCTAGTCCGCCAATGTAGACATGATAACTAAGGGAGAATATTTCATTACCCCTTAATCCAAAAATGATCCCACCAACCATCCTACCAATGATCTAATCAAACATTATTCATCCCCATATGGTATCTCTCTAAGATCTTACAAATTCCAACTAAGAATATATGCAAAAACATTTCCCTTCCTAGGAGTAAAATCCATATCCAAGTCCAAATTCTACAGACACTCGACCCAACACCTCTAGTATAGATTCAATCCCTACTAATAGATTATATTTTACAAGATATTATGGTCCATGTAAATAAAAAACCTATCACTTAAGAGATAGTTTCCCCAACACTTCAATGAATGAACCACAATCACCAATTCTAAGTCATGCATAGGGTAGTTCTACTCACAAGGTTGCATATAGAGATACCCATAAGCAACTATTTGATCTCTCTATATCAAAACAGCTCCTAAACCAACAACCGAATCATCACAGTAAACCATATATCCAATTAAAGGATCAGTTAATATCAAAATTAAAGATTATTTCAATCACCTCTTCAACTCTAGGATATCCTCTTCACACTTATCTATCCACTATAACTTTACCCCCTTCTAGATAATCCCAGTTATAGGTACTTCTAAATGGTAGAAATCCTAAATGAACCATATGTAGTATGCATGAAAACTTAGGAAAATCTTAATCTCGAATTTATTCTTAGGGAATGACCAAGAAATCACTACATATACCTTATTTAAATCAAATAAGATTACCATCTTAGAAATAACATACCTAAGGAATAGCATATCTCGGATCCAAAAGTGACACTTTAAAATCTTGGAATAAAGCTAATACATTTGAAGTATACTCAACATGAGGTAAAGGTGTCTAGTATTCAGATTTATATTTTGTGAGTATATTAGGATATCATCAATGAATACACTGAAAAAACAAGTCAATATATGGATGGATGAACTTGTTCAAGGGATCCATGAACACTACTAGATAATTAATCAACCTAAAAGGAATGACAAGATACTCATACAATCCATAGCTTCTCCTAAATTTTATCTTAGGTATATACTCTTCCCTAACTTGAAGTTGGTGGTAGCTTTATCACAATTACATCTTAAAGAACTACCAAGATTCCCTCAACAAATCAAATAAATCATTGATCCTAGGAAATGGGTACTTATACTTTACCATGACCTGATTTAGATTTATATAGTCCACACAAAATTGAAGTCTTCTGTATACCTTTTAAGTGAACAAAACCTTCACACCCCAAGGATAAGTGTATAGTCTAAAAAATCATTTTTCTTGTAAATCCTCTAGATGAACATTGAGTTATTTTAAATTAGTCGATTATATATGATACCAAGGGATCAATATTGTTTTTTCTCCTAGAATGAGTCTAATATTAAATTTAATTACTCTATTAGGTTGAATTCCTAACAAATAATCTGGAAAGATGTTCTAGTAATGGAATATCTCTAGTGGAAATGAAGAGGGAGATAATGTCTGATCTATTTCAAGGACCATATCCACTACCTATGTCATAATATCTCCAAATTGGATCAAGTGTACTCTTTTTTCACCTACTCCAACATCCCATTCACCGGTCAAAAAAACTCCCCCCTAGCTGTATTAAATGAAACCTATCTCTTATAACAATCAATGTAAAGCTGATAAATAGTATATTAATCCATGCTAAAAATAACATTGAAGCTATTAATATATCATATCATTAAATCCAATAAATTTTCATAATATCCAACTACTACAGGATACTCTATACATATCTATAGATGGTTTACCTTTTTCCAAATGTTTTATTGATAGAAGTAAATTTAGATACAACTTAATCAAAAATTATAACCCAATAATGACTTGAGAGAATATAAAATAATGGGAAGCTCTTATATCAGAAAAAGTAATAGAAAATGTATAGCTAATCAGAACCATGACAATTTTTATATAAGGTCCCTTAGAGCCATTATTCATAACCTATTACATGGAATACCCTTTTCCTATATCGGTCCAATGACTTTATTTCTAAGACCCCAGAGTTGGTTGATTTGTCGAACCCAATAGAACTTGGGCCTACTGCTAAGATTCACTTTCAGTCACATATCTTTCACCACATGTCTTCTTAGTATCCCTATAGAAACTCAATAATAGTTACCTCAAACAAAAATAGTTTAAATTCCCAATAATTCTATATAAAATAAAATTGTTCTACAACCCATTAATTTCTCACCAATGGATGAAAGAAGACTTGTTTCTCTACCCTCCACTAGACCAAGTTTGGCCATCATGGCCTTGTATAGAACCCTAGGATATTTATTTAGGTCCAATCTCCTAACATGGAACTTTAACACAAGTCAAAGTCCCATCTCAAACTTTTAAGCCTTTCATACCTACTTCCCATCCAAAAGATGAGACAAGTGAATAAGCTTCATGAAATGATAAAATTAGGTAGATACTGACATCATTCCTTGAAAAATCTCCATAAACTTCTGAGCTAGACCCACCTTTAGTGTATCTAAGAAAAAGTTCTCAAAGAGAAGATTCTTGAAGGAATCCCAAGATAGACTCTCATGTCTCCATTCATGGATCATAAAACTACACCATCTTCCCATAGGTCCCTAAAGCATGAAAGTAGGCATCTTAACCCCTTGAAACCCAAGAGTCTCTAGTAGATAAAATATTTTCTTGATGATATCAACCCAATACTCAACATCTTGGGGTACTTCAATACCATGGAAGGATGGGGGATGATAAAGCTAGAAATCCCAAGAATAATCAGCCATCGTCATGCGAGTTCCTCCACATCAAACAAGAACTATCTAAAAGACTTCAAGATGGAGTAGTTCCACTACCTAAACCATTAGAGTGCATGTGAGAGAATTCTCAACTACATCCTGATGCATGTCCGGTGCTTGGATAGGAATGTCCTCCCTTGTAGGGGAATTCTAACTCATTTCCCTAAGCAATCCCATATGATGACATCATGATGGAATTATCTGAAATGTAAAATGAACACTTAGAAAAACTTATAATAGCTCACTTAAGGTACACTACTAAAAATTTAGGATGTAGCCACAGTTTGGATCTGTGGATATAAGCCCAAAAACTAAGGAAATAGGTTATAGACATGGTTTAATAAACCGTGGATGGTATTAGAAAGGCTATAGGGAAAGGCCTATAGCCACAGTTTGAAACTGCGGCAGAAGATTAACCCACATAGGGATTATAGCCATGGTTTGAAACTATAGCTATAGGCCTTCCAATTTCATAAACAAAACACCCCCACTCTCCTCCTTTCACCCCCCCCCCCAACCACCACCCTTACAATAGTCCACCCCCTACAAAGCCCCCCCCCACTCCCCCTACATCCCCCCTCCCCCCTGCAAATCCCCCCTCCACTCCCCCCTAGACAGACCCCCCCCCCCCTCCCACCTCTTGGAAAGACCCCCCCCCCCCCCCCTCTTTCCTAGACAGACCCCCCCATACTTCCTGGACAGACCCCACCCACCCACCCCCCTCTAGACACCCCCTCCCTCCCTCCTAGACACCCCCCCCCCCCCCTCTTGGACATCTCCTCCCTCCTAGACACCCCCTCCCTCAAGGACACCCCTGGACACCCCCCCTCCATCTTGGAAACCCCCACCCTCCTGGACCCCCCCCCCCTCCTAGACAACCCCTCCCTCCATCCAGGACACCCCCTCCATCTACAAAGCCCCCCCAACCCCAACCCCCTACACCAGAAGCCCCCCCCCCCACACTCACACACACGCACACACACAGAGACCTCCACCAGTCCAGGACACCCACCCCCTCCCTCTGCAAAGCCCCCCTCCACCCCCTGGACATCCCCCCCTCATGCCAAGAACAGACAAAAAAAGGACCATATGTGAATAAACAATATAGGAACAGAAAAAAAAAGGAGAATAATTTCAGTATTATAATTTGTAGGTTCCAAGAATGAAACACTACGAAATTAATGTTTTAATAGTCTAAAGAAATAATAAATTACAACATGAATGAATAATTATAACTCTTTAAGGAAAAAACATTAGATAGTGTCAAAATATATCATTTACACACTCATAAAACACTTTAAATTTGATTTATAGCATACTTATAGAGATCACTTGTTTTTGAAATCTAACTAACCCAAAAATTGAAACATGAATAAAAATTCATCAAAAAAATTGTCTTTAAACATCACCTATTAAAGTAGCATAATCCACATAATACAGTGATGGAATGTGATAAATTTTTAATGAGGAAACAATAATGTGTAATTAAATTTAGTTTCAGAAATGTATAAAACTATTAAAAAGTATATTAAACCATAAAAGAACCAATTAACCTATTGTATACACACTAATAGTTTGATCTCTCCAAAAAAATTTATAGAAACATCCTCTACATAAGCAACATCATTTGAAATAGCACCCCGAAGAATTTGCAGTGATGCACATCATCATCATAATAACATGCAATATAATATTATGGTTTAATAATCTGATGCTTTTGAAAATGAATTTTCAGATACTGTAAAAGTTTACAAAAAAGTGAAACACATATATTAGTTTAAAAAAACTATTTAATATGATATTGTAATAGTTTAAAATATACATTAAAAGTTTACAAAAATTTCATATACTAATTTTTTTTAATCTAGTTCAAAATATATATTATGTGTTGACGTTTTTTTTTCAAACTCACTCCTAGAATCCTTATTACCAATATTTTTTTAAGGAATTTTTATTTCATAAAATGGGATTTTCAAGGCTTCATATTACATCAACATTTTAGGAATTTATTTCACCAGATGTTAAAACAATTAAAATATTGTTGGAACTATTATTCTCTCTTGTAGGATTGCTTTAACCAAACACAACCTGAGGGAGGTATAAGCTTTGTCACATAAACAATAGTTAAATAAACTGAATGCCTGTGAGTTTTGGGAAGATTTTGTGGCACAATAACTGGGTTGCGATGAAGCACATGCAACAAGAAAACCCTCAATCAAAATATTCACTTAAAGAAAAGTTCATAAACCCTCAAATCCTTATCATAATTCCATGTAAAATTATGTGTGCATGCAGGGGGAGAAGTGAACCCAAAAAAAGAGTATAATTAAACTTATAATTTTCATAATTTTTGTTACTCTGAATGTATTTACAAACCTTGGAAGGGTCAGCTACAAATATCCTTGAAATTAGAAGATGGCATTCCAGTGATACATGAACATATTCTAGAATAGAATACTGTAAATTTATAATTCCATGTAGGAAAAATTCAATACCTTAGAGAAATTAAAATTTATATGGAATAAGAAATTATAGTAATGTGATTTAAAAAACATACACTTATTGTTTTTAGGAAGTTCCTTTGATCTTTAGGGTCCTCGAAGAAGCAAGAGTGCTTTATGTTGAATAAATCATTGATGATTAGATTGAGAAGCTTCCTAAGAAGGGTAAACTAAAATATAATGAGGATAATGATATTTTTTGTGGAAGGTATAATAGTGTTAAAAACATCTACATAATTATTGACTACTTAATAAGGATATAGGGACATACAAAAGAGAAAGTGAGAAACACCATTAACTCATCATGTAAAAATTTATAAAGAATAAATTTTTATAGTAGTGCCCCTTTCTCCACCCCCTCCTCACTGCGCACCCCACTTGCACCCCCTCACCCTGCCCCCTCCCCCTAGACACCCCTTCCCCTCCCCCCTTTCATCACCTACTATTTCCCTACCCCCTCCCCCTTGTACCCCACCTACACGCCCCCCCTACCTCTTGCACCTCCCCCCCCACACCCCTCCCCCTGGACCCTCCTCACTGCACACCCCATTGCACCCCATCCCCTCACACTTCCCCATACACATCCCCCTACACCACCCCATCCCCCCTTGCACCCCACATGCACCCTCCCCCTTCCCCTTGCACCCTATAGTCCCCTCCTCAATGCACACCCCACATGCACCCCCCCCCCCCAACCCTTCCCCCTACACCCCCTGCCCCTCCCCCCTACCCCTGAAAACCCCTTTCACCCTCACCCATTTCACCCCACCTACACCCTCCCCCTCCCCCTACAGACCCCCCCCCCCCCCCCACCACCACCAACACCCTACACCATACCCACTGCCCCTACTGACCCACTTGAACCCCCCCCCCACCCCCTTTCACCCCACTTGCACCCTTCCCACTACCCTTATAGACCCCATACCCCTACCCCCCTCCCCCTACCCCTACAGACCCCCCTTCACCCTTCCCCTCCCCCTACAGCCTCATAGAAACCCATGGCCTCTAGTAAATATTGTTGCCTTAAAATATCAATAAATTATTTGTGTATCTATTAGTTTCCACTTTCATGGAAATAAGTAACATGGTTATTGACTTATTTTAATGGACAGCACTATTAATTTTGAATGACATAATTGAATGTGAGCTACTAAGTAACCCCTATAGAATGTTTTTTAGTGCTCGTAAAATGGTCTCCCTTATCCCCATACACTATTTTTGGATGGGGCATGGATGATCTCTCCATTAATAAGGGTGGTCATCCATGAACAAAAAATTATCATCATTTTTCAAAGGAAAACACCATAATCATGTAATTTCCACCTCACATACTTCCATCATAATGATACCCAACCCATAAAAACATCATGAATCACATCACAACATCCATAAAATGGATAAAAATAACATAAATCAACTTATAAAATTGAATCAACAAGGGAACAACCAACAAATCAATCACACAACACTTTATAAGTTTCAAATGAGACTTTCACTTATGAAATTAAGTATATACATTTTGAGATCACATTGTAAAACCATTTAGAATCCAAAGATAAACCCAAGGGAAATCGCAATCAATAATAAAAAAAGACCACACAACTAAAGAATTCCCCATTTCATTTCGAAATGAAAACTCCATAAATTTATAAATAAATATTTTAAAATTAATCTCACCCTATTCATAAAGAGATCCTACTTCAAATACCTTTTTAAAAAAATATTTAAATACTTTTTGAAAATAAAAACTGACATCTAATACAACACTTTGAATGTGACTAAGGTTCATCTCATGCATTTAAACAATATTGAAATCTAATTATAACCAATAAGAATTTCCAAAACTACTCCAATCTATGATAAAATATTCTAAAATGATTAAAATATTTTAAAATTTACACATAGGAGATTTTAAAAAAACTTGGTATACATCCAAGGATTATTCAAAGAGATATAAATCAATCCATAGTTATTTCAAGAATAATATAGTATATAATAGGTTTCTAAATTCATAAGATATAATTTTAAACCATCCAATAAATTTATATAATTTCTAATAAGGGGATCCATAGAAATACATACCTCAAATGGTGGCAGGAAACACAAAATTGTTTGAAATGAATATCCTTTAAAGGAAGTTATTGAGACATGCACAAAGACAACTCGAGAGGCCCGTCACATTTCCTATCAAAGAATAAATATGAAAATGTGTAAGATATTTTACCTAGGTTTCAGTTGAATAAGGAGGGGTGATAAGAGAGAGAAACACTAGAATAAGGGATAATGGGTAAGGTGGAGACCTTAACTTTAGGTGTCAAAAAATAATCCAAAAGGAATCATAGAGAAATGGAAAGAAGATGGTAGATCGAGAGAGTGGATTTTTGTGGCATGGATGGAGTTAGGGGGATGGTCATGCGATAATGGAGAGGAAAATAAGGGGGCATAGAGAAATAAAATATGGAAAGTTAAATGAAAAAAAAATTAATTTTAAATTTTAACACCTTGTACATGGTGCATGGTTTAGGAATATATTTTACTTAACAATACATTAATCATGTTTATCCAACTTGACAAGAACAATGTGACCATATAGTTACCCCTAGTAAAGGTGCATGGTTGAGGTAACCATGGTCAAACTATGTAAATTTTCTCTTTCAAGGATAGACCCCTTAT
This sequence comes from Viscum album, assembly GCA_963277665.1. Taxonomy (NCBI): domain Eukaryota; kingdom Viridiplantae; phylum Streptophyta; class Magnoliopsida; order Santalales; family Viscaceae; genus Viscum; species Viscum album. The sequence goes on along the minus strand of OY728137.1, from coordinate 193,490,900 downwards.
GCATGGTCAGTGCATGGTTTCTCTTTTCTATGCACAAACTATGCATAGAAGCTACTCCCTTAAAAATTTTAAAATTTCAACCTAAAATTATCTATAATTAATAATGGATAAAAATTAATTTAATTAATTAATTAATTAACAACTACATGATTTATAATGTTTCATAATCACCCAACCATGCCACTTTATTTTCCTATAAAGTCTCCGATCCAAATTAGAGGTCAAATAATAAAAAATTTCAAGAAAAATCTCTGAGAAAAATAATATCCTAAAACATAACAAGATAAAAAACTATTTAAATAAGGATATACAGAGATGGAGAATGAAAAATGTTCTCCCCACCATTTAGGAATAAACTAAAATGGTAGAACAATTTAGAACATCCTACCAAAAATTGAGAGAATTTTATTGTGAAAATAGATTCCATAAACCTACAAAGGGAATAAAAAAACTTTATTAACTAAAGAAAACCAATCGAAAACCACAAGGATATAACTACCCCAAAAAAATCCCATGGTATAAACAAATGGGAATCATCAAAACTCAATGTTTCCAAAAACCATAGATTATAAGAACTAGTGATATTCCGTGTTAAGAAAAAATTGAACTATAACATAAGGGCCACATCTTTCATATGGGGATGTTTAGATCAAATTCATTAGAATACCATCCCATGGTAAATCCAAAGGAAATTAAAAACCAACAAAATCCATATCCTAACTAAAATTATAACAATACCCTTGGTATATGTACATTCAACCTAGCTTATTCCCCTATCCAGGGAACAAATTCAATAATTTCCAAAAAGGAGATGGACCACATTTTACACAATAAAAATATATCTGCAAACATATCAAGCAATAAGGAATAAAAAATCCCCAAATGGAACACCACCTATAATTAGAAAACAATGAGGAAACCAAAAAACACTAATCTAAAACCTCCACAATCCAACCATGCTCACAAATCCAAAAATAGTTTTTTATTTAACATAGAAACAACCCAATAATCTAAGGATACACTAAAAAATGACCAATAAACCATCAAACCAAAAAATTATCCAAAAATAAACAATCAAACCTCCCAAACTAGATCTCACATTAGATATTACAAAATAAAACTGACCCTCACTAATCCATCCATCAACAAAAAATTCATGGAACTAAACCACTAGACCTAAAAATATAAAAATGAGACACTAAAGAAACACTTCCTCTAGAAATCCAAGTCACCTCACTCTGAGACAAAAATGGCACATGCCACTCCATTAAAGGTTGGGTAGTGTTGTAGAAATGAGGAAGGACCGCTAAAACAAATACTATATTTTACACAAGACCTTTATAGGGGTGAGAGGTCAAAATAAAAATATATATAACATAGACCCTTGTATGACCATACCCCAAAAATCAAACAAAACATTCCCAAAAAATAAAAGGGAAAAAATAAAAAATAATATTTTCTATAACAACAAAGGATTTTTAAAAATTACCACTTTAAAAAATATAGTACCAATAAAATTAGTCCTTTATTTAAAAACAAAAAAGAACCCACTTTGAGAATTCAAACATGTCATTTCCTAACCTAACTTTTTAAATTTATAAATGTTTCCAAAAATGATTAAAAAATAGACACCCATTTTTTAAACCCAATATATCATTCTTATTTTTAGAATGGAACACAAACATTCCTTTTGAAACAGTTTGGAAATCACTTACCCTTTTAAATTACAAACACCCAGGGTAAAATACCAATTTAAAAAATACTAGTTTCACTTAAAAGAGGAAACAGATATTTCAAAAAATCAATAACTTTATTATAAAAATCAATCACATGTAATTTTTTTCCAAATTTAAATCAAAAAAACTATTACAAAACATTTTATAAATACAATATCATTTTAAAAAAAAATTCTAAGACCTTGTTTTAAATTTAAAAACATTTTACTTATGAAATTTATTTTTCAAAAACACAAATTAATTTCAAATAACATACAAAATATAATAATCAAAGGCATAACACATGAATAAAAATAAATAAAATTATTCCAACATATCATAAGATTAACCATGACCCTTATCTCGTTTCCCTCACACACACTAAAAAATTTAATGTTCAAGAAGTCTAAATAGAAAAATAAACTGGGGTGAGGAATTGCTCCTTAATTATCCTTATGATTAACACCCACATTCCAATCATACAATGGTTTCTAAAGCATGTCCTGGATCAAAAATTTGGTTGTCTCATTGTTTTTTAGGCCCTAAAAACCAGACTCATGTATCAACTTACTTCATTGTGACTATCCTAGGATATCACATATTTCCCCCAATGAAACTCAATCCATACTGATGAGGGTCAAAAAAAGACCATTACATTCAAACCATTATCCTAATATTAGGATAAATACAAAAATTAAATATCCTTACATTAAGATTATCTTTTTTAATATACACTAGTGAAAAACAAACTGAACAAAATGAGAAAAAGTTAATTAGGTTATACCCATGTTATAGGATGAGGATGATCCTAATAAGGTGGGGTGGACGCATCGAAGGTGCATTGGAGGAGGAGGTGGGGTGGATGTATCAAAGTAGAATTGGTGGGATGGCCATGTTGGGTGCCAACAATGGAAGAGGATGATCACAAATAGGATACATCACGTGGGTAATGGACACCCGTGTTAGAGGCATGTAGGAGGAGGTGGTTGGGAGGTCATCGTGAACTGTGTCGGCTAGAGGAGGAGGAGGGTGTGGAGAGTTCGATCGGACAAAGGAGGAGGAGGCCTCCATGAACAGCATCAGCCAAAGGAGGGGGAGGGTGTGAAGAGGAGTAGAAGAATTCAGAGGAGAGGATGGCACAGAGAGTTCAAGGGAGGAGGAGGGTCATGAATCGGGGGAGGGAGGAGGATACCGATGGATATGAAAAAAAAGAAAAAAAATCCATGGTTTTTTAATTAAATTGTGTTTATAAACAGGTTATATCCACATACCTATAAAACTGTGTCTATAGATCTGTGGCTATAGCCTAAATTTCTAGTAGGGGTAAAAACTTAATCATTTTATAGACACACATAAGGTATTTAAACTAGATGGCCTATTATAAGAGGTTACCCACATCCACAAGGCATAACCCCCTTAGAATTACCCAAGGTCTAACCCAAGTCTCCCATGCCTACACATTAATCATAGTCATATGAATATAAAATCCTAGAATAATCTATTCAATTAATTAAAATTTTAGTACAGATGTATCATAGATGTACAAATCACATATTACTAATGGAATTTAATAAATTTAATATTATGTATGACAAGAAATTATATTCATGACATGTAAACCTAAATTCCTATTCATGAGGCATGAACACACCCAAATCCCATAATCTATAACATCACAACTATACTATGAACCAACACAAAAACTATAATACCACAATCAAAAATAGTAATCCTATTATCATCAACTTGGAGGTTTATTACATAAGTTTTTTCCAGACACTTATGTGACTCCCCTACCTGAGTTCTATATATTATATCTCTTTTATACCTTTCCTCAAATATTTTCAATAAGAAATAAAAAAACCTCCATGGATACAACTTTGTAATGCCTCAACCTGAATCACCTAGTTTGGGTTAGAGAGCTATATGAGCTCAATCATACCTCCACATATGCAATAGGTTTTCAATAAGTGGTGATGGTATGAATGGTTCCATGAGGAGATTATACCCTCAGTAACAAAATACTTACACCTAAATCATAAAAAGTATGAAAACATTCTAGAACAACTCAACAAAAACTAAAGGAAATCATCATACAATAAAAAAATGGAATATGGTTCATACAAAATAAAATAAAAGACTCCCAGTGTAGTCAGTTAACCAAAGTATGATAACCTAAGAACATAAACCAAAACACTATAGTATTAGTCATAAGTTTGATAGGGCATTACTGATGTTTCCTAGATAGGATTCAAGTATCACTGAGAGAGGGAGGGGTGAATCAGTTATGTCTTTTAATTTTATGTTTCCTTACTTATGAAACAAACTTCACCTCCTATTAAATGTTTATTTCCCTATTGAACACAATTCAACCACACATCCACAAGAGCCTAATAATTTAAAAGGTTCACTACTCCACAATAGTAGCTACATCCTTGGTATGGTTTGGAAACAATTCAATACCACACAATCAACTAGAAAATAATCTTTTGATATGGAATACAATGAGTATGATGTTCCCTTACACTCATTTATCACTATGAAAACAATCCAATAGTGTGTGTGCTTATTCTAACACAAAATGATGCAATACAATGTTATGATGCTTTTTGATCCACTTCTATAAATCTTATCTTTCAAAAAAATATTCTCTTTCCAACCGAGAAGCTAGTAAGAACTTCTTTCAGTCCTCTATGAACTATCCTACTTTATCCGTGAACTACTTGTATCCTCCACAAACTAAGTTACACAACATGGCTCGAGTGCCTCATGGACCACCTCTTCCTCCACGAACTATCTCTACTCTATGGATGGAAAATGCCTCACGGACCACCTTTCCTTTGCGATATCTTTTCCTTTGAGGGTTATAGATCCCCATAATGTTCTTCTGCATACTATCCTCATTAACTATCTCCTTCATGAAAATATTTCCTCCATGAACTCTTCTCCTTCACATAAATCTTTCCTCTACAAACTCTTCTCCTTCATAGACCACTCCTTCGTGAACTACTTTGGACTTCTCCAAATTCTTTTTTTCAGTGATGATCACTTATTTATAAAATTAGGTAAAACTTAATTATGGGATTAGGTTATTTTATATAGGAAAATAATTTCAAAAATCTTACTAATTTTATTTATCCAAATTTTAAATGTGATATAGCCTTCACCATGGGTTGTGCTCCTTCCACAAATTGTTTTTCCCTCCGCAATCTGAATAGAACCTTCCTTTCCTCATGGTGTCTGAATCATTCCAAAAATGATTCACCATCTCCCAAATGCAAATGACGTGTCTTCCCATGAATAAAAATCCTCTCATGAACTATGATCCTCCTGCGAACCATTTTTCTTATGTGGTCCATGTACCGTGCTTCACAAATTCTAAATTTTTAATCCCAAAAATTTGGAAAACAATGGGAAATGGCACCACCTAAAATATTTTATTCGGTAAGAATAAACATAATTCTTCACATTCATATATATTTTTCAACAAAAATATACTTTCATCATAAACCTTATCTATCAGGATATATAATCTTTGATTGATCCTCTTTAGCATCATCATATTTTCTAAGGAATGTATTATAAACTCTCTGCCTTCTATCAATATTTTTCAATCCAATAAAACCATAATACGATTAGAAACACCTTTTCTCCCCCATTTCCATTATAAGTATTGTATCACAGGTTCTCCAAACAACTTATGATATTTTTTAAATACAGACCAGTAAAGCATTGTCATATTTTCCATGGCTTTTACAATGTGAATTGATTTATCCTTTTTGACAAAAAAAGAAAACACGCTTCAAAGAAACTCTTATTACTTTCTTCTTCATAAAACTTGGTCCCAAAAATTACCTTTATCCTCCAAGATCCACCTGATCAACTCCCTGATGTAGTACCCTTGTACTTAGCTAGATCACTGAGCATTAAATTTACATGAGCATCAATATTCCCATACAGGTTGTGAGTATATACCCATTAGTACACCACCAATGTCTCCTTAAAAATAAGTGAACATATATATAATGGTGTATTACATGATAATAGAATAAATTCATAAATAAATCTTTTAGTTTTGAGTCATCATACGCTAAACAAGATTCCATGAACCCCATCTCTACCGACTTTGGATCCATGCTGGAAGGGTTGAGTCATACATCATCACATAAAAAATAAATGTTTAGGGACAAAACATGCCCCATATAAAGTCCCATAGTTGATCAAGCCTTGGGTCATACCATAAGGTCTTCACACTCTTGGATCAACCTTATATCAAGCCATAAGTTCATCATACCCCTGCCTCTACTGGGTTGGTCCATAAGGTGTCAAAACCCTAACTCTAATGGGTAACGCCATAAGGTCTTCATACCCCATTCTCTAGCTTGGTTCAGGTCCACAAGATCATCATACCCCATCCCTATCCCAAGATCATATTTTCATTATCATCATATGTTGTACTAGCACATAATCCCCCTCTAGGGTCTAACCAAGACATGATAACCCACCTATCACTTTAATACCAGATACCAACCTCTACAGGATAAGCATTCACACACAAAAATGTATAGAATAGAAGATAAAAAATATAACACACTATTCATAGGTCTCATGGGACACACATACACACCATATTCAAGTCACATCGAGCATAGATCTGACGGGACATACACACACACCAATTATACCATATAACACAACGGTTCTCATGGATGCACATGTACACACAATCCAATCCTAAAAAAAACTTTATACAAAGGCCCTATATGGTAAGGACTTCCTATATTAAGAGTATATTCCCAACACCATGAATTTTTACTAAGATCAATCCCTCTTTCCAATGATTTCAAATGGGAACCTCCACTACAAACGGGTCTAGAATGGATCAAGTAAAGATGACAATTTTCTATATTTGGCCATATATCTATCGAATAAATGATAATTTCTCAATAGATAAATTATAATTTATAGATATAGACATGATATCATAGATCTATGATTACTTATAAAAATAGGAGATGAGATCTAGAAGAAATGTGAAGAATGGAGGAGGAATGACCTATTACCTTGAATTAACATGATCCAAAGCCACTAGATCTAGCATAATTGGAATTTGGAGGGAGAATAATTTCCAAGAACCACCACTAGAGTTCCTAGATTCTGAATTCTTATATGTAGGAAGAAGAATGAATGGATTAGAGTTAAAATACCAATTTTTTAGATTAATTAAATTGATGCACATGGATAACCAAACCCTTCCCCAATAGTGAAAGGATTTTTTCTAATTTGGGTACCCCGAATGGTTTGGAAAACAATATGCCAATTGTGTATTTTACTCTATCTTGAGTCACACAATTTCCTAAATAATTTCATATGATTAGATCTAACCATTCACTAACCATGCACCATTTAATGTTTATCTCCAATATGATGCATTATTTCTTAAGAATAATTGGATGGTTTTTGCAAATTCTTCTCAAAAAATGAACCCCATTAAAAAACTCTAAAACCTTCTAAAACTATATAGAATTTACATGAGACTTCACCAAATAAAAAAATAACTCAAAAACATTTAAATAATTTCTGAAATAAATCATAACATACCTAGAACTTTTGAGTCCATTACAATTTCCACCTCTAAGGACTTCTCATCCTTGAAAAGTGTCTCTAGTGGTCCTTCTATAAAAACTCGGACCATTGATCCCACACATATAATTCCTACTCCTAAGTATCCTATTGGATGTGAAAATTTTTATATTGAACTCAAAAAAGTGGTACAGTCTTCCCCCTCATCACTTTCTCTATCTGATCCACAATCTACCTCAATTTCTCCATAAATGATGCATTTGGTTCCAACTCAAAATCCTCTCTATCGATCACATATTCAATATCAGGATCATTCCTTAGAATTTGAGACACATGGAACATGTTATGCATACCTTGATTCCATGGAGGGAGGTTAAATTAGTATTCCATTATCTCAATATGCTCAATGATCTCAAATAGCCCCACAAACCATGGTGCCAACTTCCCATGTTTTTGTAAACATTGATGCCTTAACTGAGGTGAAACCTACAAGAAAACATGATCACCCAAAACAAACTCCAATATTCATTACCTCTAGTCAATATAAAATCACCTCCTACTCTGAGTTGTAACTAACCACTTCCAAATCAACTACATCATATTAGAGGTCTCCCGCACCATACTCATCCTAACAACAGCTACCTCACCAGCCTCATCCTAATATAGTGATGAACAACATGGTTGACCATAAATATTCTCAAACTATTCCATATAAATAAAAATCTGGTATTTATTATTTTATGAAAACTCTATTAAGGTTAGATGATCATTTTAGGCTCCACCAACCTCTTGGAAGCATTCCCAAAGCATATCCTCTAAAATATGGATCGTCCTCTCAAACTTCCCATCGTTCCATGGATGATACATCATAATTAGCTTCAACTAATTCCACATTTCCTTTTTTAATCCTTTCTAAAACCATGACATGAAATGAGCACCCAACTTGATACTATCCTCATAGGAACTCCATCCATCCTTACTATCTATCAAAGGTAGAGTTCTCTCAACTCATCAATGGAAAGAGTATCTCTAATCAACAAGTAATGTGAAATTTTTTTCAGCTAATAAAACACAACCCACAAAACATATCAACCTATCAATGTCCTAGTAAACCCCATAATAAATTCCATTATCACCTCATCCCACTTTTAGACTGGCATAGGAAGAAGATAATGAAAACCACATGGTTATTGATGCTCGACCTTAATTATATGAATGGTAAAATAATGAATGAAAAAAACCAATTATAGACCTATTAATACCTAGCCACTAAAATCTTTTTTTGATATCAAGATACATATTAATTAATCTAGGGTTAACTTCCCACTGTAAGTATGAGATACCCTAATAAACTCTTCCCCCATGGAATCTAGAATCACGACTCTCCCATGGACATAAATCATGTTGTCTCCATCTAAATACCATACTGAAACTATTATATTCCCCACCAATCATTATTTCATCAATATTCACTCAAAATATGAATCTTTTATAGCTTTTATCTAGTATACTATGATAGATATAGTAACTAAGGGGGCACAAGTCATCACCCCTTGATCCTCCGATGCACCCACTAACCATTCTACCAACAAGATCATAAAACATCATTCCTATTTTTAATTTCACTCTCTAAGATCCTACATCTTCCTACTAAGATAATCTACAAAAAAATTACCATATATGGGTGCATAATCCATCTCAAATTAAAAATTCTATAGATACTCACCCCAATTCATTTTCCAAATATTCAAGTCTCATCGATAAAAGATATATTATAAGCTCTTATACTCTGTGTAAATGAAAAACCTCTCACCAAAGAGATAGTGTTTCCAACACTTCGGGTAATATATTATAGCCACAAATTCTAGGTCATGAATAGGTTAGTTTCACTCATGAGTTTGTGGATAATGAGACGCATAAGAAACTAATTGATCTATCTATATCAAAATAACTCCTAAAACAAAACCAGAAGCATCATAGTAGACCACATATCTAATATGAGGCTTGGGTAAGATCAAAATAAGATATAATTTCAATCTTCTCTTCGACATTAGAAAGGCCTATTTGAATTGATTTTTCTACTTGAAGTTCACCCCCTTCTTGGTAAGCTTGGTCATAGGTGTTGAGAAATGAGAGAAATCATAAATGAACCATTTATAGTACCCATCCAGACCTAGAAAACTCTTGATCTTGAACATGTTCCTATTTTGTACCCAATATATTACCTCCCATACCTTCTTTGGATCAATTGAGATTCTCATTTCATAAATCGAATTCCTAAGAAATCACACCACTTCGATCCAAAAGTGACACTTAAAAATATTGGCATAAAGATGATATTATCGAAGTGTACTCAACATCATCTCAATGTGTCTTGCATGAATCTCTTGGGTCCATGATTATATTAGGATTTCATAATGAATATAATTATAAAAGATTTATTATATGGATGGAAGATCTTGTTCATGGGATCCATGAAAACTAATGAAGCATTCATCAACCCAAAATACCTGAAAAGATACTCATATAGTTCATACCTACAACTAAAAGTTATCATAGGTATATCCTATTCTCTAGAATTAAGATGGTGGTATCATAATTTCAATTCAATCTTGTAAAACCACAAAGCTCCCCTCAACTAATCAAACAAATCATTGATCCTCTATAATGAGTACCAATTCTTTACCATGAATTGATTATAATTTCAATAGTACACACAAAATAAAAGGATTTTTTCACCCTTCTTAGGGAACAAATGTAATGAACCAAAGTTTCATTAATGGAAATCCCACTTGATCTAATTAAATGTCTCTTTATGTAAAATTTTTATATAAAATATCAAATTTTTTGGTTTTTTTTTAAGAATTCTGATTGTTTCTAATATAGTTGTTGAACACTGATCACATGATTAGTATAAATATAGGGCTTTAACAAATCTAATTTACTCAGACAAAGGAAGTGATGGCCTCATCCAGTAGAATTGCTCTATACGAAGCCCATTTTTCGGAGCTCGGAAAAGAGGTGGCGTCTTTGGGCTTCGCTCTTGACCAAGCCCAAGCTCAGCTTCATCATGTCAAGGTCGAACGAGACCGTCTATCGGAAAAGTGGAAGTTGATAGAGATTACCACTCGAGAAATGTTATTTGTGCCACCCCAAGAGTCTGTCACCATCGCACACCTTACCCTTGGGTCTTATGTGGCTATTTTAAGGGGTTATGTAACAAATTTATAGTACTATGTTCATGTACATTATTTTTGTATATAATAATGAATATACTTTCTTGTCATTATTGATACACTGTAAATAGTTTTTAAAGTATAAGTAGTGTTTTTAGTTATTATTTAATTAAGAAATCTATTTCATTAAATTAAGGGATTTTTAAATTAAATAATATTTTAATAAAATATTATTATTATTATTAAATTAATTTTATGAATGCAATTATAATTTTTATTAAGGTTTGAAATCCATTTCTGTCAAAACTCGTGAATATTCGATAAATTTCAGTTTTTATTTTAAAAGTTAAAATTAACATATTTAGAAAATTATTTAAATAAAATAAATGATATTTATGGAATCAAGATGTCGAAATTATCCAACGGTGAATTTTTCCAAATTTTCTGAGACAGTCAATTTTTTGGGTAAAAATTAAATACCATTTAAATATATAATGTGTTTTATGACATCATAATGACCCAATAGTGATGTAATAAAATACTATAATCTTTATGTTCGTCCAATATATGTTTTACCATTAAAATAATGTGATTTTGGGTTTGTTTGACTTACTTTTCAAAGGATTAATGGACCCCTCAAGACTTATTAAACATCTTGTATTTTTAAATTATTTTCCATGGGAGTGTGACTCACCTCCACATAATCAACCCCATTATTTTAAGAAGTTTGGACTTTGGCCTTATAAAATATTATTTTCCTCTTCCCTTTTCCAAAAACCATGGGCAAAAACCATGAGCTGATTTGTGTTTTGGTTTAGTTTAATGTAAGGGGTCCCAAACCTAAATAATAAAGAATTCACTCACCTTTCCTATATAAACCCACCCAAGCTCCCACTTCCTCCTCACTCAAAGACTTTGGAGTTTGTCCAACCTATGTCCTACTCTCTCTAGAATCCTCCCAAGGTGTCCCAAGCTCCCAAGAAGCCTCTCTCAAGCCTCTCTAAAGCCTTTGGAAGCACACTTCCAAGTAAGGGTTTTTCTTCCTTTCACTTTTTTGTCCAATTTTCATAATATTGTTATGCCCTTTTAATTTCAATTATAAATGTTGGGGTATGGTTTCGCACCTCCCCCATACTGCCCTCTTATTTTTTGAATGATGGGATACCCCTTTCTCTCTCATTAAATGCCTCCCATGTACACCTGTTACTATGCCGAAATTCCAAAAGGAACTTCTCTCTCCTCATTTATATTCAAGCAATACTTTTGTATCATGAATCTAAATTCCATTAAAATTATTGGTAAATGTATCTATATGACCCCATTACTGTTCATTTCATGTAGATATTATGAGACACCCCTTTCTCTCTCATCAACCATTTTTATTAATTCTTATATCACGCCGTTATGCTGTTAAAATTGCACCAATTTTCTAAGCCAATGTCATTGTGTAGTGAATACCATTCTCATTTCTCCATAAAGGGTATTCACCTTCATGCACATTTACTTATTAATTATAAAGATTCATTCCACATTTATTTTTCATGTAATAAATGATTATGTTTTATGAATCCATGTTTTATGATCCATGTGGCACACTTATGCATGAAATGAAATGTTTAAGAAGGTTGCGCCCTTATAATGCTCCAATGCATTGGGTAAAGTATAGTATCATGATATGTCATGTGCAATGAGTTTTGAATCATGCTAATTCAAGTGCAATGAGTGTTTACTCGTGCTTCATGTGCAATGAGGATTTACTCATGCTTCATGTGCAATGGGCATTGGCTCATGCTAATTCCATGTTAAGTGTTGTTGCCACATTTCCATGTTATGATTATCATGATTTATCATGCATTTAAGTCCATGTTTCTCTTGTTCTCTATTGATATTCCTATTTTCTAACATGTATTGTACTCTTCATGTATTCCATGTTTATTCCCTTACTGGGATTTATAGCTCACCCCTTTTCTTATGCATGTCCTCAGGTTATCCCATGCAATGCTAAGTATGACGGAATATAGTGGTCATGTAAAAGAAGTTTTCAATAAAGATGTTGTATTTCATGTTTTAAGTTGTTATGTAATGATCCTAATCCCCAGAGACACTAGAACTCTCGATTTTCCATGTTGTATCAAGTGAATAGTTTATGTAATAAATCATGTTTAAGTTTGTAATAAAAGCAGGGTTGTCATAGTTGGTATCATAGGGAGATTTAGTTATTTTTGGGATTAGGATTAGAAAACCCTAGTAAAGCGTTAGATACAAGACTAAGTATAATAAAAACGTCCCTAAGTTTTGGTGAGTATTGAGTAAGTGGGTTATCAAGCAAATACATCCCTGTCTAGATACGAGCAGGTAGAGGCGGCTCTGGCACAGATGTATCCTAGGGGTAAAACCCAAAAACACCACTTTGAGCTAGAATCGAATGGGAACTGGTGCACAACAATGGGTCTTGCTGCACTCTTGGTTACGACACTCCTAGGGGATATGCTTTGGTAAATTCACAAGCTTAGTATGAACCCTTGTTAAGGGAATAAAAAAACCTAAGAATATATGTTAGAAAGTAGATCACGAAAAGCCTATATTGAAGCCTATAAATTCATAAGTTAAGGAAATAAAATTTAATTTATAAGTCATAAACTTTTGTCTTTGGATTACCCTTTATGTGTTACCCCTAACTTTCCTTTTATCCCATCCAATGGCCGATAATAAGAGGACTTGGGCTAACAACCGATGTGAAGATCAGTGTGATGACTGTACTAATGAGACGCCCAATCCAATGGGAGCAGGAATCGCGAACTTTGTCACGCTTATCTCTTAGCTAACTCAATATTTGAATAGAAACACGGGTCAAGAGGAATGTTCAACTCCCCCTAAGAAATAACAAGTCGCTATAGAGAGCTTCATGAGACTAATGCCTCTTACTTTTAGTGAATCATCTGATCCCACGATCGATGAACAATGGATCAACTCCATTGAAAAGATATTCTCCATCCTTCAATGTTATGAAAAAGAGAAGGTTCTCCTAGAGGATTATCGCATAGAGGGTGAATATGATCAATGGTAGACATTGATCAAAAATACGAAGCCTGAGAAGGAGATCGAGGTATTGGAATGGAAGGATTTCCGGAAGATTTTTTTTGATAAATATTTTCCGCACACCCTCCGGCTTAATATGGAAAGGGACTTTCTTTCCCTCAAGAAAAAAGACGAAGAATATGTTGGAGGGTACGAGGAAAACTTCACACGCTTCTGGCTTTGTCGTTACCCCCGAATGAAAAGTTGACCGCTTCTTTGGTGGGATGAAGCCTAGCCTACAAAAAGCATTAGCGATCCGTGACTTCGACAGCTATGAGTAAATTGTTCGATGTGCCATCAAGGTTGAAATGGAGATCGGGGAATCACAGGGGTATCATGGGGACAAGAATCATGAGGTGGACTTCAATACTAGCGGTCTGATGGATAAATCCAATGGTGCTAAGAATATCCAGCACCCCACTTTCCAAAAGTGCAGAAAGAAGCACCCTAGAAATTGCCTCAAGGGGACAAGGAAATGATTTAGGTGTGAAAGAGAAGGGCACCTAGTTGTTAACTGTCTGTAAGAAAGACCTTCGGCTACGACAGAGGAGAGGAACGCTCCATTAAAACCTCAACACATTGTTCATTGCTACAACTACAAATAACTGGGGCATTTTTCAAATTAGTTCCCAAATCCAAGGGTTTTCGGAGGCAACCAACAACCTCCAAGGCAGCATGGATGAGATTTTGCCATCACTTCTGCTAAAGTGAACCCCAACAATGAAGTAGTGATAGGTATGCTAGTTATTCATTCTTGAATAGCAAACTTACTTTTTGATTCAGGTTCTACGCATTATTTTATATCTTGAAAGTTTAGTAGAACAATCTTAGCACCACCATAAATCATGGAAGTGAAGATGTCGGTGAGTATGGAAAATGGGTCAATCATTGCATCCCATTAATATAAGTCCTCCCCTGTTATAATATATGGATTGAATTTCCCGACAAACCTCGTCATACTCCCTCTAGTGGAATTTGATGCAATTCTTGGCATGGATTGGTTTTCCTTATATAGAGCCAACATAAATTGTTGGGAAAGGGAAATCACACTCCATATGGAGAATCGACCCCCGATTCTTTACAAGTGTAAGGAGGAAGATGAATCTCCTTTAGCTCCATCATCTCAAGCATGGATATTACTGCCCTATGAGCACATGTATCTGGCTCAGATGATTGAGTCCAAGGAAGAAACAATCCTTGAAGAAATTCCTATTGTGAGGGAATTCACTGAAGTGTTTCCCGAGGAACTATCTGGTCTTCCTCCTAGAAGAGATGTTGAATTCTCAATTGAAATTTTACCAGGGGCTCTACCAATAACCAAGAATCCATATAGACTGGATGTCATAGAGCTTGAAGAGCTGAAGAAACAACTACAGGAGAATCTAGATAAAGGGTTTATACGCCCAAGTGCTTCATCATGGGGTGAACCAGTCCTCTTCGTCAAGAAGAAGGATGGGTCAATTCACCTTTGCATCAATTATCGTGAGCTCAACAAAATCACGATAAAGTACAATTATCCTCTCCCACAAATTTATGACTTGTTCGATCAGCTTCGTGGAGCACAATACTTCTCCAAGGTGGAATTGCGGTCGGGATATTATCAAGTAAGGGTGAAGAATGAAGATATCCCCAAGACTGATTTTCGCACAAGATACGGGCACTATGAATTCATAGTAATGCCTTTCAGACTCACTAATGCTCCAGCAATCTTCATGGACTTGATGAATAGAGTCTTTAGAGATTACCTCAACAAATTTGTGGTAGTATTTATAGATGATATTATAATATACTCCAAAACCAAGGAGGATCATGAGGAGCATTTAAGAACTGTACTAGAGACTTTGCGTAAGGAGAAGATCTATGAAAATTACAGAAAGTGTGAGTTATGGTTGAAGGAGGTCTCATTCTTGGGCCATATCATCACAAGCAATGGGATATCTGTGGATCCCTCCAAAATAGATGCAATTGAGGGATGGCTGAGGCCAACATCGGTAACGGATATCCATAGCTTCTTGGGGTTAGCTGGATATTATCGATGATTTGTGAGAAATTTCTCATGATTGTCCAACCCTCTTACCAAGCTGACTCGAAAGGGATTAAAGTTTTCTTGGAGTGATGAATGAGAAGAAAGCTTCAAGGAGTTGAAAAGGAGGCTTATCACTGCGCACGTGCTCACTTTACCCACAAGTGGGGAACCTTTTGTGATATTCAGTGATGCTTCGAAGAAGGGCTTAGGTTGTGTGCTAATGTAGAATGATAAAGTGATATTCTATGCCTCAAGGCAGTTGAAAATCCATGAGCAAAAATATCCAACGGATGATCTGGAGTTGGTGGCGGTGATCTTTGCCTTGAAAATCTGGCGGTATTATCTCTATGGGGAGAAATTTGAGATATATACTGACCACAAGAGTCTTAAATATATATTCACACAGAAAGAGATTAATATGCACCATAGAAGATGGATAGATCTCATCAAGGATTATGACTATTCAATACATTACCACCCTGAGAAAGCGAACAAGGTGGAAGATTCCCTAAGTAGAAAGGACTCAAAAATTCTATCAATGATGATAATTGAGAAGGATCCAATCTTCTTAGACTTGATGAAGATGGACATGGGAATCATAAAGAAGGGAACATCATAAATCCTTTCACAAATGATTTCTCAACCATATCTTTTTTAAAGGTTAAAGGATGCTCAAAAGGATGATATGGGAATTCAGGAAAAAATGGAAGCTATCAAAAAATGGAAATCCTCATATTTTAATGTTAATGAAGAAGGAATTGTGCGATTTGGGAAAAGACTATATGTTTCATCAAGTATGGAGCTGAAGAAGGAACTTTTGGATGATGCACATAGTTCAAATTTCTCTATTCACCCAGGGAGCACAAAGATGTATCAAGATCTTCGAGAAAACTTTTGGTGGGATAATATGAAGAAGGAGATCTTTGTATATACATCAAAGTGCCTGGTGTGCCAGCAAGTGAAGGCAGAGAGGCAGAAGTCTAAGGGGATGATGCAACCATTGCCCATACCAGAATGGAAATGGGAGAACATCATCATGGACTTTTTCAATGGAATTACGAGGACATCCAAAGGAAACAATGAAATCTAGGTTGTGGTGGATCATCTTACAAAGACTTCACACTTCATTACTATTTGGGAGGATTTCTTATTGGATCAACTGGAACAGATATATATTAGGGAAGTGGTAAGGTTGCATGGAGTACCACTATCTATTGTGTCTGACTGAGATCCAAGATTCACCTCTAAGTTTTGGAAGAGTCTTCAACATGCTCTGGATACTAAACTGAACCTCAGTACGGCCTATCATCCTCAAACTGATGGCCAATCCGAGTGGACTATCCAAACAATTGAGGAAATGTTGAGAGCGTTCTCAATGGACTTTAAAGTAGGATGGGATCAACATCTTCCTCTAGTTGAGTTCTATTATAATAATAGTTTCTACTTGAGCATCCAAATGGCACCATATGAAGCCCTTTATGGGAAAAGGTTCAGAACACCGGCGTGTTGGGATGAGGTCGGTGAACGTAAGCTGCTTGGACCGGAAATGGTTGAGGAAATGGTGGAGAAGGTGAAAACCATTCAGCAGTATATCAAGGCATCCCAGAGTCGACAGAAGAGTTATACAGATAATCGTCGACGAGACCTTGAGTTTAAAGTTAGAGACATGGTTTTTCTATGTATATATCTATGTAAGAAGGTCATGAGGTTTAAAAAGAAAGGGAAGTTAAGTCCAAGGTACATCAGCCCCTTCGAGATTCTTGATCGTATTGGGGCTGTGGCCTATCGACTAGAACTTCCACCAACCATGGCCAAAGTACATGATGTCTTTCATGTATCTATCTTAAAGAATTACATACCGGACCCTTCACATGTACTCTCTTATGAGGTGGTACAGTTGGAGGATGATCTTTCTTATGAGGAGCAACCATTGAAGATATTAGATCGTAGAGAAAAAGTTCTACGAAATAAGACAATTCCCCTCATCAAGGTGTTGTAGAGAAACCAAAAGTTTGAATAAGCAACTTGGGAATTGGAGTAAATGATGAAGCTGATTTACCCACATTTGTTTTAGTGTGGGAAAAGGAAATTTCGAGGGAAAAATTTCTTAAGGGGGGAATATTGTAACGACCCAAAGTTTCATTAATGGAAATCCCACTTGATCTAATTAAATGTCTCTTTATGTAAAATTTTTATATAAAATGTCAACTTATTTGGTTTTTTGTTAATAATTTTAACCGTTGATAATGTATTCATTGAACAGTGATCACATGATTAGTATAAATATAGGGCTTTAACAAATCCAATTTACTCAGACAAAGGAAGCGATGGCCTCATCCAGTAGAATTGCTCCATACGAACCCCATTTGTTGGAGCTTGGAGAAGAGGTGGAGTCTTTGGGATTTTCTCTTGACCAAGCCCAAGCTGGGCTTCATCATTTCAAGCTCGAACGAGACTGTCTACAGGAAAAGTAGAAGTTGATAGAGATTACCAATCGAGCAATGTTATCTGAGCCACCCCAAGAGTCTGTCACCATCACACACCTTACCCTTAGGTCTTATGCGGCTGTTTTAAGGGGTTATGTAACAAATATCTAGTACCATGTTCATGTATATTATTTTTTTATATAATAATGAATATACTTTCTTGTCATTATTGATACATTGTAAATAGTTTTTAAAGTACAAGTAGTGTTTTTAGTTATTATTTAATTAAGAAATCTATTTTATTAAATTAAGGGATTTTTGAATTAAATAATATTTTAATAAAATATTATTATTATTATTAAATTAATTTTATTATATATAAATGATCATATAATTTTATGAATGCAATTATAATTTTTATTAAGGTTTGAAAGCCATTTCTGTCAAAACCCGTGAATATTCAATAAATGTCGGTTTTTATTTTAAAAGTGAAAATTAATATATTTAGAAAATTATTTAAATAAAATAAATTATATTTCTGGAATCAGGACGTCGAAATTATCCAACGGTGAATTTTTCCTAATTTTCTGAGACAGTCAAATTTTTGGGTAAAAATTAAATACCGTTTAAATATATAATGTGTTTTATGACATCATAATGACCCAATAGTGATGTAATAAAATACTATAAGTTTTATTTTAGGCCAATATATGTTTTAACATTAAAATAATGTGATTTTGGGTTTGTTTGACTTACTTTTCAAAGCATTAATGGACCCCTCAAGATTTATTAAACATCTTGTCTTTTTAAATTATTTTCCATGGGAGTGTGACCCACCTCCGCATAAGCAACCCCATTATTTTAAGAAGTTCGGAATTTGGCCTTATAAAATATTTTTTTCTCTTCCCTTTTCCAAAAACCATGGGCAAAAACCATGATCTTATTTGTGGTTTGGTTTAGTTTAATGTAAGGGGTCCCAAAACTAAATAATAAAGAATTCACTCACCTTTCCTATATAAACCCACCCAAGATCCCACTTCATCCTCACTCAAAGCCTTTGGAGTTCATCCAACCTCTACCCTACTCTCTCTAGAATCCTCCCAAGGTTCCCCAATCTCCCAATAATCCTCTCTCAAGCCTCTCTCAAGCCTTTGGAAGCACACTTCCAAGTAAGGGTTTTTCTTCCTTTCACTTTTTTGTCCAATTTTCTTAATATTGTTATTCCCTTTTAATTTCAATTATAAATGTTGGGGTATGGTTTCGCACCTCCCCCATACTACCCTCTTATTTTTTGAATGATGGGACACCCCTTTCTTTCTCATTAAATGCCTCCCATGTACACCCGTTACTATGCCGAAATTCCGAAAGGAACTTCTCTCTCCTCATTTATATTCAAGCAATACTTTTGTATCATGAATCTAAATTCCATTAAAATTGTTGGGAAATGTATCTATATGACCACATTACTGTTCATTTCATGTAGATATGATGAGACACCCCTTTCTCTCTCATCAACCATTTTTATTAATTCTTATATCACACCGTTACGCTGTTGAAATTGCACCAATTTTCTAAGCCAATGTCATTGTGTAGTGAATACCATTCCCATTTCTCCATAAAGGGTATTCACCTTCATGCACATTTACTTATTAATTATAAAGATTCATTCCACATTCCTTTGTCATGGAATAAATTATTATGTTTTATGAATCCATGTTTTATGATCCATGTGGCACACTTATGCATGAAATGAAATGTTTAAGAAGGTTGCGCCCTTATAGCACTCCAATGCATTGGGTAAAGTATAGTATCATGATACGTCATGTGCAATGAGTGTTTACTCATGATAATTCAAGTGCAACGAGTGTTTACTCGTGCTTCATGTGCAATGAGGATTTACTCATGCTTCATGTGCAATGGGACTTGGCTCATGCTAATTCCATGTTAAGTGTTGTTGCCACATTTCCATGTTATGATTATCATGCTTTATCATGCCTTTAAGTCCATGTTTCTTTTGTGCTCTATTGATATACCTATTGTCTAACATGTATTGTACTCCTCATGTATTCCATATTTATTCCCTTACTGGGCTTTATAGCTCACCCCTTTTCTTATGCATGTCCTCAGGTTATCCCATGCAATGCTAAGTACGAGGGAATGTAGTGGTCATGTAAAGGAAGTTTTTAATAAAGATGTTGTGTTTCTTGTTTTAAGTTGTTATGTAATGATCCTAAGCCCCAAAGACACTAGACCTCTCGATCTTTCATGTTGTATCAAGTGAATAGTTTATGTAATAAATCATGTTTAAGTTTGTAATAAAAGCAGGGTTGTCATAACAAAACTGGATCACCCTGAGGAGAATTTCTTAGTCTGATAAATCCCTTCTCCTATAAATCTTCAAGCTACACATTTAGTTCTTTTAACTCGTCCTATAACACCTCAAGATTTTAAAATAGGAACATCATGCTTGATAGCGTATGTGACACAAAATAGAAATATTGGAAGATAATATAACACCCCAAGACTTTATTGTATGCTTATTTTTAAATAAATTCAATATCTTCAATATCTTTTGATGTATACAACACTAGGTTTAAAAAAAATGTGATATCTATTAAAATATTATTATTTAAACATGACCATTATTAACTAGCCATTAAGTTAAAGGGTATGAATAGTACTAAATAAATAATAAAATTATGTGTTTTATAGATGTATAAAATAAATTAAATTTATATCTATTGATTATAAATAAAATAAGAATCATTTGAAAGTAAAATAAATGTTTTCTGAAAAACTGTATTTTCAAAGAAAATGGTTTCATCGCTTCTTACTCACTTATGATAAAATTAATTTTTGTAAATTTTAGAAAATTTATTTGAAAAAATAAAATTAATTTTTTAAATCAGTAGATAAAAATTATGTTAGGTTTAATTTTTTTGATTTTTCTGAAATTTTTCATTTTTTTGATGAATAGTGAAAAATACTGACTTTTATTGAAAAATGTCTTTTAATTTAAATAATTTAAAAGGTTAAATTATATTTTAAATTAGTTTTAAAATATAATTAGTTCAATTATATTAAAATTTAACTAATTTAGATTAGTATAATCAATTTCATATTGAATGTTGATATTAAAACCTTCTATACTTGTGATAATTTTCTCTTTGAAAATTGGCTTTTCCATCTCATCTGTGAGTATAATTTAAAATTGAATACTAATATCTATGTTAATTGAATTTGAAAAAATTAATTACATATTTTTAATCATAAAAATTTATATAATATAATAATTTCAACTTAATTTTTTACAAAAATGAATAGTGAAAACAGTAAAAATTAATTACCACAGTTAAGGTAAAATGGGTTTATCGTGGGTTTAAACTAAGAGGATAAGGGTTAAAATGACCTAAAAATTGTAAAAATATTATTTAATGTACATATTTACAAATTATACTATAAAACATTCAATCTTAATGTTATTTAGAATCTTTTTTCATGTGAATTACTTTATAATTTTGGATTCGTTTGGGAAATTTCGAAGTAATTTCTAAGAGGGTTCCTTGTCCCCAATTATAAAATGAAAATATATCCCCTCACTTATTCACATACCTCAAGCAATTTTTATTGAACAAAACATACCAAAATATCTTCCCAAAACCATTATACATATTCTAGATATTCTGTTACTCCCAAAAGACCATCCTTAGGGTCCTCAAGAGGAGAACCAAAGGAGGTTTCTCATAGAGAAGGTAACGAAGATCTTTCATTTTATTTCTTATTTATACTTATTAAATTATGTATTAACAATTAAAATTTAAAAAAACCAGTATATAACATATATTTATATTTTATTATATTTTTATAATAATATATAACCATCCCCACATTCATCAAATGGGTAACGAAATCATCAATTGTGTGTACCACAGACTATCGCATCGCTAACCAATGTGGTTCATTTTCCATCACCACATTTCAAGGATAGATTTAATGATATATTTACAAAATTTATATGATATTTATTATATTATTATACTTATATAATTTTAATATCACATATACCCTTTTAAATTTTATTCCATTTCAAATATGATAACGTCGCCCATGTGTACGGCAGACTACCACCTCACGAAGCAATGTGATTAATTTTTCACTTACATTTAATATGGATTGTAATAAGGATAAAATTAATGAATATATGTGATATATATTAGATGATATTGATTATTTAAAATTAATATATCACCCAATTCCATTCCATTTCACTCGTTAATGGAATGATTTCATTGCTCGTGCGTACGTACAACCTACCATCTCCATGAAGCAATATGATTCATTTTCCATGTCTAACATTCATAAATAGTTATAAAAATATATATACTAAGTAAATATTATTTTTATTACATTATTATAATTATATAGATGATATATATATATATCCCGTGCTCAAGAATCAGAACTTCCATAACAAAATGTGTATGAGAAAATAAGATATTTAACACCCAAAAGCAATAAAAATAATGAAATTATATTTACAAACAGGTGGTAAAATGTTAATTGAGGATAATATATGATATTATAAATATTATTATGGTTCTAGTATAAATTAATAATATATTTAAAACCATTATATAGGATTTATGGACATGGATGAAGGAAATCATACCTGAGGTAAGGGTTTCACGTCTCACTTTTACTTTTATGAGACATATGTCATATTCACCACTTATTTCCTCTATGTGGTGTATATACTTACAATTTTATATGTTATATAATGAATATATTTATCTTTATTGTATTTAATGTTACATTTTGTTTCATTTCTTTTATGGTGCTTATGATTTAGAAGTTGCCAAAGTGGTAAGGGTTTATTTCAAAGTCTCATCATTATTCGGGATTATTTATGTTTAATTCTCATTTGGGGGGATTATTTGATATTTATATCTTAAAATAAATCTATTTTATTCACCTATGGTTATTAATGAACTTTATTAAAGTAATATCACCATTTTTCTACTCTTTGGAAATTAAAATGATTGATAAAATGTTTTTAACAAAATATGACTTTATTTCTCTCTTTAGTCTAAAATACTTTTTCATCAAAACCCATGTTTTATAAAACAATCTACAAATTTTTTTTAACATTTTAAAATTATTTATTAAATAAATTTTTACCCATTTTTAATTTTTATAAAAAAAATTGAAATGAATCTCCATGACGTTTTTAAAATAATGCATGTTTGTCTTTTACCAAAAATTTGAAAGGAATATTTTTTTTATTATATATGGAATGAATAGTATTTTACACCATCATGACTGATCAATGTTTTAATGACTATTTTAAAAGTTTTAAAAGTTTATTTTCAATAAAAATTATTTTCAAAATATTTTTTGAACTTTTTGTTTTAAAATTTGATTTTCAAAATGCCAAGGTTATTTCTCTCAAAAATGTTTTTAAGGATATTTTAATGGTGTTTCTATTCATCAACAACATAAAAACTCTATTTTAATTTTTATAAATTGATCATAGGTTGTATTGATTTTATCCTTGTAATTTTTATGGATGGTTTATGATCAGTTTTACTGGGGTTGTATGATTCTATTACCATTCACAATTTTACTATGGATGGTTTATGATTATATTTATTGATTTGGGTAAGTATTAACATTTAGTATGTTAGATTTTAAATACGAATGATTATATTTATTATGTTTCACCCATTTCATATGAGTAATTAATTGAACTTAGTAAGTGATAGGTGGAACTCTCTATAGCCCCTTGATTCATCAGTAGGTCTCATGAGATAAACAAGATTGGTTTTTAGATGAGGCCTTACCCATTTATTCGTATGTATTGGAAAAATGCCTAGATATTATGATATAAATGTCTATAATTATGAATTACATCATTATGAATTTATTTATTTATATTCCAAGTGATTATTCTATTACTTAGAATATCCATGGTTATGTTTACAATCTTATGTGATTATTTATATTGAATTATTTTATCATCATTTAATCCTAGAATATTATGTTTAAGTTATTGATTAAACGAAATGTGTTTTAGTTATTTACCTTTTCATATTTATTATTCCTTATTTATTCATATATTCCTTTATAGTCTTACCCTTACTGAGCATCTGATCTCACCCATTTATTATGTTTTATTTTCCCCAAGATACTAGGAAGTGTTTTTTGATTGATATGTAGGGATACTCTATCAGTAATAATAGAATTATCAAAAAAAATATTCTTTTTTATTTTATGTTTTTAATTGTAATAATAATTTCAAGTATGTATCTAGTTTACTCAGACTACTAAACTATTCAGTCCTTTGGTCTTTTTATATTATGCCAATGTGATAAAGTAAATACTAACTATGGGCTACTAGGGTCAGGGTAACTACACATCTAGTATTGTATGGTATAGAGGGATTGATATAGGTTTCACTCCTATTATGATTTTGATCTCAAATACAATTCTTATATTGGGAGGATTCATAATAAATTTCCATGAAAGAAATCCTGGTAACATCCTACCACTGGTGGAAAAGAAGAATAATCCAATATCTAGTTTATCGTAAGGACTATACCCACTATATGTGTTGTAATAGCTCCAAATTTGCTCAGGTATGGTCCCATTCTTCTTAATCCAACATCCAATTCACTGGTCAAAAAATATTCTCTCTATTATGCATAGTAAAGGATACTCATCTCCTATGATAGTTTTGTACCCTAAAAAATTCAACCAATCCATGTTGAAAATTGCATCGAAGGTGGTCATATATAAGATCATGAAATACCATAAGTTTATATAATCATAAAATACTATAGAATGCTCTAGACATCTCTAGACACAGACTAACTTCTTCCCCAAGGTTGTATCAAGATAAAGAAACTTAGAGGACAGCTTAATTAGAAATACTAACCTAGTAAAGACTTGAGTAGATATAAAATAATGGAAAGATCTCGTATCAAACAAATCAATAGAAATAATATGGGAAATTATAATTGTATCTATAACTTTATAAGTCCCTTCTACACCATCATTCAGAACCCAGTCCATGGAATACACTTTGATTATGTCAGTAAAAAAATATATTTATGAGACCCCTAATTTTATTGATTCATTGACTCCTATGAAACATAGGTTTTCTACTAAGATCCTCTTTTAGTCCCATATCTTTCACCTTGTTTCTTCTTAGTACCCCAATAGATACTTGTCCATAATTCCCTTGAATAGAAATATTAAATATTCCTCATCTTTCCACATCAATGAAATTTGTTTTTAAATTTAGATAAAAAATTGTGATAGTGTCTAATCTATCTACAATTAAAGAACGAGGTGACACCTCTATCCCTGGAGGGTGTTGAAGAAAACTTTCTTTGCCCTAACTACCTACTACCGCACTGCCGCACCTCCTCAGACTTCCTCTTCCAACTACTAAAAAAGGTGACCACTGAATCTATAATAGTACCAGTCATTAGTTCATCGAGGTATGAAATAAGACATGTTACTCAATCCTCCTCCAGTCCCTTCTTGTTCATTGGGTTATTACATAGCACCTTAGGATATGTCATCAGGTCAAAGTTCCTAACACGGTGCCTCAACTCTGGTCAAAGTACAATATCTATATTTTAAGACTCTTTCACCTCATTCCTATCCAAAATAGGGTTGAAGTGAACAAAATACATAAAATAAGGAGAGTATAAAAATATTGACATTGTCTCTTACTGAAGCTCCATAAACTTCTAAGCTCCATTCAGATTTGGTGTATCTAGGAAAAAATCATCAATTGAGATATTTTTTAAGGTATCTCAAACCATACCCTCACTTCCCCCCACCTATTTTATAATACATCACCATCATTTTTTAGGTCCCTAAATCATGAAAAAATCCAACTTAACTTGTTGATCTTCTAGATTTCCCATTAGATCAAATATTCTCTCAATGATATTGACCCAATCCTTGGTATCTAAGGGTCATACAAAACAATATAAGGATAGTGTATATTGAAGATTCTCAATAATAATCATACAACATCATGTGAGTTTAACCACCATGAATATGCATTATCCAAAAGACTCTGTGATGGAGTGGTTTTGTTTCCTGAACCACTAGAGAAAATGCAGGAGCATGTTCAACTGTATCCTCCTACATGTTTGGTCGTAGTATTGTAACATAATCCCTTGAGGGTGTGTTCTAGCCCATTTATATGGGTGGTCCTATAAGTTGAAGTTAAGGGGTGATTATCTGAAATACCAGACCTTAGAAAACCCTATAATAGCATACTTAAGGTAACAACTAAAGATGTTTATAGGAACGCGTAAGGGATTTATACTATAAGAAATATTCTTAGAGGCTACCTACATACAAAATTAATAACCCCCTTAAATTTACCATGGTCCTAACCAAAGTTTATAATACTTACACATTAATCACAGTCATATAAATACATAAAACATATAATACTCTATTTAATTAATTAAAATTCCAAAACAGATGTATCATAGAAGTACATATCATCGATTACCAATGATATTTAATTAAATTAATTCTATTTATGATAATAAATTATATTCACATGTGAACCTATGTGTCTAGTCATGATGCATGAACACACCCAAATCCTATAAACTATAACATCAAAAAATTTACTTAGGAATAACATGAAACTGTAATACCAAAATTGAGAATATAAATCCCATCACATGCAAATTGGGGTACATTATATAAGAGATTTCTAGGGACTTATGTGGATTAACTACCATAGTTACACACATATTATATACATTATACCTTTTATAAAATGTATTCAAGAAGAAAGAAAAAAAGAAAAACTACACTGATACCACTTTGTAATGCCCTAATCTATAATAGAGAGCTACATGACCTCATGTGTTCCTCCCCTTATGCAAGATGTTGTAAAAAATTAGTAGGGGTCTGAATGGTTTTATGAGGAGACTATAAACTTGATAAAAAAATATATACACATGAATCATAATAAGTATGAATAAAAATTCTAGAATAACTCAACAGAAACTAAAGGAAATCATCATGCTATAAAAAATAGAATATAGATCATACAAAATAAACCAAAAATACTTCCAATTTGGTGAGTTAACCAAAGTATGATAACCTAAGAACATAAACTAAAACACTATAATAATAGTCCAGAGTTCATCCTAGCATTACCCTCATCCTCCAAACTTCACCTACTTAGCTCCTCGACAAAGGGCCCTTCACCTTAGTTGGATATCTGACCATAAAATCTATATGCGCATCAAGATACCCATATAGGGTGTGAGTATAAACCCATTAGGACACCAATAATGTGACTTTAACAATAAGTGAACATGTATATAAATATGTATGAAATGATAATAAAATACATTCCTAAATAAACCATCAAGTGTTGAGACATTATATGTTAACCAAGATTCCAAGAAACCTAGATCTACCTACTTTGAATCCATGTTGGAAGGGATATCTCATATTTCTTCACATATTGAATCTTTTCATAAGGTTAAATCATGTCTCGGATCAAGGCCCATAGCTGATCAACACATGATTCAAACCATAAGGTTTTCACACCCCTATCTCATCCATGGATAAGGACATAAGTTTATTGTTTCCCTACCTCTACTAGGTTGGGCCACATGGATGTCACACCCTTACCACTATTATGTTGGTCCATAGGGCCATCATACCCCATTCTCTATCTGGGTTCAGGTTACAAGGTCATCATACCCTTTCCCGTTATCCCATTCCTATCATCGTTAATGTTGCATGTAATAATAGAACATGGTCCCATCTAGGGGATAACCAATCCATGACATTCCACTTATCACTTTGAAACCATATACTAACCTCCACAGAACATGAATTCACACACAACAAGTAATAGTATAGAAGATATGATTATAACACAAAATTAATAGGTATCACGGGTCACACATGCACACCATATGAAATTAACATCAAGCATAGGTCTCATAGGCCACACATGCACACCAAACATACTATAACACCCCATGATTTTTACCTTTAAATAATTGAATGTGTTTGATATATTACTCCATACACAACACCAAACTTAATCGAAATTGTGATATATTTAGATAAAATATAAATATTTAAGTATGATTGTTAAAACCTAGCCACTGAATTAATAGGAATGAAAAGGAGTAACCTCTTTATGAAATATATATATAAATAAAATAAATGCTACAATTCATATGAATTAAATTCAATTTGTTTACCTAAAATTAGTAATGAGATCATTCATTACATAAAAAAGTATATTTCTAAAAATTTCCATTTTATGTGATATGCATTTATTTTTCAAGAATCATATAATTAATGATGATAAATTATGTTTTATATTAATAATTTTTAACACTAATTTATTCAGTTAATTGTATGAAATAATATTATTATTATTATTATTTAATATTTGGAAATGTCATTTTCTAATAAAAATGGGTTTTCACTATATTTTATGATTTTATTAAAAAATGAATCTATAAATTTTATAATTTGAATCTAAAAAAATAAAAATATTTTTTTTGATTTAGAATAAAAATATTATCTTCAGATTAATTTTTGGGATTTTTCAAAAATAATTGGTTTTTAGGTGAACTATAAAAAATACTGATTTTTCTAAAAACCATCACTTCTATGAAATTATCATAATACTATAATGACTCAAATTTTTTTGAAAATTTTTTGTATAATATATATATAATTAAAATAAAACATTTAAAATTTATATATATTTTTTATAAAACCCATATATATCATTTTGGAAACTTAACTAATGTTTTACCCTAAAAACTATTTTTATTCACTTATATAAAAATTTATGTTTCATCAATTGTAAGGATTACATATATCAAAATGGATTTCATATTTTAAATAAAAATTAATATATTATTTAAAAAGTTCAATTAGAATTTTGGGAATCAAATTATGATTACTAATATTAAAATTAATGACCATGATAATGGTAAAATTATCATTTTCAAAGAATTTTTTTATTAATATTGTGTAATTTTATCTAATAAATTAATTTAATATATTTTAAATTATGAATTTAATATTATTTTTAAACACATATATAATTATATTATCACTCATTTAATTATTAACCAATGATAAATAACATTAAGAACACATAAAAGTTCAAACACCATTTTTCAATAAATTTTTTTCTATATGGAAAATGTTTTACGTTAAAATTTAATTTGATATTATTTATAAATTTAATTATATTAAATGGATATTAAATTTAGTTTCATAGAAACTAAATTTGGTAATATGTGTTATTTTATTTTTTTATTAATACATAAATTACTTAGTTAAAAACTAGTTATGAAGGTAAAAATAAAAAAAGGTAAAAGTACAAACTTAAAAATAAATTACTTCCAAAATGATTCAAAAAAGTTTTTAAATAATTTATTTTGGATTTATCAACTCAATATCACCCAAAAATTAATTATTTATAACTTTTTGAGACCTTTAAACTTGAATAGAATAATTATATCATTGAAAATCAAAGGCTGTTCTCAAAAGTGTCTTTTCCCTTGAATAGTGTATTTTTATTCACTAATGTCACACCCATTACTTAGAATTATCTCCTAAAACTATCCCATTTTTTATCCTCCTATAATAATATCTCAATTTAATAACCATTTGGTCCTAATTATTTACCCTAATACCTTCATTTTCAAGGATATTTTCAAGAGAAAGTTCAAAGTCCCAAAGTGAGTATTACATAATCCTTGACATTTTATTCTTAATATTTCTCTTCCAAAACTATATTTACCATATTAATATGTTAAAATCAGTATAAATATTATACTAAAGTGTTATTATATTAACATAACATCCTTTATTTATCCATTTCCATCAACTTAGATAAACAAAAGGATATTAATCGTGCGTTGTGTGAACTACTGCCTCCATGATGTAATGTTTTTTTGTTTTCATATTTATTTTCCTTATTGAAGAAAAACACTTCAAATATTATTCAAAAAATAAAAATAATATATCAATAATATCATTATTCTTCTATTATAATGATATTATCCACTTCCTTAACAATATTCATCCATTGAGATATAGTGTGTTTAAGTTTGGATTAGTTTAACCACCTACTTGAATAATGAAATAAAAATCTACCATTGATTACTATGGAAACTTAAATAGTAATATCCATATTAATTATGATATAAAATATTTTCATATATTCATTATTTAATTATAAAATATTAGAAAAGTTTTCGATTTAATGAAAAATGCTTTATTTCTAACTAAATTGGATTTTTATGTATTATATGGTTTTATATAAAATATTGATTTCTAAATTATATAATTTTAATTTTAAAAAATTAAAATCATTTAGAAATTCATAATTTTAAATTTATATTAAGATAATTTTGTGATAAGTTTTTGAAAATCTTGAATTTTCAATGAATAGTGAAAATGTTGATTTTCATTAAAAATTGTATTTTCTTTTAAAATATTTATAGAGAAAAAGTCTATTTTAGATTATTTTTAAATTTTCATTATTTATTTTTTATTTAAAATAATCCAATTATGGGTTTTTAAATTAATTTTATACTTGAAATTAGTATAAAAATATTTTATACTTAAAAAGAGAATTTTTCTAAAAAAACTATTTTTTGATGCATTTTGATAGTTTAATTTTAAATTAAATTATGTCCCTTATGTGTTTTGAATTTTGAAAAATTTATTCCATATTTGGAATTAGTGGGTTCAAATTTGGTAAATATTTACCTTTTATTTTTTATCAATATGAATAGTAACTTTACAAATTTTTTTATCACAGTAAAGGGTAAATCAGGTGATTAGGGTTAAAAATAAAATAATAAGGACTAAGTAATGACCCTAATGTTATATTTGGTGTCCTAGAACCAATTATTTTTACTTTGATTACATGAATATTTAATGTATTTAAATATTATAAATATTATTACATATTTTTTATTGTTCTTCATGACTATGATGTAATAATGTCCTAGAGTATTCATCGCATTGATAATGTCATATTAGTTCCCCACTATGATGAGAATCTTAAAGTTCTATGACAATATTCTTAAATATAGTTTTGCAGTTTGATGACATACTATGATGGGACACATAGTAAACAAACTTTTAGGTGTGAGTACTCATAAGCAGATGAGACTTATTCTCATAAAGTTCACACTTGGTAATCAACAAGATGGGATGTTATGAGAATAGAACCGCTTGTAGAAATTCTGAATGTTTTGGTGTCATCGAATATTCCTATCTATGAATGTGTTTAAAGGTCCTTAGACTTTAATATTATCATTAATGTGTGTCACGAATCATGCACTTTGATTTACTAACAAAACCCATCATTTCATATGTTAGTGGGAAGTAGGGTACATTGGGTGTGTCACGAGTGACATGTTATTAATGGACAAGTTGAGAAAGGATTTGTCCCTTCCATTTATGGAAATTGATATCTCAGCCCTTGGTTAAAATAGAACTATCGCCCTAAATTCCATGGCCATGGTGTAACGATGAGTTTATTTTAGTTAGTCAAAGAAAGAAATATCAAGAAAATAGGTTGATGACACTATCATGAAACCTTCTTAATTAGATATTGAGAAAAAGGAATTATATTACATAGTGAGTGTTCATATTTGGATTTCATCATTGCGACTTTAATTTCTTTCTCTTGGGTTCCTTGACCTATTTCTAGACAGTACTCTTGGACTTTAGGTAATCCCACCTAAAGCCAATAAGAAATAATCCTAGAGGATCACACACTAAGTGTTTCATGGTCTCGATTAAATTTTATTTGAATTTAATTAAGGGAATAAATATTATTCTCAAGACCGTGGAATAATTTTATTTAAGTTAAAATGATTGCATAAATTAAATAAATATTTATTTATTTATTTTATTGAACAATTAATAAATATTTATTTACTAGTTTATAAATAAAATATTTATTTAAGAGAATAAATTATTTATTTATTTATTCGGGTATTCAACAAATGGAAGTGGAGTTCGAGTGGAACAAAGTCAGTCTAGAAGTAAAATAATTATTTACAATACTGTAAATAATTATTTAACTAGTTGGCACAAGACAAAATAATAATAATGTTGTTATCATTATATGGCACAAGATTTCATTTATGATTTTGTTTTGTTTATGTTGGTGCACCAAGAATAATGGTGTTTTTATTTTTATTATGTAGAATAGGTTTTCTCCAAGGTTATGAATGTATTTAATTTTTTTTATGCAATTAAATATTGTAACTGAAACCCCATGTCGTTAAATAGAACAGTACGTATATTGTGTCATTACTCCGGGTGAACTGAATTTTCAGTGGTGAGAGAATTGTTGTGCCAAAATAATGTCACTCTCAAATCCTCTTTTATCCCCTCTCAAGAACAAGAAATGTTCTTCAAGGCTAAAGAATAGGTGATAAAGAATGACTGATGAAAGACACTCGCTTCGCCATGCTAGCACCCAGAGAATGAGTGGTGTCGATTGGAGGCCATCAGAACATGTGTGGAACACCGCTAGAGGGATTCTAGTTTGGATACTCACAAGCGCAAAAAGACAATACATAAGGGTCATTACAGATGCTCAACATCATCAAATAATAAAGTACTGAAGATCCAGGTATTTAATTTATGTAGAAATTATTTTAATTAATTATAAACATAATGTGAAAGATCCTATCTCTAGGATCAGGCACCCTTTTTTCTTTTGTCTATATCTTTGATCTTAATCTATGGATACTGGTGTTTATCATCATATTAATCTTGGATTGGCCATTGATTATGGTAAAGTAAAAGTTGGGACCTCCCAACAGCCACTCTTCTACTATGTTTGGAACCTTCAACTGGTATCAGAGCAAGCTCATCATCATTTATAATTATTTATATAATTATTTGATGATTTACAATTTAATAATTTAGTTTTTCCATTAAATTTTAATTGTACTTGTAATCTAGATTTTGAGATCTTTTCTTCCTCTTTCGTTTCTCACAAATCTAAGAGAAACAAATAATTTT
This sequence comes from Viscum album, assembly GCA_963277665.1. Taxonomy (NCBI): domain Eukaryota; kingdom Viridiplantae; phylum Streptophyta; class Magnoliopsida; order Santalales; family Viscaceae; genus Viscum; species Viscum album. The sequence continues at coordinate 193,457,809 of OY728137.1, read as the reverse complement.
TGGATTAAAATTAAAGTGAGGAACTCATCGGGAGGTCCCGATGATTCTGTCCAGGTGAAAAAAAATTACACATCATGTGTTTGGACATACACATCGTGTTCTTTTCTATATACATCTTGTAATATAGACTACATTTTGTGTGGTCATGTTTAGTACATCAGGAGTAATTTTAAAATTACTCAAGTCATGTGTCTTTATTACACATGGTGTAATTAATTTTACACCACGTGTTGACTGGGAAATATAGGCACACACTTACCAAATTACATGTTGTGTGGCCCACTGGACATGGTGTGTAGTCCCTTCGGGTCAGAGGCCAATCCATGTATCCCATACATGGATTGAGATGACTGGTAATCATGTAACACAGAGACAACATGGTGTGTGGACCATTGGATATGCCATGTACTTAGAAATATCCAATGTACACCTCGCATGTTGAGTCCCTAGGCATGTACTTCGGGAAAGATTATGAAGGTAGTAAACATCATGTAGTCATAAATACACACCACGTACTTTACCAAATTACAAAAAGTTAAAACTTTAATGTTTGTGTAATATTCAGAACTACATATCATGTAAAAATTGTATTATAGGTTGTTACTTTATGCATTGAAGCATCATGTATTCCATATGTAAGAAGAGTAAAATATTATAAAAATATATTAAATTTTTAGTAGATTCGAATAGTTATTCACCAAGTTACCTCCAGGGTATATTTATGTACAAGGATGAGAATTTCAAGGAAATTCATAAAAGGAATTAAGATAAAAGAATTGATTAATTAAAGATAATAATTAATCAATTCGAGTGTGATTTATCTTAATAATAATGATTATAGAATTGAATTCTAGTTTTATTAATTACGTACCTATTTTCATTTATGTGGATGATAATGATCTAGACCAGACCTTTGTATGTGATTGGTTTCCCTTTTAATTTATTTGTTAAATTAAAATTTTAGCATGTGAGCCATCTCTCCTCATTAATATATAGGGCATGTGTGCCCATGTTTTATTTTATGTAAACCCCCTTTTTTACCCCTCACTTTCATTTGAGTTATAAATAATATGTAATGGATGGAGTCCCCAAGCTAGTGGAGGCGGTTCAAGCCTGATCCCAGACAAAACCAATCCCAATATATACAAAGGTGGACAAGCGGAAAGCTATAAACACCAACCCAAATGGTTCAAGGTGTTTATACCCTAGGTCAGGGTTAGTTTATCAATATCTTGATAGACTAACCATTATAAAATATCATGATCATTCCCTTCATTTTATTTCTTTCAGTTGCATGGATTATCATTATGGATTTATTATCGTGATCACATAATTAAGGAATTAAACAAGCATGCAAGATGGAACTAAAATAAACCAGGCTTATGAAAAAATATTATCAAGACATGTTTAAATCACTTAAGTAATTTCTACTTAATATTAAAAATCATGTTATAAATATAATAATAAATTTACGTATAAGTGATAAAAAAATATCTCAGTAAAATATAAAGTCATACTAAGCCTTTCGTTACTTGATTAAGGGAAAGACACAATAAAACTATTTGTTTGACCAACCCTTGTTGGGATACTTAATTTTATACAGGAAGCCCTTATGAATGTTTTGGGTTGACTTAACCATATTAAATCAAGAGGATTATCCCTTTAAATACTTGTATAATATTGGAGGCAAGTGTTGAGGAAATCCAAGTTAGGATTTTAGGATTGGGGAGTCCATTAAACAGATCAAGGAGCTTCAAACTCGTAGTTGGAAAAGACCTACCTTCCAAAATACCTTCAAATAGCTTGACCAACCCTTGTTGGGGTTATGTGAAGGGGAATATGGATCCTTTCCACTAGAATTTCCAAGAAACTGTACATTACAAGTTCAATGGTGAGGGTCATTGGGACTTGATAAAACAGTAGGAGACATAATAAAATTAATTTATTATTTCTCATAAAATGTAATCAAGAAAGTACTAATAATATACTCTTTTAATTGTAGAATAAAATTACAAGATCAACCACACTATCCTTACGATAAATTTTGGAAAAATACAACATTCTAACTAGAAGTAACTTGCAGGAATGTTTTAGATTCCTTCGAGTTGTTCTACACCATGAATGGAATTCTTACGTGTTGGAGTCATCATTACCCAATCCGCCTTCCAAAGAGGCAACTGATGAGGATTTCTTGGTCTACGTGAAACATATGAATGACACAGTTTACGTTCAATGTTTGATTCTTTTATCAATGTCTAGTGAACTCATGAAGTCTCACAAAAACATGGATGTGTATAGCATACTCGAGAACCTCTGGGGTCTTTACTAGGATAGAGAAAGAAAATAAAGGTTTTAGATATCTAAGGAAATATTTTAGAGTAAGCTTGGAGAGGGTGCCCCAGCTGGGCCTCGCGTAGTCAAGCTCATTGGCTACATTGAGCGCCTAGAGGTTCTAGGGTTTAAACTCCCCAAATAACTGGGTACTGATCTCATTCTATCATCACTCCCTCACATATTCTCTAGTTTTGTTGTTAATTTCAATATGAACAACATTGAGACATCTCAATCTGATCTTTCTATCCTCATTTTCTAAGTGGACAAAGATATGAAGCACAAAAATCCCTCTGTCCTTATGGTGAATAATAGGAAAGGGAAGGCGAAGAGATTTAATCACAAAGCTTCTTCATGCTCTTCCAAGAAAAAGAAGATCAAGGGGGAGGTAAGGGAACATATAGTTGTTTGTTTCGCATGTGGAAAGAAGATACACTGGAAGAATAACGACACCCAGCCAAATAAGCAAGGGGAAGCTTCAAGTGAATTTTTTATCGAGTGAAATTTATTTGTTTCTATAAATTGGGTATTGGATATAGCTTTTTGTGATCACTTATGTATTCAAATATAGGAACCAAGTAGATTTAGGAAAATTGACCGAGGGGAGGTAGATCTACGAGTAGCCAACTAAGTTATACTTATTGCTATAGTTTTTTGGGATTACCACCTCACATTGCTGACTGGGATGATCTTGGTGTTAAAGGGTTGTTATTATGTTCCTTCTGTGACCAAAAACATTATTTCTATATCTAAACTAGACACATATGGATTTTTTTTCATGTTCAGAAATGAATGTTTCTTCTTTTACAAAGATAGCATTTGTTTTGGTATGGCACATTTATACAATGATCTTTACATGTTCGATTACACAAACCAAGTAATGGAAATCGATAACAAAGATACTTCACGTGACTCATACCACACCCAACTGTGGAATCACGGGCTAGGTCATGTAAATGAGAAACACATAACAAAGTTAAATCAAGATGGATATTTAGATTCTTTAAAACTAAAACCAATTGGTGTATGTCATGCGTGTTTACAATAAAAGATGACCAAATCCCCATTTAGTGGTAAAGGTGAAAAGGCCAAAGAGCTTCTTGAATTCGTTCATAACAATGTGTGTGGACCATTTACAGTTGAATCAATGGGTGGGTACTCATACATCATAAATTTTATTGATGATTTTATAAGATATAGATATATCTACTTAATGAGGTATAAGTCTGATTCTTTTGATAAGTTCAAGGAATACAAGAATGAAGTTTAGAATCGGCTTGATAAGAAGATTAAGTAACTCTACTCAGACTGAGGTAGAGAGTATCTTAATCAAGACTTTATTGATTACTTACATGATTTTGGGATCCTATACTAACTCACTCCTCCTTACATGCCTTAGTGGAATGGTGTAAGCGAAATGAGGAAATATACCTTGTTGGAAATGGTGAGATAAATGATGGGTCATGAAAGTCTTCCATTATCCTTTTGGGGATATGAGTTACAAATAGTGGCACACATACTAAATCAAGTACCAACTAAATCGATAAATGGTATTCCATACAATATTTTGAGTGGAAGAAAATCCATGTTATCTAATTTACATGTATGGGGTAGAGAAGCGTTTGTTAAGGCCTCTTCATGTAACAAAATTGCACCCTGAGGCACAAGGTGTACCTTTATAGGATTCCCCAAGGAAATAAGGGGATATTAACTATATGACCCCTCAGAAAAAAAAATTATAGTGTAAATACTCTCCATATTCTTTGAGAGGGAGAATATATAAAAAAGAAATAGTGGGAACTATATAGACTTCTATGAAGTCGACGCTCAAGGTACACAAGATTTGGTATAGAAGGAGATTCCACAAATCCCTATGGAAGAAAGATCTATTCCAGAGACACAAGTACTACATACAAGTACAAGAGAGGTTAGAGAACTGGAATAGTATGGTTTTATAGTTACCAAGGATGGTGACTCATTATTAGTTGATAATAATAATCCTCTAACCTACAAGGAAGCAGTAAGTAGAATAGATATTTCCAAGTGGCAAGAAGACATGAATTTAGAAATGGATTCCATTATCAAAACCAAGTCTGGATTTTGGTAGATCCTCCAATTGATGTAAAGCCTATTGGTTGAAAATGGGTATTCAAGAAGAAACTAGACATGGAAGGACGTACCTATAAGGCACGACTGGTTGCAAAAGGGTTCAAATAGAATCAAGGAAATGACTATGATGAAACCTTTTCACCAGTTTCAATGATAAAATCCATTATAATTCTATTTCCAATTACTTCTTACCATGACTATGAGATTTGTAAAATGGATTTCAAAACATCCTTCCTTAATGGGAACCTTTAGGAAGATGTCTACATGACACAACCTAAAGGTTTTGTAACTCAAAATGATTTCAATAAGATATGAAAGTTGTAGAAATCCATTTATGGATTAAAGAAAGCATCCAGGTCATGGGACATTCATTTTGATGAATCTATAACAAAATTTGGTTTTATAAAGAATAAATGTGAACCTTGTGTCTACAAACGGTTTAGTGTGAGTGCAGTTGTTTTCCTAATAGTATAAGTTGATGACATATTACTTATTGGAAATGAGATACTAGTCTTTCATTCTGTTAAGGCATGGTTGAATCAATGATTCTCCATGAATAAATTAGGTGATCATGAATATATTCTTGGGATCAAGATCCAAAATGATAGATCCAAGAGATTGTTGGGCCTAATTCAAAGTACATACATTGATAAGATACTAAAGATATTTAGTGTGGAACAATCCAAGAGGGTATTGTTTCCTGTGTCACATGGAATTCATCTTTCCAAGAAAATTTTTCCTCAGATGCATGAGGAATGAGAGAGAATGGAAAGAAATCCATTGGAATCAGTTATTGGGTTAGTCATGTATGCCATGATATATACTAGGCTAGATGTCTCCTACTTATTAATTGTGGTATAAAGATATCAAGATGACCCTGGTGACCACCATTGGATGGTAGTCAAGATTATCCTTAAGTGTCTAAGACATACTAAGGATATATTCTTAGTTTATGGAAGAGATGAGGAACTAGTCATCAGAGGATATGCTGATGCTAGTTTACAGACTAATTCACATGACATGAAGTCATAGATAGGATACATATAGACTTTGAATGGAGGTACTGTGAGCTGGAAGAGCTAAAAGTAGAGTATCTTCACATATCCTATAGAAGAGTTCGAGTATATCACAACTTTTGAGGCATCTAAAGAAGCAGTTTGGATGAGAAGCTTCATCCAAGAGCTGGATGTGGTACCTAGAAGTAAATGTCCCATCACACTCTATTGTGATAATACTGTAGCGGTGGATCTCTCAAAATATCCTAGGTCACATTAGTAGAAAAATCACATACTTTGGAAGTATACTCTCTTGAGGTATTTTTCTTAGAGAGGTGAAGTTGCAGTGAGAATATTTTCCATGGAAGAAAACATGTTGGACCCCTTGACTAAAGCCTTAACTTGGTAAAAAAATGATCATCATGTGAGTTCTAGCGGACTGAAATTCGTAGGCTGTTGGCTCTAATTCAAGTGGGAGTTTGTTATATTTGGTGTCCTAGAACCAACTGTTTGTACTTTTATTACATGAATATTTAATGTATTTGAATATAAAACATCTTATTATATATTTTTCATTATTTTGTATGGCTATGATGTAATAATGTCCTAGAGTATTTGTTGCATTAACAAGGTCATAGTAGCTCCTCTCTATGATGATAACCTTGAAGTTCTATGAAAATATTCTTAAATATAGTTCTATGGTTGGATGACATACTATGATGGGACATATAATATATATACTATTTGGTGTGAGTACTTGTAAGAATATGATACTTCTTCCCATGAAGCTCTCACTTGGTAATCTCCAAGACGAGAGGTTATGAGAATAGACCTACCTGTAGGAATTTTTCATGTTTTTATTTCATCGGATATTCTAATATTCAAGTGTGTGTAATAGTCCTTAGACTTTAATATTATCATTAATATGTTTCATGACTCGTGCACTTTGATTTACAAACAAATATCACCACACCATATGTTGGTGGGAAGTAGGGTACATTAGGTGTGTCACAAGTGACATGTTATTAATCGATAAGTCGATGAAGGATTTGTCCCTTCCATTTATGAAAGTTGATATATCTACCCTTTGATTAAAATAGAACTTTCACCCTAAATTCCATGGCCATGGTGTAATGATGAGTTCATTTATGGTAGTCAAAGAAATAGGTATCAAGAAAAAAGTTTGATGACACTATCATGAAACCTTCTTGATGAGATATTGAGACAAAGAGATTGTATTAAACAGTGAGTGTTTGTATGTGGATTTCATTATTGCGACTTTAAGTTCTTTTTATTGGGTGCCTTGACCAGTTTCTAGACAATACTCTTGGACTTTAGGCAAGCATTCCTAATGCAAATGAGAAATAATCGTAGAGGGTCACACACTAAGTGATTCTTCTGGTCTTGATTAAATTCTATTTGAATTTAATTAATGTAATAAATATTATTCTCAAGACTATGGAACAATTTTATTCATGTTAAAATGATCGTATAAATAAAATAAAATTTATTTATTTATTTTATTGAAAATTTAATAAATATTTATTTACTGGTTTTTAAATAAAATATTTATTTAAGAGAATAAATTATTTATTTATTTATTCAAGTGTTAAATAAATGGAAGTGGAGTTTGAGAGGACCAATACCGGTTCGATAGTAAAATAATTATTTGAAAAATGGAAAATAATTATTTAACTAGTTGGAAAAATAAAAAATAATAATAACATTGTTATCATTATGTGGCACGGGATTTCATTTATGATTTCTTTTTTCACAAGTTGGTGCACCATGAATAATTGTGTTGTTATTGTTATTATGTATCACGGGTTTTCTCTAAGGTTATGAATGTATTTAATTAATGTTACACAATTAAATATTGTAACTGAAACCCCATGTTGTTAAATAGACAGCTATGTCTATTATGCCATTATGCCTGGTGAACCTAATTGCTCATGGTGAGAGAATTGTTGATCCAAAACAATTTCTTTCTTGAATCATCTCCTCTCCCCTCTCAATAACAAGAGTCATTCTTCAAGACCGAAGAACATTCTATCAATAACGACCAACGCAAGACACTCACTTTGTCGTGCTAGCACCCAAAGAACAAGTGGTTTCAATCAGAGGCCATTGGAACACATGTGGATCACCACTAGAAGGATTCTGATTTGGATCCTCACAAGTGAAATGAGACAATCTAAAAGGGTCATTTTGGAAGATCAACATCATTAATGAATAAAGTACCAAAGATCTAGGTATTTAATTTTTGCAGAAATTATTTAAATTAATTATAAATATGATGAGAAAGATCCACACTCTAGGATATGGAATCCTTTTCTTATTTTGTCTAGATCTTCAATCTTAATCTGTGGATACTAGTTTTTATCATCGTATTAACCCTGTATTGTTCATCGATTACAGAAAAGGAAAACTTGAGCCCTCCAAACATCCATGCTTCCGCTACATTCAAATCCTTCAATTGGTATCAGAGAGAGATCATCATCATTTATAATTATTTAAATAATTCGTTGATGATTTACAATTTAATAATTTAGTTTTTCAATTCAAGTTAAATCGTTCTTGTAATCTAGATTTCGATATTTGTTCTTCCTCTTTCATTTCTCATAGATCAAATAGAAACAAATAATTTTTTGGATTAAAACTAAAGAGAGGAACTCATCGGAAGGTGCTGAAGATTATGTCCATGTGACAAGAAAGTACACGCCGTGTGTTCGGACTTGTACATAGTATTCTCTACCATACATACCATGTAATCCAAACTACAAGTCATGTGGTCGTGTTCATCACTTTGAGAGTAATTTGGAAATTAATCAAGTCATGTGCATTTATTACACACTAAGTAAGTAATTTTACACCACATGCTGACTAGGAAAGATAGGCACATTCTTACCAGATTACATGCCATGTGGCCCACGGGACACGGCATGTAGTCCCTTCAGGTCAGGGGCTAATCCGTGTATCTCATACAAGAATTTAGATGATTGGTAACCGTGTGATGTGGAGATAACATGGTGTGTGGCCCACTAGACATGTCGTGTACTTCGAAATATCTGAAGTATTCCTCACATGCTAAGTCCCTAGGTGTGTACTTTAGGAAATACGGTTAAGGTAGTACACATCATGTAATTGGAACTACATGCCATATACTTTAACAAATTACACAAAGTTAAAACTTTAATGTTTTTGTAATGTTCAGAACTACTTATCATGTAGAAATCATACTATAGGTTGTTACTCCATGAATTGAAGCACCATTTATGCCATATTTAAAAAGAGTAAAACAGTATAGGAATATAATACATGTTGGGTAGATTCAAATGTGTATTCACCAGGTTACCTCCAAGGTACATTTATACACAAGGATGAGAATCTCAAGGAAATTCTAAAAAGGAATTAAGATAAAATGATTGATTAGTTAAAGATAATAATTAATCAATTTGATTGTGATTTATCTTAATAAGAAAGATTAAAGAATTTAATGTTATTTTTATTAATTGCATAACTCATTGCATGTATGTGGATGATCATGAGCTAGACCAAAACCTTTTATGTGATTGCTTTCCCTTTTAATTTATTTATTAAATTAAATATTTGTCCTGTGAGCCATCTCTCCTCATTAATATGTAGGGAATTTGTGCCCATAGTTTCTTTTATGAAAACCCCCTTTTTTAACCCTCACCTACATGTGAGTTAAAAATAATATGTAATGGATGGAGCTCCCAAGATATTGGAGGTGGTTTAAGCTAGAGCCGAGATGAAACCAATCCCATGAGATACAAAGGTGGATAGGTGGAAAGTTGTAAACACGAACCCAAAAGGTTCAAGGTGTTTCTCTCCTAGGTCAGGGTTATTTTATCAATTTCTTGATAAACTAACCATTAGAAAATCTCATGATCATTCCCTTTACTTTATTTTATTTCTGTCAGTTTCATGGTTTATCATTATGGATGTGTTGTCACGATCACATAATTAATGAATTAAAAAAGCATGAAATATGGAACTAAAATAAACTAGGATTATGTGTAAATATTATCAATACATGGTTAAATAACTTAATTAAGTTCTAATTAATATTAACAAGCATGTGATAATGATAATAATAAATTTATGCATAAGTGATAAAAAAATCCCTCAATAATATATTAAGTCACACTAAGCCTTTCGTTACTTGATTAAGGGAAAGACTCAATAAAACTATGTGTTTGACTAACCCTTGTTGGGACACTTAATTTTATACAGGAAGACCTTATGAAAGTTTTAGGTTGACTTAACCATATTAAATCAAGAGGGGTATCCCTTTCTAGACTTGGTATAATATTGGAGGCAAGTGTTGAGGAAATCCAAGTCAGGATTTCAAGATTAGGGAGTCCACTCAACAGATCAAGGAGCTTCAATCCCATAGTTGGAAAAGACCTACCTACCTAAATACCTTAAAATAGCTTAATCATCCCTTTTGGGGGGTTTGCGAAGGGGAATATGGATCCTTTACACTAGAATGTCCAAGAAACTATACATTACGAGTTCAATGGTGAGGTTCATTGGGAATTGACAAAATAGTGGGACACATAATAAAATTAATTTATTATTTCTCATAAAATGTAATCAATAAAGTACTAATAATCTTCTCTTTTAGTTGTAGAATAAAATGAAAGGATCAACCACGCTATCCCTACAATCAATTCTGGATAAATATAACATCCTCACCCGAAGTAACTTCTAGGAATGGTTTAGATGCCTTCGGGTTGCTCTACGCCATGAATGGAAGTCTTATGTGTTGGGTTTAACATTACCTGATCCTCATTCCAAATAGGTGAGTGATGAGTATTTCTTGGTCTACGAGAAACATATGAACAACACAGTCGAGGTTCAATGTTTGATGCTTTAATCAATGTATATTGAACTCATTTTGTCTCACAAAAATATGGATATGTATATCATGATCAAGCACCTATATGGTCTTTACCAGGAGAGAGCAAGACAGGAAAGGTTTGAGATATCCAAGGCACTCTTTTAGATTATGCTTTGAGAGGGTGCCCCAGCTAGGCCTCACGTAGTCAAGCTCATTGGCTACATTGAGAACCTAGAGGTTCTAGGGTTTAAAATCCTCAAGAATTGGGTACCAATATCATTCTCACATCACTCCCTCAGATCTTCTCTCATTTTTTTGTTAATTTCAATATGAAAAACATTAAGAAGTCTCTATCTGATCTTATTAACCACATTCTCCAAGTGGACAAAGATATGAACTGTGACAAGCCCTCTGTCCTTATGGTGAATAACAGGAAAGGAATTGTAAAGAGATTTAATACCAAAGCTTCTTCATGCCCTTCTAAGAAAAGTAATACTAAGGGGAGGAAAGGTAATATGAAGGTGTTTGTTTTGAATGTGGCAAGAAGGGCCACTGGAAGAAAAACTGCACCCAACCAAAGAAGAAAGGGGAAGCTTCGGGTTCATTTTTTATCGAGTGAAATTTATCTATTTCTAAAATTTGGGTATTGGATATAGTTTTTGGTGCTCACATACGTATTCAAATATAGGAACCAAGTAGATTCAGAAAAATTGACCGAGGGTAGGTAGATCTACAAGCATCCAACAGAGCTAGACTTTCTATTGTAGCAATTGGGGACTACCACCTCACATTATTGATTGGGATGATCTTGGTGTTAAAGGGTTGTTATTATATTCCTTATATGACCAAAAACATTATTTTTATATCTAGACTAGATACATATGAATCTTTTTTCAAGTTCATAAATGAATATTTCTTCTTTTACAAAGATAACATTTTTTGGTAGGTCACATTTATACAACGGTTTTTACATGTTGGATTACAAAAAACAACTAATGGAAATAGATAACAAAGATACTTCACATGACTCATACCACACCCAAATTTGGAATCACTGGCTAAGTCATGTAAATGAGAAATTACTAACAAAGTTACATCAAAATGGATATTTATATTCAATCAAACTAAAACCACTTAGTGTATGTTGCGTATTTTTAAAAGGAAAAATGAACAAATTTCCATTTAGTGGGAAATGTGAAAGGTCCAAAGATCTTCTTAAATTGGTTCATACTAATATGTGTGGACCATTTCCAGTTGAATCAAGGGGTGGGTACTCATACTTCATAACTTTTACTAATGATTTTAGTAGATATGGATATATCTACTTAATGAGGTATAAGTCAAATTATTTTGATAAGTTCAAGAAATACAGAAATGAATTTGAGAACCAGCTTGGTAAGAATGTTAAGAAAATCCACTTAGAATGAGGTATAGAGTATCTTAATCAATACTTCATTGATTACTTATGGGAGTTTGGGATCCTATCCCAACTCACTCCTCCTTACACGTCTCAGTGGAATGGTGTAGGCGAACGGAGGAACCAATGATGAGTCATGTGAGTATTCCATTATATTTTTGGGGATATGAGTTATAAACAACATCACATATACTAAACCAAGTACCAACTAATTTGATAAATGGTATTCCATATGATATTTGCAGTGGAAGAAAATCCATGTTATCGAATTTACATGTGTTGGGTAGCGAATCATTTTTTAAGGCCTCTTTGTGTAGCAAACATGCACCCTGAGGCCCAAGGTGTACCTTTATACGATAACATAAGAAAACATGGGGATATTACCTATATAACCCCTTAAATAAAAGGTTATAGTAGAAATACATGCTATATTTCTTGAGAGGGAGAACATCTACAGAAGAGATAGTGGGAGTGAGATAGACTTCGATAAATTCAAGGCTCAAGGTACACAAGAGTTGGTACAGGATCAGATTCCACAAAGCCCAGTGGAAGAAAGATCTGTTCCATAGACACAAGAAATACATAGGAGTACCATAGAGGTTAGAGAACCAAAACTGTAACACCCCCAAATGATAAAGGGTTAAATGACTAAATGATATGACTCATGTCAACAAGGTGCGTCTTCCTTTTCGGGAGGCTATCTAATTAGAACTCCACAGTTAAGCGTGCTTATCCTGGAGTAGTGATCGGGATGGGTGACCTTTTGGGAATTTACTTAGGGTGTGTGTAAGTGAGGACAAAACACACTGGAAGGGACATGTGTTGGCCTGTGGGGATTGTCATTAGTCATATGACCCGTTCAGGCATGTGGGTGGGCCCCAGGGTGGGGACCACGTGTCTGCGGGGCAACTGGTGGTATGTGAGTGAGGACAAAACACACTAGAAGGGACATGTGTTGGCCTGTGGGGATTTTCATTAGTCAGATGACCCGTTCAGGCACGTGGGTGGGCCCCAGGGTGGGGACCACGTGTCTGCGGGGCAACTGGTGGTACCTGGTGGGTCAGGACCCGACGGTCATGTTAAAGCGGGGTGTTTTTTCTCTCACTAGGACTCAGTTTTCACATTTGTTATCATAGGTGGTACCCAGCCTTAAGTGTGGTGCACTGTCTGGGATGAGATGTAGGGCCCACAATGAGGACGTTGTGCTCTAAAGGAGGATGATTATCCCCAAATGATAAAGGGTTAAATGACTAAATGATATGAGTCATGTCAACAATATGCACCTTCCTTTCTGGGAGCCTATTTGATTAGAACTTCACAGTTAAGCATTTTTGGCCTGAAGTAGTGATAAGGATGGGTGACCTTCTGGTAATTTACTTAGGGTGTGTGTGAGTGAGGACAAAACACACTAGAAGGGACATGTGTTGGCCTGTGGGGATTTTCATTAGTCAGATGACCCGTTCAGGCACGTGGGTGGGCCCCAGGGTGGGGACCACTTGTCTGTGGGGCAACTGGTGGTACCTGGTGGGTCGGGACCCAACGGTCATGTTAAAGCGGGGTGTTTTTTCTCTCACTAGGACTCAGTTGTCACATTGGGTATCATAGGTGGTACCCAACCTTAAGTGTGGTGCACTTTCTGGGATGAGATTTAGGGCCCACAATGAGGACGTTGTGCTCTAAAGGAGGATGATTATCCCCAAATGATAAAGGGTTAAATGACTAAATGATATGAGTCATGTCAACAAGATGCACCTTCCTTTCCGGGAGCCTATTTGATTAGAACTTCACAGTTAAGCGTGTTTGTCCTGAATTAGTGATCAAGATGTGTGACCTTCTAGAAGTTACCCAGGTGTGAGTGAGGACAAAACACACTGGAAAGGACACGTGTCTGCATGACCCGTTCAGGAACGTGGGTGGGCCCCAGGGTAGGGACCGTGTGTCTGTGGGGCAACTGGTGGTACCTGGTGGGTCAGGACCCGACAGTCATGTTAAAGCGGAGTGTTTGTGCTCTCACTGGGACTCAGTTGTCACATTTGGTATCAGAGGTGGTACCCAGCCTTAAGTGTGGTGCACTGTCTGGGATGAGATGTAGGGCCCACAACGAGGATGTTGTGCTCTAAAGGGGGGTTGATTGTCCACAAATGATAAAGGGTTAAATGACTAAATGATATGAGTCATGTCAACAAGATGCACCTTCCTTTCCAAGAGCCTATCTGATTAGAACTTCACAGTTAAGGCGGGGTGTTTGTGCTCTCACCAGGACTCAGTTGTCACATTTGGTATCATAGGTGGTACCCAGCCTTAAGTGTGGTGCACTGTCTGGGATGAGATGTAGGGCCCACAATGATGACGTTGTGCTCTAAAGGGGGGTGATTATCCCCAAATGATAAAGGGTTAAAGGAATAAATGATATGAGTCATGTCAACAAGATGCACCTTCCTTTTCGGGAGCCTATCTGATTAGAACTTCACAGTTAAGCGTGTTTGGACTGAATTAGTGATCAAGATGGGTGACCTTCTAGGAAGTTACCCAGGTGTGATTGAGGAAAAAACACACTATAAAGGTCACGTGTCTGCGTGACCCGTTCAGGCATGTGGGTGGGCCCCAGGGTAGGGACCACGTGTTTGCAGGGCAACTGGTGGTACCTGGTGGTTCGGGACTCGACGGTCATGTTAAAGCAGGGTGTTTGTGCTCTCACCAGGACTCAGTTGTCACATTTGGTATCAGAGGTGGTACCCAGCCTTGAGTGTGGTGCACTATCTGGGATGAGATGTAGGGCCCACAATGAGGACGTTATGCTCTAAAGGGGTGTTGATTTTCCCCAAATGATAAAGGGTTAAATGACTAAATGATATGAGTCATGTCAACAAGATGCACCTTCCTTTCCGGGAGCCTATCTGATTAGAACTTCATAGTTAAGCGTGTTTATCCTGAAGTAGGGATCAAGATGGGTGACCTTTTAGGAAGTTACCTAGGTGTGAGTGAGGACAAAACACACTGGAAAGGACATGTGTTGACCTTTGGGGACTTTCATTAGTCAGATGACCCGTTCAGGCATGTGGGTGGGCCCCAGGGTGGGGACCACGTGTCTTCGGGGAAAATGGTGGTACCGGGCGGGCCGGGACCTAACAATCATGTTAAGGCATGGTGTCTCTGGGGATTGTCCTTAAGTGTGGTGCACTGCCTGGGTTGACATGTAGGGCTTAAAAAAAGGACGTTGTGCTCTAAAGGGGGGTGATTGTAACACCCCCAAATGATACAGGGTAAATTGACTAAATGATATGACTCGTGTTAACTAAGTGCACCTTCCTTTTCGAGAGCATATCTGATTAGAACTCTACAGTTAAGCGTGCTTGGCCTGGAGTAGTGATCAAGATTGGAGACCTTCTGGGAAGTTACCCAGGGTGTCTGTGAGTGAGGAAAAAACACACTGGAAATGACATGTGTTGGCATAGGGTGTGTGTGAGTGAGGACAAAACACACTGGAAAGGACATGTGTTGGCATGTGGGGATTGTCATTAAGTGTGGTGCACTGCCTGGGTTGAGATGTAGGGCCCACAATGAGGACATTGTACTCTAAAGGGGGTAGATTGTAACACCCCCAAATGATAAAGGGTTAAATGAATAAATGATATGACTCATGTCAACTAGGTGTACCTTCCTTTTTGGGAGCTTATCTGATCAGAAGTCCATAGTTAAGTGTGATTGGCCTGGAGTAGTGATCAAGATGGGTGGCCTACTGGGAAGTTACCTAGGGTGTGTGTGATTGAGGACAAAACACATTGGAAAGGACATGTGTTGGTCTGTGAGGACTGTCATTAGTCAGATGACCCATTCAGGCACCTGGTGGGTTGGGACCCGACGGTCATGTTAAAGCGAGGTGTCTGTGCTCTCACCAGGACTCAGTTGTCACATTTGGTATCATAGGTGGTACCCAGCCTTAAGTGTGGTGCACTATCTGGGATGAGATGTAGGGCCCACAATGAGGATGTTGTGATCTAAAGGGGGGGTGATTATCCCCAAATGATAAAGGGTTAAATGACTAAATGATATGATTTATGTCAACAAGATGCACCTTCCTTTCCGGGAGCCTATCTGATTAGAACTTCACAGTTAAGCGTGTTTGTCCTGAAGTAGTGATCAAGATGGGTGACCTTCTAGGAAGTTACCCAGGTGTGTGTGAGGAAAAAACACACTGGAAAGGACACGTGTCTGCGTGACCCATTCAGGCACGTGGGTGGGCCCCAGGGTGGGGACCACGTGTCTGCGGGGAAACTGGTGGTACCTGGTGGGTCGGGACCCGACGGTCATGTTAAAGAGGGGTGTTTTTGTTCTCACCGGGACTTAGTGGAAGAAAATCCATATTATCGAATTTACATGTGTTGGGTAGAGAAGCATTTTTTAAGGCCTCTTCGTGTAGAAAACATGCACCCTAAGGCCCAAGGTGTACCTTTATAGGATACCCTAAGAAAACATGGGGATATTACCTATATAACCCCTCAAACAAAAGGTTACAGTGGAAAGACTTGCTATATTCTTTGAGAGGGAGAACATCTACAGAAGAGATAGTGGGAGTGAGATAGACTTCGATAAATTCAAGGCTCATGGTACACAAGAGATGGTACAGGATCAGATTCCACAAAGCCCAGTGGAAGAAAGATCTTTTCCATAAACACAAGAACTACATAGGAGTACCATAGAGGTTAGAGAACCAGAACTGTAACACCCCCAAATGATAAAGGGTTAAATGACTAAATGATATGACTCATGTCAACAAGGTGCACCTTCCTTTTTTGGAGGCTATCTGATTAGAACTCCACAGTTAAGCGTGCTTGGACTGGAGTAGTGATCAGGATGGGTGACCTTCTAGGAATTTACTTAGGGTGTGTGTGAGTGAGGACAAAACACACTAAAAAGGACATGTGTTAGCCTGTGGTGATTGTCATTATCCAGATGACCCGCTCAGGCATGTGGGTGGGCCTCAGAGTGGGGACCACGTGTCTACGAGGAAACTGGTGGTACCTGGTGTGTCGGGACCCAACGGTCATTTTAAAGTGGGGTGTTTGTGCTCTCACCAGGACTCATTTTTCACATTTGGTATCATAGGTGGTACCCAGCCTTAAGTGTGGTGCACTGTCTGGGATGAGATGTAGGGCCCACAATGAGGACGTTGTGCTCTAAAGGGGGGGTGATTATCCCCAAATGATAAAGGGTTAAATGACTAAATGATATGAGTCATGTCAACAAGATGCACCTTCCTTTCCGGGAGCCTATCTGATTAGAACTTCATAGTTAAGCGTGTTTGGCCTGAAGTAGTGATCAAGATGGGTTGCCTTCTAGGAAGTTACCCAGGTGTGAGTGAGGACAAAAAACATAGGAAAGGACATGTGTCTGCGTGACCCGTTCAGGCACGTGGGTGGGCCCCAGTGTGGGGACCACGTGTCTGCGGGACAACTGGTGGTACCTGGTGGGTCGGGACCCGATAGTCATGTTAAAGCGGGGTGTTTGTGATCTCACCGGGACTCAGTTGTCACATTTGGTATCAGAGGTGGTACCCAGCCTTGAGTGTGGTGCACTGTCTGGGATGAGATGTAGGGCCCACAATGAGGACGTTGTGCTCTAAAGGGGGGTTGATTGTCCCCAAATGATAAAGGGTTAAATGAATAAATTATATGAGTCATGTCAACAAGATGCACCTTCCTTTCTGGGAGCCTATCTGATTAGAACTTCACAGTTAAGCGCGTTTATCCTGAAGTAGTGATCAAGATGGGTGAACTTATAGGAAGTTACCTAGGTGTGAGTGAGGAAAAAACACACTGGAAAGGACATGTGTTGGCCTGTGGGGACTTTCATTAGTCAGATGACCTGTTCAGACATGTGGGTGGGCCCCGGGGTGTGGAACACGTGTCTTCGGGGAAACTGGTGGTACCGGGTGGGCCGGGACCTGACAATCATGTTAAGGCATTGTGTCTCTGGGGATTGTCCTTAAGTGTGGTGCACTGCCTGGGTTGAGATGTAGGTCCCACAACAAGGATGTTGTGCTCTAAAGGGGGGTGATTGTAACACCCCCAAATGATATAGGGTAAATTGACTAAATGATATGACTCGTGTTAACTAAGTGCACCTTCCTTTTCGAGAGCCTATCTGATTAGAACTTCACAGTTAAGCGTGCTTGTCCTGGATTAGTGATCAAGATGGGAGACCTTCTGGGAAGTTACCCAAGGTGTGTGTGAGTGAGTACAAAACACACTGGAAAGGACATGTGTTGGCATAGGGTGTGTGTGAGTGAGGACAAAACACACTGGAAAGGATATGTGTTGGCATGTGGGGATTGTCATTAAGTGTGGTGAACTGCCTGGGTTGAGTTGTAGGGCCCACAACGAGGACGTTTTGCTCTAAAGGGGGGTGATTGTAACACCCCAAAATGATAAAGGGTTAAATGACTAAATGATATGACTCATTTCAACTAGGTGTACCTTCTTTTTTGAGAGCCTATCTGATTAGAACTCCACAGTTAAGCGTGATTGTCTTGGAGTAGTGATCAAGATGGGTGACCTTCTGGGAATTTACCTAGGGTGTGTGTGATTAAGGACAAAACACACTGGAAAGGACATGTGTTGGTCTGTGGGGACTGTCATTAGTCAGATGACCCGTTCAGGCACCTGGGTGGGCCCTAGGGTGGGGGTCACATGTCTTCATGGCAAATGGTGGTACCTGGCGGGCTAGGACCCAACGGTCGTGTTAATGAATGGTGTATGTACTCTCACCGGGACTCAGTTGTCACAGGAACTATACAGTTTTTTAGTTATTGAGGATGGTGAATCATATAACCTACAAGGAAGTAGTAAGTGGCGTAGATAAGCACACTGGAAAGGACATGTGTTGGCATGTGGGGATTGTCCTTAAGTGTGGTGCATTGCCTGGGTGAAGATATAGGGCCCACAACGAGGACGTTGTGATCTAAAGGGGGGTGATTGTAACACCCCCAAATGATAAAGGGTTAAATGACTAAATGATATGACTCATGTCAGCTAGGAACACCTTCCTTTTCGGGATCCTATATGATTAGAAATCCACAGTTAAGCATGTTTGGTCTGGAGTAGTGATCAAGATGGGTGACCTTCTGGGAAGTTACTCAGGGTGTGTGTGAGTGAGGACAAAACATACTAGAAAGGACATGTGTTGGCCTATGGGGACTGTCATTAGGTGTGGTGCACTCCTTGGATTGAGATTTAGGGCCCGCAATGAGGACGTTGTACTTTAAAAGGGGTGATTGTAACACCCCCAAATGATAAAGGGTTAAATGACTAAATGATATGACTCATGTAAACTAGGTGCATCTTGCTTTTCAGGATCCTGTCTGATTAGGACTCCACAGTTAAGCGTGTTTGTCTTGGATTAGTGATCAAGATGAGTGACCTTCTATGAAGTTACCCAGGGTGTGTGTGATTGAGGAAAAAACACCCTGGAAAGGATATGTGTTGGCCTATGGGGACAGTCATTAAGTGTGGTGCACTTCCTGGGTTGAGATGTAGGGCACGCAATGAGGATGTTCTGCTTTAAAGGGGGGGTGATTGTAACACCCCCAAATGATAAAGGGTTAAATGACTAAATGATGTGAGTCATTTCAACTAGGTGCATCTTTTTTTTGGAGTCTATCTGATTAGAACTCCACAGTTAAGCATGCTTGTCCTGGAGTAGTGATCAAGATGGGCGACCTTCTGGGAAGTTACCTAGGGTGTGTGTGATTGAGGACAAAACACACTGGAAAGGATATATGTGTTGGCCTGTGGGGACTATCATTAGTCAGATGACCCATTCAGGCATCTGGTTGGGCCCCAGGTTGGGGACCACAAGTCTTCGGGGCCACTGGTGGTACCTGGCGGACGGGGACCCGACGACCGTGTTAAGGCGTGGTGTTTGTGCTCTCACTGGGACTTAGTTATCACAGGAACTGTATAGTTTTCTAGTTACTGAGGATGGTGAATCATTATTAGTTGATAATAATGATCATATAACCTACAAGGAAGCAATAAGTTGCATAGATAATCACACTAGAAAGAACATTTGTTGGAATATGGGGACTTTCAATAGTCAGATGACCCGTTCAGGCACGCGGGTGGGCCCCAGGGTGGGGACCATGTATCTTCGGGGCAACTGGTGGTACCTAGCGGGCCAGGACCCGACGGTCGTGTTAAGGCATGGTGTCTGTGCTCTCACCGGGACTCAGTTGTCATAGGAACTGCACATATCATGTCCAAGAACCAATGAAATCAAGGATGCATGCTCATATCATGTCCTCTAGAACCTGTATAGTATGTTCCTATTTACCATGTGTCTGAGGGTGAAACATTGTGCTTAAAAGCAATTGTATACCCATATCCTTCCGAAAACCTTTCTATAACCTCGATATGAAGTGAGTGTCCCTATCTAAAATGATAGTTTGAGGGACCCCATATAATCAAATAATATCACAGACATATAATCTTCCCAACTCATCAATTGATAAATTATTCCAAATATGAAGTAAGTGGACTAATTTCATTATTCAATCCACGACTACCCAAACAACATCTCTACCTTGAGGTGACCTCTATAAGATAACTACAAAATATATAGAAACATACTCCCATTTTCATTTTGAAATCGATAACAGTTGTAGCAATCCTGGAAGCCACCGGTGCTACTCCTTTACCTATTAACAGGTGGAACACCTAGTGATAAATCTTACTATTTTATGCTTCATTCTGGGACACTGATACTATAGGTGCATATCATGATACATATTGGAGATATCCAAATGAACTGACCACTGAGATGCATGTGACTCCCGCATCTTCTCCTCTATCATATCTGTGGGAACCCAGATATGCCCATATTTATGTAGGATGTTAATGATATTGATAGACCAATCTGAAGGTGGGTCCTCACCGACAATGATCTCTCATAGGACCAATCCCTCTGGATTTGAAAATTTCCTCATATTCACTTTCTTGATAAGTTAAGATGTCACGGATAGCGATACGAGTATAGACTATCCATAATGGTATTAAACTTTAATATGCATCTAAAAAAATATAACCATAAGTTTTCATTCACTACTATCCTCCTAAACCATCTGCATCTGAGTCCTCCTACTCAGAGCATCTACAACAGCATTTCCTTTCCTAAGCATATAGGCTAGCTCAAAGTTAAAGTAATGTAGATATTAAACCCATATTCTCTACTTAAGGTTTAAGTCTCTCTATGTAAAAATATAAATAAATCTCTTATGGTATGTAAACACCACAAAAATATCTCCAAGTAGGTATTTCCTCCAACTCCGCAAGGTGTGTACAATAGCTTCCAAATCAAGATTGTGTGTCGGGTAATTACACTCATGTGGCATCAACTACTGTGACATGTATATAATTACTCTATATTACTACATCAAAACTACTCTTATCCTGATACCTGATGTGTCACAATAGACTATATAGCTTCTATACATCTTTAGTAGGATCCGAATCGATACTGAAGTTAATATCCTATTCAGCTACTAAAAGGTTGTCTCATAGGATTCATACCATATAAAATTCATACCCTTCTTAGTTAACCCTATAAGAGTGATTCTAAGCATAAGAGGTATTGTATAAAACTCCTATAGTAATCATATATCCCTAATAAACTCAGTATGTCAAAGACATTCTTGGACTGTTCCCAGATAATCATAGCTCTCTCCTTATCTAGGTCAATTGAAACTCTTTCCTCTGAGATAATGTGACCCATGAAGTGTAACTTGTTGATCTATAAGTGAAATTTACTGAGCTTATCACATAGCTAGTTGTATATCAGCATATTCAAAATGATCTCAAGATGAGTGGCATGGTTGTTCTAAGTATGATAATACATCAAAATGCCATCTAAAAAGACCATGATAAAGGAATCCAGATAGGGATAGGAAACCCTATTCATCAAATCCATGAAGATGGAAGGCATGTTCGTAAGACCGAACAACAACATGAGATAATAATATAAGATATACTAACTATGAAAATCCATATGTGGAATATATGAAGGTCTGACTCATATCTGATAATAGATCAGATCTCATGTTGATCTTCAAGAATACCCTCATTATGTTTATCTTGTCAAAAATATCATCTATGGTTGGTAAAGGATACCATTTTTCACTATAATATTATTCAAATTTTATTAATCCTTGCAAATCTTGAGGTTTCCATCCACCTTCATGGTGAAAAGGACTAGTTAACCCTAGGGAGAAGCATTAGGGCATATAAAACCCTTTTTTTAAATCCTTTAACTACCTCGAGTTCCTACAACTCATTAGTAGTCATCTTATAAGGAGGAATGGATATTGGTGTATCTCTAGGCACTAGATCAATAGTAAATTCTACCTCTCTCTTAGGTGGTATTCCTAAAAATTTATTGGGGAAGACATCCCTGAATCAATTGATTATAGGTGGGAACTCAATCTGATATAGTCCCGGATCATTAATCTAAAGACTATCAACCTAGTAAGTTACTCTACCTATCCTGAGATGCTATATTCCATATCTACTGGCCTAAACATCCCAGACACCTTTTTGAATGTATGTACCACCCTCAAGTGATGTAAACAACACCCTCCTGCGATAACAATCCACATAGGCATGATAGGGAACCAACCATTCCATCTCGAGAATGACAATAAATTTAGTCATCTTGAGGATAAAGAGGTTACATAAGAAATGATGGATTCTTGACTCAAGAGGATAGTCCTTGAACTAGATTACACTTTCTAATTGTATACCCAAAGGTGTTTAAAGTGTCAACACACCATAAGTGTACTCAAATTGAAGTCTGAGACTCTCCACAATAGGTATAGATATGAAATAATGTGATGCACCTGTATCAAATAAGGAAAAATGATAGTAGAGACTACTAGAATATTACCCCAAACTATAGATGGACCAACTTCCTGCTCCTCTGGTATAGGATTCACTGAATATATATGGCCTAATCTATGGCCTTGTGCTACAACCTGACTACCTTGAGCAGTTTCACTCTACTGGAACTATATCTTCAATGTTTGTATACCACAGCCACAACCTCCTCCTCTACCTATATAGCCAGTATTACTCCAGCTACCTGCTCGACAAGGTGATACAAAACCTTCTCCTGAAGGTGGATCTAGGATAAATTCTCTCCCACTTGAAATAGATAGAAAGAACCTGTAGAATCACTGAAGATGGCCTAATCTTCCATATCCTCTACACTCAATGGGGTATTTGGGACATTGGGGCCTCTTATGCCCAGGCTTCCCACACTGGTGACATACCATGTAATTGTATGTGGTTTTCAATTGGTTTTCATTGTTCATGCATGCAGTCTCAAAGCATTGCTTTAGACCTCTAATAGAACCACTACAATGCATGGGTTTTGAATTTCTCCAACTCACACCGTCTGCTTATCTTAGGTTCTACTTGGTGATAAGGTCCTGGTTCACTATTTTAGATATGGTTTTCAACCATAAATTTTTTACTTGATAATGAATATGATTCCTCAGGCCATTCTCAAATCATTTTTCTTTCACTGGATCATAAATAGTATAGATAGTTGTAAAGTATTGAAGCTCTATGAAACATTATAAATAGTCTCTAACTGTCATTGAACTCTATTTTAGTTTCATTAAATCTTCATCATAATCAAACCTCAGGGTCATAGGGAAGAAATAATTGAATAAAGTCAACTAGAAGTCCCTCTAAATCGCTTCCCAATACTATCCAGTCTGATTTATAATATCCCACCAATGTTTGGCATATTTTCTCAGCATATAAGTAGAGAGTTTCACTATTCTTATAGGAGGAATCTCTAGATGCTCGAATATAGACATAATAGTATTGATCTATAACTCTACAGCTTGTGGTCTTCCATCCCCCAAAAATTTGGGTAGATGATGCTATTGGAACTCCTGATTCAACCAACCCAATGGAAGGGGAATAGTATAGAGCTCCATATAATGTCTTTGTAATCCATGGAAAGTCTCCTCAAAACCAAGCATAATTTCCCATGTCAAGAATCGGAAGAGGTTTCATAGGAGGCACTAATGGAGGTATAACTGATGGCTCAGGGCCCACCAACTCTGGGGTATGGTCGTCATCGCCCTCCTGGAATAAAACCAGAGGATGTCATGGTGTCATTTCTCTAAAATTTACAAAAACACGCCTTATATAGGATTTGATTATGAAAAAATACATAGATATAGAACCATAATAGGTACAAGGACTTTCAATGTAATATTCTCACCATGTTTCCAGCTCAAGGAGTCAGGTCTGGGTGATAGAAACATTTATATATAACAATAGATATGCTACCTAATGCCTACTACTAAGGTTGGGACTGGGACAAGCTTTGTGTTTTTGAATTTCAATTTCATTTAATTTATATTTGTATTACATTTCAATTTTAAACGGTTGAACCAAATGGCTTTCCACTTTTGATTCATAAGAGCCCATACACTACATGAACTGAAATATGGTGTCCAGTCAATCCATACCATAACATGTTTCATTCCATGTAACCAATGGTCCATGACTCAACGTGTCATAGTTGACTTCTTAGGGTGTCTACTATATCCTATGTAAGGAAGCGCTTTTAGGTTATGAAAGGCACTCTAAGTACCGCCTATGTTTTTCTTAATTCCCTGTAAGTATCATTATCCACTAACAATTATATTTATATCAACAAAATCACTCATGGAAATCATACGCAATACAAACAACACAATGCTCTTATATGGAATGGCATATGCATGGCTTGTGAATTTCCTATAAGGTGCCTAATATGATGCACGCTCAATTCTTACTTTCCCTCATCTCATCAGGCTAAGGATAAATGATAAATTTCAATTATATCAACAGTAACATCACAATTCAAGTGTATCACTCAACGGTGTAATCAAATCAACTATAATAAGAAAAAAGCAATAAATAGCAATTTCTATTCAAGGAAATTTGGATTTTCTATATACATTGGTTAGCTACTCCCTAACATAGCTCATTACCAAACCCTATAACCTTCTTAATATCTTTTCTACTGTCTTAAAATAATAAAACAAGAAAATAAAATGGATGTGATCTCACTTTGTGACATCCCAGACTCAGGTTCCACTCAGAGGTGACTTGAGCCTGGTGGTCCACATGGCCCCAAGTATATCTCCTCAAATACCAAAGGCTTCCAACTAGAAGTGAGATATTTGGGTGTGCCTGTGGGGAGACTATTCCCTCATTACCATAGTATCATAGCAGTATAATCAATAAATAAAAATCAGAAGTAGTATAACAGTGAATAATAAATGGAAATAGACAAAAATAGCCAAACACTAAATAATAACTAAAAGAAGTAAACTGAATCATATACATAAAGATGATAATGTGCATCATGTATCTGTAAATTAGGGAAACATGGATACAAGTAGTAGGTATAAATATTATACAAAAGGTACAAAAAGGACAAAAATTCTTTCCAACATCCCAAGCTCCAGCCTAGTCATCTGCTAATAATCTCTATCATAAGACATTCCAGAATGTCACATATCTATAAGAGGATGATTCCCCTTATCTACACCTACAATCATATAGTATGCTTGGGTTCCATAGGCACCCTAGATAAGATGTGAGATAAATATCAGTAGGTCACCACCAATAGAATCTATAAATGTCCATTCTATGCATATAATATGGAAGTGTGTAGATAACATAATGAAAGTAGTAATAATAGCTAAAAATGGTTCAGATCTTGTTCCTAAAAGAAAATTATGTTGACATTTTCTACTTCATCCCATGATGGAATAACTTTAAACTTGTATCAAAGGACACAATTCCCAGTATCACATTTATAAGGGACGCCATGCCTAGTATCATAATAGTAAAGGGGATTCCATGCCTAGTATCATAGATTAGGGACACCATGACCAGTATCACAGAATAGTGATGCCATGTCCATTATCACAAAATGACACCATACCCAGTATCATGTATAGGGTCTACATGCCTGGTATCATAGTAAGGTATTCCATAACCATATAATATCATAAGGGATTTCATGCCCGTATAGTATCACATTTATATGAGGGTCTCCATGCCTGTATTAATATAACATCTTCAAGGGTTATCATTCCCATTTAATATAATTATTAAGGGTCATCATTCCCATTCACTATAGTTATTTAGGGTCATTATACCCTTATGTATTATCATTAATAAAATAATCATTTCCTTTAATATGAGCCAAGGTATAATACATTTATCATTTAAATTTAATAATGAAAAAATCGTAACCATTTTCCATTTTATTAGGTGATGTGGTATTATCACTCGCCTCTAACCAATTTAATCCATTATAATTTCCAAGGTCTCTAGCCATTCTATGCCACTACTTTCATTCCATATCAACATGGTCTCATCATTTTAATTTAAGGAAAAACACACCATTTGGTGATTTGGGCATAAGATATTAGGGATAACTAGGAATATTAGAGGGAACACCCAAAGGGATGGATCATTCCTAGGTTATCCATCTCAATAATAGGTTGGTTTCTAACAAGTATTTAGGTTCTAAGAAAGATAAAAAATTTAAGAAAATTACAATTTAGGGGAAAGGCATGGTGAAACTGGTATGTGGAATAATGTCACATATTATAAAACATAAAAAACTTGATGGATAATTTATAGACCACCTACCTTCTGCTCGTATAACTCTCCTCATCTAGTATCATCCGTTGATTTGGTCTAGATCATAAGAAATATGATGAATGGATCAACAACCTAAAAATAGGGCATATGATCCTTCACCTAAATAACTTTTTCAAGGGGAAGATAAATGAAGAACAACTAAAAAGGAATCAATATACTTATAGTGGTTATCCAACATGATTGATGGAAGATGAATCAAACACCGGATCATAGAGTTATCAAGAATCCTAGGTTAGGCCTTAAAAGGAGATCAACGGGAGGAGAAAGGGGAGGTCTTATCACTAAAAATAGAAAATATGAAGGGGTAAAATATATAATAAATTAAGGGTATTTTGGTAATCTTACCCAAAAAAATAGATGCATGTGGTTTGGCCACATGGTTGGCCAAATCATGTGCCAACCATGAAATGTACCTCTTATAAAAACTGTAGAGGTTTTGTACATTCGTGCAACCCCATATTCATGGTTTCCTCAAACTGTGTATCCCCATGCTAATCTATTTTCAGCCCTGCATGGTTAGGGGAAACTGTGTGGCCTAACTTGAACGGTTTATACTAACTGTGTGTCCAGTTCACTTTTCCCATCGGTCAAGGTTTTGTGCTCTAAAAAAGCCTTAGATACCCCCATAACCTCTATGAACTCACTGGGAATCCATAATAGGTCCATAATAAGGAATTAAACTAAATTTAAAAAAATCATACATTGAATAAAGACCAGGTTCTTATATGGTAAGTCAGTGTTGATAGGATTTCCTCCTACCCCAAGTGGAAGTTTCAGTGGTTCTTTTAAAGGGAAGAGGAAGTGGAATGAGTCACATGGTGGAGATAATATTATTGGACCTTAACTTTCTCTAAATCATCTATATTATTTATTAAAGTACCAATAACTTTTTTACAATATGGAAAAGTTAGGCACTCGAAGCATGTTTACATGGAGGCACTGAATATTTGTTACTCTTGTGAATGATCGGGTAACTTGTAGAGGTTTTGACATGTTTTCAATGATTTTTGTAGTGGTATATACTTTTTAAACCCAATAAAATCTATGGAACAGTTATATGATTCAATAATGGTGGGGTTCTATCCACATTTGGACATAATTCTTAGGATAGTCTGGCTAATTTCTCATAAAACCCAAATAAATTTTTATCTTTGGTAGGTCTCCTACACTACCTCTAATGAAAAGTGCCATGTTTTTTAGGGAGAATTGGATTCGTCATATAGCTAATTTGGACCTCCTCTTACATAGATATATAGGTTAATATCCATGTTTTTCTTTAAACTAGATATGGATTCTTAGTGTGGTGATCTTCCTCCAATAGTAAATGGGTTTATAGATGGTTTCTTGTTAGACTTTTATGGCCTTCCACCGAAGAGGGAGGTTGGGTTATCTATCAATTCAGTTCTAGGTACTCATCCCATATTTATCCTTACTTACCATATGGAACTAGATGAACTAGAGGATATAAAGGATCTATTGGATGACTTGATCTCTAAAGGATTAATTTGACCCAATGTGTCACCTTGGGAAGCACCAATGTTTTTCTTCAATAATGTCAATGGAACCCTTCATTTGTGTTTTGATTACCAAAATCTCAATCAGGTCATGATCAATAACAAGTATCTATTTCCTTGTATTGATTATTTGTTTGATAATATGAAAGGGGTGAAGTGGTTCTCTAAGATTGATCTTCATTCTGACTACCACTATCTTAGGATCAAGAAGTATGATATCCAAAAGAGTACTTTTATAAGATGGTATGGGTATTATGATTATCTTGTTAGGTCATTTGGTCTAACCAATTCTCTTACTAAGTTTATAGTGTGGATTAATAGGATTTTCCAATAGTACCTTGATTATTTCTTTGTGATGTTCGTGGATGACATCTTGGTTTATTCTAAAACTTAGGAGGATCATGTACTTCATTTAAGAGTAGTTTTGTCCATTTTGAGGAATCATCAACTTTATAACAAGCTGTTAAAGTTCCAATTTTGGATTCATAAGGTGAAGTTCTTGTAGAACATGGTATTGTAACTTCATATCTAAGTTGATCCTGAAAAGGTGAAGGTCATCATGTATTGGGAAGAACCATGGAATGTATTTGATATTCATAGCTTCTTGGGATTAGTAGGGTATCACCACCAGTTCATAAAAGATTTCTTTAAGTTGTCATATCATTTAAGTGCTCTCACTAGAAAGGGATTGAAGCTTATATGGGATTTTAAATGTCATTCTTCCTTTTATGAGTTGAAGTTTTTTTTGACATAAACTCTAGTGTTGACTCTTATAAAGTTTGGGTAGGACAATGTGGTATTTTTTAATGCATCAGGTTTAGTTTTGGGATATTTTCTCTTACAGGGTGACCATGTGGTGGATTATGGTTCTCATTAGATTCATTATCATGGGAAAATATATCTCAAACATGATCTCAAACTTATAGTTTTAATTCAAACTCTTAATATTTGATGGAATTACCCTTTTAGATTGAGTTTTACCTTTTACTCTCATCACAAAATCTTGGATTATATCTTTTCACCAAAACATTTTAATCTTCATCATAATTGATGGGTGGAGTACCTATAATCATTTGGATTTGATATCATATACACCCCTAGAACAGGAAACATTGTTACTGATTCTTTGAGTTGGAAACTACCATCCCAATCCATGAAGGAATCATTAGAGTAATAGAATCTCATGGATCTATTTGATCATATAAATTTTGGAGTCTGATATGATGGGAATGAGTTTGTTTTTTTAGTATTTAGTTTGAATCCACCATTCTTGATATGATTTTCTAGGATTAGTGGCTTGATGATGATTTTTGAAGAATTTTGGTTTCTTTATAGGGTGGGGAGACCATCGATGAATGGTTAATATATTCAGGGGGTATCCTTTGCATCAGGAATTAGTATGTCATTTCATTACCTATGAGGAATGTTGTGTTGGGAGATTTTCATTATTACTAGTGGGTAGTTCACCCAAGCATGAAGAATATGTTTTATGGTATGAGGCATTTATTCTAGTGGATAGGTATGAAACAGGACATCGATGATTTTGTTTCTCGTTGTTATAACTATCAATAAGTCAAGGTTAAGATTCAATTTCCTTCAGGTTTTCTTCATCCCCTTCCTATGCCAAATAGGAAGTGGGATGAGATATTTATGGACTTTTTGGTTGGGTTACCATGTACTCCTCAAGGAAAGAATGTGGTTTGGGTGGTGATTGATTGATTGACCAAATCGATTCACTTTAATCCCATTCATGATATGACCAAAGTTGAGGACTTGGGAAATTTATATGTTTATAAGATCATCTAATTTCATAGTGTTCTATTAGCCATTATTTCTAATAGGGATCCACAATTCGCATCCTGATTTTGAAGAGGCCTCCAAGAGGTGATGGGATCTAAAGTTAGGTTGAGCATGGAATACCATCCTCAAATAGATGGTTAGAAATAATGTGCTATATATATTCTGGAGGACCTACCTCATGCTTTTATCCTTGACTTTAGAGTATCTTGGAATTTCCTTTTAGGAATTTCAATATTTACTATAATAACATCTACCAATATTCCATTAAAATGGAACCTTTGAGGCCTTGTATGGATGGCCTTGTATGGCCAGCCTTGTATAGTCGTCCTTGTAAATCTCCACTCTATTGGTTAGAGATTGGTGAAGCTTACCTTGTGGGACTTAGTTTGGTCTAGGAGATGATGATGGATATTTAGTTGATCCATCAAAGGATGGTTGTAATTCCCTAACCCAAACCACCAGGTTTAATCTAGAGAGTCACAAGACTTCATGCATGCCTCTCGGTATGCAAGAGGCTACTGCATAGCAGTGAGGATATAAAGTCCATCAATGGGGAGACTATACCCTCAGTATCATGTCCTTACACCAATTAATATAATAATTAGTGTAACATATGAAAAAATAAATAATCATAATGTAATAAAACATGGTACAAAAATTAGGAAAATAAATAAAGATAAATAAATTGAGCTCCCGTTGATGAAATCAAAACCAGATTACAAGTGAAAGTAGGTAAATAAATAAATAACTATGGAATCCTCTAGAGTCTCTCTAAGCCCCACCACTAGCTCTATGCTCCACAAATAAACTTTCTACCATGGGCCTCTTTCCGTTGTATGGATCCCTATATGTAAAGTCTACATGCGAATCAAGATGCCCATGTAGGGTGTGAGTAATAAAACCCAATATGACACCACCAATAAATCCTTAAAAAATGTTCACATGTATAAAAAGTGTATTCCATGATAATAATAAATATCCAAGAAAGCATAACAATCATGTTTTGAGCATCAGTGTGTTAACCAAGACACCATGAACCTCGATCGTACCTACTTTAGCTCTATGCCAAAATGAATATCAAGAAATTATAATTAACCAGGGAATAACCACTAGGCTAATAAACATTGTTCTCAAAATCGTGTGAACCAACTACTCAGCATCCTTTAGGAATCAAGTGAGTCATGGCCTTGGCATCCACTAGAAATGGAGTGATTGTGCTGCTCAGCATCCATCGGGACACAAGTAAACATGCTACTTGGAATCCACTAGAAATTTATTATATCACATAGAATACATGAGGCACCATAGTATCCCTAACCTATGCTCAGATCCATCATCTCTATCATTTCAAGTTGTACACCCCCCCCCCCCCTCTAATGGATAATCATGCCATGATGGTCCACCTATTCCTAGAACCAAGAACAACACCTCCCAATTCATGGTAACACACATAAGAGGGTAGAGCATTCAAGTCAAACATAGCATATCATCATGATAAACAGTGGAATTATACAATACATGTGATCAATATAAAACATGGAAAAACATGTTACAATAATGTTCATAGAAAAAAGTATCATAAATGATCTCATAGGAAATGCACAAACCCGTATGTGATCACAATCAAGAATGATCATCAAATCATACCAAAACAAAAATCATCCCAAGGCATCATGTGTCCACTATAGCCCCAAATGGAAAGCAACTTCCTAAATCCAGGTTATTAATGAATAACTCTAAGGTTCCACGAGGATAAAAGAATGAACCACATTGAACACCCATAAATAATGATCTCACGCATCAAGGATGCCTAAACCAGGTTCCATTTTTTCAGGAAAGAGGTTTAGAATAGATACTCAAGAGGATTACATGTCATGAAGAGTGGTTATAAAATCACATGCCTTAAGTAGTTCTTTAACATAACTAATTCCAAGGTATGTTAAAGGATGGGTCTCCAATTCATTGAATTCATTGTCGATTCAAGAAAAGATCATGAATTCCTTACTGATTATAGAATTTATCCATGGTTCTAAACAAAAATCATAAATACATTATAAATTCATCAAATAAAAAGAGATTCAATATAAGAATCAAGGAGAAGAGAGTCTCAAGATGATTTATCAATGATGACTTATCTGGAAACATCCACCGTTCTTGAGAATTCTGTCTTTAGAAAAGGGTTTATCATTGACACATTGATACCTCCACTAATATATCAAATAATAATCAATGGATTAAGCTTCTATCATAAATATTACATTAATAATGGGTCTAGTTAAATGATACATAAACACTTACCCATAGAATGTTCGTATTCATTAGTGCATCTTGACCTAATCAAGAGGTATTATCAAAATGATAGATTTTTCACTGATCTATGGATAAGGGTAGAATTCATCATGGGATCATTATAAAAACCAAATATCCATCATAGATTCATGCTCATATCTCAATAAAGATGAATAATTTGGATTATATATAAGAAAAACTCCCCATTCTTACATCATCGGATCAGTCAAAGAATGAAGAATCAAGGGGAGAAGA
Organism: Viscum album; assembly: GCA_963277665.1. Taxonomy (NCBI): domain Eukaryota; kingdom Viridiplantae; phylum Streptophyta; class Magnoliopsida; order Santalales; family Viscaceae; genus Viscum; species Viscum album. The sequence goes on along the minus strand of OY728137.1, from coordinate 193,425,497 downwards.
ATGGGAGAGTATTGATACAAGGGGATAGGTATAAAATTAATATTAGTTCCATTGGGGTTGAAATTGGATATTAATTTAGGTGTAAATGTGTGTAATTAAAATTTGTAGAGTGCAATAAATGCACCTTCGAATTGGGTGTACTGACTACTCGATGGGCCAAATGAGCTAGGTTGTGTGACTAGAAGAACCACCTGGGTTCTTCCAACACTATCTATGGGCCAATGGGGTCCTAAAAAATTTATACCCACTATAACCCCACTGGCTAGCCAATGGTTTCTACTAGTTAGTGGGTGTCATCCTTCCAACCACCACACAACCTAGACCTTCTGCAACTCTTCCACCTTCAAAACCTGGATCCTTAATCACTTAAAACAAACCTCTAAAAATACAATATCAGAGATCAAACAAAAGATAAATGAGAGGTTTATAAACTTAAAATATCCCATAAATAGAATAAAGTGAGGATGTTTCAATTATTTACCTATCACAACTTATAATCCCTAAGAAGTTCCTTTAAAGATTCTACTCAAAAAAATCAGGCCATTGAGCCTGAACATAAGCCTCTTACTCCCAAGTATCCTTTTGGATCTGTCCATGATTCCATAGAATTTACACTAGTGGTACCATCTTACCTCAAAGTACATTCTAACTCTGGTCTATAATCTACACCGAGTTCTCCACATATGATGCACCATGCTCCAGCTCAACATCCTTGCAGTTAATGACATGTGTAGGATCGAGCATGTACCTTCAAATTTGAGACACATGAAACACATTATGCATACCTCAGTATTAAGGAGGAAAGTCTAGGTGGAATGACATTGTACCAACTCACTCAATGATCTTGAAGTGTCTAGAAGGGAACGGAGCTATCTTCACCTTCTTCTTTAAATGTTGATGGCCTAACCGATGAGTCACTCTCAGAAAAAACCTGGTTGTCTATAAAAAAATCCAAAGGTCTACTCATATATTTTTCATAAGACTTATTTTTATTCTAATCTATGATAAACCTCTTCTGAATTATTTGTACTATATCATAGTTCTCTTGTACTATGTTGGACTCCATAACTACTACCCCACCAGCCTCATTCCAATAAATTAGTGAATTACATATCCTACCATAAATATCCTCATAAGGTACCATCTAAATTGAATATTGGTAACAATTATTGTATGTAAACTCAACCAAGGATAGATGATCATCACAATATCTTCTGAAGTCAAGGTCACAAGTCTAAAGCATATCCTCCAATATACGAATCATCCACTCCAACTATTCTTATGTATAAGGATGGTACATTATTCTCAATCCTAGTTGAGTTACTAAGTACTTCTATAATACCTACCAAAACCATGATGTAAAATATGAATCTCTATCAGATACAATGCTCAAGGGAACTCTATATAATAAAATTATCACATGGACATATAGCTTTTTTGAGATTGTCTACTGAGTGAGTCTCATGGATTGGTAATAAGTGATATACTTTCATTAACCAATCAACAATCACCCATACAACATCGTGGATCCTTAGGGTCCTGGGTAACCCCATCATAAAGTCCATAATGATGTCTTCCCAACTTTATATGGGCACAAGAAGTGGCTAGAGTAAACCAATAGGACATTGGTGCTTAGGCTTAATCCTTTGGAATGTAAGGCATCAAAAAACAAATCCAAAAATGTCCCTTTTCATCCCTAACCACCATAACTATCACTTGAATTCATGTTACATATTTTTCACACCAGGATGTACCAATAACTTAGAGGTATAGAAACCTCTCATTATCTCTTCCTGGATGGAAGAAAGGACTATAACTCCACCATAAACAAGGATCACATCAATATAATCCAACAACCACCCCGGTGTTGGGTCACCTACAACTAGTTTTCCCATATCACAGCACACTCTAGGTTAGTCTCTTATCTATCCTTTACCCAGTATACTAAATAATATGTGACCAACAATATTGAACAAGTCATTAATCCCTAGTCCTTATAAGTATCCAACCTCCAGTTATCCAACAAGATCAGCAGGGTTCATTGTTCATCTAAAATCCATTCACTAAGCTTCAGAGTCACCTACATATTATAGCTAAGATCTTATGCAACAACATTACATTTAATTGGTGTACAATCCATCCCAAATTTTAAAATCTTTAGATACTCTACCTAGTTTCTCTACCTCAAATTGAAGTCTCATTATGTGAAGATATAGTGGAGAATATTGTGGTTCGTGTAGACAAAAAACCTCTCATTAAAGATATAGTGTCACCAACACTTCAAATAATGAACCACATTTTCCAAATATAATTCATGAGTAGGATAGTTTTGCTCATGGGTTCATAGCAGACGTGACTCATAATCTACTACCCAGTCTATCAAACACCAACCATTGAAATTCCTTTATTTTATTATTTTCTCATATTTAAATCTTTTTGGTTTAAGTTTAGGTTGAGCCTCGGTTTAATTTTTTGAATTTTGGAAGTCCCAGGTGATTTTTTGGTCTATCCACAGTTAGAGAATGATTTGAGTAAACCATGTGGCTTTTCCCAGGTAACTGTATGGCCTATTTTGTGGTCCATTGGTAAGGTTCATGGGTTGTTCATGGTTTGGGAAACTGTGTGTCAATCGTGTGAGAGGTTCTGTCCATTTGGATAGTGGACACTGTATGGATTGTGCACGGTTTGGAAAAATGTATAGAATAATCATGTGAGCAGCCCAGATTCTTAAAAATTCAAAATTACATATTTTCCCCTTCATGTTTTTAACCCTAAATCATGATTCTTCTCCCTTTTATAGAATGGGTACACCAGGGTGATTCACCAAACCCCTCTCCCTTACTCCCCAACCTCCACTGATGCTCCTTTAAGGTTCCTAAGGTGGGTTCTTTGTATTTTTGGTCAATTTTCCTCTCTTCCCTTCCTCCTCTCATGAGATCTAGGTCTCTTTTCAAGGGGTTTCTCTCTTGGTCGAACCCTGGTGCCTAGGTTTGATGTATAGTTTGTTTTTCTAGGATGTTAGGGTGTTCAGATCATTCCTTGGGATGTTATCTTCCTTATCTTGTATTTTTTTCACATCCTAACTCTATTGAGGTAATTGTTTCCATTATTTTCCTTTCTAGAACATGCCATTGATGCTTTATCTTTCCTTTAGTGCCTTAAAAATGTTATAATCTTGCTTGTGGGGTGTTAGAATAAATTGATTTGGTATTTTTATTGAGAAAACTTGGTGCAAAATCTCTTTTAAAAGGGTTTATTTAGTTTGTCCCATATTTAATTTCATGTAAGGTGTTCGATGAAAGGTATATTGTTTTCTAAAAATGAAATTGAACTCTTGTAGCAATATTTGGCTTATTATATTTTAGTATATTGATTGGAATGGTAATTTGGGCTTGATGTGTGATTTTTTATGCCTCTTTATGGATTGATTATTATGGTTAAATGTTTGGAAAGGCCCTTCCAATTTTGAAATACTTAATTATGCTTTTGAGATTGTGTGCAAGCATTGTGTTTAGTTTGAAACCATGTATTATTTCTTTAAAGGTGGTTTTTGGGGGATTTTATGAATACATGACTCTTTATAATGGATGTGGTCTCATACATGTGTGAATGGGTGCACACATGGATGGGAACATAGATGATAATGGTATTGGACAATTCCTTTTAACAATAAAACCCAGTTTCCAAAACACGTAACCTTTTTTCCTCCTTCTCCCAATTTCCTTTAAGCCTACATGTTTTCATAAATGGTACATAATCTCAATGTGGTTTGAATGTGGTTTTGAATGTCATGTTAAAAATTATGTCATTTTTTCCACTTTAGAAAGTATGTTTGGTTTCTAAATAGAGGTAAATCCCATTTGTCTTATTTAAGTATATTGTGTGCTTTTATCATGGATTTTAATAGAATTGATCTTGGAAAATAAAGGAATGTTTGGAATTTTATATTTGAAAATGGAGTTTTATATAATTTTAGAAATGGTTTTGTAAATTATTTGTAAGTTTACTTGAAATAGGTATGATGAGAGGCCCGGTTGGCACATTTTAATGTTTGATAAATGAATGTGGTTTTGGAAGTGTAAAGGCCTGGTTCGCAACTTAGCATGCTTTGAAAAATGTTTTGAAATATTGTGTGATATAACAGCTCGATTGGGTCTTGTGAAAGGTTTACTATAATGTGGGAAACCCTATAGAGAATTTCCCTTTGTGGTTTATCATGTGGGTGGTGTCAGTGTTTGGGGTAGGCAAGTGTAGTGGCGGTCAGTAAGGTGAGTCATGCGTGCGAGGTCCTCCTCCTTTCACCATGTATTATTACCATGGGTTTCATGGGTGTCTTTAGATGGTTGAGTGATAGTTTATTATCAACCTAGATTAGATGGGTTGGTACCCCTTGGATGTTTTATAGGCTAGGTGGATTACTCCATTGGATTGGTAGTTAGAACAACCAGTTGGTTATTGACTTTGGAGTTGCACCATATGTCGGTAGGTGAGTCCAACCTGAGTGTGTCCATAGATCATTCTAGGGATATTTAGGAAATTCCCATGGTTACTATCTGTATTTGTTTGTTTTCTTTATTTTTCACTTTATTTTTTAACTTTTACTTCTCATTTATTTTCAGTGTATCTTGGTTTGTTCTTATTTGTATTTTTATTTGGGATTTGGTTTTGAAATTGGTAATCCTCCTTGAAAACTAGTGATATGGTGTGTGGTGTTTTAAAAAGGTAAAAGAAATGTTTTTTGTTAAAATGAGAAAAACAAATTTTCATATGTGTATTTAAAACTAGTGTTTATGTAATGTTTTTAGGAAAGTAAATGTATGGATTCTATGGTGGTTTCCTAATGAGATTATTAATCTCACACCCTAGTTGTACTATTCAGTGTCTGTAGACCTAATCTATTTTGTAGGTGTAGGTTTCTGGTTTGGCTTCTGGTGGAGTAGGTTGGTCTTCTGGATGGTGGTGACCATGAGGTCACATGAAGATTGGGTGGTCCTCGGTTTGGTTTGGTTTTTTCTTTGTAGCCTTCATTTTGTTTTGTTTTTGTTTTGTTTTTCAATTTCTGTATCTAGATGAGTTGCATATTTATTTAGATTTAGTCTTTGTGGGTTCTTCCTTTTGTTTATTTTATTTATTTGATCCTTTTTTTGGGAAAAATCATTCCCATTGTGATCACTTGATTCATGGAACTAGTTGTTAGCCCATGGGGATCGGGAATGCCCTTTGGACCCTGACTTAGACTGGGTCGGATGTCTGGTTGGATGAAATTCCAAACTGGTTCATGACAAAATGGTATTAGAGTAGGCTCTATGTTATTTGTGGTGTTAGGTAGATTGGATATTAGGACTATCAGGACTCGAGAGGTAGGTGAAGGAAGAACGTCATGAACTCTTGCACGTTCTGATCCTTAAGTTTCTAGGGGTATTCCAGGTTTTTAGTCTCTGTTTGGGTTTTTGGTTTATTTTGGGTGAGGAATGACAATGGAGGTGAGTCGTTGTTATGTTATGATCTCGCATAGAGTAGTGACCCATGTGGAATCCGAGTACATGGTTGAATCTCCTTCTAGTTTTTTATGCTTGCTTAGGGAATATCCCACTAACCATGACCCCAGGTTAGGAATGACTACTAGTTTTTCACTCCTTTAGTTTGGAATGAGTTGTGTATTATTTTTTTCTCAGTTTATTGAGTAATCTTTTTGAATGAAAACAGTTTTTTAAATGTAAATTATTTCATTCAAGTTGTTTTAAAATTGGAAAATTGGTTTAAATGGAAAATATTTTGGATTAAAAATTTGGTAAATGCTTGGGTTTTGATAATAAAATGGTAAGCATGAACCTTGGTACTTCTTTTGAAAGTTCACATATGTGTGGGTATGTGTGTAAAGTGAGTGTTGTCATGTGTGGATGGAAATGGATGGGAACATATGTGATGGTTCATAGGATTCCATGGGTGATTATTTGTGATAAATAGTATGACTTATTTTTTAAATTGGATTTTTTTTAGAATATGAGTTTTGTTTTGGGAAAAGTGGATTTTTTTCAGATAGTGGCCTTAGAATAAGGCAGTTTTGAAATTGAAATGAAAATAGTGGTTTTTGAAAAGACTATTCTGGTTGTGTTTATATGTGTTTGGCTTGTGAAATTTTTTTTTTGAGATTCCCTTTTTGGTTAATCTTGGGTTGATGTTGATTTTTTTTGTGTTCTTTATGTTATTCAGATTATTCCACCCATAAAGGTCCTTAAAATTTCTAAATGAGTCATGTATAATTCTTGGTTGTGTTTATATGTGTTTGGCTTGTGAGATTGTTTTCTCTTGTGCTCCATTGATATTCCTATTTTATAACATGTATTGTATTCCTAATGTTATTCCATGTTTATTCCCTTACTAGGCTTTATATCTCACCTTTTTCTTATGCATGTCCTCAGGTTATCCTATATAATATTAAGTACGAGGGAATGTAGTGGTCATGTAAAGGAAGTTTTCAATAAGATGTTATGTTCTATGCTTTAAGTTTTTATGTAATATTCCTAATCCCCAAAGACACTAGACCTCTTGATCTTCTATGTTGTATTAAGTGAAGGTTTTATGTAATAAATCATGTTTAAGTATGTAATAAAGAACAAGGTTGTTATAGTTGGTATCAGAGGATAGGTTTAGTTATTTTTTGGATTAGGATTAGAAAACCCTAGTGAATCCTTAGAGACTAGACTATGTATAAAAAATATACCTAAGTTTTGGTGAGTATTTAGTAAGTGGTTTATCAAGCAAATACATCCTTATCTAAATACGAGCAAGTAGAGGCGGCTCTGGCACAGATGTACCTAGGAGTGAAAACTCTGACAAGGAGTTTTGGGCTTGACCTAGGGTATCCTGGTATATGAGAACAGGCCTTGATTCACTCTTGGTTATGACACTCCCGGGGGATATGCTTTGGTAAATTAACAAGCTTGGTATGAACCATTATTAAGGGAATTAAAAAAATGCCTCTAAGAATACATGTTAGAAAGTAGATCATGGATAACATAGATTGAAGCTTATAGATTCATAAGTTAAAAAAATAAAATTAATTTATAGGTCATCCATTTTTGTCTTTGTATTACCCTTTATGTGTTACCCCTAACTTTCCTTTTATTCCAACCAATAGCCGGTAATAGGAGGACTCGGGCTAACAACCAATGTGAAGATTAATGTGATGGTTGTGCTGATGAGATGCCCAATCTGATGGGAGCAGGAATCGCGAACTTTGTCATGATTCTCTCTTAGTTAACTCAAGATTTGAATAGAAACATGGGTCAAGAGGAACATTCAACCCCCCCCCCTAAGAAAGAACAAGTCACTATCAAGATCTTCATGAGACAAAGGCCTCCTACTTTTAATGGATCATCTTATCCCTCAATATCCGAACAATTGATCAACTCCATTGAAAAGATATTCCCCATCCTTCAATGTTTCGAATAAGAGAAGGTTATCCTAGATTATTATTTTATGAAGGGTGGAGCTAATCAATGGTAGACATTGATCATAAATATGAAGCCTGAGGATGAGATCAAGGCATTGGAATGAAAGGATTTTTGGAAGATGTTTTTTGATAAATATTTTTCGCGCACCATCAAGCTTAAGATGGAAAGGGACTTCCTTTCCCTCGAGAAAAAATACGATGAATCCATTAGAGCATACGAGGAAAACTTCACAAGGCTTGTACGATATGCCTTCAGATTTGTTGTTACCCCCGAATTCAAGGTTGACCGCTTCTTTGGTGGGATAAAACCTAACCTATGGAAAGCCCAGGTGATCCGTGACTTCGACAGCTATGAGGAAATTATCCGATGTTCCCTCAAGGGAAAAATAAATATTGTTAAATATCAGGGGTATCATGGGGATAAAAAGTATAAGGTGGACTTCAATTTTGGCAGTCTGATGGATAAATCCAACGTTTCTAAGAAGATCCATCACCCCACTTTCCAAAGGTGTGAAAAGAAGCACTCCAGAAATTTCTTGAAGGGGACAAGGAAATGATTTAGGTGTGGAAGAGAAGGACGCCTAGCTATTAACTACCAACAAGAAAAGTTCATGACTGTGACAGATGAGAGGGACACTCTGTTCAACTCTCAAGGAATTGTTTATTGCTTCAACTGCAAATAACCAGGGCATCTTTCAAATTAGTGCCCTAAGCCAAGGGTTTTCTAAGGCAACCAAAAACCTCCAAGGTAGCAAGGGAGAACTTTTGCCATCACTACCATTGAAGTGAACCCCGATAATGAAGTGGCGATAGTTACGCTAGTTATTTATTCAATAATAGAGAATTTACTTTTTGATTCAGGTTCTACACATTATTTTATATCCTAAAAGTTTAGTATAACAATCCCAACACCACCAAAAATCATGGAAGTAAAGATGTCGATGAGTATGGAAAATGGGGAAATCATTTCATCCCATGAATATAACTCCTCCTCTGTCATAATCGGTGGATTGAACTTCCTAGAGAACCTCATCATACTCCCTCTGGTGGAATTTTATGCAATTATTGGAATGGATTGTATTTTCTTATATAGAGCCAACATAAATTTCCATGAGAGGGAAATCACTCTCCATGTGGATAATCAACCCCCGATTCTGTACAAGTTCAAGGAGAAAGATGAATATTCTTTAGCTCCATCATCTCAAGAATAGATATTACTAACCTATGAACATGTGTATCTAGATTAGATTATTGAGTCTAAGGAGGCAACCATCCTTGAAGACATTCCTACTGTGAGGGAATACGCTGATGTGTTTCCTAAGGAATTGTATGGTCTCCCTCTTAGAAGAGATGTTGAATTCTCAATTGACCTTATACCTGGGGCATTAACAATATCCAAGACTCTGTATAAAATAGCTATTTTAGAGCTTGAGGAGATGAAGAAACAACTATAGGAGAATCTGGATAAAGGGTTTATATTCCCAAGTGCTTCACCATGAGGCGCACTAGTCCTCTTCGTCAAGAAGAAGGATGGTTCAATGATTTTTTGCATTTATTATTGTAAACCCAACAAAATCATGATAAAGAACAAGTATCCTCTTCCACAAATTGATGACTTGTTCGATAAGCTGCGTAGAGCACAATACTTCTCCAAGGTAGATTTTCGGTCGGGATATTATCAAGTAAGGGTGAAGAATGAAGATATACCCAAGACTGCTTTTTGTATAAGATATGGGAACTATGAATTCATAGTAATTACTTTAGGACTCACTAATGCTCCAGCAATCTTCATAGACTTGATTAATAGAGTCTTTAGATATTACCTCAAAAAATTTGTGGTGTTCTATATAGATTATATTCTAATATACTCCAAAACCAAGGAGGATCACGAGGAGCATCTAAGGACTATACTGGAGACCTTGCAAAAGGAGAATCTCTATGAAAAGTATAGCAAGTGTGAGTTCTGGTTAAAGGAGGTCTCATTCTTGGGCCATATCATCACAAGAAATGGGATGTCTGTAGATCCCTCCAAGACAGCTCAAATAGATGGATGGCTAAGGCCAACATCGGTAATGGATATCTGAAGATTTTTGGGGTTAGCTCGATATTATCAATGATTTGTGATAAATTTATCATGATTATCCAACCCTATTACCAAGATAACTCGAAATGGAGTAAAGTTTTCTTGGAGTGATGGATGCGAAAAAGCTTCAAGGAGTTGAAAAAGAGGCTTACCAATGTGCTCATGCTCACTTTACCCACAAGTGGATAACTTTTTGTGGTATTCAGTGATGCTTCAAAGAAGGGCATAGGCTATGTGTTGATGCAAAATGACCAAGTCATTGCCTATGCTTCAAGGAAATTGAAAGTTCATGAGCAGAATTATCCAAAACATGATCTAGATTTGGATGCGGTGATCTTCTCTTTAAAAATTTGGTGGCATTATCTCTTTAGGGAGAAGTTTGAAATATATAAAGACCAAAAAATCCTCAAGTATATATTCACATAGAAAGAGTTGAGCATGTGCCAAAGAAGATGGTTAGATATGATCAAAGACTATGACTACTCAATACATTACCACCCTGGGAAAGCGAACAAGGTAGTAGATGCTCTAAGTAGAAAGGACCCAGTGATTCTATCATTGATGAGAATTGAGAAGGATCCAATATTCTTAGATTTGATGAAGATGGACATGGGAATCATAAATAAGGGAACATCATTAATCCTTTCACAAATTATTGCTCAAACGTCTCTTTTGGAAAAGTTAAAGGATGCTCAAAAGGATGATGTGGGAATTCAGAAGAAAGTGGAAGCTATCAGAAAAGGGAAATCCTTAGAGTTAAATGTTAATGAATGAGGAATTGTGAGATTTGGGAAAAGACTATGTGTTCTATCAAGTCTGGAGCTGAAGAAGGAATTTTTGGATGATGCACATAGTTCAAATTTCTCTATTCACCCTAGAAACACAAATATGTATCGAGATATCTGAAAGAATTATTGGTGGGATAATATGAATAAGGAGATCGTTGAGTATACATCAAAGTTCCTGGTGTATCAGCAAGTGAATTTAGAGAGGCAGAAGTCTAAGGAGATGATGAAACCATTGCCCATACCATCATGGAAATGGGAGAACATCACCATGGACTTTGTTACTAGACTTATGAAGACATCCAAAGGAAACAATGAAATTTGGGCCATTTTGGATCATCTTACAAACTTTTCACACTTTATTGTAATTCAGGAGGATTTCTCATTGGATCAAATAGCACGGATATACATCAGAGATGTGGTAAGGCTGCATAGGGTACCACTATCGATTGTATCCGGTTGAGATCCAAGATTCACCTCAAAGTTTTGGAAGAGTCTTCAATATGCTCTGGATACTGATCTGAACTTCAATATGGCTTATCATCCTCAAACTAATGTCCAATATAAGAATACTATCCAAACACTTGAGGACATGTTGAGATCATGCTCAATGGATTTCAAAGGAGGATGGGATAAACATATTCCACTGGTTGAATTCTCCTATTATAACAGTTTCCACTCGATCATCCGAATGGTACCTTATGAAGCTCTGTATGGGAAGAGATACCGAACAATGACATGTTGAGATGAAGTCAGTGAGAGTAAGCTACTAAGACCAAAAATGGTTGAAGAAATGGTGGAGAAGGTGAAAACCATTCAGCAGCATATCAAGGCATCCCAGAGTCGATAGGAGAGTTAAGAATATAACCGTCGATGAGACCTTGAGTTCAAAGTTGGAGACATGTTGTTTCTACATGTATCTTCATGGAAGAATTTCATGAGGTTTGGAAAGAAAGGGAAGTTAATTCCTAGTTACATCGTCCCCTTCGAGATTCTTAATGGTGTCGGGGTTGTGGCCTATCGACTAGCACTTCCACCTACCAAGGCCAAAGTACATGATGTCTTTCATGTATCTATCTTAAGGAAGTACATACCAGACCATTCACATGTACTCTCTTAAGAGGTAGTATAGCCAGAGGATGATCTTTATTATGAAGAGAAACCAGTGAAGATCTTAGATCGTAGAGAAAAAGTTCTACGACATAAGACAATTCCCCTCATCAAGGTGTTGTGGCAAAACCACAAGTGTGAAGAAGCGACATGGGAATCAGAAGAAGTGATGAAGTAGAGTTACCCACATCTGTTTTAGTGTGGGAAAAGAAAATTTCAAGGGCAAAATTTCTTAAGGGGGAATATTGTAACGACCCAAAAATTCATTAATGAAAATTACTCTTGGTCTATTTAAATGCCTTCTTATGGTTATGTAAAACGTATGAACTTATGTGGTTTTATTTTTTGGATTTTAAAATACCATTAGGAATTTTTACCATTTATAATATATCCATTGAATAATGATCAAATGATTAGTATAAATATAGGGTTATAACAAATCCAATTTACTCAGACAAAGGAAGAGATAACCTCATCTAGTAGACTTGCCTCGTAAGAAGCCCATTTGTCAGAGCTCGGAAAGAAGGTGGCATCATTAGGCTTTACTCTTGACCAAGCCCAATCTAAGCTTTAATACGTTAATCTTGAGCAGAACCACCTACGGGAGAAGTGGAAGTTGATAGAGATTACCACTCGAGCGATGTTATCCGATCCACCCCAAGAGTCTGTCACCGTCACACATCTTACCCTAAGGTCTTATGCAGGTGTTATAAGGGGTTATATAACAAGACCCTATCACTATTATTATGTGCATTATTTTTGTATATAATAGTGAATATACATTCTTTTTATTATTGTTACTTTGTAATTAGTTTTTAAAGCACAAATAGTATTTTTAGTTAATTTTCAACTAAGGAATCTATTTTGATAAATTAATGGATTTTTGAATTAAATAATGTTTTATTAAAATATTATTATTATTAAATTACTTTTATTAATTATAAATGATCATATAATTTTTATGAATGCAATTGTAATTTTTTATTAAGGTTTGAAAGTTGTCTTTGTCAAAACCCATGAATTTTCGATAAATATCCGTTTTTATTTTAAAAGCAAAAAATCACATATTTAGAAAATTATTTGGATAAAATGAATAATATTTTTGGAATCAGGATGTTGAAATTATCCAATGGTGAATTTTTCATAATTTTTTGAGACAGTCAAATTTTTGGTTAAAAATTAAGTACCGTTTAAAAATATAATGTATTTTATGACATCATAATGAGCCAATATTGATGTAATAAAATAATTTAAACAATATTTTCGGCCAATAAATGTTTTACCATAAAAATAATGTGATTTTATTTATTTTTTATTTATTTTACAATGCTTTAGTGGACCCTTCAAGACTTATAAAACATTTTAGCTTTTTAAATTGATTTCCTTGAGAGTGTGACTCACCTCCACAAAATCAACCCTATTATTTTAAGAATTTTGGTCATTGGACTTATAAAATATTGTTTTACACTCCCCTTTGGAAAAAATCATGGGCAAAAACCATGTTCTGGTTTGTTTTTTTATTAGTTTAATATGTAGTGTCCCAAACCTAAATAATAAAGAATTCTCTCTCCTTTCCTATATAAACCCACCCAATATCCCACTTCTGCCTCACTAAAAGCCTTTTTATATTTACCAACCCCTTACCTACTCTCTCTATAATCCTCCCAAGGTTCCCCAAGCTCCCAATAATCATCTATCAAGCCTCTCCCAAGCTTTTGGGATCACACTTCCAAGTAAGGGATTCCTTCCTTTCTCATTTTAGCCAAGTTTCTTAATATTGTTATTGTACTTTTATTTTCAATTATAAATGTTGGGGTATGATTTTTCACCTCCCCCATACTTTCCTTTTCATTTTTTAATAATTATAGATCCCATTTCTCTCTCATTAATGCCTCCCATGTACACCCGTTACCATGCTGAAATTCCGTAAGGAATTTCTCTCTCCTCATTTACATTCAAGCAATTCTTTTGTATTACGTATCTAAATTCCATTACATTTATTGGTAAATGTATCTATATGAACCCAACCCCCCCCCCCCCCCTTAATTTCCATTTCATTTAAATATTATGATACACCCATTTCTCTCTCATCGACCATTTTTATGAATTCTTATGTCACGCTGTTATGCTGCCAAAATTACACTACGTTTTTCCAAGCCAAGATTATTGTGTAGTGAATACCATACCCATATATCTATCAAGGGTATTAATATTTATGCACATATACATATTTAATTCTGCTTTCATGTATTTATTCCACATTCCTTAATCGTGGAATAACTTATGATGTTGATTGATTCCATGTTATATGATCCATGTGGCACACTTATGTATGAAATGAAATGTTTAAGAAGGGTGAGCCTTAATAGCGCTCCAATGCAATGGGTAAAGTATAGTATCATGATAAGTCATTTGAAATGAGTGTTTAATCATGATAATTCAAGTGAAATGAGGTTTTACTCATTCTTTATGTTCAATGATGGTTTACTCATGCTTCATGTGCAATGAGCCTTTTCTCATGCTAATTCCATATTAAGTGTTGTTGCCACATTTCCATGTTATGATTATCATGCTTTATCATGCCTTTATGTTCATGTTTCTCTTGAGCTCCACTGATATTCCTATTTTCTAAAATTTAATGTATTCCTCATTTTATTCCATTTTTATTCCCTTACTGGGCTTTATAACTCACCCTTTTCTTATGAATGTCCTCAGGTTATCCTATGAAATGCTAAGTATGAGGGAATGTAGTGGTCATGTAAAGGAAGTTTTCAATAATATGTTGCATTATATGATTTTTAAGTTGTTATATAATGTTTCTAATCCCCAAATACACTAGACCTCTTGATCTTCTATGTTGTATCAAGTGAAGGTTTTATGTAATAAATCATGTTTAAGTATGTAATAAAGAACAGGGTTGTTATATAGCATGTTTCCCTAGTATCGGTGAGTAGATAAGGATGTATTAAAAAACCACCATGATAAAAAAGTTTAGATATAGGTGTAATATCTTGTTCATTAAATCCATGAACATTTATAGCACATTACTTATCCAAAACGGCATCACCAAGTACTTGTATAGCCCATACCTAATCTGAAAATACGTCTTCAGGATGTCCTCCTCTATAACCTACAACTGGTGATGGCTCACTAAAAGATCAATATTGGAGATCCAATAGGCTCCCAGTAATTGATCAAAGAGATCATCGATCCTGGATAAAGGATATTTGTTGTTCTTCTTCACCTAATTCAGCATCCAGTAATCAATGTAGAGTTAGTGATTACAATCTGCCTTCTTATCAAACAAAATAGTTACACCCCATGGTGAACTACTTGGCCTAATAAATCCCTTATACTCTAATTCCTCAAGTTTTCCCTTGAGATCCTTCAAATTGTATGGAACCATATGATAAGGGGGTATCAAAATGGGTTATGCACCCAACATAAGATCTATCACGAAGTCAATAACTCTATCATGTGGAAGTCCTATAAATTAATCTGGAAAGAGGTCCTAATAAAGATCCACAACTAGAGAAAAATATTAGGTGGATACTAGTGATCTTGCTAAAAGATCCAAGACTATAATTTTCATCATGATATTCCCAAATTGACTAAAGTTTGGACCAACTCTACCTAATCCCAGCTACCACTCTTTGATCATCACATAATTATCTCTCTTAGGTGATGTAAATGATTCTTGTCTCTAATATTATTCAATGTGAGCTCAGGATAAATTCAACCAGTCCATTCCAATAATCACATCAAATCTCATCATCTCCAAAATCATAAATTTCTACATATATATATAAACAAAAATAATTATAGGACACTCTGAGAATCACTGAAGATAGTCCGCTTTCATTTACAATTGTGTATCACGGTAAATTAACTCAAAAGAAAACATGAATGGAAAGTCAAGTATGGCAATAAATTGTGTAGAGATAAAATAATGGGAAGCATCGATATCAAAAAAAGTAGTAGAAAACATAGAAGTGGTCAAGAAAATACCTTGAACAGTAGATAGTCCCTCTCCACCATCTATTGAAGTATGATCCAATGTATAAACTTATCCTACCTTAACTCTACAACCCTATACTTGAGATGAATGACTTGTCTGAGTCATTATTGTCTAATTACATTTTTGAGGACCCCAACTGGATCCATAGTTCCCTGACCATGTCTGCCTCGATCCTCTATGGAAGCTTGAATTCATAACTTTGAAGAAAAATTGTTGGAGATTCCCCATCTTGCTTCATTGTTGACATTGGATCTAATGTGTTTTGAAGAGCCTATGGTAATTAATGACCTTCCCATAGTTGAAGAAATATGGTACTCCTCTTGGTGGAACTAAAGAATCCAAACTAATCTCCACTGGCGTACCACTACCATGTTTCACTTACCAGGTATTCCTCTTCCTACTACCAGAAGAGGCACTAATCATGGTAGTAATACATCCACCTACTTGAGTAATGAAGGGTAGAAGAAGACAAACTACTCAATCCTCAATAATCCTCTTCTTGATAATCAAGGTCTTGTGAAGAACCTTTGAGTATTTCATTAGGTCGAGAGTCCTAATATGTCATCTGATATTGGGATGAAGATTGATCTCGAACTTACTATCCTTTTGTGAATTTTTTTCGACCAAGAGAGGAGAAAAGAAAGGTATCTCAGTGAAATGTTTGGAGTATATAGATACCATCAGGGACTCCTTCTATAACTCCATGAACTCTTGTGCTTGATCTAACTTTAATATATTGAGAAATAACTCCCTCAATAAAAGGTCCTTCAAGGCCTCTCAGGTGAGATCCTCATGACTTTTATAATTTTCCATCATTCCCCCCCCCCCACCTTCTAGCATGTCCCTAAGGCAAGAAAGCTGTAAACTTAAACCTCTTATACTTAAGTGTCTCAAAAAGGTTAAATATACCCTTGATGATGTTTATCCAGTCCTCTGCATCCTACAACCCTTCAATTCTCTGAAAGGATGGTTCATGATAGAGATATAACTCACCAGTTTAGTAAACTATAGACCTAGATTCCCCTCCTCCCTGAGCAGGAACAAGTGGAAGGACTCTTTATTGATTTGGTCCCACTTTCTATACTACTAGAGCAGGTGAAAGAGCATTCTCTGTTGCACCCTCATGTACAATAGGCGGTGGAACAGGGGAATCCTCCCCATTAGGAGTATACTATCCCACATCATATGTATTTCCCGATAGTTTCCTTTGAGGATGAATATTTTGAATCTTTAATGAAACCTTTAGAAAAAAATAAATTCATTAGGGTAGTTCCTAATTAGTCTATGAGATCATATAAAGGTTATCCTATGAGTCTACCCATAACTCAAGGTGTATCCCTCCTAAAACTAACCAAGGTCTCTATTCCTACACATTAGTCATAGTCACATATATATATACACAATATAATAGTATGATATGGTTCAAATAATTATGGTCAATAGATATATCACAACATCATGGAAACAGATATATCACACAGTCAAAGAATACAATTCTATCCTAAACATATATCCCAAATCATTGCATTAAATTAAATAACTAATATGCATAAAAAATATGTATTTATAAGTCAGGTGACCCCAAGTTCCTAGTCATGGTGCATGTATGCACTCAAATCCCATAAAATAGTAATATAAATCTCATCAATGGTAACTCAGAGGTCTGTTACACGTGAGATGGTCAGGTACAAAGAAAATCTCATTCCCAATTTTCATACAGTTATCTCCTCTTTATCATGTCCTAGGTTAGTCAAGAGAAAAGGAAGAAAATTTTACTCTGATACCATTTTGCAATACCCCAACCCAAACCACTGGGTCTGATTCAGAGAGTCACAAGACCTCATGTGTGCATCCCCATACATAAGAGGTTGTCGATTAGCAATGAGGGCCTGAAGTCCGTCGATGAGGAGACTATACCCTCAGTTTCATGTCCTTGCACCAATAAAATAAATATAATATAACAATAAAAGTTACATCTATAAAACTAAATGATCCAAAATTTAATAACACATGCCACACAAATCATACAAATAAATAAAGATAAACAAACTAGTATCCCATTGTGGTAAGCCAAACCAAATTATAAGTGAAAGTTGGTAAATAAATAAATAAAATCTTTGGAATACTCCAGATTTTATCCTAGTTTCACCCCCATCACCATGCTTTATGACCCTGCTATCTGACATAGTCCCCTTGCCCCTTTCTTGGATCTCTATACATGAAGTATACATGGGAATTGAGATGCTCGTTCAGGCTGTGAGTAATAAAAATAGGGGTGTCCAAACATGACCCAACCTGACGAGTTTGACCCGACCCAACTGGGTGGGTCGGGATGGGTCAGGTTACATGGAAATAAAAGTGGGTTGGGTTTATGTTGGTTCAACCCATGCATGAATTTGGTTGGGTCTCAGGTTGGATACATTTAGACCCAAAAAAATCGTGACCGGATGGCTGTATGAAAAAAATTTCCCCCTCATGGAGTCATGGCCTAACTGGTCATTCCCTCACTCCCTCTCCCTCCCTCATGCTTACATTCTCCTCCTCATCTCCCCCAAACCCAACCTTCCCTCGTATGTAGAAACCCTATTCCATCCTTCCTTCCTTCTTCCCTCATGATCGATAGGCGAAATGAAACCCTACCCCCTCCCTCTTCTCCTTCTTCCTCCTTCCCCAATCTTCCCAACCCCTCACCTTCTATTCTCTCTTCTCATTCCCTCAAGAAAAACCCTCCTTCCATCTTCCTTGATTCCTACCTCCTTTTTCACCTTATAACCCACCTATAAAATCCATCCTCACTCACCTTCCCCCTCAAAACCTTCCCTCACAAGCATACCAGTTGAAGAAACTGAGGGTAAGAGGTCTCCTAAAAAGGTAACAATTCCTAAAGATCTTGTTGGTTCTAGAGTTTCTCAATATTGGTATTGTTTTCATAAGAAAAATGGAAGGGTTGTTTTTTATTATTATGGTAAATATTATGCTTTCACATCTATCCAACATGGAACTAGTAATTTGAATAGAATTTGACAAGGTGCAACAAAAATCCTCACAAAAATCTTAACAAAATTCAAACCACTATTGGTATTAGAAAGAAGTGTGAATATGAGAGTAATGAGACAGTTAAAATATTTTTAGCTCATTTTAACAAAGAAGAGTGCAGAATATCTCTTGCTAAAATGATAATCATTGATGAGTTATCATTTAAATATGCTGAGAATAAAGGTTTTAGAGAATTTATTGAAGTTGTTCAACCTCAATTTCAAGTTCCATCTAGAAAAATATTTGTTAGGGATTTTTGGTAGTTATATTTTACTGAGAAAGAAAAATTGAAGTTTATGTTTGATATGTTCTCTCATATGGTATGTCTTAACACTGACACATGGACTTCAATTCAGAATCTAAATTATATGTGTGTGACTAGGAATTTTATTGATGATAATTGGATATTAAATAAAAAATCTGGTTTTGTCTTGTTGTGGATCATAAAGGTGAAACAATTAGTCGAGTATTAGAAAAAACATTGAAACAATGGGGGATTGAAAGGATTAATATTGTTACCTTGGAAAATGATAGTTCTAATAATACAGCAATTAGTTATTTGGAGAGTAGGGTTAATAATTGGAATGGGTCTATTATTACTGGATATTATATGCATATGATATGTTGTGAATATATTTTAAACCTTATTGTTAGTGATGTGATAAAGTAAATATCAACATCAATTTCTAGAATCAATGTTTCCTACAAATTTGTGAGAAGTTCACCTTCAAGATTAGCTCTTTTCAAGAGAATTTAAAAATTCCTAGTAAACAATCCATAATTCTTGATGTTCCTACTAGGTATAATTCTTGTTAATTTATGTTGGATGTTTTAGATAAGTATGAGAAAGTATTTATTCACCTTAATAAGGATTCAAGTTTTAGGAGTTCTCTTCTCTGCGAAGCTGGGGCTCCTACAACATATGATTGGGAGCATGCTCATGAATTTTTCAAGTTATTAAAAATATTTTATGATAGAATTGTTGAGTGTTATGGTTCTATTCATGTGACATGTCACACTTTCTTTAATAATCTTTGTGACATATATATAAAAATCAAGAAATGGATAAAAGTTCATGATATTACAGTGAGTGTAGTGGCTATTATAATGAAGTTTAAGTTGGATAAGTATAGGGGTATTGGTTACAATTTTAATTATCTATTACTTGTGGTAGATTTTCTTGATCCCCAATATAAATTAGAATATTTTCAGGATAGTTTTGAAATGAAGTTTGATGATGAAGACAAGAATGAGTTGATCGGTAAATTAATAAAGGTTATAAATAATCTCTATGAGTTTTACAAATGAAAATATCCCAATCTTATTGTTGATAAATGTGAGTCAAGTTCTCATTAAGAGTAATATATTCATGTTTCTAGTACTGATAGTGGGGATGATGAGAAATGGAAAGATGTATATAGATTAAAGAAAAGGCAATTGACACAACAAATTAATGAACTAGAAATATATATATAGATTAGTTGTTGTGAGGATGATTTCTATGGATTTGATATTTTAAGTTGGTGGAAAGGAAAGGAAAGAAATCATCATGTTCTCTCATGCATTCCCATATATATTATAGCAATTACTTTAACTATAGTATCTTCAGACTCCGCTTTTAGTATAGGAGGACTCGTCCTTGATCTGTTTCATAGTTGTTTGGCCAACATCACTGAGGAATTAATTTTCTCACAAAATCAGTTTAGAAAGTATAAACCAATTTAAATTCTAAAGAAACTAGAATAATTGAAATTGATTGAATCGAGTATAATTAAAAATATTATGATTTTTTATCATTTTATATTTATCAATTATAAAACTTTTTTTGAAAAAGAAAAATATTGACTTGTTCTTTCTTCTATTGTGTTTTTTAAGATATACCATAATCTTCCACAATTCATGATCAAAGCTTAACTATCTAAAATAGAAGAAACATGGATGATGAAGTATCCTTAATTAAGGTATAAATTTATTATTTTTTTACAAATTATTTTCATAAGAATATGATTGATGGTATTTAAATTTATCATATATTTATTTCCACCTAATCAAAGAGAAAACCCATTATGACCATGATTGATTAAATTTTCATACTTTAATTTTTTAGGGCATATCATCCTTATGTCATGGAGATGTGAATTATTATTTTTATACTATATTTTGGTGATGTATTGTAATGTTCTATAGAATTAAATTCCATCATGGTGGTTATAAAGTGGTTTAAAATATACTTTAACCACATACATAGATCACCCCAAAATAATATATAGTCTATATTGGAGTTAAGGTCCCTTGACTTAAAGATCATTTTAGAGTTCATTTCTATCCAGGAATGTTTTGATGCATTCATTGGGATTTACGGTATCCTATGAGGACTTAAATATATGATATAGTTTTTTTATCTCAAAAGAAACAAGTATATAGTAGGATTTATGGTCATATAGGAATGATTAATAGTAAAATATAGTTAAGGTTCGTCCATGATGGTTTAAGGGTAAAATAGATGGAATCTAATGGTGACATGGTTTTTGGATTAGGTTATAAGAGAGATTCCTACACATCCCATTCAAGGGATTCACAACTCATATAGTTTCACTTAATAGTTTAAATAAACATGAAAATTCGTGGTGCTTATCTTTATAAATTTGTTTTTTTAATTATAACATATCAATAAGGAATAACTTGAAGTTTAGTTTCATATGTGTTGGATGCATCATAACTTATAAGGTGATGTGATAAATACTAGTGTTATAACTTTTATGGTCAAGGAACCGGGACATGTATCTTATAGATTATGAATCGTATAGTCTCAAGAAGAATTATTCTTCAAGAATTATCACTTTTCTTGATTTTTGGATGGTATTTTTTCCTTATCAATATAATTCTATTTGTATGTTAATCTCAATGCACTTGTCTAAACTTATTATTTATTCCTTGATAACATTTGGGAAAGTTCAAATGCTTGATAGAATATTTTTATACTTGGCATCTGTCCTTGAAGAAACATGATACTCCATTTTATTTCATTTCCTCACAATTTACTCTTCTTACATTTTAGAGCATTTCTTTCCATTCCTGAAAATGTTGACCCTCTTCCTGAAAATGTTACCCATAAGTTTGGTTTTTTGTGTACTCATGATGTAAATGACCTTACCCTGATATGTGTTTTTGGAAGTTGTAATTTATGTTCCACCATCTGATAACCTTTCCTTATAAATATACTATAATTTGTTTTGTTTTCATATGAAGGAATGAATTAGTAATGATGTGAATGATTAACTATTTGTTACATTGGATTATTGGGGTGTTTAAACATGATATCTTAATCTGAAATAGTAATGTCATTAATTGTAACATTTTCCCCATTGTAAGAGTCATGACCTTCTATTTCACCTAAAAATTATATTGGAATTTAAGAATTCATTTCTTACTCATTGATGTCAAAAAGGAACCTCTTATAAAATTCAATTTTTATTTGATCTTTATTGATTGGATGATTGGTTTTATCTATATGAGAGTGCCCCAATACCATAAAAATTTATTTTTAGAAAAATGTTTCATGTTTATGAGTTCTTTTCCTACTGGGGGTTACTGTAAAGATTGGGGGTGCTACTGGGGGGGAGAGGGTGGGTGGGATGCTTCAGGGTAGGGGGATGGCTGCTGTAGCATGTAGGGGTCTGGGTGTGGGGGAGGCTATTATAGGGGGAGGGGATACTAGGGGTTGTTTTAGGGGGATACTAGGAGGGAGGTATGTTCTATAGGTGGATGGTGGGAGGGGGAGGGGGGTGCTACAAGTGGATGGTGGGAGGTGGGGGAGGGGGATACTATATGTGGCTGGTGGAAGGGGAGGGGGTTTGCTATAGGTGGATAGTGGGAGGGTAGAGGGGGGAGGAGGGGGGCTACTGTAGGTGGATGGTGGGAGGGGGAGGGGAGGGGAGGTTTTTTAAGGGGTAGGGGTGCTGTAAGGTGCTGGGGGGGGGTGGGGGATGTTGGGGGATGTGGGAGGGAGGGGAGGCTACTGCAGGGGGGTACTATAATGGGATAGAGGGAGGGGGAAACTATAGGGGGCTGGAGGAGGTGGGATACTATAGGGGCTGATGGGGGTTGGGGGAGGTAGAGGAGGTTGTTGTATGGGGGAGGGGGTTGCTATGAGGTTTGGGAGGAGGGGAGGATGCTACATATGGGGAGGAGGAATGCTAGGGGTCTGGGTCTAGGGTCTGGGTTTGGGTCTGGGGGGCTAGGTCCTAGGTCTAAGTATGGGTCTATCGAGTTGGGTCAGATTGGGTTGGGTTTTACACATATAACCTGACCCGAACTGACCTGACCCAAATCAGGTTGGGTTGGGTTGGGTATTTTGGCCACATATCGAGTAACCTAACCCCAATGGGTTGGGTTGGGTTGGGTTAGGTCATCTTCTCACAAATCATGCAACCCGACCCAACCCGACCAGACCTTTTTTGTTCGGGTTGGGTCCTGAAACATTTTCAACCCAACTCAGCCTGAACCATGGAAAATCCTAAATAAAACCCATTAGGACACTATCAATTAATCCTTAACAAATATGAACATGTATAATAGGTTTATTCAACGATAATAATAAATGTGAAAGCATGAATAAAAATCATGTGTCAAGCACCCATGTTCTAACCAAGACATCACAAACCCTAGCCAGACCTACTTAAGTTCCATATAAGAAGGAATATCAAGACATCAGAAGTGAATAAGGACTAACCACTAGGATAGTAAACATACTACTCATCATCATGTGAACCAACTAATCATCATCCTCAAGGAATCAAGTAATTCATTCCCTCGGCATCCACTAGGAATCAAGTGATCATGCTACTTAGAATCCACTAGACCTAGAGTAAACATACTAATTGGAATCCACTAGGCATCATGTGTATCACATGGAATCTATGAGTAATTTTCATATCCTTACCCTATGCTTGGGTCCATCATCATAATTCATGTGAACTCCCCCTCTAAGGGATAACCATGACATGATGGTCCATCTATTTTGGGCACTAAGAACAATACCTCCCAAGGCATGGTAGCACACATAACAGGGTAGATCATACAAGTCAAACATATCATATCATCTTGATCAATAGTATCATCATACAATAAATGTGTTAAATATCAAACATGAGAAAATAATATAAAATAATACTCATGTAAACAAGTATTATAAATGGTCTCATGGGATATACAAACATCCATATGTGATCACATTCAAGCATGGTCATCAAAGAATACCAAAAAAATCATACTGAGTCATCATCTATAAACTAAATCCCCAAATGGTAAGGAACTTCTTACCTCAATTTTGTTGATGAAGAACTCCAAGGTTCATCAAATATCAAAGATCAAACTATATTACACACCCACGGAGAATGATCTCACACATCAAGGATGCCTAACTCGGGTTTTTTATCAATAAAGAGGTTTAGAATGAATACTAAATAGGTTTACATGATAAGAATGGTGTTTCTATAATTCCATGCCTTAAGGAGTCCATTAATAGAACCAAATATGAGGTATGTCAAAGGAGGGGTTTCCAATTCACTGGGTCCATTGTTGATTCAAGAACGGGTCATAAATTTCTCACCAATTATAGAAGAGAGCCTTGGGTCTTTCCAATGATCATCAATACATCATTAATCTATCAACAGAAAAGAGATACTAGATGAGAATCAAGGACAAGAGAATCTCAATATGATCGATCTATGATGACTTAACTAAAAACATTCACCGTTCTTGAGAATTATATCTCCAGTTAAGGGGTTTTCATTGACATTTCAATACCTCCACAAATCTATCAAAGAATCATCAATGGATTAAGTTTTTATCATCAACACACCATTTAGAAGAGGTCTACATAGATGATCTATAAACACTTACCCATAGATCATTTATATTCATTGGTGGATCTCGATCTAGTAAAGAGGTTTTATAAAAATGATAAATATGTCATCGATAAATAAAGAAATGAATAATTTATCATCGAATAATTATAGGAACCATGGATACATCATGAAACCATGCTCATGTCCTAAGAAGGATGAATAATTTTGAGTAGATCTAAGAAAAACTCACCATTATTTCATCATGGGATTGGTCAAAGCTTGAAGAGGAAAGGGGAGAAGAATGGGAGAGTCTTGATACAAGGGGAGAGGTATAAAATTTATATTAGTTCCATTGGGTTCAGAATTGGATATTAATTTAGGTGAAAATGTGTGGAATTAAAACCTGTGTGATGCATTAAATGCACCCCGGACTGGGAAAAATAGCTACCCAGTGAGCCTCACCAGCAAGCCAGTAGAACCACAGACTCTCCAATGACAGGTCACCATCTGGATGATGTTCCTATAAGGACCACCTAGGTTCTTTCAAAACCACTATTTAGATAGTGGGTTCAATAGAAAAATTCAAACCCACTAGAGCCCCATCAATTGGCCAGTGGGTTCCACCAACTAGTCAACGGTAGCCTTCCAGCCATAATACAACCTAGCCCTTCCTCAACTATTCCACATTCAAAACCTAGACCCTTATTCACTTAAAACCGGCCTATAAACAACCCATATCAAAGATGAAAAAAATAGAGAGGATAAATTTATAAACTTGAATCATCTCATGCAATAAATAAATTAAGGATGTTACAATGGTGTCAGTTCAGAGCCAATATAAATCTTATATAGATTATCATCAACATCCTTTAGAGTTATCAGTCAGTGAAAAGGTTTTTTTAAGAGTATTACCTTGGTTGGTTCACCAACGAATTGAAAAATATGGTAATTTGGAACCAAGATATGAGGGACTGTTTGATGTTTTTAATTGAATTGGAAAGGTGGATTACTGTTTGATATTTCCATCTTATGCAACATTGATCTGTGAAATGTTTTATATTTAATGAATTAGAAAGTATCATTAAAACCTATCTCATGTATTGAACTGGGAGGAACTTGATATGAAAACTGAAGTTTCCATGACTAAAAAACCAGTTCGGATTATTGAATCTCATATGAATGTTATTCATGTAAAGTTTAAACCTGTGGATTGAGTTATTTTCAAACATGGTTCTAATTCTCACAAGGTTTGGTAGCATGAGGCGTTGATGAGAGAGTAGTGGAATTGAAGGTTCTGAGCATAGTGGAAGCATGATATGGGTCATGTCCAGCTTTTCTATTTATCATAATCAAATATTTATCTGAGATTTACATGATGATGAATGTTGTGTGCAATGGAATTGAATCAAAGAAAATAGACAAGGGATAAAACACGGTAACCAAGTATAGGATGATCACATATTATTTATAATTAATTTAATAAATTAAATAATTACCTTTCATGAAATTATTTCTTCATTGATGGATCTGACAATGGATCTATGTTATATCATTGTTGTGTTGTAGGAATCAAGGGAAAATTCCCTTTAGTAATGATCCAAACATGTTCCAAAAATCTCTGAATGTCTTCGTAGGAATCTCTGGGTGCTAGCACTTTATATCATAAAAATCTCTTCATTCAGTTTTGATCACCTAGAGAATCACTTCCAAAGGATTATCCTTGATCTCTATAGGATTGAGAGTTAATAGTGGAGTAATATCGCTCTCTATTCTTAGGAGCGTTCTTGGAGATGGAGCTCTCTATGACTTGAGAAGATTATCTCTAGTTGTCATTCTACACAATACAAAATGAAATTGTCTCTATTGAAAAATAATATAATTGGGTTTATATACTTCTAGGGTTAGAAATAAATAATTTTAAAAGTTCCCCTTATTATTTATTTAATCCCAATGGAACCCCATGTCAATAATAATAATTCTTGACATGTGCTAAACTCGTGAATTAAAATTAAATATTATTTCTCACTGAACCTATAAAATCGATCCACCATTACTCTATAATATTTATTAATCCTTGAAAATGACTATTTATTTAATAAATAAACATCACTTAATTATTTTCCAATAAATAAATATAATATTTACTAAATATAAAATAAATATTTATTAAATATTCTGCTCACATAATATTCTCTTGAATAACTGGTGACAGAATATATAGGATCAATAAAACATGAATAATTATTAAACCATGCATGGAAATAATATTTATTAAAATTTTTAAATAATTAATAATAATAAATTTTTTAACAGGGATTCTAGACATCTTATTGTGTGACCCTCTAGGCCTTTTCCTCATTGGCATTAGGCAAAGCATCCTAAAGTCCAAGTTTAGCATCTAGCAACATGTTAAGGCACCCATAGAGAAAAAATTTAATTCTACAATGAAATAATACCTCATATGGAAACTCAATTTTTAATATAATACTTTTATCATGATATATCTAATCAAGAAGGTTGTATGCTGGTTCCATCAACCTATGTGCTCGATGTCTCTTTTTGTGAATTTCTAGAAATCAAACTTACCTATAGAACACCACGGACATGGATTTATTTAGGTTATATAATTTCCATAAAAGGGCTTGATATATCAACTTATGTTAAATAACATAAGGGAAAAATCTAGTAACACCCTGATATTTTTATGAGATATATTTTTTTTAATTTTATTTCTTTGATGTCTTGTGTTACATGAAACACTTAGTTTCTATGAAACATATTTTTATTATTGTAATTATTTAAACAAGATAATTATAACCTAGCCATTATAATGATGGGTATAAATAGAATTAACTGAATTATGAAATTATGGTTTACACATGTATATATAATTCTTTGACCAATTAATTATAAATGAATGTAAAACCCTTTATAAAATAAAAGTAAATGTTCTTATGAAAAACTATTTAAATGTGCACAAGTATGTTTTACACCAATAAATAAATAAAAATTACTCTTATAGTATTATATTAATGAAATATATATATATATATATTCAATATAATTTTTAAAATTCATCCTATTATTTTTCTAGACATGATATAAGAACAAATCTAATTTTACGCATAAAAGATATATTTTTATAAAAATACAGTTTTACCACCTTTTGATGGTGCGCTTGTTTTAAATATTATTTTTTAAAAATTTTATAAATTATATTTGAAAAAATAAACTTCTTATTTTAAATGAAGATATCAAAATTTACTTTGGTTTAATTTTTTGTATTTTTCTGTTAAGTGTCTTATTTTTGATGAATAGTGAAAAATATTGCATTTTAATTGAAAATAGTTTTTTATCTAAATAATTGATAATGATAAATTATATTTTAATTGGTTTTAAAG
Organism: Viscum album; assembly: GCA_963277665.1. NCBI lineage: Eukaryota > Viridiplantae > Streptophyta > Magnoliopsida > Santalales > Viscaceae > Viscum > Viscum album. The sequence continues at coordinate 193,397,759 of OY728137.1, read as the reverse complement.
TATAATTAGATTAAATTTTTATCCTTTAATCCAATTTAGGACATTGGAATCAATTTCACATTGAATTTCGATGTAAAAACATTTCAATTTTTGAACGTTTTCACTTTAAAAACTTGTTGTTTCATCCCTTTCATGGGATTAATTTTTAACTAATTTCTAAAAATCATGTGAATTGAAATTTAAAAAATGGATTCCATATTTGAAATCTGAAGTTACAAATTTATTAATTAGGTTCCTTTTATTTTTGGATGATATGAATAGTAACTTTAGTAAATTTTATTACCCCAGTTAAGGGTAAATCGAGTAATTGAGGGTAAAAATAATATTATAAATATTATAAAACTACCCTAAAACTTGACCAAATATTATTTTATGAATTTAATTTTACCCTTAAAACATGATAATCTAAATTGTATATTTTAATGGACACTTTTCCATGAAAAAGACTTGGATATTATTAAAATCAAAGAGAGTGACAAAATGTCACACTCTTACTTTTAATAAGTATAATATTTGTAATATGGTTTTAAATATAAGATATGATCAACTGTATATATTATTATGAAATATAAAAGGTTTGTCTATATCATGGGAATTTTTAGTAAAGAAATAATTATCATAAAGAATTACACAATGATGATGTAGTAATTATTCAATTAATGAAAAACTCAATTAAGTGGTATTAAAAAATATTGAAATAAATATAATTTAAATTAATTAATGTTATTCACTCATTTTATAGGTTAATATGACATGTTATGGGTGTATTAAATTAATTGGTTCGAATTTATCTTATTGTATTGATTTTTTTAAAGTCAATGTAATGAATAGTGTCAAAATTTACACTAATGGTATTTTATGAAAATAATATTTTTCTAAATTATTAAAAATAATAAAAATACTAAATATGTACAAAGGGGATAAATTATGGTCTAAAATATCATAAATTTACCATTTAAGGTTTAATTTAAACCTTATAAGTAAATATTTCTACATTTTAATATTGAAAATTTTGTTACCATGGTTAAAATTAAAATAGGTTAACAAAGGGTTAATAAAAAAGATAAGGTTTAAAATTACAAAAAAAACGTGTATAAAATCTATTGGTGTATGGTATTACACCCTATCCCACATTATCTTTGAATTACTTTCCATTTTTATGTATTTTTATTTATATTTAATTTACTATAATTTAATCTTTTGAGAAATTCTCAAAGTTCCCCTCGCCCTCATTATATAAGGAAACATCCTCCCTCATCCCATTTCACCACATTGAGCCTTCTATCTTGACAAATATCTAAAAAAAATTCTTCTACGCTTCCCTATCCACATTCTAGAGGTTCTTTTCTTCCCAAAAGACTAACTCTAGAGTCTTTTAGAGGAGATCTAAAGGAGCTGTTTTGAAAGAAGAGGTAATCACTCTAACCGATCACTCTCTTATTATACTCTTATATACATCCTATAAATATATGATATATATAATAAAATAATAACTTAAGAATAATTAATATTATAAAGTTTTATTATGATTATTAACATGCCATTATACAGTCCCTTTCCTATCGAACAAGAAGTGAAGGTATCGCATGTGCGTATGTACGACTTACCATCTACACGTAGTGATACAATTAATTTTCCATCACCATATTTTATCAGTGGTAATTATGATGGGTTTAATGTTTATATATGATATTAATTAAATTATTATAATTTTTAAATTATAATATCATATCTACCTTTTTTACCACCTAGTCTTTTGGTAATTGATAACGTCGCTTATGTGTATGTATGAGTTATCATATCCATGATGTGATGTGATTTTTTTTTCATCTATATTTCACATGGGTGGTGATAAGGGTAAATTTTATGAATATATATTATATTTATAACAAAAAAATGATTCTGTAATTATAATATATCATCCACTTTTCTTTCTTTCTATATGACAAGAAAATTAAAACGGCATTCATGCTTACATACGACCTACTGTCTCCATGAATGGTGCATTTTATTTTCTATCTATACCTTTTATGAATCACCATGAATAAATATATAATAAATATATATATATATATATGATATTTATATCATTTTATCATTCTAGATATGATAAAATCATGATCTATGTATGATTACTAAGGATAAAAAGTCAAAACATAGACGAAAAACAAAGGGGTTATTACCTAAAACCAAAATTTAACATGGAATTATTAATAAGTTAGTAATATAAAGTTATAAATAATTCACATATGGTATTATATATATAAATATTCTTCTATGGTGGATTTATAATAAAATTATATTTATTATACATTATATTTGAACATATACGAAGGAAGTCAAGACTTAAGATAAGGGATTTATGTCTCAATCTTATTTCTATGGGACACATGCCCTATACACTACTTGTTTCTTCTATGTGGTGTATATATTTCCCATGAATGAATTTTATGAGTCTTATCCATAATATTATGGTATTTTCATATCCATATAATTTTATTTCTTTCATGGGGCATACAATTCTACTGATTATAAAGTGATGAGTATTTCTTTCACAATCTCATTAATATTTGTGATTGCTTAATTTTAAGTCTCTACTAGGGAATATTTATCTTCCTTTTCCATGTATTCTAAAAAATAAAATTTATTTTTTAATATTATAATATGGATGTTTAAATTCATTTTTACCTATTTTTTACTTTTTACTACATGGTTTGAATTGAATATTTTTTTTCATTTTCCAAACAATGTACTCTACAAATTTTCCAAAAAAAAGTATGAAAAGATTGTTTTTTTAACTTATAGGGCATTAATGTAATTTTTTTATATCATGATTAAATAATAATTTTAAGTTTACTTTACATTATTTTAGGTTTATTTTCAAAGAAAATATTTTCTTTTAAAATTGTGTGTCATTTTAAGAAAAGAAAACATTTTCAAAGAAAAAAGGATATTTTCCTCAAGAATTAAATTCAATTGATCGCTAAAAATAATTTTACTTCTAAGATAACATTATTTGATGTTTCTTATATGTTACTAGGGATATGATTCAATGATAAAATTCTTATTCTTTCTAATAATGGTTTATGTTTAGGATGTAATGATATTTATGAAACCCATTTCTTTTCTCTGGGTTATGTTATGACAGAATGATGTTTATGAAACAAGTTTCATTCCATGGGTTCTGATATGATGAATGATTTATGTTATTGTGGAACACATGTGTATGGTTTTCATTAAGTGATTGGTGGGACCTATATCTCCCTCCAATTCATTGGATAATGATAAATTTTCTGTGAGCTCAAAATGGTACATGGGAGATCATCCTAATCTCACAACAAGAGGGTGCATGGAAGGTCATCCTAAGCTCACGATAAGAGAGTACACGGGAGTCCATCCTAAGACTGCAACAAGAGGGTACATGGGAGTTTATCCTATTCCTGAAACTAGAAGGTACATGGGAGGCCATCCCAAGCCCAAAGTAGGTACATGGGTGATTAAACCAATCCTAACATACTATGAATGTCTTTATAGGAATCATTGACATAAGATATTCTAAGATTATGTGTATGACAAAATTTACATGTCTTATGACATTGTTAAAATCTCATGGATCATGTGCTTTTATTTTCTTATGATTCATATCTTATGATCTTCCAATATTTATGTTATGGATCATGTATATGATCTTTGATATGTAGGGTATGATCTTAAAATGTTATGATTATGTTTTCATACACTTATGCTCATGTTATTCTTATGTATATTCCATGTTTACCCTTACTGAGCATCTGAGCTTGACCTTTATTATGTTTCCTTTCCTGAGGTTATAAAGAAAGTTTTTAAGTACGAGTAATAAAGGGGAAGATCTTTATGGGTGATGTTGAAGATCTTTTACCATATTAGAAGAATGTGTTCCAAGTTTCCAAAGGCACTAAACTATTACGGTCCTAAAGCATGTGTTTTTGTAATGTAATGAATATTAATATAAAAATATGTAATATCCATGTTATAAAATCCTGGGACATTATAGTTGGTATCATAGCAATGTTTTAGTCAACCTTAGAAAACTAGGATGTGAAAACCTTAGTATGATCTCTAAGGATAAGTATAAGTATAGGTTATAATCCTATAGTTTTCATAAAAATCATGAATATACTTGTAATAAACCTAATATTCCATAGATATAAGGTAATTTACCTTTATTATGAGGTTTTCCCAATATGATTAGTGTTTATCACACAATTCTTTTTTGGTTTTTTTTAATGGATGGTTACCAAAGGAACTACATTAATGCTGAATGTGATGGGAAATTCAACAATTGTACTCATGAGCAAGAAAATGTTATGGTATTTGGAATGAAAAATATTATCACTATACTCACACAATCTATGAATCATGCTAGACTTCCAAATGAGAAAATGAGGGAACAACTTTTTGTTGAGTCCTTCATGAGGAAACTCCCGCCTTCTTTCAGTGGGTCTTCTGATCCACTTGTTGTTGAACAATGGATCGGTACCGATGAAAATATATTTTCTATCATTCAGTGTTTGAAACATGAAAAAGTCATTGTGTTTGTTTATTATTTGTAAGGTGAAGATGAATAGTGGTGAACTATTATTAAGAACATGAGGTAACAAGATAAAATTGAATCTATGGAATGGGAAGAGTTTAAGAGGATATTTTTTAGTAAGTACTTCCCTATTATTCTATGAAAAAATATGGAGAAGTAATTCCTTGATATTAAGAAAATTGATAGTTAATAAATTGTTACTTATGAGGATAATTTTACAAGACTTGAAAGGTATTATTTTGGTTTAATCATCATCTCTAAAAACAAAATTTATTGATTCTTTGGTGGCCTGAAACCAAGTCTCTGAAAGGCCTTGGATATAAGAGACTTTAGTAGATATGAAGAAGTCGTTTGATGTGCACTTAAGGTAGAAATGGAAATTGGATATTTCCACCATTCATATATTTATTATAATAAGAGGAGGATCAAGTCTCATGAAAACATAAATGGTGTAAAGAAATTTCAGGTAACTTTATGCCATAAATGAGGGAAGAAGAACTCAGGTGAATGCCTAAAAAGGAAAAGAGGGTGTAATAATTGTGTAAAGTAAGTTCATTAAGTGGATGAATTAAAAATTGATGGGAATAATGTAGCTAATGGTGTGAATAATGATAAATATATACAAAATAAACCTCCCATAATTCAGTGTTTCAATTTCAAGGAGTTTGGGCATTATGATAACAAGTGCCCCAATTGAAGGACTAATGTGGATGATAACCCACAAAAATATCAGAGGAAAAAGGAAAATATTATGTTATCATAATGGATGAAGTGAACCATGATAATTAAGGAATACTTATCCTTATCTTCTTATTTTGTAATTTTATGTTTTATTTTCTATGAATGGACTCTATGAAAATAATAATGTTCATCTGTTAGTGAAATTTCATATGATTATCTACTTGGATTTTGGAATAATGAAATCAAATATTTTATTGGTATAAGGATGAACCCAATCTTCCCATAAAAAAATTTTAAGAAAATATCTTATATAAGTAATGAAGAATCATGTGTGTATTCAATATAGTTTTACAAGAATACATGATGAAGGTATTCACTTGTTTGGTATGGGAAAAACAAGATCTACTTTATGATATATGGGGAATCAATGGTAATCTATTTTGATAAATTTAGTGACCTTATTTATATATTTTTATACATTCATATTTTATAAGGGTTATAAGTTTAACCATTTATGGAACAGTTAATGTTAAACATTGGATGAGGTTTTAGAGGTTAAATTATTATCTCATCGTATGAGGACTTATGAATATTTGATAACATGTGTTAACATTTTTGTTGTAATGTTATGATGGATGGAATAACCTATCATCCTATGGATCTCATGATCCTATAATGCTTCAGGAATGACAAATTCACCTTTATTTCTTAGAATAAGAGATGGAGTGAAAATTAATCAAGGAACAACAAAAGGATGAGATATTCTTATAAAATGTAATGAAATCAAGTAAGTATTTCTTATCAGGAAAAATATTAAATTCTAAGTAAAGGATCATGAAACCAAAAATGTTATCCTAGTACCTTATTTTTCAATTAATCAAATGTTCCCTTAGATCATCGTATATTTATAGTCTTATAATTGTTAACTTTCTCCTGGCCATGTTCTACATCACTCTCCATCAGAACTTGATAGTTAGATTTCTCTTCCATGTCCATGTTTTCACTTTCCACTTATGTTCTCATATGTGTAAACCTATTAATGAGTTACTTTGGGTAGCTGTTATGTTTCCAGTTTTCCCTTTTTAAAGGGGTTTTTAGTATTCATTTTTATGATGTGGGTTTCTATGAAATAAACTTTCAAGTATTAAACCTAGGATAACACAGACAAATTTCAAGGATGAAATTCATTTTTAGAGGAGTATAATGTAACAAAATGATATTTTTATGAGATTTATTTTTTTTAAAATTTTATTTCTTTAATGTCTTGCATTATATGAAACACCATCTTGGGTTGCATTATACACAACACTGAGTTTCTACGAAATATCTTTTTATTATTGTAATTATTTAAACAAGAAAATGATAACCTAGCCATTAGAATGGTGGGTATGAACAGGATTAAATGAATTATGAAATTATGGTTAAAACATGTATATATAATTCTTTTACCAATTAATTATAAAAGAATGTAAACCCCTTTTTAAAATAAAAGTAAATGTTTTTATGAAAAACTATTTAATGTGCACAAGTATGTTTTATACCAATAAATAAACAAATAACTCTTGTAGGATTATATTAATGAAATATATATATATATAATATTAAATATAATTTTTAACATTCATCCTATGTGTTTTCTAAACATGATATAAGAACAAATCTAATTTTACGCATAAAAGATATATTTTTATAAAAAGATAGTTTTACCGCCTTTTGATGGCACACTTTTTTTTAAATATTATTTATGACACTTTTATAAATTCTATTTGAAAAAATAAACTTATTATTTAAAATAGGGATATCAAAATTTACATTGATTTAATCTTTGGTATTTTTCTGTTAAGTTTCGTGTTTTAATGAATAGTGAAAAATATTGCATTTTATTGAAAATAGTTTTTTCATCTAAATAATTTATAGTGTTAAATTATATTTTAATTGGTTTAAAAGTATAATTGGAACAAATTTTTATAATTTAATCAAATTTAGGTCATTGGAATCAATTTCACATTGGATTTGGATATAAAAACATTTCAATTTTTAAATGTTTTCACATTAAAAACTCATTGTTTCGTCCTGTTTATGGAATTAATTATTAACTAATTTCTGAAAATTATATGAATTTAATTTGTAAAAATGGATTCCATATTTGGAATTAAAAGTTCTAAATTTATTAATTAGGTTCCTTTTATTTTTGGACAATATGAATAGTAACTTTAGTAATTTTTATTGTCCCGATTCAGGGTAAATCAGGTAATGGAGGGTAAAATTAATATTATAAATATTATAAAATTACTCTAACACTTGACCAAATGTTATTTGATGATTTTATTTTGACTCTTAATACATACGGATATAAATTTTATAATTTAATGGACACTTTTCCATGAAATACTTGGATATTATTAAAATCAAAGAGAGTGACAAAATGTCACTCTTACTTTTAATAAGTATAATATTTTTAATATGGAGTTAGATTAAAGATATATTCTATTATATATATTATTCTTAAAGCTAAAAATTTTATCTAAATCATGTAAATTTTTATTGAGGAAATAATTACACAATGATGATGCACCCATTATTTAATTAATAAAAACCTTAATTAAGTTGTATTAAAAATATTAGAATAAATATAATTTGAATTAATTAATGTTATCCAAAATATTTATAGTTTAATATGACATATTAGGGGTGTATTAAATTAATTAGTTTTAATTTATCTTTTTGGATTGATTTTCTTAAAGTCAGTGTAATTAATAGTGTCAAAATTGACACAAATGATATTTTATGAAAAAAATATTTTATTAAATTAGTTAAAAAACATAAAAATACTAAATATAGAAAAAAGGGATAAATTATGGTCAAAAATGTCATAAATTTACCATTTAATGTTTAATTGAAACCTTATAAGTAAATATCTCTACCTTTTAATATTGAAAATTTTGTTACCGTAGTTAAAATTAAAATAGGTTACCAAAGGGTTAATAAAAAATATAAGGTTTAAAATAGAAAAACACTTGCCTAAAATATATTTTTTTATGGTATTACGCCCTATCCAGCATTATATTTGAATTAATTTCTATTTTTAGGTATTTTTATTTATATTTAATTTATAATAATTTAATCTTTTGAGAAATTCCCAAAGTGCCCCTCACTTTCATTATAAAAGGACACCTCATCCCTCATCCCATTTCACAACATTGATCCTTCTAGATCGACCAATATATTAAAAAATATCTTCTCCTTTTCCCTATACATATTTTATAGGTTCTATTATTCCTAAAATACTAACTCTAGAATCCTTTAGAGGAGATCAAAAGGAGTCATTTTGAAAGAAGAGGTAATCGCTCTAACTGATCACTCTCTTTTTCTACTCTTCTATACCTACTATAAATCTATGATATATATAATAAAATAATAAATTAATCATAATTAATATTCTAAAATTTTATTATGATTATCAACACACCATTATACATCCTCTTTCCCATCGAACAAGAAGTGAAAGTATCACTCGTGCGTACATACAGCTTACAGTCTCTATGTAACGATACAGTTCATTTTTCATCATCATATTTTATGAGTGGTAATTATTATGGGTTTAATGTTTATATATAATATTTATGACATGATTATACTTCTATAATGATAATATTATATCTACCTTTTACCACCTAATATTTTGGGAAATGATAATGTCGCTCATGTGTACGTATGGGTTACCATCTCTATGATGTGATGTGATTCGTTTTTCATCTATATTTCACATGGGTGGTAATAAAGAATAATTTTATGAATATATATGATATATATAACATAAAAATTATTATTTAATTATAATATATCATATAAATTTATTTATTTTAATATGACAAAAAAATGATAACAGTGTTCATGCACACGTATGGCCTACCGTCACCATGAACGGTGTATTTTATTTTCTATCTATAAATTTTATGAATCACCATGAATAAATATATAATGAATATATATATATATGCTATTTATATCATTTTTATCATTCTTTAGATGATGAAAACATGATATATGTAAGAGGACCAAGGATAACAAGTCAAAACATGAATGAAAAACAAAACGGTTATTACCTGAAACATAACTTTAACATGGAATTATTAATAAGTGAGTAATATAATGTTATAAGTAAATAATATATGTGATTATATATATGAATATGGTTCTATGGTAGATGTATAATAAAATTATATTTATTATACTAGAGTTTTGAACATATATGAAGGAATTCAAGACTTAAGGTAAGGGATTTATGTCTCACTCTTATTTATGTGGGACACATGCCTTATACACTACATCTTTCTTATACATGGTGTATATACTACCCATGAATGTATTTTATGATTATTATCCAGAATATTATGATATTTTCATATCCATATAACTTTATTTCTTTCATGGGGCATATGATTAAACTAATTATAAAGTGATGAGTATTTATTTCACAATCTCATCAATACTTGGGATTGCTTTGTTTTAAGTCTCCATTGGGGAATATTTATCTTCATTTTCCATGTTTTCTATAAATGTTTTCAAAAATTTACTATTCTAGTATGTATTTTAAAATTTATTTTTACCCATTTTTGATTTTTTACTACATGGTTTGAAAGGAATCTTTTTGTCATTTTCTAAACAATGTATATTGTGACTTTTCGGCCAAAGTATGAAAGGAATGTTTTTTGAAATTATAAAACGTGAATGGGATTTTTCATCTTCATGAAACCATAATGCTTTGAAGTTTACTTTATATGATTCCAGGTTTATTTTCAAATAAAATCATTTCTTCTAAAATTGCACATCATTTTAAGAAAAGAAAACATTTTCAAAGTAGAAAGGATATTTTTCTCAAGAATTATTTTCAAGTGATCTCTCAAAATTATTTTCCATATAAGATAACATTATTTTATGTTTCTTATGTTTTACTAGGGATATGATTCAATGATATCATTCTTATTCTTTCTAAGAATGGTTTATGTTTATGATGGATGATATTTTTGAAACCCATTTCTTTTTCATGGGTTATGTTATGATTGAATGATGTTTTTGAAACACATTTCATTCCATTGGTTATGATATGATGAATGATTTATGTTCTTGTGGCACACATATGTATGGTTTTCATTAATTGAAATGTGAGACCTATATCTTCTTCTAATGTATTGGGTAATGATAATTGTTCTATGATATCAAAAGTGTACACAAGAGATCATCCTAATCCCACAACAAGAGGGTACATGGGAGGTCATCCTAAGCCCACAACAAGAGGGTACACAGGAGGTTATCCTAATCCCGCAACAAGAGGGTGCATGGGATGATATCCTAATCCTGAAACAAGAAGGTTCACGTGAGTACATCCCAAGCCTGAAGTAGGTACATAGGTGATTAACCCAATCCTAACATACTATGAATGTATTGGTAGGAATAATTGACATAAGATATTTTAAGCTTATGTGTATGCCACAATTTCCATGTATTGTGACATTATTATACTCTCATGGATCATGTGCTTTGATTTTATTATGATTCATGTCTTATGATCTACTAATATTTATTCCATGACTCATGTATATGATATTTGATATGCAGGTTATGATCTTCAAATGTTATGCTCATATTTTCATACCTTTATTCTCGTGTTATGCTTACGTATCTTCCATGTTTACCCTTATTAAGAATCTGAGCTCACCATTTCTTATGTTTCCTTTCCTTGGGTTATAAATAATTTTTTTAATAGTATTACTTAAGGGAAATATATTTATGGGTGATGTTGAAGATCTTTCACCAAATTAGAAGAATGTGTTCCATGTTTCCAAAGGCACTAAACTATTATGTTCCTCATGCATGTGTTTTTGTAATGTAATTAATATTCATCTAAAAATATATAATATCCATGATAGAAAATCCTGGTTAATTATAAATCTTTTCTTAGATTATTCATTAATTCAATATTACTCGTGATTCACCTAGTGTATCCTACCTCACCGCGAACATATGTCATCATGGTTTTCATCTATACATCAAATAACATGACTTATAATACTCATTAATAATATTATTAAATTATAAGTATCAATACACACATCTATAGATAGGAACATCCAATGACACATATAAATATAGATTTTCTACTAACGGGTCTTGTTCTCATAATATCTTTCACTGGATATTACCAAGGGTGTACACTATGAGAAGGTGACTCAAAGTCATATAAGTCTCTACCCCTAATATCCTGTATCATTTTTGTCCCTAAAATGATATCATCTGACTGTAAAAAATATTTTTAAGAATACTATCATAGAACTTCTAGGTTCTCATCATAGCAGGGAACTACTATAACCTTTTAGTGTGACAGCTACTCTTAGGACATTATCACATACCATGTAATGTAGAATAATAATCATGATGTGATAATGAGTTTATTAATATTCAAAAACATGGATATAGGTTATCATAAAGCACATATAAGTTGTTTTTAGTTTACCAACTCCAATAGACTCCCACTTTCACTAGAGACAACTAATAACAACATTCAGTATGCTAGCTCTCACATGATAATCATTCTTCTACTAAGATAGGCCTTTAGTCAAGGGGTATACCACGCTTTCTTCTGTGGGAACTCTTATTAATACAAATTCTCCCCTTTGATAAAAATCCCTCAAGAGGTGATACTTCTGAAGTATGTGCTTTGTCCATTAGTGTGACCTTGGATCTTTTTCAAGAGCCACCACTATAGTATTATCACAATACAATGTGATGGGGTCTTTACTTATAGGTACTATATCAAGATCATAGATAAAGTTTCATATCCAATAGGCTTCCTTGGCTGTATTAGAAGCTATTATATACTTGGAATCCACTATAGAATCAATGATAACTAACTATTTTGAACTCTTCAAACTCATATCTCCTCCATTGAGATGGAAAACATATCCTAACTGTGAATTCAAATCACATGGATCTATTTAAAAATTAGCATCAATATAACCCCTGATAACCAGATCATTGTCTCCTCCATACACCAAGAACATATTCTTAGTTATTCTCAAATACTTGAGGATAACCTTAATAGCATACCAATGTTGTTCTCCTATATCTGCTTGATATTTACCTACCATGCTCAATTCATAGTCAAAATTTATTCTAGTACATAATATGGCATACATGATTTATCCAATCATTGAAGCGTATGGGATCTTACTCATTATCTATTTCCCCTATTGTGTTTCAAGACACATTTTCTTAGAAATAAGTATACTATGTGACACTAAAACTAATCCCTTATTGGATTATTCTATACTAAATCTATTTATTATCTAGTCAATGTATGTACTTTGACTTAGTACAAGTATCCTCTTGGATCTATCGTGAATGATCTTAATCACTAGAATATAGGTAGTTTCACCCAAGTCCTTCATGGAGAAACACTTGTTCAAATAGTCCTTAACAGGTTGTATGGCTAGTATGTTTTTTCCAATAAACAATATGTCATCAACATATACTAGTAGGATAATGACTATATTTCCACTAAACCTTTTATAAACACATGTCTCACATTCATTCTTAATGAAACCAAATTATTTTATAGCTTCATAAAATTTAATGTTCCATTACCTGGATACTTACTTCAATCCATAAATGGATCTTTGAAACTTGAAAATATTTTTGGAATTACCTAGAGTCACAAAACCTTCCAGTTGTATCATATATACATCTTCCAAAACGTTCCCATTAAGGAAAGAAGTTTTGATTTCCATCTACCAAATTTTATAGTCATGGTAGGATTCTATAGAAATTATAATTTTGAAGGTTTTAAACATGGAAACTGGTGAAAATGTTTCATCATAGTCAATCCCTTAATTTTTTTTAAACCCTTTAGCCACTATCCTTATTTTATAGGTCTTTAATTTACCTTCCATGTCCATTTATCTCTTTAATACCCATTTTCACCCTATAGAATCAACCGATGCATCGACCAAAACCCAAACTTGGTTTTGATATATGGAATACATTTCAGAATTCATGGCTTCTTGCCATCTTGTAGCTTCTTAACTCTCTATTACCTCTTTGTATGAGAGAGCTTCATCATTGTCAACCAATAATGAGTCACCATATTTTATGACTAGAAAACCATAAATCTATGGATCTCTTACATCTATTATGATCCTATGCAGTACTTGTGTTTCATGAACTACTTCTTCCATGGAGACCTATGGAATATATTCTTCTACCAACTCTTGCATAACTTGAGCATCAATTTCATTGAAGTCAATCTTTCTCCCACTATCCTTCTTGAGGTTGTTCTCCCTCTTAAGAAAGAATGCTTGTCTGGAGACATGAAATTTCTTATTTTAGGGGTTGTATAGGTATTATCCCTTTGTTTCATTAGGATACCATATAATTATACACCTTTTTTCATGGGGTGCTAGTTTGTTTTCTGAGAAGGCCTTAAAAACACCTCACAACCCCATACATGTGTATGTGATAAAATAGCTTCTTTTCCACTCTAAAACTCAAAGATAATTCCATATGTTTCTTTAGTTGGTACTCGGTTTAATTTATATGCCGCAGTTTGTAATGCATATCCCCAAAAAGATAATGGAATATTTTCATGACTCATCATAAACTTTATTAGGTCTAATAAGGTTCAGTTCCTCCTTTCACTAACATCATTACATTATGGTGTGTAAGGTACAGTGAGTTGACATAAAATCCCAAACTTCCATAAAAAGTCAATAAACTCTTATTTAATATATTCACCACCTCAATTCGATTGAATCTTCGTTATCTTCTTTCCAAGTTTATTATCTACTTTTTTCTTGAATTATTTTATTTCTCAAAGGACTCGGACTTATCAAGTAAACATATCCATATCTACTCAAGTTATCAATAAAAGTTATTAAGTAAGAATACCCACCTCTAGCTTCTTATAGAAATGGTCTACACATATCATTGTGTACTAATCCTAGAATATCTATGGCTATTTCACCCTGTCCACCAAATGGCGGTTTAGTCATTTTTTCTTGTAAATAAGCAAGACATCTTTCAGGTGGTTTTAGCTTAGAAGAGTGTAAATAACCATCTTGAAAAATCTTTGTCATACGCTTCTCATTTACATGACCAATATGGTTATGCCATAGTTGGGTGTTATATGAGTCATGTGAACATGATTCATTATCTATTTTCAATACTTGGTTTTAATAATTTAATACATAAAGACCATTATTTAAATGTTTCATACCATAACATATGTTTTCTTTATAAAAGAAACAAATTTTATGTCCAAACTTGAAAATAAAACCATTTGCATTTAGTCATGATATAGAAATTATATTCTTGGTAACTATCAGTACATAATAACAATCTTTTAAAACCAATATCATTATCATTGGAAATGAAAGGTGGTAGTCACCGATGGCTAGATCATCCACCCTCACACCATTGGCAACATTAAAATCCACCTATCCTCTAGAAACTTTAAGAATCTAATTGGTTCCTTCATTTGGATATATATGTGATCACCACAAGATGTATCGAATACCCATTGTGTATGTATTAAAATATTATACTTGATGACGAACACACCTTTATCTTCCCCCTTCTTCAGGGTGCAGTTTCTCTTCCAGTGGCCTTATTTTCCACATGAAAAACATACTACCTCCCAATCCTTGATCTACCTATGTATCTTCCTCTTCTTGGAAGAATAGTATGTGGTATTTTTAGACTTTTTATGAGTCTTGTGTCCCTTCACCATGTTCATCCTTTTCTTATTCACCATAATGACTATGGGTTTTTCATGCCCCATGTTCTTATCTACTTGAAAATCATATTATAATTAATAATAAAACTAGATAAGGTCTTGGGTAGTGAGGAAAGTATGAGATATGTGCGCAACTCATCTGGTAATTTAATCCCTAAGATTTCTAAGTGTTAAATGTATCTAATAAGCTTTACTACATGAGGAACGGCTGGCGTAGACTCTCCAAGAATAGTTGTAAAAAGAGAATTGGAGATCTCATATCTCTCTTGTCTTTCCTTCTCTTGATAGACATCCTAAAGGTGAGACATCATGCGATACGCATCCATGTCCTCATGTTGCTTCAAAATATCATTGTTCATGGATGATAACATAAAACACTAAACATCTATAACATTATTTTGATGTTTCACATAGAGAGATAACTTTTCTTCCCTGGCCTCATTACTAGGTTCATCAAGAATAGGTTCTTCCAGCACATATAATTTCCTTTCATAGTGTAGGATAACACGCAATTTCCTTTGACAATCTAGAAAATTTTTATCGGTGAGAAGGTTATCATTCTCAAGTATGGATCACAGTGATATGTTTTAATTAATTTTTATTTTTGTTTCTACAAATAATATGAGTATAGATTTAGTACTTTATCTGATAAAATTTTAAAAAAAATATTAAATTTATTAATATACCACTATTTTATCAAAACCCAATAGTCCTCACTATTGGCTTCAGAATATCATGTTGTTTGGACATTCTAGTGGCAAAGATCCATATTCTCATTCTTATTACCCCAAATTTGGTTGGTCAAGAAATTTGAAGGGTTTTAGGTAGGCATTCAAAATTCCAACTATATTAACTCACAGTTCCTTGATCTTTTGAGTGGACTCCCTAATCCTAAAATCTTTAAATTAGTTTTCCTCAACCCTTGACTCTCAGTTACACCAAATCCTACTTTGGCAGTCAGCCCTTGATGTGAAATAAGTTAAGTTAAACCAAAAATTCATATTATAATTACTTGATAATTTAAATTACCCCAATTTTGGCTTGTAAAATACTTTGAACTATGGTTTGATTTTAACTAAAGTGGTGGAAGGTTATACTAAATTAATATTTATAATTGAGGGATTTTATATTTTATGTGTAAATTTCTAATTATTATCTTTATTACATTCTTGTAAATATTAAGTGGATTTAATTAAGTGATTAAACTTTTATTAGATAATATTTATGCATAATCCAATTTATTTTAGTCCTATCTTACATACTTATTAACTCATTAATTCATGTGATCACAAAAAAACATCCATAATAAAATAACCATGCAACTTGACAAAAATAAAATAATAAAGTGGTATGATCATGAGGTTTTATAATGGTTAGTTTATCTAGAAGATGATAAATTAACTATTGACCTAGAGGAAAACACCTTGAACCAATTATGGTTTATGTTGTAGCTTTCCACCTGTCCACCTATGTATCTCTCGTGGATTGGTTTTTCCTCAACTTCAAACTTGAAACACCTCCACTGGATTAGGATCTCTGTCTATTACATATGATTTAACTCACACGCAATTTAGGGGAAGGGTTTTACATAAAAGAAACCATGGGCACGTAGGCCCTTACATAATAAGAGGAGAGATGGAACATGGGACAATAATTTAATTTGATAAAAAATTAAATGAAACCAATCACATAAAATGGTCTGGTCTAAGCTAATAATCATCCACATGCATGAAACAAATTATGCATTTAATAAAATTATCATTAAATTATAATCATTCTTATTTAATATAAATCACACTCAAATCAATTAATTATATTCTTTAATTAATCAATTATTTTATCTTAATTCTCATCTGAATTTTATTGATATTATCATCCATCATAATTTTAAAAAAAATTAAATTTATTTATTTAAAATTATTTGTGTACAAAAATGTACCTTGGAGGCAACACGGTGAGTACCCATCTGAACTACCCAACATGTATTTTACTCGTATACTATTTACTCTTGTGACATGTGGAATATATGACTTATCATATACTTTCATGATGTGTACTATCAATTTAATGATTACATGAATTACATGATTTTTTATCACATGTTATACTTCAATATACATAGAGAAATAATTATAATTCAATTCATGCATGATATGCAGATCCAAACATTAGGCAGAAATTAATTAAACATTTATATATATTAAAACTCATCACATGGTGTGTCCTGTAAAATTAATAAACACATGCAAGAACATGTTGATAAGGTTTTCATAGTATAATAAATTAATTTTTAATTCTGTGTAATTTGGTAAAAATTATACTGTGTGTACACTCCAACTACATAAAATATACTATTATCATCATCTATCTGAGGCACACACCCAGGAACTTAGTGTGAAAAATTTTCCACGTAAAAATTTAGAGTACACGACATGTACATGGACTACATGTTGTGTGGTCTCTGAGTTACATGGTCACCGGTCAGGTAGGTTGTGTGAGAAGATACATGGCATGTTTGTAACTAAAGGACTACATGCCGTGTACGATAGTTACAAAGTGTGTACACCAGCTGACCATGCGTCAGGCTGGCCCAGTCAACACATGGTGTAGAATTAAAGGCATCATGTGTAATAAATGCATGCACCTTGAATTAATTCAAAATTAATTATTGGTTCATTGAACACTAGTATATGGTGTGTACATTCGAGTTACACGGTGTGTACTCTTATGTTATTCGACCAAATTCCTTGGTACCTCCTGATAAGATATTCAAATTTATTTTATTCATAAAATTAATTGATTTGATTATATTTATGAGAAACAAAACATGAAGAAGCATATCTCACAATTTGGATTTAATAATGATTAAAATAGAATTGAAAACTAAATTAAAATTTTTTAAATCAATCAATGATATTTGAATAAATATAAATAATTATGTGACCCCTCTGATACCACTTGAAGGTTTTGGGCATAGCGGAATCTTAAAATGTGTCATTCCCAACTTTTCTTTTTTCATGATCGATGATTAATCTGAGATTTACATGACGATGAATTTTGTGATCAATGGAATTGAATAAAAGAAAATAGATAAGGGATAAAACTCCTGAACCAAGTGAAGGATCATCATATATTATTTATAATTAATTTAAACAATTAAAAAATTACTTTTCATGAAATTATTTCTTCATTGATGGATCTGAAAATGGATCTATGTTGTATAGTTGATGCGTTGTTGGAATACATGGCATATTCCTTCTAGTGGTGATCCACACATGTTCAACAATTCTCTGAATGTCATCGTAGGAATCTTTGGGTTATAGCACGACAAATTCTAATGCTTGTATCATTCGCATTTTATAACCTAAAAATCACTTCCAAAGGATTCTCCTTGATCTATATAGACTTGAGAGTGGAGGGTGGAAGAATATTTCTCTCCATTATTGGGAGTTTTCTTGGAGAGGGAGCTCTCTAGGGCTTGAGAGGATTATCTTCAGTTGTTTTTCATAATACAAAATGAAATTGGCTCTCTTGAAAAATAATATAATTGTTTTTATATACCACTAGGGTTAGAAATAAATAATTATACAAATTTCCTTTATTATTTATTTTATCCCTGTGGAACCCCAAGTTAATAATAATAATAATATTATTCTTATTTCTTAACATGCAATAAACTAGCAAATTAAAATTAAATATTATTTCTCAATGGACCTATAAACTCAGTCATCCATTTATGCACAATATTTATTGGGCCTTGAATAATGACTATTTATTTAATAAATAAATATCATTGAATTATTCTCAAATAAATAAATAAATATTATATTCACTAAGTAGAAAATAAATATTTATTATATATTCTTCTCACATAATATTCATTCAAATAACTGGTGATGGAATATATGTGATCAAGAAAATATAAATAATTATTAAACCATGTGCAGGAATAATATTTATTCAACTTTTTAAATAATAAATAATAATATATTATTTAAGTGAGATTCTGGATACACTCAGTGTGTAACTCTCTAGGCCTCTTTCTCAGTGGCATTGGACGAAGCAGCCTAAAGTCTAAGGTTAGCATCTAGCAACATGCTAAGGCACCCATGGAGAAAGAAGTTAATTTCACAATGAATTAATACCTCATATGGATTCTCACTATGTAATATAATCCATTTATCACAATATCTATAATTAAGAAAGTTGTATGCTAGTGTCATCAACCTATGTGCTTGATATCTCTTTCTTTGAATTTTTAGAAATCGAAATTTCTTATATAACTCCATGTCCATGGATTTATTTAGGATATATCATTTCCATTAAATGGACTAAGATATCAACTTCCATTAAAGAAAAAAAGGGACAAATCCTTTATTTCATTATTCATTAATTCAATATTACTCATGATGCACCCAACGTATCCTATCTTTCCATGAACATATGTCATCATGGTTTTTATTAATACATAAAATTATGTGACTTATAATACTCATTAATAATAATATTAAAGTCTAAGGATAAATAAACACATCCATAGATAGAAACATCTAATGATGCATATAAATGTGGATTTTCTATTGGCGGGTCTCATTCTCATAATATCCTACACTGGATATTACCAAGGGTGTACACTATGGGAAGGTTACTCAAAGTCCTATGAGTCTCAACCCCTGATATCATGTATCATTTGTGTCCCTAAAATGATATCACCCAATTAAATAAAATATATTTAAGAATATTATCATGGCACTTTTGGGTTCTCATCATAGCGGGGAACTACTATGACCTTTCAATGCGACATCTACTCTTAGGAAAATTATCACATACAATGTCACATATAATAACAATCATGATATGATGAGGATTTTATTAATATTAAAAACTAGGAATATAAGTTATCATAAAGTACACAGATTTTGGTTTTAGGGTACCAACTCCAACAAGACTCACTGATTTTTGGACCAGTCTTCTTGACAGGCTTTCTAGGTACATAAAGCATTTATAGTGGGGAAAATTATAATATACCAACCCTTTCTTTCAGGTATGAGTTGTTGTTTATTTTTTGTTCCTTGTTTTAGGAGTTTATATCTGGTTATTCTCATTGATTTTTGGTTGTTGCATCTTTTTTGGGCCTTTTGAGGGGTCAATATTTTTTTGAGGTGTCAGGTGGTGTCTGGGTGTTTCACCAAAGGATTAGTCTTGGTTATATAGCCAAAAAGGCTACAGGAGGTCCACCGGCTCACTGGTGAGGGCCAATAGCCATTCGTAGTATTGATAGTAATATAGTATTCCTACAGGAATCCCACCATCCAGCCGATGGGGTTTTGATACTAATAGGAATTCTTCTTGGTGTTACCAACTAGCCGGTGGGAGCCTGGTACTAGCTAGTGACTTCATTATAGGTGAGTATAGTAAGGGATATATTGTAATTCTACCACCCAAAACCCCCGTTTTATTTCTATAATATTTTATCTCGAACCTAATTCAACATTTTAAACTTTTAAAACTCCTTTAGGTTGGGTTTTCTCTTTCAGCATTGAAAATTCATGAATCAAAGCATCGAGTGATGTGTTGAATTTCTTAGAGTAAGTGTAATCTTAATTTGATCATGAATTCTTCTTTCCTTCCCTCTATCCTTATTTGAGTCCAGTGGATCCTTGTGTTGTTCATGTATCTAGATCTTGATTTGGTGATTTTTTGTTATAGGATTATTCCTTGATTGATTCCATCCCTTTTGAATCTCTGATTGAGGATCCTATGTTTGTGATTGATGATACCTTGATTGATGGTAGTGGTTTCATAAGGAAATTCCAATCAATTGAAACCATTTAAGCATGTTTATTTTTATTTTTATTTATAAATGATTTCCAAATATTGATTTTATTTTCTTGGTTAATGTTTTATAAATGGAATGGTGTGTGTGTGTGTGTTGAACCTCATAGGTATGGATTTTCAAATAAAGTGTTTATTTTTGGAAAATGAATTTGAATTGAAATGAATGGTTCAAAGAGTAATTTGATGATGATTTATTGATAAAATAAGGCATTTAATTATTTATTAATTTGAAATAAAATGAGTTGTTTTGAAAGGCATGAGTTTTGATGAAACCCATTTGAAGTTTTTTTTGAAATGAAATGGCATGTTTTGAAACTTGAACTTGGAGACATTTGAAATGATTGATTTAAATGATTTTATATTGAATGAAATGAAATATATCCCATTGTATTTTTTATTTCCTTAAACCACATGGGAGCCTAGGTAGTTTGGTGTGAAGAACACATGCTAGGCATGTATTAGCTCTACCTAGAAATAGATTGAAGATAAAAATACTAACTAAACTATAATAACGGAAGGGATTTCATTTATTGGGATATTCTCCTAACCCTTATAGGATTGATATCTTGATATTAATTCACACTAGGATTCATGAATCCACTAAGAGTAGGAGAATCCTTTTACAAACCTACTCCTAGGACTCTTAACCATGACAGTATGATTGGAAATGAATTCTTGAGTACTGATTTATACATGCCAATGATTATGAAATGATTTATCCATGTGTGTCTTGATATAAATGTCTATTCAAGCATGTTTTATGGAAATTATCTTTTATACATATTTTATAATCACCATTGGAATGTTTTGAAAAGCATGTTATGTTATGAATTTTGAAAATGTTATCATGCCTTATTTTATATATAATTGAGCATATTTGGTTTATTGATATGTATTACTTATTGAATTCTTGGTGAGATCCTACTATGATAGTGTTTCTCACAATCTAAATTTTCATTTGTGTATTTATAGGCTTTCTTATTCCAAGTCTAGGAAAAGGAAAATCACTATTTGTAGGTGGTGGGTGTTTTTGATTAGTGGTACTTTGGGTGTTGGTAGTGACCGGTGGATCATGTGATCAACTTGTTACATAGAAATCTTATAATGATGTATTTTATTATTTATTTGATAACTTGGGTCAATGTTCCATTTTGGAGTTTGTACTTGTATACTTGTGGTTCTTTACTCTTGATGATTGTATTGGCATACTGACTATTTATGTATCATTTCTTCCTATTTGTCTTCTTGGGCTATTCTCGTGATGAAATTATTCCCACCTGGTTGTTTTCAATGCCCAATAAATAATCTCTAGCCTATGGTGATTAGGAATTCCCTTAGATCCATGTCAATATTGATTCAAGTGCTAGTTCGGTGGGTTATCCGATTTGGTTTTTGAAATCTTAGTTATGACCTTGATGGAAAAGATGATGTCTTGGTTGAGGCCTTGATGGTAAGATATAAATTTATGACATTATGAATTCCATAACCATGAATTTATTTATTGTTATCCATGTGATCTATTTATTTTATTCATTATCCATATATATATTATGCTCTAAGTTTTAGATGATTATGGAATTATGATTATTACTTACTCCTTTATAATATTTTTGTCACGATTTCCTTAGTTTTATGTTTTACCTTACTAATCATTTGAGATCACCCCTTATTATGTTCCAATTTCCCTAAGATATGAAGAAAATAATTAAAAATGATATTTCTAATAGGATAACTTGCATAGATAATTTTTCGGAGATGTTAAATACTTGTTATGAATTAATTATTTTCTAATAGTGGAAAAAAGGGTCCTTTAGTTGAGAAAAAAATGGAATTTAATAGTTTATTTTTAGTATTAATTCTCTAATTTTATAAACCTAATTTTTTTTGGAAATGTATGTAATGAAATATTTGAATTAATTCATATAATTATTGGATATTTATGTCCAAGAATCTACAGTTGGTATCAACTCTAATATGTAAAGTACATGTTATAGGAACTGGATCTAGAATCGTAATTTTGGGGTGTTGCACATGCCATATCACACAATGGTTCTCATGGAAATATGCATGAACACACATGTCAATCATACCAAAAAAAATTATATAAAGTCTCTATATGGTAATAAATTTCTACCTTAAGAGTAACAATGCCCAATACCAAGAATTGATACCCGGATCAAGCCCACACATCAATGATTCCCAACGAGAACCACTGCCAGCAAAAGATATATAATGGGTTAAGGGAAGATGATAATTCTATAGATTCATTCACCTATCCATTGAATAAATGGAGATTCCTCATTATATCACATTATGATTGATAAATCTATCCATGAAATCCTAGGTCTATGATTCCTTCTAAGAAGAGGAGAGAATATCTAGAATAAATGTAAAGAACAGAAGAATAGTGAATTCTTACCTTGAATTATCATGATCCAAAGCCACTGGATCCACCAGAATCGGAGTTTAGAGGGAGAGGAATCACTAAGAACTGCCACTAGAGTCCCTAGGTTTGAGATCCCTAGGTTCAAGATGAATAATGAAGATTTTCATGGAGGGTTTAGGTTAAAATTAAAATTTTAATATTAATTAATTATTACATGTGGTTTAGTTGCATGGTTTAAAAAATGTGTACCAACTATGCAAGGTGCACCACCTCTTTAGGTATCTCACATGGTTGGGTAAACTCTGCACCAACTATTCTTTTTCCTCTATCATGATTCATATGGTCTCTTGAATAATGTTGAATGGTTATCTCTAAATGTGCACAAACCATGCACTATCTATTATACCTCTCTAATAAGATACATGGTTTATTTGGGAGAACCACATAGATTTATTAAACCATTCTCAAACTATAAATCATCTTAAATGTCTTTAAAAACCTCCAAAAACATCTAAAAGTTACCCGATACTTCACCCAAGAAAATCATAACTCAAAAAACCTTTAAATAAGGTCTAAAACAAAGAATATTGTATCTAGAAAGTATAAGAATATTATAATTAATACTAACCACAACTTGTATCTAGTGTTACACTCCTATTAAATCTTGATGTTGGGAGGAGGACCCATGAGTATCAAAACTTTATCTGTCTGGTCCAACGAAAATACCTATCAAGAAACATTCACCAAATGGAGATTTTTGTCTGATCGCTCTATAATTTGAAGTAAAAATGATCAACAATGTTATTCGATAGATATTTTTTCTGATAACCACTACCTATGAAGTTATGTACACTAGAACTAGGATTGAAAAAATCTAATAATCACACATAATTTCACAATATCACTTCATACAAAACCACCAAATAAAATATATAAAGAACATTTAATGTGATTTAGAACAAGTCCTACATCCACATGATAACTCTATAACCATTTTTCATTATAGAATATAAAAATGAGTACAAAATGCTCGCCCACTTTATTTACACTATAGGTCTTGAGAAATTAAATCAAAACATCTACTATTCGTGCACTCATTTATTTGGCCTTACTTCAGATCTGGGCCACCAAACCTCTTTATAGAGGTGTCTCTCTGGTCAAAAAGTTGTATCAACATCTAAGTTTCACAGTTAACCTCACATTGACTCGATTGACTACTGATATACTATTTCAACAACCAATGAAACTACTAATATCTAGTAACCATGCAACAAATTTTACTTTGATTCACCACTCTTGGTGAACATAAACCATGAGAGCTCCATCCAATGATCTCTTTCTGACCATCGAAGCCTTAATATAGAATCCCTTTTTCCAAATATTTTGTCTCTACTTAGCTCTTTTTTATGCTTTCTTCCTAAAATAAGTTATATTTAGTGAAAAAAAATTCCTAAACACTCCAAAATATCTTATTAGGAGAAACCACTATCCAATTTATACAATGAGGTGTGTCTGATCATCTTTTCCTAGAAAACTCAATCCAATGAACTTGAAGAAACTTCCATAAACCCAATAATCTCCCACATGGAAATTACTTTAGGATTTCAGCCTTATTATTATTTCATTAACTTGAGCTCTTCCTCTATCCAATATAAGTAGTTCCCTCTACTCTATCTGATTATCTGATTCCCACTAAGGAATAATGTTGCCTCATATTTTCTTGGACTATAACCATTATAAACAAATTTGTGGATTTTTATTCCTAGGAACCTAATAAAGAACCAATAATTTATCCTCCAGTAGAATTCATATGAAGTGATACTTCAATTCAATGTGTTTTTTTCTTGCATGAAAAACTGGGTTATGAGTAAGACAAATGGCACTCTGACTATCCTAAAATAACATTCCTCTTTTTTATCCCTTTTTTATTTCCTTCAGCAATAACATCAACCATATCAACTCTTTCCCTCCTTTAGTATTAGCAATATACTCTACTTCTATTATAGATAAAGTAACCACTATTTGCAACCAGGATATCTAACTAACTATTGTTCCCCCAAAATTAAATACAAAACTTGTAGTGACTTTCTATGAGTCTGTGTCTCTAGTAAAATATGTACCTACAAAACCTTTCAACTGATAATCATCACCCAAACACAAATTTTTATCCTCTAACCCTTTCAAGTATTGTAAGATCCATTCCATAGCTTCCCAATGTTTCCATATAGGATTTAACATGAAATAGCTAACAACTCCCACTATGAAATTAATATTTGTTTGATTATAAACCATTACATACATCAAAATTCCTACAACTAAAGCATAATTATCCTTCTCTGTGTCATGAACTTCTTCATCTATTGATGGTGTCTGAGTTTTACTAAGTTTGAAGTTTCTGTCAAGGAGAGTTAAGATGGGTTTACAAACAGTCATCCTGAATCATTCGATGACTAACATAATGTATTCCTTCTAGGATAAAACTAATGATCTGACTTCCCTATCCCTATCAATTATCATTCCCAATATATTCTTATCTTTCCCAAGATTCTTCATCTCAAACCTTCTTGATAGATTTCCCTTAAGTTCCTTAATTTATTGTAACTCCAAACCAGAAATCAATATATCATCTACATACAACAACTATATGAGATATGTTCCATCTTCTCATTGCCTTTTGTAGTAACATTGATCATATTCACATTTACTAAAAGTTTATTTAAAAATAAAATTTTATAAATTCTCATTACACTATCTTGGATATTGCTTCAATCCATAAAGGCTTCATTTAAACTTACAAACCAAATCCTCCTTCTGATTAACTTTATAATTATTAGTCTAAACCATGTAAATTTTTTCCTCCAAGACCCCATGAAAAAATGTTGTCTTTAAAACCATATTCTCTAAGTGTCGATCATTAGATGAAAAAAATGATAAGCATTGTCTGAATGGTTTTTTGTTTCAAAACTGGTGAGAAAATTTCAAAAAAAGTATATTCCCTACTTCTGTTGAAAAAATTTCACCACCAACCTTTATTGGTATCACCTACATATATCAAATTTATATTTCAAATGAAATACCCATTTTTTCAAAACTCTCTTTGCTTTCAGCATCTCAACCAAATCCTAATTATTGTTATGATTTAAGGAATGCATTTCCACTTCCATGGATAAATCCCACTATTTTGAGTCTCTAAGAGTATGTGTTTCCTCCGGACTATCTAATTCATCTATGTTTATCAGAAGTAATATTTTCTTATTAGACTTAAACCTTTGAGAAGGTATCTCAATTCAAATGGATCTCCTCAAAACAACCTTAGGTTCATCTATATGAACCTATCTATCTTGTAGTCTTCTGTCCGGTAAAGATTTGTCTGAACTGTCACCTTCTATAAATGGTTTGTCTGATCTACCTATGTTTAGAGCCTTGACTAATAAAGTACCAACCTCTGATGTTTCCCCTGAACTTTTAAAATAAAAGGTTTGTCTGGTATCTTCTATTTGATCACCCAAATCAGAGATAGTTTAACTGTCCTCAAATTCTCTCTTATCTAGGTTTCGATCTTTCCACAAAATTTCTTCATTAAAAACAATATCTTAGCTCTAAATGACTTTTTTGTTTTCATCACCCCATAAGTGATAACAAAAGTTCTCATAACCATATCCAATAAGAAAATACACTTTGGATTTCAACTCCAACTTGTCTCTATCGTTATAATCGATGTGAACATGTGTAACACTTAAAAATATCTTGATATAGTTGATCTATGGTCTCTTACTAGAAATTTTTTTTCAAGAAATCTCTTATCCCATAGCTGAAGTCAAACTTATGTCCACCAAGTAAACTTTCTATTCAAGGGATATGCCTACATTCCCTTAGGTGTTCCTAAGTAAAGCCTCATACTTTAATCTTTCTATATCAGTTTCTGATTTATCTTCTCAAATATTCCATTATGTTTTGGAGTCCCTGGAACAACATTCTCATTTATGTTTTCCTTATTCTTATAAAATTTAAAAAAAATTGTTTAGTGTACTACCAACCATTTTCTATCCAGAGACATCTTGACTTTCTTTAACACTCTTTCTTATCTAAAACATTCCACTAAATAAATTCCTAAAACACTTTGATTTGTTCTTTAAGAAGTAAACCAATACATCGAGAGTATCATTATCAATAAAGGTTACAAATTACAGTGATCCTTTATATAATTGAATAGGGGTTATTCCTTAGACATTGGAATGAACAATTTATAAATTTTGATTCCTTGTCAATATTCCATACAAGTTAGAGGAAACATTTTTTTATTTTCTTAAAATACAACTCTCACTTATTCCAAGGTCCATGTGATCAAGTTTGAGTATACACTTCACCACTAAAATTTTAATATTCTTCTCACTAAGGTGACCAAACCTATAGTGAAACATTAATAAACCATTTGATGAAGTTGTTTTGATAGATGAAACTTCATCCTCCATCTGGTAAGGTACAAAGTACCATTATTACTCTATAAGAAATCACCATGGAACCTCTACTGATCTTCCAAACACCATTTGAAAAAGTTATCCCAAAACATACATCATCAAGATATCCCATTGATATGAGGTTATTCTATATACCTAGAATATTTCTAACATCTTTCAGTTTTAAGACCCTTTTATTATTCATTCAAATGTTCACATCTCCTTTCCTGACTATATACAGAGCTTCATCGACCTCTAGATGTACTCTTCCAAAGATTCCTAAAACATAATCAACCATGCATCCTCACTAATAACCCATGACTCTTATGGAATGGTCATTCTTAGCATCAAGTTGGCCCCACTTTCCATTATACTAATCAGGTTTGTCTATCTAAATGATTCTTGCAATATTTCTTGATATGCCCCTTTTTTCAAAAAAAAACCCAACATTTAAGACCTAAACCAGTTGATTTACTTCAACTTATCCTCTGGGACTTATCCTATAAATATTTGTTATTCTTATAGTATATCCAATGAAATAATCATCCCCATATAGTAGTATTGAGATCACTTCTAGTCAAAGTCTGAACTTACTTCTGCCTCAACAGCTCATTCAAGATCAAGTTTTAAATTCCATCAAACATGAGATCTACCTTTCCACTGGAGTTACTCACCACTGTCACTATAGAATCCAAGATCCCTAGAAGTGAGGAAAGTAGAATAAAATCCCAAACATCATCTCTAAATGTTACCTTTGTAGATTTGATCTTTTCTTGGATTATATTGAATTCCTTCACATGATCAGCAACAGGCCTTCTATCTAGTAACCTTAAGTTGAACAATCTTCACATAATGGAAACTTTATTAAGATATTTTTTCCTCTCATATATTTAATCCAATTTTTTCATAATATATACAGTAGTTTTATTCTCTCTAATATTGAACACAACATTTCGAGCAAGAGAGATCTTAATTAAGGATAAATCCTTCCTATCCAACTACACCTATTCTTCTTTGTCCATTATTTTGAGACACTTACCAAAAAAAGGGGCATCAAGATATTTTTGTATCAAAATATATTCTAGATTCATTCTCTAAAAGTTAAAGTCTTTTCCATTGAACTTATCAATATGAACGTTTCTTTCCTCAAAGTCATTCTTCCAATAATAGTAAATTAACTAAAATAAAACAACTTTAGAACCAAAGGGAGAAATCACATGAATGTTATGAAAGAACTAGAACCAACTATATCCCTCTGATACCACTTGTTGGTAGGAGAACCCCTAAGAAGAAAAAGTCCACCTGTTTGGTCCAACAAACGGACTTGTTAAGAAACATTCACTAAATAGAGAATTTTTTCTGATCACTCCAACCCATGCAATGGAAATTATCCACAATGTTATCAAATAAATATTTTTTTATAATAACCACTACTTCCTAAGTTATGTACACTGGAACTAGGATGAAAAATCAACCTAATCACCACATAAATCTTTATGATCTCACTTCACACAAAACAAAAAAATAAAATGGTTAGGTGATATTTAACATGGTTTAGAAAAATGCCTACATCCATGGGAGAACACTTCAAAAAAATCATTATGGGAGATACAAAAGATTAAAAAATACTCACTCACTTACTCTCCACTATTAGGTCTTAAAAAATTAATTCAAAAAGACCTATTGATCATACACTTAGTTATTTGGTCTTCTTTCATAACTAGGCCACTACACCACTTTATAGAGGACTCTATATGGTCAACAATTTGCATCAACCTCTGAATTTTGTGGTTGACATCCCATTGACCTGAGTGACTAAAAATACACTGTTTCAATACCTGATGAAAATTACAATATCTAGTCACTATGAAACAACCTTTTCATTGAGTTTCCACTCTCGGTGAACATCAAGCATGAAATCTCTATCTGGTGATCTTCATCTGATCAATGAAGCCTCACCACAGAATCCCTTTTTCTAGAAATTATGCATCCACTCAACACTGTATGATGCTTGCTGACTGAAGGAAGTTCTATCTAGTGACAAACTTCTACCCAAACACTCTAAAATATCTCAGAAATAGAAACCTCTATCTAGTTATCCAATAAACTCCATCTGATCATATTCATCTAGAAACATTTGTCCAATGAATATGAATATAATTAAACAAATCCAACACTTGATGTATGGGTGATGAAGTGGAAATACTGTATTTCTTCTGAATCATCATCATCTCACAATTATCATATCTTCACATGTTCTATAGTAAATGATCTTCATGATAGTCTCAATGAATCAAAGGGATGAAAGATAAATTATCATAAAAAAATCATGTCACTTTATTTTTATTATTAATCATATTCTAAGAGAAAAATATTTTATTTCATATTTCTTGTCTTATATTTCAATCCCTTATACCTTATCCTTCCTTTTTTGTTTATTTAAAAATGGCACAAGGATACCTTTAATGTAACCCTCCATCATCTCATATTTTGGCCTTTTGATCAAAGAATTATTATAGATAAGGACTTTCCTTATGTCAATCGATCTATAAAAAAATTTCTAAAGATAAAGACTCATTATTTACTCAAAGAAGTAATGGAAATAAGGAATTTTCTATTCGTTTATCAAAAACTGGGTACTTCTTGTACCCTATGTTATCCAAATCAAGGTATAAGATCCTCCTGTCACTTTAAGTTAAAATCAAAGAGGTTCTGAGGATAATAAATTATTTTTTTATATAAAATAAGGGGTTTTTATATTTTTTATCCCAAACCTCTCTAAAATTTATTGTGTCATGTAATTTCAGACTTTTTTTAATTTATTTATCAATTTTACTTTGGCATGTCTCATTGTTTAATTTACTTATATATTATTTATAGAAAATGAAAAAATCTAAAGAGTGAGCCCAGGGTATTCACTCATCATGATTCATAACATATTTCAATATCCATATTCCTTATTAATTTATCATATATCAGATATTTTTCTTTGATGGTACTTATTTTAGCAACCTTGGCCCTAGTTTTTTAGATCTAGTGTCTACTTTATTGTATTAGCATAATATATAAGGAATTGCATCCTAAAGGATCATAAAGTTTAATAATCTTGGTAAACTAGATGCTTACTTGAAATTTACATTACATTTTAAAACATAAAATACACCAAGAATTTTCTTTGAGAATTCCATAATTCCCCTTAGTTTATCCTTTCATATCAATCACAAAGCACTTCCTTGTATCATGGAGAAAATAAAACATAAGGGGTGAGATTAGATGCCCAGTAAGGGTAAGCGTACAACGTAATCTATGAATAAATAAGGCATAATAAATATTTCAAGGTAAATAAATCAAACACTTTCCATTTAATCAATAACTTGAGCATAATATGATAGGAATAAATGATGACCAAATAATTCCATATAAATAATCACATGAACATGAAACTTAACCATGGATATTATAACTAATCTAATAATTACATAGAATATAAATAACTAAATTCATAATAATGGAATACATAATTTTTGATATCTAAAACACATTTTCAAGGCCTTGTTCTAAGATATATAATACCATCAATGCCTTGTGCCAAGACATCTATATAAATGGGTAATGCCTCAGTCAAAATCCAATCTAGTTTGTCTCATGAGACTAGTTAATGCATCGAGGGGTTATAGTAGGCCCCGCTCATAACTTACTATATCCAATTAATTCCTCACATGAAAGGGATATAACATGATAAATATAAATATTCATATTGAAAAACTAGCATACGAAATGTTAGAAATTACCCCAATCAATAAACATAATCATAAATCATCCAAAGTAATATGAATGGTATCAAACTAGTAAATCCCCAGTTAAACTAATTATAAACCATCCAAATAAAGAATAAGGATGATATCAATATAAAATAACCTTAGTGGATCATAATTACAATTAAGGATTGATTTCATTGATGGGTAAAAATACCATAAAATATCCTTAAAAACATTTTTGAGGAAAATAACCTTTTCATTTTGAAAATTACCTTTTAAAACAAAAAGTTCACTAAAACATTTTGAGAATAATTTTATTTTAAAATAACCTTGAAATATTGTAAAATAAGTTTTAAAATATTGATTGGTCATGATGATGTAAAATTTTATTCATGTCATACATGTTAAAATAAATATTTCTTTCATATTTTTGGTAAAATCTAAATGGGAATTGTTTTGAAAATGGAATGAAAAATCCTTTAAAAAAACTAAAAATACAAAATAGGTAAAAAATTATTTAATAAATAATTTTGAAAATTTTAAAAACATTTTTTAAAACATTTTTTTGAAAACATGGGTTTTGATGAAAAATGATTTTCGACTGAAGATAGAAATAAATTCAAATTTTCTTAAAAACATTTTCTTGGTAATTTTAAGTAACAAAGAGTATAAAAATGGTATTATTGCTTAAAAGGTTCATGAATAACAATAGGAGTATAAAATATATTGATTTAAATATAGAAATATCAAATAATTCCCCCGAGGGAGACTTAAACAAAAACAATCTCGAATAATGATGAGATTATGAAA
The DNA here is from genome assembly GCA_963277665.1 of Viscum album. Lineage (NCBI taxonomy): Eukaryota > Viridiplantae > Streptophyta > Magnoliopsida > Santalales > Viscaceae > Viscum > Viscum album. The sequence goes on along the minus strand of OY728137.1, from coordinate 193,365,466 downwards.
TAAACTCTTACCAATTTGGTAATTTTTGTATCATAATCCCCATGAAATAAATAACATTAAATGAAAATTTAAATGCCATGAAGATAAATTAATTCATGATATAACATACAAAAATGGAAGTATATATGCAATAAAAATTAAATAAGTGGTGAATATGGTGTATGTCTCATGGTAGTAAAAGTGAGATGAGAAACTCTTACTTGAGTCTGACTCATCATGTATGTTGTTTATCATCCAAAATAATAAACTTATATTAATTATTTAGTTGATTAAGAACCATTTTCAATTTTATTATTACTTTTATTTCCATTATTTCCATTCTATATATGATTACTTAATCAATTAAGTTTAAGTTATATGTTTTGATGATATTTGGCTTATGTGTCAAAAATGGTTTTGGTAGGTTGACTATGGTCAAAGAGGTCATTATTTAAACATATCCAAAATAATTATCATGAAATAATTATCATATTTATACAAAAAATATACCTTTAATACAAATAATTAAATATGGATATGAAAAATGAACTAGGTTACAATCATGGAGATGGTAGGCTATACGTACGCATGAGTAACATTTCCATTTTTCAATGATCATTACATAAAGAAGTTAAGTATTATTTTATCAATATATAATGATAATAATATCATATATAACATATTATTTCCTTAAATATACTTATATATATCATCCATGTGGTGTGGTGAAGAAATGATATTCACATCACTTTGTGAAGATGGTAGTCCACATGTACACGAATGACATTATCATCTTTCAGGGAGTGAAAATGTAATAAGAATGATATATTATCTTTTAAGAATGATTAATTTGTCATGAATATAATAAATTTTTTAACTATATCATATATAATAATTAAATTTATCTTTATCAACTTCCATATAAAGCGTTAGTGAAAGATGAATCACATCGCTTCGCGAGGTGGTAGTTCATCATACACATGAGCAATGTTATCATATACCCTATAGAATGGAAAGTAAAAAAATTTATATGTGATATAATAACTATATAGGTATAATTATGTTATAAATATCATATATATACTTTATATCCATCATAATACCCAACCATGATAGGTGGTGATGGAAAAATGAATGACATCAGTTCACAAGGAAGTAGATGTCGTATACACGAATGATGATTTTGCAACCCATTTTTTGAAAGTAGTGATGGTTGTAGGTCATTAACTTAACATAAAAACATAAAAAAAATATTTAATATACTTATTATATTATATAATCATGTTTTAATAATAATTTAAGGAGGTGGAGGAAGAAATAAAATAAAAACACTCATTAAAGAACGTTACCTCTTCTTTAGGTAACCTCCTTAGGTTTGCACTAAAATCCTTCTTAGGTTTGATTTATTTCAAAAATAATTCTTCTGGGATGAGGTTATAGAAGTTTATAGGTGATTTTGGTAGGTCTTGGATGGTCTAAAAATGATTTTAATGTGTGAAGAGGATAGGAGATGGGTGGACTTTTATAAGTGAGGTGAGTGGCACACTTGTAATTTTTTGAAAAGAAAAAGGTGCACCTATTTTCACATTAAAAAAAGGTCCAAAATGGAGTATTATAGACCCATATATATTATAGGGTATAAATATTACCATAAAATAGATTTTATAAAAGTTTTTAGGTCATTTTAACTCTTATTCTTTTAGTTTAACCCCCGATAAATCTATTTTTACCTTAACCATGGTAATTAATTTTTACTGTTTTAACTATTCATTTTGGTAAAAAAGACTTAAATTATTAGCTAATACAAATTATTTTTATTAAAAATATATAATTCATTTTTCTAAATTAAATTCATAGAATTTTTGTATTTTAATTTAAAATTAATCCTGCAGATTCGATGAGAAAACAGGTTTTCAAAGAGAAAATGTTCAAAAGTTTACAAAGTTTTTATATCAAAAGTCAATATAAAAATGATTAAAATAAACTAAATTGTATTAATATATATATAATTGAACTAATTTTAATTTTAAAAATTAAAATATAATTTAACTTTGTAAATAATTTAAATTAAAAGACAGCTTTCAATTAAAATTCGGTATTTCTCATTATTCCTCAAAAAATGAAACATTTTTAAAAAATCCCAAAAATTCACCCTAAGATAATTTTGATTTTATAATTTCAAAAAATAATTTCATTTTATAAAATAAATTTTCTAAAATTTTCAAAAATTAATTTTATATTATGTGCATAAAGCATGACTAAATTGTCTTTTAGAAAAAATATACAGTTTTTCAAAAAATATTTCTTTTTATTTTAATTGATTATTAATTTATTTATAATCAATAGATAAATAATGAATTTATTTTATACAAGTTTAAAACATAAAATTTTCACAATTTATTTATTACTATTCATACCCATTGTCTTAACAGCTAGGTTATAATGGTCATGTTTAAATAATAATATTTTAATAGAGTATCATGTTCTATTCAAACCTGGTGTTGCGTGCATAGAAAGCTATCAAAATGATTGAATTTATTTAAAAATAAATATATCATAAAGTGTTAGGGTTTTACATTCTCTTATAATATTGGTGTTTTGTTTAATATATGTTATCAAACATGATGTTTCTCTTTTTAAAACCTTGGGGTATTACATTCTCCCCTCCACCTAAATAAATTGTGTCCTTGCAATTTAATATTAATTTTGGTAGTAAAGGTTTTGACATTTGGAAATACTTTTATTAAAATCCCACATCATGATAAGGGTTAATAAACCATCCTCTTGATAATAGAGAAGTTAAATACCAAGTTTGTATGTAAAAACAGATAATTAGGTTTCTAAGTAGGAGAACATTAATGGAAAGTGAAGATATAGAAATGGTAGAAAAGGGTAAATAATTATAGAGTGATAGAGGCCATTAATCATAATAAATTAAATGATCAATGGAAAGTTAAGGACCACAAAACCATCAATTTGAGATGATTTAAAAGACCATATGATTCATCATATATAAAGATAATAGGACAACATTTTTGTTTCAAGATCATTTTTCTAAAGTTTAGGAATTATTTTACTATTTGATAATCGCAATTTTATACTCTAGTTGTGCTTAAATCAATTTTAAATTCATCACTTAATCTAAGAAATAAATATCTAAAAATAAATTTTTATGCCTAAAGTACTAAAATTTACTTTTAAAGTATTATAAGATCAATAAAAGAGCAAAAGGTCTTTTCATGTGTCTCTAAATATTTTTCAAAACCAATATGGTAAGTACAAGTTGTCCAATATAATATATTAATTTGTAAACCTCAAAAATAACACCACTGGTTCATCATTAATATTTATTCATAAAATCATTTAACTGAAAACAATGAAATATTAACTAGGAAATCATGTAGGTCTGTGGTAGGCATTAAACCCTTATCATCCTTCGGTAATGGGTTCAAGCCCTGCGGCCTTACCGGATGCAACATATTGTGTAACTTCCTTGATCCAGTGCTCCCTAAAATGACTGAGCTAGTTGAATACATGGCCTTAGACACACCTCCCCATATACTAGAGGTTTTAGACTAGTAGCGATGGTGTAAGAAATGTAGTGGGGAGAATATACCCTCTAGTACATAGTTGTAATGATAGCGAAAAATAATAGTAGAGTAAAGGAAATATCATAAACAATATGAATAAATAAACAGGAAACCAAAGCTGGGAAGGGATAAATAAAAAAATTAAATAATAATGTAATAATGTAATGAAAAGATGAATGGAACTAAATAACATTCTGAAAGTCATACAGATGAAATATCAAGTATACTCAAATAAAGACTTCAAAGACACTGATCCTGAACCCCATGTCGGTCCATCTCTAAGATACAACCCATCCAACTAGACACAAATGAACAACAAGGTCCCTTTCCCTTATTTAAACATGCATCCATGAAATATGTCTAGGTACCAAATAGCAGCCCATATAGGGTGTACATACAATTCAGTAGGCCAACACCAGCATGTCTAAAGAAATCTAGTCTGAGAAAAATAGTGCATGCAATAAAGTGAATAACATGGTATTAATTTAATAAATTAATACTGAACATGAAATTAACCTAATGACCATCAAGTATGGGTTAAAACTTGAGGCCATCCAAATATACTTCGGTGCCCTATTGGGTATCTCTAACTAATATTGGATCCTCCTATATCAAGAAAGATCACTAAAAAGGTGGCAGATTCTCCCGCTAAGGATGAAATGCACAAACATCAAATTCACAAAAGGCATGTGCCTATAGTCTAACCAAAATTTCACCATTAGGCATCTAGTGATTGTGAATCTAGTCCTTATACATCCCATATAATCATATACTTTGCTCTCGGGCATCAAGTACCTATGAGTCTTTCCCTCAAGCAGTATGAAAATCATGCACCAATCCCTCAAGTGTCAACATAGATCATGATTCATATCAAAACAAACTTAATATTTCAATTAGCATCCCACCCTTAGGAAATCAATCACATCAATGTCACATAAGCTCAAAATCTAAGAAGGAAACTCACATGGATAAATTAAACATACAAGATATGCCACTACAAGGTAGAATGATCAATTCATTAAATTGTCATTTTTCTTTCCAGTCATATCTCATATATCCAGGTTACCAATTATCCTTATATATATATATATATATATATCAAACTGATTTCACTTATCATTTAACCCTAAGGTCATTAACATATCAGTTAACCCAATTTATCTAAGGTGATTCTGCCTTAAGAAATCGCAGTTCACATGTTATTCCAATTAAAAAGCCTAATCCAACAATCAATCATTTATTTCCAATTTATCACATGGATCTAGTGCTAAGATGACCAAGTCTCAATAAGTTCCAAGGTTGGCACACCAATCGAGTGACTGGATGTCTCAGTATCTACACCTATGGACCTAATTAGATTCAATGGAAAGTCTAATAAAAAGGATTATTATTTAATTAGTATTATCTAAATAGTTAGGTTGTGTGTATAGTGTGCCAGTGAAATCAAAAATATTTCACATACTATGGAAAATTAAATTGTAAAAATGGGATAATATCTAGACCACCCACCATTATCAAGTGATCAATACAACACTTCCAACAGGTAACGCCAATAAGAACAAAGGTGGAGAAGATTCATAAGAATAACATAGATCTCACAAAGTATAAACCCAAAACAACCATGGTTAAGAGATCCCACTGCTATAAACTAGAGAAATGGAAGAGGGGGGGAATCATATAAAAATAACTCACTACGGATCAGATGATTGATCGATACATCCAGAAGGGAAGAAAGCATTCCAAAATTGCCTGGAGTTTCTCTAGGGTTCAACATACAGGGTTTCATGGTGGATGAATAATTAATCAAATGCACATCATGGATTTAAAACCACTGAGCCTAATAAATTCATGATGTGTAATCATTTCACATCATGGATTTCTTAATTTATGAGTTGTGTCGAAAAATGTGTCGCCTCAGGTTAAAATAACCTTCATCGAACATTACATGATGTGAACCAGTTTCATGGTGTTTAACCATTTCACGCCATGAACTAGTTCACAACATATTCCTATAATCAATTACACTTCATGTAACATGTTCACAACATGTAAATGTTCAACATACATATCTCAGCTCAGTTTTTATAGGAAAATCCCAAATCACCTCTAAAACCCTCCAAACTCATGGAGAACCCTCATAATCCCTTAACACATTTATACCTAGACTTAATTAATTTAAAAAAACATACATCCCCAAACTTTAGGTTATTTTCCCTAGAAAAATCTCTTTATCCTCAAAAGGAACTCAACCACCAAGGTTTATAGAAGAAGTTAAACTCAAAAAAATAGGTTCAATGCAAAACTCAAAGAGGGACGTACCGAGAAAAAAGATGGGGTCTTATAGGTTTTCACCCAATATATAGGTTGTCTTTTTTCTAAAACCATATTAATAAAATTCATATAATGTTACCAAATTGTAATATTCCATAATTACCACAATATCAAAGATTAGATAAAACTTAAAGGTTACCAATACCTTCATAAAAACCTCTTTATCATTATTATCTCAAAATCATGTTCATATTATGTGTTATCCTCCCTCAATAATGTGTTTTCTAAGTGGTTCAACTTGTCACTGAATCAATTTTCTTGTCCATTGGTGTCATTCAACATATGCTCTCAAAACATTTAGGAAATGGTACTGTAGTACAATCCTTATACATTTTATGATTCTTATAATGAGACTGCCATTAATAAAGTATTTTTAGAACATATTTACTAGATCAAAATACACAATCACAGTAATCATTCCACTTCAGTTGTATCAATAGCATAAGCTTGACCTTGATCTCTTATCTTCTTCTGAGGTATATTCCCTTGATGCTTGGGGAATTCATTTTCATAGTGACTCATCTCCTTATAGTGGAAGAATTGAACATTGGAAGTTTATTTCTTTCCCTTACAATCACAATCATAGTGGCCTTTTCCCCCATACTTGAAGAAAACTCCTTTTACTTTTAAGAAAATACCAAGTTTTTTCCGTCCAAAAGTATCACATGTTGGAAAATCCTTCTTTCTCTTCTTCCCTTTATCTATTTTTTTATGTCATCCTCTTCTTCTCTTTCTTCTGTTCAAAGCCATAAGAATTGGAGAATTATTTCTGCCTTGATAGCACATGATATTATGTCATTGTATGATGAGAATACTTGGGAGACTAGTACCCTTTGAAGGATTAGATTAATCTCATCAAAGAAATGTTCACTCTTTCTCTTTGGATTATTTATATAGTCTGCATCATGCCTTACTAACCTTGTAAATTTATCTTTATACTTAAAAACATTTTCATATTCTTTTTTTCTTAGACTCAAGAACTATATTTCCATATTCACTTGTTGCTCACGAGGAAAATATTTTTCCAAGAATATTACCTAATATTTTATTGATAATAAATGAAATAATTTCCTCACATTGTTCTAAATATGTTAATTTATATAATATTTGGGATTAGATCATTCACTTGAAAATTTGATGGAAATTCCAATTTTACCCTTTTAAAATTTATTGTAGTGGTTCAGGAATAAATATTTTTTTGTAAATTATTTTGATTTGAAATTTTGTACCTGTGTTCCTGACTTAATGAGATACAAATTTTATTTAGTACATGGGAGCTGGATCGTGCATTGGAGTGGAGTAAATGGCCCATGAAGACAAAGTTGGACTAAACTATCCAGATTGGACATCACTTCACCATTTGGGCTGTATTTTCTTCATCTAGGCTTGGATTGGGCCCAAATTTCGAGGAAGTATTGGGGAAATGATTATTCACCAATAATCCTTCTAGAAGTCAAAAAAATTCACGCATTTCAGAGGTCAACTATGTGTTTCAAGTGGGATTAAACAATCTGTCCGAATTTCCCTTTCACACTTAAATAAATCATGTAACTATAGCACTCTCAAACTCTATTTAAAGGATATTTTAACTATTTTGGAGGGTTGGTTGAGGAATTGGGAAGGTTTTTTCGAAAGTGTCTCTCTTGGGATCCCCTAAAAACTATTTAAATAAGTAAGGCCTTCTGCAAACATATCTTCCAAGAAGGTTCTCCTCTCCCACCTCCTCTTTGTATTTCTTTGATTTCATGCTTGTATCTTGAATTTTTCTTCAATTAATATTCTTTGTTTTTTCATTTTATTATTCTTATTATTCTTTTTGGGCTGTAATATAAGAGTGGAGACAATATTGGGTGTTCCCCAATTAATCCATTACTTATACAAAATGTCTCCACAATGACAACTCCGCCCATGGAAGTGTGATTTCTTTCATAGTTGATCTAATATATAATCCATTAATTTATTAATTTTGAATCCATAAACATATTGTAATTCATAAATTTTGATAAATTAATTTATTTTTAATTTCTATGTTACTCGATCGACTTGCATTTGACCGCGTGGTCGGGCTTGTGTAAATCATAAGAGTGAAACTTAAACCGCAAACTCCAATCAACTTGGGATAGAATTGTATGGTTAGAATCTCATCCCAAACTCAATTAATTATCCACTCCATGGAGGAGATACTTCCATAATTGAACACTTACCACAATTTGGCTTTTGGATTGCTGTCAAAGTAGGGTGTTGCGATTGGAGGTCCTAAAGTTAACCTAGGGCTCATTTTCACAAATTTGTGGTCTTGTTAATTTCTATAGGGTTAGGGGGTTGACAAGGTTAGGTGATTACAATTGAATGAATTATAATAATATGGTATAAGGATATAATAATGATTAAGGGTATATATTAGATCAACTATGTCTTATCATATAAGTGTTTTTAAAGAAATTGTGTCTTTGATTGTTCCATCTCATTCGCTTGTTTAGTGTATTGTCTGAAAGTCACAAAACCAAACCCCCACATCTTGTGTTTCATGTGTCTTCACTTATTTCCTTTTTTTGTTGTTTTCTTCAATCCTATTAATGGTTGTTTAATTCACTTCCTCCTTGAGAGAATGACCTAGGTTAGCCACTATGATACACTTAGTAAAATCACAAATAATTATTTTTGAGAGCATGTACGATAACGCTCATCAAATTGGCATCGTTATCTAGGAGGAAAGTTTTTTATTCAACCAATTTTAGGTAAGTTATTTATTCTTATTTGTTATTTTGTTTCTCTTATTCTCATACCTTTTCTTTTCAGTTATTTCTTCCCCACCTCTTTTTTTTCTCTCAAGCCATCAATTGAAACTTCATTTAATGATATTGGTGTCCTTTACTTTTTATTTTCATCTTTTCTATGATTTATGATATGATCCCATCTTGAGGATATCCTTGATCTAGACCCCTAGATTGAGCGTATCCTTAGGGATTGAATCAGACAGTCTCAGTCTATAGGAAGTGTTGACATTTACCCAACTGGTGAATTCCTCCACTCCAGGAATTTTGAAATTGAAAAATCTTCAAAAACAAATATTAAAAAAGATACAGTGGCTGAAAATAACAACAGTGAACTCAATAGGACTATTTGAGAGTTGGCTACACCTGATATTAATTATCAAACTACATGAATTGCATATCCAACTCTCGAATCAAACTTTGAGTTGAAATATGGGTTAATTCACCTTCTACCAAAATTTCATGGCTTATCTGGTGAGGATCCAAACAAAAATTTAAAAGAATTAAATGTGGTATGCTCAAAAATGAAACCAAGAAATGTCTCTGAATATCAAATAAAACTTAGAGTATTCTCATTATCACTTGATGGAACTGATAAGGATTGGATGTATTATTTACAACCTGAATATGTAACATGTTGGAACGATTTGAAACGTCTTTTATTGCAGATATTTTTTCCAGCATCAAGGAACACATCCATCTTAAAGGAAATCTTAGGGATCAATAAGGAACATGGGGAGTTGATGTATGAGTATTGGGAGAGATTCAAGAAGTTGTGTGCAAGCAGCCCGCATCACCAAATCAGTGAGCAACTCCTCATCCAGTACTTCTATGAATGACTCGCACCTATGGAGAGAAGCATGGTGGATGTCACAGCTGGAGAGGCATTGGTCAACAAAACACCAGCAGTTGCACGTGCGTTGATCGACAAGATAGCACAAAACTCCAAAAAATTTTGAGATCGAGGTACCCCATGTGTTAGAGAAGTACATCAGGTAAGTCCATATTCTCTTGAAATTCATTTGATTGATACCAATTTGGAAGAATTGACAACTATGGTGAGACATATTGCTTTGGATCAAAAGACATCCCAACCCCCTCCTTCAAGGCCTTGTGGAATTTTCACTAAGACAAGCCACCCAACTGACTGTTTCCCCCAACTATAAGAAACAGAAGATTGTGCATCAGTGTTTCTTGGGATACCATTTCAGTAGCAACAACAACCATATCCCCAAAATAAGTTTGATTACTTTTCTCTAACATACAACCAAGGGTTTAAGGATCAATCGAACATGAGGTATATCTCTGGACAACAACAAATTCCCCCCTTTCAACAAAACTTCCTGCAGCCTCTACCTTACAAGCAGGGTTTCCAACAACCCCAAAGAAGATTTAAAGCCCAAGAATCAACAAGCCAACAACAAAGGAGTTCTCAACCAAAGGTAGATTCTAATACTGATGATCTTTTGAAACAAATTGTTCTTAATCAATATAATGAGCTGAAGAGTCAAGGTTTAGAGCTGAGGGAGTTGAAGACTCAAATGATCTATATTGCCACTTCCCTCCATGAATTGGTAAGTAATAATTCTAGAAATCTACCTTCCCAACCTAATCCAAATCCCAAGGGTAATGTTAGTGCCATAACATTGAGAAGTGGGAAGAAAACAACTGATACATCTGCACCTATCATTTCACCAGGATTCACCTCAACTCCATAGAAACCCCATTCCATACCAACTAATGAGCAATCCAAGGAGAAAGATAAAGGAAAGAGAAATATTGATGATTTTTCTCCTAAACCCCTTCAATTTCCAAATAGAGATGTTCAAACAAAAAATATGGCTAAAGAGGCGATGCAAAAAAGATGTTTTGGATACATTCAAGCATGTGGAGATCAACATCCCTTTACATGAAGCTATCAAGAAAATCCCAAAGTATTCCAAATTCCTAAAAGAACTTTGTACCAATAGAAGAGGTCTCAATGAAAATTAGAGGATCAATCTTGTAAGTAATGTGTTAGTACTCATTACACCAACTCTATTGATGCCAACAAAGTGCAAGGATCCTGGGACATTCACCATCCCATGCACTATAGGAGAGTTACACTTTTCTGATGCTTTATGTGATTTATGAGCGTCTATAAATGTGATGCCTCACTCTGTATTCTCTTCTTTATAGGTTGTGGAGTTGAAGTCGATAAGATTAGTGGTGCAGCTGGTGAATAGAGCTACAACATATGCATTGGAAGTCCTTGAGGATGTACTTTTTAGGGTGTAAGAGACATGATCTTTCTAGCAAACTTCTATGTTCTTAACATGGAGGATGATCAAGTAAGTTCTCGTGCTCCAATTATCTTAGGTATTCCCTTCCTCAAAAATGAAAAAAACAATCATAAATTTCTATGAGGGAACACTTTCCATGGAGTTTGGAGATGAAGTTGTGATATTTAATATTATGGATTTCATGAAGTACCCCTCATAGGACTATTCTGCTTTTTTTTCTCCCATTTTTAACCACCAAATAAAAAACCCATGGAATGTGATTGTGCTATGCTTAAGGGGATTATGAGCATTGGTTCTAGTTTGATATCTAAGATCACTTACACACCCATTTATAATGAACAAGATTCTCTTATATTTGGTTTTGAAATGGATTCATATTCTGATTTTGATCATTTTAACTCTGATTATGATATGGATGTTGAATACATTGATGGATTTGATGAACTATTCTATGATTTTGATGATGTATATTCTGATACTGATGCTCTTTGTGTGCATATTTCAGTTCCTTCACTATCTCCTTCCATACTGCACCCCCCTATATTGGAACTTAAGCCATTGACACCTAATCTCAAATACTCGTACTTGTTGAGTGGTAAAATATTACCTGTTATCATTGCTAACAATCTCTATTTTGAACATGAAGAAAAACTTTTGAAACTTTTGAGGGAGAACATCAGGGAAATTGGGTGGACCTTGGGTGACATATCAGGTATTAGCCGCTCCATTTTCATGCATAGGATTCTTTTGGAGGATGGGGCTAAACCAATGAGGCAACCATAAAGGAGACTCAATCCAACCCTTCTAGAAGTTATTAAAAAAAAGTTGAGAAATTTCTTGAGGCGGGTATAATCTTTCCCATTTCAGATTCTCAGTGGGTAAGTCCTATTTAGGTTGTGCCTAAGAAAAGTGGTGTTACAGTTGTTAAAAATGAGAAAGATGAGTTAGTTCCAATGAGGGTGCAAAACAGTTGGCATGTGTGTATTGATTATAGGAAACTAAATCAAACCACTCGCAAGGACCATTTCCCCCTCCCATTTATTGATAAAATGATTGAGAGACTAGCTGAGAAGACACATTATTGTTTCTTGGATGGATTTTCTGGATATTTTCAGGTTCTTATAGCTATGTAGGATCAGGAGAAGACAACATTCACTTGTCCATTCAACACATTTTCCTACTTGAGGATTCCATTTGGACTCTACATTGCCTCAGGTACCTTCCAATGATGCATGGTGAGTATTTTTTCTGATTTTCTTGAGACCATCATGGAGATATTTATGGATGAATTTATAGTATATGAATCCTCATTTTATGAATGTCTAAATGGTTTGGAAAAGGTGTTGAATCATTGTATTTAGAAGAATCTAGTCTTGAACTTTGAAAAGTGTCATTTCATGGTAAAGCATGGCATTGTATTAGGAAATGTAGTGTCAAAACATGTGATAGAGGTTGATAGATCTAAGGTAGATATCATTTCATCCTTACCCTATCCTTCATGTGTGCGATAACGCTCATCAAAATTCTTCCACTCCATACATTTTATATACTCCTCGTCTTTAGTATTTTAAATTAATGACCGCCATTGATTTTTATCTCCTGAGAGATGATAAACTATCATGAAAAAAATTCTCCCTTTCACTACTTCCCAGAGAAATAAATATCTTCTCTAAGGAAATTATCCATTGTTCAGCTAAAAATGGATTTGTAGTCTCATTGAATAATGGAGGTTTTTGATACATTAAGTGATCTAATATCATTACACCACATGGTGGATTAGTATGCTGCTCCATATAGTAAAGGTTATTACTCATAACCTAAGTCAGCTACCCCAATATGGTTATAGTTTGATCAATTCCAACTCCATCTCCATCTCCATCTTCATTATCTTTCCTAGGGGGGAAACCCCTACATGGGTTATGTGCATTGATATGATTCCCATTCCTTTAGTTAGTTTATATTTATAAATAATGACATACACTAGATTTGATCATAACATTATGAAACATAATGTATAATTCCAAAACTAGTGAAACACTTAATATAAATTAAAAGATCTATGAATAACTAATCTCATAATCATAAATATGGTTTATTTGGGAATGTTTTCAAATCATAAAAATATTTTAAAATCCTTTATAAAATTTTGTAAAGAAGATGTGAATTAACCCAAGCATATCCTCTGGGAGTGTCAAACTAGATATGTAGTAAGGCTTGTTGTCATGAATCGGGTGATGATCAGTTCAAGCCCAATTCACCCTTTTTTAGTTATTATCCCTAGGTACATTTATGTCAGAATCATGTCTACTTATATTATCCATACAGAGATGTATTTTCTATAAAAACTACATAATCTCTTCCTTATCAAAACCATATGATGTTTTTCTATACTTATCTTTAAAGTATATCATAGGGTTATATTCCCTAATATATGTTTTCCTAAATCTATTTCTTAAGGTTTAGACTAACTTCCTTTGATACCAACTATAGTGACCCTGACCCCAGTAGCCCAGAGTTGGTGTCTATTTTATTACATTGGCATAAGATATAAAGAATCACATCCTGAAGGAATTAATAGTTTAGTAGTCTTGGTAAACTAGATACATAATTGAAATTAAAATTACATTTTAAAATATAAAATAAACAAAGAATTTTCTTTGATAATTCCATTATTCACCTTAGTGTATCCCTATATATCAATCAAAAAACACGTCCTCGTATCCTGGGGAAAATAAAATATAAGAAATGGGTGAGCTCAGTAAGGGAAAACGTATAATAAAATATATGAATAAATAGGGAATAATCAATATGTTAAGGTACATAACTGAATCTCGTTCCATTTAATCAATAACTTGAGCATAATATGGAAGGAATAAATTATGACCACATAATTCTATATAAAATAATCACGTGAGCATGAAACTTAAACATGGATATTCTAACTAATTAAATAATCATAGGAAATATCAATAACTAAATTCATAATTATGGAATGCACAATGGTGGACATCTAAAACATACTGTTGAGGCCTTTTTCTAAGACATATAATATCATTGAGGCCTTATGCCAATACATCTATATAAATAGTTAAGGCCTCAGCCAAAAACCAATCTAGTTTGTCTCATGATACCTACTGATCCATCAAGGAGATATAATGGGTCATGTCTATAACTTACTACGTCTAATTCATTCCTCATATGAAATTGGTGAATCATAATCAACATAAAAATTCGTATTGAAAAACTAGCATACAAGATGTTACAATTTCCCCAATTTATAAACATAATCATAAATAATCTAGGGTAATATGAATGGTATCAAATAGGTATATCCCTAGTCAAACTTATCATAAACCATCCAAATAAAGAATAAGGATTATATAAATATAACATATCCCCATTTTATTATAATTATAATGAAGGGTTAATATTTTTATGAATATAAATACCATAAAATATCCTTAAAAACATTTTTAAGGAAAATGACCTTTTCATTTTGAAAGTCAGCTTTTAAAACAAAAAGTTTACCAAATTTTTTTTAAAATAACATTTAAATATTGTAAAATAATTTTTAAAACATTGAGTGGTCATGATGGTGGAAAATTATGTTTATGTTGCACACGTTAAAAAAAATATTCCTTTCATATTTTCGATAAAATCCAAATGAGAATTATTTTGAAAAGACATGAAGATTTATTTAAAAAAAGTAAAAATGGGTAAAAATTACTTTAATAAATAATTTTTAAAATTTTAAAAACATTTTTGAATACATTTTTAGAAAACATGGGTTTTGATGAAAAATGATTTCTGACCAAAGAGAGAAATAAAGTCAAATTTTCTTTAAAATGTTTTATCTATCATTTTAAGTAAAAAAGAGTGGTAAAATGATATTATTGCTTCGAAGGTTCATGAATAACCAGTGAAGAAGAAAATATATTTATTTTAAGGTATAAATATCAAATAATTCCTCTAATGGATACTTAAACAAAAATAATTCCGAATAATGATGAGATTGTGAAATAAACCCTTACCACTTTGGTAACTTTTGTATCATTAGCCCCATAAAAGAGATAAATTTAAATGAAACTTTAAATACCATTTAGATAAATGAATTTATGATATAACATGCAAAAATGGTAGTATATACACAACACAAAATAAATAAGTGGTGAATATGGTGTATGTCTCATGGAAGTAAAAGTGAGTAGAGAAACTCTTACCATGAGTCTGACTTGACATGTATGTTCTTTATCTTACTGAATAATAAACTTATGTTAATTATTCAATTACCTAAGAAAAATTTTCAAGTTTATTATTCCTTTTATTATACTTATTGCCATGTTATATATGATTACTTAATCAATTAAATTTATGTCGGATGTTTCGATGATATTTGTCTTATTTGTTAAAAATGACTTTGGTAGATTGACTATGGTAAAAGATGCCATTATTTAAAAATCTACAGAATAATAATCATGAAATAATTATCATATTTATACATAAATTATAATTTTAAAACCAATCATTCAATATGGTTATGAAAAATGAACTATGTTACAATCATGGAGATAGTAGGTCATACGTACACATGAGTAACATTTTCATGTTTCACTAATCATTATAGAAAGAATTTGGGTAATATTTTATCTTTTTAGAATTATAATAATATCATATATACCATATTATTTCATTAAATAAACTTATATATATCATTCATGTGGTGTGGTGGTGAAAAGTGAGTCATATCGTGAAGGCGGTAGTCCATATGTACACGAACGATGTTATCATCTTCCAATGAGTGAAAAGGTAAGAAATAAAATGATATATTATCTTTTAGAATTATAAATATTTTATTAATATCATAATTATTTCATTTATATCACATATAACCATTAAATTTATCCTTATCACCTTCCATGTAAAGTGTTAGTGAAAGACGTATCACATCGCTTCACGAGGTGGTAGTCCGTCATACACATGAGTGATGTTATCATATCCCCTACGAAATGGAAAGTAAAAACGGTATATATTATATAATGGCTCCATAGGTATAATTATGTTAATAATATAATATATATACTTTATATATATTATCATACCCAATAGTGAGAGGTGGTAATTGAAAAAAATGACATTGGTTCGTGAGGTGGTAGTTCATCGTACACACGAATGATGGTTTCATAACCCATTTGATAGAAGTGGGGATGATTATAGGTAATTAAATTAACTTAAAAACATATTATTATATGTAAGATACTAAGTTTATTATAACATTATGGTTTAATAATAATTTAAGTAGGTGGAGGAAGAAATAAAATAAAAACGCACAGTGAAGAACATTACCTCTTCTTCAGGTAACCTCCTTAGGTTCGTAGAAAAAGCCTTCTTAGGTTGGATTTATACCCAAAATAAGCTTCTAGGATGAGGGGATGGAATTTTAAAATTTATTTGGTAAGGTATTGTCCAAACCAAAAGGGTTTTAAGGTGTGAATAGAGGAGGATTGGGGTGACCTTTTATAAGTGAGGTGAGTGGCATACTTGTAATTTTTTAGAAAGAAAAGGGTGAACCCACATTTTTCACATGCCAAAAGGGTCAAAATAGATTATTATCTACACTTAGACATGATAGGGTCTAAATATGTCCATAAAATAGATTTTATACAAGTTTATAGATCATTTTAACCCTTATATTTTTAGTTAACCCCCCTCCCCCAATAAATCCATTTTTACATTAATCACGAAAATTATTTTTTACTATTTTCACTATTCATTTTGGTTAAAAATTAAGTTTAACCTATTAGATAATATAAATTATTATGATCTCAAATATTGAATACATTTTTTTAAATTCAAATCACATAAGTGAAAAAAAATTAATTTAAAATTAATCTTGTAGACGTGATGAGAAAGCAAGTTTTTAAAGAGAAAATGTTCAAAAGTATACAATGTTTTTATATCAAAATTTAATATGAAAATGATTAAAATAACCTAATTGGATTAATATATATATAATTTAAATAATTATTCAATAAAACTAATTTAAAATATAATTTAACTTTATAAATAATTTAAAGGAAAAGGTAATTTTTAATTAAAATTTAGTATTTTCTATTATTTATAAAAAAATGAAACATTTCAGAAAAAATACAAAAATTCACCCTAATCTAATTTGGATATTATAATTTCTGAAATTAAGTTCATTTTATTAAATAAATTTTCTAAAATTGATAAAAAATAATAATTTTATATTATGTGCATGTAGCTCAACTAAACCGTCTTTTAGAAAATAATACAATTTTTCAGAAAACATTTATTTTTTTAATTAATTATTATTTTATTTCTAATTAATAGATATACATTTAATTTATTTTATTCATGTGTAAAACATAAATTTTCATAATTTAGTTATTACTATTCATACTCATTATTTTGACAGCTAGGTTATAATGATCATGTTTAAATAATAATATTTTAATAGAGTATCATGTTTTGTTCAAACCCAGTGTTGTGTGCATTGCAAGCTATCGAAGAGATTTATTTTTTTTTAAATAAATATATCGTGAAGTCTTGGCGTGTTATATTCTCTTTTAAGAATTGTTTTTCATGTCATATACGCTATTAGACATGATATTTCTCTTTTTAAAATCTTGGGGTGTTACACTTATTGAATCAGAATGCACAAATTTTTTTATCTGAAAATTATTTCCTCAGACACTAGCTCTCCATTCGATTCCCAAGATTCATTTTTCTTTATCCATTTTTCATTTTCATGCTTTACTTTTTTCCATTACATACTTAATTTCTTTAATTTGATTTGTTGATTTAATCATAAATTTTAACAAAGGGGATTTTATTTGTATTTTTCAATTCAACCCCTCTTAAAGTTTCCTTACCAAAGTTAATCTTCTTTCTTACCTATGATAACAGTGTTTTCTTCAACTCTCAATTTGTACCCAATAAACCATGACATGTTGGATTTCTCATTTCAAACTACTGTTATCAATTTTTTTGACATTTATATACCATGTGATGTTTCCCAAATCATGTTAATCAGACCATGGCATGCTAGTTATATAATGTTGTTCTGAAATACCACATTGAAAACCATGATATGTAAAAATAATGTGGTTTTTCATTATGTCAACAAGTGAAAACATCATCAAATCCCAACAAACAAAACATGACATGTTAATTAAAACCATAATATATTGTTAAGCTAGATAATTTCTATAAAAATTCACATTAAACCACTATGTGTAGAGATACTTACAACATGTTTTTCTATACTAAACACAAACTTAAATTTTTTCAACCTTCTCTTTATCTAATCTTCTCCAGTCATTTTCATGACTTCTTCAACATGCGAAACACTTTTTTTAATCAAATTTTGATCATCCTTTGATTTCCCTATATGTTTGAAAACAATGGTAAACCTAAGTAGACTATGCATTCAAGATAATGTTACTTGAATAAACAAACTTCTCTTGAAGGTAATGATTTCAAAATAATCACTATCAACTACCACTAACTTTATTATTTTGGGATGACATGATATGGATATTTTAAAATATATTCCATAACTTGAGATAATACTTTCTTCAGAGTTATAAAACATTTACAGTATATAATTAGTTATTTGGAAGATCATTCATAGATTAATCTTCCTAATGAGTATCTCACAATAACAGAGTGTAAGACAATGAATGGCTTGTTACTTTATAGTGGGAGGAGCCCGATCATCAACTAACCATGTACATTATAAGTAGGATTTCTTAGATTTCCATTGTAAAAATAAGGAATGTTTTTTTCTTAAACTTTAGATGAAGAGATTCAAGTGTCTCGCTATTGTTTGAGAGTGGGTGAGTAAGTGTTTCACTACTATTGAAAGTGAGAGAGTTAGGTGCATCACTATTGTGGAATACATGTGACGTTTTTTGGTAGTTTTTTAATGTGGATGGTGGTCACCCCCTTTATTTGTCAAGGGAGGTAGGCATTTGGATGTGTGGTGGGTAGCCAAACCTCGCCTACCAGGCTGTAGTGAGGGAGGAATGGGGGGGGGAGGATGCAACCTATAAAAGGGGTCTCCCCCAAAGTTTTCATCACTCAGCAATCAGCTTTACATTCTCCTATTAGTACATGTGGTATTTTGTGAGGTGGATTCCCTGCATATTTAAGATAGATATTTAAGAGGGATATTCTCCTTGTAATTATGAGGGAGTGTGTTCCCATTTTAACCATAGTGAGATCCTTCTACTTTCCCATGGGTTTTTACCCCTTTCATTTTTGGGGGGTTTTCCACGTTACATCTGGTGTCATTTTATTTCTACATTTTCACCTTATTTTATCTCGTTATTATTACTGCACTAGTGGTCCAATCATTTTTGGTCCCAACAAGTGGTATCAGAGTAAGGTTCAAGCCTAGTACTGTTCACTTTTTCAACATTGTGAAACATTAGAGATTTTGGACTGATGATGTATCCTAATAGAGGTGAAATTTGAGATTGATAAATTCAATGTGAATAATTTTCAGTTGTGTAAAATGAATATGTAGGTAGTGCTATGGAAGGATAATTGTCTACTGGGAATTGGTGAAAGACCAGTGGGTGTGATGATGAAGTGTGGTTCCAATGGGAGCCAAAATCATGACATGAATAGAAAATGTGGTGAAATAATTCTAGAAATAGATACATACTAGTCAATAGAGTAGTGATGACTACCGGTGGTAGATAGCATCTCAACAAATCATGGACAATCGACTCAGGAGAAACATGAAACATAACATCTTAATGGGAATAGTTTTATTAGTATGGAACTATCCTGGAAGGACTTTTGTAAATGGGAAATGATCACACCTTGAAGATCATTGAAGTCAGTACCATCAAATTGAAGATGCATGATGGTATTGTTTGAAACATCCATAGAGTACGCTATGTGATGGGGCTGAAGAAGAATATATTGTCTTTGGGATAATTTGATGACATTAGATGCAAAATTCGCACCAATAATGGAGTAATGAAAATTGTGAAAGGCATGATTTTGGCGATGAAGGTAAGAAAGATCTCAAAGAACCTATACGTGATTATGGGAGAAACATACAAGGAGGCAGAGATAGTTTTCACATCAATTACCTTGACAAAAGCATTGATGGTGTCATGGAATTAGAATCATGGTTATATGTCTAAACGAGGCCTGAAGATTCTTGCTGATCAAAAGTTACTACCCGGGCTTACAAAGGTATCCTTACTATTTTGCAAGCATTGTGTTTTGAGTAAGAAATACAAGTTAAAGTTTAGGACATCAATAACAAGAAAAAAGAGATGCTAGAGTTGATCCATTCTGATATTTGGAAAGCATTGGTTATATCCTTAAGAGGAGAAAAATACTTTGTATCATTCATTGATGATTATTCCAGGAGATGTTGGGTGTACCCAATCAAGAGGAAGGCATATTTTTTTATGACTTCAAAACATTCAAAGTGTGGAAGGAATTTTAATCTGTAAAAAAGATCTTGTGTTTGAGGACTGACAATGGTGAAGAATATACAAGCGAGAAGTTTGATAATTTTTTTCAATGGGAAGGCATCAAGAGATAGTTCATGATGGTGTGCACTCTTCAATAGAATGGGTGAAAGAGTGGATGAATATAACCATGTTGGATGGAATAAGGGTGATGTTAAAGATTGTAGGAATTTACAAAACATTTTGGAATGAAGTAGTGAATACCGCCTGTTATGTGGTTAACCAATCACCTTCAATGGTGATTGATATAAAGACGCTGATAGAGATGTGGAAAGGTAAACCCACTGACTATTATCGATTACATATATTTGGAAGTCATGTATATGCATTGTTTAATAACCAGGAAAGATCGAAGTTGGATTTGAGATCTAGGAAATGTATCTTCTTGGGATACGTTGATGGTGTGAAGGGGTATCGTTTCTGGGACCCCACTTCCCACAAACTTATCATCAGTAGAGATGTAATTTTTGCAGAAGACAATGTGAAAATGACAATTGATGAAGATATGGAGAAAGAGAATACATAAACTACAATGGTCGAGATGGAGGAAAAATCCAAGGAAGAACCAGTTTCCTCTGAGGCATTACCAGAGTGCGGTGATTAAGTACCGATTGAGTCTAGACCACGACGATCAACTTGGGAGAAAAGAGAACTAGTATGACACTCAGATTATGTCACTGGGAGTGATATTGTGTACTGCTTATTGATGGAGGATGGAGATCCATCTTCTTTTGTGGAGGTGACCCAGAGTCCAGATGTATCCTCGTGAATGACAGTGATGCATGAAGAACTTGAAGCCTTACATAAGAACAAGACTTGAGATCTTGTTTCATTACCTCATGGAAGGAAGGATATCAACAACAAATGGGACTTTAAGATCAAGCGGAATGGAAAGGACTGGGTGGAAAGATATCATGCAATATTGTAGGTCAAAGGATATACTCAGATGGAAGGTATTGGTTCCAATGAAATAATTTCTTCTGTTGTTAGACGGACAACTGTTTAGGTAGTTATGGTGATGTGTGCTACATACAGTTTGCATCTAGAGTAGCTAGATGTGAAGACTGTTTTTCTCCATGGTGATCTTGATGAAGAAATCTATATGCTCCAAATGGAAGGTTTGCAGAATAAGACAAAGAGAAATTGGTTTTTAGGTTGAACAAATCTCTATATGGTCTCAAGTAGGTGTCGAGGTGTTGGTACAAGAGATTTGATTCTTATATCATGAGCCTCAGATACAGTAGACTTCATTCGGATCCTTGTGCATGTTTCATGAGTTCGGATGATAATGATTTCATCATTCTTTTGTTTTATGTGGATGCCATATTTATTGCAGGCCCCAATAATGATCAGATCCAAGAGATAAAGACACAGTTGGATAGAGAGTTTGATATGAAGAACTTGGGACCAACAAACAAGATTCTTGGGATGCAGATTTACTGAGACATAAATAATGGGAAGATTTGGCTATCACCGAAGAATTACTTAAGGAAAGTCTTGAAACGCTTCAATATGCAAGATTGTAAGCCAATCTATACCCCAATTCTTATTAATTTCAAGTTATCTTCTACGATTAGTCCTTACAGTGAAGCAGAGATGATTTAAATGTCTGGAGTACCATATGCATCAATGTGAGGAGTCTGATGTTCGCTATGGTTTGTACTAGACCATACATTTAACATTTATGGAAGCAGTTAGTCGGTACATGGCGAATCTAGAATGGGAACATTGGAACACGGTGAAGATGACCCAAAGATACATCAAGGAGACCTCATATGCTGCATTGTGTTATGGATAATCAGATTTTACTATCAGAGGCTATGATGATTTAGATTTTGTAGTTGATTTTGACCGGAGGAAATCCACAACTAGTTATATGTTTACTCTTGCAGGAAGAGCTGTGAGTTGGATTTTAAAGCTGCAGTCAATGATAACTTTATCCACAACCAAGACAGAGTATATGACAGTTACTCAGGCTTGCAAATAGACAATTTATATGAGAAGATTATTGGAGAATCTCGGGCACATACAAGGGCAGATTCCATTGTTTTGTGACAGTTAGAGTGTCTCTCACATTGCAGGGAATGCATCTTTTCATTGCAGGACAAACCACATTGGGGTACAGTTTCATTTTGTTTGAGATGTGGTGGAAGAAGGAAGTGTGTATATGTAGAAAATCCATATTAAAGAAAAATCTGGTAGATTTCCTGACAAAGGCGATTGACTCTGATAAGTTTAGATGGTGCAGATCCCCGAGTGAGATCCTTCTATTTGCTCGTGATTTTTTACCCCTTTTATTTTGAGGGATTTTTCACATTACATCTGGTGTTATTTTATTTTTTCATTTGCACTTTTTTTTTAATTTGCTATTATCGATGCACCTGTGAGACAATCATTTCTGGTCCCAACAACACTTAATTATGATCACTATCTTATTTTGAGATCTTTAATTTGCTATTATCGATGCACTTGTGAGACAATCATTTCTGGTCCCAACAACACTTAATTGTGATCACTATCTTATTTTGAGATCTTCTAAGACCACAACTGATGTTAGGGAGAAGCGGAGCAAGCTCAAAGTGAGATCCTTGAAGTCCAATACAAGTAAAGTTGGAACAAATGAATATAGATTGAACCACAATGAATGATCATTAATGGACTATTATCGGTTATTTTTAGAAAATACGGTTATATTATTTGTTCAATTGTCACTTGAATTATACTCCTTCTTGATACACATACCTGCAATGTACTCGTTAAGGAATTTTATTCATTTTATTAATTACTGTATTTAGAACCAAGTAACTAAATTTAAATTTAAATTTAAATGCTTGGCGTAAACGAAAGTCATGCCCCCCAGCCACGTCTCCCCTTGTTACGGAAAGTGAAGTTTTTCTTTACGGAACTTTCTCAAACACACAATTAATAAATTTAAATTTAAAATTTATTCATTCTATAAAATGCCACAATTCCCAAAATCGGTTGCATTTCCCTCACATCGAATTCGCAGGAAGTCTCCAATGGCGGAATCTGATCATCCGCAAGAGCAGCAAGAAGAAGGCAGCCAGAAGCAGGAACAACCCTCCCTCCCGGTCGAGACGAAGAAGATTCCGGAGAAGCCTGCTGGCGGCATCTCATTCAGCATCTGGCCGCCGAGCTCGCGGACCCGCAACGCCGTGACGAATCGCCTCGTGGAGACCCTATCCAATCCCTCCACGCTTTCCAAGCGCTACGGCTCCATTCCTCCGGACGAGGCTTCTTCCTTGGCTTACCAAATCGAGCAGGATTCCTTTGCAGCCGCATCCGACATCGCCGCTTCCCTTCCCGGGGAAGACGGCATTGAGATCCTCCAAACGTATTCCAAAGAGATCAGTAAACGGATGATCGACACTGTCAAAGCCCGATCCGCCGCTTCCTCTGCCTCTACGCCAGATCACAGTGCTTCTTCACGACAGGCGCCTCCGGATGCTACCGTTGCCGCGACCGAAGAGGCCTCATCTGGGGTGACTGAATCTTGAGCTGTCTGGCTTTCGCTCGCTATCTCGCACATTAGGGTTTGCCCTTATTTCCACCTCTGTTAGAATTATGCGTCAGATCTTTAAAGCTTACCGCCAAATTAAACTTTCATTGTTGGAATTTTTTACTTTTATCTCTACTTGATGCCTTCTTACTGGATTTCTTACCTAATATCACGTCGAATCACAAATCAAGGACTTGCTTGTTTGATTCGTTTACGTGTTAATCTCAGCATCTAATCGAATATGAGAGAACACACATCTTCTTACACCTTACGCTTCTTCTTTAATGTCGCATTCTTGCTTCTTTGCGGGACTTTTTCTTCAGCTCTCTCTTTTAACATTCGAACTCTCTTCATCACATTTTATGTCGCGTTGGGTTTGACTGAATTGAAAGTTGAAATGGAACTTAAGGTATGTGTTTTTTGGTGACATGAAATTGGCCTCTTCCATAGAATTTATTTATATAAAAAAAAAAGGATGGATGTGGATTCAATTCTACTGCAGTGCCTCCCATCCCCACCCACCATGCTCGCCTCCCTCATTGTCTCCTGCCCATGACCGCGTAGGGGTATTTATTTTCTTTTTTACTTCATTTTTCACTTGCTTCAAAAACACTTCCAACATATCAAATGAATACTTGTGGTATGTTTGGAAGTTCATTTTTGGATGAAATGGCAAAAAATGAAGAAATTAAATGATGAAAACCATTGTTGGGGAGGAGGAATGAAATATAACGAACAGCTTAAAATTTACCATCCATTGTTTGCAATTTTCTTTTTTTCTTTTTACAGTGGAATGGAGTTGGGGTGGTGGTTGAAAGGAATGTGTCCGTTCCATTGATGATCACTTGATTTAAAACTCCCCAGCATAGCATCCGAGAGTTTATTTGATAATGTTTTTATAGTTTAACCCTTGAGTTATATCTTATAAATAGCAATTTGCCTTACCATATCTAGTGTCAGGATCTAAATTGGTTTGCAGTATTTAAATAGCATGAGTGCTGAAGCAATCCTTTTATTCATCTACTCCCTGCTTTTCTAACTGGGAGCATTTTTAATGATCTTCGACTAACATTTGAATGATGATATTCCTGGAATTGTATCATTTAGCCGGTGATGTCAGCATCAAAGCATACCTAAAGAGTCTTTCAAATGGTCAACTTGGTTTATTTGATTGGTCTCATCTAACATGTAATGGATAACTTTATTTGGGTTTCTTTTGAGTTGCATTGCACATTCTTGCTTGGGTGTTCAAATTATCTAGAACAAGTTTGCTTAATATAGTTCCTTAATTCTTCAAGTGACACCAAACTTCATGTGACAATAAAGAAAAATGCCCATCAATTCCTTCTTCATAACGTTGTGTTTCCAACTAAGATAGCATGCCCAAGGTCTTAAAACTCTTTTATGGCTTCTAGGGTTGGTCATGCAGATCAAATAGTATTCTGGATTGATGCTTGGAAGGGCAATGTTTGCCATGTCCATTCTTAAGGGTTAGGAATTTTATTTTCTTGTTTTTTTAAAAAAAAAAAACTTGTTCAATAAACACTAATGTATTTCCTTTTGCATAAGCCATTATTTCTTGATGGCTGCGGTTCTTGATATCCGCAGAAGCACTGTACATTTTTTTTCTGGTAAGCTTTTACGTTCTTAAGGGTGGGGAGATGGCTTCATTTCAGTTTTTTGTAGTCTTCCCTGTTGTCAGGATTTTTTTTATTTAGTCATTTTTACCTTAATCAAATGGCATACTACTAGGCCCTTGATCTCTCAATTGCTTGAGATTCTTACCTTAGTCAATTCTGAATTTCTGAAAAATGAAAACAAAAATATGTTTTAATATACTAAACGTGCCTTTGGATTCTAGTTTTTTGTTTTCTTTGGAGGAAATTTTGATTTATTTATATGGCAACTTCTCTCCGTGTTTGTCTAGGTTAGTAGGTTGGTCCCCCCCGAACAGGCGATTGCGGCTCTTCGTTTTGCCGTTCCAGCATGGAGTTGCTTTTGGGAGGATGCACTATTATCACCTGTTGCGTTGTGTCGGTCAAGTGTATGCATCGTATGTGTTGAATCTGCTTACCTTTTTTTTTTGCAATCATATGGTCTGTTAAATGCTTATGCATATCACATTCTCACTTGGTTCATGTTTCTAGTCTTTCATCTTTCATTTATGTACTTTCATAAGACTTCCTAAAACTTATCTGGTATGCCACTGATAGTCGGACAATGGATGATCGACAGTCATGTTGATAAGACTTTCTATACAGGTATATTGCACCATGCGATATACTTCACCCGTAGTATATCGAATGTCTAGTGTTTGGACTTGATGGGTATGGCATATGTAGTTACAACAAGTCTTGGTGTTCGAACACTGGATGACTGACAATCATGCAGATCAGAAATGAAGTCAAGTTGAAGCCCTCTGAGATCCTTAACAAATATCACTATTAACTGGTTGAAGGAGTTGTGGTGATGGAAGGCTTTGACCTAACAAAGGGTTAGTCCATTGAGATTGGGCAAGGTGGACTTC
Organism: Viscum album; assembly: GCA_963277665.1. Taxonomy (NCBI): domain Eukaryota; kingdom Viridiplantae; phylum Streptophyta; class Magnoliopsida; order Santalales; family Viscaceae; genus Viscum; species Viscum album. Next base: position 193,338,945 of record OY728137.1, on the reverse strand, counting down.
ATCCCTTATATCACGCGAAGCTTAGAAGTTGGGGATTACCAAACACATGACTACTTTACATAGTAGCGTTGATCACTTGTGATCGATGTATCCAAACATTTTAATCATCCTTTGATTCTCTTGGATAGAAGTGAAGTTGCATCCCCTCATGTATTAGGTCGCAAGTCTGAACCATGTGAATACTTTGTGTTGTTCTTGTGCCTTTGAAGTTTTTTTCTTTCCAATTGTTGCGATTGATAGTCTTGTTCATTCTTTCGTCTAGTCTAGTATGTTTATGTTGTAGTGTGGTGGGTTGGTTGTGCGTATCTTCCAAGCTCCGGATGTCGTAACTATGAGTTTTCTTCAATAGGCAGTCTTTGATCTTTTTCTATGATGCCTGAGAGTAGGTGGGAGTTCACATCTTTTGGAGGAATAAGGTCTAAAGAAAGTAAGGTTCGTGTGGAGAAGTTTAACTCGAAAGATTTTGGATTCTGGATAATGCAAGTGAATGATCTTCTACCGCAAAAGGATCTCGATCTACCGTTTACTGGAGCCAAGCCTGAAGTGATGAAAGTGAAAAAACGAGTGACTTGACAGGAAATCACTTGGTTTGATTTGAATGTCACTCACCCAGAACGTGACATTCAACATTCGGGAAGTGAAGACGGTGAATAAGTTATTCTCGTTGAGGAGACTTTTCATCATGTGTATATTGGAAGGGAATTATGTTGCCAATCATATTAATGATTATAATATGGTCCATAGCTAATTGGAATCAGTAATGGTAAACTTTGGAGATCCAAAGTGGGCGTTGTTGTTACATTCCTCTCCTTGATTCTTGGGATGTGATGGTGATCGCTGAGAGTAATTCCAGTGAAGACTGACTGGAAGTTCCCAGACGTCTGAGATTTGATCTTGAATGAATAAATTCATTGAAAGGAGATCCAGACATCTTTCAGAATCGCATATAACGTGGAAGGAAGAGGTACCACTGGATGAAAAAGTCATCGGAAGGGCAAAGGAAGGAGTCACAACAGGAGTAGCTTGACAGATGTGCACTATTGTGTTGACATTGCAGGAAAAAATGCCACCTAAAGAAAGATTTCATAAAAGTATGCTTCCGGAAGTGGGTCTATGAATCCTGTGTCAGTCAATATGAGCAGTTTGCTTTTAAGTACTGCGAATTGGGGTCTTGGGTGATAAACTTTGAAACTTCATTCCACTCAACTTCGAAGAGAGGAAGTACAAAGGATTACACTTTCGAGAGACTTGCTAAGGTGCATCTTGCGGATGACAAAGCTCTCAAGATTACGGGGAAAGATGATGTTTCAATTCGGACAAGGAGTGGAATCACATCGGAGTTGAAGGATGTGCGACACATACTGGGGTTACATAGAAACTTAATCTTAGTGGGGCAACTCGATGATGCAGGTTTTTGTATGATGTTTGAGAATGATGCGTAGCAAATTTCATGCGGTTCCATGGTGATTGCAAAAGAAGTGAAGCATATGACATTGTACCTTACATGGGTATCTAAAGGAGCGTTAGATGCTGGAGAAATAACTTCTATTAAGTTATGACATGACCATTGACATGCCCATTGACATGCCCAAAGGGCATCGTTAATTTCCTATGGGTCTATGCAAAACAAAAATTTATAAAACTCAAACTATGCTACTAATTAATTAAAATGAGTATAACATCAGGTTGAGATCGATCCACAAAAACAGTGAAATTAGTTTGATTAGGTTTTCAAAAAGATTTCATTTTATTAGATTAAAGAAAGAGGTGAGAAAAGTTTGGTTTGATTGATTTGAAGAAAACGAATGAAGAAAACAAAGTGCAACAGATTGGTTTGGTTTGAAAGCGGATTTTGAAAGCGCGTCAGAGTTTTGTAATTTCAGGGTTCAGGTGCAATTGGATTTAAGAAAATAGGTTGATTAATTCATGATTGTTGTCAAAGTCGAGATGAGGAAGATCAAATGTCATGGTATCCTCTCCTTAACGTTGAAATACCTTATTTCCTTTGGTCCGATAATTTAGGGTTTCATCGAATCAAGTTTGTCTCGATACCATATTTAAACATGATCCTCCCTAAAGTTGACAATGGTCATGCCTTCTTTACGGTTGTCAGTTGCACAATTTTAAAGTTCTTTTAAGATTCAAATATCAATGGTTATGATAAAAGAAAAAGAAAGGGATTGAAAGTTGATTGAAGAATTGCAACAAACCAAATACATGAATAAATAAGATGAAATAAATCCGACACACCTTCCCCCTTTTATTTACATAATCCTAGCACAAGGCGGGTTTACCCCCTCATCATAGCGATGAGAGGAATAGAGGGAAGAGGAGAAGAAAAAGAAAGCATAAAGAAAATAGTGATGAACTCGTGGAGGGCCCTGCACAACGTAGCTTCTTGCTCCATGCTTTGGTCTCTGGATCTCCAATGCCCCCAACAACAACATGCTAGCTCTCCATTTATAGGCTCAAGATGAACACCAGTATTAATTAGGAACATTAAGAATTGGTCCAAAGGCGGTCCAGGGCGGGTCCCATGTCAATTATTTGGTCCAAAATTAACGATATGCAGAATCTCATCACTTAAATCCCGTCTAGGATATTTACACGTGTAAATTATTGCACCACGTGTAAATTTCCATGATGCTTTATTTCACTTCACGACGCGCCCTTCTCACGACTTGCACCGGTATACGACGTGTAATGATTACACGACATGTAATGTCATTTTTCTGCTCCAGAAGGCTCGTTTCGCCTCTAGTCTTCATTTTTGTGCCTTAGAAGTGATCCATGATGATCATCAAAAACCCAGTGTCGCATCGCGAGAAGTGTTGTTTTGCTCATTTTTCAATTATCTTATGTATCTTTGCCATAAAACACAGAAAAAGTTAAACTGTTCATAAAATTACAAGAATAATCAATAGAATATAGAAATCAGTTTATTAAAACACTCTAAAATATATGCATGAAATACAGATATCAACCATCTAGGGAATCTCAATGAGAAAGGGATGAAAATCCTTGTCAACAAGACATGTTGAAGACCGAGAGCATAGAGTATGGAACATGCAAAGATTGTGTCTTTGGGAAGTGTAACTCCCCGAACTAACTCACTATGAACAATAACTAGACCCCATACCCTCACGTGACCTTAGGTGCGTCTTCCCATACGCTAAAGGCTGTCGACTAGCAACATATGTCTAGGGTAATATTGTGGGGAGACTATACCCCATAACCATAGTGCATAATAATAAGGAAATAACCAAACATCATCCATAACAATAAATAAACAGAGTATGCAGAAATAATAATAAGGATTGTTAATAATAATAATGAATGTGGAAGCCATATAGTCATACAATGACGATCGCTCATTGGGCCGATCATATATACAAATAAAGACAGAATAAAAGAATAAAATAAATGTACAAGAGGCTTAACTATATCCCTGAGCCTTTCCTCAATCCCAGTATGCAATCTCACTCGAGCCGCCTCAGCTCGATCACCAACATCATATTGTGCCTCTGCCCAACTTGTGCTTGTAATGAATGAGAGGTCTACTTGGGTACCCAAGTGTCATGACTATCCAAGCAATGCGCGAGTACATAACTCAGTAGGGCACGACCAACACGACCCCATACATAACCAGTAAATGCAGTGTATGTGCATGTGACATGCACATAATAAATAATTAACTGTTTAAATAATAAATAAATAAACCACCGTCAATCTCTTGGTCCAACGACCCTGATCGATCATACCTGTTTCGACTAGTGTCAGGGTGTTGCTGAGCATAAGCATCACTTCAGGGGAACCCCTGTCCACACTCTTTGGGGATCTCGCACACATGCCTCTACTGATGAGTAGCAGATCCTGGGACATCACCAGACATCCCTCATCCCAAGCCCTCAAGTTGAACCCCACGGTAGTACTTGAGCGTTCTCGATGTCAGGTTGACATGTGATTCCTAAGAGGGGGAGACCCTAGACAATCCTATACATCCAGACGTGACTGATTCCTAGGCGACCCATGCAATCAATTTGAATACCCTCATGGATCCCATGGTCAATTACTTGGGCATCCGGTAACTCATGGCTCCTCAGCCAAACCATAACTGATGTGTCTACCCGATCATAGGGGGTATCCTAGGCATCGATTGAGGGGATCCAACAGTCACCATCGGGATGTCCAACATTCAATGCTCGGGGACATACACCCACCCAACACCTCATACCGCCATTCGAATCATGGAGGTTCCATTCATTCACAATGGTCTAATGACCATTCAAATGCTGGGCACCCCAGACATTCATAATGGCCTCACTTTATCAAAGGAATCCCATGCATCTCGGGCATTCTTGTATAAGCAACATCACCAGCTTCGATGTTGGATCTTGGGAACCACCTCTGGGCATCCACAACTGCATCAACCATATGAATGGTCATTAGACCATTGTGAATGAATGGAACCTCCATGATTCGAATGGCGGTATGAGGTGTTGGGTGGGCGTATGTCCCCAAGCACTGAATGTTGGACATCCCGATGGTGACTGTTGGATCCCCTCAATCGATGCCTAGGATACCCCCAAACATATTGGGCATCCCAAGGTCTCACCTATCTTAACAGGTGATTCCAGGGCACCTCGGGCAATCACATCAGTGTGAGGCCCAACGGTCGATTCCCAAGCGTCCTAAGCAATCACATGTCATCAAGCAAAAAATAAATAAATAAAAGAACCTGGGGCTGGTCAAACACCTAAACCCATCACCACTATCCACAACCCCTCATGCTCACATCATCTATACATGTTTTAAGGTGACACTCACTACCATGTATATCCATTCCCATGTCGACCCTCTTGCTAAGGCCACAAGTCCTAGAGGCACCTACACCCCCTAGGACTCATCATGGTCTCCCTAGCCTCCTAGACAAGCCACACTAGAGAGATGACCTTAAGCCCATTCCCTTTCCTAAGCGTCCTAGGTCGGTCCGAACACCTAACTGTCTGCCTGTCTCCATAGGGTCTAACCACCCAAGTAATCACATCCTAGTGGGGGAGGAACACTCACCCCCACATTCATCTCAATGATCCCAATGACTCTTGGGCATCCCTCTTAGCAAATCCATGAGCCATGCATTCTGAGTCGTCACTCCCCTCTACGTAGGGGTCACTAGGTCACTTATTACTGGGGCTGCTACACCCCATTCATTTCAATTTAGTTAATTCACACCCCTCATGGGCTTCTCGTGTCCCTAGGAACACGATTTAATTTATACTCTCAACCATTGGTGGCTGAGACGTTCGACCAGTACACAAGGGTCCACCGAGGCCCTCGTCATCTTGTGCAATTCAATCGTAGACTTCAATTTTTATTAAACAACTTAATTTTATGAGGTCAACCACCTAAAGTGGCGAGACCACACATACCACATGCATATAAGTAAATGCATGATACTAACAAACCGATGCATAAGGACCATCTACCTTAATCCGAAGTGAATCCCCCTTTTAAAGTAGCTTGACAACTCCCATCAAGACTCACCAAGCCCATACGACCATTGTCCAAAGTACTGCGCCCCCAACTCATGCCAGAAGAATCCAATAATTAATTATAAATAATTTATAATCAATTATCCAATTTATCTAAACAATTTCAATTAATTTTAGAACTTAATTCAACAAGGCATAAACGTCGAAAACTCACCGGTCGACCTCGTTACATCGGAATTGCGACCAAGTGCTTGCCAACAACACACAACGTACTCTCGATCATATTCCGGGCCAAATTTTTAATGAGTGATGCCAAGACAAAACCTAATTTAATTTAATTTAAGGAAAAAAACCTTAGAAAAATCCAAACGACGTCGTACCTCATCAGAACGAAAGTAGGGAAAAATCCCTAATAGGCGGCGACATTTCAATTATCAATTTAATTGAATTTGAATAAAAGCCTACGAAATATCAAGGCAACAACTTACCTCCATCAAATTCAATTTTCAAGTTAATTGAATTTGAATAAAATCCTAAGAAATATCAAGGCAACAACTTACCTCCATCAAAATGACTTGCGGCGATAAGCAGTCATCGTCACCAGATCTCCCTTACGTTAGCCAAGCGAAAACCCCATGATGCTCGACCGATTCCACCATGCTTCGGTGGAATCAACATTGAATCCCTATCTGAAAGAACTCAAAATTTAGAGAGGAAGGAGAGGATGAGCGGAAGCCACTAGAGGAGAAGATGTACCTTGAATTGCTGAAGAATGACGCCAAAATCATCCCTTAATCAAGAGAGAAGAAGGGACCTAAGGGGAGGGGCTTGATCGACTCACACACACAAAACAAGAGGGGAATGGGGCCTACCCCCTTCTTAAACTCGAGGGGGGGGGGTAGTAATGTAATTCTGCCCCCTTTAAAGCCCACTGAATGGCTAATGGTTGCTGACAATAACACCTACTACTTCCAGACACCATCAGCGAGCCGATGGTGCCTATTGGCTAGTCGGCGGCACTACTGCAGTTTTGGTTGCAGAAGCCACCTGGCCTCTCTCGAGGCTCCTCTGAGCCCTCAGGACCCATCCTAGCCTCATACCAAGTCTAAAAACATCTTTTGATGACGTTCAAACTCTCAGAATTTGATTTTGAATCCTGGTTCTCAAAACAACCCGGCCATTAAACTCAAAATTTCAAATTCCCTCAGGAATTTTCACACCCCTACGAACACAAGGCACTACAAACTCCCCACTATAATACTTCTCGTCATCGAGAAGTATCAGTGGGCACCCAAACATCAATCCCGACCTACCTCAGTCGCTAAGTCCCGTTTAAATGGCTGCATTCCATCTTTAAACGCTCAATGTGCTTCCTTAGCGTGACTCCGAACATATGGCATTGAGTCCTCAAAAGCCCGAGCCAATGCTCGTTTCATCCCGAAGCATCACGACAACACTCCATGACACTCGTCTAACTCAAGACACCCACATGTCATCATCTAATTAACCATCTGGCCTATGGTGCTCCCCACCATAGGACCTAGCTTATAACAACCAATTCTGTGCGACGACAATTACCACCGTCAGAACCGCCTATCAAAACACTCATATCGCTTTCTATCGATGTGCCCGATGCAATTTCCAACTTACCGCACTTGATCACATGTGAAAACATTGGTGACAACCGATACCGATTCTCATCTCAGAATTCTAAATCAAATGGATGAGTCTCCCTTGTTCGAGCCTCGATCCAAACATTCCAGTTTTTTCCACGAAAAGCCCCAACAAAATTTCAAACACGTGTGTTGCATCCAACATGATATGTTTGATGATGTTCTTAGCCCACCACATCTAATCATACATGAGAAAACAATTCAAACCTCCCTGAGCCAACCTGTCTAAAAACACTCATTTTTTACCACCAATGCGCTATCGAACCACTTGATCACGATGCCTTAAAAACCGATGGCATTCCATGATTGTCCGAGCATGCTCACCAAAGCCCGAACCTGACTCTTGGTGTGGTTCCATGGTCGAATCCTTAATCAACCAAAACAGCCATCATGCTCTATTATCACTTGTTGCGTTGTGTAGATTAACCATGAATGTTGACAAGTTGTGGGGTGGATGCGTGTGTTGTTATGCATTTTATGTGTTGAAGTTGCTTACCTATTTTTTTTTCCAGTCATATGGTCTATTAAATCATATATGATTGGATCAGCGGTCTTGTCCGTGTTGTTTGATCCAAGGTCAAGGTCTTAGGGTATCCCAAGACGAAGACATAAATTGAGACACATCAGAATCAGAGTTATCTCCGATAAATGCTTATGCATATCAAATTCTCACTTGGGTTCATGTTTCTAGTCTTCTATCTTTCATTTATGCACTATCATAAGACTTCCTAAAACTTTTTTGGTATGCCACTGACTCTAATGCAGGTGGAAAATAATAGTTTGTTGCAGGACAGTTGCCATTGATGGCTCCCAACTCCTTATTTCACATATCTAAGTCAATGGAGGGTGATCTTAAAAGTACATACTAAAGAGTTTTGTGATTCTTTTAACAAAGTCTAGATACGATGGGAAAACAAAAACTTTACCCATATATTGGAGCCTATACAGGTATATTGCACTATGTGATAAACTTCACCCGTAGTATATCAGATGTCTTGTGTCTGATGGATTGGATGGGTATGGCATATGTAGTTACAACAAGTCTAGGTGTTAGTACAATGGATGACCATCATACGATACAAACAGATGTCACAACTGAAAGGAGGCCGTGTGGAGAAAAAAAGTCAAGTTGAATTCCTTTTGTGAGATCTTTGATAGATATCACTGTTAACCGGTTGAAGGAGTTAAGGTGATGGAAGGATTTGACCGAATGAAGGGTTTGTCCATAGAGATTGGGCAAGGTGGACTTCATCTCGCGAAGCTCAGAAGGTGGGGACTACCTGACACATGACTACTTTAAATAATAGGGTTGATCACTTGCGTTTGATGTATCCAAATACTATAATCATCATTTGATTTTCTTGAATAAAAGTGAAGTTTCATTCCCCTCATGTATTAGGATGCAAGTTTCAACCATGTAAATACTTTGTGTTGTTCTTATGAATTTAGGGCCTTTTACTTTTTAATTGCTATGATTGATAGTCTTGTTCGTTCTTTCATTTGGTATGTTTATGTTGTGGTGTGGTGGCTTGGGTATGCGTATCTTCTAAGCTCCAGACGTCATAGCGTGAGTTCACTCTGGAACTTTTCTTTCACACATTTAAGTTCTGATGGCCATAGACTCAATAAGTGGTATCAAAGCTCAAAGTTGGAGTTGTCTTTAGACGGATGTACCTTGAATAAGGTTTTTCAGAGCTCGATTCAGTAGTATTATTCAACCCTCAATCTTGTAGGAGATTATCAGTAAGCAGTCTTTGATCTTTCTTTGTATTGTCTGAGAGTAGTGGGAGTTCACATCTTCTGGAGGAATGACATCTGATGAAAGTAAGGTTCGGGTGGTGAAGTTTGACGAGAAAGACTTTGGATTTTGGAAAATGCAAGTGGATGGCCTTCTATCACAAAATGATCTCAATCTTCATTTTAACACGAAAGAATGAGAGAGACTTGACAAGAAAGCACTTAGTCTGATTCAGATGTCAGTCGACCAAAACACGATGTTTCACATCCAAGAAGTGAAGATTGTAACAAAACTCATAAAGACACTTGTAAACATGTATTAAAAACCAACGATGATAAAAAAGTTATTCTTGTTGAGGAGACTATTCTGCATGCGTAATCGGATGGGAATTCTGTTGCCTATCATATTAATAACTTTAATATGGTCCAGAGAAAGTTGGAATCAGTGAAGGTAAACTTCAGGGATCCAGAGCGGGCGTTGTTGTTACTTTCCTCTCTCCCAGATTCTTGGGATGCGATGGTGACCACCATGAGTAATTCCAGCAGAAAGGCTGACTTGAATTTCATAGACGCCAACGACATGACCTTGAATGAAGAAATTCATCGGAAGGAGATTCAGGCATCTTCCGAAAATGTGTATAACGTGGAAGGAAGAGGACGCACCACTTGATGGAAAAGTAATCAGGAAGGCAAAGGAGGATGTGCAATAGGAGTAACTCGACGGATAGTGCTCCCTTGTGTTGACATTGCAGGAAAAAATGTCACCTAAAGAAAGATTGTAGTGAGCAGAGGGAGAATTCTAGAAACGTATGCTTTCAGAAGTGGGTCTATGAAGCCCGTGTTGGATGATATGAGCAATTTGCTTCTAAGTACCGCTATTTCATTGGGGTCTTGGGTGATAGACTCTGAAACTTCATTCCACTCAACATCAGAAAGAGGAGGTACAAAGAATTATACTTTTGGGAGACTTGGTAAGGTACACCTTGTGGATGATAAGACTCTTGAGATTGTGGGGAAAGACGATGTTTCAATCTGGATAAGAAATGAAAGCACACTTGAGTTGAAGGACGTGCGACGCATACTAGGGCTACAAAAAAAATTAATCTTAGTGGGGAAACTCGATGATGTAGCTTTCTGTAAGATCTCCACGGACGGTGTGTGGAAAATTTCATGCGGTTTCATTGTGATTGCAAAAGGAGTGAAGCACGCGACATTGTACCTTACACGGGTATCAGAAGGAGCATCACATGCTGGAGAAATAACTCCACTAAGTTACGACATGACCGTTTGGGGAATCTCAATGGCAAAGGGATGAAAATCCTCAATGACAGAGGCATGCCAAAGATCGAGAGCATCGAGTATGGAACATGAGATGATTGTGTCTTTGGGAAGTGTAACACCTCGGCCTGGCTCACTCTAAACAGTAACCGGACCGGATCGCCACGTGGTCTCAGGCATGCCTCCCCGTACTCCAGTGGCTGCCGACTAGCAGTGGGTGTCTAGGGTAATACTGTGGTGAGACTATACCCCCAACCAGAGTGCGTAATAATACAAAAATAAACAAACACCATCCACAACAATAAATAGAGTACGCAGAAACAATAATAAGGATCATCAATAATAATAATGAACGCGAAAGCCATACATACAACAACGATCGCTCACCAGACTGTTCACATACACAAATAAAGATAGAATAAAATAATAAAATAAAAGTATAGGAGGCTCAAGTACATCCCTGGGCCTCTCCTCAATCCCAGTCTCCAATCCCACTCGAGCTACCTCAACTCAATCATCAACGTCATATCGGGCCTCTACCCAACCTGTGCCTACTGTAGGATCCATGCACAATAGAAGTGTCCTTTGATGGTATGACCATCTCGGCTTTTAGCTGTAAATCACATGCAGTCATTGCTTCAAATGATCAAAACGTCATGTCCAGCAAAAACAACACTGGAACCAAAAGCGAAGGATGTTCACATGTAATTTATAATTAATTTACGAGGAGATATGGAATTTCTTCAACTTGTAATTCCACTTTTCGTTGATGATCTGATTAACAAGATCTTGTCGTACCGTCATTGTGCTACATGATCCAAGTGTAGAATCCTTCTAACGGTGATCCACACGTGCACTGCAATATCTGAATGACGTCATAGAACCCGTCAAGTGCTAGTAAGGTCAATCCTGATCGCTTTTTTTTTGTTCGTGGTTGGTTGATCACATCAGATTTCTTCTCGAGAGAGGAAGAACCCTTGATGATATCTCGTTGGCCTGAGAGAGGGGAGGGGTGCACTATAGATCTCTCTCTAAGGCTTGAGTGTCATGACTCAATCCAATAAGCTCGAGCCATGACTACCCCAAGCCCGCCTCCAATAGGTCTGGGGCTGGTGTCTAGCGTTGAGTAAATATATCATACAAATGGGAGGCCTCAGCCTATGGTACCTATACGCACACACCCACAAACATCTCAATGCAACAATGCAGAGATAATATAAACTGAAAAGAAACATACATACATTTATCCCACAACCAGAGTACAATAGGAGTATTGAAAGCGTAAAAGAGAAAAATAAAAGCCCACCAAAAACTGTAAAATCGTCCAACCAGCTCAGAAGGAGAGGATCACTGTCAAATGTAATTGCTGGAAAGCTCATCGGCCAAGCTCCGGTAAACACCTCGGTCAGTCTAGTCTATCAAGCTCTGCCTGCTCTGGGTCCTTTGGGGTCTCCATCGAAAGGTCTGTCGTCTGCACAAGACACAACATGTGCGAACAAAACCTGTGCATGAGTGAGTATAACAATACACAGTAGGTGCCCCAAAACCCAAAAGAAAAGGGAGCAACTAAAAGACAACAGTCTGCTCGACCCAGCCAGAGGGAACCCAAACGAGAGAGAAACTCAATCTCAAACCCATCCTCAGTTATACATGACTAGTCAGCTCAATCCACATGGGGTGTCAACCAAGACATGTGAAAACAACGCAAGGTCTCCCAGAATTAATCAGAATTACCTAGATATACTCGTCTCAGACTCCAAATCTCATGAGGTTTCGATCTCATAGCCATCTACATGAATCTACTCAAGGCTCAAAGGTACCAAATGCCCAGGAGAACACACTCCACAAGCTCTTCCATCTCATGTGACACTCTTCCAAGAGATACATTCCATTGGGAACAACTCTACCATCCCTGATGGTACGTATGAGAGAACACGCTCTATCAGAAATAACTTGCTAGGTCCAACTCTAGTGCCTAGAACCAGAGGCCCCGTCACTGCTATCTTGCACCCTCTGCAAGCTCACAGGGGCCCAAGTGGAGAGGTCTACCCCTCATCACTACATACAATTGAGGGAGCACTACTTCAGACCATGCACCACGTGTATCCTCTCTAAAGAGACAGTGGAGGGACCTGCACCTCACCGCTGCCCTGAAATTGAGGGCGTACTAGCTCCTAAACAACCTGAAAAACCACTGAAAAACCCGTAGGGAGAGGCTCACACCTCACCATGTTAAGGGAGAACTAAATCCTAACCAGGTATCACACATAACAAGTGGAGGGGCCTGCTCCTTGTAACTGTGTTCCATAACCGAGAGAGCTCCTACTCTAGTGGAGGACCCCCTCCCCGCCGCTACTCAAAGACGGGGGATTACAACTTTGTAGATGAGGACCCGCATCCTAGTACAATAGGGGAGCACCACTCAATAGATAGATGACCCACACCCCGGCACGACAAGGAAGTACGACTCTATCACTACCAGTATAACCGCTATGGGGGACCCACACCCTAAATCGATAGTGGAGTACCGATCCTGGGCTAGAGGACCCACACCTTGGTACGACAAGAGAGTTCCGACTCTTCCTGAACATCGCATATGGAGGACCCACACCCTGGAACGACATGAGAGTTCTGACTCCAAGGATAGAGGATCCACACCCTCGTACAATAGGGGAGTACCCACTCTATCTATACACCACATATAGAGGATCTGTGCCTTGGTGTGACATGGGAGTACCGACTCCACAGATAGAGGACCCACACCCTGGTACGATTGGGGAGTACTTACTCTATCTGTCCAAAGAGTATTGAGGGACCGCACCCTGTTAGGGGAGCTCTGTCTCCAACTACACGAATGATATGGGGACTCACACCCTGGTCCAATAGAGGAGTGCCGAACCCGGGAGATCTACTCCATGGGTAGGGGACCTGCACCCTATGTTATGGGGAGTTCTGTCTCTACCGAACTGAGAGGTAAGAGAAACCTGTGCCCTGGTACGACAGGGGAGTATCAGTTCCAGTGTCCCTTTAATTGCCTGAATGGCCTAAAGGCCTTCTTTTTTATTGATTTTTGATAACCCCCTTCAATGGATGAGGGGGAACCCTTACAAGGCCCGTAGGCTCAGAGATTACAAGGCCCGTAGGTTTAGGATATTACATGACTTGAAGGTCTTAGAGAATTCAACTAGACAATCTACAAGGAACTACCCCTCCCCAGCATCTGTATCGTTATAGTAGCTCTCCACCTTCGCATGGCCGTCTGGCTAGGCTTCCCGTGCAAGCACAGGCTGGTCCTGATGGCATAGCCATACCCTCGTGCCGCAACACAACTACAGGTAGGGAACTCACGCCCTGATACGACAGGGGAGCACCGCTCTATCGGCCTAAAAAGTCTAGGGGACCCACATCCTGACTTCAAAAATATTTCTAGAAATATTCCAAAGTCTTACAGGTCAAAACCAGAGTCACTACATTGAGAGAGTCTCACTCTATTCGTTGTGCACACCAATTGTGTTTTAAGAAAGAGATATAATTATTAAACTCGGTTCGCTTTTCCTTGTCTACATTTACTGATCCTTGAATAATGACTATCTATTTAATAAATAAATATCACTACATTATTTATCGATAAATCTAATCAATATTATATTTTCCAAACTTGTAATCAAATATTTATTGTTATTATTTAACTTACTTTTTCTTTCAAATAACATGTGATTAAAATTATGACGATCAACCAAACCCGAATAAATATTATTTATTCCAACATCGACCAAGCATCGCTCAAAGGAGTGTCACACTCGACATGCCTCGTGCCGCAACACAACCACATGAAGGGAACTCACGCCCTGATATGACAGGGGAGCACCGCTCTATCGGCCTAAAAAGTCTAGGGGACCCACATCCTTGACTTCAAAAATATTTCTAGAAATATTCTATAGTCTTACAGGTCAAAACTAGAGTCACTACATTGAGAGAGTCTCGCTCTATCTATTGTGCACACCAATTGTGTTTTCTGAAAGAGATATAATTATTAAACTCAGTCTGCTTTTCCTTGTCCACATTTACCGATCCTTGAATAATGACTATTTATTTAATAAATAAATATCACTACATTATTTATCGATAAATCTAATCAATATTATATTATCCAAACTTGTAAACAAATATATATTATTATTATTTAACTTACTTTTTCTTTCAAATAACATGTGATTAAAATTATGGCGATCAACCAAACCCGAATAAATATTATTTATTTTAACTTGTTAAATTCAATACTAGAATTTAATTGAGATTGTGGATACACTTAGTGCGCGACCCTCTAGGTCACTTTCTCAGTGACATTAGACATAACCGCCTAAAGTCCAATGTTAACATCTAGCAACACGCTAAGACGTTCATAAATAAAGAAGTTAACGTCACAACGATGTTCTACCTCCTACGAACATTTACCATATAATATAATCCGTTTATCACAATATCTCAAATCAAGCAGGTTGATTGCCGGTGCCATCAACCCATATGCTTGATGTCTCTTTCTTTGATTTTCTAAAAATAAACTTTCCCATCAAACACCATGACCATGAATTTATGTAGACAATTTCATTCCTATCAAAGAGCCTGAGATATCAAATTCTGTCATAAGTCAGAAGAGATAAATCCTTTCTTACATTATCCATTAATGCAATGTCACTCGTAACGCACCCAACACATCATACTTCACTGTGAATTTATGTCATCACAGTTTTCATCAATACATCAAAGTATGCAAGTCATGATATCCACTAATTTCAATCTTAAAGTTTAAGGATCAATACACACTTCCACATATAGGAACATCCAATGACACATGGAAATGTGGATTTCCTATTGACGAACATGTTCTCATAACCTCCTACCTTGGAGATTACCGAGGATGAACACTATGAGAAGTTGTCTCAATGTCTTATGAGCCTCCTACCCTTGATATCCTGTATTGTCTGTGTCTCGTCAGACAATATCATCCAATAATAGGACACAGTTCAAGAATAATGTCGTGACACCTCTAGGTTCTCATCATAGCAGAGAACTGCTATGACCTTTCAGCGTGACATATACTTGATAAAACACAATTTTATTGAATATTTTATTGATAATAAATGATATAATTTCCTCAAATTATGCTAAATATGATCAATTATGAAATATTTGGGATTAGTCATTCATTTTCAAATTTGATGAAAATTCCAGTTTTACCCTTTTAAAATTCACTATAGTATTTCGGGCATAAATATTGTTATGTAAAATATTTTGACTTAAAATTTTGTAACTGTGTTCCTGACTTAATAGGCTACAAATTCTATTTAGGATATGGGAGCTGGAGCGTGCATTTGAGTGGAGTAAATGGGCCATGAAGACAAAATTGGACAGAACCATCCAGATTGGACACCACTTCACTATTTGGGCCGTATCTTCTTCATCCAGACTTGGATTTAGCCCAAATTTGGAGGGACGCTCGACGACATAATTAGGAACAAATCATCCTGTTAGAAGGCCGACCAATTCATGAGTTTTGGAGGTCAACTATGCGGTGCAACTTGGAATAAAATATTTGGCCGAGTTTTCATTTCACACTTAAAAAAGTTATGTAACCCTAGCCCTCAAAAAAATCTATTTAAATGGGGTTTTCACTCTTTGGGAGAGCTGGTCAAGGCTTTGGGAAGGTGTTTCTGAAAGGGTGTCTCTTGGGAACACCTCACAACCCTTGGAAGAAGTGCGACCTTGTGCAAAGTTCTCTTCCAAGAAGGCTCTCCTCTCCCACCTCCTCTTTGTTTTTCCCTGTTTTTATGCTTATAATGTGAATTTTCTTCAATAAATCTTCTCTGTTTTTCTCTTTTCATCTTCTTATTTTTTTTCTTGGGTTGGAATCTAAGAGTGGAGACGAGATTGGGTATTCCCCTTTCAATCCATTGCTTATGCAAAATGTCTCCACAATGACAACTCCGCCCATGGAAGAGTGATTTCTTTCGCAATTGATCTAATCCCCACTCCATTTATTTATTTTAAATCCATAAACATACTGTAATTCATAAATTGTGATCAATTAATTGAGTTTTAATTTCTAAGTGACTCAACCGACTTGCACTTGACCGCGTGGTTAGGCTTGTGTAAACCGTGTGAGTGAAACCTCAATCGCAGAATCCAATCATTTTGTGATAGAATTGTAGGGTTTAAGTCTCATCCCTAAACACAATTAATTCTCAAGTCCAGGGAGGATATTCTGCCCTAATTGACCACTGACCACAAGTTGGCTTTTGGATCACAATCAAAGCAGGGTGCTGCGATTGAAGGTTCCGAAGTTAACCTAGGGCTCATTTTCACAAATATTTGTGGTTGTGTTAATTTTCGTAGGGTTCAGAGGTTAACAAGGTTAGGGGATCATAATTGAATGAATTATAATTATACGGGATAATGATAAATGAATGGTGAAGGAGTTTGATTAGATCAACTACGTCTTCTCATATAAGTGTTTCTAAGAAATTGTCTCTTGATTATTGCTTCTCATTTTCTTGTTTAATTTACTGTTTGAAAAGTCACAAAACAAACCCCCCATCTTTCTTTTCCTTTTTTTGAACTATTTAAATACTTACTTAAAGCCCATTAATAGTTGTTTAATTCACTTCCTCCTTGAGAGAACGACCTAGGTCAGCCACTGTGTTGCACTTAGTAAAATCACAAATAAATATTTTTGAGAGCGTGTGCGACAACGTCCTTTCAATACTCTAAGGAAATTATCACATATAAATATTATATAGAAGAACAATCATGTTGTGATAAAAAAACTTTAATAAGAAAAACATGTAATCAAGTATTAAACAAGTTGGTTATAGGGCACCAACTCCAACAGACTCCCACTTGCACCGATACCAACCGACAACAACTTTCATCCCACTTGCTCTTCCATGATACTCATGCTTCTACTGAGATAAAGCCTTCATTAAGGGACCCCCCATGTTTTCCTCCATAGATACTATACTCACTGCAACTTCACATCATTGAGAAAAATACCTTAAGAGATGAAACTTTTGAAGTATGCGATCTGTCCTTTGGTGTGACCTTGGCTATTTGGAGAGAGCTACCACTGCAGCGTTATCGCAATAAACTGTGATAACATCTTTTCTGCCAGGTACCATATCAAGCTATTGGACAAAGTTGGGAATCCAAACAACTTCCTTGGCTATATCAAAAGTCGCAATATACTCAGACTCTGTTGTAGAATTAGTGACAATTGACTGCTTTGAACTCTTCCAGCTCACAACTCCTCTGTTGAGACAAAAGTCATATCCAGATTGTTACTTCTGATCATTTCGATATGTCTGAAAACTAGTATCTATATAACCCCTGATGACTAGTTCTTCATCTCCTCTATACACTAGGAACATATCCTTAGTACGCCTCAGATGCTTAAGGATAACCTTAACAGTAGTTCAATATTGTTCACTTGGAACTGCTTGATATCTGCCTACTGTGCTCAAAACATAAGCAACATCAAGCCTCGTATATAACATGACATACATGATAAATTCTATCATAGAAGTGTATAAGATCTTACTCATTCTCTCTCTTTCCTCTTGTGTTTGAGGACATATTTTCTTGGAAAGATGTATACCATGTGACATTGGAACCGATCCCCTCTTGGATTGTTCCATACTGAACCTCTTCAGTATCTGGTTAATATATATACTTTGACTTAGCCCAAACAACCTCTTAGATCTATCACGCATGATATTATCCCTAGGATGTAGGCCGCTTCACCTAAGTTCTTCATGGAGAAACACTTGCTCAATCATGCCTTAATCTCTTGTAAGGCTGATATATTGTTTCCAATTAGTAATATGTCATCAACATACACTATTATGAAAACAACCATACTGCCACTAAACTTTTTATAAACACATAGCACACATTCATTTTTAATGAAACCAAATTCTTTTATAACTTCATCGAATCAAATGTTTCATGACCTAGATGCTTTCTTTAATCCATAAACAGATCTCTGCAATTTGCATACCTTTTTGGCATTTCTCGGAGTCACAAACCCTTCTTGTTGTGTCATATACCCATCCACTTGAAGGTTCTCGTTAAGGAATGCAGTTTTGACATCCTTTTTCTAAATCTCACAGTCATGGTAAGCTACTATATCATACAAGATTCTGATGGATTTAAATATGGAAACTGGAGAAAATGTTTCATCGTAATCAATGTCTTGACGTTGTCTAAACCCTTTAGCCACTAACCATGCTTTATAGGTATCCAGTTTACCTTCAATGTACAACTTTCTCTTGAATACCTATTTACACCCAACAAGTTTTACATCAACTGATGATCAATAAAAACCTAAACTTGGTTTTGATACTTGGAATCCATCTTAAAATTCATGGCTTCTTGCCACCTTGCAACTTCTGAGCTCTCTACCACCTCCTTGTAGGAGAGATGGCCATCATTGTTAACTAAAGACACACTTCATGTATCGTGGTGATAGTTTGTTTCTTGATCCATCCTTAACAAATGCTTCACATCCCTATGCACGAACATGAGACAAAATGAGTTTCTTTTCACTCTATAAGTTGAAGGGAATACCGTTTGTTGCTTTGGTTGGTACTCGATTTAGTAAGTATAATATCGTCTGTAATGCATATCTCAAAAAGGATAATGGAAGGATTTCATGACTCATCATTGACTTTACCATGTCCAATAAGGTACAACTCTTCCATTGACTAACACCATTCCACTATGGTGTATAAGGTGGAGTGAGTTGAGATAAAATCACACTCTCATAGAAAGTCGATAAAGTCTTGGTTAAGATATTCACCACTTTGATCTGATCAAAGTTTCTTTATCTTCTTACCAAGATGATTCGCAACCTAATTCTTGACTCTTTGAACTCCTCAAAGGATTCGGACTTACACCTCATCAAGTAGATATAACCACACCCACTCAAGTCATCGATAAAAGTAATAAAGTATGAGAATCTACATGTAGCTGCTACTTGAAAAGGTCTACACACATCAGTGTACCAATTCTAGAAGATTTGTGGCCCTTTCACCTTGACCACTAAATGGTGGTTTTGTAACATCTCGCTACTGTTTTTAGGTATTCCTAACCCCCTCTATTGATCAAGTTTTGGTTGGGTTTTTTTGGGGTTGTTTCGGATTGAAAATGTAAAAGTTTGGAATTTTATGGGCTAGTGCACAGTTGGCGCACAGTTTGGGCAAATCGTGCGCCCTATCAGAGAAAACCATGCAACCCAAGGAAGTGAGATTTTTCATGGTTAGCGCATGATTAGTCAAGCCGTGCACCCTCTTAGTAGAAATCATGAAATCGATTTAAAATGGGTGCACGACCAGACCGCACCGTTTGGTCTAACCGTGCAGGTTTGCCCAGGAAACCATGCGTACAAGATTTTAAGAGATTCGATTTTTTATTAAAATTTCCTGAAACCTTGTTTTAGGTCCTAGACGAACCTCCTTCGAACCAAACTTGTTTCTCCCTTCCCCAAAGCTCTCAAGGAGGATTCTTGGCTCCTCAGATCCCTCCTAGATGCAATCCAAAGCTAGAGGAATGCCCTTCGATATCCTCACGATTAGTTTTCTTATCCCGATCTCATTCTCCTATAGTCTCTCTTCTTCTCTTTAGGGTTTCGTGGATCCCCATATTGATTTATGGATTTAATACCCTCTGTTTTGGAATCTTAAACCTAGGTTTGATTTTCATTTACATGATCTTCGTTCTTCATGGACAAATTCCGATTAGGGTTTGGGGTTGCAAGATCCATTGTTTTTGGTAAGTGGTTCTATTACAATGCCCAATTTTTATCAACTCTAATTACTTTGTTTAATTTCAATTGTTTGAATTAAATGCAATTATTTGATTTTGGATTAAATGGATTTCAATCTTTTTGTTGGAAAAACCCAATTTTGGTGAATTGAGGTTTTTAAGAAAAAAACGGGTTTTGGCATGGAATTGGAAAATCCCCAATTCCATTGAATTGGGGTGTGTGTGTTTATGGAAAATTTGTGAGATTTAAATTGTATAATTTGAATTTTGGATTTGATAGAAATATTTTAGCAATTAAATTGTTGAATTTAATTGTAGAAAAATTGATTTGATGGAAAATTGTGAAAAACCTCAATTTAAGTGATTTAGGGGTTTGTGATGAAATTGGTAGAATTTTATAAAAATTAAATTGTTGGATTTAATTGTGAAATGAATTTTGAAATTGCATGCATTGGTTTCAAATACTTATTTGTGAAAAATGGCTTAAAAATGTTTTGATGGAAATCTTAGAGTTTCATCTTGGTGAAAAGACATGTTTTTGATTTAAAATTTGTTATGATTTTTAAAGAGATAATTGACATATTTGAAATGGAGGATGATATTTAATTGTATTTTGAGCAGTCTTTAAATAAATTGCCCATCATTATTTGTACTTGAGCACATGCAAGGCTTAGGTAGTTAGTGTGTTATATTGTACAACACTTTACGACTTACAATGTTTTAAAATATCATACCATCACATCATCCTTCCTTAGGTGATGGTGATTAGTCCCCTTTGCCTTAGGCCCAAAGGAGCGTATGTACATACTTGCTGTTTTACAGTGTTGAGTCCCTGTAGCTTGGAACTATCGTTCCTATTTGGCACATGACCATGTTGCTCGTTTGTTTGTATTTCAAATGTATATGTCGTTGTTATAAACTGTTTTTCATGCCTTGAGAATTTATTTAACTTGTTTTATATAAAAGTGTTTATTTAATCTATTTTGTGAAAAGTACCATTTGTGTAAAGCGTCCCTTGTTAAAGGTAAATTCCATTGTTTGAAATGTATTTTTATCATTTGAATTGTGAAGCATGAATTGCTAAATGTATTTCCATCATTTAAATTGTAAAGCATGTTTTTTTAAATATGTTTTTTGTATGCCAAACCCGTTTATTTGAAAATTAAAAGCACATTCTTGGTTAATTTGATTTTGGAATCTTATTATGGAACTTTTGAGTGAAATCCTATTGGGTTTTGGCTCACACCCTACTTGTGCCTTCAGGTGTTTGTAGATTATATCCTTCCAGGTTCGAGCAAGGGAAAAAGATCTATTGGAGGTGGATCTAGCTATTGAACCTTGGACTTGGTAAGTTGCGCCTGAGTTGGGGCTTGGGCTGTTTTTCTTGTTTTGGTACTTTGGTTGTAGTACTTTGAGCTTTATTGTCTGTTTGACTTATGATACATTACTCTCATTGGATTTTCTTTTGATATGCATCTTGTTTCTTTTACTTTTGCAATGTTTGAGGAAAAACTGTTCCCATATTCAGTTTGTATGATGCCAGGTGCTAGTCGTCGACCCATGGGGATTAGGAATGCTCTTCGGGCTATGTCAGGACCGACTCGGTTATAAGGTTACCAGGGTACCCAGGTTGGTTCATGATAAAATGGTATCAGAGCTTCAGGTTGAGATTTGTCTTGAAGTTAGTATGCATTTGTGAAATCTTATTGGAACTTAGGAGGTAGTTGTGATTGAGTGCCTGACCAGCTCTCACTGTAATGAACATTATGTCGTCTGGGGTGTTTAATGAAAGACGTCTTGTGGATTAGTTCCAGCCTTTTCCCTATTGTGATTTGGATAGAGTGAGATCGAAATCTTATTTTTTATATCAGTTGGGATTAATTTCTCTCATTGCTCTGTTTGAGCGTTATCTGATGTCTTCTTTGTTGTTTATTGATGTTGTGTAGCATCATGCCTTCGAGAAGATGTGCGAATCGAATCCCAGAGGGAAATCCTACTGAAACTCAGTGAGCGAATCCCATTGTTGATCCGAATATGGTTGAGGTGATTGTGCGCACTGTCTAAGCTCTGGGACAGGCACCACCTCCAGTTTCTGTTCAAGCTCCAGCTATGGAACCTGAACCTCAGAGGGATGTTCTCAAAGTTAGTTCTCAAGAATTTCTTCACCAGAAGCCAACACCGTTTAAAGGATCAAGTGATCCTCAAGAGGTTGAGGAATGGTTGAACATTTTGGAATGTTTGTTTGGGTTCTTGGACACACCCGATGAGATCAAAGTGAAGTGTGTCACCTTCATGCTCGAAGGACCAAACTGGAGATGGTGGAACACTATGGCGATGGTGAAGAATCATGAGGGCTTAGCGTGGAAGGACTTCGAGGTTCACTATGGTTATGTTGAAGAAACATGAGGGCTTAGAGTGGAAGGACTTCGAGGTTCTTTTCACTGAACATTTATATCTAGAATCGATGCTGTTGGCCAAGTCTACTAAGTTCTTCAGACTTGAGCAGGCCAACAAGACCCTAACAGAGTATGAAAACCATTTTTCTGAGCTCATGTATTTCACACATCAGATTATATCTAATGAGAAGATGAAGTCTTGAAGATTTGAGTTGGGACTTCGTCAGGACATTCGTTCTTAGGTTTTCTTGGTGAAATTTCCTTCTTATGCTGATGTAATGGATAAAGTGCTGATGGTCGAGATGGAACTGGCTGACAAGTTAGGGTTTTTGAGAGTTTCTTTCTCTCCCAGTGGCAGTGTGCATTTCTCTAAGGGAAAGAGGAAGCATGATAATTCTCATGGAGGTTCTCGACAACAGGGTCATTCTAGACCTCCTGCAGTTCCTGGTAGAGGTCATTTGGTCTTTTACCAGTGTGACAATCTAGGACATTTAAAGAGGGGTTGCACTGAGGTACCCAAGAAATGTGGATCTTGTGGATGCTCAGGGCACTTACAGAGGTTCTTCCATATCTATTCTACTCCACGTAGTGGCACAAGATCATCCACACCTTTTAAAACTGCAGCGCAATCAGATGTTTCACGTGCAAGAGGGTTTAATCCACAAACATCTAGAAAAAAGCTACCTCACACAGTGTAAGAATCTCCAGAGGAAGCAGATACGGGGTCTAACAACCGTGAGAGGTACCATCACTATAACTTCGTCATTAGTGACTACTTTATTTGATACTGATGCATCTCATTCATTTATTTCAACCCATATTGTTAATCTAATAAAACTTCCTATGGAGATTTTATCTTGTGCAATATATATCACTACACCCCTTGGTACAACAAGAGAGAAGAGTCTCTGTAATCCTACTTGTGTCTTCTCTCTATCAGATGTTGAGCTTTCTTGGAGATTTTTGGTTCTCGACATGAAACCTCTTAACGTCATATTCAGGATGGATTTTGTTTCATTTTCAATAAAGCTCGAATTGATTGTTATCTTCAACAGGTCTCATTTACTACACCCAGTGGCGTGTCTTGTGTTTTTCAAGGAGAATGAGATCCAAGGTTGAGTAGGGCCATACCTTCTTATCCAGAGTTGGGTAAAGTTATATCAGTGTTTTTCTTTGATCTGGAGTAAGAATCTTTGAGTGGTGATCTCTCTCCAGTTGTCATCGAGTTTCCTAACATGTTTCCTTCTAACTTCTTTGGTTTATCGCCGATAAGGGAGGTTGAGTTTTCTACTGACTTAATGCTTGGTACTCAACTGGTTTCTATTCCCTCTTACCGCATGACACCATCTGAATTGAAAGAGCTGAAGTCCTAGTTGGATGATCTTCTTGAGAAAGGATTTATATGCTCAAGTGTGTCACCTTGGGCAGTGCCAGTTCTCTTTGCTAAGAAAGACGACGGTTCACTGCATCTATATGTTGATTATAGAAATATCAATTGAGTGATGGTAAATAACAAGCATTTGTTGCCACAAATTGATGATATATTTGATCAGTTGAAAGGGGAAAAGTGGTTCCCGAAGATTGATCTTCGCTCTGGTTACTATCAGTTGAGGATAAAAGAATCTGACATACAGAAAACCATCTTTCAGAGTAGGTATGACCCTTATGAGTATCTTTCCATTCCCTTTGGTCTAACCAATGCTCTTGCAATTTTCTTGGCATTACTGAACAAGATTTTCTAGGAGTATCTAAATTCCTTTGTGGTAGTCTTTGTGGACAACATCCTTGTTTACTCTAAGACTGAGTAGGATCATGTGCATTATCTGAGAACAGTTTTGAGTTTACTGAGAAATCACCGACTCTATGCTAAACTTTTGAAGTGCAATTTTTGGATTAGAGAATTGAAATTCTTGGAACGCGTGGTGTCGGAACATGACATTTCAGTTGAACCTGAGAAGGTAAAAGCTATTATGACATGGGAACCACCACAAAATGTTTTCAAGATTCAGAGCTTCACGGGTTTAGCTAGATATTATCACCGGTTCATTAATTACTTCTCAAAGTTGGATTCTATGATGACTGTTCTAACTTGGAAGGGAGTAAAGTTTTCTTGGAATGATAAATGTCAGAGTTCTTTTGTCGAGCTGAAACATCTTTTGACTACTGTGTTGGTATTGACTCTTCCAGAGGCTGGATAAGGCTATGTGGTATTCTGTGATGCATCGGGTTTAGGTTTGGGCTGTATTCTTATGCAAGGTAATCATGTTGTTTCCTATATATCTTCTCATCTTAGGCCACATGAGAAGAATTATCCGACCCATGACCTTGAATTTGCAGCTGTGATGCACACTCTTAAGAGTTGGAGACAATACCTTTACAGAGAAAGGTTTACTATGTTTTCAGACCAAAAAATCTTTAGTTATATCTTCTCTCAAAAAGATTTGAATCTCTGCCAGATGCATTGTGTAGAATACCTACAATCTTTTGATTTTAACATCGTCTATGCCTTGGGGAAAGGGAATGATGTTGAAGATGGTCTGAGTAGGAAACTTCTGACCCATGCAATAAAAATAATCTTTAAAAGATTGGAATTTGATGGTTCTCTTTGCATAGTTGCATATTGGAGTTCAGGAGAAAGGGGTCGAGGTTTCCTTGGCCAATTTTCAGTTGACATCCATTTTTCTTGAAATGATTCTCCAATATCAATAGCTTGATGAGGAGTTCTATAACATCAACGAATCTCTTTATGGTGGGGAGACAGTTTCCCAGTGGTCATTTTCCAAAGAGGGTGTTTTGTATTATCAGAATCGTTACGACGTGCTATTAGAAACAATGAAAGCAGTGATAGGGAATTGTCATAATTCTCAGTGGGAAGTGCACTCAGGAACCACTAAGATGTTCTATGATATGCGACAACATTTCTGGTGTCCAGGTATGATACATGACATTACTGAGTTTGTCTCTCATTTCTATACATGCCAGCAGGTGAAGGCCGAGCACCAGAAGCCTTCAGGTTTTTTGTACTCACTTCCAGTCCCTACTTGGAAGTGAGATGAGATATCTATGGACTTTGTGGTTAGGTTGCTTTGTACCAGGGAAAGAAGAATGTGATATGGGTTGTGATCAATGGGCTGACCAAGTCAGATCACTTTATACTCATTCATGATTCCGCCAAAGTTGAGGAATTGGAAAATCTCTATGTGAAAGAGATTGTTCATTTGCACGAAGTTCCATCTGCTATAGTCTTTGATAGGGATCCTCAATTCACTTCTCATTTTTGGAGAGGCCTTTAGGAGGCACTAAGATCTCACATCCGTTTGAGTATGACATACCATCCTCAATCGGATGGCCATATAGAAAGAACTATACAGATTCTTGAGGATATGCTTTGCGTTTGTGTTCTTGACTTTGGTGGGGCTTGGGATGATCATTTGAGTCTAGTTGAGTTTTCTTATAATAATAATTACCAGTCCGCGATTAGGATGACTCCTTTTGAGGCCTTGTATGGACGACCTTGTAAATCTCAGTTGTGTTGGTCAGAGATTGGCGAACGTTTCTTGGTTGGATCAAGTTTGGTGCAAGAGATGACAATAAAGATTCAGTTGATTCATCAAAGGATGTTGACGACACAGAGTCGATATAAGTCTTATGCTGATCGTCGCCATAGACCTTTGGATTTTTTAGTTGGTGACCAGGTGTTCTTGAAAATTTCACCCCGGTTGGGTCATCGATGACTTGAGAGGCAAGGGAAGCTTGCTCCTCATTTTGTGGGACCTTTCAAGGTTGTTGAGTAGGTGGGGAAAGTTGCATACCATTTAGCACTTTCACCGCATCTGATGTCAATACATAACATGTTTCATGTATCTTAGCTATGAAAGTATCTATCTGATCCATATCATATTCTGAGTTGACGTGATCTTGAGATTAAGCCTGATTTATTCGTGATTGAGCAACCAGTCATGATAGTTGATTATGAAACCAAGGTACTTCATGGAAGGAAAATACCTTTGGTTTGTGTGCTATGATAGCATAGTTCTGATTATCATGAGATGTGAGAGATAGAGGCACTGATGAGAGAGTAGTGACCTCATCTTTTTGATGTGGAGTCTTCTTCATAGGCTTTCTGGGGGCAGAAAGTTTCTATGGTGGGGGTGGTTGTAACATTATGTTACTATTTTCAGGTATTCCTAAACCCCTCTATTAATCAATCTTTGGTTGAGTTTTGTTTGGGGTTGTTTCGGGTTGAAAATTTAAAAGTTTGGAATTTTCTGGGCTAGTGCAAAGTTGGTGCACATTTTTCCCAAACCGTGTGCCATATTAGAGCAAATCATGCAACCCAAGGCTATTGGATTTTTCATGGTTGGCACACAGTTAATAAAGTCATGTTCCCTTTTAGTAGAAACCGTGTGAACCATTTAAAACAGGCACATGACCTGGCCACACAGTTTGGTCTAACCATGCAGGTCTGCCCAGGAAACAGTGAGTATGGGATTTTAAGAGATTCGATTTTTTATTAAAATTTTCAGAACCCTTGTTTTAGGTCCCGAATGAAACTCCTTCGACCCAAAATCATTTCTCCCTTCCTCAAAGTTCCCAAGGAGGATTCTTGGCCCATCATATCCCTCCCAGATGTGATCCGAAGATAGAGGAACGCCCTTCGATCCCCTCACGGTTAGTTTTCTTGTCCTAATCTCATTCTCCCATGGTCTCTCTTGTTCTCTCTAGGGTCCTGTGGATCCCCATATTGATTTATGGATCTAATACCCTCTATTTTGAAATCTTAAACCTAGGTTTGATTCCTGTTTGTGTGACCGTCGTTCTTCATGGGCAAATCTCGATTAGGGTTTGGCGTTGTGAGATCCGTTGTTTTCAGTAGGTGGTTCGGTTACGATGCCCAATTTTTATTAACCCTAATTGTTGTGTTTAATTTCAATTGTTTGAATTAAATGTAATTTTTTGATTTTAGATTAAATGTCTTTCAATCATTATATTGGAAAAACTCAATTCTGGTGAATTGAGGTTTTTAAGAAAAAAAATGCATTTTTGGCATGGAATTGGAAAACCCCCAATTCCATTGAATTTGGGTGTGTGTGTTTATGGAAAATTTGTGAGATTTAAATTGTGGATTTGAAGAAAATTTTGTATCAATTAAATTATTGAATTTAATTGTAGAAAAATTGATTTGATGAAAAATTGTGAAAAACCTCAATTATAGTGAATTGGGGGTTTGTGATGAAATTAATGGAATTGTATGAACATTAAATTGTTGGATTTAATTGTGAAATGGATTGTGAAATTACATGAATTAGTTTCAAATTCTTATTTGTGAAAAATGGCTTAAAAATGGTTTGATGGAAACCTTAGGGTTTCATCTTGGTGAAAAGACATGTTTTTTTTATTAAAAACCCGGTATGGGTTTTAAAGAGAAATTGGAATATTTGAAATGGGGGATGAGATTTAATTGTATTTTGAGCAGTTTTGAAATAAATTGCCCATCATTTTTTTACTTGAGCACATGCAAGGCTTAGGTAGTTAGTGTGTTATATTGGACAACACTTTACGACTTACAATGTTCTAAAATATCATATCATCACATCATCCTTCCTTAGGCGACGATGATTAGTCCCCTTTTCCTTAGGCCCAAAGGGGCATACATACATACTTTTCGTTTCACAGTGTTGGGTCCCTATAGCCTGGAACTATCATACCTATTTTGCACATGACCATGTTTCTCATTTTTTTTTAATTTTAAATGTATATGTCATTGTTATAAATTGTTTTTCATGCCTTGAGAATTTATATAAATTGTTTTATATAAAAGTTTTTATTTAATCCATTTTGTGAAAAGTACCATTTTTGTAAAGCACCCCCCTTATTAAAGGTTAATTCCATCATTTGAAATGTATTTCCATCATTTGAAATGCGAAGCATGAATTGGTAAATGTATTTCTATCATTTAAATTGTAAAGTATGATTTGTTTAAATATGATTTTGATATTCCAAACCTTTTTATTTGAAAATTGAAATCACATTCTTGGTTAATTTGATTTTGACATATTGTTATAGAACTTTTGGGTAAAATCCTACGGGGTTTATCTCACACCCTACTTGTGTAAGAGTTGGTGTCCTAGAACCAAATTTTTGTACTCTGATTACATGGATATTTAATGTATTTAAATATTAAACATCTTATTACATATTGTTCATTGTTTTGTATAACTATGATGTAATAATGTCCTAGAGTATTTGTTTCATTGATAAGGTCATGATAGTTCCCCGCTAAGATGAGAACCTTGAAATGCTATAAAAATATTCTTAAATATAGTTCTACGGTTTGATGACATTATATGATGAGACACATAGCATGCAGACCGTCAGGTGTGAGTACTCGTAAGCAGATGAGACTTCCTCTCATGAAGTTTGAACTTGGTAATCTCCAAGACAAGAGATTATTAGAACAGACCCGCCAGTTGAAATTCCACATGTTTTGGTGTCATCAGATATTTCTATCTGTGAGTGTGTGTAATGATCTTTAGACTTTAAGATTATTATTAATACGTGTCAGGAATCGCACACTTTGATTTATTGACGAAAACCGTCACACAGACAGTTGGTGGGAATTAGGGTACGTTGGGTGTGTCATGAGTTGCATGTTATTAATGGATAAGTCGAGGAATAATTTTTTCCTTCCATTTATGGAAGTTGATATCTCGACCCTTTGATTGAAATAGAACCGTCACACAAAATTTCATGGTCATGATGTAAAAAAGAGTTTATTTCAGGTAGTCAAAGAATGATGTATCAAGCAAAAAGGTTGATGATACTATCATGAAACCTTCTTGATGAGATATTGAGACACATAGATTATATTACATAGTGAGCATTCGTATGTGAATGTCGTTGTTGCGACTTTACGTTCTTTCTCTTGGGTGCCTTGACCCGTTGCTATACAATACTCTTAGACTTTAGACAAGCCAACCTAATGCCAACGAAAAAGAATCATAGAGGGCCACACACTAAGTGTTTTTGGTGGTCTCGGTTAAATTCTATTTGAATTTAATTAATGAAATAAATATTTTTTTCAAGACCGTTGAATAATTTTAGTCAAGTTAAAATGATCACATAAATTAAATAAAATATATTTATTTATTTTACTGAACATTTAATAAATATTTATTTACTAGTTTTTAAATAAAATATTTATTTAAGAGAATAAATTATTTATTTATTTATTCAGGTGTTTAATAAATGGAAGTGGAGTTCGAACAGACCAAGGCTGGTCGAGTAGTAAAATAATTATTTACAAGACGATAAATAATTATTTAACTAGTTGGCACAAGTTAAAATAATAATGATGCTGCTATTATTTTGTGACATAAAATTTTATTTATAATTTCGTTTTGTGCAAGTTGGCGCACCATAAATAATGACGCAGTATTATTATTATGAGCATGATTTTTCTCTAAGTTCATGAATGTATTTAATTCCTATTATGCAATTAAATATTGTAATTGAAGTTTCATGCATATAAATAGATAAGTACGTCTATTGGGCCATGGTAAACACACCGCACACTTGGTGAATTGAGAATTGTTGAGTAAAACAATTTCTCTCTTGAATCTTATTCTTCCCCCTCTCAAGAACAAGAGACTTTCTTCAAGACTGAAGAACAAGCGATCGAGAACGACCGATGTAAGACAGTCACTTCACTGCACTAGCACCCGGAGAACGAGTGGTGTCGATTGGAGATCATCGAAGCACACGTTGATCACTACTAGAGGGATTCTGGTTTGGATCCTCACAAGCACAACAAGACAATCCAGAAGGGTCATTCTGAACGATCAACATCATCAACGAAGAAAATACCAAAGATCCACGTATTCTTTTCTTTATGAAATTAATTAAATTAATTATAAACATGATGTGCAAGATCATCTCTAAAGGTTTTAGGCCTCTTCATTATTTATCTAAATATTTTATTTTATTCCATGAAGACTGGAATTCATCATCATATTGATCCTGAAATAATCATTGATCATGGTAAAAGTTAAATTTGGGTGTCGACTCAACCGTGCTTTCGCTGTGCCTGAAACCATCAAGTGGTATCAGAGCGGTTACATCATAGTTTATAATTATTTAAATATTTCGTTGATGATTTATGCATTTAATAATTTAGTTGTTTCAATTCAAGTTAATCATTCTGTAAATCTGAATCTCGATATCTGTTCCTACTCTTTCGTTTCTCATTCACATTACAGAAACGATCTTTTCTTTTAATTTTGATTAAAATAAAATAGAGGATCTCATTTGGAGGTGCCAAAGCTTCTTGGTCGTACAACACCAGAACACACGACATGTATTCGGTAGTACATGCCGTGTAGTCAGGATTCAATGCATTAGACCGGTTCACCAAACCAAATTGTGTGTTGGAGTCTTTATATGTCTTAAATGACTCCGTGTGTTGACCAGGAATAGGTGGCATGCAGTTTCCAAATTACACTCCATGTAGTCAACTGGACACGGCATGTAGTCCCTTTGGGTTAGGGTTGGACAGTGTACCCCATACACGGCTTGCCCGACTGGAAACCGTGTAACGTGGATACTACACGGTGCGTGTTCCACTGAACACGCAGTGTACTCCAAAGATTTTCAAAGTACATCTACACGCCATGTCCCCGGGCGTGTACTTTGGATGGATGGTGAACGATAGTACACGCTATGTAGTCGGAACTACACGCCGTGTACTCATCCAAATTACACAGGTTTATTAAAATTTATTATTATATTATACAAACCCTTGAGACGTGTACCATAGTGCGGGCGTAAAGTTAAGGCACAACACGTGATAGGTATTTTATATATATGTGTTTAATTTAACATCTGCGTAATGTTCATTTCTACTCATTAGGTAGTTATAAACGAGAATTCACCAGGTTGCCTCCAAGGTACAAGTTATGTACAAAGATAATTTTAAATGAATTTATTTGTTTAAAATTATAATGGATGATAATCTCAAGGAAATTCAGAAAATGGTTTAAGATAAATGGATTGATTAATTAAAGATAATTAATTGATTTGAGCAGGATTTATCTTAAATAATAATGATTAAATAATTGAATGTTAGTTTTATTTATGTGTAAATATCGTTGCATGTATGAGTGATCATGAGCTAGACCAAGGCCTTTGTATGTGAATGATTTCTTTTAATTTATTTATTTAAATTAAATTTGTTGGCCTACGAGCCTTCTTCTCATTAATATGTAGGGTTTGCATGCCCAAGGTTTCTTTTATGTAAAACCCCCTTTACCCCTCACCTGCATGTGAGTTAAAAAAAAGAGGCATATGTAATAGTGGAGGCAGTTCAAGATGGAGCCAAGACAAGACCAATCCTAGGAGATACAAAGGTGGATAGGTGGAAAGATGTAAACACAAAACTAAAAGGTTCAAAGTGTTTCTCCCCTAGGTTAGGGTTAGTTTATCAACCACTAGATAAACTAACCATTAGAAAAACTCATGATCATGCCCTTTTCTTTATTTTATTTCTGTTAGATGCATGTTTGATCATTATGGATGTGTTGTCACAATCACATAATTAATGAATTAAACAAGCATGAAAGATGGAACTAAAATAAAACAGGCTTATGCATAAATATTATCAAGACATGGTTAATCACTTAAGTAAGTTCCACTTAATATTAACAAGCATGCGATAAAGATAATAGGCAATTTAAACATAAGTGATAAAAATCCCTCAAATAAAATATTAAGTCAGACCAAGCCTTCCGTTACTTGATTAAGGGAAAGACTCAATAAAACTATGTGTTTGACCAACCCTTGTTGGAACACTTAATTTTATATAGGAAGCTCTTATGAAAGGTTTCGGGTTGACTTAACCATATTGCATCAATAGGAGTATCCCTTTCTAAACTTGGTGTAACATTTGAGGTAAGAGTTGAGGAAATCCAAAGTCAAGATTTCAGGATCGGGGAGTCCACTCAACAGATCAATGAGATGAAACCTCGCAGTTGGCAAAGAACTGCCTACCAAAATACATTCAAATAGCTTGACCAACCCTTGTTGGGGTTATGAAAAGGGGAATATGGATCCTTACCACTATAATGTCATGACAACTGGACATTCTGAGTTCAATGGTGAGGGCCATTGAGACTTGATAAAATAGTGGGAGACTTAATAAAATTAATTTATTATTTATCATAAAAATGTAATTAAGAAAGTACTAATTATCTTCTATTTTAATTGTAGAATAAAAAATGACAAGCTCGTCAACCACACTATCCCTGTGATCAATTTTGGATAAAGACAACATCCTAACTAACAGTAACTTCCAGGAATGGTTTAGACGCCTTTGGGTTATCCTACGCCATGAACGAAAGTATTACATGTTGGAGTCAGCATTACCTAATCTGTCTGCCAAAGAGGCGAGTGATGAGGATTTTCTAGTATATGAGAAACATATGAATGACATGGTCAATGTTCAATGTTTAATGCTATCATCAATGTCTAGTGATCTCATGAAGTCTCACAAAAACATAGATGCGTATAGCATGCTCGAGCATCTTCGTGGTCTTTACCAGGAGAGAGTAAGACATGAAAGGTTTGAGATATCCAAGGCACTCTTTTAGAGTAAGCTTGGAGAGGGTGTCCCATCTGGGCCTAATGTAGTCAAGATCATTGGATACATTGAGTGCCTGAAGGTTTTAAGGTTTAAAATCCCAGAAGAACTGGGCACTGATCTCATTCTCGCATCATTCCCTCATATATTCTCCATCTTTGTTGTTAATTTTAACATGAACAACATTGATAAGTCTCTATATAGTCTTCTTATACTCATTCTCCAAGTGGACAAAGATATGAAGCATGAAAATCCTTCCATCCTTATGATGAATAAGAGGAAAGGGAAGGTGAAGAAATTTAAGCCCAAATATTCTTTACATCCTTCCAAGAAAAGGAAGATCAAAGGGGAGGCAAGGGAACACGAGGCTGTTTGTTTCGCATGTGGAAAGAAAGACCACTAGAAGAAGAACTACAACCAGCCTAAGAATCAAGGAGAAGCTTCAGGTGCATTTGTTATCGAATGAAATCTATCTGTTTCTACAAATTGGGTATTAGATACAACTTGTGGTTCTCACATATGTATCCAAATATAGGAACCAAGTAGATTTAGGAAGATTGACCAAGGAGCGGTAGATCTACGAGTAGCCAACGAATCTAGACTTGTTGTTGTAGCTGTCGGGGACTACCACCTCACGTTGCCAATTGGGATGATCTTAGTGTTAAATGGTTGTTATTATGTGCTATCTATTACTAAAAACATTATTTATGTATCCAGATTAGATAGAAATGGATTTGTTTTCAAGTTTGGAAATGAATGTTGCTTCTTTTACAAAGATAACATTTGTTTTGGTAGGACACATTTATACAACGGTCTTTACATGTTGGATTACACAAACCAAGTAATGGAAATCGATAACAAAGATACTTCACATGACTCATACCACACCCAACTTTGACATCACTGGATAGGTCATGTAAACGAGAAACGCTTGACAAAGTTACATCAAGATAGATATTTAGATTCTTTCGAACTAAAACCACTTGGCGTATGTCATGCATGTTTACAAGGAAAAATGACCAAAACCCCATTTAGTGGGAAAGATGAAATGGATAAAGAACTTCTTGAATTGGTTCATATCGATGTGTGTGGACCATTTCCAGTTGAAGCAAGTGGAGGGTACTCATACTTCATAACTTTTACTGTTTATTTTAGTAGATATGGATATATCTACTTAATGAGGTATAAGTCAGATTCTTTTGATAAGTTCAAAGAATACAAGAATGAAGTTGAGAACCATATTGGTAAGAAGATTAAGAAACTCCACTTAGACCAAGGTGGAGAATATCTTAATCAAGACTTCATTGATTACTTACGGGAGTTTGAGATCTTATCCCAACTCACTACTCCTTACACGTCCCAGTGGAATGGTGTGAGCGAAAGGAGGAACCTCACCCTATTGGATATGGTGATATCAATGACAAGTCATACGAGTCTTCTATTATCCTTTTGGGGATATGCATTACAAACAACAACACACATACTAAACCAAGTACCAACTAAATCGATAAATGGTATTCCATACGATTTCTGGAGTTGAAAGAAAGCCATGGTATCAAATTTAAATGTGCGGGGGAAGCGATGCGTTTATTAAGGCCTCTTCAGGTAACAAACATGCACCCCGAGGCACAAAGTGTACCTTTATAGGATACCCTAAATAAATAAGGGGATATTACTTATACAACCCCTTAGACAAAAAGGTTATAGTGGAAAGATACACCATATTCCTTGAGAGGGAGCACATCTCCAAAAGAGATAGTGGGAGCGAGATAAACTTCGATGAAGTTGAGGCTCAAGGTACACAAGAGTTGGTACAGGATCAGATTCCACAAAGCCCTGTGGAAGAAAGAACTATCCCAGAGACACAAGAACTACACAGGAGTACAAGAAAGGTTAGAGAATCGAAACAGTACAGTTTTCTAGTTACCGATGATGGTGACTCATTATTAGTTGATAATAATGATCCTATAACCTACAAGGAAGTAGTAACTAGTACATATGTTGCCAAGTGGCAAGAAGCCATGAATTCTGAAATGGATTCCATGTACCAAAACCAAGTCTGGATTTTGGTAGATCCTCTAGTTGATGTAAATCCTACTGGTTTCAAATGGATATTTAAGAAGAAAATGGACATGGAAAGACATATCAGTACCTATAAGACATGACTGGTTGCAAAAGGGTTCAAACAACATCAAGGCATTGACTGCGACGAAACCTTTTCACCAGTTGCAATGCTGAAATCCATCAGAATTCTATTGGCCATTGTCGCTTACCATGACTATGAGATTTGAAAAATGGATGCCAAAATAGTCTTCCTTAATGGGAACCTTCAGGAAGATGTCTACATGACACAACTTGAAGGATTTATGACTACAAAGGATGCCAATAAGGTATGCAAGTTGCATAAATCCATTTATGGATTGAAGCAAGCATCCAGGTCATGGAACATTCATTTTGATGAAGACATAACGAAATTTGGTTTTATCAAGAATGAATGTGAGCCTTGTGTCTACAAACAGTTTAGTGGGAGTTCAGTCATTTTCCTAATAATATATGTTGATGAAATATTACTTATTGGAAACGATATACCAGTTTTACAGTCTGTTAAGGCATGGTTAAATCAATGTTTCTCCATCAAGGACTTGGGCGACGTAGTATATATTCTTG
The DNA here is from genome assembly GCA_963277665.1 of Viscum album. Classification (NCBI taxonomy): domain Eukaryota; kingdom Viridiplantae; phylum Streptophyta; class Magnoliopsida; order Santalales; family Viscaceae; genus Viscum; species Viscum album. The sequence continues at coordinate 193,303,250 of OY728137.1, read as the reverse complement.
GAATCAATATCCTCTGTGATAGATCCAAGAGATTGTTGGGCCTAAGTCAAAGTACATACATTGATAAGATACTTAAGAGATTGAGTATGGAACAATTCAAGAGGGGATTGTTGCTAGCATCACATGACATTCATCTTTCTAAGAAAATATGTCCTCAGACACATGAGGAAAGAAAGATAATGACAAGGACTCCATACGCATCAGTGATTGAGTTAGTCATGTATGCCATGCTATGTACTAGGCTGGATGTCTCCTATGCATTGAGTGTGGTAGGTAGATATCAAGCTGACCCAGGTGACCGCCATTGGATGGCAGTCAAGACTATCCTAAAGTATCTGAGGCGTACTAAGGATATGATCCTAGTTTATAGATGAGATGAGGAACTAGTCATTAGAGGATATGCAGATTCTAGTTTCCAGACTGATCAAGATGACATGAAGTCGCAAATGGGATACATCTTCACTTTGAATGGAGGTGCAGTGAGCTGGAAGAGCTCAAAGCAGAGTGTGGTCGCAGATTCTACAATAGAGTTTGAGTATATCACAGCTTCCGAGGCAACTAAATAATTAGTTTGGATGCGAAGCTTCATCCAAGAGCTAGATATGATACCTAGCAGTAAATATCCCATCACACTGTATTGTGATAATACTACAACGATGGCTCTTGCAAAAGATCTAAGGTCACATCAGCGAATGAAGCACATACTTCAAAAGTATCATCTCTTGAGGGATTTTTCTTAGAGAGGTAAAGTTACAGTGAGAAGTATTTCTAAGGAAGACAATGTGGCAGACCCCTTGACTAAAGCCTTGACTCAGAAAAAACATGATTACCATGTGAGGTCTAGCGGACTGAAAGTATTAGGCAGTTGGCTCTAGTCCAAGTAAGAGTTTGTAAGAGTTGGTATCCTAGAACCAACTGGTTGTACTTTGATTACATGAATATTTAATGTATTTAAATATTAAACATCTTATTACATATTGTTCATTGTTCTTCAGGATTATGATGTAATAATGTTCTAGAGTATTTGTTGCATTGATAAGGTCATGGTAGTTCCTCGTTATGATGAGAACCTTGAACTGCTATAATAATATTCTTAAATATAGTTCTATAGTTGGATGGCATAATATGATGAGACACATAGCATGCAGACCGTCAGGTGCGAGTACTTGTAAGCAGATGAGACTTCCTCTCATGAAGTTTTCACTTGGTAATCTCCAAGATAGGGTATTATGAGAACAGACCTTCCAGTAGGAATTCCGCATGTTTTTATGTCATTAGATATTTCTATCTGCGAGCGTTTGTAATGATCCTTAGACTTTAATATTATCATTAATACATGTCACGACTCGCGCACTTTGATTTACTGACAAAAACCGTCATATAGACAGTTGGCGGGAAGTAGGGCAGTTTAGGTGTGTCACGAGTGGCATGTTATTAATGGATAAGTCGAGGAAGGATTTTTCCCTTCCATTTATGGAAGTTGATATCTTGGCCTTTTGATTGAAATAGAACTGTTGCACAAAATTCCATTGTCATGGTGTAATGATGAGTTTATTTCAGGTAGTCAAAGAACGATGTATCAAGCACAAAGGTTGATGAAACTATCATGAAACATGCTTGATGATATATTGAGACACAGAAATTATATTACATAGTGAGCGTTCATATGTGGATGTCATTTTTGCGACTTTACGTTCTTTCTATTGAGTGCCTTGACCCGTTGTTAGACAGTACTCTTGGACTTTAGGCAAACCCGCCTAATTCCAATGAGAAAGAATCATAGAGGGTCACACATGAAGTGTTTTTGTTGGTATCGATTAAATTTTATTTGAATTTAATTAATGAAATAAATATTATTCTCAAGACTGTGGAATAATTTTATTCAAGTTAAAATGATCGCATACATTAAATAAAATTTATTTATTTATTTTATTGAACATTTAATAAATATTTATTACTAGTTTGTAAATAAAATATTTATTTAAGAGAATAAATTAATTAATTATTTATTCGGGTGTTCAATAAATGGAAGTGGAGTTCTAATGGACCAAGGCCAGTCCGGTAGTAAAATAATTATTTGCAAGACGTTAAATGATTATTTAACTAGTTGGAATAAGTTAAAATAATAATGACGCTGCTATTATTTTGTGACGCAAAATTTTATTTATAATTCCGTTTTGCGCAAGTTGGCACATCATAAATAATGACATAATATTATTATTACTAGCATGAGTTTTCTCTAAGTTAATGAATGTATTTAATAGCTATTATGCAATTAAATATTGTAACTGAAGTTTCATGCATATAAATAGACAAGTACATCTATTGTGCCATGGTAAACACACTGCACACTTGGTTAATTGAGAATTGTTGAGCCAAACAATTTCTCTCTTGAATCATCTTCTTCCCCCTCTCAAGAACGAGAGACATTCTTCAAGACTAAAGAACAAGCGATCAAGAACGACTGACACAAGACACTCACTTCGCCGCGCTAGCACTCGGAGAACGAGTGAGTGTCAATTGGAGGCCATCAAAGCCCGTGTGGATCACTACCAGAGGGATTCTGGTTTGGATCCTCACAAATGCAATGAGACAATCTGAAAGGGTCATTTCGAACGATCAACATCATCAACAAAGAAAATAATGAAGATCCATGTATTATTTTCTTTATGAAATTAATTAAATTAATTATAAACATGATGTGAAAGATCATCTCTAAAGGTTTCATGCATCTTCCTTCTTTATCTAAATATTTGATTCTATTCCATGGAGACTGACGTTCATCGTCGTATTGATCCCGGAATAATCATTTATCATGGTAAAAATTAAAGTTGGGTGTCGGCCCAACCATGCTTCCGATGCACCTGAAACCTTCAACTTGTGCCTTCAGATGTTTTTAGATTATCTCCTTCTAGGTTCAAGAAAGGGAAAAAGATCTCTTGGAGGTGGATCCAACTATTGAACATTGGACTTGGTGAGTTGCGTCTGAGTTGGGTCTTGGGCTATTTTCCCTATTTTGGTACTTTAGTTTTAGTACTTTGGTCTTTATTACCCATTTTACTTCTAGTATATTACTCCCATTGGAGTTTCTTTTGATACACATACCGTCTTTTCTCTTTTACTTTCACAATGTTTGAGGAAAAACTATTCCCACATTCAGTTTATATGATGCCAGGTGCTAGTTGCTGACCTGTGGGGATCGGGAACACCCTTCGGGCTATGTCAGGATTGACTCTATTATGAGTTACTAGGGTACCCAGGTTGGTTAATGACAGGTTTGATCACCTTTCCTTATAAAAAACCATTACATCTTTAAAGTGCCTTTATCTTAAAAGAGTCTAAATAACCATCTTAATTGAGCTTTTTCAAACATTTTTCGTTTACGTGACCAAGACGATGATGCCACAATTGGGTGTCATATGAGTCGCACATATTTGTTTTGTTATCAATTGCCAATATTTGGTTTTCATAATTTAATACATAAAGACTATTATTAACTGTGCCATACCAAAACATATGATATCTTTATAAAAGCAGAAACCCTTATTTTCAAAGCTGAAAATAAATTCATCCACATCTAAACAAGAAATGAAAATATTGTTCTTGGTAACACTAGACACATAATAACCATTCTTGAAAACCAAAATCAATCATGTTGATAATGTGATATGGTAGTCTCCAATGGCTAAAGCAGCCAACCTCGCTCCATTGGCATGCCATAAATCCACCTCATCCCTGGTAATCTTCCGAAATGTACTTGATTTCTATATTTGGATACAAAATGTGATCACCACAAGTAGTATCTAATACTCAATTTGTAGATATTGAAAGACTACATTCAATAATATGCACCTAAATTTTCCCCTTAATTCTTTGGTTTGCTGCAATTCCTCATTCTAGTGACCCTGCTTGCCACATAAAAAACATACCGCATCTTGTTCATTTCATTACACCAAATCCTCTTCTTATTAGAGTGACGGCGCTCCAGAGCCTTATACTTGGAATGAGTCTTTGAAACCTTTTCCTTGCTCCTATTCTTATTCACTATTAGGACAATGAGTTTTTCACACCCCACGTCTTTATCCACTTGGCAGATAAGAGTAAGAAGTCCTGATAATGTCTTCTCTCTATTGCTCATATTATAATTTACAATAAAGTTGGAGAAGTTTTTGGGTAGTGATAACATAATGAGATTTGTATGCAACTCATCAAGGATGTTAAAATCCAAGATATCCATACGCTCAATGTAGCCAATCATCTTGACTACATGTGGCCTAGGTGTTTCTGATTCTCTAAGCTTTCATATGAAAAATGCATTGGATATCTCATCTTTATGATCTCACCTTTTCTTGATAGATACCCCAAAGGTGAGGAACTATATTATACACATCCATATCCTCATATCGATTTAAAATCTCATTGAACATGGAGGGTAATATTAAACATTGGGCATCCATTGCATCGTCCACATGCTTTACGTAGAGAGAGATTTATTCCTCACTAGTCGCTTTGGCAAGTGACTTGGGTAGTAGGATTTCCACCACATATGATTTCCATTTGTGAGGTAGTATAACGTGAAAAAACCTATACAATTCCTGGAAATTCATCCTGATGATAAGGTTATCTTTCTCTATTATGGATCACAATGATATTGTTGAAGTTTTTGATTTTATATTTTCTAAAAATTAAGAGAAAACAATTAGTACTTGTTTTGATTACAAAAATAAATTTAATTAAATTCCATTAATCTCCTACTATTTTTCGAAACCTTATAGCCCTCAACATCAGTTTTAGAATATATTGTCGCTTAGATATTCTAGTGACAAGGATCCATATTCTCTTGTCATAACCCAGACATGGGTCTGACAACCTATTTGAAGGGTTTTAGGTAGACATAACTTACAAACTACATTAACTCATAGTTCCTTGACCTGTTGAGTGGAATCCCCAATCCTAAAATCTTGTTTTAATACTTCCTCAACTATTGCCTCTTAGTTACAACAAGTCTTGTGTGGGCAACCAACCATTGATTTAAACTTAAGTTAAGTCAACTCAAAACTTCAACCTAAAATTTTCACAATAATTGAAAGCACCTCAAATTGGGTTGGTCAAGTAATTTGAACTATGAGGTCAATTCTAACTTAAGTAGTGAAATACTAAGCCGACTTAATATTTTAATTGAGGGATTTTTATCCTTACGTGTATATCCCATTTTATCCTTTTACATGCCTCGTTAATATTAAGTGAATTTTAAATGATTAATCCTATCTGATAAAACATTTATGCAGAGTCCTATTATATTTTATTCCATTTTTTATGTTTGTCAATTCATTTATTAGGTGATCGTACAACATCCAAAAACATAAATAATTAACTATGCAACTAACATAAATTAAATATAAATGGAATGATCATGATATTTTCTAATGTTTAGTTTATGTAGTGACACTAGTACAAAAAACTATTTATAAAGTCGCCTTTTTCACATTGGGTTTTTAGAACCGATATGAAAATCTATGAAAATTTCTTTTTCACATTGGTTCTTATATAATCGAGGTGAAAAATCCATTTTCACTGCCTTTTCACATCGATTATATAAGAATCAATGTGAAAAATCAATTTTCATGAATTTTTCATGTTGGTTATTAAACAAATGATGTGAAAAATTAATCTTTATGAATTTTTCACATCAGTTATTAAATAACTGACATGAAAAATGTTTGAAAACATGTAGGTTATTTCCCAAACTTTGATTTGACTGATCGTGGAGCTCAAACAGAGTTACTGATCAAAAGTCATGGCCATCAGAAGTGGATTATCTCTAAATGATGTCTTAGAGAAGTCCAACATAAATTTTGATCTGTAACTCTGTTTGACCTCCACGACCAGTCAAATTGAAGCTTGGGAAATGAACTACAATATTTTAAACATTCTTCATTTTGGTTTTTTAATAAACGATGTGAAAAATGTACTTTAATGTTGTTTCTTGAAAATAAAATGAAATTACAAGCTAGTTTTTCATGTCGGTTTTATGATAAATAATGTGAAAAATGAAAATTTTAATATCTTTTCATGACAGTTATCATAAAAACAAGGTCAAATATAATTTTAATTTCCCGCCTATGTGAAATTTGATTTTTTATAGCGCGACATCGAAATTTTCAATTGCCGCCTAAAATTTATAATTATACATTTTATTTTACCATCTCATTTATATGTTTTCATTATACACATATATTAATTTAAAAATCAATTATTTTTTACCATCATTGTTCCCTCAAATCAACTCATTTGATCTTCATCGTGAATCCACCATTTCTTCTTTCGGTGATCTCATCCAGGTATTTGTAATTATTTTCCCATGATTTATGTTTTTTATGATTAGTTTTCTTAATTGATATACCAATGAGTGATTTTGATTTTATTATAATGAAGAATAATTCTTCGTATCATGATAAAAATACAAATCTTTCTTTGGATTCTAAAATGAATCTTTGGTTACCACATGATATCTTTATTGAGAAAAAATTTATATCTAACTTCTGATGACCATAATTTTTGATCCGTAACTCCATTTGAGCTATATGACTAGTAAAATAAAATCTTAGAAAATTATCTACAAGTTGATAAAAAATTTTCATATAGATTTTTGAAAAAGAGAAGTTAAAAATTACTTTTAACATTACTTTTTGAAAAACCAACATGAAAAATAGCATTTTAACGTCATTTTTTTGAAAAATGATATTATGATGAATTTCATGTCAGTTTTTAAAAAGAGGAAATGAAAAATAATAAAAAATACATTTTAATATCGGTTATTAAAACCGATGTAAAAAAACATATTTACAATGTCACCTTCAAAGACATCGCCTCAAGAACCGACGTTAAAAAAAATAAAAAAACCAACATAAAAACCTATTTTTTTACTAGTATAGATGATAAACTAACCCTCGGTCCTAGGGAAAAACACCTTGAACCATAGATTGGTTCGTGTTGTAGTATTTCACCTTGGTTCACATGAATTTCCTCGATTGGTTTTACCTCAACTCCTTACTTGGATTGCCTCCACTCACTTGAGAGCTCCATTATTGCATAAATTTTTAATCACATTCAGGTGAGGGGATACAATGAATCAGATAAAGGGGGTTTATATAAAAGAAACTGTGGGCATGTAGACTCTTACATAATAAGGAGGGGATGACTCACAAACAATCAATAATAATTTAATCATAATAAATTAAAAGAAACCAATCACACATAAGGGCTAGTCTAATATCATGATCATCCACACATCAAGCACCAAACATACATTTGCAATTTTATTATAAATTACTTTGATTCATTATTTAATCAAGATAACGCACCCTGAATTAATCCAATTAATTAAATATTTCTTAATTAAAACCAACCATCCTTAACTCACCATCATCTATTATTTAAAAAAAATTGGTTTCATTTAAAATTAATGTTGTACACAAGTGTACTTGGAGGCAATCTTGTGCGCTCGCCAAAATGTTAACATGTAAATTAATTTAATCTAAAATTATTAATCCTATGAGATGGTGTGTACTATCAAATGAATGATTCATGATACACATAATCAATAGGTTTAATTATATATTTTATTTTTATTTGCACAAAAATTTAACACTACCGGCAGTAGACTACATGATGTGTACAAAAGCTCATGGTGTGTACTTGTATTCTACCCATGTCTACAGAACAAATCTTGGGTCTGACCGTGTTGCTTTCTGTGAACATGTTCGAGGTACATGGAATGTACTAGGAATACATGGAATGTAACCTTGGATTTGTGCGACATGTGTGTATCCTCGTGTCGTTTATCCGATACACAGCTTGCTGGAATACCCCATGTTCTGAACTATAAGAAGACATGGACTACATGGAGTGTAGTTCTAAATGCGGTGTTCCAGTTTGTCTGGATCCACACATTGATCTGCTTTTTTCAGATCTATCCAACTTTGTCACATGATACGCCATCCAATGGCCTGAAGGCCTTCATTTTTTATTGATTTTTGATAATCCACCTTTCAAGGGGTGAGGTGGAACCCTTACAAGCCTCATAGGCATAAGTATTACATAGCCCGTAGGCCTTAGAGGAATTCATTGCCCGTAGGCTTCAAACATTACATACAACCTAAACTAACTACTTGGAACTGCTCTTCCCTAGCATCTTCATCGCGAAATCATCTCTCCACCTTCACATGGCTATTCGGCTAGGCTATCCCGTGCATGTATAGGTTTTTCCCGATGGTAGGTTCCATACCCTCTCATTCTTGCAATCTGTGTAGCTTCTTCTATGGTGAAAGCTCCTTGCTCATCCTCCTTATAAATCTTGTTCCTTGTAGGTTGTTTGGTTTGGATTTGCACTTTTAAGGTGGCCCGAAGGCCTTGAGGTGGCCCGAAGGCCTTAAAGGACTCGGGGACCAAATCGGTGGCCTGAAGGCCCAAACAGGGGCAACTTCCCAGCTGCTATAGTTCCAAATAGTGCTTGCTATAGTACCTACTACAGTACCTGCTATAGTACTGCACATTTCTCGCTGCAGTACCTGCTACAGTACTGCTATAGTACCCCCCCTCAGAAATTATGCCTCCGCCTGGATTTGATCTCGGGTTTCCTGGATGCACTTAAGAGTCCTCACCAACCGGGATGAGGCTGATGTGCTGTCACATGATACGAATGTGAAAAAAAGTACACGACATGTGTACAAGGAGTAAATTCCATGTACCCCGGTTTTGTCCAAGAAAAACCTTTGGCACATCTAGATGGTGAAAATCAAATGTTTATTTTTTTTAATCACTATTTTATTACTAGTTATGTTAATGAGAAAAAAGAGACATAAGATACGGCAATGTTAGATATTAAAACGAATCGATATAATTAAAATAAAATGAAAACACATGCATTCAATCAATGAATAATAAATAATTATAAATTGATAATGTGACTACTTTGATACCACTTGTAAGATTTGGGCACACCAAAAACGTATTTGATGGAATGACCATCTCGGTGTCATGTCCAAAAAAAAAATATTACTTGATTAAATTAAAATTCCAGAACCAAAAGCAAATGATCTTCACATGTAATTTATAATTAATTTATGAGGAGATATAGAATTATATCAACTTGTAATTATACTTTCATTGATGATCCAGTTAAAAAAATATTATCATAATATCATTGAGCTTCATGATCCAAGTTAATAATCCCTCTAGAAATGATCCACACATGCACCAAAATCTCTGAACAAGGCCGTAGAACCACCGGGTGCTAGCACAACCAATCCTGATCACTTGCATTGTTCACAGTTGATTTTAGTAGAATTATTGTCAAGAGAGGAAGAAATATTGATGATCTCTTGTTGGTTTGAGAGAGTAGGGGAGGAGAGCACTCTAGATCTCTATATCTCTCTCTAGGATTTGAGAGAGTCTCACTCTATCTGTTGTGCACACCGATTGTGTTTTTGGAAATATATATAATTAGATATTTATTTTGGTAGGTTTAAGGTTGGAAAATTGCACACAAGCCCTTTCCCAAGTCCATAATTCTTAATTGACCCCATATCCAATAATAATATATATATATATATATATATATATATATTATTAAATTATTTACATGTGTAACACATAAAGAATATAAATAAATATCATTTATACCATTTTCAATTAGACCATTAAACTCTGTCCTCTTTCCCTTGTCCACATTTACCGATCCTTGAATAATTACTATTTATTTAATAAATAAATATCACTGCATTATTCATCGATAAATACAATAAATATTATATTAAACAAACCTGCAGACAAATATTTATTATTATTATCTATCTCACTTACTCTTTTGAAGAACATGCGACTAGAATTATGGAAATCAACCAAACTTGAAAAAATATTATTTATTCAAACTTGTTAAATTTAATACTACAATTTAACTAAGATTATGAATACAATTAATATGTGACCCTCTAGGCCTCTTTTTCAGTGGAATTAGACATAACTTCCAAAAGTCCAATGTTAGTGTCTAGTAACACGCTAAGATGTCCATAGAGAAAGAAGCTAATATCATAATGATTTCCAACCTCCTACAAATGTTTATTGTGTAATATAATCCTTTTATCATAATATCTCAAATCAAACAGGTTGCATGCCGGTGCCATCAATCTATATGCTTGATGTTTCTTTCTTTTACTTTATGGAAATGAAATCACCCATTAAACACCATGACCATGGATTTATATAGGCGGTTCCATTCCCATCAAAGGGCCTAAGATATAAACTTCTGTCATAAGACAGAAGGGACAAATCCTTTTTTTAATTATCCATTAATTCAATGTTACTCATGACGTACCCAACACATCCTACTTCATCGCAAACATATGTATTCACAGATTTCATCAATACATCAAATTATGTGAGTCATGATATCCATTAATGATAATCTTAAAGTTTAAGGATCAATACACATGTTTGTGGATAGACACATCCAATGACACATGGAAATGTATATTTCCTATTGATGAGTCTGTTCTCAGAACCTCATACCTTGGATATTACCAAAGGAAAACACCATGAAAAGGTGTCTCAATATCTTATTATCCTCCTACCTCTGATAGCCGGTATTTTCTATATCTCATTGAACAGTATCATCCAACCATAGAATAAGGTTTAAGAATAAGGTCATGACACCTCTAAGTTCTCATCATAACGGGGAACTTCTAGGAGGTTTCAGTATGACATATATTATAAGTAAATGATAAAATACATATATTATACTATTTAAGAATCATCATGTGATAAGAAAACTTATTTAATATGAAATTTTTTTAATCAAGTACTAAACAAGTTGGTTCTAAGGAACCAACTCCAACACCTGCAATAAGTGAGAGGTCTGCTTGGTTAGCCAAGTGCCATGGATTCCTGAGCAAGGTGTGGATACATAACTCAATTGTGCACCACCAACATGCTCCCATAAATAACAATTAAATGTGATGTATGTGAATGCGACATGTTTAGAATAAATAAGGAACTGATGAAATAATAAATTAATAAACCACTGTTAATCTCTGGGTCCAACAATATTGATTGACCATACCTGCCTTATCTAGTATTCGGGTGTCTCTAAGAATGAGCATCAATTCAGGGGAACTTCTATTCACTCTCTGGGGATTCTGCACACATGCCTCCATTGATGAGTAGCAGATCCTGGGGCATCACTAAGCATCCCTCATCTTAAGCCCTCAAGATAAACCCCACAGTAGTACCTGGGTATTCTTGATGTCCGACCGACATCTAATTCATAGGAGGGTGAGGCCCTAGGTAATCCTATACATCTAGGTGTGACTAATTCTTCAGTGAACCATGTAAATGAATAGAATATGCTCCTGGATCCCACAGTCAATTACCTAGTCATCCAATAACTCACAGATCCTCAGCTGAACCATAAATGGTGCATCCACATGATCCTAGGGGGTATCCTAGGCATCGATTAAGGGTATACAACAATCACCCTCATGATGTACAACATCTGTGATCAGGGATATATGCCCATTCGACACACCATAACACCATTCAGATATCGGAGGTTCCAAGTATTAAAAATGGTCTAATGGTATCACCATTCAAATATCGGGCAGCCAAGGCATTCATAATGGTCTCACTATATCAAAGGAATCCCAGACATCCTGAGAATTCTTATATATGCATCATCACTGACTCTGATGCTGGATCCTAGGAACCACCTATAGGCATCCAAAATTGCATCAACCATATACACTTGATGCCCGTTAAACTAGGAATACTCCTCTAATATACCATGAGACTGGATCCCAAACATACAAAACATCCCAAGTTCTCATCAATCAAAATTGGTTATTCCCGGACACCTTGGGCAATCACATCAGTGTGAGGCCCAATGGCCAATTCTCAGGCATCTTAGTCAATCACATGTCATCAAGAGAAAAATAAATAAATAAAAGAACTTAGGGGCTGGTCAAATGCCTAAAATCATTAAAACTATCCACAACACCTCAAGATCACATCACCGCTTTGGGTTCTAAGGTGATACCTGCTACCATATTTACTCATTCCCATGTCAACCCTCTCACTAATATCAAAGTCCTTGGGGAACCTACAGGGTTCCCCTATGACTCACTAAGGTCTCCCTGACCTCCTAGGAAAGTCACACCAGGGAGATGGTCTTAATCCCATTCCCTTTTATAGGCGTCACAGGTTGAACTGAACACTTGACCCATCCACTAGTCTTCATAGGGTCTAACAACCCAAGTAATCACATCCTAGTGGGGGAGGAAAACTCACCCCAAAATCATCTCAATGATTCCAATGACTATAGGGTATCCCTCATGGAAAACCCCTTGGTCATGCATTCTGAGTCATCACCCCCTCTATATAGGGGTCACTAAGTCACTTATCATTGGGACCGCTACAATCCATTCATTTCAATTTAGTTAATTCACACCCCTCATGGGGTTCCATTATCCCAAGGCACACGATTCAATTTATACTCTCAACCATCAGTAGTTGAGAAGTCTGACCAGTACACAAGGGTCCATCAGGTCCCTCAACACCTTATGCAATTTAATCGCATGCTTCAATTTTCATTAAACAACTTAATTTTTTTTGTAAGACCCACCGCATAAAGTGGAAGGGCCACAGACATCACATTCATATAAGTAAATTAATAATACCAAATAGAAGATGCATAAAGATCACTTACCTTAATCCGAAGTGAATCCCCCTTTTAAAGCATCTTAACAACTCCTACCGAAGCTCTCCAAGCCCATCTGGCCATTGTCCAAAATAATGAGACCCTAACTCATGCCAAAAGAATCCAATAATTAATTATAAATCATTTATAATTAATTATCCAATTTATCTAAACAATTTTAATTAATTTTAAAACTAAATTCAATATAGACTAAGCGTCAAAAACTCACCAATAAACCTCATCGCATTAGAATAACAAAAAAAACGCTTGCCAACGACCCATAGCATACCCTTGATCATATTTTGGGCCAAATACCTAACCAACAGTGCCAATACAAAACAAAATTTAATTTAATTTAAGGTAAAACCCTTAGAAAAATCCAAATGATGACGTACCTCAATGGAACAACGTGTAGCCGCAGGCAGACTCCATCTCAAGATGCCCAGATCAATAGCCCCAACAAGTGATGATGTTTCAATTATCAATTGAATTTAATTTAAATAAAAAACATAAGAAATATCAATGCGGTGACTTACCTTCATCAAAATGATGTGTGAAAGTGGGTAGACGTCATCACAGGATCTCCCTTACATAAGCAAAGAGAAATGCCCATGATGGTTGATCGATTCCACCATGCTTTGGTGGAATAAACACTGAATCCCTAATCAGGAGAAATCAAAAAATTTAGATGAAGGAGAGGAAGATCTAAATTCACTGGAGGAGAAGACGTACCTTGAATCGACAAAGAAAGATGCTAAAATCATCCCTTAATCAATGGATAATAAGGGACCTAAGGGGTGGGGCTCAACCAGATCACATGTTCAAAAGAGGGGAATTGGGGATTCACCTTCTAAAACTAGAGTGGGAATAAATCTAATTTTTCCCCTTTAAAGTCCACTGGTTGGACAATGTTTACCGGTAGTGGCACCTACTACTTCCAGACACTACCAGTAGGCTGGTGATGCCTACTGGTTAGCTAGTGGCTCTACTGCAGTTTTGGCTGTAGTAGCTACCTGGCCTCTCTCAAGGATCCTCTAAGCCCCCAAGACCCATTCTAGCCTCATAGAATGTCTAGAAACATCTTTTGGTGACATTAAAACTCTCAAAAATCAATTAAGAATAACAGATATCAAAACGAACCATCCACTAACTCAAAATTTTAAATTCCCTCTGTACTTTTCACACCCGTATAGACACGAGGTACTACAAACTCCCTACTATAATACTTATCATCCTTGATAAGTCGCAGTGGACACCCAAACATCAATACCAAACCACCTAAGTTGCTAAGTCCCATTCAAACAGCTGCGCTCTTTCTTTTAATACTCAACACACCATGAAAAAGTGTGGTTGAAATTTTATTTGAAGGTATTGAAGATGACACCTGTGGAAACAATAACATTATAAATATTTCATCCATTTATTATTTTATAAAATTAAAAACTCAAAGATTCAAGAAGATCAAGTTTTTGGTGGATTGTGGAGAAAGCTGGGGATTATATTGAAAATGCCTTTATTTTTATTGTTATAGATATACAGACACACACACACACGTCATCATCATCATCATCATAGCTGATGTGACATGAGGAAGAAGCAATGAAGCTGGGGATTTTAAATGAATTATCGATAATCTTTATTTTTAAAAACAAGTGTTACATTTTATATATTTTTTTTAAATCTCACTGTCATACTAGTGTAGTCCTAGGAGAAGGTGAACTTGGAGATCTAACCAAACTGCATCGATCTATAATTTTTAATTATGATTGTTACATTTTTAAATATCCAAATAAATCATTTATTTTTAGCCTCATCAAGCATCCTAGAGAATGTTTCTTTGATTATGGCAATAATCACTAATGATATTGATGTTTTTTATCCATTGTGGGTTGAAAGACCTTCGAAGGGTCAAGTATTTTTGTTTGGAAGTTTGAGGGTTACCGATTTGTTTCCAAGGGAAGATGATAGTGGAGGTAGGGTGGTATCGAGATAAGTTATTTTGTAGGTTATACTTTTGGGTGATTCCTTATGATGGAAGGATAAGGAGATGATAGGGGATATCAGGTTCTACGTAAGGTTGAAGACAAAGTCTTGTGAAGATCAGATGGAACTCATTGTTTTGATCAAATGGAGACCATTATATATGGCTGTTTTTAAGTGGTTGAACAGTAACCTGTGTTTCCCATCCCACATCAAAGATTCACTCGGTGTCACACTTGCATATATTGTTAGTAGTGTCATCCACTGCTCGAGCCAAGGCATCCAGGTCAACACCCAAAACACATTGCACACACATACATGGGGTGAACTGACCCTCTCTCACCCTTGCGTTCCACCACACACACTATATGGACGTTATGCATTCACCATGTTACCCAAATTGTACACAGGTTCTCACATCCACCTTCTGCTATGTGGGATGGCATGGATGACTCTCGTGTGTGGTTGATATTTCTCCCATAATTCACAATTGAGCTATCCAGCTTCTATGGTTGTCCAATTTTTTTTTGTTTTTCTATGTAAAATTTTAAATACCTAAAAAGAATATTATACTAAGTTCATGATTATTAAAAAATTTCATCTCAATATTTCTAAAATTATATTCTTTTCAAATCATGAAGGTATTTATATTAAAGAAACTTTATATTTTTCATGTATTATTACTTTATCACCAAGGAGTTTTAAATTAATAAAAATTATACTTTGCATATTAAACTTCTTAAAGTTAAAATCTAACCAATAATTTTTTAAACATTATACATTTAATCATATCTAATATTATTTACTTATACTATCTTTTTTCAAAAAGGTTATAATAATTATTTATCAACAGTCATATCCTTTATTCTATAAATACCACACCTTAACAAATATTTTTATAATTCAATCTCTATGTATTCTAGTTTTATTTCTTGAAAGGATGTTTCCTAATTTTTCGCTTCTCTATATTCTTACTCTTGTACTATTTAGTGGATTTTTACTCATCTATGATCCTAAAAAAGTGGGCTATGATTTTGAAGTTATCATGTTTATCATATGTTTTCCTCGTTTATTTTTGATGATTCTTACACATTTAATATTCCCAACTCTTTAGTCAAAAAAGACCTATTTGCACTAAATTTAGTGTATTATTTCAATAAAAAGTACTTCATATTGTTTTAAATTTATAAGAATTATTTATTTATAATATTTATTTCAAATACATAAATACATTAAATTTTGAGGTGTTACATTCTACCCCTTAAAGGAATTGTGCCTTTGTAATTATTTTACACATAAGAAAACTATAAAACTAATTTTCGAAGCTTTAACATTGTGGTTATTCGTCCCTAAAAAAATAAATTTATTACTTTCACCTAACATTAAAATTATATTTAATAATTCTATTGAAATAACTCATAAATTCAACAAGGTCTCTAATTTCCCTATTAGCGTCACTCTCGAGAAGCAAGGGTTTATGCATCTCAATGTTACCTCATGATATTTTCAAAACCATATACTTATTTTATCTTAATTAAACTCATGTAGCTTGGATTAAATTAATGGAAATATTGATAAATCATTGAAAATTTATTTCTAATATATAATTTTAAAACATCTTTTTGAACTGGTTTTCTATAAAATAGTCTTACCAAATCATCTTCAAATATTTAAAAATATATTTTTCCTAAATCATTTTTGATTTTTTCCAAAATAAGGAAACCTATAATTTGATACATATAGGTTTCTAGGAGGTATACCTCTTTCATAACATCTTAAAAATAATTAAGTGCTTAATGTGTTTGATATAAAGATAAGAATTTGAAAAGATCCTAATAGTCCTTCTTATGCTTAGCAGAGTAAGAATTTTGAGAGCGCAAGATTCACGAATAGACAATCCACAATCCTTGAAAAAAATAAAGAAATGATAGATTTATTAGATACCTTATAGAGCTTCTTTTAATTAATTTGGATATTGGTAAAATTTTCAATGTCATTTGAGCATGAAATTTTGAATAATTTTTGCAAGCAGTTCATCCAGAAGGGATAAAAGTGATGTTCGTGATATTCCTCGCTCAATCTTAAAATTGACTACTCAGTATGAAAAGTTACATAATAGATACTTTACTAATAAGGATCATTATTAGAAACTTAAACCATTAAAAAAATCCTAATCTTCAAAGTTTTCTAAACCCTGCATCTGATACCAAATGCAACAACCTAATACCAACATTTCTGGATCTGATGCTAAAACATGATGTATATTTTTTATACAAAAATTTATTTTAAATATATTGACCAATGATCTTTTTGGTTTTGATTTTGGAGGATTAGGAAAAACCATACAACATATCAGAGTTATATAGAAAATTCTATAAACAACTACCTTGTCACGACCCGCCCTCGGGGTCCGTGCCGTGACTACCCCAAGCCCGCCTTCCATAGGCCAGGGGCTGGCGACTAGCACCAAGGCGTATATCCCGGTAAAAAGGGAAGGCATTGCCTTTGTAAAGTAAACAAACACCACAGAGTAAGCAAGCGGAAAGTAAACACTAAGCAAAAGCAGAGTACAACTGAAAGTGCGGAAAAGTAAATGGGCCAGTATACAAACCCAAACTGAAAGTAAAGTACAACTCGAAAAGGAAAACAGCAACTGAAAAGTAAAAGCCGCTACACCGAGCTGTCCACTGGAAATCCCACCTGAAGGGTGGGTACAGATAGCTCCACTGCTCCACGGGTCCCGCCGTCCGCTCCGAGTACGTCCCGTCCAGTGGTCCACCTCCAGGTACCGTCCTGCTCTGCAAGCCTTAGCTAAGATCAACGCTGTCCGTCGTCTGCAACCAACACAACGTAGTGCGGGCAAAGCCCGTGCAGGGGTGAGTATAAGCTACTCAGTAGGGACCCCGAGACCCCTGAAGGTCTCTCAAATCCACAGAGGATAAACCACGAAGAAAGGTACAATCACAAAGTAAAAACCGACACTGCTTAGGTATATGCCCATACATATACCTAAGTCATCAAATTTGCAAATACGCTCCAACCTCCGAGCCCAAGTACAACTCAGTCCACACAGGAAAGTAAACGTATTCCACACAGGAAAGCAAAACGTAATCCACACAGGATTGCACAACACAATCCACACAAGAAAGAAAAAGGATTCAGCTCACACAGGTATACTTCTTCAAAAGACGATAAAGATGATCTCTGATCCATCTAAGTCGTCGGACCCACGAAGGATCGATAGGTAACTAACCCCCGCAAAAGACCCACACAGGATCGGGCCCACGTAGGACCTGTAGGCGCTGGTTCACACAGGACCGCTGAGCGCAAAGACCCACACAGGATCGGACCCACACAGGATCGGGCCCACACAGGACCTGTAGCACTGATCCACGTAGGATCGCTGAGTGCTGAAGTCGTCGTCGTCGAATCCACACAGGATCTCTGTACTGTCGTCGTCGCAGTCACAGTAGCAGTCGCAGTAGCAGTCACAGTAACAGTCGCAGCCAACACTAGGGTTCCCGCACACAGCAAGCTCGTTCGGAGGGTCCGCTTCACGAGCCGAGAGGCTGATACATCAACTGTCACAAAGTCCAGAATTGATGTATCCAAAAGTTCCGTATCGTCAACAGGAACTCAACGCAGCAGACGACACGTCGATCGGACGCCCGGTCTGAGAGTTATTGGCATTTTCGTCCCCGGGGCCCGGTTGGTTTTTAAGGCAAAACCAACCCGACCATACTCCACCTGCGTCCAAACCTCGGGCGGAGTATGCCAAAAGAACCGTCTCACTAAGAGGAACACAACAAAGCTGACGGTACGTCAATCGGACGTCCGTAGCTCAAGATATGAGCGTTTCCGCTCCGAAGGCCCGGTTGGTTTCGTGAACGAACCAACCCGGCCAAACTCAAATTGTTCCGAAACCTTGAGTGCGATATACCGAAACGACCGTCTCGATTCAAGGATCGCGTTTCCGTAGACGGTTCGTCGATCGGAGGTCCGTGGCTCAAGTTATGGCCAAAAGACCGAAACCGTCTCGAAAATGGGGGGTCCGGGTCCGGGCCGACCCGGCCCGACCCCCCCTGGTCTGACCCGAACCGGGTCGGACCGACCCGGTCCGCTGGAACCGGCCCGGCCGGTGGTGGCGCGGCGGCGCGGCCAGGGTGCCGCGCACGTGCCGCACGCGGGGGGTGAAACCCCCCCTTTTCCGGATCTCGGCCGGCGCGGCCGGCCGCCTTCTTCTTCTCCGCCGCGGCCAGCGCCGCGGCTCTTCCCATCTCCGGCGGCCGGCGAGGCCGGCCGCCCCTGGCTGCTCCGCCGCGGCCGTAGGGCCGCGGCCCTTCTCGATCTCCGGCGCCGGCGCCGGCGGCGCGGCTGGCCGCCGGTCGTCTCCTCGTTCCGCCGCGGCCCATCTCCGGCCGCGGTCTCTTTCGTAAACAACGACGCGGTGCGTCGGCACCGCATTTCTTTATCGCTGCTCGCTCCGGCCATAAATTCTTTTGTTCCTGCGCGGTGCGACGACACCGCGCTGCCTCCGCTAAATCAACACGAAAGTTTAGAAGGGGGAGGAGAATCGGCCGTGTTCGTGCGGTCCGATATCCTCCCGTTATAACGATAACAGTTGGTCAATCGTGTAAACACAACTATGAACGTTTCACAAATTTTTAATAAAAATTTGGAACTATGCCCAACGGATTATTCTTTCATGCTCGAGGGAATGAAAACACGTAATTTTAAAAAGGACAAACCCCTACCTTGGTTCTGGAACGAAGTTCGATGATCGATAACGATTCGCGGAAGTCGAGCGTCGCGGTGGTCGGCGTCACGGAAGAAGAACGTCGACGTCGCGGTTATGTCGTCACGGAAGACGGTTCCCGAGAGCGTGGAGTTCTTCGTCGAAGTTCGAAGGTTCTTCATGTTCTTCGTCAGAGTTGAAGAAGAAGAAGAATAAGGAGAAGCTCCAAAATTCCTCTCAAGGTGGTAAAAGAATTATATCAGAATAAAATAAGCTTTAAGCTTATATTATTACACAACTTTACCACATGAATTTCAAAGGTTTGAATTTGAACAACTCACCTCAATTAATACTTAAAGTTGTCAAACATTAATTAAAAGGAGAGTTAAAGGGAGATGGAAGGTTGGGTTTCGTGTGGGCCCCACCACACTTAATCCTCCCAAGGGAGGTTAAGTGGATGTGGGTCCCACTCCCAACTCCCTTTGGAAGGATTTAAAAAAAACAACATCAAGTTAAAATAAAATTTTGTATTTCACAAATTTTATTTAACTTAATCTAAAAACCCAAAAACTAACTTTCAACCCGTAACAAACGCAACTTCCGAAAAGGTCTCCTTAAGCGAAAATCGGCGCTGCGAGTTCATCGGTGCCCTCGGATTTCAATTCCGATCACCGGATCAAAAGTTAGGAATTCCCGCTCGTTCGTTCACTGAACGTACCCGAGCCAAACTTCGGAAATTGATTCCGGGCACTCCGGGCCTCGGAATCAGGTGCCGTCAGAAACCGCACTTTTGTAAAATTCCAAAGAAAATTAAGAAAAAATTTCCCTTGAATTTTATGGGTCTTTACATACCTGACCCCACTTGATCTTGATCCTTAATTGAAACAAAAAATCATTGATCTTTAACTTGTCACTAATCCTATGAAAAAACATTTTAAAATGTAGGGTGATCACAAAATATAAAACCTTTTGAAAACATTTCCCATTAAATAAAATACAAAACATTTGATATAATAAATAATTTCTCCAAAATCTGAATCTAAAAAAATCTAAAAGAAATACCTTTTAGAAAGGTATAATAACTTTGAAAGCCCATCTTATCTCAAAATATAATAAGATTTGAAATGAACTTGTATTTCTCCTTGAAAATTTTAAGGTCTTATTTTTTTTGAAAATAATATCTCTTTATTGAATATAACGATACTTGGAAAACTTTTAGGAAAACCATGGGGACACTAAGGATATTAAAGATTACTCTTTAGTACGAATTCCCCTTGAGAGCATTGGTTCAGTCCCCATTCCTCATAAACATAACTAATATCTTAGTGCCAAATTTTTAAATAAATCATTTTGAAAGTTTGTCTTCCTCATTATAAATAAATTAAAACAATATTTCAAAAACATTACTTATATGTAATTTAATTTTAGAGTGGAAAATTATTATATATTTATTATACTTTATCACAATTTGTTTAAAAGAAGAATCAATACAGTCATGGTAAACATTTGAAAAAACTTCTTGAAAATTACAATTAAACAAGTTCTATTATAAACATACATGAAATGTCAAGGATAACTATAATGCATGACCATTCCTATAATCATGAATAAGATCCATAAAATCTAAAGAACATTTCATGCATAAAATAATAATTTATCACCTTAAATCCCACTTGAAATTTTGTAAATAATATTCTTGAAACACACACTTCTTGAAAAAGGTTTTTTAAAATAGCATAAAAATTTATTTCTCTAATTAGGGTTTTGGAAAATTAATAGAAGATATAAAATATAATTTACTTTAATTACATAAAAAATTGGAAGTTTTATAGAGAACATGTTTTTACCTTATAATAAGGATCTTTCAAACTATAAAATATGAATTAAAAATAAATTTCCCTTACAATATGGATTTTATAAAAAATAACTTAGAGTTTAAAAAATTATCCCTTACAACAAAGGACCATTTTGGGGAAATTTAAAACAAAAAATTTAAATAATTTACCCCAATAAAATAATAGTTTTAAAAACGTAAACATATATATATTTTATAATATAAGTTTCCATTACCTTAAATATAAAAATTAAATCAATATTTGACAGTGATAATCTCTACTCATTGTGCTTGGAAATATGGAATGATGGAAAGAGAGAACCTGGGTAGTAAGAGTTGGGGTTCCCAGTGAAGAGTATAATGACTTAGGATTTTCATACATAAATATTTCATATTTTTAAATGAATATTCATTACATTACACAAACACACACCTAAGGATCATAATGGTATAGTGCATTTGGAAACTTGGACACATAAAAAACTTGTCCATAAGTAAGCTACGTCACCTCCCACTATGTTCTTCATAACTATCACCCTTTCTAGAAGTATCATACATAATACATTTCTTCATATCCTGGTAAAAGTAAACATAAAAAAGGGTGAGATCAGATTCTTAGTTAGGGTAAACAAGGGAGATACATAAGCATAACATGAACATAAGGGTATGATAACTTGATCATAACATGCAAAAACCATACCCTATATTCAAAGATTATAATCTTGAGTCATGATATAAATATTGGCAGTTCATAAGACATGAATCATATGAGAATAAAAGAACATGAGCCATGATAGTATAACATTGGTACAAGACATAAATTTGTGGCATGCACATAAACATAGAAAATCATTTCCATAACAGTAAAGACTCACTTCCCAAACTATCATAGTGGAATGAGTTTACACCCCAAACCATCATAGTAGTCAAGGTTCACTCTCAATACCATCATAGTGGACAAAGTAACTTACTGAACTGAGTTTACTCTCCATTCTAGTCATATATATATCATGAGATATAAATCTTTACCCAATGTATTGGAGAGATATATAGGTCCCACCCATTACATAATGAAAAACATATGTATGAGTTCCATAAGATCATAAAACATTCATCATATCATAACCCACGAAATAAAATGAGTTTTATAAACATTTAACCATATCATAACCTATGGAAAAGAGACAGGTTTCATAATCATTTCATCATTTCATCATAGCATAAACCATGAAAAGAAGTAGGTTTAATAAGTATTTTATCCTAGTATAACCCATGGAAGATAAATGAGTTTTATAAACATAATGTCATAATAAATATAAACCATCCAAAGAAAGAATAATAATGGTATCCTTGGATCATATCCTTAGTAAAACATAAGTAACATCAAAGGATGTTATCTTATATGGAAAATTATTTTGAAAGATCACTTGGAACATTTCTTGAGGAAAATATTTAAAAAAAAATACTTTTTGAAACTAAAAATTCATAAAATATTTTGGAAATAATTTTCTTTGAAAATAACCTTAATAACTCGTTATGGAATCTTTAAAAATCATTTAAAACATTTATTGAGGAAAATATCCTTTCTTATTAATTTTTTTAAAATATTTTCAAAATATTTTAATATGAAATTAACCTTGAAATATTATAAATAAATGTTCAATAAATGATAGGTCATGTCGATGTAGAATTCTGTTAATGTTGTACACGTTAAAATGAAGATTCATTTTACATTTTTGGTAAAATCCAAATGGGTATTGTTAGGAAAACAAAATAAAGATTCCTTTCAAAATATGTTGTAAAAAGTCATACATGGTTAATTTTTTTTAATAAATCATTGTTATAATGTTAAAAATATTTTTGAAAACATTTTTTTTATAAAACATGGTTTTGGAAGAAAAATGAGTTTTTTATCGAGGAGAGAAATAAAGATGATTTTTCTTATAAACATTGTTTTGAACTATTGAGTACATAAAGCAAGGAAAATGATGGGAAAACATGTATTATAATGGAATAAATATAGGATAAGAAAACCATGAGTTTCTTGATAGATGAATCATAATATTTTATCTTGGGAAACATAATCATAAACAATCCCGATAAATGATGATATTGTAACATAAAATCTTTACCAATTTGGTAACGTTGAATTGTATTCCCCGTGAAGTAATAACATTAAATGAAACTTTAAATATCATGAGAATACATAAATTCATGATATTACATTTCAAATATGTTGTATACACACCTCATAAAAGAAAAAAGGTGCATAACATAACATATGTCTCAAGGATGAAAAATTGAGAAAATAATCCCTTATCGCTTTGGTAACTTTTGAACCGTGAACTCCATGAGAGAGAGATCCTAAAATAGATATGTAAATAACCATAATTTTAAGGATAATCATCATAAAATAAATTCATGATCATTATATATACCACATAAAATAAACATGTAGTGAATATATCATGTATCACACAGAAAATAATAGCGAGATGAAAATCTTTTACAGTTTTTGTAATCTTTTGAATTGTAATCCCCAATAAATAATAACATAACATAAAACTTTAAATATAATTAAAATAATTATATTCATGATAAAACATTTAAAAGGTACATTATATACACCACACAAAAGAAACGAGGGGTGAATTTACATATGTCTCCCTGAAATAAAAGAGAGACTAGAAATCTCTTATCATAAGTCTCGAATTCCTTTGTACATGTTTGAACCTCCTATATAATAAATATAATTTTATTATAAATATATTATATAATCACATATATATATATATATATCATACCATATATGATTTACTTATGACCTTTTATTATCCGTTTTTAACAATTCCATGTTAAATTCACGTTTTAGGCAATAACTGCTTTGTTTTTCGTGTATTTTTAATTTGTTATTTTTGGTCCTCTTAATTTGATCATGGTTAAATAATCCATATAATATTAAAAATTATATAAATATCATATATATTCAGTATACATGTATTTATAGTGATCTATAATAGTTATAGATAGAAAATAAAATACACCGTTGATGGAGATGGTAGACTATACGTATGCATGAGTGTTGTTTCCATCCTGACAGAAAGAAAGAAATAAAGGTAAATAATATATTACCATTTCATAATAATATTTATGTAATATATATATAAATATCAAATAATTTTATTAAAATCATCCTTATTACCTTCCATGTAAAGCGTGAATGAATCACATCACTTCATGAGATGGTAGTCCATTGTACACACAAATGACGTTATCGTATTCCCACATAATGGAAAGTAAGAAGGTACATATGGTATCATGATTATAAAATCATAATAAAATAATAAATATCATGTATAAACAATAAATTCATCATTATATCCAGTCGTGATATGTGGTGATGTAAAATGAATAACATCGGTTCACGAGGTGGTAGTCCCTCGTACACACGAATAATGATTTTGTAACCCATTTAATGGAAGAGGAGAATGATTTAGGTTATTAAATTAACATAATAACATCTTAATATAAGTAATAAACTAAGGTTATTATATCACAATGGTTCAATAATAATTGAAGGAGGTGGATAAATAAATGAAATAAAATGCTTGATTAGGGATATTATCTCTTCTTTGAAAAACTTCTTTTAGTTTGCACTAAAAGGATTCTTACATTGGATTTATAACTAAAATAAGGATTATAGTATTATAGGAGTTAATTAAGAAATTTATTTGGGTAGGTATTGGACGAACCGATGAGTTTTGAAAGTGTTAAGTGGAGAGGAGTGAGGGTGACCTTTTATAAGTGAGGTGAGTAACACACTTGTAACTTTTGAAAAGAAAAAGGTGTACCTACGTTTTTCACATTTCATAGGGACCCAAAATGGTCTATTATAGAATATATAATAAATAAGGTCTAAATATTTCTATCCAATGGGTGTTGGAAATGTTTTGGGTCATTTTTAACCCTTATCATTTTAGTTTAACCCCTAGTAAACCCATTTTTACCTTAACAATGATAAATAATTTTTACTATTTTTACTATTAATTATGGTAAAAAATCAATTTTAACTCACTATATAATATAAATTATGATTATTCCAAGTATAGAATCTATTTTTCCAAATTAAATTCAAACAATTGGTAAATTTTAATTTAAAATTAATTCCGCAGTCGTAATATGAAAGTAGTTTTACAAAGAGAAAATATTCAAAACTTAAAGAAAAAATTTATATCAAAATTAAATATGAAATTGATTACAATGATCAAAATTGGATTAATATATATACATTATAAATAATTTTACATTTAAAAATATATCAAAACAACTTGTAAGTATTTAAATTCTTTAAAAGAAATGACAATTCATCCATTTATTATTCTATAAAATTCCAAACTAAATGCTTCAAGGAGTTTAAATTTCTATTGGCTTGTGGAGAAATTTAGGGATTATAATGAAAATACCTTTATTTTTATAGTTATACCCACACACACAAAAATATATATCATCTCCATAACTGATGGAACCCGAGGAAGAAGCGATGAAGCTTGGGAATCTAAAACAAACTGTTGATGATCTTTGGTTTTAAAAATGATTGTTACATTTTATTATATATATTTAAAGATATCATTGGTGTACTAGTTTAACACAAGTAAAAGGTAAACTTATATATCAAACCAAATGATAGTTGATCTATGGTTTTTAATTATGATTTTTATTATTATAAATATCCAAATAAATCATTTATTTTCATCCTCATCAAGTATACTCAAGAAGGTTTCTTTGATTAGGAAAATTACAACCAATGATATTAATGTTTTTTGTTCATTGTGGGATGAAATACCTTAGAAGGGTATATTATTTTTTTGGTAGTTTGAGAGTTATAAATTTTTTTTCCAAATGAAAATGATAGTGGAGGTAGGGTGGTATCGAGATGAGCTGTTTTGTAGGTCGTACATGTGGGTGATGACTTGTGTTTGAAGGAGAATAAGGAGATGGTAGGGGATACTAGGTTCTTCATGAGGTTGAAGACAAAGGATCAAGAATATCATACGTATCTCATTATTTAGATTGAATGGTTATCATTATATACTAATGTTTTTAAGAGGCTGAACAATAAACTGTGTTTCCCATCCCACATCGAAGATTCACTCAGTGTCGTGCTCGCATGTATTGTTAGTAGTGTCATCCACCGCTCAAGACAATGTAATGGGGTTAGAACCTAGAGAACTCTGTACATTAACACATGGGGTGGGCTGAACTGCTTACCCCATTGTGTGCCACTAGATGCACTATGTGGGAATTATGCGCTCACTATGCAACCCAGCCTGTATGCATGTGCTTGCATCCACCTTCTGCTATGCGAGCTGGTATGGCTAGCTCCCATGAATGGTTGAGATTGATCCCACAATTCATGGTTGATATGACCTATCTAGCTTGCATGGTTTCCATTTTTGTTGTTTTTATAAGTAAAATTTTAAATACCTAAAAAGAATACTAAACTAAGTTCATGATTATTAAACATTTTCATATCAATATTTTTAAAATTATATTCTTTTAAAACTTTGAAAGTATTTATACATTATGAAATTATTTATATTAAGGAAACTTTATATTTTTCATGTATTATTAATTTATCACCATGGGGTTTTAAATTAATAAAAATTATACTTCACGCATTACCCTTCTTAAAATTACATTCTAATCAAGGATTTTATAAAAATTCTAAATTGAATCATATATTATTTTATCTACTTATATTATCTTATTTTTTCAAAAAGGTAATAAAAACCATTTATCAATAGTCATATCCTTTATTCTATAAATACCCCATCTTAACAAACATTTTTTATAATCTAATCTCTGCATATTAAAGTTTTCTCACTCAAAAGGATGATTCTTATCTTTCTACTTCTATGCATTCTTACTCCCATCCTCTTCAGTAGGTTTCTACTCATGGATTATTGAAAAAAATGGGATATGATTTTTGAGTTATCATGTTTATCATATATTGTCCTCTTTTATTTTTAATGATTTTTCCAAATTTAATATTCCCAATTCCTTTGTCCGAAGAGATGTACTTGTATTGATTTTAGTTTATTATTTTAATAAAAATTACTTTATCTTGTATTAAATTTAGAAAACTTATTTATTTATATCATTTATATAAAAGATAAAAATATATTAAAATTATGGGGTGTTGCATATATACATTCTGTTAAAAAAATAAAACAATGTTATATGTCATGTTGTAAAATCATTGAAATAATATTGGAGTCAAATCTAAAATATATTTAAGGAAAAAAATTATTTTTCACTTTATTTCAATCACTTTGAAAAAAATTGAAATAAGGTTGAAGTAAAATCCATTTTAAATCACTCTCAATTTCCGTGCATAAATACCAAATTTAACATACATGAATACATAGTTTTTTATGTTACACAAAATAAAATTTATAAGAGCCTAACATATCATGTAATTTAGAAAATAATCCTATATTATTATAACATTGAATATTTATTAGGCCTTTTATAGAATTCCATAATACCATAGAATGATCCAACAATTTATTCTAGAATTAATTATGTAATAATCCATTCAATCTATACATTATTCATAGTATATTCTATTAATGACTAAATCCTTTTTAAAATTATAAAACTCATGGTTCCCATAAAAAATCCATATTTTAAGTTGAATGTGATTCCTCTAGGACTAGTTAATTTCAAAAATTAGTAATAAATACATGTACTATGATATATATTTTCATCTATGAGGGGAAACATTCATGTGGGGTTGATTTCAAAAACATCAACCAAAAATACATTTAAATTAAAAAAACTCACATATTTTTTTCACAATGTCTGTATAGTCAAATTTTTGTAAAAAAAATAGAAGACGAGGGTTTGAAAATTTAAATATTAAAAACATCAAAGTTATTTTTTTGATAAAATATATATTCATTGATATAATTATAAAATTATGTAATCTGGTATGAAACATTTAAGTACAAACATTGAATATAAATAATACAAAAATTGATAAATGACATTGATACTAGAAATCCTAACTCCATCCATCTATATGAGTAAAGGATAAATCGGTTCCAATAAAAATGATTTATTCACTTTTAAACTAAACTATATTGATGATATTATATCCAAATATAATATATAATAACTAAGTACAAGTATTGGATAACATTATAGTGATTCATTAATAAATACTCCTTTGTTCAAAATAACAACCAAAAGTCATTGAGGAATTAATTTGGAGGACATTGTACCTTTTTATAATCATAAATAGTGGAAAAAAGTATGGAATAAATTATGATGATAAAATTATAATAAAACCACAAATATATATTGATATTTTTTATTTAATACTAAGACCACCTAAAAAATTAAAACTTTTCTATGATCAATTTTAACTCTCAAAGAATAAACATCTTTAGAGGGAGAGGGGAGTGATGAATTTTTACAAAAAATATTTCATTTGTAATTATTTTACAAGTCCTTTATTAATCCTTCTAAATATACCTATTTTATAAATATTCAAGGATTCATTAATGTTTAAAACGTGATAAATTATTCATTAGTGTTACAAAATTCTTTGTGATAACTTTGGTATTTAGTATTGACTTTTACACTACATTTTTTATTATATAAATTCATTATATAATAAGATATTTAGTGTTATGATGTTATTCATTTATTTATAACTTTTTTTCTACTCTCTTTAGTTCTTTCAAGTAAAAGTTCATAATTGTTGTGAAATACCCATGTTTTAATATTACATATAATTTGTGAGCATTGTTTGAAGTAATAAAGATTGTTGTCTATTTATTATTTTAATAATAAATCTCTCCATATTGATCAAAATTTTATGATTATTATTTTTCATGGTTCCTTATTCAATTTCCTATAAATCATTCAATTGGATATTGAGCCAATTCGACCATCTAAAGGGTCATATGGACAACACAAGAATGACCACCAATTATGAGATGAAAATTGGACCTACCATGATAATTGAATTTATGGGCTCAATTCAAAAGCCCAAATTTTATTAAACTCTAATAACATGTTCTTTAATATCCAAACACATCTTGGATAAAAATTTTAAGGCCTAAATCTACTAAAAAGCTCCAAACTGATTTTTTGAAGTCCAACCCACAATTCTATTCGGGATATAAAAGAAGCACACAACCATTGAATTTTGTCTCAATATATACATAGAATTGAGCTTATATTTTGTGGTGTCAAATCCAAGATATAGGCTCCCAACTTTTTTGAATAAATGGTTCATATTTGAGGGAATTTTCTTGTCCAAAAACCCATTCACATTGTGACCTTTGAAAAAGTCTGGATAAAATTGGAATGAAACAAATTATTTAATAAAATAGCCATAACTTTGGATAAAAAATTAAAATGGGCGAAATATTTGGAGGTTGTACTATAAACATACATATCTATAACTTTGAATAAGAATATTTCTCTAGATTCGGATTTAAAAATTATAAAATTGGCAAGCCAAGTAGAGGGGTAGTTATGGAATGCAAACAGTCCACCACCTTGGGTTATAAATCCACTCCAATAT
Organism: Viscum album; assembly: GCA_963277665.1. Classification (NCBI taxonomy): domain Eukaryota; kingdom Viridiplantae; phylum Streptophyta; class Magnoliopsida; order Santalales; family Viscaceae; genus Viscum; species Viscum album. Next base: position 193,273,351 of record OY728137.1, on the reverse strand, counting down.
TCTCCTTGAAATGGGTTGTAATTTAATAACTTAAGGAGGATATTTTACATGAATAGATACTTTAAAAGTTCCTAGTAGGGCTTTTATTAATCTTGTTTCAATAAGAGAGACTTCTCCTCCACTTTTATTTTCATGTTTGTTTACTCTTGTTTTCAATTGTAATCGTGTAAGTTTATTTTCATTTCAATTAAATATTAATACATGTTTCTTCAGAATAATATATAGTTATGATACACCCTATGTTTTTAGTATTAATATTCTCCAAATTTTTTAAACCAATTTAAAATAATTCCCTTATTTCACTTTCTCATTCAATCGAAAGTCCGTGTTTAATTCTCTTCACTGTTTGTGTGTGTGTTCGACACACTACTCTTATCTTGTCCATTTTTTTTTCTCTTTTTAACTCATCACCCTAAACAAATAAACCATATTAATAACCATCTTAATATTTGAGTAAAATTACCATTGGGGTGAGACTTAATTTGGGTATGTTAAGTGATCGAGAGCTTTTGCTCGATTAATATTTTTTAAATTGATATTGTGTATGTTGAACTTAAAATGTCATGGATTAATGATATTTTTTTTAACATATGGATTCCATGGATTATTGGAACCATAAGTACTCATGGGTTCATGAAACATTGATCCTTTCATCAAAAACAATTTATTGATATTAGTTCCCCTTTTGAGGTTTGAATTAAAGCTAAAATTCTTGGAAATTACAATAAAAAATCATCTTGTGACGTGAGTGTTAATTTAATGAAATATATAGAAAAGCTAAAGGATATCACAATATTAACTCCCTAATTATGAATTCACCCCAATAATTATTAAATTGTTAAACCAAATACATAAATCATTCATTTTATATAATCTTTTCAAACAAACCCCCCATTTTCAAAAGACAAAACAAAAAACAATTGACTATTAAAAAAAGTACCATTGTAGAAGATTTGACCCAAGTGACACCATGAACATTAGCAGAGCACCAGAATATTGAAAATTCTATAGGCGACAACTGTGAAGGTACTAGGTCCCATAGTAGAAGCCGGTGTCCTAGGGATTTTAAAATTTTTCATCGATGAGATGATAGAACTTGTCATCACCAACGATCTGAGCCCCAGGATGGTCCGATGATCTCGCTTAAATTAAAAGAGCACAAAAATTAAAATTGAAAACATACCTATTAAGATCTGAATCCACGATCGATTGAAACTCTTAATTGGTGATTTTTTCTTGAAGGATCCATAGAAAGATCCCTCTATATCATCCAAACATGCTTCAAAAATTCATGGGAGAACCGATCATTGAATTCCGGGTGCTAAAATAATGATACGATGATATCTTAGACATCTCGATGATTACCGCAATCCTCTTCCTTTGATAGTTGAAGGAATTCTTGGATTTTATCTTCAGAGATATAGATAGACTCTCTCTCTATAAATTGGGAGGAGATAGAGGCTCTCATTCAAGAATGAATTAATAGTTCATTGAGAGAGAGTATATCTCTCTCTATTTATAGTGGAGGTTCTAAATACATGGTTGGGTTCCCTGACCCCTGTTTATTTAACTTACACTAAATAAATAATTATGAAGAACTAAACTGCATCAATATTATTTATTATTTTATCACATGATGATAATATATTTAAAAAATATATTACATGATAAACCCGAGTCAATTAACTTGACTCGTCATTCCCACTTAATGTTAAACGAACCTTGGATATTAAAATAATATTCATTCGATTAATATTTTATCATATTTACATAACCTGTAAATATATTTAAATAAATTCAAACCAATTATTCATAACTTGAATAATAATTAATTAATTAATTAATTTGGTGATTGATAACTTGGACAACACTCATACCTCGTGGTGGGGCTCACGATGTCCAATATTCCAATTCAGCTAAACAGGACAGATTCTTGAATATGCTATTGTGTGTGACCCTCTAGGACCTCATCTCAATAGTAGTGAATAAAATCCATAGACCAAGAGTGGGGTCTAGAAACCCATCAATGCCTTTAAAGAGATAAGTATTTTCATAGTATTGACAACCAACCTACGAACACATACTATGTACAATAATCACTTTGTCTTTAAATATATCATAAAGAAGTATGAAAAATTGTGTCATCTCCCTTTTATTTCTTTATTATTTATTGATCTATCCAAATGAATTTAACTTTTGTCTCCTTTGGCCAAAGACTTATAAAGGCAACACCATCCTAATCAACAAGGTCTGAGATATATAATTTTGTTAGCTTAGAAGTGAAAAATCCTTTCTTTACCATTGAACCAATTTCATACCACTGATGACACACCTAACACAAGATACCTCATCATGATTTCATTATCATAGGTTTTTCCTTGCATCAAAGTACACAATCAAATGATACACATTAGTAATGATCTCAAGTCAGGAGACCAATACACATTTCCATAGATAGGAACAACCAATAACACCCAAAATATGTGGTGTTCCAATTAGAGGGTGTTTCCTCATGATCTCACTACTAGAGATCACCAATTGAAAACTTCTTGAGAAGAAGTATCAATGCTTATAAAACCCTATAACATGATAGTCAAACATCTACTGTGTCTATTCAGTACAATGTATCTAGACCATATGACCTTTGTTTAAGATTAATTTCATAATATCTCAAGGTTCTCATTATATCCTGGGATCTAATATAACATTTTGATATGAAAATTAATCTGTGGACATTACGATTAAATAGTGGAAAAAAATATCAACACTATAATGGTAAGATATCATTATGTACATCTAACTGTATATAATATGGTAATCAAAAGTACTACATAGTTAGGTCTAGGGCACACACTATTTAGACACTCCCACTTTCACTAGAACCAACTTGCTAACCAAACTTGTTAGCTAATCACTTGATGAAGATCATGTTCCTATAGATTAATGACTTTAGCTTCTGGGACTACCATATTTCCACCGCATGAATATTCTACTATGTGCGACCTCATCTCCTTGAATAAAACTTCTCAAGAAATGGTAACCCTGAGTATATCCCTTTTGTCCACTATCATGACTTGACATATTTTATAGTAATAATATCATAATTTACATTATGATAAAACTTTAATTACTAGGTGTGATTACAAGAACTAGAATGAATCATTGTGTTTAACTGCTTCTTAGCTACCTCATAAGATGAAACATACTCAGTATTTGTAGGTATGGCTACCACCGGATCATATGAGCTTGTCTCACTCATCATATTATCTTAACTATAATACTAGGTCAAATTGATCTAAGGAAGACTAATTTTTGTCCCCTAAAACTAGTATCCTTTATTCTCTACATATGAGGTATATATCATTTGTACTTGTCAAAGTACAATCAGATAGTTCTGAATGCTTCACTTGTAGTTCTCCTAGATATAACTGATATTTTCCTACTATAAAGATGTCTTGGAAATATCAGTTTTTTTACATATCATGGAATATGTGATTGATCCATCACTAAAGCGTATGAAATTGGACTCACCACATGAATCTCCTCCCATGTCCCGAACATGTCATCCTAGAGAGATTATTCCATATGACATTGGTAAAAATTATTCTCTTGAATTGTTCCAACTTGTATTTTCAATACCATGTCACTATATGTATGACTGACTAGGTCCAAAAAACCATCATATCTACCTCAGTAGATCCTATTCCCTATGTAACATCCTGCCCCATCTCATTGGCTTGAGAGGGGGAAGTAATGTTACTTGGCCTTAAGCGAAGTTCCCAAGGCGCCAAAGGCTGGCAATAAATTCCAAGGGCTCAAGAATAAATTGGAGAATGATTTTCCCTTTAAAAAAACCTAACCAACCAAACAATCCATAACTATACGATGCATGTCAACAAACCAACCAAGCTCATACATTACCAAAATAACACCAACTAATCCACAATACAACCCAAAAATAATATCAAAGTACTATGGGAAAGACTAAACAAGAGACCCCAAAATAAACCAAAACACACTCCACATATCCACACCAAGATCCATGCTCCAAGCACTACCCCATCTCCCAAGCATCACTACGAGCCACTAGTAATGAGATGCTTTACCTTTACCTATGTCCCAGAATACAACATCTGTAAAAGCACTCAAGTTCCAAAGCAGGGGGTGAGTACTAATACTCAGTAGGTTTTCCCCAAATGACTTCCATACACACACCACTAGGATGAAACTGTTAGCACATTATATAAAACAGTTTATATAAAACATTAAATAGTGCAACCATTACCACAAGCCAATCATACCCTTATCAAGCCATGTCACATAGGGGAAAGCCAAAACCATGCCACAATCCATATCCCCATCACACATTAGAACAAAAAATTCCATCTTTTCAAAGACACACATAAAAAAGAAACCATTACGGTGGGACTTCCGCCCATCCCGTTCACCCCATTCAAAAATAGCAGTGCTTCCTGACCACTATCCAATATGGTGTTTTTTATGACCACTATCCATCACCATTTATAGTGAGACTCCCTGCCCACTTTCACATCCCATTCCAACAAGCCACAACCAAACATATAACTCACCAAGGCCACAACAACATGCATATAATCTTTTCCATAACATTCAAAACCACTTCAATAAATCAACCAATTATTGAAACCACCATTTAAAACATTTTCCATGCCAAAACCCTGATTCAATAAAACAACCTCTTTATTGAAAACCATTTTCATAAACCATTTCCTTGACCCAATCCAAGACAAAAATTTTAAAATATAAAATTGAAAATTTAACAACAAGAACATTCAACTATAAAACCCCTTTTTCCCAAAAAATCCACAAAACATGACCAAAGGGATTTCTAACCAATTTCACACATAAAAATCATGATTAATTTCAAGCCAAAAAAATTAATTGTAACCAAAACCACTAGTTCTAACCAAGTGGATTCAAGAGAGGAGCCACCTACCTTTAGGGTTCTGGAAAATTCGACCCACAAGCAACCGATCCCCAATCCGGGAAAATGCACCACTGAAACTACTCTAGACCCCCTTATATAACATCCAAAAGCCTTAGAATCACCACCCAAGAAACAAAAACACTATATCTACACAAAATGGATATAGATATAGAAAATTAAGAGAGAGAGGGAGATGTAGATTTAGAGAAAACCACAAAGAAACCAAGAGGAGAGAATTACCCGGTAAGAACCGCCTTCAATACACCAATAAACCCCTTAAATTTGATTCCAAAACATGTGGGAGAGAACCTCCAAACTCTGAGAACCTAAAATCCCAAGTGAGGATCAAATGGGAGAAGATTTGGAGTGAAAAAGGTTAAGCCTGAGGGAGATTAAATTTAAAAACCCCAATTTTTAAGCGGCTACACGGTTAGCCTACAAAGTTTGGAAAACCATGTGGTAACAGTGCGCACGCCACTGCCTCAAGAGAAGGGGTCCACATGGTTGCCTCTCACAGTTTGGAAAACCATGCACAAGCTGTGCTAAGCCTACTATCTCCCCTACATGGTTTCCTGGAGAACCCGCATGATTTCCCCTAACCGTTCTTAAACCGTGCACCCTTAGAAAAGCCTCCAAACTTATTCAAAACCATTACAAACTCTCCCAACCTCTTCCCAAATCATCCAAAGAACTTTAAACACATAAAAAGTAATAAAAAGAGGCTACATACCTCAAACTGGCGGTGATACATTCTCCCCACCATTGTACTTTCCATCCTCAGAAAGTAGGGAACCATTGCTTTGCCTAAAGAGCTTGGGTCATTGCTTGACTGTCTCTTTCTCCCGCTCCCAAGTATCCTCTTAAATCTGACCATGCTTCCAAAAAACACAAACTAAACCGATGCTTTTACCATGAAAGACTTTCTCTTGCCTATCCACAATCCACACTGGAACTTACACCAAGGAAGCATCCAGTTCTAGCTCAACTTGATCCCAACGAATCACATGTTCATGATCTAATTGATACTTTTTCAACTACAAAACATGAAACACGTTGTGCACTACACTAAACTGTGGTGAAAAATCCAAACGATAATCCACCTCTCTAATCCGCTCAAGTATCTCAAAATGACCAATATAACTCAGAGATAACTTACCCTGCTTCCCAAACCAACGATGTCCCAACCTTGGAGAGATTCTAAAAAACACATGATCACCCACCTCGAACGACAACGTTTGTTGACGATGGTTCATATACAATTTCTGATGACATTGAGCTGTCTACAGCTTCTTTCCGATCAACTTGATTTTCACCGTAGTCTCTTGGACAAGGCTCGGTCTGATCATTAAAGTCTTGCATGTTTCCACCCAATATAGTGGAGAAGGACATGTATCCCCATATAATGCCCCAAATAGAGTGATATTTATTGAAGCCTAATAACTGTTATTATAGGAGAACTCCACCAATGGTAAGTACTCTTCCCATGAACCACCAAAACCCATCACACAAGACCTTAACATATACTCCAAGGTTTGTATCTTCCTATCAGATTGGATATCCGTCTGAGGATGATACACCATTCTCATCATCAACTGTGTCCCAAGGGCTTGATACAAGGATTTCCAAAAATGAGATGTGAACCTTAGATCTCTATCTGATACAATTGAAACTGGAATACAATGCCTCTTTATCACCTCTGGGATATAGATTTTAGATAGATCCTCCACCGTATGAGATTCACGAATCGGGATTAAATGGGTCGAATTTGTGAGCCGATCCACAATCACCCACATGGCATCGTGTTTCATGAAAATTTTTGGGATACCCATCACAAAATCCATTGATATTTGCTCATATTTCCACACTGGGATAGGTAAAGACTACAACATGCCTGCTGGTCACTAGTGCTCTGCCTTGACTTGCTGAGAAGTCAAACATCTTGAGACAAATATAACCACATCCATTTTCATACCATCCAACCAAAACCACTCCTTCAATGCCTTATACATTTTCTAAATTCTAGGATGGACATCCCACTTGGAATGTTGATAATCCCTGAGAAGTTCCTCCTGAAAATCCACTGGTATCACCATCCTATTTTGAAAACACAAGATTAAATTCCCATTCAGTTCTCAGTTCTCAATGGTCTCCCCACCATTGAGTTTCAACCTCATCACCATGCATTCAGAATCAGATGCCTATGCCTTTCTAAACAAACTAACCAAGTCAAGAACCAAAGAAACTAGAAAGAAGACCATTTTTTCACCCCGATCCTCACATTTCAACTGCATGTCAGCTATAAATGATATCAACTGCCACTGATCTGATGCCTACTTCACCACTTGATCATATGATTTCTTACTTAATGCATCTGTCACTGAATTTCCTTTACCTTGTGTGTAGATTAAGTTGAAACCAAACATATGAAGATATTCCATCCATCTAATTTTCCTTAGGTTCAATTCTATTTGTGAAAAGATATTCTTTAAGATCTTGTGATCAGTAAACACTGTAAATTTCTCACCGAAAAGATAACAACACCACATTTTTAAATCATGAACCACTACTGCCAACTCCAAATCATGTGTTGGATATTTATTATTATGAAACCTCAACTTCCATGATCCATACACAACCACATGATCCCCCTACATGAGAACATACCCCAACCCTGGCTGAGATGCCTCACAATACACCACGTACCCTTTCCCTAGTTCTAGAAAAACCAAGATTGGTGCTGATGTTAGGAGAACCTTTAACCCTTCAAAGCATTTCTGACACTGCTCATCCCATTGAAATGGGATATTATTCCTTGTCAAAGCTGTCATCGGCGAAGCCAATCGTGAAAAATCACAAACAAAACTTCAATAATACCCAGCTAGACCAAGGAAGCTTTGTATCTCGAAAACATTCTTTGGCGGTTGCCAGGATATAACAACCTCTATCTTTTCTAGATCAACTGAAACACCCTTCTCAGAAATAACATGGACAAGGAAACAAAACTCTTGTATACAAAAGGCACACTTTGACAATTTTTCATACAACCGATGATCCCTCAAGATCCCGAACACGATTTCCAAGTTCTGATCATGTTCTACCCTTGTCCTTGAATACACGAGTATATCATAAAAAATACAACCACAAAAGAATCATGATATCTCTAAAATATCTAATTCATAAATTCCATGAACACTACTAGTGCATTTATTAGACCAAAGGGCATAACCACATACTCGTAATGGCTATATCTACTTATAAAAGATGCTTTCAGAATATGCTCCTTCCTCACTCACAATTGTTGATACCCTGACCTCAAGTCAATCTTGGAGAACCACTAGTCTCCCCTCAATTGGTCAAACAAATCATCAATTCATGGAAGTGAATATTGGTTCTTTATCGTAACCTGACTAAGTCTACAATAATCAACATAGAGACATAAGGTTCCATCCACCTTTTTAACAAACAAAACCGGTGCTGCCCACAGAGACGTGCGAGGCCGGATGAACCCTTTATTTTCTAACACTTCCAACTACACCTTTAATTCTCGTAATTCTACTGGATCCATTTGGTAAGTCAGAAGTGAGATAGGAATGGTCCCTGAAAAGAGATCAATCGTAATCCCCACTTCTCTCACGGGTGGAAACCCTAAGAATTCTTTGGGAAATACATCCATAAACTGATCCACAACTACTGGAAGAACACTTTTCTCAACACCTTTCACTAATTCCAAGGACAAGGTGTCTAACTGATACAAGATCATGCCAATAGTTGGTGCCAAAAAATATGTTGCACCTAGCTTTACACTCTTCTACCCACTAAAGATATTTCCAACTCCATCCTCCATCACAAAACTAACCATTTGTGCGTAGCAATTGGTGTGGGACTTAAACATTTCCAACCATTCCATTCTCAGGATTATAAAATAAGCATTCATCTCAAGCAATGAGAAATACCACATCAATTCGATGCCATTGAAAACTAAACAACAAACTCGGCATAGGAAGGCTCAACACTCTCTTTGACCCAGAGGAGTTTGTAGTTTCAAAACATAAGGCATCATTTCCATGCATAAACCCAAAAAATCAACGATGTGAGAAGCAAGAAAAGAATGAAAAGCACCTGTATCAAACAAATATTTCATTAATGTTGAATTTAAAAGAACTGTACCTCGCACCATGGATGGTCCCAAATAATCATCCATCACCGCTTTATCATCTCCAAACAACTTATTACTTTCCACACATTGCTCGTTGTTACCCTGGTGAGGCGTTGTGGTATTCTGAGAATCACCATGAATCACTTTACTCTGTTGCTGAGGGGTATGCTGCTGCCCCCATCCCATCAAGGCATAAGACCCCTGCTACCCCTGAGGATGTCACTAACACCCGACCTTAGAGAATTATGATAATAACATTGTAGATGACCCATATGATTACAATTATGACATGATTGAGGTTGTTTCATACAATCTTACTTGATATGGCTCATAGAACCACATTGAAAACATCACGGATTGCTCTGAGGCTTTGGAGGAAGATTCACTGATTCTGTCATCACATTCTGAGCCATACTCCCACCCTAGAAATAAATTTCCCTCTTCCAATTAAACCCATCATTCGAGTTTCTACATTTCTCATGGGTACCAACATACTTCCCCCACCTGTATTCACCACAAGATCCTACTCATCCACTGTGGCTCAGTTCACCATTTCTATGTAATCATCTATACACAACACTGCTATCTTGGAATGAATTTCTTGGTTAAACCCAGCTTCAAAAATTTAGGCCTTCAACGATGTACTACCATCCACCTCAGGTGAAAACTGCACTAAGTTCATAAAATTAGCTGCATATTACATCACTGCTATGTTTCCTTGCTTCAAAAAGAATAAATTCATTGTACACTGAATTTTGAACGTGTGAGTGTAGAATTTCTTATTAAACAATTCCTCAAACCCCTCCTATGTCACACTTTGGTCCATCCCATCTTGGACCACTATCTCCAACCACTAAAGGGAAAGATCTTCCAACATATACATAGATAGTTTCACTTTCATCTCTGTCGGTGTTCCCTAGAAGTCAAATATCTGATTCATTCTATTCATCCATGCTTCAGCCCTCTCTGTCTCTAAATCACCCCTAAATATGGGTGGATTCTGCCTTTGAAACTGAACCACATGATCTACATGACTTGGTTCATCTTCTTTATTCTCACTTCCTACTACTTGGAAAGATTTCACTATACTCTTCACTAGCTGTTGGTTGACCTGGGGCTCAGGTGAAACCACATTTTCAGCAGCTTCCTCTGGTTGGTCACTACGACGCATACCCGATGCCATTTCTATCAATACAAAAACAACCATAAGTCTCACTCCCTTTACAATAAAGGGTATACAATTTTCAAATTTAATCACATAACAACTATCACAATCAGTCTTTCCATAAGTTCACATTTACCATGGTGCACTATTTTGAAAAATCCACCATGTTTTGAAAATCAACCAATTTTCAAAATACCACTAGTTTCCATGTTTCAAATCCTTCCGTTTTGAAACCCAATTCATATTTTTAAAATTCAACACATTCATATCACACCATATAGATCATTATACCCAAGGAAATATGCATCTTAGTGGGAAGTCATTTCTACCATGCATGCCATGCTCATCTCATTGGCTACACCCATGACAATGAGATTTCCAATGCCTATAAGTGTCTCCAAACACTTACAAACCCAAATCCCTGGTAACTTTAAGTTCAACATAAAAGGGTTAGATTCATCCTTTTGTGCTATACATTAAAAGTTCTGATAATCATATGCTTTGATACCATTCTGAATCAATGAATAGACCAAGAACGAATGTCAACACCAAGACAAACAATCAACAAAAAGGATCGAACAACTACTCTCACTTAAAAGCCAAGGACCGAACAAACCGATACCACTTGTAACATCCCACCCCATCTCATTGGCTTGAGAGGGGGGAGGAATGTTACTTGGCCTTAAGTGATGTTCCCAAGGCACCAAAGTCTGGAAATAAATTCCAAGGGCTCAAGAATAAATTAGAGAATGATTTTCCCTTTAAAAAAACCTAACCAACTAAACAATCCAGAACTTTACGATGCATGTCAACAAACCAACCAAGCTCATACATTACCAAAATACAACCAACTAATCCACAATACAACCCAAAAATAATATCAAAGTACTATGAAAAAGACTAAACAAGAGACCCCAAAATAAACCAAAACACACTCCACATATCTGCACCAAGATCCATGCTCCAAGCACTACCACATCTCCCAAGCGTCACTACGAGCCACTAGTAATGAGATGCTTTACCTTTACCTATGTTCCAGAATACAACATCTGTAAAAGCACCCAATTTATAAAGCAAGGGGTGAGTACTAATATTCAGTAGGTTTTCCCCAAATGACTTCCATACACACACCACTAGGATGAAACTGTTAGCACATTATATAAAACAGTTTATATAAAATATTAAATAGTGCAACCATTACCACAAGACAATCATACCCTTATCAAGCCATGTCACACAGAGGAAATCCACAACCATGCCATAATCCATATCCCCATCACATATTAGCACAAAAAATTCCATCTTTGCAAAGCCACACAAAACAAAGAAACCATTACGGTGGGACTTCCGCCCATCCCGTTCATCCCATTCAAAAATAGCAGTGCTTCCCGACCACTATCGAATATGGTGGTTTTTACGACTACTATCCATCACCATTTATAGTGAGACTCCCTGCCCACTTTCATATCCCATTCCAACAAGACACAACCAAACATATAACTCACCAAGGCCACAACAACATGCAAATAACCTTTTCTATAACATGAAAAACCACTTTAATAAATCAACCATTTATTGAAACCACCATTTAAAACATTTTCCATGCCAAAACCCTGATTCAATAAAACAACCTCTTTATTGAAAACCATTTTTATAAACCATTTCCTCGAACCAATCCAAGATACAAATTTTAAAATATAAAATATAAAATTTAACAACAAGAACATTCAACTATAAAACCCCCTTTTCCCCAAAAATCCACAAAACATGACCAAAGGTATTTCTAACCAATTTCACACATCAAAATCACAATTAATTTCAAGACAAAAATTAATTGTAACCAAAACAACTAGTTCTAACCAAGTGGAGTCAAGATAGGATCCACCTACCTTTAGGGTTCTGGAAAATTCGACCCACAAGCAACCGATCCCCAATTCGGGAAAATGCACCACTAAAACCGCTCTAGACCCCCTTACATAACATCCAAAAGTATTAGAATCAACACCCAAGAAACCAAAAAACTATATCTACAAACAATGGATGTAGATATAGAAAATTAAGAGAGAGAGGGAGATGTAGATTTAGAGAAAACCACAAAGAAACCAAGAGGAGAGACTTACCCGGTAAGAACCACCTTCAATCCACCAATAAACCCCTTAAATTTGCTTCCAAAACATGTGGGAGAGAACCTCCAACCTCTAAGAACCTAAAATCCCAAGTGAGGATCGAGTGGGAGAAGATTTGGAGTGAAAAAGGTTAAGCCTGAGGGAGATAGAATTTAAAAACCCCAATTTTTAAGCGGCTGCACGATTAGCCTGCACGGTTTGGAAAACCGTGTGGTAACAGTGCACACGCCACTACCTCAAGAGAAGGGGTCTGCATGGTTTCCTCTCACAGTTTGGAAAACCATGAACAAGCTGTGTGAATCCCACTATCTCCCCCTACATGGTTTCCTGGAGAACCAGCATGATTTCTCCTAACCGTTCTTAAACCGTGCACCCTTAGAAAAGCCTCCAAAATTATTCAAAACAATTACAAACTCTCCCAAACTCTTCTCAAATCATCCCAATAACTTTAAAAACATAAAAAGGAATAAAAAAAGGATACATACCTCAAAATGGTGGTGCTATATTCTCCCTACCATTGGACTTTCCATCCTCAGAAAGTAGGGAACCATTGCTTTATCGAAAGAGCTTGGGTCATTGCTCGAACGTCTCTTTATCCCGCTCCCAAGTATCCTATGGAATCTGACCATGCTACCACAAAACACAAACTAAACTGATGCTTTTACCATGCAAGACTTTCTCTTGCCTATTCACAATCCGCACTGGCATGTAAACCAAGGAAGCATCCAGTTATAGCTCAACATGATCCCAATGAATCACATGTTCATGATCTGATTGATACTTTTTCAACTACGAAACATGAAACACATTGTGCACTACACTAAATTGTGGTGAAAAATCCAAACGATAAGCCACCTCTCTAATATACTCAAGTATCTCAAAAGGCCTAATATACCTCAGAGATAACTTACCCTACTTCCTAAACCGACGATGTCCCAACCATGGAGAGATTCTAAAAAACACATGATCACCCACCTCGAACGACAACGTTTGTTGACGATGGTCTGTATACAATTTTTGATGACATTGAGATGTCTCCATCTTCTTTCCGATCAACTTGATTTTCTCCGTAGTATCTTGGATAAGGCTCGGTCTGATCATCAAAGTCTTGCTTGTTTCCACCCAACATAGTAGAGAACGACACAGATCCCCATATAATGCCCCAAATGGAGCCATATTTATTGAAGCCTAATAACTGTTATTATAGGAGAACTCCACCAATGGTAAGTTCTCCTCCCATGAACCACCAAAACCCATCACACAAGCCCTTAACATATCCTCCAAGGTTTGTATCTTCCTCTTAGATTGGACATCCGTCTGAGGATGATACACCATTCTCATCATCAACTGTGTCCCAAGGGCTTGCTATAATGATTTCCAAAAATGAGATGTGAACCTTGGATCTCTATCTGATACAATTGAAACCGGAACACCATGCCTCTTTATCACCTCTAGGATATAGATTTTGGATAGATCCTCCACCATATGATATTCACGAATCAGGATTAAATGGGCCGACTTTGTGAGCCGATCCACAATCACCCACATAGCATCGTGTTTCCTGAACATTCTTGGGATACCCATCACAAAATCCATTGTTATTTGCTCCTATTTCCACACTGGGATAGGTAAAGACTGCAACATGCTTGCTGGTCACTGGTGCTCTGCCTTGACTTGCTGAGAAATCAAACATCTTGAGACAAATCTGACCACATCCCTTTTCATACCATCAAACCAAAACCGCTCCTTCAACGCCTTATACATTTTCTAAATTCTAGTATGGACATCCCACTTGGAATGATGATAATCCCTGAGAAGTTCCTCCTAAAAATACACTGGTACCACCATCCTATTTCTAAAACACAAGAATGAATTCCCATTCAGTTCTCAGTTCTCAATGGTCTCCCCACCATTGAGTTTCAACCTCATCACCATACATTCAGAATCAGATGCCTGTGCCTTTCTAAACAAACCGACCAAGTCAAGAACCAAATAAACTATAAATAAGACCATTTTGTCACCCCGATCCTCACATTTCAACTGCATGTCATCTATGACTGATATCAACTGCCACTGATCTGATGCCTACTTCACCACTTGAGCATATGATTTCCTACTTAATGCATTTGTCACCGAATTTCCTTTACCTTGTGTGTTGATTAAGTTTAAACCAAACAAATAAAGATATTCCATCCATATTCTTTTCCTCGGGTTCAATTCTCTTTGTGAAAAGATATTCTTTAAGATCTTGTGATCAGTAAACACTGTAAATTTCTCACCGAAAAGATAACAACACCGCATTTTTAAATCATGAACCACTACTTCCAACTCCAAATCACGTGTTGGATATTTCTTATTATGAAACCTCAACTTCCATGATCCATACACAACCACATGATCCCCCTACATGAGAACATACCCCAACCCTGGCCGCGATGCCTCACAATACACCACATACCCTTTCCCTAGTTCTAGAAAAACCAAGATTAGTGCTGATGTTAGGAGAACCTTTAACCCTTCAAAGCATTTCTGACACTGCTCATCCCATTGAAATGGGATATTTTTCCTTCTCAAAGCTGTCATCGGTGAAGCCATTATTGAAAAATCACAAACAAAACTTCAATAATACCCAGCTAGACCAAGGAAGCTTTGTATCTCAAAAACATTCTTTGGCGGTTGCCAAGATATAACGACCTATATCTTTTCTAGATCAACTGAAACACCCTTCTCAGAAACAACATGACCAAGGAAACAAACCTATTGTATACAAAAGGTACACTTTGAAATTTTTTCATACAACCGATGATCCCTCAAGATCCCCAACATGATTTCTAAGTGCTGTTCATGTTCTACTCTTGTCCTTGACTACACGAGTATATCATAAAAAATACAACCACAAAAGAATCTCGATATCTCTGAAATATCTAATTCATCAATTCCATGAACACTGCTGGTGCATTCATTAGACCAAAGGGAAAAACCACATACTTGTAATGGCTATATCTACTTCTAAAATCTGTTTTCGGAATATCCAACTTCCTCACTCACAAGTGTTGATACCCTGACCTCAAGTCAATCTTGGAGAACCACTAGTCTCCCCTCAACTAGTCAAACAAATCATCAATGCATGGAAGTGGATATTGGTTCTTTATCGTAACCAGATTAAGTCTATAATAATCAACATAGAGCCATAAGGTTCTATCCGCCTTTTTAACAAACAAAATTGGTGCTAACCACAGAGATGTGCTAGGACGAATGAACCCTTTATTTTCTGACACTTCCAACTACACCTTTAATTCTCGTAATTATACTGGTGCCATTCGGTAAGTCGGAAGTGAGATAGGAATGGTCCCTGAAAAGAGATCAATCGTAATATCCACTTCTCATGGGTGGAAACCCTGAGAATTCTTTGGGAAATACATCCATAAACTGATCCACAACTGCTGGAAGAACACTTTTCTCAACACCTTTCACTAAGTCCAAGGACAAGGCCTCTAACTGATACAAGATCATGCCAATAGTTGGTTCCAACAAATATGTTGCACCCATATTTACACTCTTATCCCCTCTAAAGATATTTCCAACTCCATCCTCCATCACAAAACTAACCATTTGTGTATATCAATCGATGTGGGACTTAAACATTTCCAACCATTACATTCCGAGGATTAAAAAATAAGCATTCATCTCAAGCACTGAGAAATCCCACATCAATAGATGCCATTGACAACTAAACAACAACCATGACATAGGAAGGCTCAACACTCTCTTTTACCTAGAGGAGTTTGTAGTTTCAAAACAGAAGGCATTATTTCCATGCATAAACCCAAAAAATCAATGATGTGAGAATCAAGAAAAGAATGAAAAGCACATGTATCAAACAAATCTTTCATCAATGTTGAATTTAAAAGAACTATACCTCGCACCATGGATGGTCCCAAATGATCTTCCATCACCAATTTCTCATCTCCAAACAAATTATTACTTTCCACACATTTCTCCTTGTTACCCTGGTGAGGCGTTGTGGTATTCTGAGAATCACCATGAATCACTTTACTCTCTTTCTGAGGGGTATGCTGCTGCCCCTATCCCATCAAGGCATAAGACCCCTACTACCCCTGAGGAGTGTCAAAAACACCTGACCTCATAGAATTATGAAAATAACATTGTATATGACCCATATGATTACAATTATGACATTCATGAGGTTTTTTCATACAATCTCTCTTGATGTGGCTCATAGAACCACATTGAAAACATCACAGCTTGCTCTGAGGATTTGGAGGAAGATTCACCGATCCTGTCATCAGATTCAGAGCCATACTACCACCCTAGAAATAAATGTCCCTTTTCCACTTGAACCCATCATTCGAGTTCCTATATTTCTCATGGGTATCAACATACTTCCCCCACCTGTATGCCCCACAAGATCCTGCTCATCCACTGTGGATTGGTTCACTATTTCTATGCAATCATCTATACACAACACTGCTATCTTGGAATGAATTTCTTGGTTCAACCCAGCTTCAAAAATTTATTCCTTCAACGATGTACTACCAGCCACCTCAGGTGAAAACCACACTAAGTTCATAAAATTAGCTACATATTACATCACTTCCATGTTTCCTTGCTTCAAAAAGAATAAATTCACTGTACACTGAATTTTGAACGTGAGAGGGTAGAATTTTTTATTAAACAATTCCTCAAACCCCTAACATGTCACACTTTGGTCCATCCCAGCTTCGACCACTAGTTCCAACCACTGAAGGGAAAGATATTCTAACATATACGTGGCTAGTTTCACTTTCAGCTCTGCCGGTGTTCCCCAGAAGTCAAATATTCGATTCGTTCTATTCAGCCATGCTTCAACCCTCTCTGGCTCTGAATCACCCCTAAAGATGGGTGGATTCTACCTTTGAAACTGAACCACATGATCTACATGCCTTGGTTCATCTTCTTTATTCGCACTTCCTACTACTTGGAAAAATTTCACTATACTCTTCACTAGCTGCTGGTTGACCTGGGGCTCAGGTGCAACCACATTTTCAGTAGCTTCCTCTGGTTGGTCACTACGACGCATACCCGGTGCCATTTCTATCAATACAAAAAAAACCATAAGTCTCACTTCCTTTACAAGAAAGGGTATACAATTTTTAAATTTAATCACATAACAACTATCACAATCAGTCTTTCCACAAGTTCACATTTCCCACGGTGCACTATTTTGAAAAATCCATCATGTTTTGAAAATCAACCAATTTTCAAAATACCACTACTTTCCATGTTTCAAATACTTCCATTTTGAAACCCAATTCATATTTTTAAATTCAACACATTCATATCACACCATATAGATCATTATACCCAAGGAAATATGCATCCTAGTGGGAAGTCATTTCTACCTTGCATGCCATGCTCATCTCATTGGCTAGAACCATGACAATGAGATTTCCAATGCCTATAAGTGTCTCTAAACACTTATATACCCAAATCCCTAGTAACTTTAAGTTCAACATAAAAGGGTTAAATTTGTCCTTTTATGCTATACATTACAAGTTCTGATAATCCTATGTCTTGATACCGTTCCAAATCATTGAATAGACCAAGAACGAATGTCAACACTAAGAAAAACAATAAACAAAAAGGATCGAACAACTACTCTCACTTAAAAGCCAAGGACCGAAGAAACTGATACCACTTGTAACATCCCACCCCATCTCATTGACTTGAGAGGGGGGAGGAATGTTACTTGGCCTTAAGCGATGTTCCCAAGGCACTAAAGGATGGAAATAAATTCCAAGGGCTCAAGAATAAATTGGAGAATGATTTTCCCTTTAAAAAAACCTAACCAACCAAACAATCCAGAACTATACGATGCATGTCAACAAACCAACCAAGCTCATACATTACCAAAATACAACAAACTAATCCACAACACAACCCAAAAATAATATCAAAGTACTATGCAAAAGACTAAACAAGAGACCCCAAAATAAACCAAAACACACTCCACATCTCCACACCAAGATCCATGCTCCAAGCACTACCACATCTCCCAAGTATCACTACGAGCCACTAGTAATGAGATGCTTTACCTTTACCTATGTCCCAGAATACAACATCTGTAAAAGCACCCAAGTTCCAAAGCGGGGGGTGAGTACTAATACTCAGTAGGTTTTCCCCAAATCACTTCCATACACACACCACTAGGATGAAACTGTTAGCAAATTATATAAAACAGTTTATATAAAACATTATATAGTGTAACCATTACCACAAGCCAATCATACCCTTATCAAGCCATGTCACATAGGGGAAAGGCACAACCATGCCATAATCCATATCCCCATCACACATTAGCACAAAAAATTCCATCTTTGCAAAGCCATGCACAACAAAGAAACCATTATGGTGGGACTTCCGCCCATCCCGTTCACCCCATTCAAAAATAGCAGTGCTTCCTGACCACTATCCAATATGGTGGTTTTTACGACCACTATCCATCAACATTTATACTAAGACTCCATTCCCAATTTCACATCCCATTCCAACAATCCACAACCAAAAATATAACTCACCAAGGCCACAACAACATGAAAATAACCTTTTCCATAACATGAAAAACCACTTCAGTAAATCAACCATTTATTGAAACCACCATTTAAAACATTTTCCATGCCAAAACCCTGATTCAATAAAACAACTTCTTTATTGAAGACCATTTTCATAAACCATTTCCTTGACCCAAGCCAAGACAAAAAATTTAAAATTTAAAATTTAAAATTTAACAACAAGAACATTCAACTGTAAAACCCCCTTTTCCCCAAAAATCTACAAAACATGACCAAAGGGATTTCTAACCAATTTCACACATCAAAATCACAATTAATTTCAATCCAAAAAAATTAATTTTAACCAAAACCACAAGTTCTAACCAAGTGTAGTCAAGAGAGGAGCCACCTACCTTTAGGGTTCTGGAAAATTCGACCCACAAGCAACCGATCCCCAATCCGGGAAAATGCACCACTGAAACCACTCTAGACCCCCGTACATAACATCCAAAAGCCTTAGAATGAACACCCAAAAAACAAAAACACTATATCTACACAAAATAGATGCAGATATAGAAAATTAAGAGAGAGAGGGAGATCTAGATTTAGAGAAAACCACAAAGAAACCAAGAGGAGAGACTTACCCGGTAAGAACCGCCTTCAATCCACCAAAAAACCCCTCAAATTTTCTTCCAAAACATGTGGGAGAGAACCTCCAACCTTTGAGAACATAAAATCCCAAGTGAGGATCATGTGAGAGAAGATTTGGAGTGAAAAAGGTTAAGCCTGAGGGTGATCGAATTTAAAAACCCCAATTTTTAAGCGGCTGCCCGGTTAGCCTGCACGGTTTGGAAAACCGTGTGGTAACAGTGCGCATGCCACTACCTCAAAAGAAGGGGTCCGCATGGTTGCCTCTCACAATTTGGAAAACCACGCACATGCTGTGCGAAGCCTACTATCTCCCCCTACATGTTTTCCTAGAGAACCCGCATGATTTCCCCTAACCGTGCTTAAACCGTGCACCCTTAGAAAAGACTCCAAACTTATTCAAAACCATTACAAACTCTCCCAACCTCTTCCCAAAGAATCACAAGAACTATAAACACATAAAAAGGAATAAAAAAAGGTTACATACCTCAAAATGGTGGTGTTACATTCTCCCCACCATTAGACTTTCCATCCTCAGAAAGTAGGGAACCATTGCTTTGCTGAAAGCGCTTGGGTCATTGCTTGACCGTCTCTTTCTCCCGCTCCCAAGTATCCTCTTGAATCTGACCATGCTGCCAAAAAACACAAACTAAACTGATGATTTTACCATGAAATACTTTCTCCTGCCTATCCACAATCCGCACTGGCATGTACACCAAGGAAGCATCCAGTTCTAGCACAACATGATCCCAACGAATCACATGTTCATGATCTGATTGATACTTTTTCAACTACAAAACATGAAACACATTTTGAAATGCACTAAACTGTGGTGAAAAATCCAAATGATAATCCACCTCTCTAATCCGCTCAAGTATCTCAAAATGCCCAATATACCATAGAGACAACTTACCTTGCTTCCCAAACCAACAATGTCCCAACCTTGGAGAGATTCTAAAAAACACATGATCACCCACCTCGAACGACAACATTTGTTAACAGTGGTCCCTATAAAATTTTTGATGACATTGAGCTGTCTCCATCTTATTTCTGATCAACTTGATTTTCTCCGTAGTCTCTTGGAAAAGGCTTGGTCTGATCATCAAAGTCTTGCATGTTTCCACCCAACATAGTGGAGAATGACACAGATCCCCATATAATGCCCCAATTGGATCCATATTTATTGAATCATTATAACTGTTATTATAGGAGAACTCCACCAATGGTAAGTTCTCCTCCCATGAACCACCAAAACCCATCACAAAATCCCTTAACATATCCTCCAAGTTTTGTATCTTTCTCTCAGATTGGACATCCGTCTGAGGATGATACACCGTTCTCATCATCAACTATGTCCCAAGGGATTGCTACAAGGATTTCCAAAAATGAGATGTGAACCTTGGATCTCTATCTAATACAATTGAAACTGGAACACCATGCCTCTTTATCACCTTTGGGACATAGATTTTGGATAGATTCTCCACCGTATGAGATTCATGAATCAGGATTAAATAGGCCGACTTTATGAGCCAATCCACAATCACCCACATGGAATCGTGTTTCTTGACCATTCTTGGGATAACCATTACAAAATCCATTTCTACTTGCTCATATTTCCACACTGGGATAGGTAAAGACTGCAACATGCCTGCTGTTCGCTGGTGCTCTGCCTTGACTTACTGAGAAGTCAAACATCTTGAGACAAATCTGACCACATCCCTTTTAATACCATCCAACCAAAACCGATCCTTCAATGCCTTATACATTTTATAAATTCTAGGATGGAAATCCCACTTGTAATGATGATAATCCCTGAGAAGTTACTCCTGAAAAACCACTGGTACCACCATCCTATTTCAAAAACACAAGACTGAATTCCCATTTAGTTACCAGTTCTCAATGGTCTCCCCACCATTGAGTTTAAACCTCATCACCATACATTCAGAATCATATGACTGTGCCTTTCTAAAAAAACCGACCAAGTCAAGAACCAAAGAAACTAGAAATAAGACCATTTTTTCACCCCGATCGTCACATTTCAACTGCATGTCAGCTATGAATGATATCAACTGCCACTGATCTGATGCCTACTTCACCACTTGAGCATATGATTTCCTACTTAATGCATCTATCACCGAATTTCCTTTACCTCGTGTGTAGATTAAGTTGAAACCAAACATATGAAGACATTCCATCCATCTCCTTTTCCTTAAGTTCAATTCTCTTTGTGAAAAGATATTCTTTAAGATCTTGTGATCAGTAAACACTGTAAATTTCTCACCGAAAAGATAACAACACCACATTTTTAAAGCATGAACCACTACTACCAACTCCAAATCATGTGTTGGATATTTCTTATTATGAAACCTCAACTTCCATGATCCATACACAACCACATGATCCCCCTACATGAGAACATACCCCAACCCTGGCCGTGATGCCTCACAATACACCACGTACCCTTTCCCTAGTTATAGAAAAACGAAGATTGGTGCTGATGTTAGGAGAATCTTTAACCCTTCAAAGCATTTTTGACACTACTCATCCCATTTAAATGGGATATTCTTCCTTGTCAAAGCTGTCATCGGCGAATCCAATCGTGAAAAATCAAAAACAAAACTTCAATAATACCCAGCTAGACCAAGGAAGCTTTGTATCTCAAAAAGATTCTTTGGCGGTTTCCAGGATATAACAACCTCTATCTTTTCTAGATCAACTAAAACACCCTTCTCAGAAATAACATGGCCAAGTAAACACACCTCTTGTATACAAAAGGCACACTTTGACAATTTTTCATACAACCAATGATCCCTCAAGACCCCTAACACGATTTCCAAGTGCTTCTCATGTTCTACCCTTTTCCTTGAATACACGAGTATATCAGAAACAAATACAACCACAAAAGAATCCCGATATCTCTGAAATATCTAATTCATCAATTCCATGAACACTGCTGGTGCATTCATTAGACCAAAGTTCATAACCACATACTCATAATGGCTATATATACTTATAAAATCTATTTTCGGAATATCCTCCTTCCTCACTCACAACTGTTGATACCCTGACCTCAAGTCAATCTTGGAGAACCACTAGTCTCCCCTCAACTGGTCAAACAAATCATCAATGCATGGACGCAGATATTGGTTCTTTATTGTAACCTGATTAAGTATACAATAATCAACATAGAGACATAAGGTTCCATCCACCTTTTTAACAAACAAAACCAGTGCTTCCCACAGAGACGTGCTAGGCCGAATGAACCCTTTATTTTCTAACACTTCCAACTACACCTTTAATTCTCGTAATTCTACTGGTTCCATTCGGTAAGTCGTAATTGAGATAATAATGGTCCCTGAAAAGAGATCAATCGTAATATCCAATTCTATCATGGGTAGAAACCCTGAGAATTATTTGGGAAATACATCCATAAACTGATCCACAACTGCTGGAAGAACACTTTGCTCAACACCTTTCACTAATTCCAAGGAAAAGGCCTCTAACTGATACAAGATCATGCCAATAGTTGGTGCCAATAAATATGTTGCTCCCAGCTTTTCACTCTTCTCCCCTCTAAAGATATTTCCAACTCCATCTTCCATCACAAAACTAACCATTTGTGCATAGTAATCGATGTGGGACTTAAACATTTCCAACCATTCCATTCCCAGGATTAAAAAATAAGCATTCATCTCAAGCACTGAGAAATACCACATCAATTCAATGCCATTGAAAACTAAACAACAACCTCGACATAGGAAGGCTCAACACTCTCTTTGACCCAGAGGAGTTTGTAGTTTCAAAACAGAAGGCATCATTTCCATGCATAAACCCAAAAAATCAATGATGTGAGAAGAAAGAAAATAATTAAAAGCACCTGTATCAAACAAATCTTTCATCAATGTTGAATTTAAAATAACTATACCTCGCACCATGGATGGTCCCAAATGATCATCCATCACCACTTTCTCATCTCCAAACAACTTATTACTTTCCAAACATTGCTCCTTGTTACCCTGGTGAGGCGTTGTGGTATTATGATAATCACCATGAATCAGTTGCTGAGGGGTATGCTGCTGCCCCCGTCCCATCAAGGCATAAGACCCCTGCTACCCCTAAGGAGTTTCACTAACACTCGACCTCAGAGAATTCTGACAATAACATTGTAGATGACCCATATGATTACAATTATGACATGGTTGAGGTTGTTTCATACAATCTCGCTTGATGTGGCTCATAGAACCACATTGAAAACATCACGGCTTGCTCTAAGGCTTTGGAGGAAGATTCACCGATTCTGTCATCAGATTCTAATCCATACTCCCACCCTAGAAATAAATGTCCCTCTTCCACTTGAACCCATCATTCGAGTTCCTAAATTTCTCATGGGTACCAAAATACTTCCCCCACCTATATCCCCCACAAGATCCTGATCATCCACTGTGGCTCGGTTCACCATTTCTATGTAATCATCTATACACAACACTGCTATCTTGGAATGAATTTCTTGGTTCAACCCAGCTTCAAAAATTTATGCCTTCAACGATGTACTACCATCCACCTCAGGTGTAAACCGCACTATGTTCATAAAATTAGCTGCATATTACATCACTGCCATGTTTCCTTGATTCAAAAAGAATAAATTCATTGTACACTGAATTTTTAACGTGCGAGGGTAGAATTTTTTATTAAACAATTCCTCAAACCCCTCCCATGTCACACTTTGGTCCATCCCAGCTTGGACCACTAGCTCCAACCACTGAAGGGAAAGATCTTCCAACATATACATGGCTAGTTTCACTTTCAGATCTTCCGGTGTTCCCCAGAAGTCAAATATCTAATTCATTCTATTCAACCATGCTTTAGCCCTCTATGACTCTGAATCACCCCTAAATATGGGTGGATTCTGCCTTTGAAACTGAGCCACGTGATCTACATGACTTGGTTCATCTTCTTTATTCCCACTTCCTAATACTTGGAAAGATTTCACTATACTCTTCACTAGCTGCTGGTTGACCTGGGACTTAGGTGCAACCACATTTTCAGCAGCTTCCTCTGGTTGGTCACTATGACGCATACCCGGTGCCATTTCTATCAATAAAAAAACAACCATAAGTCTCACTCCATTTACAATAAAGGGTATAAAATTTTCAAATTTAATCACATAACAACTATCAAAATCAGTCTTTCCACAAGTTCACATTTCCCATGGTGCACTATTTTGAAAAATACACCATGTTTTGAAAATCAACCAATTTTCAAAATACCACTAGTTTCCATGTTTCAAATCCTTCTATTTTGAAACCCAATTCATATTTTTAAAATTCAACACATTCATATCACACCATATAGATCATTATACCCAAGGAAATATGAATCCTAGTGGGAAGTAATTTCTACCATGCATGCCATGCTCATCTCATTGGCTACACCCATGACAATGAGATTTCCAATGCCTATAAGTGTCTCCAAGCACTTATATACCCAAATCCCTGGAAACTTTAAGTTTAACATAAAAGGGTTATATTCGTCCTTTTATGATATACATTACAAGTTCCGATAATCCTATGCCTTGATACCATTCCGAATCAATGAATAGACCAAGAACGAATGTCAACACCAAGACAAACAATTAACAAAAAGGATTGAACAACTACTCTCACTTAAAAGCCAAGGACCGAACAAACTGATACCACTTGTAACATCCCACCCCATCTCATTGGCTTGAGAGGGCATAGGAATGTTACTTGGCCTTAAGAGATGTTCCCAAGGTGCCAAAGACTGTCAATAAATGCCAAGGGCTCGAGAATAAATTGTGGAATGATTTTCCCTTAAGACAAAGCTAACCAACTAAACAATCCAAAACTATATGATGTATGTCAAAAAACCAACCAAGATCATACATTACCAAAATACAACCAACTAATCCACAATACAACACAAAAACAATATTAGAGTACTATGCAGAATACTAAACAAGACACCCCAAAATAAACTAAAACACACTCCACAACTCCTCACCAAGATCCATGCTCCAAGAACCACCACATATCCCAAGAATCACTATGATCCACTAGCAATGGGATGCTTTA
The DNA here is from genome assembly GCA_963277665.1 of Viscum album. NCBI lineage: Eukaryota > Viridiplantae > Streptophyta > Magnoliopsida > Santalales > Viscaceae > Viscum > Viscum album. The sequence continues at coordinate 193,247,647 of OY728137.1, read as the reverse complement.
CCTTTACATATGTCCCAGAATACAACATCTACAAAATCACCCAAGTTCCAAAGTAGGGGGTGAGTACTAATACTCAGTAGGTTCTCCCCAAATGACTTCGATACGCACGCCACTAGGATGAAATCATTAGCACATTATATAAAATAGTTTATATAAAACATTAAATAGTGGAACCATTACCACAAGACAAAAATACCCTTATCAAGCCATGTCACATAAGGGAAAGCCACAACAATGACATAATCCATATCCCCATCACCAATTATCACAAAAAATTCCATCTTTACAAATCCACACACAAAAAAGCAACCATTACGGTGGTACTTCCACCCATCCCGTTCACCCCATTCACAACTAGTGGTGCTTCCTGACCACTATCCAATATGGTGGTTCTTCCGACCACTATCCATCACCATTTATAATGAGACTCCCCTCCCACTTTAAAATACCATTCCAACAAGCCACAACCAAACATATAACCCACCAAGTCCACAACAACATGTAAATAACCATTTCCATAACATGCCAAACCACTTAAATAAATCACCCATTTATTGAAACCACCATTTAAAACATTTTCCATGCTAAAACCCCAATTTAATAAAAAAATATCTTTATTTAAAACCATTTTCATAAACCATTTCCTTGAACCAATCCAAACAATAAATTTTAAAATATACATTTTAAAATTCAACAACAAGAACATTCAACCGTAAAACCCCCTTTTCCCAAAAAATCCACAAAACATGACCAAAGGGATTTCTAACCAATTTAGCACATTAAAATTACAATTAATTTCAAGAAAAAAAATTAATTGTAACCAAAACCATTAGTTCTAACCCAATGGAGTCGATATAGAATCCACCTACCTTTAGGGTTCTGGTGAATTCACCCCACAAGCAACTACACCCCAATCCGGGAGAACTCACCACTGAAACTACTCTAGATCCCCTTACCTAACATCCACAAGCCTTAGAATCAACATACAAGGCAACCAAAACTCTATATCTACACACAATGGGTGTATATCTAGAAAACTGGGAGAGATGGAGATGTAGATTTAGAGAAAACCACAAAGAAACCAAGAGGAGAGAATTACTCAGGAAGAACCGCCTTCAATCCACCAATAAAACCCTTAAATTTGCTTCCAGAACGTGTGGTAGAGCACCTTTAACATTTTAAAACCCTAAATCCCAAGTGAGGCTCGAGTGGGATAATATTTTGAGTGAAATAGGTTAAGCCTGAGGGAGCCCGGATTTAAAAATCCCAATTTTTAAGTGGTCGCACGGTTAGCCCACACGGTTTGGAAAACCGTGTGATAACTATGCATATGCCACTGCATTGAAAGAAATGGTCCACATAGTTTCCTCACATAGTTTGTAAAGCCATTCATAGGCCATGCAAAGCCTACTGTGCCCCCTTGCATGGTTTCCTGGAGAACCCGCAAGGTTTCCCTTAACTGTGCTCAAACCGTGTACCCTTAGAAAAGCCTCTAAACTTATTCAAAACCATTCCAAACTCTCCCAAACTCTTCCCAACACATCCCAAGGAATTTAAACACATAAAAATAAATAAAAAAGGACGCATACTTCAAACTAGGGGTACTACACCCTGTAACTTAGGTTTCTAATTTAATTCAATCACTGGAGAATTACTTTCATCCTGGTCTTAACAAATTGTAAGACAAAAAACTGTTTTCCATATGTTGTCAAACATGTTTTTCTTAGAAAACTATGGAATTCCCACTAACCTTTGGTAGACACATGTAAAAGATTAATTTCATATGAATGCTCTAAGATCTTGTTGATTAATTTAATCCTAAACTAGATTTAAGTAACTTTCACCCTTATTTTAATTTTGTGATGTCACCATCTCTTTCTGGTTGCGTCATATTAACACCTTCCACAAAATTTGATCTTGACATACAATGTCTAATTAAAGTATCTTATAAGTTATATATAATAAATAAAATTCTAATGGATTTAGTCATACTGACTTGGTATAACCAATTGAGTCTTATTGGTACTTCTCTTGTACCACCCATTTATCATCTCTCTCGAATACCCACTGCAATATTCAATTTATAATCCTATTTACAATTTGATACACAAAATCCTTTATTTAATTTTAATAGATCTTGTAAATATTAGATAATTTCCATATACTACCCATTTATAGGAATTATTATTCACAATGAATAATTTATCACTGACCATAGTGAATTCATAACCATCACTGTGGTTTTTCCTTCCTACGCTGTATGTGTCTCTGGAACATTCCTCTTCCATATGTACCTATGGATCTTGTTCCAATTCCAACTACTTGTGTATCTTCAACATTAATTAAACCCAAGTCAACATTTATCCCACTATCTCAAGTAGCGATGTGCATCATTTTTTATAGAAATTAAATCTATCACTTGACTACCACTTTTCCATCTTAGGGATTTAAATAATATCCTAAGAAACCATTAGGATAATAACCATAGATGCACAATGTGTTTAACTTGATGCATGTTTGTTTGTATCCTAACAAAATCTTTCCATATAAACATGTGTCTCATGACATAATGGATTTCCATCATACTTTGACTCGTATGATATCCATTTTTCATTTTAGTTGGTATATGGTTATGAGATATCACCATTATTTTCAAAGCATGTTTTGAAATATGATGGAAGTTTCTGCAAGTTTCAACATTGATACTACTTACATCACAACTTTGATGTATAAAATGTGTGTTTATGAATTACTCCATGCTACATTTTATTGATCAACATTAACCTGTAATACTTTTCATCAATCCTACTTATTAGCATCAATACCATGATGTAGATAAGGTAATGTACATTTAGGAATTACTCCACACTACATTATCATGATCGATGAATTCTTGGTCAAGATATTATTTGGATTTATGATCTGAAGCAAATAATATCTTCTGACCATGTGTATACTTCACTATCACATTCCTCAATAACATAAAGGAATCTTATGAAGTATATTTATCACTAGCTTACACTTGGAATAGTTCACACTCACTAGATGGACTATTTTCGAAGGCTTTGCGGCATACCTTTATTTCTAAAGGTTTCTTTTTCTAAACTAAATACGTCAATAATACTTAATGTGTTTAGCTGTACCGAGACTAAATAAAAAAATTGGTATATCTTTGATGCCCACTTTTAGTTTTCCTTGACAAAGAATTATCTTGCTGTAACTAGGTAAATAAGTCTTACCTTTTTATATTCATCACTTATTGCCTATGATACTAGTATCTATGAACTATTTGATGAGTATGAGACACCATAAACAACTTTAATTTCAAAACCTAGAATAATGTCTCATTATGTATAAATGGAATGTGAGATAAATATTTTTTTTATACTCAACAATTCATTCAACTAGAATCATTCACTTGGCAATTAGAAGTTATGTGTTTCTAATCACTGAATTAGGAATCACCCTTTATCAGCTTCTTGAAGAAGACACCTTACTTATAATAATGTTTCTATACTTACTTGGTTACTATATTTCAATACACATATATAAAAGGAATATTGTATTTAATATCCAAGAAGTATGTCAGAAGCAATACTTTTGTTTGATGAATATACACTGAAGAAGAAGCGGGTTCTTATTTATTCAATTCAGTTCATTGTGTTTTAAACTTCCATAAATTTCTTTCATGTTATGTGATACAAATAACCTCTTGTTAGATAACCAACATATATTATTTGAAGTACATTAAAAATGTGACTTCAGTGTGACTTTCCATTGGAATTTTCACCTTGTCTTCTAATTTATTTTCCATAAGAAATAAAGAAGGAATTTTCTTTAATATTCTTATTACTTGATGAACCTTACCTAAAAGGGAATGAAGCATTTATTACATTCTATTATTTTGATTATTTTGAATGAAACTAGAGTAATCAGGTGTATGAATGATATTTATTGAAAGATCGAAATCCTTCTTTCACTTTACACATAAGCCAATGTAAATATCACATTCATATCTTGCTTCACTTTTTCCTCGGAAAATTATCAGAGATGAGAATACATGCGCTTATCATCCATGTCCTAATATAGTGACCACATATAACATTAGAAGTTGATGATAGCATTATGACATAACCATAATATTATATATTCATGAGTATCCTATAATAATTTTATCACCTTCTCTTCCTGAGGTGACTTAACAGGTATAGGGACACTAGCACCTTGAATTTTTATATAATAGTATTATGCATAAGTTCCTGTACTACAATTGGATATTCATGATAGTTTGGAAATTAACTTTTTTCCAATAAAAATTTTAGTTTATATTGTGTTATTTCTTTCCATTTTTTGAAAAAATAAAACTTTAGAAAATTAGTACTTTTATGTTGATTATCGAATTAGACATTATCAATTAATTTAATCATTAAATGTCTCACACTATTTTATCAAATTCTAGGAACCCTTTGTACTAGAATCAGAATACTCTATCGCTTGAGTATTATAGTGGTAAGGATCCCAGAACCTCCCCTCATAGTCTACAATCTATGGCTATGTCACTATATAGAGGGTTCAAGGTAGGATTTTGGCTGGACAACCGCATTAACTCGTGGTTACCTGATCTATTGAGTGAAGTACCAACTTCAAAAATCATAACTTGATTTACTCAATGCTTGAATCTAAAATGATACCAAGTTATCTATGGATAATACTCACTAATAATTTAGTTAAGTCGACCCACCACTCTTATAAGAACTCCATGGTAGTAGGAGGCACCCTCAATTATGGCATTACTGGCACCCCAAACATGCAGTTTTGTTCAAACTTGAATGATGGAATGCAGTAATGAGTTATATTACTTTAAGTGTTTTTGTGTTTTTCTATCAATTAATGTAATCCATTTCTATTAATCTTGTTCATCAATTTTTTCACACTCAAAAATGAACATTAATAGAAAAACATACGTTGCTTCTTTATGCATTTTATTATTATTTATTTTATATATTGTTCCTGCTATTATAAAATGCATAAAATAATAAATAAATGTATAAAGGTAAACTACTACTTGACTGTTCTTGAGTATCGAAAATGACCTAGGGGCATCATAACTGAGTCGTTACTTGGCTCTTGATGTAGGTCACCCAATCATGTATGTCTACTATTCATCTGGTGTATCGCCTCATCTTGGCAAGGTCCACGTCATGTCTTGGAGTACCGCCTCATCTTGGTGGGGTCCACATCACACCTTTCATCACCTTGGTCAACGTATACCACCTCATCTTGGTGGGGTCCACATCATACACCATCTTCATCCGAAGTAAAAAAATACTCACACACATGCAAGGGGAACTTGGGGTGTAATGTACATCAGTTAAATTAGTCATGAAGGTCCTTATACATTTTAACCTAAAATAAAGATGATACATAAACCATCGTTTAATTAATTATAATCATTGCATATAGTTTAAAATAATTAATTAAATAAAATAAAACATACATGGGTTGGTTCTCAAGACCAGTAGGCGGGTAAAATAAAACGTGATAAAAATTAAATTGCATTAAATAAGTATGAGGGAATTAATTAAATTAAATGAATTAAATGAATTAACTAATTTATTTTTTAGTCTATTAATTAATTTAATTATAATACCAATAATTAAAATAATTAATTAATTCAATTTAATATCTAGATTAAATTAATTTTACTCGTGTATTAAAATTATTTTTTAAACCAAAATTAATATATTTAATTAATTTAATTTTAAACTAAAATTAAAGTAATTATTTAAATTAAAATTGGTTACTTGGGCCCCAAAACCCCCTATGACCTATTGCGGGGCTTATCTGGGCCAAGCAGGTCCGCCCAGACCCTTTCTGGGTTGGGAAAACCCACATGGGCCATTTCTGAGGTGTTTTGGATCCTACAAAGTGGTATGAGGGTACCTCAGGGTGATCTGACATTGGATTCACCTGATCTGGATAGGGTAGGGTTTGATCATTTGGGACACATGAGCCGGGTGGGTTGAAGGGGCACTGCGACCCTACGACGACTTGGTCAGGGACCTCATTAGGCGATAATCACGGGTGCTACACAGGACAACCGGAATGGAGGAGAGCGGGCTGATAGGGGCGACGGCTGGCCGGTGTGCACTGGGGTTGGTGTCTTCAGTTGGAACAGAGGGGGATCCAGTGAGGGTATGGTCCGGATCTGGACTGTGAAGGCACCATTTGCAGCGGAGGGTGGTGGAGGCCATGTGGGCCCTCGTGGCCAGTGGGTGGCAGTAGCCGGAGCGGCCTGGGAGGCTGGCCTGGGGCACACCATAGGAGGCAGGGTGACAATAGGGGTACTGTGGCACTAGAACAATGTGAGGCTGGTGAATAAGGGTGGAGGATGGGGCGAGTGACTTGTAGGGCAGTGTTGGGTTGCTCCACCGGACCAAGGAGGAGGACTGGGTGGAGCTGAGCGGGATACCGTAGGGGAGGGGCGCCGTCAGAGAGCACTAGTTGGTTGGTTTAGGGTGGCGGTTGGGGACTGATGGCTGGCGTCCTGGTAAATCCAGGTGGGGTAGTGACCCCTTGCGGGAGGTCTATGAGGATGGAGTGCGACCCGACAACAGGCGATGGGGGGGGGGCACACCCTCCCCTTTGATTGTTTTTTTAAAGTCAAAATCCATTTTTTTAACTTTTGATTTGTTTTACCAAGTCAAGCCGACCACCCTCTTTTAAACTTTCACACCCCTTGCCACATTTTCCAAATGATATTAAATTATCATTAAAATAATAATAATAAAATAATTATTTATTATTATTATATTATTATTATATTATAATAATAAAATAAATATTATCATGATAAAAAAATTATTATTAAAATTAATTAATTAAAAAATTATAATTTACACATAGTTGGAATTATTTTTGATGAGCTGACACTGATCTAAACTTGATATGTTCTTTAGGATGGATAAAATTGTAAAACCTGAGATCAAAGCGCAAATTTGATTTAGATTAAAAAAATTTAATGACCATATCTTGGCCGTTCAAAATCATATCGGCGTGTGGTTTGAATTGTTGGGACTAATATTAAACTCTATATTTAATTTAATTCAAATTAATTTTGGTTTGGCTAAAAAAATTTACGTTGAACCTCTGATATGAATTAAAGGTACTGGGGCCCGTAACGGAAGACAGTGGGCTGAGGTTTTTAAAATTTTTCATTGACAAGATGATAAAAATTGTCATCACCGATGATCCGAGCTCCAGGACGGTATGAGGATCTCATATAAATTAAAAGAGCACACAAATTAAAACTAAAAACACACTTGTTAATATATGAAGCCGTGCTCAATTGAAACTTGTCACTGTAGATTGTTGCTTGAAGGATCCATAGCAGGATCTCTCTAGATTTTCCACACGCACTTCAAAAATCCACAAGAGTTCCAATTGTCAAATTCTTGGTGCTAGCACGGTGATCCGACAATATCTTCAACATCCCGACGATCACCCCGATCCTCTGCCTTAGATATTTGAAGGCGTTCTTGGATCACCTCTTGAGAGAGAGAGAGAGACTCTCTCTATAGAACGTGGGAGGAGAGAGAGGCTCTCATTCAATAATGAATGAATATTTTTTTGGGAGAGAGCCTCTCTCTCTATTTATAGTGGAGGTTCTAAATGCCTGGTTGGGTTCCACAACCCCCATTTATTTAACATCCACTAAATAAATAATTATAATGAACTAAAATATTTCAATATTGTTTATTATTTTATCACATGACTATAATATATTATGTGATAAAACTGAGTCATTTAACTCAACTCGTTATTCCCGCTTAATATTAAATGAACCTTGAATATTAAAATTATATTCGTTCGATTAATATTTTCTTATATTTACATAAATCGTCAATACATTTAAATAAATTCAAACCAATTATTCATAAATTTAATAATAATGAATTTATTTTTTTCATTAGTGATCGATAACTTGGAAAACACTCAGACCCCTTGGTGGGGCCCATGATGTCCAATATGCCTATTCAAATGAATAGGGTAGATTCTTGAATATGCTATTGTGTGTGACCCCATAGGCCCTCATCTCGATAATAGTGAATAAAATCCATAGACCAAGAGTGGAGTCTAGCAACCCATCAAGGCCCCTAAAGAGATAAGGATTTTCATAGCAATGAAAACCAACCTATGAACACATACTGTGTACTATAATTTATTTGTATTTAAATATATCATAAATAAAAATGCACACTTGTGTCACCGAAATTTTCTTGATTTATTATTTGTTGATCTACCCAGATGTATTTAACTTTTGACTGCTTTGACCAAATACTTATAATGGCAACACCATCCTGATCAACCATACCTGAGATATATAACTTCCTTAACATGGAAGTGACAAATCCTTTCTTGACCATTCAACCAATGTCATAGCACCAATGACACACCCAACACAATCTACCTCACCAAAATTTCATTATCATGGTTTTTTCTTTGCATAAAAGTACACAATCAAATGGTACATACTAGTAATGATCTCAAGTTAGGAGAAAAATACACATGTCCATAGATAAGAATAAACAATTACACCCAAAAAATGTGGTGTTCCTATTGGCGGGTCTATCCTCATGATCTCACTACTAGAGATTACCAAGTGTGAACTTCATAAGAATAAGTCTCAATGCTTATGAGCCCCCGACACCTGATAGTCAAACATCTACTGTGTCTATTCAGTATGATGTATCTAGACCATATAACCTTTGTTTAAGATTAATTTCATAATATTTCAAGGTTCTCATTATAGCATGGGATCTACTATAACCTTTTGATACGACAATTAATATATGCACATTACCATTAAATAGTGGATGTAGAAATATCTACACTATAATGGTAAGATATCATCCTGTACATCTAACTGTATACATGACATGGTAATCAAAATTACTGCATAGTTGGGTCTAGGGAACCAACTCTTTCAACAAATCAGCTGTGCTTGAAATGGAACTATTTCCAGATATGGTGAAGCTAGTAGTCAGTAGTTTTTGATTTTAAAAAATAAAAATAAAATAAAAAAAAACCCAAAAAAATTCTAAAAAAAACACAAAGAAAAAACCGCCTTTCTATAAAAATCATAAATGGAAAAAATACAAAGAAAAAACCACCTTCTTCATCAATTACAAACGTCTTTGAATTCCCCATAGCCTCCCAAACAATCCGTTAGATTTTTTTAGCCTGGAAATTGAGCGAAATCTTCACCGAATTAGGAGGAATATTAGGTATAGTCAAATCACTTCAAACCCATTTATTACCCATCCAATTGTTCTATATTTTTCCAATCCTAGGGAATAAAATTTAAAAGAAATTGTTTCCCTGGATATGAATTACCAACCCCTTGGTATTCAATATTAAAATATTGAGAATGATTTCAAACTCAAGTCGGGTTTGATTCATCTTCTACCTCATTTACACGTCTAGCTGGTGAGGATCCACATCTTCAAATCAAAGAGTTCCAAGTGGTGTGCTCTACCATAAAGCCTCAAGGGGTTTCTAAAGAACAAATCAAAATTAAATCATTCCATTTCTCCCTAGCTGACTCCACCAAGACATGGATCTACTACCTCCCTCTTGGTTCCATAACCACATAGAATGACATGAAGAGACTCTTTTTAGGGAAATTATTCCCTACTTCTTGAACTACTTTTACTCAAAAAGAAATAAGTGGGATCTGTGAATTCCCCAATTAATCACTCCACGAGTACTGAGAGAGGTTCAAAAAGCTTGTGACAACCTTTACACACCACTAAATACCTGACTAAATCTTGATACAGTACTTCTATGAGGGGTTATTTTCTATGTAATAAACTCTCATTGATTCCAAAAGTGGTAGTGCTTTTGTTGAAAAAACTTCTACAGCTGCACGAGATCTCATAAGCAACACAGATTCAAACACACAACAATTCCATACTCAAGAACATGCTCAATCCAAACAAGTACAAGAGAATTAATACATATATCATAATAAGATGACCGAGTGGATTAGTGAACTTACAGATCTTGTGGGATAACTAGCAGTGGTTACCAAAGCCTGAACCTCATCTTCTCCAAAATATCTATTCCTTGGACCTATAAAAAATTGTGGAATCTGCAACTCACCAACTCATCCAACCAACACATTCCCATAACTACAAGATAATCAATAAGATTCTTCTAATACAATGGATCTCAATCCATCATTTTCTTATAGGAACACCAACCCTCAATAACTAGTTCAATTAATTATAAACTCTAACTAATCACACTATGATACCTTCTCTTCTACCTATAACTCTAGATTGAGGTATGGTAATCCCGTTTCTCATCCCCCTCAATTCCATCCCCAAAATACAAATCAATTCCAATATGGTCAAGGTTGTGGAAACTTCCAAAAACCTTATCCTTTTGTTCCTTAATATCAAAGGAGTAATCCTACACCTACTCCTATTGTCTTCCCCATCCTAGTGATCCTTCTCAATTACCGACTCAATACAAGAACCTTCCCAAGAACCAAAATCAAGGTAATCCCAATTTATGACATGTCTCTTATTCTAAGAAACCATGGGAAAGTGATATGAAATATCTTTACTTATTCACCCATTATAGCCTTAAAAACATTGAAAACCAAATTGGACAACTCGCATCCCACCTCATCCAGAAGTAACAATCCAATTCTTCCCAACTCCCAACTCAACCATTTCCCAATCCTAAGGGTAATGTAAGTGAAATTTTACTTAGATTGGGAAAGTAAATTTTCATTCCTCATGATAAATAATCTCAATAATCTTTAAATGTTGATCTGGAAAAAGAAAAAAAATTCTCGAAAATTAACCTGAATCCATTTCCTCACCTCATTCCATTCCTCTAAAAAACCCAATTCCTTTTCCTCAAGCCATATCAAAGACAAATAATCCATTTGAACCTAAATTAGAAATTCTTGACATGTTTATATGTTTTTAAGTCAACATTCCACTATTAGATTCCATAAAAAATCCCTAAGAATGAATTTTTTCTTAAGGAATTGTGCACCCATAAGGGAAAACTTATGACCATTAAAAATATTTCAACCCAACAATCCATTCCCATGCAGTGCAAAGATCTAGGTACCTTTACGGTTCCATGCCAAATATGGAGTTCCAACTTCGATGATGCACTCATATAACTAGGAGAATCCATAAATGTCATACCAAAATCCATCTTCTCCAACCTTAGTTTGGGTCCCTTGAACCCAACAAGTGATGTCATCTAGTTAGCCAATCGAAGCACATCCAATACTAAGGGAATAATTAAGGATGTACTTGTCTGAGTTAATGATATTATATTTCCACCAAATTTTTATGTCTTTGACATTAAAGGTGAGACAACTTCTTGACAATATCCTCTGATTTTAGAAATACATTTTATTATGATATCTAGAACTAATATTGATGTCTATGATGACATCTTATCCATGGAATTTGGTGACCAATTAGTCAAGTTCAATATTTTTCAATTCATGTGATACCCATTAAATAATCACTCTATATTCTCTATCCATGATTCTAAAAGTATCTTTGAGAGTGTGTTGGACCCCGATCCATCATATTATTCCTATTCTAATGATATAGGATTTTGTAAAATTTTCATCCTCATTAACCAAGTCATAAATGGAGAAGTTTATGTTGACCTTTAACATGTAAACTACATCGATCTAATAGATCTTGAAAACTATTTAGAATCCCATATCACATATGATATACACTTCTCTAACTTGGATGATAATGAAGAAAATGAACTAGCATGATAATTTTTTGATTCAAATTAGATTATCCAAAATTCATCATTTAATATCCATGATTATGAAAATTATCTTATATATGAGGTAAAACCTAATACAATGTTCTTATCTTGTCCCAACGAAAGTGATGGTTTTGATATTTTTTCCCTAATTAATAAATTGATCAATGGTGAGGTGGAAATTGAACATTATTTTAAAAAAATGATATTAAAGAACTAGAAAAATATATTCAATATAATTTCCCATTTTATCATCATTACTCCACATTGGAAAGTGATTTAATAAATGAGTTAAAAACAATTGGGTCTCATAATTTGATTTCATGTTATCTGAAACCTACATAAATGCACCATCAGAATTGAAACATATTCCTGAATTTATGAGCATAGAAAAATAGAACTTTTTGGATAACATAATTACTCAAGTTTAAGAACAAAGGGAGGATACCCACATTCTTTTTACACCCCCATTTAATTGTAATCACAACAACAAGGAGGTGAAAAAATTATCCAATGAACAATCAGGCCTCCCAAAGGAGAAGTTTTTTGGGAAGCAGATCGGAGTTGAGAAAATATGGTGACCACCATCAGACTATGGGTAGTCTATTGCAAATATCCAGCTGTAGAAACAATAAATGTAGTACTTATTTGGAAAAAACTTAATCTTTTTTTTACTTTTATGCAATTTTTAATTTTTTTAGTTTTTCATTAAATGAATAATGAGTTTTGTTTTTGATTATTTTTTAGGTAATGGAAAATTTAAAAAGCATCACCAGAGAGGACACATGCTCAAGGAAGCACATTAACTTCCACAGACCCACTACTGGATGGAGATGATGAACCACTAAATCTAAACCAGGGGGCACCTATTTCCCTTTAACTCCCTCTCCCTCTCTTCTTCCACTATCTATCTCTCTTTATCTCTCTATCACTCTTCTTATTCCTATCTCATTCATTTTTTACCACTTTATTCATAAAACCATATTATTTTACTCTTTCTCTTTTGTGTGGATGTGTATTAAAAAAATAAAATAAAAATAAAACAAATAAAAAAAACAAAAAGGTTCATAATTACTCACCCTTAAATTTTGAAAAATTTTCCAACCATTTTAAGGAGTCAAAAGAATTATTTTCATCTATTTTTTTGTATTTTCATCATAGATTTAGATAAATAATTTTATTTCAAGACCATTAAATTTTAAATACAAAATTTTTGATTTGGAAAATGATTCTTCCCCAACTGTGAGGAACATTGTTATCTTTCATGCTAAGGACACCTATGGAAATATTTTTAAATTGTGTGTTTTTTCACCCCCGATTATGAGTCTTGAGTTTTTGGACCTGTCACAACCCCCTCCTTCCAAATATAATGCTATTAGAGGTGAGAGATAATAACCCCCTGAGTCCTACCTTCTATAGGCCTCAGGTTGAGGACTAGCAATGAGGGTATAAAAATCTCATGATATGGGAGGCATTATCCTCTATATAATATGGGATCAAGAGATAAGATGGATCATACACAAAAATATCCAAGACATAAAATAAAAGAAATCCAAAACCATCCCATATGCATGTATAAATAGAACTGATACAGATAAAAGTATCTAAATTAAATACCCAAAAGTAAAGATAAAGTAGCGACACAATAACTATCAATGATCTGAGCTAGTTATGTCTAGAAAGATCCACATAGTCCTCCTAGAAACCTGAAAATAGTTTTATATATGTAGGGTGAGGATACATGTATACTCAGTAGGAAATACAAATTCTCTTGTTCACATGTGAAAGAATCATACTAATGCACCTATAATAAAACAACAGAACCAAATAGAAACTATCAAGTTATACTAACCATCCCAACCTCCTCATGGAACTCTCACCAAATAACATAAACTAAGTAATATAATATAATAGGAATCACATCGATAAGGATACCCCACACCGATTTCCCACTGGTATTCCACTCTTACACCCAAAATCATACGTCCTAGTGCTCCCATCTATTCTGTGTACCAAACCACCCCACAAGAATGGTCACAACACACCATGCCTAAAGAAACCTAGGTTCACTGCCCCACAAGAATGACCACGTCAAACCTCGCCTGAAGAAAAATGGGCTACCAACCCACAAGAATGATCACGTCTCTCTTGAAAACACCTGGGCTATCACACCTCACCTGAAGACACCTAGGATACCACCCCACAAGCATGGTCACATCTCTCCCAAAAACACCTGGGTCGTCACACCTCACCCATAAGCACATAGGCTATCAAAACCACCATCTAATGCACTAACATACCTCCATCCATCATAGCTTGTGAAATACCTACCTCTCCTAGAAGATATAGAGGGAAAGAGTGGGTACCTAGGAATCTATACTTCTCACCAGATGTCAGAAAAAAGACCCCACCGTATGACTATACAGGTGTCGACACATGGTGCTCCACATGGGGTGGGTGCATACAAAAATTTCAAGAATATATAAGTATATATATAATATCAAACACCCAAGATCAACCTATGGGTTCACAAACAAACCAACCAACTCAAAACACCGCCAATTTTGTTTCCAAATCTAAATTCATAACACCACACAACAAGACACAAACCACATTTCATACTTCCAACCAATTTCATTAAATTATTCCATTCTTTCCATTATTTAGCATCAACCATATTTAATCACAGAACCCATCATTTAATTATTCATTAACCATTTTCATACCATTATCCAAACAAAACCATTCCATTTCAAACATTTTTAAACAATTATTTATTTATTCCACCACTAATCGGGAATCTAGCACAAAGAAACCACCACCTCGCCACCCCAAAATCATGACACATGAACCATCTTTCTGCCCAAAAATCATGGTCAACAAACCACCTCACCTCCTCAAAAGAACGACACACAAACCATCAGACCCACATACCCTAAGCACACATCGCCTTCCCAAAATCACAACCAAACATCCAAACACATCAAGATCATTTTATATATTTAAAAAGGGGATTTTAGAACATTTCACTTTATTTTAGGGGTGTTATCACACAAGACATTATCCTAGGGAAACCATTTTATTATTCAAATATAAGTGGTTATCCAATTTCCATTTTAGGGTGATATCACAACAATCACAACCAAAACATAAATATCAACACATATATCCAGCAAAAACAAATCCCCTAATGGCCACAATTTTTAGCAGGGCATCAAGACTATATAATTCACAATATCATAATAATAATAAAGCTGTAAAAACATGTGATTCAAACCCCCTTTTACCCTTCTATTTAAATTTAACCAATTATTTATATTTAATTAAGCTAGCACAACTAGAACCCATAGGTAAAAAAATTAAACTCCTCCTTCATGATACACAATAAAGAGAAATGAGAGATTACCTACCTCAAAGAAGCTTTGCCGACTCACTACACACCGTAGGACGAAGAAGAATTCTTGCAAAGCACAACTACACCATAAGAAAACATGGATCAAACAACACCACAAAAAAACACCATAGAAACACAACCCAACACACACCACAAACCACAACAACATCACCACAGTGAATCCTCGAGAGAAGGATGAAATAAAACCCACCAAGAAGAAGGAAGGTCTTACCACAGATTGAAAAAAAACAACCACTAGGACCAAAAAATCAAAGTGGGAGGAATAAGGTTTAAAGAACTCCTTAGAGTGCCTTGGGTTCACCCAAAATGAGAGGAAGAAGTCATGACTGAATGAATGAAAATTCATCTCGAAAGAACTTTTAAAACTATACTGCATCATGGTTTTACACGATGTGTAATCTCCTTTCACATCATGTAATCCTCAGGGTTATGTTTCATCAAAAAATGCATCACATTTTTATTATTTAAACCTAAAAATATACACATTGTGAACTATCCTCATACAAGATGTGAACCACTGTTACATATCATGTAATACACTTACACGATGTGTATTTCCTGCAGCAGTTCTGCTGCATCCCCAACTTCCACCAAAAATTCCTGGAACCTCCCCTGAACACCTCAAATAACCAAATATAAAAGTAATAGTCTAGGAGGGAACAAACTATTATAAAATATAACTCTAAAAAAATTCTATCCATTAAGAATACAAAACCAGGCCCATAAGAAAAGAGGTCTGAACAACCACCCCACAAGATACCTATCAAGGGTCTCTTCATACCTAAAATGCTACCACAATCCAAAAACACAAATCCAAATGACCAAAAAACACACTATACAACCAAATAACCATAACCATAAGATGAATCCTATCAAAAAACCATACTGCCACACAACCACTACACAACCATCTCAACCTCCACACAGCCCAAACTAACAATCACTAGAACCAATGAACCACACCGTCCCAAACACATGAATAAGGGAATTCCATATTCCATGTCAAGATAAAGTATTCTATATGTGGAAATAAATTTAATAAATGGGTTTAATTGCATCATAGTTAATGTTTCTTGATTAGGAATCATGTCCCCCCTTTTCATATGTTAGGAATTTATCACATATCACACCACACACATCATAAACCAAAGAAAACATTTTATCTCATAAAAAAAGGATCCAAAAATAACATCGCAAAAAAAATAGAGAAAATAAAATCTTAAAACAACTCTAGGTACTGGGAATGAATATATGTATCTATATCTTAAGTACTTTTCTCTATGACATCATTCCTCTACAACACATGAACTAAAGAAATGGTCCATCCACACAACGCCTTCTCTTGTCGACCTTGAATCTCTACTGGTCATTCCAAAAACATCACATACTCCTCAATATCCAAATCTCCCCATTAAATGACATGAGAGTCACCATGAAGATACTGAATAAGCTAAGAGACGTGGAAGACATTGTGGATCTGCTCCAACCATGGTGGAAATTCCAACCGATACACCACTTCACCAACTCACCCCAACACCTCAAAGGGACCAAAAAACATGGGGGAAAGATTACTCCCTCTACCAAACCTATGATGAAAACATTGAGGGAAAACCTTCAAGAACACATGGTATCCAACCCTACTCCAAGGGCATCCTTCTATGATTGACATAAGACTTTTTCCGATCCTGTGCTGCTTTCATCCTCCCACGAACAAACTGAACTTTATCTATCGTGCTCTACACCGCATTAGGACCAATAATAGATGTCTCCCAAACCTCTATCTAGCACAATGGAGAACAACACAGTCACCTATAAAAATCCTCAAACAAATCCGTTCCAATGGAAGAGTGATAAATATTATTATAAGTATACTCTACCAAAGGCAGTTGTCGTACCCAAGATCCACTAAAGTACAAGACAGGTTCCCATAACATATCCTCCAATGTTTGGATAGTATGTTCTATCTACCCATCTTTATGAGGGTGTAAAAAATTTCTAAGGTGTAATTGAGTGCCAAAATCATGCTGCAATCCCCTCCAGAGTTGTGAGGTAAAATGTGTGTTGCGATATGAGAAAATGGACCTTAGAACTCCATGAAACCGCGCCAACTCATCCATGTGCCTATCATCCAAATAATACACTACAACCAACTCCTTGATCGCTAATAAGTAGGATGATTTTGTCAACTGATCCACAACCAACCAAATATTATCACAACCTCCCTGATTTCTGGGTAACCCTATGACAAAATCTATCGATATGTCATCCCATTTCCACTTAAGAACATCCAAGTGATGTAACAAACCACTATTAACACAATGCTAGATATTTACTTTCTATAAAATCAGGAACTTTTCTACAAACACTACCACTTCACATTTCATATCGAACCACCAAAACTACATCTTCAAGCCACGATACATCTTGGAAACTCTTGGGTGTACCTCCAAAGGTGATTTATAAAACTCATGGAGGACTCAATTATGCATTACTAATGAAAAAAAACCTCCCATGAAACAAAATTCAGTTCCAACCATCCTATGACCATCCCTATGGAGAATCACCATGGTTAGAACAATTGTGAATCACCTATACCTACGAGTCTCCCCACTAAGACTCCTCCACCTACTGCATCAGAGAAGATTGCACCATCATCTGAAACTAATAACCTTTACCAATATCCATTATTACATCTAAGTGAAAGGATGCAAACTTCTCCATTACTCTCATAGCATCCCCAAACTCCCGAAAAACACCCTTCCATGACTTAATGCTCAAAGAATCATCCCCAACATTCAATTTTCCTGAGGTGCAAGAGATCTCAAAATCATAATCCTGAAGAAACTCCACTAACCTCCACTGTCTCAAGTTAAAATTACACTGGGAAAAGATATACCTCAAACTCTTATGATCTTTGAGGACCAAAAATAACTCCCCAATGAGGTAATGTTGCCACAAATTTAGATAAAACACAAATAATGATAGCTTCAGATCATGGGTGGAGTTTTTATAGTCATGGGGATGTAACTTCCTAGACCCATAAGAGATCACCGCCCACTAATGCATCAGAAAACATCCCAAGACCAGATGGGAAGTGTCAAAAAACACCTCAAAAATTACCCCTTCCTCATAAAACTAGAGAATTATAGAAATAAATAACTTCCCATTTAGGTAACCGAATGCTTCCTAGAACTGGTCACTCCACACAAAAGTTTTTTCTTTCCTGGTTAAAGGTGTCAATGGGGATACAACTCAAGATAAATTGGGTACAAACCTCTAATAATATCTCGCAAGACCAAGAAAACTATGAACCTTTTCCATGTTATTGGGTGCCTCCTAAGAAACAACTACTTCAACCTTCCATGGGTCTACTTATACACCCTCCTTAGACACCACATACCTAAGGAAATGCACCTCTTGTTTCTAGAACTTACACTTGGAAAACTTTCCATAGAGTTGGCGGCGTCAAAGAACATGAAATATAGTTATGAGATGCATCAACATGCTCCTCCTCTATCTTTGATTAGATCAAGATATCATTGATGGATACAATGATGAAATGATCTAGGAACTCGTGGAACATAAAGTCCATAAGCCCCATAAAAATAGCTGGCTCATTTATAACATCGAACAACATGACTGCAAAATTGAAGTGCCCATACCTGTATCAAAAGGTAGTCTTAGGTATATCACCCTCCTTCACCCTCAATTGGTGATATCTAGACCGAAAATCAATCTTAGAAAACCAAATTTCTCCTCTCATCTATTTGAAAATATCTTCTATCCTTGGAAGAGGGTAACCTTTTTTGACCATCACCTGATTCAACCTCTAATAGTCTATACACAAACTTATACTACCATCTGCCTTCTTAGAGAACAAAAATGGATCACCCCATAGCGACACACTGAGCCTGATAAAACCCTTCTACATCAGATCATTTATTTGGATCCTCAACTTCAGAAACCCAGAAGGTACCATTCGATAGGGAGCCACTGAAAGTAGAGAAGTACCAAGCTGCAAGTCTATCCAAAACTCAACATCACACCAAGGGGGTAGCAACATAAAATCCTCTAAAAAAACATCCAGGAACTCCCCAATGACCATGGGAACCTCTACCATATTCGCATCTACTTATTACACTGACAACTTAATCAAAAAGGAAATAAAGGATATATACACCAACTTCCCACCTGACAACCCTGATCACCAAAAAAAACCACACGTTGGCTATCCATATCAGAAAAAAAAAACTCTTCTATGGAAGTATTATATAATAGAACATACGGAATACAACTAGTTGATGTTGAGACTGATATCATATGGTTTAATCTATAGAAAGAAAATATCCCTACGGGACTGATGAGGCCCCATCATTAGTCTATACCCTCAACACACATCAAACAAGCTGGTCTAGTCACCGACTGGCATAGTCAACACTAGTTTAATAGGAAGACTCTATACATCTATTCTCAGAGCATGGTCTAGAGAAGTTGCAACAAAAGAGTGTGAATCTCCTAAATCAATTAAGGAACAAAAAAGGGTACTAAACAAACTGATCACACCTCTGAAGATCTCTTTCCCCTCTAGAACTGCTACCTATACTACGTAAAACTAACCACACCAAACTCCTCTACCTATTTTTTTTTTCTGAAAACCTCTACAATAATGATCGGGCCATAGTCCTTGAATGCAAGGAACATCTTGGGGTTGGTATCTACCTACTCCATCTCCCCTTGATAAAGAAAAAACCTACTTCCCCTGCAGCTGAAACAATATCACTGGTGGCTGCTACTAAGGCGAGCACCAAAACTGTCCATCTCCACCAAACTGAGATCAGGGAACCCATGGTCATTGGTTTTGGTAATGTTTATGAACCCAATAACCAAAAAACACTGGAAAAAAAAAATCCCAGGAAAAGCATTGAAACCACTATCCCTAGAAGGCTAGAAAGTAAGCTGCTAAGGTTGACTCCCTACTAGCCGAATCCTCAAAGGTCCTAGTGCCTGAGACTTTCCACTGAAAAATATGATCCTCTAGGAACCTTGCCAGTTCCCCTCCCATGGAAAACATCTTACCGAGTGAATCCGCTTGATCACTTATGCCTTCTTCTAAACCTCCATATACATCAACAATGTAAAAGGAGTAACTGTATACTGGATAGAAGGAAATAGTTCCTCCTAAAGACATCTCTCATGAGACTACTAATTTATAAAAGCACCTAGGGAAAAATTTATAAGGTCCTTGAACTTGATTCCATGATCCTGCACTAACATGATCCTTTACTAAAGAGAAAGAATCTCTTTCCTCTTTACTACCTTCACGGTCAATGAAAGGAACTCTTCTCAGAACTGATTTTGGAAGTTGACCCATAAAATATATGCCTACTTCCGATATCCCAAATATAGCATCCATTACTGATATGAATCTCCCTATATCTGATTGACTGAAAAAGGACCCAATACTTTTTTGAGGCCTGGATCAAACTGAAAGCAATATCAAGATCCTCTAGCCAGCTCTCTATCTCCACATCTAAGACACTTCCCTCATACTTCCCTAAATCCCGCCACTTTAAAGCACACAATGTCCTCTGCAACTGATCCTCCTCCTCAACCAGATCAACCCTTTGACGATCATCTATATTAGACTGCTGAACCTCAACTGCCTGCGACACACACGAATGAATAACATGATCCATATATGAAAGGAAAATATATAACTTTCTAAGACTGATAGTGTAAAATTTTATTAATATTTATTTTAACTCATTTAATTCATTTTGTTATCCATTTCAATCTTCCCAAAACAACTAAATTCAAAAAAGAACCTAAGTCATCATGATACATGTACCTCTCCTAGGTATCTACCCTGCAAATAGGTACACATCACTTGGTTTTTCAATAATATTAGAGTACGTTCACTGGAACATGGGGGGCCCTAAAATCCCATGTCCTAGCCGGTCTCCCTGGCCTATGTCACACCCCAAGGTCAACTGACACTATTTCCATACCACCCCATGAAATCCTCATTGTGCCTAACTCTAAAATCTATCCTATATTTAAACCACTCATTTGACACCACTCTATCATGACCCATCGCTCCAAAGATACCACAAAGAGGTTTGAGAGATAATGAACCCCAAGTCCTGCCTCCAGTAGGCCCCGAGTTGGAGACTGGCACTGAGGGTTTAAAAATATCATGATATGGGAGGTATTACCCTCTATATAATATGGGATTAGGAGATAATATGGATAATCCATAGAAAACTCTAAGAAATAATATAAAATAAATCCAAAACCATCCCACATGCATGGATGAATATAACTAATACAGATAAAAGTATCTAAATAAAATACCCAAAAATAAAGCCAAAGAAGTGACACAAAAACTATCAAGGATCTGATCTAGTAATGTTCAGTATGGTCCATATAGTCCTCCTAGAAACCTGAAAACAGTTTCATATACATAGGATGAACATAAAAGTATACTCAGAAGGAAAACCAAAGTCTCTAATGCACATGTGAAAGAATCATACTAATGCATCCGTGAGAAAACAGCAGAACCAAACAACTCCTATCAAGGTATACTGACCATCCCAACCTCACCAAGGCATGATCACCAAATAAATCAAAACAAGTAATATAATATAATAGTAATCACAATGATAAGGGTTAATCACACCACTTTTCCATTAGTATGTCTCTCTCACACCCAACATTGTACATCCTGGCAGTCTCATCACTTCCGTAGACCACAGCACCCCACAAGCACAGTCACAACACACCATGCTCGAAGACACATGATCTCGCTGCCCCAAAATAATGACCATGTCACACCTCTCCCAAATAAACCTAGGATACCACCCCAAATCATGGTCATGTATCACCCAAAAAAACATGGTTTGTCACACCGCACCCTAAGACACCTGGGATACTTCCCCACAAGCAAAACCATGTTTCACCAGTTGTTGATAAAAACTTCCCCAAATGACTATGTGGGTGTCAACACATAGTTCTAAACATGGTTGGGGTGCATATAGAAATCACAAGAATATACACGTATATATATATATATAATATCAAACACTCAATCCTAACCTATGGGTTCACAAAAAAAACCATCTCACAACACCGTCACTTTTACTACCACCTATAAATGCATAACACCACACAACAAGACACGAACCCTATTTCAAATTTCCAAACAATTTGATTTAATCATTACATTATTTCCATTATTTAGAATAAAATAAATTTAATCACAAAATCCATTATTTAGTTATTTATTAACCATTTTCATCCCATAAGCCAAACCAACCCATGTCATTTGAAACATTTTAAAACAATTATTTATTTATTCCATCACTACTTGGGAATCTAGCACAAAGAAGCCACCACATTACTACCCAAAACGAATGTCCAAATAAAAAACCTTTCCACCCCAAAAGCACGCCCAAATAAACCACCTCACCACCCCAAAATCACAACACACGAACCATCTTACCCCTCCAAAAGCACGACCAACAAACCACCTCACCACCCCGAAAAGCACGACCCACAAACCATGATCCCCATATTCCCCAACTACACATCACTATCCAAAAATCATGGAAAAACATAAAATCACATCAAGATCATTTTAAACATTTAAAAAGTGGATTTTATCACATTTCAATTTATTTTAGGGGTGTTATCACAGAAGCCATTGTCCTGGGGAAACCGTTTTATCAGCCAAATATAAGTGGTTATCCAATTTCCATTTTAGGGTGATATCAAAAAAATTACAACCAAATAAGAAATATAATCAGATATAACTAGTGAAAAAATCTTCCAAAAACCCTAATTTTATAGGGGGAATGAAGCCCGTACAATTCAAAATATCACAATAATAATAAAGCTGTAAAAACATGTGAGTCAAACCCCCCTTTACCCTTAAATTTCAATTTAACCAATTATTTATCTTTAATTAATCCAACACAACCATAACCCATAGGTAAAAAAAATAAAACCCCTCCCATATGATACATAATAAAGAGAAAATAGGTAATCCCTACCTCAAAGAAGCTTTTCCAACTCATTGTGAACCGTAGGGAAAAGAAAACGCCCACAAACCACAAATGCACTATGAGAAAACAAAGATTAACCTGCACCACAACCATAGACCATAAAAACTCAACCCAACACACACCCAAAACCATAACAACATCATCATAGTGAATCCATAGGAGAATAATGGAAGAAAATATATCAAGAAGAAGGAAGGGATTACCACATCTTACAAAAAACAACCACTGAGACCAAAAAATCAAAGAGGGAGGAATATGCCTTCAAGAACTCCTCAGGGTGCCTAGGGTTTTCTCAAAACAATAGAAAGAAGAATAAATGTCCAAATTAATAAAAATTAGGCCAGAAAGAACTTTTAAAACTATACTACATCAGGTATTTACACGGTTGGAACTTTTGTCAGGGAAAGTTTCCGCTATGTTAAATTACTTAGAAATTTAGATAGTTGTTTTTATTTTAATTCATTGTTTTACACTTGGTCATCTCATTTTGTAGTTTCAGGTAACAACCCATTGCATGAGTACTTCAATCGAGGGAAGGAACAAATAGAAGATCCTTCCTTTGAACCCGAGTCAGAGAAGACCCTACACAAGAACAAAAAGGAAGAATCCAAATAAGAACAAGTCAACATGGATAGAAGGGATCAATTCGAAGGAGCTGTCCATCAGCTAGGCTATAGAGATGAGCCAAAAATTCAAGGAAGAAATCGAGGGGGACAAGTATTGATCAATTATGGAAGACCCTCAAACATAGAATTCAACCCAAGAATCCTCATACCCCCAGTAGATGATCATCATTTAGAGATAAAGCCGATGGTCATTTAGATGATCATGCATTCACTGCAATTCTCCAAGCTACCACATAAAGACCCAAATTCACACATAGGAAGTTTCTTAGAGATTTGTGACATGTTCCATTTCTCGAACATCACAAACGATGCTGTGAGATTGTGGCTATTCATATTATCACTGAAAGACAAAGAACGAGAGTGGATCCAAAGTCCGCCTCCACATTCAATTACAACCGGGGAGGATCTGGTAAGAAAATTTTTGACAAGGCTTTTACCGTAATAAAAGTCTATGGATCCATGGGTAAGTTTTCTGAATTTTGAGCAATTAAATAAAGAATCATTATATAGTTCATGGGAGATATTAAAAGGTTTAATCCCCTTTCCCTAGTAATGGAGCCAATTTGACATCCCCCCATAGAGTCATTAGTTCCCTACGGTGCTATACAATTTTTTTTATAAAACCGAAACTACAATACTCAACTAAAATGCACTATAAGGAATGTTCAGGTGTTTTTTTCTTCTTATAAAAGGGAATTTACCTGGTGTGGCCTTTTCAAACCCTCCACATAGAGAAACCCCCCTCCCCCATGAAGGGGTAGCACCCGAAGGTAGCTCCCCAGCCGGGGAAGGATCCGTTGCCAGCCGAGATGGCAGAGCATCCCGGAGGGTAATGACCCGACAACGATGGTTCATCATAGCGACCCGTCAGCAATTGGGCCGCACCTCATTTTTCCCGCCCAGAGGATTCTGAGCGACCTGGCAAGGTGGGTGGATCCCGGGGGAGAGGCTCACCCCAAAAGCAGACTCCTAGGAATCGAACCCTGAACCTCCCAAAGAACAACATGTTTTGGCGAATCAACTTCACCACCACACCACCACCGAAGTGGAATAAGGAATGTTCGGGTGTTGAATCCACAAAGACAGAGCATATGTTTTAAACTAATTAGGAAAATATGGGTTGAAATTGTTTTGTTTGATTTGAAAGAAACATAAGTAGGATTGATTGGGTTTGAAATCAAGATAGGGGGACATGTCAGTTTTAATGATTTTTAGGTTTGTGTGCTAGGTATTTACATGAAAGTGTTCTTATTCAGTCTTTATGCCAGAATTGGGCCAACAAAGACCCTTGGTCTTGGTATCCAATCCTATTCTTATGAGTTCACCTTTTTAATGGTCATATACTAACCTAAATCATAGAAATAAGCGACCCAAAAACAATTTTTAAACACAGATAACATATGCTGCATAATGGTCATACACAAACATGTCAAATAATTGATGCAATTAAAAATAAACAATCTTAGAATTTCACAATGGTCATGCAATGCAAAAAGAATATGAATTGAATTTATAATTAGTCTGCAACAATCCAAAACAAGAATAAAGGAAAGAAAATAATCCCTATACACACATCCCCCTATAGATTACATCACCCACTACTAGAAGGACTACTCGCTCATGATAAAGGTAAGAAGCATGTTTACCCAAGGAAGAATGGAAGTGAAGAATGGAACTAGATCTTCACTCACGGTTTATAGGACATCCTTTTATGTTCCTTGGATACCTCTTATGTAGAGTTTTTTGGAATGGAGGTTGGGTGGGGGGTCTTATTTATAGGTTTTTTCCATCCAAACCCGTGACCCGTGTTGCCTATTTTTTCTCTGCGCGTCGACGCCTACACGACATGTAACTGGGTTACACAACATGTAATTTAGATCCAGTTTTCCCTTCACCATGTTGAATATGTGAAAACTTCGTACGCTGGTTTGAATGCTGTCACGTCATGTACTGGTGGTAAACGATGTGTAATTGAAGTTCATAGTGAGTCCCATCATCACGACTTGTACATCACATATCTATTTCACTCGAAATGATCATGAAGTGTACTTTTGGTACATGAAATGTAGTTAAATTTTCTTCATTTTTCCAACTCCTTTTCATTTGAAAAATTTGGTGTCGCGCCGCGAGCGAAGCTTGCAACAATAAGGGTTGTTCGGATCATATTTCATCTTCTTTTTGTTCATTTTTCACAAATCCATTATTTCATACCATAAATAATAAAACAACTCAATTCATTCCAAACATGGTAAGTTATGTAATTAAATACAAATAATCATTCATCAAAAATACCTTAAAATATATGCATGAAATACACTTATCAGTAATCCTCAAGGTTCAATTTCACCGAAAAACTTGTTGCCTTTTTATTATTTAAGCTCAAAAATATACATGTGATAAACCGGCCTTGAAAAATCCATGAACCACCATTACATGTTGTGCAATACACTTACACGACGTGTATTTCCTGCATCAGTTCTACCACACCTCCAGCTTTCATCGAAAACTCCCAGAACCTCCCCCAAACACATCCAACAATGAAAACTGGAAAAGTAATAGAGCAAGAGGGAACAAACTGTTATAGGAACTTAGATCTTAATTTTCTAATTTATAATACAATAATATGATAGAGTCATTTTTTTAACCACATGGTAATTACAATATCTAAATATCCTTCCATCTCCCATACATTGATCCTCATTTTTAAATCCCCTTCGAGCCTATGAAATCCTTTTTATTGATAGCCACATTACAATCCCAAAAACCTATCCCACCCAACATTTACATGTATTTTCATTTCATATTTTATTGAAATTTAAGTGTGGTGAAATGGATTTTATTTTGGGTAACATTTCCTTGATTTTCAATGTGTCGTCATATGCTTGAGGGAAAGCATCTATTTAAGTGAGGAGGAGAGGTTGTCATTCAGTGAGTTTTGGGAATGGATTCATGTTTATATCATTTTGCACAAATTTTGTTTAAAAGTGTTCAATATATATATATATATATATGAAAAAAAGAAACAAATAATTTAAAAAAAGAATGTTTTGTGTATTGGGCAGGTCAAAAATCACTCTTCCTCAACCTTTGATCTTATTATAATTATTAAAATTAGTGTCGTGGGTAGATAAATCATGGTTTGAGATATTAGTGCGAGATTTGTTCCAAGTTCAACTTTTGAAAAAAATAAAAAAACAACAAATAAGGGAAAACTTACATCATGTTTTATTGTGTCGTTGAGAGAAGTTTTGGGTTTTGTACATAATTCATTTTTTCATCCTCTTACAATTTTCTTCCCCTTTTTTGTCTTTCTTCACAAATTCATTCCCATGTAAATATGTGTTTCCATTTCCTTCCATGTCTTATTTCAAAAACTGTGCATTTTTTCCATATTAGTGTTTTACTCCTCTTTTCCTATTTTTTGGAAATTATATTCCCACCTTCTAATAAACAATGAAAAACCCATAAAAAATAACTCTTGATTATTATGAAATTTATAATAATTAATGGAAGCTAAGATCTATTTAAATCTCTAAGATTTTTATTTTTTGTTGGTGAATGATGGAACCACCATAAATAAATTTTTATCATCTTGAGAGGAGTGAGTTCTGAGTTCCTACCTTTTACATTTCTAATTTTGAGCATGAAAATGAATTATTTTCATAAAATTATTGTTTTAAAAAATTGTTGTGGAATTATTTATGGATGATTGAAATTTTCAATACCCCTTGATTAGTGAAAACAAAATTTGAATATTTTTTACCGAGTGAAAATGATTTTTTATATTCTTATATTTGTTGTACATGAGGAGATGAATAATACTAAGTATGGGGGAGTTGATTTTATTCCTTTATTAAAAAAAATTTCACTCCATTTAGTTATTTTCATGTAAAAGTGCACATTTTTTGTGAAATAACCATGTTTTAATATTAAATATAATTTGTGAAAATTGTTTGAAATAATCCAGATTCATGTCTATTTACTATTTTAATAATAAATATCTCCCTACAAATCAAAATTGTACTATTATTATTTTATAGGGTTAATTATTCAATTTACTACAAATCATTCAACTGGATCTTGTTCCAATTCAGCTATCTAAAGGGTCATATTGACAACACAATAATTCCCACCAAATCTGTGATGAAAACTAGACCATCCATGATGATTGAATTTATGGGCTCAATCCAGAACCCCAAAATTAATAGAACTATATAATATGATATTTAATATCTAAAAAAATATTGGAAAAAAAATTCAAGGCCCAAATATACTAAAAATTATCCCAAATAATGATTTGAAGTCCACCCCACAATTTTGTCTAGGATTTAGAAATAGCACACAATCCTTGAAGTTTCTCACAATATAGAAATCAAATTGAGATTATATTTTTTGGTGTGAAATAAAAGATATATTATTCTAATTTTTTTGAAGAAATGGTTCATATTTGAGGGAATATTCCTATCCAAAAACCCATTCACATTGCGACCTTTGAAAAGGTATGGATAAAAATTGAGAGTAACACATTGTTTAAGAAAATAGTCATAAATTTGGATAAAAAATTCCAATGGACACAAAATTTTGATGATTTAATATGACCATCCATATATATAACGTTTAATAATAATATTTCTCTAGATTTGGATATCTAAATTATGAAATTGGAAATACATGTGAAGGGGAAGTTTTGGAATGCAAACAGTCCACCACCTTGGGATATAAATTCACCCCCTCTTCTCTTTATAAGGGGTTGGAATTTTAGAAATTAAGGAGGATATTTGGAATGAATATATCCTTTATAAGTGTATGTGATGAATTTCCTTAATCTTGTTTCAATAGAAGATACAAATCCTCCACTTTTCTTTCCATCTTTATTTATGCTTGTTTTCAATTATAATCATGTAAATTTGTTTTCATTTTAATTAAATATTATTGTATGTTTCTTCATAATAATCTCTAATTATAATCCAACCACTATTGTGTAGTATTAATTTTCTTCAAATATTTTAAATCAAGTTGAAAATCATTACATTATTTCTCTTCCTTATTCAATCAAAAGTCCATGTTTAATTCTCTTTAGTATTTGTGTGTGTTCAGTGCACTACTCTTATCTTTTCCCCTCCTTTTTCTTTTCTTTTTAACTCATCATCATAAAAAACATAAAGTATATTAATAACCATATCAATGGATGAGTAAATATACCATTGGGTTGAGTCATAATTTGGGGATGTTAAGTGATTGAGAGATTTTTCTCGATTAATATTCTTTAAATTGATATTGTGTTTGTTGAACTTAAAATGTGATAGATTAATTACATGTTTTTTTTAACATGTAGATTCCATATATTTTTGGACCCAAAATTAAACATGGGTTAATGAAATATTTAACCTTCCATAAACAATAATTTATTGAGATTAGTTACCTAGTTGGGGCTTAGATTAAAGCCAAAACATTTGGGAATTTTGATAAAAAATCATCATATGAAGTGGGTGTAAATTTAATGAAATATATAAGAAAGATCAAGAATATCACAAAATTAACTCCCTAATAATGAACTCACCCCAATCCTTATTAAAATTTTAAACCAAATACACAAACCATTCATTTCACATAAGCTCTACAAACAACCCCCTCATTTAGAAACAAAAAACAAAAAAATAATCCAGTATTAAAAAATGTATCATCATCGAGGATTTGACCTGAGTGAAACTATACACATTAGAATATCAAAAAACCTTTGAATGGTAGATAGGTGATAATAGGTTGTGATTCATATTTTCATTGATTTATTTTAGTATATTTATAACATGCTAATATTGATCTTTAGTTGGTAGGTCTTATTCACTAATATATATTTGATCTTGATAGTATGGTAATGTATTGGTTTTTTATAGGATGAATAATAAATAGTATGAAAATTTTCATTTTCTAGTAAATTGGTTATAGAGGCTAATATTTTTTTTACAAATTATGATTAATTTCTTGTGATGATAATTTAAAATTCATAGAATATTTATTTTTATGATATTATAGATAGTTAATAATATTTTATATCTAATGAGAAATATTTTATTATAATTCATCAAGGCCAAATTATTAGTTAAATAAAATCATGATTTATGATTATTGAAACCATATAAACAATTTATGTTATTCAAATAATGACCTGAAAATTTTCTCAAATATTTTTTAAATGTTAAATATTTGAATATTTTTCCTAATTGATGTAAATCATGAATAATATATTTGATATAATATACTCTATATAAAGATAGATTTTTATATTCATTACTTAATTCATCCCTTATTGTATTATTTAATTAAATCATTTGAACTTTAATGTTTTAAAACCCAATATGAAAACAAATCAAAAATTTTAAACAAAATTTTATCTAAAAACATATATAATTCATTAATTGATTCTTTAAAAAATAATTTTTCTTTGAAAAACATAAAAACCCATAATACATTATAACTAAATGGATGAAAATTTTAAAAAATAATTCATCTATAAATCATCTTTGGAATAAAATCATACCAATTTCATAAAACTAACTTATAAAAAATAATATTTAAAATATTTATGTTGATTCATAACCAATCACATGGTATGAAAAATAAATTTTAGGCCATTCAAAATTTAGGGAATGAAATATATAAGCAAAAGTTCAATATTTGGGAAAATATGTATAGAATCAAAATACCATGATGATTTAACTTAAGAATAATTGTAAGAAGTATGGAAAAAAATAAAAGTATAATGTAAGGAATAAAATGAGATAAAGTGGAGAATGAGTTGATGGGGAGATGGAATATGATAATTGTAATGGGTTTTAGATGGAATTATATACCTATAATTGTTTAAAACCATTGGTACAACCTACTTATATACCAGTAGTTTAAAAAAATTTGGTATACCCTACTCATGAACATGATAATCCAATGGTTTTAGAAAATTTTTAGTATAGAGGGTTTAATACTAATGGTTTTCTAAAAAAATTGGTATAGGTCTCTGTGGATATATTCCATTTCCAGTAGTGGTTGTTAGTGTGTGATTTAATTTTTTTAATTAAACTTATTAATTATGATGGTTGGATTGAAAAAATGTCATCAAAGCATCATTAGAGTGTTATTCTCAAGATGTATAATAATGAATAATAAGATAAGGTGCCATCTATATTTCAGCAGCAAGAAGTTTTGAAGTTACTTAGTGAAATGCAAAACATTGGGGTTTAGTGGTCGGAAGAGGTTGAAGTTGAATTTGAATTAACAAGAAATCCATATTAGTTTAGAGTTTCCTTATTAGTGTATCTTCTCTGAGGGGTGACTCAAGTATAGTGGAAGATGAACCATGGTTAGCTAAAAGTGGTTTGTTGGGATTCATGTCTTATATTGGTTAAGAAAGAGTTTGATCCCCATGTTTAGAAGGATAAACCTATGAAGGTTCTCTTAGAGTTTAATCAAGGGGAGTCTAATTCCCATGATCTTAGGATTAACTTTTTTATATTTATTGTCTGATTTTTGAACCTCTTAATTGATGAAAATATATGAGGGAGATCTTTTGAATCTTCCTTGATGCCATATATTTTATGGAAAATCTAGAGTTTTTAGTTGAATTCATGGGTAGAGGTGATGAATCGTATTGTGATGATTGAGGGATATTTTCTCTAGGATATTGAGATATTGGAGGATGTTTCCTCAAGTTATGGGTCTTAGAGTAGACAAAATCATAAAGTGTGTCAATTTTCTAGAATTTGAGTGTAACGTAGAGATTTGGGTTTTACTAGCTTGAGGTTTCATATGTTGGGTAAGCCGATGTGTTTTCATTGCAAAGTAGTGGGATACCAATAGTATGAGTGCCCCATGGTTCATGGATTTTCTTGGTTTAGGTGAAGGTGTTTTTTTGATAGGTATTATAGTTGGATTCTAGATAGTGGTTAGTTATGCTAGTGTAAGTCTGGTTTCTAGAATTTATGAGTGAGTGTGTTTTGATTCGGAGACCTTATTCTATTCATAAGAATCTATTTAAATAATCTTTATCATTCTTATTTAAAATGATTTTGTCATATTCTCACTCTACTTTTATTAAATTGGTTTTGAAAATTCTAGTTTTTTGTGTTTTTAAAGGATATTTGGTTTATCATTGATCGAGTTAAAATAATAGTATATGAATTTTATCGATTTACTTTTAAAAAAAATTAAATTATTTGTAAATGTATGAAGGCTTTTAGAATTTAAGAATACATGTTTATTAAAATGAATATCTTTATAAACATAATCTCATGAAATTTTTATTTTCATTATGAAAGGACTAATAGTTAGTAAGAGGGTGGATTTTTGGGCTGATATAATTATTGTCTTCCTTTTTCTATAACATTAAAACCCTTTTTATACCAAAATTCTAGTTTTTGAGATATCTCATGTAGTTTTTAGGTTTTGGGAAATCTCTTGTTAATGTGAAATTATTTAGTTAATGATATTGGATGTGTATTTGTGGTAATACTAAGGAATTGAAGGGTACCTCCCCTGATTAGTATAGTACTTACTTGGATTTAGAGATTAGTTCTTTGGATAGAATCAGTCTTATTTGATAGGTATATTATGTGGGTGTTTGGGTTCATAGTCTTTTACCTTCTTCTTATAGGGTTGATTTTTATTCATGAGGATGAAAATTGTTTGAGAGGTATCTGATGTAACATACTTGATTTTCTTAGAGCATTACATTACATATTTCTTTTGTTAGAGGCTTCAAGAGAAGTATAAAAGGAAAAAAATAGAGTTGGCACTGAAATTTCATATGGATAGGTGTGTGGTAGTGTGTTGTTATATGCGAAACTATGAGGAGTCAACCAGAGAGTTGGGATGCTGTGTGAAGTTTGTGTCATGTTCTGGGGAATGATCCATTGGGTTTCCTTATCACTTTGTTTAGGAAGGGTAGGTTGGTTGGAAACTGCGTATAGTGTTGTGGTGTGAAGTGTCCTAATGGATTCTTAGTTAATATTATATATATATGGTTGTGTTATAAATAGTATTTCTTATGGTGTAAAGGTTTTTGAGTTATTATTATATGAAAAATACCTTGGTTAATATAGAATAGAGTTTTATGGTTCTATCTTACATGTGTTTGGTTGCATCACAATTGTTTCAGCCACAATGTGGGGAGTCTAGAAGTGATTTTGGTTAATATTACATGAGATCATGACTAATCACACATGGGTAGGATTTTATCATTCTTCTAACTATTTCGACATTGAGTCCATGGTTGTCAGTTTTTTAGCGATGCTTATTTGAGGTTCATTGCACCGTGGTGCCTTCTTTCAAATTGTGGCTTGGTTTGGGGTTTATCTGGTTTGAGATGAGAAATCCATGGTTTGCACCATGTTTTATAGATAATAATATAATATAGTATTAACATCTTGATTATTACATAGAATTCATTAAATTCATGGAGTTAAGTTAGTTTTGACCGCTAGATTCATTGAGAGATAGATGGAGATCACAATGTGTTTTTTAGAGGTGTACTTGATTTAACCTCATTATGGCGTAGTCATAACTCATGAATCCATGATTCTATAATTTTCTATAAAGGTTAAAAATTCATGCCTTGTCATGAATTATATCTTATTTCCACGATTTTTCTCAAACTCTAGGTGTCCATTGGTGTGTCTTTTTAGATCATTATCCATCCTTTGATTGGTTTTTTACCTCAGCTTCGGGAGATCAACCCCTTGTGAACCAATGTGAATTCCTATTCTCTTATTATGGATTATATTTTGTCTTTTCTTATTGGGAAGATTATGTAAGTAATTTTGATTCATTTTTTGTGTTTTTAGGCATGTTTTTGATGAGGAATGGTTGTGCCTAGGCCTTAGGGTTGATCCTCATGTGTTGGGTGATGATTGATTGGAGTTTCCTTGTCATCATGTGTAGCGGTTGTTAAAGATTTGGTTGAAGTTGAGGATTTGAGATTTTTCCTTATTTATTTATTTTTAATTTATGTAATTATTTTGATTTTTATTTATTTATATGGATGTTATGAATTAATAAAAATAAGATAATGAATTGGACTAAATAAAAATGAAGAGAAGGGGATCATTCATATATAGTTTACTTAATTTATTCTTAAATTATGTTATTATTGTGGAAACCTTGTTTAATATTAATTATATGCTTGAATTACCTTACATAATGGGTTAATCACTTAAAGTTAGAAATGAAACAGTGATATTGTAAATTTAGAATTATTTATTTTCTTGTTATATGTAAAAGGTAAAATGGATATTGGAGGATGACTTAAGGAAGTTGTTTGATGTGGTTCTCTACTATTTTTAATGTGTTTTTTGTTGAAACTATGGTTGATTGATATGTTTTGTTGTAATGAACTTGGATTCTATCACTTTAAAAATTGTATTAATCATGTAAAGTTGGTAATAAATCAATTGTGTGGAAATATTGAATTACAATGTTGAAGTTTGAACATGAAATTCTAATTTATTAGGAAATAACGATTAAATAAAAGTACTTAAATGTGAATTACTACAATGTTTACTCTAGTTTGATGTAGTATGTAGGGTCTTCTTTGATATGTTAAAAATGGTTGTTGGTTGGTCATTATGTCTAACTGGGAGGATGAGATGTGGTTTGGCTATGGTAGCGATGGATGGGTTGTTGTTTGGTTATGGTAGTGGTGGAATGGTTAGTTTTGTGGGAAGGAATTGGTTTTGTGACTATTATGGCGGGTGTTTTCATATTCTCTGTAGCAGTTCACGAGTTAATGGGTTTGGTTGTTGTGGGGTTATGTTTTAGTTTCCTAGGGGAATGGAATTTGGTTGTTATAAATGAAAACAATAATGAGAGAAAGGGACTTAATTGATAAATTACGGGATGTAAATGAATAATAATAATGATTGTAATGGTTGTATTTAATAAATGGTGAAGGATGAGATAGATGTGTGGAATATGAATAGTGAACAGTTAATGAGGGAAGTGGTTTAATAAATGGTTTGACATTAAATATAGATCAATAAATGTTATAATAAATGTAATGAGGTTAGTAAATGGTAATCCTATAAGGTTTTAATGATGATATGATTAAATGGTAAGATAATAATGCTTGTTATGGTTGTCTTATGTGGATAGATAGGGTTGGTTTGTGGTGTAGTGATGGAAATGGTTTTTAGTTTGTGGTAATATTGATGTGATGGTTGATATAGGTGATGGTAGTGTTGGTTTTCTATGAACTATTAGGTTTGGATTTTATGACTATATGATATTAATTTTTTTTTATTTCTTGTACACCACTAACCAAGTTGAATTTTTGGATATGCACTAAAATGGGAACCATCACATCATGGTGGTGTATTTGATGTTATTGTAGAAATAAATGCTGGTTTTAGCATCCATGTGATGCATGTTTGGTGACAGATCCTTATCACACATTATTTAATTAGTTAAAAACCAAGTATTTTTTTGTTTATGACTAAAATATCTCATTCATTGAAGTGTTCAATGAATGAAAACTCTAACATGTGTAATGTTCAAGTGTCATGCGATGAAACTAGAACTATTTCATATGGTTAATGCTCTTCATTAAATGAAGTGTGTCAATGGTAGATATATAATAGTATGTGATCCTCTATTGTGGATGTGGTTGATTCCAATGAATCTTTCACAAGTTATTCGAGACTCTATTAAATTCCTGGAGTTCATTCATCACTTGATGAAGGCTCTAACACCCCTTTGAGTATTAGGGAGTCCTAAAAATAGTTCTTGGATCCAATGGCCAATGTATTCTCCTAAGAGGTAGGAGGCATTCATCTTTTTCCCCTCATGATCATCATCAAGCTAACTTCATCAAATATTAAGGTGGATGTTGCTGATGTTTGAGCATTTTAGGTATTCCATTTACATGCACTCTTTTTTGAATTCCTTGCATAATTGATTCTTAGAGATAAATTCTTATATGTTTTGGGTTATATTCCACTTACAATGATCATTGGATGATAAAATGAAACCCATCAATGTTATAAAATAATGGTTTTATCAATATTTAAACATGTTTGATTTGAGAATTCAAAAGAAGTACTATCATCATGGCTTGAAAGTGCCTATGGCATACCATGGTGACTCCAAAACTCATAGGTCACTAACACCATGGTGTAGTAACAACCATGTTGGTTCTTCATAGTATTCTCCAAAAACCACAACCAGTTATAAGACACCACAACATAGTGATAATTGTGGTGGTTTTTTATAAGAAAAATGGTCAGATTTTAATCACCATGACATTTTAAAAGTCATAGTGAATCTTAAAATGTTTTAAAAATATATTTTTTAATTTAAATGGTTTATAAAATATTTATAAATCATTATAATAGGTATTTTGGGATATTTTAATTAATAAAATGTTTATAAATTATTTATTTATAAATTTTTTATAATTATTTTTTTTGAAATATTAAAATATTCCTAAAATATTAAATGTTAATATTAAAAATACCTTTTGTAAATTATATGGCATATATTATGATATTTAAATAAAATTTTTATTTATAAATCATCAGAAATATTTTTTAAAAGTTATGAATTATAAGGCTGAAATATAAAAGTGTTTATATTTATAATTATGAATTGTTAATAATTAACTAATTTGAAATTATTCAAATTAAAAGTTAACCCCTGTTTAAAGATATTATTTATACCGCATCAAAATAGTTTTGATGATTAATATGATTAATGGATTAAATAATATTTGAAATTTCATATAATAATAATATGGAAGAGTTCATATTTTTTTTGAATGTAAAGTGTTTATATTCATGTTTTAGCTAATTTATAAAATGATTATAATTAGATTGTTCTTATGAATAGTTTATAAATGTGTAATATTTTATAAAATAAATAAAATGTATATTTATTTATAAAATTCCTTTGATTCATGTTTATTAAATTTTTATTAAATGTGAATATTGTGTGTGATATAGTTTAACTTTTAAACTTCTTCTAGGATAGAGCCTTTCATGTCATGCTTTATTTGATATCATAAAATTTATTTTTCATCTACCTTGACCTCAGTTTGTAATTATAGATATAAGACTGAGAATATTTTTTGAATATAATTTTTCATATCGGGTGTTAGATTTATCATGAATTGAATTCTCTCTTGAGTGAAGTATCCCTGGGTAGAGGTACTTGGGGTCAGACCACCTATTAGTCTAGAGGATTATGCATTGTTAGAAAAGTGAATGGGGTTGGTTGTTTTTAACTATGGGATTGCTCTTATGGATTTTTTCAATCTCATATACCTCTATGAATTTACATGAATAGTTCATATAAATTAGGCATGAAATGAATTTGGATATGTATGAATATACTTGGATTCAATTTTTGGTAATTAAAACAAACTTCAGGGTTGTGTAAAGGGTTAAACATTAATGTGGTGTGAATACATTAATTTGGTGGTTGGAATAGGGATTCCAAAACTAAATTGTTAGAAGCATACATACAAAAAAAGGAATAAAACATGAAAATATAATGATTAAAAAAGATTTCATAGGTATTAATTTAATATTCATACGATGTATATTAAATTGGTGATACTTTAAAAGAAAACCCCTAAAATACTAAGTGTGGGATTCCTTCAAAACTGGAACTTACTAATACCTTGATCATCTAATTGGGTAGTTTCACACCAAAGTGGGGTACCACTAGATTCTCTTTTGTAAGGAAAGAAAGTAATAAGTGACCCTAGATTTTTTGAGTAAGTAGTTTCATGAAAAAGTGGGGTTCCCCTATATTTTCTAGTTTTTTCTTTTTTTTGACATTTTTTAGGTTACACATAATTGTAAAATCCCAAGGGCTAGGATACCAAAGGAATATATTTGAGTGAATCTATATGATGGATTTGGATTAGTGGTTATCCACTAAACTATCCAAGAATCAAAACTATTATGATTGGGATGAATCCCTACCTAAATATATAAATAAATGAGTTCCATTCCAAAGTATGTTCATTTATTAGTAAAATATTTATTTTGGATCACTAAATGGATATGATGTTCAAGGTCATCAATGTTAGTGGGAGAACTTTCATTTAAAGTATTTAATAAAATGATATAATACATGACACTCACCTACTGATATTTATTTATTATAGATTATGGAATAATTAATCTCAATCATTTTAATATCATTAATAGGTATGACCTATAAAATAGTAAAATATTGATATCTAGGATTTGGAAGTGTTCTCAAGGAGAAACATTCAGAGTATCCAAATGTGAAAGTTATTGAGTTCAATTACACTAACATTGAATCATGGGTATTTGATATCAGGTGTAGATCACACATTTGTGCTAATAAACATAGACTTAGAGATATAATTGAATTTATGATGGGTGAATTAGGTCTTTTTAGAGTAATGGGGTAATAGTTTTTGCATTATAGGTTGTCACTTATGATATGATTTTATAGAGTGGATTGATCCTAGAATTGAAAACCTATTATTACTTTATTGACATAAATATGAATCATATTTTTGTATATTTTTTGGAAAAGAAGGGATTTTCATTCATTATTAAGAAAAATAGTTATTCTATATATAATGATGAAATGTTTTATGGAATATAGAATATAATGAATCATTTACATATTATTGATATGGATAATAGAATTTATAACATTTAGAATAAGAAGGCCAAGGTTGATTCTAATACCACCTACATTTGGCACTATTTCCTTGGACATATAAATAAGAAATGTATTCAAAGACTCCATAGAGATAGATTGTTGGACTCATTCAATTATGAATCATTTGATAGATTAAAATCTTGTTAATTGGGAAAAATGAAAAATTCACCTTTTGGGAGAAAATATAAGAGGGATAATAGACTATTTAATCTCATACATAATGATTTTTTAGACCACTAAGTATAAGAAAAATGTTATTTTTAGGTAATTCGTTATTTTTAGTGATGAATTTAGTAGGTATGATAATGTTTTTTTGATGAAACACAAGTATAAAGCTTTTGAAAAGTTCAAAGAGTTCCAAAATGAAGTACATAATCAATTTGGAAGAAGTATTTAAGTTCCCCAGTCATATTAGGATAGAGAACAATTAAACTAATAATTTATAACTCATTTGAGATATTATAGAATTGTTTCATAAATCACTCCTCATAGAACACCACAATGGAATGGTGTGTCTGAAAGGAGGAATCATACATTTCTAGATATGGTTCGATTGATGATGATTCAATGTGACCTTCTTATTTCATTTCAGGGTTATGATATAGAAAATACTACATTTCTACCAGATTATGTTCCATATAAAGTAACTATTAATACACCTTATTAAATATGGATTTGTAAATATCCCATTAAGTATTTTATAAGGATTATAGGTTGTGAATAACTCATACTGTGATTGGATTTTGGAAAGATTGAACTCAAGTCATAAAAATGATTATTTTCTGGTTATCCCAAGGAAACTAAGGGAAATTTCTTCAACAAACCTACTAAAAAAAGTGTTTGTGGCTCATTATGGTGTTTTCCTAGAATGAAAACCCATGGATTGAGTATTTAGTTGGAGGAAAGTTGAACTTTTATAAGTTCAATAACAATAATAAGAAGTGTTTCTAATATTGATGTTGATCTGGTTCTATAAAGAGTTATGGAAGAAAAACCAACTCAAGTTACACAGGAACCTTAGTGATATGGTTGGATTCATCAATATTTAGTGATATATAGATTTCATGTAGCAAATAATGATGAAATAATGTTCATAGGTGATGAACCTGCCATTTACCGGGAAGCTATTGAGAGTTATGATTATAAGAAATGGTTAAAATAAATGTATTCTAAAATAGACTCTATGTACATTAATAAAGTGTAGAACATGGTAGATACACCTAAAGGTATAATATCCATAGGATGTAAGTGGGGTTTATATAATAAATGGACATGGATGGTAGAGTTTCTACATGTAAATCACTCCCGGTGGAAAAGGGTTACAACAAAATTATTTTTATTGACTATTATGTGAAATTATCACCTATAGTGCTGATAAAGTATATTAATTTTTTTATTTCCATAGAATCTCATTATGATTATTAGATATATTAGATGGATGTCAAAACTACATTCCTTAATGGGAATTTAGGAAAGGATGTGTATATGATACAACCTTGATGTTTTGAAGTTACAAATGACTGTTAAAAGGTTTGAAAGTTGTAACGGTCCATTTATAGACTAAAGTGAGATTCTAAGAGTTGGAATATCTGGTTTTATGATGTAATAAAAGGTATTAGTTTCATAAAAAACTTGGATGATTCTTATGTGTATAAGTGAGATAGTGGTAATAAAGTATTAAATTTGATATTGAAGATAGATTATATACTTCTTATCATAAATTAAATCCCAACACTTCATTTTATGAAGGCGGGGTTGGGTAAATGTTTCTCAATAAAATACATTGGTGAATTTTACTACATACTTAGTATGAAGATCTATAGATATTTATCTAAGAGGTTTCTTGGACTGAGTTAGAACACATATATTGGTAAAGTTAAAAAGTAGTTTAGGATATAAAACTCTAATAAGGTGTATTCACTAGTGTTGAATAGAAATAATCTTAGAAAGATTCATGATCCTTCTAAGGAGTTATAAAGGAGGGATATTATTCCTTATGCATCTGCCATAGGATCCATCATGCATTCCTTGTTGTGTACTTGAACTGATGTCAGTTATGCTTTGAGCATAAAAAGTATATACTAATATAATCCCAGTGAGAATCATTGGTGTAGAACCCTAAGTTTTACGTAACCATTTATTTATGTATTTTAAGTATGTAAAGTTTTTGGGTAAAGTTTGGAAGGGTTTATAGGACTTTTGAAATGTTTTTGGTGATTTTTTATAGGTGCACAATTTAAACATGGTTAGTAGAAATTGTGACAATCCTATAAGAAACTATGCACAATGAGATAGAGGATAATGGATTGGAACATGGTTAGGAACATGGTTTGGACAAACTATGCAGCTTCCCAAGAGTAACCATGTAAAGTGTAATAGAGGGGAAAACATCATTGGTGCATGGTTTTTCTAATTATGTGAGCCAACCATGCTAAGGGGTTTGGAGGTAGTGGATGGTGCATAGTTTGTACATGGTTTGAATAACCATGCGTGGTAACCATGCACGACTAAAAATTAGATCCTAAAAAAGTGGATCTCACTCAGTTTTAATTCTAACCCTCTTTTTTCACTTATTTTGACCCTAAATCGGTTTTACCTCCTCCCAAAGGTTTTGGAGACCTTCCTCTTCAATCCAAGAGTGTTCCATTGGAAAATATTGGTGCGTTAAATTCTTGATTTCTCGGTAAGTCTATATTCTTGGTGGGTTTTCTTATATATACTCTTATACCTTCTCTTAGATTCATAGATCTGACCTGTTGGGGATAGATATATGATAGTGGATGCCCATCATGATGAGATATGGCTGTGTTGATGTTCGGTAACAAGATTTAAGGTGTGTTTTTGGAGATTTGACATATTTTTTGTTGAATAATTCATGCCATTCTTCATTTTCTATAATTTATGAGGTATGTTGATTCAATCTCGACTCCTATTATTATAACTTGAAGGGTTGATTTCGTATTATTTGAATTACTTTAAATTTATTGTGAAATTGTTGTGAAAATCTTAGTAGAAACCTTCTTTAGTGATGGTTTGTAAAATTGTGTAATTTTTGTGAAAAGTTCTTGTTTAATGATTTTAAAATGATAATTTTAAAAGGTTTGTTTGGTATTATTCATAGAAAAAGGTTTTTTGGAAAGGTTTTCAATAAAAAAGGTTGTTTTAGTGAAATGTTTTGGAATAGTTGGTTTGGCATGAGTTTTGGAATAAATGTTTGGTGTTTATTAATATTAATTTGGGATGGATAAGGGCATGAAGTTCCCCTCTCAAAAGAATGGGAAAGATAAGTGTGTGAAGTTCCCCATTCCAAATGGTTCACCAAGTGATGGTTTGGTGAAAGGATGAATCACCACTCATGAGTATAGGGAGTTCCATGTTTTCATGCATGGTTTTATGTGTGGATATGTGGAATGGAATGGGTTATGACAAAATGAAAAATTAAGAATTGGTGTTAAATAATTATTTGGTTTTTTCCTTGAAAACTGTTTTAGTATGGAAAAATGTTTTGGTGTGAAAATTCTTGGCTTTAATATAAATTGTTGAGATGTTTTAAATGGTTTTATATAATTTTTTTCATATAAATGTGTTAACTTGTTCTATCCCAGTGGTGTGAGTAGGGAATTCAT
This sequence comes from Viscum album, assembly GCA_963277665.1. Classification (NCBI taxonomy): domain Eukaryota; kingdom Viridiplantae; phylum Streptophyta; class Magnoliopsida; order Santalales; family Viscaceae; genus Viscum; species Viscum album. The sequence continues at coordinate 193,205,409 of OY728137.1, read as the reverse complement.
TTGGAGAGAACCTATTGAGTTTCATTACTCACCCCTAATTGGGAAATTTTGGTGCATTTGCAGATATTGTTTAACAGGACATTGGTAAAGGGAAATTATCACATTTATTTAGTGGTGATTCATGATACTTGGGCATGGATTTCGGAGTTGGAGCATGGAACTTTTCTGGAGTTGCTGAGTTGGTGGCTTTGGAGTCTTTAAGCTTTTTTGGTTTTATCTTACACTTTTTTATTGATTTTGATCTTGGTTTCTTCTTAGCACTCTGATATAGTTTGGTTTGATTTGTATACAATGAGTTTTCTACATTATGTTCATGCATCATTTTTTGGTTGTCTAGTTGTGGTATTATTGGTTTGGTTGTGTTACCTTCAAATAGAAAATAGTACCCCAATTTTTTATAAAGCCCTTGAAATTTATTTCTAGCCTTCGGCATCTTGAGGATATCACCTAAGGATAAGTAGTAATTCCGCCATATATAAAGCCAATGAGGAGGGTAAAGATGTTATAATTGGGTTTTTTTAAAGAAAATTCTTAAGTAGTTAAGAAGGAATAAGGATATTTTAGTTGTCTTTGGATGATATGATGAGCTCTCTATAAAGGGTTACACAGATGCTAGTTTCCAACCCGAGAAAGATGATATAAAATCTCAATATAGATTCATGTTTTTTATGAATTATGGAGATATCAATTGGAATATTTCCAAACAATACACCATATAAGACTCAACAATAGAGATAGAGTACATCATTGCATCAGGTGCTGTGATGGAAGTTATTTTGAGTCAAGAAGTTTATCTCTGAACTTGGGGTAGTTCTTAGCATCAAGGGTTAATTGAGATATATTATGATGACAATGGGGATATTTCTCAGGATAAGGAATCTCAGTCTCACCATTAAACCAAACACATACTTTTCAAATACCATATCACATGAAAGATTATTTAAAGGGGTGATATAAAGTTAGTTGGGTGGATACTAAGGAGAATGTAGTAGATCCACTAATGAAACTATTATCTCAGTAGAGGAAAAAGGTTCATGTTGATTATTTTGATATATGATACTTGATAAATTTATGTGATGATTATAAATGTATCATATTATTATAACAAAGGAAATATCTAATTATTATTCATCCACATGAGCTCTATTTTTTTAAAATAAAAAATTGAATGATAATTTCCCTTTAAAGTATGAATTTGAGTTATCCCTAATCAATGTTCAACACAGAGTATTATGGGTTGTGAGGAAATGAAAATACTATCATGAATAGAATCTTATACTCAATATAAGTGGTTGTATATGTGGTATGAAGTCTAGATTCATGGTATAATAAGTATATACTTTTTACTTGTATTGATATTCTAAATTATATATCATGGAATTTTATACAATCATTGAAATACTTAGTGGTGTATGCTTATTATCAATACTTCTTATATGAGGTTGGAGAGATACCTTTCATGGTAAAATTCATACTTTGATACCTTAATATATGAAAGTCATTTTATAAACATAGATAATTGGGGGTTGTTGGGTATGTTGTTGAACATGTCATCGGTTGAAGAACAACCAATATTAGATTTTCCACTTGTATAACTAAAAAAGACATCTAGACCTTAATTGAATTAGACTGAATAAATGAATGACCATGCTTAGTTTATTCACATATGATGTGATTAAATATTTATATCACTAACATGTGATTCTATTATTATATAAATTAATGATAAGTGATTTATTCATCCAGTTGGTTGGTATTTTTCAAAGAATCAAGAAATTAAGTGAGTCCTATAGTAGATTAACACATTCCATGTCTAGTGGTCACTCGATGTCATGGAAAAAAGGGATTATATATATATGCATACGATGTATATGATACATCATATTATGGAAATGTTCTTATAGAGATATGAGTATGTTTTTTCAAGATCACGCTAGACCTCTTAGTAGATTGAGTTGTAATGATACTTTTCTTGAGACAATTCTCTAGTTACATCTATTAAATATAGATTTCATATTAGTTATCAATGCTATTAAGGCCCACATGGCCACATAGTTTGGCCCTTGGATAAGGATTGGGTTTTTTACAAAGTGTTTGTTCCAAAATGAAGAGAGTTTTGATAAAACTATATCCAAAAGAAGTTTTGGATATATTCACAAAGAGTTGTGAAGTTTTTATAATGTTATTATGGGATTATAATTCAAGTAATAGATTGTTTGATATCTACTAAAATAAGAACCACCACATCATGATGGTGTAATTGAATCCATATTTGATATTTAGGATGGTTTAATCATCCATGCAATGTATGTTTGGTACCATGTTATTCTCTCGCATGTTTTAACCAGTGAAAAACTATGGAGTTGCTTATTTTTTGGTTGGAATACCTCATTCATTGAAGTGTTCAATGATTAAAAACTCCAAAAGGTGTAACGTTTGAGTGTCATGCGATGATACAAAAACCATTTTATATGGATGGATCTCTTAATTCTATGAAGCACATCGATAATGGCTATATAAGAGGATGTAATATTTTCTTATGGATTTGGCTGATTCTTGTGAATAATTTGTAATCTAGTTAATACTCACTTCCATTCCCAATGTTCATTAATCACTAAGAAAAGGTGATAGAATCCCTTAGAGTGTTCAGGAATCCTCAAAAAGATTATGTAGATCCATTGGCTAGTGTATCCCCCTCAAAGTTAGGAGGAATTCATCTGCCTCTTCTTGTGATCATCATCATGCTAACTCTATTGAAGATCAAGGTGGATGATGTGGATGTTTGGAAATTTTAGGTATTCTATTTACATGTTTTTTTGAATTCCTTGGATTTTTTATTCTTAGATATATATTCTTATGTGTTTTGGGTTTGGTTATTCTACCAATGATCATTAAATAATCAAATTAAACCAATAAAAAGTAACCTTACCAATGCCCATGTGGTTTTGGGTTCTGATTGTTTTCCCCAACATCCAAGTTATAGAGGGAATGGATAGTTGATTTATCCCCCTTCCATGCTATCTCTTTAGATGATGTATAGGCTTTGATGGATCAAGCTAAGTATATACATATGGGATATAATGTCTAGTGGTTAGTGTATGCATATACTAGTTGATATGGTATGTGATTATAATGCACGGTGGGGGTCTTTAATGGTAATAGGAGGGGATGAGGTTGATTTAATTCATGTTTTTGGAACCCAACTATGTTGGGAATATGATATTCATTTGAGATATGGTATGTAGTTATGGATACATTTTTATGGTTTTGATGTGGTACGTGGTTGTTGAAATGTGGTAATTGAAGGTTATAAGTGCAACAGAAGTTGGTCAAGCCCATGAATTATGATGGGTTTTCATTGAATCCAATTAATAAATTATAAGAACATGATGAATAATAACATTTATTATGATTATATATGAATAACCATATAAAAATAATCTTGAAAACCAAAGAGAGTATGTTTCACATTAAATTTCTATTTAATTTAATAATATGATAAATATCTTAATCTTGAGATATTTATTTGATGTAGATATTGATCATCAAAACCTCAATTCAGCTGTTTCATCATAAAGTTGAGAATATCTAAAGTATAATTTCTCTAGAGGTAATCCACATGTGATCCTTTTATCTCAAAGCATCACATATGGTACTCTGGGTTACAGAAAAATTGTATTGATCATATTGCATTTCTCCATTTGATCACCACACAATCCTTTGAGGTAGAAGGATTGATTCTCATTATCTCATTCCTGGGAGGAGGAGGAAGGTGGAAAACTTCTCTTAGTTCTTAAGAGCATTCTAGATAATTTTCTCTCAAGGGTTGAGAGAATTTTTAATGGGGTGTTTTGTGCACAATAATGTCTCACCTAACCAAACCTAGGAAATGATATAACCATATATTTATTAACCTAGGTTAGAGAATAAATAATCGCACATAGGCCCTTAATATTCTATTAATCCTTGAAAAATTCCATATATATTATTAATAATAATATTATTATTTTTATTGATGCCCAGTGTCTCATGGATAAACAAATATAATTTCTTAAATAAATGAATTAATATTTATTTAAATGATATTTTATATATCATTACCACTGGATCAAATAAATTCTTCTGAATTTTCTCCTCAGTATTTACCAAACCTAGAGTAATAAATATTATTCATTTTATAAATAAATAAATATTTAGAATATTCAAGTCTTGAGAATAAATATTTATTTAATATTGAACTAACATAAAATAGTGAGTGAATATATGTGATCAATAAATCTTGAATAAAATATTATTCCTTGGAATGGAGAATAATATTTATTCTAATAATTAAATTCAAATGAAATTTAATTGAGATCAATAGAAAAACTAAGAGCGTGACCTCTAGGCTTCTTCCTTAGTGGAATTAGGTGGGTTCACCTAAAGTCGAATATTAGAATCTAGAAACCTGTAAAGTCACCTAAGAGGTTTATGCTATAATGTCAAAAACCACATACAAATGTGTACCATGTAATATAATCCATCTGTATTGATATATCATCAAATAGGTTTCATACTCATGTTGTCAACCAATATGCTTGACACATCCTTCTTTGACTTCCTAAAATGAACCTATCCATACACCATGGACATGGAAGTTAGTTCGATAGTTTAATTTCAATTAAATGCCCAAGATATCAACTTATATTAAGATAGAAGGGAAAAATCATTCCTCAACTTATTCATTAGTAATATATCACTAGTGATTCATCCAATGTACCCAACTTCACCATGAAAATATGTCACCACATTTTATGGAAATACATTTAAGTACATGACTCATGATATGCATTAATAATAATATTAAAGTATAAGTATCACTACACATTCTCATATATAATAATATCAAATGATACACATGCATGGGAATTTCTTACTTGCAGGTCTATCATCATAATCTCCCATATTAGAGAATATAAAATGTGAACTTCATGAGATGAATTCTTATCTTTTTATGAGTACTCAAACTTAACGGTTTTCATCATATGTGTCCCATAATTTGATGCCATATGACCACAAGACATGTATTTTAATAATATTTTCATAACATTTCAAGGTTTTCATCACAATAGGGAATTTTTATGACCTTATTAGGGTGATAGAAATTCTAGGACATTATCACATTTAAGTCACATAGAAGAACAATCAATATGTGATAAGGTATTTATTAATACTCAAGTTTTTTAATATACATGTAATATAAAGTAAAAAAGTAGTTGGTTTTATGGATCAAACTACAATAGACTCCCACTTACACTAGATCCAATTACCAAAAACTATTTAGTCCTCATATGTTAAACATAATTATGCTGAGTATAGAAATAACTATTGGGCCTATCATATTTTCCATGGCTAGGGTTGTTATTACACATGTCATTTTTTCATATCTACTTCCTGTGACCTCATTGAATTGAGAAAATACATTGATTATTAATATAAAAAAGTATCCACTTGTTTTTCATTTCCATAAATCTAATATATTAGATAAAACCATTATATAATCATATAATAATAATGATAATACTCTATCTATTTAGTATAACCCAAGATTAAATAAATCATTGCTAAATAGCTTCTTAAGCTACATTAGAAGACTCAATGTGCTTGGTTACTATAAATATGGAAACTATAGTCTATAATAAGTTTGTACAACATATTACCTTATCATTCTTATGATCATATATCAAGATTATCTAAAGGAAAACTGTGTTATATCCCCTTAAACACTAGCATTCCAATTTCTCCTTTTGCTAGGAACACATCCAGTTATACTTTATCAAGTATTTTGAAATAGTTATAACTATAATTTTGAGTAGTTTTACTAGTTTTATTTGATATTTCATTCCACTACATATTTATAATAAATATAAAGAATAAATAAATATCATGGAATATAAGATAGATTCCTAGTACTGAATCTTGTGAAATTCTATTATTAATCTCCTCTTGTGCCCATGCACATTATCATAGAGAAATTTTATTCCATGTGACTTAGGAAAAAAATAATTTTGAATTATTCCATTCTATATTTTAAATATATGTTAAACATATTTATTATGAATATCTTTAGAAACACCATATATCAATATTTACATATATTTTTTCCAAGTATTTGGTTTATTTTATAAGTCATTATTTAGATAAATTTATTTCCTTAGTATTACTAAACCGGTAAGACTAAAAATATATTTTTATATATTATCAACATATCTATCATAGAAATTAGGTGTTATCCCAGTAACCATTTGAAGAAACATATCACTCTATCATTCCAAAAAAATAATCCATTATCACACTACTTTCTACAGTTTATAAATGGATATGTACAATTTACATATCTTATTGGCATTTATTGGTGTTACAAATCCTTTTGGTTATGTCATATAAATATGTTTAAAGGGTATTTATTAAATAAACTATCCTTGATATCCAACCACCCAAAAAATGATAATATAATGTTGTTATGACAAGTATAATTCAAATGGATTTCAGCATGATGATTTGAGTAATGGTTTTACTATAGAATATATCTTAGAAATATTTTAAACCTTTAAATAATTAATCATGCATTATTATTACTGACTTTTATGATCCATATATAGTTTCTATTGAATAACCACTAGTAGTATCAAGTCTATAAACATCCAAATCATGGTTCCCCTAAACATGTTACATGAATTTAATTAATAGATTGATACATACTTGTAAATATTAAAATGTTTCGAATTACTAATTCATTATTGGATTCATTATTCATATAGAATAATTTATCATCGGTATTTGTGAATTTAAATCCACTATTTTTTAACTTCATACACAGTATGTGTCTCATGGAACAACTTTTCCCACTAATCATAGTGAAGTATATGTTCTAATTCCAACATATATGTATTTGAATCCTAGACTAAATTTTATTATATCCTAATATTATTTTGTGTTCCCATCTCAAAAGAGATGTGCTTTCCTATTATAAGAATATAGTTGTTGTGGATTAATAAGGGAATATCCTTATATTATAATTATCCAATATGATATTAGTGTTTTATTGATGTTCATTTGTAGCTAAATCTATATTTTGAAAAATTGTTCTCATTAACACTAGGAACTATTCCTAATGGATGAATTATCATATTTTAATTAATATGATATCCATTATTCAATCTAGTTGGCACAAAATTATTTATTTTACTAATTTTTTAAACATATTTTTTGGAATAAAATTTGGAATACTTATAATAAATATAATACATTTAATCGATCCCCTTTTAGTACAATAAAAAATATATGGTATAACATAATGTGTGTTTGGGATAACCTTTACTCCATATTTTAATTATTGGTGAATAATTGGTTTTTATACTCTAAAAATCAAGACCAAAGGATCTTATATCTTTTACTAAGTTTATTCATTTCTTCACTGATAATTCCTACAATTTCTTAAAGGAATCTCATAAAATAGATGAACTTAACTCTTAGAAACACCTTTAGAATATTTCATGCAATTTTTTTGAACTAACTGAAGTATATTTGTGGAGTACCTTTATTTATTAAGTTTTATTTGAAAAAAACTTGATAGAGAGTTAGTCAGTATACCTAGTGTCTTTGGATCAAAAGAAACTAGAACATCTTTTGATATAAACTAGTCAACTACTATTAGTTTAATTTGACAAAGAATTATTTTTCCACAATGAGGCATTCTAATTCTTATATTTATATTCATCATTGATTGAAAATTTAGAATATCTATGATCAAATAATTATAAAACTATTAATTATGTATAAAAATACCATAACAATATCTATTCCAAATATGAAATAATGTCTCATTTGTGTCTAATTATACACCGAGATAAATTTTATGGTAATGATAAATATAAACCATTAGTTTAAATTGGATATATTAGGAAATATTGATGTTCTTAATTTCATTATAATGATATCATAATCACCATTCTTCAAAATTATTTAATAATGCACCAAAATTCTAGTAATTTTTATGTACTTGCTTGATTAATATGTTTTAATACCCATACATAAACATATTTTTTCTAACTAAAAATTGAATATTTATTATTTATATAAAGGTTAAACAAAAAAGGGGGAGGGAGAGAATAAAATAAGGGGGCCTAAAGTGGTGGAGACTTAGGGAATACCCTTGGTTGATATTAACACAATCCATTGATAAAGAGCCTAAACTCACAAAAATATTCAACTCTATGGCTTGGTAACCTTTTGAATTCATAAGATCCGCCGATTTATTCTCCTCCCACCAAGTTTGAAGGATATATAATTCTAAGGAAAGGTTACTATGACTTTTCATAGTGATATATATGATGATTCAATTACTTGAGTAGTGTCCTAAAATAGAATTGATAAACAAGGATGAGTCAGATTCGATAGTATATAAGTAGATGTTGTTAGGCTTAAAAATGCTAATACCAGAGTGAATTCCTTGAACTTTCTCTTGTAGTGAGGTTCCCTCTCCATAGCAGTCTGAGAAATTCGTGATTACTGAGCCACACCCATCCTAAACCAAGTCTCCTCCATACATTATCCCTTGTAAGGAATATTTTTTAGTGTTGAGTTTAAGACCATATCTATGAAATTTATAGTTGACCCAAGCATCTATGGGCCTTGATCCATCCATGTAAATGGATTAAATGGTGATGGGGATGTATTTATTGAAAACAATAGGAAGTGTTTCCTTCATGAATAGGTTGAATAGTGATTGGACCATAGCATAGATTTTGGTTTTGAGGTATGCAGTGTTGGGGGAGATTTCTTGATGGAATACAATATTATAAGCACCCCATGTCACCAAAAAACCTGCTACAAAGAGAATACTTTGTCCTTGTTCATTCAACATGGAGCCTGCATAAATGATGAAACAAAATAAGAGAATGTGGTAAAAAAAATCCATCATAACTACCCCCAAGGGAAGACTATATGAAGAAATCCCAATCCCCTTCCAAAAACAAATGGAAAACTAATTTGGAGCTTACATTCATGTAGAAGATAAAATTAAAGGAAAGTTGAATGTTTTTTCTTTTGAAATTGACATCTCTAAAAAGATAATAATTTATGAGGTTCCATATTAGAAAATTGAGTTTTATAGGTACTTTATTACACCAAAGGTTTCTGGCCAAAGGGTCGTGAATTTTAAGAACATGAATCAACAAATAAAAATAAGCATGAAAGAAGTTATCTGATGGGGATGGATTAAAAATATAGTATTCAGGTTCATTAAACATATGAATATTGTTATAAAGGACATCATGGTTATAATTTAGAACCATTTACAAGATAAAGTATAACAAACCATACTTTTCACACATGAATATTATATCTTATTAGATTAATAATCAATAAATAACAATATAATTCATTCCATAATCATATAGGTTTAGTGTAATTGTAAATTTGGATACATGAACAACTTTTTTATAAGATATGTACATCATTTACCACTAATTTATTCATTACTATCATCCTTATTAGACATATTATACTTAAAACCTTTCCTCATAACCTAGGGAAAGGAAAAATAATAAATGAGTAGCTCAAATGTTCATTAAGGGTAAATAAGGGAGATATCAATGATAACTTAAACATAACATTAGTATAAGGGTATGAGAACTTGAGCGTAACGTTTGAAAAACATACATATAATATTATAGATCATGTATTCATGGAATAAAGTTTGGTAGTTTGTAAGAAATGTGTCATAAAGGAATCAAAGAACATGATCCATGAGAGAATAACTATAACAACTATGTGTTTTTACAATGTAACACTTTGGAATATTTTAATGAATATTTTCAAAGTTAGGATCGAAGATAAAACAATATTTCAGGACATGCGGAATCTCGGTGCTGATATGTTAAAAATATTAAATATAATATATCACATGCATTAAGTTTTACTGAAATAATAGAAAAAATCCAAAATGGTGTTTAATATGGGAAAAATAAGACCACCATTAGACCCAGAATATAGATTTTACCTTAGGTGCGACATAATATTTGTATGTGTTAGGTGTTTTGTTTAAGAGCAGTCACATGTAGAATAATTAAAAAATTAATTAATTAATTAATTAATTGTTTATTAATTATTCATGAATTAATTATATACTATTTATACATATATATGGATAAATTATAGGGTTATTGATATAACCTTATAGACTGGAGTAGATCATGGTGGATAACTTTAGCAAACGACAATAGGATCATGGATCGACGATCGATTTTCCAAGGAGTTTTCCATTGTCAATGGATTTCTTGGATCTTGATAATAACAATGATGAAGAAATATTTATTCATCAATGATATATCCAATTTCAATGTAGGACTATTAATTTTTTTATTAATCCATATATTTGATTCTCCCATATCAAACATGAATTAATTCCTTTAGTAAATTAATTCACAGATTGATTGTTTATTTTTAATTGATAGTTTTTCTTCATAAAATTTTCAATTGATAAATGATTTTTTATCCTTCAATATTCTTCCACATTCATCATTTTCTCTATCAATGGATGAAGGTCAACCCGAACTACGACTATCCTTCATTCCCTCACTTTTGTGTTTCGTTATTTTCTCCCCTGAATCTTTGAATGTTCATTGTTGGTATTCATTTGACCAATGGTTTGACTATACCTAGAAACCGATCATTACACAATTGATATTTTGAGAAATGGATCTCTACTATAGGTTTGGATTTAGGGTCAAAGGTATGATCATAGTGTGATGATGAAAACAAAAAATTTGGAATTATCTTGAGGGTTTTCATCTGGTAGGTTGGCATTTTGGTGATGCAATGCGATGGGAGATGGTTTCTAAGTAGATTGATGGACGAAATCTAACCACCAGCAATGGTTTAGGCTTGATCAAACCTAGTTCCATGTTTTATGGGTGCGATTTATAGCTGGAACATAGGAAGAGGTGACACATACATATATTCACAAAGAATTATGGATTTTGGAAAATTCTAGTAGACACTGCATGTAGTTTATAAGAACACATTCCATATGGAACCCCTTCTGCAGTGGATAGGGTTTACACATAGGAATAAATATCACACATCACATGATTCTTGATTAGTGACTTTTTGTGTACCTTAGGGGTAAAAAGGTATAGACATGACCAATGTATATGGGAACAATGTACATGGTCATGGACAAGGTACATGAACATGAGAACAAGCATGAACCAAGGAAGGTCTGAGCTTAGCGGGACATATCATGTATTCATTATACACACCATTCACTCCATCCTAGATAGGTTAGAACCACCAGTCTCTACAATCAATAAAAGTTTCATTAGGGTATTTTCCCTTGGTCTATCTCCCTAATGGTACAATAAGGAATCCTATCTTGAGCATATGATAAGTGATCACCTCTATAAGTTACTTCTAGATAGAGTTATTTGAGGGTCAGGTCATGTCCTCTATCATTATTCCCTAGGGTGGGTTAGGAACTTGTTACCAAATACCAAGGAATGTGATCCCCATCCTAGTGGGATAATCTGGATAGGGTTAGGTATCCACCATATTCTATGGGTGTGATCTCATACATGTGTATCGATATATTTTAAGTTCCAACATATACCTATCCTTTGGAATGTTTGTGAGTGCAACCTCTCAAATGAGAACCTTCAGTATTAGTAATACCCAAGGAGTGAGTTACATTGGATGATAATTACTAAGGATCCTTAAACATAATCCTAGGCTGGTGGTGTGGATGTGACTTTACTTTGATACTCAGTGTCTATTTGTGAGCATATCTTGGTTGGTATCATCCTTTATTTTAAGCTGAATCTCTTTGGTTATTTATTTTTGGTGACTTCAAGGTGTCTTACTGGGTATGTTTATACTCACCCCTATATGGTATCTTCCCACATGTATTGTGTATAATGAACATGAAAGTAATTTTAATGGAGTCCTAGGAGGACCAAGAGCAGGTGGAGCTTAGTTTCACTAGGTGGATCTAAGAAAATTCCAGGAGTCACATCTTGATAGTAGTTTCCTTTTTACTAGTAGGTTGGACTCTTTATGAGTTTTGGTGGACTTTTATTTATCCCTTTTTATTTACCATACTCATGTCCTACTCTTATATGGGTTTGGTTATATTAATACATATTTAATATTAGTTGTATCTTTTCTTTCCACGTTATCTTGGTGTTTGGATGTGAGGACCCGATCCCAGAAACACCTGAATCCAGTGCTTGGGAATAGGATGTGTGAATTTTACAAAAACATGCACTGATAAACTAAACATCATGTCCCATATAGTGGATCATATTTGGTCCAGGTTCTGGGAAACTAGGCACTTCTGTCAAGCTTCTTCAGCTGAAAACGGATACCTAAAAATTTTCATTTAAAAACGTAGGGTGAGCATACGAATGCCCAGTATGGGGGTTTTAAAAATAACTTATTAAACCAATATAACTTTTGAAAACATTATTTAAAATTTACATAAAACATTTTATTAATAAAAAATGCTTTAACACATGAAACATACCATAAAAATTGTCTAAGAATTATAAGTGAACAATTAAAATCATACCATAGAATTACAAGGATACATGATTCAATTATTGACATGCTCATACGGAGTAAGAAGTAAAATACATTCCATGTGAAAATGAAAGTACAAAATTAATAACTAAGAGTAATGCATAATCAGAGTTGTGATAAAAAATAATAATAACAACTTCGATTTCATTATTCTATTGTGAACATACACTAGTTAATAATCTCTAATAACTTCATCGATAATATTCCATAACTTATACTTTTGATTTTCATAAACATAAGATCTTAAACCAATAATATTCTAATAGTCTAATATTCTTCTGGTAAATTGAATTTCATAGTCATAATGAGGAAAATTCATATTCTGGACATCATAACCATACTATCCAGGCCTTGTGCCAGGACCATAATCATTTTGTCAAGGACTTGTTCCAAGACCATAGTTTGTCTCATGAGACCTACCAATGAATTGAGGGGCTATATCGGGCCCCACACGCCACATACTAAATCCAATGAATCCCTCATCTCTTTAAATCAATGTGCACATACCACTCTGATTTAGTAAATTACTTGTTACTTATCATTTCAGGTGTCACATAACTCTTGTTTCCTTATTTCACATTACTCAAGGTTTCCCGTACCACCATGAGTAATTTAATTTAACATTTCAAATTATTCAAAGAGTCTCATACCACTTTGAACAATTCATTGTTTAATTCAATTGTTTATAATAGTTAAATTTCATCCTTTAGTATTTATATACATATATATATATATATATATATAAAGTGAATCATGCGTTTAGATTTTAATAACAAGTCCATCAACTACATGATTATGTCACTAAATGGTAAATAATATTATCAAATTTTTGAACATGTGATGAAAAATAATTCATTAAAAGAAATAAATTTTTTTTTCACATACAATGATAAATTATAAAACCATATTAACCAATTATATATTGTAAATTTCATGTGATGCATAATTGATTAAAAGTTAAACCAAACATTTCATGTAGGGTTTTAAGCTTGCTGTTGCTCAAATATTTATTTCAAAAGTGCTACTGTATAACATACCATAATGAAAAAAATAGAAAGAAATAAACTCAAACAAAACCAATACCAAAAACACATTAACACCCATATGACTGAAAATTATCATGAGTTCTTGAATTTAAAACCATGGAGTGAAATTTAAAGGATTTAATTACTTAAAATACTTAAGTATGTACATATATGAATATCTCACATGTATAATTGAGTACACTAATGGGTCTCACAAAAAAGTTTATTTTCACTTACTTACTAATAAAAAAAGTCATCTATTAATCATAGAAGTTCAATGTTGAAGAATTTGTAATTAGTCCAGAAGGTGAGATACTCAAACTATACATTTGTATGAGACCGTGTATACTATATATGAACAAAAAAAATTCTATCTCATCTTTGAAACTCAAAGTATAGAGGACTTGAAACTGAACATCAAGGGGGTTCTTTCTAAAACCATTGTGGTTATATTTATATATATAAGAACATACATGATCAGGTATGTAAAGTATATAAACTTTTTATACAAATTACAATTCTTTGTATCTTGAAGTTCTTCATTAACTTTGAAGCTCAAGTTTAGAAATATTTAACCTGTACATAAGGGGTTTATGAAAAACTATAAGGTTTTATATTTGTACATATATATTCAGTTATATAAGGTGTATATATATATATATATATATTTCATGAGGAAAGAAAATATTCCTTCAAGTTTGGAAAGATTTAAAAACCCAACATCCGTAGGAGCTAGGGTCGATTATTTGAGGGTTTCTACCCAAACCATATGGACATACATACATTCATACATTCTTAAACTAAATTTACAAAAAAATTCATATATACATATGTATATATATATAGAACATAATTAATTTTTGCATGTATAAAATAAACCCTTATGTTTATACAACCTTTTTCACTCAAAACAAAAGATTTAGGTTCAGTTTAAGAGAAGGTTTTTAACTGAACCATAGAGTTATATATATATATCTATGAGTATACATGTATATGAACAAACCCTCATGCAACACAGACAGGGGAAAAATAAATTCCATTACCTTGATTTGAGGAGGAGGAGCTTGGAAAATGCTGGAGATCTCGAAGGAGACTTGTTGAGGTTTTTCTGGAAGCTTTGAGTGGAAAGAACCGAGGGGTTCTTGGGGGTGAAAAGGTTGTGTTTATATAAAATATATTATACTTACACAGAATATTTTATTGCCATTTTCATAAAATCTGAGGCCTATATGACTTATAAAAATATCATGGGTCGGTCTTTGTGGAAACCGCGTGAGAGGAGGGTCCAACGATTGTCAAGGGTGAAGAAAATATTGCAAAAAGGGTGTATGGATTACTGGTGTAGCACACGCCATGGGGAAGAAGACCTCACTATGGAAAGAAAACCAAAAAAAGATTGGATGGTCAGGATCTGATCTGGCTCTGATCCGAGGGCTGGGATGCGTCCGCAAAATTTAAAAGTGATGGATGGTCAGATTAGATTTGCAGCTAGATCGGATGTCCTAGGTTCGACGTGGTGTTTTAAAATTCTCAGATGGACAAGATTATATCTATGGTTTGATCAGACGACATAAAAAACATGAGGTGATAACCGCGACCGCTAACAATCGAGCGTCAGATTGGAATTGATGGCCTAGATTGCACGTGACGTGATAGAATGACCCAGATCCCATTTCACCCAAAAACCATCATCTCACATCGATTCGGCGAGAATTTCCAAAGCTCTTTATAAGACTGAGGCTTCTATGGATTGCTCAGAAAAAACACATCACAAACATAGGGAGCCTTATACACAGGCTCCTACCCCCGCAGGCCTTGGACTACCCCTACCCCATCGCGGCCTTGTGCCCACGGTGGCGTGCTCTAAACCCCCCCTGCGCTCCTATGCTCTAGTGTGCCCTTCATGGAAACTACGCCCATGCTTGAGCCTACCTGAGATACGGTTGAGGGCTAGGCTCAGCCACCTAGTGTGAGATGCCTCCCTTGGCCTAGCTAAAGGGCTGGACCTAGTGGGCCTATATTTTTTTTATAAACACCAACTTTCAAAACTATAAAGTCACAAGGAAAATGATACATTCATAACTATAAAGGGAAATATTTTATAAAATGTGACTTCCTATTTAAAATTTGATAGATTAAAGAACACAAATTAAATTATACTTTTCCTTAACTAATAGTAATACAAAATTTTTTATAAACACTAAAGTTGTAGTTTATAAATCAAATATATCTACATGAAAACTTTTATACTAGTATTAAACATAGTTTATTTAAAAGAAATCAAACATAGTTTAATTAAAACATTCTTTAAGATTTATAAATGAAAACATTTACAACATATATGAAATATTTTCAAGGTGTTTGAATTACTCATATCATTTCAAAATCATTTAAGTGTAGTTAAAAATATTATACCATGTCCTTTTTAAAGTTCATAATTAGAGGTTGTTTTATAACTTTCAATCCATAACTTAAATATTTGGGAAACTAAATTATACTTAAATGTTTTTAATTAATTCACTACAAGGCCAACGACTATAATTATAGCCGTTGGAATTCAACGGTCACCCAAGTCAATAGTCGAGTTGATGCCTTATAAGACCATGCCTTAGGGTGTCCTAAACTCAAGGCAATTGAAGAAAATGGCTCTCGTCATTCCATTGGTGCTTAGCACGACTGCGGTGGATTTGGCCGTAGTAATGTTTGTTATGACGGATCCTAAGGACCTATATTATCTTCTTGGGGTTATAATTGTTTTGGGCAGTCTCCATATAATTCTGATAGGGTTTTTAGTAGGAATTTTTGGTAGAATGGTTTATTATGATCTTGGTTCATTGTAAACACTTCGGTGTCTTGTTTAAAATAAAAATCCTTGTGTTTATCTTATAAATTTTGTTCGGTTAAAAATAAATTTAAACAAAATAAATGCATAATATTATCATTAAATAAGATACAAGTTTTGGGCTGTTAGATTATCCTCCCCTACAAAGAATTGTGTCCTCACAATTTCTTTCACATAACCTTGTTAAAAGACTGCCTTACAAAATTCACCACATCCTCCATTATGGAGGGTCTTCCGGTGTGGCCAGTTGAACTCCCATATTCGTGTTCAACTCCTCTGCTTCCCTATCCTAGACACACCTTGGGGAGAAAGGTTTGAACTCATGCATAGTGCATTCGGGCTTCCAGAGTGAGGCTCAGACGGTGGAAAGTTCAGAGATGTCCAAATGGAAAAAGTCTCTAAAGGCTTGCCGGACTATCTTCTGATTGAGAACATCTAAGTCATAGATGTGGTCATATAATCTGAAACCAAGGAGTTGGTACATGTAGGCTACACAAAGGTTTTCCTCCAAAGAATCCTCTTGAAATCTTACTCTAGCTGTGAAGTTCTGACCTAGAGTGAAGCATAGGAAAAGCCCTTCGTGGTATTTTCCCCATTCACTTGTACTTGACTAGTTGGACCGTGGCTATGTGGTGGTATAAGTAAGCATTCCCCTAGAAGGAGTGGAGAATGTCTGAACTATTCAATATATCATAAAGATTATTGTACGTTCTTCACAAGTTTGCGAAGGGTAGGTACTCTTCCTCACAAGTTTTGACCATAATAACCTCCAGTATCTCAATGGGTAGAGATAAAATGTGGGTTCGTCCTTCTATATGAAAATTAATTATGAAAGTTCACTCAGTGAAATCCACCCAAAAGTATAAATTATGAAAATATAGTAGAAAGAAGTGATAACAAGCCGTATTCTCATATAACCACTGATACATAAAAAGGGCTCATGGTTCTTCCGGTTCCCAGTTACACGAATCCCCAAAGGAAGTTCAAAACTCTCAATCTCCCTGAACCATATGAAACCTGAGCAGTCTGGTTCAATCTCGTGGGAGCACTTATGGTGTCTCTAGAGTCTGACATGAGGGATGTATAACTGAGAGACATCATTATGTACTTGTTTTCTGTACACATAATGGGAGGCTTCAAATTCAAGAATGTCAAAGTCCATTACTTGGCCAAAATGGCCGTAAGATAAGACTTGACACATATATGCTGTGCAGAGGTCTTCCACTGCTATAGCTCTTGGAAGTCCATGAGGGATGAGATGACTTTCAATACGGTGAAGAATCTAAAAATTCCTTAGAAGTATTTCCCACGATGTTCGTAGGATGGAAATTGGGTTTGCATCACAAAAAAGATAGTCCAAACCTGCTCCTCGGTGGAGTTGAAGTACTCGGGGAGAGTTGGATACGTTATAGAGGTGTTTTCATGTCATACGAATATGGGCATAGTTTAAAAAAATTTCATGTATGGATATGGAAATTATGGTTTCTAGGGACTCATTAGAAAGAGACATAAGACTAGTACCTTCGTTTTCCATATGAAAATTAACAAAAACCTCATATTTAGTAATTCTTAAGTAATTTTGTTTGTCTCAGTTCTGGTTTTCCAGAGTTATCTAAACCGAACCCTCTGATACCAACTATGAGTACCCATCCCCAAAAACACCAAGAGTAGGTGCCTGAGAACATGATGTGTGACTTTTACAAAAACATGCACTGACAAACTACACATCATGTCCCATAAAGAGGATCATATTCAGTTCAGGTTCTGGGAAACCAGACACTTCTTTTAAGCTTCTTCACCTGAAAACTGATACATGAAATTTTTCATTTAAAAATGTAGGGTGATCATACGAATGACCGGTAAGGGGGTTTTAAAAATAACTTATTAAACCAATATAACTTTTTAAAACATTATTTAAAATTCCCATAAAACATTTTCTTAATAAAAAAAATGTTGTAACACATGAAACATACCATAACAATTGTCTAAGAATTATAAGTGCACAATTAAAATCATACCATAGAATTACAAGGATACATGATTTAATTATAGTCATTCTCATACGAGGTAAGAAGTAAAAGACATTCCGTGTGAAAATTCAAGTACAAAATTAATAACTAAGAGTAATGAATGATTAGATTTGCGCTAAAAAATAATAATAACTTCAATTTCATTCTTCTATTGTGAACATACACTGGTTAATAATCTCTGAGTACTACATAGATAATATGCCATAACTTATACTTCTTCTGATTCTCATAAACATAAGCTCTTAAACCAAGAATATTATACAAGTTGAGTAATCTTATGGTTAATTAAATTTCATAGTCATAATGAGGAAAATGCATATGCCGGACATCATAACCGTACTGTCTAGGCCTCATGCTAGATTCATAATCATTTTTTCAAGGCCTTGTGCCAAGACCGTAGTTTGTCTCATGAGACCTACTGATGCATCAAGGGGCTATATCGGTCCCCACCCGCCACATACTAAGTCCAATGAATTCCTCATCTCTCTAAATCAAAGTGCACATACCACTCTGATTTAGTAAATTACTTGTTACTTATCATTTCAGGTGTCACATAACTCTTTTTTCCTTATTTCACATTACTCAAGGTGTCCCATACCACCTTCAGTAATTTAATTTAACATTTAAAATTATTCAAAGAGTCCCATACCACTTTGAAAAATGTAGTGTTTAATCCAATTGGTCATAATAGTTAAATTTTATCCTTTATCTTTTACATATATATATATATATTTATATATATAAAGTGAATCATGCATTTAGATTTTAATAACAATTCCATCAACAAAATGACTATGTCACTGAATGGTAAATAAGATTAGAAAATTTTGGCACATGTGATGACAACTAATTCATTAAAATAAATACAAATTTTGTCACATACAATGATAAATTCTAAAACCATATTAACCAATTATATATTGGAAATTTCATCTAATTCATAATTGATTAAAAGATAAACCAAACATTTCATGTAGGGTTTTAAGCTTTCTGTTGCTCAAACATTTATTGCAAAAGTGGTACCATATAACACACCATAATGACAAAAATAGAAAGCAAGAAACTCTACCAAAACCAATACCAAAACACACATTAACACCCATATGACTTAAAATTATTAGGAGTTCTTGAATTTAAAACCATAGAGTGAAATTTAAAGTGTTTTCTTACTTAAAATACTTAAGTATGTACATATATGAATATCTCACATGTATAATTGAGTACACTAATGGGTCTCACACCAAAGTTGGTTTTCACTTACCAATAAAAAAACAAAATCATCCATTAATCATAGAAGTTAAATGTTGAAGAATTTTTAATTGGTCCAGAAGGTGAGATACTCAAACTATAACTTTGTATGAGACCATGTATACTGTATATGAACAAAAAAATCTATCTCATCTTTGAAACTCAAAGTATAGAGGAACTGAAACTAAACATCTAGGGGGTTCTTTCTAAAACCGTTGTGGTTATATTTATATATATAAGAACATACATGATCGAGTATGTAAAGTATATAAAAGTTTTATACAAAGTATAATTACTTGTATATTTAAGTTCTTCATTAACTTTGAAACTCAAGTTTAGAAATCTTTAACCTGGACGTAAGGGGTTTATGAAAAACTATAAGGCTTTATATATGTACATATATATTAAGGTATATAATGTATATATATATATATATATATTATGAGGAAAGAAAATATTCCTTCAAGTTTGGAAAGATTGCAACACCCAACATCTGTAGGACATAGGGTCGAGTATTTGAGGGTTTCTACCCAAACCATATGACCATACATACATTTATACATTCATAAACTTAATTTACAAACAAACACACACACACACACACATATATATATAGAACATAATTAAGTTTTTCATGTATAAAATACACCCTTATGTTTATACAACCTTTTTTCACTCAAAACAAAAGATTTAGGTTCGGTTTAAGGGAAGGTTTTTAACTAAACCAAAGAGTTATATATATTTCTATGAGTATACATGTATATGAACAAAACCTCAAGAAACATGGAGAAGCAAACAATAAATTCCCTTACCTTGATTTGAAGAGGAGGAGCTCGGAAAATGCTGGAGATCTCAGAGGAGACTCATTGAGGTTTTGCTGGAAGCTTTGAGTGGAAAGAACCTAGGGGTTCTTTGGGGTGAACAGTTTGCGTTTATATAAACTATATTATACTTACACAGAATATTTTAATACAATTTTCATAGGATCTGAGGCCTATATGGCTTATAAAAATACCAGGGGGTCAATCTTTGTGGAAACTGCATGAGAGGAGTCCCAATGACTATCAAGGGTGAAGAAAATAGTGCAAATAGGGTGTAGGGGTTACTGGTGTAGTGAATGTAGCGGGGAAGAATATGTCACTGCAGAAAGAAAACCGAAAAAATATTGGATGGTCAAGATCTGATCTGGACATGATCTGATGGTTGGGATGCATCTGCAGGACTTAAAAGTGATGGACGGTTAGATTAGATCTGTGGCTAGATCAGATGACCCAAGTTCAACGCGACGTTTTAAAAATCTTGGATGACTGAGATTAGATCTGAGGTTTGATCGGACGTCACAAAAAAGACGCGATGATAACCACGACCACTAAGAATCGAGCGTCATATCGTAATTGATGGCCTAGATCGCGCACAATGCAATCCAATAGCCTAGATCCCATTTCACCCGAAAAACCTCATCCCACATCGATTCGGAGAGAACTTCCACATCTCTTTATAATCCTGAGGCTTCGATGGATTGCTAAAAAAACACAACACACACATAGGGAGCCTTATACAGGGGTCCCGCCCCCACAAGCCTCGGCCTACCCCTACTCCACCATGGCCTCATGCCCATGGTGGCATGCTATAAACCCCCCTTGTGCTCATGTGCTCCTTTGTTACCTTCAGGGAAACTACGCCCACGCTCGGGCCGACCTAAGCTGCGGCTGAGGGCCAGGATCAGCCACCTAGCATGAGTTGCCTCCCTTGACCCGGCTAAAAGGATGGCCCTAGTGGGACTATATTTTTTATAAACACCAACTTTCAAAACTATAAAGTCACAATTAAAATGATACATTCATAACTATAAAGGAAAATATTTTATAAAATGTGACTTCCTATTTAAACTTTGATAGATTAAAGAACAAAAATTAAGTTATACTTTTCTTTAACTAAGAGTATTACTGAATTTTTTATAAACACTAAAGTTGTAGTTTATAAATATAATATATCTACCTGAAAACTTTTATACTAGTATTAAACATAGTTTATTTAAAATACATCAAACATAGTTTAATTAAAACATTTTTTAAGCTTTAGAAATGAAAACATTTACAACATTATGAAATATTTGCAAGGCATTTGAATTCCACATCTCATTTCAAAATCATTTAAGTGTAGTTCAAAATATTATACCATGTCCTTTTTAAAGTTCATAATTAGAGGTTGTTTTATAACTTTTAATCCATAACTTAAATATTTGGGAAAATAAATTATACTTAAATGATTTTAATTAATTCACCACAAGGCCAATAAATATAATTATAGCTGTTAGAATTCAACGGTCACCCAAGGCAATAGTCGAGTTGATGCCTTATAAGACCATGCCTTAGGGTGTCCTAAACTCAAGGAAATTGAAGAAGATGGCTCTATTCATTCCATTGGTGCTTAGCATGGATGCAGTGTCTTTGGCTGTACTAATGTTTGTTATGACAGATCCTAAGGACCCATATTATCTTATTGGGGTTCTCGTTGTTTTTAGGTGGTCTACTTGTAATTTTGATAGGGTTTTTAATAGGAATTTTTTGGTAGAATGGTTTCTTGTGATCTTGGTTCATTGTAAAAACTTCAATGTCTTGTTTAAATAAAAATCCTTGTGTTTATCTTATAAATTTTTTTAGTTAAAAATAAATTTAAACAAAATAAAAGCATAATATTATCATTATATGAGATACAAGTTTTGGGGTGTTACATTTTATATGTGTTTGTGTATAAAAGTACCTTAGGATTAGGACTCTAATGTGTGTGATATGCCTACTTGGTGGTAGTATCAAGTCCCAATATTATTGGAGGTGGACTTGGGGTATCACACTTAGATTACTATTGTCCATGTGGGCCTTTGTGGGTAAAGTCATGATAGAGTGGTATCAAAGAGGGTCCTCTTAGGACCAGAGTTTGGAGATATTCCCGCTGTGAGGTTTGGTTTGGGGACTATTAAAATAACGATGAAGTGTCTCAAGTTCATCTTTCAGGATAAGGAACCCAATGATGCTGTGGTGTCTGATGTATCTATTAACTAGGAATTTTAAAACCTTCTTGTTGGATCAATACATGTAGGCACTAGTTATTGGGAAATCATTGGTACATGAATCCTATAGGAATGGGTTGTGGTTTCTATGTCCTCCTTGAGTCATATCCCCAGATATGATCTTAACCATGGTGCATCTTGAATTTTGTAGGTTACCTACATGATGAAATCAATCTAGGATTACACAGTGGGATTGTGATGTTAATAAACTTAGTGGAGAGTATTCTGTTCAGAGGAATGTGCATGAAGTGGTACCTTTAGGTGGTTATTTGGTCATATATTCTCCCATTGAGTAGCTGATTGTTTCAGCAATACCAGATAATTATGTTCACATGATGAGAACACTTTATAAATTATAGAAGAAAATACCTCTTAGGTTTTGGGTGATTTAGACCCCCAGGTGGTAGAGGACTGGCTTGAGGTTGTTGGGTGAGTTTTCTACTATGTTAAGATCCTCCCCAATAAGATAGTGGTCCTAGTGGTGAGACTTATATATGATTCCATAGGGTGATCTTGGAGTTTGGTTATGCAGATGCATAATGAGGAAACTCTCACTTGGACATATTTTGAGTGATTCTTCAGAGGCTAGTTTTACCCAATGATGTTGTGGGAAATACATATCCAGGATATTCTTGAGCTTCAGTAAGGCATCATGACAATCATAGATTTTTCATTGAGGTTAACTAAAATATCATTATTCTATATATACATGGTTCATGATGAATAATTTTAAGCAAATAAATTTGAGTGTGGAATTCACCAAGATATCTGGTTTGTTATGTTATCTTTTTTACATTCCTTTGTATGCTAGGGTGTTAGATCATGCCTTGGTTTTAAGGAGATTTCTAGTTAAGCAGTCACTGATAGTTTGTTATGGAAGTGGGAACTCTAAAGTTGAAAATTTAGTAGTTGGTAGTTAATGATAGACTCAAGGTTCTATGAACATAATGAATTTACAAAGATAGTATTTGGATAGAGGGTCTACTATCTATGGTTATTAGGAAAATTCAAGCTAGCCAAGGTAGAGGCAATGATACTCCTATGATGGGAGAGGGAATATCATATGGTATTTCCCGACCTATCATCCTGTAAATAATGAAACAATATATGGGATTCCTATACATGTGTAATGACTTGATAAGGGGATCCTGAGGGTGGAATACATGGTATAAGATTTGGGGGAGTAGCAGGATGTGGCTGACATTTTGATTTGTTGTCACCACCACCCTTAGGTGGTCCATGCCAGTCTCAGGGATCTGGTGGTCAAGGACATGGGAAGCTATAGGTAGTGGAGTCTTATGACCCAAAGTATCCAAAAATGGTTTTAGGAAAAATCTATATATTCTCTAATTTAGTTATAATATTGATAGACAATGATGTGATTCACTTTTCCTTATTTAATCCCTTGTTTGAAATATAGAGATTCTAGTGGATCCTTTTGCTCAATATTTACATTTAAGCATTCATATTGGGATAGATTTAGTGATTGCACACTTTTTTTAATAGTTTTAACTGAATATATATGGAGAAAAATTATCATGAGATCTTTTCATGGCTACGATTAGGCCTTACAACATCATTATAGGTATATAGTGTCTATCTGTGGTCCATGTGTAGATGAAATGTTTTATGTGGAGGATTTGATGTGTATAAGTTGATGGGATGAGTTTTTCATTCATAAAAAAGAATAAAACCAAGTTATAGTTGGATGTGCTTGTACATAGGAGTATATATCTCATTACTCATCAATTAGCTAGTATTACTCTTGGTGCAGTAGATGTTATGAACTTCAATATCCAACAGTAGTGGCAGAGTATAAGGATGTCTTACCTGGGGACATTTCAGGCTTACCTCCCCACTGAGAGATTAACTTATGAATAAAAATAAACCTATAGAATACCATAATATCTATTCTATAATATCAAATGGCCCTTATATACCTTTGAGAGTAGAAGCCATAGTTATAGGATTTAAAGAGAAAGGTATTTTTGAAAACCAGTGTGCCTCCCTGGGAAGCCCCCGTTTTTTTCACCAAGAAAGAGGATGAGAGATTAAGGTTATGTGTGAATTACCATCAACTAAATCAAGTTACCATAAATAATAATTATCCAATTTCTAGAATCAACTACCTCTGTATCCATTTGAAAGGGGCAAGGTGGTTTGGGAAAATTGACCACAACTCGAGCTATCACCGACTCTGAGTTTGATAGCATGATACACCAGAGATAACATTTCAATGTTTCTATGGTCACTATGAGTATTTGGTGATGCCCTTAGAAATGAAAAATTCTCCATAAATGTTCATGAGACTTATTAAATGGATCTTTTATCCCTTCTTAGACCAGTCTGTGCTAGCCTTCGTTGATAAAATCCTTGTGTACTCGGCGTTAGAGGAGCATGAGAGACATTTAAAGATAGTCCTAAACATACTCAAAGAGTACTATATTTATGGAAATATCTCAAAGTTTTAATTTTTTATTTGAGATTTCCACTTCCCAGGACATGTTATCTTAAAATAGGAAATATAAGTGGACCCATTAAATATATCATCCCGCCTTTTCATTACATAAAAGTTTCATTTACATGGTACATAGAGAGGATATTTTAAAGTTTAGTTTCTTGGAAATCAGGAACACTAAAACATGAAAACATAAAACATTATTATAAATCCAATTTAATACATCCTCATGGGTTTATCTTAAGTAAATTTACTACATCTCATATCCTGTGGACATACATCAAAGGAAAGGGGTGAGAATGAGTCCTAGTAAGGGAAAATAGTTTACATGTGATAATGAGGAATATCAATAAGAACATGAGGAATGTAATTAAGAAATTATAAAAGGAAAATAAGATAAATAATAATAAAAATAACATGAATAATATCATTTAAATCTAAATAAAATAATCAATTTAGACATTCATAAGTATATCACCATGGTTAATCACCAAGGTGTCGTAAATGAAAATCACCAAGGTATCATAAAACATGGAATCTATAGAGATTAAATTATTTAACTAATGCATTGGAGTAATATAAGGGATCAAAATTAATATTTATTAATTAATTTTATCCATATAGATCATAATAAATCTTTTCATTAATAACTCGTGGAAAATAAAGAATGAGTTTCTTATCAAAATCATAATGTAAAATAGTGCTTAAAGACATGATCATTATGTAATTTTTAACCCATGTAAAGGGAAATAGGGTTTATTATGTATAAATAATAAAATAAAATTAATAATTATTACATATGGGTGAATACCCATGGAAAATAAAATGGTTTTTGTATCCATACAATGAATTTTTTTTGAATTCTTCGAGGAGAAGAGAGAAATTTTGAGAAGTAAATTCGGCATCATAATAGGTATAAAATGTGGTTTTAGAAAAGGGTAAAATGAGAGGGTACAAGGGTAATCCATTGATAAAGCATAATTTGGAATTAAGGGTATGAAAAAATGGTAATAAGAGAGAGTGAATAGAACATTTAGAATACATATACCAAAAGAAGTTCTTGAATTAATGAGAAAGGAAGGACAATTCCCTTACATTGAAGAGTCACTCCTAAATATTGAGGAATGGAAACTTGGGGTATTGAGGACACCTTGGGAGGAAAAAATAATATAGATAAATGTATTATGGATTTTTATTTAATGGAAATGGAGAAATGGGTGGGTATTTATAGCGAAAGTGGGGGATTTGTTTAATAATTTCCAAATATAGGCCTCGAAAATCTAGGTTGTGGAAAAAAGAAAAACCATTAGCTTGATCGTGGTTTTTGCCCTTGGTTTTGGATATTTGGGTCATATTTTATGTTATTTTAATCCACAATAATCTATAATCATATTATATTACTTATTTTGGCATTGAAAAATAAAGTTTCCACAAAATAATGTTTTTAATTTCAAAGTTTCTATGGAAAGTAAATTATAGGTTTAGAAATTTTTTTAAATCTATTAAAATAGTTAATATTAATAAAATAAAATATATTAGGTAGTGTATTATGGTTAATTAATTACTAAATCATTATGAAATAATTATTAAGTCATTAAACATACTGAAAACCTCAAACTATATTTTTACTATTAAAAAAAGTAATTTAGAAAATTCTCATAAAATAACCCTAACCTAATTTCAAGAAACTTTTTTTCAAAAATGATGTTTATTTTATCATAATAATTCTATAAGTATTAGAATTTTAACTTTTAAATATAAAAATCCTTATTTATTTTAAAAATTGAAGGTTGATAATGCATATTCAAATTTCTGACACTTTAAAATTTTCATGGAAATAATAAAATTATTTTATCATTTATATTTAAAAAATATTGTTTTAACATACTATTTCATTAAAATAAATATTTTCCATAATACCTTAGTTTATTATAAAAATTTATATCTTTTCAAAAAAGTACAATTTGTTTATGAAAAATCAATTTATCAATTTCCATCTCAATTAGACCTATATTTTATTAAGAAAAACTATTATTAAAATGGAATTGATGGAATAATTTTTTTTATTCAAAGGAATTACACTTTATATAACTAAGTCCTGGAAATGTAACCCCTTATTACACTTATAAATGCCCTAAGGGTAAGGTGTGTGGTGGTGGTAGTTTCGTGGTGTGGATCAGCTAACATTGATCGAGTGTTAATCTACACTTACTTGAAATTCTAACATAGGTGTTTTTTTCAAGATTCACTTGATAAAGATCAGCTTTGTCTTGGTCAAGGGAAAACCCCAATGACTATACCTCCCTCCCAAGTTCTGGAAAATGGGCTTAAAATGGAGGGAATCTACTGGTTGAGTCCATTGATTCCAATTTTTTTATTAATTATAAATAACACTTCATTATTAAGGATATATGTATTTTTTGTGTATAATATAATATAACACACTTTTTCTCATGAAAAAAATATCATTAAAAAATACTCGGTTGTTACATTTTCCCCCCTTCGGAAATTTCTTCCCTGAAATTTTTAACTTGTTCTCTCAATTGAGAAAATGTGTGGGTACTTATGTCTCATTGTTTACTCTAGTTCCCAAATCGCTTATTCAAACTTATGGTTTCACCATAACACTCTAACAAGGTGGGTAGTCTTGTTTTGTAGAAACTTTTCTATATGGTCTAATATCTCCACTGACTACTCATCATAAGATAGGTCATTTTCAAGTTGTACCACCTCCAGATTTAGTATATATGATAGATCAGATATGTACTTCCTCAAGAAAGATATGTGGAATGAATAATTAACTTGGGATAGATTTGGTGGATATCCTAGCCTATAGGAAAATGATCCTACATGATCAAGGATTTCATAGGGTCCAATTTACCTGGGGTTAAGATTCCCTTTCTTTCCAAATCATATGACTCTCTTCCATGGTGATATTCAAAGGAAAAATTTATCTCCAACATTAAACCAAAAGTTCCTCTGAGGGTTATCACCATAACTCTTCGTCTGACTCTGAGAAGCATTTAAGTGTTGTTGGATTAACTGAATACTTTTTGTCATCTCTTGCACAAGATTGATCCCAAGTATCTTTCTCTCTCCAACTTCATCCCAACAAGTAGGAGTTATACATTGCTTCCCATATAGATCTTCATAAGGTGGCATTTGAATACTTGAGTGGAACCTGTTTTTTGTATGAGAACTCACCTAATGGGAGTTGTTGATACCAACCACATTTAAATTCCATTGATCATGTTATCATCATGTCCTCGAGTGTCTAAATAGTCCTTTTAGATTTTCCATTAGTTTGGGGATGATAGGCCATACTGGAATTCAATTTGGTACTCAGAGCATGTAGAAGAATTCACCATAATTTTGATGTGAACCTTGGATCATTATTAGAAATGATAGAAAGTGGTACCCCATGAAACCTCACCACTTCATGTATTTAAATATAGTTCAAGAGATAAATCTTCCCAAATAGAGATGAAAGTAAAGTCTTGGTGAGTTGGTACACTATAACCCATATCGCATTGTTTTCTCTTGATGTTCATGGGAGACTAGTAAAAAAGTCTGTAGTGATATCATACCCATTCCATGTTTGTATGGGTAGTGGTTGTAATACCTCTTTAGAAAGTTTTCAATCCTTCTTCACTTGCCTACATAGCAAACACCTTAAAATATTGTCAGAAATATCCCTTTTCATATTATCCCACCAATAATGACTAGGAAGGTCCCTATATATGTTAGTGCTTGTAGGATGTATAAATAATGTAGAGCTATGAGATTTATACATCAGTTCTTTCTTTAACTTCAGAATAGATAGAACACATATCCTTATATGAAATTTCAATACACCTTATTGATAAATATTTAACTCATGAAGCTTCCCATTCTTCACATCTTCTATATTTTTTTGTAATAAATGATATTCTATTTGAGATTTCTTAATCTTATATAGTAATGATAGTTGAGAAATAATTTGGGATAGGAGTGATGATGTAACTTCCCTCATGATTCCCAATTTTATTCTTACTCGGTCCTTGATCAATGGATCTCCTTGAATCCTCATCATTTCCAGCATAACAGGGACTTTCCTAGTTAATGCATCAGTGAATTTGTTTTCTCTTTCAAGGTGATTATGAATTGAATAGTCACAGTCTTTAAGAGTTTCCAACCATTTGATTTGTCTCATGTCCAATTCCTCTTGTGTGAATATATACTTCAAACTTTTATGGTCTGTATATATATCACATCTCTCACTATAAAGATAGTGACTCCACATATTCATAGAAAAAATAACTATAGATACCTCCAGATCATTTGTAGGATAATTCTACTCATGTGGCTTTAACTTTCAAGATTCATAAGCAATCACCTTGTAATTTTTCATGAGGATGAACCCAATACCTTTCAGATTCATCACTAAAAATAATTAATCTTTCTCCGATAGAGGGTATAGTTAACATAGATGAAGTAACCAATCTCTTATTTAGCTCATGGAAACTTTCTTCACAATCCTTTGTCGAGATGAACTTATCCCATTTTCAAGTTAACTTGTTCAGTGGATTAGAAAGTCATGGAAAGTTTTTCAAAAACCTCATATAATATCTTGTTAAGCTAAGGAAACTAAGAATTTCAATTAATATTTTAGGATGGGGCCACTCCTCTAGAGCCTTTGTCTTGGAAGTGTCAACTGAGATTCCTTCATTGGTTATAATTTTCCCCAAGAAAGCAACTTTTTTATAACCAAAATTCACATTTTATAAATTTTCCAAATAGCCAATCCTTCCTTATATTTGTGATATAACTCCTAGATGATCCTCACGATATTTAAGAATTTTGTAATATATCATAATATCATCAATACAAACTAGTGGAAATTTATCAAGGTAGTCCTTAAAGACCCTATTCATCAAATTCATAAATATAAAAGGAGCACTAGTAAATATGAAGGGTATAACAACAAACTCATAATTCCTATATCTTTATCAGAAGGCAGTATTTAGAATATCTTCTTTCTTCACCCTCAATTGATGATAAACAGATCAAAGATCAATCTTGTAGAATAATTGATCCCTAAGAAGCTGGTCAAATAAATAATAAATCCTTGGGAGAGGGTACTTTTTATTTACTATGATCCTGTTAATTTATCTATAGTCAATTCATAGCTACATTGATCCATCATTATTTTTCATGAAGAGAAAAGGTGATCCACAAGGAGAAACACTTGGAAGGATAAACCCATTCTCTAAAATATCTTGAATTTATTTCTTTAATTCCTCTAGTTTCACATTTTCTATTATATATGGGGTCATTGATATTGGCTTGGATTTAGGTATGAGTTCAATGGGGATCTATACCTCTCTTTATAGGGGAGGTCTAGGTAACTTAGTAAATACATCAATGTATTTTTTAATGAAGGGAAACTTTTAAATTCTTATACTTTTATTTCCTTCTTCCTCTTCACTGATCATCTCTATAAAGAAGGCTATGACAGACTCTTCTAAAAAAAGCTCACCTTGAGATATCTCTCCTCTAAAAATAACTACAATTTTTCCATTCAAGAATAATGATATTTACTTTATTCTATAGTTTATCTTATAATTATACTTTGAGATCCAATCCATCCCTAGTATAGAGTCAAATTCCACTATGGAAATGACTACTATATTTTTGATGAGGTTTCTCTCACCAAATTAAATACTAGAGTTCCTATATACTATTGATTCTTGGATAATCCCTCAAGGATTATGGAATAATAACTCTACTTCTTGTATTTAAAGGATTTATTCTATATTATTCTCAAAATGTGAGGAAATAATGTAATGTGTAGAGCCATAATCAAACAAATTACTTGATTGATTTGAGAGAACAATGAGAGTACCTCCCACCACATAATTTAGAGTCTCTACTTTAGCCACCATGATAGAAATGACCTGAAATTTCTCCCTTAACCTATGATGAGGTTGATGGTGATCCCACTCCATTATATTCCTATTTGGGAAATGATTGTAAAAGTGCACAAGTTGTCCACACTTGAATCATTGGACTTCAGGATAGGCCTGCACTATCTTCCCTTCATTGTTGGTGTTGAGAAGTTAAGGCTTCACCTCCCTAGGATAGTTTTGAGATATATGTCCATATCTTCCAAACTTGTAACATTTTACACTCCAGATCAAGAAGTTCCTCTCTATGTTTGGATCCAAAGATCTCTTATTTTTATTCAATTTATGTGACCAATGCATCTCTCCAAACTCTATTTCAACCTTCATATAACTCCTAACTATCTACTCATAGATGTCATAGTCTTGATTGGATAGATTCCTCTATAGACGGGGTATTATTCCACTAAAGAATCTACCAACCTTTCCATTAGGATCCATAACAAATATAGAGGTGTAATGAGATAGTCTTGTAAAGGTAATATCATATCTTCACACAGATTCATTTTACTTCTCCTTCAACTCTAGTAATCACTTCTCCATTTTCATTCTCATAAAATGGGGAAAATATTTATTAAAAAAGGATCCACTGAACTCTTCCCCCTCCATATAATAAATCTCCCTTATTGGATTTGTATTTTTAATCATTTTCCACCACTGATCATATTATAACTCTAAGAGATATATAACTTGGGTGTATTTCTCTTGTTCCAAACAAAAGAGTACAAAAAATATATTTTCTATAGATTTTATCCATTGTTTAGAAATCAATGGGTCAGTAGATCCATTGAAAGAAGGTGGTCGCTGATGCATAAAGGACTCAATGGAAAGTTGTTCCATTTGAGGTGAATCTAGTCTATCATCTTAATTCAAGTTATTTTTCATAACTCGAGTTAGTTGATACATTATTCTGATGAAGTTTTCCATTCTGAATTCCATCAGAGGTCTATCAGCACATGGTCCATTGTGGTCATCATTTGTGTCATTCCTCTTATTTCCTTCTATTTTCTAAAAATAAGAAACCCTTTGTGAGAAATGTGTTTATTTTAATAATATTATAATTCTAAAGTAATTTTATGTCTTAAAACATCATTATTAAATATTTTATTCCTAAAAAAATGCATTTTCTATAAATCCTCCACATTGGTTTATAAAAATATTGTGATTAACCAAACATATCCCTTAGGAATGTCAAAACAGAAGTGAAGCAAGGCCTATTGTCATGCACTAGATCTCATTTGAGTCTATATCATTGAAGAGTTTTTGGGTGTTACCCCTAGATACATCTATTCCAGATCCACATCAACTTGTTCATATCAAGATAGGGATTTCATTTCACATAAACCACTTAATTGATATTTCAAAAAAATAATATAATGTCTTTATATATTTAAAAATTTATATAGGGTTCATACTAAGGATTTATATTCCTAATTCCCAAAAATAACTAAACCATATTTTTATACCAACTATAGCATCCCACCTTTTCATTACATAAAATTTTCATTTACATGGTACATACAAAAGATCTTTTAAAGTTTAGTTTCTTGGAAATCAAGAACACTAATAAATGAAAATATAAAACATTATTCTAAATAAACTTGAATATATACTCATGGATTCATACTAAGTAAATCAATTATATATCATATCCTAGGGACATAAATCAATGGTAATGGGTGAGCATGAGTCCCATTAAGGAAAATCAGTTTACATGTGATCATGAGGAATATCAATAAGAACATGAGGAATGTCATTAAGGCATGATCAAAGGAAAATGAGGCATATAATATTAAAAAAACCTGAATCATATATTAGAAATTTGGATAAAAAATTTAATTTATAAACTAATAATCATATTACTATGGTTAATCACCAAGGTGTAGTAAATGAAAATCACCAAGGTTATTCACCATGGTATTGTAAAAAATGTCATCTCTAGAGATTAAGTTCATTACCCAATAAATTGGAGTGATATAAAGGAGAAAACATAATATGTTTTAATTAATATTATCTACATATATTATAATTAATAATTTCATTAATAACCCATGGAGAATAAATAAATGGTTTCTTATCAAAATCATGGTGTACAAAAGTGTTTAAAGACAAGATCATTATGTCATTTTTAGCCCAAGAAAAGGGAAAGTGAGTTTCATATGTGTAAATACCAAAATAACATTAATATTTATTAAATATAGGTGAATAAACTTGGAAAATAAAATGGTTTTGGTATCCACATAATGAAAATAAAAGATAATTTATTGAGGATAAGGGAAAAAATTTGAGATGTAAATTCAGCATCATAACGGGTATAAAACAAGGTTTTAGAAAAGGTTAGATTGAGAGGTGATAGGGGTAATATATTGATAAAACATAATTTGTAAGTAAAGTTATGAAAAAAATGGTAATAATAGAGAGTGACCATAACATTTTTATAACATATACCAAAATAATTTTTGAATTAATGAGAAAGGAAGGATAATTCACTTACCTTAAGAAGTTACTCCAAAATATATAGGCATGGGAACTTGGGGGATTGATTAAAACTTGGTAGGAATTTTTGGGAAGAAAAAATATCATATATTCATGGATGATGTATTGGTAGTTAAATGAAATGGATAAATGGGTGGGTATTTATGGAAAAATTTGGGGATTTGTTTAATAAATTTTAAATACAGGCCTTGGAAATCTAGGTTGTGGAAAAAGAAAAACCATTGGCTTGATCATGGGGTTTTACCATGGTTTTGGACATTTGAGTCATATTTTATGTTATTTTAACCCACAATAACCGAGCATCATATTATATTTCTTCGTTTCGATGGAAAAGTAATGTTTTTACAAAATAATGTTTTTAAGGTCAAAGTTTCCATTTTAGACTTTGGAAAGTAAATTATAGGTTTGGAAATTGATTAAATTCTATTAAAATACTTAATATTAATAAAATAATATATTTTAGGTAGTTTATTGTAGTTAATTAATTATTATATCATTATGACATAATTATGAAGTCATTAAACATACCTCAAACCTCAAACTGTATTTTTACTATTCAAAAAAATAATGTATTTTAGAAAATTATCATAAATTTACCTATAACTAATTTAGAGGTGGTTATTTAAAAAATTATATTTATTTTATCATAATAATTCTATAAGTATGATAATTTTAACTTTTAAATATAAAAATACCTATTTATTAAAAAAATAGTTGGTTGATAATGCATAGTCAGATTTCTGACACTTAAAAATTTGAAAGGACATAATAATTTTTTTTATCATTTTATTTTAAATAAGAGTGTTTTTAATTTATTAATTCATAAAAATAAATATTATTCATAATAAATTAGTTTATTTTTAATATATATATATTTTCTGAAAAGTAAAATTTATGTCTGAAAAATGAATGAATTAATTTTCATCTCAATTAGAACAATATTTTATTAAGAAAAACTATTATTAAAATGGAATTTATGGAATAAAAATTTTATTTATAGAAACAAATTAAAATTTAAGTATATATGGCCTGGACATGTAACCCCTTATTACACCTGCATATGCCCTAAGGGTAAGTTGTGCGATGGTGGTAGTTTCATGAGGTGGCTTGACTAACATTGAGTGAGTGGTAATCTCCACAAACGTAAACTTCTCCCATAAGAGATTTCATTCAAGATTCACTTGCTTAATATTGGTTTGGGATTGGTCAATGGAAAACCCCAATGATGATAACTCCCTCCCATGTTCTAAAAAATGGGATTCAAATGGAATAACTCTATTGGCCAAGGCCATCGATTCCCCTTTCTATATCAATTATAAATCACAATTCATCATTAAATAGATATGGTTTTGTTGTGTAAAATATAATATAATCACACATTTTATTAGGAAACAAAGTATCATTTAAAAATTATTGGTCATTATAGTAAATTTTGAGGCAATCCTAGCTTGGGAGCCACCCAAGAGCATGGCTGAGGTACACAACTTCCTTAGGCTGGCAGGTTACTATCGGATATTCATTCCCAATTTCTCTTATATTTCAACACCCTTGACTAACTTAACCTAAAATGGGTAGTATTTCATGTTATCAGAGATACTCCAATAGTATTTTTAGGATTTTTAGGAGATATTTACAAGACCCCCCATCTTAAGACCTCCAGAGGAGGTGGTTAAGTATATGGTGTTATGTGATTTCTATAAAACTTGGATTAGATGGATTCTAATGTAGATGAAAGTAGTGATTTATTATGTGTCCTGAAAGGTAATAACCCATGAGAATAACCATGTGACCCATGATTTAGAGCATATAGAAGTGGTCTTCACCTAGAGTATGTGAAGACACTACCTCATGAGAGAGTGATTTATCATCTATTCTGACCCCAAGAGTCTCAGGTATATATTTTCACAGAAGGATATTAACTTTAGGAAAAGAATATGACCATATTATCTACATGATTATGAATTTAAGTTAGTCTATACTCCCAAAAAGGGGTATGAATTGGAAGATAATATCAACAATAGATCCAATTTGAAGATGTTGAGTGAGGCATTATAGCAGTCAACCTCGATATAGTTGTCCATAATGGATGAGGATGGTCAAGATTAATATAGTTGATGGTTTTTACCCCTATGCTAATTCAGAATGTTAGGGAGGATCAACTTAGAGATATTTATTGTGAGTCCTTTCATGGATAGATATCCATTGGATATACTTCTGATGGATTTTATGAAGGTGGGGAGTGCATCTTCCTTTTCCAAGGAAGAACGATGGTACCAACCATGATGTGAGAGGAAGTACCAAGGGAGATTCATTAATCCCCTTAGTAGTTCATATAGGAGTGGAAAATATGTATAGGGACCTTTGGTATCAATTTTGGTGGTTAAGGATGAAGAGGTGTGTAGATGAGTTTTCTCTCAATGCCTCACTTTCCAGTAGGTGAAGACTAAACACAAGGTTGCAATGGGTTTTTCCCAACCCCTTGAGGTTCTATAGTGGAAGTTGGATAGTATCTCCATAGACTTCATGATGTTACTTCCTTGATCATCATAGGTAAAAACTCCATATGGTTATCAAAGACTAACTCACCATGTTATACAACTTTCTATCTATTATAGAGTAGAGTTTAGTGGAGATCTTGGGATGTATTTATATAAATGAGATAATCCAGCTTTATGGAGTTCCCTCAATAATCATCTTGGACCATGAAGCTCACTTCATGTCATGATTATAAAGAGGATTATAGAATCCCTTTGGGACACAATTTTAATTTAGAATGAATTTTCACACCCAGAGAACGACCAGATAGATTAGACTATTTGGTACTAGAGGACATGATTCGGGCTTTCATGTCACACTTTTTCCATTACTAGGAGGATCATCTATATTTTTTGGAGTTTTAATATAATAACAATTTTAACTCCATCATAGGTATGGAACCATTTGGGGCCTTGTATGGTAGTACCTATAGGTTACTGTTGTGCTAGACTGGTCCAGGGGAGGTAACACTTATGGGCCTTGAGTTAGTGTGAGAAATGACAAAGAAGGTATAGATCATCCGGGATAAGATGAGGAATTTCCAGAACTATAAAATTTCTTATAAAAACCAACAAAATAGGCCTTTATAGTTATAAGAGGGGGACTATGTGTTCCTAAAGGTCTCACCTTAGTGAAAATAATGGAGGTTTGGCTAGGGTTGTAAATAATCTTCTAGATTCATTGGTCCTTTCAAGATACATTGTAGGGTTGGAAAGGTGGTGTACTAAATATACCCTGACCCTAGTAGCCTAGAGTTAGTGGTTACATTATTACATTGGAACTAGGTATAAGGAATCACATCCTGAAGAACCTAATAGTTTAGTTTTATTGGTAAACTAGATATATACTTGAATCTCATATTATAATTGAAAACATAAAATAAAAAACAAAATTTTCTTTGAGAACACCATAATTCCCTTTAGTATATCCCTTTATATCAATCATAAAAAAATTCTTGGAATCTTGAAGAAAAGAAACATAAGAAAGGGGTGATATCTAATGCTCATTAAGGGTATGCATACAACAAAATCTATCTTGAATAAATAATACATAATCAATATGGCAAGGTAAATAAATTAAATACATTCCATTTAATCAATAAATTGAACATGAATAATAATATGATAGGAATAAATGATAATCAAATAATGTCATATAAATAATCACAGGAGCTTGAAACTTATCCATGGATATTATAACTAATTCAAAAGTCACATGGACATCAATAACTAATCTAAAAAAAGGGAATGCATAATGTTAGATGTCATAAACATATAATCAATGTAATGACCCGGTTTTTGTAAATGATATTTTTTTCTTGAGAAAATGTTTGTTATATTATTTCATACACAAAAAAAACCATGTCTCTTTAATAACGATCAATACTTTAGTCACTGAAATAGGAAAATACAGATAACTCCATTCTGTTAGAATCATCACCACAACACTACAAGAATAAAACAAAATATTATAAAACCAATCAATATCTTAGAAAATGATTGTAGTGAATACTAAATGAAATAATAAAGTGGAATTTATAGAGTATAAAGGGAAACGTGACCATTGAAATTTGACTGTGATAGGAGTGTTAGTCAATATAAATGTTGGAAAACTTGACAGTTGAGAACTATACTCTTTGGTGATAATTCTAATGTTTTAATTAGTGTTTATAAGTAGTAATGAAAAAGTAAAATTAATGCATAAAGGATAAAAAATGGCCTGAACCTGTAGAGTTGTTTTCATGAACCAAGTCGGGGTTATATTGTAGATACCCGAATCTTGACGTACATGGAAATTACATTACTTTTGCGGAATACTTAATACATAAGAAAAATAGACACACAAGGACCGTAATAGTTTAGTGTCTTTGGAAACTCGGAATATAATCTTCTAATCGTGGTGAAAGATCTTCAACATCTCCCATAAATATATTCTTTTTTTTAAACCTAAATCCTTTATTTTATGTCCTGGGGAAAAGAAAACATAAAAGGGTGAGCTCAAATTCTCAGTAAGGGTAAACAAAAGAAATATCAATTACGTCATATTCATAAGAACATATCTTTTGGAAATCTTAACCTGCAAAAGAGATCATAATTTCATAACATGGGATAAATCATAGTAGTGAAATGTAATCCCAATAATCATAACTTAAAACATGAAACTTTGTGGCATACACACATAATCATAGAGAATCATATCTTATTATTCAAGACTCATTTCCAAGACTATCTTAGTGGACAAAGTCCATTTCTGAACCGAGTCACCCTTGTTTCAGTCCTGTTTCACTGAACCGGTATAACCTACCGTTCCAGCCATGTCTATCTCATGAGATATAAAATCTTCATCCAATGCATTGGAGGGAGATATAGGTCCCACCCATCTCATAATGATACCATTCTTATGTGTGCCACAAAATCATAAATCATACATCATTGCATAACCCATGTAATAAAAATGGGATTCTTAAACAACATGACATCATAAAACAATTCATATAAGATAAAGGAATTCATAAAAATAATTCCATCACAACATAATAAAATCAATGTAATAATAGGGATAAAAACAGAACCCTATATTATCTTATATGGAAAATAATTTTGATAAAACACTTGAACTCCATTCTTGAGGAAAATATCCTTTCTACTTCAAAAACATTTTTTCCTTTATTAACATGTCATACAATTTTAAACTAAAAGAAATTGATTAAAAATAAACTTGAAAACTTGTAAAGGAAGCTTCTTGGAAATAATTTTTTAAAAATCAATTCATGTCGTATAAGTTAAAAAAAACATTCTTCTCGTACTTTTGTCAGAAAAGTCAAAAAGTACCTCGTAAAAAAATGACAAAAGATTCCTTTCATATCTTTTACTAAAAACTCACCAAAGGGTAAAATAGGTTTTACAAAATTGTAGGTGGATGGAAATAATATTAAATATTGAGGAAACATGGATTTGGATGATAAAATACACCCCAGTAAATACTAAAGTATAAACAATCTCAGATAAAAATGAGATTGTGATATTTCCCTTACCTTAAGTCCGATTTGCTTCGTAAGTGTCCGAACCTTCTGTATAATGATTTAAATAATGTCATTAACTTATTAAAGAATCATATTCATTGTTATGATATCATATATGGTTCACTTATGACTTTATATTACCCGTTCTTTTGTAAATTCCATGTTAAAGAAGCGTTTTGGGTAAAATAGTTTCATTTACCGTAGGTGTTTGGACTTGTTGTTATTGACATTATTATTACTTATATCATGATTTACTTACTTCCAGAATATAAAACATGATTTATATATCATATATATTCAGTATATATATATATATAATAGATATATAAATGAAATGAAACACACCGTTCATGGAGACGGTAGTCCGTACATACGCATGAACGTTGTTTTCCTTTCCTTATTGTCTTGAATGGAAGTAAGTAGATGACATACATATATACATAAATCCAGTAGCTTTATAATGTCATATATTTCATTATTATTGCTTATATATACTTTATAATCATTCTTAAATGGTTAACATGGAGAATGAATCTCATCGCGTCGTGGAGACGGTAGTCCGTACATACGCACGAGCGATGATATCGTTCTCATGATCGTGAACTTGTGTTGAAGTGTATGTATAATATTTCAGTATCAATATCACTTTATAATAATCATATATAGTTACTCATTACACCATCATACCCATACAATTAAGGTGGTGGCGGAAAATAGATTACACCACGGCGTGGAGACGGTATTCCGTATGTACGCACACGCGGTGATTTCCTTTTTCCGTAGGATGGATAGAAGGTTAATTAGAGTTGTTTCATATTTATAATAACATATCAGTATATAAGAAATACTGATGTTATTACTTTATCATGAAACAACTAAAGAAGAAGAAGTTGAAGAAGAAAGAAATTGAAAAAGATCGGTAATGGATATTACCTCTTTTTGATGCGCCTTTTCTTAACCTCCACTTAAAGAACTAAGGATGGTATTTTAAGAAAACCAGGATCTCTAGGATGATACTAGGGAAGTGTAGAAGAGATTTTGGCAGGGTTTTGCCGAGCTTGAATGCTCAAATTGGTGTGAGGAGGAGAGGGAGGAGGTGCCCTTTTATAAGGGAGGAGAGGGGCACCTTTGGGAAAACTAAAAATATTATTTTATTATAAAGTCAAGTTCGGTTTTAAATAGCTCAAAATTGATATATT
Source organism: Viscum album (assembly GCA_963277665.1). Taxonomy (NCBI): domain Eukaryota; kingdom Viridiplantae; phylum Streptophyta; class Magnoliopsida; order Santalales; family Viscaceae; genus Viscum; species Viscum album. The sequence continues at coordinate 193,164,924 of OY728137.1, read as the reverse complement.
TAGAAGCTAAGGTGGGTATGGGTAGAAATACTCTCATCCAATATAATTTAGACAAGTTTAGGTATCAATTTTAACCTTATCATTTAGATTTAACTTTAAGTTAGATAATTTAACTTTTACCGTGTCTTCTTGTTTTCTTACACTATAAGGTTAATAACCTTACTATATCAAGACAAAAGAACCCCAAGTTGTTTATTATTAATATATATATCCTTATCTAAGTAATTTGGCCGAACCTTAGATTTTTAGGAATTAAATAACAATTAATAATATAATATTTGTTTTAAAAACTAATTTATGTCAATTTTGACACTATTTGGTACATGATTTTTATGAAATTTATAACAGAATGATAAGTTCAAACCAAGTTACTTATATCAACAATAACATGTCATATTAACCTATAAAATTAATGTAAGTCATAAAAAGTCTCAAATTACATTTATTTGGTCATTTATAACATCAATTATGTCAATATTTCATTAATAAGACAATTACTGCATCATCTTTGTATCATAATAAATGATAATTATTTAATCCTTAAAAATTCTAAATAAATTCCTATGATGTAGATAATTGTATTAGACTTCTGGATACTATTCATGTTCGAAGTTTCATGAAGTTTATCACTAAATTAAAATTATTATACTTATAAGATTTAAGAAAGTGACATGTTGTCACATTTTTTGGTTTTAATAATAATTAAATTATTTTCATGGAAAAAAGTCCATAAAATGAATCTAATCCGACCCTTAGGTTATATGGGTCTACTTTTAGCCATCCAATAGAATTTTTACAAGTTTTAGGGTAATTTTATAATCTTATATTTACCCTTAATTACACGATTTACCTTTAACTATAGTAAATAAAATTTACCGTAGTTACTATTCACAATGCCCAAAAATAAAAAGTAGCTTATTAACATAATTTGGACCCACTGATTACAATTATGGAATCCATTTTTCCAAATTCAATACACAAAAGATGCAGAAATTAAATTAAAATTAATCCCGTTGTCGAAAGAAAACGGGTTTTTCTTTAAAACATTGCAAAAGATTGAATTGTTTTAACCTACGAATTCAAGGTAAAATCAATGATAATGACATACATTATATTAAATGGTAAAAATATATTCTATTTATGCTTTAAAACCATTCAATATTATAATTTAACCACATAATATATTACGATGAAAAAAGTTGTTTTTAATTAAAATATAGCGTGTTTTTACTATTCATTAAAATATGAAAGTTATCGGAAAAATATCAAAACTTTATCTAATGTAAATTTTTATATCCTTATTCAAAAGAAGAATTTTATTTTGTCAAATTGAACATATAAACATGTCAAAAACTAGATTTAAAGTGGGTGCGCCATCAAAAGGCGGCAAAACTTCATTTTTTGAAAAATACTTATTTTACCCGAAAAATTTATTTTGTTCTTATACCATGTTCTAGAAAATGTGTAAGATGAATAATAATGTTATAAATTCAAAATTTAGTTAATACTATTCATAACGGCTAGTTCATGACAATATTATAATAATATATCATTGTTTATTAAAACCCGGTATTGCGTACAACACATGCTATCGAGGAAGGTCGCGATTGCGTGTAATGCAAGCCAAGTTAGGGTTGCATGTTGTGAAAGAATCATTCATTGTTTCGTATAACAGAATCCAGCCATATTTCATTTATATATTAAATATATATATATATATACTCAATGTTGCGTAGAATAACTATTATCAAAATTGTGTGTAACATGATCCAAGAATAGTGTTGCGTATACTGCAAGCTAATACGGTATTGCGTATAGCACATGGTAATCTTGGTGTAGAATACAACACAAGACATTAATGAAATTAAAAGAATATTTTTCATAAAATCTCGGGGTGTTACATTCTACCCCCCTTAAAATGAATTTCGCCCTCGAAATTCGTCGGGGTTATAAATGGTTTACTACTCGAAAGTTTGTTTAATAGAAACCCACATCGTAAAAAGGAATACCAAAATATGGATTTAAAAACTAAAGTATGAAATGTAACGGTTACCCAAATTAACTCATCACTGGGTTTCCACATAGGAGAACATAGGTGAAAATATGGATATGGAAGAAAAATCTAACCATCAAGTTCTGATGGAGAGTGGTAGAGAACATGGCTATGAAAAATCCAACAATCACAAAGACATAAATTTGTGATGATCTAGGGTACCATCTAATTCATCAGATATAAGATCACTAGGACAAAATTTTTGGTTTTCAATATCATTTCCCTAAAGTTGAAAAATTTTAATTAGAAGAAAAACTTACTTGATTTTGGTACAATCTCACTGTTGTTCGTTCTTTGAACAATTTCCACTTCATCTATTAAAGAAATGAAGTTGAATTTGTTATTCGTGAAGTGTTAACAGATCATGTGATAGAATGATGGGTCATTCCATCTGTTTCAAACAAAAGTTTAGCAATAGTTATCAAATATACTTAAGTCCATCTTTGGTGAGGTTAATCATATACGATTCCAAAAATGAACTTATACTTCATATATCTTACTGCTTAATAAAATAAAACTAGTTTCTACTAACCAAGGACTTTCTGTAGGCCAGTGGTATGCGATAAAGGCCCATCGCACTTTAGTTGTGGGTTCGATTCCCACAGCCTTGGCCGACGCGATGGGTTGTCGCACATTCTGCAGGTTGTCCTTTTTCTAAAACTATATTATTATAACATCCCATCAACAATATCAAAAAAAAGTTTTATCCTTAAACAATACTAACTTATGTCTAACATAATCCATTCCAATCTTTAGGCTTATCTAAAATACTTCGGTCCAAGCTCATAGTATAGAGAAAATGATCACGTGAATGCCATCATTTATCCCTCATATATCTTGTTCATCACATTCCAGTCATGTGAATACCATAATCATGTAATCTCTTGAAAAATGAATACCCATTGAATCTTAGTGAAAACATGAGTGCTTTCAAAAGATAACTCTTTCCACATACCAAAATCCTCAAAATTCTATATACTTAGTCCTTATATCAATCATTAGATCATGAATATAATCAAACATCTCATTATATTCTTGTCCCTTCATTATGTGCATATCATCTACTTTACAAAAATATTTCAATCACTTTTTTTTCCTGGTTACCAGTATCATATAATTATTGAAAACCAATACGTAAATATTCCAAAATTCCACAATACCATAAATGAGATTCCATGATACTATTTTGAAATCCCATTACATAAACACTTAATCATTCCACCACATCGTTGTCATATTCAACATCGCCAATAGTGATCGCATGTGACTTCCCTTTGTCCTTTTCCTTAAGCGGTTGCTCATGCCGATCATCACTAACCCTTGGATTAGGGCATTTATTAGCATAATGCCCCATTTCCTTGCACTTGAAGCATTGAAGTGTTGGTGGTGTGTTCTCTGTAGTGTTTTCTTTATTCACATCATTAAAAACCCTTTTTCCATTACTTCGACACTCATCTGCTCGATGACCTTCTTTTCCACACTTAAAACATTTTCTAGTCCCTTTAAGACAATCTCTACCATGCTTCTTTCCACACTTTGTGCATAAGGAAACATTCATCTTCTTTTCACCATTATTCTGAGATTTCTCCTTGAACTCCATCTTTCGTTTCTTGTAAAAACCATGAGATGGATATGTAACACCAACTTCCATTTATACCTTGATAGCACAACGCACAATTTCTTCATAGCTACTGAAGTCTCTTATATCTAATTCCCTTCGAAGACTTGGTTTTAATCCACTGAAAAATCGATCAACTTTACTTTCAGGTTGGATGATAATGCCAGATTCATACCTTGCAAGTATTGTAAAATTTGCTTCGTATATACCAACAGATTCATCATCCTTCTGCTTCAGCTCAAGAAATTCCTTTTCCATCTTTGTTCAAAGAATACGAGGGAAGTACTTACTGAAAAAAAAGTTGTTGAACTCGTCCCATTCCATGGACTCAATTTCATCTCTTGGCCTCGTATTCTTGATAAGATTCCACCATTGATCAGCTTCACCTTACAAACGATATAATGCTAAGATGACTTTATCATGTTCAGAACATTGAAGAACTGAAAATATCTTTTCAGTGGTACTGATCCATTGTTCAGCAACAAGTGGATCGGAAGACCCACTGAAAGAAGGTAGACGTTGCCTCATGAAGGACTCAATAGAATATTGTTCCCTTCTCTTCTCATTTGGAAGTCCAGAATGATTCATAGCTTGTGTAAGTATAGAAATAAGATTTTTCACTCCATCTCCCATAACATTTGTTTGTTCAGGAGGACAATCATTGCATTGTCCATTACAGTGATCAACACGGTTCCTTCGGGTTCCAGCCATCGTCTAAAACCCAAAAAGAATAGTGTGAGAGGCAAAAATCATGCTAGGGAAAACAACATAATAAAGGGGGAGTACCCTTAATATCTAACATCTTAGGTTAAATTCTAAGATCGTTACCGTATTTCTAGGACTATATCCTATTCGTATACTTATCCTTAGAGACATCCCTAGACATACCTTAGAAATATCTCTAGGGATCTCACTAACATTCTCACATCCTAGTTTCCAAAGGTTGACTAAACCTTTCCTCTAATACCAACTGTAGAGACCCGAAGCTTGACGTACATGGATATTACATTACTTTTGCGGAATACTGAATACATAAGAAAAATAGACACACAAGGACTGTAATAGTTTAGTGTCTTTGGAAACTCGGAATATAATCTTCTAATCGTGGTGAAAGATCTTCAACATCTCCCATAAAGATCTTATTTTTTTTAAACCTAAATCCTTTCTTTTATGTCCTGGGGAAAAGAAAACATAAAAGGGTGAGCTCAAATGCTCAGTAAGGGTAAACAAAAGAAATATCAATTACATCATATTCATAAGAACATATCTTTTGGAAATCTTAACCTGCAAAAGAGATCATAATTTCATAACATGGGATAAATCATAGTAGTGAAATGTAATCCCAATAATCATAACTTAAAACATGAAACTTTGTGGCATACACACATAATCATAGAGAATCATATCTTATTAGTCAATACTCATTTCCAAGACTATCTTAGTGGACAAAGTCCATTTCTGAACTGAGTCACCCTCGTTTCAGTCCTGTTTCACTGAACCGGTATAACCTACCGTTCCAGCCATGTCTATCTCATGAGATATAAAATCTTTATCCAATTAATTGGAGGGAGATATAGGTCTCACCAATCTCATAATGATACCATTCTTATGTGTGCCACAAAATCATAAATCATACATCATTGCATAACCCAAGTAATAAAAATGGGATTCTTAAACAACATGACATCATAAAACAATTCATATAAGATAAAGGAATTCATAAAAATAATTCCATCACAACATAATCAAATCAATGTAATAATAGGGATAAAAATAGAACCCTATATTATCTTAGATGGAAAATAATTTTGATAAAACACTTGAACTCCATTCTTGAGGAAAATATCATTTCTACTTCAAAAACATTTTTTCCTTTCCTAACATGTCATACAATTTTAAACTAAAAGAAGTTGATTAAAAATAAACTTGGAAACTTGTAAAGGAAGCTTCTTGGAAATAAGGTTTTAAAAATCCATTCATGACGTATAAGTTAAAAAAACATTCTTCTCGTACTTTTGTCGGAAACGTCAAAAAGTACCTCGTAAAAAAAACGACAAAAGATTCCTTTCATATCTTTTACTAAAAACTCACCAAAGGGAAAAATAGGTTTTAAACAATTTTAGGTGTATGGAAATAATATTACATATTGAGGAAACATGGATTTGGATGATAAAATACACCTCAGTAAATACTAAAGTATAAACAATCTCGGATAAAAATGAGATTGTGATATTTCCCTTACCTTAAGTCTGATTTGCTTCGTAAGTGTCCGAAACTCCTGTATAATGATTTAAATAATGTCATTAACTTATTAAAGAATCATATTCATTGTTATGATGTCATATATGGTTCACTTATGACTTTATATTACCCGTTCTTTTGTAAATTCCATGTTAAAGAAGCGTTTTGGGTAAAATCGTTTCATTTACCGTAGGTGTTTGGACTTGTTGTTTTTGAAATTATTATTACTTATATCATGATTTACTTACTTACAGAATATAAAACATTATTTATATATCATATATATTCAGTATATATATATATATAATAGATAGATAAATGAAATGAAACACACCGTTCATGGAGACGGTAGTCCGTACGTACGCATGAACGCTGTTTTCCTTTTCTTATTGTCTTGAATGGAAGTAAGTAGATGACATACATATATACATAAATCCAGTAGCTTTATAATGTCATATATTTCATTATTATTGCTTATATATACTTTATAATCATTCTTAAATGGTTAACATGGATAATGAATCTCATCGCGTCGTGGAGACGGTAGTCCGTACGTACGCACGAGCGATGATATCGTTCTCATGATCGTGAACTTGTGTTGAAGTGTTTGTATACTATTTCTGTATCAATTTCACTTTATAATAATAATATATAGTTACTCATTACACCATTATACCCATCCAATTAAGGTGGTGGTGGAAAATAGATTACACCACGACGTGGAGATGGTATTCCGTACGTACGCACGCACGGTGATTTCCTTTTTCCGTAGGATGGATAGGAGGTTAATTAGAGTTGTTTCATATTTATAATAACATATCAGTATATAAGAAATACTTATGTTATTACTTTATCATGAAACAACTAAAGAAGAAGAAGTTGAAGAAGAAAGAAATTGAAAAAGATCGGTAATGGATATTACCTCTTTTTGACGCGCCTTTTCTTAACCTCCACTTAAAGAACTAAGGATGGTCTTTGAAGAAGACCAGGACCTCTAGGATTATACTAGGTAAGTGGAGAAGATATTTTGGCAGGGTTTGGCCGAGATTGAATGCTCAAATTGGTGTGAGGAGGAGAGGGAGGAGGTGCCCTTTTATAAGGGTGGAGAGGGGCACCTTTGGGAAAACTAAAAATATTATTTTATTATAAAGTCAAGTTCGGTTTTAAATAGCTCCAAATTGATATATTTAGAAGCTAAGGTGGGGATGGGTCGAAATCCTCTCATCCAATATAATTTAGACAAGTTTAGGTATCAATTTTAACCTTATCATTTAGATTTAACTTTAAGTTAGATAATTTAACTTTTACCGTGTCTTCTTGTTTTCTTACACTATAAGGTTAATAAACTTACTATATCAAGACAAAAGAACCCCAAGTTGTTTATTATTAATATATCTATCCTTATATAAGTCATTTGGCCAAACCTCAGATTTTAAGAATTAAATAACAATTAATAATATAATATTTGTTTTAAAAACTAATTTATGTCAATTTTGACACTATTTGGTACATGATTTTTATGAAATTCATAATAGAATGATAAGTTCAAACCAAGTTACTTATATCAACAATAACATGTCATATTAACCTATAAAATTAATTTAAGTCATAAAAAGTCTCAAATTACATTTATTTGGTCATTTATAACATCAATTATGTCAATATTTCATTAATAAGACAATTACTGCATCATCTTTGTGTCATAATAAATGATAATTATTTAATCCCTAAAAATTCTAAATAAATTCCTATGATGTAGATAATTGTATTATATTTCTGGAGATTATTTATGTTCTAAGTTTCATGAAGTTTATCACTAAATTAAAATTATTATACTTATAAGATTTAAGAAAGTGACATGTTGTCACATTTTTTGGTTTTAATAATAATTAAATTATTTTCATGGAAAAAAGTCCATAAAATGAATCTAATCCGACCCTTAGGTTATATGGGTATACTTTTAGCCATCCAATAGGATTTTTTCAAGTGTTAGGGTAATTTTATAATCTTATATTTACCCTTAATTACCCGATTTACCTTTAACTATAGTAAATAAAATTTACCGTAGTTACTATTCACAATGCCCAAAAATAAAAAGTAGCTTATTAACATAATTTGGACCCACTGATTCCAAATATGGAATCCATTTTTCCAAATTCAATACACAAAAGATGCAGAAATTAAATTAAAATTAATCCCGTTGTCGAAAGTAAACGGGTTTTTCTTTAAAACTTTGCAAAAGATTGAATTGTTTTAACCTACGAAATCAAGGTAAAATCAATGATAATGACATAAATTATATTAAATGGTAAAAATATATTCTATTTATACTTTAAAACTATTCAATATTATAATTTAACCACATAAGATATTACGATGAAAAAAGTTGTTTTTAATTAAAATATAGCGTGTTTTTACTATTCACTAAAATATGAAAGTTATCAGAAAAATATCAAAACTTTATCTAATGTAAATTTTTATATCCTGATTCAAAAGAAGAATTTTATTTTGTCAAATTGAACATATAAACATGTAAAAAACTATATTTAAAGTGGGTGCGCCATCAAAAGGCGGCAAAACTGCATTTTTTGAGAAATACTTATTTTACCCGAAAAATTTATTTTGTTCTTATACCATGTTCTAGAAAATGTGTAAGATGAATAATAATGTTATAAAATTCAAAATTTAGTTAATACTATTCATAACGGCTAGTTCATGACAATATTATAATAATATATCATTGTTTATTAAAACCCGGTATTGCGTACAACACACACTATCGAGGAAGGTCGCGATTGCGTGTAATGTAAGCCAAGTCAGGGTTGCGTGTTGTGAAAGAATCCTTCATTGTTTCGTATAACAGAATCCAACCATATTTCATTTATACATTGAATATATATATATATATATACTCAATTTTGCGTAGAATAACTATTATCAAAATTGTGTGTAACACGATCCAAGAATAGTGTTGCGTATACTGCAAGCTAATACGGTGTTGCATATAGCACAAGGTAATCTTGGTGTAGAATACAACATAAGACATTAATGAAATTAAAAGAATATTTTTCATAAAATCTCAGGGTGTTACATCTATCCAACTCGACACCTGACCTGGATTGTGGAATATCCCAAAGGGTGTTCCTGATCACCACGCGATGGATACTCATGCCTGGGTATTAACAATACACTTTTGGGAATGATTAGACCCATGATAAATAACCAATAACAATACTCAAAATGAAACATCATCCCAAGATCAATATTCATAACCCAAAGAGATAAAACTATCCAAGTTAAACATTTTACAACTTTAACAAAAAAAATACTAAAATAGGGAGGGGGACCAGCCACACAACCCAAAAACCTCCATGAAACATGAGGTCCATCACCCTCAAGCCACCTCCACCAACACCTTTAAGAAAGGACCACTAGAAACCGGATCTACCATTGGCACAATAGAACATGTTTCTTTTTCTTGGGTCATACATAACAAAGTCCACATACAACCAAGTGTGTATGTAGGGTGAGATCTAAATCCTAGAACGATTACACCTAAAATAAATATTCCATTCCACAAAATAAAAATAAAAAACACCATACAAGTTTTAAGAATGGATTTGAAAACATTTTTAAGGAAATATTTTAAGATAAACACTTCAAAGAAAATATTTTCAAAGAAACATGATTTTCAAATTAACATAAGAGTAAATTCCACCATATTCTGATGGTATTTACAACACCACAAGAGAGAACCACTTCATGGGAAATCACTATAGGTAATAGCACTAGTGGGACCCTAGGAACCTCATATCTTCGTGAAACATGGTATAAAAACCATAACCCACATCGTCCTTGTGTAGGAGCTACTAGAGAGAAATCCATCCAAAGTTCTTGTGGTTTCCAATAATCATCACTATTTAGTTAGTGTTGTAGTGTCAATACTACTATAAGATACCGGGCCTCGGAACCACCGATCCAATTATTATACTAGTCCTAGTCCATCACCTAGATACCTAGGATTTCCTTTGTGCTCAATTTTCATTTCACATGTCACATAGGTCACCTCTGTCACATAAAAACATCAAGAAATACAATTTCACATGAAATCCACCACTTTTCATAATAAATACCTCTTTCAAACCCGTACACTCACCAAAAACATTTGGAAACACATTTCAAACCACTTACACAACTTATAAAACACATTTAAGAAGCACAACAAAGAAGCACACATGAAACACAACCAAGAAAACCATATTTCAACACATACTCAACTTAAAACCTTTTTAAAACACATTTATTACCTTTAAAAAAACCCACATAATACATTAAAGGAGAAAATAAAGCATATGAAAATCATTTAATAATTCTAAATCATGGAACCACCGACCTCACACTTGGAAACTTCTATAATCTAGTGGAAAACTACAACCTCACTACAAAGGAACCCTATAAATAAATGATCAAACAAAAAATATAAGTATTTTACCCCAAAACTCAAAATTTAACCCTTATTAGGTCAAGAAACCCATTGTAGAAAATAAAATCCAAGAAAGAGGGAAGAACCCTAGGAGGAGGAAATCAAGAAAAGAGAGACTTACTTGATGATTCTTCAAGATCCAAGGCCAAATCCACCCAAAAATTGAGGTTCAAGGGGGACAAGTGGGAGAGGAGGAATCTATCAGGGATTAAAATCCCATATGGCTCGAAATAGGGGTGATTTGGTGTTAAAAATGGGAGGGTAAAAAGGTAAATTTTAAATTTTTAATGACCTGGACAGGTTGCACGGTTAGCCCCCATGACTTTACAAACCATGTGTAAATCACGCGGACACCTCTGTCCATGAGAAAACTGGACACATGGTTTCTTGGGGGAGGTAACATGCCCATGTGGTAAGCTATGTAGCCTAGACAGTGCCACTATCCAAGGTACATGGTTTCTCCTAGGTTGGCTCATGATTTCCCCTAACTGTGCGCCAATCGTATGGCACTTGTCGTAGGGTTCAAAAATTACATTTTTCTCAAAGAACACCTAGGGAAACCAAGGAATAAATGTGAGACAAAAATAGGCAAAATAATACCTTAAATAAAATAATATATGTGATAATTATCCCCACCATGAAAAATTTTCTCCCTCAAAAATTCATTCTAGAGCATGATCAGAGAACAAAAATAGATACTTCCCCTAAACCCAAGACTTTCATTCCCATGTCTCATTCTCATCATTACCATGATTCAAAATAACCCAGACTAATGGTATGTACTTCTCCCAAATCAAATTCTCTTGGGAATCCGAAATCCACACTAGCTTCTCAAACATTGAAAAACTTGGTTCTAACACCAACTCCTCCCAATTCAACACATAAGATGGGTTCAAATTATGTTTATTTAACAGAGAGACATGGAACACATCATGAATTTATATAAACTGGGATGAAAAATTTATCCGGCATGCAACCCTACCAACTCTCTTGTTAGTCTCAAAAGGCTTGACATACCTCAGATTTAGCTTACCTTACTTACCCAAACAATGGTGACCCAAGTGAGGTTCCAATTTTAGAAACATGTGGTCACCCACATAGAATTATAATCCTCAGCATATCTAGTCAGTATAAGACTTATAATGAATTTGTGCCATCAAAAAATGCTACTTAATCAATCGAATTTTGTCGTACATCTCCTACATGAGACTCAACCCCAACAATGAGGTCTCACCCAACTCAACCGAACACAAATGGGGCTATAACGACCAACCATAAAGAACCTCAAAGGGTTCCATTTTTATAGGGGATTTGCAACTGTTATTATAGGAAAATCAAACAAACCCAAATAGATATTCTAATATCCTCCAAAATGTAACACACATGCTCAGATCATGTCTTCTAAGATCTGATTTTCTCGCTCTATCTGACTATCCTCTTAAGGATGGTATGCCATGCTCAGCTTGATTTGAGACCCCATTGCCTCCTGAAGGCCTTTCCAAAGCGGTGAGATAAAGGGGGGGGGTCTCTGTATGAAATGATTGCAAATGGAACACCATGAAGCCTCACTATTTCCTGCATATATAACTGACCAAATTCCTCCACTTTGGCTGAATCCCTGATCGGAAAGAAATGGGATGATTTTTTTAGTTGGTCAATCACTACCCATATGGAATTAAATACTTGGGGAGTATGAGGTAAGATAAAAATATAATCCATGGTGACCTCATCCCACTTAAAGGTAGGAATAGGTAATGGTTGAAGAAAACATGAGGGTTGTAGTTTCTCTTCCTTAAATATGCTAACACATATAACACTTGGATACAAAGTCAACTATATCTCATATTATGCCCGACCACTGTAACTGATGTTTCACATCATAAAAAATCTTGGTGGTCTCGATATAGTTGAAACTATGAGAATAGTGGATATCTTTCATTACCACCTTCCTTAACAACAACATAACCACAAAGCAACCCTAAATAATAAAGATACCTCAAGAGACAATGACCATATTCATAAGGAACTTCCCCACCATTTAGGAACTCCATAGAATACTGGAAAAACTCATCACTTGACTTCTATTGTTGAATCAATTCCAGGAGGGAAGATGACAATTGAAAATTGGGCAAGATTTCACCCCCATTATGATCCTTAGTTTGGAGATGCATCTAAGTAAAAAATCCCATCAAAGTCCACTTATCACTAGACTCCTTCAACGCCTGCTCTAGAACCTTTCTATTCAAAACATCTTTTACCACATTACCTTTACCTAGGGCATACACAACATAAAAATAGAAACCATGAAGGTAATCCACCCTATAATACTAGCTTAAATTTATATCCTTCTAAAATAAAATGTGGGCTAAACTCTTATGATATAAGTAGAATAAAAACTTATCCTAGAAGAGATAAGGATGCCAAATTTTCAAGTAATGCGTCACAACCACTACTTCTATGTCATGGGTTGGGTAATTATTTTCTTTTGGTCGGAGATGATGAGAGATATACTCTAACACATGATTTTACTGCATCATCACACACCCAAGACCCATACATGAAACATCACAATAGACCACATACCCTTTCCCAGATTCAAGAAAGTCCAAAACATGGGAAGTGGTCAACCATCGCTTAAGCTCCTCAAAGGATGCTTGAAACTATAAAATCTATTTAAAATTCACCCCCTTTAGGGTGAGAACTATCATGGGAGAAATAAGCCAATATAATCTTGGATAAACCACCTATAATACCCAACCATTCCCAGAAAAATTCTAATCTTAAAAACTTTATTTGGTTATTCCCATGACATCACTACACCAATCTTGTTGAGGTCCATAAAAACCCCTCATTTTGAGATCACATAACCCAGAAACTTAACCTACTTGATCTAGATAGTTCACTAGGAAATATTTTCATTCATATGATGATCTCAAAGAGTGCCCACCACAATTCCCAAATGCCACTCAAGCTCATCCTCGGTCCCAGAATTGACCAGGATGTCATCCATGAATACCACGAAAAAAGAATTTATATACTGATGGAATACCCTATTCACGAGTTTCATAAATACCACTAGAGAATTAATCAACCCAAAAGGCATGAAAAAAATACTCAAAATGGATATAACTACTTCAAAAATCCATCTCAAGAACATATTCCTCTCTGATTCTAACCTGGTGATACCCGAAACGCAAATCGATCATGAAAAAACACCTTTCCCCTTAAGCTGATTAAAAGGGTCATAAATATGGGACAAAGGGTATTTGTTCTTTATTGTCACCTTATTTATATTTCGGTAATCAATAAATAGTTATAGATATCCAAGAGATTTATTTTCAAATAGAATTGGGGCAGACTAGGGAAAGATGCTTGAGCGAATGAATCATTTGGATTAAAAATCATCCAGCTATACCTTCAATTCCCTAAACTTAGTGGGGTCCATATGGTATGATGTAAGAGATATTGGATACATTCCTGGTGCCAAATATATGTTAAACTCTATGTACCACTCTGAAGGAATACCCAAAAAGTCATATGAAAATACCTTCAAAAACTCATCCACCACAAGAGGTAATCCACCCTCAAGAACACTATCATCATCCTTCAATGAGAGTGATGAGATATAAAAAAGAGATTTCCTAAATTCAAAAGTGGAGGTCCAACATATCCTGATTGAGGATCCCATTCACCCTAAAAAACCTAGGTACTACCATTAGGTTCCACAAAAACTTACTCGCTATTGATAAAAATTGATGTGCATATGAAATGGCACCATCCAAGACAGACATGTGAAACCCTTCTCTCGTTTATTACCTAATAGAGTCACAAATTACATCACATAAAACATAAGCTCAGTTTAAAATTTCAAATAAATCCACAATAAAAGCATAAATAAAAGAAAAAGAGGCACTGGTATCAAAGAAGGACACAACTAAAGATGATGCAAAGATAATGGTACCTCGAACTGTTGTAGGTCATACATCAAATTCCACTGGTTCTTGATTCAGAGCATGGAGATTACTAGTCTTTTCCTGAGCTGGAAAATGACCAATAAACTATGACTCTTCCTTAAAATGAATTTTATCTAAAAAAGATCCATCCCTAATACCATGACCACCAAACCGAGAACCTACTATCCTGGATGGCTCTGACTGGACTGATATCCATCTGAATGCCATAGACCCTACTCCACCCTGATATGAAAGATTGGCTATGAAAAACCACTACAAGTTCCCCATATTCTCACACTGGTTAAAATGAATATGTGGAGCTGTACATGAAGACCACACATTCCCAGACCACTTGTACTAATGGCACAAGACCAATCGAGTATCTGTATCCACAGACGATGACATTCAGGAAGGATGGCCTGAACTACCACATCCCTTCTTATCCTATGCACCCCACTTCCTCTTCCTCTTAAATAAACTGCCACCATCCTGTCCCAATGCTAAAATTACTCCAAAGAAACAATACTTTCCACCATGATCAATCCCCACCATCAAAGCATGATCAACCACCTCAGCATAAGTCTTCAATTTTAATAAGAAGACTTGAGACTGAATATCTAGTTGTAGCCCCATTTAGAACTTTTGAGCCTTCGACTACTCATTAGAAACTAACTCATGTGTGAACCGAACCAACTCTACAAAGTAGTTGGAATACTCCATCATTGTTCCACCCCCTTGGTGAAGATAAAAAACTCCTAGGTTTTAGTGAAGGAAAAGGTCTATGGGAAATACTTATCATTGAATATGAAGTTTAAATCCTTCTAACCCCTCTACTCATGCTTCCCAACTTGAAATATAGAGTCCCACCACCTCCGACTAGGACCTTATAACAAAATGAAACAAATTTTACTTTTACCACCTTAAGAGTGTTAAGAAATCCAAACATCCTTTCAATATTCTCAAGAAAATCCTCATATTCATGGGGATTCATGATCCCTAGAAGGAAAGAGGATGATTCTTGAGGAACTCATGAGATTTTTCCTTTTTTATGCACAATTTGGCTTCCTTGACTTGAGTAGATCCATGGACCACTCCATGACCCAATGCTTGGACCACCTGAACCATGACTTCCCCTAGTCTCTGATCAATTGGTGACGGTGAACTCTCTCCAACCTCTTCTTGTGGATGCATAGGATGTCTCTAGGGAGGTATCTTTCTACATCAAGAAATGAATATGAGGAAATTCTTTCAATACACCATTCTAAAAATTTTCAGCAAAAGAAACAATTCCCAAACACTTTCATAGATCAAAGAAAAACCAAATCCATCACAACCAAAAGGTAAACCAAACTACTCCACCACTACCTAATGTCCATATATAGTCTGTAGCCTGTACGTCTCCCCAGGAGGAGAAGTCAAGACAATTCCTAATATCCTGTGGAAAATCTAGGCCCGTTACAAGTTGTGTTGACTAGACACCCCACTCACAAGTAAACCTCAAGCCCTGACAATCCTAGACCCAATCTATCCAGAATATTTCCAAATAACATGACGTAGTTAAAGGGAAAACCACACTATAATACCATTTTTTCATGAACCAAGATGTATTTCCATCCAACATGACACTCAAATCGGCCCTTTCCATAGGATGAAGGGAGTTCATGATCCCCACAAGATAGAAACTAGTTCCTGGGTATAAAAAATACACTTTTGGGAATTATTTTACCCATGATAAATAACCATGAACAATACTAAAAATGAAACATCATCCAAAGATCAATATTTATAACCAAAAGAGATAAAACTATCCAATTTAAAAAATTTAAAACTTTAACCAAAAACCAATAATACTAAAATAGGGAGGGGTACCAACCAAACAACCTAGAAAACTCCATGAAATATGAGGGCCATCAACCTCAAGCCACCTCTAATAAAACCTGCAAGAAAGGACCACTAGCAACCTGATCTACCATCACCACCATAGAACATATTTCCTTTACTTGGGTCATACATAAAAAAGTCTACACATTGTTGAGTCAATAAGGTTTTCCTTATGACTTTTCCAATCCTTCATGTAAAGGAGGATATTGTTAAGTCATTAAGGTATCCTTATGACTTTACTATTCCTCTTGTTTTGAAAATCACAAACACTTTATTTCAAGGAAGAACTCTTTTTACCATTGTTTTACTTCCCTAAAGAAATTTAACCTTACCTTGCATTCATCATTCAAACAGATTTTTCTTAAGTGTAAAATATGAATTATAACCAAAACCTCGGAATCCTATAATTAATTAAGTATGATGCATTCTGTTTTAGGATCCAAATTCTAATTACGAATTCGGGATATGAACTCTCATGAAGTTCTGACTCCGAATTCTGGATACGAATTCTGGATACAAACTCTCATGAAGTTCTGACTCTGAACTCTGGATACAAATTCTGGATATGAACTTTGCTAAGTTCTGACTCTGAGTTCTTTGAATTCAGACTCCGAACTCCTATGAGTTCTGACTTCGAATTCTCATGAACTTTGACTCCGAACTTTGTGAGTTTAGGTTCCGAATTCTGGTGAATCCAGATTCCGAATATCCTTGAAATTCAGACTCTATAATTCTATAGAAATCAGGTTCCAAATTCCTACAAAACAAAATCTGAATATCCTTAAGATATAGACTCCAAATTAATTTTTTGGTTAGACTTCGAACTTTAACTTTCTTCACTCCGAACTTTATTTTTCTCCATTTTGAATATTAATTTTAGTTATGCTTACACTTGTTTAGTAATAAAAAGATGTCATGCTTTCAGTTACTCACTAATCGTTGTTTGAGTGACATGTGTACAGGTCCCTCTGAAATTCAAGGAAGAATTCGACCGTTGGAGGAGGGAGCCGACCGTTGGAGCTACAAATATAAATATAATATGATTTGAAAAATCTCCACAACGGTTCTATGAATCCAGAGACCACATGCTGTTGAAGTGATTTCTAGAGAGAGACTCTCACTATCTTGTGCGTACTGAACTTCTTATTCAGTTTTTTCTTCGTGCGACTCAGATTGTTGCTGTGTACAATCGAGGGCTTCTGGGGATAGGAAGATAGAGGTTCCAACTACCTTGAAGTTGAGGGCATCCTTACTGAGGAAGACAGAGGTGCCGACTACCTGATAGTTGAGGGCTTGTGGGGATAGCAAGACAGACTCCGATATTCATATCGAGGGCTTACCCTGGTGCGGGTAAGATAGACTTTCTTGAAAGTATAAATCAAGGGACCTTTATCCAAGGTTTTTGGATACCCATCTCTTTAGGTTAAAAGATTTACTTGTTACTTGTTTTTTTACAAGTTTTTCCACTGCATTTGTATTGATAAGGAAAGTATAACTATCTTATACTTACTTACACTTGTACTTTGTTTTAGTTATATTCTATATGCTTTAAGGTAGAATCTTCATCTTTGTAAACTTTTGTTAAGTTTCATTTTCAGAATCACTTTTCCAAAATCTAGCAAGGGATTAGAACTTATAGAGGTCTTGTGAATTCTCTTATTTATCCTTGTTAAATATAACCATCTTTAAAAGTTCCAAAGGAATTTTTAAAAGGTACAATTCACCCCCTCTTGTATCTGAGAATCTCATTCTTATTTTGATCCTACATTTGGTATTATAGAGTATATCATACTCACATACCATCTCAACAATTGGTATCAGAGGTTGGAAACCTCAAAACCTGTACCAATTCAACAATTGGTATCAAATCATTTGTTTCAATCTGAATTAATCTCATGATTAGACTTAGAAGATAATTCTATGAATAGGATTTTTCGGAATAGAATTTTTCGGACTCATATTTTTTGGAATCTGTTTTTCGGAATCATATTTTTTTCGGGTTCATTCTTTTTACTTAAAGATACTCTTGTTCTATATTTTCCTTGCTTAGGATTATTTTCCTTGTTTACAAACTTTTTCTACTAATAAGTTTTTGTGGAATGAATTTTCTTAAATATGGCAGGAATCAATGTTGGTTATACATAAAATCTCAATCCAACTAGACCACCTATCTTTGATGGTAATGATTATGAATATTGGAGAGATCTCATGAAGACTTTCATTATCAACACTGGTGTTGAAAATTTCGTTATGCTTACTGGTGGATAGAAAATTCCTGATAAAGAAGTAAGTGCCTTTAAAAATTAAGAAAAGCATGATTATCAACTGAATTATAAGGTACACAATACTTTACTTTTCTCAATGAATAGAAATATATATAGCCAAATTTCATCTTGTGAAGAAGAAAATTATATATGGAAGAAATTTGAAATTACTCACTTTGGAACTTCCAAAGTAATTGAAACAAGAAGAGCCATGATTAGAGCTGAATATCATGGTTTCTGATTTCCTTATGGAAACCCATATGCAAGGTGCAACAAAGATTCATGACCATTGTGAATAGTTTACAATAAATGGGTGAGAAAAGATTAGATGATGAATCTCTTGTTGATAAGATTATAGACATAATACCAAATGAGTGGGAATATAAAAGGACTGCTATTGATGAGAAAAGAAAGGTTAATCAGATTAAATTAGATGATTTGTTTGTAACTCTTCTCCAGCATGAGACAAGAATGAAGAGAGATGCTGATAATGTAAATAGGAAGAATAGAAATGGTAGCATTGCTTTTACTACTACTTCCAATAATATGAAAGCCAAGACTCCTGAGAGAGTTACCAGATCTAAATATAAGAAAGTTGTTATCCATTTCGAATCTAGTGGAAGTGAATCCTCAGAAAATGAATTAGAAAATCTTGGTCGAAGGATGAACAAGATAGATGGACAGAGGAAATTTCAATCCAGATATAAGAAAAAGGAAAGGAAAGACAAGAAAGATTTAGAATTTACATGCTATGAATGCAAGAGAGCTGGACACATAAGACCTAACTGCCCTATGCTCAAGAGAAAATAAAGAAAGGAAAGGAATTCTGAGAAAAAAAGAAAGAAGTATTACAAGTCTAAAGCTAAGAAAGACTTGAAAGCTAATGACACCTAGAGTTCCAGTGGTAGAGACTCTTCAGATGAATCTTCGGATTATGAATCTTCTGGACAGAAGAATATTGGTCTAATATCCAGGATACCTATTGATAATAATTGCTTAATGTCTAAGGTACACAATATTGAATCAATGACCAATGTTTCTTTGAATTCTAATGATAGTAAATATTATAACTCTTCGGATGAAGAATATTCTTATGATGAAGATAATACTTTACCTACCTATGAAGAAGTTTCTAGGTTTTCCAAACTTCTTGAGATTAAGAATTCAAAACTCATGAAAAAACTTGAAAAGGAAAATTCTAGGAATACTATTCTTACTAAGGAATTATCAGATCTTTCTAAAGATCTTGATAAAAAAATGCTGATTTTTAAAGAATTTCAAAAAGTTTTGAGGAAGTAAATTTTGAGAAGAATAAACTTTCTAAAGATCTAGAAAACATAATTTCTAAGAAAAATGTTTTCGAGCCTAGCTCTAGCTCAAAACCAAATGTTTTTTAAGACAAGAACTTGGTAATAAAACTCAAATCTGAAATATTTTCCTTGAGGAAGTGTTTGTCAAACTTTACCTTAGGTAAGGAAAATTTTGATAAAATGTATTCACAAATCCGACCTCAAAGGAATACTTCTGGTTTTGGTTACACAAGTTCTAAACTAATTTTTAGCACCAATAACTTCATTCCTAAAAGTGCCCCATTCTGCACTAAATTTCAGTGTTGTGTACATTGGGAAAAGAATTGTTCTCTAAACAAAACCCAGTCTTTAGGATTTCATAAAGACTACTTTTCTAAGAAGATGTGGGTTCCCAAAATTTTGCTTTCTGAAATTTCCAGATCCAAGCAAGTCTGGATTCTGAAAACCTAACTTTTTTCTTATTTTCAGGAAAATAGAGAAAGTACCAACAACAATACTTGGTACATGGATAGTGGATGTTCCCGACATATGACTGGTAACAAAAACTATTTTGAAAATATTATCAAGACGAAAGGAGGAAAAGTAACTTTTAGATATAATGCTACGGGAGAAATTATTGGTATAGGTAACATCAGTCTTCTTAAAAAAACTTTGATTTCAAATATTCTATTTGTTAAGGGTCTTAAGCACAACCTCATCATCATAATACAATTATGTGATGAAGGCTACCTTGTGAATTTTAGGAATGACAAGTGCTTAGTACACAATTCCAAGGAAGAGTTTATTCTTTCTGCCCATAGGCAAGAGAATGTTTACACACTAAACTTAGAAGACCTTAGGAGACAAAACTTACCTTACCTTAGTGCAATGTAAGATCATTATTGGTTATGTAATATAAGGTTAGGACACTGTAACCATAGGAACTTATGCAAACTTTCTAAGAAAAGATTAGTTAAGGATCTACCAGAGCATAGATTTGATTCTTCAAAAGTTTGTGAACCTTGTTAATATGGAAAGAAACATAAATCAAGTTTTAAATCCATTGGTGAAGTATTAACCACTGATGCATTACAGCTAGTGCATATGGATCTTTTTGGCCCTACACAAACTGGAAGCATTGGGGGAAAATATTATGTATTTGTCTTGGTTGATGATTACACTAGATTTACATGGGTCTATTTTCTAGCAAAGAAGTCTGAAACTTTTTCTTATTTAAAAAGTTTTAGAGCTCAAGTTAAGAATGAGAAAAACCTTCCATTGATAACTATTCATAGTGATCATGGAGTAGAATTTCAAAATTCTGATTTTGAAACTTTTTGTAGTAGAAAATGTATTACTCATAACTTCTCAGCACCCAGAACACCTCAACAGAATGGCGTTGTTGAAAGAAGAAATAGAATTCTTCAAGAGATAACTAGAACCATGTTGAGTGAGTATTATGTTTCCAAACATTTTTGGGCTGAAGCTGTAAGTACTTCTTATTATACTATAAATCGAGTTTTGATTAGACCTTTTCTTAATAAAACTCCTTATGAGTTATGGAATGGTAAAAAACCTAGACTTTCCTACTTTAAGGTTTTTGGATGCAAGGTATTCATTCTGAATACTAAATATAACTTACACAAATTTTCACCAAAATCTAATGAAGGAATTTTCTTAGGCTACTCCAAAACTTCTAAGGCTTATAGAGTTTTTAACAAAAACACTTGTACTGTTTAAGAGACAGTACATGTCAAATTTGATGAAACTGATCCCTTTGTTTTTAAACAACACCAACCTACATCTTCAGATGTGTTTTCAAAAACTGATAATCAACCTCTTATAGAAAATCCTTCTGATAAGGAAAATTTTCAAGAAGATACTTCTGAAACATTTACCCCAGAAGATTTCCTACCCTATTTTGATGAATAGGTTTTACAAAACCCAAATCAGTCGTTTCTCAAGAATCATCCCAGTGATAGTATCATTGGTGATGTAAATCAACCTGTAAGGACTAGAAGTTCCTTAATAAATAAAGTAGAACATCTAGAATTCCTTTCCCAATTGGAACCAAAAAGCACTGATGAAGCTTTAGGTGATGATGATTGGATTAAAGCCATGCAATATGAACTAAATGAATTCAAAATGAATAAAGTCTGGACCTTGGTTGAAAGACCTAAGGAAACTTCTGTTATTGGAGTAAAATGGGTCTTCAGAAATAACTGTGATAAAAATAGAGTCATTATTAGAAATAAAGCTAGATTAGTTGCTAAAGGCTATAATCAATAAGAAGTAATAGACTATGAAGAGACCTATGCTCCATTAGCTAGACTTGAATCTATTCGTATTTTACTTGCCTTTACAACATTCTTCAATTTCAAACTTTTTCAAATGGATGTTAAATGTGCTTTCCTTAATGGTTATGTTCAAGAGGAAGTTTTTGATGAACAACGTCTTGTATTTGAAGATACAAAACATCCTGATCATGTTTTTAGACTTACCAAAGCTTTATATGGCCTTAAACAAGCCCCTCGAGCTTGGTATGATAGACTTACATGATTTTTGCTTCAAAATAACTATGTTATGGGAAATGTAGATCCAACCCTATTTATAAAGAAAGATAAGAAAAATGTTTTGATTGTTTAAATTTATGTTGATGACATTATATTTGGTTCAAATCAATAATCTTTAACTGATTTATTTGCGGATCTAATAAAATCTGAGTTTGAAATGAGTATGATGGGTGAGTTAACATTTTTCCTTGGTTTTCAAATTTCTCAAAAACCAGAAGGAATCTACATATCCCAACATAAGTATATTAAAGATCTTCTTAAAAAGTATGGATATGACAACACTAAGAGTATAAGTACTCCCATTGGTACCTCAAACACACTTGATATTGATAAAGCTGGGAAAACAGTAGATCAAACATCTTTTACAGGTATGATAGGAAGTTTACTTTACTTGACAGCTAGTCGACCAGACATAATGTTTTCAGTATGCTAATGTGCAAGATATAAATCCAATCCTAAGGAATCTCATTTAAAGGCAGTGAAAATAATTTTTCTCTACTTAGAGGGAACCATGGATTTAGGACTCTTCTATACTTTTGGAAATGATTTTGTTTTAATGATTTTTTCAGATGCTGACTTTGGTGGATGTAGAATGGATAGAAATATATAAGGACCCGACCTTAAACATTACTTATTATTGAATTAAATCAATAATTCACATTGAAGATCTTTTTAGGTTTAGAGTTTTAGAGAATTAGGACATAACTATTACATCTCAAAGATTACAAAGTAGACACATCTACTCAGCTTCCATTTTTTTCACAAAATAAAAACTCTTGAAAAAAGGAGTCATGTCTAGTTCCTTGTTTTAGACAACCTAACATTTCCTTGATCCCATACTTGACCCTATTCAACTTTATGTCCTATGAAAAACATTTCAAAAAAACTTGGGATGAGCATAAAAATCTCAGTAAGGGTTATAACAATACGGAAAGAAAACATTAGTCCATGTATACATAAGAATCAATGAAATCATACATTACTCATAAAACATAATCACGTTAACATACATCATGAAATCATAAGATTTATGAATAACTCATAGAAATCATAAGACATAAAGGTAAATTGAGGAATTCATAACATTCTTACGTAGGGAGTAACCCTCATGGTTATGTTTGGAATACCCATCATAGAATATTCCCTAAATCTCTTCGGAGAAACCTTAGCGTTTAACCCCTTTGCGTTACCCAATGCATTGGAGAGCTATATCGGGCTCGCCCGCCCTTAGTTTATCACGGAACCACCTGTCTTCATAAACAATGCCCAAGAACCATAACATAATAATATCACATAACTTAAGCATAAAGGAAAGATAACACTCCCACATTGTAACAACAATATAACATTTTAAGATATTGAAATAATGAATCCATTCTAAAAACCATTTTCAAAACCATTTAAACCATTTAATAAAGTGATTTTTGAATCAAAGTGTCCCATACCACTTTGAAGATTTTAACATTTTAAACCATTAATATCCATATAAATAAATCCTTAAAACCATTTTTAAAACATGGATATTAATGAGAAATATTTATAAGAATAAATCATTAAAACATTTAAAATGATATTTTAGTTAAAGGGTTTTTAACAAAATGAGAGACACTTGAATACAATAATTGAGGAATAACATTTAATCAGAACTTTATAATATCATGAGAATAAAGGGATTCATGATATAATATTCCAAAGGATAGTATATACACCATATAATAGTGAATTGGTGCATAACAACAATGAAGTCTCAATAGAAATGTAAAATGAGATGAAATCCCCTATAACAAAGGTATCCTTAAATTAAGGATAAATCAATCTCATAATTATGTGTGAAAAATATAAATACACCCAATATAAGTGGATATTAAGTGTAAAACAATCAAATTTCCTTCACACATATTCAAAGGATGACATATTCAATAACTACATGTTGAACCCAAAGAAATCGAAATTGGGTTAAGAAGTTCCCTTTGTAAAATTCGACAGCCTAACGGCGTCACTTTAAAATTCATAAAATTAGTTGATGAGAGAGAAAATGGTATCTCATAACTTGGACATAAAATTTACATCAATAAGGATATATAAGAACATATCCCAACATAAAAAGATGTAAATTAAAAGACATAACAAAATAAGTCTTTTAAAAAGAGGAGGGTGAAAGGTTCCCTTACCGATTTGGGTAACTTTCGAAATGTACACCCCATGAAAGAAGGACTATAAAACACTGATGTAAATACTCATAAACAAAATTATATTACACAAAGAGTATAATAATGGGAAGTACATATACCAATCAATGTAAATGGTGGAAAATGTAGCATAAATCTCACGGGAATAAAAGTGAGATGAAAAACCCCTTACGAAAACTCAGCAACCTAACGACACCACTTAAAACTTCCCAAAAAATGGATTGATAAAATAAAATAGGGTCTCTCATCATATGAACATAGAAAGTAAAGTAATATTAATATAAAATAACATCCCCCAAACATAAGAAATAGGATCTTAAAAGAAACGACATAAAAGAGAGTACTTAAAAAGAAAGAGATAGGTAGGATCCCTTACCTCAAGTCCGACTTGTCTTGTTCATTTATTTATATTCATGAATAATAAACATTGGTCAATTTATAATTTCTTAAGGAAATCCTTTAAATATTATTATTTAGTTCATATCACATATTATTTTGTTATAATAATTGGTTAATAATGTGAGTTCATATCAGACGTTTTTGTCGATGTTTGGTACATGAGTCAAAAATGAACTTGTTTGAAAATGATTGTCCATGTAGTTATAATTACATCATCTCAAGAATATTATTAATGATTTAAATATAAAATATATCCAGTAAATATTCATTTTATACTATTCCATAACATTTGGAGATAAAAAGAAATGAAATGCACTGTTCATGGAGACAGTAGGCCGTACGTACGCATGAACGCTACTTTCATTTCTTTGTCATATTAATGGAATTAAAAATAATTGAGAGATATATATATTATAATTACAGTATAATATATATGCTATATAGGTCACATAAGTTCAATAATTTCATTCTTTACACATTCCATGTATTTCATGAACGAGTCACATCACTTGAGGGGGCGGTAGTCCGCACTTCCTCGTATGAAATTATCGCAATTTCACAACATGAAAATCATAAAGGTATGTTTTAAATATAAAATATAGAAGCATATGAGAAACATAAATACCATATATATCATATATAAAATACAGTGACATCATAATGTCCACCATGAAAGGTGTTAAGAGAAGATTGAACAATCATCATTTCGTGAGGCAGTAATTCGCCATCCATAGAAACGGTTTGTTCTTTAACTATTAGACGGAGGTGTGTGTAAGTGTAGCTATAATACTTAACATAAAAACATCCTATTACATTTAATATACTGTTTTTGTTACAAAATAAAGGAATAAAAAGAGTTTAGGGTTTTGGAGAAGCAAAATAAAACAAAAGAACACAAGTGAAGACATTACCTTTAAATCGGGTAACTCCTCTTGGTTTGAACCAAAAGGGTTTCTTAAAGAGCATTCTGCCAAAGGTGAGGCTTCAATGATGAAGAGAGGGATGTGTAGAGATTAAATTGTCAGTGGTTGGCCGAGCCAAAGGCTTTATAGGTGTGAGTAAGGTGGTAGAGGTGGGGGCCTTTTATAAGGGAAGAGGAGGGGCACTCTTGGAAAGTTATAAACTATTACTTTATTATAAAATGATTTTCGGATTTTAAAGGTCCCAAAAGGATAAATTTTGAGGATAAGGTGATAAGGTTTCGAAATACACCCATAAAATAGGTTTGTGACAAGTTTAAGACTTATATTTTACCATATCTTCTCATTTTATTTAATTCGTTCATTTATGAGGTAATCACTGCATCATCACGATGTCATAAATAGATTAATTTATTTAATGTCTAAAAATTTTAAAACAAATATCATGATGTAGGAAATCTTTTTATATTTATAATTAATATTTATAGTCAAAAATATGACTTTTATAACCCCATGTAAAAATTGTTTTAGTAAAACAATACATGTTTGTGACATTTTAATTTTAACTTTAAATAAAAAGTTATTAATGTCATTTTCCAACCAAAGCGGCTCCATGGGGTCCCCAAGATGACCCATGGATTGTCTTGGTCGGCCATGACTCATCCAATAAGGTTAGGACATGTGTCAAGGTCATTTCATATTATTATAACATTATCTTTACCTTAAATTACACTAATTACCTTTAATCGCGATTAATAAAACTTAAAAGTTACTATTCACCAAAAAATTATTTTATTCTCATTGAACCACATTTTACTTCCTAATGATAACCATGTATGTCGGATTTTTGAAAATAAAATCACAGAAATGGTAAAGTTTCATTTAAACAAAAAATCAGTTTCTTTAACTACCACTTAGTGGTTTCACTATTCATCAAAAATTGAAGTTTTTCAGAAAAATACCAAAAATTCACCCTAAGCTATATTTGATATTCCAAATTCAAAAAAGATGTCTATTTTAAAAAATTCAAAATATATAAGTTGCATTAATTAATTTAATAATTCATTCCTGTTGTCAAAACAAATAGCGTGTTTTTAAGAAACAATATCTATTAAAAGATTGACATTAGTTTAAGTCCAATTTCAAAGTGAAATTAATTCCAATGACCACAATTGGATTAAATGGTAAAAATATATTCTAAATACACTTTAATCTCAACTAAAAAGATAATCTATCCATATAAATAAATCAGATTAAAAGGAGGTTTTGAATTAAAATGCAACATTTTCACTAAAAATGATCTTTATCGGAAAAATAACAAAAATTTACACAAAGTAAATTTTGATGTCCAGATTCTAAAGAAGGATTTTATTTTTTCAAATACAACATATAAAATTTTCAAAATTATATTTAAAAATGGTTCTCCATCAAAAGGCGGTTCATCGACCTTTTAAAGAATATTAGAAGATTTATGCTTAAAATTGGATTCATTTGCATTTTAAGCCTCTAACATTTATTGGATAAAAGTAAAAATATTTGACAAAAATATATAATCATTTTGTAGTTAGTTCCGTTCATTACCACCATTACAACGACTAGGCGTTAACTACCATTTAAAATAATATTATTTTATTATTAGAGTGCAACGTAAGATTTCAAAAAAACTCGTTGTTGCGTATTGGGTACGCCATCGAGCATAGCGTTCCCTTTAAAGTAATATTAATATTTTATTCACAAATATGGATAAATATGAAAATGTCATATTCTTTATTTACCTGGGGTGTTACAAAAGAGTACATCCAGAACTTGTCATTTTCTTAGGAGGTTCATTAGTTTCTTGGTCTTGCAAGAAGCAAAAATCAGTAGCACTTTCCACTACTGAAGCTAAATATGTAGCAGCTGGAAGTTGTTGTGCTCAAGTGTTGTGGATGCAACACACACTCACAGACTATGGAATGAGTTTTAATAAGACTCAAATTTTCTGTGATAACACAATTGCCATGTCCCTTAGTAAAAACCCTGCACATCACTCTCGTGCAAAACACATAGATATTAGGAATCACTTTCTTAGGGATCACACACAAAAAGGAGATATCATTCTTCAATTTATCAGATCACAAGATCAACTTGTTGATATTTTCACAAAATCTTTACCCTCCAATAGATTTGAATACATTAAACAGAAGTTAGGAATGATAACGGTAAGGTAATATTTCTTGATTAACTTCTTGTTGAAACATTCTCCTTACAGTAATAAATTCTTTTTCATAGGGGGAGTACATCTCCTTGTAAGTTTTTTTCAAAATTTTTCATAGTTTTTTTTAAAAATATTTTCTTAATGGAAATTTTCGTAATCGAAATTTCGTAATAGAAATTTTCGTAATGGAAATTTTCGTAATAGAAATCTTCGGACCTGAAATTTTCGTAATTGAAATTTTCAGACCTTGAATTTTTGTAATGGAAATTTTCGTAATGGGAATTTTTGTAATGGAAATCTTTGGACCTAAAATTTTCATAATTGAAATTTTTGGACCTTGAATCTTCGTAATGGAAATTTTCGGAACTGAAATTTTTCGTAATGAGAATTTTTCATACTTGGAATTTTCATAATGAAAATTTTCGTACTCAAAATTTTCTTAGTATATTTTTTCATAATAAGTTTTTTGTAGTCAATTTTTTTTGTTCAAGAAGAATATCACTTATTATGAATAACCTTCCTAGAAATTTTAAAGGTATGATTTCCTTCTTAAGTTTTTCATAGTCATTATTTCATTACTGGTATTTTGTTTTGTATTTTTTATTCTTAGATTCTAGTTTTCTAAAATCCGATTTTTTCTAAAAACCTCAAAAGATCGGATTCAACAAAATTTTTCCTTGTGCCTTTTATATCTACCGTTAGATCATATTAGAATGTTTTCCAACCGTTAGATTGGATTTGGAAGCTGAAAGGTTGCTTCAACTCCTATATAAAGGGGACCCCCGAGGGTTGCCCCACATCGGTTTTCAAGCTTGCGCATGTCGAAGCTCTGACCCTCTATAAAAGCCCATTCTGAATTCTTCAGA
This sequence comes from Viscum album, assembly GCA_963277665.1. Taxonomy (NCBI): domain Eukaryota; kingdom Viridiplantae; phylum Streptophyta; class Magnoliopsida; order Santalales; family Viscaceae; genus Viscum; species Viscum album. The sequence goes on along the minus strand of OY728137.1, from coordinate 193,135,998 downwards.
AGTGCGCCAGTCCGAATGTCTGCAGAAGTCCCTTATCAAGAGATGTCTTCAGTTAAGCCGATTGCAGAATGGAAAATATATAGGGAGAGTTTGGTTCATCAAAACTTCTTTAACAATTATGACTCAATTATATCCAAGAATATAAAGCTCAATGGATGGGAAAGTGTAGCTATATCTAAGACTCGAACTCAAGATGTGGTGTATCCGGACTTGCTCATAGAGTTTTATGAGTCAGCCTATTTCTTCAAGGAAGATGGAAGGGAGAAGTTCTCCTTCAAGAGTTATGGTAAGACATATGCTCTCTCTTATACCAAGGTGGATAGCTTGGTTGGAATACCCTATTAAGGAGAGGTAGAATTTTTCTCTCACAAGTTTCCTGAGGTTTAGGGTAGTTTTGTTAAGGAAAAGGCTATGAAGTGCCTTGGTATTTTTGATGTAAACACTACAAAAAAGATCGCTCATCTATCAACCAACAATTGGATCCTACAGCTTTGGGTACAAGGATTTATTATACCAAGTAAGGGTGATAAGGATACCCTTAAGAAGAGTGACATGTATATCTTAGATTTTTTGGTAAATCTAAGGAAGGTGAATCTCATGAAGAACATCCTCATCACCATTGAGAACATCAAAAATGGTAATTTAAGAGCTCATACCATTATGTATCCGGTATTGATTTCAAAGTTGATAGTTCGGTGTCTTGAGTTATTCAAGATTCCATGCAGCTCCAAGCCAATGAATTGCAAGGTGATGCTTATCAGTGATGACACCCTTAAAAGAATGAAGGTTGGTTTCTCTAAAGAGACTGGATAATTTTATGATCTGCCAGAGGAGGAGGCAGAACCCATTCCAGAAAATGTGGAAAAGGCTGAACCTTCAAATAAGGCCAAGAAGAAAAGGAAGTTGAAAGAAGTGGAAGTTGAAGATAAAACCCCCAAGTCTAAGGAAGTCCAATTCGCACCTCCTAAACCAAAGAAGAAAAAATCCTACCTAGATGAGGTGGTAGCTAAGTGGAGGGAGGACAAGAAAAATAGAAAATCAGGGGAGCCACAGTTCGGTTTGGATCCTGCTAAGGCTAAGTCCTTAAAATAATCTACTGCTGAAGAGCTTGAGAGGCAGGCAAAAGAAAAAAAGCTCAAAAAGAAGATGTCAGAGGTAGAGATTGTGTAATCTCTCTTGAAGCCTGCTGAGGTTTCATCTGAGAATATTCTTGTTTTGAAATCTTTCCTTGTGGAATAATTGCCCGAGACTCCAGGAAAGAGGTTCATGTCACCAGAAAATCTACAAGAGAAGACCATGGAAGAGAAGAAATCTAAAGAAGAAGTGAAAAAGGCTAAGAGTAGTGGTGACTCTGATGATGTGATCAAGCAAGTTGAATAGTATCATGAAAAAGAAAGTGTTTTTGAGAAATTTTCACTCCAGACTTCTCAAGCCGAATCTTCAAAGCTTGCTACACCCGTAGATGATGAGAAGGGTGAAGAGGAAGTTAGTAGATTTAGGAGAAGAACAATCTCCTAGAAAATTATCAGATTTGGAGTCATCTGCCTTAGGGAACGATTTTGTTGTTCAGCCCTTAAAGAATCTTGTAGATACCATTCCGATATTTACCACAATTGATTCTAGATGCCAGATGCTAAAACACAGTATGGACCAGAAGTCAGACTCTGTATCCATGGTCACAGATAGATGTGTGAAGATTGAGGTAGATCATAATAATTTCCTTATCAATTATGAAGCCCACAGAAAATCCTGAAATAAAATGACAATTTGGTCGAAGAAAATCAATGAAGATTTGGGAGAGATTGATCAGTTTTAAGAATATGTAAAAGAATCTTTTGATACCGAAGATGGAATGATCAAGGATATTTCAAATAGCTTCAATAAAAAGCTAAATCTTGAGCAGAGTTCTCGAATTCAAGATGTTAAAGATCTGAATGGGAAGCTCAATTATGTTGTTCAAAGCTTGAAATATGAGAGAGATCTTCGGACTGAGTTGGAAGAAAATCTTGGGAAGCAAGAGGAATTGCTGAAGGCTCAGGCGGAGGTCCTGAAGGTTCAAGAAGATAGAATTACAGCCTTGGAGAATCAAGTAGAGGAGGACCAAAAAATAGACGAAGAAGCTAAATACAATCATCAATAAGATGATGCCCAAGTAAAAAGAAGAAAAATAGAAAAATCTGATCTTTTGTTGTATTTTTTTCCTTGTACTAATACTTTCAATCATAATGGAATTGTGGATGCTTGTTTTGTTCATATGTCTTTACTAATATTTCAGGTACCATATTTCTTTTCCATTACCTCAAATATTTTTGAAAATCACAAAGGGGGAGAAGGAAAAAGAATTCTAAAGGAGAGATGGAAAAATATAAAGGGGAGAAGGAAAAATATCTATAAGCATAAAAGAAACATTTCTAAGTAAGGGGGAGTCTATCTAAGGGGGAGTGATCATTACGAAGATTTCCTTAGATAATGAAAATATCATTCCAGAAATCTAGAATACGATCCTTAGTGTTTCAAAGCCTAAGGGGGAGTTAGTCATATTCATATTTTCCATTGTGAAAAGGAAGATATGTTTTATTTTCTAAGTCAAGAAATTTTTTGCTAAGTAATTTTATTATTTTTCGTAAGGATGTTTGTGCCTTCCAAAAAGGGGGAGATTGTTGAGTCAATAAGGTTTTTCTTATGACTTTTCCATTCCTTCATGTAAAGGGAGAGATTGTTAAGTCATTAAGGTATCCTTATGACTTTACTATTCCTCTTGTTTTGAAAATCATAAACACCTTATTTAAAGGAAAAAATCTTTTTACCCTTGTTTTACTTCCCTAAGGAAATTTACCATTACCTTGCATTCATCATTCAAATAGATTTTTCTTAAGTGTAAAATCCAGATTGTAACCAAAACCTCAGAATACTATAATTACTTAAGTATTATGCATTCTATTTTAGGATCTGAATTCTAATTACTAATTATGGATACGAACTCTCATGAATTTCTGACTCCGAATTCTTGATACGAATTTTGGATACAAACTCTCATGAAGTTTTGACTCCGAATTCTGGATACAGATTCTGGATACGAACTTTTTTAAGTTCTGACTCTGAGTTCTCTGAATTCAGACTCTGAACTCCTATGAGTTCTGACTCTGAATTCTCATGAACTCTGACTCTGAACTTTGTGAGTTTAGGTTCCAAATTCTAGTGAATACAGATTCCAAATATCCTTGAAATTCAGACTTCGAAATTCTATAAAATTCAGGTTCTGAATTCCTACAAAAGAGAATCCGAATATCCTTAAGCTATAGACTCTGAATTCATTTTTTGGTTAGACTCCAAACATTAACTTTCTTCAATCCGAACTTTATTTTTCTCCATTCCAAATATCAGTTTTAGTTATGATTACACTTTTTTAGTAATAAAATGATGTCATGCTTTCAGTTACTCACTAACCATTGTTTGAGTGACACATGTATAGATCCCTCTGAAATTCAAGGAAGAATTCGACCGTTGGAGGAGGGTGCCGACCGTTGGAGCTACACCTATAAATAAAAGCTGATTTGAAAAATCTCCACAACGGTTCTATGACTCTAGAGACCACATGCTGTTGAACTGATTTTGAGATAGAGACTCTCACTGCCATGTGCGTACTAAACTTCTTGTTCAGTTTTTTCTTCTTGCGACTCTGATTGTTGTTGTGTACAATCTAGGGCTTCCGAGGATAGTTAGACAGAGGTTCCAACTACCTTAAAGTTGAGGGCTTTCTTTCTGAGGAATACAGAGGTGCCAAATACCTGATAGTTGAGGGCTTGTGGGGATAGCAATACAGATTCCGATCTTCGTATCGAGGGCTTACCCTGGTGTGGGTAAGAAATAATTTCTTGAAAGTATAAATCAAGGGACCTTTATCCAAGGTTTTTGGATACCCTTCTCTTTGGGTTAAAAGATTTACTTGTTAATTTTTTTGTTACAAGTTTTTCCGCTGAATTTGTATTGATAAGGAAAGTGTAACTATCTTATACTTTTTTACACTTGTAATCTATTTTAGTTAGATTCTATATGCTTTAAGGTAGAATCTTCATCTTTGTAAACTTTTGTTAAGTTTCATTTTCGGAATCACTTTTCTGGAATCTATCAAGTGATTAGAACTTATAGAGGTCTTGTGAATTCTCTTGTTTAACCTTGTTAAATATAACCATATTTAAAAGTTCCAAAGGAATTTTTAAAAGGTACAATTCACCCCCCCTCTTGTATCTGAGAATCTCATTCTTATTTCGATCCTACATTTGGTATTATAGAGTATATCATACTCACATACCATCTCAACACACAGAACCAAGGGTGTATATACATTATGAGCTAAAACCTAGTAGGATTCCATGAAAAATAAATATTCCATGCCAAAACATTAAAAGAAAAATTACCATGAAAGTTTTAGGAATAGATTTGGAAACATTTTTAAGGAAATATTTTAATCTAAATACTTTAAAGATTTTTTTTCAAATAAACATGCTATTTAAATTAACATAAGAGTAAATTACACTGTATGTTGATAGTATACACAACATTACAAGAGAGAACTATGTCACAGGAAATCCATATAGGTACTATCGCTAGTGGGACCCTAGGAACCTCATATCTTAGTGAAACATGGTATAACAAATATAACCCACAGAATCCTCATGAATGATCCACTATAGAGGAATCCATCCAAAGTTATAGTGATTTCAAATAATCATCATAGTTTAGTTAGTGTTATAGAGTCAATCCTCCTAGAAGAAAATAGGCCTCAGCCTCTCCAATCCAACTAGAATAATAATCATAGTCCTACCACCTAGATAACTAGGATTACCTTTATGATCAATTTTTAATTCACATGTCACATAGATAAAAACCTTCACATACAAACATAATGAAATATTATTTCACATGAAAGTTTCTAGTTTTTATAGGAAAAACCTCTTTATAACCCATATGCACTCCAAAACCATTTGGAAACACACTTCTCAGAACTTTCAAAACTTATAGAAAACATTTATGAATCAAAATAAGGAATTACACATGAAACAAAACCAATTTCATTTGGGAAACTATCTTTCAACAAATACACACCTCATAACCTTTTTAAAACACATTTTTTACCTTTCAAAAAACTCATAGAACACATTCAAGGAGAAAAGATATCATACCAAAATCATATAATAATTCTAAAGCATGGAACCTACTACCTAACTTGGAAACTTCTTAAATACTGTGGAAAACAACAGCCGCACCACAAAGAAACCCTATAAAGGTAATATACAACCCCAAACATCAATATTTTACCCAAAAACTCAATATTGAACCCTCATTATGTCAACCAATCCATTGGAGAAAAGAAAACCCAATAAAGAGGAAATAAGAACCCTAGAAGGAAGAAATAAAGAAAATAGAGACTCACTTGATGATTCCTGAAGATCCAAGACCAAATCCACCCAAAAATTGATGTTAAAGGGAGCCAAGAGGGAGAAGAGGAAGCTATTAAGGCTGAAAATACTGTATGGTTTGAATTAGCTGTGATTTGGGGTTAGAATGGGGAGGAAAAAAGGTAAATTTTCAATTTTTAATGACCTATACTTGCTGAATGGTTATCCCTCATAGTTTTCCAAATTTTGTGACAACAATGAAGTCTCCTCTATCCAAGAGGACATTGATCGTAAGGTTTCCCAGGGGAGAGAGAATGCCCGTGAGGGAGGCAATACGGCTTGGATAGTGCCACTATACAGGGTGCACAGTTTCTTCTCGGTTGGTAAATGGTTTCCCCTAACTGTGATCCACCCATGCACCACCTTCTATAGGGTTCAAAAATTAAATTTTTCTATAAAAACTCCCAGGGAAACTAAGGAATAAATATGAGACAATAAATAGATAAAAGAATAACTTAAAATAAAATCATGAATGTGATAATCATGATGTATGAATCCCATTTGTCAGAAATTGGGAGGGAGGTAGTGTCACTAGGGTTCACCTTTGACCAAGCCCAATCTGAGATTCAACAAGTGAATTTAGAAAGAAATCTCATATAGGATAAGTTCAAGTTAGTGGAAATTAACACTCAAACGATATTACTTGAGATACCCCATGAATCTATCACCATAACATACCTTACCATTAGGTAATACATGGGTGTTATAAGGGGTTATGTGTCCATACCATATTTAATTAAAGTGTAATTCATTTTTATAAATAAATTTTTATTCTATCAATTTCATTTTAAGAATTATTTTTCCTAATATAATATATGTTTAATTGAGATGAATTTGATAAATTGATTTTTCATACTCAAATTTTCTTTTCAGAAAAGATATAATTTTTTATAATAAAATAAGTTATTATGAATAAAATTTATTTTAATAAAATAGTATGTTAAAAACACTATTATTTAAATATAAATGACAAAATAATTTTATTATATCCTAGGTTTAAGTTTCAAAAATTTGACTGTGTCTTACAACCCACTATTATTTTAGTAAATAAGGATTTTTATATTTAAAAGATAAAATTATATTATTTAGAGAATTATTATGATAAAATGAATATCATTTTTTAAATCTTCATGTCAAAATTAGGTTAGGATGAATTTATGAGAATTTTCTAAAATACTTTATTTTTTAGTGAATAGTGAAAATACAGTTTGGGATTTTCAGTATGTTTAATGAATTCATAAATATTTCTTAATGAAGTAATGATTAATTAACCATAATCCATAAAATAAAATATATTATTTTATTAATATCTAGTATTTTAATAGATTTTAATCAATTTACAAGCCAATAAGTGACTTTCCAAAGTCTAAAATCGAAACTTTGACTTAAAAACATTACTTTGTAGAACATTTAATTTTCCATGAAAAAATTAGTAATAAAAAATGATGTTCAGTTCTTGTGGATTATAATAAATTAATTTTTTTCCCAAATATCTAAAACCATGGGTAATATAATAGTTTTTTATTTTCCACAACCTAGATTTTCAAGGCATATATTTAGAAATTATTAAACAATTTCTCCACGTTTTCTATAAATAAAAACCCATTTATCCATTTACCTTCACTCCCAATCCATAACCCATGAATTTATAGTGGGTTTTCCTCCCAAGGAGTCCCCTTAATGTTTCCTCAATCCCCAAGGTTTCTTTCCTCATGATTTAGGAGTAACTCTTCAAGGTAAGAGAATTATCCTTTTTTTTATCTTCAATTCAAGAACCAATTTTTGTATATTACATATAAATATTATTTTTAATCTATTTTATTACCTTTCAATCATAACATTACTTCAAAATTATGTTTTATCAATGGTATATCATTTTATTATATCATTTTACCCTTTTTAAAAACCACATTTTATACCCATCATGCTGCCAAATTTACATCTCAAAACATATATATTATCCATAAGAAACTCTATTTTATTTTCTTTTTTTGGATACCCAAACCCTTTTATTTTCCATGGGTATTCAACTAGATGTAAAATTGATTTATTTTATTTGGGTATTTATAGATAAGAAACCCAAAAACCCTCTTTGTGGGATAAAAATAATGCAATGATCATGTCTTTAAGAACTTTTGAATGCCATGATTTTGATAAGAAACCCATTTTATTATCTAATGGTTATTAAAGAAATTATTAAGTATGATATTTGTAAATAAAATTAATTAATACATTTGAATGGTGCACCCTGATATCTCTCCAATGCATTGGGTAAAAAATTTAATCTCTATAGATGACATGTTTTATAATAACTTTGTGAATAACCATGGTTATTTTAATTTATGACACCTTGGTGAAAAACTTTGGTGATATGTTTATGGATGTATCATAATTTTATATCCACATTTACATGTTATTAATCATGTCATTTTTATTATCATATACTGCTTGTTCCCTTTCTCATTCCATAATGATATTCTTCATGTTCTTATTGATATTACCCATGATCACATGTAAACTATTTACCTTGATTATTCCCTTACCGGGCCTCATGATCACCCCTTTCCTCTGATGTATGTCCCCAAGTTATGATATTCAGTAAATATAACTTAGGATAAACCCATGAATAATCTTTTCAAGTGGTTTAAAAGTTTTTTTTTCATGTATGATGTTCTTGATTTTCAAGAAACTAAAATTTAAAAGATACTCTATTTTATTCCATCTAATAAAAAGTTTATATAATAAAAGGGGGGATTCCATAGTTGGTATCAGAGGAAGGTTTAGTTATTTATGGTAATTAAGAATAAAAATACTTAGTAAAAACCCTAGATAAAATTTTAAATATAGGAAAACATCCTGGTATTTTGGTGAAGTATTAAGTAAGTGGTTTTTAAGAAAAGAAAAACCTATCTGGATAAGAAAAAGTTGATGTGGATCTAGAAAAGATATATCTAGGGGTAACACCTAAAAAAACATGCTGATCTAGACTTGATCGAGAATTGGTTAATGACAACGAGCCTTGATTTACTCCTATTTTGACACTCCCAAAGGATATGTTTGGTTAATCACAAGCTTCTTATGAACCATTATGAAGAATATATAGAAAATGAAATTGTTATTAAAGAATAAAATATTTAATCATGATGTTTTAGGACATAAAATTACTTTAGAATTATAAGATTCTTAAAATAAACACATATCTCACTAAGGTTTTCTTCTTTAAGAAAATATCAGTAAATAGGAGGAATTTTGTAAATGATGAGCACAATAAACGATGTGTTGAAGACCATCTGATGGAATTCAGAATGGAAAAATTCATAATAATGATGAATTAATAATCTCTAGTTATAAATAATAACTTTAATCAAGTTGAGCATCCATATTCTTCTCAAATGGAACAAATTTCCATTGAGTCTTTCATGCATCATCAACCACCTTATTTTAGTGGATATACAGACCCATTTATTACTAAAAAATGGATTATCTATATAGAAAAGATATTTTCTATATTACACTATTCATAGTAAGAGAAAGTAACCTTGGTAGTATATCAATTAAAATGATAAGCTGATCAGTGGTGTAAAATGATTAAAAATGTGAAGCCAATAAGAGAGATTAATACTTTGGAGTGGGAAGAGTTTAGGGGAATTGTTTTTTAATAAATATTTTCCCCATTCGATGCGAACAAAAATGAAGAAGGAATTCCTCAAGATGATGAAGAAGAAAAATGAATCAGTGGGAAGCTATAAGATGAACTTTATATGACTTCATCAATACACCTCTATCTTTGTTATGGATCCTAATAGAAGGGTTGATAAATTATTTAGGGGTCTGAGACCTTATCTGTGGAGGAATTTAGAAAATAGAGACTATAAAATCTATGATGAGATAGTATGAAGTGATATGAAGATTGAATTAGAGTTTTTACAAATGAAACAGTCACATAGTTTGAATGAAATGAAGAGAGCTTTGGATCCAAAATCAGGGAGGAACTTTGCTCATGAAAAAGGAAGAAAGAAAGTGAAAATTTCCAAATGAAACAAATGTGGGAAGAATCATTCAGGGAATTTATATCTTGGGAGTGGAAAACTCTACAAGTGTGGAAGAGATTTCCATATATCTCATAACTATTGTGGTGAGGTGAAGCCTCAACTACTGAACACTAATGACAAAGGGAAGATGGTGTTGGCCCAACCTAAAGTTAAATACTTCAAGTGTGGATATCTTGGAAAATTTTCCAATAATTTCCCAAATCATAAGATAATGGAGGTAAATCACCATCAACATTAGAATAGTACAAGCGAGAAAGGTTGGGAATTTTATATCATAATGGATAAATTAGAGGCCCCAAATGATGCGGTGGAAGGTGCTCTCATTTTTCTATCAAAGTTATCAAGTACTTTTGTTTATTATGGTTCTATGAATTCCATTATTTCCTTTAAGTTTTCAAAGAATATAGAATCAATTCCTGATATTCTAAAAGTAGATTTATCAGTCAAGAATCTTTGAGGGATTATCCAAGCATAAATAGTGTATTGAAACTCTTGTATTAACTTTGGATATCACAATCACATCACAAATCTATTAGTTATTACCATGGTGGAATTAGAAACTATAATAGGGATGGAATGTCTCTCAAAGTATAATTCTAAGATCAAATACATAATCAAGGAAATGATAGAATTATAGAATGGATAACCTATAGTTATTTTTGATGGAGAGATATCCTGACCTAATCTTTGTCTTTAAGAACCTCCCATATCCTTCTTTATGGAGATGATTTGTGATAAGGGAGAAGGAAATGAAAGTATAAGGATAGATAATGTTCCCATAATTCAAGAATACATTGATGTATTTACTATGTAATTATATATACCTCCCCCATAAAGATAGGTAGAGTTATCCATTGAAATCATACCCAGATCCAAGCCGATATCAAATACCCCATATAGAATGGAAAATGTGGATATAGAGGAATTAAAGAACCAACTTCCAGATATTTTGGAGAAGGGATTTATCTGACCAAGTGTGTCTCCTTGGGAAGCACATGTTTTATTTGTGAATAATAAGGATGGATCAATGCCGCTATGAATTGATTATATAGAACTTAATGGGATCACAATGAAGAACAAGTACCCTCTCCCAATGATTGATGATTTATTTGACTAGCTTCATGGGGATCAATTCTTATCCAAGATTGATCTCTGATTTGGTTATCATAAATTGAGGGTGAAGAAAGAAGACATTACAAATAATTACTTCTAATCAAGATATGGGAATTATGAGTTTGTTGTTATTCCCTTCGGATTAACTAAAACTCTTTATATATTTATGGATTTTATGAATAGAGTCTTTAAGGACCACCTTAATAAATTTGGGAAAATTTTATTGTTGATATTATAATATATTCTAAAAATCATGAGGAGAATTAGAATCATCTAAGGGTTATATTAAAAACATTGAGGGAGGATAGTATATTTTGAAAATTAAGAAAATGTGAATTTTGGTTACAACAAGTTGCTTTATTTGAAAAAATTGTTACAAATGAAGAAATCTAATTTGAACCTTCTAAGATAAAGGTTGTGGAGGAGTGGCCTCATCCTAAAACAGTAACTAGGATTCATAGTTTCCTTGATTTATTAGTATATTATAAGAGGTTTGTGAGAAAAATTTCATGAATTTCTAATCCACTAAACAAGTTAACTTGAAATGGATCTAAGTTCATCTGGATAAAGGAGTGTAAATAAAGTTTCCAAGAACTGAAGAAGAGATTGGTTACTTCAACTATGTTAACTCTACCCTCTATCAAATAATGTTTTTTTTATTTTTAGTGATAAATCTCTAAAATATCTTGGTTTCATCCTCATGCAAAATGACAAGGTGATTTATTATGCATCTTGACAGTTAAATCCTCATGAGAAGAATTATCCTATGCATTACCTGGAGCTAGCTGTAGTTATTTTTGATATGAAAATATAGAGGAACTATCTTTATGGAAAAAAATGTGCATTATACACAGACTAACAATGTTATAAATATATATTACCATAGATGTAATTGAACAAGTGACAAAATATATGGTTGGAAATCCTTAAAGACTATGATTATTCATCTCATTATCACCCTAGAAGAGAAAAAAATTCACTAATTCATTAAGTAGGAAAGACCATGTTATGCTAGAAATGTTTAGGATTCAATAAGATCCATTGATCAAGGACCTAGTAAGATTATACATGGGAATAATAAGGGAAAGGACATCATTAATCCTATTCTAAATGATTTCTCAACCATCATTACTATATAAGATCAAAAATCTCAAAGAGACGATCCTGTTTTAAAAAATAAGATAGAGGCTATGGAGAGTGGGAAGTTTCTTGAGTTTGATATTGATCCAGAAGGTGTATTGAAATTTCATTCAAGGATATGTGTCCCGTATATTCTATAGATAAATAAATAACTAATGGATGAAGATCATAACTCTATAGTCTCTATACATTCTGGAAAAATTTATAAGGACATTCATTATCATTATTAGTGGGATAATATGGAAAAAGAGATTGTCGACTATACTACAAGCTTCTTGGTGTGTCAAAAAGTAGAGGTAGAGTAAAAAATTCATAAAGGGGTATTGAAAAAACTACCCATACAAATATGGAAGTGGGATAATATCGATATGGATCTTTTCACTGGTATCCCAAAGAACATCCATAGGAAATAATGTGATATGGGTTTATAGTGGACCGACTCACTAATATTTACCATTTTATTTCTATTAGGGAATATTTATCTCTTGAAAAACTTTCCAAGATATACATAAAGTGGCGAGGCTGCATGGGGTGTCACTTTCTATAGTTTCTAATCATGATCCAAGATTCACATATAAATTCTGGAGAAGTGTCCAACATTATATAAATACTAAATTGAATTTCAAGATGACCTATCACCAGCAAACTGATGGCCAATCTGAAAGGACTATTCAGAAACTCAAGGAAATGTTGTTAACATTCTCAATGAAATTCAAAGGTGTATGGGATCAACACCTCCCATTAGTTGAGTCCTCACAAAACAATATATTTCACTTAAGTATTCAAATGTAACCCTATAAATCTCAATATAGAAAGTTGTGTATAACTCTTACATGTTGTGATGAAGTTGGTGAGAGAAAACTTCTTGGGCATGATCTTGTGCAAGATATGACAGAAAAGGTTCATGCCATCCAACAATATATAAAATCTACTCAGAGTCGAAAAAATAGCTATGCTGAAAACTATTAAAGGTACTTGGAGTTTAATGTTTGTGACAAAGTTTCCCTTCAAATATCACCCTAGAAGAGAGTCATATGGTTTGGGAAGAAAGGGAATCTTATCCCTAGGTACATTGGCTCCTATGAGATCTTGGATCACATAGGATAATTGGCCTATCAACTTGAACTTTCACCAAATTTGGCTCATGTTTAGGATGTCTTCCAAAAATATCTCTTGAAGAAGTACATACCTGACCCCTCACATGTACTAAATCTAGAGGTGGTACAACTGGAATATGACCTCTCATATTATAAGTATCCAGTGGAGATAGTGGACCATAGATACAAGGTTCTATGAAAAAATACTACCCACCTTGTCAAAGTGTTATGGAGAAACCATAAGTTTGAAGAGGAAACATGGGAACCAGAGGAAAATTTGAAGCAGAAGTTCTGTCACCTTTTCATAACCAAGAATATGAGTTGAAATTTTAGGATTAAATTTATAAAGGGGGGAAGAATGTAATGACCCAATTTTTTTAAATGATATTTTTTTCCTGATAAAATGTGTGTTATATTATATTATACACAACAAAACCATATCACTTTAATAATGATCAATACTTTAGTCACCAAAATGGGAAAATATGGATTTCTATGATCCATTAGAGTCATCAACCCAACAATACTTAAATAAAAATATATTATTAAACAAATCAACATCTTATAAAATTATTTAAGTGAATATTGAGTGAAATAATGAAGTGGTATTTATAGAGTATATAGGGAAATGAGACTGTTGAAATTTGATCATTATAATATCATTAGTCAAATATGACCATTAGTAAATATAACCATTGTAAAATTTGAATATTTAGAACTATAACCTTTGGTAATAATTCTAATATTATAATTAGTTTTTATAATTATTAATAATAAAGGATAATTAAAGAAGAAAGGATAAGTGATGACCTCAACCAGTAGAGTCATGCCGTATGAATCCCATTTGTCAGAAATTGGGAGGGAGGTAGCATCACTGGGGTTCAACTTTGACCAATACCAATCTAAGCTTCAACAATTGAAGTAATAATTAAAAAACCTATGGAAGAAATTCAAGTTAGTGGGAATTACCACTCAGTCGATGATAACCAATCCACCCCATGAATCTATCACCATCTCACACCTTACCCTTAGGTCGTATGTGGGTGTTTTAAGGGGTTATCTGTCCAGAACTTAGTTACTTAAAGTTTAATTCCTTTTTATAAATAATTTTTTCCATCAATTCCATTTTTAAGAATAGTTTTTCTTAATATAATATATGTTTAATTGAGGAAAATTTGATAAATCGATTTTTCAGACTCAAATTTTCCTTTTTTGAAAAGATATAAATTTTTTATAATAAACTAAGGTATTATGAATAATATTTATTTTAATGAAATATTATATTAAAAACACTCTTATTTAAATATCAATGATAAAATAATTTTATTATGTCATAGGAAATTTTTAAGTGTTAGAAATTTGACTTTTCCTTTCAACCCGCTATTTTTTTAATAAATAATGTTTTTTATATTTCAAATTTAAAATTATCATATTTATAGAATTATTCAAATAAAATAAAAATAATTTTTAAATCATCATGTTTAAATTAGGTTATTGTAAATTTATGATAATTTTATAAAATACTTTATTTTTCCTTGAATTAGTAAAAATATAGTTTGGGGTTTTCAATATGTTTAATGAATCCATAATTATTTTATAATGATATAGTAATTAATTAAATACAATAAAAGACCTAAAATATGTTATTTTATTAATATCATGTATTTTAATATATTTTAATCAATTTCTAAACCTATTAGTGACTTTTTAAAGTCTAAAATTGAATCTTTAACTTTAAAGACATTTCTTTGGGGAAAATTTACTTTTCCATGATAAAATAACTAATAAAAATTTATATTAAAATATATTGGATTAAAATAAATTAAAATGTGTCCCAAATTTCCTAAAATATTTAAAAAAACCATGGGTAAGCCAATGGTTTTTTATTTTCCACAACCTATATTTCTAAGACCTATATTTGGATATTATTAAAAAAATCCTCCACTTTTGCTATAAAGACCCACCCATTTATCAATTTCATTTCACTCCCAATTCACCATATATTAATTTTTGGTTGTTTTCCTCAAAATTATTCCCCCAATGAATACTCAAGCCTCAAGGTTCCATTCTTCAAGATTTAGGAGTAACTCTTTAAGGTAAGGGGATTCTCCTCCTTTTCTCTTCAATTCAAGAACCTCTTTTTGTATATGTCATCTAAATTTTATTTTTACTCTCTTTTATTACCATTTTTATCATACCCTTACTTACAAATTATGTTTTTACAATGTTATACCCTTGTACTCTCTTCTAAAACCGTATTTTATACCCATCTTGTTGTCAAATTTACTTCTCAAAATTTCTCTCTTATCCTTAAGAAATTCTCCTTTATTTTCTTTGTGTGGATACCCAGACCATTTTATTTTCCATGGGTATTAAACTAGATGTAAAATTTAATTATTTTATTTATGTATTTACACATAATAAACCCACATTCTATTTTTTTGGCTAAAAATGACATAATGATCATGTCTTTAAGTAATGTATATCCTGATTTTGATAAGAAACCCATTCTTTATTCTGCATTGGTTATTAATGAAATGATTGATTATGATCTATATATATCACATTAATTAATACATATTAAGTGTGAAACTTTATAGAACACCAATGCATTGGTTATATAATTTATTCTTTAGATATGATATGTTTTATGATACCTTGGTGAATAACCTTAGTAATTTTCATTTATGACACCTTGGTGAAAAACCTTGGTGATATTCTTATGAATGTCACATTTAAATTTTATATCAACATTTCCATGTTATGAATCATGTTATCTTTATTATTATATGCCTAATGTTCTTTTTCTCATGTCATAATGATATTCCTCATGTTCTTATTGATATTCTTCATGATCACATAAAAACTATTTCCCTTCGTTATTCCATTACCACGTCTCATATTCAAACCATTCCTTTGATGTATGTCCCTATGTTATGAGATAAAGTAAATGTAATTTAGGAAGAACCCATGAAAAATAATTTCAAGAGAATTATAAGATTATTTTATGTTTTCATGTATTATGTTCTTTGTTTCTAAGAAACTAAACTTTAAAAGATCCTCCCTTTTGTTCCATGTAATGAAAATATTATATAATAAAAATGTGGGATGACATAATCAAGGCCTCATACCAAAAAATATTACATAAATGGGTAATTCCTTGGCCAAATACTTCTCATGAGACCTAATGATGCACCAATGGGCTATAATGGGCCCCACATATCACTTACTAAGTCTAATTCATCCCTCATATTAAAGGGTTGGAACATAATAAACATAAACATTCTTACTAAAAAACTAGCATATGAGGTGTTAATAATTACCTCAAATAATAAACATAAACCTAAACCATCTAGAGTAATATAAATTTTATCAACACAATACATCCTTAGTCAAACAGATCATAAACGATCCATAAAAATAATAATGATGTCATCATTACAACATATACCTAGTGTATAATAAATATAATAAGGGTTATTGACATCGATGAATAGAATTTCATAAAGATATCATTTAAAAAATTCTTGAGAAAAATAACCTTTACACTTTGAAAATCAAATTTTTAAAACTAAAAATTAAAAAAATATTTTAAAAATAATTTTCTTTGAAAATAAAATTTTAAACTTAAATTAAATATTTAAAATATTTAGTGTTCAATACATTAGAAAATTAAATTCATCCTGTATAATTTAAGACAAATATTCCTTCCACATTTTTTTGAGAAAAGTAAAAAAGAACCTTGTTCAGAAAATGATAGGAAGATCCCATTTAAAATATTTTGTAAAAATCCACCAATGGTTAAAAATTTCCTTACTAAATAATTTGGATAATTTTAGAAACACATGTGAAAATATTTTTATAAAACCTAGATTTATAATAAAAAGGATTTTCAACCGAAGAGAGAAATAAAGTGAGGTTTTTGTAAAACAATTTCTCAATAATTTTGTACGAATTGAGGAAAATGGTATAATTACTTGAAAAATTAATTAATTACCATATTATAAGAAAATTAATGAGTTTCTTGAGATGTATATCATAATATATCAGCATTATAAACTTAATCATAAACAACCTCGATAGACAATGAGATTGTAACATAAATCCTTACAACTTTGGAGAATTTTAAATTATAAGCCCCATGAAAGAAAAAAAAAATCAAATAAAAATTTAAATACCATTAAGATAAATGGATTCATGATATAACATAAAATGGATAGTATATACACCACACAAAATAATTAAGTGGTGAATATGGAATATATCTCACAGAAGTAAAAATGAGATGAGAAGCCCTTAAAATGATAATAAAATCAAAGTGAGAATTAATCAATGAATAAATTATGTGTGTAAAATTTAAATACATATAATTTTTTTTAAATAAAAAATAATATAATAAAAATTCATTAAACACATAATATTATAATATTAAAGATAATGAAGACGTGATATAACCTAATGAAAATAAATTGAGTTGTGAAATTATTTACCACTTGGTAATTTTAAAGTCAAATCCCCTTGGATGAAATAATTAAAATCAAAATTTAAAATACCATGAATTATTAATTATTAATTAAATTACATGTAAAAGGGGAAGTATATACACCATATAAATAAATTAGGTTGATAACATTATAATATGTCTCAATGAATGGAGATTGAGATAAAATCCCTTACCTCAGGTCTGATTTCCTCCATACATGTCTGTACCTCCTGTATAATAAATATATATGTATTATAAATATATTATATAACCATAATAATTTATTTCATATCATATATTATTTAATTATATTTTTTATGACCCGTTTATTGACAATTATTTATTAAAATCACTGTTTTTGGTGATTATTGCCTCGTTTTTTATGCATGTTTTGGTGTAATAATTTTGGTCCTTTTAATTTGATAATGATTAAATCATATCCAGAATTTTAAATATGATATCAAAATAATATATAATCATTATATAATTATTTATAATAGTCCATGAATGTTAGATATGGGAAAATGAGTTACACCATTCATGGTGACTGTAGGTCGTACATATGTATGAACATTGTATCTATTTTTCCAAAAGATGGAACGTAAGAAAGGTAAATAATATTTAACCTATAAATAGACATTATGATATCACATATATCATATATATTCATTAAATATATCCTTATTAATATTCATTTCAAAATAAAATTAAAAATATTTCACATCACTACGTGGAGACAGTAGTCCACACGTACGCACAAGCGATGTAATTATTTTCCAATGGTTCAGAAGGTAAGAATTTATATGAGATATTATAATTAAAAAATTATATTAATGTTATAATTATAATATAAATATTTTAAATCCATCATTATATCCATCCATGAGAGTTTTTTATTAAAAATGAATTACATCGGTTCGCGAGGTGGTAGTCTACCGTACACACAATTGCCAGTTTTGTTTCCCATTTTATGGAAGAAGAGATGAATATAAAATATTACATTAGCATAACAAAATATTATTATATTTAATATTATTTTTATTATTTCATCATAGTTTAAGTATATTTTAAGGGGTTAGAGGAATAAATAAAATGAAGAAGCATGGTTAAGAACTTTACCTCTTCTTTGAACAACCTTTTTAAGTTTATACCTAAAGCCTTCCTAGATTGGATTTATAATAAAAAACAGACTATAGGATGTGTATATATATGTAAGTAAGATATTTGGGTAGGTATTTTACAAAACAAAATGATTTTTGGTGTGAAAATTATACGAGAGTGGTGGTCTTTTATAAGTGGGGGAGAAGACACACTTGGAATTTTTGAAATGAAAAATTGATACACACATTGTTCACATGCCAAAAGGTTATAGAATGGGTCATTACCAAGACATGAAAGATATAAGTTATAAATATGGTCATAAAATATTAATTTTATAATTTTATATCACAATATAACCCTTATATTTTTAGTTTAACCTCTAATAAACCCTTTTAACCTGAACCACAATAATTAATTTTTAATATTTTCACTATTCATTGTGAACAAAAATTAAGTTTACCTTATTGTATAATATTAATTATATTTATGAAAAACATTTAATCTATTTTTTCAAATTTAATTCATAAAAGTGGTAGAATTTAATTTGAAATTAATCTCACTGATGTGGTGAAAAAACGATTTTCCAAAGAAAAGTTTTCATAAGTATAAAATGTTTTAATATAAATATTTAATATAAACCTAATTAAATTGAACTAAATATTATTTATTATAATATAATTAAACTATTTTTTCTTTTAAAACAATTTTAAATTAAAATTTAACTTTTAGATGCTTTAAATTAAAAGAAAATTTTCAATAAAAATCAATATTTTTAACTATTAATAAAAAATTAAACTTTTCAGAAAATTATTAAAAAATTAATAGAATATAATTTTGAAATTATTATTTAAAAAAATAATTTTATTTGTTTAAATTTTTTTTAGAATAGTGTTAAAAATTAATTTTAAATTATGTGTGCAAAGTGTGATGAAACTACCTTTTAGAAAAATACAGTTTTTTTCAGAAAAAATTCATTTTTCTTTAAAATGATTGTTATTTTATTTATAAGAAATATATAACCATTTAATTTATTTTATAAATGTGTAAAAAAATATAATTTTTATAATTTATTTAGTCATATTCATACCTGCCAATTTAATAGCTAGGTTATAATGGTATAATATATTAAACTTCATTTACATTCGGAGTTGCATGTACCATAAGCTATTGAAGATATTAAATTTAAATATATATATTTCATGTGTCATTTAACCTTGGAGTTTCATGTATTATATGATATGAAACAAAATTTTCTTCTTTTAGAATCTTTGGGTGTTACATTCTCCCCACCTTCAATAAATTGTGTGCTCTCAATTTGAACTTGGGCTCGGAAATCAAGGGTTTACCATTTGAAAATACCTTTGTTGAAAACGCACATAAAAAATGGTTGACAAAACTTCTTATTAAAATAGGGAAAGGGAAATAAGAAGTTCATCTAAAATAACACGCATCTAGGTTTATAGGTTTGAGAACATTGGTGGGAAGTGAAAATATATACGTAGAACAAAAGCGTAAATAATTATATCGAGTGATAGAGATCATTAATTGAAATAAAGAAAATGATAAAGAGAAATTTAATTAAAAAAATCCATAAATATGTGATGAGTTAAAAGGCCATTTATTCACCATATACAAATCTAATAAGATAAATTTTTTATTTTAAGATCCTTTTTTCTAGAGTTGAGTGATTCTTTTACTATCATGATATAGATAACCAAAAAATATGTGTAATAATTCTTACTTTGGTTATGCTTCGATCAATTTATATGACATTTATTAATCTAAGAAATAAATATGCAAGATGATTATTTTATACCCAAAACTCTTGAATGAAATTTTAATTGTTCATAAGATTCATAAAAAAGTGACAAGTCCTTATGTATGTCTCTAATATATACCAAAACTAAAATAATTAGCGCAAGTTATCCAATATGATACATTAATATATAAACCTCAATAGTTACACCAAAATTTAAACTTAATCCATTCCATAAGTATCTAACCATCAAACATTTTAAGTAATTTTTTTTTCAAATCAACCATAACCTCACGTATGCTAGTGGTAGGTGTTGCACCATAGTTATCCTTCAATTTTTGGTTCAAGACCTGTGATCTTTCTATATGAAATGGGTTATCACCCGAAATGTGGGTTTTTATTTTTATAAAACCATATTAATATAATTCCTATAATTTTTTAGAAAGAAAATGATAGACATCCTCAAAAATAACATTGGTCCTCAAATCACTTTTTAACCACATGGGTTTTATATACAACTTATTATTTTTTCATGAAATAAAATAAAATTAATTTACTATTTTTACTTTAAAATAAATGATCATATTGACCCTAAATTTTATCAATACGTTTAATATTATGTCCACAAAATTTAAATGGATTCTTCATTAAATAACTTTTTTATTAAAATATATACTAAACCATTGGGTTTTATTTCCATAAATGTCTCCAAAATATTATTAATATTGATAAACCCCCATCACATAAAACCTAAAAAATAAATTTTTAATACATTGAACTTATGAACATCTTTAAACTCAAAAACCCATGATGCTATCCATAATTATAGAGTTAATCTTATATGAAGACATATATGCTTCAAAAAAATTAAACAATCCTTAGATGTTTCATGATTATTATAACAAAAATATCATTGGTAAAAATACTTCAAAAACATTATTCTTGAATCCAAATACACAAGTACTTTTAAAGGTGTTATCATGGGAACTTTCAAATGATATGTGATTTTTGGTTACTTAGGTGCAGCAGAGTGGCTGACCAATGTCGTCTCTCAAAGGAGGAAGGAAATTTAACTACATATTAAAGGTATTTTGAAAGTAAAATAAAATTAAATAAGAAAATTAATTAAAAGTATGCGGTTTTTTATAGTTTATAAATATAGAAGAAGTTTGGTAGAAGAAGATTGTATTTTTTTGTTTTTAGTTTTGAAATGAAGTTCGATTAAAATGACACAAAAAGAAGATGTTTTTTTAAAAAAAAATTAAAAGAAATAATCGATCTAACTTTACCTCTTCACTCAATTATTTTTTATTATAATTTAAATTAACATCCAATTAATTATAATCCTCTATTTTTTAACCCTTTAACCCTATGAGAGTTAACTTAACCAAAAAGATGAAATTACTTACACCCTATGATAGCTTCGGAACATGCAACCGCAACAGCCTTTTTTGATTGATGTTATTAGGTTAGATTATGGCCAGTGGTTAATTAGAGCACATATCTACTCTTTAAATGAGTATTAATTGAGTTTTTGGATTATATTTTAACTCTACAAATTTATCCCGTGTGGTCTTTTATTACAGATTAAGATCACACTCTCACAATTTACACAACTTTCGACCTCACATGTTTTTGTGTCAATTGTTCAATTGCTTTCTTAGTTTCATTTAAATTAAAAACTGAATTAATATATCAAATTAAGTGAATTATAGTAGATCATTTATTCAAAATAAATGAATAAAGAAGTTTAGAGGTAGATCAATTACTAAAAAAAACTACTCTTCCATGGGCAGTGTAGTCATCGTAGAAACATTTTTCATGTGAAAAGGTTTAGAAAGGGTAAAACCCAATCAAGTTCCTAATATTGATTCCAGACCAATTATGAAAATTAAGATAAGAATAAATTTGAACAAAACAAAATAAAATAGAACAAATAAAGAAAGAACAAATAAGTTTATTATGAAAACACAAACATTACAACATGAGGAAGAAAAAGAGGGCTTCGATGAAGGGATTCTTACTTCAAGAGATACCCTTATTTAATTGATTGGATAATTGGAGTGGAACCTCTTATCCTCTTCCTTAAACTTCCTAATGCACATCCCAACCCCACCAAATGAGAAAACACCAATTTATAGAGTGGTGAGGAGGCTAGGTTAAAAGTGGGTTCAAGTGTGAATGGGGAATCTAGGATAAATATTTTATGCCTACTTGAACCTCCTATTTGACCAAAAAAAACATGAATCAGATGTCCTTACTAAATGATGATTCGTGTGAAAATGATTCCTCAAGCTCCTCTAAAAATTCGGGGCTAATCGAAGCACGAATGAAGAAATTTTGACCCAAATATAGAACCCATGTCCAATCTAGTTAGTCCAGCCCAACATTGACTTCATGGACCATTTTCACCCAAAAATTTCATGATTTATCTCTAATGTCCTGAATTAAAGTTGTAGAAAATTATTTCCGGAACACATTTACAAAATATTAAGTTCAAATAATTCAAATAATATTATTTATGGTCAAAATACTACAGTAAATTTTTGAAGGGTAAAACTAGAATTTTCATTAAATTTTCAAATGAATGATCTAATCCCAAATGTTCCATAAATGAACATAGTTAAAAAAATGTGATGAAATAATATCATTTATTATCAATAAAATATTCAATAAAATTGTGTTTTATCAACTACCCCACACTTACCCTTTTCCACTCCCGGGAAAAACCTCATATCATTTATTCTGAAAAATTGTGACAAGTACACATCAATATCAAATAAAAACAAATTTTAAAACACATATCCTTGAGATCCTACAATTCCACACTAAGAAAAAAAGATATAATTCCTCATAGAAAACATTATTTCAAGTTCTCTATTTATATCATTCAATATATTTCCATTACATTTATCCTCCCATGCACACAAAACACTTACCTCACTCAAATTTTCTCTTATCATACAAATGTCAATTTTTCAGCAATGTCTTTGTCATCCAAACTCATACACGGATCACCATGGGCTTGATAAATTTCTAAATCACTACCCAATGTGAGTCAAGGAAATATTTTTATCATGAGGAATTTTCAGGGTTGTTCTATGGATTTAGGTTGATAGGATTTAGATGTGAAAAGCTCTGAGGCTGAATGAGGAGGGCTTGACACTTTTTGAAGAAAAATTTCATTATTCTAATTTTCACTTAAATATGTTCTACTCCTAAATCCCTATAGCATCGATTCATGTTCATAATCCTGACAAATAAAGGAATTTGCACACCATTCAACATTTTAGCAGTAAAAATTTCAATCTTCTCAAACATGATTTTCTTGAAAGCTTCAAATAGGAACAACTTTCTCTCTCTATTAGAAGCTCCAGAAAGGCACAACTTCACTTATCATGAAAGCTACAGAAAATGAAAAACTTTCAATATAATGATTTTATTTAGCATGAAAAACATCTCTTTAGAATTTAATTTTCCACCCAAAGTATCACAGAATGTGGCAGCACAACACAAGACAACTTCCCGCACACTTAAGTTCAACTAGATTATGCAATTTCACTTCAAGAGTTAGTTGGATAGGGAAAATTGTCTTGTAATCTGGAAAACCTAATAATATATTCATGGATTCAAAGGGATAAAAGAATTAAATGTTCAACTTAGTCCATTATAAAAAAGGATTATTTGATATAGGGGCTTTAATACCAAAAAAATGCCTCAATCATTTAAACATAAGTACCTCAAGACCTCGAGTTTTGACAGAAATAAATCAAATTTTGGTTAAATCAAGCATGGTTTAGTTCTCTCAAGAAATGAGGTAAATATAAGTAATATGAAAGGAATGGTTCATAATACTCATAGTAAAGTGATTTCAAATATAAAGACAGTGATATGTGGCATGGGATTCAAAATTCAGAGTACTTTTCATGAAATTACTAAATATTTGAACTTGAAAAAAAATTTATTTTCAGCATTAATTGAAGCTCGGTTTCATAGGATAAATTGTTTTACTTATTTATATGAATTTTAAAATGGTTAATAGAATCATTTCAGCTCAAAAGTTTCAAAAAACACACAAAAAAATTTAAAAATAAATACACAAAATTTGAAAAAAAAACATTTTTAAAAAAAAAATGAAAAATTGGAAAAAAATTGAAATTAATAAACTAAAAGGTTCCCTCCCCCACACCTAAAATATTTCATTGTCCTCAATGTGAAACCATGAGATGATATATGAACATGAAATGTATAATTTTAAATAGGACAAATAATAAAAAAGTGAAAGGGTTAGGAACAACCTGATATGCTCAAGTGATGATGGGGTCATGCAGTGTGGTGAAATCCACTGCATCAATAAGAAGTCCCTCAATATATCTCTTGAAACATTTTACATTGACTATAAAGATACTTCCCGTATCCTCTTGTGTGATCTCTACTACACCATAAGGAAAAACATTAGTCACATCATAATGACCTAACCACCTGGAACACAACTTACCTGGCATCAGCTTCAGTCATGAACTATAAAGCAAGACTTTCTCTCTAACTTGAAATTATCTTTTATGGATCATTTTTTATGATATTCTTTTGATCTTTCCTTGTAGAGCCTTGATTTCTCATATGAGGACAATTAAATCTTCTCAAGCTCTTGAATTTTCAGCTTCCTTTAGATTCCATCTTGGGCTAAATCCATGTTGCATTTCTTTATAGACCAATAAGCCCGATGCTCAACTTCCACAGGGAGATAACAGACTTTCCCAAAAAAAATCTGAAATGGGGACATACCAATGGGTGTCTTGTATAATGTCCTACAAGACCATAATGCATCATCCAAGTGCTTACTCTAATCTTTCCTATTTGGCTACACAGTTTTCTCCAAAATTTGTTTCAACTCACGATTTGAAACCTCATCCTGGCGATTTTTTTGGGGGTGGTATGGTGTTGATTTTTTGTGTGTCACCCCATAATTACAAAGAAGGGAAGCAATATTATGATTGCAGAAGTGTGTTCCTTGTTCATTGATGATGGCCTTCAGTACTCCAAACCTACAAAAAATCTGCACTTTGAAAAAGTCCACAACAACATGAGAATCATCAGTCCAGGTGGCCTTAGCCTCCACCCATTTACTGACATAATCAACAAAAACCAAAATATACAAAAAACCAAAGGAACTAGGAAAAATAACCATAAAATCGATGCCCCATACATCAAAAATCACACATAATAGTATGGGTTGTTGAGACATCTCATGTCTCCTTGAAATATTCCCAGTGTGTTGGAAATGAGAGCATGATTTACAAAACACATGTGCATCATGGAATAATGTAGGCCAATATAATCTAGAGTCTAAGAATTTCCTAGCTATCCATTGGGGTCCAAAGTGTCCACCACAAGCAAGTGTATGACATAATTGTAGAATAGACTCAAACTCATGATCAGGAACACACCTCCTAATAACTTGGTCACTATACATGATCCATAGGTATGGATAATCACAAACATAAAATCTCAACTCACTATTTAATTTTTTGACTTGTTGTTTCTTTAAATTTACAGGGATTTCAGAGGCAACAAGGTAGTTAACTAAATCTGCATACCAAGGATGCGTACCTAAGATGGAATAAAGATGCTCATCGAGGAAAGTGTCTCGAAGTGGTACTTGGACCAAGGTGTTATCCTCTAGTGTGTGAGTAATCTTACTCATGTGGTCAGCCACCAAGTTTTCATACCCCTTCTTTTCCTTTATCTCAATATCAATTTCTTGAAGAAGGTGAATCCATCGGATTAGCCTAGGCTTTGCGTTTGGATTCTTCAAGAGGTACCTCAGAGCTGCATGGTCAGAAAAAACAAATACTTTAGAACCCAATAAATTTGAACGAAATTTATCTAAAGTGAATATGACAACAAGAAACTTTTTTTCCATGGTTGTGTAGTTTGATTGGGATAAATCTAGTGTCCTCGATGCATAGGCAATCACATGTGAGCGTCCCTCCACCCTCTGAGTTAAGACAGCTCCAACTGTGAAGTTGGAGGTGTCACACATAAGCTCAAAAGGAAGCTCCCACCGTGGGGGCTGTATGATCGGTGGAATGGTCAGACACTTCTTTAGCTCATAAAAGGAAGTACTGAAATAATCATCAAACACAAAATCATAATCCTTTTGAAGTAATCATGACATAGGATGAGTAATCTTACTAAAATCTTTGATGAAGTGCTGATAAAATCTTGCATGACCTAGGAAACATCTAACATCACGCACACATAAGAGATATGGTAAGGATGAAATGATATCTAACTTATATCTATCAATCTAAATCCCATGTTTTGACACTACATTACCTAAGAGAATTCCATGCTCTACCATGAAATGACACTTTTCAAAGTTCATGACTAGATTCTTCTCAATAAAATGATTCAACAGCTTTCCCAAACTACTTATAAATTCATCAAATGAGGATCCACACAATGTAAAATCATCCATAAATACCTCCATGGAGGTCTCAGTAAAATCAGAAAAAAAACTCACCATGCATCTTTGGAAGGTACCTAGGGCATTGCAAAGTCCAAATGGCATCCTTCGATAGGCAAACGTACCGAATGGACAAGTGAATGTCTTCTTCTCCTGATCCTACAGAGAAATAGGAACCTAAAAATATCTATAAAATCCATCCAAGAAACAACAACGTGTCTTCCAAGCTAGTATCTCAAGCATTTGATCAATAAATGGGAGGGGAAAATGGTCCTTGCGGGTGGACTGATTTAGTTTCCTATAATCAATACACACACGCCAACTATTTTGTACCCTCATTGGAACTAACTTATCTTTCTCATTTTTAACAACTGTAACACCACCTTTATTAGGCGCAACCTAAATATTACTTACCCATTAAGAATCTGAAATGGTAATGATTATACCTACTTCAAGCAATTTTTCAACTTCTTTTTTAACAACTGCCAAAAGAGTTGGATTCAGTATCCGTTGTGGTTTCCTAAATGGTTTATCCCAATCCTCCAAAAGAATCCTATGCATGAAAATGGAGGGAATAATACCTGATATTTCATCCAAGGACCACCCAATTTTCCCTAATGTTCCCCCTCAAAAGATTCAAATGTTTTTCTTCATGTTCAAAAGGGAGATTGTTAGCAATTGTAACAGGTAATTTCTCACCGCTCAATGAGTATGAGCATTTGAGATTTGGTGGAAATAACTTGAGTTCTAGTGTAATGGGGTGGTGTATGGATGGATACATTGAAGGAACTAAAATATGTGCACAAAGAGCATCAGTATTAGAATAGAAATCATCATAATCAGAGAATAAAACATCAAATCCACCAGCACACTCAACAACCATGTCATAATAAGAGTTCACTTGATCAAAATCAGAATATGAATCCATTTAAAAATCAAATCTAAGAGAAATTTGATCATTATAAATGAGCATGGAAGTGATCTTAGACATCATACTAGAACCAATACTCATAATATCCCTAAGCATATAACAATAAAATTCCATGGGGTTTTTATTTGGTGGTTCAAAATGGGAGATAAAAAATGTTGAATGGTCCTATAAGGGCTACTTCATGGAGTCCATAACATTAAATATCATAAATTCATCCCAAAACACCATGAAATGTGTACACTCTTTGACTTTTATGATAGTTTTTGCAGTTTTGAGTAAGGGTCTAGCTAAGATAATGGGAGCATGAAAAATTACCTGATCATCCTCTTTATTAAGCACATAGAAATCTGCAGGAAAGATCATGTATCTTACCCATAAAAGTACATCCTCAAGGAATACCATTGGATATGTTGTAGCTCTATTCACCAATTGTAGCATTACTATTGTTGGATTCAACTCACCAACCTGTAAAGAAGAGAATATAGAGTGAGGCATCAAATTTGTGGAAGCTCCCAAATCACAAAGAGCATTAGAAAAGTGAAACTCCTCTATGGTGCATGGCATAGTGAATGTCCCGGGATCCTTGCACTTTGTTGGAATTAATTGAGTTGGTGTAATGAGTGATGAAACATTCCTTCCAAAATTGATCCTCTCATTCCCCCTGAGTCCTCTTCGATTAGTACAAAGTTCTTTTAGGAATTTGTCATACCTTGGGATTTTCTTAATGGCCTCAATAAGAGGGATGTTTATCTCCACATTCTTGAATGTGTCTAAAACCTCCTTTTGAATCACCTCATTATACATATTATTGATTTGAACAACCCTATTTGGAAAGGTAAGGGGTTTAAGAGGAACATCATCAATATTTTTCTTACCTTTATCTTTCTCCTTTGGTTTCTCTTCAATTAGTATTGAATGGAGCTTCTCTCGAGTTGAGGTGAATCCTAATTGAATGGTGGGTGAACAAGTATCATTAATTTTCTTCCCACTTCTCAATGTGATGGTAATGAAAATTCCCTTTAGATTTGGAGTAGTTTGGGAAGGTATATTTCTAGAATTCTTACTTACAAGTTCAAGGAGGGAATTGGTAATCTGGCTCATTTGAGTCTTCAACTCCCTCAGCTCTGAACCTTGACTCTTCCGCTCATTCTGTTTATTAAGAAAAATTGGTTTCAAAAGATATTAAGTATTAGAATATACCTTTGATTGAGAAGCCCCTTGTTGTTGGATTGATGATGCTTAAGCTTTAAATCACCTTTAGGTTTGTTGGAAACACTGTTGGTATGGTGGAGGCTGCTTGAAGTTTTGTTGAAAAGGAGGCCTTTTTTGTTGTCCAGAGCCATACCTCATGTCTGATTGATATTTACACCCTTGGTTGTATGCTGGTGCAAAGGAATCAAACTTCTTTTGGGGATGTGGCTGTTTCTACAGCTGATATGGTCTCCTAGGAAACACTGCTTCACAATCTTATGTTTCTTATAGTTGGGGGAAACAGTCAGTTGTGTGGCTTGTCTTAGTGCAAATTCCACAAGGCCTTGAAGGAGGGGGTTGGGATGTATTTTGTTCCAAAGAAATATGATACACCATAGTGTTCAATTCTTTCAACTTAGTATCAATCAAATTATTTTCAAGAGAAGAAGGACTTACTTGATGTACTCCCCTGACATGTGGGGTACCTTGATCGCCAAATTGTTGGGAGTTTTATGCCATCTTGTCGATCAATGCACGTACAACTACTGGTTTCTTGTCTACCAATTCCCCTCTAGATGCAACATCCATCATTCTCCTCTCCATAGATGTGAGTCCTTTATAGAAGTATTGGATGAGGATTTTCTCACTGATTTGGGGATGTGGGCAGTTTTCACACAACTTCTTGAATCGCTCCCAATACTCATACATTGACTCTACTTGTGCATGATTAATCCCTGATATCTCTTTATGAATGTAAGTGGGCCTTAATTCTTGAAAAAATATCTGCAATAAAAGATGTTTCAAATCATTCCAACAAGTTACATCTTCAGGTTGTAAATAATACATCCAGTCTTTTGTAGCTCCATCAAGTGAAAATGGGAATGCCCTTAGTTTGATTTGATATTCAGATACATTTCTTGGTTTAAGGGTTGAAAAAACCACATTAAATTCTTCAAGGTTTTTATTTGGATCCTCACCAGAGAGTCCATGAAATTTTGGAAGCAGGTGAATTAACCCAGATTTCAGTTAAAAATCTGATTCGAGATTTGGGTATGCAATGCATTTGGGTTGATAGTTAATATTAGGTACATCCAATTATCGAATGGTTATATTAAGTTAATTCCCATTATTTTCAGACATTAGTTATTATTTTATGTTTTAATTATAAGTTTTTCCAATTTCAATGTTCTTGGAGTGGAGTAATTCTCCAATTGGTTGAATGTTGAAACTTCCCGTAGACCGAGAATGTCTGATTCAAGCCCTAAAGATGAGTTCAATATCAAGGTCAAGATCTAAGAGATCTTCAGGATTAGTTTGTGTCATAAATCAAATAAAAATTAAAAATAATAAAAGTGTATTATAATAAAATAAAAGATGAGAAGTTTGAGTTGATGGTCTAAAAAAGAAGAAGAAGAAAACAAAAGAAGAAGAAAAATTCAGATTGGGTAAAGATGGAAGAAAAAAGAGAAGAAGAGAATACAATTTAAAATAAAATAAATACTTCTAAATGGTTTAAATAATTACTTGGATCCCCAAAAATGACTCCAATTTGATAGGGGTTGTCATGGGAGCTTTCAAATGATATGTGATTGTTGGTTACTTAGGTGCAGCAGAGTGGCTGACCAAGGACATCTCTCAAAGGATAAAGTAAATTTAACTACATATTAAAGGTATTTTGAAAGTAAAATAAAAGTAAATAAGAACATTAATTAAAAGTATAGGGTTGTTTATTGTTTATAAATCTAGTAGAAGTTTGGTGGAAGAAGATTGATTTTTTGTGTTTTTAGTTTTGAATTGAAGTTTGATTAAAATGACACAACAAGAATATGTTTTTTTAGAAAATATTTAAAAGGCATAATCGATCTAACTCAACCTATTCACTAAATTATTTTTCATTATCATTTAAATTAACATACACTTAATTATAATCCTATAATTTTTTTAACCCTCGAACTATATGGGAGTTAACTTAACCACAAATATGAAATTACTTAAACCCTAGGCTAGCTTCAGAACATGCAATCAGACCACCCTGCTTTGATTGATGTTCTTAGGTTAACTTATGGTCACTGGTTAATTAGAGTACATATCCACTCTATAAATGAGGATTAATTGATTTTAGGGATTATATTTTAACTCTAAAAATTTATCCCGTGTGGTCTTTTATTACCGATTAAGATAGCACTCTCACAATTTACACAACTTCCGACCTCGCATGTTTTTGTGTCAATTGTTCAATTGACTGCTTAGTTTCATTTAAATTAAAAACTCAATTAATAGATCATATTAAGATAATTACAGTATCTCATTAATTCAAAATAAATTAATGAATAATTTTAGAGGTAGACCGATTACTAAAAAGAACTACTATTCCATGGGAGGTGTAGTCATCGTAGAAACATTTTCATGCGTAAAGGTTTAGAAAGACTAGAACCCAATCATGTTTATACTCTTGATTACAAAACAATTAGAAAGATTAATAGAATAATAAATTTGAACAAAATAGAAGAAAATATAATAAATAAAAGAATAACAAAGAAATTTATTATGAAAACACAAACATTACAACATAAAGAAGAAGAAGAGGGATTTGACGAAGGGATCCTTGCTTCAAGAGATACCCTTATTGAGTTTCTTGGAGAATTGGATTGGGGTCTGTTCTTATATTCCCTAAAATTACTAATTCATGTACCAACCCCCAAAAATGAGAAAAACACTAATTTATAGAGTGGTGGAGAAGCTATGTTCAATGTGGTTTCAAGTATGAATGGGTAATCTCGGCCAAATATTTTATGCCAACTTGCACCTACCATTTGACAAAAAAAACCAGTGAATATTCTATCCTTCCAGAAGGATGATTCATGTGAAAAGGTGTTACAGAGATTCTCTAAAAATTTGGGCCTAATCAAATCATGGATGAAGAAGTTATGACCTAAATACATAACTTATATCCAACCTAGCAAGTCCAGACCAACTTTGACTTAATGGCCCATTTTCACCAACCAAATGCATGATTTAGCTTCAATGTCCTAAATTAAAGATGTAGAAAACTATGTCAGGAACGCATTTAAAAAATATTAAGTTGAAATAATTCAAATAAAATTATTTATGTTTGAAATACTATAGTGAATTTTTAAAGGGAAAAACTGAAATTTTCATCAAATTTTCAAATGAATGATCTAATCCCAAATATTCCATAAATGAACATAGTTAACATAATGTGAAGAAATTATATAATTTATTATCAATAAAATATTCAATGAAATTGTGTTTTATCATACTTCAATCATCCCTATTATTCTTTATTAATAGCATAATCTTGACCTTTATCTCTTAGCTTCTTCCGAGATATATTCCTTTGATTATTGGGGAATTCATTTTCATAGTGCCCCATATCCTTATAGTTGAAACACTAAACACTAAAAAATTATTTCTTTCCCTTGGAATCACGATCTTGATGGAATTTTTGTCCACACATGAATAAGACTCTCATTCCCTTTAACAAAGTATCATGGTGTTTCTTTCTATAATTATCCCCGTTGGGAAAATCCTTCTTTCCCTTATTCCCCTTATCTATTTTTCTCTACTATCTTATTATTTTATTACTTCTATTTGAAGCTATAATACTTGTAGAATTATTTCTTTTTCTTGATAGCATGTGATACTATGTACTTGTATGATGAGAAGGTTTTGAAGACAAGTTCCCTTCAAAGGATTGGATTGAACTCATTAAATAAATGATCAATATTACTATATAAATTGCATATATAGTCCAAAACTTTCCTTGCTAACCACGTAAAGTTATCTTCATACTTAGAAACATTTTCATATTTACGTTATCTTAGAATCAATAAATTGTCTCTCCATATCTTCTTATTTATCATGAGAAAAATATTTTTACAAGAAGAGTACCTTAATATCCTCCCACTCAATTATCTCTATTTTCTTCTCATCCAAAGTGTTTTTAATCAACAACCGCCATTGATTCTCATCTCCTAAGATCTGATAAAATGACATGAATTTTGTTCCCTTTCATTACTTCCTAGAGTGATAAATATATTCTCTAAGGAACTTATCCTTTTCTCAGGTACAAATGGTTTTTTAGTCCCATTGAATGATAGAGGTTGATGATGCATTAAGTGATCTAACAATTTTATACTATATAGTGGTTCAATATGATACTACATACATGAATGTTTATTGATCATAATTAGAGTCAGATACCCTAATATGGTTATAATTTGGTCAGTTATAGCAATAACTCTAGCTATAGCTTCATTATCTTTCTTTGGAGGGAAATCCCAATATGGAGTACATGCATTGATATAGTTTTTATTCCTCTCATTGGGTTCCATTTCTAAACCACGAAATACACTATGTTAGATCATAACATTATGAAACATAATGTATAATACAAAAACAAGTGAAATAATTATCACAAATAGAAAAATTTATTTATGTCTAATCACACAATCATAAACATGGTTTATTTGAGAATTTTTTGAAATCATAAAAAAATTAAAATCATTCATAATGATTTGTAGATAAAATATGAATTATTACAAGAATATCCCCCATGAGTTTCCAAATAGGTGCATAGTAAGGAATGTTTTCATTCACAAAGTGAAAATTTAGTCAAATCTCAATCCTCCCTTTTTGGAGTTATTATGATTAGGTACAAATGTTCCAAAACCCCATCCACTTTTAGTAGCCAAACATGGATGTATTTCTGGGAAAAAACATATAATCAATTTCTTATAAAAACATTAGGATGTTATTTTATAATTATTCTCAAAGTTTATCATAAGTTTACATTCCATAATATATTTTTACCTAAATCTAGTTCCCAATGTTTCTTCTAAAATTGTTCTGATACCAACTGTAATGACCCCTACCCCAATAGACCAGAGTCGATAGTTACTTTATTACATTAGAACTAGATACATGGAATCACATCCCAAAAGAATGAATGGTTTAATAGTTTTGGTTACCTAGATACATACTTGAATCTCATATTATAATTAAAAATATAAAATAAAACATATAATTTTCTTTGAGAACATTATAATTCCATTTAGCATATCCCTACACATCAATCATAAAACACATATTGGCATCTTGGGGAAAAAACATAAGAAAGGGGTGAGATCTAATACTTCTTAAGGGTATTAATACAATGGAATATATCATGAATAAATAAGTCATAATAAATATAGATAGGTAAATAATCAAAACATATTCCATTTAATCCAAAACATGAACATGCGGAATAATATGGTAGGAATAAATGATGATAGAATAATTGCATATTAATAATCACGTGAGTTTGAAACTTATACATGGATATTATAATTAATCAAATAATCAAATGTAAATAAATAAATAATCTCATAATGAGGGAATTCATAATTTCATATTTCATAAACATACAGTCAAGTACTTGTTTCAAGACATCTTATATAAATGGGTAAGGCCTCAGCCAAATACCCAAGCTAGTTTATTTTTTGAGGGGTTATAGAATTTTTCACCCATCAATTACTACTTACAATTCATTCCTCATATGAAATGGGTGAAACATAATTAAAATAAACATTAGTATTGAAAAACTAGCATATAAAATGTTAATAATTACCCCAATCAATAAACATAATCATAAACCATTAAGAGTAATATGAGTGGAATCAATATAGTATATCCATAGTCAATATGAATATAAAAAATATAGATAAATAATAAGGATGGTATCATTAAAACATATCCCCAATGTATAATAATTATAATAAGGGCAATTGATGTTAATTAATTGAAATCCCATAAAGAGATCAGTAAAACAATTCTTATGGAAAATAACCTTTCTACTTTGAAAATTACTTTTTTAAAACTAAAAGTTCAAAAAATACTGTAAAAAACATTTCATTTAAAAATAAAAATTGAAAATTATACTTTAATATTTAAAAAATTGAGTGGAAATGATGGTGGGAAATTCTATTCATGTTGTACACTTTAAGACAAATATTTCTTTTTCATTTTTGTAAGAAAAGTGAAAAGGTACATTATTCAAAAAATGAAAATAATATTCCTTTCAATTTTTTTAAATATAATAATGAGTAAAAATTTATTTAATAGATCATTTGGATAATTTTAAAAGAACTTGTGAAAATATTTTTATAAAACATGGATTTGGAATAAAAAGGATTTTTGACCAACGAGAGAAATAATGTCGACTTTTCTTAGAAACATTTCTCAGTCATTTTGAGTACCAATGAGAGTAAAATGGTATAGTTAATTAAAAAATTAATTAATAACCATAATATAATAAAATTAATGAGTTTCTTGATATGTATTTTATAATATTTCATCATCATAAACTTAATCATAACCAATCTTGATAAATAATAGATTTTAGTATAAACCCTTACCACTTTGGTAACTTTTGAATCGTAATCCCTATGAAATAAATAAATTCAATTGAAAATTTAAATACCATTATTATAAAGAGATTAATTATATAACATATAAAATGTTAAATATATACACCAAAAAAAATAACTAAGTGGTGAATATGGCATACGTCTCATAGAAGTAAAAGTGAGTTTGGAAACTCTTACAATGATCACAACTTTGATGTGAGAATTAACAAATAAATATATTATGTGTGTCAAATGTAAATATAAATAAATAAAGTTTAAATAAAAAATAATATAATTAAAATTTATTTCCAACATAATATTATAATATCAAAGTCAATGAATAAGTAATATAACATAATGAAAAGAAATTGAGTTATGAAATTATTTACCACTTGGTAGTTTTCAAGTAAAACCCCCCTGGATAAAATAATTCAAATTAAAATGCAAAATAAAATTAATTATAAATTATTCATGATATTATATGTAAAATTTATAGTATATACACCATATAAAGAAATTATATGCATAACATTACTATATGCCTCAAAGAAAGGAAATTGAGACAAAATCCCTTACCTCATGTATGATTTCATTCATTCATGTTCGTAACTCTGGTATAATAAATATAGATTTATTATAAATATATTAAAAACCATAATAAAGTATTTAATACCACATATGATTTAATTATATACTTTAATGTCTTATTTATTAATAATTCTTTGTTAAAATCATTGTTTTGGGTGATAATTGTTTAGTTTTTCATTTATGTTTTGGTGTGGTAATTTCGATCCTTTTACTTTTATCATGAATCCATAATCTCTAGAATCATAAAAATGATATAAATATCATATATAATAATTATATAAATATTTATAATATTCGATAAAATTTAGATATGGGAAAATGAGTTACATCGTTCATGGAGACGGTCAGTCATACATACGCATGAACATTGTTTCTATTTTTAAAAAAGATAAAATGTAAGAAAGGTAAATAATATTTTACCTTTAAATAACCATTTTTATAAAAAAATATATCATTTATATTCATTAAATATATCCTTTTTACCATCCATGTCAAAATAAAATGAAAATCATTTCACATGGCAATGTGGAGGTGGTAGTCCAGACGTACACACAAGCGACAATATTGTTTTCAAATGAGCTGTAAGGTATGAAGGTATATGTGATATTATAACTCTATAAGTATATTAATTTCATAAATATCATATAAATATGTTAAATATATGATTTTATCCATCTTATATAGGTGGTTATGGAAAAAAATTACACCGGTTTGCGAGGCGATAGGCTGCCGTACACACGATTGACAGTTTCATTACCCATTTGATCGAATTGGAGAAGGATATAAATTATTCCATTAACATAATAAAATATTAGTATATGGGATATAATTATTTTATTATTTAATAATATTTTAAGGATATTTTAAGGGTTTAGAGGAAGAAGTAAAATGAAGGCTTATGGTTAATAATTTTACCACTTCTTTGGGAAACCACTTTAGTTTTATACCTAAAGCCTTCATAGATTTGATTTATGATAAAACCAATGTCTCTATGATTGGATATAAGGGATATATTTGGGAAGTTATTGGATTAAATAAAAGTATTTGAAAGTGTGAATATAAGAGGATAAGGTGTGACCTTTTATAAGTGGGGGAGAGGACACACTTGGAATTTTTGAAACGAAAAAGTGATACCCACTTTTTTCACATGCCACAAGGATAAAAAGAGGGTCATTACCAAACCATGGAAAATTTAAGGTCTAACTATGACCATAATATAGGAATTGGTCAAGTTTTTAGGTCATTTTAATGCTAATATTTTTATTTTAACCCACCTATAAACCAATTTTAACCTTAACAATGATAATTAATTTTTTACTATTTTTATTATTAATTATGAATAAAAATTAATCGTACCTTATTATATAATATTAATTTTTGTGATTTAAAATATAGAATAAAATTTTTCTAATTCAATTCACCTAAGTTTCAAAATTTTATTTAAAATTAATCTTGCAGACGTAACGAAATATCAGTTTTCCAAAGAAAAGTTTTTATAAGTATATAAAGTTATAAATACTTTAAAAAAAGAAATTTTTCAAAAAAAAACTAGTATTTTCACTATTCATTGAAAAATTAATCTTTTCAAAGAAATTATCAAGAATTCACCCAAAGATAATTTTTACATACTGATTTTAAAAATTAAGATCATTTTGTAAATTTTTTTTTACTAAAAGTGGTTAAATTTAATTTTAAAGTATGTGATCAAATCATGATGAAACAACATTTTAGAAAAATATAGGTTTTTCTAAAAAAAAATTCTTTTTATTTCATGTGATTATTATTTTATGTCTAATAGATAGTTAAAATTTTAATTTATTTTATACATATGTAAACCATATAATTTTCATAATTTAGTTAGTCCTATTAATACCTTTCAATTTAATGGCTAGGTTATAATGGTACACTATATTAATTTTCATTTAGACTTAGGGTTGTGTGTACCACAAGCTATTAAAGAGATTCAATTTAGAGAAATATATTTCATGGTTCGTTTAAGATTGGTTTTGTGTGTCACACACACTTTCAAACACAATGTTCTTCTTTTATAATCTCAATGTGTTACACATATATCTTATCCCTAACACCACGGTTAGAGTGGGTGTGTGATGTCTTCTATGTGTCACAAATGAGGAGGTATGTGCATGAACCATCACATGTTATCAACTGGGGTGAGATGAAGATAAAGGATAGAGATAACTTCATATAGTACCTACTAGAGATTGAGGATTGATAGGAGATATCCTTATTGGGTGAGAAATTCACTCAGTATGTGTCTGATGACATCACAAGAATCTTAATGAGAGAACCTAGGATCATGAAAACCTCATGCGAGCTCAGTACCCTCATGTGTTTTAATAGGGTTTTTGATTTTTGGGACTAAAATACCTAAGTTGGGGAGAATGTAATGACTATTTTTTTTATTTGTAACACTTTTGAATATTTAAAGTAATATTTTTGGAGTAAGGCATAGAGTTAGCATGGGATTCCTGGGCCTGCAGAGCCTTAGTGTTGATAGATTAAAAATATTAGACAGAATATATCACATGCACATAGTTTGTAAAATAGTGGAATAACTCTAAAAGGGTATTTCACATGGGAAAATTGATCCCTTCATTCTATATATAATGTGGGTTTTACCCTAATCATGACATAATCTTTATACACATAGGGTGTTTTATTTAAGAGAAGTCTCAAGAGGAATAATAAAAAAATAAATCAATTAAATAATTTATTGTTTATTATTTGTTCATGTCATGATCCTCTCTTATTTAAACCAGGCTATGGCCAAATACTAGGGTTATCCACATAACCCTAGAGATTATAGATGATTTTGGAGGAGAGTTTGGCCGATGATAATAAGATTGTGGATTAATGATCGTTTTTATAAGGATCTTCCATCATCAATGAAGTTCTTGTATATTTCCAATAACAAATACATGGAAATAAATTTTCATTAGTTATAATATAATTTCAAGGTAGAACTTTATTTATTGGATTAATCCCCATATTTTATTCTCCCATATAGAAAACTAATTAATTCCTATAGTAAATTAATCCATAGATTGATTATTGAATTTCAATATATAGTTTTTATTATTAGAAATAGGAATTGATAACTGATTTTTTAATACATGATTATTATTATATATTCATCGTTTTATCCATCAAATGTTTAAGGAAAACCCAAACAATGGTTGACATTCATCCCCATGCTTTTGTGTTTGGTGCTTTTCTCCCCCCGTTCTTCAAAAATTCATCGTCAGTATTCATTTGACTGGTGAATTGACTATATCTAGAAATATATCATTTCAAAATTTATATTTGGATAAATAAAACATTACCACATATTTATTTTTGGTATCAAAGCCATGAAAATGGTGTGGTGATGATGAGGAATGATTAGGAATTGGATCAAGGGTTTTCATCTGAATGTTGGCATTTTGATGATGCATTGTGATGAGAGGTGGTTTCCAAGAGGATGGGTGGGTTTATAAATAGAAATAAATACCAAAAATTTTGTGAATTTTCACATTCCATGTTACTTTTCACACACCATGTGACTCTTGATCATAAAACCATTGTGTAACCTAGGGGTACATGGGTACAGACAAATCTAGTGTATATGGGTATGACCAGGGTTCACAGAAACAGGTCAAAGGACATGGGAACCATCACAGACCAAGGTAGGTCTGGGATTAATGATACACATTTTTTATTCCTTATAAACTCTATGTACCCCTTCTAGGATATGTTGGAATCCTTATTCTCTTTAGTATAGAAAAGTGTCATTAGGGCACGTTCCACTCATCCATCACCATGAGGGTAAAATGAGGCATATTGTACTGAGAATGGGATGAGTGATCTAATGTATGGGCTAATTCTAAATAGAGTTAGGTATCCTTCCATGAGGCATGGGGATTGATCCTCTATCATTCTTCCCTAGGTTGGGTTAGATATTCATTTACCGTCTTCCATGGTGTGTGATCCTCATCATAGTGGGATATTATGGATAATGTTAGGTATCACCCATAGGCCCCAGGTGTGATACTATACCTATGTATCTACATATTATAGTTTTTTACATGTACCTATACTTTGGAAAGATTTATGGTCACAACCTCTCGAATGAGCACCTTCAGTGTTAGCAAGACCTGAGGAGTGAGTTCTCTTAGGAGAGAATTACCTTGGATCCTTGAGTGTAATCCTAGGATGGTAGTGTGTACATGAACTTAATTTGAGACTTATAATCTATATTTATGCATACCAGGGTTGTTATCATCCTTTATTTTGACCTTACCCTCTTTTATTCTTTATATTTGGTGATTTTGGGGTGTCGTATTGGGTATGTTTATACACACCCATGAATGGAATCTACCTACACATGTCATATACTATGAAGATGATAGTAATTTTTATGTACTCCTAGGAGTACTAGGATTAGGTAGATCATAGATTCTCTAGATGGACCACAAACCATTCCAGACATTTCATCTAGATAATAGTTTTATTCTTACTAGTAGGTTTGGATCTTTATCAGTTTTAGTGGGCTTATATTTATCCCCATTTCATTATAAAGTGATCTATACTCCTATATAATAGATTTAAATTTATTATACTAATATAATAGTATCCTTTAAATACTTATAATATCATATATAATCCACTTAAAACATTTAAACACCTATTTATTAATAATTCACTATTAAAATCATCATTTCTAGGTGTTAACTGTTTCTTTTTCATGATAATTTTGGTTTGATAGTTGATTAGATACTAAATGAGAATAATATTAATTTTTAATATATAAAATATTCATGTTATTTATTATTCATAAACACCATTTTAGTTCATTTTACACTTTGAACATTAATTCACATTATGTTTGTAATTCCCTCTTAAAATGCACGATTACATGGTACATTTTTGAACACCTCCTAAAATAAAAAATGGTCTTGATTTTATTTTCATATTTAATTTTCATTTTTATCATTACACTGGTAACAATTCATACTTTTTATGTATTGGAAGATTCACATTGGAAGACAACCAAAATGAGCTTTAATGGAAACACATTCTGGGAAAAGTAAACTGGAAAACATCCCAATAAAAAGATTGTATTGGACAGGATTCAAGAACAATTATTCTAAAAATTTAATTGAAGATATAGTACATCATGAGGAAAATTTAATTAAATAGTTTAAGAAGCTAATTCAGATGTTTTAATGTAGTTACAGGCGACCCAATTTGGAGATAAAATTCTGATCCAGATTCTGCGGCCTAGAAAAACATCCCACAATTTTACACATATCTCGTAAAAGATAAACTATTTTGAGATGAAAATTTACCTAAGGTTATGTGAAATCCTTATATTCATTTTATTATTATATGTACCACTCTAATTCGGCCATATAGAATCTCATTTAGGCACTTCTGTTCGATGGATGCAAACTGGGTGCCACCTCGGGTCAACAGTGGAAAAGTCTAAGTTCCACAAGCTTTAAACCACCATAATCCTACCATAATCAAGTGGGATTACTTTAAATATTTGAGGTATGAACCAAGGCTCCAAAAATTCCTATTTAAGATAGTAGTTTTGGAATATTTATTCATATTTGGTGCTTTCTTTCATTTTAATGTTATGCTGCAATTTTGTTGTCCCAAGTTGTCTTTCACATGTAAGTTGTTCTAATTCATTTTAGTTTCTTAATAAAAGTTCTTATTCTCATATTCTCATATTATTATTAATATAAAATTGTTAATTTTGGCTCAAGTTGTGAATTAATTCACAACAAAAATTTTGAAATTATCTCACAATGGTGGAGTGATCGTTATTTCATTGTTTTCTTTTTTTACTTCTCCATTTCCTCCCTCACGAGTCTACTTCCCGCTTCCTTTGAAATGATAGCATCAATGGAGGGTTAAACCTATTATGGGTTGATCCAAGTGATTAGAAAGGGTATTTATTTGATTTTATTTATCACCCCATTAATTTCTAATCACTTCTTTTAATTGAGATTTTTATTTGATGATTTTAAAACTTCTTCGTCCATGTTGAATTTTAAGGCCACATACTTCAAGTGCTAATACGAACCTTTACCTTGTAGTGCTCATAAATTTTATCCTCAAAGTGTATAGGTGATTATTATTATGGTGTTTTGGTACTAAACCAATAAGTGATGAATTTGTTTTATCTTCTTGAATAAACCCATCTCAAATATAAGAAATTGAAACCGTTAAAAAAGAATTTCATCCAATCCACCCCAAGTGATAACCAAGGATCAAATCATTCTTTTAAATTAAATTAACTTAACTATATTAGTGTTAACTTAAACCCATATAATATCAACCTAAGTTGTCCACTTCATATCCAAAAACAATTTATATAATGTACATGTCGGTAGGTTACTTCTTAGGTCTCTGAGGATTCGATAACCCAAGCTAAACTACAAGAGACCGCTTAACCCTAAAAACTTGGGTAAATATGGGCAATAAAAAATTTTGGTGCCATTTTTGGGGTCCAAGTAAGTCATATAAACACCCATTATATTATCCCCCATTTCTTCTATTCTCACCCAAATTCTCTTATATTTTTTCTTTCTTGTTTTTCTTTTCTTTTGGCGCGTGTCTTCCTACACCTAGGACCAATCAAACCGTCTAGTTTGGGTGGATAGTCCTGAGATTGGGGATTCAAGTACACCAATGGAACTATTTAAATTATATACTAATATTAATAATACTATAGATTCAAAAATTGATCCCATTTCAATGCAAGGTCTTCAAATAAACCATCTCATAAACTCGGGTGGGAACCAAAATGGAAATCCAAATGACGCAGCCCCAAACTTGGGGAATGCAGTCGATCAAACCATGAAAGAATACCTCACAACTACCTAGAAAAATTTCCCCTCATGAATTAGACACAATTACCTAGGATATTCCAACTAAATATTTAAACCCCATGTACTAAACCACCTTCCCACATTCCATGTAATGGAGTCCGAGATGCCCTACCTTCATGTCAAGGAGTTTAATGATATTGTAGAAACCATGTGTCCCCCACATCAACTAGAATCAGCTAAGATGAACATATTTCCTTTTTCTTTAAAGGACCGAGATAAAAATTGGATAAATATTTTGATACCATCATCCATAGACTCTTGGGACCAATTAAAAAGGGAATTCTACAAAAAAATACTTTCCCCACCACAAAATAATTGAACTTAAAAAGAGCATCCAAAACTTTTTTTGAAAAAGAGGGAGAGTGGTTCTATGAAACATGGGAGAGGTTAAAATACACCCTAAACATGGTTCCACACCATGGTTTTTCTATTCTTGAACAAGTGATAATTTTCTATGAAGGTTTGGGCCTGGGGAACAAACAATTTATTGACATGATGTGTAATGGGACCTTTAAAAACAAAGCCCCAAATGATTCTTACGAGTATCTATAAAGCCTTGCTGAACAAAAATAAACTTGGGGAACATCACTTTACTATGAGAAGCCACCAAAATATAATGGAATGAATACACTTATAGAAGAGGAAATCCTTAGGGATAAACTTTCTGCACTCACTAGGATGGTCGAGGAGATCGATATTAGGATGGTCCATGAAATTCAAACTGTTGACCCTGTTTGCACAATTTTTGAAAAACATGACCACAAGACTAACAACTACCCAAAAATCCCTTCCATTAAATATATTCTTCAAGGAGGACCACTAGAAGAGGTCAATACTCTGAACTTTCAAAAGAAATAGTACCAAAACACT
This sequence comes from Viscum album, assembly GCA_963277665.1. Classification (NCBI taxonomy): domain Eukaryota; kingdom Viridiplantae; phylum Streptophyta; class Magnoliopsida; order Santalales; family Viscaceae; genus Viscum; species Viscum album. Next base: position 193,092,436 of record OY728137.1, on the reverse strand, counting down.
TTCACCATCCAAGATTCCATTGGAAAGATAACCAAAAACCTAACCAACAACCTAGCCTACCACAAGGACCAAAACCCTACCCTCCATAAAATTTTCAAATCCATAACCATTTCCAACCAAAACCAGTCCAATACTAAAACCCTTATATCCAATACTAACAACCCATCCAGCAACCCTTGCAATAACCAACCCAACAACCAAAGTATCCTCCTGGAATAAACCATCTAGCTTAAGCCTCTACTCAATCTGTCCCTATACCAATCCTTGAATAGTTGTGTAAACAAATGAAGAAAATTAACTTAGAAGTATCACCCCTTAAAGATGAACTAAAAACCATTAAAACCAGGAAGGTTCCCATTCCTACTCAGGTGGTACCGTCCTCGAATTTAAGGGGAGAATTCAGTTACACACAAAACTCTCATGAACAAATCAAAGTAGTAATTATTTTAAGAAGTGGTAAATCCATTGATAAAACTAAACAAGCCATTCTAGAACCATTAAAAGATTCAAAAATGTATGAAAATAATGAAGAACAACCCATATATTCTAAAAAACCCAATGATAATGTGAAGGAAATACAACCCCAATAAACAATCAAACAACCTGCTCCCTTCCCTCAACGCATCAAAGAAAAATCTAAACCAGAACTCAATGAAACTTTGGGGGAAATCTTCTCTCAGGATAAGTTGAACATCCCCCTTATATATGAAATCCTAACTATTCCGGCCTACTCAAATTACCTTAAGTACATGTGCACTTTTAAAAATAAATTTTCACATAAAAACCAATTTCCTTTTGGCTGCTAATGTGAGTACCACCATTCAAGGGACCATTCCTCAAAAGTTGAAAGACCCAGGATGTCCATACATCAATGATGAGATAGGAGAGACCAAAGTTGTCAAAGCCCTTTGTGATATAATATCCAGTGTGAACCTCATTCGTTATGCCATGTATTGTCAATTAGGGCTTGAAGAACTCCAACCCACATCTTTCACTCTTCAACTTGCTGATCGTAGTGTTCGAGTTCCCAAGGGGATCTTAAATGATGTTTTGGTGAAAGTTGAAATTTTCATTTACCCAGATGACTTCATTGTCCTTGAAAATCACCCAATATTAGGTCCTAGGGAGAAAACCCCAATCATACTTGGCCATCCATTCCTTGCAACAATCAACTCTGTTATCCGAGTCCGAAATGGGAACATGACCATCACCTTTGGAAACATGAGTCTAGACTTGAACATCTACAATGAAATCTCTCAAATTGGGGATGATGAAAAGATCCATGAGTTTAATTGGATTGTTAGTGTTGGTATTTAACTTGAGGAACATCAAGGGATTACTAAATGATGTTTAAGTCAAGAAGAGATTGATTTTATTTGTTCACATGAGGGAAATTTGTCTCCTTGGCTTGATTCTCTTTAAAATAGCTATATTAATGATTTTATAGAATCATAAATAAATGATACCATGGGTGAAATCAATAACATTGATTCCATACCCATTCGTGACACTACATTAGCTAATTTAGTGGATAAAAATTCTGTTCACAAGGAACCAATTCTGTCAAGAAATCTAAACAAAGAAACTGAGTTCAATACAAAGTCCCATCCTTTCTTGGAAAGTGATAACCAATCAGATCTCGAATTTAATGTCCTACCTTCATCACTAAATTATGTGTTCTTAGGGGACAATCAAGCCTTTACTATTTTCATTTCTTACTCTTTTGAAGCCAATTAAGAGATGACGCTACTGGATGTCCTAAGAAAGTATAAGAAAGAAATTAGATGGACCCTTTCAAATATCACTGGGATTAGCCCACTCATTGAAACTCATAAGATTGTTCTTGAATCTGAATCCAAAACATGTCATAAAACTCAGTAGAGACTCAATCTAAATCTTATGTATTTAGTAAGGAATGAACTTCTTATGTTGTTGAAAGCCGGTATCATTTACCCCATTTCTGAGAGTGAGTGGGTAAGCCCAATTCAAGTTGTCTCAAAGAAAGATGGAATTATTGTGATCACCAATGAGGATGGTGACCTTCTACCCAGAAGGTTTATTAGTGGATGAAGAGCATGTATTGACTATAGGAATCTCAATTCTTGTACCAAGAAAGACCATTCCCCCTTTCCCTTTATTTATCAAGTCCTCGAGCGAGTGTCAGTTCATCAATTATATTGATTCCTAGATGGATTATTAGGGTATAATCAAATCGAGGTCTTCTTAGAGGATCAATGAAAAAAAACCTTCATTTTTTCATTTGGCACTTTTAACTTTTAGTTTATGACCTTTGGGTTATGTAATGCCCCTGGTACCTTCCAGCGGTGCATGATAGGAATCTTCTCGGACATGGTGGGGGATTGTTTAGAGGTCTTCATAGATGACTTATCTATCTTTAGGGATGCTTTTTAGGGATGCCTTATGAATGTTGAAAGGGTTTTTTCAAGATGTGAGGATAATAATATCATTTTAAATTAGGAAAAATTCTTTTTCATGGTAAATTAAGGACTTGTTCTAGGACATATGGTATCTAGTAGAGGGATTGAAATTGATAAAGCTAAGGTCGACATCATTCGTCACCTTCCCTCTCCTAAAACTGTCTAGGAAGTGAAGTCCTTAGAACATAACGGTTTCTATAGAAGTTTCATTAGGAATTTCAGCTCTATTTATTGACCACTTTGTGCTCTATTAGTGAAAGATGCTCCATTTTTATGGGAAACAAGTTGTGATGAATCATTATCTACACTCAAGTAAGATCTTATCTCTCCACCTATCATGAAATCTCCAAATTGAAAACTTCCTTTTGAACTCATGTGTGATGCAAGTGACTTCACTATAGGAGCATTCTTAGTAAAACGGTGTGAGAAAACTCCATGTGTCATTGCTTATACAAGAAAATATTTAAATGATGAACAAATCAACTACACCACCACTAGGAAAGAGTTTCTTATTTTTGTCTTTTACTTAGAGAAATTAAGGTCTTATCTCTTAGGATCACCCATCATTGTCTTCACTGACCATTCGTCCCTAAAATACCTTTTCCAAAAACAAAATGCCAAGGCTGGATTAATTAGGTGGGTCATTCTTCTTCAAGAGTTCGATTTAACCATTAAAGATAAAAAGTGTGTTAAAAATGTTATAGATGATCACCTCTCTAGGATGGAATTCAAAGACAACTCACATCACCTTTTTATGTCTAGTTCATTTCCCAATGAGAACCTTTATTCAGTGAGTGATTGCCCATGGTATGTTGACATAGAAAACCATTTAGTGATTAGTGAAATTCCAAAATTCCTAGGGACCCAAGATAATAGGAAATTCATTTTCGATGTCAAACACTATGTGTTTGATGATCCTTACCTTTTTATGTTTTGTCCTGATCAAATCATTAGGAGATGTGTTCCTGAGTCCGAGCTAGAGTCCATTATAAAATTTTGTTATAGAGAGGCTTGTGGAGTCCACTTTTCCACGAAGAAAACTAATGAAAAGGTCCTCTAAAGTAGTTTTTACTGGCCTAACCTCACTAAGGATTCCTTCTAATTCTGTAAAAGTTGTCCTCAGTGTTAGAAATTTGGATCCATCACTATAAGGAATAAAATTCCCCTCACTACCATTATGGTTGTTGAAATATTTGATTATTGGGGAATTGATTTCATGAGACCCTTACCAAACTCTAGAGGATACCTATATATCCTCTTATCTTTTGATTATGTATTCAAATGGGTTGAGGCCATTCCCACCAAGTCCAATGGCCATCATGTTTTGATCCGATTTCTGAAAGAGCACATATTTTCTCAATTTGGAATTCATTGGGATATAATCAGTGATTGAGGAACCCATTTTTGTAACTGACCATTATCTTCACTCATTTATAAGTATGTAATTTCTCATAAAGTTCCCACTACGTACCATCCTCAAACAAATGGTCAAGCTGAGTTAGAAAATAGGGATATTAAGCAAATTCTTGAAAAAAAATTCAATACCTATTGGAAAGATTGGTCTGAGAAACTCTTGGATGCTCTTTGGGAATATAATACAACATTAAAAACCATCCTAGGAATGTCACCATATAGGTTGGTTTATGGAAAAGCATGCCATTTTCCTATGGAAATTGAGTATAAAGCATTTTAGGTAATCAAAAAAATTAATTTTGACATTTATTTGGCCAAAGAAAAGAAGAAATTAGATCTTAATGAACTTGAGGAACTTAGGATGGAGGATTATGGAAATTCAAGAATAAATAAAGTTAGAGTTCAAGCCTACCAATCTTGGAACTGCAAAGTTAAACACATTGAAATGGGAAAATCTGTGCTCTTGTATAGTTCAAAACATCATTTACACCCGGGAAAGTTAAGGTCTAGATAGTCAGGTCCTTTCATAGTGTATCATGTGTACCCCCATGGGGTAGTAGATATTCAGGATCCCACAAGTGGTCATATTTTTAAGGTCAATGATCATAGGTTAAAACCATTCATTAAATCATTCAAAAAACAGGAAACAAAGTTTGATTTAACTGATCCAACCTATGAACCAGAAAACAGTTGATAGATTTAGGATCTATGTCAGGATAACGATGTTAAACAAAAGCACTGCACAGGAGGAAACCTGTGGTTTTCATGTTTACAATATTTTCAAATCATCTTTAATTTTCAAACAGGATTACTAAATCATTTTTATATTAAAAAAATAAAATAAAATTTATACTGTTGACCTGTTCTTCTATTATGAGTATGGATGGGTATGAAAGGGGATCGTCGTATTCATCCGTGTCACGTAGTGTGATCCTTGAGTAATAACTTACCCAGAAATTTAAAAAGAAGAAAATTTATCATCAGTCCATTTTATTTTTATGTGTTTTTAGGTTAAAATAAAAATACAAAAAAATAATAATAATAAAATTAAAAGGACACATCGTAGGTTGTGGGGAAAACCCCATCACAACTGGCAAAGCCATAGGGACTCAAACCCAGGACTGAAGGGAGACATGTCATGCGGTTACCACTGACCTACAACTTATAGTGCTTCCTTATTATATATTTTTTGTATATATACTTACATTTTACTTTTTTTATTATATGAATAAATAAATATATATTGTTTTGTTTTGTTTTGTTTGTTTGTTTTTTCCCTTTTCCACTAGGGAACTCTGCATGACATGGATATAAAAGGACTAAATTAGAGCAGCCAAAACTTCAACTTCAACCACCAGGTGACTTCATTCCATGATCCTCATATTTCAAATTCTTTTTAGAACTCCTCTCATCTACCTCTACCCCCTTCTAAATTTTATGTTCTTTAAACACTGGGGACAATGTCATTCTAAGTTGGGAGGGTAAAAATAATTAAAAAAAATTAATTAATTTTGTGTGCATAAAAAAATATATGGAAGGAAAAATTTACTTAACCTTGAACATGATAATACATATTACACCCTTTGAAACTGAATATCAAATAATTTTGCATGCCCTGATTCTGATTTTAATCCATGTATTATTTCATGAGTATAGATTTTGGAAAGTGTGGTTGTCTAATGTAAAATTTCATCATTTATATTTTCATCCAAATAAAAAAAAGATCATAATGCACATCCTTTGGATGGTAGGGTATTAATTTGAGTTCATGGGGTCCCCCAAATAAATAGCATAGGTTTGGTGTTCATTTTAGTTTTAATATGAGTATTCAATAAAAAATTTAAATAAATAAATAAATAAAATAAATAAATTTGTGCGTAGAGCAATGAAATGACTTAATGTGTGGATTTCAGCACTTACGGATCGTGAATCCATAGTTTTTTAGGCCAGATTTGGTAATTTTATCTCTATTTTGTGGTAATTTGACTTTTTTTGACTAAGTTAACTCGAGATGATTCATGAGTATGTGGGATTCACTTGGTGCCTTAAGGTCTTTGAGCATGGAAGTCATCAACAAAGTCTCGCTACATGGGTTGAATATTTTGAGTGCAATTTCAATTACCATGGAAATATTGAAAAAAATTGAATACTCATTTTAATATTGAAATATAATTCCACCTAGTGCTTCCATCATTTCCCCGTTGAATTAAGATGAACCCCCATGTCTATTTTGATACACAACACATCCTCATGCTTAATTGATATTGGATGAAATATGGCGATAAATTTGAATAGAGGAATAGTATTGGTATTTATATTTTATTATGAAACTATCTTGTATTAAAATATTTTGATGAGTTTCCTGATTTTTTAGTATAAGGGTTTTTTGGTGATCATTGTGTATTAAAATGTTTTTGGAAAATGGAATTCGAATTTCACATTTTTGAGATATATTTTGCTTGGGACTAGAAAAACCCAAGTTGGGGATGTGATTACCCACTGAATGAGGCTAATATTCATTGTTAAAATATAAAATATTCATGTGCTTTATTTTTCATAAACACCATTTTAGTGCATTTTACACTTTGAACATTGATTCACATTATGTTTGTAATTCCCTCTTAAAATACACTATTACATGGTACATTTTTGAATACCTCCTAAAATAAAAAATGGTCTTGATTTTATTTTAATGTTTAATTTTCAGTTTTCTCATTACATTGGGAAAATTTCATAATTTTGGAGTATTGGCAGATTCACATTGTAATACCACCAAAATGGGCTTTCATGGAAACACATTCTAGGAAAAGTAAACTGGACAACATCCCAATAAAAAGACTTTAGAGGCCAGGATCCAAGCCCAATGATTCTAAAAATTTAACTGATGATATAGTAAATCATGGGAAACATTTCATTAAATATTGGAAAAAGATAATTCAGAAGTTTGAATGGAGTTATAGGCATCCCAAGTTGGAGATAAAATTCTAGGCCAGATTATGTGGCCTATAAAAACAGACCACCATTTTGAACATATCCCATAAAACATACACTCTTTTGGGATGAAACATTATAGACGGTTAGGTTACATCCATAGATTCATTTTATTCTTCTATGTACCCCTATAATTTTTCCATTTAGAAGCTCATTTAGTTGCTTCTGTTTTGTGGATGCAAGTTGGCTGCCACCTCAATTCAAGAGTGGAAAAGTCTAAGTTCCACAAGCTTTCCACCACCCTAAGGCTACCATACTCAAGTGGGATGAATTTTACTATTAGAGGATCGACCAAAGGCTCCAAAAACTCCTATTTAAGGTATTGGTGTTGGAGTATTTATTCATATTTGGCGCTTTCTTTCATTTTAGTGTTATGCTAACAATTTTGTTGTCTCAAGTTTGTCTTTCACATGTAATTTGTTCTAATTCATCATAGTTTCTTAATAAAAGTTATTCTTCTCCTATAATTATGTTATTATTCATATCATGTTGATAATATTGAATAACAGTGTGAATTAATTCATACCAAAACTTGTGAAATTATCACACAACAGTGGAGTGATTGTTATTTCATTGTTTTCTTTTTTTACTTCTCCATTTCCTCCCTTATGAGTTTACTTCCCACTTCCATTAAAACCATAAAATCAATGGAGGGATAAACCTCTTATAGGTTGATCAAATGGAGTAGAAAGGGGATATATTTAATGTTATTTATCACCCCATTAATGTCTAATCACTTCTTTTAATTGAGTTTTTTATTTGATGATTTTAAAACTTCTTCATCCTTGTTTAATTTTAAGGCCACATACTTCAAGTGCTAATATGAACATTTACCTTGGAGTGATCATAAATTCGATCCTACAAGTCTATAAGTGATTAATATTATGGTGTTTTGGTATTAAACCACTAAGTGATGAAGTTTTTTGATCTTGTCAAATAAACACAACTCAAATATAAGAAATTGAAACTGTTAAAAATGAATTTAATCCAATCCACCCCAAGTGATAACCAATGATCAAATCATTCTTTTAAATTTAATTAACTTAATTCTATTAGAGTTAAATTAAACCCATCTAAAATCAACCCCAGTTGGACACTTCATATCCAGAAACAATCCATAGAATGTACATGTTTTTAGGTTACTTCTTAGGTTTCTCAGGATTCGATAATCCAAGCTAAACTACAAGTGACCGCTTAACCCTAAAAACTTGGGTAAATTTGGGTGAGACCAATAGTTTTGGTCCTTATAATTTTATAATGGTTCCATTATATCTGGAATACTAATAATGATCTAAATATAAATTATATTCATTATATATATATATATATTCATCTATAAAAGGTAGATATAGAAAAATGAATTGCACTGTTCATGGATATGGTAGGTCGTACATATGCATGAATGTTATTTTCACTTTTCAAAGGATGGAAAAAAAGAATGGTAAAAAATAAAATTAAATTAAAAAATAATTATTTAATATTTTAAATCATATATATTCATTAAATATATCCATATTACCATCTATGTAAATCATAAATGAAAAAAGAATCATATCTCTTTGTGGAGGTCGTAATCCACACGTACGCATACACGACATTATTGTTTTCCACTAGATTGGAAGGTAAGAAGGTAGATATGATATTATAATTAAATAAATATAATTATTTCATAAATAAAATATATTAATATTAAACCCATCCATGAAAATGGTGATGGAAAATGAATTGTATTGTAGTGTGGAGGCAGTAGTCCACACATATTCATGGGGGATACTTTCACTTCACATTTGATGGAAAAGATGATGAATAATGGTGGTTACATAATCATAATAAAATTTTATTATATTTAAGTTACTTAATTTATTATTTTATGTTGAATACCTTATATTTAGAGGATATAAGAAGAAGTAATTTGAAAGAGGTTGAGTAGGATGATTACCTCTCCTTCAATTGGCCTCCTTTAGATCTTTTCTTAATGATCCATGGAATGGTATTTTTAGGATACCAAAACATATAATTCGTGTATATGATATTTTATAAGTTAAATTTTCATAGTTTGGTAGATATATATGACACAAAGTATTGTATATAATAGAAAGGATGAGTGTCCTTTTATAAGTGGGGGAGAGGACACACTTGTAATTTCTTAAATTATTAAAATATAACAATTTCATACTCAATAAAAATACTTCAAAATGGACATATATTTAAATTTGTAATATTATTAGTTATAAATATGTCTAGAAAATATGATTTAGACAAGCTTAATTGTAAAACTTTTCCTTATCTCTTTGTTTAACACCCCTTGATAAACTCGTTTTAACCTTAATCGCGGTGAAATTTTTTCACTGTTTTTACTATTTGTTATGAAAAAATGAAAGTTCCTTCATTAATAAAATTAAAATATTATTAAAAAATTATATTAAATTTTATCAAATTCAATTCATGGGATTAGAAGAATTTAATTTAAAATTAAACCCATAAAACACATGGAAATCAATTTTCTTGAAAAATGTTTTCCTGAGTATAAAAGGTTTTTGTACCAAAATCCAACATAAAAATAATTAAAAGAAACATAAATTGTATTATTAATAATGTAAATGAACTAAATTTACTTGTAAAACTATTTAAAAACTGTATTTTTTTAAATTATTTAAATGAAAAGATAGCTTTCAATAAAAATCGGTATTTTTTCACTATTCATCAAAAAATAGATGTGTTATAAAATTCTCAAAAATTCACTCTAATATAATTTTTAAATTATTATTTCTAAAATAAATTTTATTTTTTCAAATAAATTTTCTAAAATTGTTATAAATTAATTTTATTAGTTACTCCGAAAAAGAAATAAAACATGTTTTGAGGAAAAATGTATTTTTAAATCATAATGACTTTACTATAATTGATTACCTATTAATAAATATATTTGTTTTATCCCAAACCTTTTTACACATTTTTTTAAAAAAAATTGGTTATTCCTATTCACTCCACCAATTTTATGGGTAGGTTATAATGATATACTATGTTATGGTTCATTTTAACTCGGGGTTGTGTGTATTGCAAGCTATCAAAGAAATTATATTTATTTGAAGAGAAATATATCTTAAAATCCTAGGGTGTTACATTATACCTCCATTAAAATGAATTTTGACCTTTAAATTTTAGCATTATGATATAAGCAATTGAGGATATCATTGTTTTATCACATCCTCAGCTTCCCATATAATTTATTCTAATTTCTGATTCCTCTAATGTACTTTAACTAGGTGAGAAGTATTATTTTGAATCACTTTATCTCTAAAATCTATTATTTATACTAGGTTTTATTCATTTTAATGATCATTATCCATTGGTACAACCTCTAAGTTCACTACATGTGATAGATCATGTATGTACTTCCTTAGAAGAGATACATGGAATACATCGTGAACTTGAGAGAGGTTTGGTGAAAGCATTAAGAGATAAGATACCATCCCTACTAGATCAAGGATCTTATAAAGTAAATATAGTTAAGGCTCAAATTTCCCTTCTTTATGAATCTCACAACCTTCTTCTATAGAGAAATTTACAATAATACCTTTTAACCTACTTTAAATTCTAGATTTTACCAAAGATTGTCAGCATACCTTTTCTATCAAATTTGAGATATCTTGATGTTAATCAAAATGGATATAAATATATTTTTCATTTTCTCAAATATATAATGTCCTAATAGTTTTATTTCTAAAACTTCATCCCAACACATTGGATTTTTACACTTCTTTACATAGAGGGCTTCATAAGGAGTCATCTGAATGCTCTAGTAAAAGCTATTATTTTAATAAAACTTGACTAAAGGAAGGAATTGACACTAAACACATTTTAAATAAATATAACAAGACATCATCAAATCCTACAAGGTTTTAATGGTTCTATCATACTAACCATATATATATGGATGGTAAGAAGTGATGAAACACAACTCTGAATCAAGAGCTTGCTGAAATGTTTTCCTGAACTTAATGGTTAAACTTGGATCTCTGTTAAATATAATAGGATGTGGTAATCCATGAAATCTTACCAATTTATTAATATATATATTTTTAAGGATGATCAGGTGATAAATATTCTATGATATAAATAAAGGGTGGTAATTTCATAAGGCGATTGACTAAAACCCAAATATCATTATAGCCTTTAGAAGTTTTGGGGATTCTGAAAAAAAAATCCATAGTGATGCTTTCCCATTTCCATTATGGAATGGGTAATTGTTGTTACATACCCTTAGAATTATGCCTCTAATCTTTAACTTACTAATGTACTAAGCACCAAGATATATAATCTGTAATATCTCTCTTCATGTTGTCCCACTAGAAGTACTCTTTTAGATCTATACAAATATTTATACTTCTTGGATGAATAGAGAATGATGAACTATAATCTTCATCAAAAAAATCCTTCTTCAAATAAGGTAAGTATAGAAAACATACATGGTTCATGAACCTTATGATTCCATTACAATCAAGGTTAAAATCAAGAACATTTATCACCTTCTTTTACTGGTCCACATCTTCCTTTTACACCTCTTTAATCTTTACTTGGATAGATGGTTGAAAACTCATTTGAGAAAGATAATATTTACCCCTTCCTTCTAGATATCCAGATCCATCCTTTTAAAATACATAGATATTTTATTTTTTTATCCTCATCTTAGATAGGATAGCATGATCCTTTTGTCTTAGAGCATCATCCACTTTGTTCACCTTCCTAGGTTGGTAATGTATTGAGTAGTCATAATCTTTAATCAACTCCAATAATTTTATTTGGAACATATTCAACTGTTTCTAAGTTAATATATAATTTAATGTTTTATGATGTATATATATATCACACCATTCTCTTTAAATATAATTCATCCATATCTTTATTGTAGAAATTACCACAACTAAATCCAAATCATGAGTTGGATAATTTTTCTCATGAACCATTAATTGTCATGTTGTATAAGCTATAAGGATGTAATTTTTCATGAGGATACATCTATATACCTTATTTAATGAATCAATATATATCAAAGAACCTTCTCTACTATAGTTTAGTGTAATAGAGTGTGGGATAAATATATTTTCTCACATTAATCTATTTAAAGGAACTTGGCTCTATTTTGAGTTTACTTAGTGATTGGATTAGATAGTTGTGAGAAATTTTCTATAAAGCATCGATAATATCTTTCAATACCAAGAAAAATATGTATCCGAGTCACTATGTTTTTTATTTTTCAACATTTAATAACTTTCATCTTTGAGGGATCCAATAATATACCCTCACTTGATATTCTATGAATTAAAAATGAAACTTTTGTAGCAAAAATTTACACTTGGTAAATTTTTCGTACAACTTCTCCTTCTTATGGTCGTCAATACAATCCTTAAGTGATATTTACGATCTTACTTACTCTTGGAATATATAATAATTTCATCTATAAAGACTATCACAAATTGATAAAGAAAATATATAAATAATCAATTCATTAAATCTATGAAAATATTAGGGGAATTAGTAAGGCGAAATGGAATCACTATAAATTCATATTGGTTATACCTCATATGTAAGGATATATTAGGAATGTATTCGCTTTTAACCCTAAATTAATAATATCTAGATTTAAGATAAATATTGGAAAAAATATTGGGATCCTCATAATTGATAAAAAAATCATCATTATAGGGAAGAAGATATTTATTCTTGGTTATTTTTTTAAGTTCCTAATTATCAATGTAGAGAAAAATTGATATTTATTTATGCTTAAAAAAATAATAGGTGCACCCCAATGTGATTCACTTGAAAAAATGAATACTTTTCTAAGATTCTTATAGAGTTTCTTCTTTAATTCCCGCAACTCAATCTGGGCCATTCTATATGGAGTATTTAAATTTTTTATAGCACTAGTTAGGAGTTCTATTGAAAAATTAACTTCATGATTTGGTGGAATAATAGAAAATTATTCTAAAAATAAATCAAAAAAAATTCATATATATATATATATATATTAGGTGATTTGGGGTACAATTACATTTAAACACACACACACTACACACACATTCCATAAATGAAGACCATAGCTCCCTCTAAGAGGATAACCCACCCATAAAGCCTTAATTATTTTGTACATGGCCTATATTCCCAGTGGGTATAAAGACCATTACATGGTCCATAGTCCTAGTGGGCATGAAATTGCATTACATGGCCCTGAAGGCCTAAATTGTTTTACCCAAAATCCATTTGGTGAATAGTGATTCTATAGTACCGGGGCTGCTACAATATCTAATACAGTTCTTCCACCTCTACAAATCCTACTACACTGCCCACCACCACTAGTGATGCAAGTGTTACAATTATTCTACCTCTATAATGCTACTACAGTACTGCTACAATGCTTCTATAGTAACCTTCACCTGATGGGTTTTGAACCCCCAATCTTGATGTAGTATTATAGGGTGCTTTACCACTAAGCCTAACCATCTAAGATAAAAAATCCTTTTTAATAGGCATCATGACCCATAAAATGGATTTAGTTTTCCTTATAAGTTCATGTAATGAATCTTATTTTATATGTATTATTTTATGATAGTATATGGATTATTTTTGAGACCAAGCGTTGATACAGTGCACAATCCAAGGCATGATGTGATCAGAATAAATGTTTGATATATACTAAATAGCATGCACACATAGTTTTCTTGAAAAAGTGGAATAAATTATAAATGGATGGCTGGATCAAAAATATGAGGGCACCATTGAGTTCATAACACAGGTTTTACCCTAGGTACGACTTAACCTTTCTTGGAACATGTCGTTTGTGTAAAATTCATCATGGGTGTGGAAATGAATAAAACAATTAATTAAATTAAATTATTTTTATTTCTTTAGGAAACAACTAACAAGTATTTTAGTAGAATATTATGTTAGAATTCTAGGGTTATTCATATAAACCTAGATCCATTAGAGAACCCTTGGAGAGAGAGTTGGAGAATCTATCAGGATAAAGGAAACCAAATCATGGATCAACAATCAACACACTATGGATTAAAAGGATCTCACCAATGATCACAGTGCAACCTCATTATTCATCATCAATCGATCCTAATTGATGTTGTGTGTTGTTTGTTTGGATTTTATTCACTATTATTCATTTATATAATGAATGAAAATCAATCAAATAACAGATTGATTCATGGATCATGTATATTGTGGGATGGGTTTTATTATGGGGATTTTATTGGGATATTTTTTTGTGATTATTGAATTTTTGATTTTAATTCTAATAGAAACAAAATAATATCAACATGAACATAAATCAATGTCTATTCCTCTAGATTATTCTTTTGCTTTTCTCCTCTGATTCTCCATTCATCGTAGGCATTCTCCACTTGGTCTACATTTTGACGTTTACTGATGTAATAAATTGTTTCACATCCATTTCTTAGCGTAATGATATGAAGTCATAGATTTGGGGTCAGAACGACATGATGGTGGTGTGATGATGGAGACAGAAGCAGATTAGACAAAAAAGATAACCAATTTTAATGTTATTTAGTGTGAAATGAAGAATGATGAACAATCCCATTTTTTATGTGGATAAAATTCCTATAAAGTTTTAATTAGTGATGGAATGACTCGACATGAAATGATCTACAATTTTATGGTGAAGCGATCACCAAATCGAAGGCCAGATAAATGGATGGGACACATAGAACTAGATCTGTATTTATGGAAAATACCATGTTACACGATGTGTAAACCGGATCTACACACTATGTGGGTCCCCTGTGTAGTGACTAGGGTTTTTGGGGAACTTAAGTATCACACAGCGTGTTACCCTTGTCACATGGTGTGTGGTCCCTCCCTAGAGACTCAGCATGTACCATAGAGGGTACATGAACACGGTTTGGAGTACATGGGTTGGAGCATGGTGTGTACTCCCCTACACGGACATGACCTAGACCAAAGTACACGAGATAAGCCATGTACTGGTACATAGGCACATGTACATGGGATAAATCAATGGACTGTCACACAAGTAGAGTACATGGGCAACAAACATGCTTTGTACTTCTGCACGAACATGGGGAAGAGGAACATTCCATTTATACGGGTAGGACCTGAGGTCGAGGGACACGATTTGTAACCCCTGCTACATGACTTGTACTTTATTATACATGGCTTTCATACCTTATCTTATATAACTTAGACTAATTTTATTAGGGTGTGTTCCCTTTATCCTTTCCCTCAGGGTTATTATGGAATCATCTTCTACTCCTAGGAATACGATCTATTCAGTAGGTTTTCTCAGATATAGTCGTTCGAATCCCTCTAAGAGGCCTAGAGTGAGATCCTCTATTCATATTCATTACCTAGGTGGAGTTCTTGGTATCATCATGAACAAAACTATGTGGGTACCAATCTTATACTTAGAGGGTTAATCCATATTGAGTTGTTGTATCACCCCATAACATTGGGAGTGATTCTCATCCATGTATAATATATATTCATAGCTTCAGTGTGTACTTATAATGGCAATACCCAACAAGAACTACCTATCATACATACATCATCAGTGTTATCAAACTTAGGAGTGTTTTCTCATGAATGAGTAATTTGTGGAATCTTAGAGATGGGATCTTAGGTTGTTATACTACAGTTGTGACTTACCTTTTGACTATACGTCTTTGTTGAGTATATCTGGAGATTTTTGTTATATTTGATATAGAAATATATCTATGTAGAGATTATTGTATTTACATTTTTTGTATGCTTTCTAGTTTTGGGGTGTCATACTAAGTATTATTATACTCAAACCTACAAGGTATTTTCCCACATGCGTATGTCTCATGCAAAAGATTGAAATTTTAATGGATTCCTAGACATACCAAGACCAAACAGTGCTTAGTGAGACCAGATAGATTGAGGTGTGTTCCTTCATATTTTTGATAGAAATCTCTGGTACTTACTTTCATGTTGGAATTGTGTTTCAGACTCTTTTTGGTGGGATTGTATTTGACCCTGCTTACTTTTTTTGCTTCTTGTCATACTATATTTATGGGATTTAGATGTATGAATACATGGTTGTTCATTTTTTTATATTTTAGCATTATATAGGCTTAGAGATGTGTATGTGTGTAAAAGTACTTAGGCTAAGGCCTCTCATGTTAGTGATATGCCTACTCAGCACTAGTCGCTATCCCCCAGCCTATTGAAGTTAGGATTATTGAGTTGAGGAATGGGACCCTCTTGGATGGGTTGGGATAGAGTGGTATCAAAGTGGCCAGTTCTACTTTAGGACTATAGTATCTGATATTTGTTTGGGTTAACAATGTTAAGTTTATCGAGTTTGGATTTCAGGATAAGGACTCTAGTGTTGGTGCGGCGGCCGATGTATCTCTACACCAGGACTCTGATCACCTGTTTTTCAGCTCGGCACATGAGAACACTGGTTGTCGGTGAAAAATGGTACATGCATCACATAGGAATGGGTTATGGTTTCCACGTCCTACTTGAGTTATATCTCTAGATATAATCATTGAACGTGGTGCATGTTGTTTAATTTCAGGATGCCTCTATGATGTATGCTAGCTAGGATTCAGTATCATGATAAGGATGATGATACCATCAATGATGAGGAATTTATATAGAGATCAATTCCCAAGATGTTACCTTCAGGTGGTGCACTAGTTATACCAATACCAATGGAGGAGCACATAAAACCCGCAGTACCAGCGGATGAGTTGCGCAGGATAATCATGCTTCATGAGTTTCAGTTACATATACCCCTCAGGTTCCAAGGTGATCTTAACCCATTGGTGGATGAGGACTGACTTGAGGTAGTGAATTGATTTTCCATTTGATCAGGACACCAGTTGATCAGATGGTGACCCTGGAAATAATCCTTCTTCATGGATCAGTAGGGAGATGGCAGGGTTTGGTGACCCAGTCTTACGATGAGGTGAATCTTTTGTGGACATATTTTGATCACATTTTAATATAGTATTTATCACCATCTACGATAAGGAATGTACATACACATGATCTTATACAACTCCAGTAGGGAAGAATGATAGTACTTTAGTATTTATTGAGGTTTACCAACCTATCTAGGTACACAATAAATATAGTTTTTGACCAGTTCTTCATAGATCCTACCTTTGAGAGGGGTTTTTGTAGAGACATCTGGGATAGTGTTATCCCCCTATGAAGTCCTACCTATTCTGGAGTTCTAGAGAGATATTTTTTGGTCAATAGTTTCTTGGTCTAGTAGATACAACCAGTGGTTTCTAGTAGCAGGAGAAAAGACCTTAGCAGTAGGGAGCCGACATCAATATCAAGGACCTGGACGCATGATACATTTCATTACAAGGTCCCGTGATAGAAGATCTATGGTTAAGGGATCATAGGGTAGGTCTAATAAACCTTGGTAGAGGTGGTGACACTCATGTGACTATAGGGGAAATCTTGCACAATATTGTTTGACCCACCATAAATTTGATAGAGAGACCAAAGATAGGACACTGAGGTAGAGTCAAGGACAGGAGAAGACATATTCACATGGCGAAAGATGTGGTTGAGGATATGGGATGGTAGTAGGAGGTAGTCAATGCTTTGACATCTTACCACCACCACCCCCAGGTGGTCCACACCAGGATCAGAAAGCAGGAGGACAGGGGTGGGGACAACTATAGGTGGTCAAAGCATATGACCTTGAGGATCATAGAATGATTTGAGGTATGACCTGTTTCTTTTATACCTTATATACAGTACTAATATACATAGGTTCTAGTAATTCCTTTTTTCACATAACTTTTATGAGACTTGTAGATTTCAGTTGATCCCTTGGCTCAACCCTTATGCTTGGAGACTCTTACTAGAGAAGACTCAATGATCACACACTTGTGTCAACAATGTGACCTGAATTTTGGAGGTGAGAGTTTCTATTGGGATCTATTTGTAGAAGTGATGAGGCCTTATGACATCATCTTAGTTATGGATTGGTTATCCATGGTTCATTCCCAAATTGAATGTTTTAGGCATATGATGTGGTGTCTCCATAGTGATGAAACCATGTTCTCATTTTTTGGTGAAAAGGAAACCTAGGATGTGCAGGATGAACTCATGCATAGGAGGGTGCAACCAATTACCCATTAGTTGGCTAGCCTAACCCTTGGTATAATGGATTTTATGAGTTCTAAGTTTCTTGTAGTGATGACAGAGTATGAGGTAGTATTTCCCAAGGATGTTCCAAGTTTACCTCTCTGATGAGAGATAAACTTATGAATTGATATAAACCTTTGGATTGAACTGATATCTATTCTATAATATTGTATAGATCCCATAAAGCTTTGATATATGAGGGTGAAGTTAGAGGACTTAATGAGGAATGACATTGTTATACCTAGTGTTTCACCATGGGCAGCCCCAGTTTTTTTGTCAAGAAGGAAGATAGGAGCTTGAGGTTAGTTGTGGACTACTGACACCTGAATTAGGAAATTATGAAGAATAAGTATCCACTACTGAGGATTGTTGACATCTTTGATCAGTTGATAGGGGAAAGATGATTCTAAAAGGTTGTCCTTAGGTCAAGTTATCACCAGCTATGAGTATGGGACAAGGATATGTCGAAGGAAGAATTATGATGTTACTACGGTCACTATGAGTACTTGGTGATACCTTTCTACATGATGAACACCTCAAAAGTGTTGATAGGAATTATAAAACAGATCTTTTAGGATTTCTTAGAATGGTTTGTGGTAGTCTTCACCGACGATATCCTCGTGTACTTAACATCTGAGGAGGAGCACATGAGACACTTTAGGATAGTTATGGATGTACTATGAGAGCGCTGTCTTTACAAAAATATCTCAATGTTCTAGTTTTCGATTCAGACGGTCCACTTTTTGGGACATGTTATCTCAGAAGATAGTGTAGTAGTGGACTTGACGAAGGTTTAGGTAGTGTTATCTTGGGATCTAGCCAAGATTGTGACGGAAGTGCGGAGTTTCCTTGGGTTGGTAGGATATTACTGAATATTCATACCTGATTTCCACATAATATCAACACCCATGATAGATTTGACCCAAAAGGGACAACCTTTCAAGTGTATAGAGCGGTTCCAATAGGATTTTCAGCAGTTAAGGTAGAGTTTGACAAGATCTCCCGTCTTGATATTTCTAGAGGAGGGTGTCGAGTACACAGTGTTCTACGATGCATCAAGAATCGAGTTTGGTTGTGTTCTGATGCATAGAAAAGTAGTGATTTTATATGGTTCATGTCAGTTGATACCACATGAATAGAACTACGTGACCCACAATCTTGAGTTATTAGTGGTATACTTTTCACTAAAGATGTGGAAACACTACCAGATGGGCAAGTGATTTACCGTCTAGTCCGATCATAAGAGTATCAAGTATATATTCTATCAAAAGGATCTTAACTTGAGATCGAGTCTATGGATATAATTCCTCCAGGATTATGAATTTTTAAATTGTCTATACTCCTAGGAAGTGATCATGGTGATAGATTCTCTTAATAAGAGATCTTGTTCGCAGTTGCTGAATGAGGCATCAGAGAAGTTGGCCTAATTGAAATTATCCTTTTTGAATGGATATGAAGTAGCTTACCTATGGTCAATAGTTGTGACCCCTCCACTCTTGCATTGAGTCAGGGTGATGTAGCTATGGGATACTGATTGTGAGACCCTACGTACTCAGATATCCACTGGACATGCTTCTGATGAATTTTCTAAAGGTGGGAAGCATGTCATTATTTTCAGAGGAAACATGATGGTACCAATGACATTGTGTGAGGATGTTCTGATATAATTTCATACGTATCCTTTGGCAGTATATCCAGGTGTTTCAAAGATGTACCAGAACCTCTAACATTAGTTTTGGTGGATAGGGATGAAGAAAGGAGTTGTAGAGTTTGTCTCTCGATGCCTTACTTGTCAGCAAGTGAAGACTAAGAACCAAGTTCTGGCATAATTAGATCAACCCCTTGAGGTTCTAGAATGGAAGTGGGATGTGATATCCATGGTGTTTGTGATGGTATTACCACATACATATAGGGAACATAATTCCATATAAATGATTATATGATGACTCACCAAGTCATCCCACTTCCTAGCTATCCAAGAGAAGAGTTCAATAGATGGCCTGAGATGCCTCTATGTGCAGGAGATAGTTCGAATCCATAGATTTCCACCGACAATAATTTCCAAACGTGATTATTGCTTCACATATTGACTGTGGAAGGGATTTTAAGAGGCATTTAGGAATAAATTATAATTTAGCACAATGTTCCACCCCCAAACTAATGGCTAGACTGAGCAAACCATTCAGGTTCTGAAGGATATGTTGTGATTTTGCATGTTGGACTTTGTCCATTGTTGAGAGGATCACACACCATTGGTGGATTTTTCATACAATAAAATTTAACATTCCACCATCATTATGACATTGTTTAAGGCTTTGTACAAGAGAACTTATAGGTCACCGCTTTGCTGGAATGACCCAAGCGAGTCAACACTCATGGCCTAGAGTTGGTGTGAGAAACTATTGATAAAGTGCATATCATCCAAGAGTGGATGAATAATGCACATAGCAGTCATAATTATTATGTGTACAAACAACATAGTTCTTTGGAGTTTGAGTAAGTAGATCATGTGTTTCTACGGGTTTCACTTTGATGTGGTTTATGGATATTTGGATAGGGTGGAAAGCTACCTCTGAGATTCATCAGCCCTTTCTAGATATTGTGTAGAGTTGGTGAGGTGGCGTACCACTTATCTCTACCTCCACAGTTAAATTGGGTACATGAATTCTTTCACATGTCTTAGCTAAGAAGGTACGTGCATGACCCATCGCATATTATTGGCTATGGTGATCTAGGCATATAGGATGGAGATACCTTTACTGAGTACCTAGTAGATATTGAGAATCAGAAGGATAGGATACTCCATGGGAGATAGATTCCTTTAGTTCATGTTTGGTGGAAGAATAAGAATCTCTAGGAGAGCACATGGGAGTAAGTGGCTCAGATTCATTCTTAGTACCCACATATATTTGTGTTTCCCTTGTTTTGGATTTTTTGGTGATGTAAAGCCCTAAGTTGGGGAGAATTTCATGACTCTAAATTTCCATGTATTATTTTTGGATATCCTATGGATTATTTTTTAGAATAGTCGTTGAGAAAACATGTGATTCTGAGGCTTGGTGTTCCCAGAATAAATATTTAAAATATTTTAATTATATTAAATAGCACGTTCACACAATTTTTTAAAAAATGTGAAATAACATCTAAATTGATGTCTAGATCAGAAATATGAGGGCACTATTGAGTTCAAAATGCATGTTTTACCATAGGAACGACTTAACCTTTGTCATCACAATTTTTTTGGAAAAGTCATAATGGGCGTGGAAATGATTAAAATAAATAATTAAATTAAATTATTTTTATTTCATGATTTAGTGAATGAAAATTATTTAAGTAGACTATTATTATAGAATTATAGGGTTATCTACATAATCCTGGAGCCCTTGGAGAACCCTTGGAGAGAGCGTTGGAGAATCTCTTAGGTAAATGACAAATAGATCGTTTATTGATGATCAATGCATGAACGATTCAAAGGATGTTGCCAATGATCACAACGTGGTCCCATTATTCGTCAGCAATTGATTTGAATCGATATAGGACATTGTTTATTTGGTTTTTCTTCCTTGTTCTTGATTTCTATGATGAAATCGAATCAACTGAATAGAAAAATAATTTTTGGATCATGCATATTGTGGGATGTGTTTTATTTTGGGGATTTTATCAGAAGAATTCATTGTGATTGTTGATTCCTTGATTATAGTTTTAACAGAAATGAACTAATATTGACATGAACATCGATCGAGGTTTGTTCCTCTTAATTGTTTTTATTCTTTTCTCCCTCAGTTATATGTTCATCATAGACATTCTTCATTTGTCTAATAGTTTAATGTTCACTGATGTAATCGATCCCTGCACATCTATTTCTTGGTAAAAAAATCTGATATCATATATTCGATATTGTCACAACATGATAGGGGTGCGACGATGGATATAATAGAAGATCATATGATGTAGATACCTATTTTTGATGTTCTTCGACATGTAATGAAGAAAGATGAATGATCACATTTTCCAAGTAGATCGAAGGCCTAGAATGTGTTAATTGATGATGAAATGATTCGATGAGGCTTGATCTATTATTTTTTAGTGAAGCGATCATCAGATTGAATGTCGGAGCAACAGTCAGGATGTGTGGAACCAAATCTAGATTTTCGGAAAATCCTGCATTACACGACATGTAAACCGGATCTACACACCGTGTGGGAACCCCTGTGCAGTGATAGGGTTTTAGAGGAACATAAGTATCACATGGTGTGTGACCCTTATCACACGGTGTGTGTTCCATCTCCAAAGACTCTTCGTGTACCTCAAAGGATACACATACATATGTTGGAGCACACATTATACTCCCCTACATAGATACAACCTAGACCAAAGTACATGGGCTAAGTAATTTACTAGTACATGGGAGCATGTATGCAGGATAAAGCCATGTAATGGAACAAGGGTAGAAAAAATACTGTGTACTTCTACATAGACATGAGGAAGGGAAAAAATAAGTTTACGCGGGTAAGAACTAGGGTCGAGGGACACAACATTTAACCCCTACTACACACCATGTACTTTTTTATACATGGATTGGATCTATTTTACTCCATATCTTGGAAATGTTTGGTTAGGGTACATTCCCCCTATCCTTTCTCTGAGGGTTAGTGTGGAATCATCTCATACTCCTAGGAATATGATCCCTTCAGCAAGACTTTTTTGATAAAGTCATTGGAATCCCTTCAAGAGGCCCAGAGTGAGATCCTCTATTAATCTTCATACCCTAGATGGATTTTTTATTATTATTGTGAATAACACTACATGGGTGTTAAACCTCTACATAGTGGGTTAATCCAAATTGAGTTGTTGGTATCACCCCATGACCTTGGGAGTGATCCTCATCTATGTATCATATCTCTCCAGACCTTCAGCATGTACTTCTAACAGTGAGACCTGACAAACACTAACTCTTGGAAATACATCATCAGTGCTATTAGACTTAGGAGTGTGTTCTCGTAGATGAGTGCTTTTTGGAATCTTCAATATATAATCCTAGGATTCTATACTACGATTTTGACTTACTTTTCAATGCGTGTCTTTGTTGAGTATATCATGATATTCTTGTTATATGTTTTATAGAAATATACATGCGTAGAGATGAATATATTTACTTTGTTGTGTGATTTTTGGTTTTAGGGTGTCCTACAGTGTATTTTTATACTCACCCCTACATAGTCTTTTCCTGCATGGTTCATTTCTTGTGAAGATGATCGAACTTTTGACAGAGTCCTAGATGGATTAGGACTAGATGGTGCTTAGTGAGACCAGACAGACTGAGGTGTATTCCTACAACTTTTTGATAGTGGTCCACATTAATTAATTTCATGTTGGACTTGTGTTTCAGATTCGTTGTGGTGGGATTTTATTTGAAACCTCTTACTTTATTTTACTTTTTATTATACTCTAGTTGCAGTATTTAGATGTATGTGTGCATGGTTATTTAGTTGTTTTTACATTTTAGCATTTTATAGGCTTGGAGATGTGTGTGTATGTGTAGGTACTTAGGCTAAGGCCTCCCATGTTAATGATATTCCAACTCGGCATTAGTCACCAGCCCCTGGACTATTGAAGGTGATTGTGGGGAGTCTTGGTATGGGCCCCTTTTGGATGGGTCATGACAATTCATATTTATCATTTTATTGATAGACAAACATAAGTTGGTTAAGAATGTCAAATGTGACTTCCCTTCCTTATAAATTGATGTAATATTTATGTAAATAAAACCAATCCATGCCTAAAACAACATCAAATTCAAATAGAGGAAGAATCAAGAGATTTACAAGAAGTTCATTCCGACAAAATTCAATTCAATAAGAATCATATGCTTGATATGCAATCATCATACCATTAGGAGTTATCATTAATCATTCAACATCTAATCATTGAGAATATAAATTAAAATTCATTGATAAATTTAATGATATATTGGATTTCTTATAACTAATATCAAATAGGGTACTTTAATAGTTAAGCATACCCATAACCACCTCAATTTTGTCATTATATCTTCAATATCTTACTAAAACCAAAATGATTAGCATAACCATAAAACATTTTTAATTAGAGTGATTAATCATGAAAAATTATTCATAGAATGTCTAAATCATGACATATTCTTTTTAATATATGATGCCTTAGGTTTAACCTAGGCAGTCCATGATTATAATCTATTCAAATCCTTTACAATGGTTCATAAATAGAATGTGAATTAACCCATGTATATCCCCAGGGAGTGTCAAACTAGGGGTGAAATAGGTGCACACTCACCATGAACCAAAATGATCTCTGAGATATAATCGACAACTCTTTTTAGGGTTATTATATCTTGATGCATCTGTACTAAAACCATGTCCACTTATAGTATCTATAAATGGATGTTTTTTCTAGAAAACTACACTCCTTTATTTACCATAACTTAGGATGTTCTCCTATAAATAGTATTATCCTAAGATTTATCCCTAAATTTTTCTCATCCTAGTTTTTAAATTAACTAAAGCTTTCTATGATACCAATTATAGCAACCCATTATTTTTATACATAAATATTACATCTTATTAGATGAATAATCAATAAATAAGATTATGATCCATGCTAAAATTATATAGGTTTAGTGTGTTTGGAAAATTTCATACATAAATAATTTTTTTTATAAGGGATCCACATAATCTCTCACCAAGTTCTTCATTACTAGAAACCTTCTTAGACATATCCTCCGAATAGCCTGAAGGCCTTCTTTTTTATTTTATTATGGGTAATACCCCTTTTAAGGGTTTAAGGGGAACTCGTACATGACCCGTAGGCCTAAGGCACAAGGCCCGAAAAACCTGCAATACATGACTCGAAGGCCCAGAGGCATACCATGCCCAATACATGACCCGTAGGCCCACCCCACTTGAACTGACCCTCCCTAGCTTTC
This sequence comes from Viscum album, assembly GCA_963277665.1. Taxonomy (NCBI): domain Eukaryota; kingdom Viridiplantae; phylum Streptophyta; class Magnoliopsida; order Santalales; family Viscaceae; genus Viscum; species Viscum album. The sequence goes on along the minus strand of OY728137.1, from coordinate 193,067,449 downwards.
TACATCATTGATCACCTAGCTACCCACATTGCATTGCTGATCGGCTAGTATTGCTCCGTACAAAGATGCACGGTGCCTGGTCCTAATGGCAGCTGCTATACCCTCTCATTATTCCAATCCAGTTAGCTCTACATCTGGTGGCTGCTACTCCTGTTGCTCTGGTCCTCTTCTAGGGCCTGTTCTGTGTCAACTGGGCTACTCCATGGTCTACGTGACCCGAAGGCCCTGTGGCCCGAAGGCCTTTGATGGCTCAAAGTCTCTGGAGACCCATAGGCCCAAAACGGTGGCCCTAAGGCCCAAATCAGGTGAATAGTTCTGGCTGCTACAGTACCAAATAGTAAATTCTACAGTGACTGCTACAGTGACTACTACAGTACTGCTATAGTACCCAGAAATTCACCTCCACCCGATTTTGAACCCGGGTCTCTTGGATGCCAAGCAGGAGCCCTTACCACTCGGGTATGAGCTCGCTAGCTCCTTCTTAGACATATCATACTTAAAAACGTTTTTCATAACCTGGAGAAATGAAACATAAGAAAGGGTGAGCTATGATGTAAAGTAAGGGTAAGAAAGGGAGATATCAATAAACACATAAACATAAAATGATCATAAGGGTATGAGAAGATGAGAATAACATTTGAAAACCATACCCACTATATCATATATCATAATCAATATTCATGGCACAAATATTGGATGTTCATAAGACCTGAATCATAATGAAATTAAAGAATATGATCCATAAGAGAATAATAGTGACATAAGTCCTAAGTTTTTGGCATACACATAAGAATAGAAAAAAATTACTTAGTCAAGAATCACTACCAAGACTATCATAGTAGATTTGGTTCACTCCCCATTCCATAATATCCTTATTCATGGTCCACTCTCAATATTATCATAGTAGATAGAGTCCCTTAATGAATTGGGTTTACTCCCCATTCTAGTCCTTATTATCTCATAAGATATCTATCTTTATCCAATGCATTGGAGGGCTATATAATTCTGGGACCACCTATCACATAATCATAATTCAATCATATGTGTGCCACAATATCATAAAACATTCATCATAGATTAACCCGTTTAAAGGAAATGGGTTCCATAAAAATTTCCATTGACTTATAGAAATACCTCCTTATTTTAGTGATCTCAAATCATGTTTATATTGTTATTAATGAATCTCATGTTTTTTGTTAGTAATTATTTTTTTGGAGAAAACTTGAAAAAATGGATAAGTCTAGAGATTATCATGATACCTTACTATGTATAGGTCAAGTTAATGTGTCAAATTACTACATGTTATACTTTATTTTACCACATGAACAAACTTCTTACTGTGAGTTAGATGAGAAAAATTTATCTAAGCAATGAATTGACCATGCATTGAAGATTCATCTTACCATATGAAAGAAACACCCCACTAAAAAAATAAATTAAGTTACCATGCCAATGTATTTATAATATTTTATAAAGTATTATATTAACCATGTCAATGTTTTTAGTGACCACATGAAAAAATAGCTGACCGCATGAAATAATGAACTGAATATGTCAAGTTGACATTCCAATCCTTTATTAAATTAGCTACGTGAAAAATGCTAAAGAGAGCATTCAACTATGTTTCATAATCATCTATATGTAAATCACCTATGTTTATGAGATCAACTATATAGTAATCAACTACATGAATGAACCAACTCCTTAAACTAGCAATCACATACGTGACCGATTAGCAACCTCATTCTCATGGAGAATTTTAAATATTCAATGGATAGTTTTTGAAGAATAAAATGATGTGTCTATGAATTTTATATTGCATTGATTGTTCTATAATGGATTCTTTTGGATGAAGATGATTTTGAGAATAAAATATGGTCATGTGAAGAAGTGAGTGCGAGGAAGCGAACATACATGACCTTATAAAGAATAGTAGAGGATCCTACACGTACACTTGTTCTATAGAAAATAATACACGACACTTAGTTTTTTCTAAAATTACTATAAAACTTATAAAAGATTCTTAAAAAATATAAATTCAAGGATTATGTACAAGTAATGATATTTGGATAGATCTGAATCACATTTCTCATCTTATATCTCTTACTCTTTTTTGTTTTAGCTATTTCTTCAAGTTGTGTTTTTATAATACTCTTTATATTCATAAAACATAATTTCCTATACTAAATTGGATAGTTCTTGATGATATCTCTCTATTTTATATATCTTTATTCCCATGAACAACTATGGAAGAGGTAGTGTATGAACTTTACTCATTTTGTCCCATGAATAAGTGTGGAATATGCATTGTGACTAGATAACCTTGTGTATTGTAGTTTTCCAAACCTAATATAGGTTATGGATTAGTTTATTTTATAATAAACTAATTAACAGTAGGTGATTTACAAGGGGAGAGGATTAAGACCTATATTGAGACCAAACCCATTATTAATTTCCATTATGATTTATCTATTTTTTTTCTTGATTTTAAATCAAACATGTTTCAATTTTCTTAACTATTAAACAAAATTGTACTCTAACAGTTAACTTAAATAAGTGTTTTATTTAAAATGTTTGATAGGCATAGATTAGTTTCGAAAGTCAAATTATTTTCAAAATAATTTTAACTTATATGCAATTGATCTTTTAAAAAACTTTCAAAAATATCAAATTATATATTTCTATTATTTTTCTTAACTAGTAAATTTTATTAAATTGAGGGATTTAGTTTTTAAATTGTTTTTAAATAATTTTTTTGGAAACTCAATTCACCCCCTCTTGAGTTGTCCACTCCGACCAATATTTGGTTTTAGGGAAAATTTTAAAAATCTTTTTACTATGATATTTTTTTAAAGATCTTACGTTTTTGTTTAATCTAAATTTAATTCTTTATGGATAACAATATACAAGAAAACAATAACACTAATCAAACTATTTATTTTAATAGAACAAACGATGATGAATGGAATATTAAAATGAAAATTCATATAAAAACTATAAGATTTTTTATCTAGAATGTTATTGAGAAAAAATATCCATCCAAATATAAATTTTTATTAAGCCACTTTAAGGGAAAGTGGGAAACCATATTTTGAAAAACAAGGACCATTACGTGCTGAAAGAGATCACAATATTATTAAACACCAGATTAAGATTATTTAAATCAGACACTCTATATAATTCCCATTGTAGAGTACTAAATTGGGTTTCTAGATTCTCCTTGATGAGTTCTTCAAGGTGAGAAACCATTATGTCCATTGTCTGGATGAATTCCTCTAGGGTGATTTTTCCTTGGTTGAATCCTCGGGCGATGATTCGTTCTTGTTTGTCGATCCACACCTTTATCTCCTCAGTGGCCTCAACCTGCAACCTTCTTTCATAAATTCTTATAATATCCTCATCTGAAGCATTGGGCCGAAGGACTTTTTCAGTCATTTCTTCCTTGGAGTGGAATATGAGCCTCAGACATTCCTCTACCTCTTCTTCCATCACTCTTAGTTCTCTGCTTTGATCTCCACTTTCCCCTCCTTGTGGGTCTTTTCTTTCCTACTTCCCCTTTTCTTTTCCGACCTAGTTTCCATCGGTTTAGGTAAGTGAGAATAGTCTTTGTGTCCCTTGGTTTTTTCCCCTGGACCACAATACATTTCCATGAATCACGCTTTCCTTTTTCCCCTTCTTTCTTCTTGGGCTGTGGAGACCTTTCCCTTGGAAACGGTCCAATTTGTCCACTGAAAGTTGGCTACAACTTTCATCACCTGAATAATTTTCCTCAAACATCAACGTTTGTTCTTGAACCTCTAGACCTTCAAAAAGGTTTTTCAACTCAACCCCCAGGCCTTCTTTGAGAGGCTACAGCCTGCACAGAGAGTCCACCTTTCCTGTTTTAACCTCCATGATATTAGTATTCTTCTCCTCACTCCCAGTCTTCTGAAAGGATGGGGACTTATAAATGGGAATTTTTGGGTCCAAGGGCCTCAATACACTAGCTCTATACTTCCTTCCTTGGACCTTATAAGGTTCTTTAGCAGCAAGCAAGAGGGACTTCCACTACCACATTAGAGATGGCTCGGTCTCCTTGCTGGAATCACCAACAAAAACACCATTGTCACCTTTTTATTCCTCCACTACCACCAAGGACATAACCCCATAATCACTGACTTCCTCTGGATGAGGTGAAAGCAGCCTGATGTCTAAGGATTCATCAATTCAAGCCTCCTTAGCCTTCTCTGAATCTACCGGGTCATGCTCAGTCTTCTTACAATAACCTAAATAATTCTTCAGGCGGGAAAAAATATCCATAACCTTGATTGAAGGCCTTTCTACTTCCACCAATGAGTTACCTCCTTCATGTGCCATTGCCTCAACTCTGTCAATCATCAGATCAACACCCCCACACCTAGCTCCTTTCTGGTAACTGGAATCAAGATGACCTAACCTCCTACACATCATACAATACTCCATCTAGGATTTGTAGAAGACCGGTTGCTTGCACCTGAAGTCTTCACCAACAGAAACCCATACCCACTCCATCGGTGCCTTGGATACATCAACCTATACACAAATTCATGGGTTAATCGGATGGATGACAGACATAGTCCTCTTGTCAGAGCACAGAAAACATCCAACCTTGTTCCCTAGCATCCAGAGGATTGCAGGGTTTTGGAATGGCAATAGAAGTTTAGGGAAAGACACCCAGATTACTACTGAAGAGGAGTCCCGATTCATATGAAAATCATATGACCAGCAAAATAAGAAAAATATTAGAACGATGCACTTACAAGGAGCACTGGACCACACGCGAACCATATCTTCCTCCGAGGCGAAACAAACCATCAGGTGGCATTTGTCGAGAAGACCAACAATCGCGCTCCCTTGTAACCCCCAAGATTTGAAGATGAAGCGGTCAAATTCATCTACCGAAGGATGTTGATGAGAGAAATGAGCCACTAGGGTCAGATCCAAGAGGCTTGAAGCTTCCGTGAACTCCATGTGCGATAATGGAAGTTGAGGTGCGCCTTCAAATAGATCAGGGACCTTTAGGCTAAGTGAAATGGCAGGGAAAATAGGGCGAGCATCAGGATTGGAGAAAGGGAGGAAAGGGAAGGGCTTTGAAGCCGGATGGGAGAGATCCTCCCCCCTCTCGATGACGGGAAGGGGGAAGGCCGAGGCCATCTCCATTGCCGTTAGGGCATCGCCGCTGAGAGACAAGATCCGATAGCATCAAACTTTTCACATTGAGGATAAATATGAATTATCTAAAGATCCTACAATAGATTGGAGTGATACCAAAAACCATACATATGATTATAACTATAAATATAAGAATGATTTATATTGTGCCTTATGAGTTGAATAATTCACTCGAATATCTTCTTACACTACTAATTTTGAAATTTTATATACATTGGATCTTTATCATGAATGAACTACCAATGTTAAACAAATGTTCTTAAATACTTACACTATTAAATATAGCACATTTAAGATAAAACCCTATGAGCCTATTTATGTTATGTATCTCATGTTCAACGAAATCATGAACACAATGCATTCAATTAGAGAGATGATTGATAGTAAAGATCAAGTGATGAGACTTGTCAAAGGGTTACTTGATAGATTGAGAGGAACTTCAATTTATATAAGGAAATCGTGTGACATAAGTATGTTACCAATGAAAGAGCTTATTGAAAAGCACATGATGTATGTAGAGGAATTGAAAGTAAAAAAATATGAAGATGATGAACCAAATAAATGATTATTTTCCTTCAATACTTATTATTCAAATAAAAAAAGAAAATATCAAGGATAAAAGTTCCATTAATGGTGAATCATTATCAGAAAGTGATGAATAGATTGATCAATTGGCCAGAAATTTCAAGAAGTTTTACAAAAAGAAGATTTTTTTAAGAAACAAAATTACAAAGGTAAATATGATAATAGATGGAATTGGAGAAAATTTTGGAGAAAGGATGATTCTAAAAATGAATTAATTTTCTATGAATAAAAAAGAAAAGGAAACATTAAAGAAGACTATCACAAGTTAAAAAATAATAAAAGGTATGAGAAAAAATACAAGAAATATAAAAATGATATTAAATTCACCTTGAGTAACTCATAGAACATATAAAGTGATTTAGACTTAAGTAGGGAATACAAAAATGATAGGTCCAATATGTGCTTTATGAAAAACACATCTGAGGTGTCAAATATTTTTCCTGCATCTTCTGATCATATTTACAAAATTTATGAGAATGATAATAATAAAGAAAATATATCCAATGATGAATTATTTTAATATTAGAACATGTTGAAAGACACATTTAATTAACTAAAAGATAAATAAAAAATCTTAAATAATTTTTATTCTCTGTCTAGTCACTTTAAAACTAATTTTAGAATATAGAAGGATATGAATGCTCATATACTTAAAGAAAGTAATGAGATGAAATTATTAAGTGAGAAATTAAAGAAATATATGTATAGTTTTAGTAATGAAATGAATACATTAACTCAGATGCTTGGAAACTATACTTTACCTAATTATACCATTGAAATTTTATTTCTACCTAGAAAGAGAATAATTTATAAAAACAAATTTCCTGAGTTCTAGTTATGATAATCTAGTTAGAAGTTATTATTTTGTAGGACCTAATGGGGTTTTTATTTCTAAAATTATTAGTTATATTTATTGGAAAATAGTAAGAAAATTATGGATTTCTAAAGTACTTATTATTAACATTTCTGGACTGAAGAAAATACGGGTACCAAAATCATTTTTTGGATTAAATCTATTTTGTAGGAAAAATAATTAAAGAGTTACATTAAAAACATATGGTACATGGATAGTGGATGTTCTATACATATGAATCAAGACTACTCATGCTTCAAAAAAATTATTAATTTGGATGGTGGACATGTCACTTTTGGTGACAATGCTAAAGGGAAGATAACTGGTCTTTTTCAAATTTATAACTATAATAAAATTTTAATTTCTAGAGTATTATTTTAGATGGAATAAAATATAATATTCTTTTAATTTATAATATTTGTGATTATAGTATTCATTTTATGTTTTAAAATAAATCTTTCAATGTTTTTGATACCAAACATGCTTTAATTGTTATTACTATGTGAAATGATAAGTTTTTCTTATTAATTTAAATTCATTATTTTCTCATAATTTTTATTGTTTAAGTGATTTTCATAAAGAATCTTGGATTTGGAATAAGAGATAGGCTATTTCAATATGAATCCACTTAGAAAGATAACTAGAAAAGATTTATTTAAGGATCCACCCAGACTAGAATTCCCAATAGAAAAATTATGTAATCCCTATAAAAAGGGAAAGTAGCATAAAATATCTTTCAACCCAAATATAGGAGTATTGGCTTTTCAACATTTATATTTGGTTAACATGGACTTATTATAACCCTATATAGTTTCTAGTTTATAAGGAAAACATTATGACTAAGTTATAGTGGATTATTATTCATGATATACATGGGTGTTTTTCCTTATATATAAAATTGAATCTCATTCCCATTTTTCCAAATACGTTAAATCTGTAGAGATTCTTAGTGGAATTAGATAAAAAATTAAGAAGTGATAATGGCCATGAGTTTGAAAATCAATAGTTTGAATCATTTTTCTCAAAACATGGCTATAATCATAACTTTTCTCCTCTTGGGATCCCACATCACAATGGTGTAGTAGAGAGAATACATAGAACCATTTAATCAATTTCTTAGACCATGATTAATGAGTATGATTTACCTATTTATTTTTGGGAAGAATATATGGATATAACTTGGAATATAATAAAAAGAGTTTTAATTAGAAATATTTTAAAGAATACCCCTTATAAATTATGGAATGGTAGAAAACCAAAGGTTAATTATTTAGAGTTTTTGGTTGCAAAGTATTTATGCTCAATAAAAAATGGAATTTATACAAGTTTGATTCCAAGTGTGATGAATGAATTTTACTTGGATATTCTATAACTAGTAAAATATATAGTGTGTTTAATAGAAGGAATGATATTTTGGTAGAATATTTACATGTCATGTTTGATGTGACAGATCCTCACGAGCCTAAAACCTCTTTAGAAAATGAAGAGGATGACCTTTTAAGTTAGATAAAAATGCTAAACATAGTGAAAATATTTTTAAACCTATAGAAAAATATTCCAGTTATAATTAACACTTTGAACCTAAACCTTTATAAGATAATGAAGTACCTAGTACTTGTCCCCTTGATGTTGTTAGAACCCATATGTATCATCCTTTAGATGCAGTTGCAGTAGGTCTAGATACATGAAATAAAAAAATATATTCTCTTAAAAACCAAGTTGAACATCAATATTTCTTGTCACATATTAGACCTAAGAGCATCAATGATGCAATTAATGATGAATTCTAGGTAATCAAAATACAATAAGGGTTAAATAAATTTTAAATAAATTGAGTATGGGAACTAGTTGAAAGAAAAAAATACTACCTAATTATTGGCATTAAAAAGGTGTTTAAAAACAAGGTTGATGAGTTAGGTACAATAGTTAGAAACAAATCTAGATTGGTTTCACAAGGATATAATTATGAAGAAGGTATTAACTATGAGTAAACCTTTTCAGTAGCATCTAGACTTGAAGCCATCCTAATTTTTCTTTCTTATGCAACACATTTGAATTTCAAACTATATCAAATGGATGTAAATAGTGAATTATTAAATAGTTATATTATTAAGAATGTTTTTTGTAGAACAACCACTAGGATTTAAAAACCCTCACTTTCCAAATCATGTGTTTAAATTAACAACATATTTATATAGTTTAAAACAAGATCTTAGATCTTAGTATGATCGTATCAGCTCATTTTTAATTTCAAAAGGTTTTAATAAAGGAATAGATAACCCTAATTTAGTTATTAAAATAATTTCAAAAAATGTTTTAGTAGTAAAAATTTATATTGATGATATTATTTTTGGATATTTAAGAAATTATTTGTATACTATGTTTTCAAAAATGATGTAAAATTAATTTGAAATGATTTTGATGGGTGAACGTAAATTCTTTCTTGGTTTTCATATTTTTAAAAATAAAGAAGGAATTATTTTTAAATCATATAAAGTATACCAAATACATTTTAAAATGTTTTAGTATGGATAATACTAAAGGTAGAGATACTCCCATGAGTACTAGATGCAAGTTGGATCTTGATAAAACTGGGAAATCACTCGATGAAACCACTTTTAGAGGTTTGATTGGAATCTTATTATAATTAAATTCTAGACATGATGATATAATGCTTAGTTTGTGTATGTGTGCCTATTTTCAGGAAAACCCAAAAGAGTCACATTTAGTTATTATTAAAACAATTTTCAAATACCTCAAAAGTACAACCAATTTAGGAATTTTCTATTCTAGAAGAAAAGAATTTGACTTAGTGAGTTATTCAAATGTTGATTTTTGTGGTTTTAAGTTAGATAAAAAAAGAACCTCTGGAACATGTCACTTTTTGTGAAACTCTCTGTTTTCTTAATATAGAAATAAATAGAACTTTGTGGAATTATCCACCACTGAAGCTAAGTAAATAGATGCTGGCAATTATTGTGAAAATATTTTTTGGATGAAGAAACTATAGATATCAATTCTAACATGTCCTTATAAATTGAAAAAATACAAGTGTAATAATATTTTTAATAATCCAATATCTCATTCTAGAACAAATGACATTGATATAAGACATAATTTCTTAATAGATAGTTTTTAAAAAGGTGACATAACTCTTGATTTCATTGGTATTAATCATCAACATGCTGATATATTTACAAAACCCTTGAATTTTGAGAGAATAAATTATATTAGAAATAAATTGGGTTTGTTAAATTATTCCCAATTAAATTTCATCCTTTTAAGTTAATTAAGTTTCATTTTGGCTTCTATTTTCTATGTTTTTTTGGAAGTAACCATGAAGTTTGAATTATACAATCAGTTGGACAACTACATGTTTTTGTTCATATGGTCAATATACCTACCATGAAAACTTACTCATACAGTCACCATACTTACTATGAGTACTTACTCACATGGTCACTATTCTTATCATGAAAATTTATTTCATGAAATTAGCATAATTACCATGAGGCCATGGTTGGAATACCTACCATGATTATGTTAATAGTTCTATGATTAGTGTATCTACCTTGTCTTTTTACTAAGATTTTTTTTTGGAAACCAATTTGGAGGGACTTTAATTCTATTTATTATTATTTTAATACCTAAATGATTTGAAATAGAATTCAAATCTTAATATGAATCATCACCTATATTTTCCCTTAGATCCCATCTATCTTTTTAAGATCTGCTGGGTGTATTTATTTCTCATGTCTCAAACCTCTATTTCTCTCCATCTCAAACCAATATATTTTGTATCCCATAGCCCAAAATACTAGAGATCTTGAACCAAATTGAAAATGATGAAAGTGAAGTGTGTCATCGATGTCATGTCTCTTGTCAAGCCATCTCTTGTTAATAAATCAAGGAAATTGAAGGGCAAAATATGATCTTTTATAAATCCAATGAATTCATATATCATAGACCATCAAATTTTTGTAGAAAAATAAGTCAATTCTCATTGGTTTTAATCAAGAAGATCATTAGTTTGGAATGTGATTCAAAATCTAGGATGGACTAATTTATTTATACAAATGGTAGGAATTTTATTCAAAACTTGTGAATATGTTTTATGCATACCTGGAGTTTTTCCCTTATGAGAAAAGAGATACTGTCAAAACTTTTTCAATGGAGAATTTATGAAATTTTTCTCAAAACACTGTGTAGAGTGATTAGATGTGTCATACAAAAGAGAATATGAGGATTGAAAAATATTTTATCTTGTTAATCATGATCAATTAAAATTTCAAAAATCTTTGCATGAACTGACTTTTAATGGAATGACCATGAGAACATTAGCTATAGATTTTAATGTAAAATATATGATTCTAGTTAAATTCATTCAAAATTTGACATGTCTAATAAAAGGGGATTTTAGTATCCTGAGGAATCAAGATCTATATTTATTTTTTTATTAAAAATTATTTTTAAATAAATATTTGCAGATATTTTATGAGACATATGGTTGAGTTGTGTAAGCCAGTTTTAAGGTTTAGTTATTTACCTTATCCTAAACACATTTTGGCCTTACTAGAGTATGAAGGATTAGGTCCTAGGGGGGGAATAATAACATCATCTGATAGATTTTGACTTACTCAATTTGTTTTAAGAAAACGAGAGTTAAGTGGAATCCCTATAAAGAATAATGGGTGGTTAACTTAGAAAATATATATGAAATGTTTAATCCAGTAAAGTACCCTATTAGACCGATAAATCTAGTGTATATAGGTACTGAACCTGATGAAGTTGTGGAGTATTTATATGATAATGTTTCTCTTTCTAAATAAGTATAATATGAAGTATATGTTGAGGAAGAGGAAAAAAATAAGATAGGTAAGTTGTAGACCTTGATGAATAATCTAGAGTAACTCATAAGGATGAGCCTAAATATGAAACTTCTACTGAATCTGAAGTATTTGGGGATAAATCAGAAGGATAAATTATTATTGGGTGTAATCCTAGACATATTGTACCAAGTTCACCTTATAAAGAGGATAATTACCTTGGATATCTTATTTTTTTCATAGACTATTCTGATTTTGATGATGATGATCATAGAGGTAGTCCACTTGGAAATGGTGGATTTATCATCCTTTCTACTTAGAGAAGTATAGAAGAAGATTTGATTGCTAAGTATGAAATTGAATAGGTAATTGAGGCATATTATATACATTATGTTGATTAGACTATTTATAATATATTTGGTCCTACTCCCACCAGATAAGGTGAGGTGTCTCAACTTATTATTAAAGGTGATATATTAGAAAATTCTGAGATATTAGTGGAGGATGCATCATAGATAGATGGTAGGAATTAGGCTAGTGATCCACATACCGCTGCTCCTACAACCTCCATTCCTTCTAATTAAAATCCATCTATGGATAAAATGGTTGTGTTCAAATCATAAATGATAGATTTTTTTCATGTAGGTATTTGTTATTTTTGACAACTCCTTTCAAAAAGTGTGAAAATATGATATTTCTGAAGTTTTTTATTTGGTGATCAATCATCTTCATCCTAGATTTAATTTCATAATTGGCATGATGCATAATGAGATTATATATTTTAGATCTCATGTTGGTTCTCCTCAATCCCATCTATCTGACATGATGATTTAGTTATACCAATGTTTTATGAATTTTGTGTTTCATCATACTCCTATAACTCCTTCTGTTCATATTTTTCATTCATTTTTGATGAATAGAAGTTTTAAATAAATCATTCAAGATTAGTTGAAGTAAATTTTTGATGTGTTTAGAATGACCAGAGAAGTTGTGTTTGATGGATTTCAAACCCATTCTTCCATGAAATTAGCATTTGTTCGTGAGGATTCTAAATATGTTGGTCAAGATAGAAAAACCATCAAAAGAGAAATTGATTATTACTTGAGAAGAATCTTCACAAAGTTATATATAAAAGGGTTGTTTAGAATTTTTTCCTTGGACTTAAATATTTAATCTCTAAATTGGTCTTTTAAATACCAAGTTTACATTATTATATCTATAAATTTAGTTTTGGAAGCTTTCATGGAGAATAAAGATCATTTTCTTCATGATCTAGAGCACAGTTCTGGGGTAGTCAGTGACTTAACCCGATTGATAGAACCCTATATATATACTTATCAGATGGATATTCTAACTACTTCATCTATAACTTTATCCCTACCTCTTACCTTCTGTATCATTAATCATTTTAGACTAACACCTGCACAATCCTTTTAAAAACTTTGCGTATTTCCATATGTGCGGTTCATGGTGAGACTACTCCTTTTTTTGTCCTCAAACTACCACTTCTCATACCTATATGAACAATGGAAAGGAAAATATAATTAATAAAAATTTCACATATGTCACTTATTCAGATTCATAATATGATATTTTTTAGGGAAGTTTAATATTTGTTTATATTTTTTTGTAATCTATTTTTTCTATATTAATGGAATACTCTGTTTTATTCTCATATTTTTGTATTCTTATTCGTATTTTTTTATTTTACAATTAATTTTATTTTTGATAATTCTAAAAGGGGGATAAATATTTTTATTTTTGATCAATTAAAACAAATTGGATTCATTGGATAACTTTTCATGATTTTTGGAACTTTCTAAATAGTTAATTAAATACTATGTGAATATACTTTTGTGGTATTCAATTCATCTCAATTTAAATGTCATAATTTGTGATCATAAAAAAGGAAGAGATTATTGTATTAGACGAGAAATACTTATTTTAATGATCCAGAATCATGTTTATATTGTTATTAATGAATTTCATGTTTTCTAATAGTTACTTTTTTTCTGGGGATTACTCACACAAATGGATAAGTCTTGAGATTATTGTATCACATTAGCGTGTAAAGTTCAAGTTACAATTTCACCTTACTACATGTTATACTTCATCTTACCATATGAAAAAACTAATTACCATGAGTCATATGAGAAAAATTTGTCTAAGTCATGAAATAACCACACATTGAAGATTCAACTTATTATATGAAAAAAACACCTTACTGCATGAAGAAATCAATTTATCATGCCAAGCTATGTATAATATCTCATAAATTAATATACCAACCATTTCTATTTTTGTATAGATATTATAAATAAACAAATGAACACATGAAGGCATGGAATGACCATGTCAAGTTGACATGACACTCCTTCAGTAAATCAACTACATGAAAAAGGACTATACGAGTATTATTCTAGGTCATGGAATCATCTACATAGAAATTTCCTACTTCAATGAGATCACCTAAACAATAAATAAATATGTGAATAAACCTTATACTTTAATATGTAATTTTATATATGAATAATCGACTTTGGCATTCTCGCAGAGCATTTCAAATCTTCAATGACTAGTTTTTGAAGTATTAAATGAAGTGCCAATGCATTTAATATTGAATTTATTGTTCTCCAATGGATAATTTTGTATTAATATAATTTTAATAAGAAAATATTATCATGTGAAGAAGTTATTTAGATAAGTGAACATACATTCTCTTATAAAGAATAATAGGGGATCGTACACATTCATCTATGCTATAGAAAAGACTCTATGACAAACTATTTTATTGAAATTTCTATGAAAATTATCCAAGATTCTTCTAAAAAAATTAAAGGACTCTAGACAAGATAATCTATTCATATTGAGCTACATAACATTTCTTATCTTATATATCTTACATTTTCTATCTTAGTTATTCTTTCAAGCTTCATTTTTATATCACTCTATATATTCATAAAACATAGTCTCCCATACTAAACTGGAGATTTATTAACACTCTCTCTCAATTTTATTCATATTTATTCCCATAAAAAATGTGAAAGAGGTCATGTGTGAGCTATACTCATTTTATCCCACAAATAAGAATTGAAGAGGCTTTTTTCCCAGATTGCCTTGTGTTCTATTATTTGTAAAACCTAATCCAGGTTATGGATCAGTTTATTTTATAATAAACTACTTGGAAGTCAGTGATTTGAAAGTATATTGGATTAAGTATTAGCTTGAGACTGAACCCCTTGTTAATTTATTTTGTGCTTTATAAATTTTTTTCTTGATTTTAAATAAACCTATTTTAATTTTATTAATTGTTAAAAAATATATACTCTGATAGTTAACGTAAATTATCATTTTTTATACTGTGTTTGATATTAATAGATTAGTTTTAAAAGTAAAATTATTTTCAAAATTATTTTCATTGAGATATTACTGAGCTTTTAAGAACCTTTTCAAATGATGAAATTATACATTTATATTATTTTTGTTAACTGGGTGATTTTATTAAATTATGGGATTTAGTTTTTAAATTATTTTTAAATATAAATTTTATTAGAAAATAAATTCAACCCCAATTGAGTTTTAAACTTCAACCAATATTTCATCATTTCAATATGGCATAACTGATAGAAAAGAAATGGGTTTCAAGAAGGTTTCTTCATTAATAATTTAACTTGTGAGAAAGAAACAAATTTTATAGAATCATCCTTAAATTATCATAATAAAAATTCATCCAAAGAATAAAAGTGTATGGTATTATTGGATAATTTTCCTAGTATATAATAAGTAACACTAATGGATTTTATCATAGATGTATTTTTTTAAAGACTACTGAACATTTCTTGAGGAAAATTCCCTTTTCCCATTGAAATCATTTATTTTTTTAAAAAAACCCCTATATATTAATGAAAAAAATTTCTTTGAAAAGAAACTTGAAATTTCTTTTAAGGAAGCTTTAAATAATTGGTTGGTAATTACAGTGTGAAATTATATTCATTCCATGTATTTTAAAATAAATATTCCTTTCACATTTATGGTAAAAACTCAAAAGTACCTCTTTCATAAAAAAGAAATAAGATTTATTTTAAATTTCATTTATAAAAATAAATCATTGTATAAAATAAAATAAAATAAAATAAAATAATTATATTCAAATATAAGAAAATATACTTTAAAACATTTTTAAAAGAAATGTATATTAGAGGAAAATAATTCTCAACCAAAGAGAGAAATAAAGTCATTTTTCCTGAAAAACATTCATTCCATATCTTGAGTTATTAAAGAGTGGAAAATTAAAGTAGAACATTTAATCTCTAAAAATAACCATAGGGGAATAAAATTTATGGGAATATTTGGAGATAAGATATAAATTTTCATCATTATGAACATAATCATAAATATTCCTATTAAACAATGACATTGTAACATAAATACCTTACCACTTTGGTAATTTTAAAATCAAAACCTCATGAAAGAGAGAACCTTAAATGGATATGTAAATTTTTATAATGTTATTGATAATAATCATAAAATACATTCATGGGAATTATATACACAACATAAAAGAAACAATTAGTGAATATGGCTCGTGTATCAGAGAAATAAAAGTGAGATGAAAAATACCCTACCTCAAGTTTGACTTTATTTGAAAGTTATCTAATATAGAATAAGTTTAAATTTGTTATTATTATATACTAGAGTCATGTAAAAACTTATAATATCAAATATTATAAATTTATAACATTTTAACACCCATTTATTAATAATTCATTATTAAAATCATAGTTTTTGGGTGTTAACTGTTTCATTTTTTATGAGAATTTTGGGTTTATAATTCTAGTCCTTATATTTAGATCATGGTTCCATAATATCTAGAATGTTAATAATGATATAAATAACATTTATATTCATTATATATATATATATATATTAAATTCATCAAAAAAATTTATAGATAGAAAAATTAGTTATATTGTTCATTAAGATAATAGGTTGTATGTACGCATAAACACTGTTTTCACTTTTCAACGGATGGAATGAAATAAAGGTAACTAATAATTAACCTTTTCAGAATAAAAATTATATTATATATATTCATTAAATATATCCTTATTTCCATCCATATATAGAATAAATTAAAAATGAATCACATCACTTCGTGGAGGTGGTAATCGACACGTACGCATGAGCGACATTATCATTTCCAACAGATTGAAAGGTAAGAAGGTAGATGTGATATTATAATTATAGAATAATAATTATTTTATAAATATAATTTATAAATATTATACCCACCATAATACCCATCCATAAAATATGGTGATGGAAAATGAATTGTATCTCTATATGGAGGTGGTAGTCCACACATATGCGCGAGTGATATATTCACTTACCATTTGATGGAAACGAGGGTGATTAGTGGTGGTTAAATAATAATAATAACATTTAAGTATATTTAATATATTTAAGTTATTATTTTATTATGGATATCACATATTTATATGATGAAAAAGAATTAATAATTTAAAATAGGTTGAGTGGGATTATTACCACTTCTTCAGTTGGCCTCCTTTAGATCCTTTCTTCAGGAACCTTGGAATGATATTTTTCAAATATCATAACCTCAATGCATGTATAGGTAAGTTTATAAGATAATTGGTTTGGTTTGGTCGAGATATATGTCTCAAAGTGGTGTAAGGAAGAGAAAGGTTGGGTGTCATTTTATAAGTAGAGGAGATGAAACATTTGGAATTTCTTAAAAGATTAAAATATAATACTGTCATTCTCAGAAAAATGATTTAAATTTTCAAGATATTTGAATTTGGTATATTATGAGGTTGAAATATATCCAGTAAATAGTATTTAAACAATTTTAATAGTAAAATTTACACTTATCTCTTGGTTTTATCCCATAGTAAGTTGTTTTAACTTTAACTTTAGTGACAAATTTTTAAAGTTTTTACCATTCATTATAACCAAAAAAATGAAAATGTCCACATTAAAACATTTTTACATGATGAATAAAAATATTTAATCCATTTTATCAAATTAAATTCATATAAGTGGAATAATTTAATTTAAAATTAAACCTGTAAAATGCAAGGAAAATCATTTTTCCAGAAAAAATGATTTCTTAAGCAGAAAAAGTTTTTATACAAAAATACAACATAAAATTAATTACAGTAAAGTAAATTAGATTGTTAATAATATAAATAAACTAATTTTACTTTTAAAACTATTATAAAATAAAATTTAACTTTTTTAGATTCTTTAAATCAAAATATATTTTTCAATAAAAATTAGTATTTATCACTATTCCTCAAAAAATCTATCTTTTTAGAAAATTATAAAAAATTCCCTCTAAGATGTTTATTGTGTGATGATTTTAAAATTTAATTTAATTTTTTCAA
Source organism: Viscum album (assembly GCA_963277665.1). Lineage (NCBI taxonomy): Eukaryota > Viridiplantae > Streptophyta > Magnoliopsida > Santalales > Viscaceae > Viscum > Viscum album. The sequence continues at coordinate 193,049,588 of OY728137.1, read as the reverse complement.
ATACATTTTATAAAATTGGTATAAATTAATTATATTATTTACTTATAAAAATAAAGAAAAACCCATTTTTGAGGAAAAAATATATTTTTAAAGAATAATGACTTTACTAAAAATTGAGTACTTATTTATCAATATATATTTTTTATATACAATGCTTTTATATTTTTTTAAGTAAAGTGGATATTCATATTCATGTTTCTATTTTATGACTTGGTTATAATGGTATAGTATATTATGGTTTATTTAGACATGGGGCAGCGTGTATGGCAAGCTATTGAAGAAATTAAATTCATTCAAAGAGAAATGTATCATAAAATACCAAGGTTTTTAGTAGGGAATATTGTGTCCAACCCTAATATTATATATAAAGTTTTAAATCTAGGTAATTATATTGGTATGTGGGTCCAATTATCTATCAATAAGGCAATGTCACCTCTTCCGATAATCTAGTGGGTGTTTTCATAAATAAATATGATATTGTCATGCAGGCCAAACCAAAAATGGGATCTTGAGGAACTATCATGAAAATAAACTAGATAAGGCTTTTATTTCTTCATAATAAACTTATCCCAAAGATATTTCCTTGATATTTCCTCATAATATAACTTATCCTATAATCATTAAATTTTTTCAGATGTGTTATTGAGATTGATTCCCCCTCATTAATAGGCTTGACCAACCTAGCCCAATTGGTCCAGTGATTCCACCCCTCTTACTGATAATCCCAAATAAGAGAGTTTAGAAAACATTTAACATTATTAATAATAATATTTTGAGTCTTATAAACTGAAATATCATACATTGGGACAAAAGTTAGCAAACTATTATCCAAAGTGATACACCCTCCAAAAGAGAGAAATCTATTTCTCCAATTCAAAATACTTCCAGTGATTATTTTTCAAAATCCATCAAAGTGATGTATTCAAATCCTTCCATCAAAGAGTGGGGAACAAAGATATTCCATTGGAAATTGTCTTTTGGTGATTCCAAGATTATCCTCAATTATCTTGGAGCTATTTTTAGGACAAGATTTAGAAATAAAGACATTAATGTTATTATTTTTGATGATTTGGATTCTCCTACAACTGTAATATAAAATTGTTAATTATAATGATGAATATACTAGAATTACATATAACTAATTTCTTATTATTTAATTCATTATAGTTTTTCTTCCAATTTCCTTTCATTCCACATGATAAGTAGATTACATCTTGTTCTTTTTATTACCCCTTGATCTTATTTAACTTGATCAAGAATTGTATAGATTATTTAAACTTATAGGTAGTCTTAGGATCATTTAATTTTATCTTCATCTTGTTCTCCATAAGTAAGGAATTATTTTCACACTTCATGTCCTTATCTACTTGGAAGAGAAGAGTAATGAAATCTGGGAGAGGGTTCTAAATTTTATTGATATTTAAATTCAAAACAAAACTAGATAAGATCCAGGGGAGTGAGGCAATAATGAGATCAGTGTGAAATTAATCTGGAAGTAAAACACCTAGTATTACTAGACACTTAATATAGAAAATAATTTTGACTATGTGAGGCCTAGATGAATCACCCTCTCTAAGTTTTCTTATAAAGAGTACCTAGAATATCTCAAACCACTATTATCTTTCTCTCTCCTGATAAATATCAAGGAGAATATTGAGTATTCTATATGAATCCATGATATCATGAGATCTTATGAGTTTATCAAATATGAATGAAATCATAAAACACTAGAAATTAATCAAATCATCCAATAATTTTTTATAGATAGTAAAGTTTTCATCACTCACCTCCTTATCAGGAGAATCAGTAATTATGGATTATAGCACATAAAACTTCCGTTCAAGGAATAATGTAATGTGTAAGCTCCTATACCATTCATAGAAGTCACTTCCAGTAAGGATATTTTATTTTTTATAAATTTATTATAGGAGTAATTTCATTTATGAAAATTCCATTTAACTACAACAATATAAGTATGGGGGGCTATCGGCTTTGGTCGAGGGCTCTCGGGATAGCTTAGGGTTTTCCCCTTCTTTGGCGGCGGCCCTTCGACATCATCAATGGCGGCCCTTAGGCTTCATCAATGGTGGCTGTCTCCTTCTTCAGATGGTGGCCCTTCAGCTTCATCAGTGATGGCTGGCTCTTTCTTCAGATGACGTCTTCAGCGGCAGCGGGCTTCAATCCATGGCGGTCGAGCTTCAATCTAGGAGTTGGTAATGGCTTCGCATGATAGATCAAGATTTTATTTCATTTCAGCAAGGTTTAGGTGACCCTGGTGGTGGACCGACTGCTTAGAATCTATGATAGAGGTGATTATATGCTCGTGACTTGTGAGGTGGAAGTGCTTTGGGACAGCGTGATGTCCTCCTTTCTAGATCTGGCTCAAATATGGTGTCACAATGGATGGAGTGATGGGCATAAGCGATACATAGGCTTTTCTGGGCCTCTTGTTGCATCGTCGGAGGAGATGCGACGGACGATATGGCTTCGGGTGGCTGCGGGGAGTGTTGTTGATCTGCTTCAAATCTGGTCTTAGACCAGATCTAGTAGGAATGGGTTCTGTCCGATGGAGTGCATGGATGCAGGGGTCGTGGACGACGTCGCATGTGTCGGTTGGTGACAGGGGTGAGTGGATCTTGGGTGTTGGGATAGGGTTGGATCTATTTTGTCCCATGATGGATCTTGGGTTTTGTAATGGTTGTTTATACCATTGGGCCTTCAGGCTATTGTTTTTTTGGTCTTCTGACTGCATGGGACTCCATTCCATGTGGTTGATGTTTGGTTTGGGGCTTTATGTCATGTAATGGGTTCCCTCTCCATTCAAAAGGGGCTTTTCTTTTTTCTATTTTAATAAATAGGGATTTTCCCTAAACTTTATGCTATAACAATATAAATGCATAAATATGTACTTTATATTCATTACTAAAATAATTGAGAAGAAATAATTTAATTTAATTATTAATCTTCCACTATTTTATTAATTCCCAATATCCCTCACAATTGGACATAGAATGTCCTATCACATGGACATTCTAGTGGAATCCCCAATCTGGAAATCCTATTTTGTATTTCCTTAACACTTTTCTCTAAGTTATACTAAATTTATGTTCGGTAATATACCCTTGATAATAACTGAGTTAAGTTGACCCAAAACATTAGTTAGAACTCCTTGATAATTTAAAAGCACCCTGAATTTTTCCATAAAAGAACTGTTAACTATGGTTTTATCCAAAAATAAAGTAATGGAATGATTTTTTAACTTAATATTTATTTGAGGTATTTATTTTATTATTATGCATAAATTTTATTTTTAATATTATGAGGGTTTTATATAATTAATTAACCATTTTTTTTAATAAAATATAAAATTAAGCATAATATAATTTATTTTAATTCTATCTCACGTGCTTGCTAATTTAGGAACTTATGTGATCATGATAAAGCATCCATAAAATTGACCATGAATTTGAAATTAAAAAAATACATAATTTTTCATGATGATGAGACTTCTAATGGTTAATTTATTAAGAAGATAATAAATCAACCTTGTACCTAGGGGAATAAACTCCTTGATTTTTTATTGGCTTGAGTTGTAATATTCCACAATTTACCTTTATATCTCTTGGGTTTATTCAACCTTGTCTCAAGTCCTAAACCATATCTTTTCCTTGGATCTCCATCCATAAATTTTTTACTCACATATAGGTGAGGGGAAAATTTTGAATGGTTAAGGTGATTTACCAAAATTAAATTATGGGCATGCTGGTCCTACATAATAAGGGGAGAGGGATGACACACATGATATCATTTTAATTTAATAATAATAATTGCAAGGAATCCATGAATTAATTAAGATAAAAGAAATCCAACAAAAACATTAGTCGGTCTAAGCTCATGATCATCCATGCATGCAATGAAATCACATTCATACAAGTTATAATATATTTAAAATCTCTCTTTTAATTAAGATATTTTTTTCTTGAATTAATAATTAAAGGAATTATTATTTATTTATTTATTTATCTTGATTTATTAATAAAATCACTCCTAAATATACATAAGATAAACCATCCATTTAAATTTCAATAAACCTTCAATTAGGATTCAACTTAGTATATATCCATCTGATATTTGTGGTTCCTTTTGTGGTCATTAATAGTGTATTTACACTCTATGTAGCATACATGATGATTATTGTATTTTCACAGTGTATAAACACACATGTAACTTATATTGTGTGTACCATTTTAAATTCTCATGTAATATACACATCCTGTAAAACACCATATAACATGTATATATGAATTTTATGTGAAATCAATTAAGAATTTATTATTCTATAAATTCTTGTCACATGGAGTGTATGCTAGCTACATGCCATATTTTTCATTTTTAATGTCAACATTAATTTTCTTTCACGTAATTAATCTTATACATTTATATCCCGACTCAGCATGTACTATGAAAAAATAGGTATGAGTTACATGATGTGTACACTGGCTACATGGTATGTAACTACTTCTTTTAAATCCCATGTTATACTCCTAAAGACTTGGAATGTAATATGGATGGGGTAATATAATGTTACACAACATGTAACCCATCTACACATCATGTATCACAACTGGCTCTGTGTTAGTTGGATTTAGTTCACAACATGATTTGTTATTAATATATGTAGGGTAATTTGACTACAGAACATATGTGAAATATGTTGGTTAAACCATGTAGAGTTACATGACATGTATAGTGGTTACATGTTATGTAACCCCTATTTCAAAGGCATTATTCCTTTCTTCCAATTTCCACCATTTGGGCTCAAATCAAAGGCACCATCAGATGAGTGGACATCTATGAGCATAAGATAAGTGGTTATAATGTTTTCTCCTAAAATTAAAGATGTTTTTATTATTGTGTGTGACTTTTAGTTGGGTTGACATACCATGCGCTCAACCTAAAAAATAATTAAATATGTTTCATCCATAAAAAATGAAATAGAACCTTCTTTAAGTCATTATTGGTCTATTCACTCGTGGACCAAGACTTTTTCCACCCTTAAAGGTGTGTGTGATCTTGGATGTAAATTGGAAGGTTAAAGAGGTAACCCTTAAGTGCCTTAGACATGATGTTTAGATTTGTGTGTGTGACCAATAATTCCCAGGATATACTATAGAATTATTTAGGAAATGATGTTTAGAATCTCACACCCTTTATTAAATTAGTTTTTATGAATATAAAATTGAATTAAATAAAATTGATAATGGAATGCCTAATGAAATTACCCATTGGATTTTATTTGAAAAGACTTAATGGAATGTCTATGGTAAATCCCTCTTATATTGGATTTGATGATACATGTGAAATGTATTAGGGAAATCCCATTTGGATTCAATTATATTACACTTGTTTGGAATGCATCAGGGAAACCCCTATTGGATTAGGAATTTTATTGATGGTTGGGATGACAAGGATGCACTCCTTAAATCCGTTTGGGCCTAATTGAGTTACAATGGATAGAGACATTAAGATTAGGTTGAAGCACATAAGGCCAGCCTTAGGTTTCACCTTGGAACCTGAGGGTTGATGGATTATTTTTTTATTTATCTTTTTTTTTCATTTTATTATGAACCTCTACATACACTTATTGCTCAGACTGAATATGCTTTAGATTCCATTGGAGATGGCCTATTGAGCTGTACTCACACCCTGCTTAGGCCACCAATTGTTACCTGATAAGACTTCATGGTTGTATGTCAGGACAAGGGAAATCACTCTATTATTGGGGTTTTATTAGAAAGCTGGGAAGAAGCATGGGTGATAGGTACTAGCTAGTAATCATGACCAATTTTGAGGAGTCTTATTGTTTTATTATTTTGTTATTTTGGTCTATTGATGTGTATGATCCACCCATAGGGGATATTTTTTTTATAACCACGTTAATTTTTATATATTTATGTTTGATATAAATTTTTTTTAACACCCTGATATTTAAAAAAAATATGATATTCGATAGAGTATACGACACATAAGACCAAGCTTAAACGACCCATGAAATATATTACCATTATAACCTAACCATTAAATTGGAAGGTGTGAGTAATATTAACTACTTTATGAAATATTTATAAATTTTTTTTGATAAATTATTAATAAATAATCAATCGACTTTTAATAAAGGTATTTTATTCTATAAAAAATATGTTTCCTTCAAAAATATTTTTTATTTATTTTTAAGTGAAAATAATATAAATAATTAATGGAAGTTTTATAAATTTTATTATATAAAATGAAAATATTTTTTTAAATCATCATATCAAAATTAACTTAGGGTGAAATTTTGTGATTTTCCTAAAATGTTGGATTTTTAGTGAATATAGAAAATTACCGATTTCTGAAAAACTATCATTTCGTTTAATTAAATAAAGTAATTTAAAATTTACATTACATTTTGGATTTGGTATTAAATTTTAATATGAGAAATTTTATTAATAATAATATAATTAATTTCATTTTAATCATCATTTTTAATTATTTTTGTATAAGTTTATTATTATGCCTAAAAACATGATTTTTCTGCAAATTATTTTTAAATGAATAAAGTTTATCAATTTTTATTAATTAAAAACCCCTATAAAGGAAATATTTAAATTAAATTAATATATTATACATCTATTTATATTAATTTAAATTAATATAATGATTATTTATATTAATAAATTTAATTTACGGCCATCTATTGCATGAAAAATATATATCTTGAAAAAATATTTTTCGACGCATTTTGCTGGTTTAATTTAAAATTTAATTCTTATAATTATATTATTAAAAATTTATAAAATTGATTAAATATTTGGAATCATAATAATTAATATTATGAAATAATGTCAACTTAATTTTGGTCATAATGAATTGTAAAAATAGTAAAAAAACTAGTTACCGTGGGGAAAAACTAAAATGGTAAAAGTGAGTAACCTTAGAGGTAAATGGAATAACAATTTTTAAAAAAATTATTTTTGAATGGATAAAGTATGAATCAGGAATATATCCTCTCCAATATATTATTTATCAATTTTTATGTACTTCTCTTGAAAGTGACTTATCATTATTGAATAGTTCCGGTTATTTACAAAAATGACACTCCTCAATTATAAAAGAAAACACGTCCTCTCAATTATTCACACCTATAAGGAAATTTGAATTGAAAAAAACACTTAAAAATATCTCCCAAAAATCCTTATCCACATTATAGAGCTTATTTTCTTCCCAAAATACCAACCATAGGGCCCTTAATAAGAGGTCCAAAGGAGGTTCTTCTATGAAAAGGTGATTATCTTCACCAAGATCCTTCTTTTTACTTGTTAATTTTTCACCTTAAATAATGTATTAAAAATTAAAATATAATAAAAACAATATATATTATAAAAAAATATGTTATTATGTTTATTTTATAATATTTATCCATCTCCTCTTCTAGAAAATGGGAAACAAAACCATCGTTCATGTGTTTGACGGACTACCGCCTCACGAACCGATGTAATTAATTTTATATCATCACCTATCAAGGATGTTCATGATTATGAATTTAATGTTTATATATGATATTCATGAAATATTAATCATTATGGAAAGTAACAAAGAATATACCTTCTTACCTTACTATCTATTGAATAATGATAAGATCGTTCGTGTTTACAATAGACTACCACCTCATGAAGTGATGTGATTCATTTTTTATCACTGCATCACATGGATGGTATATGAAAATGTATTTAAATAAATAATATTATATTTGTGATGTAATTATTATTATATAGATATAAAATAATACTTACCTTATTTCCATCATGATCTTTAAAAAATAGAAATGTTACTCATGCGTACGTATGACCTACCATCTCCATGATTGTAATGTAGTTCATTTTTCATAACCATATTTCATGGTTGGTTTTAAAAGTATAATTTATGTAAAAAAATGATAAATTTTTCATGATTATTATTTTTTATATGATGTACCAATCACCCCTTTGACCACGATCAACACACCAATTCTATTTTAAAATTATGAATTGAGCATCCTCAAAACACCCAACATTAACATAATTGAATGAGTAATTAAATATGTAAGTAAAATAAATGGATTAAATGGTTTAGGTATAACAGATTAAACTTGTAAAATTTTATTAAGAAAAAAACTAATTTATATAATCTTATTAAAGACAAGATAAATAACATACATGATAATTCTAGACTCGATGTTAGGTATTTCTCATCTCACTTTTACTTTTATGAGATATATGTCATATTCACAACTTATTTCTTTTGTGTGGTGTGTATAATACCCCTTGGGATGTTATATCATGAATTTATTTATCCTAATGTTATTTAAAATGTCATTTGAAGTTACTTCTTTCATAGGGGTTATGATTCAAATTTTACCAAAGTGGGAAGGGTTTATTTCACAATCACCTATTTATTCAATATTGTTTATGTTTAAGCCTCCCTTGGAGGAATTTTTTGATATTTATATATTATAAAAATTATATTTTCTACTCCTATGGTTATTCATGAAATTTTCAAGTAATAGTTCCACTTTATCTCTCTTTGTTACTTAAAGTGATTGAGAATTTTTTTAAGATAATATGAATTTATTTTCCACTTCAGTAGGAAATACTTTTTCATCCATATCCATGTTTTTTAAAAATATTTTCAAAAATATTTTTAACATTATAGAAATGATTTATTAATGAATTTTTTACACATTTTTGACTTTTTACAATTTTTTTTGAAAGTAATCTTCTTGTATTTTTATGAACGAGGCACTTTTTAACATTTTTACAACAATGTGAATGATTTTTTAACTTATATAGCATGTATAGAATTACTCATCATCCTAAACACTAAATTATTTGAAGATTCATTTTTAATTTTACATGTTTATTTTTAAATAAATTTTTTTTCTTTAACATTCTGTAATTTTTTTATATTTTGAAGAAGTGATTTCAAAATGAAAAGGGTATTTTTTTCAGGAAATATTCCATGTGATATTTTAATTAAATTTTAATTAATGATGAAAACCTTTGATATTATAGATTGCTTCTAAATTATGTATATATGTCTCTCACAGATAAACCTATCTTGTTCTCCCATAATTTTATGGGGGTGATACATGCCTTATGCTAATTCTCAAATTCCATCATTATAAAATTTTCATTTGATTATAATGTGAGGAAAGATTATGAAACCCATTTGGTTTCTATGGGAAATTTTTATGTTTATGCCCTATAATTGATTTCTGTTTCATGGACCACATAATCAGGAACAAGTTCTGATTGGTGCAATCATATAGTTATCTAATTCATTGGGTAATGATTTAGTATTATGAGGCTTCAGGTATGGGATTAGGGTGTAAAAATAATCTATTAAGGGACTTTTTCTACCATGTTATATTGTCTAGGTAGTTCACTGCAAAAAGATAACTCAATTAGAGGGGGTCATAACCCCCTATAAACAAATTAATGGTGGTTATTAGGAACCACCACTAATGTGCCCGCCAACTATTGTTAGAGGCAGTTTTGAAGAACTACTGGTAAAGTGTTACCTAATTTAGAGGTAGTTATATTAGAGGCGGTTAAACCCCCTATGCTGTCACCACATAATCTCAGTTTAGAAGGGGTTTTAATCCCCTCTAATTTGTTTAACAAGTTATAGGTAGTTGAAAACTACCTCTAATTGGATTATAAGTATTATTTTAGGGTCGGTTTTGATAAATGCCTCTATTTATAGTTAAATCAGAAGGGGGTTAAAACCCCCTCTAATTGAACCACATGCCACATATTAGAGGATGATTTCAAACTGCCTCTAATTATTATTAATTTTTCCCATATTTCTCCATCAACACTTCCCGTTCGCACCCTATGATCCCCCCTACCCCCTCCCATTCTCCCCAAGAGGCCCCTCCCCCTTCCATTATTGTACCGATCTAGTTTTCCCATCCCCCCCCTCCATCCTCAAAATCTTCATTTGTTCCCCCCGCTCTCCCCCCGTTCACCGAGAGGGTCCCCATCATATTTTCCCATCCTCCCTCAAGTCACCAGTTTTCTCACCTGTTACCAATCTTATAAAACTTTAGAAGAGGTGGGTTTTGAACCCTGTATCCACACTATATAGAACCCCGCCTCTACCATCGGGCCAATTTGATTTCATGATATTTATTACACTTTTTTATATTTATATCTATTAGCATGCTAATTTAAATAAATATTTTTTGTATAAATATTTAAATACAAAAAAATATATAGCATATATATGTTTATATAAATTAATATATACATTTTTATATTATGTATTTATATTATAATAAATTTATATTATATTCAATTTATACATTTATACAATATATATATATATATTATATATGTATATACATACATTTGAGTAAATATATTTTATAATTCTATTTATATTATGCATATACATATATGTATTTAAATTATTTATACATAAATACATATTTATATATTATGTACTTGCTTATTTATATAATATATTTATATAATGTCTTTAAAGATATATTTATAAAATGTATTTAAAATTATATTTATATAATTTATTTCAAAACATATATTTATTATTATGTACATTAATATATATTTATTGGTTTAAATTGTATAATATTATATAAAATTAATATAAAATTAATATTATATGAAATAAATATATATGAAATAAAATTTAAAAAAATATTTATATTATATATAATTAATATTATATGAAATACAATTTATACAAATATTATATATGAAATAAAATATATACAAATATTTATATAATGTTATATGAAATACAATTTTATATTATACATAATTAATATTAATATTATATATAATTAATAATATATGAAATACAATTTATAAAAATATATAATTAATATTATATGAAATACAATTTATAGAAATATTTATATAAAGTATTTCAATACATATATTTATTATTATGCACATTAATATATATGTATTTCAATAAATATGATTGTATAATATTATGTATATTAATATATATGTATTTCAATAAATATAATTATATAATATTGTGTACATTAATATATATTTATTTGTTTAAATTGTATATCATATAATATTATTATATATAATATAAGACCATAAACATATTTTTTAAAAAAATATTTATTATTATTATTATTATTATTATTATTATAATAATATAAATTATAAAAACTACAAGCTTGGGTTTTTATATGATACATTTTTTAAATAAATTGTATATATATATATATTTATTTAAATTGTTCATGCTATTATATTATATATAACTAAATTATATAAAGTACAATTTATACAAATAAATATATAAAAATGTACATAAAATTATACAGTTATTTTTATGTATATATGTAAATACAATTAAATACATTCATATAATTGGAAATATATAATATAATTAAATGATATATATATATATATACTAAATTAATTTATAATTAATATGGTATACTAAAATATATATGAAATAATTATATAATATATATAAATTTTTATATAATAAAATATTTATAATATAATATATAATATATATATATATATAATTTTATCTATATTATATTTTTTGTAAACATTATATAATATTAATGTATTTATACATAAATATTCAGTAAAAATGAATTTAATATAATATATGTATAATATAAATCATAATATAAATATGTAGTATTTATAAATGAATATATAAATTTTATATATTTGAATAAATATATTTATAATTACATTTATATTATGTATACCAATATTTATATATGTATACATTTTTGTTTATATATAGAAGTTATTTAATGTTTTTATATAATGTATATATATATATGTGTTTATAATGTTGTTAAATAAATTTATAAAATGTGTTTATGTAATATATATATATATATATATCTCTCTGTGTGTGTGTGTGTACACACACACACACATATTATAAAATTTGAATTTATATGAGATTTATTTTAAAAAATAAATAAAAATTTTGAGGTGGTTAAAAAACCATTTAATCAAAGGGACTAGTGGCGGTTTATGAACCCCCTCTAATTTATTAAATTAAAGTGGGTTAAAAACCCCCTCTAATGTATTAAATTAAAGGGGGTTCAAAACCCCCTCTAATGTCATATATTACAGGGTTTTCACAACCCCCTCTAATTTCATAAATTAAAAACAGTTCAAAACCCCTTCTAATCTAAGGGATTAACGATAGTTGATAAATACACACTAATTTATTAGATTAGAGGGGGTTGTGATCCCCCACTATTTCCTTAAAAAACAATTTTCATGTTATATAAATATAATCTAATATCTAAATGAATAATATATATATATAGCTCCTCTAAAATCTAACCGAACATATAGGGGCACAAATTATTAAATTAACGATGTTTTTGACACAAATTCCTCTAAAATCCAAAAAAAATCTAAAAATTTTATAGGGGTTTGTGAACCCCATCTAAATTTTGTTATTAGTAGGGCTTGTGTATAACCTTCTCTAAAAACCGCCCCTAATCTATTATTTTTTTGTAGTGGTTATCCTTAACTCATGTTTATGTCACATTATAAGTTTCTTCCACATTTCATATGATGCTATAATCTTATTATACCATATTCTTTATGTTATGATCACATGTTATTACTCTTGAGCCATCTCTTTTATGATATCATGTTATACCTTTGACTCATAAGTTATGCTTCCTTATCATGTTTATTCCCTTACTAGTTTTTTTAGCTCACCCCTTTTGTCTATGTATTCCCCAGTTTCTCCCATATAGTTTCAGAAGATCTAAAGTGTTGAGCCCTCTGGAAGATTGTTGAATTATTCCTATGATTGCTGTTTTAATAATCACAAATCATCAATTAATTAATCCAGTTGGATTTCTCATACTCAAAATCTCTTAATGAATCTGTGTATATTGGATGGATATGTTTTTATCTCTTTGTTATTGATTTACAAGTATTCTGGAAGTGATCCATATCAAAGGACAACGGTCACACCGATCCATATCAAAGGACAACAGTCGCACCGATCCATATAAAAGGACAACGGTCTCACCGATGATGATCTAATGAGTCACCGAAGATGTCTCACTGATGCTGATCGAATGAGTCACCGAAGATGTCTCACCGATGCTGGTCGAATGAGTCACCGAATATGTCTCACCGATGCTGATCGAATGAGTCACTGAAGATGTCTCACCGATGCTGATCGAATGAGTCACCGAAGATGTCTCACCGATGCTGATCGAATGAGTCACCAAAGATGTCTCACCGATGCTGATCGAATGAGTCACCGAAGATGTCTCACCGATGCTGATCGAATGAGTCACCAAAGATGTCTCACTGATGCTGATCGAATGAGTCACCAAAGATGTCTCACCGATGCTAATCGAATGAGTCACTGAAGATGTCTCACCGATGCTGATCGAATGAGTCACCGAAGATGTCTCACCAATGCTGATGACCCACCGATCACTTGACACACTGATAGTCATAAACAACTGTTTGAATTTATTTATCTTTATTTAATCTAACCAACGGTCATATTAGGAATATTTTAAATGCTCTGTCATTTATTTAATGTGTGTTGTTGGATGTCAGGGAACCGTACCTCGTACCTGCAAAAAGAAATCATTTCCTTTGCCGGAGCACATGCTTTAAATAGAGGAAGGATGTGCTACTACAAAATGAGAAGAAATACAAGAAGAAGTGAGACATAAATAGAAGAATAGACAGACCATAAGGTGTGCTGAAAGAACAACCGGGTGTGAATGCAAAGAGACGACTGAACTTACATGAGGAACTATTTCATCAATGCAAACCAGTGAAGAGATGAGAACGAGATCATAAAACAAGAACTTCATCGACTACTTCTTCTCTATCTCTGAACCTGGAAGTCAAGGAAACAGACGATACTCTGTTTTCCAGAAAAAAACCAGAAGAGGACTCAGAGCGAATTCTGATCAATCAAAGGAGTCCAGAACTGCACGACAAATCACTAAAGCCATTTCTAAACTCTAAATATTTTCTCTTTGATTTATCCTTTTACATATTGAGCAGTGTGTGTTATCTGTTTTACACACACACTGTCTCCTGTACTCTAACTGGAGGATTTGTAAATCCTCACTCAATACTCTTACATCTTTTATTTCCCACTGGGATAGTGGTAGAGGTCGTGTGACCTGGACAGCTAGTTGCTGTTGTGTTTGTTCCCACGAATAACTGTGGTAGAGGTCTTGGACATGGACAGCTGGTTGCTGTTGTTATCCCCGATCCAGGGTGTGGATCATCTTTTTATAAAATCTTTTGAGAGGACTAAGTCTCGGATTGAGACTAAACCTCTTGGTTATATATGCTGTGCTATATCTTTCAAAGTTATTCTTTTATTCCGCTGCTAATCTCTTTAAAACCAAAACTGTTTTAAAGTCACTTTGATAATTAAATTTGCAAGTGTTTATATCAGTTGTAAATCAGTAAGTTGGTTTCAAAAGTTAATCAACCTTTCTGTTTTGATTAACTGGGAAATAATCAATCCCTCGAGAGCCCAACCGAACCCTTACTTTGATATAAATTCACTACAGTTTAATTCAGTATTTTATTTGGGGGTTTTAAGAAAAAGTTTTTAAAACAGAAATTTTAATTGGAACTCAATTCACCCCCCTCTTGAGTATCCACTCCGACCAACAATTGGTATCAGAGGTTGGTTTAAATATTTTCTAATTTTTTTTTCAACTGTGATTTTATTTGTATTTTAAAGTTCTTAAAATTTCTATTATTTCTAAATTTTTATCTCTTTAAAATCTTTACTTTAAGTTAGTTATCATGGATAATAGAGTTGAAGGTGTTGCTACCAATAGAACACCATTTTTCAATGGCTCTAACTATGCTCAGTGGAAAATCAAGATGAAACTTCATTTAGAAAGCATGGGTTTTGATATTTGGACTGCTATAGAATCTGAATATAAAATTCCTACTACTGTTAGAACTACTTGGAATGAAGCTACTAAGACAACCTACAATAATAATTATAAAGATATGAATGCTTTATACTTTGCTCTAGGAGATGAGGAATTTAATAGAATATCTTCCTGTAAAACTACATATGAGATTTGGGATACCTTAGCTGTTTCTCATGAAGGAACAACTAATGTTAAGGAGATTATATTGAACAGTTATACTATTAAGTATGATAATTTTAAGATGAAGCCTGATGAACCCATTTCTGATATGTATCTCAGGTTCAATGAAATTGTCAACACAATGACTTCTCTGGGAAAGGATGTTCCAGCAAAGGAACAAATCATGAGAATTTTGAGATGTCTACCTGAAAGATGGAGAGGAACCTCTGTCTCCATTAGAGAATCATGTGACATTGGTGAACTACCAGTCAAGGAACTAATTGGCAAGTTGATGATGTATGAAGAAGAACTAAAAGTGAACAAAGAAGAAGATGATGAACCTAGAAGGAAGTCTATTGCCTTCAAAACTACAACCTCAAAGAATAAGGATAAGGAAAAGCTTCAAGCTATCAATGAAAGTTCAAGTTGTGAAGACAGTGAGAGTGACTCTGACAGTGATGTTGAGATGCCTCACATTGCTAGAAGGTTTAAGAAATTTTATAGGAAGAAGAAGTTTTTCAGAAAGACAAACTACAAAGGTAAGTATGACAACAAGGGACATTGGAAAAAGGATTGGAATAAATTTGACAAATCAGATAAAGTTGTCTGTTATGAGTGCAAAAGGAAGGGACACATAAAAGTAGACTGTCCAAAGCTGAAATACAAGAAAAATCATGAATACAAGGATAACAAGTATAAGAAAGCCATGAAGGCTACTTGGAGTGTTTCTGAGGACAATTCTAGTGAATCCGAAGTTTCTGAAACTGAACACAGAAACAAGGAAAACATGTGTTTTATGACAAACACTTTTGAGGTAACTTTAGAAACTCATGCTTCTAATTCATATTATTCTGGAGATGATTCTGAATGTGATAAAATGTATAAATCTGAACTGTTTGAATATTGTGATATGTTAGAAGAAACCTGTAATGAGCTGAAAGAAAAATACAAAGGTTTAAAGAAATAGTATGCTTTAACTGTTAAACATAAATCTGATCTTGATATTGAAATGGAAAAGAATGCTCAGTTTCTTAAAGAGAACACTGAACTAAAATTATCCAATGAGCAACTCAAGAAATACTTAGAGAAATTTACAAATGGTAAATATACTCTTACTCAGATGCTAGGTAAGTAGATAGAACCTAGATACACTACTGGTATAGGATACCAACCTGGACAAAGGAAGATTACCAAAACTAGATTCATTCCTAAATCTGGACAGAATGTAGCTAGCTCTGGAACTTCATATGCTTCAACGAGTTATATTCATAGTTATGGATCTAATAAGATTTATCTTTCAAAATATGTTGATTCTAGAAATTCTATGAGACCCATTAGACAAATCTGGGTACCTAAAGTATTATTGGCTAACCTGTCTAGACCCAAGAAGATCTGGGTACCAAAATCATTTCCTATCTAAATCTGTTTTGTAGGAAACCGGCTTAAAGAGCTCCTGTAAAAAGACCTAGTACTTGGAAAGTGGATGTTCAAGACATATGTCAGGAGAATTATCATGCTTTAAAAGCTTAGTCAGAGTTGATGGAGGTTTTGTCACCTTTGGTGATAATTCTAAAGGGAAAATCATCGACTTAGGCCAGATTGGTAACACTGACTCAGTACTAATTTCTAAAATTTTATTTGTTGATGGAATTAAATACAATTTTGTAATTATTTCTTAGTTATGTGATGATGGTTTTTATGTTAAATTTAAAAATGATTCTTGCAATGTTTTTAATTCTAAATTTTTTTTAGTGTTTTCTGCTTTAAGAAATGAAAACGTTTATGCTGTCGATTTAAATTCTTTAGCTAAGCAAAATATTACTTGTTTAAATGCTTTTCATAAAGAGTCTTGGCTTTGGCAGAGAAGATTAGGACACTGCAATGTGCATTCACTTAGAAAACTTGCTAGGAAGAACTTAGTTAGAGACCTACCCAAACTTGAATTTCCAGCAGACAAAGTTTGTAATCCCTGTCAAAAGGGAAAGCAACATAAAGTTTCTTTTAAATCCAAGAAAGAAGTGTCAACTTCTCAACCTCTCGAGTTGGTTCACATGGATTTATTTGGACCTTCTAGAGTTTCTAGTTTAAATGGGAATCATTATGTCTATGTTCTTGTAGTTGACTTTTCTAGATATACTTGGGTATACTTTCTAGCTCACAAAAGTGAAGCTTGTTCTTACTTTGTTAAATATTCCAAGTCTATAGAGAACCTTAGTGGACTTAAGATTAAAACCCTGAGAAGTGATCATGGTCGTGAGTTTGAAAATCATGAGTTTGAATATTACTGCTCACACAGTGGCTAGAGTCACAATTTCTCTGCCCCTAGGACACCTCAACAGAATGGTGTAATAGAAAGGAGGAATAGAACCCTGCAAGAAATTTCTAGAACTATGCTTAATGAGTATGACCTACCCATTTACTTTTGGGTTGAAGCTGTAAATACAACTTGTTATGTTATTAATAGAGTCTTGATCAGACCTGTTCTTAAGTGGACCCCTTATGAGTTATGGAACCATAGGAAACCTAAGGTTAACTACTTCAAAGTTTTTGGTTGCAAAGTCTTTATTCTTAACATTAAAGATAATCTTGATAAGTTTGCATCCAAGAGTGATGAAGGAATTTTTCTAGGTTACTCAACTTCCAGTAAAACCTATAGAGTTTTCAATAAGAGAACCAAATGTGTGGAAGAATCTGTTCACATCAAATTTGATGAAACTGATCCACATGAACCTAAGACCTCTCTTGAAAATCTTGAAGATGATCTCTCTGTTTTGAACCTTAATGATAAAAACAGTGGACCTGTAGTTAAAACATCCAGTTCTGGAAATTTTCCAGAACCTTCTTCTGTTGAACCTCAACCTGTAGATGAACCTGAAATCTCGAGCCCTACCTTTTCTAGACCAACTAGAATTCTGAAGAATCATCTTTTAGATGCTGTTGTAGGAAATCTTGATAGAGGGACACAAACTAGAGCTTCTCTTAGAAATCAGGTTGAACATCAAGCCTTCTTGTCACAGCTAGAACCTAAAAATATCAATGATTCTATCAATGATGAATTTTGGGTAATGGCTATGCAAGAGGAACTAAATCAATTTGAAAGAAACAAAGTCTGGAAATTAGTAGAAAGACCTAAGGACACTGTCATCATAGGCACAAAATGGGTGTTTAGAAACAAAGTTGATGAATCTGGAAACATCATTAGAAACAAAGCTAGGCTAGTTGCACAAGGTTACAATCAAGAAGAAGGAATTGACTATGAGGAAACCTTTGCACCTATAGTTAGATTAGAGGCTATTAGGATATTACTTGCTTATGCATCACATCTGAATTTCAAGTTATATCAAAGGGATGTGAAAAGTGCTTTTCTAAATGGTTTTATTGTTGAAGATGTTTTTGTAGAACAACCACCTGGTTTTTCAAATCCTCATTTTCAAAATCATGTTTTTAAACTTTCTAAAGCTTTATATGGTTTAAAACAAGCTCCAAGAGCTTGGTATGAAAGACTTTCAAACTTTCTTATTTCAAAAGGATTTTTAAAAGGAATTGCTGATCCCACTCTTTTTATAAAAATAATTTCAAAAGATGTATTGATAGTAAAAATCTATGTTGATGATATTATTTTTAGATCTTCTAAAAATTCTTTATGTACTGAATTTTCACAAGTTATGCAAAATGAGTTTGAAATGAGCTTAATGGGAGAGCTTAAGTATTTTCTTGGTTTTCAAATTTTTCAAACTAAAGATGGAATTATTCTAAATCAAAGTAAATATACTAAGGATTTATTAAAACGTTTTGGTTTGGATAGTATTAAGGAAAGTGATATACCTATGAGTACCACCTGTAAATTGGATATTGATGAAACTGGTAAACCAGTAGATCAAACTAATTACAGAGGTATGATTGGGAGTTTACTTTATCTTACTGCTAGTCGACCGGATATTATGTTTAGTGTGTGTATGTGTGCTAGATTTCAATCTAATCCTAAAGAATCACACTTACTAGCTATTAAAAGGATTTTTAAATATCTTAAGTATACTGTGAATTTAAGTTTGTTTTATCCAAAAGGACAATCATTTGACCTGACCAGTTATTCAGATGCTGACTTTGCTGGATGCAGGTTAGATAGGAAAAGCACATCTGGAACAAGTCATTTACTTAGAAAATCGCTAGTATCATGGTGTAGTAAGAAACAGAACTCAGTTACATTGTCTACTGCTGAAGCAGAATACATCGCTGCTGGTAGTTGCTGTGCCCGGATTCTGTGGATGAAACACACCTTATTGGACTATGGATTTGATTTTAAACAATTTTCAATTAACTGTGACAATACTAGTGTGATCAACATATCTAAGAACCCTATGTCTCACTCTAGGACTAAGCACATTGATATCAGACATCACTTTCTAAGAGATCATTATCAAAAAGGTGATATTTATCTAGAATTTATTAGTTCTGAACATCAATTAGCTGATATTTTTACAAAGCCTTTATTCTTTGAAAGAATGAATTTTATTAAACAAGAATTGTGTATGATCGATCTGTAAAACTGATCTGTGAAACTGATCTGTGAAACCGATCTGTGAAACGGATCTGTGAAACTGATCCGTGAAACTGATCTGTGAAACCGATCTGTGAAACTGATCTGTGAAACTGATCCGTGAAACTGATCTGTGAAACCGATATGTGAAACTGATCTGTGAAACTGATCCGTGAAACTGATCTGTGAAACCGATCTGTGAAACTGATCTGTAAAACTGATCCATGAAAATGATCTGTGAAACCGATCTGTGAAACTGATCTGTGAAAATGATCTGTGAAACCGATCTGTGAAACCGATCTGTGAAACTGATCTGTGAAACCGATCTGTGAAACCGATCTGTGAAACTGATCTGTGAAACCGATCTGTGAAACCGATCTGTGAAACCGATCTGTGAAACCGATCTGTGAAACCGATCTGTGAAACCGATCTGTGAAACCGATCTGTGAAACCGATCTGTGAAACTGATCTGTGAAACCGATCTTTCTTTATATTACTTTTTATTTTGTTATTAATTAACTACTTTTATCTTTATTATGGGAACCCTAAATGATGAAATAAATGATACGCGACTATTCCTATTCCCCAAACCGTTTACCTTTCATTTATTTCCCGCCAAACCTTATTTTGTCTCTTCTCCTCCACTTCGAACCTTTGAACTCCTGCTTTCCCCAGAATCGTCAAATGGCTAAGCAGAAGAGACCGAGCAAAGGATCAGAAAGTCCTGAAACTTCAAAGCGTGCTCGAGGCGAGTCGAGTAGTACCACTCAAAGATCAGTAAATACGAACCTGGAAACTCGGATTGTTGCTGTAGAAAAGGAAGTCAGCTCCGCCTGACTTTTGACAAGTAAGTCGCTATTGTTACAAGTTTTAGATTCGCAAGGATGGAAAGCCTGGTTCTCAGACAACACTCGTGTATACTACCCAAAGCTAGTGCATGAGTTTTATATAAATCTGCAAGTTACTTTAGATGGTGTCGAGGCTACCAGAATGTCTTTGGTAGTGAAAGGAAAGAAAATATCTTTTTCGTCAAAACAATGGTCTGAATGTTTGAATGTACCCCACGAGGTTCGGTATGAGGATTATGCTGGAAACATTTCTCCAACCACTGAATATTTCTCTTATGAGTTAGCATTAGAGCTTTTGACTGGAAACAGAGAGTCAAGGAGAATCATAGCATCAGAGCTGGATGGTGAATGTAGACTTATCTTTAAGTTTATTCAGCACCAAATTTTCTCCAGGAAAGGAGATTTTTCTGCTGTAAGATACTAGGATGTTTTTCTATTGTTTTTACTAAAGACCCATGAGAAGATCAATTTGTGTAGATATCTAATGGTGCACATAGATGGAATGGTGAAACCTTCCAAGAAAGCCACTGCCCTATTCTATCCCAAAATGATCTCTGCTATGTTAAAAAGTCTGGAATGTGTTGATGAAGCTGATGAGATAGCTGAATCTGATAGTGCTTTTTGTATTACCAAAGAAATTTGTAAACGGATGAAAATAAAATGGAACCCATGGAAAAAATGCTGGGCTGCTGATGAGGACAAGTTTTATGAATCCTACAATCCCACTGATCATGGAAAGAGGCCGAAGGGTTTGAGAGACCCTGGTTTGAAATCGGATGAGGAACCAATTTATTCTGATGACGAAGAAGAAGTAAATGTTGAAAGGAATAAAGACACTAAAGAGTCTGGTAAACAAGGGATGGAAGACGCTGAAACAGAAGAAGGAAGTATGTCACCTCCTGATTATAGGAGTGATCCTGATACTGTGAGTCCTAAGAGACGAATAGACTTTGGACCTGCCAGTCTACCTTTACCATTACCTGAATCAGAACCAGTTCTTGGTGATGAAGAAGCTAGTGACACTGAAGTATCTGACAGTGACGTTTCTGTGAAGAATGGAAATGAGAATGGAGATGATGATGATGATGATGATAATGATGATGATGGTGATAACCGACCAGTGGATGGTTTTGCTGTACCTCCAACGGAAACACATCAAACTGTACCAGAAACAGATGCCAATGGCAAGAGATAATCTCTTAAAAACAGTGGAAAAGCAAGTTATGATAAACCGAAATATAATCTGTGTGCTGCTGTCTGGGATGATTACCCTGGTTTTGCTATGTTGGGTTTAGAGTATTCTAAGGAAAAAGAAGAAGAATCAGAATCTACTACGGTTATGATGGAAAGCCAACCAGTTGGGGCAAGGTCTGATCATGTTGTTGATGCTGCTAGTGCTCATCTACCTAGTTCTACTATCTCTCAGTCTGATTTTGACAAGTTCAAAAGGGAGTTGCTTACTGCTATGAGAGACACAGTCAGAGAAGAAATTTCAAAGGCTATTACACCAGACCTGGCCAATACTGGTGAGTTTATTGGCAGACACATAGCCTCTCTAAATCAGATTCTAAAGGATCTACAATCTGGGTTAGTTTCTTTATCCAACGAATTTAGATCCACCATCTCTGGTATGATGGAAGTGTTGAGAAATCTAATTGAACATCTTAAGAAGTCTGATCTGAGAAAGTTGAAGGCTGAGATAACTCAGATAGTTGCTCAAGCCAGTACAGCCAAAGTAACCAATATCACTACTCGTGAGCTAGAGGCTCTGAAGCAGTTTGTGCATGATGAATTGGCCGCCATTAGGCAAGTTCTTGATTTGGAATCGTTGAGGAAGATGAAGGAGCACAGTGATCACATTCATAAGATGGTAACAGTATATTCAGCAGATGCCACTAAAGCTCAGAGTGATATCAAGGAAAAGGTTGATCACTACTTTTCAAAAATCTATACCAAGCATGAGATGACCGCGAATTTCAAAGTGTTAGCTGAAAATCTAAGACTACCTCCAGTCACTCAAGCTTTCAAGACTCAAGTTCGACAGTTGAAAGATTTTACTCCAACCTTGGAACGGTTCATGGAAAATAAGGATGATTTTGAGAAGGCTATGCATTATGGTGCAGAAGTTATTCAGAATTTCATAAATCTTTTGAAGCCTTATCAGAATGCACAAGCCACTACCGTTGTGCTTCCTACTGTTGACCCTCTCGGTGCCTCTGATGTTGCTCCAAATCAGATCTCTGTTGCTCAAGCTCTCTCTTAACTCCGACCAGTTCCTCAGCAATCTTCTCAACCAGCTCCAACAGCTCCTACAACTCCACAGCAAATCCCGGTGGCATCCTCTCCTCCAACCTCCAGAGTCATTTTACCACCGTTTCAAATTCGCCCAGTTCAACCTTCCTCCAGGCCTTCCCACTTACCCACCATTGATCCGTCCGACAAGGGAAAAGCCCCGTTACACCCCCAGAAATAGTTGTGCGTTGTTGGTGATAGGGTGAACCCTGTTGTGATTATACTATGATGTCTTATGAACTTTATTCTCTTTTCTTTTTATTCTCACTGCTGCCATCTTTTAATCTCTTATTTTTCTGTTTTCCCTCCTTTTTGATTATCCCAAAGGGGGAGAAATCTATATATCTGTATATCTATGGATCTATGGGAGATATGGGGGAGATGCATCTCTAAAGGGGGAGATTTATATCTTTGTATGGCAATGCTTGCATAAGTATTTAACAGGCCTAATTTCAGGGGGAGATTTATATCTCATTATGTTTTTTTATTCTTATTATGCCTTATTATTGATGATATCTTATATTTATTAATGGCTAAGACTTTTGATTAGCTAAGAGTTGTGATTATCAAAAAGGGGGAGATTGTTGAGCCCTCTGGAAGATTGTTTAATTCTTCCTATGATTGTTGTTTTAATAATCACAAATCATCAATTACTTAATCCGATTGGATTTCTCATACTCACAATCTCTTAATGAATCTTTTTATATTGGATGGATATGTTTTTATCTCTTTGTTATTGATTTACAAGTATTCTGGAAGTGATCCATATCAAAGGACAATGGTCGCACCGATCCATATCAAAGGACAACAGTCGCACCGATCCATATAAAAGGACAACGGTCTCACCGACGCTGATCGAATGAGTCACCGGAGATGTCTCACCGATGCTGATCGAATGAGTCACCAAAGATGTCTCACTGATGCTGATCGAATGAGTCACTGAAGATGTCTCACCGATGCTGATCAAATGAGTCACCGAAGATGTCTCACCGATGCTGATCGAATGAGTCACTGAAGATGTCTCACCGATGTTGATCAAATGAGTCACCGAAGATGTCTCACCGATGCTGATCGAATGAGTCACCGAAGATGTCTCACCGATGCTGATTGAATGAGTCACCGAAGATGTCTCACCGATGCTGATCGAATGAGTCACCAAAGATGTCTCACCGATGCTGATCGAATGAGTCATCAAAGATGTCTCACCGATGCTGATCAAATGAGTCACCGAAGATGTCTCACCGATGCTGATGACCCACCGATCACTTGACACACTGATAGTCATAAACAGCTGTTTGAATTTCTTTATCTTTATTTAATCTAACCAACGGTCATATTAGGAATATTTTAAATGCTCTGTCATTTATTTAATGTGTGTTTTTGGATGTCAGGGAGCCGTACCTCGTACCTGCAAAAAGAAATCATTTCCTTTGCTGGAGCACATGCTTTAAATAGAGGAAGGATGTGCTATTGCAAAATGAGAAGAAATACAAGAATAAGTGAGACATACATAGAAAAATAGACAGACCACAAGGTGTGCTGAAAGAACAACCGGGTGTGAATGCAAAGAGACGACTGAACTTACACGAGGAACTCTTTCATCAATGCAAACCAGTGAAGAGCTGAGAACGAGATCATAAAACAAGAACTTCATCGACTACTTCTTCTCTATCTTTGAACCTGTAAGTCAAGGAAACAGACGATACTCTGTTTTCCAGACAAAAACCAGAGGAGGACTCAGAGCGAATTCTGATCAATCAAAGGAGTCCAGAACTGCACCACAAATCACTAGATCCATTTCTAAACTCTAAATATTTGCTTTGTGATTTATCCTTTTACATATTGAGCAGTGTGTGTTATCTGTTTTACACACACACTGTCTCCTGTACTCTAACTGGAGGATTTTTAAATCCTCACTCAATACTCTTACATCTTTTATTTCCCACTGGGATAGTGGTAGAGGTCGTGTGACCTGGAAAGCTAGTTGTTGTTGTGTTTGTTCCCACGAATAACTGTGGTAGAGGTCTTGGACCTGGACAACTGGTTGCTGTTGTTATCCCCGATCCAGGGTGTGGATCATCTTTTTATAAAAACTTTTGAGAGGACTAAGTCTCGGCTTGAGACTGAACCTCTTGGTTATATCTGCTATGCTATATCTTTCAGAGTTATTCTTTTATTCTGCTGCTAATCTCTTTAAAACCAAAACTGTTTTAAAGTCACTTTGATAATTAAATTCGCAAGTGTTTATATCAGTTGTAAATCAGTAAGTTGGTTTCAAAAGTTAATCAACCTTTATGTTTTGATTAACTGGGAAATAATCAATCCCTCAAGAACCCAACCGAACCCTTAATTTGATATAAATTCACTACAGTTTAATTCAGTATTTTATTTGGGGGTTTTAAGACAAAGTTTTTAAAACATAAATTTTAATTGGAACCCAATTCACCCCCCTCTTGAGTATCCACTCCGACCAACATAAAGGATTAAGGATCCCATTATGAATAATAAATTTAAAAGTTTGAATTTTAGTCTGACTTTGATGTATTATGAACCAAGTCATCCAAAGATAGTAGAACTCATGATATTTGTGTTGTAATTATTGGATTTTTATGTAAAAAATAATGAAATAATATGTGTAAATGAGTTATGTTTCTATAGTTGGTATCAAATAAAGGTCTAGTTTTTTTTGGATTAGGATTAGAATAATTTAGTGAGGACCATAGGGATAAGTATAAGGATAATAATAAGTATAGAAAAATATCCTGGAATTTTGAGGAAGTATAGAGTAAGTGAGTTCTAATAAATTACATCTCTGTCTGGATACTATAAGTGGATGTGTATTTGGAATATTTTTACCTAGGTATAATAAATCTAAAAAGGGAGCATTGGGATTTAAATTGATCATCACTTAGTGCATGACAATAGGCCTTACTGTACACTTGGTTTGACACTCCTGAGGGATATGTTTTTTAAATTCACAGACACTTTGAAAAGCATAATGAAGTAATTGAATAGATGATAACCATGGTTGTACTATGGTAAACCTAAAGTGTATTAGGTTGATAATTTAAAGGTTTATTATTATTTTAAGGGCATAAATAACCCTTTTTATGTTTTAAGTTATGGAATTATAAGATGATTAAAAATAATTTAGGAGACATTTATAGTAATATAACCCTTGTGTTTAGTAGGGGTTTTAGTAAAAAAAATATTTAAGGAATAATTCTCGTGTATTTTTTGGAAAAAAGTTTAATGGTATTAGTAAAATTTAGGGTTTATCCTATCTTTGACATTGAGATAATAATATTTAATTAATATTATTTGATTTTGTGAAAAAAACAATCTATATAGAAAACCTTGGTGGTTTCAAATTTATTTCATGATTAATGTAATTTTGAAGATGTTTATCATATTTTTTTGAATTTTATAGCAATCATAGTAATATAGTTTTAAAAAAATGTACAATT
Source organism: Viscum album (assembly GCA_963277665.1). Taxonomy (NCBI): domain Eukaryota; kingdom Viridiplantae; phylum Streptophyta; class Magnoliopsida; order Santalales; family Viscaceae; genus Viscum; species Viscum album. The sequence goes on along the minus strand of OY728137.1, from coordinate 193,023,284 downwards.
AAAATTTTGGGCAACTACTCATCATATCCGTTAAGGCCATGGGGTTTGAATCCATAATTGAAGGGCGATAAGGGTGTATCACCTACCAATGGCCTATATAATTTACCTGTTAGTATGAAATTGTTTTTAATTAAATTACTTTATGGATAAATATTAATTTTATTTTGGGAAACATATTATATAATCAAATATTTTTTATTTTTTCTAGGATTTTAAGGTGATTAATGATATTTTGGGAAATTTATCATTAGGTTGAGGTATATGCAACCTTAGATCTAACATATGTTTTAACATGAAATATTTTTTGGGAAGAACAAAATTAAAATTTTGATGGTTGAGTTTATTTGGGATGTAAGTTCATTTATTTACAGAATAATCTTGGTTGAACCTTCGGTTGAAATTTTAAAGTAAACTATATTATTTTTTTATATTAAGTTTTATACATTTTTTAACTTATTGTAACCTTTTTAGTTTTGGTTAATATTTAAAAACAATAGGAATAACTTATATTCTTTTATGAATCTTACAATCCATTCAAAGTTAATTTTGGTGATTTAGGTATAAAAATTCATATTGGATATTCTTTCAGTGGAATAAGAGATAAAGTGGAAATTGATCGAAGCACAACCAAAAGATTAAATTATTATTATGAAATAAAAAGATATTAGGTTAGTATATTTCATTTTTTTCTCAGTCTATGGGGTGAAATTATCCCTAAACCCTAGGAAAAGGAACTTGAAATGAAAATATTATCCTATTATAATCAATTCCAATCAATTGATGGTCTTTTCACCCATCACAAATTTTGGGTTTTATAGTCGTTAACATTATAATTATCATTCACTTTTTTATGATCAATGATATATGCCACTATCCATAATTATTTGGGAATTATTATTTTATTCCATATCCATAACATCACTTCCCACTAATGGTTTCCTACTTGGTAACCTAGTTATGTGTTATTATAGACGACCTTCAAACTTCTCTTTCTATCTTACAAGAGGAAGTTTTATTAAACCTTGGTATGATTAGGGATTTTAAAAAAGTTATTTTTAAATTTCAAGCTTTTTGATTAATGATTTGAAGTTAAAATTTTTAGGGAATAATTTATTAAATTGGGGGAGTATTTAACACCTTGAGATTTTAAAAGGAAGAACATAATGTTTGATAACATATAGACCACACAACATCAAACTTAATAGACTAACAAAATATATTACCATTATAACCTAGCTATTATATTTTTGGTTATGAATAGTATTAACTACTTTATCGAATATATATAATGGTACTACTTAATATAAACTTTCACAAATGTTTTATTTTAAGTGAATAGTGAAAATTACTAATTTTTCAAATATTCTCATTTTTTTCATTAAATAGAGTAATTTAAAAGTTCTATTTTTTTATTAAATTGAAATATGATCCATTTTATTTATAATTATCTAATTAATTTTATTTTAATCATCAATTTTCACATTTTTTGTATAAGTTTAATTTTATACTTAAAAATACGGTTTTGTGCAAATTGTTTTTAAATGCATAAAGTTTATGAATTTTAATTAATTAAAATAACCCATAATAGGGAAATATTTAAATTTAATTCATATATTATATACCTATTTATATTTTTTAAATTCATATAATTATTATTTACAGTCATAAAGTTAATATAAGATCATATATTGCTTGAAAAAGGCATTTCTTGAAAAACCGTTTTTGAAACATTTTGCTGGTTTAATTTTAAAATGAATTATTCCAATAATATTATTTGAATTTGATAAAATTCATTCCATATTTTTAATCAAAATAATTAGTATTAGGTAATAAGGTCAATTTCATTTTGGTCATAATGAATGGTAAATATAGTAAAAAAACTAGTTATCGTGATGAATCACTAAAAGGGTAAAAGTGAGTAACCTTAGATGTTAATTGAATAAAATTTCATGTTTATTTTTTAATATTGGATGTATTTATCAGCCCTATAAGCCCTAAAATACATTATTTATCAATTCTTTGGGCACTTGTCTTGACAGTGACATCCCATTATTGAATAGTTTTGGGTATTTAGAAAAATGTTACTCTTCATTAGTTATAAAAGGTCACCCCTCCCATCAATTATTCACACATATAAAACTATTTTAAACAACCAAAACCTACCAAAATATCTCTACAACATCCTTATCCACATTATATATCCTATTTTCTTCCCAAAATACCAACCTTAGGTCCCTTAATTAGCGATCCAAGAGAGGTTCTTCTATGTGAAGATGATCATCTTCATTGAGCTCCTTTTTTAATTCTTATTTTTCCAACTTAAATTATGTATTAGAAATTATAATATAATAAAAATAGTTTCTCCTATATAATTATATGTTATTATGTTTTCATTCTAATATTTATCCATCTCATCTTCCATCAAATGGGAAATAAAACCATCATACATGTATATGGAGAACTACCACATCGTGAACCGATATAATTCATCTTCCAAAATCGCCTCTCATGAATATTTATGATGATTAATTTAATTTTTATATATTATAGTAATGAAATATTAATCATTCGTGAAATTTAAAATGTCATATACCTTCATACCTTACTAACTTTTTAAAAATGATAAAATTGTTTGTGTGTCCGACGGACTAAAATCTCACGAAGTGATGTGATTCATTTTTTATTATCGCGTAATATGGATGATATAGGTAAGTATATTTAAAGAATTAATATTATATTTATGATATAATTATCATTCAATAATGAAAAAATAACACTTAACTTCTTTCCATCATGATCATTGAAAAATAGAAATGTTACTCATGCCTATGCATTGCCTACCTTCTCCATAATTGTAACCTAGTTCATATTTCATGAACATAATTAATTATTGGTTTTAAAATAATATCTGATGTATAAGGACTATAATTATTATTTTTTATATGATGGAATAATTACCCCTTTGACCGTGGTCAACACACCAGTGTTGTTTTGAGACATATTCCATGTTGACCACTAATTTAATTTGTGTGGTTTATATATTTCACACTTTAATGTTATATAATTAATCCCTTTATCATTATGGTATTTAAAATTTTATTTTAAGTTACTTATTTCACGGGGGTTATGATTCAAAATTTACCAAAGTTGAAATGATTTATTTTACAATCTCCTCTTTATTCAATATTGTTTATGTTTATGTCTCCCTTGGAGGAATTTTTTGATACTTTTATCTTAAAAACAATATATTTCATTCTCTTATGGTTATTCAATAACTTTTCAAGTAATAGTACAATTTTCCCTCTCTTAAGTAATTAAAATTATTGAGAAAATGTTTGTAATAAAAGCTAAATTTATTTCACTCTTTGGTTGAAAATATGTTTTCTTCCATATCCAAGTTTATTAAAAATATTTTAAAGAATTTTTTAATAGTTTAAATGATTTATTAAATAAATTTTAACCTAATTTTCTTTTTTTATAAAATATTTTGAAAGGTATCTTCTTGTCATTTTCCAAATGATGTACTTTTAGCCTTTTTACAACAATGTGAATTGAATTTTTTTTAACTTATATAATATTTATGGAATTACCCTTCATCAAGACCACTAAATTATTTTAAGATTACTTTATAATTCTACAAGTTTATTTTTAAATAAAATTTTATCTATATTTTTTTTTAAATTTATATTTTTAAGAAGCAATTTCAAAGTGAAAATGGTATTTTTCTCAAGAAATATTCCATGTAATATTTTAAAGACATTTTTATTAATGAATACAACCATTCATATTATTGATTGACACTAAATTATATATACATGTCTCTCACACATATAACTATATTATTCTCCATTACTTTTATCAAGTAACACATTCCTTATTTTCATCTCTCAAATGCATTCACTATAAAAATTTCCTTTGATTATGATGTGAGATAAGATTATGAAACCCATTTTCTTCCTGTGGGTAATTTTTGTGTTTATACCCTATGATTGAATTTTCTTTTTTGGAACACATAATCATGAACAATTAATGATGGGTGAACCCAAATCATCATCCAATGCATTGGGTAAAGCTTTAGTCACATGAGGCATCGTGTATGGGATTAGGGAGTAAACACAATTCATTATGGGACTTTATTTACCTTGTGAAATTATCTAGGTAGTTAGAATTTAAATATTTTTATGTCATGTTATATGTTTCTTAAAATGATAAAAAAATCATGAACAATAAAAAATAGATTAATTTACTAGATTAAAATTCCATAAGAAAAATCAAAGGATCTTTACATGTAATTTATAATTAATTTATAAGGAGATATAGAATAATCTCTACCTATAATTCTTCTTTCATTGATGATATTATTTAAAAAATATTATCATAATATCATTTCTCTATAGGATACAAGTGAATAATCCATCTAATAGTGATCCACACATGCACCACAATCTTTGAATGATGTTGTAGAACTGCTGGTTTCTATCACGACCGATCCTGATAACATTCTTTGTTCATGGTTGATTGTAAAAAAATTTCTTCTCAAGAGAGGAAGAAATATTTATGATCTCTTACTGGTCTAAGAGAGAAGGTTATGAGAGAACTCTAGATATTATGATCTTTTTATAGATCTTGAGAGAGTCTCACTCTACCCATTTTTTCCACCAATTGTGTTTTAGGAAAGAGATATAATTAGATATTTATTTTTGTAGGTTTAGGGTTGGAAAATTGCACACAAGATCTTTCCCAATTCCATAATTCTTAATTTACACCATGTCCAATAATAATAATATAAATATTATTATTAAATTATTTACATACGAAACACATAAATTATATAAATAAATATCATTTATACCATTTCCAATCAGACCATTAAACTCGATTTGCTTCCCCTCATCCACATTTACCAATCCTTGAATAATGAAAATTTATTTAATAAATAAATATCCCTGAATTATTCATTGATAAATATAATAAATATTATATTCACCAAACCAGTAACCAAATATTTATTATTATTATCTAACTCACTTATTCTTTCGAAGAACTTGAGATTAAAATTATGGAAATCAACCAAACCTGAAAAAATACTAATTATTTTAAATTTTTAAATTAAATACTAGAATTTAATTGAGATTATGAATACACTTAGCATGTGAATATCTAGGCTTCTTTCTCAATGGAATTAGGAATAAACACATAAAGTAAAATTTTAGAATCTAGAAACACACCAAGGCATCTATAGAGAATTAAGTTAATATCGCAATGAATTCCAACCCCTTAAAATGTTTATTGTGTAATATAATCCTTTTATCACAATATCTCAAGTCAAATAGGTTGAATATGGGCTCCATCAACCTATATTCTCGATGTATATTTATTTGAATTTACAAAAATGAACTCATGCATTGAACACCAAGGACATGGATTTATGTAGGCGATTATATTCCCATCAAAGGGACAGAGTTATCAACTTATGTTATAAGACAGAACAGATAAATCATTTCTCACATTATCCATTAATGAAATGTCACTCATGATATACCCAAAACATCCTACTTCATTTCAAACGGAATTCATCATGTATTTCATCAATACATCAAATTACATGAGCCTTGATATCCATTAATTATAATCTTAATGTTTAAGGATCAATACACATGCCTAAGGATAGGTATATCCAATGACACATGGAAATGTGGATTTATATGTGATGGGTTTATTCTCAGAACCTTATACCTTGAAGATTACCAAGAGAGAACACCATGAGAAGGTGTCTCAATGTATTATGATCCTCCAACCTCTGATATCCTATTTTTTTGTGCCTTTTTAGACAATATCATTAGAACATAAACAAAGGTTCAAGAAAAATGTTTTGTCACCTCTAGGTTCTCATTATAGTGGAGAACTATTGTAACGTCCCAGCCCTAGAAGCCCAGAGCCAGTTCATTATTTTAATACATCGTCATGATTGTAAGGAATCAAATCCCGAAAGACTGATCAGTTTAATAGTCTTGGAAAATAGATTGCATACATCAACTTTATATTAAAATTAAAAACATAAAACACAATATATATAATACTTTGAAAACACAATTATTCTCCTAACTTAACCTGACATATCAATCATAAAACACCTCTTGGCATCCTGGGAAAATAAAAAATAAGAAATGTGGGAGGTCAGATGTTTAGTATGGGTAAACAATATAGAATAAGCTGTCATAAATAAGTATAAAATTTAAAGTCAAGTTATAAAATATAAAAACAAGCCTTCTAAAAATATTCATTAGCATAATATGGTAAGAATAAATCAATTAATTCCATTTAATCACTCACATGGATATTTTACTAGTCGAATAATTCTAAGTGATATTAATAACTAATCTCATAATTAGGGAATGAAGAATGCATTACATCTTCACTATTAAGATATATCCTCAAGATTGATATTTTCAAGATTTATCCTCATGATAGTTTAAGCTTATGGGTAGAAACCCATATGATTTGTGTCAAGATTTATCCTCCGAATAATGTTAAACTGATTGGAAAACAAATGCGAAGGGTTTATCACCAACTAATTTCATCTCACAAGACCTACCAATGCATTGAGGGGATATAGAGGTCCCACCCATTACTTACTAAGTTCATTACATTCCTCATATAAAAATGTTTAAACATAAAAAACATAATCATTTGTATTCAAAACTAGTATATGACTTATGAATACTTTAACCATAAACCAAGAATGGTATCTAAAGTAGCACATCCACAGTCAAACATATAATAAACCCTTCAATATAATTTATCATAACAAATCAATCTTAGTTAACCATAAAATTAGTGGATGTAATTAATTAAGTAAAATTATATTTATTTTAATGTTATTAATATCATTTATTTGATTCTTCCCTTAATAAATCAATTATTGTATCATCATTGTATCTCGATTAAATTTGATTATTTAATATCTAAAATTATAAATAAATTATCATGATGAATATAAATTTATTATCTTTCTAATTAATATTTATAGTTTAATTTATCTTATGTATAACCTATATTAAAAATAATTTAGTTATTAAAATTTGAACATGAAACTTTTAACTATTCTTTAAATAAAATATAATAAATGTCCTAATCAAACACAAGTGGATTAAAAAAATTATATTTTGAACCTAAGAATGATTTTGGTCGAAAAATAATTATCCAATGAAATTAGGACAAGTGTTAGGGTAATTTATATTATTATAATATTATTTGTACCTATAATTACCTTATTTACCTTTTACCATGGTAAATAAAGTTCAAAAATTTACCATTCACCAAAAATTATTTTGATATTATTAGAAAAAATATTTCATACTGATTATATCCATGTATGTTGGATTTTTTAAATTCAATTCACAAAAGCTGTAAATTTATGTTTAATGTTAATATATAAATGTGGCTTAAAGGCGGGTAAAAAGACGTTAAAAAGGTTCAATGAATTTTTATATCTAATTATATTATAAAAATGATTCCAATGACCTAAATTGGGTTAATATATGAATTATTTATCTGTTGTGACTTTAAAATCATTTTAAAGTAAAATAATTATTTAAATGAAAAAGTCAGTTTTTTAACAATGATGGAGTTTTTTTCACTATTCATCAAAAATTGAATGTTTAAAAAAACCAAAATATCATCTTAAGATAATTTTTATATTAAAAATTTAAAAATGAATTTTATTTTACAAAAATAAATTTCTATGTGTTTCAAAAATTAATTTTACTATTTTTTACAAAATGACATAAAAAGTAGTTCCTTTTAAAAAATAGTTTTTCTAAACATATAACTATTTTACTTAAACTTATAAATTTTATTATAAATATGTTTTATTTAAGTGAAAACATTATAAAAAACATTTTAAAAAATTATTACTATTTATATTACTATATTTAATGGATAAGTTATGAATATATCATTATATAATTTTAACACTAAAGTGTTGTTTCACAGAAACTCAATATTGCATATTACGCAAGACAAGTCGGTGTTACGTACCACAAAATCTATTGAAGATAATGTACTATGAAATCTCGGGGTGTTACATTCTCCCCTCTATCAATAAATTTCATCCTCATAATTTGAAATTGTACTTCAAAAATAAAAATTTGATACTAGAAAATACCTTTGTGGAAAACCCACATAAAAAATAAGGTTAATAAAATATACTCTTAATAAGAGGGAAAAGGAAATGAAAAAGTCACCACAAAATTAGGCTTTCGAATAGGAGAACATTAGTGGAAATTAGAGATACATACATGGAGGAAAAACATAAATATTTATAGGGAGTGATTAAGGTCATAAATCATAAACAAGTAAACAATAAATGGAAAATTGAGGGCCTCAAAGCCATAAATCTATGATGATTTAAAATATCATCAGTTAAATAAAATATAAGGTATTAGGATAAAATATTTTTAGATAATTTTTCTTAGATTTGTGGTATTATTTTACAATCCAGATAATAACTTGAGAAAACTTACCTAATTTTATTCTATGTATCAATGTTATCCTTTGGTTGTTCTTTGATCTATTTTAATTTCATTTCATTCACCCAGAGATAGATATTTAAGATTATTAATTATACATAAAGAAAATTTAATGAATCATATGGTTCAAAAGTACTTAAGTCATCTTTTAAATGTTTACCATAAAAAAGGATAGCACATAATATCCGATAAATTATACTTAAACCCCAAAAAATAATATAAAATGTTCATCTTATCCCATTACAACCTTAAGAATTTT